>JAMAFY010000001.1:171770-3078761 GCA_023625915.1 Talaromyces sp. PB3603 | reverse complement strand
TGAAATATTACGGTAAAAATACCAAAAATACCACTAACCCAATTCTTGTGGATGATATCACGCTCAGCCATATGCCCTTTATTTTAAAGTTGGCGATGGGTCAAGGTTGGGTTTTGGTCAATGCCAAGACGGGTACGAGCTGACCAATCCTGGTCCGCTTGATGCTTAGGGCTCGACCCAGACCCCAAGGTCGGGTCAATCCGATTCCTTGCCACCTCTATTTTTGAATTCTCCTAATTACAACAGAAGTTTACCTATCTTACAGAAATCTGTGCTGGATAAATTGACTTTCCAGATACTAACCTATCGAGTACTTTTTACTTGAAAGTATTCCATTAGCGCCTACATTCATAAGGCTTTGGTGAGATCTACAAGTAAACTTAATCACATAGAATCCAGTCAATCACAGAGAAGAAGATCAGTTGCTGAATGCAGTATACGTAAGGGTACGGCGCGCTAAAGCGCCGTAGCTTAGCTTAGCTGTAGTGCCGTAGTGGTAACTCCGGGGTCGAACCTGTTCCGAGTATGCGCTGGCCGCCAGATACTTAAGGCGGCCATGGATAACTATATCGGTGAACAACTATAAATATGTTTATATTGGCTACCTGGATCGGGTATTCGAATTGATTCTTGATATCTCATAGTATCAGGATGTCTTTATAAGATTTTTAAATACTGAAATCTGCCTATTAGATATGGATATTACCCCATAAGTTATGCTACAATAACACAGTTGTCTAAACTTATAAGCTAAATCTGAGCTCAAAGACTCAGCCCCGACATTTTTGCACTTGAGGCGGGACTGTTCGATCCCAACTGCATGGCTGTTGCATGCCAGCATGTACGAGAACCGTCAATTAGCTCATCCGATAGCGTTTCATCTGCGTACAATATGACGCTTGAGATTGTCTCTTTCGGAGGGTCTCGACGACCGAACTTACCGAACTCTCTTAAATCGCCGAACGCTTGTCAGCTACAGGGGACTCGATATCTGTACGTCTCGCATCGACTTGGGAATGCTTTCGGCAAACTAAGTCCGTAGCTTCTGGACGACGGTTTTTGATGCCGACGAAGGATCAGTTGCTCATGGCATAGCTTGTAGTTTTGCTTGGTTTGTTTTTTTCTTTTTTCGTTCAACCCTTAAATCACAGCAAGCGCATATTCTCCTTGCTATGTGCAATCTTCTTTACTTGACATTCGCTTGTTCTTTTTTTATTTATTTATTTATTTATTTATATTTTTTTTTTTTTTTTTCATGATACACACTTGAATAATCGTCAGTCCGTGTGTGGCTTGCAAACGTCATCGTAACGGATCCTTACGGGTTCAAATGCATAGACAATGACTTCCATATCATCAGAAAGAACACCGTTGATCTCCGGGACATGTTCAACAAGCAATGGGTCAAGCCGAACATCGAACTTGCCGGCTGTCGAAGAACATGATGAGGAACAGAGACGTGACCCGAACGTCATATTCTGGAATCAAGATGGGGACCCAGAGCACCCTTACAACTGGCCCTACTGGCTTTCAATGTCCAATTGCTTTTTGATTAGTGCAATGACCTTCTTGACTGCACTCGCATCCTGTAGGTACCAATCGAGTTGAATTGATAGATGTCACAGTATTAGCAGCTGACTTTTGAACGAACTGTTATAGCCATAATCGCACCAGCTATACCCCAAATCCTGGCAGAATTCGAAACCACGAATCTACAGGTTGCCGCATTTGTCGTGTCGGTCTATATTCTTGGCTTTGCTGCAGGTCCACTGGTGATCGCACCTCTATCCGAAGTATATGGGCGAGTTCCCGTATACCATGTCTGCAACGTGGGTTTTACCGTCTTCTCGGCGGCATGTGCTCTATCACCAAACGTTCGCGCTTTGATCATATTTCGATTCCTCAGCGGACTGTTTGGTTCCTGTCCCGCAACGATTGGTGGCGGCTCGATCACAGATTTGATTCCGCAAGAACAAAGGGCGTCAGTGGTAGCGGCGTACAGTGTCGGCGCCCTATTTGCTCCGATCGTTGGTCCAATGGTCGGTGGGCTTATTGCTCATCAGGTCGGTTGGCGATGGGACTGCTGGCTCCTGGCTGTCTCGGGCGCCATCTGTTCAGTAATCATGTTGTTCATACTGAAAGAGACTTATCACACCGTCATTCTGGAGCGAAGGGTGGAAAGACTTCGGAAAGAGACTGGAAACCAGCTTCTACGATCCAAACTACATACTGGTCTCTCCCCCGGAGCATACTTTTGGCGTAACATCATCCGCCCAGTCAAGATGCTCACACGCTCGCCCATCGTTATTATTACATCGTTGTTCATTGCTATCACGTACGGATACATGTGTACGTTTCCGTTGTCCCGCTCTTTCTTTAGTTTCAACTCTTCCTTGGCCGTTGGCCGTCGGTATGGACTGTTTGATTCTCGTGCTAACCGATCTCAGACTTATTGTTCACTTCATTGACTGAGGTCTTTCAGCGCTACTATGGTTTCACTACAAGCAATGTCGGGCTTTGCTTTCTTGGTCTTGGAATAGGCTCCTTCCTCGGCGTCGCCATCTTCAGCGCAACGTCGGACAAGATTATCAAAAGAAAAGCAACCGCGGAAGATGACCTTGACGCGGATGAAACGACAATACCGGAGAGGAGCAGCATCAAGCCTGAATACAGACTTCCTCCACTGCCGTTCGCTGTGATCTGTCTCCCCGTTGGACTACTCATCTACGGTTGGACAGCGGAATGGCGTTTTCATTGGATGGTCCCAATCATCGGTACTGTTTTCATTGGACTCGGGCAGTTGTTGCTGTATATGGTACTGCAGATGTATCTGATCGACTCGTTCAGTATCTACGCTGCTTCGGCTGTCGCAGCCATCACGGCAGTCCGGTCTATTGCAGGTGGCTTGCTTCCCCTTTTCGGATTGAGTATCTATGATAAGTTCGGAGTTGGTTGGGGAAACACCTTACTTGCCGTTGTTTGCCTGCCGCTATTCCTTGTGTCACTCTTGCTAATTAGGTACGGACAGACTCTGAGAGTGCAGTTTCATATCCAGGACCTCTAAGATAGAAATCGTTGAGATGCGTTCCTTCCTTCCTACTTCATATACACGAGACAAAGTTGCTTCAGTCATGACATAAATTTACATATAAATATCGCAATACAGAACCCTAGGTCCAACTACTTGTTATAAATTTGTCAATTGTGCTACACTATCGCCGTGTAGATCAAATAGAGGCTGACTGAATAAATCTGAAAACCCAAAATAAAGCACATTTGCGAAGCTTGAATACACCTAGGTATATATCTACTGCCATTTATGGATCTTCATGGTCCTAGCCATCAAACATCACATCCCAATTGTGAACTGCTGCAAACGAAGCTGTTATCAAAGCCCCTAATTTACACTTTGATCCTCCCAAAATACCAAGCAGCGTACCTCGATACTTCGTCTCTCTGGACCCTCGTCAAATGTTGTCTGAAAGGCCGTGTGGGGTGTTCTTCGGGCTCGGCCGTCAGTCTTTGAGTCAAAACACTTGACCATCAATGCCTCATCTGGCGCCATTCTCGAAGCATAGTACCACTTGTGATTTGGGTTATGCGCCACATTGAACACTTGAAAGCCTTTACCCTTCGACACTTTGCTTCCATCGCCTTGCGAAGGCAGCTGTGCAAATACAGTGCGGAGATCCTCTTCGGCACAAGATCGCGCATCGCAGACTGCCAGAGGATCTCTTTTGATGATACCTCCGATCGGGCGCCATACGTTGATAATGCCCCATCTTGTCTTTGAAAGTGTTTCGGCTAGCGGAGCTGGTAAATTCGCGTCCAGGACCTGTCTAGCACCGTCATATGACTGATCTAAGCAACGATTCACGTTATTAGCATGCATATATAGATTGCAGATTTATAGAGACAGGGATCCGGCTTACCAATATGACACAAGAGTGAGGGAGTCATGATTGGAATGATATCTGTAAGATGTGCCTTCCTTGCTGCTTCAACGGCAGTTTCTACCAAATTATTTCGTACCAGATGGGAAAAAGGAACGACTCGAGTGGCTCCGGTACTGTGGAATGAGGATCAGAGCTGGTCAAGATTTTCCGTGAAAAGATGAAAGCTTACACTTCCTTCAACAACGCAGAAGTCTCCTCATAGACCGTCGATTTGATCCTAGCTTGATCATCATAGGTTTTCTCGGTCGCCTGATGCGGCACGAATTGAAAGCCATGCGTGTCCAGAGTGAAGTTTTCCTCTGTGCATGTTCGCAAATCTGTCACGGGCATAATCACCGATTTGAGTGGTCGCAGTTTGTCCGCAGCTGTTCCTGGGTAGATGACATCTGTCCCTCCCTCTTCTATTTCAAGAAAGTAATTTATATTGGCGTGAATCACCGCCGGCATCGTGATGGTCTCAGTCGCCATCTTGGTCACAAATTCTTTCAAGTGGTATCTATCGGTTGTACTGATTGCAATGGCCAACTCTGCTCCAGCATCACATTCTCACATTCCACGGGGGGTTTTATCGTTTAGAGTTATAATTGTAGCCGGCTATGAGCGCAGTCTTCGGATTGATGCACCTCCAGCCAGCCTCCGAATGCATAACAGCAACTGGAACTTAGCCTCCGAATCTAGGCGGTAATCAACGGTCCTAAGTTGGTCCGATTGGATGTAATATTGAGCACTCTGGCGTAATTAGCTGTCAACCAGCGCTTCACTTACCCACCACAGGTAATGTTACCGTTTGTGTCAGACAATAAATCCCAGTGTTTGCAGGTGAATAGGCTATCGCGGAATATCAAGCCGGCTGCCTAGACTACGCTCCGTGTCTAAATAACTTTTGATGTTTAAAATTGTCCCCTGCAGTCGTGATACCGATACGTGTCATGTTCACGATACCTAGCGGAACATCGACACTACTGACGTCCTTGATGATCGATAAAATCCTTAAGGAGGATCAAATGGCAAGATTCTGTACATGATAGGCTTGAAAATTTCCCAGTCGATAGCCCTAGTAACGCAAAATTGAAAGAACGGAAGGGACGCAGAATCAAGTCTGCTAACTTGACCCAATCTATTATAACAGTCTCAAAATATCTAGACAAAGTAAATAAAACCAACTCAGACGTGGGATAGCAGACCTCATATCCTCACCTCTGATCCACTTTTTCAAAGGTCATGAAGACCCATCCAACCCATAGCTTGGTTAACCAAACCAAGCTCAAGATCGATGGCCGATTCTTCTTGTCCGTAGCACAATCTACCGGCCTCATCAAAGTGGAACTCATCACTTCCGACAGACATATGTCCAAAGAGGAGATGGTCAGGGTCGTATTTGTTCTTGATCTCCAACAGTCGCTGATAGTTTACACCATACATAGCCTCCTTCCAATCACCCTTGTATAAAGGATCGACTTCGTTCATGTATACACCAGATCCCGGGGTTGCAGCATCCATGGCTGGGGCGTGGAAATCTGCCAGCTCCTCCTTCAGCTTGAGATTCTCCTCGACAGGCGCCTCGAAGTCCCAGAACCCGTTCGCGATGCAAACAGCCTGGGCCTCTCTCCAAGCAGGCAAAACCGCGTTGTCGGCATGTACTTTATTTTGCAAATTGAAGACACCACATCCTATCAGCCATTTGCCGCTTGACACAACTGAACGAAGGGAATCGATGAGTTTAGCATTGGCTTTCTTGTCTTGAACAACTTTGCGAGGAACGAGTCGCGCATATAGAATAGTGGTCACAGGCTCAGCTCCGTGGGGAAGAGGGCCGTAGTAGCTGTTGAAGTGATCGTAGTACGTTTCAGAGTACTCAGTCTTGAAACTGTATTTAATACCGAGATTATCCAGCTCAGCCAGATATGGGGCCATGAGATTGTTCACATCTTCGACGGTCTGACCAGGTAGGTTGATTGCTTGAGCATCGAGGGTGCTATTGAGGAGCACAAACTGTACTGTATTGTTGTTGACCGTGAAAGATGGGAAATATTCGTACCAGAGCTCAATCGCCTTCCAGTAAACCTCGTTCCCGGGCGTATCGGTGTTGTTGAAGACTAGCGCGCCGCCGGCGAAAGGACCATCTTTGAAGATTTTGACTGTAACGCCGACGACGACGCCGTATGTACCACCCCCTCCACCGCTAAGGGCCCAGTACAGGTCCGAATTCTGTGTAGGTGTTGCAATCAGATATTCGCCATCGGTAGTGACTACCTCCCATTCAAGAACCTGATCCGAGCCCAACCCGTTCTCGCTAGTCAGGACTGAGTGACCGCCTCCTTGCGAGTACCCGCCAGCAACTCCTACTGTTCCACATTCACCACCAACAATACGGTATCCATATTCATGCACGGCCATGTAGGACTCGCCAACACCCATACCAGCTCCAAGTTTGACTGCAGGTCCGGAGTAGTGGGAGCTCTTGTAGTCATGAATGATATCTGCCGTTTTGAGGTTATACATCCAAAGCGAAAGACTGTGCTCGCCGCTTGACCGTCCGTGATAGCTAAGACTTGGATTAGCATCCATTTATCACCGATCGTCTGCAGTTTCGAATGATGGAGACTGAAAGATATGAAAAGCTTGTGGCTTACTCATGACCCGTATTCTTGACCACCAGTCTGATATTCTTTTCTTTAGCGAATTGGATTCCAGCTACTACATCGCGGGCACTGGTGACGTTGATTGAATAGGTTGCGTAATTCCCAAGCTCACAAGGAGTGTCTGCACTCGTGAAAGGGTCGCATGACCTGTTCTGATAATAGGGGTTCATAATCTCGGATGGGTGATTCACACTTGGAACACCGTGTCAGAATGCCATTATATTCACGATACATCGGTGACGGGTATAAGCTTACTGAATCTGTCCCATTTCCCAGACCTTGAACTTCCAGTGTCTGAAATCCCAATCTTGCCTTAATTCATCGCACGCCGTCTTGTTATAATTTCCAAATGGCTCATAATGACACACGCTTGCCATAGGGACTGTCTGAATGAGATGACCACTGACCGTCTGGTTTAGCTGGTCCCATTCTGATTTGATTGGCCATCCAGCATCTCCAGGGATATTGTGACAGGATGGCTGGCGCAAAGTCTCCGCAAGAGTTATGGTAGAGCAAAGGAGCAAGCTGCTACCCAAGTCTCGCACGATTTTCAGGCCTACCATGATGCAGCCTTTAGTTTCCCTCTTCTCTCTTTGCAATAAAGGGTCTTTTCTTAGAGAATCTTATTGAGAAAGACAGCTCAGGCTGATTCTAAGAAGTGATCTAACTTATAGGAATAGCTAGAAACTAGTATGTCGTTTAGTCGCAACGCTAGCGCATCGATCCGTTCATCACTGTTTCAACCTTTTGACGACTTTACCTCTATCTCGCCCCTTAAACCTTTGTGACGATCGGGTTGACTTCCTGACTATGGTGGTCGGTTTTGATTGCTTGTTCATGGAAAGGTAGCACGATTCGGGGCTGCTGCCGCTATGATTTTCGGGGACATTCGGAGGAGCAACCAATAAGCCTTCGATCCGATGCCTGTATCAGACCGAATGTCTTGCAATTTACATAGATCACACACAAATTTTAAATGAATATTGAAAATAAGAACTTTGAGACGTTCAGTGGTTAGAGCTGGTGAGGATCCCCCCGAAATTCGCCCCATTCGGACCGTAGCTGAAGAAATAATAATCCACACAACACATGGCCTGGGTGTCACTATACTCGAGTCGTGAGATCCACCAGCTTTTTTCTTGGGAGGCTTGCATGTTGTAGCATTTTCTCGTCTTACGGCCCCATATAATGTATGTTCTTTGTGATAGCTACAATGATTGACAGCTCAGATTCGATCGCCAGCCTAACCCTAAGCGAATGCTTCTAATATCGATGGAGTTAGTTTCAATCGCATTGCATGACAGAACATTACTTAGAGCTTCAGACTCTCAATCTTGTATGGAGCTATTCCTGACCCTAATTCACCTTGAAGTTTTACATTGCTCTGAACTCCTGAAAGAACGCGCCTCTATTGAGCTCGATTAGCTGATCATACGGGGAGGAAAGCCTGCATCCTGGCGAATAACGCTTTGCTGCGAATATGATCATTTCCCAAGCCCTCAAACGAGTGGTATTGGCTGGGCTATTCTCCTTCAATGTACATGCAGCCCAACAGTCTCCTCTCGGTATAGATTTGGATCACTATCAGTCACAATTTGAACCGAGTTTTATAAGCGGTTGTTACAGTACTGTAAGACACTCGCCTCTCCTTGGATTTTATTGAGTCATTCATAGAACGAGTTTGAGCTAAGGTACCTCATGGCCGACAGTGTCACGATTTGCGAGCAGAATTCGGGTCGCACGTAACCTTTGCCGACGAAGAGTTATACAATGCCGAACTATCACGTTATTGGTCACTTCAACAAGCACAGACACTTCCAACATGCATCTTCCTTCCTAAGAGCTCCCACGATGTCGCGTTTGCCATCCGAACGGCACAAAAATCAAATTGTCTTTTTGCGGTCAAATCAGGCGGTCACGCCGCTTTTTCTGGCGCGTCGAACGCCGACGGTGGCCTCACTGTCGATTTGGTGACAATGAATGATATACAAGTCCATCAAGACCGCCAAACTGTATCTGTTGGCTCGGGAAACAGATGGGTGGATGTTTATCGTGGCTTAGAGGGTCTCAATCGAACCGTTGTTGGTGGTCGGATAGCAGATGTCGGCGTTGGAGGACTAACGCTGGGAGGAGGTATATCCTTTTTCAGTAACAAGCACGGCTGGGCATGCGATAATGTTGCGAGTTACGAAGTTGTCACAGCCTCGGGAGATGTCCTCGTTGCCACTCCTAATTCTCATAAGGCTTTGTACTGGGCACTCCGTGGTGGTGGAAACAATTTCGGTATTGTGACTAAGTTTGAACTGCATTTGTATCCACAAGATCGAGGTCTCATGTGGATTGGAAAATTGATGCATGCCGGTGATCGTAATGCAACTCTTATCGACGCATTTGTAGATTTCGGTCTGAAGGGGACAGATCCTAGCGCTACGATGCTTTTTAGCATCGTCTACCTCCAAAAGCAGGACGATTTCGTTTGCGTGAGTGAGATGGACTATGCGGAGCCTCTGGCAGATGATATAGCATATCCAGCAGTGTATGATGCATTCTTCAAGGTTACCGGGGTCATCCAAGGGACGAGATCGACAAAGCCAATAGTCGACGTGATTGAAGACCATAGCATTTCTAACCCCAACGGACTACGCCAAAGTTACTGGACCGCGACATTTCGCTTAAATTCGCATCTGGCACAAGAAATCACCGATATTTGGGTACAATTGATCAATCCACTCAAGAAAAAGGTGGCAGGGATGGTGCCCGTATTGACATTACAGGTCATTACCACCGGTATGATGGGTCACATGGCTGATAGAAATGGAAATGCACTGGGACTAGAGGATGAAAAAGAACCGCTCATGCTTGTCGCTCTAAGTGCAATGTGGATTGATGAGTCGGACGATGGGATTGTGCTGGAGGCTTACTCTCGATGGCTCGCTCGGTCGAATGCGAGAGCTGACGAGCTGGGACTTCGCCACCGGTATATCTATATGAACTACGCGAGTCAGTTTCAGGATCCTATTCAAGGATACGGAGCCGGTAATGTTGCAAAGCTACACGCTATCGCTAAGGAGTATGATGTGGAAGGGGTGTTCCAGAGACTACAGCCTGGGTATTTTAAGCTTTAACAGTAGGTCATTGACATTTCCAAGGCTGTGATCGTCTTGTCCACTACTTACTGGCCAACCCTGCCAGTACCAAATATCTGTCGCAGAACATAAGTTTATTGGCTGCTACATCTGATGAAGTCGCTGGAAGCTTCTTTGAAAAGATATAAATGTCGCGTCGTATTAGCATTGGCAATTTATATCGTTGTGTCAGTTGCGAAATAGAGTCATCTGCTGTATGATGTTATATTCTTCCAATATCTATCAGAGCGTACCTTGCAATACAAACAATAAGAATGGCTTATGAACTGCAAACGTGTATAGTTTGCATCTATTTCCTACCTTCTACACAGCTTCGGTGCCGTGACGTTGAGGTATTGATGGCCTTATGTGCTGATTAAAGCACGACATCTAGCTAGTCAAGGTCATTTGTATATCATGTGTCCTTGATTTACTCCTGACCTATAAGACTATCTGCAGCTTTCTTCTGTCAATTGCTGTTGATTTCGCTGTTGATTTTACAGGTTCCGAAACACAAATGTCAGACAGTAGAATGAATGGTACTGCGGTTAGCCTCATATTTTAGGGCTTTATGACACAGGTAGTCTCGGTGAGCTAGTCATCACCTATGCATATATCACGTAGATACAAGTAGTCAAGAGTTCTCGGTATTAAGCCCTGGCACAGTGGAAATTTACTAACTAGATGCGATTGGGCAGGACCAGGGTCATCCACGGATCTACTTCAAAAGAACCTTGAGGTTCCATATCTTAGGGGAATATGTCCATGTACACGATTAGACTTTCGAAGCAGCGAAGAACTACTGCCTTCGTATTGCAAAGCAAGAGCCTGATTTCTGTAGGCGATAATCAAAGTAAGCAATATCGCACGTATATACTATTCGTTGATCTGTGTGTCCATGATTTCGCTACACCCACACTGAGAATCTCCGGATTTAAATATAATGGCGTATACGCAGTGTATCATATCGGTGAATCAAAGATGGCACCAGTAAACTTCATGGTTGAAATGTCGTTCTGTAATCTTTCGTCGTATTAACACACTTGAAAGTTATTTCTCAGTCTCCGAATACGCGTGAATTGGGTTCCTCGTCAAGATTTGGCGAATTGGCCTGGTTTGTTGTCGCGGGCTCCTGGCCGAGTACGTCTCTTATCAACGGACTGGAAAGATTGAGATGCCCTTCGATATACCCTCGCAACAATTCTGAAATCAATGCCAAAAGTCTTCCATTTTAGACTTCTTTCTTCTTCTAATGGCAAGTAAAATAATCACTTGCATGGTTCTTGAGGAGAAACGTGAAATCTCGATTGGTAGTTTTATTAATAATTTTCAAGATACCCGCAGGTCCAAACGGCTCTTCCGCGCATAATACTACAAAAGGAAGACTGGACATATATCCGCATAGAGACCTTCTCTAGTCGGTGTATGATTGAGATCGTATTTAGGCGTTATACCTGTCAATAAAGTTTCTTGTTGACTCAAAGGAGCCCATTTCTACCTTTTCAGCATTCTCTCGGTCTGCAAGTGAGCGCTGTGCACGCTGATCTTCGAGTTGGAACCAAGGCCATTGAACGCGGTAGATGTGTGCTATATCTACATAGTTGATATTCAACTTCAGTTGCTGTTGAAGAATCAATAAACCGAGAAAGACCGACCGAGCTCAACTTACAAGGTTGACACCGGCCCGCTGAGCAGCCTCAATAGCCTGCTAATGGTGGACAAAAACGTCAAGAAGTGTTAAGCCCATCTAAAACGACGAGAAACATGACCTGTATAGGCTATTTCTATTCCTCATGAAGGTGCTGTCGGCGAGGATACATCAGAATTGTATCGTCTACTTGTATGCTGATAATTTGACCCTTTTCCTTATGGCCAAAGCATTGGAAACGTCATGTGTCGTACGTTGAACATACCTGGGCCGTCTGCGAACGGTGTCATCCATTCCTTCTAGCCGATTTTTCGTGTCATGGACTGATTAATTTACGTTTAAAATATTAGAAGTACTTATTTCCAATGTCCTGAGCGATATTGAGCGAATTGCATCATTTATATAAGGCCTTCCGCTTGCCCTTTGATCTGGTTGGAATATTTACCCCGGATGAGCTTCTCAGTCAGAAGAAGATCTAGGAACTTCAGGGTAAAGCTTTGTTATTGATGATATTTTCCTAGTATTCCAACCCGGCCCAAAGTCCAAAATGAGAAGCTATTTTCGATTCTAGCATTCTACAGTTACTCAGGCGCGTGAGGCCGTAGCTGGCCGCTACCGTCAGGATTTCCAGGTGCCACCGCTCAATTTGAGGAAATTGCGGAACATGGTCCGTCCATGTTTGGTAAGAATGCTTTCTGGGTGAAACTGCACTCCCTCAGTTGTGAACTCTGCAACGCTATTTTAGTCCTGGAAATCTTCAAAGCAAGAAAGGACCGAGTAGTTCACCTTTGTGCCTGCATCCCATGATGATGGGCTTTGCATCTTGCTCCAGATTGGTCGAAGACGACACTTCGAGTGAGTCTGGAAGCGTAGGGTGGGCGCCTGCAAGAGAATGATATCTGGCAACATCTAATGAAGCTGGTAGCCCATGATACACGCCCTTTCCGTCATGCTTCATCACCGAGGTTTTCCCGTGTAAGATTTCACCCGCCACGTCAACCTTGCCACCAAACACAGAAATAACACACTGATGACCCAAGCACACTCCTAACACGGGTATCTTCCCACTGAATTCCTTGATGGCGGCTGTACTAATTCCTGCATCGGTGTCCGGATGCCCGGGGCCAGGACTGATCACCAACTGTGTGGGCTTCTTAGCAATTAGGCCCTCAAGCGTGATCTGGTCATTGCGATAGACCGTGACTGAAGCACCTTCGAGGGCCAAGTACTGATAGATATTCCATGTGAAGGAATCGTAGTTGTCGATGAGAATGACATTAGATGCAGAGCCAAGTTCTTCGATCTTTGCCCGCTTGTGCGAGGGGTAGTCGACTAGACCGTTCTCCATGATCCCTTACAAAAATGTGTATACCGTGAAGGGTTTTTGGTCTTGTTGGCTATTCAAAATGGTTTCAAGCTCGCCTGGTGATTGGAAAAGGAGATTTTTGTGACAGACGTGGCTCACCAATTGACAGTAGATCAGCGGAACAAGAAGGGAAAAGTGGGTGACATTTTATACCCCAAAAGAGTCCATGGCTAGAGTTCCTTTGTGCGCCCAGTAAAAGGCGTCCGTTTCCATATCGTGCCTAGCAAGCAGTAAATTTAAGGCTTCACTAAGATATTACGGCTCTTCCGGCTAAGATGTGGGTTACGTTACATTTGATCGGTTTCCAATTGAGGTGGACGATCATTGAATATATCGGAGCGGGGGAAAGGCAGCCGTCAAATTGCGCTGACATATCAGTCGTCATTTTCACCGGTATCAAAGCCACTTACTCCGGTATGCGGATTGAGGAACCCTTATGCGCCGGGCTTCGTCCGATAAAGCTTGCTACTGAGAAGTGAACTACCAAAATGAATTGACCCTCAAAAAGCTAGACAAGGGCGTAAAAGCAGTCAAAATCTCGTCAATTATCGTCCATTGCAAGCAATCTTATTTTAAGCTGGATTGTATCACAATTTGGAGTCATTTTAAGGCATACGAGTTTCGCTTTATTGGGCTGAAAGTACGAGCCTGGGCTTGAGCTGAAGCGAAGTCAGACGGCCTTTTGAATGGAGGGCGTTCTGACTAGGAACATATAGTTACGTATGATTCGAACACGCTTTGTCAAGGAGTACTCTCGAGTAAACGAGCCTTCATAGTGTATTATCGATAATTAAGAGAGCTTTCGCGCAAAGATATCACATTGCGCCTAACTTTGGTTCAAGTAATCTCTCATCATTCTCACCTTTAAGGCTAAGACACCGGTTAAGATAATGGTTGTTTCTTTATATATTAACATCGAAGTCATTCGTTACATCTTGTCTGAGCCTCCACTGGTTCTGCCGCTTTGGCCGGTCGATCACCTAGTTCATCGTGAGAATCACTTTTCCTCGACCTGAATACCTCCCATTAGAGTGGTCATATGCTCGTTGCGCCTCCGTGAGAGGATATGTCTGTAATACAAAAGGGTACAGGATATCCATTCCTGCGAGCTGGGCTAAGAATTCCAACGACCTTCTGCCACCCTTGACGATGAAAAACAACGCCTTGATCCCATCCTTGCTCAGAGAGCGCTTCTGATGATCAGCGACAAAGTTGTAACTCGCAGAATCTACCGAGATGATCGAGCCGCCTTCTTTGACATTCTCCCAGCACCCTGAAAGAGTAGTCCCTCCAACTGTATCAATGATGATATCGAAAGTCTTTTGGTTCCCGTCCTTTAGAGCACTGTACTCCACCGTCTCGTCGGCACCGAGAGTCCGCAGGAACTCCTCGTTGCGAGTGTTTGAACTTGTTGCGGCTACTGTATACACATTGGATATAGCCGCTAGTTGGACTAGGTAGAGTCCTACCGCACCGGCGGCACCGGTGATCAATAGGCGTTTTTTGCGCTCAGATGTCGGAGAATGACGTCCACCCGTTTTTCTAATGTCCCCCAGTACAGGAACCGATATGCCTGCATGATCATACAATGCTTCATACGCAGTCTGTGCACTAAGGGGCATTGCGGCTGCAGCATCCCAGGCGAGACTTTTCGGTTTCAAGGCTACTTCATCTTCCATAACAATACAGTATTCTGCCCAAGTACAAGGCCGTTCACCATCAGTCATTCCAAGGATTTCGTCACCAGGCTTGAACGAACTTTGCTGGGAGAAAGTCTCAACGACAACTCCTGACAAGTCGTTTCCGAGAATGGGATAGTCATGGGCATACGTCTCCGGCCATGTCAACATGTCTCGAATCACTGTTGTGGCCTTCACGCGGACCAAAAGCTCTCCTGGTTTTGACGGCTTAGGAACAGGCAGGTCTTTGTCAAGACATAATGCAGAAGACGGAGCCGGATTCGCAGGTGAGTATGCAGGAGATGAGGCGGGGGCTGGATGAAGACGAACGGCCTGCATTGTGGAAGGCATCTTCTGCCAAAGGTGTGCCAGAGGTGAAACTCCTGAAATTAGCCTTTCTTCTTTTCTGATAGACTAGAAACGATGTAGTGAGTGGCAGGTGTCCGTAAAGTTGAGTAAGACTACAACTATCACGTACGTATGTGGCGTAAGAAGTCCTCTGTCCGAGATTGAGATCACATGACGCCACGCGATCGTGCGTGCTGAAGCGAGACATCTCGACTACAGCCATGTAACCAATTCTTGCGCCAACTTCAAGTTACTCAATAACAATATGTAATTGATCATATGAATTATCACATTCGGGCGCGCATTAGAGTTTCGTCACGCAAAGCTCCGTCATATCCTCGTTTACGAGTCCTGCATGAAGAATCCCTGTATCTAACGACGCAGCATGCGATGGGGATCTTTTGGAGCATGGAAATCACGAGCTTACTGCACGTAGCGTGCTCTTAGTCTTCTATTTGTCATCCTTCCATACCTAGTCGTCTCGTCGATGGCTACTGCAAACAGAGATACTGGCCTGACCACCTTTTTCAGAGCGGCGCCACCCGCTTATCCGCCGCCCCCAACTTAATATCTTAGAAGCTATACTCTACACAAATTACTTGATGTGCAAGTAAGCTATGCTGTACTGTATGTCCAGCAGAGTATGTCTTACGTATCGTGGGCTGGCCTGATTCGCTCATAAATCGCTCACTCGACGTGTTCGTGAGCATCTTCTAGCGAGAGAATATACATACATCGTAATACATCGTAATACATTGTTATGCACTCTTGTCCTATAGGCAAGGTTGAGATTCCACCTGCATTTCTGGGCTTCCATCACGCCACTATTTAGACTTGTATCTGTAAAGAACCGAGTGGGAACGCGTACTAATTTATACTTTCTCCAGTCTGTCTAACAACATTAATGAACCGGCCCAAGTGTGGTGCCATAAGTGGCATAAAACAATGCAACATTGTGCGCGCTAATTTACGAGAGTCCATGTCTTGGCAGATCGTTATATCGGGGAAAGATCACTAGCCAATGAGAGCAATCGAGGAGAATTACGCGCTGAAACTACCACTTTTGGCATAGCTGTAAGATACCCCTGTAATTTTTGTCTTGTCTTCACTACGTACTCCGTACGGCCGTAACGTCGACCCCTTGTTGTGATCGACGATCTATGGCCTTTTCCCCCGCAGTCTTAATACGCCCCATGCTCCACACGTGGAGTGTACCTTGCGAGGCTCAAAACCGACTAGACCTGCCGGTTTTTTCTTTCGTATTACAGTACGCACGTATTGTAATCAAGATATTTGGTTACCTACTAGGCTTTGGTGCCTGGAAGGGTATAGCTCTGGACCCCGATTGCGGAGCGCATAGGGAATAAATTCATTGTCTCGTCATCAAGCCGACTTTAGTAGACAGCAGGATTGGTAATGAAATCGGCGATGGCTTCTACTGCTGCTATAGTAGGGCGCGGTATTACCAACAGTGGCGGAGGATGATTGTGCTATTGGAGATTTGTTACGTAGGCGTGCCAATTGCCTCATCCGAGCCATTCCCGCCTTCGTCCAAGTTGGTAAAGCTTGGTCACTACTCAGTACGTTGCGAAAATTTTGAGAGCTATAGGGAGCCTTGACTCAAGTTAGAACTTACTGTCGGGGTCCCAGCGAGATTAGGGGCATTGCACGGTGATGATCTTTCCGCGACTAATTCACAGCCAACACCTATAGGTCAGGTCCAGAGCTAGTATATGTATGTAGCTGCAAGCGTTGGGCGCTCGCGGACAAAAAAAAAATTTTATTGCTAGCCTTTGAAAGAGGTGTTGTCCGTGCTTGGGTCTATCACAACTATGAAGTTGTTTCTTTCCACTATTTTGCCAGCCTTTGCAGCTGCAACAACCTCCGTCTCGACCAATGCAGGGAAAATTATCGGTGGCCGCTGTGAGAGCAGCGATGCAATCTTCTTCAAAGGAATCCCCTTTGCCGAACCGCCCATTGGGGATCTACGTTTTGAAGCCCCGAAGCCCTACAATAAGACATATCCTGAAGAAGGGCTGAATGCGACTACAACAGCAATCTCATGCATTCAATTTACGGACGACTATACGCCACCACTTTCTACATCTGAAGACTGGTATGTTAGTGGGCTGACCTGCAATGATCTACGTGTTGCATCTTCCAGCGGAGGCTAATGTCTTTCTAGTCTTTACCTGGACATCTGGGCACCAGACAAAGCGAGTAAAGATGCCGGGTTGCCGGTCAAAGTCTGGATATTCGGTGGTTCAGATACCGAGGGATCTGTATCGGATCCTCTATACGACGGCTGCGGCGCTGTAGATGACGACTCAATCCTCGTCACAGTCAACTACCGATTGGGTCCTCTTGGTTTCATGGCACTCAGTAGCGCTGGGATTCGCGGTAACCAGGGAATCCAGGATGTGCTTCTCGGCCTAGAATGGGTTCAGAGCAACATTGCAGCCTTTGGAGGTGACCCTGTATGTCATGCCAATCTGATGCAAGTCTCCTTCTAAAATGTAGAGCTGACCACCAACTTGACATAGGATCAAGTTCTTCTCTTCGGCCAATCCGCTGGTGCTGAAAGTGCATACGTCATTGCATCTCTCCCTCAAGCTCCTTCCCTGTTCCAAAGTGTTATTTCAGAATCAGGTGGGGGTAGAGGTCTCATCAATAACGCGACTACGCAACAGATTGGGGCGTCATATGCGCAGGCTTTGAACTGCAGTCTTACGGATGTGAGTTAGCGAGCGAAGTCGGAAGTACTCGGTGAACTGGCTGACCCGTGTAGAAAGCTTGCCTGAAATCCAAAAGTGCGGATGAGCTTACCCAGGCTTATAATGACGACGTCTTCCTGTCTCAAGGAGTTGGCAACGCCGGTATTCTCGGAGTCGTCGGTCCTTTGTCACATACTTTCTACCCCTACGCAGATGGAGAAATCGTCCCCGTGGATCCGCACACTAGCGGAGTAAAAGTCCCGGCAATCTTTGGATTTAGTACGTCTTGAGCATCACCATTCTCTCTTACTGGAAACACAGCAGCTAACATCCCTCTAAAGCCCAATACGATGGTATCATCTATTCTGTCGACTGGGCCAACTCAAGCGGAAATGTCCCATCGCTAGCGGCATATAAGGAGTTCTTGCGTCAGGACTTTGCACAGGCCGCTTCTCTAGTTGAAAAACAATACCCTCTTTCTTTATTTGAGTCTACCATCGGCGACTCACCGCTCCTTGACAAGTTATCTGTATTGGGCCTGAACCAAACAGAGGCTGCTGTTATTGCGGCCATGACTGCTGTCATCACCGATTCGACATACAAGTGCCCCGCATATTATGGTGCAGCACAAGCTACACGCAACAATATCCCTGCGTGGACCTACGAATTCACGCACAACTCCACCTGCACATGGATAGATACCATCCCTCAAGAGTACATCTCCCTTTACAGTGGTACGCACACTTCCGAAATCCCGTTCGTCTTTGGAGACACCAACAATTTCGGTCTCGTCAATGGAAGCTGCACCTTTACGCAGTCTGAACAGCATCTCAGCCAACAGATGAGAAGCCTGTGGACTTCAATGGCTAAGAACGCCGATCCGTCGACTCCCGAAATCACTTGGCCGCGATTCCACACGACAAAAAAGAATCTTACAACTTTGGGAATGGTCTTTGGAGACTCGGCAATGACCGGCACAGTGGATTACTCTGGATGTGATCTGTGGACACAAGTCCACGCCATCCTGGCAGCGAGCAACTCTACGACCACCCTGAGCAGCAAGACTCTTGGTTAAGCTCCGTTAGCAACGTAACTATCTCGGTTGTCAAGTTGCGCATCTGTTTTACTGCCCACGGGATCTGCTTTTCGCCCTATTACCGCTCTGCTGTTTTGATCAGTATTGGCAATCTACTCTGGCAAGAGAGGTAAAAATTTAAGAACTCGAGGTGATTATTTAGACTGAGGTGATTTTAGAATAGAATTGCTTTCGCTATTCAAAGAACGACCTGATCAGCATTGAAATTTAGGCATAAAAAAAATACGTCTGATCGTTTTTCGAACGTGAAAGTAAATGTTCACGGTCAGTTACCATAATCAGCATTATAAATGGACGAACAGACAGGATGATCATGATAAAGCGTGCACCGGCTGATTAGTTTCTGGGTTACTGTACTGAATGTTTAGAATTGTATTACAGTAGAATCGACTGAGGGGCGAGATCAATTGCGTCAACTGCGAATGCAGACTCCAAATTATCGCAGGGCATTCCCCAGTAAAGAATCAGCTTCTCGACATTTGAACTGTATACTTTTCCTGAGCTGCCTGCTAACACTTGACTGTCTCAAACTGAGCCGTTGGGCGCAGAGTCCACTTCTCGCATCCATTTGTCCATTGTCTTTTCCATCAAACCCTTAGTCAATACCACCTATGAAAACTTAGTATATCAAGATTGAGAGTTGATGAGACGGCTCAGTCATATATGACTTACCAATTCTTCCGATTCTATGAGTGTATCATGATCTGCGTCCTCAACAATGGCCCACTCGACATTCTCAGGACCAACCATTTCATCCCAGCCACCAGCATCAAAAGACTCTCGCGGAACAGCAAGCCAATCGTTGCTTATTTTCAATCTTGTCCCTGGCCCCTCTTTCTTCGCAAGTTCCATCGCTTCGAGAACCATGGCTGCCATCCTGTCATGGTCACCATGTCCAGCCCAGATGACGAAGATCTGAGGTCGTCTCATGTTTCCTGAGTTCGTAAATGGACGAGGTGAGTATTTCATTTTTGCGTAGTAGGCTGCTACTCGATGCCTTTTCCGAAAGATAGGAATCTCCACGTCGGGTTTGCCTTTGCGGCGGATAGGAGGAAAGACACCCATCATTTCGAACAGCTCGACAGTTGCCTCCGGAATCTTAGAAAGTGGTCGAGGTAATGCCAAGTCTAGCATAATAATCCCCAGAACTTGCTTTCCCTGTTCGTGGAGTTGGTATGCAGTTTCATACGCGGTAGCTGTTCCCATGGACCAGCCGCATAGAATGTACGGGCCATCAGGATCAATGCTCCGAATGGTATTTGCGTAGATGATGGCAGTCTCTTCTATCGTCCATGAAGATTCCATTTTGGTCATGAGAAATGGTGACCCAAAGCTGTAGACTGCACAGTCATTTGAAAATTTGGGTAATGTTCTATACACATAAGCATTTCCGGAGCCTGGAGGTGTGAGAAAGAGAGAGGGAACACCCGCCCTGGGAGTCCCCTGAAGCAGGACCGAAAAACATCGATCATCAGGCGCGTCTTTGATGGCAGGTGTGAACTCAAGGAAGCCCGCTTTATCTGGAACTGAACTGATTTGTTGAAAGATTGCACCCACTGTTGTCTGGGTGAAAAACAGAGATGAGGGCAAGGACACTCCTGTTTCTACCTGAACACGCTTGAGAATTGCGATGGAACGTATCGAGTCGACACCTAGCTCAATCATACCAGCAGAGTGGTCAATTGGATGTCCCGTCAGTTTTTCGATGGCCATTGATAGTGACTGCATGACTTGAGGCCCTGAAATGGGCCCATCAATACTGTGCCCATCCTTTGTATCCTGACGTTCCCAGTATGTTCTAACCAGAACCTCCAGCTTAGCTTTCTGAACCTTTCCCGCCATAGTCGTCGGATACTTGTCATGTCCCAATGCCTGTATTGATATTACATCTGCCGGAACATAGAGGTCTCCCATGCGTGCCAAAATGACATCCTTAAGTCTTTGTGCCGTTTTATCGTCGACTTTCTGGTTCACCACAGCAATGGGAACTTCACCAGCAATATTGTCTGGTGCGCGTACAATTTGGGGCTGGAGGACGTTGATATCGGAGATTTGACCCAGGACAGCCTCGATGGCTGACGGTTCGATATTTTCCCCCCCACGAATAATGGTATCTTTGTATCTACCGATCAAGTAAAGACGATTGTCTTCCCCAATAAAAGCTTTGTCACCACTACGAAACCATGGGCGACCATCTTCTCCGTTGTAGAAGTTACTATCGGTTGCTCCAATATATCCTCTGATCAGACTCGGGCCTGAGAAGTGAATCTCACCAGCCTCCCCAGTCGCCGCCGACGCATTACTGTCTTTGGCACACACACGTACGGTCATGCCAGGAAGTGGAGTGCCAATCGAAACATCGCTTCCATTGATTATATCGCTGGCGTGGCTGACGACATCAGAAGAAACAAGCACGCCCTCGGTCATGCCGTAGAGATTTTCAACCCCGGATGCACCCAAGGTATCAAGGCAGATTCTGATGACCTCTTCAGTCGGTGGAGAGCCTCCCATTACAATCCGCTTGAGCGAGTTGAGCTTTCCGGATGCAAGCGATACATTGCTAAGAGCGTGAAGCATGGTTGGCACCAATCCAGCGTGGCTCACTTGCTCCTCCCTGATAGCCTTCGCCACATCCTCTGGAACGAAGCTCGGCCCCGGAAGCACGACTGTGGCCGCATTAAGAAAGGGGCTTATAAAGCAAAGCCAGCCAAATCCGTGGTTATTTGGCAATGTGAATAATGCGCGGTCTCCAGGCAGCATAGGGACACTACTTTCGCGCCAGCGTAGGGCGGAGGAAAAGCCATAGGCCGATGGTACAAGACAGCCTTTCGGGAGTGACGTCGTCCCGCTAGTAAAGAAAATCGTCCGATCAGTAAATCCGGGGTCATGATCTCTATGTACGCGTGGTTGGAGTTCGGTTGCAGGATCCGACATCACCTCCTTGAACGATGTCCACCCGTCCATATCCCCCTCAACCAAAATTCTTATGCAATTCTGATCAGATGTCAATTCTTCAATGCGTCTACACATGTCGGACTTTCCGGCAATGACGCCCATCAAATTTGACTGACACTCTCCCGTCACTATTTTCAACATATGCTGCAACTCTCGGACGTTGTTTAGACCCTTGGGGTTGATCGGTACGTAGGTGCAGCCCATTTGGTACGCAGCCCAAGTGGCAATAACGTATTCAGCGGTATTTGGCATGAAGATAACTAAAGGGTCACCCCTCTTCAGTCCTCTAGATTTTAAACCATTTACAAGTCGTTGTATCGCGACATTGAGGTCCTGGTATGTCCATCGAAGGTAGTCCGCCCCATGCTTTGCGTTGTCAACGGACACGCTTGGGATGCCGTACAAAGTAGAAGGCTGCTTGGTACTTATCAGAGCGACAGAACCAGGGGATTTCTCAACATTCTGAGAAAACACCTCGTAGAGAGTTGTGGGTGACTCTGGAAGAGAAATGCCATGTAGTTCGCTCGGGGCCATCATGGTGGAAGATGATTGCTACTGACTTTTGACCACTTCCTGAAAATACGACGAAATGAATGTTTAGGACACGAGATACTAGAAGAAGTGACAACAATCAAATGTGGAAAATCATACGGATGTATAATCGACGGTATAAGCCCATCACATACAGCTTCGTTCAAGCCTGCTTAACTAACTCACCGAGATACTATGAGTACAAATACAGCATACAGTGGCGGCAACTCATACTGTATTTTCAAGCTATGTACCACTATAATTACTAGTATGAAGTCGGTAAGTTATAGGATACTACTACGCTAAAGGGGATAAAGTAACTCGTCTAGCTGGGCATGTAAAGCAAGTTCAAAACAGTATTCAAAATTTAGTACCTATTTGGTTCTAGCGCGTGCGTCTAGATCAATCCTAGTGACAATCTACAGACTGGAGGATGTTTCTGATGGTATCAGTGGCAATCTGAGAAAAATAAAAGACATTGTGACGCTGTAAGGCTCTGAATTAATTGCTCAAGGGCGTAATGCATGGGGCACGGCGCTATCCTGAGCTAAATCCGTAGATAGTATGTGGATACCTGTCGACCTTTTTGTTGTACATGTGATTGTCAGGGCATATTTCGATTGAAATACAGTCTAATATTAGATTACATCTAAACGACCCGCTATGTCGGAATCCTCGTAAGTTACGGTCCTCGAAGCAGGACTTTTGTTGGTACATGCAGAGTATAGAGGAAACAATTCGTCCACAATAGTGATCCGAATAATCGCCCCAAGCTGGTTACTGACCAGTACCAGATCCTCGATGCAAGTGTCTCCTACTTTCTAGATTTGATTGAATAACTTTGGTCAGACGCACCGCAGCGTCAGACTCAATGTTGCGGGCAGAAAAAAGTTGTAGGTCAGGCTAAATGTGTTCTTAGAGAACTATCTGCTGGATCATTACACGAAACGAAGCGGGCGTGCATCCATAAGCCTTCAAACCCGGGAGGTCTTAAGATCTACAATATCAGAAGCTGACTAAATCAGTTCGGCCTCGATGATGCCTTTATGGTACCCATGAGGTAGCCAGAACTTCAGGACTCTAAGCCCAACTGACTCCAGAAGCTCCGTCCATCTTTGACGAGTCCGCTCCACTCCCGGGCACCATACCATGACGATCATGTCAGTCAATGCCTCCTTTGGCCAAGCATTCTGATCAGGAATAATATAATCCTCAATCAAGAGCTTCGAAAAACCCCTCTCCATGGCAGTTGCAATGTGCCTAAGTATAACTTTACAATTATCATCAGACCAATCATGCATAATGTGCTTAAAGTAGTAAGCGCGAGCACCTATCTTTCCTGTCAGATGTTTGGCCAATTTGACAGAAGCACCACAAACCTTGAATTGGCTGAGGCTCGAAAAAGCTATGCTTGATTCTCCGTATGCCGCTGTCGAGGTTCTTGATGTCCTCAATCACCGAAGGCAGATCCTCAAGTACAAGCTTCCCAGATTCAACGGAGAAACGTTGCTTGAAACCCTCGAGGTCATGGCCACGGCCTCCGCCAACGTCAACGAGCAACGGACGATCGGGCGATGACGTGTCCAGTAACCGCTCTTGGACGGGAAACCAATCTGCCCAGTGAGATGCGTCATCTCGGCCGCCTTCCATAAAAGTATTGAAACGGCCTAAAGCATCTGGATTTTTGGCTAACCAGTCCCAGCAAGTATCGGGGGTAGAATAAGCATGCTGAAGTGGTCCTGCATTCGGATCCCCAGGGTTCTTATAGTTAGACTTTCCGAAGAATTCGGGTGTTTTCTGAATAATAGGTAGAAAGTCCATGAAACTATATCATGTAAGATCAGAGTGGGCCAATGCTCGTAGAAATTGGATGCTTACAGTGAGTCCATCGTTCCAATTGTCTTCCTTTCCGTCATCTTTCTCGACAGGTCAGTAGGCATGTATTGACCAGGACCAAATTCACTTGCAAAACCAAAGCAGACAAGTACACGCATTATACGTTCTACCAGAAAAGTTAACTCGTACAACCAGATGGTTCAAATTGACGCGTCAACCTACCAACAAGTTGAACATCTGCATCTTTTGGTCCGGCAAGCTCTTTCCAAGAGACCGGGGATGTTGTTCCGGATAAGATGGTAAAGACATTCAGGTCACTAGCAGTCTTCACAGCCATAAGAATAGCGGGCTATAGAATCGAGATTTCATCAGAAGTAGGCAGACGTATCACTGATCATTGGGTCATACCGAAGCAAATAGCTTGTAAATTGCATCTGCAGGAGTTTCGAGAGCTCTTACGAGTCTGAGCGCACTTTCAAGTGCATCTTGCCGGGCCTGCTCACTCCGAGCAGCTTGGTATGTATTGACGGTTTCCACAGCCTTCGTAGCCAGGCCGGCAATATCGTGAGATTCTTGCCCCGTCATGTTCAATATAGGTAGAGTAAATGAATCGTGCACAATTCTTACTATTTTTCAGAGAGGGGAGATAGGGAGCACATCCAGCATTTTTGCCAGATGAGCTGATTTTGATAGACTTAATACATAAGATACGATTCTTCTGCTTTAGAAAATGAATTCATCAAGGGCGCAGTAGCTATTCCCGTTCTCGGAATCACCAAAAATTAGCAATTCCTTTGCGTAATACATCACTAATGAATACGACGTAGAGATATATGCCTGAGGACTCATTAGGAAATCGGTCGTCGAAAATATGCGTCGTGTTACCTGTCATGTATGTATCAACCTTACCTGTATCGGCAATAGACCTCCGCGTAATTATAGCTAGAGACGATGGGATTCATCACCACTTCGGCCAATTGGAGGACGAGGTTATTCCCGTGGGATTCTCGTGATAGGAACTGGATGTGTGTAAATCATGATGCTGCATGCGATTAGTCATGCATGTCCTACGGCTCTGTACTATGTACATCGATATGTATAACCCAGTAAGGCACGAAGAGGGGTTTGGCATGACTGCATATCAGGAGCACGTTCCTGGTCCCTATATGCATAGGATGCATAGTCGTAAGCATTACTCAAAACAATAAACATCATGCAATAATGTCTCATCACGTCACGTCTTTACAATGCTCCACTACTCTTCACAAAGGTTCCACACATACCTACTACTACGAGTACGTGTAGGTAGCGGAGATGCAACAGCGGCCCGCTCCGCTGACTATATCCTCTCTGGGGGAATGTAAGATCTTGGTGGTAATTTCGATCCGTCGACATCCAACTGGCCACTTACGGGACCGACGGCCAATGAGTCTAGGATGGGAAAAAAAAGACCGCTAAGATCCACATATCCCCGAGTCAGGATAGAGGCTAGACTTATTACAGTTTGAGCTCTATATGTTCTGGTATTTCTGAGTGTTCTTCTGGATAATTACCGATCTAGAAGAGCTATCACTTTTCAATTCAGAAGTTTCAATACATACACCAAGTGATGTAAGTAATTCACTCGTATTTCACCTAGTAAAAGGCGAAAAGATTTCGAGTGAATTCAAGCATACTAGTCTATAGTAGCCCATGTAATGCAATTATGGCAGTAGTATTCTAGATAAACTATTTTATGCATGAGACAAGGTTTTCGTTGAAACCGGGCGGGACATCGGTTCGCACGTCGGCAATCTGCCAATCCTTGCCTCGACGTACTCGCCGGAATGTGCTGAACACAGTTCGGGATGTGTATGGGGAAATCATGTATACGTGCCGTGCACCGGCACCTCCTGTTCTTGACTAGCAAGCAGAGTATTTGAAACACAATGTATATTGTCTTGCGCTTCATGGTGTACGGCTGTCGGACCACCCTTCCCTATTCCTATTGAGCAGCGATATTTAAGACCGGTTAAACCGGCGAATGGTAATATTGCAAGATGCACGTTATGAATTATCGTATGAACAAGATAGAGTAGTGTACTAAAATGGAAATATGTTCGCGAAGTTTGGTATAATCATATATGTCCTGCCAATCTGCTTTGCAGTAGCTTCTGAAGGGTTACAGAGATGTGGTTAATGGTAAATATCTATCATGCGCATGCTAGCGCTAAGTCTACATGTCTGACTGAAAATCTCCCCACGATACTACAAATAGAACATGATAATAAAAAAAGATACTGTGGTGGCAATTGTAATTCGGGCTTCATCCTAACTGTACTATGTATGTTACGGCAGGTCTCAGTATCAAGTCAGTAGCCGATAGTATACTACTGAAATACAATGCATCTCATATGGATACTCAGGTTTTGTTACCTGGTCAGCTCTAATGTATATTTAGTTTAGTAAAACCAAGAATTCCGAGGCTGGAGAGTCGTATAAGTGGCAATCTAGTCAGAAGTAAAGTACATGCTAAATAATACTTCGAAGGTAACAATCAACTGATCAAGAGCGCGCATAAAACATGGACTACGCCCTATGTTAAGCTGGATTGTAGTCTGTGGGTTTTCACTGACCGTTTTGCGATACATGTGACTTTCAGGTAAGATATTTTGATCTCTTATAAATACTCATACGGTTCAAAAAATGGCGTGAGACTTAGTTCCTAAAAAAGAAAGCCATTTGTCCAACGCTGACAGAGATTCGACAAACTAAAACACCCTTTGCTACGACTTATTAGGTATTCTATATTAAGAGGCATCAAGGTATAGTATCCACTCAGAATGATTGGAAGTCCTGCCTGAGTAGCGGGACTGAAGAATCTGTGGAGAGAGGAAAGCCGAAATCCAACATACGAGTGATATCATTAAGTAGGTCAATATCATGCCAAGAGGGGATGATCCCCAAATGGGTTTCAGTCTTGTATTGATTTACGTCCTTAGCTACTTGAAGCATATAGAATACCACTAATTATAAACCGCTTGTGCTCAAAGATATACTTAGTGACGGTCATGTCACGAACGACTAATGCGCATTAGGACTTTACGTAAAAGAAATTACTCGGAAATCCGTCCTAGAAACGAGGTCTGTTCGTGCTCTCCAAGGACGGGAATACGCGTTAGATGTAACGGTGGATGCAGAAAGTTACCACTGAAGCCTAGAAAGTAATTTGATATTCACAGCCAAGAAGTCCTGGTTTACTTTGTACCCTGTATCCGCCTTACTACACGCCTCCATATATCGGACTCTGCATAGTAGTGACTAGCGGTAATATTCAAAACATTGTGTCAAGAGTGAGCATCTTTGGGCTGTCTTCAATCTGCTTGCTTTGTATGGTTGTGAGTCCACCTATGTCATAAGTTGCTTTGAAATGGACTAGCCCGAAACAGTTTTTAGGGGAAAAAAACGAAGAAAAAAAGGGAGGCGGCAGGGAGAGAGACGCATGCAAAGAATCAAACATAGAGGCAATATTATTGAATAATCAGAATTCTTTTCCCTTTCTATCGAGGTCTCTAGGTCGCTTGCAGCAAGCCTAGGCACACGTCTTTTAAGTACTCACCCTTCTCGTCGTCCTCGCCAGCAGTCCAGCAATCCCGGACTTTAAAGTTCCCCTTTGCCGATGTCCAACTTGACAAGCCAAAACTCCACAATGTCTTTTACGTTTGAGCCGGCCATTGCAAAACATGTGGCCGGTCTTCCTGGTAGTATTGTTCTCATATGCGCACCCATCGTCGCTTTCTTATCTTGGAAAGTTTTCAAACGCTATCTACGGGTTGAAAGATCTGATGTTCTATCCTCGCAAAGACCAAAGGGGCCCAAAGAGCCTCGCTTACCTGTCACGACAACGACGGGCTACACGAGAGAACTAGAATTCTACAAAGGCCTCTATTTCAAGCTTCAAAATTTAGAGGAACACCCCGACGTATTACCGGTTGCACGACAGGCATTCATAGTTTTGCTTTCGCAAGCACTGAAAGATTACGCCAAGGCGCCGAACACCAACATACTGTCTGTTCAGCACTTTGACAGCCAGGCACTTTCTCAATTTCTCCGAAATGAGCATAATGGTGTCACAAATCAATATCATCAATACGTTAATCGCCGACGATCGGGAGGTCCACGTGAGCTCCTTCTCAGCCGGCAGTCAGCCGAGGACTGGCTGAGGGAGATTGCACCGCTCAAGTTGGTCGACGGCGCCTGGCTCGGCCATATAAACAAGATCACTACGCCTTTCTGCTTAAGGCACATCGTGACACAGACCTGGCAAGTGTTTACAGATGAATTGGGAAACGGTAATCTTGAGCAACATCATGTCAAGCTTTACGAGGACCTTCTGGGAGTGGTTGAACCAGACCTGCCCTCAGCAACAACAAAAGCCATTTTGCATCCTCGTTACAGGTTGGGTAGTCTTAAGTATTGGAGAGCAGCCGTGTCCCAGCTTCTCGTGTCTCTTTTCCCGAACGAGTTTTTGCCTGAGATTCTAGGTTTTAATATGCACTTCGAAGCTCTGCAACTGGAAACCATGCAAGCGGCGAAAGAGTTACCAGAAGTTGGATTTGACGCTTACTATTTCCTGCTTCACGTCTCCATTGACAATAGCCACTCGGGCCACGCTGCTATGGCTACAGCAAGTGTTGAGGAGTACATTCAACACATTGCAGAGTCTGAGGGCGATGTGGCTGCTGACGCAGTGTGGAAGCGAATCCGGGCTGGATATATTCTCAGCGAGTGGTCATTTCAAAAGGGCAATCAAGCAACGAATATCCTTGCACAACTGGAATATGACTCCCAAGGCCAAGTGGAATCGAAACAGTCAAAAATTCTTGCGGTCTTCCGCTCGAAAGTCCAGGCGGCTCACAGACTGCACTGTGGCAGCCCGGTAAAAATTGGGGATCGCTTGCTGACTGACTGGCTGGATCCGGAAGCGTTTGCAGACGAGAAATGGCAACAGAAGTTTATAGAAAATCTGAGCGCAAGTAAGCCATGGATATATCCAGGTGATAGTCAGAAGAGCAAATTGGTTCAAATGCTTCAATGGGGAGGGAAAATGTACGGTTCATTCACGCCGAGCGAGCTCGAAACGCTTGTGCTTTGGATTGACTCCTTGGGCAGCGAGTACAACCCTTCTTACTACTCTCTTGTTGAACGGGTTCCCATGAGCTCAACTCTGGACAAAAGCGATCATATCGCCCTAGCTGCTGATAACATAGTCATTGAGTCAGCCACTCTAGCTTCGCCAAAGAAGCATTCGGGAGATCGGACAGCTCATTTGAACATTGCTTATCTCCTACCACTCTGGTTTACGCAGTGCTGCCTACTGGAATCATTCTTGTACGCACCACAGAGATCGGGCGACAAGATTGGGTCTGCCGTGGTGGGGTTCTTGAGGGCTCAGTCCGGCTTTGAAACGGACGACCAGCCTTACTCTGTTGAAAATGGAGGTATCGTCGCATTTGGCCTGGAAATGATTCGCCGCGCCTCCCTGCCCGTCCCTCAAGATATAGATGGTATCCTCGCCGCTTGGCCGTCTGAGTTCGCGACGACTATGCTTCAACTAGCTTCCAGCCCCATTCGACACTTCAATGTTTTACTAGGTATGTCTATAGCATTCCTTGAACTGCAGGAGATGGTGTCGGAGTCTTCAACAGAGCCTCGTTTGCTTTCACCAAAGAGCAGCGAGCGTCTTGCAACACTAGTTCGGAAGCAGTACCAATGCTTACACATATGTCTTGGGGAAATTCCTGCCGGAGATGTCCGACGCCGAGACATCGACCTCGGCTTCAGCATGGCCAAAATAGAAATCCATAAATGCTTCGACCTCCAACAATCCAACTCTACGCTACCCACTCCTAATGTCAATTGATGATCATCTTCCAGGGCAGGTCTGCACATATAAAGCTAAAAACTCCTGTTATGTCCTGGAAATCTTGCATAAAAAGACTGTTGAATTTGTACAGAATTATCGCCATCTGAGCTACTCATGTTACTCGTTTAGACAGATTGAGTGAAAGCGCATGTTGTCCTGTTTTTAAATGTGTCGTGTCTAATGAAATCAAAGTAACTGGCACGGATGTGCCGGTACATAACGTTACATGATATAAGGCACATTGCCCACGCTAAAGTTACCCTAGTGATCTTAAATAAGCGGGATTCTTGGCACATCCTTATATTAAGGACGACTGGCTGTCCACTGAAAGTGGCCGACTGGACCTATGCGCCGCATTCACCAAATCCGGGATAGTTGTAAAGTAAACCGGTCAATAGCTTCTTCTAAACGAGTATGTCAGCTAGTCTCTCGAACAATTCCCTATGCACCGATCAATTTTGTATTCTTTTTCTCTTTACAGAAACGAATCGAAAGAGGCGCTGGCTAATTGAGATACTGAATCATGGCTGGATAGAGATCTGTCCAGAAATGATCGACGAAGATCAATTCAATCTGTCCATGGAGATGCAGTCAGTTCCCGGCTGATTCAGCCCTGTCCTATAAGTTAGTCAACTGGAGCTTGGGTATTCTCCGCCGTACGGATTAAAGTAGTGGGCGGTCCGCCCCCAAATATCGGAGAGAGTGTGGGGGGTTGTTTGTTGGGCTTGTTAATTACAAGCTTTATAATTTCATGTTTGACATTAGCAGCCCCTCGGTATCATCATAGATGATATTTGCCGCCGGTATTCCAAGACTAGCATAGGGCCAGAATGATCCGGAAGATTGACAAAAATAAGAGCAGCATCGCTGCCGGCCGAGGACCCGCTAAATTGTATCATACGTAAATTGTAAAGTTGTAAAAGACCTGTAACGAGCATTTCATGTAAAGTTGTCAAATTCGTAATTACACCAGCGCTAGTGCGGGAATACCCGTGTACACACGCTTTTGGCTAAAGTCAGTCTGGACGACATTGAATCACTCTCTTGGGGGCCAACGATCTACAAATGCCCATTTTGTTTGGCAGCCGCAGCCTCTTTTTCTAACTGCAGGTATTTTTCCTCGGCGCCCTTGATGCATGCAATATTGGCACCCAATTTGTTCAAAGTTTCCACGTACTCGTCATACTCGTCAGAATCAAGGACGATACCGCCTCCAGCTTGCAAATACGCTACGCCATCTTTTAGGAGCATTGTGCGCAAGGCTATGCAAGTGTCCATGTCGCCTGGAATCTTACTCGATCCATCCTGGCTGGACCTGTCGTATCCGAAGTAGCCCACCGCACCAGCATACACACCGCGTTTCTCACCTTCGAGTTCACCGATGAGCTGCATAGCGCGCACCTTGGGTGCTCCAGATACAGTTCCTGCAGGAAAGATCGACCGGAAGGCGTCAAATCGCGTCTTTTCCGGGCGTAAGACACCTGATACTTGAGAGACAAGATGCTGAACGTGCGAGAATTTCTCGACAACCATCAGTCTATCGACCTGCGTGGTTGTCGGAGTGCACACTCGGTTCACATCGTTTCGAGCCAGATCAACGAGCATTACGTGCTCAGCACGGTCTTTCAAGCTGCCTCGCAGCTCGGCGGCCAGAGCCTCATCTTCTTCGGAAGTCATGCCTCGCTTCACGGTACCGGCAATTGGGTGAGTGATGATACGGCCGTCTTCATTCTTGACTAAAAGTTCCGGGCTTGCACCCACGAGCTGGAAATCATCGCAGTCAACATAGAACAGATACGGCGAAGGGTTGACGGTACGGAGGTGCCGAAAAAGGTTGAACGGATGTATGGAGGTTGGGCGGGCCAGTCTCTGCGATGGCACGGCTTGAAAGATATCTCCAACCTTGATATGTCCTTTGAGTCTTGTCACATGGCATTCGTAGCCCGCTTGACCAATATTCGATTCATAGTCCTGGTTCTGGAGAATCGGACCCTGCGGTGGGAGGGGAATATCTGGGTGTTGTAGGATGTTGATTGCTTCTTGAATAATCTCTTGACCTCTTCGGTATGCCTCCTCTAAATTGGCACCGCCATCCGTGACTGGGATATAGGTGATGACTTTGATAACCTGGAAAAAGTGATCAAACGCAAAAGTGGTGTCGAAGAGCATAAAAAAAGACTCAGGAATTCCGAGCACGTCTTTAAGTGGGCGTGCTGTCGTGGGCTCAAAGTACTGAGCACAGTCATAGCCGACATATCCAATGGCACCGCTGTTCACCGGGGGGAGCTTCAGCCCCGGTATCGTCGCGCTGCGGACTTCCGACAGCTCTTTCTCAAGAATCGGTAGCGGGTCGCATTCGGGGCCATGGCCGAGGCCGGTCTTGATGACTTTTCGAGGGTCTTAAGGCTCAGCATGGGACTGATATCGAGACAGAACGAATCACGTACCTGCGCCGAAGAAGCTATAACGGCCTATTGTCTCAGTAGTGGCGGCACTCTCGTATAAAAACGAAAGCTTCGACCTGTTCCAAGCTATTCAGCACAGTCCAGCATCACAAAACTACTATGTACACACTTTGCAGCGATTTTCAGATACGCAATAGTCGGAGTGAGCAGGTCTGCGGAGATCGAGGCGGTCAGGGGAAGCACGTTCGGCGGATACTGAGCATTCTGCGATTTGGCAACCACTTCCCGTGCAACGTCAAGGGACGGGACTACTTTTGCCTGAAAAGTTCAGAAAGAAACAGCAATGATGATAATGACGATAATAGAACACTCACAGGGCACGGCATGCTAGGTGGAATTCAAACTGAGTGCTCGATATCAATATTCGTCAATGGAATGGCAATAGCAAGGTGAAGCAGGTGTTGCCCGCGTCTATCTTTGATGCAAGAGGGGAGTAACCTACAGTGTATGTAGCACAGCGACTTCCTTCGTGCGATTTTCCAATAAGTAGCATTACTGAAGTGGACCTAGGAGCGTTGTATTCTCACGCGTATGCCTTCAGCATTATGCTACAAATCGGTATTAGAAATTGCAGTAGTACGTAGCAAGAAGAATGTAGTCTGTCTCGCCACTATACTCTATATATTATTCATAGTATCATGGTGGAACGGGTAAGCAGGCTTGAGCTGGCTCATACGTGATGCCTTGTTATCGTTAGCTACGATGTATGAACGAAGCCAGAGAACACTAGAACGTATACCGCTAGCTCGGAATGATCGCATGCGTAATTCATTCCTCCAGTACGTACTGAGTCGTACATGAAGTGAAAGGCGTAATCGGAGACGGGGCGGGAGCGCATAATTGACACCATTGTACACAAATCAGATACAATTCCCGGTGAAAGGCTCCAAGCTCGGATTCCTTGTTTCCGGCTCGAAGTTTCGGATTCTACGACTGCATTCGTGAAGGTGAAATGAAAGACTAACTAATTAAGTAGCTAATCGAGACATTGAGTGGAAACACTAATTGTACTGTATGCGTAAAATAACAGTAACTGGTCAAAGGTGTGCAATACGTGACATGCCGTAACATCGTTAAGGGGGTTTCTTGGCAAATCCTTATATCGAGAACAGCTTTTTGTGTCAACTGGGCCAGCGGGGTGGATTAGCACGCTGCATTTACCGTGTCTGGAATGGCTGTAATGTGATCCTGTTACCACAAAATCAACGAAATGAATGAGGCGGAGCAGACTTTTAAGTGCAACTTTGATCCACATGACTCTCCTGCATATGCTGTCGACGTAATCTTCCAATCCGATACGCTCCTTCATTTGAACTCTGGTTTTTTTGGATAAATGCCATTGACCGGATGTGTACCCTTTGTGTCTACTGCCATCTGTATAGATCGTCGTGTGTGTAGCCTCTTTGGTGGTCAAATTGTGGATTGGGATAGTATTCTCTGCTCAATTCTTTCGATGTTGGGAGGTCGACGCGAGTCAAATACAGTGGTAAACCATTGGGGGCAATAAGCTGTAATGGTATTAGCCGCGGCTTGATGACTGTACTGGGAATAAATATAGATATAGTATTATCAATCAAAACAAGTCATGGAACCTAAAGTCAACAAGAATCTATGGGTGCGTACAGATTGACAGGGTATGAGATATTTCTTAACACGCCGAATGGAATACTGTATTTGTCACGGATTGACTCAAAGTTTTAGTAAAAGAGTCCCTGGGCATCGTATAGATCCATTTGTATGGGTTCCACGGACTTGATCAAGTGACAGGAGAGTCCATGACGCTGCGAAAGTACTTATGATTTTTACGTCTTGTACATGGTACAGCTAGCGACTTTTTCGTAGGCTTTGTTTGAAGATATTTGTCCGGATTTTGCCTGGAGCGCACCTTGTGCAGGTCTAATTATAGGCCTGCTGTTTCCATTCTTTGGTTTCTTCAGCTCACATATTGTTTAGCTTGTATAACATACTCCCTTCCATTCCGAGAACATTCAAATGAAATTCGTTGTATTTGGGAACAGTCTGCGTCAAAGGTGCGGAAAAAGTGTGTAGTAAAAAAATGGATTCATTGATTCAAAAAATTAGCTGAGAGGTGAGTTTCTAGGAAGGTCCTAAACTTTCTCCGTTCAGAACGTGTCTGAAGGGTACAAATTCCATATCGGTAATTGAAGAACCCTCAATGCGTTTCCATGCTAAGTGTTGTGTCTTAAGACTCATGATTTGGCCTCAAAAAATATGATACAAAGTATCGGTCCGCCGCTCCGTCAAATGGTTGACTCACTCGATGGACTGGGGAATGCAGACGACCGCCAGTCTGAGCTTGTAAATAATTTCCGACGTTGACCAAGACACAGCCAGGTTTCGGGTCGATCCATAGCCATTCTTTCGTCTCCTTTGCCAGCATCAGACTAGCCCATTTCTCGCACCATAACAGGGTGATCGTTCCGCCGTCCGTGTGGGTAGTATCGGGTGCATCAGCTGCAAATTCTTTGGTTGGATAAGATACAAACTTTAATTCCGAATCGCTTTCTCCGCCGGGGTGGTGAAACTTTTCCACATCACCAAGACCAATGCTATCGGAGAGGCTGCGAAGGCAGGTACGGACAATGGTGTCGCAGATATCCGCAAGACCCTGCATGGCCACAGTGTGTTCTTCAAAGGGGCTCGGCAGAGTCATACTGTCCTGCTTGTCCTGAAAGATCTAGCAGATATCAGTTTCAGTCCGGCATCATCACGTATATGCTTACACCAAATGATTCCATCCCCGCACGCTTGTAGCTGATATTGTATGAGTTTTTGGGTCAGTTATCATGAGCAGAGAAGCCAACACACCCGTAACTAATATCCTCTTTGAATGCCTTCATCTTCTCGTCCAAAGGCTTGGTGAAAAATACGTGAGAGTCCGTGTAAGAGATCCGGAGAAGCTCCGAAATCTTCCCTAAGAGACCATCGTCAAAAGAGACATAGAAAAATCCCTGCCTCTCAGCGGCTGTCACAAGTTTTGCTGTCTCAACCGGATCCTTTGCAGTAAGTTTTTGCAGGTCAATTACCTCGAGATCAGCAACATCTAGAGATCGCTCTCCAACAATCATGGTCGTCTTTGAGCGAGCCAAAGTTGTTGTAGAGGTCATGTTGTGCTAGAAGTGAAAGGCAATAATGAGTCCAATACTAGTCAACGATGAGGGTAAATATCAATCCAATCTTGGCCGCTACACGTGAGGGAACAACGGCAAATCGTATACCAAGATGATCCGTTGGCACGTAGAAAAGAGTCTCGTAGACACAAGTACAGAGTTTCTAACTTTGATTAGTAACCAGAGGGGTCACTCTCCTGATCACAGTATAGAAAAGGTTTTATTCTTTACTATGTACAGTCTTCACGTACCAGTGGCGTCTTCGCTGCGAGTGCCGAAACTTACGAATTCGACATAGTGGGTCGTAAGTATGCAACCCTTGTATCTGAAATGAAATCTGTCCTGACTTTTACACATGCAGAAGTAAGAATTCTACAATACATACAGCAGACCGGTCGGGGTTGCCCACATGTCAAAGTTCGGCCTAGCACAGGGCGTAACCCACTCATCGTGCCCTCGATGAGTTAATGAATAGCTTTATAGCATCAGCACATTCTTTGATCTTTACCAGAATAGTAGTTGTCTTATTATTCTAGCATGTAGACGATCACTATGATCATATTGAGTACGCATACGAAAGACAACTGCCTAATAAAGCCCAAGTATCTCTACAGACTTCTCCACATACTAAGCTAGAAAAGCTACCCTTTTTATCCTGTTGTATTCTGTAACCACGAGAGTTAATACTAGTCTTGCTGCTCTATAGTAGTAGATAGTTACGGTTTAGTCCTAAGTCGCCACCAATCTATCTCGTATTTTTACTTGCAAGATCTCGATCAGTCAGGTAAGTGGCCTTGAGTTATTCTATCCATGATGAGCATGTACTGTTAGCTAATAGCTCAGCCCAGCAGATATGTATATTGTCTCAAGCTCGTACTACCCTTCTAGTATACTACTATATCTTGCTTGATATGATTGGTAGTCTTCTACCTCATGACCTTGAACCTGGGTGCAACATCTGTCCTGATGCATTGTTTGGGTTTTTCGAGTTTGCTACTGCTACAAACACATGCCAGCATTTTTCCAATCATTCTGATCCTTGACTAGTTGAAGTAAAAAGTGGAAAATACACCCCTAAGAATCCTCCTGCGCGTTGCTTGAGATGCTTTGCTAGGGTAAATTCTCAAGATCTTGATCGAGTCCATGCAGGCTTAGGCATGAGGCTACGGTTGCTATGGAGGTCGGAATACGAAGCATGAGCGCTAGCAATATACGAGTGGCGGCATGATTGGTATCTAACCCCTGTAAGATCCAACGTACGACGGACAATCACCGGGGTTGACCATAATACATGGTCGCGGAGCGGGCCGCCATTGCATCGTGGGAGGACCGGTGGAACTCGAGTCATGAAACACAGTACTGACGTAATGAGATACATCCATCCGGTGTTTGATGATGTTGGTTTTCATGGCCTCTCCATCTCATATCTGTACTATGTAGTAGGAACCAGGTTTATGTTACATCTATGTAGCTGTCACGGTTTTACTGCGATTGGTGGTCACCTATAGGGTGAGTACGGGTATTGAGGAGCCCAACAATCCAAGTCAAATATTTACAAGTACATGGCCTAGAGGAAAAATGGTATTCTTCAACAAAGGATAGCGAAGCTATGGAGTAAACGGCGAGTACCTGGTCCTTTTCTGTTATAGAACTTCTGCTCAGAGCTCAAGCTCTGCTTTCCGTCGCCGGACACGGGCCTTAAGGTCCGGATGAGCTACATGAGTTTGACCACGTTGAAACCATGCTCCTTCATCAGGGATGGTGACCGAAACATCGTATCGCATCAGGATGTTACACAACAATATTTTCTGCATATACGATGCAAAAAACCTTCCAGGACATGCTTGCGATCCGTGACCAAAGCTAAAATGATCTGGAGACGTCGAAGTAAAGTTATACGATACTTGGCTCGTAGATGGTTCCCCCTTTTGACGGAGCTTCAGGAATCGGTAACCATCGAATTTATCTCCTTCAGGCCAGATTGTTGCATCGATAATGTGGCAAGCGGAGACAAAAAGGGCAGTTCCTTTGGGTATGATGAGTCCATCGGGTAACACGACATCCTCCAGGGCGATTCGTTGCATCATGACTAGAATTGATAGTTAAGAAGGGCTTTTCAGGAAGGTGGGCGGTTAAGACTTACGAACAGACTCAGGATGCATACGTTGAGCCTCCTTCAATACGCTGTCCATGAGCACTAGATTCTGTAAGGTATTCTTGTTAAACCCTTCCTTCCCAATCACAGTCACAATCTCGGCACGGAGGTCATCGACCAGTTGACTATTGGTGAAAACCGAATGTAGAACGTGAGTGAACAATTCACCGCCTCCATCGTAAGACACTAAACAGAGCGCAATTAACATAGACGCAAGCTCGTCCAACCGACCTCCCGTCTTTTGATATAGGAAACTTAGCGGATCTTTGGCATCATCGCCCGGTGGTTGCTGATCGAGCTTTTCCTTCAAGGGTTCCAGCAATTTGTTGATATGCTTGAAAAGAGACTGAAGCTTCCGGCAATTGGGGAGGAAAGGTGCGACCCAGCGCTTGGCCCATTTTGGGAACGCTCGAAGTTCATATCCGGCCAAAGCTGATAGCTCGACGTACTCCGAACTCGCATTCACCCACTCCGGGTTTCGATAAAAATCTTTGTCGTTTATGAAAGTCCTAGACATGATACGTCCAAATATTTTCCAAACGGAATCCTTGAGCATAACTTCGTGGAATTCTGGTCATATCCTTAGCTTCCAGACCAAGGTGGAGTTAACTTTGAGGATTATAAATGGCTACCTGGGTCATTTGTCCAGACTTGATCAAGTGCGTAGCTAGACTCTTCGTTAAGCGGTTCGATGAAAGTCCCTTTATTGTAGTCAGATATGGCAAGCGAAGATGGCCATGGCAGAAACGCACTTACCCAAATTTCGATTAAGCGAATGCTTTGTTACGGCGTGTATAATCTTTTTACTGCTTGTCATTGACTCCATTGGCTCGAAACCACGCACACCATTGACAAGTTTCTATCATATCACCCTGTTAGGCTCTGGTTGTTTCAAACTGGCAATTTGCTTACATCCGCCAGTGCAGTGATGAAGTCCAGGCGCTTTTCATTGCGGAGCATATCGACATATTTCTCAGAGAGAATTAGGCGGTATCTAGAATCAGTATAGAGATAAAAAGCATCTCCGTACTGTAATTGTGAGCGTATACTTTAAAGAAAGACAAAAACTCGGACTTGAAATTACTACTGACCTTCTCAAAACAAGATCGAACAAGTCCTAAGCAATCATGCCGGAATCGCTCCCGGGCTTTACCATATCCTATCTCATACCATTTTCGACCAACAACTGGTAATCCAGATGGGTTCTCCAGCTTCGTGGATTTCCACCAGTACCAAGCGACAAGAACGACACCACAAACGACATAGGGTAACCCGGACTCCAGAGTTTGACGATCGGTAATTGCAATCCCCAGAGCCAAAGACATTTTCGAGTCCAATCTATTCGCGCGCGCGCTTTCTCTTCTGCGTGTATGTTCAAGGGAGAAGCCGTGCACTGTATGGATGCTCAGAGTGAGTAGGAACTTCCCTTGTCTTTGATGCGTAACAGTACGACGCCAGTACTAGAAAAGATTTGATGGATGATGGAATAACTCTGAACTAGGGTGGTACCAATGTACCTAGTAGGCGGTTCTACTTTAGACATGTGGTAGGTTAGCCTCCTAGAGTTCAATGCTGGAAAGAAACTTACTTGGGCCAGGGTCATTCCAGGCATAGCCTTTCTGTTCTAATGAACCTCCTGGCGTATTTCCGGAACGCACATCCGCGTGGTCGAAGCCGTGGTGTAACGTAATGTGTGAAATGTCCACTGACTGCAAGAGAACTATGGCCAGTTCTTTTTTTTTTTCCGGCAAGACGTCAAGAAGATCTAGACTGATTAGAAACGTGCTGGTCTGTGCTTAGAGCAGTGTTAATTTATATAGTATTACTAATGAGACAAAATCTCCATTGACAGCATAAGATGTATTACGAACAAGCTATAGTAGTGTACCGGAATGGAAACTCGGGGGGTGGGGGGTGAAGGGGATCGAACTTGCTGTATTGCATATATGCTAGTTAGGCTGCTATATAGTAGCTTCGACAGGGTATGGTAATGTGATTGACCATACAGGCCGAGATTGTACAGCCTACCTCAAATCTGCTTACTTGACTCATTCAGATGTGACACAAAAGTATAGGATACAGTGGCGGCGACATAGGTTACATTCCTAGCTGTGTGCTACTGTACTGCTGGTATTGGTTTCCGGCTTACTGCTGAAAGCATAAGTTTCTAAGAACTAAAATACAGTACTGTTAGGTCCACCTTAAGAACGTCAGTATTTACACGTAAAAAGTCTGTACTGATTATTATTCAAGTCTCCGCAGCTCTTTTAGCTTACCACTGGAACTACGCGACTTCTCTGACTTGGCGAGTGACGCTGTAAAAGGATAGTCAGCCTGTATTGCCTGATCAGGTCTAGCGCGTGTTTTCAGATTAAACGAAGTGAGGATCTGTATGCTGGAGGGTATTTCAGTTAGTACAATCCGGTAAGAATTAAAGCACACGCTAATGCTATAAAGCCGTCAATCAACTGTTAGGAGGCGTCAATACATAGGCTACGACTTATGCTAAGCTGCACCATCTCCTCTTTTGGATGTTTGTGTATTTTAGTATGCATTAGTGTGTTTTCTTAATTATGAATTAAGTAATTGGTCGCTTTCTAAATACATATCCACTCCTTGGCTTTCCAAGTGGTATTACCGATGATGGAGCCAATTGTCCCCCTGTACAGTATACTAAAAGACATACTAGTTTCATGATGTGACACTCATCTTTACGAGTGAGAAGATAGTCTGTGGATACCCGCTGACCGTATCGCTGCTGTGTGTATATTACCGTAGACTTCTCAAAACCGCATGTGTAAGAGACAGGACAAGCCTCTACTAAAAATACATACATGATCTCCTGCTATTGACTGATGAGAATCGAATCAATGACGTGATAATCAGACCTTAAAGAGTGAGCTATTTATCCGAAGCTTACTTTAAATTCGTTTAGAGCGAAGAGAACATTTCTACGCCTGGTGGGTACGGAGGTTATAGGATTGACTAAGATGTATAGATGTGGTAAAAGGCCTGCCTAGAGTGTGGAACTGAGCAGAGAATATGCAGAAAGAGAAGGGCTTGGGCTTACGTAGTATTGTAGATACGATATGATCGACTAGATCACTACTATGTCGAGGAGAGATAATCCCTGATTAGGTCTCAACCCACTGCTTGCGTTTGAAGGTATGCTTAGCAGAGTTCAATCTGCTACTACTTGATCAGTGACACAAGAAATTTACGTAAAAGAACTACTTGAAGATTTACCCTGCAAAAGAGGTCTGTCGCCGCTTACACTCTGACTCCACCCATGCTGTACGATTTCTCGAAACGATTTTAGCCCACAAGAAACCAAAAAGGGGGCCGAATTAAGGCAATGGAAAAAGACAAAGAACGATTGGCATAGTGGCGAGTTCGATTATCCGGCAATCAGCATTCTTTTCCGTCTTCATCGTGATCCCTAGAGAGCTCTTGGAGTAAGCCTAGGCACAAACGTCTCAAATGTTCACTCTGCTCGTCGTCCTAGCCAGCAGTCCAGAAATCATAGACTGGATACTTCCTGCAGCGGATTTTCTAATCAGCAAGCCCAGACTCTACAGCACATCCGGTTATTCTCTCGCACTTTCCCCTGTGCAGTCAGGAACGGGTCGATACGTCTACCACAGAGAATAGAGGTATACGGCCAAAATGACCGCGCCACATGAGGAATCAGGCCCCCCTCAGGTCACGCAGTTACACAATCCTAATGACCGTCCCGAATGCTTCTCCAGTACCCTCCAAGAGTGCCTATTTGTCTTGACGACTACCATGGCTATCGCTCAGACCTCATTCTTTGAGGGGCTGGTTCTTGTTGTATCTGCTTCCATTGGAGAGGACCTCAACATGACCTCTGCCGAGATTACATGGATCACTGCCGGTGTTTCGTAGGTTTTGGCTTCCTGCTATAATTCTTGCATAGGCTTAAATTTGAGGGTGATAGACTCACGAGTGGCGCATTCCTGTTGGCGTTTGGGAAAGTGGCTGATATGTTCGGCCGTCGGATAATGTTCATGGCCAGCATGGCAGCATTTACAGTCGCGTTGGTAATTGCTGGATTCGCAAACGCAGCTATTTATATGGATGTGTTTTCAGGCGTCATGGGAATTTTCTGCGCTTCTGTCGTACCACCTGCGGTCGGCTCGCTGGGGGTTGTGTATTCAAAACCTTCAAAACGAAAAAACCGCGCTTTTGCCTGCTTCAGTGCTGGAAACCCGTTAGGATATGTTGGGGGTATGCTTATCTCCGGTGTTGCGTCTCAAGTTGGTAGCTGGCGAATCGCTCTTTGGACATTGGCTGTTATCTACGCCGTTTTTACCCTGTTGGCCGTCTGGACGGTTCCTAACGACCTTCCAGAGGCCAAAGCTGAGTTGAATTGGCAGACTATAAAGAAATTGGACCCTCTTGGCATGTTGCTGGCTATCTCAGGTTTAGCATTGTTCTCGACTGCACTTTCGTGAGTTTCCGAGCTATGAGCTTTCAATACGACACTGCTCACCAGGCATAGGACAGCTGGAAACGCATCGAATGGCTGGAAAACACCATACGTCATCGCGCTTCTGGTCTTGAGTGTTATTCTGATTGCTGGTTTCCTGTTCTGGGAATCGATATATTCGACTCCTTTGATGCCTCTTTACCTTTGGCGTGATCGGAACTTTTCTCTAGTAAATGCGCCTCCGCTTGTTTGTGAAATCAACTCTCAGCTGCAATCAACTAACTCACCCAGCTTATAGGAGCTCTCTGTCTTGGTTTCATGGGATTCATTAGCGGTGAGTTCTGGATGGCTTTATACATGCAAGAAATCAAGCACTACAGTCCTTTAGAGATTACAGCTCGGTTACTGCCGATGATTATCAACGGAATCTTGGTCAACGTTGTTTGCGGCCTCGTTCTGCACAGAGTCAGCAACAAGTTGCTCATGTTCATTGGCGCTACGGCGTACATGGTTGCGTTCCTTATCATGAGTTTCACGCCGGATGAGGGCATCTACTGGGGCTGGTATTTTGTGCCACTACTGTTGATCGTTGTTGGGGCTGACACCGAGTTCAATGTGGTCAACGTGAGACTTGTCCCTTCCTTTTGCCTCGGACGCTAATCAAACTCGAGATATAGATGTATGTCATGTCCAGTCTGCCACCGTCCGACCAGTCTCTGGCCGGAGGCATTTTCAACACCGCCTCCAAGTTCTGCGCCAACACCAGTCTTGGCATCACCACTGCTGTATACAACTCTGTCCGCAATCAGGGACCGGCAAGTCCAATCAAGCCATACCTGGCAACGTACTGGTTTGCTGCAGCGTCCGCCGGTCTTGGGGTCGCCTTGATACCTTTCTTGAACCTGGGAACACAGGGTCATGAGGAAAAGACAGACTCGTCTGACGGGGAGACACTTGACACACTTAAAGTTGAGGCAAAAATTGAAACCAAAGCCTGAGCTGTGTCATGTACGGACTGATGTCGTATTCGTGTTTCGGTTATATCGCACCACTAGAGGTGCACATATCAGACTGTCCTCAAATCACAGCAAAATTTCGTGTGTTGACTCAATACTTGAAGTCAATTCTATTAGGCCTGAAGAGACTGGCACTATACTCAATAAACCCACTCTCAAGACAGTCACTGCCGCCTGAAAGCACGCTCTGTATAGTGCCACAAGCCTCAACGCGTCCACTATGCCACCAATTCGAGAAGGAACAATGATTGTCCTCAGGGAAAAGACAGGCAGATACAAATAGCAATGATCATTTGATTTGAAGCAGAGATCGCTTTGTATTGCAAGCAGTGAATAGTTATAATCCCATCCTTCCAGGGTCTCGAAAGAGCTAAACGGCGCACCAATGAATGTAAATCGATCAAATTGGAAGATGTATTTGCTAGTTGAAAGAAGAAAGAATCTAGCTAAGGAATGATGACAACCATTTCCGGTACGAGATACGGCCAACAATCTCCTTGCACAAGATGAGAATCAGCAGGTCGAGGAAGACTGGGAATACAATCTTGATCAGAGTCGAGTTGTCACGAATGCCCCCACCGTTTTGGGGCATGTATAAAGCCAAGCCCAGCACCTTGGCAGGGTTGATTGACTGGTTGGACTTGATGCATCAGCTCCGATTCTTCCGCTTTAGCGAACGGACTACGGACGCAGCGGCCTTCGCCTTACCGAGGGGCAACATGTTGTCATTTTCTTTACCATGCTGTAGCTTGTATACTATAGCGCCAATGAGAATACTAGTCGAGTATTTGCAACATGTGTTTTGAAATTGAAAGGTGAAGGAGAAGCAATCACTGAAGATACACCTTGTAACATCCATTACGTTTCATCCTAGACTACCGGCTTTACCTGAATTGGCATATGGACTCTAATAGTTTTAAGACGAAGATCATTCATCGGCCGGAGCCTCTATACGGCCCCGCACATCCACCTGCTTGATCATGTCGTATACGCAAGGCGACACGCGGGTTTCCTGGTCATCATGCGCATCGTATGATGGCTAGGTCGTTGCCACCTAATTGGGTAAACGCCCAATGGAGATCTTTCGTTGCATATATTAAGATGCTAGCATTCGAATCCTGCCAGGCTGGTAATTGCTTTCCAGCACCAAAGACAACCAAGGACATACGGCAAGGGTTCGATTGTAACTTAGATGAATTCTTGACGCCATTGAGTGTCTGAAGATCCTTGCGGGCCCGCCCCGGTAATGTAATATGTTAGCGCACGGCTAGCACATATCCTTTCTTTCTCAATTTTCAGTTCGTATTCCGGTATGAAATGGTTCCACACGTGTAGGTGGTGACATGAAATGGCGGCCCGCTCCGTTGCCGGAGGCCATATAACCCTGACAGGATGGTGGTGCATGAAATTGTACGAAGGTGAAAATGACTGTAATCGAGACTAATTGTGTCCCTCTTGCAGAAGGCAGTCCAATACCTGTTTGTTCGGGTGCGTATCATCGCGAATAACGCTATCGCCAAAGCATCCACTCTAAAAGTGAGTTCAAACGGCATCGCGCTCTATTTACATAGAGGCAAAGACCGATGGTTGCATGTTCGGAATCTCTCCTCTTAGCGATGAAAATTCTCTCTAGATTCCTCCCCATAGATCCATCATCAGTAGTACCTGAGGTTGTGAGTTCATTCTCCAAAGAAGACGCATACCAAAATGTCCTCGAACGCGCCAGACATCCAGTTGAAAATCACAATCATCGGCGGGGGAATGGCCGGCCTTGCCTCAGCGATAGCATTGTCAGACATGAACCCCAACCATCAAATTACAATTTTAGAATCAAACACCTCGCTCAGCGAGCTCGGGGCCGGGCTGCAGCTTTTTGCAAATAGTACTCGCATTCTACATAGATGGGGCCTTACTGCTGCTCTGGAAAAGGTGGCTTTTCAATCCTCTCACTTGTCAATTCGCCGCTGGGAGAATGATACAGAGTTGGCCTTCAATATGAACAACCCCTCCAGCACATGGCTCTATGGTTGGCCCCAATGGCAGGTCTACAGACCCGACTTGCAGCAAGCACTCTTCGATCGGGCGAAAGAGTTTCCAAACGTGACTGTCTTATTTGGCAAGTCCGTCAAATCCGTGGATCACATGACTGGCACCGTTTATACGGTTGACGGGGAGAATCTTGAGGCGGACCTCACGGTCGCAGCGGATGGGATCTGGTCCAGGGCCAGGCGATGCTTGCCAGCATCGAAGGATGTGTCTCCTAAGGCATATCGGGAACATAACTACCGTGCCGTTATTCCACGGTCCCGGATGCTTTCAAATCCCATTACTGCACCGTTTATAGCTTCTCCAGAGGCAAAGCTATGGGTGGGACCCGACGTGTTTGTATTGGGCTATACGGTCGCCTCAGAGCAGTTGTACAACCTTGTTATCGGGGTCCCACGGCCGAGCGAGGGGGTACCTGTCGGGTCTTGGAATCATCCTGCCAACCTAGAGACAATGCGCGGCCTTGTATCCGGGTGGTGTGAGCAAGTGCGAGCGCTAGCTTCTCTGGTTCAAGAGGACTGTGTTTCCTGGACTTTAGGCGAAGTGCCCTCTATTCCCAGCTTTATCAGTACGTCTGGAAGGGTAGCGCTGGTTGGAGACGCGGCACATGCTCTGCTTCCTCATGCTGCGCAGGGGGCCGGAATGGCGTTCGAGGATGCGGCTGCTTTGGCCGAGTTTGTGAGTCATCTAAGGTCGAAAGAGGACCTGCCGAAGGTGATGGATGCTTGGAGCCACTTTAGACAAGCTCGTGTGGATCATTTGCGCAATATTAGTCGTGGGAATGCAGGTGACATGACACTTCCTGATGGAGAGCTTCAAGTCGCGCGGGATCTGAAATGGAACACTATCCGGGATAAACAGCGGGCACAGTGGGCTGAGCTTGGACTGGAGAAGGTCAAAGAGAAGATGATCCGGGAAAAGCCTACGCCTGACCCAGATTGCAAGAGCACATTTGAGCCAGGTGGTAGAATGTGGGTTTATGGATATGATATATACGAGCAGAGTAGGAAATTCTGTTCTGAACATTTGGAATGACGACGATGATTTCTTTATATCAGGGCTAGCCGTATTTGAGCCTAATTGCGCCATTGTATAGATTGAGCATGATGTAAGGATCCATCTGCGGAGTACGCCTCTGTACTTTCATAAAATCTTGCGGATACGCATCCCACAGGTCGCGCAGAATAGGTCCATGTGACGCATAACAAAAGCTCGTCTTAAATTTTCCTTCCAGCTGGAATACTAAATCATTGTTGAACAGTAGAAAGCATCCACAGATTTTTTCTTTCCTATTTCTTTTCCCTTCCACTATATACAGACGAAACCAACTTTCAGGATAATCTCTGTATAGACCAAAATATCGAAAGCACTTGATTCATCTTGTGTGTGTGATGCCAGTGGCTGAGTAGCCTCGCCGCGTAGTAGTTCGTAACCTCATAAAACAATGAGAGTCAAATTGCAGACGTCGCCTGCACGCCGGCTAGCTTTAAGCACAGTCAGAGGTAGCTTGACATGGAAATTCTTTCCAAATATCTCATCACATATCTCAAAAAACAACCCAGATGTTCTTCCAACCAACTTTGGCGAGTTTGGCGGCGATAAACGCTACAAGACCGCTAGAGTAACAGGCCACCACAAAAGTAATCAACGCCCAATACTCGCCATTACATCTCGATAGAATTTCCCCGGCAATCGGGACTCCAGTAAGGGTCCTACTCAAGCTGTCAGTCAAGAAGTCCTCAGGATTAAGGCTTGGCGGAAAGAGAAAACAAAATGTGCCAGAAGTATAAAGGACAAGAAAGTAGAACGACCTACCCAAAACTAACAACTGTATACATCGTGGCGTAGTATCGGCCGTAGTTTTCCGTCTTGCAGAGCTGACCCACGCACACTGGAGTCAGGCTAATGTTGCTGCCGCTGAAGAAGCCAAAGGCCAGGGCATAGATAATAAGCAGAGCCTTGTGGTCTCCAGCAGGCAACCAAAAACAAGCAGAGCTTACTAGACAGCCCAGGATGGCCATTATCATGGTGTTGAACCGGCCGAGAGAGTCGGCAAAATAGCCCGGTAGCCATCGACCAAAGATAGAGCCAACGTTGAGAATGGCAAGGATCTGGTAAGAGAATGACGTTGTGTATCCTTGAGCCAGTGCATAGGAAGAAATATACGTAATCGGCACAAAGAGTCCCCATTCGATGAGAAAGACGCCAGCAGTGGTCAGCGCAAAAATCGGATCTCTAAAAATGCGCACATTTGGCATGATGTTCTCCTTTGATGCCGGCTGGGACGGAAGCCGAGAGCGAACGAGGATGCAGCCAACGCCCAGGGTCAACAGACACAACAGCACCACAACCCGAGTTGCCCAGGCAAATCCGATCTTAGGAAACAGAGCCTCAAGGATCAGAGGGAATGCAATGCCTCCAAATGAGCCACCAGTGGTCGCAATACCCGTCGCCTCGCCTCGCCGCTGGAAAAAATAATGTCCAATAACCGCAATCGCTGGGGTAAAAACCATGGACGTTCCAATACCGATCAGAATCCCGATAGTTACCATGAAATGCCAGTATCGAGTGCAGAAAGGCAAGGAGACCAAGGACGCAATGATGAGAATTGAGCCGCCCAGAATCAAAAACCGTGGGCCCTTGGCATCAAAGATAGGTCCAATCTGCAGACCGCAAAAGAAGGTAAGGCAAGCGTACACGCCAAAGATCCAGCCAACAGTGCCGTCGCTGTAATCAGCCAGCTGGTGATTCGAAACATAAGTCTGAAACGTGCCAATGGTGTTCAGCAGCCCCAGAGACCCGAATAAGGCCATCCAGCTGCCTACAACTACCAGCCATGCCTGTAGACCGCCTTCGGGGTATGTGTTCCCCTGGGGGTCAGTTGACACCCGCACTACGGCATCTGACAGTGACGCGCCGTCGTCTCGCTGAGATGTAGTTGAATGCATTGTATGACATTCGGTCAGTCCATGGCCCGCGTTGTCGGGCACTGGCTCTTGAGTCTTTTCTGCCTCTGCTTGAATTGTCTGGTCGTCGGGCACGACTGTCACATCCTTACGACGTTCCGCCTCATGATCGCGGTTTCCGGATGATGCCCGTTGGCCGTGATGCAGTGTCATTGACCGGTCGTGTGTATCGTGCAACTGTCTGTCTGCTGATGAGTTGAAGCAAATCCCTTAGGGTTTTTTGGGTACTAGACAACCACGGCCCTGTGCCACACGGTTAGATGGGATAAAAAGAGTTGCAAAGAAAACTTTTCATCCGGAACTCAGGCCTGTGAGAAGCTCTAAAGCGTGAGTCGCAGATTTGGGCTTATAGACCCCTGGACGAAAGAGCCCTTGTTATTGAAGGAGTGGGGAGGAAATCTAGCAGCTTGGCAGGGTGAATTGATCCGTCAGACTACCACCCTTCCGGAAGTAAGAAACAATTGCCAACTTCCTTCACCCAAGACTCGCTTGCATATTCTAGCGCCAATGAGGACCTCAGTCGAGCAATTTGCACCATACGCGCTAGGCCTGAAAAGGATGTCAGTTCTCGCAAATACGCCTCGTATCACTCACTCGTCTCTTCTTCAAGGGCCAGTATAGACCCTACCTGGATGGCATACAGAACCGTTGCATCTGGAAGGGTAGTGATATAAACACAACTTCAAAAAATAAAAAAAATAAACATCGCGTAGCTCATAGTTCGAGGATGAAAGAATGACATAACCGAGCTAACACACTTACTTTGGTTTAAAAGAGGACATCCCCACAAACCTTGCCTCCAGCGCGCCCTTCACAAGCTCACTCACTGAATACGAAAGTGGAACTATCCGACACGCTAAATGCACGCTAGAGAGTGCTACGTTGTATGGAGTAAGCTGATTATGGAGTACAGTGCCGAGTGACCCGTACAGTCTGTGCATAAATCCCTCTGGGGTGAAATGTCAATTACATAAAAGGAAAAGAGGGAAAAAGTGAAAAAAAAAAGCAGCGTGTATTTGGGAGGTTTTCACTATTGCTTACTGCGGTTGCCTGCCTTTTAGGCAACTTGATTTGGCGAGCATTGCAGCGCACAAAAATTGGCCCGGCTGGTCATTCTATAGCTTGCAGTCGCAGTCTGCTTTATGGAGAGCCAGGACGCCAATTGGCAAAAGAACCTCGTCACGGATTTCACTGATTTATTCCAGTATTCGTTTGCCTTTGTACCCGGCTTTTCAAGTCTAGAGCTTGTATAAAAAGGTAAAGAATCAGGGCTATTGTTTCTACGCGTACTTTATCTAGAGGACATTGATGTACGTACGTACGCCAACGCCGGTAGGGCCTCTGAATGTTCGATAACAGTTGAAGAAGGCGGTCATGCCATTGTTGTACGTCTTTCCGGCTTCAAATTCGTTGTTGCTGCGCACCCTGTTCTACGCTTTGTATCAACTATTGTCTCCGATACCATGTACGAACACCAAAGGGATTCTTACGCTGGCTATAAGTATAGCAAAGCTTCTCTATCGGGGATTTTTGAGAGCCAGTTATCACTCTGAACCTATCCTGGTGTATTTATCATCTCACTCCTTAGACTTCTTCGATCAGCTTTGTGCCAATCCTTGCTTCGGGTTCTTGTACCCTGTAGATCACATTTGACAACGCCCAGATACCGTAAGTGTATCAAGTAGTGAGTTATTGTCAAATTGTTTGTATTTCACGAGCAACTAGCATATGTCTCGGGTCGTATGTTGGGGTTTGATGAGGGTGCTCAAGCTCGGTCTCGGGCTCGGGCTCGGGCTCAAACTCGGTCTTGATATTTTTGGAGAGGTGCGCGATAGACTCGAAATAATAAGTATAAAGCATGTGGCTATTGAAGCCATATCATGCAAAAGTCAACTTTACAACGAGTTATCTCAAAAACATGGCTTCTCCAAAGCTGACACATGCCTTTACTGTCATCGTACACGTGACCCTTCCGACAGGGATGGGACCTGGCAACGAATTTTCTTCGCTAACGGTCATCAATGGTGCGTTTTTGCCGGTATCAACAGTCCGCTGTACGATAAACAACTAATTGACGAATATATTATCTAGGGGACAACGGATATGTCGAGACAGCCGACGGAGCAACCAGGTTTGAGATAACGGCGATATCTGACTGGATGGACTTGGGCCAAAACAAAACCTCTGCAACTGTGGACGCGAGAATGAGTTCGAAAGCTCCCGGAGATATCAATCTGGATATGCACTATCTTGGTAAATTTACGCTTACACCTGAGACAAATCGAGTGTTCGGCGGCACTCCTGGAAGCAGCTGGGAATGGGGAGATGAATATCTCTATGTTACGCCTCGGGTTTCGAGTCGCAGCAGTGAGTTTGGATGGGTAAATGATGCCGTGTTCTTAGCTGTGGGCAAGGCGAAGTGTCTTGATCCCGGCAATACGGTTGAGATTGCGTACAAGGTTTTCAAGGTGGGCTAATCTTTCGTCCAAAGCGTGTTTACGAGATAGTGCAGATGGATGAAATCAAGCATCAGACATTGACTTGTAGACCGTTACTGGCATTACCGATGGTAAAAGTAATTATGGCTATAATGACAATGAAGTGGAAAATAGTTCAGTGTTGTTATTATAATGGGACTCACTACAGGTGTTTGAAAGTACACTCAGTAGTGGTAGTAATATATACCTAGGTATATATATGTACCCGTTTCAACGAGCTACAATGTGCCATGCTATTATCCAGGTGGACGCCTTGGTTCACAAGCACCAAGAGAATAACGGTATAGCTACAGTAGTATAACATAGAATAAGCTATATAGAGGTTAAGTCAAAAATAAAATAAAGTGAAGCGAAGTAAATATGCTACCTTTGATATGTACATACTATCAGACCTGTCAACAGAGAAGTTACATTGAGGATGTGATTGTCGACTTCACGGACTATCTCTATGCAGTGACTGCTTAAGTAGACCGTCTTTTCAGGGCCAATTAACTATTCAAGTCTCGAAATGAAAGGTCCAACATCAACACAGACAACATTCTGTGGCTGGTTACAGGTATCTTGCTACCATGGTCGGTTTGTGTCCAGTATGCATTTGTGAGACGGAGTATCTTCCTAGGACTCACGTAACTGACGCTAGTTTACATAATACGAGACCATCAGATCTGGTGACGATCTTTCTGATTTTTTGCTGCTTGCGCCTGACTGCAACAATTTGTGTCGAGAAACCGTCCTGACGAAAAGGATGGGATATCTCTCATCAAATAGGGACGGACGACAAGTAGAAAGAAAAAGAATGGGACACAAACTGAGAAACCCAAGGAAGTCGGAAAAAGAATGGACAGGAACTGATATCGGAAATAGTCTGGTTTTGTTGGTGATTTACAATACTATCACTAACATAGAACAGAAAATTGTTAGTAGTGCTGCCGTCTAGCACTGAGACCAAGGTGGCGTTGCAGGGGGATATGTACAACTCGACTACACTTTACTCTCCAAAGATACCTCCCTAGTATGGAGATTGCTCGAGATGTCTGATTCAAGCGTTCGTTCTACCAAGAAGTCAAACGGACAGCAGGGTAAACAAATCGATCGACTAGTCCGTTGTTATTGAGAATTTCAACTGATACATGCGGTGTAAATGGCTGGTCAGTTGTTGGGTGCTGCATTTCATACGACTCTCCAGAAAAGACAATGTGTCCAGACTCTGTTGCAGCAGGCTTAAGATGTCCTCCCTGTCTCGTCCATTTTCCAAGAGTATCGTCATGGCATTGAACACTGCATGTGCGGAGGTCCACGTTAACGGAAAGACCAATTGCGGCGCATAAGGAGGCACAGCAGTAGATGGCTGCGTCACGGTTTGCTGCAAGCTGTATACCGCTCCAATCAAGTCCTTACATATAGCAATTTCCTCTTCATTGGAAATGACAGGCTGACTAGAACTGCCCCGTCGATCGCCTGCTAGTTTTGCCAGGAGCAGGGCCTCGCATTGTTGCAATTTGCCGTAATGTCTCAAGGGTTCTTTCAGTGTACTCTCCGCATCGTCCAGAAAGTCTAGGAGATTATTCCAGTCCACGAGCCATTCGTTGATATCGTGAACACAGATCGTAATCCACGTCGAATCCGTGGCCAAATAGCGCCGACCGCCACTACCAGCAGAGATGTCCCGGTGTAGGTAGTTTTGAATCCGCGCGAGGTTGTAAACCTTTGATGAAAATTCGCTTGGACCCAACGAGGTTAGATTGGGCGATTGCGCGTGCTGTGCCTGCAATTCCTCCCCATCCGGTAGCTGATGTGGTCTGCCGAACGCGATCGAGATCTGGGTATCGAGGGTGTAGAGTGTACGATAAAGAATTCGAGCATAAGCCGAGTCTTTTTTATCAGATCCGTGCATCTCGATTATGTCCAGACACATGCGCGATGCATGGCCTAGAAGCCTCCAGATATCCATGGCACTCGGCGACACCCAGAGATATACGCACAGAAGAAGCATGATTTTCAATGACTGGCTCGTTGGGTAAACGAAAAAGTCATGTGTCAATCCGCTGGAGATGACTTGCTGGAAATGGGCATCTGCCACAACCTGAAGACCTTGGTCGTGCGAGCTCAGCAAAGCCAATGAAATTGCGACTATTAAACTGAATTGTGCCGTGGCCGTTCTCCTGTCGCCCGTTGGTGGAGGGTTCGTACTGTACACAGTTTCCAGAATGGTGTTGATATGATCTTGGCCCAAAATGGGGTAGATGACTTCAATGGATTGAAAATAGTGCCATGCCAAAGTGTGCGCCTCGGACTTCAGTATCTTGAGCTCTGGGTTGACGACAAGAGATTTGGAAAAAGTCTCAAGTAGAAGTGGCCGTTGGATAGGAGGGGGAGCATCGGTCACTGGCATCGCTTCCAAGGAGAAAGGCGAATCAACCCACCGCTGAGCAAGTCGAGAAAATATGCTCGTCGGGCCGAAGAATATTGAACTTTGTGCTCTGGGAGCATTGAATGGCGTGTCGCATAGTATGCTTGGCATAACTGAAGCAGGGCGGGGAATAAATTCTAAATTTGTGACACTCACCAGGGGTGAAGAAGGATTTGACGGATTTGAAATGGAATTATTATACTGAGTTTCAATTCCTCTCAGCAGCCTTGTGACGTGCCTGTGTAAGGCGTCAATTTCTCTGGTATTTGTCAGTCTAATTCCATTTTTCGAGGTGCTAGGCTTAAAAGGTACCTTCTGGAGGTATTTTTCCCTGCGGCGTGATCCCAATACTGACAATCTCGACCGAATTTCAAGCAATTCCGACAAGAAGGAAGATTGACATCGCATTTAATCCTTCTCGTTTTACAATGCGTGCAGACTGGAAGCCTGGAAATGGCTTTGTTCAGCTGAGTCTCGTCAATACTGGGATTAATTGGCAGCTTTGTGCCGTCATGGCTAGGCGTATTGGAATCCAGGCTGGGAAGCAAAACATTTGTCGAATCCTGCTGGTCACTCTCTATGATCGGCTGCGAAACATTTTCACCAAGGGTTGGAGGATCAGAAAAATTGAAGAAGTCAAGAAACCCTGTGGCCGCATCTAGTGACAGACCATCCAAATCGAATTCTGGCATGGGGATATCAAAAAGCGGCTGTCGGGCTGCAGATAAAGACTGCTCACGGGCATAAAGCAAGTCGGCATTCTCTCTGAAGACGAGGTCCTTCAAGTTTCTCGCCTCCAGTTTGGAGTCAGGGTCAGCAGTATCCTCGTCTCCGAAGAAGCTCAAGGCTCCCTTGCGTAGTCGATCGAACAATCGGCCGCATTCGTATGCTTCTGGCCATTGTTTTTCCAGTAAAATCTAATACGATTAATCGGAAGTTCCTGATGATTGTTTTTGTATTGACATACAAAGATGCCAGACACCCGGTGCACGGTTTCAAACACTTCAGTCTTCGAGTAATGTCTGCGTATAAGCTCGCGATGATACCAGAGGCCATACAACATGAGATTTCCTGCCTCATAGCAATGGTGAGTGGCGTGCCATGGGTAATTTGCGACGCCCGAGTCCACCAGCTCCCAATACCCGTTGACAGTCTGCACAGCTGCCGCAACGTATCGAAGAATAGAGCTTTCATTGGGATGTGGGTTGCGTGCACAAGGCATGTTGAGCAGTAAGATCGTGTGCCATTCCATGAGCTTACTCCACTTGGACGTTGCAGGATGAGCTTGGACTTCACGAATGCGTCTTTCCATATCGGCCAGCCATTCTTCGTCGCTAAGATGAGGATCCGGGATCGGTCGCTTTCCAATATTCACCGAGCATATTTCAGACTGGAGCTTGAGGAATTTAAGACGATCTACAAAACGAATAAAGGGAATCTCGTTAACACTCGGACTTTCATCAGAACTGAAAGTATCTGGATCATCTTGTGACCATAGAGACAGATGCATTTGGTCTTGTGCGACAGCAAATGGCCGATGAGATGTGATTGCAACGGATCTCTCAATAATATATAACTTAAGAAATCAGCTGGTAAATCTTCTACGCGATATATTAGTATAGAATAGCTCACTGTCCAAAAGAGACGTTTACGATCCTCGACGGCTTGTTCGTTGATCCCGCTTTCGAGCGGAGTTTCGCAATGAAGGCCAATTTCCAATGCAACCATGGTTGCATCCCCGACAACCTGCCAAAGATTCGTAGACGAGGGAAACAGGAAGCCGTATAGTGCGAGAAGCAGGAGTTGCTGCAGCGTTGTGATGGTTGCCTTGTTAGAGCTGACTGCAAAATCCAAACAAGAGAAGGCATCTCGACGAAAGGACTCGGCCACTGCGACCAATTTTCGATGGTCTTTGTTTCGAGACGAGAGAGTGGCTGTTGCTAGGGCCATGGATACCATGAACCGTTCGTCGACGGTCACGCTTTCGAGATCGGGACTGAATATCTTATACCGTTGAAACATGTCACTCATCTCCTGTTTGAGGAATATTGGATACTGTGGCAGTACGTGCACGAGGTAGAAGTTCATTAGTTTGTCTGCAACCTCTTCCGGTAGCTGCGTGATACTTGAACCATCATGAACGCAGGGAATATTGATTCGCCGCTTCGTCTGAAATGCGAGTGGGAAGGGAAGTTCCGCATTCATAAAGAAGGCCTGATAATACGGTAAGCTGTATTGAGGAGCATGATTGATAGATGACGCAGGAGCGCTGGCTTTTGCGGCTGTGTATGCTAGGCTATAGGCACTCTCTCTCTTGAAGGAAACAGCTGCGAGATCTGTGCTTAGCTGTGTACCGATCTGGCTTTGGTCTGGGTGCGGAGGAGACTTGACATGAATCTCAGATTCATGATGAGGATCTAGTTGCGAGACCAACCATTCGAGGTAAGACAGAAGGCTGCAGAGTCAGTGACAGTGATTCTACCAAGACGGCTTAGGTAATAACCTACCTGCGAGGAAGTTCCGCATCCGAGTCACGATCAAGGCCGATACATCTAGCATTTGCAGCCACACACTGAGAACAAGACGGATAAGTCCGATCACACTAGTAAGACGAGATCAGCGTCTAATACTTCAAACAGCGTGCCGAGCGTTCGCTAGATACAAACCTTTTTCTTCCTCTTGTAGCATCGCGCGCAGGAGTAAGCAGAGCGGGTGCTTCTGTTCATCGTTATAGCGATCGGTTATGTGTTTGAGTGAATCTCACCACATGGGAAGTTGTGGCGGAGATAGACGCTCTTGACGTCTTGACGTCTTGATAAAAGGTGGGCCATTCGGCCAGCGCCGCTATCGGCCATTGTTCAGGCGCTAAGCCGAATACAGCCAAGCGCAGGAATTGGGTTGCGATCAACACCTGACTGACTCAATATCTGCTCCGATGAAAGGGGGTTTAGGAGAGCGTTGCAGTGTGAGCAACTATGAGTAGGAGAGTTGACTTCCATGAGTCCCAAACGGGTGGGTGTTTGTACTGTTTGTACTGTTTGCAGCGATTTGCAGCTCCCGAAAACCCTCAGCGTGCGGCCAAGACATGACATGACCGCATGCTGACGGTTACACAATATCTGGGCTTGCTGAGGTCACGTGCTGCACGTGACTTCGATTAGGTTGTCGGAGGCAATACCGCTAAACCACAAAGGGATCCTCTTAAGGGGGTGATATTGTATCCGGTGTGTAATGGTCGCAAATTCTCCGTAGTCGCTACTTGTTGGAACCCAGATCACGTGGTTTGGGTTCCAACGTTCATGAAGTTATCCTCCATTGCCATTCGTCTCACGGTCTTACCACTTCTCATATGATCATACTGGAAATACAATCATCTTAGGCTTTAGATAGCAAAGAAAAACTCAGGTTCACGACGTGCAACGGCCGCTTGAGGTCAGGGTTATATTGTCAAAGCTACGAGCAAGCTGAAATGACTAAGGACACAACGTCCCCTGTGTAAGATTAAGGCTGAAACCCAAAATACAAGTGCATTTAAAGTACATCTTTCGACGGCCTGTTTCGTAATCACCGCTGTGATTGAGTGGTGTCAAAAGACCTGCAGCCACTAGGCATAACCTCTTCACTCCTTGGGGGCAGCTGAGGTAGATTCTTCTACATCGAGGCGGTTCTTGGTAGGTTGACCATCGATAACCTCGCGGTCTTCTGTCTTCTTCTGCTTGTCCCGTCGCTCCATGTACCAAACCCCCATGGTGGCCAGGAAAAATGCAGCTCCCATACAGATCATGGCAATAGAACCCTCTCTCCAGTTCGGGCCCTGTGTTGTGCTGTAGAAGAGAATAGACCAGAACATATATACGGCGATCGCAAATGTGTTCATTGTACCGAGGACGATAGCACGCTTTGCATCGTCGTCTCCAATACTGATGTTGGCCCAGGCGAAAAGGACAGTCTGACTAGCGTACTGACAACCGTTCAGGAACAGGGCAAAGAACTTGGCTCCAACGGACGGTGGGTTTAGCATGATTGCACCAGAGATGACGGCGGTACAGGACAGGATGACTCCCACGTGCCACTGACGCCTGAAGAAATCCGCATACCAGCCAAGGAAAAGAGTAGCGACGATTCCCACTCCCGATATGCCAGTTGGAATATAGTTGACCTCGGACACGGAGTATTTATCTGTAGACGAGAGCCACAGGTTCATGACAGCGTTGGTGGAAAACATCTCCGTGTTGCTGGCAAAGACCCAAATCAGAGTAAAGCCAACGCAATGCCAGCTCCGCAGGACACGTGAAATAATATCCCATCCGATAAGACCACGCTCCTTTTCCACCTGAGGAAGGCGCGAAACTGCCACTCGCTTCTCATCTGCACTGAGCCAGCGGGCTTTAGTTGAGGACGGGGTATCCGGGAATGCTAGGAATCCGATCAGAGCGATTGGCACAGTAATGCAGAAGTCGATGACGAACAACCACCGCCATCCAGCCAAACCACTGGCACCATCTGAGAAGAATGATCAGCAAGATATAATAAAGAAGAAAAGGACGTGGAGGCCTTACTAAGACTATCGTAGATGCCACCTTGCAGAAAGCCAGAGAACATAGTACCAGCCAAACCACTGCTGGTGAAAATCGCTGTCCGTTTGCCCAATTCTTCTTCCTTGTACCAACTTCCAAGAACGTAATGACAGCCCACAAACGTGGAGGACTCGATGACAGCTTGGAAAAATCGGATGACCATGATCTGGTATGGATGATTGGTAAAGCCAGTTCCCAGCGTGAGCAAACCCCATGCTATCATACAGGCTGGGAAATAGAGACGAGGCTCAAGTTTCTGCAAGGCAATGTTGTTCGGAATCTGACCGAGAACATAACCGCCGTAGAAGACTAGGTACCGTCAGCCTGGATGCAAGGTCTACCAGATCTAATAATATGACTCACTTGTGTTGATCTGGTTCAATTGGTTGCCCTTGAAGCCGAGGTCTTCTCTCATTCCGCTCACGTATGCATTGTTCAGGTTTTGCCGGTCAAGATAATTGACCCAGTACATCAGACAGCAAAATGATAGAATAGCAGCGTCGATTTTCCACAGAAGCCTTCGCTCTGTTTTGTCGGCTGGGGGCTTGCCCCACACAATATCTCGGCACTTGGAGAAGAAAAACATCGTGGACTTTGTTCATGGGGGCCGTGTTCCTTGGATGAGAAGCTCAACTCCCAGGGGCCACGACATGAGACTTTATGCAAGAGAATTCGCAACTCACAGACGTCCCTATCTGTCCGCACGGACGGTTGACTAGTGTCGGATCAAGGCTATCATCTTCGCCACGCGTTATCTGCTCGTGTCGGAGATAAGCGTTATGAATGGCCTCTCCACATCTTTTTGTCTGAATGTGGTCCGACATATGATTCTTTTAAAGGTGGCTCAGAAGCCTGGCCAGATAGTTGGCATTTTATCTTTTTCAATCTTTGATAACGACCGATAACGACCGGCAACATGCTTGACATCACAGTGACAGGAAACCATCGCGAGGTACGAGAGCCTGGAATGATTTTTGAGTATCGACACTGATTGAAATAACTTGCAGATTGGCCTTGCAGTTGGCCAGCAGGCTGCCACTCAAGTGGCCGGATCGATCGAGTTCTATCGAGTTCTTTTCAAGGCCTTCAATGATCTTGACTGGAACACTGTGCAGGCCAAGGCTGCGGAGTTCCAACCATTTCTCAAAGAAACATTCCCCCGATACTATGAGGAGATTGAAGGCATCGCAGAGGGCGCCAAAGTAGATGTCCTCGACGTGTTGGCTCTAAACATACGGACTGAGATTGCCTTTGGGCTTTTTGATGAAAATTCCCGCCGGCCGATGGCTATCGAGGCCGTCGACGGCTGTACCACTTTAGGGTGGAAGACTCCTGATGGCTCTACATTCCTGTCCCAGAACTGGGATTGGAAGAGCAGACAAAAGCCCAATCTCATTATCTTGCGCGTCAATCCCAAGGGTATCCCCAATGTGGACCTACCGTCCTTCCAGATGATCACAGAAGCGGGTATTATCGGCAAGATCGGCTTCAATAGCTATGGCGTAGGCTGCCTGCTGAACGGAATCCGCGCCCAGGGAGTGAATCCCAAACGGATGCCTATTCACTTTGCTCTGCGAACCATCCTGGAGTCCAGGAGCAAAGCACAAGCTCTAGAGAAGATCGAGTCGATGGGTTTGGCTGGCAGTTCTCACATCTTGCTGGGCGACGAAACTGGCCCAACCGGTCTGGAATGTACGAGCATTGGATTCCAAGAGATTCCGGCAGACAAGTTAGGTCGCGTCGTTCATGCCAACAATCTTATTCTCAAGCACGAAGGTGTCTTTGAGCCTTTGTGGCTGGAAGATTCACCCAAACGAACTGCCCGACTTCAAGAGCTTGCTACGGAAGAGGTCGGGAAAACTGCCAGCTTCGCAACTATTCTCGAGTTGTTTAAGGACGAACAAAATTTCCCTGCCTCTATCAACAGGCGGCAACACGGAAATAACGACTCGAATACCCTGTTCAATGTTGTATACAATCTCACGGAACGGAAGGGTGTCATTTCCATGGGCAGACCGACCGAGATTGAGGAGGTGATTGAGATTGGGTTCTAATTTAAAAATAAATTATAGCAAATGATAATCTTATCTGTTTGTATATTCATTGAATTAAGAGATTTACTATAGCAAATTATAATCTTATTTATATAAATTAACCATAAATTAAGAAATAAGATTATCATTAATTTGCTGTGGTAAACTATAGTCTTATTTGTCTATTTATTGAACTAAGACAAATAAGACTATCCGTTGCTATAATAAAATTCTATCTTTTGAAGTAAGATAATCGATAAACTACTCATTGATCCATTTAGTCCATGATTAAAAAAAACCTTAATTCACTTGAACAGTTTAGATTCTGGAGTCTATGTCACTGTCTAACTAGGAACACCAGCTCTGATTGTAACGCCCTCCAACTTGCCGCTCTTAAACTCATCACAGATCTGAGCCATTGTCACAAACTCCACACCCTCCTTGGACTTCAGGTAATCAATCAAACGCTCATGCATCAGCATCACGTTGGACTTGCCGCTCACTTGAGGATGGCAGCTGATACAGAACACAAAGGTATCGTATTCGCGGTAGAAGAAGTCGAATTGATCTTTCCACTGAACCTCGATGTCTCGTGGGTTTACGAAACCGTGAGTACCAGGGCGGCGAGTGTAGTTCATTGGAGCTTGTAGCACCGTTAGCATTTGTATCTGGTTATTCACACCAACAGACTTACGCCAATCATCCACATTCCATGATCCTGGAATCTCAACTACCTTTGTGGGTTTGTGCTCTTTCATAGGCTTCATCCAGGTGTCTGGGTCCTGGGAATAGTCCGTGTGGACGACCGAATCCGCAGGAACGTCTGCGACATAGTATGGTTGACAATCGTGATGCAGCATCGAGTGGTCGTATTCAATGCCGAAGTCTTCGAGAATAGACATGGTCTTGGGGCTCACTTCCCACGCAGGAGCGACCCAACCCTTGGGATACTTGCCCGTAAATTCTTGATATACTTCAATTGATTTGGCCATGACCTTGCGCTCCTGTTCTTCGGTCAGGAATCGCACAAACTCGTGTGTGTATCCGTGCAGACCACTTGTTCATGTCAGCGAGACAAACCCGGTAATCATCGAAAGGGCAGGGACTTTACATTTCGTGGCCTGCATCTCTAACCTTGGCCATCTGCTCTGGAAAAGAGAGGATGGTATGACTCGGCATATACCAGGATGCCTTGATTCCGTTGTCCTCGAACAGCTTCAGCATCCGATCCGTGCCGACGTTTGCGCCGTAGATTCCTCGCGAAACATCAGTGGCACCGATCGATGAACCGTCACGGGTGTTGATCCTGTTTATTTGGTGAGCTGCGTGCTAAACAACAAAGTGTCCCCAGATGAAACTATTTACCAGTTTGAGCACGCATCGACGTCGACGGCGTACGTCACGAGAGCTCTTTTCACCATCGTGTAGATAGAGGATAATTGGTACGTTGAAACAGGGTTGAGATAGAACAAGTCGTTTACCCTCTTTAAATTTATTCAAGAATTAAAATCTGCTAGCGATCAAATACTAATTTATATTTTCGATCCAACATTGTTCGGTGCGCCCAAATCCGACATCGATATCGGACCACAACACTCACCTCGCTTTATCCCGACCAGCTGATAAGCAACCGGGCAGACAGTCAGTCCATGAACGTAGGTAATATGAAATAAGACATCCAAAAAAAAAAGAATCTTTGATAGAACTTTGTGCATTCAGGTACGGTCACAAGAATGTCGAACCCAGTGTCTTTTGTCGATCACCAATACGCTGTCACGGTCAGTTCCAAGTCAATTCCCTTCGCCACGCAAGAACATTACAATGTCTCATCTTTCCTGTAGGGGGGATGCTCTGGAATCGGCCTTGCTGTGGTCGAGGCGTTGCTGTTGCTTGGGGCTACTGTTCATATTGCAGACATCTCCCGGCCCCCAGAAAGGCTTGCGAAGTCTCCAAACTGTTACATCACCCTCGGCTGCGACGTGACCAATAGGGATGCTTGCAAGTCCTTCTTCGAGACCATACCAGGTCGACTAGACGGCCTTGTCAACTGTGCTGGCATTTCTGGCTGGGAAGGTCATATCGGAAGCGATGCGTTGTATCAGCGAACAATGGATATCAATGTGAAGGGGACGTGGAACATGACTACGGAAGCCCTACTACGGATGTCAAAACAAGAAGACATCGAGAGAAGTGGAATTAATCCAGGCTCGATACGCAATGTCGGACAAGGGTCTATCGTCAACCTTGGAAGCGGTGCTTCTCTCCGTGGAGTGGCTGGCCTTGCAGCGTATACGGCTTCGAAACATGCAGTTCTAGGTCTAACTCGCTCCTGGGCACGAGACTTCCCCAAAATGCGGGTCAATTTGGTTGCACCAGGTGAGTGACCTGGTAATTATGATATAATCTAAGTTCCAGCCGATTTGACTGTACTCCAGGTGCAACCGATACCCCGCTTGCAAAAGCTACATTGGAGGGTGCTCCTCAAGATGATCCGAACGTCGTTGTCGGAGAAGCACAAATTGCTTCGATTCCAAAGGGACGCATGGCATATGCCACAGATATTGCCGATGCTGTTATATTTTTCCTTTCAGACAGCTCCAGTTTCATCACTGGTCAGTGCTTAGCAGTCAATGGGGGCAACCTGTGATCTTAGACCAACAATTGATAGTTTGATCCAAGTACCAGTAGCACGTTATCATAATCTTTCGACACTTTTTTCGTTTATTTAGACCAGTCAAGAGAATCTACCGAAAATCTACAGCTTTGCCCAAATTTCAGATAAGACATCGTCGGAATTGACCGTCGGGGGGGATTCAAGGCTACGTCGCCTAAAACCGACACGAAGTATCGGCACTCATTTTTGCCACGGAATCAGTTTTATGATATAAGATCCGGTCTGCAAGAATAAGTATCCATGCTAATTGTTGACAACCATACTGATCAGCTATCTACATCACAAGCAACCATGGACAGTAATGATAACCCACGGAAAGTCGCCATCGTTACTGGTGCCGCTGTAAGTACCGAGCAAAGTCAGAGGCCCACCAAACATGATTTTCAGTCCTCCTAACCAGTAGATCCACATAGTCCGGAATTGGAAAAGCTCTTGCATCCCAGCTAGTAGCCAAAGGCTGGCTAGTCGCTTGCTGTGATATCCAGCAGGAAGTGGGCGAAGAAGTGACACGCCAGCTAGGGAGCGACAACGCAACTTTTTTTCAATTAGATGTGACCGACTACGATGCACAAGCGCGTGTCTTCAGCCAGGTTTGGGAGAAATGGGGGCGACTGGATGCATTACTGGCAAACGCCGGCCATTCCGACCGTGGCTCGATTTACATTTTCGATCATAGGGGCAAAGAAGAGCTGCCACCGAAACCGGCTCTCAAGTCGATCAAAGCATGCTATGAGAGTTTCCTTTATGGTGTTCAACTGGCAACTCATTTCATGAGGAAGAATCCCACGCCCGGTGGTCGGATCGTGGCAACGTCGACCATCGCCTCGGTCCATCCACATCAAACGTTTCCCGAATACTGCGGAGCCAAAGCTGCGGTGAGTGATAACAAATACATATCAATTTTGTTTTATTTTTTTTTGTTCTTTTTCTTTCTTTATCTCTGGGAGATCGATTTCTAACGATTTGACAATAGATTAATCAATTCGTCCGAACAGCAGCACCTGTTTTGAAAGTGGTTAGTCATGACCCTGTTGCAACCGAGACCACCCCGTGAACGTACTAAAACTGCTGTGTAGAAGGAAAACATCACTCTGAACGCCGTGCTGCCTGGAATCGTTATAACAGGAGCTGTCCCACAGGCATCCATAGATGCAACCAAGCCGGAACAGTAAGGGGCCTTCCGCGTCTAAGTACACTGACCTGCTATATAGTAGCTGACAGACCATACAGTATAACTCCCATCGAAACCGTCGTAACAGCCTACATGATGTGTCTTACAGAGCCGGATTTGAATGGCGAACTCATAGAGTGCTCCGTCGATAAACAGCTCTTCCTACCGCGCCCGGAATTGGCCAACGGAGAAGCCACGAAGCGAGCATGCACAGTCTGGGAGCCCCTTTTCGAGTCGAAACATCACGAGAAATCGGGTCTACCGGGAACTATTCCATGATTTCTGATTCAATAAAGTCGTCATTATGGTTGGAATGATAGATAGTACCGTTTCTAAAGCAACCAAACCACTGGAGCACAAATATATATCTATCGGTGAACTCTAGGTTTATCACTTGAACGGGTTCATAATATAAATAAGACATGCCCATATTACGCCTCTGTCTCTTGTTCCGCTCTTGCCTGTCTCTTTCTGCTATTCGGTGACTGAAATCTTCAACTACATAGATGATCGATTCAGTCAGTATGTCTGCTGTGTACTTGGGGCTAATTGCAATGCAGCCCTAACCCTATTATCCTAGGATCACTAAGCCAAAAAGGGACTGCTCCTCATCCTCAACGTAAGTATGAGCTGGTATTGTAATGCCGTGGTATACAGCTGTGTGACAAGGCGCATCACGTGATCCTCCACAAGACCACCAACCGGAACCTTCGGAATGTCGGACACTTTCCACGCCGACTCGCCGATGTTCGTGACGTAGTTTAACACTGCAGCCGAGCTCTGTAACTGATACAGTAGAAAACGCGTATAAGTCAAGCTTCTCCTTTCATTGACCCTCAGAAAGCTCAGGAATGCTGTCCGTCTCAAGTCTCGAAGGTACATACATCATTGTGAGCCCTACTTCTGAGCTTCATCTTTACGCACATTGAAATCACGGGATGAGCCCCGAAGTAGATGCTGTGATCAAGCAATGGCCATGGATCAGTCTCACTGTCGGGCTGGCTCTCGCTGCACAGCTCCTTTTTGGCCAATGGAAGACTCCCCGAGGACCTAGTGATCTTCGGTCGTTTGACTCTTGGTACCTGAGGTTGAACGATCCTCGCTGGTGGTGCTACGTCTGTGGACCAATGTACATGATTCACCAGTTCGAAGAATGGGGGTATGACATTAAGGGCGTTCCTTACTCCTTCCATCGATCACTATGTGAGAACCTGGTATGTATCCTCTAGCAGTTGTTCGTGAATATTTGGTCCCTATGCTGAAAACATGCTGCTGCAGGGCTATCCAGACCTCAATAAGTGTCCGGCTACTCCTCTGCCAGTCTGGGGCGTCAACGGCATCATGATGTGGATCGGCGCCTGGTCTCTGCGATATGCCAACCCTTCTGTCGGAGGCGCTAATTACTACGGGATGGTTGTTTTCAACAGTCTCACACACGTCGTGCGAGGCATTCTGGATGGTGAATACAACGCAGGCCTTCTCAGCACTTTAGTCAATTTTATTCCTGCCTCTTATTTTTTCTATTCTGCCATGTTGGCAGACAGGAAGCTCAGTGCGTCTGGCATTGCACGATCCATTGTTCTCGGAGTCGTCGGTCATCTGCTTTGGATCCTTCCCTACATTTGGATCGACAAGGGCTACATTAGCGAAACAACGGCTTGTGCCATTCAATTGCTCAACACTCTGATGCTGCACCTCGTCAGTGTACCTGTTTGAAGCTTGCGATCCGAAAATAGCACACCGCTCTTCTCTCCTGCATTGAATTGCAACGATAAGTTTTCATCTTTAAATTGAGAAGAAAATCGAGAAGAAGGCTGAGTGAATCAATAAATCAACAAAGAAGGGTTGTGACTAGGAATTACTATCTTATGCCCGCGTCTATTTATCCTCACCATTGAACCTCGCTTATACCATTTTCCTCTTTTCGTCGGCCATTACTCCTGACATTGGCAAGGATTATATCACGAAGCTCGTGCAGTGGCGGAGAGATAAAATGCCCCTCACGGTCCGAAAGTCTTGCTCGATTCTTGAATAGTATCTTTCAAGCTGTCTCATAATCAACTACATAAATAAAGTCGATCTAACGTTTGTCTGAAGAAAGCGTCGAGATTCCACGCTCCGCTGTCTCCATCTCATTCAAAGCATCGACTAATCTCAGCCCGAACTCAGTTGCTTCTGCTTCGTAGCCCATATGATGACCTGGAAAGAAGTAACGCGAACAACCCAAAATTTTGACTTGGGGAACCGTCGTCCTGGCATAAAACGCATCTTGACTTCTCAGACCAACGGCAACAGCAATGGACACCCTGTTTTCAACAATTCTAGCAAGGTCTGGACAATAGGTCGATAGGATCAGGAATTCGTACTCCCAAAAATTCATTGCATCTTCCAGGTCAAGAGATGGCGTTGATAGCGGTGGGCCATCTTCAAGTCCTTTGAAATCTGACATGAAGGCTCTCATTGCAGCCATAGGACCCTTGCTCCTGAACGTGTCATATAGCTTGAAAGTCCGATCCAACTGATATTCTGAATCGTCTAATAGAGCGAGTGTAGGGGCCTCATGAGCAATGAAATGCTCCAAATACTCGGGATAGGTAACGGCAAACTGGAGGCCAATAATCGCACCACCGCTGCTTGCAAAGATTGAAGTCTTCTGGCGTCCCAGTGCTTTGATGATAGCAACGATATCACGCCCTTGCTGCGCCGGGTTCAGCATCTTTGGCTCTGTAGCCTTGCTCCTACCGCTTTGACGCCGATCATATGTGCAGACTGTATATTTGTGGTCGAGATGTTGAAACAAGCTATTATACGATCTACCGATGCCTCCCCCACCAGGGATAAAAAGAAGAAGAGGACCAGTGCCTTGATACCAATAGTGCAAGTCGCATCCTTCCGTCTCGACGGAGCTGTAAGTGGGTTTGAACAGCATATTTATATAAAGACGTGACTTAGTTATTCAGTTGAGACTTTCAAGTGATTGATTTGATTTTTGATTCATTGCTATCTGGTGATTTCTTTCTTATTTGAATACAACGTATTTATTTCTTCAATTTCTCCCTAAATGTGAGAAAATGTGACGCTTACAAATACAAATCGTAAGAAGCGGGAAGTTGGTCCGTTCAGTATGGACCCCTAAGCTTATAGCGGGACCCTCGAGCAGGTCATACATATAGGTACAGCTCCTACAGATCTTTCTAGTGAGTTGGGCCTTGATACCAAATTCAACATGTCTGAAGATGACTAGGACTATGGCGCATCGATCAATGCGTGTATCGAGAAACCCAAAGAAGAAATTCTTTTCTTGTATCATATTGGAAGTGTGTTTTTTGCGCGAAGAACATCAAGTCAAATCAAGAGGTCCCGCCTGTGGGACGGGGCTGTAATGTAGTCAATTATAATAATTTTGCTGACATATATACTAAAGAACATGTCAAGACCAGATATTACCAATCGAATTAACATCTCGTTAGCGGGGTCCGTTTGGCGCGAGAGAACATATCTTGTGTATAATCAACAAAATGCTGAATAGCACACCTCTATAATGATAGGTAGACTTGCGAAGCGTGAGCCGCTGAATCATGTTCTGTTTCTTCCTCGACAGGCGTAGTCCGAGACTTGTATGGCCAAGTTTTCAATTTGACGATGGTCCACGTTAGATGAATGAATGGCCAGCCATGCTCCACGTTATTGTTTTGATCTCGCAGAACTCACGCAGGCCATAGATGGCATTGTTGCGCCCCCATCCGCTGCCCTTAGTACCACCAACAGGCCAGGTAGCTAAGAATCCATGACAAGTTAGCCCGTCTTATCGTATAGAGGAAATGAGAAACAGGAAAGCGAAAGTGGAAGAACTTTCGGAGGATCGGCTCACGTTCGTCATGTACGGTCATGCTGTTGATATGTACTTGACCCGATTCCAGTTTGCGGGCTAGACTCATACCACGATCAAAGTTTGTTGTGAATACGGCCGCACTGAGTCCGTACGTGGTATCATTCGCAATTTCTAGTGCGTGTGCATCATCTCTAGCAACAAACAGTGCGACGGAAGGTCCAAAAGCTTCTTCGTGGTAAAGCTCCATATCGCTCGTGAGATCAAGGACAACAGTCGGTTTAAGAGACACGGTGGTATCAAATTCTGGACCGCCGACGAGGAAAGTGGCTCCCTTGCGCTGGGCGTCTTCCAGCTTTCTTTTAGATGCTTCCACAACACGGGCGGCAACTCCGTTTGTAGTCTTGAAGGCTTCAGCAAACTCCCTAATATGGTGTTGAAACTCGTGGGCGACCTTTTCTAGTACAATGATTCTTTCCGTTGAGAAACAGATTTGGCCATGGTGGAGGTAAGCTGCCGGCATAATTATTCAGCAACCTACTTGAAGTCATTTACAATGATGCTGTGCAACCTACCACCGAGGACACACTTCCTAGCTGCAGACTCCAAATCAGCATCATCAAGCACGATAGCCGGACTTTTCCCCCCCAATTCCATAAAGATGGGTTTCAGGTATTTTGCGCACAGCTGTCCAATACTCTTCCCGACCGCTGCGCTTCCTACGAACTCAACCTTCTTGATTCCGGGATGAGAAATCACAGCTTCTGTCACTTCAACTGCATTTTCCCTAGAGGCCTGAATCACATTGACGACGCCATCCGGTAGACCAGCCTTGGAGAATATCTCCACTATCATATGATGCAGCCTAGGACAGTTCTCAGAAGCTTTAAAGACAGCCGTGCATCCGGCGGCAACTGCAACTGCGATATTTCGAGCGCCTAGAACGACAGGAGAATTCCACCTACAGGACAACCAGAGACCAGTTAGCTCAAGTGATATAATCATAGGGCACAGACATACGGTGCAATGACCAAGACGGGCCCAATTGGGACAGTCAAGGCGAGCGCGAGCGTTTCGTTGTTCGTCGTCGGCAAGACCTCCCCTTTCAGAGAGGTGATGCACGCTGCTGTCTCCTCAATCAGCGCTGTCGCCAAGTCAATGTTCTTCCGACATATCACTTCGGGAGCACTTGTCTCCAACTGTTGCATTGCCACCAGTTCGTCCGCACTACTTCGAAGAAGCGCTGCGTATCTCTGTAGAAGTTCGCGCCGTGCCACCGGTGAAACGTCCTTCCAGGTCTTGAATGCGGATGTTGCGGCATCAGCAGCAAGTTTAGCGCTGGCGGCATTGGCCGATTCTGCGAAACCGACGTTTTTCTGTCGCTCATACGAGTAGACTGGGAACTGCGAGGACGGTTCTGATGACACCTTCTTTCCACCGATTAGGAGAGGTACAGATCCATAATACTCCTCGATATTTGAGGGCGGTGCTTCCATTGCTGCGAAAATCTTCCGAATATATTACGTGCTAGGGTACGACGGCCAAGGTAGTGTGCCAGACACGAACAAATTTGTTGATAGGAGCTCTTCGAAGGTTGTTCAACACTATGTCGTCTTTGTTGGCTTAGACTCTCGACGTTTTCGTCTTCGGAAAAGAAAAAAAAGAGGAAAAAATATTGAGATATACCCATCCTTGTGCTTAAACGGGGCTGTCTCATAGACTGATCTGCCGCAGCGTGTCGATGTTGCCGGCCGTCCGACCCGGGGAATACAGTATAATTGCTCGTGGCATGAAGAAGCTAATGCACATAAAAACTTGGTTCAGACCGATGTTCTACGTTAATATTTCCGCTTTTGTTCAACCTCTCGGCCTTCAATCATACTGGGTATTCAGAGCTTTGTAATTATTTCTACTTCCAAATAAGATCTGTGGGTTTCCGGGTGCGAAAGGACAACAAGCAGAACATCAGTCTACACGCATCAGTTGATCGAGCGGGGAACAGGGTCATTCTTTGCGTCCCAGTTCCCCACCCGCTTTTCAGATGCGTGACTTGTTAGATAGAAAAATGAATATCCCAGACAATGCCATTCCGTGTTCCCCGGAAGCCGGCAAGAGACTAGATGGGGTTTCGCCATTGCTTCGGCGGTAGCTGAAAGCACCTCTTAAGGTGCAAACAATTTAATTTCCTCCTCAAGTCTGTCCCACAGACCAAAGACCGGGACTGACACCAAGAAGATAGACCAGCAGGATATATCCAGAAAGAGAATTAAAAATGAAGGTCGTGATAATCGGAGCAGGCCTCGGAGGCCTAGCCGCTGCGATTTCTTGCAGGAGGTATGGCATAGATGTCCTAGTAATGGAACGTGCTCCCAACATAGAACCGGTAAGGGAACTCTCCGCCACTCTGACCCTCAAAATTCCCGAGTGCCCTATTGATGGTTCACAGAACCTGAGAGACTAAATGAGGTCTAACCACATACGTGTTACAGATTGGTGCCGGCATTCAAGTTCCTCCAAACGGCACGCGAGTCATGAAGCATCTAGGCTTGCTGGAGGCACTGGGAAGCAAGTCCGATGCGGTGGCATCGATTCAATTGCGAAAGTATCAGACCGGAGAGATCCTGTATACAAAGCCGGGCTCTGATTACAGCATTAAAAAATACGGTGTTCCGTGGTAGTAAGGTCCACTTTGCAGCAGCGTCGCATGGCGTCGATTGCTAGTATCTACGTTATGACAGGAGCTGATCAATGTCTGCAAGTTTGTGTCATCGCGCAGACTATCAGAAGGTGTTGTGGGATGAGGCTGTTCGTCTTGGCGCGGAGCTTAAACTCAATGCTTCCGCCATGAGGATTGACTTCGAAAAGAATGAAGTGCATCTCGAAGATGATTCAGTATATTCGGGTGATGTTATCATAGGAGCTGATGGCGAGTGAAGCGAGCCATGTCCGCAAGCCCATCATTCGATCAAAGCTGACGATCGACTGTATGTACAGGACTGTGGTCAACAACACGGGATCAGATTCTAGGATATTCGTCGCCACCGACAGAGACAGGAGATATGGCCTATAGAGCCATATTCGATCGAGAGACGCTCCAAAGTCTCAACCAACCACGACTCAACGAAATCATCCGATCAGAAGTCGGCACGTGCTGGCTAGGTCCTAACGGCCACGTCATCATGTACCCGGTACGACAAAGTAAACAGTACAATATGGTCTTGATCGGACCAGACGTTTTGCCAAAGGGAGTTAGGACTGAAGTCGGGACATTGGAGGACGTTAAGAGAGCCTATGAGGGCTGGGATCCAGCGTCGGTGACTTTTCCAATCTGCCTCGTCTAGTAAAAAGCTGAAAACTTTTTGATCAGAGTGCTTGCCACGATATCTTGCATCAAAAGCGTCCTCAAATGGAAGCTACTCCATCACGAAGAGCTAGAAAGCTGGGTCAAGGTGAGTGTATTCTTGCAAGGCCTCAGGTCCACTTTGCGGTCAGAACTGTTCTCTGACCATCTGAGCTTTGACTAGAATCGTGTCGCAATTCTTGGTGATGCATGTCATCCAACTCTTCCGTACCAAGCTCAGGGAGCGGCTATGGCTGTGGAGGATGGTACGGTCGTGGGCTACTTGCTCGGACGGCTGAACGCAGACTTTTCTACAGAAGGTGCTCGAAACAACATCCATGCCATCTTGAAGCTGTACGAAAGTCTACGAAAATCAAGGACTACAGTGAATGTCCAGGGAGCAGTGGCGAATAGAACATTGTTCAATATGGTTGATGGACCGGAGCAGGAAGAACGAGACCAGGATCTGCGTGACCCGGGCAGACACCATAAGTGGCAGTTTACCGATGAGGAGTACCAAGAGAGCTTATTAGGCTTCGATGTTATTGACGACGCCGAGGAGCAGTATGCTCGTTGGAAGAGCGACCAGGCCGAGTAGCTGCGAGCACGTACCATGGCCGGGTCCACGGCCACGTCAAGGAGGCCCGAAGGCTGACATCCGGTAGCAAGGCCGCTTCAATAAAACCATATTTTTATTTTCAATTCTCGGAGTATTTAGGAAACAAATATGGATAGTCAACGATATCCAAAAAGGCTTTGTTCACGATCGGGTCGTCAGGCTCAACAGTGTTATTGAATCTAGACACTCCCGCCCCTGCGAAGTACTATGTGAAGATAAAGTCACCACAAAATACAGTGAATTATGCAGCATGTAAATTATAATACCGCAACCCCTCTTACGCAGCCAAATCAGGTTTTTAGGATCCGCAACCCCACAAAATGCACGGAGATCGCCTTTACTGCGTGAATAGCATGATCGGGGATTCTGACGCCGCTTGTGCCGCGCCGTTTTCTCCGATGCAATGTGGGCAGATAGGTATACTGATGTCCCCTCTCTCCGTAGTGGAGGTGTGTCTTGTCGATCAGGCCCATGTTTTCTTTCTTTGATGATGTTCGCTTAATCACTTTCTCTGCTGCGTTGTGGATTTCAAATCAATCTGGGCGGTTCCGTACTTCGAAAAACGAGAAAGCAATGACGTCCGGCCTATGAACTGCGCGGTTAGTCAATTGCCTTGCGACTTGTTCAGTCTCATTCCACTGATCAGATAATAACAATACCGATGCTATCCCGCTGCGTATGGGCGTGCGTGTTTTCTAACGGATCCGAGCAAGCTCGTGTCACAGATTAGGGTTAACGAGCAATACATGTCGACATCGGACCCAGAACGAGGCAGAGCCACTGGGCATGGCAAGCACTCCCGACAAGTCGCGGCAGCTGCGTGCAACGCGAGTCTCTCGGGCGTGCGATTACTGTCGTGAGAAACGCGTATGTGACCTTGCTCGCACCTTCTGAAGACCACGTGATGCTCACACCACGTTCTCAAGCTTAAATGCACTGCAGACCAGCGCCCTTGCATGAACTGTCAGCTGTATAATGCTAAGTGCCAGGATACAAAGAAGCGAAGCGTACGGTCTAGACGTGGCGCTGTCTCATCTGTAGATCAACTTCTAGTTACCGCTTCACGATCGCCGTCGCACTCGTTAGCCTATCCTGCACAGCCTAGTTTGCAGGGGGATATCGAAGAGACACGCTCGGAAGCGTTTGATGGTAGCAGCGTTGTTGCTGAAAACGCTCGGTTGGCCACAACACCAGCCTTTGGTATTGATGTCCCAGACGATCTGCGTTGCCCGAGATAAAGTAGGGCAACTAGACGGCTAAATTCTTCTTAGATATCCTAGAAAATGTCCCGAATGCGGATCACCTCAACCATAACCCCGGTTCCATAGGTCTCCATCAGGAGTCCGACTTCTGGAACACGGGCTATTCTTTTCCTCCCGTTAGCATATTTGGAAGCAGGCTTAATTTTCCACTGGTCATTCCACAGGACTCGATGCTTGGGGATGACTTTGAATCTATAGGATTGACTAGCGGACAATTCGTGACTTCCGAGGTCGTGATCGATGATTCTGAAAAGCTAACCGACATCCAAGCTACCAGCATACCGCAGCAATTATCGGCTCGCGGTGGAAAAGTCTCAGGCATTCAGTCGCTCTCTGCAAAAAAGGGTGCAGCAGCAAACCAAAACCGGACTCTACCAGGACTTTTTGTTCGAAAAGATGTGAATAACAGTAACTTTATAGGTAGGCAGGCAGTATTGATGCCCAGTACCAAAAATAAGGACTGGAGTGGAAAAAAATAAAAACAAAAATCAAATTCGGAGCACTGAGCAAATTTTTCATTAGGTTTGAATTCGACAGGAGGTGTGATCACCTCTTGCATCAAAGAATGCCTCGATATCAGCCCTGACTTGCTGAAGTCAAATTCGTTCGATTATCTCATAGAAGCTGGACGCTACCTCGACGAAAGCGGAATGCACGGTAATTTCTCTTGTAGCACAGATGAACTGCCATCAAAACAGTTTGCCGCGAAGAGCATCAAAGGTAAAGAAGAGTTCTAGTTATTCCTCTGCCTTGACTGACCTCCCGGCGTGAAGCATATTTCGAAAATGTTCATATCTTCTACCCGATCATCAACGAGCATGAGTTCTGTGAGAATTGGGAAATGTTGTACAGCGAAAATTGGAGGTCAAGAAGTTCTATTGACCCATCAATTCTGTATATTATCGTCTCCATTGGTTCGATGGACCATTCTCCGTGCTCCGGTACAGACTTTGCAAAACAAACAGCTAACAGGCTCTATTGGAAAGCTTGGATGCTCTTTCACCATGCCCTTGGATCACCAAAGCTAGGAACAGTTCAGTTACTACTTCTTCATGTGGGTCTACCAAGTTTGACAGATCGCTGTACTTCAACCAACTGAGGAAAATAGTCTATTTTTCAGCTCTACAGTGGTAGAGCCGGAATGGCTTGGATGTTGTGTGGCTTTGCCATTCGTGTAGCTCAGGCATTGGGACTTCACATGCAAAGTCCCGCCGATCTTGACATGACAGACGAACAGATTCGACTCAGATCGCGGATCTGGTGGGTGGCATTCAGCCTTGATGCGTAAGTCTAATTCCTCTCAATTTAAGTCTGATACAAGTCACTGACACTGAAGGAAGCCTCTTATCCATGACTCAAGGTCGCCCAACGGCGATAGTTGATTGTTCTCTTGATGTCCAATTCGAGACACTCGGATGGAATGTCCCATCCATTGAAAATACCGCTCAACTAAAGTCAAGTCTATACCTGTGGAGAATCCAGCTTGCGCATATTCAAAATCATCTATGCCATGTTCTCAATCGTCGCGAAACGATCACGGCCAGACTCGATGCCCTCGGCGAGCTTGACAAAACGCTCACGTCGTGGCGGAATACCCTGCCTATAGAGTGTCGTCCGGAACAGAAATTACTGGTTCCGCATGAGTCATATCATGCCGTTATATGTCTGCATCTGGAGTACTTCAACCTCGTGAGAGCAATACATTGGGCAGCTATCACTTCTTCCTCCATCGATCAAATGAACATAGACATTAACCCACATCCTCGTATTCGTGCCAGTGAGTCCATCTGCCTCGCTGCAGCTCGTTCGTTTGTTCAGACCTTAAACAGGTGGCGAATCCACAATCCAGTTTCCTCCCTGCATCGTGGGCTAACGTATGATGCAGCACGGCTGACGAACATGACAGAGGAGGAATCTGTCTGAAAGGGTATGAAGAGGGGAAGAACGGGAGATCTTGCCATAAAGGAGACAAGCTGATGTAAACATCTATGTAGGGTTGTTGTGGATCACTATATGACTGCACTCTCGGTTCTTTGCTGGAGTATCTTCAGATATCCCGAACGACTCTCCACCAATGTAGACTTGGAATATTTCCGCACAGGCAAAATACATCTCGACAGATATCTAGCTTCAGGTTGTCTTGTCACGGACGTGACATTAGAGGACCTGTCCGGTGCCTTACTCAATTTGATAGAGACTCGACTTAATAGCGGCAGTGGCAGTGGGCAAGAATAGGGAATCATACAATCACATTCATTTCAAGTTTGCCAAAGTCGCATGTCATAAACACACCTCAAGTACTCTAGCCCAGAAGGGACGAAAAGTTGGTCCGGACATGGCCAAGACATGTCGGAAATTCTCGCAGAATATCTTCGTATCATTCGTATTTTATGAACACTAAAAGATCAAATTTGTATGCATGAGGTGGTTTTTCAGATTCAGAATGGACATCTTCTTCATGGTCGATTCCTTTCTCGCCACTGTCTGATAAGCTCTCTGCCATAATCATTGCCATTTGGGTATCTATGTATGGTATGAATGTGGTATTTTTGGGGTTCCTGGTTGGTCAAGAAGATGCCCGCGTGATGATCAAATTCCAGCAACACGACTGGACTCTGGATACGATAGTAGAATGGGTCGTTATCACCATAACCTCCAATCCAACCAAAATAGGTCTCGGAAAGATGTTGACGAACGAGATCGAGACGGTATTTGAGTGGTTCGGCCGGGAGCAGCTCATGAAACGTGGCAATCAACGAAACAAGCTGTGCTTGTTGCGCCGATCCGAATTCTGTGACAACCACACCCTCGTAGGGTATAACACGATTATCCTGCGTTGCTCCAGCCAGATGATGTTGATCAGCCAAGTTCCAGCGGTCTGCTGGTATGGCCGGATCATGCATTTTCCGGTACAGCCATGCTTTTGTCTGCAATTCTGGCGAAAGAGACTGCATCAGCTTCAATCCAATATCGGCTTCTCTAATCATCAGCTCGGTCCCTTTATGGGACCCTTGATCGATGACCTACTTTCCGTGGTAAGTACAACCTGCGATATAAATGCATGGTGAGTGGATAGTTGTGTCGCTCACATTAGGCTCTGCACCAATGAAACAGGGTCCCACGGTCATCTGCTTCCCAACAACAAAGACGTTGATACAGAGGTGATGTCCAGTTAACGTATATCCCCACGGAGAATCTTCCGATGGCTCACCAAACAGCATGAAGCTAGTGCTATATGTGAGCCTATAGGAACTATTGCAGTCCAATATGGGAGTGGGCAAACACGTACAAGTAGCTGTGCTTGTTCAATATCGCCCTGGCGTTACAGATTTCTCCCAGAAACTCATTTACCTTGATTGAGTTCATGACCTTGGCAAAGCCGACCTCACTCAGAGAGGCTTTTAGCAAATCCATGATGAGATCGATCTTATGCTGATCGAGCTTCTCCAACCGGAGACCGACGTCAAAAATGACAAGCTCTGGGTTGGTCCATTTTCGCCTATGTGGTTAGGCCATATGTCATTAGCGCTATCCTGGTACGATGTCATTACAAACCATACCAATCTTCGCTGTCTATGTCGAGATGGCCTTTGTCTTTCTCGTCCGAGTTCCACGAAGCGAGAACCGTCTTTGCAGCCCTAGTCTAGAGGAAGAGCGTAAGTATGAGCTAGTGCTGATAGCGAAGCTCAGCAGTATAACGCACCATCTCCTGCGTTGGCACGCCTTCATCCTGAAGCGGGTAAATATTCTCCTTCTTCTTTCCATTCGTTGTGATACCGTAAAATGGAACGCTCAAATTGTCACGCCAAGATTGAAAGATATCTCGTGCGATTGGGGAGTCTATAATCTTCCTCGAGTACTCGTATACATCTGCCTCGTTCAGACCCTGAATTTTGGGATGGTCTGTAGTTTCAAAGATTGTTACATGTCATTGACTCGTAAATAAAAAACAGTAAGGCGCAAGAGGCGGCCGTGATCCGACTCATGTAGAGGATGAAACTGACCTGGAGGCGGCACGTAAGAGTGGTATGAAGCCATGCTGATCTTTAGAATTCTATGCCCCTTTTGGTTGAATATGGATCTTCTCACAGGATCGGTCATAGATACACGTCCTGCTTACAGCACACGTATTTCTACAGAAGTAGGGTTCTAAGCTCTTTCTGCCAAAAAGCAGCCGGGCGGCAAATCCCGGAAGAGACAGTCTTCCGGGGAACAACTTCATCCATATATCTGACCCGCGTAACAGCCGGAAGTCCCATCTTTGACTTCCACTTCCCCGGAACAATTTCAGAAATGAGGACTTCATCTTTATTGCGGGGATCTAGCGATGAGCGCTATGACTGGAGCCCGACAATGCGTGAATTTACACCCGTGGTTCCAAATTCGTAGAAGTCAGACTTGCCACGATACTCTTGGTGCAGGTCCTAAAAATTGTCTTCCATCTGGTGTAAAGAGCCAAATTCTATATGAGGCTAATGTATTAGTACTCAACTAAAAATAATTTTCAGAACAGGATTGATCACTTGGTCTTACTTGTAGCAAATTGCGGATTTTGTCTACCTAGTATTACTGACTCGGCACTTTGTCAATTTCATGATGTCTGAAGAAGTTTTCAAAGATACAGGCAATTTTGGCGCAAAATATACCAATGCCAACCGAGCAAATAACGCCACTCCATACGACTCAAAGCGAATGTTAGACTATGTCTCAACATTGGAAAAGTTGGATGGTGGAAAGCTCAAACGAGTAGCTCCGGTAGTAGTGGTCAGTTCATCACCAAGAAGAAAGAATAAGCATCCACAAACGTGGTGTCGTCGCTAACTGACTATTCAAGGCCGCTATACTCATTGCTCAGCGTCGAGCGGACTGTATACAGCTGCTTTTCCAGGATGCTACTAAAAATATGACCAAGGATGAATGTCTAAGAGTCTTCTTGGCCATGAGAGAGGGTATCAACATCATCATACCCTTTGTTGGAATCCCAATGTGTATTCCAGCGTGCTTTGGTCTTACTGCTGAACTTCATGCACAAGGCATTGAGGTCCCGGACTCCTCGATTCGGTAGGCCAATTACCCAGTGTTCATCATGCTATGATCCACTTCCATTTATGTAACTGACCACAGCCCAAAAGTCCCTCTCAACAAGAAGTAGATTGGTATCAGAAGGGCGAAGAAGCTAGTGGGGCCATCTATAAGTTGGTCGGCAATGCCGAAGTCCGATGGATGTTGAGCAAAACATTTCCTGATTTGTGTATGCTGCTTCTCGCCTTGCTATATCAACCTTTTAAAGTATTATCAGCCTGCTGATTTTTAGTAGACCATTTCGCCACTGCATCTGCCTTTGGATACATGATTGCGGGATCTCTCGCTGTCCAGACCCTGGAAGAAACTGAAATAACCCTGGCGTCGGCAATTACCTCCATGGGGGCAACCCGTCAGGCGCGAAGTCACTGTAAGGCCGCTATGGGCGTGGGAAACTCCATCGAAAGTGTTGAAAAGGTTGTTGCCATTGCGTACGATATAGCAAGCTGGAACGGAACTCCACTGGGTGTCGAAATCGATGTGTCGTCGCTGGCGGCAGAGGTAGACGCGAATCGAGCAAGATTAGGGGCGTGAAATTGAATTAGCATTGCGTTACTAAGTACTGTAGACAATTTCAGATGAATGCGGCTGCTGTTATTTAGTTTTAATCATTGCAGACAACTAAATGTAGCCTCAACTGCAGGTTTACGCAATATTACAACGGGATGCCTATGACAACATTCGACTACTGGCTCAAGTACAGTGTCAAGCACGAATCTTGCAGACAACGTCATCCCCACTGAATGAGGCTATTATGGCATTACAGCTTAAGCTAAAAGTAACACTTTGATCTTGATGACTAGAATGTAGCATGCAGAGGTCTGGTAGAGCATGACCTTCTCATGCCGAGATGTTATCAGCTCCCTCAACGTGATGTGATGTCTCTTCGTCTTTGAAATGTACATCATTAATTTCAAAGGACTCTTTTCCTTTTGAATATGGGGTAGTACTGTCGATAGCACGGTCCATCTCTTCTAGGTGCCATCCACCCGTCTGTCTTCGTCGTTAGCAATCGAGGAAAACCCAAGCCATCAAAAAGATAATCACGTACCTCTGGAAGGGCGAAAAAGAGATGTATTGTGTGGACAACAGCCAGACAGACAAACACTAGATAATACTTCCACCCGATAGTTGCAGTAGCAGTGGGGAGTAGATTCAACCAGAGGATATCTGCCAAAAAAAGACCGCTGATGGCGAAGGCAGATGCCTGGTTTCGGATGTGGGTTGGAAAAATTTCAGTTGCCGCCGTGAATTGATTGAGATCGATCATCAAATTGTAGCTAGTGATGAATCGTTAGAATGTAATTCTCCTTGCAATGAAGATCAGGAGAGCAATACCAAACCACGTAAAGATAGGTCATTGAGGTCGCCGCACCGGCCCACCGTTTCGTTGGCGTGTTCGTGTACTGTGCGATTAGCCCGGTTAGAGCTGCGAAAACACACGTTACCAACACGTAACCAGTGACTTTGAAGGTGTTAGCCAATGCATATGGGACCTGGACTGTATACTAACGCAAAGCTCTCCTTCGGCGCAAACGATCTGAGACCAAACTTCCGATACATGCGATCAGGAGGCCAATAGAGTTGTACACCGCCGACAAAAGAAGCGATGTTGTCGATCCCAACCCAAGGGAACCATATAATCTGACATTGTAATTGTTAATGACAAGTGGCCCAATATTCTGGCCTCCGACCATCACGAGCCAGGCAAGGAGAAGCCTTTGGCGGTTAGCTTTTTTTGTGAACAACCTCCATGTCCCATCTACCCTAACTATCTCCTTCTCGATTTTGGATCGTTCCACGATCAAGTCTAGTTCTCGCTGGGCAAATGTATTTGCGGGATCTTGTGGATCATGATGGAGTCTCACCAGAACCTCAAGGGCTTTGTCATGATGGTCATGCTGCACAAGGAATCTCGGACTCTCAGGAACTAATACGAGTTAAAAAATGAACTGATGCATGCTTTCAGGACCTCAAAACCTTACCGTAGAATGATCCTCCGAGGAGACAAAATCCCCAAATAACTACCACCGCAAAAGGGAATCGCCATGCAAACTCTGAATGCGGAGTGAAGTAGCATCCGAATCTGAAGGCCAACCATTAATCAGCCGCTTCCAGCAGCAATATGAAGAGGCACATACCCAACCCATCCTGCAATACAATACCCAAGATTGATAAATACTCCGTGGGCGCCACTGATCAAGCCTCGAGAATGCGGAGGAGCTACCTCGGCAAAGTAAGTCGGCATCGCGCCCATTGCATGACCAGCGGCCAATCCAGCCACAGCTCGTGCAAACAGGAACTGTGTAGCATTCGTCAATAAGTAACGAAGTGCCTGGTTTCTTAGCATACATACCATTCCTGGGGACTGCGATGCGCATTGAAGTGTTCCACCAATGATTCCAATAATGGCAGCGATACGGAAACCTTTGACTCGTCCAAATCTGTTACCAGCCCACGCAGCCAAGAAGCAGCCTAAAAATCCCAGACCAAAGAAGATACCATTCGCTGCGCCAAGTATATCGTTGGTATAGGAGTAGCCAGGCTGTGCCGAGTTTTCTTCCAGACTAAGCGAGGAGTAGAAAGTAGGCTGTCCTATGGTAAATGCGAAGACAGCAAGAGAATATCCTGTAAACAGAGATCCAAAGGCCGCAAACAAGACCACCTGAAGACCATCAACAATTGAACAAACAACTTGTGCATTACGAATCTTTATTGGCTGTCTTACCGTAATATTATACCAGCTATAGGTTTCCATCGTGGTTACTCGCAACGGGTCGTGGAGGAAATTGAGACAAAGATGGAATTTCAATGCCCCCCTGACGTCCGATGCATACTTATTTATGCGTGTCTATCCAATCCAGTCAGGTCTAAGTACTACAGTATGTGATAGCATAATCCCGGAGATTCGGCGTAAGCCGAAACAGTTCGTGCCAAAACCGATGAAGGATTCTCGATATGTTTTAGTGCCGATTCTGCACGAATCAGGCTGCAATATTCCAGTAGGCCTTTAGTCACTCATTCGAGTCCATCATTTTGGTGTTTGGATTATCTAAACAAAGCAGATTGAACGAGGATTGAATGAGGTGGATTTTAGCGACTAGGGACGCCGTCTAAATCGAATGGCAGATACGTTCCACGAATGAGGACGACTGCGATCAATGGTACTGCCAAATCTATTCAACGGCATGAGATTTTGTCAAAGGGAAAACAATTCAAAATAAGTGTCAGGATTTTTGATTCGGTAAATGTCAGCCATCAGCTTACACGTCATTCTTCGCTAGTCAACCATAAAACATTACATTCAGATGTTCCAACTTTGAAGTATATGACACTTATCATGAATGTCTGCAAGCATATTCGTTATATCGTATCAGATTAAGAACGAATGACGGACTTTTACCAGTTTTTTCCACTCGGTTAGGCCTTTTGTAACAGGAGCAGCTGATGAACTGAATAGTGTGATATGTTTCACACTCGGCGAGATATTTACAGGTAACTGATGTGATAACCATTACATATAAAAGCTCAGATGGATGTAAACAGACGTCGGAAAATCAGTATTAGTGATTAGACTTTTGAAAGTATTCCGGATAAGTTACCCGTCGACATCAACAATACATACAGATTGACTTGTAGACTTTCGGTGTAGACCGTGCGGCGCTGAACGTGCCGCAGAGTGCCCGGAGCCGATCTAAAGTTGGCATTTCGCATCGAGAATCATCAAATTAATCCCCTGGATACAAAGGAAACTTTTCCCTGCCCTCTTCTTCCACAACAAAGAACGCCATGTTATACATGATAAACATGCCAGTAATCGCTTCTACTCGCCGTACCTGTTTCGGCCCTTCAAGGCCTGCACTGAGATGCAGCGGTCTGAAGAGCTCCGTCGAAGTGCCTCATTCTAGAGTACGTAGCAAATTTTGTGTCAATCAGAAGCCTTTCTTCCTTGTCCTCGCATTCTTGGATCAGGTTTTCTAGCTAAGGAGTCTCTGTATTCACCTCTTGTGGCCCTTGGTGTTGTTCGTAATGACCGTTCTTGTACGCTCTTTTAATCAATAAAAGCTTCCCTTAGTTCCGATCTTATCATCTGTTCATATCATGTACTTCTTACATTCCATAGGAAGTCATTGGCTAATGTACGTACATTCACCACTCTACTGAAACAAGATAATTCAGTCCAGCATTCGTCTTTCAGAGATCTTTTAAAACATGTGCCTGCTCCAACCACGTAAAGTAAGCCCACGCCTGGCCGATAACGACAAGCTCGGTAGATTCCAAGGCCAAAATAACTGGCATAGACATCATAATGAAGGAGCGCCTCTCGGTCGAGTTGGAGGCAGCGCTCGAGGCAGCAGTTAGACACACCCAGATATACGTTTCCGGGGCTTGCTCTATCCACGACTTGAACCCTATTCTTCGCAATCGGTTGATCAAGCTACCCGAGGCCTTTGCATAAGCGGTTTCAAAGGAGTCACTGAGAATGGCATTGAACAATTTCACCGCGCACTGACAGCACCAGTCGATATCGCGCGCGATCGACCAGTGGCCTTCGGAGTCTTCCGGCGTTTGATGTGCTGCGTCGTCACCCAAAGTGACATTCAGAAGCTTGGTGAAGGACTGCATATCACAAAATGGGCCTCGATAGAGCTCTGCGCCCTCGATGATATTGAATACATCAAGTATATTCGCCAAGGTGGTCGTGGCTAGTACTTTACTTCTTCCGCCTGAATGGCACCTGATTATTTGTCGAAGGAGATCAGATGGTTTGTGAGTCGAAGAAAACATCGGTGGTCCGAGAATGAATCTCGTTTGAGAAATTATCATTGCAAAAACGATGTTCATCCTAGAGGGATGGAAAAGACGTGAGTGTTGACTGCTCTAGGCTCGCACGTGGAGAATATAGATCGAACGAGCTTACACATTGACCAAGGAACCCAGTTCTTGCAAATCCAATTCATCTTTGTCACAAACATACAATATTTGCATGAGTCCACCACTGTGCGTAAGGGCTGTTTCGGGGCGGTGCAAAAGCATCTGCGAATAGACGCGTTAGCAGGTTCGTCAGGGTCCCGAAGAAGGCATGCCTTTAGAAACACAGAAATACAAGGATAAATGCATACATTGAACAGGGCCAAAATGAGGACCGATGCTGCTGTTCCATAATTGCGTTTTACATCATGATCATGCAATCTTTCCTGGAGCAGTCTTACTGCTTGCATGCCGTAAAATGTTGTCCGACAGCTCTCAGACCCGCTAGTAAGACTGTCGACGTGCGCGGACGCGCCGAAAAGCGTGCTGTGGAATAAACATGGATCACACATGGCACGACGCATCCATGTCGTATGAAGGTGCATTGCAAGACTTCTAGATCTTGTGTTACATGTTGGCGAGAAAGAAGGTGAGCAAACTGATACAAGTAAGACTTATTTCCGGTACGGAGTACAGGGATTTGAGTAGGTCTAGAAAGGGTTTATATTCCTTACAATGAGCGAGGAGGGTAGACACATAATTATTCTCCTTCCCGGAGTGGACATAATTTAGTCTCGTGTCAGAAATAAACGGCGGCGCAGAAACTGTATACTCATCAGTACTCTTCTTATCTGGCGCCATAATAAACGAACCTCCATTAGACAGAATATTCTTCGGTGACGGCGATGACAGGCGAAAAACTGCCAGGTCCACACTATATTTACATGTCGAGTTCAACCTATACGGATCATAAGCTCTCGTAAAGTCATCGAGGGAACAAGTTGACTTCTACCTTTGGCAGCGAGAGCACTCGGGCATTTGTCTATTACAGGGCCTCTTTGCTTTTTTGCAAATCAAGCAAGCCGTCGGAGATTGCGAACGATTCTGCTCTCGTATAATCTCGCTCTCCGAGATTAGCCCATATGTACACAGCTGTTGTAGTCTGTGAGAAGCGACAGGTATCAGTCACAGAGCAGATACTTATAAGTGGACAAACACGCCACTGATGTCCTACCTGCTACACCTTGAACAGCTAGGGAACAGCTTGTCGCATTTGCGTTTCTTCGCATTGCATGGAGTACAAGTTCTTCTTGCAACAAGCATTGCTCCTGGTGGAGAGGCGAGCGAAAAGGAAAAGAAAAGAACGGGTCCGGAGCAACTTCTAAAACGTTAATAAACCTATCCTGGCCGGCGAGTGCAAGGGAATCCTAATAAGCATATTCAAGATGGAACATATCGTGAAAGTGACCGTTGCCATTGTGAGCTGAGCCATGGATAGTGACAAGCGTAGATTTGATGCCACATACGTACCTATTGGTAGATTAGTAATGTGGAATATTATCCAAGAGTGTCGCGTGAAGAAAGTGGAAGCAGCGATCGACAGCGATTTGAATCTGTCGGCTACCGCTTGCTACAGTCTTACGTACGCATATTTCCACGTATTCAACTTAGGTTAAATAGTTAACTGGTTAACTTACTGGCAAGGTTAGCTAATCAATCATCGTGGGGGCCGTTTGTATACTTCCTCTCGCCTAATACTGGCGGCTGAAGTTTTGCCAATTCGCCTGGTACCTTAGCGTACGGTGAACTTCGACGTACAAGTTCTTTATGTGAAAGTCTGAAATCCCGGAATCGTGAACACCCGATATTGTACGTATGGTCTCAAAATCTACGAAATGCTTTGAATCTATTATTGATTGGGCCTATGGGCTCGGACTCAGATTCTTTTACTCGTTCCGGAAAGTGTGACCACTATCCAAGTCCATGATTCGGGTGGGTAAAGCCTAGATGCCTCTATCGGTGATTTCAGCCTCAACGATGCAAAGCCTCTAAATCCCAAAGGATAAAAGCTACTGCTCTTATTGAATTGAGACTACGTAGGTGATACTTTTTACCAACTTATACGTAGAGCGTAGAGACACAGGGTAGCAAATGCGAATGTGAGATCTCGGCAAGTCCTCGAATTTGTTGCTCTACTACGTAACACAGCCGATAATCTGAACCATGGCGACCTCTGTATGTGGTCGCGACGAAGCAAGTTGGACCAATCGCAAGACAAGAGTCCTGAATCTCTTTGACGACAAGAAAAAAGACTCGCAAAAGAATCAAATGACTTCTCTCGGCGCACACGGCGTCTTGGCTTGCGTCGAGCTTACCTGCTATCTCATACTTTCTGTACCCATAGCCTTCAATGCGGTTCGATACGCATCTCATCATCTTTCAGGATGGTTTTATATTAGTCTGTTCGTGCTAGATGAGACCTCCTTCGGATTTCTAGTCTTTTCTAACCTGCGCGGCCTGGCTCTACCTATCAGTGAAGATTGTCGGTGCAGCAATTTTAATCAACGTGTCCTCGCATCCGGCAAATGCATCGATCGGTCTCCAGGCAGCAGTACAAATTCTGTACTCAATTGTGCTGAGTCCGTGGTTGTCTGCTACCCTCACGTTCATCAACGTCAGACACTCACGGGACCCAAGCCGCGGTCGAAGTGCCCGTGGGATGAGTGCCTTTACAAGAAGATTCTTCGGCGACACGACACGGCTGCTTCGTCTTGTTCACTTGATTCTTCTTACGGCTCTCGCTTTGAGCATTGTTGGGGGAGTCGATCGCGCTTCGAGCGGATCAACAGGGCGCATCAACGCGGCGGCTTACGACAAAGGCGTGACACTGCTCAAAATGTCGGCCATACTCTTCCTGATCGCGTATCTCGCTATAGCATACGGGATCAAGGACTCTTGGTCTACTGCATCTACTACGCATGAGCCTACAAGATCAATGTTCTATGGCATGGTTTGGTTGTTGCCGGTTATTTTCGTAAGAGTTGTATACACACTCCTGATCGACTTCAATCTCGACACTACGACTTCAGAGCATACAGGCAAATTTAACATTGTCACCGGAAGCTGGATTGTTTGCTTTTTTGCTTGAGATGCTGCCTCAATTGATTGTCGTTCTCATCTGTGCGGTTGCAGGGGGTGGTTGGAAGCAGAAGAGCGGGCAAGGGAATGCATTGATCAGCAAATGAATCGAAGAACGGATCGAATCATCGATGAGAGCATTTCTTCCTCTCTGTTTGTTTCATCCGATTGCTGACCTTTGGTCCTACTAAACCCTGTTCAATTTTTGCTTAGTGGACGTCTGATCTAGGCTCACGGGACACTTTCTCCATTAGCAGTGCCACGGATGTTCTAATTTCCAGGTACATATTTGATCAATTACTTGGGTATCCTCAGAACAGTTGTATCTGTGACATCATGCAACATAGACGCAATAAGCTGACTGTTCAGCGTATCTATCACTTGAATTCTGTCAAAGACGAAAAGCTCGGATCCCAGAATCGGTAGGCTTTTCCTTCAAGTAGCGATAGTTGGAACCGACATGGTATTTACTTAACTTAACTCGGTGAACTTAACCAACAGTGACCAAATCGACACACTAGACAACCCTAACTACGCGAGTATAGCCAATGGAACCTGATGCAAGACGCTCCTGCCACTCCCCCACCACTCACAGATGGTCAGACTCAAACGTTGCCATACGAAGCGTTGGCGGGAATGTGGATACATAGTGCACTTTCCCAATTCGGAAAGAGCAATATGTTCTGGATCAGTGATCACGAAATCCTTGGTGTTATATAGCTCTTCCGAGAACTTTTAACTCGAGTAGATGTTCATATTGCTCTCCGTTGCTCGGTTTTATTCAATACGTCAAGGCCACTTCGTCCCAGAGCTGTCTACACGCCCAATCACACGATTTCTCCCACCAGAGAAATTTGGTCAATAATATCTTCAACTGACTCCATGTCGATACATTGAGGATCGACTTTATTCTTCGGATCTCTCGGACATACCATGGGCGTTCTGACGGCGCTGACGCAATAGCACCAAGTACGAGACACCAGCACTGCGCCTGGATGAATCCCTCATCTCCGAGCGCGACATCAAGCTGTAGCATCTGAAGCTCTAACTGCATCAATCTTGCCAGACGGCTCAGTGGAGCGCTATCGGTGGGTAGAGGAAAGATCACTCCAACTCCGAAAATCATAAGCGCTAGTCGACATGCTTCGTACACGGGACAGAAATTCAAAAGATCGGCTCCTAATTGGCTCGCTGGCAACAAGGACATGGTGTGCCACTGTACGAGGTTGCGAGTATCGCACATCACTGCACGATCCGTACCTTGCACACCGTCCTCGTACCTATCGACGAGAGCTTGGTATACGTGCACTCCACGAAAGACATCATACATGTCGCTTGTCACGTGAAGTCCTAATAGTGTACTTGATTCTTTGGGCTCTGGGTGACTACAGAGTAAGTCTTTCAGTGCCATTTGACATCCGGTATTGAGGGAAATGAAGGGAAAGTGTGGTCGCGATAGGGATTTGCTGGCTCCGAGGATACTCGAACTATAATTGGCCCTCGTGTCAACCTTTGTTCAATAAAGTAATGTGCACATGCAAAGAGACAGGGAATCCGTACAACGAAATGACGGCAGCAAGTCCCGGGATTTCTATTTTCTCCAGACCTCCTCTTAAATAAACCAGCTGAAGAAGACCTGCTTGGTGGACGGGGTTTGGCGATAGCCTGCCGTATACGTCAAGCCATTGCAGACTGCGCAACGGAGCCTGGAAAATTGGTTTTTCATCCTGATATTCTACACCATCGTACTGATTGGTTGCCATACAGAGCACAGAAAGGATGACAGCATCACAGACTGCCCGATGTGTGTCGGGTAGTATAGCATTGATGTGGTTAATTACAGCGGCTTCACACTGCGCCATCTGTTTCGTGTCTTCATCGCTAAAATATCCTTGCCTCTTCATCAGCCATCGGGTTCGGCGGTGCGAATAAGAGCCAAAGATCATAGCGCTATGAAGCGCTGGATGAACAGTAGAGTTTGAGAACCATTGTTGCACGCCAGGATGGCTAATACCATCCCATGACGAGGGCATCAAGCCTGGCCATACGATTGTGAGGGCTAAGGCACCATCGTTAGTGTTTGTTAATGATATTAGGGGGAAATACAATTCATACCTTACTTGTTGGACACGCTGACTAGATCGACGATATCCGGGCTAATCAACTGCATCGCCACAGGCCATGATGCATATAATGCGTTCTGTGTGCTTCCAACCCGGTTGGAGTTCAGCGTGGGTTCCCCTTCCATTGTGTGTTCTTTCTCTTCACTATCTAGAAAGACTTGTGTTTTGGCGGCAGAGCAGGAACTAGAAGATGCGGTTTCCGTAGGCGAGGATACTGCCGTCGTCTCTTCGTCGCCATCGTCACCTTGTTCGTCTTCTCGCTCTTTCTCATTGTCTTCCTTCCCCTCCTCCATATCATACAATGTACTATACTCGGTATGCTTCCCAGAACTCCCTTCTTTTGTCTGCTGATGTCGCACTCGTTGCCATGTCCATCGTCCGACGTGAGATCGCACTAGACGGCGGTCTTTTGCTTTTGTAGCGTCGGATGAAGGGTCGGAGAGAATGAAACGAAAGCGCTCCTGCGTCCGCTTCGATGGTTGATTGCCACTGCTCATGGCAATGTACGCCGACACCAGTTCACTTTGCTTGGATCTCGATACCTAATCTCATATGCCCGTATACGTTTCATCGCGCGAAACGAGGGGTTATTTCGCAGGACGAAGATAGCCCTCATCTCGATGGGGTTAGCGGTATTTCGGGTAATATATTAAGGTGCTCCTGCATGTACGGTACGGTATCTATGGCACCTTACATGTCCCGTATGATTCTGTTTATTGTTTTCCAGTTTCTTAACTAATGCAAATTTGAACTTTACTAACCATATTATGAGCACAAATTGCTTAATTACTACTGTTTTCATCACTAACTTAGGCAGTTAGTCAAATGCTGAGTCATCCACTTGTATGCACCATCTTCTTGATCCGGCTAGGCAGCTGAGGAATGCTTTACCGGAGCGAATCAGCTGAGTAGTAATATCTTTCTAACATCCCCAGCCTATCCAGCGTGACTCTGTGCTTTGTGATAAGTCAGCTAGCTGTGCATCTGGCTCAGGTAGTAGTATTGCCGCTTTCCATTCTTCGTACTCTGCGCCGGTCTGTGGGGCAGACTCAGCTGAGTCCAGACACAGTTCAGAACTTCCGAAGTTGCGATCACTGAATGACTCGATGTACCTTGATCTATCGGAAGCGCCCGCTTACCTGCAGTTTTTCGGTCGTAGGACGATAACCACATTATGTGAACGCAAGTACGGAGCGTCAAAGTGCTGAGAAGTCTGTTTGTGGAACGCATTCATGTATAGAACGTCTATCTAAAAGGAGAGAGGAACATCTCACACGGGTGTCATACATTTTAGGTAGAAAGAGAGACTATAATGGAGATACATTCCTCCGTTTCATCGCAAGTTCTCGTCAAATTACCGACAATCCTTTTCATTTTCCTAGAAATTGCAATCACGTTAATTCCAGCTAGTGCGGGTGAATTGAGGTCACCGTCCGACTGACAAGATATCTTCATCTCACTTGGATTTCATATAAGCACGCCGCTTCCGGAAAGACCCCGATTACGACTTTGATACCAGGCAGGCTTCATAACTAAGCCAAACCCAACTTAACTTCAAGAAGTCGATCAATCCGCTCGTTGACTGATCGGTAGTTGATCGGTATCGAAGTGGACTTTAGTCAGATACGATATAAACAGATGGTTGATAATTCCGACTGTGAATGAAAGAGGATCATTTGCCTCGATAGGTTTAGTTTAAGAGGATGCCAAATACCATCTTTTGGTTCTCAGTACTAAACTTCTAAACAAAAGACCTAAGCAGCCGAGTGGCAATTAAGCCATTCTCTAGCATTAAATTAATCCTCTCAAACATTTATAAGTCAAGAACACCATAAGAATACTATCCAGAGTCCCTAATTTAAGTCCTAAGGCTTAGCCCATAGAGATTAGAAGTCCAAGTCAAAACAACACAAAGTAGAAACATGCCATTAACATCATAAGCACAGTCCAAGAGATTACACATACATCATCCTACCACATAATATATATCGAATAGATGACTACGTTGACACTAGCCTGTCAGACTCCAGGATCATATACATAGATTAAGTCATAAATAAGAGCTTCACGCGATCAGTACGCCTTTTCGATAGGATTTACTTATTGAAGACCAACAGGATGCTATAACAACGCCCATGATTCGTAGGCAGCCGTCTGAATTTGCAACTGGCGAAAGGCATTCTCTGTACGATGTGAAGCATCCAAGGAAGTTGGGGTGGTTTGGAAGATAGTCATGATAGGAATTCATAATGTTATGGCGATAGTACGCACCAGGAAATGTATTCAAACGTTGATCGAATCTAGGCCACTTATAAGATGTAGAAAGATTGATCAACGCAGTCTCGACGGTTGAGTGTGATCTCTTCAACGCCTGCATATGATAGTATCACGGACTTTGCGATCTACTGGAGTGGAAGCCCGGATGAATTTCTTGACACCCTTGGAGATGCGCCTACACCAACAGCATCACCGTAAGCTACATCGAGGATACTTCATGTTCAAGAAAATGGATTGTCGTGTTAGAATGGGACGAAGCCTAAATATGGCAAAGTGACACCTTGGCTGACTCCCGAATATTAAAGATCATGTCAAGTAACTTGGAGAATTGTGATTGATTTAGAATTATCTCGATGGTATCTGTGTAGATTTATAGACGTGTCAGCTCTGACAGATACGAGTAGGTCAACAAGAACAGAGCAGAAATCTAGGCTGATGCAATGGGAAGCCCAGTAGCGGTTCTCTGCCCCAAACGAGAAAGAGAACCTGCTGTTTCTGGATCATGCAGCTTGTCTATGATTATGACTTCCGTCCAGGGATAGTAGCGAGATCTCTCGAGAACAATGCAGACATGGACGGTAGCTATTCTATGAGCACCAAGATCAGAGCGCAGTAATGGTATATCTGGATTATAGAAAGCAAATTTTCGATACTTACTATTATTGCATACATTGCTCAACCTCGTGTTATGCATTCACCGCATCTGGAAAGAGTATTTGAATGCTAACAGCTTTGCGAAATCCCCAGTGACCTCCAGAATGGTATCATGGGAAAGTACTATCTTATGATAAAGTAAAGTCATGATTAATCGATAAAAAAGCTTCTAATTCGAAAAATTACAATTTTGTAACGTATGCTGAATTGAGTTTTTACGACTGCCGAACCATCACTAGCGGACCTTTCCGCTAGGGCTATACGTACTTTACCCTAACAACACTAGTACTTATACGAACGAATGTACATTTGCTTAAGAACGTAGGTACAGATTTCAGATATTTTCTATAATCCACAGACAAGATAGACATCAATGCAATTGTTTCGACTCTCGGTGGGTATATAATCCGTTCCTAGTCAATATATGTCGGCCCGAGGTCATTTCACAACGCGCTCCATTTACCTGGCACCCCTCAATTCTGGCGAATTCTCTAATCTCTTCTTGTTGATGCTCACCTGATAACTTCTGGATTGCAAAGTCTAAATGCGATGTCTGAAAGTCTGATTCAAAATGTTGAGGCCGTCATGGCCCGACTAGGGACTATCAGAAGAATGCTAGAGCCAGAACAAGGGCAGCTTGAAGCAGCACGCCTGGAGTTATTAGATCTTTCTCATAACCTGCCACACCAAGTACTTGGTCCTGCAGAGTGGTTAAAAGTGAACTTGGCCGTCGTATGTTACGATATGTCACATAAGAATTGATTCATCAATGCTGAATGATGGCAGACCAAATACGAGCACCTGTCTTACTATATAATTCAGCAATTCAGCATACACAAGTCTGTACCTTTGACAGGATCAATCTCCTACACAGATCTCAGTCAGCGTTGTGGTCTCCCAATAGATCCTTTAAGACGAATACTCCGTCAGGCTATGCTCAATCACCTCTTTGAAGAACCCCAGCCGGACTACGTAGCGCATTCGAAGACATCGGCTCTTCTCGCGAACGATTCAAATTTCGAGTCTTGGCTGGGGCATAATTACGATGAAATCTTTCGCTCCTTTGTCGCACTTCCCGATGCGATCCGTCGCTTCCCAGGAAGCGAAGAGCCTGGAAGCACTGCGGGTGCAATGGTTTTCCAGCAGCCGCAGGGATACTTTGGTGGTTTACTGAAAGCCGAGCCGTGGAGAGCAATAAGATTCGAAGAAGCAATGCAAGCAGTTTCCAAGGGCGATCACGATAGCTTGCATTTAGTGCATGGCTATGACTGGGCCAAAATTGGCAATGGTCTTGTTGTAGATGTGAGTTCTGCTTTTCTTTTTATTTTCTCTCTATGATACTGCGACAAATCTCCGGTACTTTGACGAGGATCAAAAGCAATCTCTCCTGCCAGTCGCTAGTTGACTATGATAGGTTGGAGGCTCCTCGGGGCTTCAAAGCGTCGCCGTTGCAAAAGTCTTTCCCAATCTGAGATTCGTGGTACAAGACCTTGAAGATCACAGTGGAAAACTGACACAGCATAAATTGGCCGCGAATGTGAACTCGGACATGCAGTTTCAAGTACATGACTTCTTCACACCGAACCCTCAGCGTTCTGCGGATGTGTACCTGCTTCGCCACATAATTCATGACTGGGGCGATGAAAATTCTAAACGGATACTCAAGTGCATTGCGGAAATAATGAAGCCCACCGCAAAAATTGTGATTGCCGACATTGTGGTGCCTGAACCCAAGACCCTATCTTGGCATGCCCATCGGATGATCAGGTACGTAACAATTTCTGGGAGCGTTGAAGGATTAGAATCGGGATTATTTACTAAACGTCTAAACGTCTTTCTAGCTTCATGGATCTCCAAATGATGGTAATGGTGAACGGTAAAGAAAGAGATCGGAATGAGTGGGAACATTTGGTTAAAAGGGCTCACCCTGAATTGGAAATCAATTCGATCAGTCAGCCTACACAAAGTGTGGCCAGTATTATAGAGGTATCCTTCAGAGGATTAGAGGCTGCTTGAAAGGTCAAAAATATACTAAGCCTGGTCTTCCTCTAATTCAATTCTTTGACGTATCCTGTCAGGCTATATGATGATCAGGCATGAAAATGTATAAACGCTATTATTCATTCATCTTGTCTAGTTAATAATTGAATACAATAGCGCTACGTAATCAAAGCTTGATAGAGATACATAAAGTAACTGACGCATATAGCTCCTTTCTCATGAAGCCTATACCCGGACAAGATACAATTCCGATGAACTTTCAACTATATTGACAAGAAATCTAGTGGATACCTGTCACCGGGACGAGTTTGAGAAATATACTAGTAACAGAATTGGCTTCCCATTGTGTAGCTCTCGGCGAGATGGGAATATTGGTGATAAGCAACGGCATGGGCCAGCTTGATGATAAGCCCAGCGCCGTGAGCTGGAGGCGCAACATGATCAAGGCCGAAAGCGTGCTGACGGCATCCAGAAATGATTGAGCGTGACTATCCCAGACTTGCAGCGACTAAGAACTCATGGAACACAGCTACTGCTCTGCAATGATAGCCGGGATGAGATCTCCGCAGCATTTGAGGTCTTGCCTTAAGCGCGCCCGCAGTCCGGCAATCGCCGAACGAACGGAGCTTTTTGCCGGTATTTCGGGCATGGCCATATAGCATTGGGCCGGTCAAGGTTAAATTCAAAAAAGCAAGGCTTGCCCGCTGCCATTATAGTGAATTCCGGTAGGAATGTAGCGCGGATATTTAGTTTGTACTATGTCCTTTGGAAGACTAGTAATGCATCGCTCAAAATTGTCAAAACTCTTGAGGTTGTGTGATAGGCCAGCGGTATTGTGCGTGCTCCCTGGAGGTCGCTGTGTATAGGATTTCCCGTTCGGAATGGTAGACACCTCGCGTACAAAGACACTGGTCATTTCGATTTTCTGCTTGAGTCCACTGAGGCGGACGAGGCTGCTCCCTTTACGCGAATACTCGCCCCTATATATCATGACAAAGTGGTTAAAGCCTTCACGTTCTTAGACCATGTACCTTCTTCGACTTGATTAGGGCTAACAGAAACCCATCAGTGGAAACGAGTCCTTCTGTTAGAGTCTACTATTGCGGTCTAAAAATCAGCCCATCTTTGAGCGTCGCATCTTGCCGCGCACCCTTCTCGACTGCCACTGAAAAATCCTTCAAAAATCGCCATCTAATGTTTTCATCCAGGCGATCCTGCTTCCAATTATTTAAGTTACCATCGGGATAGAATTTGAATCCGCTATCCTGTTCAAGAAGCGCACAGTCATGAGCAATAATGACCAGCACGTTCTCTGCGGCATCGAATTCTTGCATGCCGTGAATCGTATTTTCTGCCGAGTCATAATCCTGCGGAAACAGCGGCGCCATCTTGTAGTATTCGGTCGTGCTGGTATTGTTCCGATGGATAGATTGAAACAAGCTCATAGGACAGCTGAGATTGTCCTGGATAGCTGTGGTGACAGAAACGTGTCCGGGCAATGGAAGGTACTGATTTGGTTTCCATAGTCCACCTTTGGTCCAAGCGTTAGACTTGTATACAAACAGGAGCTAGATTGTCTGGCGCTCACCATGGTGACATGAATCTCCACCGAGGAAGACAAAGGTATCTTCATTACCTTCACTTCCTGTAGAAACACGAGCGAGGCCGCACACGTGGCCAATGGCATGACCGGGAGCATCGAGGAGATAAAAGCTACCGTCCTTAAAGTAGTCAATGGCTTTGAACCGGCCAATTTTCAGATCTCCGGCGAATTCTAGCTCAATTAGCTCTCGTCCTTCCCAATCTGACTCCAGCACATGGCTATCATTGTTGATAGGATATCCTGGCAGCAGTCCTTTCTTGAAACCCGGCCCAACGATGAGATTAACACTACTCGGAAATGTCTTCATATTGCCAGTGTGGTCAACTGCAAAATTCAAAGTCAGTACGACGAGGATTCAAGGTCGTAAGGATCCTAACAATGCCAATGAGACCAAATAACGCCTTCAATACATCCTAGATCAAGCCCACCGTCCTCCAGAATATCAGCGACATCCTGTTTTACTTCGAATTTCCAACCCGGTGCCTGTATCATTTTTTGGACGGCGGGCGAGAGACCATTGAGGTCTTTCCGAGTACCAAGGTCATACAGTAGCCTGCGGCCAGACGGATGCTCAATCAGAAAACAGTACGAAGGACAAAATAAATGGTCGTGTCCAAGGATATGGGGTCCCATGAGCAAGTCCAGCGGAAGTTTGAGCAATGTCGTGCTATCGATGATTTTGACACTGAGCGTTGCGCCTTTGGGGATATTCAAGGGTGGTGGCGGATTCCCGGCCACCGTTGAAAAGTGCTCCAAGGACGACATGAGTGATGGTAATAGCAGTAGTCGTTCGTCGAACGTCTTTGATACAACTTTGCTTGTGTTTGTTCTTTGACATGGAAGAGATTACTGAAAAACTGTTTCGATAGGTAGTCATATCATCGAACTAGAGACAGAGGGTTCCAAAATGGAAATCCCGCGCATGTCAGCTACAATGATACCACAATCTGCGTGACTACACTCGATCACTATCGGCATTTGCCGAACTGGCCTAACCTGTGGGGATGAGAGGCATCGCGATCGTGGGGCATTTTTTATAGAGGAAGCTGATCCTCCAGACTCTTCCTTGGTTTTCTCTGGAGGGGACAAAGATCGAGCTTACCAATTAAAGGCACTTGGTGGGTACTAATATCAAATGAAAGAGAGCAATCTACACGGTCATCAATTGTAGTGACTAGCTAAAACGCTATCCCCCGGCGAAGACCATGATGGGTCCTCGTTAGGTTAATGTACCAGCTCATCACTGTTAGTCTCAGCGCCTCTAAGCTCAAAAGGAGATAAATATATCTCGCCCTGCTTCCTTGGATGCTATGTAAGGGAAGACCGATGCTCTCTCGTAAAGACTGTCGCTACGATGTTGTCAACTTCGCGGTACAATCTGACAGTACGTATCTCCGCATGCTTATTATGCTTCAGCCGCGTGCGCCAAAATCGCTGACTCCATTTTAGATCGTGCTTTTTGTTGCATTGAGCGCCCTGACATATGGCTATGCCTTCTCCGTTTTCTCCACGTCAATCGGCCAACCAACCTTCTACGTGTATTTCAATCTTGATCTCGACGGGCCGGGAGCCTCCTACACGGCGTCCATTCTTGGCGCCATAAATTCTCTCTTCTCTGCCGGAGCTGCTTTTGGCGCCCTCTCTATCGCATGGCTGCCGGATTGGCTTGGTCGCAAGCTCACGATTGTCGTGGCGGCGACTATATCTCTCGTTGGCGGGATACTAGTGACTGGAAGCGTGAACATTCCCATGCTGGTGGTGGTGCGATTTCTGCACGGTATCGGTGTCGGCCAGTGTATCACCATTACTCCGATATATTTGTCAGAGGTAGCTCCGCCGCATCGTAGGGGATTTTTTGCTGGGCAAAATGCTGTGGCCTTGGTTTTTGGATATCTCTTGTCGGCCTGGGTGGGATATGGAACGTATTTCTCACAAAATGGAACATTTGCCTGGAGATTCCCGCTCGCCCTGTCGTGCCTCGCTCCGTTAATCTTACTTCTTGGTTCTCCCTGGATTCCTGAATCCCCACGATGGTTGATCTGGAAGGGACGTTTTGATGAAGGCTGGAAGATTACGGAGCAGCTGCACCATGATCCCAATGACCCATCACAGCGCCTGGCGAAAGAGGAATTCTATCAGATGCGCGTACAGATCGAATACGACTCTACTCAAGATACATCTATGTGGTACATGTTCAAGAAGCCCAGCCTGCGGCGGCGAATTCTTCTCGGGTGTGGAGTCCTTCTTGGCTCGCAATCCTGTGGGCCGCTTGTCATCAACAACTACGGCGTGGTCTTATACCAAGGCCTCTCGATGACTGGAAGTATGCCTCTGCTGATGTATGCCCTTTATATCGTCGTTGGCATGTGCTTTAACATCCTCTCATCATTGGTCATAGACAAAGTCGGGCGACGCACGCTTCTCCTGGCCGGATGGATTGGCACGACGATGACTTTGTCGTGCGAGACGGCGTTGGTGGCCGAGTTTGCAGGCACTGGCAACAAGGGCGGTAATGCAGCTGCGGTATTCTTTCTCTTTGCATTTGTGACAGTCTACGGTCTGTGCATCGATGGGACTGCATACGTGTACTGCGCCGAAGTCTTTCCGACAATGTATCGCGCGAAGGGCATGGCCCTTGGCCTTTTCGTCTATTATACGGCTTCAATCGCCTACCTCACCCCTGCGGCAACCGCAATCAAGAATATCGGGTAGGTTCACGGCATTAATAGCAATATTTCATGAGTTGACTGCTTATAGATGGAAATTTTATCTGGTATTCATTGCTTGCTCCGTCGTCGCTTTTACACTAGCCTATTTCTTCCTTCCAGAGGTGAGTAATAAATCACCGACTTGATCAGATGACCTTGTAAAAGCTCACTGGCGAAGACGGCCCAGTTGTCACTCGAGGAAATCAATGAACTGTTTGGAGACAGGGTGTTGGTCAATCTGACTAGAGCAACTGATGAAGAGAAAGAGAAGATTCACGAAGTAATTGAAGGAAAAGAGGGACCGACTGCAGAGACTGTCGAGCACCCATAGTAAAGTAGTATCAAGCGCTATGGCTAATCAAGAAGTAGCTCTGGGGTAGACAATCCCTCTTCATGCAAGCTAAGCAGCGTCTCTGCTGCTCCATGTCGGTGGTTGAACGGAATTTTCAAGGTCTAAACTCGATGTTATTGAGGCCTAGCTCGTTAAACATCAATGCTAGTTCAAGACAGCTCTTTCAAACATACTCCAATATAACAATTTGTATAGAAGCAGGTTCGGGAACAAAAGTCGAGAAGATAGTTCCTGACGATTTCACCAGGACGTGGCATATATATTCCAGTCTCTCATACTTTAGTTTTCCCAAAAGTTTTTGTGTAAACTTACTGAACCTATTGAATGTAAAACCTCTAATCCAAAATTGGCATTCATATCTTTTGGGCTTATGTCTAGAGTTATCTAAGTAGTCACCCAACTGAAAATACTTGCCGAAAATGTTGCCATCTCGATCCGAAGCGCTCGGAGTAGATATACCGTTGCTTTGTCCACCACCGCTTGAAGCCTGGACAGAGCCTTTCCAAATCTGTTTGCTGTTCGTCCAAAATTTGCAATTCCTTTGCTGTACTGATATCAGGAAGCTAAGCGGCCCTTCAGCTTCATGGACAAGTAGTTATCACATCATGATTGTCTCAGTAGAGCAGCGATAGGAGCGGTGTCCTATCTCCGAGTCGTTAGCACTGTACCGTAAGGTCGTAGCAGGAGAGGAAACGGACCGCAAAAACCTGCATAAAACTCAGACGCGATTTTCCTGCATCATGACTTGATTCATCAACGACAACATGGGCAGCAAACGGCGATTCTAGATCCCTGCCGTTTTTGAAGGAAGTATGAACGCTCCCTAGCAATACCAAATCACGACCGGCCAAGTCATTCGCATAGACCTGGTGTATAGTGTGTCGTCTGGCTGTCACGGCAGTCCATGCATTATCACGGCTTTTTGCTATCTCTGAATTTTATATCAGAATGATTGAAATATAATGGAGGAGGCCTCGATACTCACCCTGCCCTCGAAAAGTGCCAGTGGCGGCGATCAGTGTAGCGTCGGCACTGAAAACTTCATTTACCATACGTAGCCCCGCGTTATCATCTTTTGAATCTGCTACCTCATAGAACGTCGCAATCGTACGTTGAGTTTCCGGGCTCACTGCCGTCGCGGGCCAAGCTGTACTCCGAGTAACGTAACTCATTGTTGAATCTATAGTGGTTTGAGCCGAAGAAGTGATATGACTTATCAGTTCTCACAGAAAAACAACAGATTCCTGCTTCTGGACATTGATGCTACGAGTCATCTTGGAGGTAATTCAGCATGGACTATCGCAAAGAAGGATACGGACTGGAAGCCTGGAAAGGTTAGTATCGGGCTCGGGCTCGGAGATGGTGATGTCCCAAAATGGTGAAGTCACTTGTTTTGAATTCTGTTAGACTCTTCAATAGCCTACCTTCCTATTTAATATCTCTACCTGCTCCGGCAAATACTTTAGAAGCTAACACCGTAAATAGCATTTAGACGCTGACTTAATCCAAACACCCTTATGGAGCATGAAAAGCTTCCCGATTTCGATGCGCCCGGCTCGAAAGTCCTGAGCCCATCGTTGCTGGCTCACGTCGTCCTTCGTACGGCCGACCTCGAACGCATGACTAATTTCTATATCACGTTTCTGGGGGGCAGTTTAACGCATGGAAGCGACATAATTTCGTTCATCACCTATGACGAGGAACACCATCGCATTGCATTAATCAGCATTCCAGGCACGCTCCCAAAACAGCCCACCACCTGTGGTCTGGAACACATTGCATTCACTTTCCCGAGCTTGGCGACTCTGCTGTTATCGTACCGTCAACGCAAGGCCCGAGGCATTTCTCCCGTATGGAGCGTCAACCACGGCCCTACCACGAGTATATACTACAAAGATCCCGATGGGAACATGATCGAGACTCAAGTGGATAATTTTGATACTGTGGACGCTGCAACTGCATTCATGACCAGCTCATTCTTTGCTGAAAATCCAATCGGCACCGACTTCGACCCCGATGAAATGATCTTGGCGCTCCAGAAAGGAGAATCAGAAACGAAGCTCAAAAAGCGGCCTGAGATTGGTCCCCGAGCAATGCCTGATTTTACCAGCATGTAGTATGTCAATCGTTGGGCCTGTTTCATTTCCTTTGCTTCCCGTTTCACTGTGCGATGTGCCGCAGGTTTTTATAGCCAAAGTCTGGATTTCAAGCGATTTCTAGCCCATCTGGGTGTTGGCCAACAAAACGCACTCGATCTCTCACGATTAATAGTAGTTCGCGTTGAGCTGAGGGATAGATAATCACATCTTAACCAGGTGGTGTCTGAAAGCACAAGTCAATTCAACTAGTTCAGCGCATTAGAGAAAAGAGTGAAAGCCGTCTTTTTCTGTAGGTCTAGACTCATAGCTTGCTCCAGACGATGATTTGGATAAGGGGTTCAAGATGGTGAAGTCACAAATCTCCAATGGCTTGGCCGTGTGGACATATTCGGCAAACGAAAAAAATATACTAAGATATGTTCATGTTCCCACTCGAACTCACAATCGACGGTACAAAGGAAAACAGGTGGAACGTATCAACTAACTCCGATATACATTCGACGTAGCATGACAAATGCAACTATTTATATAGCCTACAGGGGATACATCTTGGTAATTCTCTCCGTCACAATCCTAGCAGATTGAGCGCAGGCAGCGGTACCTCCAGAAGCCCAAGGCTTCACTCCATCCCCAACATTAAAAAGATTCGCAACAGGAGTGGTCTGAGGCTGATCGAAGCCGGACACAGCGCGTTGTGCAGGCCAGCCATGGGCGGTGACATCAATGGCTAAGATCTTTGCAGCATCGAAACCTGGAAATTGATCACGTAAGTCTTCCATAAGTAGAGCCTTTTCCTTTTCCACGTCGAACTGGCCTCGAGCAGGAATAGGAACAGAAGCGCCGCAATACAAATACCATCCTTTCGGAGCACGCTGAAGCTCCGGTGCACTAAAGTTTCCTGCATAGACCATGCGACGAGCTTTGCCAATGAGAGCGAGGAAAGGAAATGAAGCCAGTGGTTTTTGACTAGCAAAGTGAACCGTAATGATGGCGGCGGGATCATTCCACCTCTTTATACTGTCGACGTAGCCCTTGGGAAAGTTCTCGGGAGTGGCGAGTTGAACAGTACCCTCTGGCCCAATGTTACTTATTGTCACCTTTGAAGACACTTTGACTTGCGACCCGTCTTCACGCTGGATTATAGCACCTGTCACCAGACCGCCAGGTCCGAAGACGAGCTTCGATACCTCGGAGTTGAGCCAGACCTGACCACCTTTATTCTCAACAAAGTTGGCCAAAGGTTTCCATATTTCGATTGTCCCGCCGGGAGGCAAGCCTATTCTCTTGAATGATGTGTCTTTTGAAAAATAATGCAGTAGAACTTCAGCTGGAAGATCGTCACCTCTAGCTGCAAACATGGAACCGAGAACGTTGTCGATGATGCTATGGATGGTTGGGCTACGTGTGAATTTGCTGAGCCATGAACGAGTTGATTCGCCTTTCTTGGGGCGAAGGAAAGGAAGCATTCGAGTCATTGAAGTAAAAGTCACGGGGGCGATGCTTCGCAGAATACCGAACGGACCCTCTGCGACATTAAGATCTCGTCCACCGAAGCGTAGTACCGTGGACGCTCTTTCAGTCTCATGGAGTTTCAAAGACAGGCCGAGATCGTTATACGTCTTAGCAACCGCCCCGTCCAGCTCGATAGCGAAAGCACCCGTATTGACTAGGAAACCATCAATTAGACGCGTAGATGCACGGCCACCGATGCGTTCCTTTGCCTCCACCACTAGAACGCGATAACCCTTCTTAGTCAATAAAGAGGCAGCTGTTATGCCGCCCGCCCCAGCTCCAACAACAAGCACGTCGACGTCGGTCATGGACGCAGCAGGCATTGGAATAGGTGCTGCAGCATATGTTCGAGCGCAATTTATCGTGAATTGCCGATCCTGGGTGAAAGATCGACCCAGGCAAGTCTTGTGCAAGGCGCACAGCGCTCGCTGCGCTGGGTGTCGCAACATTTTCGGCATATAGGGATAATGGATGTGAAATTCGGGAAGAGGGTCTTAAGTATTTAGACCAAGGAGAACACTACTTGGACTTTATTTTATAAAAACTAGACTTAATCCTCCGAAGCCCGAAATTGCGAAGTGTCTAAACGACCCTTCGGGTCCGAACATGGTGTGGGCTCATTTAATCCGCCCATCCCCCAAAATTGAAGGAAGTCTCGGGTCTGCTTAACCGAAGGTACAATTCATATACTGTTTAAAACGGCATTGGCAGCATAATCTCAATGACTTGATCTCAGGATTCATAGCTACGAGCATCACGCTTATCATGAAAGGAACATCAAGACAAGTAGCAGTCATCGGCGGCGGCCCAGCTGGGTGTACAGCCGCCTATACCCTGCGCAAAGCAGGGTGTGATGTGCATCTATTCGAGCGTAGCGATCGCATCGGTGGACGAACCAGCCAGATCCGGAGGGATGGCTTCAATATTGGTACAGGAGCGCTGTTTCTGATGGGAGGCATCTATCCTCGCACCAGTGCGATTTTGAGGGAACTAGGGCATGATAAAGACTTGGTGCCCTGGAAAGCCACTACGCAAGTCGTAGACTGGGACCACCAGCGCTATAGTGCACGTTTTGACAAAGTCACGAGCTTTTTGCGGATGCCTGTGTTTAATCTCTTTGACCGTTTGAGGGTCGCAGTCGGCATTATTATGCAGATGTTTTATCCCGGACCAAAGTCCCTTTTCGATGGCGCTGAACTCGCTTTATACGACCGTGGAGAGACGCTGGATACTTGGTCTCAGCGTGTTCTTGGAAAGAAAGGTACAACGTATCTGACTTTACCATACATGGGCTTCCTCTACGCAGTTCCTTTGGAATGGCAATCGACTCCGTTGTTTCAAGGTGTTATTCAGCAGTTTTACAAGTTGTCGTTGCAAGTGCCGCGCGAAGGCGTCGGACAATTTAGTGAGTGGCTTGTCGACGCAACGCCTGGTCTGGAGCTACACCTTTCCTGCCCCGTTGACGCAGTTCGCATCCGCAATGACGATGGCTATACAGTCCACAGTGGCGGCAGATCTTATGATGTTGACGCAGTGGTTATGGCTACCGAGCCTGGAGTGGCCGCGAGTCTCCTTGAGCATATCATCGCCCCGGAATCTGTGACCAAGCTTCAAAATTGTCGCTATTCTGAGTATGCACATGTCCAGCTTTGTTATAAAAAAAACCCCTGGCCGGAGTTTGCCGCTTCCATTGCACTGCCCGCGACGAAGGTGAGGAATTGGGGTGCCTGCGTGCTACAGAGCCGTCGTCATCCCAATGCGGTTCCCCCCGGGGGCGAAGCCGTTGGAGTGTACTTCTACACGCCACCGTTGGCGAGCATGACTGATGAGGACATTAAGAACGAAGCGAGGGCGGCCGTTGCCGAGGTCTTCGGCGATGCCCCCGAACCTGACTTTATTGAGATGTTTCACTATAAGCGTGGCCTGTCACTCTCGCCTCCTGGTCATTTCGCCACATTGAATTCTTTACATGCAGAGATGCCCGAGGGTCTCGTTCTCGCTGGTGACTATTTCGCTCATGCGGGAGTCGAAGCGGCGGTGGTCAGTGGACAGCGGGCGGCGAGTCAACTACTACGAAACGTGAAGTAATTGTTTCTTCTAAATTTTCATCTTGGCAGCTTGACGTCGTCATGCTCAGGGGGTTTTGTTGTATATGGGTAGGTTTTGACTCTGCTTAGTGGGCAGTTACTCGTGGTCTTATACAACATCTCCCAGAGATATCTATGTATTCTTAATCATTTATTATGAAGACAATATTCTTCCCTAATATATCCAATCAATACAGATTTCTTCTTGCTTCTTTTTTCCCCTCTTTTTTCTTCTCTTGCAGGTCAAGTACGCCGAAGCGAACAATAAGAACGTTAGACTCATTCATATCGTGTTGAGAGCGCTTGAAATGTCCATGGCCAATTGCACGTGAAATGCGAGAAGAACGCTCGCGCGAGACTTTCACTGCATATGCATACAAGCTTCCTATCAATATCAATCCCTCGTCGACCCGTCTCTGTACTCATTTCAAGGTCACGACGAGGCGATCAATACTTGTAAGTGTCTCTGACATGAGCTCTGCACATCGAGCAACAGTTGCCCCATCCAAGACACGATGATCTGCACTCCAGCTGAGTGTGCATCTTTCTTGCTGGATGACCTTATCGTCTCGTAATATGAGACTGGGCTCGATCCGTCCAATTCCGATAATAGCCACCATCGGCGCAACAATGACGGGGCTTACGGCTTGACCTCCAATACTGCCAATATTGCTAACTGTGAACGTTGCGCCTTGCATGTCGTCAGGAGTCAACTCGCCGGCTTTAGCCATTTTAACAAGTCGCGGAATTTCTGCCGCTAAGGTGACTATGGAATGATTTTGAACGTCTCGTACGACAGGCACCAGAAGCCCGCGCTGCGTTTCGACGGCCACTCCAAAGTTGTGGCGGGCCTTCATAGTGAGAACAGGCTCTTCCAGATGACTTCCACTGTTTAAGTGGGCATTGAGTTTTGGGAATTTTGAAAATGAAACAGAGATGGCTTTCATGATGAAGGGCAGCATTGTAAGCTTTTGATCTTTCAACTCTCGACGAAAGGATGGGATGGCGTTCACTCGATTGAGAAGTTTCTTCGTGCGAGTCAAGTCTACCGTGGTCGTGTATCCAAAATGTGGGATTGTTAGAGATTTTGTCATAACATCGAACATCTGACGCTCGATTGGCGAAAATCGGACAGGTTCATCTCCCTGATAAGAGGGTGGATCCGGAAGGCTTTCAGGTTGATTCTTTAGGATATAGCGTTGTACATCTTCCTTTAGCACTCTTCCATCCTTTCCTGTACCTGTAACCCTTTCAATAGGTATTCCGTGACTTTGAACGAGATGACGGACAGCAGGAGTCATCAGAACAACTTTGTCTTCTAGGTTCCGAGCCGAAGTACTGTGATTTGGTGATAGTTTGGCAGCGCTATTATTTGATAGATTTGGGCCCGACACATCCGGGTTGGATTGGCTATGATCGACCTCATGCTTATTCATGGTAGGGGCCGCATCATGCTCTTCGGCATCAATCTGGATATCCAGAAGTGCCTAAACACCATTAATTTGATTGACGGCTTGCGTTGCTCCAGGACTTACTTTGCCAACTAATGCTTTCTCATTGACTTCATAGTGAAGATCAGTGACTACACCTTCGAATCGAGATGTGATCTAGATGTACCAATTATTATCATCCTCTAACAGGGATAGCAGAACTTGAATTAGCAGACATACTTCCACGGTCGCCTTGTCCGACTGAACTTCGCAAATGGGATCAAACTGTTTGACTCGATCACCTGGCTGAACAAACCATTCAAGTATTTGGCACTCTGTAATTCCTGCTCAACAGTCAATAGCTGGCAGGCTATCGGGTCAAGGAGTCTTGGCCGCTCACCTTCTCCTATGTCTGCAAGGAGGTACGGCTGGATATAGTTTTGATGAGAGCAGACTGAAAACTTCCTCGAGATTGTATTAACTTTATATCTCGGTACATTATTACTCACCATTGAGTGCGAATAACGTCGCGTGGCAGCTCTTATGCATCGAGCAACTGCTATATTCATCTTCAGTGGTGTCTATCGACGTACTCATAACTTGCAAGTTATGTATTCCTTGCCCATAGACCTTTTTTTATTTGTGTCTGGCAAGCTGACCGGCTATAAGCTATTACACTTTAAATGTCGATACTGGATTATAGAAGGCGTGATAGTCACCGAATCAATCCGTCGTATAATACAAACGGCCGGCTCAGCCGATTACCCCTTTTGGAACCTTATAGCATAGGATTCCGTTCGGGCCGGAAAGATTAGACACGCGAGAAATGCAATCTTGTTCGTGCAGTCCGATGCCAACCGGAGCCCACTAGTTCAATGCATTCATTTCGGATCGCAGAGAGCGAATCAGAAGAAGAGCAATATATTTTGATTATCTTTCAGAGCTCCGATAGATCCGATGGTAAGCGATAATCGGTATCTTAAGAATGTCTGTTGAATGGCGCCTATCATCGAATATGATACTTTGTCCTCAGGTATCATTGTGAAAGGTTTATTTTTCCTCAAAGCGGCTCTGGACAAGAATTATGATAATCAAAATAGCCCCCCGAACCAGGTTCTGGTCGACAAGGCGGCCGCTTGCCAGCTCCATCCCTGATCTAGGGATCGGAAATATAATACATCCCAAGTATCGAGCCGTGTTAGTCTGCAGGAGCCAGGAAATATCACAGGTACTCTCTGCTGACTTACGTCCAGTCACAACTTTCCAGGAGCAAGCAACAGTCCTCTTTGCACTGATTTGAGCTTCACTACACCAGCTCGACTGGATCGTATTCCAACATACCATGTGATGAATGGGGATGGCTTTCCGGCGCTGAAAGACCGTGCCGAGCCAGATGTTACGGAGGATCAGGTTCTAACTTGGTACAAGAACATGGTCACAGGTCAATTGTCACGAGTAACCATCTGAGTATTCAATCCCAAACTAACAATCTATTTGGCCGGATAGTGAACATCATGGACGGTATCATGTTTGAGGCGCAAAGACACGGTCGCCTCAGCTTCTATATGGTATAACCTGATTGCGTCACTATCACCATCTAGGCATACTAACCACGTATAGTCTTCAGCTGGTGAAGAAGCAGTTACTGTCGGCTCTGCTGCGGCTCTTAGTCCTAGCGATGTCATTACCTGTCAATATCGCGAAACAGGGGTATTTCAACAGAGGGGTTTTACCTTGAAGGATTTTATGAGCCAGCTAACTGCAAACCGAAATGATCCTGGCAAAGGCCGAAACATGCCTGTCCATTATTCTGGACGAATGAAGGCGAATGTGGTAGGAGCTGAATCATCCCCATACTGTTTATCTTCTAGAGTTGTTAATTTTTTCAAACGTCTTAGCATGCTGTGGCGTCCACTCTTGGGACTCAAATCCCTCATGCTACAGGTGCTGCTTATGCTCTGAAGATGAGACTATTAGAGGATTCAAATAGCGAACCAAGTGTGGCTGCCTGCTACTTTGGTGAAGGTGCTGCAAGTGAAGGTGACTTCCATGCTGCTCTGAATATCGCGGCAACAAGGAAATGCCCCGTACTCTTCATTTGTCGCAATAATGGATTTGCAATTTCAACGCCGACATCCCAGCAGTACCTTGGAGATGGAATCGCCGTTCGTGGGTTAAGCTATGGCATGGATTCGATTCGTGTGGATGGAACAGACATTTTTGCTGTGTACGAGGCCACCAGGGAAGCCAGAAAGCGAGCATTGGAAGATGGAGGTCGCCCTATCCTCCTGGAGTTCATGAGCTATCGAGTTTCTCACCACAGCACCAGTGACGATAGTTTTGCCTATCGTAATCGAGGTGAAGTTGAAGATTGGAGGTCCAGGAATGATCCCATCAACCGTCTTCGCAAATGGCTCGAAAATAAAGGTCTTTGGGATAAGGAGCGGGATAGTGCCCTACGGAAAGAAATTCGTACTGCAGTTCTGCGAGAGCTGAACGCCGCAGAGAAGGAGAAGAAGCCGAAGCTGAGCTCAATTTTTGACGACGTGTACTCCGAGCTCACGGAGGAGCAAGAGCTACAACGACAAAAGTTGAAACATATCTTGTCCAAATACCCGGCTGAGTATGATGTCGAAGAGCACGAGGGAGGGCTCAGCGGCCTATAAACAGTATAGATTTTGGTGTCCTTTCCGAGTTTGATCTAAAAATCATTAAATACTTTAGAATATACGTGCCAGTTGACATTTGATATTCCTTTTTCTTCGAGTTCCTCATCATCCCATCCTGATTGTCTTTTTTTTTTTTTTTCATTCTCAGGAGTATTCGCCTATGTGATCGAGCGCTTGAACGAAATCTTGTTTTGGTGTCAACGGGGAAGAATAAATCATTTAGAGCTTGCTTTATATTTGTTTCCGTCGATATCATATGGGTTCTATATTGGATGCTAGTACTTTTGGTTCACTCAGTTCCATATATTGCGTTCAATGTTGTCTTTCAAAAGTTCAAGCTTTCCTCGATTGCATCGTACACTCCTAAAGAAAAAGTTATATGATAAGAAAGATTTCGGTTTCTAACGTTTTGGTTAAATGACTTACTTGCAACATCGGGCAGAATGTACTTCTCGTAGGATAGCCCGGTGTGCGTTGTCCAGCCTGCCACCCGTGTCACTGGAGCAGCTAGATGCAGAAAAGCATCATTCTGGATTGTTGCAGCAATTTCCGACCCGACGCCAAAATTTACCATGCTCTCGTGTACAACAATAGCTTTACCTGTCTTCTTGACACTTTCAATAACAGTCTGGCGATCCCACGGATAGATTGTGCGCAAGTCAATTAATTCGATACTGGCGTTGAAAGATTGCTCAGCCGCACGAATAGCCTCGAAGCACGTGTAGAGAGGCTTGCCATAAGAAATAATTGTAAGATCATTTCCTGCCTTGATGACATCTGCTTTGCCTAGTGGAAGGGTGTATGCTTCAGTCGGCACTTCCTCCACAGCGGCTCGATACAGAATCTTCGGCTCTAAGAATATCACCGGGTCTCTTGATTCCAGGATGGCGGAAAGGAGCAAGCCTTTTGCTTGTGTCGGAGATCTTGGCATGACAACACGGAATCCAGGAACATGGCAAAATAATGACTCGGGCGATTGTGTATGGTATCTGGACATGACAGGGAGTCAGCAAGATTACAAGGATCTCTTTTAGAGGTAAAGGAGACTCCTCATACAAAGCACCATGGCCCACACCGCCACAGGCCATGCGGATGACCAGGCCACCCAAGTTGCCCCCAGTACTTCCCTCTCGGTAACGGAATTTGGAAGCTTCGTTTACAATTTGGTCAAACGCGGGGAAGACGTAGTCGGCGAACTGGATCTCAACGACTGGTTTCATGCCCTCTGCTGCTGCGCCAATCGCCATTCCGACAAGTCCCTGCTCCGTGAGAGGGGTGTTGAAGACACGGTCTTCGCCAAATTGCGCTTGCAAACCACTCGTACATCGGAAAACTCCGCCGAAGGCAATATCCTCACCAAAGCATAGCACCTTCCTTGAGCTTTGCAGAGCTGTCTCCAAAGCAGAGTTCACGGCTTGGTAAAGATTGAGTCTTTTGGTAGGTCCGGTCTGGGGCAGCTCCGCAGAGTTTGGAAATGTCTTCTGCGTGTGGTGTAGAAGAGGAGTAGACTGAAAGTCAATAGGGTTATTAAAACGCCTCTGTGTCTTTGACGCGGCCACTGAAGTAGAGCTGCGAACGTGCAGCAATGCTCCTTTCTTTATTGTAGCATGTTTCGGGCGCATGGCGACGAACATTGTGTTTCAAATGACCGTTGGTTTTCGTCGACTGCTTATGGTCTTCAATTGACTTATCTGTAAAATTAAATTAGTGACTAGTTGCGACGCTTCCCATTCACAGTCGTCGTCGGCTGTCATCGGGGCCTGGTATATACACCTATCAGGTGAGAGCATGGCTGTCGGACATGATCTTGAAGATACTGACCGGGAAGAATGAGGGTAGGGGTGCAATCCCTATAGGGAGTCTATTATTGAGCACCGATTTCGTGACGGAGCAACGAATTTAAAGTTACACATGCCATTGGGAATCATTAATATATGGGCCTATTTCTCGCGGTTCATTTCCTCGTGATATCCTCGACTAGCAACACAGGTACCCAAGAGAGATTGGAATCTGCGAGATATCGCTGGTACGGAATGCTATCATCTTGAAAATTTGTAGGTAGCTTTTAGGCACCGCATTAATGATTAGGATCGGCCGGGCGTGAGGGCCTTGTGAAGTTAGAGCGCGAATTTTCGACTATCTGGGATCCCTCAGCGCTTACAGGACATGATTGTCCAAGTGGAGCGATCAACCTGCAATCAAAGGGGCAATTGTTGACTCCGGCCCGAGGTAAGTCTGCAATCATTAAAAGGGAAATACCGTGGTGCGAATCGGGTTGTGAAGGGTGAATTACCCCATTGAGACATTTCGGACCGACGTCCTGCGTCTATCCAATCCGGTGATGAAGGTTTTTTTACCGTCTGAAAGAAAAATACTACCTAGGTAGAGACATATATCGCCATCTATGGCGCAAAGTCTCCCCTGGACTTATTGAGCTTGGACGACTTCTTGCGACCAAAGAAATTGTAGTTCCAACTGCGTCTACCGCGTATTGCTCCTATGGGCGATAAATGAGTGTCCTGTATATGAATATAGTAGCAAAAAGTGTAACCAGAGTCCCTCTATGGCTGCACTCCTTCTCATAGTAATCACTGCACTTCAATCAGAGGGTTTCCTGTAACCAAGTGTTTTGTTTCTCATTACTTACACTAGGCGTTCGTTTACCCTAAGAGAGGTGTAAAATCCGTTCAAAGTAAGGACAGTCAATGAATGCTTGATGGTCTATTGCGAGGTTATACTACAACAGGAGGGTTGGATCAATTCAACATTGGACTTTGTGACGATCACGAACATCTCGGCTGTTTTGGCGATGTTCTGTACAATGATGTTATCATCCAGCTCGTGATTTCACGGCTCGTATTTGCGTATCTACCAAGATAGGTCCCTGAGACCATGAAAAGTGAGAATTCGTGCCGAGAGGGAGCAAGAACTGCAACAATAGGGTAGGAAAATGTCAAAAGCCAACTCTAGATACTGGCTGGAAATGTCAATTAGGGCCTCTTCGATTGCACTCATGTAGCTGGCGCGAGCTTTCAGGCTTCGTGCTTTCCCATCGAGCCAATTGTCATCTGGGCTGTTTCTTGCCGTGCATGTTCAAGAGAGGGAATGTGTAACTACTCTTGAACAGTACCATTCGATTCTCCATTTACATATACACATTCGGTCACCTCTTGGCCGTTACGCGACGTGTCGTGGAAGGTATTCTGCACAGCATCTTTTAGCTCCTCTCCATCCCGGTTTGAGGGTCCAATACTCCGCCACAACACAAAGTTATCGGGCCGCACGAGAATCGCGCCGCCATCAGCAACACCACGGACCTTGTTCCACTGATCGTCATGGTCTCGGTAGTAATGCGATGCTCGGGAGTGACGATGTGCCTTGATGCTGGCAACGCCGATGCGAATCCGAGATGTTTTGGAGATTTTTTGTGCGGCTCGTGTCCAGGAACTGCCTTCTTCGTCCGTAATCAAGAAGAGATCATAATCTTTTCCAGTACCAATCAGGTCATGGGTTGAAATGACCCTGTGATCTTTCTCTATCCAAGCGTGTGGTAGGCGGTGACCAGGTCTGGTCGTAGGGACATAAAGATTACCACCAGGATGGTCTTTGGGTTGAATACTTCCATCGGGTACGAGGGCACCGTCGGCATAAGTGAAACCCAACTCAATATTGTGCGCACAGAATTCGATATCTTGAGTGGCAAATACTCGCTCAAGATGGTGCCGTGCAGTCTCCCCATAAACTGACTGCTCGAAGATCCGCGCTATACGTTCCTGATTATATTCCCTCCTACCGGGCACAAGGCCAACGGCAGCTTGCAGAACCGGGTAGTTGGAGAAGCTAAAGAGGCCCCAGTCACAATTGCGCCGTCCAATAGGCCGGCGTTCGACTGCGTATGTATCTAAGAGTGACTGATCGGCCTTTTTATTTATCACAAAAGCTAGCTTCCAGGCTAGATTCAGAGAGTCTTCAATAGCGGTATTTAGACCAAGCCCCGTGGTAGGAGGCCGTTTGTGTGCGGCATCCCCTGCGAGAAATATTCGGCCCTGGCTGTATTTCGATGATAAAGTCCTTTCCAAGACCCAATGACTGATTTTGATAACGTCCATCTCGAGATTGGGAAGTTTCAACAGCTCACGAACCCGCGGCGCCAAGGCCTCAGTCTCGTATCGTGTTTGATCGTCGAGAGAGAAGCCGAAATGCAAAAGCCATTCCTCGGAACGACGATCCCAAGTCGGACCCATTTTGACCAGAGCGCCACCATCAAAATGGTCCATTTTTCCCGCTTCGGGATTGATGAAATGCGTGATGAGAGTCCGGTCTGTGCTCATATGTCAGTCCAGGCTCCTTGAATAATATTCGTACAAATAAAACACACCGTCACAGTACTCCGATAGATCTGCTCGGAAATATACGCTGACAAAGTCGACCAGATTTCTGGGCCCTTCCATTTGGGCACCGATCTTAGGACCTACGAACTTTCCTCCATCTGCACCTACCAAATACTGAGCGCGATAGGTCATATGATTCCCGTCCGGGCTGCTCACTGTTACCAGGATATGATCATCGTGTTCGACAAAGTCCAGCACTTGGTGATTGAAGTGCACACCACCGGGGTTTCTCTCTTCAGCAATTTGACGAAAGATCGGCTCCGCACGTACGAGAGGGAGGTTAGACGACAGTTCGGGACTATCTCTTCGATATACCTCAAAGTCTGGCGTGCCTACCTGCCCTCCAAATGATGGAACGGAAGCTAGTAAACGACCGTCATACGGACCATCTCCACCCAGCGAGATACGCCAGTCCGTTCGACTCATATTACGGATTGGACAGCCCACGGCTTTGATTCGTGACGCAATATCGTGTTGCCGGAAGACCTCCATGGTTCGCTGATTGATGTAATGTGCTCGGGGGAGCAATGAAGTGCTGGCATGTTTCTCAAATAGCACATGCTGGACCCCATAATCAGACAAAAATATAGAGAGCGTGAGACCACAGCCCCCTCCTCCTACAATGACGATAGGAACATCGATAACGTTTTCTGTTTCGCTCATCATTTGATTCGGTCTCTTTGGCTGTTTGACAAATGTTGAAAATGTCTGTCGACTAGGTCACAAAGATTCTTGTTCTATGTTTGATTTTGAGTTCTATTGTCTTTATATAACCTCTTCAAATGACCTACATTGACATAGCCCCGTCTTGCACTTTGCGACCGAAAATAAGGACGCAGACAAGGGATCAGATGACCCCGTTTTCAAAGGAGTCGACCAGGCACGGTGAAGACCTCATTGTCCGCTCGGTAGATTTTCTCCTCACTATCGAGAGCTAGCCAATTCGATCTCAAAAAATCGATCCTGAGGTCCACATGGTGGAATTCAAGAACGAGCCCGAGACCGAGACCGATGCCGATGCCGAACAAGCCAGGAGTCTATTGAGTACCATTACCCAATTTGTATTAACACCGTACTTAGTTCTTCAATCCGAGGGTTACTGAGCATGCAGCAACGAAAGTGTAGTTAGTCTAATCTCATCTGTGCAAGAGTGCTTGACTATTCTCCATCACGTTTCCACTTTGCGAATCTGCGCTAGGTTCGATCGCGTACTAACTACGCATTCCACTCTGAGTCTTTAACTTTGCTAGTGCTTCCTCGGCCACTGGTCTAGGTCTTAATTGACGAGAAAATCCTGTTTGTATACATGCGACGGGTCAAAAACCCTTTCTCAACCCACTAAATCTACACTGTACATTTTGTTATCCTCTATGGCGCCTATCTTCAACTACCTTATCCGTTTCAGATCCTCGGACGGCAAAATCTACTATGGGGAGGCTCAAGACCTCTCAATTTCGACCGGCTCGCGTATTCCTACCTATGATGGAGAAATGCCGTGGAACCTACGTGAGACGGGCAAGGAGGCAGAAATAGCTGAGGTCCTTTGCCCGCTGCCCTCAGTACCCATTTATTATGGAGTTGGCCTCAACTATAAGCGACATATCCAGGAAGCAGGATTTCCGGTGCCTCAGTATCCAGTCATCTTCACGAAACCCGCCGATGCTCTCGCCGGCCCTTACGATGACATTTTCGTTGATTCTAGATGCACCAATATGGATTATGAAGGTGAACTGAGCATTATTATCGGCAAGGATTGCAAAAACTTCATCAAGGGAGCGGATCCATTGGAATACATTCTTGGCTATACTGTGGGGGATGATATCTCGTCCCGATTCTGGCAGATGCCTCCACAGTCTGGAAACCAGCACGGATATGCAAAGTCCTTTGACAGATTTGGGCCCATCGGCCCTGGTATCGTCAGCCCTGGATCACCGAGTCTTCGAGATCGACTCACTGATGGAATTCCAGATCTTCTGCTTCGGACACACGTCAATGGCGAAGAAAGACAGAAGGAGCGGACGAGCGATCTTCAGTTCACGATGAGTGACCTCTTAGAGCATCTCAGCCGTGGCACCACGATCAGAAAGGGAACAGTAATTATGACAGGTACGCCGGGTGGCGTGGCAGCTTTTATGGAACCGCCAAAATGGCTGCAGTCTGGGGATGTCGTTGAGGTTGAAATTGAGAAATTGGGAACGATTAGGAACCGTATCATCATTGAATAGCATACCGAGTGTACAAAGTCTGGGGGCGACGCCTAGAAGACAATAAATTATATAATATGAAGGACATCCCCAATCAATGTGGCATACATAGTGCCTGGTACTGATATATAATAGCCGTTATGGTTTCCCTTGTATGTCAGCATAAGAAGTGAGATGCGTGGACCATGACAAATTTCAATCCTCATACACTTTCAATGGCCATGAATGTAAATTCAAATACTCGGATATGAACCATTATAAGCCCTTCAGTGGGTAGAAACCTTAAAATGAGTGCCAAAAGAGATGAATGGATTTTGTATATCCAAGCTCAGGGAACAATAGATCACATAAGTTACTCAGGCCTGGAGCTGTGCACCACGATTAGGTCTGTACAGTTTCCTCCAATTGTGAGTCCGGCTTCCACCTGCCAAATGCCATGTCATCTGGAACTTGTTTCCATTGAAGAGTGTCCTCATGGAGCTGAAGTTTTGTCTCTGCAATAGCCTGACGCATTATCTCCACTCTTCTTGGATTTTTGGGTATTATATCTACTTTGTAAGGACGAGGATGGACTGTGATACCACCGATAAGATCGTCGATATCGGGAATGATCGGTTTTCCCAGACTATTAAGCTTGAACTTCACATCAAACCCCCATAAAATTCTAGACATACCAAGGAAAAGCGACCTCTCCGCTATATGAACTCCTTGGCAAATGCGGCGTCCAGCGCCAAAATTGAAATTGTCACGTTTTGTCGGCTCGCCGTTCGCCGATTGATAAAGAGTTGTTTCATCACCAAGAAAGCGATCAGGATTAAATCTCCTTGGTTCAGGCGATCTTTCGGGATCCATGTGAATCCCCCTAGAAAATCTATTAGACCTAGCCACTTGTCTCGAAGAAGTTTTATCCTACCAGACGTTGTTGATAAAAGTCGTACCCTGGGGAAATACCCATTCCTTATAAGTATCGTCCTTTGTCGAGGCGTGAGGAACACCCATGACGACAGTCGGCATCCAACGCAAACTCTCCTTCATGCAGCAGCGGAGATAGGGAAGGTTGGGGTAGTCCTCGATCTCTGGGAGACGGTCCTGACCGACAACTCGATCCAGTTCTTCCTGAGCCTTTCTTTGTACGTCTTGAAATACCATCATTGCCAGCACAAAGCCGTACATTGTGGACGAGGTGGTGTCAGACCCGCCTTCTAGCAAATTGCCTGCGATGTAGCCGATTGCCTCGTCCGACAAACCTTCAGCTTCTTGTACATGGAAAAGGTCCTTGCAAATACAAGGCTATAAACTTATTAATGTGGTGACTCTATGTAACTCCATACTAGAAGCTTAAAAGTCGAGGACAAAGCTGGAATAAACGTACTGGAGTTGAGCCATCCTTGCAACCCTGCTTCGCCTGCAGCCATTTGCTAGTATAGAGCTCGCCGCCGATCCGATGGATCTGTTGTGCGCGCTTTACAGTCGGAAAAAGAAAAGATGGGAGTTTGCGGAGGATAGGATATAGGTCAGCAAGCTGAGCGATACCATTTGCAGACACCTCACCCCAAGAATCCATTGTCTAGAAGCTCATGTGAGTTGCCTTACTGCTACAAAAGGAGGATTCAACTGACGTAGAAAAACCGGGCCAACGTTGGATCATTGAAGTCCGGGCATCGAAAGCCAAAAATCAGCTGTGTAGACACTGAGAAGCTGAATCGTCGAAGATGCTGGAAAAGTGCGTCAGGATGGTCGATGAGTCCTTCGAGGAGAACTTTATTTTCCAGATCCTGATATGGTATATATTTTGCAGCGACTTTGATATTGAGAACATTATGGACAACTTTGCGAAAAAGTCTCCATGTCTCATTATATCTCTGCAAATCCATCTCCAGTCAGTACTGTAAATATCATTCTGACGTAACTCACGCCCAGGGAAAAGGCAGATCTTTTTCACAAAAGCCGAGAGGAAAAGGCTATGACAGGCTCGCTATCGAAACAACAGATCTCAGAAAGTAGGCGCAAAACATCGACTTACCATTATCACCAATCGATACCCTCCGCTTGCTACTATCTGACTGACGTACATTTCAGGGCGGTCTGAATATGTTGAGCCTTTTTTGTCCAACACTTCCTTTATTGCAACATCTGAAGAGAGTACAACCGTCGGTTTCGTACCCAGCATAAGTGAGTAGACTGGTCTTTGATGCGTAAGTCATCTCTCGCATTCCAGCCAGATCAAAACAAGAACGAAAACTGCAATTGACGACGCACCCGTACTTCTCCGCCCATTTGCGGAATTGAACATGGGGGCTGTTCAGAGGCATCTGAAGGACACCGGGTTAGAAAAAAACACTATTGACGAACTATCAGACTCTAAGACTCACTTGATGAATGTTTCCCAGTATTGGAAGAGTTGGCGGACCAGGTGGGAAGTTGGGAGGTCGTCGACCAACATTCCGCACACTCCAAGCGAGGTACGACGCGCATAAGAGCAAAGTAATTGCGACAAAGGGCAAAGGAACGAGTTCCATGATTATTTCAGATGGTGCTTTAATTCACTACGGTTGACTTTCCGACTCTCTAAGATGCAGAGAGAAAGTGTCGAGTGTGGCAATCCGAACAGCTCTCCAATTCTACTGAGGGTACCTGGCTCCTAAATACCTTCGAATAAATGAGAATCTTTCCAAGGATTTCTGTTATGGTCTATATTTCCGTTTGATATTTGAGGTATGATTACCCCGCAATATACCAGGGTGTCAATAGAGTCTACAAAGCTGTCACCTTCGGCCCGAGCCATTTGAGGTGCCAGGTTGCCACAGTCTCTTCTCAGTTGAAACAACTCAATGCGCTAATCTATCAAAAACTTTTTCTTTGATCAAGACCAAGCCCGAGACCGAACCAAAGGCCGAGCTGAAACCCTGTGCTCGCTCAATCAGAAAGTAAATTGAAATCGGATGCATGAGGGGGACGATGCAGGCTCCAGCTGGAGACGCACCATTCAGCACCAAGTAAGTCTCTCTAATTTCGAAAATAGACGTTGATGAGTACTAAACAATTGGAGTAAGGGGTGCTGAGAAATGAGATCCAGAGTCGGGTGCTCCAGTTATGACAAGAATATATTCCTTCCGAGAATTCAAATCCTCAGGTATTCTTCTCACTGGACCCCGTCTATGGAGGTAATCACCAATGTAATAAGAAGGTCCGTTCTTGTCGCAAAGACTGTACCTGCCGAGTCTTCTTCGTGTGCTAGTGAGATTGTTGATGATGATGCAGAAGGAGAAAGAATGAAGGCACACAAAAACGAATCGTATCCAATAGATGTCACCTAAGAGATGACGTTTACATGCAACTAATCTACAACATAAAATACATGACCAGAGGCTTCATACTACCGATTTTTGGTTATCGATGTTTTCTCTCATTCTGTAAATTCATAAGAGTCCTACGAGTTCTGTAAAATTATAACCGGCTCGAGTTCTGTCCTCTCCTCTCTCAGAGCAGATTCTGTGGTGGCAGTTGAGACGAACCACTTCTGCCCGTCAAACGAATTCTGCACTAATTAAGTCGAAAAAGATGTTTTTATATCATCCCCCCCTCGTTTAGATGAAGCGTAACTAGCACATGCGAAAACCTCATATATGTTAAATTTCACTAAGACTATCTGGCGTGCGTAAGCTATGTCAATTGATCATCAATTTTCACCCAACATTAGACATGTTCTTCGGGGTGTGATCAGGGAAGCTTTTCTCCATCATCCAACTTATCTCACCTCTTTTCTCTAGCTTCACTTTGCTCAGCAACATTGACATGCGGTCCCCCAATTCTCTCCCCAATTCTCTCCGCTTTCAAAAAACATCGAAAACGGGCAGCACCACTTGAAGGATCCATCTCAACGCAAAACAAATTTGGTACATGTACGTGGAGCCCTTGATGCGCAATATGAATCCTCTAGTAGAATCACCCTTGTTGGGCTATGACTGATCTCTGGGATCCTCAACTTTCGACCTCCTCCGGCTGCAATGTACTGAATACCATGCCCTCGGGTATCTCCTTCCATTGCAAGGTTTGTTTGTCCAAAAGTTTCTCTTCAGTATCACGCCACGTCTCCCTAATGAGTTGTGCCTTTTTCTCACTCCTCGGGACAATGGCAGCCTCGAAAGGCGCAGGTTGCACCGTAAGAGTACCGACTAGATCGTCAATGTCAGGTAAGGGCTTATGCTTTCCTGTGCCAGGGTCTACAGGACTTTCGACGTCGAATGCCCAGAGAAGGCGTGATATCCCTAGTAATAGCGATCGCTCGGCAATATGCATACCTTGGCACAGTCGTCGACCAGCGCCAAATATGTAGTTGTTCCGTTTACTAGCATCACGGCTCGTAGCCGATTCTAGCTCGGTGCGTGTGTCATTTGCGAAACGCATTGGGTCAAATCTGCGAGGGTCCGGATTTCTGTTTGGATCCATATGGAGTGCCCTGTCCAGATTTAGTAGTCTATATCAAGATATTGTCCTCGTTATGTGGTTCTGCATACCATGCATTACAGATAACCGTTGCACCAGCGGGTATTTTATAGCCCATGTATTCATCATCCTGCATGACACCGTGCGGAGCCCCCAAGATTGTGGTCGGCATCCAGCGAATGCTTTCCTTGACACACATCCTTATATATGGCATATTGTCCATATCAGCCACGGTCGGTAGTCGATCTGGTCCTACAACCCTGTCTATTTCCGCTTGTGCTTTCCTTTGAACTTCGGGGAAAACAAGCATCGCCTGGACAAAACCGATAAGGATGGACGCAGTCGTGTCCGTTCCGGCCTCTAGAAGGGAGCCGCTTAAGTATGCTGCTTGGTCGTCAGTCATTTGTTCTTGGTCTTGCACTCTAAGCAAATCATTGCAGAAACACGGCTGAGAAGATCGCAGTCAGCCCAAGGTTTTTCCGCGCCAGATTTGCCATGCCTACCAAGCCAGTGCCATCTTGCAACCCTTTCTTAGTGTTCATCCAGTGTCCACGGTAAAGTGCCATCTCATTTCTGTGTAGGTGTCGAGCGTAATTGTAATTTGGACGAAGGAAAGGAGGGAGCTTTTGAAGGATCGGATAGAGGTCGAGAAGCTGGGAACTAGCTCCTTGAACAAGCTCTCCCCAGAGTTCAAATCCCTATAACCAAACAAGAACATCAGCATGGATTGGGTATACTCCATGATGGTAGGCATGACGAACGTGAAATAGCTGTTTCAATTTCGGATCGTTATTGTCTACGGTACGAAATCCAAAGATCATCTGCGTTGTGAGTGAATTTGTATACCGCCGAATATGGTCTACAAACGCAGCCGGTGCATCCAGCATATCGAGCATCATTCGCTTATTTTCTAGGTCTTGATAGGGCACATAAGTGACCGCGGCTCGCACATTTAGAATGTTGTGTATCATTTTGTGCATTTTGCGCCAGAGCGGCGAATATTTCTGTGCCGATAGGTCAACGGTTAAAGTCCATCTCCTGTTCGGTTCAAGTAGCCTACCATAACCACAAGTCTAAGTCCACCACTCGCGATGTCTTGGCCCATATACATATCGGGTCGCGTGGAATAGATGTTGCTCCGCTTGTCCAAAAGATCACGCACCACGGTATCAGAAGATAGAACGACATAGGTGCGCGTTCCCAGCATCAGGGAGTATATCGGACTACCGTTGTCAGTAGCAGTCCAGGTGTATCACTAATCGTTTCTGCCATACCCGTATTCCTCAGCCCACTTTTGAAACTGCAGCCAAGGCCGTTCTTTAGGTATCTGTATCGATCCGATCAGTTTCTGATCTACACAAACCGCTCCTGGTGATTTCGCTGCTCACTAGGTGAAGGTTCCCCAGTAGCGGTATGGTTGGTGGTCCTGGCGGATAGTCTGCGGGTCGTCGTCCGATCTGGAGACATATTCGTAGACAATACAGGAATGTAGCCGATGCGATTACAGCAAATGCGAGGTTGATTTGAGTCATCATGATCGACTTGATCAATAAAATCTCTTAGAACGTTCAATTGACAAGCATCATGACAGAGGACAGATCACACTACGACGTTCCGGGTTGGTAGGTGTTATAAAGAGTCAATGCAGAACATAGCTATGAAAACTGAACCTCATCAACAGCGTATTGCTCGCTCAAGGATCAGACCACCCTCGCCTCACCAACTAGGTGCTTTGGTTGGTCTCGGAGCCTTGGAGTGGTAATACCGAGCCCGTCGGTGCCGTGTCTGTCTGTACAAGGGGGTGCGTGTAGAACAACCCTGAAACTGAAATACAAGTCCGCGTCTTGCCGAAACAATATTTCACCACTGCCACGTTCTATGTAATGTCGCCAGTGTCACAGCGGTTTCGGGGACGTATCGAGATTTATTGTTCTTTTGAATACTACTCATTGCCAGCTGGACGAGTTGGTACTTGTATGGACTTATTTGTACCTCGCGGTCAAACCTCTAGTCTTAGTTAGACGTGTCCTTCTCTCATGGCTACGACGTTTGGTCGGTCCTCGTATCTCTTGAATCTTCGGTACGAATCTGCCGAAGACTACTTTTAGCTAGCTATAAATCACGCTCTGATCTTCGCTAGAGCAGCCTGAAACATTGTATAAATCTAATTGCCAAACACTCAATCTCCATGACTCAGTCGCAACCGAGACAAAAATGGTTCGGCAAGAGGGCAGATGCTGCGACGCAAGATCTAACCCAAGTGTCACTACCTTGAAGGCGGATTTGCGTGAGTCCTCGGACATAGGGCGCGTACATCCCTTTTCGACCTTACAAGTTGTCTATAGCTCATACAGTCTGGGAAGCAGATCGAGCCACTGTGTACTTCCACCTCGCTCATACATCGTAGTGCAAGCCATGTGGCGTATTTGTTGTTTGGTACAATACACTGACGTGACGTCGCTGAACGCCGCGGTAATATAGAACATGGGGTAGCGGCTTGGCATTACCGTCTTGGCGCGGGGTCGCGGCTATCTCGGTCCACCAACGGCCTTTCCCAGTAGAAGGTGCCAGTTACCCCATCCGTGTTCCAACCTCTGCCCATTCTGCATCTTGTTATCGTCATCATATACACCGTACTTCTCACTATTGCCATCAGACAGGGTAGTAAAGTCGTGTCCTTGCAGACAGCCCCCCGGGACAGGTATATCATGCTGTCGGTGCTAAAATTAAGTGATGCAAGTGGACGTCCTGTGTCGTCCCAGAGAGGGGGCAGACCCCGAAGACCGATGGCTTGTCAGGCATGTCGGCTCAGAAAAGTCAAATGTGAGCATTGATCGGGTTGTCTTGAGGATTTGCTTGAACTGATGATAAGTTCATGGAGTCAGGCGATGGACAACGACCTCGCTGCCACAATTGCTCGGTAAGATCCTCCCAAGTATTATTGATATTCCTCCGGTCCGTCATATTGAGTGTTCACAGACACGTAGTCAAAACTGCATATATACCAGAGTGCAGAGGCGTGTATCAAACACTGTTCCACGGTCGAGGTCTCCGTATGGCAGTACCTCACTAAAGGATCTTGAGCCCACCACGGAAGTCCCGCGGGTAGGGCTCACATTTAATAAGAGCAGTTTTGATCAAAATTACTCTCAGGAGCCCAAACTTCTGTCTGCACCTGATGTGGCCAGTCATTCATTCACCACTCAAGTGCAACATCCCCAGAGTAGTCCTACAGATGATGCCCGGTGTCATGGAATGGCTAGAGAAGACATGTTTGAAATCGGTCTGGGAGAGTCAACAACTGTGGCTCAATCGAGATATCCAAGCCCCCCCACCGAAGAAACAACGAGCAGCATTGCTCCCCCCGAGCATGAACACTGGGAGTATCACGGACCTGGTTCGTATTTATCTATTTGTTCTAAACTGGGGGTGCAATGGGTGATAGAGAAATCTGGTGTCCCAGAATTCAGCGAAGTAACGAGGAGCTTTAGTCGTGAGATCTCTCACGTACTCAAATTAGAGCAACAATTGAGTTCATCGCGAGCTCCCCAGCCCGATGAAGAGACATCATGGAAGTACACCCGGGTCTTCTTCGATAAGGTGCCTGAGTCGGTATTTGGTATCCTGGAGCAACGGCAATTTGAGGCACGTCTAACAGCGCATTGGAGAGATAGCCGATGTGCGGCAGAAAAGGAATACAATTCCGAATGGTATGCGTTACGAAACATTGTCTGGGCTTTTGGCGCACGAGCCGTGCATGGCGCGTCACAGTACGCGTCTACCTTCATCGAGGCGTCGCAGGCGGGTACGCAGTATCTTGAAAACGCACTTTCGCGCCTGCCCGACCTTCTTTGTTGTAGATGCAGCTTGACGACTATTGAGGCTTTGATCCTGATGGTGAGCGCTGTGGCATCCTTATTTCTTCACATTCTCCTGACCTTCCTATTAATGTCCTGTCAGGGTCTCTATGCGGAGGGAGTAGGCTGTCAGTCTATTGAGTACATGTTATGTTCAACCGCATTGCGACTGGCTTATTCAAAGGGGTTGCATCGGCAACCAGGAACAGCATGGAACATTCCTCCCGAAGAGGTGGAACACCGCAATAACCTCTTCTGGGTTATCTATGTGTACGAGAAGCACATCGCTTACCGTTCTGGCCGACCTTCCGTGAGTACTGCCATCTTGTTCCCTTCCGCCATATTTGTTGTGTCTAGTGAGTAACAGATCATAAGGCTATCGATGATAATGACATCAGTTGTCAGCTTCCAAGTAGAATCTCTCCCTCTTCCGAATTCTGCTGGTACGCGATTAAGCACGCCCAGATATCTTCTCAAATTGCGAAGCGATTCCACACGGTCCGCGCTTATTCACAATCACCCGACACTTGTGCAAAGACAGTGGCAGAGTTGGAGACTAAGTTGACTCAATGGGAGAAACTGATCCCTATTGAGATGCGACCCGGCGTAGTTGTCAATCCAGTAGCAAGCCCCATGCATTTCCACCATTTGATATACCTGCATTGCGCGTATTACGGCAGCCTGATCAGTATTCACTCAATCTTCACGAATCCATGGAGTCCAATTTACACCAAGTGCCAGACGGAGTCATTGCAGAAGCAGGTGGAGCGGAGTAGCAATATCGTTGCCGATGCTTCCAGGAATGTAATACTAGTAACGAGATATGTCAATGACATTTTCGCAGGGACTCCAATATGGTATGAAATTTACGCATGTCGAAAAGACCGAGAAAATGCTCATGAAATGATAGGCTCGCCATGTACTACCCGATTTTGGGGCTAATCAATCTTTTCGTCCACGTCTTGCAGAATCCGCTTGCCTCAACGGTGACGTCGGATATCGCATTGCTGGACGTTGTTGCAGGCCACCTGGCCCGTCTCGAATTTGCATCAGGGGGAAGAACGACTTTCTCATTCGCCAGAGAAGTCTCCAGGATATGCCGGGAAGCGGTCCGGAATGCTCATATGCAAAAGAAAATCCAGAAGACCTCTAATAATCCACCGCTGTCTGAGGCTATCGCACACCAGTCTCCCTCTTTGATTCACGGATCCCTCAGCGCTATTGCGGGCCCGAACCAAACCGTAACCACGCATGAAATACTAGACTGGGATGATAGTGATGTGAGTTCCGATCGCCTTCTCGTTTCATTCTTGAGATTCTTTATTTATTTATTTTCTTTTGTCATTTGTAGCTGTTCGATCTCGAGACTATCGATAACAACGATATCGAAAATTGGAGCGCTCTGCTACCGACATTTCCGCTTGACATGATTGCACCACAAAGTCTATTTCAGCACGAACAGGGCGTTAATTCAATGGATACGGAGATGTCTCCCTTGGACAAATAGTTTCAGTATTTTCACGGATCTGGCGATTCCAATTTCGCCGGTTGCTACGATTTGATTCAGAAACTACATATTCTGCATGTCGTGGACATACAAATAAGAATCGACACCTGAGTTACGTAGCTCAAGCACATTGAAGTGACCTGTCGCGAATGAATCGTTCTCACATCGTTGATCAACCCTTGGTATGATGTAAGCGTTATACGTATGTCGGGATGCATGAGATATGTTAGATATTACGATAGTGAACATGTACTTCCGAGTGGCATTGGGAGGAATCGTATGCAAGAGACGCGTGCTTCATAGCATTGCACTGAGTGCCGAAAGAGCTTCTGGAGACTGTTGCTATATGTACTTGATGGTGCGCATATAGTTGTACACCGTTTTACCTGGTTATGTATCTGGGTGGCAAGCTTTGTAAAGGTTTGTTTTACAAGTTTCGGTCTCACTGTACGACCGATGCTGGAAATGGCTTGTGTCGCTATAGTTATAGCATGTGAGCCCCGTCGAACACTTAACGAATCAAGTATCAGTAGACTGGATTCAGATGAGCATGTTATTTATTCGGCATCACTTCATAATATGGGCCAATTTTACCTATGGGCCAGCCTTACGACAATCTCTACTCATTCTTGGAAACCTCAGACTTCATTTAAATTGCCCTTTCTGGATGTCACCTCTGCAATAACTTACCGTTATCTAATTGTGATGACGGGCTTGAACGATTCTTCCAATACGTGATATGGGCTTCAAAACACTTACGTAAGACTATATGAAGTAAATTTCAGGCTATGCATTGTAGCTGGAAAGAGTAGCCTTTTTCTCTTGTACGGGATTGAGACCTTAATCCTCTATAGCTCAAATGGGACCAGGCTATATTCGCTCCCGTTTTTATGGGTTTCCATTTGCGAGATGAGCATATAATTCTTTCTACTTGGGATAGAGGACAGGAACATGTGAATATTCCATTCCTTGAGCAGGTCCACAAATCTTCAACCGTTAGAGACTCGGTCGTGTGATACAAGTATGATAGGCTGTATTCCTAAATGAGCCTATGGAATCCAAACCTTAAACACTTCTTGGTCGCTCCGTTTGCTGATCAAGATAAGTATCCAGTAAATGAGCTGCAAGGAATGATATATCTGATTTCCTGCCAAGTCGCCAAAGGGCGTCTATGCAAAAGCGGGCTTTGTCGATTATGAAGTTGGAAAATGTTTCGTTGCACTGTAAAAGAATAAGACAGGCCTTAGTGAACGAACGAATAAGGATGATCGTCCACGGTTCCGAAAGTAATGCACCTCCATTAAGGGATTCATGAGTTTGGCTATAATCAGTAAATGGTAGATATGGTTCTTGCAAAGAGCACCGGGCAATGTCGCTGACTGCTAAGGCATTTCTTTTCTCGATATCTGTAGTCTGGTTCTCGAACAGACGTGACTCACGTCGAGAATCCAGTCCCAGGTGTGCGTTGTCTATATGTTCCAGTACGTCTGCGAAAATCATTGCGGCAAGATGCCAATGACCAGCCAAAATCATGTACCACGATCGAATACGAAATGGCAGCTCGTTATGACTTGCCACACAGTCGAGCATGAACTGCCCAAAAGTTTGGTTCCAGTAATTGTATACATCAAGTGTGTCTTGGACAGCTGTTTCCACCAGATCGGGTGACGATCCTCGGTATAGTAGGGTCTGAAGATGACATATGCGACGAAACAGCAAGACTTTCACTGGAGCTGCGTCGGACAGAATCTCGGCGGCATCATGGTACGAATAGGACCATCCTGACATATTAGTCTGTCCCCGAAATGATCGGAATTTTCTTTTGAGAAACATTTCTCCCCATAAATCGTACTCGACATCTGAAGATCTTCGCTCCGAAAGTGGAGCCCAACCATCCAGATCTATGTAGCTTCCTGGTCGCGCTTCCAAACTAGGCCTTTGACGAGGAACCTGGCTATCCTCGTTGGAAACAACAGGTGGGCGCTCGTGCAGTGCAGAACTCAACGTGTCAAACATCACACCCAGCCAGAACAAGAGATCAAATGTCTGGCGGTCCTCACCATTATGTGCGGACAAAATAGCACTGTTCTTTGACGTTCTGGACGAGCCACTTTCAGTCAATTCTAGAACTTGAGAGTCTTGGATCTTGTATTGTTGAGATCCGAAGAGTTTGTACCTAAACGAAAAAAGCTGCCGTAGTGCTGTATCAAGGAAGTTTGGTGTGGAGTCCTTCTCGAATAACATCTGCAACTCATCAAGACACGCGCTTTTCTCGCACACAACAGAATGGCCAATAGAGACATCTGCTGGGTGGCTCAACTGACACCGACTCCTCCTCGGATTCGTCCTTGCAATATGCTCGTCGAGATGCAGTGGGCGCTGTGTGAGCGAGAATATGATATTTGCAAAAATTACCTGAAATGAAGATAATTCCTCACATTCTCTCAAAGAGTTGTAGGCCTGGTTCCACAAATTTCCCCGAATCGAGCGCTCAGTCTCGATGATAGATGACGTCTCAGCGTTGAGAAAGGTGGAATGTCCTTTGTCACCACTAGACTGACTGCGAGTTATCTCAAAGTAATCCCTTCTTCTCTGCGTGTCCCGTGTCCACTGAGAGGCAAAAGCCATTATAGTAATATTCAATGTCTTAGAAGCCTTTCGCTTCTCACTTGTCGTAAGGTTCAGTGACGGTGCTGCTGCATCCAAACGGCGTATACGATTGAAAATTCGATTTGACCAGTTCGGTCCCCATTCCGTGTGAACAGATCCTGCGGACGGATAACTTGTCGAAGTCTGATGAGTTAAGTTATTGGCCTTTGTGTAGGGACAATTTCGTTCGGTGAGCCAGCATGACAACGCATTTTCCATGCTATCGTGATAGATCCGAAGAAGGGATTCTGTCATAGTCGACCTTGTATACTTGTTTGAAAGATTTTCATCTACGTGGGTCCAGTCTGCGTTTTGGGGGAAGTCAAAATTGGCTCCGTGAGTGAGAAAAAAATTTTCTTCCTCAATTTCTCGGGTGGTTTGGGCTGCAGCTTTGCACGGTGAATTGGTCTTCCGGAGGTAATGAAGATACCTAGCCTCCCTAGCCATTTGCGAGTCCAACGATGCATGACTTATACCTTTGTCGATGTCGAGATCACTTGCAAGATATTCCGACATGTTGTAGACGGCGCTCTCAGGTCCAGAATTGGTTGGTGAACTGTGCAATTGCCATGGGACTCGTTCAGGTGAAGTCGAAGCTTGGACGAGATCGTCGATGACTCCATGACTGCTGAATTTCAATGGCTCCTGATCGTTGAAAAGAGGAAAAGTATCTTGAAACGAGCTTCGAACCAAGGGTTGTGACCTATCAAGTGTCCTCTCTCGATGGTTTTCTAAAGGATGGAGATTGTAAAGAGCCTTCGGCCGTTCTAAATTAATATTGGTCTGTCGTCTGGAACGCAGCCAGTTGAAAGTGCATTGTCTATGCCACCGTTTGCAGTTTGAACAAGCCTTTTTTCTGTCGCCGGCAATTGATTGAATGTGAAACTCGGGAGGTTCTAATGCCCATTCTTCTGCATCACAGGCTCTCTTGCTTTTGCGACACTGATCACAGCAACGGAATTGACGCCTTTTCCCAGAGTTCTTCATTCTCGCGCTCTGCCGATAACAAAACGTGGAGAGAAAGTGGATAGCACATTGATCTATCAATCGTGCTTATAAAGTCTGGCATCAAATGGAAGAATTATATCAGTCTCATCGTGCGGGGTTTGACGCCCCCTCTCTTAATACCCCGGTTTTAAGAGCAAACTAGCCCCGGATTGTGTCTGGTCTAGCAATATCTATCCCAGTATTTACGATCGTTAGACCGGTGAGTCTTGCAATAAGTAATTCGTAGTCACATTGTCGGACTCAGTACGAACTACAAGCCAGTGCTTGTGTTCTAATCATCAAGGTTAATATGGTATCAAAAACCCCCAATGTTCATTGATCTAATTCTTATGCTCTTTGCAGGGCTGATCTGTATGAGTAATTGCTCACATCGGGACCAACACCTCACGAAGGTTACTTATTATCTGATAGAGCTTTGTACACGGTAGACTCTATGTCCACCCAGAGCTTCAATACTTGAGGATCTGCAAATGGTAGGATTTGACAACAAACGATTCCTGCAGTCCCTTGTTCTCGGTCGCACCACCACCACAAGTTTGGGAGGCCAGCCCAATGAGCAGTACTAGGAGAACGACCGGTATGTCCTCCTGTAAGCATGAATGAGAGCCCCCAACCTTGCGGAGTGGGCGAAGGGTATAAGTTTGGGATTTTGTTTGTGAGATCTGCCTTGGAATCTGGAATTCCTTGGCGACCAAATTCTGGAAATTCAGCAATTTGATTCCGAAACATTTCGTCGACAGTGTTCTTCTTCAAGATACGCTGGCCTGTTCTCGGCGAGATGCCGTCGTTCAAGAGTGTCGCAAGAACCTCTATGAAACGTAAGATTGATAATAATGTGGTTAGGAATGTGTATTGCTTACGACAATATTCCTGTGGTTTAGCAAAACAGCCTGCTCCTCCACTGTTAAACAAACTCTTTTTTTCATCTTCATCAGCGACAATCAAGGGCCGCCGGAGAAGATGGTCTCGTCTCAATAGCTGTCCTTCGACGCTTCTTTGACTCATGTGTACTAGATTCGCTTTCATCGAAGCGTTTGGGAGCATAGATATGTTCCCAACATCTAACGGGTTGAAGATTTTGGATTCCAGATAGTCGTTCAAAGAAACGCCGGTGATCCGTTCCACGACGATGCCCGCCCAGTCAATATTGATCTATATCGCTGTCAGCTTGATATTCCTGCGTTATAATATTGCACCATCCTTAGATGCGTACACCATATTCCCAGCCTTCTCCTGGCTGTCTGACCAGCGGCTGAAGCATATCATAAATGTGTCCTGAGAATTCATCGTATCCAACCGGTTTGTTATAGTCACGCAGTTTCTCATTGAAGAACGAATAACCGAAACCAGCTGCATTGCATCATCGCTATAGAAGAACCTTTACAACCAATTTGATTCTGAAACAGCTTACCTGTATGGGAAAGCAGCATGCGAAGTGTGATTCCGCGTGTCTTTTCTATCAAAGTTCCATCGTTTTGCAGGACCTTAACTTCATTCAATTCACTGCAAAGCTCTTCAATTTGATTCGAGTCGTCTAGTCGGAGAATATCCTCCTCCACAAGCTGCATACAGGCTATTGCAACCAGCAGCTTTGTGCATGACGCAATCCAGAAAATACTGTCAAGAGTCATATCTTCCGGAGAACCATAGCCTCGTTTTCCACTCGCGTACGAAAAGAGTTCCTGGCCATCCTTTCCTATTACCACGGCCACTGCACCTGGAAGGCCTTTCTCCTGGTCATGGCACGCTGCATTCAAAATCGTCTCCAAGGACCGTATTGTATCTGCCGGTAGTGGGGTCATTTCATTCGCTGTCTTGATTTGAATGTTTGGATCTAAGAATATTGACTTGTCGTAAACTTAAGAAAAGCTATAATTTCTGATGATCAAGCCGTGCTTTTCATATCACGGGTGTATCAAAGATGCCTTGAGATCGAGGAGCTCGTTATGTATTGCCCGACACTGAAAAGACATTACTCTACGATATTTCTATGTATATGTCTAAGACGGTAGGGAAATGCTTTCCCCGCACTATAGCAATGTTAATTTAAGATGACTTAGGATGGTTTAAGGCCCCTCTGCGGATCCCAAGCGGATCCCAGGCGGATCCCAGGCGGGGCATCTAGACTGATATGCGGAGAACAAGACATACATATCCACTAGCTACCAGAAACGGAGATGACACGAGTCTGCCCGCATTGGACCGAGATTCATGAGAGACCGCGTAAGTAGGTGCGGATCCGGTATCCAACGGGACACTTTGTCTTACTGTGATGTTGGATTCGAAGATGAGACACGCTCGATCAACAGTAGACTTTTGCGCGTAATCAAGTACTCCGTAGAGGATAAAATTGATCGCACTATACTCCTGACCATGCAAACGTGTCAAATACATGAGGTGGTGAATTTGCAATTTGGGCATTCGATACACAGAATCCTCTTCCTGATTCAGTATTCCTCTCAGCCAAGCGGAAGCGGAGTCGAGGCCAGGGATGTCTTTCTTTTGATCCGCATTTCTTAGACTGTCATTTATGTGCAACGATGCGGATTAGATACATGAAAGGCTAGAAGGTATAATTCTGCGTTCTTCGCTTTGGCTATAAAAGAGTGCAAAAGTCATCTATGGATTCAATATCACAACAACGATCCGGTGTCATTATTACTTCGTTTCAACCACAAGACTCATTCTATCATGCATGTCAAAACAGAGCTTAGCGAATACGCCCTTCGCCGACATACGACAGGGCAGTATGCTGATAACCTCAACGTCGATGTTCTTATCGTGGGGGCTGGGTTTGGAGGAATTTACTGCTTGCACGAAATCCGTCAGCTAGGCTTAAAAGCTGTCATCTACGAAGCGGGTAACGATGTAGGGGGTACTTGGAGATGGAACTGCTATCCCGGAGCTGGAGTGGACTCAGAGATTCCAGAGTACCAGTACTCTATTCCAGAGACATGGAAGGACTGGACTTGGTCGACAAATTACCCCAACTATGAAGAGCTCCGTCAGTACTTTGACCACGTGGACAAAGTCCTTGACATTAAGAAAGACTGTGCATTCGAGACCGTTGTCGTCGGAGCCCAATTCAATACCACTGAAGGTCGCTGGCATGTTCAGACTGCTGATGGACGTAGTGCGTCTGCAAAATATCTCATTGTGGCAGCTGGATTCGCCGCGAAACGATACGTTCCCGAATGGGAGGGTATTGAAGCTTTCCAGGGAATCGTCCACCACTCGTCATTTTGGCCAGATGAGAAAATAGATGTTCGTGGGAAAAGATGCGCCATCATTGGCACAGGTGCATCTGGAGTGCAGGTCACACAGGCCTGGGGTCCTGAAGCCGGTTCGCTGAAGGTTTTTCAGCGCACTCCAAACCTCGCTGTTCCAATGCGTAAGCGGTCTCTCACCGTCAAAGAGCAGGAAGAATCAAAAGCATTTTATCCGGAGTTATTTTCTTTACGCGAGAAGTGCTTTGGGGGCTTTCTGTACACGTTCTCGGAGAGGGGGGCTTTCGAAGATAGCCCTGAGGAGCAAGAAGCCTTTTTGGAGCAATTGTGGAAGGATGGCGGATTCCGCTATTGGCTGGCTAATTATAAGGACTATCTCTACGATTCTAAGTCTAACAAAGTGGTGTACGACTTCTGGGCAAAGAAAACCCGTGATCGTGTTGGGGACCCCGTCAAACGAGACCTCCTGGCTCCCTTGGAACCACCCCATCCATGGGGAGTGAAGCGCCCATGCTTGGAGTACAATTACTACGAGCAATTCAACAGAACTAATGTGGACTTGGTTGACATCCGAAATAACGCCATCGTTGGCTTTACACCAAAAGGCATTCAGTTGGAAGATGGCACGGTGCATGAGGCAGATGTAATTTGCATCGCGACTGGCTTCGACATCACCACTGGTGGTATGACCAGCATGGGATTGAAGAACACCAGTGGCCAATCGCTCAAGGATGATTGGAAAAATGGAGCCTACACATACCTTGGGTTGACTGTAAGCGGCTATCCAAACATGTTTCACTTGTACGGCCCTCACGGCCCTACTCTGCTCAGCAATGGGCCTACAAGTGTTGAAATCCAGGGCCGATGGATCGCCGATGCAATCAAACACATCGAACGGCAGAGTATAAAGTACATCGACCCTCTACCCGAAGCTGCCACGAAATGGAAAGAAAGAATCAATGAGCTGTCTGATATCTCGCTGTTCCCGACGACAAAGTCGACCTATATGGGAGGAAGCATGCCCGGAAAGGTCTTTGAACAAGTCAATTATGCAGGTGGAGAGTATGCATATTCGCAAGAGATACGTGCCGTTTTGCCTGATTTCGAGGGTTTCAACGTTGTCAGAACATAAGGCATATCCATCAGCAACCATTCACTAGTCTATAATTAGCTCAGTCCCTAGCTGGACGTGTATGTAGTGTCTGAGGAGCGAAATTAAGTATGTCAAAGGATAAGACCAGCCTAAAAAATTCCGGCGATAGCTCGTAGTCAAGCAGTAAAATTGAATCATGACAAGTTCATTACATAGATGACAGAGAAGCCTGCGAAAGTCTGCTCATGTGAACTGCACACCCGTATCAAGGTACCAGAATCCCGAAGGCGCAGTAGCTGGGGGCGTGAAAGATGTGATCAAATCGGTGCTCACAATCTGTTGTCCATCAGGCGAGGTGATGCGAACACCAATAGGAACGTTGAAAGGTCCCGAACCCTGGGGAATAACCCATGCCCCATATCTCTCTTGTGGCCTGCTGCTTGAGTAGTTGGGGTCGTGTTCAAGAGCTGTCCAGCTGCTGTCACCAGAACCTTGTACTTCAATGCTGACTACAGAGCCAACGCCATTCGTGTTTACGGCGGACAACGAGAAATAATACGGTCCAGCTCCATCCCGTAACCAGATATACACATTTCCGGGCTTGGGACATGGGACGCGCTTGTAGCGAATGGGAATCACACCATCCGCTAAACTTCCATTGCCTTGCAAACGGCCCATTGCAATGTCGGACAGATCCATGTGATGACTGTCCTCTGGTATGGGGCATCCATAAGTAAAATCAATTTCACCACAGTGATCCGCCCCGGAGCCACCTAAACGACGACTTGATTAGACTGGGGAAAAGTTCACACTACTAGTGTGAAACTTACAACACCATTTCGGATTCGCGTCACATGGACAACTATCCACAATCTCTAGATAGATTGGATTGGTATATCCGTCCTCGCCCACTTCATAGTCAGTGCCATCTGCCTTGGTGCGGATCAACTCAAAACATTCTCCACACGAAAGATAGTTATCCGGATTTCCTTCTGCTGCCAAGGAGGGCCAAAACTACTCGCATTTATTTTAGTAAGCGGATTCGTAGCGACATTTGCAGAGGTAAGACTCAACCTGTGTGTAATAATCGCCGTTCGGGGCAGCAAAATTTCCTCGTAGCGTCACATTGCTAGGATCTTGACAGAGTAGCGGGTACGCCGTGCAGAAAGCGTCGCAGGTGTCACCAAGCATTGGATCAGTCCAGCTAGCGGTTGTACTACCTTTTGTGCAGAGTCCATAAAGCCCAAAGCCGCAGGCGCCTCCGCTCGTCAGACCAAAGTGGGTAGAGCGCTATTTTCGGCAGTCAGTATTCGATGCCAAAGTAGCTGATGGTGACAGTGTATATTACACTGTAGTGCCAGGTCTCATCAGAGCCTACGGTGGTCTGTTCTCCCCCTGTTACAAAATGAGCATCATGAACACGAGGTTTTGTGGTTTGGATGACTTACACATGGTGCCTGATTTACACATGGAAGAATCTGGAGAGCTACAGCCGCCAGAACAGGAGCTTGTGCACGTCTCGGACTCGTTGTTGGATGTACAATAATAGGGACAGCAGACATTGTCCACTAAAGCCCAAGAGTTTCCACAATCACTCGAGTTTGCCGCTGGATACGGTACCTGCGTGGCAGTTGCTGGACTTAGAGAAGTTGTACTGGTGTACCCTGAACCGGAAATGACAGTTGATGTCGCCGAGGCGCTACCTGTTCCTGTCGACGATGCGGATGAAATCTTTCATAATTCAGTAACACTACACATAACGAAGCTTTCATGAGAGACTAGGTGCCTACTTGCGAAGTTGGCGTACACTGGTAGTAGTACGGGTTGAGCGAAGCGCAAGAGGAACCAACTTCGCAACAGGAAAGACTGCTAAAACCAGTTCCACCACATTGCGCCCTGACCAAATCAGTAGGAAGATATCTATATAGACATGACTACGTACCACTGGGCAGCACAACTGGTTTGGCCCATGGTTGTTGACCACAGTGAAGTGCTCCACAGCCCTGCCACGAGCGTAAGACGAGTAGCCATGTTATTTGATCGGAGTTTACGTATCAAAGGGGTTTACACTTTCAAAAAATGTGAATGTTGACGGACCTTAATAGCAGAATAAACGCTCTATATAACTGCGAGACGCTTGAGAATCCCCTAAAATGAAGTACAAGACGGGGTCGAATCCTTGTCATAAGCCGCATACTACCTCCTGTGTCCAATCATCGATTCCTAAAGAGTAAGTATCTACAGGAGGCAGATCATCTTACAGTCATGCAGGGAACGGATAAATGTCACATTTCAAAGTCCGACATTCCGACAATCAGGCAGTTCGCCGATAGTCCGCTAGGGTGTCTGTAGGTGATTCATAGTCAAAAGCCAAGTGGCGGTTTGCTAGCAGATCATCCACGGTAGATGTTATTTGAGACAGGTTCATCGTGCAGAAATGAAATCGTCGTGAGATGGAAGATTAGCCGGTGTAGCGCTGACCCTGATGGAAAATAGGAAAACACATCTAAGAACTAGAGAGCCTGGTATTAGCGAAAGAAAGACAGGTTATACGCTCAGAAGGAAGAATTGTCCGGCTTAGTTATAGGGCATCATACCATACTCACCAAACAGCAGGTACACGCCATGAAGAATCCATACCGGACTGATCTGGAATTTGCTTTGTAAGTTGTTCTGTAATGTAATTATATTAAATCCAAGGTAGTATTCACAATCGTACGGAAGGGCCAATATATATTTATATCGGCTCTTTCAATGCCATCTTTTGTCGCAAGTAGCACTATATCAGATATGATCATATGCCCGGTTGACATGGGATTTTATTGCTGCCAGCATCAACAACCACGGGCAGGCTGTGATCGACCATAGCCGTATGGTCACCGGCCGCCGGCCAGGAGTCAAGTAGAGCTATCTACTTGGTTGTAGTATATGTTTGTAGTTTGCCTATCGAATATTTCAGCCTGATACTCCGGGTAAGGATGATGATACCTTGCCATTTATATCCGGCATAAGCAACCGGCTTGATATTGTTAGCACGAAGCCTCGAGAAAGATTCATGGACGAGACATTCATGGACGAGACTTTTGTTGATACGACTGAAATTGATGCGATTCAAGTTGAAGAGAAGAGTGAGGTAACCTGCATCGCTTCTTGTCACATGACGGGATTTATTCCTTTCAAACCAAAGATGCCTAAGAGAGACAATGAAGTAACGATTTCTCATAACAAGCTACAACGTAGCGACAAGACGTCCATTCATAAATCATCCAAAAGATACCGATATTAGGCCGATACGGAGATTAGGCTAAACAGGTGAGATTTTTCATTTAGGACAGTCTCAGTCTGCCGACATGTCCGATGACAGATGTGCCACCATCAATTCCAGATAGTCATGGGCTCGAGGAGTGATGTTTTCAATGCCATCAATCTTTGCTGCATCATCCCACAGTCTTAAAGATACCATTTCCTCTTTCAACGGATCTTGTTCGAATGCTTCAAGTTCCTTGCCGCGAAATGGACCTCCCTGGAATGCCAACGATTTTTGCGAAGCGCTCGACAACGCATTGTAGTACAATTTGTCAACGGCCGTGAGATATCTATATCGTCGATCAGTATTGGATAGACCTTGAAAGACCAGACGGGTGATGTTACCTCTTTGCCGCCACATGGCTGTTCACAAGGCGACACACGGTTTCACTAAACCCAAGCGAGTGCAAGTACTGAGCACCGATTGTTTCATGGCCAATACGACCGACGTTTTCGACACTTTTCTGATCGAGTGTCGTTCGAACTTCTTTTGGTTTTTCAAGTGGGATGATTTGGCCAATATCGTGAAGCAACGCGGCAAGAACAAGTTCCTGACGAGCTTCTATGTATGATGTTAATGAACGATTATCCAGTTTCAGCGTAATTTGGTATTTGGGAAACTTGCCAGCCTGTTTAGCTCGGTGGGCGGCTTGTAGCGAATGCTCGAGCTGACTGATTGACTCTCCAATATAGTCGCCTTGTCCGTACTCTTCTAGAACAGCAATGAGCGATTCTGCGACTGCGTGTGGGGTGTCCATCTTCAGGTTCTTGATGTAGTCAGACTAATCTTTGTGAAGGCAGATATCTGTTCGTGTTTGTTCGACCCTTCTCGTTCTTGATATGGATTTGTCGCCGTGAGGGAGCGGACGAGAGAAATGATTCCTGATCGAAAACCGGCAGGGAGTTTTTTTTTATAGCTCGCAGCAGGATTGTAGTAAAAATCGATCAGCTGATGGGTCCCAACCGTGCTACTTGAAGCATTTACCTGGCCAGTAATTCTGAAACCTTTTGATCGCACCAGTCTAGCTTTATATGTACACTTTCCTTTCACAAAAAAAAGTACCTTGGAAGTCGACCAAGAACTGGTCTTGTTGAACGGCCGTGGTTTCCCCGAATGTAGCACTCGACAACGATTTATATAGTTACATACAATTGAACATGGAATTAGTTGTACACTGAATCTGTTTTCAATCCTTACTGCTAACGTGGTTTACGCAGTCGCTGCTGTCTTTTTATCAATGGTCAGCATTGGTGAACTGTAAGCATATTGCTCACGCCCCTCAGCATACAATTCGCCCTCTTTGCGCGGGTGTGTGACAGGCCATAGCTTCCGCCGGTCCTCATAATACTGATCATGCAGTTCGCCTTCAGAATCAGCGTTATAAATGGCATAAATCGCCTTGCGGTTCATTGAGCTGCGATTCGCACCGCTACGGTGGGCAAGATACGAGCCAAAGACAAGTATATCACCTGGTAATAACTAGGGTTGGGGTTAAAGAAAAATTCAAGTTGCATACCTGGATGCAGATTGCATGAAAGCCAGATATGGCTCTCAACCCAGGAAGAATCGATACAGCGATCAATTCCCAGCGGCGAGTATGGTAAGGAGTTTGATGTTTTTCACGTGCGTGTATGCATTAGCATCGATATGAGGAGCGAATCCGCCTAAAGATGTGGTCGGAACTTCTCATGCATACATCTTCGAATACGTCCGTACCACTCCCGGCAAGCTTGTCGTTGATCTTCTCTCTGAAGGGAAGTATCTGCTCACCTGCTAGCTGCTGCAGTAGGCTGGATGTGCTCTTTCCTCGAAGAAGTGTGTTGAAGCCAGCGTGGGTATTGGCAAAGTTCTCCGTGCGGCAGAGGTCTCGAAAGCACTGTATCTGGGAGCCTGTGAGAGGATATTCCGTATCGTCTTTTTCTCGGCCTCTCAGAATCCGGATGAAGAGAGTACTGCGGAAGCATTAATCGCATATCTCTCCTATATCAAACAGCGACACGATCGAATGTCATGGTACACACCGCCTCGTGTCGGTAATGAACGACAGCCCTGCATGCACGTGGGACTACAGGTCCATTTATACGAACAACATGTAGAAAATACTGCGCAATGCCATGCCTACTTTCAAAAATAAAAAGCGAGGACATTGACTGAAGAAGATGGTCGGCACGAAGTGCGGTGGATGCCTCAGGCCGACCGCCAGTCGCGGGGCCAACCCCCAAAACGTGCCGCAAGTCCTTATTCTAAAAAGTATTATCATCGCAAATAGCCCTTCATCTTAACCACAAAAAGCATCTTCTGCGGTGATCTTTTGTCGTCGGATCTCGCCGACTGCTCCGTAGTACATCGTCCAGATCTTGTCCAGACTGAATCACGGAAAGGGCACCATGTAGATAGAGTTCTATCACTTGTCAGTCCACTTCAACTATACTACTGGTATCAGAATAGTGGAAACATTTCACACAGCCTGGGTACTGGGCCGTATCAAGATAGCCACATGGATATTGCTTGCCTTGGGATTGGATCTTAGTCTACTCAACTAACATTGCAGCTGATGGTCTGGACTGAGCGGGAAGGTGTAAGCATGTACGGGCAGACGGCCGAAATCTCACTCCCTCATTCGATATACACAGATTGAGTAGGGAGACGACTTTAATAAAGATGGAAGGACCCTTGTAGTCTCTGATTCGGATGCAGTCAAGACATTCAATTTCTTCCTCAACACGCAAGCCAACAAGAAGATCAGTCGTCGTCATGGAACAACCCACAAAAGTCGTTGATGGTGAAAAACGTCCGGAAGAGGAGACAGTCAAGTCCTCTTGTGCTTCCAATGATGGAGAAGATGTCCTAGTCGGTTGCAAAAGCAGTGTCTTCAATGTGGTGGTGTCTGGTTTGGCTCTGTTTAGCGATGGTTACAATGCACAGATCAGTCAGTTGTTGATAAGTTGCGAGAAAAGGTGGCGGAATGGCTAACATCGAGTGTCCTCCCTCTTCTTCTAGTCGGATATATGGAGCCTATCTTCTCAGTGCTGTCAGTAATCTTCTTCGTCGTGATAACTTGTCGTGCACGATCCTAACGCGCCCTTGATCTGACCAGATATGGCACTGCTATGTCCTCCACCATCAAGTCACGACTGTCCAACTCCTACCTAATCGGGGAGATTTTTGGCATGTTGTTTTTCGGTGTGTTGATCGATCGCATGGGTCGCCGAACCGGTATTATGGCAGCTACTGCTTTTCTAGTATTGGGTGTCGTGCTCGCCACTGCCGCCCATGGTACATCCGATTTGGGGTAATTCACACTCAAAGTGTTGGAGAATGATAACATTCACTGACGAGTCGTCATAGTATGTTGTGGACGATGATAGTGGCACGAGGAGTCGCGGGCTTCGGTGCTGGCGGCGAATATCCAGTTTGTGCAACAAATGCTACCGAAGCGAGTGACGAAACTTCCGAGCTGAGGACCAAGCGAGGTTTCCTCGTCGCATTAACAACAGATTTCGCGGTGGACCTTGTACGTGCTACCAAGGAACAGCATCCAGGTCATCTACGCAGTGAAGACTGACTGACTGACTAACTGGCTCGTTCGACGAGTAGGGCTTTGTAATCGCCGGTGTGGTAGCGTTGATTGTCCTTGCATGCTATCATCAAACTACTTCCTCCGGAGTAAGGAGAGTATCTTCTGGCCTCGGCTTTGTGGTATGATTCTTTATGGTTTTCGGAGACTTTTTTTTGGCTAGGATCCAAAGCTGATGTGATTATTCTTCTCAGCTTCCTGTTATTATTTGTTTCTTTCGGCTCCGCATGATTGATTCCACCCAATACCGTAAATACAGCATACGATCGAAATACCCATACTGGCTCATCTTGAAGCGTTATTGGAGGCCGATGCTCGGTACATGTATTTCATTTCCATTTCCCAGAATAGTACCAAGTTGAAAGACGTCTTACATGACCAGGTCTTGCATGGTTCTGCTATGATTTTGTCACGTATCCTTTTGACATTTTCTCCTCCACCATAATCGGGCAATTGAATCCAAACAACACCACTGTACAGAACATTGGATACGGCGTAAGTGATTGAAGTGACCTGTGAAGATGTCGGCCTCCACTAACTGACATAGACGGTCATCAATTGCTTCTACCTCCCGGGCTGTCTTCTTGGAGGCTTCCTCATGGACTGAATCGGGCGGAAACAAACAATGACTCTCGGCTTCATGCTTTGGGCAATCTGGGGCTTCATATTGGGAGGCGCCATTCATCCTATCCAAACTGTTTTCCCCTCTCTGTGTCGTGATGTATGGAATCTTCAATGCCCTCGGCGAAATGGGTCCCGGTGTAGCGACGTCCCTGTGTGCCGCTGAGTCATTCCCGACCCCCCTTCGTGGACACTTCTTGGGCTGGGCTGCTGCCGTTGGTAAGGCAGGAGCTTCTATCGGTACCCAAGTCTTTATTCCAATCCAGGATTCCTTCTCATCTACAGAAAAGGGCCAACAGGCTGTTTTTGTGATTGGCTCTGCATTCTGCGTTGTCGGTGGGCTGATTTCTTGGTTCCTCATTCCAGACATGTCGCGTGACTTGGAGACAGAGGACGTTCGTTTTAGGATTTATCTGGAAGAGAACGGATACAGATACGAGGATGGAGAGATTGTCTCCGTTCAGCATACCTCTTGAGGTCGCACGGTGAGCTTTAGAGGCAAACGTAGCACGATTCAGGAACGCAACAAGTCTATAGGATGTGTTGCGGTACACAACTACAATCAAAACGGGGCGTGTATACACCCAAAGGAAGCTGAACTGTAGATCTAGCGGCAACTTGATCTTTAGATTTTCTTTCAATCGTTGTGCCATTCAATGGAAACGAGTAGTCGGCAGCGAGGAGATTCCCAAAGACGCTCAACCTAATAACCCATTTCGTAGTAGAGTCTCGACCCTAATCAAATCATTGGGCATCGATTTCATGCTTGCCATAAGATAGAGCACGTTTCCAAGAACCCTGGAGTGTACATTGAAATGCGAGAGACCCCCCTCACCATGAGCGAGTTTTTGTTGCAACCCTTTAGCAGCGGTCGATGTGTAACCTAATGACAAGTTAGTGTTGTGGCCAGTTTACACTTTGACTTTCTACTCTAAGCTCACCTTTATGTCCGGTCTCATCGTGCAATGAGATGCTAAACACGCTGCCGATCGCAAAGACACTCTCTACATTTTTGGCACAACTTAGGTCTTGAATCAGTTCCAGTGACCAATGACTCCATATCTGACTATCGGCGGCTTTGCGTGATGTCGGAGTCATCTGCCATAGCTTTCGAAAGCTATTCCAATCACCCTGATTCTCCATATCGATCATCATTCTCACCGAGGTCTCCGCAACATGGCAGCCTATGGGATGTGCTGTATAACTGTGTCCATGGAGGAGGGCATCGCTCTTTTCACAGCTCAGAAAGGCGTCGAAGATCTCTTTGCTGGCAAGGGTCACCGCTAGGGGAATTAAACCTCCGGTAAGGAGTTTCGCGTGAACAGATATGTCGGCATCAACGCCTAGAAATGAAGCAGATGTTCGTCGGCCGAGACGGTAAAGGCCAGTGAATACCTCGTCGAAGATGATAGGTAACCCGGACCAGTCTGTGGAGGTTGTCTTCGATCCTGAAGCAGTCCCAAACAGATCGGCTTTTGATCGCACCACATCTACCAAGCAACGTTGAAATAGAGGGTCGCTAGACTTGGTCAGCGGGAGGTCTGATGACGAGAATCGTGGGACGATTGTTGTATCACTTACGCAAAGAGCATACCGCCCGCTCCCAGGATGACTGGTTCCATGATCAATGCCCCGAATTTCGCTCCATCCTTGTTGACCAGTTCGTCGAGAGTTTCCCTGATATATTCCGTATACCTGTATCCAGTGGGAGACCGGAGCCTATTTTCAAGATCAAACACGTGATCTAATGACTCGAAACACTCTCCCCGACCAAAGTTTCGTGCGAGCATCTCTGGGACTGTCACATGCCATTGGCCGTTCTTCATGCCAATCGTTGGAAAGTCAAACCAATGCCCTCTTCCCCGATACCATTCAACCTTTTTATTATACGTCGAAGGCTCAGAACAGTCCATGACGCCAATAGTGTCTCCGTGATAGCTTCCTCTCAACCCAAGAATTTTGATATCTTCTGTCGACGAGTCCCAGTCATATCGTTGACAAGATGCCCGAAGGGCCATCTTGATGGCAGCTTCCATTCCCGTACTGCCGTTGTCAGTGTAAAAGACCTTTCGCAGCCTTTGATTTCCCAGACTTTGCAAAAGCAGCTCAGCAAGATTGAGGGCCGGTTGGTGAATAGCCCCTGCAAACATGACGTGGCCGTATTTTCCACCTGCATGTGCTGCCGTCAAAGCCAACTCGGGATTCCCGTGGCCTAGACCTTGGGTCCACCACGACGCAGAGCCATCGAACGTTGATTGCAACAAATGATTCTCATTGCTCGTGTCGGCGTCCGTTGACGATTTGAGGGTCTGAAAATGATCACCGTAGGCCGACTCGATGACTGTTATATCCTTTGGCTCCATGCCTTGGTGCTGGGTAAAGGGATACCAGATAGCTTCATGTGCGCGTGCCGCCATTTTGTCTAAACTTTCAATGCGCTGCTCGCATTTTTCTTCCATTCTCTTTAATAAAGAGTCAATGTCATAGTTTCGCTGGACCGAACGGTAATAGGCTTCCATAGCCTCTTGATCTTCTGCTTGCGAATCAGAAGATGCATCCCCCGTAGGCCGCAGCGGAGGCTTCGAGAATGCGAGAAGAGGGATGTTCTTCTTCGAAAAGTACGTATCGAGGTATTCATGGTTCTGATAGTACTGGTCATGAAACAAAAGAACGGAACTGACATCGTATCCTCGTACCAAGAGTGACTCAAAAGCAGAAATTGAAGACGAAATGCCTCCCAAGCGAGAGTCAGCAACAAGGACTATAGGCAGTCTCAAAGGGCGATAAAGATCTGCCTGGCTGGTCGCGTTGGGTCCTGGAGAATGCACGCCGCCTGCAGTCTCGACGAGGACATTTTTCACCCCTTGGGAAGACCAAGATGATAGTACGTCGTGTATAGAGGCCAATATCTCATTGTCTCGGGGTCGCTGCAGATCTCCATGAGCAACCATGCGATTGTAGCCAGCATAAGATGAAAGACTCACTTGATTAGATTGTGCTGCAAGATGTGGGCTGACCGGCTCCCCGAACTGATACAGACATTTGGTCAACACCTTGTTGCTGCCAGCAGCGAACTGCTTTACGTGCCTATGAACAGATTTTAGTCGAGATATTGCAGGCGTCGATCAGCATCAGTATTACCTATCATCTGCCTCGTCTGATGAACCCGTCGATATAGGCTTCAAGAACCCTACTTTGTCCCTTTCCGACAAGGCTCTCACCAACAGCGTCGATACAATCGTCTTGCCGACATCTGTGTTAGCGCCATAGACTTGGTGGACGCGCAGTTTCCGCCAGAGCGCCGCACCAACAGGTGTCATCTCTAACAATTGTCAATTTCAAACGGTCGCGCAACTCTATATGGAGAAGTAGGTCAAAGAAAGATACAAGGATATGGGAAGCGTGCTATTGTGTCGTGCCTGGCTTTCCAGAGTCCTTAACAGTCTAGACCTGCAAGAAGACGAATTATAAATTGTGTAATGAGAAACCACTGTATTACAGACAGATACCTCAGCTATACTGGTAACTTTCAATACCATACAGAGACGGTTGAATACAGCCGAGGTTATGAATAGAAGATCCGGGTTGAGATGGGATTGAATGAACAGAACACGCATTCAACCATTCGTCCCGGATCCTGAAACATCTTTCATACATACAATAGAATTCTCAAGCAGTCTTTCCACGGACTAGGGATTATACATCATGCTCGTTTTTTTATGCTGTGTTGAGGATCGCTGCCGTCTGTTGTTGAGGGGCTTACTATATACACCCCAACATTTGAGGCCCGCGAAACAAGCTGTGGATGCGCTGAACGTTGAACCACAGTGAGTGGGCCAGCAGCGGAATCGACTGTTTTTGTACTCCATACCCCGAGTCGATCCTCATTTGTCCAATCCGGCTGACCGAGTACCGATCTTACCATACTTTCAAGACCAACTATTATTGGCGCTTATAGCAAGACGAGGGTCTGGTTTTCGTGTCAAAGTCAAAGTAAGTACTTAGGTAGGTAGGAACGGGACTAGGACGCCGATATCTCAGAGTCGTATTCCATGCTTCGGTATGATAATGTACGCTTCTGAGCCAGCTCAGTTGAGAGGAAATGGTTTCTCTGCTCGACTCTTTCCAGAGAGCATTGGACAAGAGAGAAGCTAGATCGGCACGCCGGAGGCTCACTGTGTCGCCAGCTAGTGCTGCCGACTTTTCGTCCAACGATTTCCTATCGCTTTCAAATTCGTGCCTGTTAAAGTCACGGTTTTTACACAATTTGAATGCTTCTTATAGTCCTTCGAGTAGCCCCTCACTTTGGCTGGGAAGCGGAGGTTCTCGCTTGTTGGACGGCAATTCTGCATATGCTGAAGAACTAGAAGAATTCATTGCGAGATTTCACAATGCGCCCAGTGGGTTATTGTTCAACTCCGGGTTTGATGCGAACGTGGGCGTGTTTTCATGCATCCCTCAACCAGGAGATAGCATCGTCTACGACGAGTTGATTCACGCCAGTGTACACGAAGGAATGCGATTGTCGCGAGCGACAAAGAAAATACAATTTGCTCACAACTCCGTCTCAGAGCTGGAAAGAGTGATCAAAGAAATCGTCAGTGATGGCTCAACGACTCTTTCACAGGAGAAGAACGTCTTCATTGCGGTCGAAACGCTGTACAGCATGGACGGAGATACCGCGCCTTTGAAACGAATCGCGCGATTAGTGCAAGACTATTTTCCCAGAAGAAACGCTTATATAATTGTGGACGAAGCACATGCAACAGGAGTATTCGGCCCTCGTGGCGCTGGAGTTGTTCAGGATCTAAGTGTGGAGGATCAAATTTTCATCCGGACACATACTTTCGGAAAGTCATTGGCAAGTCAAGGTGGTGCGTTTTGTGGACTTCCTGTCTAGGCACAATCAAGGGGCTATGGAAATCGCTGACGAGTGATATTATTGCCAGCTATTGTTCTGTGCGATCCACTGACCAAAGAGTACTTGATCAACTATGCTCGCACGCTCATCTATACCACGGCAATGAGCAAGCCGTCTCTGATTGCGATTCGCTCTGCCTATGAACTAATGGCAGAGGGACAAACACGATTGGTATGATTTTGTATCAAGCAATGCTAAACCCGATCAGATCTGACTTCTGGCACAGTCACAAAAAAACCTGCAGGACAACATATCGTACTTTCAAGCGCGCTGCGACGAGGTAGGCCATAAAATCGAGTCATCAGTTCTCCATATAGAGTCCAATCATCGTTCGCCGATTTTCTCGATCCGGACCAATTTTCCGCGAGAGCTCGCTCGATATTGTCAAGACCGTGGAGTCATTGTTCGACCGATCATGGCACCAACGGTACCCCTTGGAAAAGAACGAGTCCGTGTTTGTTTGCACGCAGGAAATACGCGACAAGAAATGGATAAGCTGCTAGATACAATTGGAGACTGGGCTGCGAAACGGTATGCCCTGATAGCCAAGCTTTGATAGCGAAGGAGGGAAAAAAAAAGACAAATTTGGCATTTGATTCAAGGATTGCGTGTAAGTCACAAGTTGACATTGGATATTCCTTTACAGAAAGCCATATTCGGCGGTGTTGATTGATTTACAATTCCTCTGGACTTTACCCGGATACTCCGAGAGGCCAACGAATAGAATACTGCAATCACTTAAATTTGTCAGACATCTAATAAGTTTAATGAAATGGCCTTCTCATGATCTGTGGCGATCGCATCTTATTCTGTCCCTTGGTGCAGTCTCATATCGTAGCTGCGACCACGCCGCTATCGTTGGCTGTAACTGCGGCCGACTTTTGGCTCTTGGCTTCCTCGTTTTTAAAGCTTTTCATTGGATAAAACCCCCATTTGTGGAACATTTCATGATCTTGGTCCCAGCCATTGCAGTCAGTCGTAAGCATCTTCTCGCCTGTGAAAATTGCATTGGCACCAGCCATGAAGCACGTCACTTGCTGCTCTTCAGACAGATTTATACGACCTGCGGCGAGACGGACAATAGTGGCAGGGAGAACGATGCGGGCGGTAGCAATGGTCCGCAGTAGTTTGTCGAATGAGATCATCTTACGGTCACCGAGAGGTGTTCCCTTGATGGGCACGAGAGCATTGACCGGGAATGACTCAGGGTGTGATGGCAAGGTAGCGACGGTATGCAATAGTCCGATCCGGTCCGTGTCTGCTTCACCTAGACCCAGAATGCCGCCTGAGCACACGTTGATACCAGCGTCACGAACGTTGCTGAGTGTCTGAAGGCGTTCATCGTAGCTGCGTGATGTGATGATGGACGGATAGTACTCTCGTGAGGTATCGAGGTTATGGTTGTATGCTGTCAGACCGGCATCTTTCAACTCCTTGGCTTGTTCAGTGTCGATCATGCCCAAAGTCACGCAGACCTCCATGCCCATGGATCGCACGCCTGTCACCATCGCCTTTATATTCTTTAAGCTGGTCTTCCGGCCTCTCATGTCTCGCCAGGCGGCACCCATGCAGAAACGGGTACTGCCATTTTCCTTGGCGACCCGCGCCGCTTGTAGCACCTCTTCAACGGGTGATAAGCGGGTAGCCTTGAGGCCAGTGTTGTATCGAGAAGATTGGGCGCAGTAAGAACAATCTTCGCTGCAACCACCTGTCTTTATGTTCATAAGGGTACACATCTGGATCGCGGCGGGGTCGTGGAAGCGGCGGTGGACAATCGCCTATTACCGACTATGATTAGTTCACTATCTATCTTATAATTCACGAGGATAGCATGGCCGCTAGAATGTGGAAGATCACAACTTACCGCGGCATGCGTCAATTGACTCAACGGAGTCTCATAAACTTGTTGAACCTCTTCCCTTGTCCAAGTAGTTCGAGGCATCTGGGCGGCGGTGGCATTCTTGACCACGGCCGGTATTGATGATGATGTCCATGGCGAGGCCGGCACACCTGTCGCGATTGATGTCGATGCACCTTGAACGGTGCTGTATGACCGAGTCAACAGCGTTCGGACCAATGGGCGCAATGTTAACGGTGCCATTTTGTGGACGTTTATAGACTGCTAAAAGAGTGTTTGGGGATCTTGTGAAGTCAATGTGAGAATATCAGCCAGACAGGAATGAGGAATTCCGAAATTCGGGCCTAAGATCGACCCTACAACCTGTACTGGTGGGTAGAGTAAGCAGGAATCAAACAGGGGGATTGCTCTCGTATCTCTCTATTCAACAGTCTCTAATTCGTGCCCTCTCGGTGCAAGCCTGCAAGGTATATTATTGCCGCCAAGTAGGGCCCAACCCAGATGATTTACTCGTCAGATCAGAGGCGCGGACCGTCCAAGCCCGGGCATAACCGTGACTCGGTAGAGTAGATGGATGGCGGGGTAGATCTGTTGGATGCATGTATCCATACACATTTACGGGCTGTCCCTCCATGAAATGATTTACCGAGAACCCGAATTGGCAGTCTCTGCACCGCGCACGAGGCTTTCGGGGTTTGCGTTGATCCAAAATGTGATGGGGCTAGCCAGCGCCAGGGTCTGTGGGCTGTAAGATACCGTATCAGAGTAGTTGCAGATCATAACTTTACCGTAAATAACCATACAGTACACACATGCTGAAAGTAAGCCAGCGTTGTGGGCTTGCAATTTCGTCCAGACCTTTACTACGTCGTAGTTGGGCTACCTTCTAATATGCATGCATGCATGCTACGCTGCTACGGTCGTACATTGAATCAATATCGCAGCTTTGGACGATACGCGTGTTTGGAAATGAAATCAAATTACGTGATGAGAGATAATCTTCTAATTGCCTTTTCAGTTTGGTCCCGCGATTGTCATCGCCAGCCGGTCACTCAGGTAAATGCGTTATTCCCATCAAGAATATTCCTCGAGTCCCACTCAATTGACTTCTTATTCGAATTCTATGGTCTCTGGAATTCAACAAATACCAGAAATGCCTCGATAGATGTAGTCCCGAAGCGATAAGTGGGATTATCGTTGATTAAGGCCACAAGGATGCTGATCCATTCCTTCACCATTGCTCTTCCTGTATGTGTTGGGCCGTTGAAAATGTGGAACTAAATGACGTTAGATTTTGATTATATAATTATATTATAGCTTGTATGAATCCGATGCTCTGGGCCGTCCGGATCACCTGTCTAAGTTACTACCACACGGATCCGTTCATTGCAAAGACAATGGAACAATATCGTCATCTAAGAAGAACAAGCCATACGCATTTCAATGCCTTTGGGTATTCTTCGTAGCCACTAGGGTCTCTGAGGAGGCGCACCCCAGGCCATCGACAAGGGTGTATCACAAGCCGGTCTCCATGTATCCGGATCGGTGTATGTGGAGTCGACAATACTGCAAGAACTTTTCGGAGATCACTGAGGCATATTACGGAGACTGTAGTTGAGGCGTCTTTATTAGGCCACGCGATGTTGTGATTCGAATAGAGGGTTCCCTCACTAACTAATCTCGCTCTCAACCACTTTGAATCGCATCGTTGGCATTCATCAGCAAAGCCTTAGGCGTCTCTGGTGAATTATGATTTTTGTGTTAATGAAAATGCCTTCGGCAACCGGACGAAAGGTAAGGTGCTGAAAATGTTGAATTGGTCCAACTGGCAACGAGACCTGCCGAGCTAATTCGGCGCGATGTCGGAAGCTTCCCAGAAACCGTCAATGAAGACCGGATGTTGAGATCTTTATAATCTTCGTCAAAGTGAGTTTCCGATTTAGCCATGGGTTTGGCTTGTATTTGAAGTGCATTGGAGTACATGAAAATTCGTTTGTGTAAGCTCTGGATATTTTGGGTGCCAAATGGGTCAGGGCTTGCGTTTGCGTACGAATAACAGGGGATTCAGGAATCCGTCATGCTCATCCGATCTTGATAGAGAGGACTACAATCTTATCTGGCAATTGTTTCCAGAGCTGTAAAACCAGAGGATACACAGACAATATACCAGATGAGGAGGTGCCGTCATTTGGTATCGAGCTGATGTATGCGTTGAAATAGAGAAGATGTCATTGAATTATTGAAGCTATCGAGCCCTTGCTTTCAGCTGACCCTTCATTTTTATATGCCGGCATATAACGTGTCTGGCTTGCAACAACACGAGCAAGGCCTACGCATTTCTCGGTATGAAAACTGTCCAATATCGACTGCTGTGGTAAATCGCCTTCATGTACGATGGCGGCATTGGTTAGTTTGCTTCGTGGCATTGCACCATGTAAGATATCACCCGACAAGGCGTCGAAAAGGTCACCGCCACGGCGCGTTCAGCCGAGCGGCATCTCATATCCACACTTTCCATGCCTACCTTGTCTTGGTACATTTGTGACCATGAAGTATATACTTTTCACACACAGATATAGCTTCATAGGAGACTGTATCTCATATTGGGATCGCTTGACTAGACATGGTTGTGTGGTAATATGCTAGAAGTTGCAGTTTGTGCCTGGGTCCACATAGTTGTATGCATACCTGTATACGCATGTATATTTAGGGTTAGGGTTAGATACACATATGGGAAGACATCTTCATCATGATAAACTGTTCACAGAAATCAACAACGTAGTCTTTTATCATGCCCTTTATATTCGAATCAATCAAGGTTCTTGATCCATGTACCTAGCATGTATCTCTCATAAGGATCTGGCACTGTCTGTGTACTTGGACGGGACATTGATAAAGAAGAAAGCTTACTTTGGATGATTTGGCCAATCAAAGGGCGCGCGTGTACTGTTCTGTCCCTAAAAAGTAAAGCGACCCCGGATTGACTCTTATGCCCGCTCTCATTGGCCGGCAGCCCCGCATCTTGAAGCATCTTAGCGGATATTCTGAAACCAGAAAGCCAATCGGATGAGTTTGAGATCCGACAGTATTTCCTCTTGCGGACTAGTGTTATCTGCCAGCCAAATGGACGAGCCAGGCAAGCCTCAGGCACTCCACAGATAACAAAGAGAAGAACCACCATCAGGCCCTCAGGCTCCCAAGGCAACAGTAACAACAAGAACCACAGGAAGAAGAAGAAGAAGAAGAAGAAGAAGAAGAAAAAGAAGAAGTGAACTGTTCTCTTTCTTCAGCCAGAGGGGTCCCATCTGCGCCCAGGATGAGCAGTACTAAGATTTCAGACAAGAAAAGAAAGCAGCCGTTGAATATTTCGCGTCCTGGATCCCCCGCCGCATCAGACTCAAAAGTGCGTGTTTGGCGAGCCTGTCGGGAATGCCGCAAGAAAAAGGTACATTCCTTTCATTCAAAATCTGACGTTGGTCACTAAATCCGCTTCAGATCAAATGCGATGGCAAGGAAGTTTGCCATCACTGTGTGGCTCACTCGCGTGAATGTCAGTATCCGCCGAGCAATGATAATGCCTCGGCCAATCGCCAATCCATCGCAACGGTTGATCAACAGTGCAAAGTGCTGTCGCAGCTTTGCAAAAAAGTCGACCAATTAGCCAACCAGTTCACGGTTTCACTGGAGACACTCGAGCGCCTGACAACGGAGAACCGTGTGCTTCCGACGCTCAACAGTGGTGATCTTGCTGCGAGCCGAGCGTTTCCTGCAAATGTCGGCCAAGATGAGCCTGATACGTCTGTTGAAAACAACGAGGAGGATGACACAGGAAGTAGCAGTGACAGCGATAGAGATGAAAGTAAGTAGTGTAATATTCCTGCGGAACCACCTGACTTGATCCTTGAATTTTTCATTCCGGGGCTAATCACTCGAACAGCTGGGAACAAGTTTGATGGGCATATGGCCTTGGATTCGTATGGCCAGTTACGGTATATTGGAGGACCTGCCAACATGCTCCTGGTGAAAACCATCCAGGATCTCGCAACGACATCATCCACGGAACACGACATCAGTACATTGGAATTATTAAATACTCATCCTGCACAAACGCCAGGTTCAGCCAGCTCAACCAGTATTAGCTCAACCCTGCCTTTCTTCTCCCAGGGCTTGGTGTGGCCCAAACTACCTCACTTGCCATCACCCGACAGTCTTCCCCGACCCCCAAGATACGTTTCGGATCTTCTGGTCAATCTATATTTCAGCCATATTCACTACACTTTTCCTGTTCTGTTCCAGCCTCATTTTATGCGCAAATATCACGCCATGCTCGATACAAAATCAGTAGTGTCCGCTAGTGCTCGCTTTATGTCTGTTTTTTTCGCTGTCTGTGCATGCGCTTCGAGTCTTCTCCCGCATGGTTTCGAGAAGACTGGGAGCTTTCCTGGCCTGGAGTACTACGAAAAGTCACTTCTTCTACACTATCATTGCGTAGGCCAAGGGACTATCGAACAGGTACAATGTCTTGGTTTGCTTTCACTGTGTTCCGCTGGCTGGAACACTTTGACTCAAAGCTGGAAATTTGCTGGTCAGGCAGTCCGCGCAGCCCAAGATCTTGGCTTGCATGTTGATCTCCATCGTCGCCCAAATGACCCCTTATACTCGTTCCAAGATGTCTTGGTACGTGAGTTAGGACGACGAATATGGTGGAGTATTTGTGGCCTGGATAGGTGTGTTGTTGCTCTATCTTTACAGAAACAAAGACCGAATGACTAACAGATATTTCTTCTGAAGGATTGTGTCAATCTGCCTTGGTCGACCCATGGTCGTAGACGAGGTCGATTGTTATTGTGCGCTACCCATAGACCTGAATGATGAAGACCTAGAGTCGTATTTAAAAGCAGAGCAACCTGACATGGACCCCGGGAAAACTTCGAAGTTGACCGGCTTCTTAGTATTTTCACGTCTCTGTCAAATTTCAGCGAGAATTTCTCGTTCATCACGGAGGTTTCTTCCGCTTGAGAATAGGCCCAATTCAAAGAGATGGAGAAGAATAAGAAAAAGGGTGCGGTCTTTGGAGTCCGACTTGAAACACTGGCTACAAACGCTTCCTGATGAGATTAAATTCTCCGCAAATCAAATGGACGCTGCGCCTGAAGTCAATTTGACCATGTGCACCATTACATTTATCCTCCACAGCGCTTCGATCATAAATCTCCATGGGTAAGTACATCCCTCATCGAGTATTATTTACGAAGATCCATTACAAGATGCTCATACGTATACGTGCCAGACCTTTTATAGATGCAGGGATTGAGCTTTCCAAGGACACGATAAGCCATCATTCGAGCATACTGTGCACTCAGGCGGCCAGCAGCTGCATACAGACGGGTCAACTTATACATTCTCACGTACCTCCGTCACACTACCTAGCATTTTGCACTCACGAGCTTGCAATTTCTGGCATATTGTTGTAAGTCTCTGATTATTCTTGGCCCAGTTTTCATGCCCTTTCCAAGTCAATCTTTCTGACGACACAATTTTTTTGTCACAAGGTTACGCACGTGTACTGAACGCCCTGTGCCCGAAAATGTGGTTTCCGAGGTTGAATCATGCATTCAGCAGCTCTCCTTACTAGAGACCGTATGGTCTGGGGCTGTTCGCAGTCGAGTAATTTTGCAAGAGCTCTTGACTGTGTCACGTCAAGACGAAGCATCTTTTGAAGCTTTGTGGAATATTGTAGCTGGATCGTCGAATGACCTCCTGGCGTCGGACTTTGTACTACCTGAGGTATAGACGGTATAGGAATATGAGGCTGAATCTCATCAGGACGCGTAGACACAAGCACCGTGTTTCTCAAATATCAAATAACCTAGAATCCCCAAGACTCACCGAATAGTATGCCGCTCGAACTTCTCATGAATGGGATACAATCAACAAAGCATCGACTGTAAATGAAAGGGTAGAATACACAATCGCTGATGGTGACAGCGATTGTAGAACCGTCGATCGATAAGGACTTTGTCGCTGCTGTGTTTCGGCTCGGGACTCAACCGGATGCCGTCGAATGATCAGTCGCGATCAATCGAGTCTCGTGTCGTACATGCATCAACCTTTTACGATATTTTCACCGACTCCGTTTCTTCGTTTTGACATTGTACTGCTCTTACATTAATCGGTCAAAGTCGGTTCCCCCATAGTCGGACAAGAAGATGTACGGTACCACCGGGCACGCGACACCTTTCGAAGTGCCAACTTCAATTGTATCATCGACGGGCAAGACAAAACTTCAAGCAGCGCTAGAAAGAGCCCGAGAAACTGGACAGCCGGCGGTAGGGCAATGGATGGAATTTCCAGGTTATTCACTTGCTCGGACTGTGGCCGCTTTAGGAAGCGATGTGAGTAATTTGATTTCTACATCCTTTTGAATGCGCTGCATCGTCCGTTTTCGATTGAGTTGCTCCGATCTAATCAAACTTAGTGGGTCTTGGTAGACTGCGAACATGGAGATATCGATGATTCAGCCATGTACCATGCTGTGGGAGCCATTGCGGCTTCCGGATCGTCACCGATTGTCCGCATCGCGGCCGCGGAACCCTTTATGATCAAAAGGGCTTTGGACAGCGGAGCCCACGGTATTATGGTTCCAATGTGCGAGACAAAGGTTGGTAGTGGGCTTCTTTTTGGTGATCGTCAATACGACGCTTAAAGATGAATAGGCCCAAGCAGAACTGATTGCAAGAGCATCACGTTACCGCTCAAAAGAATATCCGACTGGAATTCGTGGTACTGGTGGACTTTTTGCGCCAGCAAACTTCAACATCTCCGCCGCCTCATACATGAACCATGCCAACTCGAACATTACCGTTATCGTTCAGATCGAGACTGAGACTGGGGTTGCAAACGCTCAAGAAATAGCCTCGGTTCCGGGCATCGACATGTTATTCATTGGCCCAAACGACCTATGCTGTTCGATGGGGTATTTTGCTTTTGATCACAAGAAAATTCCGCAGGTTCAAGATGCGGTTATCCAAGTCAGAGATGCAGCAAAACGAGCAGGCAAGTATGCAGGTTATTTTTGCCTGTCGGCTGAGGACGCAGCTCAGAGAGCCAAAATGGGATTTGAATTTGTGAATTGTGGTGCCGACATTGTTGCCGTTTCAAGCTGGATGGGCTCTGAGATGGCAAAACTAAAGGATCTACTGGCGGCAGAGCAACAGACAAATGGGGTATGAAACACTCAAGTAAGCGCAGAACCTAGTTACAATATGGTTCTGGATTGAGATCGCGCTCTATGCCGCAACACATTGCTGCACAACAGACCGATTTGATCAGGCCCAAAGTCATTTGAGCATCACTTCTACCCGTGTCTTCGTATCGCACCGAGGCATGTAGGGTCTTGTTAAATACATGTGTCGTCAATAGAGTTCTATTCCGGTCTTCCGACGGGCAGTATTCCTTTGTATCTGTTTGTACACTGTACAGAAAGATGAGAGGAGATATTTGAACACTCAATTTTGAAATTTGCTCACCAATGAGCTTGTTGAGGGTGTTCCTGAGACGTTTTTTTATTATCGTAGACCGACGTATCTGCGAAAAGCAAAAGCATTCTAAGTCTGCATTGATATCAGCAAACCTTGAGCCGGTGAGAAAATACCACATCTACACAGATAGGAGCCCTTGCCTGTCAGCTTCACCTTTGTTTGACGTTCGTCCATTAGGCACCAAAGGTGGAATCCGTATCATAATTAGTACATGATCATAGAGCAATTTTCTTCAAATGATTGATAGGAATGCTGGTGTGAAGGTAGTTCTCATGAAGGGAAAATCGCGGTAATATTCGCTTCCTCAAATGCAAATTACTTTTCGACTGGAAAAGTAGGAGATACCTGGCACCGAGCAACTATCATCATGAAGACTGCCCCCCTTACTCAGTGTTATTTCGGGGTAATCTCTGATTTCGTCGAGATACGAGCTACTGCTTCAGAGAATCACCCAACGGATGGTCGTACACGTGTACATTTTGGGGGGAACCAGTATTTGCACTCATCCAATGACCAGAGAACTCTATAGGCTTAAATATATACAAATAAGTTTTTTACTATCTGCCCACTATCAACCGTACAGCCTTGCAAATGTTCCCAAAATCATGGCAACCACCAAGTCGCATCGCCTTAATAATGACATCCAGGTTTTGCATCGGTCTACTGGTACGTTTACTCGGAGCCAATATACAGACCAGGTTGCGGGCATGTTATATTCGCGATCGTAAAGGTCTTTCATAATTCGTTGTGTCGTAACCGGCCGTGGAGGAGAGGCGCTGGTCAACGTGAGTTTGACGTCGGCCGGATCCCGGGCCGCGTAATCAATGCTGTCCATCAATCTCATATTTGTCCGTTTAGTGGGAACATGGGGATGATAATACAACATCAAGAAGTGCTAGGTAAAGGCTTAGATCCGTGCAGATAATATTGCCATCTCGAATCATGTCCGTGTGCTTATCATGAGCTAGCGGGTCGACGTTTTGAAGCATTAAAACCACCATGATTGTCTCCATAAGAATCTCGCCAGATACATTCCTTCAGTTGCCAACGACTCCCACCACTATCAAGCTTCTCTCAGAGCACTTCATCTACCCTCAAGATGACGGAAGGCAAGTCGCCCGTTAGCTACAACGTGGGAAGCGATGAAAAGGACGCCATTGCTGGCTTCAGTTGGACTCCTCAGGATGAAGCCACCCTTCGTCGCAAGATTGATCTCCGCCTCTTTCCCGTCATTATCGTTTTGTTCATACTCAACTTTATCGATCGCAATAATTTTGCAAACGCCCGGCTCAAAGGACTGGAAGCGGATCTTAACCTCAGCGATGTGGAATACCAGACATGTATCTCAATTCTTCTCATAGGTTACGTCCTCTTCCAGGTTCCGTCTAATATGGTACTGAACATACTGAGCAAGCCAAGCTGGTATCTATGCGCATGCGTCGCCATCTGGGGCGTCATTTCAGCTGCAACGGGCGCGGTGCATAATGCTGCAGGAGCTCTCGCCTGCCGGTTCTTTCTGGGATGCATCGAGGCGGCTCTCTTCCCGGGAAGCATCTTCTTTCTTTCACGTTGGTATACTCGCAGTGAAATGCAATTGCGTGTAACGCTCCTCAACTTGGGAAATCTCGTTGCCCAAGCATTCGGCGGTCTCATTGCAGCAGGTATACTCGGCGGAATGGAGGGTGTCGGTGGTCTTCGCGCTTGGAGATGGTTGTTCATTCTTGAAGGGGTTATTACTGTCACCTGCGCCGGAATTGCAGTGTTCATTCTTCCCGATTACCCAGCAACTACTCCGTGGCTCTCCGATGATCAAAGGTTGATTGCTCAGCGTAGACTCGACTTTGATGTTGGAGGCGAAAACACCGATCAAAAAGCCTCGACCTTGGCAGACGCATTGGAAGGACTCAAGCAGGCCGTGGTGGACCCCAAAGTCTGGTTACTTGGTCTAGCATATCATTGTACTATTATGGGACTTTCAGTGAGTTATGAAGAGATGCCCTTTTCCGTTCCTCCCTCTGGTCACTTTACTACAAACTCCAACTGTAGCTTACACCACTTGCAGTTTAGCTATTTCTTTCCCACCATCACCCAGTCGCTGGGATACGGTACAACGACGACTCTTCTACTGACTGCACCCCCCTGGATATGGGCAGCGATAATAGCACTTCCCAATGCGTGGCACGCCGATCGAACAAAGGAACGTTTCTTTCACTTTTTGGGTCCTGCCGTAGCTTGCATTATTGGCTATATCATCGCAATGACGACGAGAACGACTGCGCCCCGTTACATTTCAATGTTTTTGATGACAAGTGAGTGAGATCAGAATCTGTACCCATGATCTTCCACTAACCTTGGCGCTAGCTGGATACGCCTCGGGATTCGTAATGCTAGGCTGGATCTCGAGCACGATTGCACGTCCACCAGCCAAACGTGCGGCAGCGATTGGAATTGTCAACGCAATGGGCAATATTGGAAGTATTCCAGGCTCCTACATCTTTCCGTCTTCATACGGGCCGTACTACGTTAAATCTTTCGGTGCTGTACTAGCGGTTCTTTCCATGGCATGTGTCTTTGCTTTTACGCTTCGGGTATACTTGAAATACCTCAATAAGAAACTGGATGAGGCGGAGCTTGTGAACGATCCAAACCATATCGAGTCTTCGGATGCAACTGATACGCGAGGCTTTCGTTATTTGTATTGAGGAAAGTTGGTACACATTAAGCCATCCAGGTCACTGGAGAATACCAAATGCCAGTGTCGGGCCCTCGTCATTTGTTAGATTACTCACGTCAATTCTTCTTCTTGTTTGAACCATATGCAGTCATATGCAGTTCTTGTCTCGGCTCATTATTCATATCGCTCTTGACACTTCAGATCATACAAAACTGTAAAGTTGCAAACTACGTTTTTCAGTAATTACACGTGTTCTTACCCAGCTTATGACAATAGGTACTGATGTGACAAAGGACATACGACAGTAACAAAAAGTTACTACGTAGGCACCGCAGAACATATCACATACCCCAACTTCAAGCAAAGTTGATGAAATACCCTATATCTACCGCAAGGCTCTCCCTGGGCAATTTGAAACGTCGATTTCATATGCAAGTATTTTTAATCTATCTCTCTGTAAATTCGATCGTGCTTTATTCCTGGTTCATGATCACTATCTTAATATCTTTTCGTGCATGTTGTGCAACGAACGCTTCGGATGATTTGGTCAACGGATACGTGGAGGTGATCAATGGTTTCAAGTCCACTTTCCCACGACTGATCAAATCAATCGCGTCAGCATAGCAACCTGGTGTAAATCGAACGGTTCCTGTAGCCATTCAGTATGCGTCACTTTCATCAGATCACAGATAGAGCAAGTGGGGGCTGCTCACCCTTGATAGTCAATTCCTTCGCTGTGAGTGTGGTTAGGGGAACGGATGTCAGCTGTTTCCCGAGTCCAGCTTGGATGCCTGTCCGTTTGTTTAGCTAAGTCGTATGGGCATTCATTGTGCTCTGACATGGCTTACAGGTTCCTCCCGGTTTCAAGATGGTGATGGCCATCTGGGCACAACTTTCTGCACCACTAGCCTCCACGGATATATCTGCACCTGAATCTAGCCCATGTGCCTTGACAACCTTGGCTGTGAAATCCTGGGCAAACGCGAGAGCCTCAATTGACCCGTCGTTCTTGGGCGAAAGAATGCCCACGTCGGCGCCATACTGCACAGCAAAATCAAGCCGCGTCTGCTCAACGTCGAAAACAATTATTTTGTGTACGCCATATGCCTTTGCAACAGCGATGACAAGTAAACCAAGAGGGCCACACCCACTAGTACCCAACGTCAGTGCTATCATTACTTTCGTCAAAGATGCCAAAGCTCACAAGATGCAGAGAGTTTTATTTGCAGTCAACATCGCTCTTCGGCCCAGTTGTACAGCAATAGCAAGAGGCTGAATGGCTCCAGCCTCTTGCCAAGATACACCTTCAGGGATCGGGATTGCCATGTGTTCTCCGCAGGTGAAATACTGCTGGAGGGTGCCGTCTGTCGGATCGAGACCACAGTATTTGAGGTTCGCACAGATGTTGGGGTTACCTTGAAGGCAGAATTCACATCTGTTCGTTCATAAAAGGTTAGCAAAGTTGTCAATGCGGAATGCTTGAAATGATGAGAACAATTACTTGAGACATGCGAATCCGGGCTCTATCGCAACCCTTTCGCCAACACGACCGTCGCTCACATTCGCACCAACCTCTACGATAACACCGGCGGACTCATGTCCCAACACCAGATGGCGAGACACACTGGCACTCTCCCAGTTATGAGCATCAGATCCGCAGATACCAGTGGACATGACTTGTACCAGGACATCATTAGGACCGAGTGGACTGATAGGATGCTCTTGAATCTCGATAGTGCGGGCGGCGACCCAGACACAAGCACGGTTCGTGCGTGTGGAGATTGAACCCATGGTGACCTGAAGAGAACGATATCTGCTGGTACGAATAATGAAAATATCTGCTAACTTTGTTTGCAATGTAATCTTAAGTATAAGCCAGAAAATTGTGACATCTCATGCTAGAACATCTTGATGCGGATCGGATCTCGGTCCGTATACATAGGTAGATCCGTGGAAACACATCGCCAGTCGAAAACTGCCTGACATTACCTTTGGCATTTGGCTGTCAATACATTATAAATGACGCGCTATGCTGACAGATGTTTGTTACATAGAAACATTAGCATCTTAGTCAAGTCACACTTCCAAGTCATGTCTGGTATTTAACACACATCAGTGCTACTGATGCATTCCTAAGATTAAGCTTCATAAAAATTAGTTGACCCACTATGGCTTTACACTTTCAGGAATAGAATAGCGCCAATATACGAAAATGTTTTAGGATCCGTAGATAGAATGAACAAACGGACCATCATAACAATCAACTCTCTTCCCTGTCTTGTGGCCTCATCACTCTGGTCCTAGTGTCAATCATTGTAAGAGAAAAAATCTCACGAATCTCTCATTACTTCATTTTCGACATACAAATGAGAAAGTGGTTGTGGCTCTTCCACAATTGAATGGTGGCCATATACTCATTAAGCTAACATGAAGTACTAAAGAATGCGGTTTCTCAAGTCTAGTCTTTGCGGGCCTCAGAAGATACCACATTTCTCAAAGTCGGCTCCAGTGGAAAGCTCTGCTCTTCGTCGGACAGTCCCTTGTAAATTTCATCCCAGCGATTCTGTAGTTGAATTGGAGTGTCCCATGCATATTCAGGGTCTCGAAGCCAAAGCCGCAATAAATGCCGTCTAGACACTCAATATCAGTTACCCACTTCAAAGAGACGGAGCTAGTACATACTGTGCGTCAGGAGTATCGGAAAATCCTTTTCGAGCATGGAAGATTGCTAGATTGTTCACGTATTGAATATCCCCTTTCTGGAAATCCAGTTGAACACTATGCTTTTCGCCGAGGAAGTGCAGGGCATCCAAGGCTTCCGCTTGTGCTTCTGTAATTGGAGGAATATGAGAAGAACGTGGTTGAGCGAGAAATCCTGTAAAGTAACGTCTGGCATACTGAACTATCAATCGCTCTGAGGCTAGGCTCGATGCGGGTTGGTAGTACAGTAACGGCCTGGCTGTATAAGGCTGAGCAGGGTTATCAAAACTGATCAATTCGTTATCAATTCTGGCAAGTCATCCTGTCCACCCAAGTAAGTCGACTCACCCGTCAAATAGCCAGTCTTCCGTCAAAGTTTGAATGAGGTCTGGACGGCTTTCTGCTAAGATGTTATAGACTTGCCAAATGCTTGCCAGTTGGGACTCGCCACCCTCTGCTGCCCTTTGCAAACAAAATAGAGAGACGATGTCCCCAGCATCTGTATGAAATACCTGCTTGTCATTTGTGCTGCCGGGGCCCCTGATGTTGTCTCTGCTGTACTTTCCACTTAGATCTTTTATATGCGAGAGAACCACCGCCTTCCCGTCTATAGGGTTTCTTTTCTCCTGCCTTCCGCGCAAAGTACCCACGTACGACGAGACTCCAGTGTATACTATGATATTCTCCTCGACTGTGTACTTGTCAACTGGTATTCCGCGAAGAACAAAGAAGCCTCGCCCAGAATGAAGCTCTCGTGATCCTTCCCTAAGAACGCCCCCGAGACTAGGTAATGGAAACGTCGCTTGGTTAATGTACCCGAATGATTTGTTCAATGCTGATATAGACTCCTTTGTTAGCCTGAAAGTATTCTTGAGCTTTGACGGTTTTTGCGGTGGCGTCCTAGCGCCGCTGTATAGATTTCACCTTTGAAATGACCGAGGGCTTGATGGACTTCTTCCAGATGGCTCTCTGTCAACTCGACGACCCAGTCATCACGGCCTTGAATTTCATTTCCGTCCCACACAAAAGAAGAAGATAGGCGCCGAGGTAATCCGGGTGGTAGATCCTTGGTCAAAGTCTCTCTTTCCAAGCGTCTTCTGGAACGATCTAGAAATTTACTGTAATCAGGATGATATTGTATATCAGGCTGAAATTGGACTTGTGACGCTGCCATGATATCTTATCTGACTCTGACTTGATGCTTGTTTGTATCTTGTTTGTATACCTGCGATACTGATCTTGAATTCAGTCCGAGATGGAAAAGGATGATATTCCAGTAGGAGATGAGCTTCGGGCGGGGTGATTGCGTGACGCGCGCTACGGTTATGCCATCCAAGTACATGACGTGATGGCCGATACAAATGACTACTTAATGATATGCGGTATGTTATTGAAGGATTAGTATGTGTAGTAATGGTAGACATGCATATACTAGATTCGCACGGCTTTTCGGTTCACTGTCGGACTATTACCATAGACATCTTTTCGCACAGAATGATCGCCATCCAGATAGCATGTAGTCGTGCAATGTACCTTCTGAAAAGCGCTCCAAAAACCTCTGGCGTATGATACGTTATATCATAAAGATGACTTCTTTGTTGTTTGCTTCCCTTCTACCCTGCTTTGTTAGGCCTTGGACACGTATCATCCGTTTCATTGATCCTTTGTCTGAGTTTTGCCGTGTCTATTATAGTAAGATCCCTAGTACGAGCTCAAGATAGATAATGAAATTTTGTACAATATCAAACACGGCTCGGAATATTTCATGTACTGGATGGAAACGTCGAAGATGATATTTCGCAATACTGCACGTCGACACTGACAGATATCGTGCCATGTACAAGTTTCCTAGAGAACCACACAAGGTATCTCGCAGTTCGTCGTTATGTCTGAAGGTCACTGACTCGATATTTCACATATAACATAGAGAGTCAATTCATCGGATTCTGAAGATGGTCCAGCTTTCAGCCACAGAGTCATGCACGTAAATTGTACTTCATTCACAATAGTTTACCTCAAGTATATCGGCACAAAAAATGCGCCCTTTTTACAGTTGAGCCAGTCTGAATCCGATACTTCAGGAGCCTATCATCCACTACCCAGCTGCTTCTCTTGATGACCGCTCGGAGTTTGAGAGGCTTTAACAATATCTTGATTTTGTTGTGGCCTAGTGACTTATCGTGCACCTCGAAACTTTACACCGAACCAATCTTCTCTGCACACTGGGGACCTTAGCATGGCTCTCCAGATTTACGGTCATCCTGTATCGACATACACTCAGCGCATATTGATGGTACTCCACGAGAAAGGCGTCCACGCAAATTTTACCGAAATCGACCTTTTCAAAGGAGAGCACAAGACTGCAGAGTACGTATCCAGGTCTCATCCATTTGCCAAGGTCCCCGTTCTTGTCGATCATGAACTTGGACTCCAAATATACGGTAGGCACTCCTTACAGCTCATACGATCATTCGGAGATGCCACGCAGTAACTCCTTTGAGTACCATGATTTGTACTGAAAGTTTCATCCCGCACCACAGAAAGTAGAGCTATTGCCCAGTACCTAGCGTCCAAATATCGTGGTCAGGGATGCGAGCTGTCTCCTCCAGAGACCGATCTAAGAAGATATGCTCTATATCAACAGGTAAGAAACATGTATATACTAATTATCGACTCATAGTGCGACAAATATCGGACATGATTCTGGTTTTGAGCTAATACGAAGCAGGCTTTGTCCGTTGAATCATCCTACTTTGATCCTCTGGCCAGGATTATTGCCTGGGAAAAGATTTTTAAAGCCAAGTCAGGATGCGGTCCCGCGGACGAGATGGTGGTCAGAAGTAGCTTGGAAGAGCTCGAGACTGTGTTACAAGGATATGAACGTGTTTTGTCCAACAATACATTCCTCGCCGGCCCTGAGATGACACTTGCCGATCTGTTTCACCTACCGTACGGTGTTTTGTTGGAGGATCTCGGACTTACAAACTTACTGTCAAAATACCCAAAAGTCAACAAATGGTGGGCGGGCCTCAAAACTCGCAAAAGTTGGAAGGCTGTGTTTGCAAGTCGGTGATTTTCTCTTAGGCATGGATGAACGATAGGTCTATCATGCAGTGATGCTATAAGGAGATTGGCGGTATTTGTTCGTGGACTTTTTTTTCGAAAAATTGACTTTAATCTTGCGGTCGCCAATGGCAGACTGTCAAGTGTTGCTCAGTTCAAGCGAAAACTGATATCAATGCATTTCTTTGAATCATAATGTGAACCGGATCCAAGTGACTCGATTGACCATCAACTGAATTGTAGTAGTAGCCATGTCGCTGTTCGCAATCTAATAGAAGCGTATCGATTCACTTATAGCATTGCAACAGCACAATATAGGAGAAACTTATCTGGCAAACAGTAGCTGATATAGGACAATCAAAGAAGGTGAGTAGAGTTATCCCAAATCTGCCGGGTGTCTCAATCTGTCAATCGATCCCCGACATGCATCGTCCGTCTGTCAGGTACAATCGACGATCGTGCTAGTATAATCACATTATGTTTCCATCACAACGACACCTTCGGATTTCTACGATGACCTTGATTTTTGATAGGGTTATTCCAGCTTCCGTCACGTCAGTTTAGTTTGATTGAATACACATACTCCGATGTTTCCGGAGAATTCAATAGTCTCGGAGGACAACCATCAAATAGCGTCTTTTAATTCTTTGTGCCTCTGCATATAGTCCGAGTATAGCGCCTTTTATTATTTGACTCATCGTAAAGCGAGACAAAAGCTTGTCCTCTCCGCTTACACAGAAGAAAACAAGGGCTTGCCCGTTCGATTCCTCAAACTCTTGTGGCGACTAAAAGACAATGCATTCGTAGTATAGGACCATCTCCACTTCTAGAGATCTTTGCGTGTATGTTATTACATCATATTCAAAATAAGAATTGGAAATGAGAAAGCTTCATCCTTCCGCAATGCGGGTTCGGATTGCTGTTTAAAATCAGTATAGAAAGTCCGAAAGGCGTCCGGAACAGTATCACAGAACAATTCTCATTATGACTGAATCATATTACCAGGGTTCCACATATGCACGAAAAGCATTTCCTACAATGGCAATCATATGGAGACCTCGCTGCATTTGCCAAAGCCGAGGAAAGCAGCCGGTATAAAGCCCCCATAAGCATCATTCTTCAAGGTCTGTCTTTCTGTTACGTGCCTGGTCTTTGAATCACTAAGAAAAGCCTTCTTTTTCAAAGCACAAAATGACAAGGTTAGGCCTACAGGTCATCTTTGCGCTGCCACTTCTGGCAGCGGCACAGAGCTATAACCTCTCAGCTCTCTTCCAATCCGTCCTTTCTCCTGACGCAGAGATTTACTACGCCAACGACAGTAATTGGACGCAGGAGGTTACTCAGAGATGGTCGACGTGGGATGCACCTACATATCTGGGTGCCATCAAGCCAGCTACAGAGCGCGACGTTCAGAACATAGTACGTATCCATGAAAATGACTAAATTTGACGATATCTGGACTCATAATAATTAGGTTAAAGTTGCATCTGCTCATAACATCTCCTTCCTCGCGACGGGTGGTGGCCACGGCGTCTCACAGGGCTTCGCTAATGTTCAAAATGCTATTGATATTGACTTGAGCAACTTCAAGACAGTCGATCTTGACGTTGAGAACAATCAGGTCACGGTTGGTGGGGGAGCAACTTATGGCCAACTGTATGATCCTCTATACAATGCCGGAAAGGAGATCCGTAGGTTTCCCTCGCATTTCAGGTCATCCAATCTTAAAATAGCTCGACTAATTGACTCACAATGAAGCGACTGGTAACGCACCATGCGTAGGTGTGGTTGGTGCCACTGTTGGTGCCGGCGTGGGATTACTGCAGGGATTGCATGGCTATACCTCCGACGCACTACTTTCGGCTCGAATCGTCACCGCATCCGGAGTACTATTTGAGGCGTCTGCAACAAATAATACGGAACTCTTTTGGGCTATTCGCGGTGCTGGTGCAAACTTTGGCATCATCACCTCTGCCACTTACCAGGTTTACAATGCTACAAATGCCGGGCAGGCACAAAATGCAGATTTTCTCTATCCAGAGACTACAAATCGATCAGTTTGGGGCGTTCTGCAAACTTTGGATGAAACACTTCCAGCTGAATTATCGGTCACAATCTCATCTGCATATAATCAGACGTCCGGGCAGGTAAGAACGTCTCTCTGTCGAAGGACTGATCCGTTTCTGACGTGAGGGACTCCGTACCAGGCTACCATTCTGGTGAATCTCGTATATTTCGGGGCATATGATGAATTTCAGCCATATGTTGACCAATTTCTTGCAATCAATCCCACTCGATGGCAAAATGTCACTGTTCCCTGGAATCGGTTGATAGCCGCAGCAAATTTCGGGGCACCATCGCACGGCTGCGAGACGAATTCACATATCAACTTTTTCAGTATTGCCTTGAATCAGACTGATCCTTTGACCTTCCAAGGATTCTTTGACGACCTTATTCTGTTCTCTCAGCAAAATCCCTCATACAACGGAGCCTGGGTTATTGAACGTTATGGCACACAAGGGCCGCTGGCGGTGCCCGAAGGAAGCCGAGGTGTTTACCCCTGGCGCGAGGCAAAGATGCAACTGTAAGGATCCATCAATGATATTCGTTCAGTCGCAAGATATATTTTATGTATATGAGTATCGCTGACTATCGACGACGCGACCGCTAGCCTCTGGGAAAGCGACTACCCCGATTCCTCTTTAGACGACACCGTGCGCGCCTTCTATACCCAGCAACGTCAACATTTCAACGAGTTTAGTGGGCTTCCGACATTCGCCGCATACGTCAATTACGCCCATGGTGATGAGGGTCCAAATGTATGGTATGGTGATGCCGACAACCTCGCTCGTCTGAGCGCAGCCAAACGAAAATGGGATTCAAATAATCTTTTCGGGGCAGCTAAACCAGTGCCATTATGAAAGATCAATACTTTACGCGCTTGAAAAGAACTTTGCGTTTCTTCAAACACGGTCAAAGCTTGAGGTGAAAGTAATTTAGGACATGTCGCAAAGTGGTACGTATTAGATGTTGTATGTAATTGTCATTAGTGTCAGAAATCTTTTGTGATATACAATTCGCGAAGTCAATAATCATTCGGTACACGGAAAATTTAAGGTCAATAATCTGAGCGTCCTTGTGCTAGCCAAGTGCAAAAGATAGATTAACGATCTCTTGGGATTTAGCTACTAAATATCGCTGTCTATTGTTATGAGAGGCTTAGTTGAGACTGGATTGACCAAAGTTCACTCTAGATTCACTCTAGATCGAGGGGTCCCTCGCGATACCCAGGTGCGACAAGACATTGGCGGGTCCTAGTTGCGTCCACTTTTCTAGTTGAGCCTCACTCTGAAGCCACACAGAGCCAATCATACCAGGGGCATTACTGGTTAGGCCGTGGAATTCTTTTGAACGACGGGGAATGACCATTAGCCAAGTCCGAGTAAGTATCGCATTGTGAGGACATGTAGCGCTTGAAGCCAAATTCAATGCTTCTCGTGCCTCCGCCAGCAATCTGTTGTAGATGTGCAGCGGTTGATCGTTGCTCAAGTCGACACGACTCCAAAAGAAATGAAACGGGAGGCTTTTCATTTGCGACTCGACCGAAGGGATACCATTGGACGCATCCTCGTCGTCGCATGGAAGGATATGCATGTGCTTATGCTCTCGACTGGCTCCAGCTATAGCGCTGCAATTAAACATGACATAGAATGGTTTATGGACAGCCATTAGAACAGCCCTGGCGGCGTTTATATCATCAGCGCCAAGGGGTTCGTGCTGGCGCTGGTACGAGTCGCTAGTCAAGAGCATAAGCTGAGGCCGGAGCACACAGTACAGATTGGCCACTAGTAAGTGAGTGTCATTGATGTTTGCTAATACTAAATCCGGGTGCACCATGACCATGTCACTACCGGGTCCGAATGTATGATTCTTATCAGCGATCGGCAAAGGCTCGCCAAACTGAGGCTTGGCTTGCAGTGTAATACTGGTGCGAAATTCGAACTAGGCATGCTTCTTAGTGCCTACAAGATAGTCAAAACGGCCTTTGAAGTGCTGGTGCAGGGAGCAACTTACTTGTAATCCCTGATCTTTGACTCGAGTAATTGCTGGAGGGCTGTATACAACTACGCCTCTCGCGACCAAAGAATCAAAACTAGTCATCAAGTCTTCATACTTCAGGGCAGACCCTGTAGCGACAATTTTGGGGGCCATCAGAAGATAGAAACGGCTGAGGTGGACCGACTGCTGCCTGGAATCAGGATACTAGAGAAATCGTTCTGGACGAGGGCATGAATGAGTTGATACGTATGACCGGTCATTGGTGGCGGTGTTGATGTTGACTGCTAGGAGACTGAAATTGAAGGCTGCTATTACTATAACATACGCTGGCCAAGCTTAGTCCTAAGTTTCAGCTCGGTTAAGTTAACGATCTAGGGACTAGTCAGCACGAAAAAAGCAGCGCCGGACCAATGAAACGTAACTCTCACCAGCGCTAACTCTGACGGACATGGATTAGACATTGTAGCTTCATGCCTGACAGCTTCTTCGTCAAGGCCAATTGAACATAGTGGCATTCCCATTTCCAGCTTGGTGGACGCGTCGCTAGGCTGACCCTGACACAAGGTCACACAAGAAAGATAGAATTTGTCCCTTCCTAAATTTCAAGTATATAACTAGATTACTCTTTGAAAATAGACAATGTGTTCAGGAGGATTCAAACACGATGTACAGCATACCCAAACCTTCAAGTTTCTCCCATCTGGAATCGTCAATCATTCAGAATGAGGTCCAGCCGCGGCCAAACTCGCGAAAAATGGACGATATATGGCATAATGCATGGTTGCCAACAAGGGAGGTGAATGAGCTGGATTTCAAGTATACCATCGAATCGCAGTTGGACGGGCTTAGCGATTTACAGTCACTACATGGTGTTTTCAATGCCGTACAGCTCAACACTCATCTTGCGAACGAAGCTAATTTCTCGGACTCCACGTTCATTCAATGCCTAAGAACCGATGGCAATTCTCTAAGTACGTGTCAAGGCCGTTTCGTAGATCCTAAAGTAATTTAGGTTAGGCCAAACTAACCTGGACGATCACGAGCTGTCCAGTCTTTTACGGGTGAGTAACGGCGAATTCAAGAATGAGTTTGAGGAAGATGTTTCTGATTTACTGATAGCCTCGAATAGCAATATCGAGAGTCTCCTGCGATTTCTGCCGACAAAAAAGCTAGTTCCAAGTCAAGCCGGCAACTTCAACCGAGCAATTTTATGGCATTGTAAGTCGAGTGAGGTGAAAAGAGACCAGACATACAACTAATTCGACGCTTGAGATTTGTACCCCTGATCCCTCATGGCGGAACTTCATATGGGAACAGGATACCGATAACACGGGAACGGACACTTGAAATGTTCTCTTCTTTGAATATTAATCCGTTGTTCTTGCTTAATATGCTTGGACGTCCTGACTATTGGGCGCCTCACACTCGATGGGAAACTTCTTCCGAAAACACATTTCAATCTTGTGGTTAGCGGCTACTTTTCATAATCTCTTTGTCTGGTTATACTAACAAAGTGCCATAGACTTCTTTTGCCAGCATCCAAGATGGAACCTTGACGTGCAGGGAGCCCCCTTGTCAGTGTGCTTAAGGTACGAGGCAAACCACGGTCGTATAATCTACGTAATAGCCCATAAAGAAAACGACAACTGCGTGGAAGCCCTAAGACATATCATTACTGTTTCCAGTCAAAGACCTTCTAGTTTGATTGAAGACCCGTTTGATATCCACGTTCTACTCTCCACTCTGTCCTTCGAAGCGTCCAAATATCATATCACGCACTTCCGACGATTCATGTGGTCTCAGGTCAGTTTCGCTTCATGGTACTATTTTCTTTTCAGACTTCACTCATAAATTACTCAGTTCAACAAAGTGGAGGAGCAAATTGGTGGCGGTACCAGAGATCGCGCGCAGCTTCGGGAACTCACTCGAAAACTGCAAATTATTTCACAGAATGCCGATTCTCATATTGCAAATGCTGAAGTTGCTATCATTTCGGCCAGAGGCATCTACGCTGCTCATGCGAAACTTCACAGAACCTTAGAGAGTTTTCCACGCAACACGGAAAGAGGAGCCGACACCATTGAATATGTCATAAACTCATTGGAAAAACAAAAGATATGGTTCTTAAATTACAAGAACAGAAAAGATGGCATGATGAGTCTTGTTTTTAACTTGGTCACTCAGCAGGATGCCACAAATAGCATCGAGATCGCTGCTGATACAAAACGTGACAGCACCAGCATGAATGCAATTGCAGCGTTGACTATGATCTTCTTACCAGGCACTTTTACAGCTGTAAGTCGGAGTCCGCATTATGCCGAGACTACCCACTAACGTTGACCAGACGATACTGGGGGCAGGAATATTTTCCGCAAGTTCGAGTAGCCATGGAATTAGGGTGTCGAATCTCTGGTGGCTTTGGATCGCATTAACAGTGCCGCTGACACTCGGGATCATGCTCGGGTGGTGGTATTACCAGAAGAATGCGAAGAAACATGACGGAAACGATCAGCTTCAGGGAAAGAAAGGACTGGAGAAGCAGGAGGCTTGAAGACCATTATGTTTTCAATTGAGCGCAATGTCGGCCACATCACAACCTAGGTTGAAAGTCACTTGTCTGGGAGATTGAAAAACTCTGCTGATGATGGGCTTTTTGCGGAATACTATATAATCATTCAATTTGACCGACATGAATAGACATATGATATCCCAAACAGGATTCGACATTAAATCCTTTGTCCAGAGCACATATATATCGACGCCAAAACCTGCTCGTACCTTGAAGTCATCTGATGGGTACGAATAATATGTTCGTCGATTTCAGATCATTTATTATAACATTGATACACCTCGCTACAATGTTGGCTTCTCATTCTTTTCTCCAGTGCTCGTCATCCTATTGATCTAGGAGGTTAAGATGGGAATGAGTTGATTTTCACGAGGTGAACCGACACACAGCACATATTATTACATATTGATTAATCATGACAAGATCATTCTATCGTTTAAAATACACGTATATATGATAGAAACCTGGCGAGACCTACCAAGGTAAACATAATAATTATCCCCCAACCCAGAAACCAAAAAAGAACTTTAACCTTCGGCCACGCACCATAAATACAAAGAAAATAAAGAAGATTCTAGACTAGACTGTCAACGCTGGAAGCCTTTTCCGGGTGATCGTCTCGTCTGTCTCTTTGCACGGAGACATTGGTAGTCTTGACAATGGCGATGCTTCCCATTGCGCCGGCAATAATGCCATCATCATCACTAAGACTCAGACTTTCGGCGGTTTTTGAGCGTGGTGGCAGGCGCCCGCCGTGGCTGTTTCCGCCACTGATTTCAGTGTGTTGTTTGTTCTGGTAATTCTTCTGACCAAGTTCGTAGGAGTCGTTGGGATCCACGTGCGAACGAATGTATGTCCCATGGCCGTATCGGGTATTGCTTGACTTCCCATATGTACCACGGCCAGACGTGCCGAGAAACCGTGGTGCAAAGCGAGTGATCAGTGCCTTCAGCGCTGGACAACAGGCAGAAATGACGGCCGTATTGACCTCAACGGCTGACGATACGAAGCCGATACTGTATGTATAGTCCGTGTCCACTGACGTAGGAAAAAAAGCTACAACCAGCTGGTTAAGACGCCATGCTCCCACACCGGTGGCTCTGTTTGCAGTCATCAGTATGGTATAATCATGGGCAAATGGAGTAATCATCTGCCAGGTGAGCATTACATAGAGATACTTACACCAGACCAAGACACAAAATACCAACTACCATGAGCTTTCTTCTCAGGGCCATCTGCAAAGAGTAGACAATTATCATCGGAATAAAGACAACCAGCAAATCTGTAAAGATAGTCATCGTTGCGGTAGCAACATAGAAGGCACCCTGTTTGATACAGCGTCCACCTGGAATGCTGGTGTCGTAGACGTAGGCTACCGGCGTGCACTGGAAGATATCTGCGATCAGAATGGATAGTCCGAGCACAATGGTGAAGTACATGGTCCCGTGAATCATATAGCGAACGACGGGGGACCGTGACTCCAATCGAAGAAGGAAGATAAGAACAGAGACTTTGACGAATGAGAGAATGGGGTTGTAGAGGAGCTGATTGGCATAATTCCACTAGATGGTTCAAGTATCAGGATAATGTGTCGCTCTGGATCTGGCGTCGGCAAACACTCACAACTTGTCCCATTTTAATGTCTTCGGGCGTCTGCGGTGGAATGTCTGCGACATGTACACCAACCCAGTTTGTTTTGATATCTATGTGATAATCGGTCAGTCCACTTGAGAATTGGGAGCAAGGGATATCATCATTTACAGAAAATACCCGTGGTCGTTTGCGCGATGATGAAGATCTGTAAACGACATATTCATGAACGGGTTAGTTAAAGTCCTGGATTCAGCGGCAGAAGAGAATAGTCCTCTGTAGCGACGTACGCATGCAACCACTATGAGCCAATCGTCTGGGATCGCAGTTAGAATCAGCTTTTCGTATTGTTTTAATTTGAGATCATGGACGGCCGGTGATCGTCAACTCCATCTGTAATGGGAAGCTCACCGATGAACAGTCGATTGCTCGACATCAGACGACTCCATACCCGGAGAATCACGAAGATAGTGCCAATAACACTAAAGGCGATCGTAAGGCCAATGGCCGCCTGCTGATGGCTATAGTCCACCGACATCTTTGTATCCTACTATAACCATGAAATCTCACAAGAGAGGGAGAAGGGAGCGAAACAGATACGCCCGGGCATTGGCGATCTATGTATGGATCTATCGTATTGTATATTCCAGAGGCAAGACTTTTTTTCACCGATTCTAGTCAAGTAATCGATAGGAACGATCGTGCAACTTGGCTCGAACGATCTCTATCGCCCAGTTCGCACTAGCGATACCCAGGCGAGGGGTATTGTCCACGTCCTTTGCGAAAGAGTTTCGGAGCCCGCGCCACAGGGGTCCAGGAAAGCGTGTGCAGCGTTCGATTGACTAGGGATAGGGGTCCTCGCCAATGGAACACCAGGAGGGGAAATGCAGAGCTGAAGGGAAGTCGAATGGAAGCAGCAACAACTAATAGAACTGAGTCCCAGTACGGAGTATTCCGCAGGCTTACAGAGGAATGTAATCTGTCCTTAGCCTATCGTGTTTGGAATTTGTTCAAGAAGTGGAGAAACCCAGGCTGCTAATTCTTCATTTATGAACTATCGATAGTTTGACTTTTGTTATGCAGATACTCGGAGTCTGCATTACTGCTGGAGTAAGTTTGACGAATGCGCCATCATTTAGTCTTTCGTCTACCACGGTCTGGAGTCCGGATCTCCCAGCGCGGCGATTGGACCGACAGTGTGATTATTTACCAGAACGAGTAAGACATGCACTTAAAACCTTGGTAACTCATTTGAACTCTACTTTCCTAAGTTTCGGACGTGCACTGGGGGCTTCTCCAAAGTTGCCGCGATATCCATCCGGAGGAATATGGTTGTTACCTGACTTTATGTTCTACCATGGTCCATTGCTGAATGCAAGTAACTCTATTCTGGCGAACCTCGGTCCCCCCAAAAAAGCAACGCAAGCGAGCGATCGGGATGAAGTCCTTCTCACGTCCACGATCCGGATTGTGAGATGACCCGAACGCAATCAATGGCATTGAAGAATTATATTAGACGGGGCATGCCAATTTACAAATAGGCAGTCTTGTGCGTAAACGAAGCCGCCAGCAGCCCGGAGAGTCTTCGAAAGAGGAATCCTTCAGAAGACGCCGAGGTTCGCCAAGTTTGATATTTGCGCCACGACGAGCTAGTAAGGGCGAGAAAAAGTAAAATAAGGTGGGTGAAGAGTCTTTTTCGATTCCTCTGGTAAATCGGCGTGTTTCCGAAGTCAAGGAAAGTCTATATCGGGCTGGTGCATGATCCAAGCTTCGTAACTTTCCAGAAACGGCCCCCTGAGCCATTAATACAATGCCTTTCTCTACTTCCGGGGTCCCGGATACCATACATCCCTCAGAGAGTGGACACTGACGAACTTAGATTCGCTATAATTCCGTCCTCATATACATTAAATACTAAGTCATCCAGGCACGTACCTGGACCTCCTCGCCAATTCCACGTTCAAACGGCGATCGAGATGTAATGGATCAACGTGAAGAGACCCCTTGCTGAGAACGCTAGAACCAACGATTCCCACGTGCGCAACCATGCAAGAAAGTCGATCGATTCGCAGTCTGGGCTGAGTATGCACTCGTACGCCGTGCTATTCCTAAAACAACCCAAATCCCTGGCCTAGAGATTGAGCTATACGGATTCGGTATGATCTTCTGGCCTACATGACTCTCATTTTCTGCAGCACGCCTTACACTAAGCAATCAAAGGCGATTCAGACTCTACCAGGAAGCTGGTAAGCGAGTGGTCGGCCTGTTGACGCAAATATCCGACTGGCGAGTCTGGTACATTTGTGGAGTTGCGGCAAATTACTACGTATGTAGAAATGATTCAGTCTACTCCGTACTACTCCGTACAGGCGACTTGGTGGCGTAGTACATCCCGGACTTGGAAGGTAGATCGCGAGGTTGCATTGATGTCGTTGCATCTCAAAAGGCGGGTTTGGGGCAGTATCGCGTACCAGTTCTGGTCCATAGCCCATATATGCGCATTTCATCCGGATTTTTCTCCTAATCATTGTCTTCCCTTGATCCAGCCTCTATTACTTGCGGCTTCGTTCGAATAATTGGCTTCCTCATGTACTCTACTCGGTGTCAAAACAGCATGCGAGAGTTCAAACAATGGTGGCCCGGAATAAATACGTTTCAGCAGTACAATACGGACGCAGATGCCAATGTTACCACTAATTTAGTGCGCTATAATAGCGCATGAACTTAATATTGCATTAGCATTGTTCCAGATCTTTCCGGATCAGGAATCCTGTCGTTAGCGAGCTCCAGTTTTTCGTGAGCGGAGAGGCCGGGACGGTGAATCCAGAGAGATCCCCCGGAATCCGCTCCCTGATTCCCACAGCTTCCACACTGCTCAATGATCCTGTAGCCCGGGGCAAACTGCTCGCTGGATACATTCTGTAATTCACCTTCACTCGGATCTTTCACGTGCAGATGGCGGTTCGAGTGAGTTCACCGAAAAGTGGCTAAAGCTTCTTTTTCCACGAGTCGGAAAATTCTTCAATGTTCGTCCGCAGTCGCGCTGTAGCATTATTATCTTCGCCAGTCAGCTCGCCGGGGTTTGGCTCCTGCATGCCCAGAAGAGGGTCAAGACCCTAGTGGAGCACCAATTATGTATGTCCACTAATCACCTTCCCTGAGGCTGAAGGACTAATGATTACTGCAATACGTAGGACCGCCACGTCGTACTAGACCATACCAGCTGCGCCGCAAGTCATGTTGATTACTCGCGGTCCTTAATTCGCCGCGCGCTGTTTCGTGACTCCATGGTACTAGTACGGAAGCCGTAGTAGGTAGTGACTGCGACTATCATCTTTGCAGACTATTTTTCTTAGTCGCGGAGCAATTACTATGTAAGTGGATAGTGCGTCTGCGTATCACTTGATTGAAGTTGACTCGCTTCGCCATCTCGAACGTGCGACTGGGCCGTTGATGCATGCGCACTCTAGTATTCATGCCGGGAATTACTACGGCCGCGTTAGCTTCCAAGATGAGATCAGGTATCGAATGAAAGGCTCCGGATTTTTTTTTTTTTTTTTCCGAAATTAGATTCTTCTCAAGAAGCAGTCAATCAGAACCTGTCCCTGATCTTGGCGAGGCAAGCCGTTCTTTTAGCGATTTCCTGTTCTCGATCCGGTGTCGATGGCTCGACAATCATTTCCCTGTCTTGACTCAAATCTACGGCACTACCCCGTAATGAGGCGACCCAAGGATTTGTGTTTTGCTTGACCTGAGTCAGTAGAGGACTGTTCTGTTGATGTGCACCTGCAAACATGGGTAGTTCAAGATCGATCGAATGGCACTGTTCGTAGTCTAGTAGTACTAAATGTCGTGGAGGTTGGATGATTCGATATGTGACCATGTACGCTTCTCTCGTGTCTTCGGCGTGAGTCTCAGATCAGTGGTGCGCTTTAGAAGTCGTAAAGACAAGCTAAATGAGTATAGCCACTGTTGCACTGAAGGATCTTGCACTATGGATATGATCTCGCGTACGCATAACCATCTCATTCAATTCGTAGAGCATAACGTACGATATAGTTACGTCTTGTGGGCGGGTCACTGGTTAGTGAATGGAGTATTATCCACGCGTCCTCTCCTAGAATTCATGGAAAGAGGGACAATACAACAACATCCGTGATAAGGACTGGAGGAATCCTGCTAGCCAAACTGCACACCACCTTGATAGCATGAACGTGTTCACCACGTGGAACTTTAACTTGAACACTCACCACGCAAAAAGCGGCGAAAGACCCATCAAAACGTGGCCGAGAAGCAGAGCTTTCCAATGATATTGGCTGTAGATCGCGTAGCGAAAGCTTGGGCGAGTCATAGTCTCAGTGACCTTCTTATCCTGGAAAAAGAAATGGTTCTCCAAGAAACTTAGAGGACTTAGGGTTAGAGAAGCGTCGTGCCGAAGGGCAATACTTAGCGGTTAGATGCACGGCCTGGCGAGCGATGAGTGGCCCCTGACCTGCATGAAATCGGATAAAACATTATGCTCAAATTGAGCGGCCAATTCCAGTCGCGGATACCAGACCGTTTGGAGAGCTATAGCAAAGCTAAGCAGGGTGCATAACCATATAGCTTGGGGTGAGCCCCGTAAGTAGCGTCTATAGCGGGTCTTAGGTCAACGTACCATGCAAGTTTTCCTTTGCTTAGCCTCTCAGCAGCTTTCTCTAGTTTCCTCTCTCCCGCGTGGTTCGGCTTCGATATCGCATCCCTTCGGTTGCTGAAAATATATATATATATACCGGCTTGAGGAAGGGAATATCTCCATTTGTTTTTTTCTGCTTCTCATTGCGGACAATTCCTCAACCATCCAGGTGTCTGTCTTTCCTCTGTTCGTTTCAACCCGCTCACTCAACTCTCAACCACGAGGTGTTGGCACGCATTCGTTTTACTTTTCATACCCGTGATCCTAGGTCTTCTGGACCCCTCACCATTCCCATGGCTTCCGTCCTTCGTATTGGCAGTGCTCTACTGCTTGGAGCTGCCCTCGTCAATGGACAGAGCACAACAGCCACCTCGACGTCGATCGCCCCGGCGCAGCAGACCGTCTCGACGGACTCTGACTCTGGCGTGCCTCTCAACACTGCCGAAACTGTGCAGTTGACCACCGAAGTGCTCCAGAACTTGACCACTCAGTTGAACGATACCACGGTTTCGTTGTTCGACTTTGGAAATGACTCTACCACCACTACAAAGCGATCCACGTCCGGATGCAAGGTTTTCCCTGGAGACAAAGCATGGCCTGTAGAACTTTTGTGGGATATCTTCGATTTGTTGATCGGCGGACGTCTTATCAAGACCGTTCCCTCTGCTTCCCCATGCTACTCCGGCTGGGGTGACCAGAACGCAGCTGAATGTGCTTACGTTGACTCCGAATGGACCGACTCGCACTTCCAGTAAGTCTTTCTCCTACTGTTGACCCGTCATTACCGTGAATGGGAATACACCCATTGGAAGTCCGATGCTGATTATTCAATTTGCAGCATGGAAGATCCTACATCCATCATGTGGCCTCTTTTCCAAGGTCGCACATGTTTGCCGACTAGCTACAATGTCACCAACACCTGTACTCTAGGCGGTTATCCTTCCTACGCCGTCAATGCCTCCAATGTCGCTCAGATCCAGCTCGCAGTCAACTTCGCACGCAACCTCAACCTCCGCCTTGTTGTCAAGAACACCGGTCACGACTTCAACGGCAAGTCCACAGGTGCTGGTGCTCTCAGCGTCTGGACTCATCATCTGAAGTCTCTGTCATATGTCCCCAACTACTCCGACAGCACCTACTCAGGACCCGCTGTCAAGTTGGGAGCTGGTATTCAAGCATTCGAAGTCTACGAATTCGCCCACGCCAATGGCTTCTCCGTGGTCGGTGGTGAAGGTCAGACCGTCGGTGTCGCTGGTGGATACGTCCTCGGTGGCGGTCACTCGCCTCTAGGAAGTATATACGGTCTTGCCGCCGATCAGGTTGTCGCAATGGAGGTTGTGCTTCCTAGCGGTGTGTTCACTACCGTCACTGCAGCCAGCAACCCTGACCTTTTCTGGGCTCTTCGTGGTGGCGGCGGTTCCACCTTTGGTATCGTAACATCTATCGTGGCCAAAGTCCATCCTAAGATCGGTGTTACTGTCGCTCAGTTCACCTTTGGTACCTCCGATGCCATCAGCGCCGACACTTTCTTCGAGGCTTTGAAGGCTTATTACTCATACTTCGACGTCTTCACTGCTGCCGGTACCTATGTGTACTTCTGGGTCCTCCCCCTCGGCGATGATCAATACCTCTTTGAATTCAACCCCTTTTTCGCCGTCAACCACACCGTGGACCAGTTCAACACTTTGATTCAACCCCTCGTTGATGATTTGAGCGCTCTTGGAATCTCTGTCACCCCCAATGGTACCTACTACGATGACTTCTACGATGCCTGGTCCTCTGCTTTCCCTCTTGAGACTGTCGGATCCGTCACCATGATGACCGGATCTCGTCTCTTTCCCCGGGAAAACTTCGTCAACGCCACTCTCCTCGACCAGACCGTTGCCGCTCATCGCTATACCTTGGAGCAGGGATACCCGGTCCTTGCTTTCCAGATGAAGGCAGATGCTCCTGCTGGTACCGTGTCGAACTCTGCTAACCCTGCTCTCCGTACCATGCTCATGCACGCCATTACCTCCACCTCTTGGAACGCCACTTCTACCGACTCTGAGATTCTTTCCGACATGGACTTCATGACCAACACCATCCTGGGCTCCTGGCGTGAAACCTGCCCCGATAGCGGTGCCTACATGTCCGAGTCCGACATCCTCGAGCCCAACTTCCAGCAGGCATTCTACGGAAGCAACTATGACCGTTTGTACTCTTTGAAGCAAAAGTACGACCCCTACGGTGTCTTGTACGCTCCTACCGCCGTCGGTAGCGAGGACTGGACCGTGGCCAGCGCCGACGGCTTGCCTGACCAAAACGGCCGTCTCTGCCGCGTTTAAAGGCAAAGCGTGATGCCAGCATTTCTTGGGTCATTACAATGAGATAACTTTCTTGTTTTAGATCATCATCTTCATATAATATACATACCGGCAATAGATGTCAGATAGTGTGTAATAATTGAGAACTTTTAGAAGAACTACGGCCACTTTACCCAGGCAGTTTATTTCCTTACAAGATCAACACCATAATCATAGCCAGATTCATTCGGCGCAGGTCGCTTAGATGCCTCTTTGCCCTTTTCTTTCATAAGAATGTTGAGTGTTTATTCTCTACTAACCCTAACAACTGTGCAACTCCTCCATACAGTTATAGGATGGCTGTGTAATGATTGATACGCTGTAAATAGGAGCAGTCCAATCAGTCATTGGTCAAAAGGCAGGAAATATTTCACATTTACATACCAATACACAGACTTTCCCCTCCGCCCGATATCGGAGACCCCCGCCCTCATACAATGTTTCCGCATTGGGACAGCTCAGCTTTATACAACATTCGACCTTGGAACCCGACAGATATCGACTCATTTCTTTCTCGATAAAGCACAGAGTGTTTTTCTTTTCGGGACACCACTGGACATGGCGGACAAGACAGAATCAGCCGTCTATACACACGGCCATCATGCCTCTGTTCTACGGTCGCATACGTGGCGAACGGCACTGAATTCCGCGGCGTATATTCTTCCCCATCTCAAGTCAAACATGAAAGTTTTAGATATTGGTTGTGGACCAGGTACTATCACTGTCGACCTGGCAAGCTACGTTCCACAGGGCCACATTACAGGGCTCGAAAGGGCCGAAGGCGTGCTTACCCAGGCTCGAGCTCTGGCAGAGGAAAAGGGCATCAAGAACGTTGACTTTGTCGTGGGAGATGCCAACGGACTCTCCTATAAAGACCAAAGCTTTGATGTCGTCATCTGCCATCAAGTTCTACAACATGTTCGCAACCCCGTCGGCATTTTGAAAGAGATGTACCGCGTGACGAAAGTAGGCGGTTTTGTGGCCGCACGCGAATCCGACTATGGCGCCTTCGTTTGGTACCCGAGCCTGGACGGGCTGTCCAAATGGAGCAATACATATGATCGAGTCGCGAGAAACAACGGCGGCGAGCCCAACGCCGGTCGCATGCTTCATGCTTGGGCCCGACAGGCCGGCCTCGTCGACGTGAAATGCAGTACAAGTACTTGGTGCTACAACACAAAGGAAGAGATAGCCTGGTGGAGTGATCTGTGGGCTGAAAGAACGGTGGCTTCCTCGTTTGCGACAACAGCTGTTGATGCGCAGATTGCCACCAAGGCCGACCTCGAGGACTTGGCCCAAGTTTGGCGCAAATGGGGTGATGAGGAAGACGCCTGGTTTAGTCTGCTCCACGGGGAGATCATAGCCTACAAACATTAGTGAGCGCCTATTTCTACGGTTTCGTAAAACCATATTAGATAATAATTGAAGGCACTTTATTCTTGATTCACTGCCTAGGCATAAACGAGCCTTCCGTACATACTTGCAGACATACTTGCGTGCCGGTGGGACGAGCATGTCCTTCTCATCGCCGACATAGAGAATGGGGTTGAATCTGAAACATGTCAAGAGATCCGACGACCGCATTGATTTGTTTACGTTGAGTCGCGGTCTGAGAGAGATGCTTCCGAAGCCTCTGAGAGGCTTGTCTATGGTGGGGATCATACCCGTCTCGAGGGAATCAGAAGCACCTCTTCACGACAGAATGGCCTATATTCCGAGGAGTGCACCCTTGACTCCTTCTCCATTGAGCTTTGCTCTCCACAGACGGGTTTCATTCAATAGAAACATTTCTCCATCTTTGCCGAAGCAGAAATTGGCGACACCACCCTCGACCAGAATACGCCCGAGAAGCACTCCTCCGGGCGACCAAACATTGACTCCATCGCCACAGCCACTGTAGACATTCCCAGCCAGATCGCATTTGATGCCGTCCGGTATGGTGGTGTCTGCCATTGCGAAAAGACGTCGATTCGCTAAAAAAGGCTGGCCGTCGGACGTCAGAACGTCGAAAACGTAGCTGGCCTCGAATCAGCACTGCACTGTTCCCCAAATCCGCCGGCGTGCGATGGCGTGGGCATAGAAGGCAAAACAACACTTACATGCTCGAGGGCCTCATATCGTCCGTTGTGCCATCGCCGTGTATCCAGTCCGTGTCCGTCACGTAGACTTTCTTTTCGTCTGGTGAGAAGCAAATTCCGTTTGGCCTGCCAAAACCGTCCGCCATAGCACGGATACTTCCATCCGAGGGATCAAAGCGATATACTTGATTAGGCAGTCTTGGTCGCGGACGATAGCCTTGCTCATAACCATATATGGGATCTGTAAACCATATTGCCCCGTCGCTATGAATGACAACGTCATTGACCGAGTTGAAGGGGCGATTGTAGAATTCACTTTTCACAAGAGTCGTCTCGTAAGGCGCCGACGTCTTCATATGATAAAGTCCGCTGGGCAGGGTCATGGATCCCTGGGCACATATGAGTATGCCATCGTTGTGGTTTACCCCGCCGTTAGCCATCGGGATGGGCTCTGCAGGGTTGACCTCTTCACATGTCGCGTCACGCAGATGTACCTTGGTGATTTTGACTTCTGCTTCTCCAGTAGACGGGTTGGTCAACCGATTGCTGGTAATGAAAAGTGCGTTCTGATCTTCTATGTAAACGCCGGCTTCGTGCGCGAAAGGACATGAGTCATTTTCCACCAGTAGCTCCAAAGTCGGCTCGTCGCCTATGATTGCACGGAACCGTTGATCGTGGACGAGGAATGTGTTTTCCGACATGCTTGGGTTGGTCGTTCGGTTATCTGATGTTATACTATCTGTCGTCGTGACTTAATTGCGTGGATGTTTTGATCCGGTAATTTGATGGGCGAAATCGCGATGTTCGCTCTTATGTATGTTCTTATGCAAATGTATACCTGTGGACCCTCGAGGCGGTGCACCGTTGCTGGCGAGACCAATCCGGACAGCTATTCCATTACGTGCATTGCAGACAAGTGGATTTCTTTGCGGGATCAGGTCTTCTTAGACTGCGTACTAACATCGCCGATGCATTCTTGTGGCGAGAAGTATGCTGCAGTGGAGGAAGTCATCCTGCCTCTCGTCAAGCTCATTTCACCTCGAGAGTCGGATATCGACTTCCGACTGCGTGTAGACGGCAATTGATCCCATCGGATACTGACACAGCCGTCGCATCTCCACCGGACAACTCCAACTCTTTACCCCGCAGACTACTTGTACATGATAGAGTCATCGCGGTCGATCACAAATCACTGTTTCTTACAATCTCAATAGATACGGCCGTTCAAGATGATTACAGGCATTCATCACATCAACCTACTTGTGCCAGAAGGCACCCTGGAGGATGCAACCGACTTTTACGGAAACACTCTCGGTCTGACACCAACTCCCGTCCCACATTTACAAGTCGGTAGGATTGCGTGGTGAGTCTCATCGGTAGCAAATGGAAGCAAAAAGGAAAGTCCGCTCATCGTTGAGACTGGTTAGGTTCAACATTGGAGAGCCGGGAGGTCAACAAGTGCATATTGCGTTCGGACAGAATGAGTCCAGTTCGTCGCGACACCCATGTTTCAAGATTGGATCGCTGGAGGACCTGCAGACGCTTCAAAGAAAAATATGGGATCATCATGTAAGGGGCGGAAAGGCGGCTCCAAAGGCAGCTGATCAGCCGGGCGAACAGAATTCAGGTATGCCGTCGTGTTTGAAGATCGGGCATTGGCATTAACGCTGACTGGGTGCAAATAGGAGCAAAGGGAGTGGAATATCCTACTAGGTTCTTTGCGAGGGATTATGCGGGAAACAGACTTGAGTTCACGCTCTAAGAAATGACCAAGTCATACTTTGACTGAATGTGAGGGTCCGATTACAACCAGATGCAGTTCTATTACTTTTTAGCAGATGAATGAACGTGCTGACTTCGTCTATCCCAAGTTTGCATGCAATGAGACCGTCAAGACAGATGACTGTACTAGAATGATAATGTTAGCATCGTGCGGGATCAGTACGCGTACAGTTTCGCCCCGGGCTGTCTTCGGAGACGTCTATTCATGTACGCGTAGTAGATCTGAAGTAGAATGCAACCCGCCGCCACGAAAAGCAACAGGCCGGCATTGGTCCAGTGACCAGTCGGGTACCCTTTTTTAGCTTCATTTGATTTATAGATCCATACTCCGGCAATTTGGCCGGGTGCACCAAAGGAGATGTTGAGAGCGATTGCAAGACCAGCCGCAGCAGTGGTGTTTAGGTTGGAAGAAAGCCAGCCGAGCAAAGGTGGAATGCATGAGAAGGAGCCACTCGCAGCGACGATAAGACAACCATAGCGATGCTACGTACTTTAGCCCATGCACTGGAACGTTGATACCAAGATTCGTGTGGGAATTTTTCAGATTAAAACATACCTGATAAGCATCTGGTGGTAAGACAGCCGACGCGAGAAACCCCATAGCTCCGATAAATGAAAAAATGGCCGAGTGAAGACCGCGTCTACGTTGCAATCAATCAGGGGAGAGCTTGGTACGCGCACTATAGCGTCTCAACTTACGCATTGAAGTAGTCAGCCGACCCCGCCACGGCTATCGTGACAACGTATGCCACGGCATACGGTGGCACAGTCATTAACTGTGCTTTCAGACCCGCGTAGCCCAACCCTGCAGTAATCGACGGAGTGAATAGCGATAGACTCGAGAATGGTGTCGAAATGCCAAAATAAACCTGTTCGATTCAAGAAACGTGTTTTCGTTAACACATTTATCACTGGAAATTGGCCAGGACGTGGTACGTACAGCATAGTGCGCATACAGACGCCACTCGGTGAGCACTACTTTGGCGTCCTTCCATGTCATTGCTTCGGCGGTTCCGTGTGAACCTTCAACTCGCAGTCGGCTTCTGGCCAGGTCCTTCTCCTCGGTATTGAGCCAATGTGACGTCTCCGGATAGTCTGGAAGGAAGAAGAAAATGAGAACAGCAGAAAAGCAGGACGGGGCACCCTCAATGATGAACAGCCATCGCCAGGCAGACAGTCCGTGAGACTGGTTCAAGTGTCCGACCCCGTAAGCGATTGCACCACCGAACGCTCCAGCGAGCGTTGCGGATGCGAGAATAAGAGCTACTCGGACGGATCTCTCGTGGACTCGATACCAAAATGTGAGGTAGTACACCAAGCCGGGGAAAAGGCCTGCCTCAAAGACACCGAGGATGAAGCGAATTCCGGTGACCTGACCGGTGTTCTTCGCTCCGCCCAAGCCCATCGTGATCGCGCCCCACGATAACATCAGAAAGGCAATCCACCTCTAATACTCGCGTCAGTGTTGTTAATGATACCAGTTGTATAGAGGACGCACGCTAGGTCTCAGCTTTTTCAGGAGATAGTTTGAAGGAACTTCGAACAGAGCATAGGCGATCAAGAACACCATCAAGGCAATCCTGATAAGTACAGATCAGCGCGCAGTCTTTATTCATGGTAGATTCCAGCAGAACAAAAGTGTACTGACGTGTACTGATAGTTTGTCATATGAGTCTCGGTAAGCAGGTCATTGTGTGTATCTGCGTTCAAAATCTTGGCATTTCCTGATTGTTGCTTTGCGTCAGATGCACGCACGAGAAATGTTCAATCGAGGGTCAGAAATCACATACCAACATTCGACCTATCCAGGTAGCACAGCAAATAAATAAAAGCCGACAGTGGAACGATGCGTAAATCCTGCTTCCATACTAAATTCTTGGTGGCGGTCTTGTCGAAATCGTCCACATTTTCATTACTTCCATGCGTGCTCAGACTATGTTCCTATGTTGTCGAAGCTCATGGTCAGTAGAGGTCTCTTTACATTGTCTGTCATGAATACATACCTGTAACACGTCGGCCTCGACGTCTTCAATGGTCTTTCGCTGCACGGAATCGAGACTGGCCATGACGAATTGAATGTGAGGCAAAAAAGCGGTCAAAAATGGAAGTGTTGAGGTCCAATGCGAAACAGGTAGATAGTATAAAATAGGCGAGAGTCCGGCAACAGCGTCAGAAGTCGGTCGAGAACAAGTCAAAAAGCTCTCCGAAGAACATGAGAAAGAATGAATATGGGAATCCTCTAGTTACCGTTGTTTCTGTGGTATAAAGTCGGGAACATGCCCGGTGTCGTAAGAATGTAAGCTCGTGATCCCCCGCGCTGACTTGGGCAACCCGGAGTCGATCAATTGCCGACCTCACACTAATGCGTGCAGTACAGGGCCAGGTACGGAATAGCACTTGAGTTGGTCTTTCATACTAGAGAGGTGATCGGCCCCAATTGGTTCATGCGATGCGGAGTAGTTGCATCTGCTCAAATAAGCACAAAGGCAACAAGACTGCGAGATTACTACATGATTCACGAAGGAATTGTCATCTCATCCAGGATGCAATCATCGATAGAGCATTGACGTGTCTTCGAATTCTCAGATACATAAACCAGGGGAGCAAGATGAAGTTCATCGCGGAAAAAAACAAGAAAATTCACCGCTTCAGAGGAGACGGATCCATTTTCGGACCCTAATTCAATTTCCACGAAACGTTCGACTACACCGTACAATCATGCGTATAGTATAGGAAGACCGATGGTGGCTGCTTAACGCGGCGGGATTGGTCAATCTTGATCGCTTGATCCGGCCTCTTTCTTCTTACCCTAACCCTATCTCAAGAGAGCTACACAAATCATCAACCTTGAATAAATTGTGCAAAACACGGCCTCGAGATCTACAGAAAGAATTGAGCAGATGGCGGTCGCCGAGTCGCTTGCCTCAATGTGCGTATAAATCCCCAAACAATTGGAAACACACTCATCTAGCAAGTGCGAACACTCTATGGTTGGAGCCATGCAAAATGGATAAATTCTGGATATTTGATCTGGCAAACGCTGTGATTTGACTAGAACTAGGGGCTAAGGCTAGAGAATGGCCGTGGTTTCTGACTTCTCAAAGGTCTGAGTGTTTATAGTACGACCGACAGGTTTATACCAGAAAAACCCACTCTGCAGTCATTTACCGCGTGATTCAACAAACACGTTCCACAGATCTATATGAGATGATTTACATAGCCTTGTACGCGGGCAACAGCTGACAACATCCCCGAGCTTTCAACGCAGACATGTCTATGACATGCGCGATTACCAAGAGAGAATCACACATATGGTAGTCTTGGCTGGTAAGGACCCATCGTTCTGTTTCTATTTACGGAATCCCACGGTGCTCAGCTTCTTCTCTACTATGTACTATATACTATGGACACTATGGAGACTATGAAGGCAAGCTGGAGTCAAGGATGATCTGTGGCAGTGATTGCCGAGAAGCTTTCTGGAAGCATGACGATGTTTGTTTGTTTTGCATCTGGCAATCTGTGTTCCTATTGGTTGATCGTTCTCCTGGAAGGTTCCTGGCCATTGCTTGGGAACCAATCACAGTACAGTGTGTGCAGGCAGGGTCCACTCAATTTGATCAAGATGTCTTCTGATTGGTGCGTGCACAGAAAGATCTGTAGTGAGATCCGCTACATGTACTCCTATTGGCTGAGCTACAGGTACATGATGTACATTTCCGAATCCTCCCCCACAAAATGATGCAAACACCAAAACGTCCCAACGGAAAATGTCTCATATATCAAGGATTTGCAATATTCGATCCATAAGACAACACAATGCAATGAGCTGCGTTGTTTGACTGGCTGGACACCAACTCATTCCAGTGAAAAGATCCGAGAACAATACTGTTTGGTTTGCTCCACCACCGTTTCCAATGGGACGACTATTCGATCTGCCATGGAACGCCGTGTTGTTTGTTGACAACATTTTCTGTGCACGGCATTGCTTGACCTGACATGGAAACCTGTAGTTTGTCTGGCTCGGCAACAATTCGTCCAGATGCCAGGATGTCTCACCTCGCCCACAGATTGCAGTCTTCGATCATTCGACCAGTATACTCTAACAGGGTGCAAAACAGTTCCCACTGTTTTCCTGCGAACGGACAATTGACTCTCTCATTCTCCGCACGAGCATCCAAGCTCCTCAACATGACGTGCATATGGGTCTGGTCAGATCGGTGCTGGCATCGGTTCACTCGGGTCTGCAGTGCCATGATTCTTGAATCATTGCTACCGGATTCCATGGATCTCCCATCCCATGCACGAGTAGAGCCAGAGATGGGAGACCCTAGATCGATGATATTATTATGATACCAAGTTTTACGATATGAGCCGAGATGCAATAGCAAGCATCATGACGTTGTTCATTCTACTCCCGATTATATAAAGGTAGCTTTGGCTAGCGAGAGCCAGAACCTTTTTTGTCTCGAGCGCACACAAAGGTCAACGCTCGCTCTTAGGCCTTGGTTATTAGCACATTTTCAATCTGAAAGTCACTTTGCTTGTCTTCTGCAACTACTTTCAACGCCCAACATCATGAAATCTGTTGCAGCCATCGCAGCGCTTGCTGCTGGAGCCCATGCTCTGGCTATTCGCGACGAAAGCTGTTGCTTTACCTTGACTGCATCAGGCGGAACATCCGGCACTGTCGGCCAACTAGATGATGGCCAGAACCGAATCGGGGGTGGATTGTCTCCGGCCACATATTGTATTACGCCGGGAGGCACCATCACTGACAGCAGTGGTCGTGGATGTATTCTCACTCGTCAGTGGTTATTCTTTGTAATTTTGGTTGCTGATAAGCTATGATCATATTCTTGCTGACTGTGGGCGATATACAACAGCTCCTACAACCCAGCTGCAATGCGACACCGGAGCTACTCCTGACTCGGGCTTTTCGGTCAGTAGCTCTGGCCAGCTTACTTTCAATGGTTCTCCCGATTTCGTCGCCTGTCAGACTGGCGATCAAGGTGCATTCAATATCTACACCAACCCTTCCCCCAGCGACGTGACTGGGTGTGTTCAGGTCACTCTTGCCGCGGACCAATGTGCGTCTTCTGCGTCTGCGTCACCAAAACCTAGCACACCAGCGGCATCTTCACCATCAGCTTCGTCTGAAACAGCTCCTGCTAGTCCTCCTGTCAGCCCTCCTGCCAGTGTCTCTCCTAGCCCTCCTGCATCTACCAGTTCTCCTGCTGGCCCTCCGGCTAGCTCACCTGGAATAGTCTCTGCCGGCAGCCCATCCGTCGTTGTGGTGACTGTCACGGAAACCGTGTGCACTCCCGGCCCGAGCACCGGTTCGGGTCAAATGAGTTCTCTCGCTCCAGCTCAGACCAACGCACCTGCACCGTCAGGCACCGGCGCACCATGTAGCACCGATCTTGTCGCGGGCAATTTCGAATACCCTCATCTCATTGTCCCTATCGATTCGTCTTCTCCTGACGCTGCAGGCGGCACTCAGTACAACGCCGAAGTCACCTCTACCATATCCACCATTTTCAATTTCGACATTCCGGCCTCTGACGCTGGAAAGACCTGCTCTTTGGTCTTTCTTTTCCCGCAACAAAAGGATCTGCAAACCTCTTCCTTCACCTTCAGTGGTGACGGCAAGGTAGACTTTGCGGAATTGAGCTCTCCCGCAACTCAATCTACGACATTCAACAATGCTCCTTCTGTCAAGACAGACTTTGGTGTGACCACCGTTGCCCCTGGCAATTCTTACGTGATTTCCACTTTCGCTTGCCCTTCAGGTCAGGCCGTGGCTTTTGAGATGAAAGAGGCCGGGACTACTGATCTCACCTTCTTTGAGGATTATAATCCATCACCGTATGATTTTTTTAGATCCTTCCAAATCTTGTGCTCCATGGAGATGTGTACTGACATTTTGTTAGGATCGGTCTTTTTATTACTACTTGTTAAAAGGAGCCACTGTAAGTGACTCCTTTTTGACACCCTTCTTCGATTCTGGATATTATAATCACAGCCTCAAAAGCCCAAAGCCCGACATCGCTTTGCATCTCAATGGCCTTTGTTGCAGTATTTGCTTTACAAAGTCTCATGCCCCCAAAAGTATAAAAATTGTCAGCATCCAACGACAACCAACAGAAGCGAAAATTTTGTGATGCGAGAAATATTATAGTACTTAGTCAATAATGATACGCAATCTCTTTCTGTCTCTCAGTAACGACAACCAACGCTTTGTATTGATAATTCAAAGTACGCAGTACTTGGAGTGAACTTGTTCGCAGGGACAGATGTGTACGGGTGTTCGAAGAACGATGATATTTGCGGCAGTGCTCCTATAGTAATATTTTCACTCATATTTCATTATTACATACTGCTGTAAAGATAATCAAACGCCTGCTCACCTATCTAGGATCTCCCGCTATGGGTATGCTCTGGCAGGATTTCCCCAGCCCTATGCCCGAGATCTTTCTTTCGGTATCTGTCACCACAAGCCGGGCATGTTTCAGGTTGATGCATTTTTCCTCGGTGAACAAGTGATTCTAGCTACCTCAGGGCCTTGTCTTGATTCGATAATGGTGAGCACAGCCTTGCTGTGCGGCCTATAACTATAGGTTACACGTAAACAAGGGCTATAGGGGTTAGGGTTAAACTGAATAGAAGCAAAGTTGTATTCGCCTCCAAAATATGTATAATCAATAGACAATGCATCAACTACGGGGTCGAATGAAGCCAGATAGCATACTGGGCATATCAATGTCAATGCATATCATTCTCAAGGGACACAATATATACGGAGTACAAAAATCGTCACAATTCTCAGAGTCTGAATGCGCCTGCTTTTTCGGATTTAGTTCATCAACGCACCCTTTTAAAAGCTTCTATCAATTTCAAAAACATTCATACCGATGTAAAGCATGTATGGTATGTATGTAGTGTGGGTTGCTAAGACATTTTAGGTGAGGCGTAACTTCAATTGAGCGGTGTAGAAAGCTAAATCATCGCCCTCTGCTTTGACAGTCAAGTCCAATCGCCTTGATCCGATTGGTATCTTTGTGTTCCCAAGTCGTTTGGGTACCAAATGCCTGTGGCTCTGGGTAGCGAAGTACACACGTGCCACACGATGAAAACGACATCGACTCACTTTGCGTCGACTCTTCGTCAAATGGAACATGTCCTGAAAACTCAAGCTATCGAACCATCAGCATGCAAGAAAGATGACTTATTGATAAGACCTCCGGTACCCAAGCACTTAGATCATGTACTTGACACAGAAAGACCGCCCCCATATTATGTGATCAGAAGAAGTGTGTGAGTGTGGTGGGGGTGGAGGGGACGTGGCGCCAGAAATGGGTTTCTTGTCAACCTCGTCAGTAATTGCAAACACATGTTCGTCGTACGATGTCAAATGCTGTATTGTTATGGTGACCAGTCAGTCTCAATTGACCCCGGCTCAGGGAAACTTGTATGGTAAGCGACACATAGCCAAGATAAAGAAGCAAAAAGCATGGCGAGTGTCAAAGGCAAAAGAGATGGCAGTGGAAGGAGGCTATATCTGCTCAATGCGACCCTGTCATGCAGAAACAGCGTGTTCAAGAACCAACGTGTCAGTATGCGTTGTTCGATACCTACATGTTTGAACCCACTTTATGAATCACACCCCTAGTGCCTCCATTATGTTCTTTGATACCTAGTAGATTTCAGTACAGACAGCAGACGAGTCGCATGAGCATAAACGCTGATCTCAAACACAAACCGTGAGTTGAATCGCCATCGTATGTAGCCAAAATGACTCAACTGTCAGCATATCATCCTGGAAGGCTATTTCAGAAAAGAAAAGTTAATGGGTCGAATATCGCCTTGCCTAACCATGCGTGCATAGGGATGAGTTGGCGAAAGCACGAGGAAGCGGGTCTCACTTCGTTGACGCACAGATTAGGATAGGCTCCCAGTCAGCATTGTCTCGATAGTCGAATCAAATTCCGACGAGGATTCACCAGAGCCTTGCTCCGCAACGAAGATGTTCATTGACGCTGTTTCAACTCCATATTGCATCCTGGCATCACCGAGGTCAAGGTACAGATACAGTTCTTCCAGCTGCTGCTGCGATTAACAAAGCTCGTGTTGCAATGGTTGAATTTCTCTTGTGAGCATTTTGCATAACTCCTCACCCATCCCAATCGATCATGCAAAGAGATGCTGCATGCAACCGAAGATGACTGCGCAGTGTTACCATCCGTGCTTTCCAATATCGTATAAGGATACTAATGCTATTCCCGGTGTAGAAATAAGAGAATTCAATCCACGGGATTGTCTTCTTCTTTGCCTCAGATTCTTGTTCATATCCGTGATATTTGTTCTGTAGACAGTTGATTGTAACACGGAAGGCACGCATAATCGCCTCGGTCTCTCGTTGCAGCTCTGACGTGATAGATCCGACACGATCTTCAGGCAACACAACCCAGGATTGCAGGCCTTGCACAGTAGTATTATAAGTTGTTTGTCCCGGACTATGCCACCGCTTTGGCCAATGCGAGGTCAGTAAGAAATTCAAGGAGGGTCCCTTAATGCTGCCCAAGGTTTTTCCAATACCCCGAAATGCGCAATCGCCCAATAATGCTCAAGACAGGTGGCAACATTCCCAGGCATCATCCTGCTGCCACATCACTGGACGCGCCTAGAGCGTTTGTGACGCCTCTGTGGGTGTGGACATTTGCGGACGGTCACAATTTGTGGCTCTGGAAGCCGATCCGTTCATTTTCTGACAGCAGATACACCCCAGATAAAAGATTGACCGAGACCGTAATTAAATACGCAGGTCTTCGCGAGAACGGCGATCATTGCTGCCAAAAGATTCAGCGTTTCGGAGGATATGCTGGTGCAGTAAGAGCTGCTGGAATGTGGTGCGTTCGTGTGGTTCGGAGCCGCTGCTGTAGCGACGTTCCGTAGGCAATGAATCCCGCAATGCAAATCTCTTGGCCAGTTTCTCTTTCCAACAACTAGCTAATTCTGAGTCATTCACTGTGTCTTCCATAATCTCTGCCTAAAGTAGCTTTCAGATGCTGACGTCGCGCTTCATCATTCATAGTGTGGTGCAGTACGCCTGGATTGGCCTTGCACTACGGTAGTGAAAATGACGCACTAGTCAATCTCATCTTGGCATAGTATCGAAGCACTTTTCATCTGGTAACGACAGACTCCGGCCGAGTCAGCAGATTTTTCGGAACATTTATACATGGTACAAGAGACCCCAGGCATACGTACCTTTGTGTGGAGCAGCTGGTGTACCGTAAAATCATCGTCTGGCATCGTATATGTCCCAATCTGACTGCCGCCAGAGCCTCAATTGAACGCATACAACATCGTGAATTATATGTCAATAATATTTCACCAAAATTGCCCGAGATTTCACTTCCGATGCTTTAGCTTGTTCCAGGTCCTTTCTTATATATCCCCGACATCCATAGCTTCCAAGCCCCCTTTCTTTTGACCCCCCTCTTCTACCTTAAATAGATCTAGTCAGCATTGGGTAGCCATCGCCGCCAAAATCCGCCACGGTCCGAAAGCAGTCTTTGATGGCCCAGCACTGTCCAATCGAACATGAGCCAAGGCAGCGGACGCGAGAACATGCCGGCGGAAACACACTAGCACCAATTTTCCAACTTCCTCGCCCATCGTCCCGGCCTCTAAGAGGATGAATCTCAATGGCTGGAACGGCGGGACGGGGCCTGGGTGGGGGTCTTTGACAAAAGGGTGCGCACGTAGCTGAACTCTTTTCCCTCCATCGCTCCGACTCTGAGCGGGGTCGAGGAGGTGTAGATAGAAAGGAATTGCCTGATTGGAGCAGACGAGGAGGGTGATGAGGCATATTCGGAGCGGCGGCGGTCCAGATCCAGTTTCCGATGCTCATCACTGTGACCATCAGCCTGTTTCCAGCCCTCCCTCCCCCCTCCTTCTCTTCACCCCCTCTATCTGCTCTGACAACTGACTGCTCGCCAATCTCGCCATAGTCCTCGGACTGAAGAGTCTCCGATGACGGGTATAAAAGCCTGCTCGTGTTCCTCTTTCCATCATGGTCCCCCTTCTTCTTTTCTTATCACTCTTCTTCCCAAGCGCCCTTTACTGAGCCCAATACCCCATTACATACTCCAGCCCTTTGTCATACCAAGGACCTTTGGGTAAACACAGCGTCGAAAGACTTCAGCCATACCATATTTGTTTCTGAAGACAGCAGAACCATCCGTGTGTTATCCTCTTTCAGGTGATTACACATTCAGTGCAACGTGTTGCAGGCGAAATCTATCGTGCTTTGGTTGATCTCAAAATATCATTTATCAATAACTGGAGAACTTCACAAATCACAATGGCCACTCACCATTACTATCAGCCGAGTATGGCCATGAACATGCCTTCGAAAGCACCTGCACCAGCGGGTCTTTATCCAGTTGGCCGTGTAGCTGTTCAGCCTGCAGATTTCTCAGACAGCAGCACAACTGGTGGCAGCCGAACGACTGGATACAGTGGTACTACCAGCAGCTACTCCGGCAGTATTAGCGGCGATTATGATTCCAGCACAATGTCCGGCGTCGACGTCGTCGACATGTTGAATGAGCGAGTTCATGGCTCTTTCGACCCAATGCCTCTTGATCGAGGATTGGTGACACAGGCACAAACGTGAGTTTTGAATCAGATTCAATTCCCATTTCCCATCGTTTTCGGAAAACAAGTCTGGCGCTGCATCTACCTGGCGAGCAGCGCATGGACGCGGATTCTTTTCGATAGCGCAGTTGCACGATTCAAACCGCTATGGAGGAGCTGCAGGAACTAACAGGAATCCAACAGGTCTGGGCATTTGAACGCAAAACAGCAAGAACTGCTCGAACTTCAGGCACTTGCTCAGCGTCGCTTGAAAAAAGTGCGCTCCAGCTTCAACGAAGGTATGAAAGCGGCGAAGGAAACGAAAAGAGATCTTGAATGGACATCCAAACGCGTGAGGTAAGTTTTTTCTCTCTTGATTCCTTTTGGAAGTCAGCATTTCTCTCGTCCTTCGGAAGGTGCAAGGGGAGACAACCACGCTCCTTCCCTGAGACGCGTCGTCCCTTCCGCTCCGCTCCGCTCCACCAGCGGCGGAGCAACGTTTCCGCCCTCGCTGCAGTTTCTTGGCGCGTGTGCGCTGTCTGCAGGAACACATCATCGCAGAGGGATGATTGGGCGGAAAACCTACGACGGACTGGGTCAGATTGCGCCAGATCGATCTAGCTAACAGAGGATCCTGATTAGTGCCCTGAAAGCCAAGGCTGAGAAAGCGCATCCAGAGGAGTATCGCCGAGCGGCCAGCAAGTATGCCTTCGATGACGACTATTGAGCGATAGGGCATCCCTCGCAATTGTTGACCCCAGTCATCGTTCCCATGACTCTTGTGACGACTAATGAAACGACGCTAACGAAATCTTACCATTCAGTTTGGAAACAGGAAAATCTGTGACTGTTTTCTGTCTTCTTCTTCGATCCAGGGTTTGTCTGCATGCTCTTTTTACCATTTCTGGTGGACACCCGATTTTTATTACGTATGATCATGTAATTTCGTGTTCTCTTCTGTTATTTTACCGGAGTTCTGTTACAGCTGGCTAGTTTACCTCGGAGGATTGCTATTTGGGTGGTCAATTTGTGTCTGCTTCGTGTAATGTCGTTACGACAGATACTTCCAATACCATACGGAACGTAAATGGAGATGTTATAATCGAAGCTTCCTTGTAATGTAAGATTGTAAAAGGTTTGAAACCCTAAGGGGCTGCCCGTTCTGGTTAGTGCTAGGGCAGAGGCCCTGCTGTGCCCTAAGTCCTTGTCACTGTTAAGAAGTAGCTACTGTCTCGTGGCTTACTGACAAACCCTAACACTCCATGTCACTATGCGAGAGACCATCTAGCCAAGGACTTTCGTAGCACATAGCGAATGTACAACGCTTAGCATTTAGGTTATGGCTCCTCCATAGGCGCAATACATATTCAAAGCTGACACTCCAAGTCGGAAAGTATCAGATCACATGTGCATCATGGCCCATCCACTCCAAAATCGACTCGTCCAATGTAGTATAACAGGGGTGCTTTTACTATATGACAAGTACCCTGTGCAGCTTGTACAATTGATCGAATGTTCAATCCCAATACTATGATGAAACCGTCAGCCACGTTACGTGAATAGGAGGGATTTATGTGCGCTACATGGGCTGTTGAATGAATTTTATCAGCTAGGCCTTCTGACTCACCCAAATATCCACCCGTCATAAAGATGTCTCTATTGCACGAGTATCAAGACACGGCTGATTTAGAGAATGCATCACGCATGTCACGATTTTATTGACAAACCTCGAAAGAACCCCGCAGAACTTAACCACAGGCGCAGGCAATGCATACTTTGACTAGTACATGCTGATGGTGGGTATCTGGGATTCCAGGTTCATTAAGCTGTTGAATTTCCCGGCCTTAACTGGAGCTAGATCTAAATCAGCTCCATCTTTGCCATGGCTTTCGCTTCGACAATGTAGCAAACTGGTGCACTTTCAGGGTTCGACTGCTCAATTGCCGAAGCCCACTTCCATATCGCCTGTATTTACTCATTTAGCTACACTGACTTGTAATGGCTTGAATGTTTTGGCCGAAGATTGATTTCACGATAATGGTAGCTATCTAAGTATGATTGGAAGTACGCCTTAAAACAGGTTCGCTTCCGACTGAGTGAAAGGGCTTTGTGCTCCTCAAATAGGTAATAATCGTGCCGACTTTCTCGAATGCGGTCTGCAGCTCTGATATAGGCATCTAGCTGGTGTTTTAGCAGCCCTCAGACAACATACAAAAGTGAGAAATCCTCTACTTCATCGTCCGGTTTCAGATTTGCTACGCGATGTCAAGACCCTCCACCTTTGCAAATTTGCTGAACTGTCATTTGACCTCGTGCAAAAACAACTTCTTGTATGCTAGGATGAATAGCGAGTAGTCTCACATTACCAGCCCTTAGGAGAGCGTAGTCAAACCTAAATGATGACTTCCCTGGGGTGATAAAAAGCAATCGAGTATGCATGGTTAAGAGTAATACCGCTACCAAACCTGAAAAATCGGGACGCCTCAAAGAGGACAATGCTTACACTGGTGCAAATCAGCTGTGGTGGTGCCGATGCCGGTGATGACGTCGATGTTCATGCCTATGAGGCCGTTGAGACCGCTCCCGCGGCTCAGCAGAATGCTTCTTATCGTTGCTATCAAGGGAAAAGCCTTCCAGACTGTTGTAGGAGTCTCGAGATCGGGATCTTCGTCGTCTGCGCCGTCTTGATTCTGATCTCTGCACTCTTTCCAGATCCTCAAGTTCGCGTAGCCTTTGTTTCTGCCAATCTTTCCGCTCCTTTTGAGCGTTTTTGAGTCCGCGAACCCCGGCCTTCATCGCTGCTAATGGATCATTCGCGTCGATGCGGGCCTTTTCCCGCTGTTGCCTCAGAGGATCTTCATTTCCCCAAACATCAGTATTTCGCATTGCATTAGGGGCTTGTACCTCTTTTGTAGACCCCTTGGAATACCACGGCGCTTGACTGGCAGACTCCTTGAAACCTGCAGCATTCGAAAGGCGCATGGTATACTGATCTTCAAAGGCCCGTTGTTTCTTATGCTTTTCGGCTTCTGCTTCAATATTCTTCTCGGCTCGCCGGTTACGCGTCATATCCTCGGTGAAGAGGTTGATGTGGCCGGCACTATCTGTGATTGAAACATGTTCGTCGCGCTTGTTCCCTTCGCGGTGAGACGAAATTAGCTCGTCCCGTTTCGCGCCATACTGAGCAGCCTCTTCTCTGGCAAGTCTAATGTCCCTATCCGTATCATCTTCTCCTGCAATGCGCCGCCTTCTTTTATGCCTATGTGAGCCGATTCCCGTCTCCGACTGCCTAGAGGTTTTCGGCTGCGGAGCTTCATCGGGTGCGGACAGACGTGGTGGTGATAGACTGGGAGGGCGCTCGCCGCGTAATAATTGTATTCGTCGTTCGGCATCCACCTCTTGCATACGTCGCTCCTCCTCTTCCTCTCGAGCTTTCGCCTGCTCTTCATCGCGACGGACGCGCGCGATGTTGTCTGGATTGTACACGTTCCATGATTTCTTGCCGAGGAGATGCCTGTCATCATTTAGCAAAAGATTCCAGGTACCTTGAAGGGAATGCTGGCTACTCACAATGGCATATTCGCAGAAAAATTGGACACAAAATGGAAGCAACGTGGATCACGGGAAGCAAAAATGATGCGACGCGATGTCGTCAGTGTCTTGAGACCCTAGCGGAGGTGACTGCCTTTAAGCGGCTGTTAGCGCCTGAAGTATTAGGCACCACACGTAGCTATGATGCCTCAGGCAAGAAACAAATTGTCAATCTACAAAGCTTGATTCCTTCGGATTATTGTTTACCTGACTTGTCACTTAATTGATTCGTCAAGTCCCAAGACTACTGGTATCTGTCTTCAGTCTCATTTCTTCATTCGAGTATGAAGAAGGCCGTAAACTCTTTTGGCTTCAACATGTCACATTTGCGACAAAACAGACGTCTTAAAAAAGATCACTTTTTTCTATTACTGCAATGACCACAACTGTCGTTTTGTTTCACCATCAATTTCCCAGCAAACCTCGATATCCAATGCCCGCGATCCTTCTTCCTTCTTCTGGTAGCCAACGTTGCCCTTGATGACCTGCCCTTTCTTCAACGGAACAGGCTCTTTCCCTCCATGGTTTGCGAGGAGTACACATTGCTGCCAATGTGTCTCGGTATCAAATGGGCCCGTAGTGAAGGCCACAAGTCCATTCTTCTTTAGTTCTGCGGGTTCGGCATTCTCGTCGAATTTGAACGTAGGAGAAGGCAGGAAGAAAGTGTCGAACCAAATGTTCCAACCGTCAAGTCCAGCAATATCTTCTTTGAGAGTTACCTCGAAATTTCTCAAGAAAGTCAGCTCTGCGACCGTAATTGTATGTAGCGGAAGCGGTAAGAAGACAGCCGATGATCCGACAACGGTCTCGGGTTTGGTTGTAGTAACGATGGCTTCTTCGTGAATATTTTCAAGCATGCTCGACATGTCGAAGCCGTAGACAGACTTCCAGAAAGTCACATGAGAGTCCAAAAAGTCACTGTCCACATATGGAGCAATACGTAAAGTAGTGTGCGATGGTACCATGAGGCCCCCCGGCACCAAGTAATGGTCTCGGGCCCACAGTACTGAGTCCAACATTGCTTCGAACAGTAATCCATAACCCATCCATTCCGATACAATGATGTCGACTTGGGGCACAGGTAGGCTGACTTCCTCGATTTTGCCACGAACACAGCTGCGTAATACGTGAGCGTTACGGCATGACTACGCAGGAGGGGCTTTATGTACGTACGTTATGACATGTTCGAAGCCGTTTTTGTAGATATTTTCACGAGCTTTCTGAATGATGTTGGAATTATCCACCGCGATAACCATTTTGGCTCCAGCCTTTGCACAAAACATAGATAAAATGCCCGTTCCACAGCCAACGTCAAGAACGACCTTGTCTTTGAAAAGGCCCTTGTTATCGTAGATAAAGTCGCGATAGGCATCGGTTCGCACGGTGTCCTTGAGCATGGTCTCGTGGATTGCTATGATTGTCCGTCAGTTAATTCTTCAATATTTCCAATGCCATGATCAACATGATAAGGATAAACGGACCGTTAAAAGAATAGGATGTGAAATAGTCAGCGTCAGCTTCTTCAATTTTGCCCTTCTTGGGTACTGCAGGTCCAGCCGCGTTGTCATCGACAGACACGCCGGCAAGTTGATCGCCCAATGACTTTTGTACAGCCAGTCTATATTCGGAGAACTGATCCTTCAGCTTTTCCAATTCTTCCTGGAGTTCCAAGATTCGCTTTTCACTGGACACCTTTCCATCTTCGACTTCCACTTCGTCTGTAAGATCGTCGAGGCTATAGAGTAGGGCGTCGTCGTCGAGAACTGGTTTAAGGTAAACATCATCGTCGAATAAAGCTGAAGAGCTAACAGAGGGTTCTCTGTTTCCTTTCTTGATCTCCGAGCGCAAGTAGTTGACCAGTCGAATGGTACCTAAAAAGTCCAGTTCTTCACATAGTCAGCATCAATCGCTTTAAAGAACAATTTGATTGTTGTAGAAGTCGGAAAGGCTCTGAGTGCAATTGAGAAAAACAGTTAACACGACGAATGCTCACACACCAAGCTCTCTCTGTACTTTCACGAGGTCAAAGTTATACCTTTCCTTGGTATCTTTCAACATTGCGCGGACATCGGGGTAGTCATCTGCGCTGAACAACCCCACGACCGGAAGACTCTCTTCCTCCTGCTCAATGTCTTCCCATCCTTCGTCGTTACCATTGACGATATTCAAACTATCAGATGCAGAATCGCTGTCTGAATAGCTGTCCTCACCGCGATGGGCATCTTGTAAGGAAGCCGACATGCTAGGTTCTAGAAGCTGGTCAATGGTGATGTAATCAAGAGAAGACCAACGAGTTGATTCTAGTCGTATCGTAATTCACGTAATTGAGAGAATGTTCACGGCCTGGTTTGAAATAAGAAAGAAAAAAATAGTTTAAAGATAACTGCCCCGCTTGCCCTAAGCAAAAAGCAAAAAAGTTCGGCCTAGCGACGGCCTGGACAACCAGGCAACCCCGCCCGTCTCACCGCCCGAGCTTGTTGTCGAACTGCCTCTTCAGGAATTACTCCAGACTTGCTCAATCCTTATCAACCCTCAGAAGCATCATACTCTTCGTCTGAGCATGTCCAGTCTTTTAGATGCAAATTCACTGCTAGAATTGCCTGTCTGAAACTACTTTCTAATTGCAACTGGCACTCCGGTCTAATTGCGTTTCCTCCAAGAACGGTATCTTGTATCCGTCAACGATAAACAGGTCCTACCTCAATAAGCCCAGCAGTTCAGTTGTCCAATTCGGCCTCATGGCGTTTCTTTTCAATCGCAGTGCTCGTCCGCGGTCGCCGTCAGACCTCGCCAAGGTTACAAGAGATCTTCTGTCGAAATTATGGGAATTGCCCGATTCTCCCAAGGTGTGTACCACGCGGGTCCAAATTATTGGCTGTTGACTTGAGACATGGAATAACTAAGAAGGGATAACTTCAGCTAGAGGAAGACATTTCCAAGCAGCTCGCGCAAATGAAGCTGATTACACAAGGGACACCGGGTAAGCGGACCATTATACATCGGCTCTGGGCAATAGCTAATACCTCGAAGAGATGGATAGTGCTCCCGCCCTTGTACGCTCTTTATTCGACTCGGTTATACGAGAAGACCTCCTTTTTCAACTGGCACACAGCATTCGCAAACTACCCTTCGAAGCGCGTAAAGATACCCAAACGATCGTTACACATATATTACGTTACAAACCAAACAATGGACCTGGAGACCCGCCAGCGATCGATTATATCGTTCATCAGCGACCGGAAGTCATTATTGAGCTTTGTAGAGGCTTCGAGGACCCTCACAGTGCCCTGTCATGTGCATCCATCCTCAAGGAGGCTGTCAAGTCCGATGTCATAGCGGCGGTTATTCTATACGATCAATCAAACGAATATGAACCGGCCGTACGGCTGAATGACATCAATGCCGAGCAACCTCAGACGGGAGACGGTATCTTCTGGAAGTTTTTTGAGTGGATCGATAGAGGCAGTTTTGAAGTCAGCGCAGACGCGTTTACCATATTCAGAGTGAGACCTGGCCCCATGACCGGATAGTCAACTATTCGCGTGTGTCATACTAATCTTTGTGCTTTGAAGGATCTTTTGACGCGGCACAAAACATTGGTTGCCTCGTATCTATCCGCAAACTATAGTTTATTCTTTGGCCGATATCACCAGATTCTCATTCAATCGGACTCCTACGTGACGAAACGACAAAGCATCAAGTTGCTTGGAGAGATTCTATTGGACCGCACCAATTATAATGTGATGACAGCATATGTTGACAGCGGCGATCACCTGAAAGCTTGCATGAATCTCCTCCGAGACGACCGAAAGATGGTTCAGTATGAGGGATTTCATGTTTTCAAGGTCGGCGTCCCAATTCCTTCAACTCCACCGGCTGGGATCCAAGCTAATGAGAATCTGATGCGTAGGTATTCGTCGCGAATCCGAACAAATCAGTGGCCGTACAGAGAATCTTGATAAATAATCGGGACCGATTGCTCAAGTTCTTGCCTAAATTCCTCGAGGATCGTACGGACGACGACCAGTTCACCGATGAAAAGGCCTTTCTTGTCCGGCAAATCGAGCTTCTGCCTAGCGAACCAATCGAGCCGAGCTATTCTTCTACGTCGCGACCCAGCGTCAACGCGGCGGCCGCCTAAAACACCAAAATATCGGACTTAGTTCTTGCTAAATCTTTGTATACATGCATGACTCCGCATATGGCGCTCATGTCAGGCAGAGTGGACGATATGATGATTCAAGATCGATGTCTTTCTGTGCTGGCACTTATAAAACTATTGTGTTTCCAGCTCGCATTGTTTCTCACGACTTGGTTTTCTGAAGTTGATTTTTTGTTGGGCGCTTAGGAGCTGTGGTACTTATGAGAAACATTCTTGGGCGTTGCTTTTGGGTTTCTCCTATCATAGCCGATGGTACATATTTTTTGCTTGTCTAGTGTTGGACCTGTACTTGTTCGCTTTTTGGCACATATGTTATAAGCTTAGACTACGAGACGGTCACATATTTGACCTGGACTTAGACGTGGTACTCAATCCATGTACCTAGAGAGATCGGAAAAGCCGCCGAACTTACACTTGCCCTATTCCAGTGGCATACCTATACCTAAGTATCGGGCTCATCTCTAACATTGATTCAGGGCTGATAAGGCATAAGGACGTGCGTGTATCGCCTATCAGACTTTACCTCAATAGGTACGTCGGGAGATCCGTTTCAACGCTCTAGGCACACGCAGCAAGTTGCTGTTCGGGGCCGACTTCCGGGGAAAAGAAAGGAAGTTGGAAATATTTCTCGCGATATACACAATGGCTGACGGATCAATCACATAATTACCCGAAACATGGCTTGGAATGTCACCAGCTCAAGCATTACCAGCACTACCTTCGTACTGCGTAGTATTTAGTTAGTCCGTAGATCTTCCAGATTTTAAGATATGGGACGATCAAGCCACGGCCATCCCCTAAGCAGTTAGCGGCCGGAAGCCAAAGGGCTTAGCTGGAAATGCCACTTTTCAATTGGGGTGGGAAAGGATGTGCTCGGAGTATTAGCTTGGAGAGAAGATAACAGTCGCACACTGGATCTGACATGGATTTCTCAAGGAGGCTTGAGGCAATGTACAGTCCGTCGTCTATTGCAGCTCGGAGCATAAGTTGAGGTGCTGGAAGGCCAGATGAACGCTAATCCAGAACAGGTATAGCCCGTCGGGTGGGTGTTCCAGTTGGCCCCCTAGGAAGGAGGAACAAGGGGAAAGTACGTACCACAACAAACTTCTTCCACTCTCTTCCCACGAAGCTGAAGAGCAAGTCAACGTTCGACACTGTCGAATAAGCAGGCATCCCATACTTTGCGTTCGCTCTCAGCCGCATCACTACACAGAACGTCGTCTGTCGTGTGCTGTATATATATCGCGCCCCCGCGGAAATTCCAAGGCAGTGTATCCCGGCGCATCGATCTCATGTCCACAAACTCGCGTGGCTACCAGCTTTTCTTCTGAACGCTAGCTCCGCGTCAACTGATCTTTCGGCAGCGTTTCACTCTGGCGAACAATGTCATTGGCTTCATTGACAATAACGACGAAACATATATAAGATGCCGGAGCCTGCGCCTTCAGTACACGCCATCGCATTCGAAGAGACCGCCCCATCAACCGCCCCTCATGCGATCAAGGCCTTATCATCTCCCAACGAGTTTGCAACAAGTCCGAGCGATGATAAGACACGCCTTGAAACAGACGACCCGGCCCCAGGCCGTAATATTGATTCGACGCAAACGTCAAACGGCAATGGCGTGAAGAATGGTGAACAGTCGCAGTCAGCTCAGGATAGCTTGGCTCTTCCTGTGACTGCCGAGGACCAGACCCTCACGCCGTCTAAAAACATACCAAGTATCAAGGTAGACGATGCGTCTTCCCGACCTAGCTCGCGATGGTCTGAACGGAAATGGGGTGTTCTCAAATCTCGCAAATCGAGCGAATCCGTGCGACCCAAGTCCGCAAACGCGCCGAGCAGCCCAGATCAACCATCCTTTGAGGGAATCACCATGAATATTCCAACTGCGGACTTTCAGGATCTTGCTCCAAGCTCCATGGAATTCTCCAAACGTGGCAGCTTGGTAACAGCCAAACCCGCCACACCTACTCGTTCCCTCCCAAACAGTGATCCTGGCACCTCGACCTCGCCACGGAAACGAATCTCAAGCTCACTCCGCGTCAGGCAGTCTGTACTCACATCACGAGCCGTTTCAGCGGATGAAGATATGCTATCGCGTCGGGTGCGATTGATGTATGAAAGGGGAGAAGACAACGTGACGGATGCTGATATCGGTCGAGCAATTGCAGAGGAGAAGGGTATTCTCTGGGAGGAGCAAACTCCTATCGAAGCCTCTTCGGATCAATTTTCCGAGCTGAACGGGTCCACCACGGACTTCAGGAGCATCGTTTCGGGGGGCGCAACCAGCTCCATCAAGCGGGAGTCAAAAGAGCTTGCGGGTGGAATTGAAGACTGGCAAAATGTTGACGTCGCCGATGTCGATAGATATGGATTTATCGTCCCGCGATCCAAAGGTGGAGACTCTGCAGAACCACAACCCATCCAGCGCGTTTCAACCAGTCTGCTTCTTGCCTCCGAGTCACCGCGACGGAAGAATACATTCAGAAGATCGACCGCCACTGGAAGAAGTAGTAGCAGGTCGCTTGTTAGTAAATCGCCCACGCGTGACCGTAAACTATCCGATTCCTCGACTCATCGGCCAAGTTCGTCGCAAAGCGCATACAGCCCGACATTGAAAAGATCGCCATCCAAATTTCGGTATGCCGCAAACCGATTGCCACACAATCGAGATCGTCGAGTTAGAGATGAAGCGGGCGACATGCTCACATTACCGTTTGAAGTCCCCGAAGCCGCAGCCGCAGCCGAAGATATTACCGTATCAACGGCTATAAAAAAGAAGGAATGGGAAAGAGAAGATAAGTGGATGAAAATGGCCAAACCGACAAAGAAGACACACGATGGAAGTGGGATGACCTTTGAGTTCGATACCAGTAGCTCAAAGCTCATTGAGCGGACATGGAAAGGGATTCCTGACAGCTGGAGAGCTACGGCATGGTATGCATTCCTGGAGTCCAGTGCCAGAAAACAACAAGGTAGTCCGTCGGCTGCGGACTTGATTAGTGCCTTCCACGAGTATCAAAATGTGTCTTCTCCCGATGATGTGCAGATTGATATTGATGTTCCCCGCACGATAAGCAGTCACATAATGTTCCGTCGGCGTTATCGCGGTGGACAGAGGCTTTTGTTTCGAGTTTTACATGCCATGTCGCTCTATTTTCCTGATACTGGGTATGTGCAGGGTATGGCGGCACTTACAGCCACACTCCTGGCATATTACGACGAAGAAAATGCATTTGTTATGCTTGCTCGTCTTTGGATGCTACGAGGGCTGCAGCATCTCTATAGAGAAGGTTTTTCTGGTTTGATGGAAGCGCTGGGTGATTTTGAGAAGGAGTGGTTGGGTAACGGTGAAGTAGCTGGCAAGCTGGTAAGCTCTTTCTCTCATTAAGGACCTCCTTATCAACACTAACTCGGTGTAGAATGAGCTGGGTATACCTCCTACATCTTATGGTACCAGGTGGTACCTGACGCTGTTCAACTATTCTATACCTTTCCCAGCACAACTACGCGTATGGGATGTATTTATGCTCCTTGGGGATGCCGATCAATCTTCACCAAAATCCAGCTCAAATAGTAACCATGCGTCTAATTCCAAGCCAGACCAGCCAGTCAGCTCCTTTGGTCAAGGCTTGAACGTTTTACATGCGACATCTGCGGCCTTGATTGACGGGATGCGTGACATTGTGCTAGAGTCTGATTTTGAGAATGCCATGAAAGTGCTTACTAGCTGGGTACCTATCAAAGACATTGAGCTTTTCATGCGGGTTGCAAGGGCTGAGTACAAGGTTCACCACCACCGCAAGAAACACGGATAGTCATCAGGCTATCACCCCTTACATTTTGAAAGTTACGCATGCATTCGACGAGGAACGACAATATGAAGCGCTTGGCCCATGACTATTGTTTGATTTCATGATATGCCAATGCACAGACGAAGACAACTATTTCCACACGGCCTGTTAATCACTTTTCTGTCCTTTTCTTTTGAACCACCGATCCCGGTTTTATTTGATACACATCGTTCGCGTCTACAAGGATCTTCAGATGGTTTAGTCCGAACATCCAGACACGTAATATCCATTTGACTTGACACTTTCCTTTCCCTGTCCTTTGACGCTTGCTACTTACTCACTACTTATCACCATTGTATCACTTTTATGTGCGTCGGCTTTCGAATGATACCCCCTCGATATTCAGTTCTCAGACATGACTTTGAAATGGGACGTTGTGTCTGTTTTGAGAAAACGATCACTGCGCTTTGGGATATTGTCTGCATATTAATCTAATCTATAATTGAAATTTTATCTTTCGCGATATCTTGAAAGATCTGTCGCTCCTTTTGATCAAGCTTTTGGCTATTTGTATGTACGAAAGCACCCAGAGTTCTAGATCAATGTCGTAAGAATGGATAGGTGTGTGTAAATCTGATCAACATTGAAGGCATTTTATGTATTAAGATTAAAGGTTTAGAAACAAAAGAACATCATGACGCAATCCAGCCCAAGACCTCCAGAGATTACCTTTGCAACAATCTATAACTTGGTAACCTTCAACTGTACACCGTCTCTCGGCCTCAACACCAATCTCCACATCTTGAGCTCTTCTGGATCCTGGACAGACTCATCACGAGCAAAGGTGAACTGACTGAGAAGGACACAGAGCAGGATCTTCATCTCGGTTTCGGCAAATTTGCGGCCAATACAGCCACGCGGACCCTGGAGGAAAGTCATGAACGCATTTGTCGTGTAGGATTCGGGAAGACTATCCCAGCGATCAGGGTCAAATTCGTCGGCGGTAGGACCCCAGTATTCTGGGAGACGGTTGATGGCGTTGGAATAGACTAGAACTGTGGTACCCTTGGGAACGACGTAGTCACCGAGCTTGTCGTCGTCGACGAGTTCACGGACAGTCATAGGGATGGGTGGAATATAGCGGAGTGACTCGCGACACACATTGTCCATGTAGGGGAGATGGTCGGGATCAATGGTGGAGATATCGTACCCCTCGCGTGTTTTAAGATCGAAAAGGAATGGGTAGTGACTGCGGATTTCCTCACGTAGTTTGGACTGGATACCGAGATGTTTTGACAGAAGGTGTAGAGTCCACGTCACGCCGGTAGCGGTGGTGTCGTGACCGGCACCCAGGAAGGTCATGACCTGATCACGCATAGTTTCGAAGCTGAGTCCGACTTCACCCGCGGCTTGCAACTTGAGATTGTCGCGAACCAAAAGAGAGAGAATGTCCTTGTCGGCAGGGTTGGCGGTAGCTTGCTTGTCCTTGATGATCTTGGTGGCAGAACCGAGGATAATGTCGCGTGAAGCCTCCATGTCCCGATTCATCTTGGCGGGGATGTATTTAGTCAAAGGAAAAAGGGTTTGCAGGCCATGCATCAGGCGAGACACTGAGTCAAAAACAAAGACTTTACGATAGGCCTCTCGCAGAGGAGTCTCTGGGTGTTCAAGAGAGTTGACATCAGTACCAAAACCAGCTTCGGTAATAATATCGAGAGTCGCCCGGTTGAGCCATTCTAGAACTTCAAAAGTTCCCGTCTTCTTGTCTTTGGACCGCTTGATTTCCTCGTCCCAAAGTCTAGCCATGAGGAACGACTTGCGCCAGAAAATTGGTGCGAGGGTACGAATGGAACCGATGGAGAAGCCTGGAGTCAATGCTTTGCGCTGATGGACGTGTGCATTGCCTTCGGCGAGGAGAATGCCCTCGCCTAAAATACGAGTCATCCATTTGCGTGCACCAACGGGCTTGGGGTAATTGTATGGATTCTTAACGGTCATTTGCTTCAAGGCGTCATCATCGGCGATTGACAAACGCTCAGTACCGAGTGGGAAGAAGTAGCGGACGATTGGACCATATTGTGTGTGCCATCGGCGTTGACAGACGCCCACCTCGTTCTCGATGATTTCGAACACCTGCCCGTAAAGGGGATTTCCCGGCACGGTTGGCACATGACGAATCGGTGAGATATAGTAAGGGTAGATCCAGGACCAGTACACCACATAACCCGGGATGGTGACGGCATATAGCAAGACGAGGGCAGTAGCAGTGCTGAGCGATGAAGCTCTAGAAATAACACCAGCTGCGAGAGTTGCTGTAAGCATCAACGGCATGAACCGTGGCTTGAAGGGAGCCGCACTGCTCGATGACTGTGTCGCCATGTTGTGCAATTGACTTGGACAATGATAGACCTAGAAAGTGAATAACAATTCAATCACACATACATCCGGCAGCATGCGTACAGAGTGAAGGGGCAACACAGTCATTAGTTATATTCTCAGTGGTGAACGAAGTTTCTTACGCGTCTCATTTGACCGAGCTGTCCTCTTTGTAACATGTGAAAGGCAGTCAAAAAAAGGGGGAATTCCTGCATGGGTGTAATGTCTGTCTGCTCCATTTAGTTTCTTAGTATGAATCAAACATGACCCATGCTCCTTTTGGGTCTCGCAGCCCTTGGTTGATGTTTGGATCCATGCGAGTTCCGATTGCCAGATTTTCCCGAGTTGACATGATCAGGGGAGCAATCACATTCAGCTCCGATACGAAGGTCGGGTCGGGGTGATCATTTGACTGTAAGACAGTGGTGCATATGGACCAAGTGATAGGTAGGAACGAGTCTGTCTATGATAGTCTGATAGGCAAGTCCACTCCGTGCATGCCTATGGTACCTGTGGTATGATAATTATACCATGATGGTAATTACGAGGAATTACCGACCACTTACTATACACCCCTTTCCCTATCGATAGATGGTTCCACTTCTTGATAGGATCCACTGCTCAATTTTGCCTTTTTTAGGCTCGGGGCCCACTCATTGCTTTCCTCCTTCTCCTAATTCCGACACTGTGGCGTGGGGACAGTTTTCCACATCGGGAAAAGGTCCACTCCCGACAGCTGGCTCAGAAGCACGATTGGGCAATTCCCACAGGATCGATAAGCTCCTGGCCCGCGAAAGTGGTAAAGAGTCTCAGCCCTAGCGCATATCAGAAACCTATCGAAGTCTTTTTTCATCCGTGCTTCGAGCTAGTCAGTACAGATAGTGGTCAACAATGGCATTATCTAATATATGATATCGAGCGCTCTGCGTATCGCATACAACACTACACTCGGCGATCACAACACCTAGTACAGGGCGTCCTTGCATTAGCCAGAAACACGACAACGCCAGAAACCCAGCCAGGGCTCGCTTCGGTGGGTTTTTTGACGTGTATGCTTTTTCAAGTGACCAAAAATATACAGACTGGGTACTTTTACATTTCTACATAGGCTATGTTGCCCATGATAGTTCCGCCATGTCTGTCGATGAAAGTTGACCTATGACGCCATTCGTCTGGCGACAGTTGTTCCGGCTGTTTGATCAGGGAAAGTGCGACCTGCGCGGTCACTACCTTCCCCGATTGCATAGAAAATTGTTTTCCTGGAGGAAATAACCAATCAAAGACCAAAAGGGAAGGTGCATGTATGCCTTATGTAAGCTGTCAACAAACTCCTTCGACTTGTCGTCTTTCTTGACGTCTCACTTACTTTTCTCCTCCGACATCCACCGCTGCATTCTTATCTGCATCTCAGGCCCCTCTGCTGCATGGAGTGCTCCTAGGGACTCGCACTATCGATTCGAATTATTCTTATCCCGGGGATTCGTCGTGTTTCTTTCAGTTCTCTCTGGGCCTACAATAGTCTCCACATTTCATTTCTTATCTCTCTCGTCTGGTCTATGATAGGACCTTGCTGTGCTCTTCTGCAAGGTCATTCGGGTTGCACCATCCTCAATCACCGCCGGACTAGACGCATCAACTGGGACATTGCTAGCGAGCACTACTGTACACTTTCACGCAACTGCCAGAGTGGGTCGTCAAGGAATTCGATACGGTAATTGTCCCTTCACCCCTCATGCCCCTGATTGTCCATGGTCTTTGCACTCGCGTGAGCAGCTATATATCATATGGTTTGTTGGCCAAGTCTTACACTCTTTTCTTTCCCTTCAGTGTCCCGCTTGTCTGTGTTCTTACTCTTCATATAACGAAGGTTGACGGCAGTGCATTAGTAGAGGATCGGATACCATTGCACCGGCTTCGCAATTCCTCGCCGTGTAAAAGAGTCAGGAACGTCATATTTTTTGCAGCAATTATTTCTATTGTGTTATAGACAGTCTTCCAATATGTCGGCGACCACGATTGACGCCATCTTGGGCCCAATTCTCCTCAAGACCTCTCCATGGTCGCTGTTCGACCAAGCATGGACCGCAATCATGGGTTATCCTGCCGATGAGTTTCATTTCACACAAGAGAAAACACCCATGAGCACCTTCAAGGAGACCGGTACCATGATTGCCTTTTACTATCTCACAATCTTTACTGGCTACCAGTGGATGAAGAATCGCGAACCTTTCAAGTTGTCCACTCTGTTCAAGATTCACAATTTGATGTTGACTGCCGTGAGCGGTGCATTGCTTGTTTTGTTCCTTGAACAGCTCATTCCTTCACTTTGGAACAACGGCCTGTACAAGTGTATCTGCAGCAAACCCGGTTGGACCGACAAGCTTGTCGTCCTTTACTACGTAAGTGATCGTGAACAGCGTCCTTGAGCCTTACTAATAGAATCTAGTTGAACTATCTCACCAAATACGTCGAGCTGCTGGACACTGTTTTCCTTGTGCTGAAAAAGAAGCCACTCAGTAAGTCAATTTGAGACTCTGGTTACCAGTACAAGCGCCTAATGATCAATGGCAGCTTTCTTGCATACCTATCACCATGGAGCCACAGCATTCCTTTGTTGGACGCAACTCGTTGGAAAGACTCCTGTATCATGGGTACCAATCACACTGAACTTGACCGTCCATGTCGTCATGTACTGGTACTACTTCCAGAGCGCTCGTGGTGTTCGTGTAGGCTGGAAGGAGTGGATTACACGCCTTCAGATCATTCAATTCGTTCTCGATCTTGGTAAGTACCTATCATTCCTACTAACGAGTTTCTTGCTAATGCGTGTAGGATTCGTTTACTTTGCCACATGGGACTTCTATGCCGACGAGTGGGGTCTTGACGGTCTGCATCTTGGACGCTGCGAAGGCGAGTTGGTCGCAGCGGTCACTGGATGTCTTACCCTCAGCTCATACCTGCTTCTGTTCATTTCCTTCTACATTGCTACCTACCGCAAGCCCAGCATCCGCAGCCGCAAGGCAGTTTCGGTCAAGAAGGACCAAGCTATTACCGCAACTGGACGTGCCGCAGAAACCTTGAAGTCAGCCCGTAGCCGCTTCGGTACCGTCAGTATGGATTCCGTTGAGTCCAGCAAGAACCAATGGGCTGTCTCCCGCGATTGATGACAAGGTATTTGTAATGGGAGTCTTATCATGCAGCGTTCTCTTCGGCGCTTGGTCCACTAAAGGAGTTCCATGAGCGAGTTGCGCTCATTAATCACTTATTTCATGCACAGAGCCATTCCTGAACAGTCGTCTTCGTTTTTGTCGTCGCTACTGGTTTTGTATTAAAAAAGCCTAAACTACATATCATTAACCAATAATCCTAATCATTTCCACACTAAACTTTTCTCTATCTTAAATGTAAGATTGGTAATCGCTTTCTACCTCATTTTCGATCTTGTGTCAATCGTTGTTATGACAAGTGGTCTACAATTCTGATACCAAATAATTAGCATTAGGTTGCGAACCTAGAATAGCAATCGAACCATGCTTAGACCGTTCTTCTCAGCCTAGTCGCCGAAGCCGAGTCTATTGAAAGAGACCAGTCTGCAGTGGATCACTGATAGAAATGAGTCGGAGACATCACAATTTGGAATCCACTGATCGAACTAATAGTTCGACGTGGCATCCGTCTAGATTTATCTTCTCGTATTTCCATCCTGTCAGTGGCTTGAAAGATAGATAACAGGACGAACACGGCTAAAGTGGAGCGCGCTGTCAGTGGTGCCTGATACCAGACCGACTGTGAGCATGCATGTAGACGATGCACAGATACGGCATGAGTAGTATGTTTAATCTCGAGGTTAATTGCATATCAGCTGCTTATGCGCACGTTCTGGGTGATCAATCAATCAATCATACGTCTCAGACAGATAGAGGTCGGATCGTTGGACATCTGATAAGTTGAATCTATGCATCCGTGAATCCCAAGCCCTACTTTCCTTTTTGGGAACGTCAAAACATCATTTTCGATGTCAACATGCCAGACAACGATGCAAACCAGATTTCATGGAAAGTTGAATCAGTAATCGAAGAAGCGGGAAATACTCGAAAAATGGAAATCACACTAGGAGTAGCATTTTCAACTTAGTCTGCATTAGATGTGGCAATGTGCATTAGGTATGTATCTAGTCAAGTAACCACGAACTGTTTAGAACTGTCTATGTGAGGATGAAAGAGGAGCTACGCAAAGGGAGGTGGAACTCCCGCCCAAGTACTGTAATACTAAGGTGTCTACCAAAGGTCACGGCGCATAGCCAGCGCATCAGTGTCAGCGGTGAACTCGCCATGCAACCGATCCATCTCAGCAAGACTCCTGGCAATCTCCATGCCACGTTGGCGTTCCTGCTCCACTTTCTCCCATGTCCATTCTTCGGGGGTTTGTTGTTGCTGTTGATTGTTGCGGATAGGATGAGGCTGCTTTCCGCTTCGGATTCGGCCCTCTTCAGCGACATCCTCGGTTTCCATGGAAAACTGAGCCTTGAGCGCATCCCACGTATCTTCCATCTTGGCAACGAGCTTGAAAGGGAGATCATAATATTCTTCGAAATGCTTGGTGACGGTGAGCTTTCCTAATGGTTCGTCACGGAGACTAGCCACAAAATCCTCCTGGCCAGGTCGTGGGGGCAGTAGACCAGAGACTTGAAGCATAATCTCGGGAGAAACCGTCCGACGTCCCTTTTTCCATACACATTTACTCAGAGCAGAGGCAAATATGGCGTCTTCCTTTCTGGCAAGGTCGTTAAGTTTCGCCTGTCGACAACTGTACCCTTGCGGAAGAAGCGTAAAGCTGCGTGGTCGTACGGTATCCTTTCGCACAAAGTGCGTAACGGTGTATATCCATTTTTCGTCCCACGACAGAACTCGAGTCCAGATCTCGTAGCTTTGGAAGGGCTTGACTTCCTTGCGAAATGTGCAGCTGACTGCCCCGAGGGCTAGACCTATCAAGTCATCGGATACACCGAGAATCCCGGTTCTTCGTCGTGCATTTCGAGCGTAGTCCACGCCGCTCGAGAAAAGTGTACACATAAGATGAGCACGTGCAATGTCGAGGTCGGCAAAGTAGGTGCTATTAGATTCTAAGTTAACGTTAGCGACCAGAAATGTGCAACAAGTGATTCGTTGAGAACGTACTATGTCCATTGTAGTCCAGCTCGCAGAGCGCGTTTCCGGAAGACAGAATCAAAGGTTGAAACAGCTGGGCAGGTGAAGGACCATCTTTGCTTCGATTTGAGCGTAGAAGCCAGCGATAACCACGAAGAAGACGAATCTATTTCTTTATCAGTCCTAGTTTGGGTAAGTGAGCAAAACATTTGGCTCTCAATACTTACGTGCCATGCAAATGGAAAATTCTTGAAATTCTTCAACACGAGAATAGTCACAAGCAGTTTCCACACCAATGACCAGGTCAAGGAAAGCCAGAAGCTGACTAGATCCAAGGGTTCTGTACTCGGTGCCATCTCTCCTGGTATCTAGTTTTTCTTCCGGATCTAAGGTAATATCTTGTCGAAAATAAACATCCAGCTGGTCGAGACGCTTTATGCAACTTGAGTTGCGTCTGGGATACAAGCGAGAGGGGGAAGCAGAAGACGAGAACGATACGGCTCTTTCTATGACGTGTTCCTGGCCCTCAACAATTCCTCAGTCAAACAGTAAAATGAGAACGGATTGAGAGGGATATCTAGGGCCAATTGCTCAATTGCTTCGCGGCATTCGAACACCTCATCGGACCGCGTATCGCTGGCCTAGACTGAGCCCCTTATCCCTCGGAATACACCCGATGACTAGCTTTGAAAGCCCAAATTATGCTGACTTATAGGTAATACTCCTGGAATCATCCACTTCGATTGCTGCAATCCATTGGATGGCTCCTTTCCGGCGGCAATTGTCACTATTTGTTATGAAGTAATCAGGGTGTCCTTACCCTGTTCGTAAATACCCATTTTGGAAGAATGTTTACTTCGTATTTATTACAAGGTGCATATCCTTGCATATAGAAACACATTTTTAAATCTACTGAAATACAGCAGAGCATACATATCTAGCCGGTTACTATAGCTTCATATGCACTCAAGGGTGTGGATTGGGCTTACATAATTCACAAGAGCCTAGCCTTCAACCACTTGCTATGCAATTGTACCAAGTACTAAAGGAAAGCACCAAGACAATGTATGTAAAGGCAGCTAACATGATGATAGTATTATTTCTGCAGGATTGATCAAGATCATATTCGAAGAAATGTAATGATGGGTTATCGTAATGTAAATACATTGTCAGTACACATCAATAACAATCTAGCAACAAGTAAGGACGCCCCACATGAGCCGACTCTAATTTTACCCGATGCGAGGGGCGTTGCTAGACTGATTCGCCCACTCCATCTTTATATCCGTGTCATATCATGGCTGACATCTCCCTGCCGATAACCCACCCGCTATTGATTCGTGCAGTACTCGGCAGGGACAGCTATCATCTCCAACATGCACCCTGCGAAAGGCACAGATATGCCTCGTATTCATGCATCTCCAGTATACCGGCGGTGTCCTAATTGGTATTCACGCAGCAATTGACGGAAAGGGCAAGACCAAAGCAGTCAGCCATGTGCCAATGCAAAGCCCTGGCGTCACACCGCCCACATCCAATTTATCCAGATTATGTACTATGGAAAAGGAGGTACCATATCGTTATGAAGGGTGCCATGAATTGTGTCCTCCCCAAGGGAGTGAGCAGAGCCCGAACATGCGTCTGTAATGAGGAGGCTTAGAGTTCCATCAGCAAGCAGTCGGATTCTTAGAATGGGGCGAACCTCCTTACAATCTCTTACCTTCTATTGATTTTGGCGATTGGAGAGTTGCCTAGTGTCAAACCCTTCGTCATACTCTTGATTTCTCGAACCAAACTATTACAACTACCCGTGCACAATCCAGATCTTCAAGAAAATTCATCCGTCTCTTTCCGAAGCTTATGGAGCTAAACTAGAGGGATCCAAGATGCAACTAGACCAGCCACCTGTGGATAGACTCTCAGAAGAGCCAGCCTCTTCACTTGCGTTGTCGCCTGTGATGGAAACTCAAGAGGAGGATAGTACCCTGGAAGAGGAGCGCTTCGCTGACGCTCTGGAGGAACACACCACTCCGGAAGAGAAGGAAGAGAAGACAGAGGAATCCAAGCGAGATTCGAAGTTTGAGGATGATTTTGACGAAGTCCCTCAAATCGTTGAAATAAAGGAAGTGTCAGCGATGCAAGACGTTGTTGTCGGCCCAGACTCGCAAAGTACGAACCAAGAGGCGGCCAAGAATGAGAATAACGATGGAACAACACAAATCCAGGCACAACTGAATGATGAAGATACCGGTAACGACAAGCCTGTCTATCCAAGTCAACCTGCATTAATTCTCCTCATTACCGGACTGTGTCTGTCAGTTCTGCTCGTCTCCCTCGATCGAACCATTATCACAACGGTATGTTCTCTCACTCCTTGAGATGTAGTAGAATTGTACTAACGGAAGTAGGCGATTCCGGCCATCACTAACGAGTTTGGTTCAACATCTTCGGTAGGGTGGTACGGCTCATCTTACCTCGTTACCGCTTGTGCATTACAGCCAACTTATGGGCGGATCTACACACTGTTCGATGTCAAATGGACGTTCCTTCATTCCGTCGCGATCTTTGGGATTGGTAGTTTGATTTGTGGCGTCGCCCCAAACTCAACGACCTTGATTATCGGCAGGGCCATTGCGGGTTGGGGGAGCGCAGGTATTCTGACTGGCGCGTTCGTTATTGTCGCTTTCACTGTACCATTGCAAAAGCGCCCTATATATACCGCTTCTATAGGAATGATGTAAGCTGAGTAGCTGAGCTTTTGAAGTCTTTGTGCTGATTTTAACTAGGTACGGAGCTGGAGCCGCTGCTGGTCCAGTCCTTGGAGGTGTATTTACTGGCAAAGTGACGTGGCGTTGGTGGTAAGTTTGAAACTATCAGTTCGTTGGCCCCCTACTGGGTGCACTTATGCTGATCGTATGACAGTTTTTATTTCAATCTTCCGGTTGCCAGCGTGACATTGCTCGTTGTGATTTTTTTCTTCAAAAGTGTCACAGGAGTCTCTACTCAACAGGGCTACCTGCAAAGGTTGACCCAAATTGACCTTCCCGGCAGTGCTCTCATTTTGATTTCATTTACCATGCTCTTTCTTGCCCTGGAATACAACACAGCTGGCTACGCATGGTCAAGCTCACTGATCATCGGTCTGTTATGTGGTTTTGGCATCACGCTCATTATCTTTCTCGTTTGGACATGGTACCGTCAAGACAAAGCTCTGATCGTACCAAACATCATTCTCAGAAGAACAGTGGGAGCCGCCTGTCTGCTCGCTTTTTTCATCTACGCTGTTCTGATTCTCCATGGTTATTTTCTGCCGATATGGTTCCAGGCTATTCAAGGGACGTCCACTGAAAGTTCCGGGGTTGACATGCTGACTTATGTCCTTCCAAACTCTGTCTTCAGTCTATTAACGGGTATTTTCATAACCCGAGTTGGCTACTTCACTCCTCCCGCGATTATCGGCTGTGCAATCACCACAGCCGGCTCTGGGCTGATAAGTACTCTCCAACCAACGACTAGTACAGCCACATGGGCTGGTTTCGTCTGTCTTGTCGCTGCTGGTGTTGGAATGGCGATACAGCAAAGCTTTACTGCGGTACAGACTGTGCTTCGACTCGAACATATTCCAATCGCGACCGCCGCTGTGACATGTTTCCAGAGCTTGGGAGGCGCTGTATTCGTCTCGATTGGTAATAGCATTCTAGCCAACGAGCTTCGTCAAGCCAGTCAAGCCAACGAGTTTCCCGGCATAGATATTGCCGCCGTCCTCTCTTCCGGTGCTACGCAGTTTCGGTCAACTGTTCCAGCAGATCAATTACCGCTTTTACTCACTGTGTACAACAATGCCTTGCAGAAGGTCTTCACTGCGGCTATACCAATGGCCGGCATCGCTTTTGTCTCGACCTTGCTCATGGAATGGCGCAGTGTCAAGGTACCTAAAGCCGAGACGCCAATGATTGAGGCAAGGAACATCGACGAGCCGCCTATCTTGCCAGATGTCGAGGTCGAGACGCGGATATCACCCGTTACTACAAGAGTTGGTTTCGCATCCAGGTCGAATAGCAGTAGGGGCAGCAATCACTGAAAAGCCACGTTCATTTCCTATTTTCCTTTTCTCTTCCTGCATATTGAAATTCCCACTGTATTACTACAATTGCTATTTCCTTTGTCTTCTCATCCTATTACCCTCATTAGGGCGTGTCTGCATGTAATCTTGCCGCGATTAAGCCTTTTTTGAACCTCCTTGGGTTGTCATGTACATAAACATAAGCTATACTGATATCTTTTCAGCTTAATCAAATGTCTAATCTCAACATTACTGGATAGATACTAAATGAAATGACATTAAGCTCATGACTCTTATTTCGTTGTCAAAGAGGTTCTATGCAACAGAAGCTTGCTTTCGTGCGACCTGGATTCAATGAGACATACTCATTTTCACTGCCAATGCCAAACGGAGTGCAGCTGACAACGGAGATTGAAACGCTAGCCAAACGTGCTAACCTAGCGTGAGCTCTCCCAACTTTTATCTTGGCAATGGAATTGAGCCCTGATGGAAGAAGTACATTTTGTAGCTTATTGCTGACCGAAAGGTCATCTCCGATGATGTCCCTATCGGCTCGTCTTTTTGTGAGAATCGTCCGACTGATTTCTTCCATCGGACCAAGGTGGATCTATATCTAGATGCTTTTCAAGTTGTACGACGGATGCTCTGACTGATAAGTGAGTATAGCCATTTGCGCTTGATTTACTGGCGATTAATTTGAGACGCGAACGCCTCCATTGATGGGCCCTATAATGAACGTGTTGGCTTGTACGGTCTCGGACTTCCCGTGACAGACATTGAGTCTGAAACTTCCTTGACTTCTACATTTGAAAAGATTACCTTGGGGGTTTTGTAATTATCTTTCAAGCAGCGTCAAGTGCTCAGAAGTCCTGTTAGGTAGTCGTCTGACTGTGTCCGATTGTCTGTTTTGAGACTACTCAAATAGTCAACCATCACCGTCAATGCTGGGTGATGGGCTGCTAGGGAATTTTATAGCATATCTCTGTCATAGCTCAAATCTGGTCGACATGCAGTGTCAGAAAGTATTCGATCGGAAGAAATCATGTGTCGATGTGATCTACCCCAGATTTCGCAATGTCGTTTAGGGTACTGCTTCAGGATTCTGGTGCTTCGCTTAAACCTGCCGCTTCCCGAATAGGAAAATCGCTAGCTGGATAATCGACTTTTGCAAACTAAACCTGCTTTCACCCTTCCACAAGCCAACATGTGTGATAATGCACCCAAGCAGTCACATGGAGACTTGATCACAAATGCTATGATTCGAGCATTGCTGCTGAGTACTCCATACTCCAAATTACGTGCAAGCCCTACTACGTAGTAAATTGCTGCTAACGCTGTTAGCCGCCCGTTAACCCCCAAAGAGGCAAGGGTTGGCTCCAGGGCCTTGTTAGCCTTGTTTCACCATGCCAAAAGGAAATTAAGCGAAAATTGCAGGGACATTCGTGACTCGGTTGTGGACCAAGGGATGCAAGCCAGAGACTCCGCGAGTCTGTAAACATGAAAGGGGGCCGGGCGTGATAGGGTTTCAATCGCCAGCTCGTGTTCAGAAGCGTTTTTGGTACCTGCTATGTGACTCTGAGTATATCCTGCAATAACCGGTGCACTGCGAACTGCGAAGTATAGGCAAGTTACGTATCACTGGCAATGTTGTACATCTACAAAGGACGTACTTACGTAGCCATATTGGGGATTGCAAGGGTGGATGGTGATATCCTTCTAGACCCGTCCCTCTTGATTAAGATTCATTTCGCCTATTCTATGCTGGCAACCATGCCGTAAACAGTAGTTGGTATGGACCGCGATGACATGTGCGCCTTCAATCAGGCATGCCCGACTAAATCCGGTATCTGATACCATCTTTGTATGTCGATGCTATGCATTGCCATCTCTTTCGGTGATTAATGATTAACCCCAGGGTTAAACAAGTCAGAGTGTGATTGGTACGTCGCGACAAATACAGAGATACTGTCCACCAATTAGGAAAATAGCGATCCTATGATAAGTGGATTCACACGTAAAATTCCCAAGTTGATTGGCCAGGGGGCGCTAGAGGTTGCATTTTCAGATTGCCCCGTCCGCGCGGATTGGGGAGCTCAAGGTTTAGCTATTTCCCAAAGAGGCATCGGCTCATCGTGGCAACTCCCAAATGGAGGATCTTGGCGTCCGTGCACAGCGCCACTGTGGCGTTGCGTTACTGTATCATTGGCTATTTCAGACCCACTACAGTGGCCCTTAAGATTAACCTGTCAGCCACATGGCCGTCGGGCGCTCAGCTGATCTTCTGTCCTCGTTGCTATCCTATCCATCATCACTGCAGAGTACTTTCGTGAAAAGATGGAAGATTGGACGACTTTTCAGTCTTGAATGCTAACAGACATCACCCTCGCCGACCGTTGAATTGCTCGAAATGCATCCCGATGACTGCTTGCATGTCATCCCGAAAAATGATCTCTGATACGTATATCGTTTAAATATGCCTATCATGCATACACTTGCATGCAAAACTGTGGCACTAGCTGCTAGAGGCAAAGCTACTTGCTACCCGAAGGCCAGTGCTTGCTTGACATGCTGTCCACCCTGATACTGAATATCTTGACCAACCGTTCGTTTCGGGTTTCAAGCTATGCATTAACTTCCGGCCGGCGCGAAAGAAATGACGAATGTCAAAACCCGAGAGGTTTGAATTGGATTTGCTGATTGCACTGAAATTCTAAAAGGACAAATAAGACCACATGGCGATACAACGAGGAAACCAAGTCGAGTCTCCAATGGTTCCAGAGTCATAAATGTAATATACCTTTTCTACTTTCGCGTGCGCAAAAAACGGACGGGAGCTCCGCGAGCGCTCCGTTCGTAAAATCGTCTTAATTTAACCTTCATTTCCGAGAGAAGTTCATTGCTGACCGAACGCCCATTGCTAGCCACATGCAGACCTAGCGGCAGCCCATCTCTTAACCTTCAACCTTGGAACTTGGAAGGTTCTGCGGTGCGTGGGAAATAATTGTCCGTGCGAGTTGCTCTTTATCCCATTTCCGGATTAGGCCGAAAGGGTTCACTAAAAAAGCTTTGAATCTGATTAATCCGGACACTTGTAGTATGTGCGTAGCACGTAAGTCACTTAGTTGGTTACCTACTACGTAGGTAGCCAGCCCTCAGCTAGTTACCGTTTTCTTCTCGGCTTCCTCTTCTTCTCTTTCCTTTTTTCCCTCCTCTTTTCTCTTCCTCTTCGAGCTTATTTTAGGTTACTTTCTCTTTCTCCCTTTTTCTTTTCTGTTGCTCCATTGAATGGACCCTGGTGTCTATTTGTTCACTCCTTTGTTCTCTAGTGCATTTCATATCTTCTCTTTCCCTCTGCATTCCTTGACGGACCCGGGAGTCTTCTCTTCTCTCTACTACTCACGCTCGATCGGAGACCGCAAAACCCTTCCTTCGACGTCCATAAGCCATTGCGATCAGATTGCCAGCTGCAGGACCGCTTCCGCGCACATATAATTTTGACTTGTGCGTGCGATTTCGACATCATCTCAGTCCAGGGGATTGTCATTCATACATTCATTCATTCATCCGCACATCTTATTTTTTTCCGATTGACCTTCGGCACCAGCGAACCTGGCCGACCCGAAACGCCATCCACTTCTGACTTGGACGTGTCTCCGCTCTCCGGCTACAGTTTCATTTTTCTGACGTTTTCTTCTGCTGAACGCACCGGCCACCCCAGCGACCTCAAACGGTTTAGCTTGTGCCGTGTGCCTCTAACCCTCACAAGGTAATTCTCAAACCCTCTCCTTCCATTCCTGGCCTAGTTCCCCTCGAGTCGGCGTCTAGCTGCGGTCTTGGCGGCAAGACTAGCCTCGCACTTGACTCGCTGCCTTCCATTCCAGGATACGCATTATTCCTCTTTTGTCACGGAGCCCGCGCCAGTTCCCGCGCTTGCGCCTAGATCGTCGTCATCGCCCCAGGCCCTCCTTCAATGAAAAGGTCACGATCCTCTGGAGATGTGGCTATGACTTACAAACCTACGTGCTTTTTTTTTCTCCTTTTCATTCTCCCGTTGTCCCTATTCGAATCTTAATCATGCTTTCCCCATTTACCGTATCAGGTGCTCGACATGAGCAGTCCACATTCCTCGTACTTCCTTGATATCGCTTTGGTCGATGGACAGCTGATGATGCGACTTCTTCCCGCGTGTACTGTTCCGTGTTTTTTTTTTTTTTTAATATGCCACAATACATGATCGATAGTCTCTCCATGCTATGTTGCTCACACTGAAGCCTCTCCCGCAGAACGGAACGAACGGCCCTCATGAATACTCTGTTGTCCGACAGTCTGTTCCCGCTCGCCGTTCTCCCTGGACAACCGTCGGTGCCAATTTTTCTCCTCCCGCGTCGTCTTCGAAACGACCTCGAGTATCAGACCCAGAAATGGAAAGCCACCCGAGGAGAGAGCTTCCCCCACCAGCTGCGATGACTCGCCCCGCGGAACCTCCTCTGCCAGCTGTAAGCTCACAAGGCCAACTCCCCACACTGGACCCGGCATATTACTCAGAAGACTCTATGAGACAATGGCTGCGCACAAAAGCGGAAGAAGATAGGAGGAGGCAGGAAGAAGAGCGTACGCGTCAAGAAACATTGAAGCTCGAACAACGGCGAATTGAGCAAAACATGCTCCGCGATGCTTTTCAAGCGGGCGTTCCCCCTCAGATGGTGCCTTTGATATTCGTCGGCATTGGCGGGGGCACTCTCAGCGTGCAACCAGATGTGGCTCAGCAGATTGATTCGAGTATTCAACAGGCGCAAGCATGGCAACAACAACAACATCGCACGCATACAGTCCAGCAGCAAGCTGTGCCCACTCAGATAAATCCTCGTCTTCCGCCTCCAGGCTCGGATTTGTCACAACCTCTGCCACCGGATGTTCGCCGAGACAATAATAGAGCCATCCCACCGAATCCTTATGCATCGCAGCCGGCGCCAGTGCGCACCACATCTCCACCACAACCTGTACCTGCGTCACCAAGTCAGACACAACTGTACCGTGGATCGTTACAGCCGGCTCGATTATACTCCTTGGGGGACCCGCAGTCTCACCAGTCGTCCATGCCACGTTTGAATACGAGTGAAATACAATTCTCGCATCCATCACAAAACTTAGGTACCGCTCAAGCGCAACTTAGCGGAGCACCTTCATATGTCCCTGTGCCTGCTTCTGCTCCGCCTCCAGCTCCGTCAAAGCCTGAGGCGCAATCTACTCAATCTCCGTCTATTTATTTTCATCACTGGGTGCCACCGAGTCAATCACAACCAAGCACGCCGTCAACCAGGGGACGGCAAGAATCATCCTCACGATCTCATGGTCAAGGCGAGACTCATACCTCTCCGGGACGAAAACGCAAAGCCACCGGATCTCATCCACCTCCTCCTCAGCCTGCTTCACAACAGGAACAACCCTCTCCCGCCTTTTCGCATGCCTCGCCTCGTCGTGGCTCCACAGCGCGAATAGGGGCAAGTCACTTTCGTCGACAGAGCGACCTAAGCCATGGCTCTCGACACGAGCATTCCGAGTCCGATTCGGACAATTTCTCACGGTTTCGGCCAGGTCGCGAATCGATTCTGAACCCAATGCAGCCGAGTTCAAGGAGAACGAGCGCCGACGCGGCGCCTGGTCAGCCACCAGGACGATAAAAGAAGACGATTCGAACTAAAGGTAGACGGTTTCTTGAACCGTGACTGTACCTCCATCGCTATTTCATATATGGCCAACACTTTACTCTCCTAATAATCGTCACATTCCATACATCAACTTCTACCTTTACACATCTTCCCCTTCTTTTCCATTCCATTCTCCTAATTGGACATACTTATCACATATATTCGCTTGTTTTACATACCACATGATCATCATAGCTCGGCAGGCACCGATTTGACGTCGTGTTCTAGAATTATCACATTTTGGGTGGGTCTCCTCTGCAAGGTATAATGCAAAGGATGGATGGTTGGTCGGGAATATAAAAATGGGTGGGGGCTTAAACATATATCAGGTGGTCTCTGGCCATGTGCCTAATTACCAATCGTTCCAGGAACAAATAATTATTGAACCTGTCTCTTTCTACTCGTCAAATAAGCTCTTTAAACTGGATATCGTTGATTTTTGTATCATCAGATGCAAAGCAAGTACTAATCACACTCTATCGAACCGACTCAATACCTCCGTAGGCACGGTCGGGATATACTTTCTAGCTCTCTCCTTATTCGTCCCGCCGAATCCAGCGCCGTAACTGATCAGCATATCCGTGCTCGTAGGTAATATGAATGGAAGTGTCATGGATGGGTCGAGGAGGTAGCTGTCAGGAGCGGAAGAGAAGTGGTAGCCGGGGGAGGACATGATCGGTGAGTTGAGAAAGACGCTGCTTCGTGGGGTTGAGGGGCCGTTGATTTGGTCCTCGTGGTCATGGTCGGGGGCTGTGGAGATGGTTGGTGTTTGGGGTGTATCAGGGTGGCCTGTTTTTGTGGGACTTGATGGCGTAAGAGAGGTAGGTTTGTTGCCATCATTGGGAGATGGTGATGACTGGGTGCTCGCCGCAATGGCAAGTTTCTGTAACTTGACATGTTCGCGATATAAGAGGTCGGGGTCATGTTGCAGGCTGACCAAAAACTTTGTCGCGTTCTTAGTGAGTCCCTTCTCTCCAACTTCTGCGCGATACGACCTCACGGCTTGGAGGAGTTGATTGGGGGTGAGTTGCTGCAGTTGTAGTAGGGTGGTAATAAGAGCTTCGTGATCGTCACCCAGTGAAGAAAAGCACTGTAGCCACTGGAGCAGCTGAATCACAGGCGCAAGATGCTTCCTTGCGGAGTCGACGGTTGTATCGCCAGTAGTAGTCGTTGAGCCGTTCTCATAATGCTCCGGTTTCCTGTTATTATTTCGCGCCCACTCCTCGAGGGCCGATATATTCATGCGAATTTGCATTGCTTTTGTGCGGGCGAGGTATTTTTTCGTCAGCATGATGCGGTTGAAAAGTTCCGCGCCAAGCCAGTAAAGTAGTTGAGATATGATCTGCGACGTGATTATTGAATGGACATCGTACAAGTCTAGGACAAATAAAGTGGAAGAGAGTAGCGATGTGATATTCCGAGGCGATACTTGCGCGCGCCGCTTTGGTGACGGTGGACGGAATCGTTTTTCGGGAGGCTCGACTTTTGGTTTGGGTTTCGACTTGAAGAGCTTCCATTCATTCTGAAATGTGACATCACTCAACCCTGGTATTGTTTCATGGTCAAGCATTGCTTGTTCTAAGACGCGATTCATTCGACGTTCAGCGTCGCGGATGATAAGAATAAAGATCTCATTGATCAACTCCGCTAGGTGTAGTTGAAACTCCACCGTTGACATCATGAGACCCGGGTCTTTCTTCAGATAGTGCAGGAGCAAAGTCGCATTCGATATCCAGAAGGCTAAAATTGTCATATCCCACTGGTGTCGCTCCACCACATCGTTAATCTTGTCTGTCGCGGACATTAAAAGTTGCGCCAGTAGCTCGGGGCTGGCATGATAATGCGCATACCGCGCGCTTAGGAAAAGAAGGTTCGCTGGTACTGGTTTTTGAGAAGGCGATCGTTGTGGCGTCATGGTTGTGATGATTATAGTAAGTATCTTTTCCAGCTCGTGGTCTTGAAAGACGAACATCTGATCATTCAAGCACCTATCCCAGACAAATTCTTGTTGCTCATCTTCAAAGTCATCGGGTTCCTGCTCAATGTGTCAGTCTCGGTGCTTATCAACATCTTAAAGTTACGCATACCTCAATCTTCTCATCAAGGCCGAGGCTCGATAAATCAACCTCCAGATTGAGCGCGCTTTCTTCCATCATCATCCTGCGCTTCATTTCATTCTGGGCCATCTCCTCTTCAAATCGGCCGTGGCTAAATCCCGAATCGTAGAAATCATCCTCAATCCCGACAGGCCCTATATTGTATCCATTGTCGTGTAGATATTGCGAAATGTCCGTTCCCGGCTGCAAAAAGTCATGCGCTGTTCCGCCGGAAGATGACTTGATATCGGGTGAGGCTCCATGGTCTAGTAGAACTTTTGCGATGGTCTTGTGCCGGTTGGTCATTGCCCACATCAATGCGCTCCATTGATTACGGTCCTGTTTATCAACGAATGCCCCAGCGACAAGGAGGGCGGAGACGACTTCTTGGTGACCCTATGACAAGCTCAGTCAATATTCACTTACGACATCAGTTCAATTCTAAACACTCACGAAACAGCTCGCATATATTAGTGGGACCGTTCCCTCTTCATCCGGCCTATTGACGTCCACATATTGGTGAGCATGGCCATTGACCAATTTCCGCACTCTGTCGACATCGCCGTTACTCGCGGCCATGTTGAGACTCTTCTGTAGTATGCTCTTCTTCTCCTCATCTGACAATTTGTCATCCAGCGCGATATCGTCATCGTCTGTGCCGAGTGAGTCCATTTCCCGATGTGCCGCTTGCGCCGCGAGCATCTCTAATAACCTGGCATCACTATCCTCTAGTCGCGCAGCGGTATCGCCATCCTCAAGGTCATAGAATGACTGCGCATAGCGGGCGCGTAATTCGTGTTCCTCGTCGTGAGAATGATCATCGAGCGCAAGGCTAAAGGAAAGCGGTTTCGCTGTAATCGGCGTGGTCAAGTATTGTGATTGACCTACAAGAAACCACCGAATCAGTATTAATGCAGTCGTGACTCAAGGGTCCCTTGCAATTAAAAGGTAAGTGCCCACCTTGCCATCCATCATACATCTCCGTCTCACCCGCGTACTCTGGAGCTCGTCTCCGGTCGTCCAGCGACGTCGGCAAGTCGGCAGGCAGCGCTCTAGGTTTTTTCGGTGTGCCATCTGGAGAGAAATCTTCATTTTCTGATTCGAAATCAGCGCCGGCATGGGGATCGCCGATATCCATCGTCACGGTGGTGGCTGTTTAGCAAGATGTATGCCCAACTAGAACGACTGCATCTGGAAGGGTGGAGCAATCATGTGCCATGGACAGCCAGTACATGCATGTCTCTATTTTTTTTTTTTTGGTCACACAGCAGCTACCGCTCTCAAGAGGTGAAGATCAGTTTGGTGTCTCGGGTAGTCAGTTGTTGTAGGAGGAAGTGTCCAAAGTGTTTTGATGTTCGGCGGTCGGTTCGATGTTTCGTGGTGGGTCCCCTCACTGAGCCGTTAAGTAAGTAAGTTACATAGTATGTACTAACATGACGCAGTGGCTGCCATTGTTCTCAGGCCTGCAGAATTATACGTCAATGTATACTATCTGCTATGTCTGTATATTTCCAAGGGGGAGTTAGATGCATATGCCTCTTTCAATCAACTGTGATGTTTATTGATCTGCTAGATGATGTAAACTTGCTGCACGTGACCGATCTAGGTCTATCTTGCAGGTAGGTAGGTACATATATAAGTACTCACATATGAATATCTATTTTTGAGCATTGCAGGTCGACGGTTGATACCTAGGTAGGACACATATGCAAAATCAATGATGGAATGGATCGGGCACGAGGGTGGCCATCAATCTGAGATTCAAAACTGGGAGGATATATATTTGTTGATGTACGTAATGAAAAGGACAATAAGGTGAACCAATGCGGGATATAAATGCAAGTATAACGATAATTTGTGTAGAAATGATGTCGATTAGGCATGGGTAGAACAAAGCGAAACGCTAGACTAACGAGTGGAATCGGTTGAAGAGGAAAAAACAAAAGACTTGGTGCACGTGGATAATATCACTGTCGTTGACATTAATGCTGATGCCGCTAATGGTCAATGATGATGCAAAGCAGACAGTTCTGCTATATGGATAAAGACAAAAACAAATCAAGGTAGGGAAAAGGTGACATCCGGTTAAGGGACGATGAACGAGAATTGATTATTCCAGGGCTTTGCTGAATGCCTGAATTTGGTCCTCGGGCAAGGAGCCAATCCATAGACATTTTTCAATGACTCCGGGAACTGGCTCCATGTTGTACTTGTTGCTGGCATCGATGAGACGGAGGAGACATTTGACAATCCGGGCCGACGTTCGATATCGCTCGAAGTTGACGAGGGCGTCTCCGTCGCGGGTTCCTGCAACTTGAGATGGCTTCTGGGCATTGTAGGTCAGATCATGGACGTATAGACCAACAAAAGGTATGCAGCCATTTTGAAGATTGGCAGTTTCCATTTCAACTCTCAACTCGTGGAAATTGCGTAGAGGCTGTATTAGAGATTCCATGTTGTCCAAAAGTCGCCGGTCACTCAAACTCACTAAATTCCAGGTTCTTTGTAGCCGCGTACAGTCGACTGAAGACAAGGCGATCGCGATTTGTAGCATTGTTGAGTAGTTGCATGTCTGTCTGGCATGCGCAGCGATATGAATGAATTTAGTAATCGTTCGAGCTCGCTCTGACATGTCTCGTGTCAGAACAATTTCAGAAAGCACCCATTTCACCATGAGATTGAACCGGCCCACGACAATGTCAATTCCTTTACGCTCCTTTTCAGCGAGGAAATGTACCCAGCTGACGATTGACGGCGACGCATTGTTCCACTTCATGTCAACAAGATCTTTCCAGTCAACCTCGTCCAAAGCCGATTTCTCGACAAGAGTGAATTGTTGAGCAAGTAACTTAGAGTCGTAAGCTAGTATGAAAGGGAAATGACTTGACATGTGTGGTATGTCTATATGCAATCCAGCGAGCTTATGTTCAATACTTGGAATCTCATCGGAATTGTGGCGCCCACGATATTGATCACCCACGCGAGTAGGGGATGGCCCCGGAGTCAACGTTGCCGGCGCATTTACAGGAGTCCCCGGTTTGCGATAAGCGCTAGTTGATGCCGCATGTGGAATAGTCATTGGTGGCGAGGGAGGGTGCGCGAGGGGATGGGGAGGCATATCCAAAGATTGTGTTGCGAGAGAATCCACGCTGCTTGATGCCCCTAGAGCATCATTTTTTTCGACAAATTCGACAGAAAGTTCAGATGATAGTTCTGATCTACTGTCAACGTTTTCATACTGCTCTGAATGGGTGTCGACTTCGTGATAATCATCAATAGCATTCGCGATTTGTCGGATTCGATCATCGTCGTCTATTAATTGAATGGAAGGACGGGGAGAGTCCGTTTTAGTGATGCTTGCATTGACTGCGCCATGTTGTATAGACTGACGGGGCGTGATATGTGCACGAATTCCGGGGACTGGCTTCTTCATAGAGTCATCGCTCAAGCCTCTCTCCAAAAGAGGTATGGAATTGTCGGAGAATTCCGACCCCACGACAGAATTGGTGTATACTTGAGGTTGCAGGCCGGAGTGGCCTACAGCTAGCGTCACGTCAGATCTCATCGGGAATCTTTCTAGATTGCTTGCTGCTGTCATGGCGATATTGGATGACTCTCCTCCATGGTAGAAGGGTTGAGCCGCTGTTTCCTTACTGTCGGAAAGTGTCGGAGAGGGCCACTTCCCTTCTAGCTTGAGTAAAGTCGACTCGATTCCACCATCGACATCATCCGGAATACGAGAAAATTCGGCTATGGCCGCTTCAAACGAGGGGCGAAGGTTCTGGGACGAATGCGTGTTGATTAGGTCGAAGCGCGGTGGCGTTGATTGGGCTCTCGCTTGAGAAGATCGTGAAAAACTCCGTCTGAAATAGTACCGTGCCGAAGATGTGAACGACTCCGTTAAAGATGTATCCGTTGCAAATGACTGCGGTCGTTGATCAGCCGCAAGATCATGCACATTTTGAATCTTACGCAAATCGCCTCCAGGTCGCCTACGCAATAGACGACTCATTGGCTTTTTGCCGGCATCCAAATCTCCAGCTTCACTATTGGCATCAAAAGGGTGACTGATGCCGCTGTGGAAAGATGCGTACTTTCGAAGACGACTGGATATTGATTGACTTTTCGAAGGAGGTCGCATGGATATATTAAGTGGTTGAGGTTTCAAGTGGTCGTTATCGCGTTCAAGTGGCTCTGAGGATATTGCAGAGGGCACATCGACAGCACCAGGATGTAAATGATTATGTAATGATACTAAAGACTGTGAACTGGCGTTGCTTGTCTGGTTTGGGCCTATCCATCCAAGTCCGCCTGAGACTACAGGTAGGTCAAGTCCGGTGTCATCAACGATAACGATTGATTTACTCCCCATAGTCACTTCGCTTGCAAGACGTTGCTGACTATTCAACTTCGGCCTTGAAAGGACCGGTTGACCCTTCAATCGTTCCGAACCCTCTGAAATTGAAGTCGCAGGAGGATTGAGGCCAATAGCTTCGCGGTAGTCTCTCACACTTTGTTCGGATATACAGTCAACTCGCGATGGGATGGCGGAGTTTGGCGGAATCCTACGTTCTCTATAGATGTCATTTTTGAATGCCACATTGACAGGAAGTGTGGCGGTCTTGCCCCTCTGAGAACGAAGCGTAGGGTAACCAGGAGGTGCTGCAGTACTCTGACCCAGATTTCTAGTATGCAACGCACGCCGTATAGAGCCAATGACTGTCTTCAGCGCTGGGCTGGTTCCAAGGGGCTTTATGTTGCCTTCTGAAGCACTGCGAGCATGGTGCTCCTGTAGCCCATCTGAAACTTGCGATATGGTAGGGGATGGGGGAGCAAGACCTGCCACTTTTGCATCTATAGGCGGAAACAGATTGCCTCGAATGAGACTGCCATTGCTACCGTCGGGAGTCGGTAGTAAAGCCTGTTCTTGATCTTGTCTATCGGCCAATGCTCGGGACAACGGAGCACGATCATCTCGAATTGAGTCTGAGAAACTGCCACTGCGCTTGTGAGCATGAGCCGGGGGCCATCTGAATGTGCTTGAGGTCGTAGGGGATTGTGGCCCGGTGGGCGTGTTGAGAGACGGCTGGATTGCGACCACGACTGGGTGTGGTGCATCTGTAGCGCTCATCGGTATCGACACACTCTTGCCTGGAAAAGAGCATGATAGTACTTGAACGCTGTACTCACTCGACGATCCTGGTACACTGCGCGTAGTCCCCGATGATATCGTCCTCGCATGCACTACCGGATGACCGAAGTTTCGCTTATTCTCAAAAATATTGTTCGGCTGCTGGGAACATTCAGTTTGTCCATTCGTCAAAGGATTCTCGGTAATAGATTCGTGGATGGAATTGGCAATCTCGCTTAGACTAGCTGCGTGATTATCTTGACTGTCGAAGTCATCACAAGGTAAAGCAGGATTGTCTGGACTTGTGAACAGGGGGCTATCCCAGTGCATCAAACATCTGCCATGCCAACATCGTTTTAGGTCCACCAATATCTTAAGGTCACTGACGCCTGCGGTTCTCCGTGCTTTGAGATCATCGTACATGTGATTTATTGTATCGCAGAATTGTACCCTCAAATCCCGACTGCTGACGAAATCATCGACGAAATAATTGAGAATCCAATGCCGCAATGCCGCAAATGTTCGAATTCGAATAACCCGTCCATCAGGTTGCAACCGGTTGATAGCCCACTCCAGTCGCGCCAACAACAAGCCCAAGAGATCTGTCGTTGACAAGTAGGAACGAAAAGTCAGAAAAAAGTCTGATACGAGCTCATAATCCATAAATGCCTCAGATGATATTTGTGCGACGATACGCGCCGGCGTAGCGGCGCTGATGTCCGGGGTACCAGGAAGATATTTAACTAGAGCTGGGTCATCCATATTTTCGGCAAGCAGATCAAAGATGGAAGGCTCGATGGGATGTCGGACGGAGTACATGCCGGACCTGTGGGTTGAATTCGAGTTTCTCGTCTTGGTGGCAGATGGGGTCACACCGGAGAATAACGACATAGCCACTGAGAGCGTCCCTACCGGATGGGAAAGACCGGGTGAGTCGTAGGTAGACGGTATACGGTTCGGGCCACCGTTGCCTGTATTGTCCCTCAGGTATGCAGACGAATTGGTGTTTTCCGATGTGTAAGTGTAGACCGAGCTTCGCAATACTGGTGTCCCATCGGCGTTGAGCTGCATTGTTCCCAGGCGATAATGCGGAATAGGCACCTCTAGAGCAGGCATGGATGTAACGTTGGTCGAATCATGAGTGTCAAAACGGTCAATCACTATGCGAAACTCGTCACCGGCTTCGGATTGGTCGTACTCGGAAATGGTTGAGAAAGAATGAGCTCTCCTACGTCGAGGCTCAGTATCGCTGGCATCGCCATTGACCTCCGCGATTTCTTCACGGGCAAACTTGGGACGGATCTCGGAGAATTGAGAGGATGACCAAATACTGTGTCTAGTGTCGGGGCCGGCTGTTGGTCTGGGCGGGGATAGCTTGGTAACGTTGACCGGGGCGGGAAGGCTCGATTTCGGCAGGGATTTGCCATGGCGACGTCGGGAGGCTGACTCGACTAAGGGCCTATTGCAATCATCCCGTAGTAAGCATCTAATACCATCATGCTGAAAATGAAGCTGAAATGATGTCATTTCATATCAGCAGCAAGCGAATAAACAGTTTCCTCATACCTTAGGTAAAGCTTCCCATTATTGCCTACATTGGCGACTGCAAAGGTATTATCAATCCGACCTGCTGAAACTATGTCAGGCGCCAACAGTCGTTGCGGAAAGCTTTCGTTACCGCCGCCCTTCATTCGAAGTAGCGATGAAGCTCTCTGATGCGGTTTTCGTCCCCGGTCCGTTGCTGTTGCCCTGCCAGTCCGTTTGGCCGAGCCAGATTGTGTTACTGTATGGGCGCGTTGGAGAGCATTCGGCTCAGCGCGCGGTGGACGAGAAGACGCGTTTGAGATAGCCAACGTAGACGCCCGCGAGATGGGTTTATGTAGTGGAAATTCGTTGTCCGTGACCGTGGCGGGTTTATCGGTAGAGTGGTCGTAGAAGGTCGTCATTGCGCTGCCAAATAAATGAGGCAAACGGATAGCCCGAGCGCGCCTCTCCTTGTTCAGGCAACAGTCAGGGCGGATCAAAGTTGGCAAGCACACCGGTTACTCTAAAGAGCTGGCCGGGTTGATAAGTTGGTTGTGTTACTCGTCATTGCCGCACACCGCAATGCTGGCGGACGGTTTAGATGTTCATGATTGCATGCAGGCGAAGATTTGAAACGCTATGAATCTCTTCGTGTCGGTAGATGTGTTTGAGGCTGTTCTTTCGTCTCGAAACAAAAGAAGAAGAAGAAGTCTTGAGCGCGAATACAGAGTAGAGATGAGTGTTCAAAATGGTATCGACTGAGCCAGTCGCTTGGAAAAAGCCCCTATGACGGCGTGAGATGAACGAAATGAATGGGGACACAAAACACGGCCGCAATTTGTCGAACGCGAACGCACGGAGCACACAGTCGATCCTGCCGGCTGACGGATTGCGTAGATCGCACTCGGTAAATAAACACGATGATGTCCTGCGATTCGGCTTGTGCGCTGCAGGTATGATCAAGAAGTCATTGGACGAAGGTAGAACTTGAGTTGATGTGATGTATCGACGCGAAGCATAATAATCAGGCAGTGTGAGAGTGACAGGTCAGGTCAAATCAGGTCACGGGATAAGCATGCTTTGGTGCAATGATACCTCCGCTAGGTATTGCTATTACAATAATTACATGCAGTACAGCTCGATAAGTGGTGGATGTAGCACTGACGTCGTACGCTCAAAGCCGTTTCTTACACGGGCTACGGCACGCTAGTAAGATTGACGCTCACAATACAACCAATCACATCGCACGCCCGGTGGCTGGGAACATGGAGGGCCCCGTGATCGAAGTACTAGTACTAGCACTCCTAATGGTCGTTCATCGCAAGGCTATGAAGCGACCAACTATTGTGCCCAAAAAAGAGATAAAGAATCGAAAATATTCCTACGACATAGCTTCAACATTCCACTGAGCACAACTCCTTGTGACTATGTCTACTTATACATTCAATCACTCACTCAATTGAGGCGAGTCCTTCTAAACGTACACACTACCATAATTTGCATACAGGCTCCTTGTGTGGACACTGAAACGCTTCCTGAAATTCTCTCGAATTGGCCATCGTGCCCTATCTTCATGTTAGTGTGTGCGGACACAAAGGGACATTTATTGGACTCACCAAGATGCGAGCAGGTTTCGGGGCGTGAGGATCAGTATAGATAGCCTGCAATCCAGCTTCCTTTGTAGTCTTGCTGCACCACCAATTCGAGTACGAGATGAAGAAAAGCTGCTCTTTGGTGAACTTCTCCAACCCTGGTAGACCCTTGTCCGAGTGTGAAGAATCTCTTTTCTTCCAAGCGTGGAATGAGGCTGACAGGCCTCCGGCATCAGCAATGTTTTCACCCAGGGTTAAGCGTCCATTCACATGCAAAGGCTTTGAGTCGGGGTCAGAACCGGGAACGGTAAAGTTTGAGTACTGGTCGACAAAGCATTGCGCACGCTCCTCAAAGGCCTCGACAGTCTTGTCATCCCACCAGTTAGTATAATTGCCAATCTGGTCGTAGTGTCTTCCGGTGCTATCAAAAGCTACTCACAACGTCAGCTATGCCGGAGCTAATGATAAATCGTAGTGAGACCACGTACCGTGTGATAGCTCATGACCGCTGACTGCTCCAAAAGCGCCATAAGCTAAATACAAGGGTGCCCTAGGTCCATAAAAGGTAGGGGGTTGCATGATACCAGCCGGGAAGACAATCTCGTTTCCAGGAGGGTTATAATACGCGTTGACAGTTGGTGCGGTCATGCCCCATTCATCTCGATTTGTGGGACGCCCTAGCTGAGACCACATTCTCTTGAACTCGAAGTTGGCCATTCCGATTGAGTTCTCAAAGAACTTGTCGCTAGAAACTTCCAAGCTACTATAGAATTCCTTAACATCATCCGCATTCATCAAGTCGGGGCTTCGTGTTGGATATCCAATCTTTTGGATAATGTTAGCAACCTTTTGTTTGCCTAGCTGCCGAACTTCTGCAGACATCCATTTTGTTCCATCAAGAACATAGATAAACTGTTCCTTGATGTCAGAAATTATCTGATCACCTAGCTCCTTTGATTCTTCTGGGAAAGCATCGAGAACGTAGAAACGACTCAAGATCCAACCAATTCCAGAATCGAGATCATCGATGCACTTCCGCCATCTGTCCTGGGTGGCTTGGGGGTCCTTGCCGGCAAGGCGGTTATTGAACTCTCGTAGTGGCGTAACATTGGGATCTTCGATTTCACCGTAGTACCTCTGGATAGCCTTGAACTTGAAGAAAGCTTGGATAACCTCTCTGGGAGTGTCCTTGATGATTTTTGAAACCTCTTTCAAATAAGATGGCGAGCCAATAATCAGTCGGTCGGTCTTAATGCCTTTCGGAGAGAGCTCCGTGAGTATATGATCGAGTGATACTTCAGGGAGAAGCGAGCCTGCCTCCTCCAAAGATTTCGGGTTATAATACTGCGTGACGTCCTCTTGTGCCTGAGTGTCCGGTGTCGCGTCGGCCAATTTCTTTTCGAAGAGCACAACATTCTTTGCTAGTTGCACAGGAGATTTCATTTCAGTAATCCCATGGTGATGAAAATTGAAGTTGCCGAACACTTTAAACGCGACGGATCTATAATCATCCATGACTTTGGTATCATTGTAATATTCGCGCGACGGTAGACCGATTCCACGCGGTGGCGTCACAAATATAACCACATTGTCAGGATCGCGGTCGTCAGGCTAAGGTGGATCATTAGTAAATACTTCTCATAATTTACTGGAAGGGTCTTACAGATATGGAAAATTCAGTAAGAGCCGACACATCAGTCTGCATCAGATACAAGAGCGCATCTGTCAAGTTTTTTTCTGGATTCTTGCCTTGTAAGGAATATTTGCTTTCTATGTTATCAAGAATCTCTTCCAACGGCAGCGACCCGCGCTTCTTGAGAGCTTCGACGTTGATACACGCATCGTAAGCGGACTTTAGTTTATTGAAGTTGTCCTTGTCTGCAGAGGACAGTGTTTGTTCTCCAAGTGCCTCAGGCGCTTCAAGTATATGGCGTAGTCTCATTTGAGCGTTCTCTGCCATCAAAGTTCCAGCAAAGATGGAGCCCTGATCTGGCCTCATGTCGTGACGGTCCCTCCAGCCTCCGCAGACATACTTGTCAAAGTCGACGCAAGGATCAAGATCTTCGTAATGGGGGTCGAGATTATAGAGGATCTCGGAGGCAGCGTGAATGCATTCGGGTTCGAGGCATAGATCAAGGCCAGCAGTAATATCGGCGGAAGGGGTGGAAATTGGAACTGACAACTGTTAGTATCGATCATTCGGACTCCCGGAGTGAACCTACTCAGCTGAAAGTAATAGGTGGCGAGCGTTATAGCACCTGCAGTCCATATAGTCCACCTGGCTGCTGCAGGCAGCTTGGAGGCACGAGTGCGATGGCCAGCCAAACGAGGTTTGCGATTTGTGTCAGCGAAGGTTTCAGCGATTTTATGCTTCTCATCATTATAAGTAGTCTCGTTGGAGTCGGCTCTAAGTACCGAGGGATCCCTTTCGTTGTGAACGTCAGACTTAATGATTATTTAGCTGATAAGTGGTTGTTAGGCTTACTCGGAGGATAGCCCTCTCATGACGGACTTCAGTGTGCGTCACGGTCGGCTAATTTGACAGTAGTAAAATCGACAGCTTTATGAGCATTCGTAGGAATTTATAGAAGCAGCGAAATCGATTCCAGTTGCAGTGATTATGTTGTAAAATGTTGTTGATGTGTGAGGATGGAGGTTGAGTTGGCAGGACGTGAGGTCATCGACAGCTGACTCGTTGTGCTTGATGTAATTGGTCCAGACGCAGAGCTCCCTCGGGGCTGAAGAAATCGTCCGGGCACCAATCACAAATTTCTTCCAAAACTTCCATTATCTAGATGAATCATGAAGAAGACTTACAGCTGCTTTTGAATAGAAGATAAACTTGCCGGTTATGGATTCTTTACGAGTAGAAGAAAATAGTGCAACTCATCAATTGTTAGTGAATCAACCTTAAAAACCAAGGCCTCAGATATATGGAGCTGGCAGAAACGGCTACCTTTAACAGATGCCCAATAACTTTCACATGCTCACACGCATTTAAAGAGGGAGATGGTCGACGTAAGTTGTGTGGAAGGTGGGATAGGAGGACCTAGAAGATTGAATAGATCATGATCCGCCATGCTATAGTGAAAGCTGGTCCAAGTTTGATGAATCTCATGCATCCAAGTCTAGCATCAGATAAAACATATACATTATCTGTCGAGGTCGCTGGTATATTTCCCTTCTTGGCAAAAATATCTGAATAGGAAAGATTGGATGAGAGGGGGAGGGGAACGAGGGGGAAAAAAAAAGCGCCCGATATGGGGCTCGAACCCATAACTTTGAGGTATCAATGGTGTAAAAGCCTCACATTCTACCATTGAAATAACCGGGCATGCTCGGTTGAAGATTGTACAATTATCTTGGTAGATATAGCAGCAGCAGTCTTTATGCCAATATGCATATTATGTCTGACTGCCAAACTGTGAGGTCAATATATTGCGCCACTGGACGAGACACACAGATTGTGATCAAAGAAACATAAACAGCTAGCGAGTTATTTGTCCTGATACATCCCGCTCCCGCTCCGCATGAATAGAATTTTGAAATTGCACGCCCAAGTCCGATCAAACCTCGCACCCATTCAGCAATTCATTTCTCAAATATATAATCCCGAGGCAAGCCGAACGAATGTACACTACGTTACTCACATACCTCATTACTCAAGAGTTTGAACTAGATATTACATTATAATTGTTTCTCAACAGCACTCCACAGACTAGTCCTCAAGACATTTTTCATCCACCAATTGCCCGCGGCATCTCTACCCATAACAGCAAGCGAATTGCGAGGAGAGAACCCAACAAATTTCCCAGTGACGAAAATGAGCAAAGGCCTGCCGGCTAAATTCGCTCGCTGAGATTGCGAGGGATTTTCTTTCACTACTGCCGGAGAAAAGTCCATTTGGAACAATTTTCCCTTGTGCCAATTCGAGCAGGCGAAAAGGAAGGTCCCTAAGTCCCCGTACACGGCCGGCTGACCGGTCTTTTCTTTGGCCTCTCTCTGCGAGGCCGCAATAGCTTGGATTTGTTCCGCGGTACGATGCGTCTCAATCGCATATCGAATCCGAGAAGCCAAGAAGCTTAACGGCTTGTTGACAATCTCCCCAGCGGTTACTAAGATAACAGTCGGCCAAGTGACGTTGGCAATCAGCGCCGTATCCGCGGAAGGAAGAAGGCCCATTTCTGTAAGCACGCCACGAATGTCAAAGACATTCAGGATAGTGATTGGTTTATTGAGCGACGGATTGAGTGCCTTGATGAAGATACGGGTCCACCACGAAAGAAGAATATCACTTTCACTCAGAAATGAGGGCTCAGCAATTTCTGAAGGACTGTCATTTATTTCGGCGAGTGCGGTGTCACGCAAATCCTTCAGGTATCCACCTGGCACATAGATGAGTCGCTCTTCGTCCTTACGCCACCAAATCAGTTCGAAAATGTACTGAAAGACAAACACGATGAAAGCCCAGCCTTTCAGCACACGATCCGCAAGTACGTACTTGGATGAAGGGGTCATCTGATGAATTGTCGCTAGAGGATCCTCACCAGCGTCCACAATCGGCGGGATTTGATCTTCGCGACCACGTAGAACCGCTGTCCAGCCCTTGAGAAGAGCTGTGAAGCCCATAGCGTCCATGAGCAAATGTATAAATGTGATTGTCACAAAGGTCGCATCTTTGAGCACAACCACGTGGACCGCTAGTTGGGGGGCGTCAGAATAAAGCCAATCATCCAGACGCTCTGGTGTCTTAGCACCGCGAAGATAGGGGCGCAGAGAATCAAACGGTCCCAGCAGGGTTGGCTTTTCAAGCTTCCCGAACACAAACGTGCTCAATTCAGGATGCTCGGATAAAGTCATGTCATGCTTGTCTGTGCTGAACAGGAATGCGGGGCGTTTTTCGTCGAATTCACCCGGAATATGGTATTCTAGTTGTTTACCCTTGTGATTGATAATTAGAGATGGGTCCCCATGAACAATGCATTCTGCACAGGGCTTAGGCTAATCTTACTTTCTGTCTTAACCTTGCGCCAAATTTCTCCCATCCTTCCTTTCTAAGTAAGATGTCAAGAGCATTACGTAGCCTCTCGGGGTCGAGCACATCGTTGAATGTAAGTGTGATGTCCAGGCTCATTCCTCGTGCATAATCTTGATCGTCCCAGAATGAGAGCGGGATTATCCGATCACCTGGGACGGTTTCGGGTGCCGGTCTGCTTGATGAAAAAAGGCCCATCCTGCAGACTATCTGGAGCTCGGATGAATGTGTCAAGATAGCAGTTCAGGAATTTAGGACAAGCAGCACTGCGGTATTGATATCAGTGTGGCCGCGTTAGTGCTGGAAGAGGTCGAGATGAAGGAGATTGTTTGTTGACAATCCGAGCTGAGCCTGACCTGAACCTTTAGGGTTGAGACCCACATAAGCACCGCAGCCAATCATATACACCTCTAAATATAGTCTATACGTAGCTTTAAATGTAACTATACACAGTTTGACGTCCATAGCTTGCTGGTTATTTGTTTTCACATGAGTGAAGGAAATGTCACTAAACTAGTGATTAATCCATATTATTCAAGTTTTGAGTAATAAATCAACAAAAGAAGTGACTGAGAGTATCTCCAGATTGACTTGAATGTTTTTGAGATGAAGGATAGGAGCGGCCATTCAGGTAGAGGATTATGTCTAACGACATCAAGCAATGTTATGGAGGAAGAAAGTGGCAACACATAGGAAAGTGTATGGTAGACAGCTTCAAGGCCTTCCCTCCCAAGCTTCCGTCAGAAAGTCCTCGATCGAAGTGAATTCATAGTCCGGGAAGATCTGGTTGAAGTCGTCCGAGACATCCCACGCGCCTTTCGAACTGCTGAGCAGAAAGCCGATAGCTACTTGCTTGAGAAGAGCCTGGGCCTGCTCATTGGGTACAGCGTGGTGAACCGCTTGCAGACCCCATGAAGATTTGAGATCTCCGGCTTCAAGATCTTCGACTTTTACCTTGGTGACGTCAACACATCCTCTGATTTTACGGCCGAGATCGACAACCTGTGAAATGGTAAGTCTGTTCCCTCGGATACCGCCTGTTGTAGGCCACTTGCCCTCATAATCAACTGCACGTGCCACAACTGCAGCAAGGTCTGATACCGTTGTAAATGTCATGACGGCATCTTCATGATTATCCACAACCATTGCCCGCTTGTTTAAAAAATCGAGGAAGATTTGTAGCGGGTCGAGATATTTTGATGTCTTAAAGGGGTAAGCTAGGTAGTCGAGAAACAATCCCGGTTGAAATGAGGTGTACTCGAAGACCTAGGGAGAACAACAGAGTCAAATCTGTATCTAAGCGATCTGAAAGAAGTACTTACGTTTTCTTTCTCATTCACTTCTTTCAAGTATTCTTTGATTATTGTCTTGCCACACCACCAAGGCATATCAACGGTATCCTTGCTTTTATATGGTCAGCTGTATTGCACGACACATCGCAGAAGCCGGTCTCACCATCCATAATCACTAGGCGCAAATCGTTTTACGCCTGCCACAATAGCAGCATCAATCAGATTTTTCTGGGATCGTTGGTCGGGGTCTGAAAGGGTTTGGACAAAGGACAGGAGGGTATGAGTTCCACGGAGTGTCTCCACCAAACTATCCTTGTCATCGTAATCGACCTTTTGCCAGCGTATCTCAGGTGCGAATGGCTTTGTTGGGGCATCCTACTGTAGTATCAGTACACTGATGGCAGAAGCAGGATTAAAGAAAACACTTACACTTCTGCTCAAGATGGTGATTTCATGTTTCTTCGCGGCCGCGAGAGCGTCAATTATTTCTCGAGAGACCTCTATTGATTGTCAGAGTATGCCAGACTATGTCGCTATCATTTTGGACTCACGTCCAGAACCACCAGCCACAGCGACTTTCACCATTTTTGGAGTTTGGATGGAATGAGCTTCCAGATTTTGGGAATAGCCTGAAAGTGTCTCAATGCACTTATGACAGCATGAGCTTGGGGGATCTTATATACCCACTTGAGGATATCCTTTATGCTTTTCGATGCTTGTAAGTCGTTGGACACCTGACAGTCATGGCATTGCTTGAAAGTTCAACAAATTCCGAAACGGGAAGGTGCCTGGTGGGTCCAGTGAGCGCCTTCCTCCGCCGCGGCGGAGTTCTTTCCTCCTCCTCCTCCTTTCATCCACCACATTCTTAGGCAATAGTTACGACCTATACAAAGATGCTTCACACTCCAGGCAGACTGAAATTTGTATCTTGAAACAAAACCTGAAATGGAAACCCGAAGGAAACACCCAAGCGGTGACCAGTTTGAGACGTGGTCCGCGGCGGAGACATCAAGTACTCCCAAGAAACGCAAGGTACGAAAAGGTACACTGTCCTGCTGGGAGTGCAAACGGCGCAAAATCAGATGTTCCTTTGCAGCACCGACAGACGCCATCTGCGATGGGTGCAGGAGTCGTCAGACTATATGCATTAGTCAAGAATTCCACGATGAGCCGGCTTTGTCTCAGAAAAAAGTTGATCGGCTTAGTCAAGTAAAATCACTGGTTGAGCAGCTGGTCAATCAAGGGCACCGAGAAAGGTCAGAAATACTGAGAAGGGGTCAACCGAGCCAAGATGGTATTCAATCGGCGGTGAGCGACTTCTCATATGGCCTACACATCCGGCTAACGATGAGAAGTATAGTATCGAATGCAATGATATTGAAGTTGACCTACACCAATCGATTGGCAGCGACTTGGATGCCGTTAATCGTGCCCTCATAGAGGTGTGGCCCTGCCAGAATGATCTTGATACTATCCTAAGCATACCAGTTGGCGTTTCCGTCCTTTTGCATGGCGTGGTCTGCAAGTCATACTCTGCCTATTTCTCCGGAAATTTCCCATCACCGAGCCAAGTATTGCAGCTACCCCCAGCGGTATCTCATCCGGTTATCGTTGCAAGAAGATTACTTTTATTAGCTACTTTCTTGCAAGGCATTCCGCCATGCTCCTTTCATCAGCTGGATGATCTAAATTTAGACTACGAGAAAATCATGTCTCGTGCGTTTAGATCAGCCACTCGTCTCGTGACAAGTGATGAGGAAATGGTCAACTCACTCGACGGAATTGAGTGTATTATGATTGAGAGCATGTACTTGAACAATGCTGGAAATCTCCGCGGGGCCTGGCTAGCAAATCGCAGAGCTATGGCTGTGGCGCAAACGATGGGGCTACATGGACGTACCAAGTCATTGAGTACGTTCCTTGAGAATGAGACCCGGGGGCGTATCGATCCAAATTATTTGTGGTTTCGCATAGTGTGCACGGACAGATATCTGTCGTTGGTGCTGGGACTTCCGCAGGGTTCGCCTCAAGATTGCTTTATGAGTCTGGACAGTCTAGAGAACTGCATGCCTGTAGAACGAATGGAGCGCTTAGAGTCCATCGCGGGAGGGCTCATTCTTCAGCGCAATAGCTCCGAGCGAACTGATCTTGCAGCAACACACAAGATCGATAGATTACTGCAAGATGCTGCCGGATCAATGCCGCCGAGCTGGTGGTTAGTACCTGATCTTGCAGTTGGTGCCGGCGATGATGGACAAGCGCTTGAAGAGTCTATACGTTTCATGATGCAATTCACGCACCACCATCTTCTGGTGCAGCTGCATCTACCATACATGTTACTGCCGTCTTCCATCAACTCAAGTTATGATTACAGCAAAATGACAGCTGCTAATGCGAGTCGTGCGATAATTGCACAATATGTCTCTTTCTATGATTTCATTTCAGCACCGGCATATTGCCGTGGTGTCGACTTTATAGCGTTCATTGCAAGTACGACATTGTGTCTTGCACATATTCAGGCTGGGAGTCAACAAGATAATGATGCCACTTTTCTTCAGACACTTCAGCACCAACGCTTGATTGATCGAGGTTTGTTGGAACGTCTGCTTGAGATAATGCAGAAGATGGCCGAGAACAATAGTGACGTCGTTGCCAGGAAGATCTCTCGTATTCTCCGACCACTCCTGGATATAGAGGATAATTCCTACAAAGGGGATTGTTATCGAATATGTGCTTCAGAGACCGTTGAGCCGGAATCCAAGTGTGTGGGTGAAACGAACGAAGCTCCACACGAACTTCGTATACAGATTCCGCACTTGGGTACTATCGTGATCGAGCATCGTCCTCCTCTGTCTCAAGCAAGTAACACGAACCTTGTTTATTGTGAGCCAGAATCGAGCCAGGACGTATATCCTGAGCAAGGACCACCATGGCTATTTGATTCAATACCTGGACTGGAACCAGACGTAGATGACTGGGCATTACAAGGAGTTGATATAACGCTGCTTAACAACTTGATTGGATGCGGACCGAGTTAGAGTTGGAGCACAAATCACGATGTCGGAACTACGCTCCTAATATTCTAGAATAGTCAACGTTCGAGGTCCCTGCGTCGGCTATCTACGTATCCACTCGGACCATCTCAGATCTTTTCTGGCATGATAATATGCTTGTCATCATAATAATCATACCATCCATCGATAACATGATGGTACATCTGCAAGTTGCGACTTAGATGCCAACCTGATTCTGCCTTATCAAATTAGATGAACCATCCATTCATCCGTGAGGTCCAACCGCAAGAACGAGTTGGGTCTATGTCGACATCAACACCAACCAGAACGATGGTAGATAGATCCATGGCACAGATGGATGTCACCAGCTATAGAGTATATTCACGAGACAATCGGATAAGAGGTAGTATTTTACGCAGATGATACCGTGGCAGTGGGTTAAGCTAAAGCTAAGCTGATAAGCGGCTGCAGGGAGGGAGGTACCTTATCAGCGCTAGACAATATGTACCAGCTTATCGCCAAATCAACCATATTTCTAATACCATTGGTAGTTGGCCGCTGCGTTGTTGTCTTAGACGTTGATAGGTGATGTTGTGTCCGGAAACAGTCCTGACTCGAGACCCCTGTAACTGTGACAGCTCGAGTCTTTGTGCTGGGTGATCACCGAACGACATGCAATCGACGCGTGCTGATTGGGCCGCGCATCTCCACCGGCCGCACGAATCAAAATGGCCACGTGAACACCTTCTCCTTTTTTCGTGAAACACGATGACCGAGTACTAAAGAGGAGGGCCAGAGACTCGAGGGCTGGTATCTAAATTAGTTACACTGTCAACTTACTCTAAAGGTTTGTATTATTCCTATTAAGGCTCCGTTGGTGTTAGTGAGTCAGCTTGATCCTTCGTATCACTATGGAGTTGGTCCTTCGAACCATCAGACGAACAAGAACGAAATGGCACGGTATCCTTGTCTTCATTTACAGAACCACACAAATTGCGGATAACTCCAGAGTCTCGTGCCCCTCGAAGATTGATCGAGATGAAGTTGGTCGGTGAAAGGAGGGGAAGTGGAGAGAGCAGAGCTCGCCACATGTTTCCATGTGTCAAACGTGGGTTGCCAGCTTGCCGTGCGAGAAGTCTGTCTTGGGGTCGACCTGGGTCTTGAATTGCTGGAGGAAACAGCAGCATCGATGTTGTAGCGTTACATAACTGTTTCGATAGTCTATTAATAAATTAACGAACCTTTCTGTTTCTTTTGTTGCTTCTCTGCTTGACGGAGCCACGGAGTAGGTTCTGGGGCGAAGGTTAACTTAGTTTTGTCTAGCCACTAGTCGCATGTCTCGGTAGTACGTTCCAGCGGCTCTACGCCACGAGAGGTAGACTCTAGTTACCGTCACGTATACAGAGCGTATGTAAATCGTGGATCAAGCACCGACTCCAATCTTTGGCAGTCAATGGAATTGTTTTCAGTTTTACTTGTCCAGACACAGCTCATGGCCGATGGCACACAATCATCTGATTCTGATGTTACGGTGTAATCCGGGGAGACGCCGCGCTAAGCTCAAACAGGACACGGGAGGTTGCAACGCTGCTATCAGATGGAGTTCCTAGGAGTGGTGACTGACCAATCAGAGTGATGCAGCTAGGCCACATTCCGTAAGGCGCGTGGCATCCCATGGGTCCGGGAAGATAAGAATTGGGAGCCACAGCCAATAGGATTCGCAAGCCTCGATGAAAGTGGGGCTAACGAACTGTCCGTTGTCTCTTTGTGCGGGAAGCTGCGCTGACTTTTTCCCTTCCCTTCGTATGTATTCACATAGTTGTTAGTAGTATGTGCTGGTGCTACTATTGTTTAGTATGCTGGCCATCTCGGTATATACTGTAGGGCAATAAGAAGAAAAGGTTCAAGTTGAAAAGGCAGATCATGAACAGAATCATGCATCTCATGCGACCAATGAATCTCTGAATACCAGCTTTCCATATCATGAGGCTGACGGGGTTGCATTGGAAACACGACCCCAGATCCAACAGCCCAGAGTCCGACTGAGAAGTAAGTAACCATAGCATGTTGCCGGTAAAGGGCTCAGGAGTAACTAATCAAGCAAGCAATGATTAAGGAGGCCGTCAGAAGTAACCAGACATGCTAACCTGTTGATGTGACTCCACTAGTAGCTTAGTGCTCTTAGTCGTTGGTAGCTAATCGAGTGGGGCGCCTCTCCAGCTGCGATAAAAAGATCAGATCGCCTCGTCCAGACTCGACTTGTTTCTTTTCTTCCGTGTCCGTCCTTTCTTCTGTATATACTATATACTGAAGTATATCTGTGTATATATATTGATATATATATATATATACAAATATAAAACCAAAAAGATATTCATTTATCTGACTTCAACTGGCCGACACAATGTCCGACTCCGTCGATCCCCAGGTCGAGGCCTACCCCAACGAAAAGGGAACCCACGAAGCCGTCATTAACGAGGCATGGACTCCTGACCAGCTGCCCGAGGGCTGGATGTACAGACGTCGCGGTAGACTCCCGTGGTACGCATCGCCTGCCGTCCAGCTCGGTTTGGTGGCATTCGTGTGTTTCTTGTGTCCCGGTATGTTCAACTCTCTGGGTGGTCTCGGTGGAGGTGGTAAAACCGATCCTACCTTGGCCGACAACATGGTAAGCTCTCCTTGTACTTCGGATATGATCTTTTGGAATGGTCTTGTCGAAATGCGCAGACGTTGACTCCAGATATAGAACATCGCCCTCTACTCGACCTTCGCCGTGGTGGGTTTCCTGGCTGGTACCATTGTCAACCGTCTCGGTGTTCGCTACGCCATCGGTTTCGGTGGTATCGGTTACTCCATCTACTCCGGTTCTTTGCTCGCCTCCGTTCACCACAATGTCCCTGGCTTCAACATCTTCGCCGGTGCTTGGCTCGGTGTCTGCGCTGGTGTCCTATGGGCAGCTCAGGGTGTCATCATGGTTTCTTACCCAACTGAAGCCCAAAAGGGTCGCTACTGGGCTTGGTTCTGGGCTATCTTCAACATCGGTGGCTGTATCGGTAGTCTGATTCCTCTCGGTCAGAACATTAACGTCAAGGTGGCCGCTACTGTCAACGATGGTACCTACATTGCTTTCATTGTCTTAATGGTCATCGGTGCCGTCTTGGCTCTCTTCCTCGTCGATGCCGATAAGATCATTCGATCCGACGGTACCAGAGTCATTCTGATGAAGAACCCCAGCTGGTGGTCCGAAATTAAGGGTTTGTATACCTGCATCATCGCCGAGCCCTATATCATCTTGCTATTTCCCATGATGTGGTCCTCCAACTGGTTCTACACATACCAGGAAAACGCCATCAATGCCGCCTACTTTGACACCCGTACCCGTGCCTTGAACGGTTTCCTATACTGGTTCGCTCAGATCTGCGCTGCTTCCGTGATTGGCCCTCTCCTCGATAACGCCAAAATCCGTCGTTCAATGCGCGCCCGCGTCATGTATGTTACTCTTATCGTCTTGACCTGCGCCATCTACGGTGGCGGTTGGGCCTGGCAGAAGAACTACGACCGCGCCGACGTCGTCACGGACGCCGCTCCCTTCTTCCAAGCTTGGGACTGGGATCATTCTGGCTACGTTGGCCCCATGTTTTTGTACTTCTTCTACGGTGCTTACGATGCTGTCTGGCAAGGCTGCATGTACTGGTATGTTCCTGACCCCTATTTATGGCATTCTGTCATCTATTTCATTTCTCATGCTAACGATTGTCATCAGGGTCATGGGCGCTCTTTCCAACTCCGGTCGTCGTACCGCCAACTACGTCGGTTTCTACAAGGGTCTCCAATCCGCTGGTGCCGCCGTCATGTGGTCTCTTGACTCTCACAAGCTTTCCTACAAGGCAGAATGGGGCACAAATTTGGGTCTGCTTCTCGGATCCCTTCTCATCGCGGCCCCTTTGATTCTTATTCGAATCAAGGATCACGTCGAAATCGAGGATGACTTAGCCGATGTCGATGAGACCATCGAGGACGTCGTTCCTACCGTGCCCCTCGAGAAGACTCAGAAGGTTTAAATGCCGGTCCCTTTGCATACGGAACCTGTGTTTCCTGTCCTCCTCAGTCTCAATACCATTTGTTCAACACGACTTTGATCTGTGATGCGAAATCGATGGACGAACGAATTTATATACCCTATATGTCTTGCAACTCATTTATTTATAATATCGATAAAGTGTGGGGGTGTGATTGACGCGTGTAATTATTGAGCCTTCTCGGTGTCATCTGATTCGATTTACTATTATCTGTGAACTCTTTTACTTGAACGTAGTCCAATTTGAGCCCGTTACACGGAAGCTATATTGTATAACAACTTGTCCGAGCAGGTTGTGACATGTGTTCATGACCGGCGTCGAACAAATGCTCAACCTCCAACTGGCATGATAGTCGTCGTACCCACCATATACACCACTACATGCACGTTTTCAGGAGTCTCGCACGAGTCTCGCTCGATGAGGGGCTGGATTTGTATTACTACTCGATTTTACTCGACCTCGACATCATCTTCATCGTGTACGGCGCGTACTTTCACCAATTTTCAGGACGGTACATCAGCCGAGCACGTGTCTAGCAAGCCTGAAGTGTCGTATCTACATCGCACATGTTTAACGCCATATCTCTAGGAAGAATCGTCGTAATAAATAATATTTAGATTATTTGAAGTTCGTGAGCAAGGTCGTAGACTAGATCATAGTTTAGGAAGAGTCAATACACGCCATCTTTCTCATAAATATACACCGACGTGAGCTCCCGTCAACTTCAAGTTGACAGAGTGCTTTTGCATATCCTGTCCGAGAACAGCGATCTGGCTAATTACTACGTTGCCGACATCGTAGCCAAATGTACCCGTCATAGAAAACAGGCCATCCAAGTAGTTGAAGTTGATCACGGAGGTCTTGGTCTGGTTGATGCTATCTCCATCATCAAGATACAGATTTCCAGATGCTTGGCCGAGACTGTTGGGTGCAATGATGATCTCAAAGTCCTGTTGACGCAACAGCGCGGTTGTGTTGGCAGAAGCGATTCTTTGAGGAATGATACTGCCGCCCTTGTAGTACAAAGGAATCGTATCGAAGGCGATGTTGCTCAAAGTAACTGCTGCTCCCTTTCCTGTCACGGGCTTTCCGGTATAGAAATCGTAAAATATGTCCTTCGGGAAATAGACTGAAACTGATGTCGAGTTCTCATCAGTCACAGGTGCTACGAGAATGCTGTCCCCCCAGAAGAACTGGTAAGGAAGTGTAGCCGTGTTCAGGTCAGAGGGGTACTCGAAGAACATAGGATTGATCATGGGCGAGCCGGTTTGTGTCTGTGTCCACAACGCCGTGTAGGCATAGTCCAACAATCGGTAGCGAATGTCAATGGCAGCACGGGCCGCTTGAGCAATAGCTTCGGTCCGGTAAAGTTCGTGTGGAGGAGAAGTATTGTCAGAGTGATCACGGAAGAACGGTGAGAATGCACCTAGGAACACCCAGCGGGAACATAGCTCATCAGTTGTCGTGCCGTCGTACCCACAAATGTCACTTCCAACCATAGGAACCTGGTAAATAGCTGCAAATTCTTGAAGTTCTGCAATTGTCCAGCGGTAGTGGTCCCAGTCAGCGTGGTTGTCGCCAAGCCAATGACCGACCTGGCGACCAGCACCGGCAAAGGTGGAGCGAGTAATCCTGCGGAGTGTTAGTCAACGTCCTGTACAAAACGTGCTTGTACTTACACAAGGGGGCGGACAGCGGGTCTACGATTAAGCATAGCGTTTCGGCTGGTAGCACTCATCATGGTGCCGTACATGTTGTGAGTATCGTATTCAGCAAGACCATTCTCATGGATGAGATCAGTCTGAATAGTCAAGTTGCTGATAGAACCAGCGGTATCGTTGATGGTATATTTAGGGTTGATCAAGTCACGACCGGGAAGACCGAGCATAGAGCCATCTCGTTTGTGTAGTGTAGCAGCAGCTGGAGAGCGAACGAGAGGAACAGGTGAGATTCCTCTCTTCTGGTTCCCAGAACTGGTGGTAATAGTGTCCGAAACAGACTGTAATCCAGTGTTGCAGTCACCAGTAGTGATAGTGCGGTTGCTGCTCTCATATATCCAGCTACCGTCGCTCTCCTTGCGAACGTATTCGTACGAGAATGTGCTGTTGGCGGGCATCTGCACAGTCAGCTGCCATTCTGGGTAGTCATTGGCGCTCATTGCGACAGCGCCAGAGACTACACCGTCTCCGAGAGTAGGCGAGTCCCCAAGAACATAGATATTTTCACCATAATATGTCTCCGCGTATACGGTGAAGTTCACGTCGGCAACGCATTGCGGTTGGAAGTCAGGCCCAAACCCGGCAATAGGCCGTGGAGACGAGAGACGAACTGCCGGAGGGGCAGGAGGGTCCCCAGCAGATTGAGCAAACGCAGCGGGATCAGAGCAAGGGTATGTACAGAAGTTCGAAGCTTCATTCATGTCAATCCAAAGAGCATCAATATCGACACCACTGTCGGGATCGAAGAAAGTCGAAAATTGATCATTCCAGTAAGACTGTGTGCTTGATGCGAACCAGTCAGGGAATGCAGCAACACCAGGCCAGACCACACCTTGGTATACGGAGCCATTAGAAACCGTCAAGAAAGCACCTGCGTCGACACCATCGTTAAATGCAGTATAATCCTGATAAGCCACTGCAGGGTCAACCATCACAATGTAATGCTGGTTATGTTCATGAAGATAAGACACAATTTGGCGGACGAGATCGACGGGATATCTCAACGGGTCGAGGGTGAACACTTTTCGCAAGTCCATATAGTCTGATCACTGTTAGCAGCCGTTGAGACACAGTCTTGCCAAAGAAGTCATACCAATATCAGTCCATTGAGTTTCGAGAGGAATGTTTGCAGCGCTGTAATTAGCGATGATTTCGGCAACCTCAAAGACGTCTTGGTAGCCGTAGCGACAGTTGTGGAAACCGAATCCCCAGTATGGCATCATGACTGCCTTGCCGACGGTCTCGGAGTATTGAACGGCAACCTCTTTGGGAGTTGAGCCAGCCAGGAAGTAGAAATCCAAAACACCTCCTAGAGTATTGTACTCCAAATATTGGCCATTGGCATCTTGATTGATTTTGATGTCCATTCCATTGCTGTTCAAGAGGAACACACCGTGGGTGCCCTTAGATCCACGATGGTCAAAGTATACAGGATGGTTTCCGTACAAGTTGGTGTATTGCGGGGTCAAGTAAGCATCACGGGACCAAAGAGTTCGGGAGTAATTATTTGTTGGCAGTGGGAAAGGATCAGTGCTCTCACCCAGACCGTACAGGTAAGGGTTTTCAGGAAGACTGGTGCGCAGTCCAAGGTATTGAGATTCAAAGATCAACGGTTGGCCGGCTGTGTCGAAAAGCACTTCGCCATTTGACTTGCGTGTCACTTTGAATGAGAAGGGATTACTCTCAATTGTAACCTTCAAGTCAGACTTTGCGGGCTTGATGTTTGAGCTTTCTGGTCGTGGTAGAACGGAGGTCGGCACTTGGTAGACCTGCTCGGCCGCGTCGTAGATCTTAACGTGAAGGCGAGTCTCTAGATAATACTGGTCAGTGACAAACAGCCACGATATTTTTATGCGCGTTCCCTCACCGGTCTCGTACTCAACCTGGAGCACTAAATTGTCCAAATCCGTGCCATACACATTGCAAGCAGCTTCCGCCAAAGTGAGGTCGGCACTGACGATGCTTCCCCCGCTTGTTTTTACATTGGTCGCTTTGTAACCGGGGCAGGTAGTCGCATCACGAGCTGCCAGTGCAGCGGCACTGGCACTAGCAATGAGGCATCCTGTAGCCATTAGGCCTTTCATGATTGACGTTGACCGCATTGTCGTGGTTGGGAGTGAGCGGCATCAACACAGAGCAATGAATTCCGATTAACCATCCCTTGCAGTGAAGGATCGTCGTCTGCCTTTATATAACCCCGCCAGAATGAACTTTTCTTTTCCCGGCTTCTGCCATGTCCAGTTTATTTCATACACAACCGGGCTGTGGTACCGATAACATACGGCCGGCCGACCGGTTCCTCAAAGAAAAGGCAAGAAAGCGTCAATCGGCCATCTCTAGTCCAAGAATTAAGTATCTAGGTGTGCTGCAGTGGAGCTGTGCTGCTTTGGCGTGGAGGAATGCGTTAGTGCGATGTCACCTTGGGAAGCTCGTGGCTCGCAGTCAGGAGATGGGGTGGGGGATAGACTTGATCTCGTCCTTGGAGTGTCCGTGAGCCAGCCGGGTAGAAGCCGGAAATTTGATCTGGTCTGATTCTGTGCAGTACAAAGTGGCCGATGACTCGGTGAATGGTGAATGGTGTTGGTGTTCCTTGTTTTTGCATTGATCGTCGGTGTGGGAATACTAAGATAAATTAGTAGTTGGAGTCTTGAAGTCTTGGACGAGTGGGAGAGGTCCGCGCCTTCCCAAAAGGACCTTCCCCGTGGGGCTCCTGCCACCAGTGACCACAAACCTCGTTTACTGTACTTTTCACTCAAGAGGCTAGTAATATTCGTCTTCCTTTCTGCCTCCTCCTCCTCCTCCTCTTCTTTCTCTCCCCCAAGTACATTCATTCTGAGTAGGCTTCTAGCTCGAGCCACCATACCAGCTGCAGCTAGTCAATGCTTGTTCTTCGCGCTCCTAGCCCGTTATGGTACTCTGCTATACCGATCTTCTCTAGCCTCTGTTTAGACCTCACGACCATTCGGAAATGCCGGCACACCCATAATACTGTGGTCGTCGTTTGGCCTAATTGTATCGGTATATTCCGCTCTACGAATCATCTCTGTTATTTCATAGATCGGCTGGCATTGTGTTAGGCTGACAAGGAAAATGCAGTCGAATTATACGAAACGACCTCGCGTGAGCTGCCTTCTTTGTGCGAAAAGCAATCACTGATCAAAGAAAAGGGAATAGAAATCCCGACCGAAAATGCTTGGACGCGCCGAGCTGCTGTAATTTTCGTCGCAAGCCGAAGCGATTGACGGAACATCCAATTTAATGAATCATTGAAAAGTCGATTTACAGTGCCCGCCGTTCATTTGATAATCAACCATAGTCCTTTCAGCTTCAACCTTACGATCATCAAGACCCGCAAATATTCCGGTGGCTGTAATAGTCCCAGCATGCTCGAGCAATGGAGCTTGAATTTGATTGCCTACCCCGCTTCACGGGGCCGGGATCCCCCCAGCCTAAGCTAGAAGAGGCTGCAAAGCCTAGGGTGTCCCGGTCAACATGCGGGATACCGTCATACCTGTCTGTTGAGTGAAGAGTCACCCATTGAGCTAAGGTTGCCTAGCGGACTTATTCTAAGAACGAGCTTCGTATGGTTCGGGGAAATTCTCGCTCTTTAATATAATATTCCACTCCATACACACCACTCTTTCTATAGCTTGATTCCACAGCTCTTGCATATCATGCGTCTTTTTTCTCCAAGATCGCTTCCACGATGCCGTCTCCATCTCCCGGGGGCGCCCAGTACTTGACCAGCTTGAGTCCAGCTTTCTCGAGTAACACCCTCCATCGGCTGACTGTTCTCGTCATGCCAGAATGTAGTACCATCATACCCCAATCCAGTAAAGCAGGATAAAGGTGGCAATCGATATCCTGCAAAACATTCTCTCCCAGCAACAATCTGGAATAACCCGGCTTCATCACTTTGGCTACCCGTAAGAAGATTCGCACAACATCATCATCTGGCCAGTCATGCAGTACATGATGCATGAAATAGATTCGCGCGCCTATCGCAGCATGACATTAGCGACTGTGATGAAGATCAGGACACGAAGGTGGGCTCCATACCTTGGATAGGTTGTTCTTGAAAAAAGTCGTGTTTCACGGCCTCTATCCTCGGGTGTCTATCATAAGTGTCATCGATGACTACTGGTAGGTCCTCTAGAACATATCGCCCTTTCGCATCGGGAAAGGTGTCGATAAATTTGTTCAAGTCATGGCCTTGTCCACCGCCGACGTCGACCAGCAGGACATCCTCATCTTTCCCACTTGAACCACTGATGAGCTCCTCCTGGATCGGGAACCAATGGACCCAGTGTGGTCTATTCCCGCGAACACCGGTCATGAAAGTATTAAATATCTTGGTTGTTGTAGGGTCTTTGGCCCAATGGTCAAAAGTTGTCTCCTTTATATTGTGGGCGTACTGAAACGGGCCGTGCAGGACGTCTGTGGGGGACTTGTAGTCATTTTCTGCGAAGTATTGTGGAAGTTTACCATAAACAGGCAGTGAGAGATACCTATAGGTCTGGTTAGCTATGCAATCCTATAACAATGGGAGCCGCCTACATGTGCTTGACGCCAGCCTGAAGTGACTCAGTATCTTTCAACGCTCGAGTGATAGCCGTTGGTTTGAAGGACGTATCACCGACTTGATCTACCCAACCCATCGCCGTGAGAAGCCGAAGTATGCGGACTAACTCTGTTAATGATAGTGTACCTGACCACACTAGGGTAGGCGTCGGGATCCCTCACTCAACAATTCGGTATCAGCGCCTGTATTTGATGCCAGCACAGATATATCCTTCGCTTCGGGCCCGTCGCCCAGGTGGTGGCACAGCTGTAGATCGACGGCTATGCGGACGGCGGCGGATTGGGCAGGCTGCACCAGACATTATTTTCTATGTAAATGAGAAACGATGTAAGGAAAAAGATGACGGTACCATGGACGAGTTCATCAGTACCACTTCCTGCGGTCTCTGTAAAGCCACGGTCAATTTCCGGACGAGATGCAACGCGTCGGTGCGAAAATTCTCATTCTCATAGATTGAGCGGTCAGACTGTTGCTCAATGGCGGATATTTCGCTGATCAAGGACGATATCCTGGTTGACTCTGGAGAAGCCATTGTACTCATGATTTCTATCCTGCAGTCTATCAAAAAAATCTCCAGTGTGAGGTGCTGTGCGTTTCTCTGGATTTTAGAGCGATGATAAGAATTCACGTCTGGCCTTCTGGACGGTCATTGCTCTGTATCTACACCGGCGTGTATCCGAGGAATGTGAGGTGGGTTGCACTGCATCCAGACAGCGAATAGATGCATCTTCCAATAGCTGCGTGCGGTACATGTCATTTTCGGTTCGTCTATATTTTCTTACTGGGTTTCTTGATGTATCACATTTCAGATCGGAAGCCGTCCTAGTGTCGGAATTAGGGTCGATAGCTTCGAGTTTGGGGATGAGCTAGGGTTATGAAGTGGAAGTAGGGGGATAGTCTCCTACGTATCTCCGATGATAATTTTTGTCAGAAGATCAAGAAAAGAATGAGGTACAACAGGCGAGCGCTCCAGGTCTGTGCCTGCATAAGTGAAGAGATATAAAGAAGAAGATTAATACATCCTCGAAATCTAATATCATTGCCGTGGCTTTTTAGCCTTTAATCGATCTCCAAAGCCAATATCGTCCCATAGTTGGGGCCCGAGATTGCACCAAAAGTCTATGTGGTCAAAGACAGGGCAATGATGAATCCTCCTTGACAGGTCAAAAAGGCCGAGTAATTTCTACTGATAGAAGTGTGCTATACGAGATAGTTTTACTTTTTCTAGCATCTTGCGAGACAGTGGCTGACAACCTCAAGTTCGGGTTTCTGTAAACGAAGCCATAGGAACGTCAATTCCTTGTTCGCTATTACTATTCTTTCCAACCACATTGAATCCGTCAATATCATCACCAAAATCGAAGATAGGATGTATTCATGGCTGCTGCGAAGTGAGCAATCCATAAGTGAAACGGACTGTAAAAAGAAAGTCCTTCCAACTTTCCACATTGCTTACTTCGTTTTGCCTTTCCAATGATCAAAATTATCAAATGACCAACCACTAGCAAGAAGGATATAGAAAAGCGCTCGTGATGGACACTATGCCTTGCTAGGAGTTGTCGTCTTGCTGTACTTGATTATACTTGCCAGCTACCGTTCATTCCTCCATCGTCTGGCCAATTCTCCTAGTCTGAAGGTGGCAGCTATCACTCGGTATTACGAGGCGTACTCTGCTATCGTAAATAGTGGACAACACTTATTCGAGAACGCTCAATGCACAGAGTATATGGCGAGTCTAAATCAAACTTCTGTACCTCTTTACTAAACTGGAGGAAAACTTTTAGGCCCTATCATACACAATGGTACCTACGAGATCCACGTCAGCGATCCAGCTTTTTGTGGTGTCGTATACTGACAGAAAGGTCACTGAAACAAGTAGGACCGGTTCAATGTTGCGTTCTCAGCTCTAAGAATGGCCATCCGCTCTAGTGACCGTCATCTTTATCAACGTCGTCGTGGTGCTTTGGACCTTTTCTTCTCCGAGACTGCAGTGGCGAGACGACAAGATGTAATCGACGTCGAAATACACAACTGACAGATCGTCTGGTAGACAAAAATCAGCCAGAGTCCATTCTTCAGAGTAACGATTGCCTAGTCATATAGTAAGTCATCCTCACAGGATCCCAGTCTGAGCCATTAAATTGAGATGCATGTAGCCTTGCATGGACTGAACTGTATTTGACTGTCGTGGCCCGATTTCGAGAATTTGATTTCACTTTTGAAGGACACACCCTAGAGGACATTGAGCCAGCCAGCGATCAAATCATCGTAGGTAACAGAGCTCACAATGCCCAGGTGGCCTTGCCGTGCGAGTCAACATACATATTTTGAATAAAAGATACCGACTTCGTTTGCTGAAAAGATATTCATTGCATTTTGGACCGCCAAATAAAACAAAAACAAAAGGATAAGTCCAGATTAAGAAGTAGCGAGAAACTCTATAACACCATCTGGCATGACATGTTTAATTCTCAGGCTACGCATACCAATGATCAACAATGCATAATGATGCTCAGCTCTAGAGCTGTAGTGATCTCCATCGAAGGTTAATTAATACTCAAATATCATTGGCTGGTTCGTACATTCACCTCGATATGGCGGATGTCAGCCCTAACTGATAGTTGGGCGGCTGCGATTGGTTGGATCGTATAGTCTTTTATAAAACTCCGAGCTGAGACTACGTACTGCGACACATGGAAGGACGAGGGAGATGGGTATAAAATGATGATAGATTTCTTTCTATTTCCTTGAATCAAAGACTTAGTCACTCCAATCAGAAGAGTTTGAAACACAATGGCCGCCCTAAAGTACAGCATTCCTGAGGAATTCAAGGACCAGCTTCGCTTCGTCGAGGCTGCCGACACTCGCTCATATGATGAAATATTCGCATCTCTGCGTAAAGCAGCTCCCTTGACCTCTTCTGAGAAGAACATATGGGCCTTCTGGGACACCGGGATTGACAAGATGCCCGCTTGGACCCGTCGCAATGTTGTCAACTGGGCGCGTCTGTGCGGTCCGTCATGGACGATTCGAATTCTCGACATGGTCCCCGACTCCCCCAACAATGCATTGAACTTTGTTCCTCCTGTCATGCTTCCAGAGACATTTATCAAGGGGACGATGAAGGGTCCCTACACTGGCCCCCATAGTGCGGATTTCCTTCGTGGCGCGTTGACATATCTTTACGGCGGTGTGTTCATGGATGTCGGAATCATTCTCGTTCGTAGCCTGGACACGATGTGTTGGAATATCCTTTCCGACCCTTCAAAACCTCAACGAATCAGTGTGCCATGGTTGTACGGCACAACAATGGCCAACCATTTCGTTGCGGCCCGCCAGCATGACCCTTTCATCAAGAGATGGCATGATCTGTTCGTGTATCTATGGAGCGGGAAAGATATCTACGAAGGTCTGTCGGCAAATCCGCTGATGGCGTTCACTGCAAAACTAGACTTCTCCGCCTCGCGCAAGAGAGGATTTGCATGGGATTTCCAGGTGGAGCCGAAGGTGGTGTTTGACTATATTACCCAGGTCACTGCTTGGCTACGATTGTGTATGCTGGAAGATGCCGGTGATGGGTTCAGTTGTGCGGATTATGCGCAGAATAATATCCTTTGGTTTGATGCGCTGGAGGAGGATTGGGCCGCGGAAAAAGTTATTGGCTATCAAGGCGAGAAGTTGTTTGAGGTTTTGACGACGAGACTTGATGAGGATCCGGAATCAGAGCGGTACAAAAAGGCATACGAGACTGTGTGGAGGATCTTGGCGAATTCGAGTATGCAAAAGGTTACTCATGGGAAGAAGTTGACCAAGACTGAAGCTTTGGGTGTGTTGTTGGACAAGCTGGAGAATGCGAATAAGGATATTGAACCTGGTACTTTTGCAGATTTGTTGAGATATGGAAGTGTGCATTTCGAGCAGACTCGTCCTCATATTGCTTTCATACAGACTGAGAAGCCTGCTGAGACGATGAAGAAGGGAGTTTTTGAGCCCTAGTCAATAAGAAATGATATAAGCGACATGAATCAATAAGGAATGAATATAGAATTGCAGACGATTCTTGCTATTGTACATTGAGTCAAGTAAGGTATGATTGCGAATAAAAAGACCAAAATCGTGTCATGTCACCAGTAAACCCCTGACTATTTCCTCTGCTCCGTCAACTCCAACAGTTGAAGGTTACCCTGCTTTTCGAGCTTTGTCTGAAATCGTTTCACCCAGTTGTCCAAGGCACCCGGCTCAAACCTGCCCATAGTGTTCTCCCACGCAACATCACCTGCGATCCTTGCACGCTCCCACATAGCCGGCTGGAAATCTGCAATGGCGGCAGCAATATCATCGGGCTTGGAAATGATGGCATTGGCAAGATCCATGGCATCCGTCATTGCCAAGTTCACTCCCTCGCCGGCAAACGGTGTCATCAGATGAGCTGCATCTCCAATGAGCGTGACTTTTTTGTGTGATGGCCATCTCAATCCTACAGGGAGCATGTACAAAGAGCTGAGTGCAATATTACCGTCACATTCATCAAATACTGTGCAAAGCTTTGGATTCCAGTGTGCGTAATCCTTTTTGAGAGCATCACGAATGGACTCCTGGTCGTTCGCGTCGATGCCGGATGTTTTGATCCAGTGCTCCGGCCTTCGGCCAAAAGCATATACCAGTATCGAGTCACTGTCGTTGCGTTGATAAGCCAACGCCAAACCGTCGTTCTCTCCGATCGCATAGTAAGTTCCTTTACCGATCATCTCCGAGATAGCGGCATGTTTGGTGCTTGCTTCAGTCAAGTGCATTGCGCAAGCGGAGATGCCCGTGTAGAAAGGAGACACGTAGCAGCACAATGGTCTGATCTTTGACCAGGCGCCGTCCGCCCCTACAATCAGGTCCCAGCCTGATTCAGTGTGATCCTTAAATTGAAGAGAGTCCTCAGTGGCGGCCACCAAGTGATGATTCCACTTGATGACACCTTCCGGGATCGAGTCGAGCAACATCTGACGAATCTGGCCGCGATCGATTTCCGGACGGCCGACGTCCCGGTCTCTTAGTTCGAGGACCGGGTTGCCATGCTTGTCAGCTGCGGTAAAGTCTTGATCATCGTAGCGAGCATGCTTCTCGAATTGGGAAGTTAGGCCGCAGGCAGCTAACGCTGCCTGTCCGGTACCGGGGTGTAGGTCGAGGGAGCCACCCTGAGAACGGGCTTGCGGGGATGCATCGTGCTCAAAGATGGTAGGGGTGATGCCGTTGCGGATGAGAATAGATGCCAGTGTCAATCCAGCAGGACCACCACCGACGATAGCAATCTTGGGAGACATTCTTCGGAGATTTCTATATGATCGAACAAGGAAATGGCTTCTGCTGTAGAGGATTGGACGAAGTCTCGATTGTCTCTGATAATTGATGGATTGTTTGCTTGTTTAGTTTTCTGTTTTTCAGATACATTGAGCCAGCGCAGAGGCTGCTATTTATGCCTGTCAGCCTTGATGATGATGTAGATTGCCTAATCGAGTATACAGCGCGAGAGGAAAGCATCTCGGGGCTAACGGCTGAACGCAGTCAACAATAAGCGAGGCCGATGCCGAACTTCGGTGTTAACGGAGGCAGATCAGGGTTGGTTTAGGGTTTGTTTATTAAGGGTTGCTCCGAGATTGCCGGAGCTTCCACGTGCTCTGCTATGACATCATGTTTCACATGCATCGTCGTCCTTCCTCCTTCCAAGCCGGAGTGTCATGATAAACATATCTCCTACCTTTTCTCCCACTGTGAGATTCAGTTGCAAATCATTGCATCTACAGCCGCATTCAAAGTCACGGATAGAGTCTCGCGTCATGGAGAATCCAGGTACACGCTCTACAATTACTCACCAAAACAAGCCATACTGATTACATTGTAAATATAGTCCGCGAAATCAGAACGGTTATCAAACTGCTCACCCAGTCTCCGCCGAGTCTACAAGCCTCTACAATTGAAAAGTTCTTTACCCCGAATGCCTCATTCTCGCACCCGTTCTGCCGGACCTGGTCCTTCGTCGGCTCACGATGGCTGATCCAGGCCATCTATCGGTTCTACAAGATTCTGTCTCCTCGGATTGATCTCGAAGTGAAATCGATCGGTATGCTTCTAAATCAGGTTTGCGATGTTCATGTATCCATGGTAGATGGCTGACTCCGTTACAATGGCAGCCTTCGACCAAGACAATCTCAAACTCTACGTCACCATCTCCCAGATCTTCTCTATTTTTATTATTCCTTTCTATCTCGCTCCCGTCACCCTGACGACGGTTCTGACTCTGACCACTGACCCAAACGAGTACCGCGGCTACAAAGACTTTGAGAAAACCGGTCGCCAACTTCAAGACTCTGATCAATCGAGCGAAGAAACCAAATTTGACGGCGAGGGCACAAAATACTGGATCTCCTCGCAGGAAGATTTGTATCAGACAAGTGAATTCGTCAAGTTTATTTTGCCGTTTGGTATTGGTGTCTTTGCCGTTTTCATGTGGCATGTCTTTGCGACGGCGGGTTGTGTTTTCGGGTCTTTGGTGTTGTCGCCTGTGACGTGGGCGGAGGAGCGCTTTTCGATGAAGAAAGAAGTCCGCCAGACTTCGGGGCATAATGTGTCGGAGGTAACGGGTAATGTAGTTGAGCATTATGCGCATGAGGCAGAAGAGCTTGTTCATGGTGTTGCGGAGTCGGTAGAAGCAAGACTCAAGGAGGTCTGATTATACTTTCTAGGACGTTTTCTTGTTGTTGATTGCAAATACACGAATATGTGCCGGATTCTGGGACTCTTATCACAATATTGCTCTGTTTATCATTGACCGCTCGCAGTGGATATACCACATTCAATCATAGAATTCATGAAATGTGCACATCTTCCAATTGAAAAAAAAAGATTCAAATGTGTATCCATCGCGGTGATCTAAATGTATGCAAATCATATAGGCTAAGCCAAAGCACCCATTGGGTCCCACAAAGGAAGAACAATAGGATCTTGCTTCAACACATCACGAGTCTCCTTGCTGACGAAGCGCGGATCAACAACGGCCTGATAGACGAATTCGTCCATCCACTTGTCCGTCATGACGAACCAGCCCTTGTCACCTGCACTCTCACCCCATGAGTTCTGCACTCTCCATCGGACAGGTTTGCCATTCTCCACATGCACCGCGGTCAAGACCATGGCATGAGTCATTGCAGACTCTCCCGTCTTGAGACGTTGTTCTTTCGACAAGCCCAATTTGATATTGAAACCGAGGTCAAAGGAGAATAACTCCGTATCCATAATTCCAGAAGTAGAATCGGAGAACTTGCCAACATCACTGCCAAAGAAAACCGGAAAGCCTGCCTTCAGCATGGATATAGCGGCGGCTTTCATTGTCTAACCAAGTCAGTACCGGTAGGCAATGTAGGAGGATACAGCTCAGCTTACCTCCATTTCGACATTCACATATCGAACGGGAACACCTCCAACCACATTTCCCAATCTATCGACAGTCAACAGGCGGTTGTATTCGTTCCTAGGATCATTAACCAGACTGAAGAGCTCATTGACGTCTGCTCCACCGCAAGCCCGCACAGTCTGCCTATCGGAAAGTGCTGATGCGAAAGTAGTAGGTTTTGTGACGACCTTGGTATACTTATTGTCGGCATTATAGAATGCCCAGGTGAATTCTTTGTCAGGGTTTGGAGGCGGTCCCAGCATGATCGTCAAAATGCTATGAATCTCCTGTAGGAAGTAATCTTTGTGCGCGGCAATCAAATCGGTCTTGCCGGCGGCGACGAGCTTGCGCAGCACCAGTGCTTGCTCACGCAATTTGGTTGTGATAAGAGAGCCCATCTTGCTGCTGTTCTTGGCATTGTACGAATCAGGGTAAAGAGTTTGCGGCACCAGTCCGTACTTGTTGACTAAATTGACGACGAAGTCCCACTGACCGCCATCACCGACTGGGCTTGCAAAAAGAGCTTGCACCAAGCGACCCTCAAGGTCTTCTCCTGCTGTCTGAATAGCATGCTCGAGGAACCAGTTTGCTTTTTCAATCTTATCCCAATAGAAGAGATAAGACTGGCTAAGTTCGAACTCTTTGAGGTTGTATTTCTTCATAACGGCAACACGGAAGACATTGGTAGACGCAAATAACCAGCATCGACCGGATGATCGTTGGTTCGTGATTGGAGCTCCTTCAAAGGGTATCTTTACGTTGAAAATCTGGCTATCAGCAACGGCGGCACTGTTGTTGGTCAAGACGGCCGAGAGTGGGTTTTGAGATAATGCCGAGATGGCGAGGCGGTTCTATCTAGTCAGTTGGAGCTCATCCATCTAATGACCAATGGTGTCTTACTCTGGCTGAAGACAAAAGCTTCTCCTCCCATCGTCTCGTTTGGTCGAGAGAGATGGCGCTGACTCTATCGCTGGCCTCGTATGGAGGAGGCACTAGCCTCATCAGTTAGTACATCAAGATAGCTAGCAGAATCTACGTACAGGTATCGTTGTCAACAAAGACATATGCATTCTTGTCGAGACTGAGGCGGCCCATGCCAGCCACAGTCTCTTTTTCGTCAGTTCTTGATGTAGTTTGGCCCATGTTTCCCACAAGCTCTGTGTTCGAGAGAACCAGGAGGATTGAAAAGAGAGTGTGATGGAGGAAAGAGAGAAGTTGGAGATGGACTCGGGGTCACGCGTTATCATCCGAAAGTGGCAGGTGCGGCATGCGGGGGTTATCAGATAAAGGCTATCATCCAATGACAGACGATGTTCGATACAACATTAAAATATCATTGGACGAAAGCCCCGCTCTCAACGGAAGCATCAAGGTACTTATACGCTAACTATATATGGACATATACTTTGTAGTGATCATTTGCAACTAATAAAAAATTACAATAGTTATATTGCTATGCACAAGCAGAAGATAATTTGCTATTAACGAACATCAACGGAACAGACTGAGCACACTATTGACCCATCCGACCTTTTTCTTCCAAGGGTCCGCCGCGAGAGTTCGCCCTGGTAATTTCAAACGATCGATTAGCGGGTGTATGTGTGGATTGCGTATCGAACCGGCGAAAGACATGATCGGCAATCAAGAAGGTTTCGTGAGTAGAGTCTGGACAGCAACGAACTCTTTCATAATATGATGCACTGGTTGGTCGGTGCAGCATTGGATCTGGGAAAGATCCTGACGACCTTGACTTGAAGCTTTCCACCAGGGGTGGCCGAGAAGTGCTCGGTATTCATCTTGAGTTGAGATTTTTGTCTTTGAGACTGTCTTGGTGAGTATTCCGGCTTTGTTTTGCGAGCTGTTCCTGTTATGTTCAGCCAGCACCCTTGAAACAAGAATATAGGTGTTGCAGTGCTTACTCGAATGTGGTATGTGTAAGTTGACACACTCTAGTGTTGAGGACTCAGTATTATAAATCAACGTCTGGGACATTTTTTTAAATAGGAAAGAGCAGGAAAGGACATGAACTTATATAGACTAGGACGGTGAATACCTTCTTGAGACCCATTGTTTCCGAGCGGCGAATTGATGCACTAAATGGTTTCACATCTCTTTCATTCCATATTTGAAGCATTCTTACAATCTCTGCCACAAAGGATCAATGAAATTGAAGGAAATATTTATGGTGAGATAAAAAGAGTTGCACAATGCACTATATTGATCATCTATGATACCATGGAACTGTTGTTTCAAGATGGTTTCAGGCACCTGCACTTGAAAAGATATATTTACATTCCTTTACTCACGCCTACTCGCCATTTCCGTGGGACTCAGTAAACATATCGGAAATTTGTGTTTTCGCCATCTGTCCTGTCTTCGATCTCCACCTGCAAGCCCAAAGCGACTTCATTCGTGTCTGGTGGACCGTAGATGCGATCCCGTCTCTTGTTTTCATAAAGACACAAAACCCTGCAAATCGTTAGTATTGTCCCAAATGCTAAGCCGAGAAGTATCTTACCAGTATACAACTCCGGTGACTGCCATGATTGCAAAACAAACCATCATTGCGAAGATGCCTAATGGGTAATGCGGAGATTGAGATGTCCGGAAGAATTGGGGTCCGACGATGTTTCCAATTGCTATATGTGTCGTCAGAAACAGGAGGTAGATACTGTAGGGCGAAATAACTCACAGTAAAAGACAGCAACAGATACGGAAATAAATGTCTTCTTCGTTGTACCAGCATTGTTGGACGATTGAAGACTCAAAACCAACACCCAGGAGACGTTGTAGAAGCCCATCAAGTATACTCCAATCAGGGAAGCAGTTCTGTGCGAACTGATGTCCAGGGCTAGTGCAAGAGATCAGTCAGCCTATGCTCATTTCTTCCGCAGGTTCTACATACTATGAATCATCACCGAACCTGCCAGTGCCGGAAAACACGAAAGCACCCAGAGAAGGCAGCGGACATTGGGAACTAGAAAAGCGATTGCGGTGGCGGTTATCTGAGCGACGAATGCCACGGCAGCCTGCGGCGTTGCCATAAGTGTAGTCTTTGTCTGCGAAAATCCATAACCAGAGATGATCAGTGGATTGAAATTGGTGATGCCAGCATTGGTGATGGACTGGGCAACCACGTATATGGCTACGATCCAGTATTTGGGATCGCGGAGGACTTCAAGGACATGTGCTACTTTCCATGCCTGTGAAAAGTCAGCTGAGCTGGAAGAGTCACACTAGGAACATGAAGGAAACTTACATTGATGGTAGAGATTCCAGTCTGGTTGTGAGCCGTACGCATCATTGCTTGCTTTCTCTCTTCCTTGCTGTAAAACCACGCCTTGGCAGGGGAGTCAGGCAACAAGAAAACTGTTGCAATGCCAACAAGCATTGTGACAGAGCCGTAGATTAGGAAGATGTACTACTAGAAGATCAGTGGCAGTGCAGCTAAAACTTGTAAAACGAACGTACCTTCCAAGTGGCTAGTGGACCTGATATATGTCCAATTGCATAGCTTAGGATACCCCCGAAAATCTGGTTCAATTAGCAAACGAGCCTGCAATGAATATCACGCAGCGGAACACTCACACCAGCAAAAGTGTTGTACCATAGAGCCGTCCTAATCGGCTGCTCATTTCTGGCGTACCATACGGAGGTGAGCACCATGAAACAGGGCAAGATACCAGCCTCGAAAACTCCCAACAAGAACCTCACTGCAGCTAAGCCAGCAAAGTTGTTACAACCTGCCATACCGCACAGACATGCTCCCCAGCAAAAGAGCATGACTCCAACGTATTTGCCTATAGGGATCTTGGTTAAGAACCAGAGTGCCGGAAATTCCATGCCGAGATATCCAAAATAGAATATGGATCCTAGCCAGCTATATTCTTGGCCCTTTAGATGGGCGTCGGTCTTCATTCCGTAGACTGCTGCATATGCCATTCCATTCTATTAGAAATGATTAGCGGTTGAGAAGGACACAAGAGGCAAAGAGGCTCACCTTGTCAAGAAAGGCCAGAGTCGACGCTATCACCATGAGTGGCAAGACGACCAAATCTGCCTTTAGTCGGAGTCGTTTGCTTTGTTCCTCAGAGAGAACCTCGGTTTCGGAAATGGTCAAGTCATCGATAGTTGCCTCGAGATTCCGCTCGGACATGTCCTTGGCCTTTAGATCGGCAACGTGTTCCTCGAACTCCATGTTGGAAATTGCTTCCGAATTTTGACGATCACAGTCTGCTTTTTAGTTAAGACTTCGATGCACAGAATTTACAACGTTCCAAGGGGCAGAAGGTGGACAGACTTTTATGGTGAAAATTTGCTAAGCACGCAATCGTCGCTATACTTCCTCTATCAGTACGGCCCTCAGCCGACTCAGATCAAGCTTGGCTCACCATGATCGTTATCTCGGATCAAACCGAGTAGCTCTCCACTGGGAACTTTAAAGTTGCTATCGAGTGCCAATGAAATGTACTGTAGAGATGAAGCACACCATGTGTGAAGAGTCCACTTTCTCGGACAGGTCCGAGTGGAGTCGGACGTGTCCGCTGGTTCGGCGAACCAAATATTGAAATTGATGAGGTATCGCGGCTTTAAATTCACATTGTGCGCAAATCAGAAGTGTTGTAGTTTCACAGTCACATATCGTCTTCATCAAAATCAGTCCAGGAATCATGCGAGGAGCTAACGGCACTGGAGCGACCCATGCGGTGGTTCCGGACTCGAGGAACGAGACCATTAAGGTATGATCTACCTTTTTCAAAGATGGGCACATAGCATAAGGCTGATGTGTTGTTTGCAGATTGGCATACGAGATGGTGTGAGCGGCGAGTTTAAGCTTGTTCCTAGGATCGAAGCAAAAGTGTCCGTCTTTGACTCGAATTTCCTGATTGGGGATGGCATCTGGGTGAGTTGCACATCCACCTGAATAGTATTCAAGAACACATTGACCGACTCGATCCGATCTCTAGGAAGGTCTACGAGTATACAACGGCCGTGTACAATTCTGTCGCGAACACATTGATCGACTCTTCCAATCCGCAAAAGCAATGGCAATGGATCTCGGCTTGACTAAGCGCGCATTAGTCCGTCTAATACACAAGACGGTCGATGGCAACGGCATGCAGCACGACAACGACGTCCACATCCGACTGGTGGTCAGTCGAGGCTTAAAGTCTACTCCGTATCAAAATCCGAGCGTGAACATTGGCCTTCCCCTTATAGTCATCATCCCGGAACACAAAGCTGCAGATCCTAACGCAAAGGCCAAGGGATTAAGGCTGGTCACTTCACATATACGACGTGGATATCCGGATACAAAAGATGAAATGTGGAATCACATTTCAAAAGCGACCGATGTTCAAGCATGTATCGGCGCTAATGTGGTTGGCGCTGATGAAGCGCTCATGCTTGATCCTCACGGTTTTGTGAAAACCTGCAATTCAACAAACTTTTTTATAGTCCGACAAGGAGAAGTATGGGCACCGACTCGTGCCTATCAAATGCAAGGAATTACAAGGCAAAAGACAATTGACCTTTGTCAGGCGAATGGCATCCCTGTGAAAGAGGTCGATTTCACCTTAACCGAAGCTTATGGAGCTGACGAGGCTTTTGTTACTGGAACATTTCCTAGTCATATTTCCGTGTTTGAAATAGATGGTCGGGTGATTGGAGAAGGTAAGAGAGGGCCGGTAACAGAGAGGATATCTAATTTGTATCGGAGGATGGTACAGGAGGATATTCAGAGATCGAGGGACACAATCATGGCGAAGCTTTAGATTGAGACAAAACTCACAGTCGGCCACCACACTCAGATTGGATTTTATTTCAAGTGCCCGCGTAACTGTAGTAAGTTACCAAGTCCTTAACGTACAAATCGATATCCTATATTTAGTAACCCTAATTCGAATGACGCATTAGGGTCAAGTATATAATTTCTATCGTTATTTTCGAGGATCAACTTTCGAAACCTTCACTCGATATAGAAAGTGACATCTCAATAATACATGACTTGTCAAATGGTGAATGTTGTGTTTCGATGTGGCAGTCTGAGGCAGTGGAGTGAACCCAGTGGCTGTTGTGAACCTTCGGCATTCTTGACGTTTTCGCGTCGAGCAAAATTCTTCATCTTCAACAATCCACCCGCATCTCAAATCTGTGTTGATCGCACCGTCTACGCTCAATTTGATCAGAATTCGGATTTGAGAAACATTGTCAGCAAATGAATATAATTGATGAAATCGCAGAAACAGACCCTGCTTTGATTGCACCCGCAATTGCTCGGGCGTGCAGTCGATGTCACGATCGCAAAGTCAAAGTACGTACTCAGCCCATTTGCTTAATGACCAGAAAATAAGTCGGCTAACAGCTATGCTAGTGTGATCTTCAAATCCCCCGATGTGGATCTTGCCAACGCCAACAGATAGCGTGCGATGTAACAGACCGCGTAGCCTACTCTTTTGCTGTGGTTCAGTCTTTGCATGAAAAGATCCAACGATTGGAAGCCAGATTACGCTTATCGCAGGCAGATCCGAGACAGCATCTCACTGAGCCTACTGGAGACTTTCAGAATGAGGCCCATTTGCACCAGACCGTAGATTCCGAGGATGATGTTGGAGACGTGCAGAGTTTTGCAGAGGAAGTCGGTACTTTGGTTGTTGGCGGCATCGATACGCCCCTGATGCAATATGGTAAGACAATTCGAGACCGGCGATATTACATCATTTTGACTAAAGATAGTCGGAAGTGCTTCGGGCACAACTTTTGCAAAAATTTTCTTTCACCAAATCCAGGCCCCATTGCTCGAGGAAATTGTCTCTCAAGATTCATTGGGGCATCCTGGCTCAATTTCAGATCGTCTCACAGCCATACAAGCAGGTCTGCCTAATAGACGGACAGCCGATTACTTGCTAGCAAGATTCGTTGGGCGTGTACATGCCTACTGGCCTATCCTTCACCTTCCGAGTCTGCGAGGTTGGTTCGCGGATGCATACGCCACGCCACGAGACTTGTCAAACTACCAAAAATGTATCGTGTTCTTGGTACTTGCTTTGGGTGCCCATGCCAGCACAGTAGACCCTCCTTATAAAAGATTGCTGGACGTCAATACTCCCGCTGAATACCTCTCTACAGCGTTCCGGTATTATGAACATGTTTCGGACCCCCCAAATGTGCAAGTCTTACAGACTCTCAATCTTTTGTCTCTGTGTATGGCATTCTCGGGCGATCTCCGTCATAACTCTAGTCTGTGGCAGATCAGCCGGTACGCGATGAGCATTGCTATTCAACTTGGCTGTCATCGAAATAACCCTCGATGGCGCTTGAGTGCTTATGAGGTTGAAATGAGAAACAGAGCGTGGTGGTGCACTTATGCATTCGAGAGGTGAGTCTCTAGTTTATGTGAATGGTCCAGTCACTCAGAAGGATTTAGGATGATTGCCGTCGCCACAGGCCGAATATTATCGATACGGAATCATGCCATCGACGCCCCATTCCCACAAATCACAGATGAAGATAAACTCACAGACTCAGAAGCCGTCATCTCGCCAACATTGAATCTCAAATCAGTGATGCCTGCAGTTCACCTTTTTCGCTTAAGGCGCATTGCGGGCGACATCCTCGAGTCTGTATACATCGCACGACCGAAACATGGTGTATCGCTAAGCCGGCACACGGTACGGAATATGGCTGAGAACCTCAGCCAGAGTTTGCAAAGATGGCACCTTGAACTACGGGACTATGTCTTGGCCGATTCGAACGAGTATCTGGAACTACAGATTGAGTATGGTCTTGCTTGTCTATTATTGAAAAGACCCTCGCCAACATTCCCGAATCCCACGCTTGTAGCAATCGAGTCATGTGCGGATATCTCGAGGATGGTATTGGAATCCTGGGCTGAGTTGGAGGCCAGAAACGAAAGGATCAAGACATGGTTGACGTTTCACGATATTCTTCTGACGGGAATGACGTGGCTGTATAGTCGTTGGAGGTCTCAAGTAGACGACCACTCGACGACCGAGCATGTAGCACAAATATGCAGTCGATTACTAAATTTGGCATCTCAAGGTGAACATCGACTAGTGAGATATGTTCGTTTCTTCAACAGACTCATGGAAGTGGTACTGGCACACTGCTACGAGAACGAACGAATGTATCAACCTGGGCTTGCCGGAAGTGATGGTCCTGAAGGAGATCTTGATCTCAAATGGTCGGACCTGAACTTTGATCAGATATTTACAGAGATGGATTTAGGATCGCAGGTCGATATGGCGATGGACGCATGGTCGTCTTCTTTATTTGTTCCTAGATAGATCGAGGTACTCCTTAGAGTTCTACTTGAAAAAGTCTCATCCGTATCATGGCTCTAGACTATTCTCAAACATTCTTGCTAGTGTAGCAAGTATTTAAATGCCCCAAGCCGATTCTCTATATAAGCATACATCATCAAACCGATATAATACTTGGTACCCCAGCCGGGCCTGGATCAAACAGGCTGCAGGATAAATCTGGTCTTTTCAAAATCACACAAACTTTGACTTCTCACGTGGCCCAAATATAATCATTGTCATCAGGCATTGCAATGACATCGCTTAAACTCCAACCTGTCGCGGTCGAAGATTGCGCTGCCCTAGCAGACATCTGGTTCGCCGCCTTTTCCGACCCCGCGTCCCGCATCCTATTTCCTGATACGCCTGGTGTGCATCACTGGCTCGAAGCCGCCATTTCCTATGACTTACGACAGCGGCCATACCAGCGTTATGTGAAAATTTCAGACTGCAATACGACCACGAACAGTGGACAAAGAATAGCCGCGTATGCGAAGTGGGATCTTTCCACGATCGAAGAGCGGGGACCCCGATATCCGGTATGGCATGCTGATATGCCTGCGGAGCAATGCGAAGCGTTCGTGATGCGCGGGGAGAGGAACAGGAAACTCATCATGGGAGCGCAAAAACATATATGTAAACACGTTACCTTACTTATATTTGACCTCTAACATGCTAACGGCCATCAGTTCTTGATATTGTTCTCACGCATCCCAATTATCAACGGCGGGGAGCCGCGTCGATGCTTCTCAGATGGGGATGTGATTTGGCTGATTCTAAGGGGCTTCCAATCTTTGTCAGTGCCAGTCAGGAGGGCGCACCGTTGTATGCCAAGTTCGGGTTTGTGGCTCGTGGTGCAGGAGGCACGACTTTGATGGTTCGTCAGAATCTATAATCTCTCTTTGCAGAGAATATTCTGGTGTTGAACTGCGAGAAATTTACGTATAAGTTCACACAAAAGCACAAAGGCTCGAATTAGCTGCTCAATCTAGATTGATAGAGAACAGTCGGTTCTAGGTTTACTGTGTGGCGTGTACCCTTGACCTGATCGTCGCCAACCACCCTCTTTGCTTGAATGCCCCGTCGTTCATCTTCCTAATCAACGCTTCTTGTTTGTGGTGCGGCTTTGATTTAACCATCCTTTTCTTCTGAACAGTTGGACGGCTGCTGGAAGATATATACTAAGATTACTGTAATGAGCCGTCAACATAGATTCACAGCAGCCGAAGATAGGCGCGGACAGAGGTTTCATATGATGAGATTGGGTCCGATGTAAGCTCGAAAGAACAATAATCACGGTTCCAATACAATCAACGGCTTTCCAACGCAGATTTCTGGTGTCTTTCTTCCATCCCAAAAGATAGAGACCGAAATTACCCTAATTCCCGTTTCGGCTTTGGATGTTATCGGCCCCACTGTAACCTTGATGCCGCGCGGCAACGGAGTGGATCGCTGTGTGCGCGGCTCTCCACTGGTTTAGATATTCCGAGTGTGTCTGAGCCCACTTCTCGTCAGGTCTCTACATGGTAGAGTCTGCATACTACGTACTTTGGCGTATCGATCAGCGCGAATGCTGCATCGGCGATGTTGGTCAAAGCTGTGAAGAAGGTTGAGAACGGACGAGGCTTGATAAGACTTATAGGAAGCGCATGTGTTGATCCATAACCGCCACGGTTCATTTCCAGCATGTTTGTTTCTCCCACTGATCCCTAGACATTGAAGTACAAGATAGATATGAAGAGGTGAATGTTGGCGGAAGATAGATGGAATTCTTATCAATATATATGATGGGTATGGTTGACGACCTATGTGAAGCAGCAACTAAACGAGAAACACCACCGACACATGTGTGGAGAGAGGGGCTGCTCGTACTACTGTAGTTACACGATGATGATGATGATGATGATGATGATGATGATGCTGGTGCGGAAATGACAACACCAATAAGAACAGAAAGCGCATGGTAATATTTGAAAAGAGAAAGAAAAGGAAACCGTGACTATACCATAGCTGGGAGGGAATTCATATCATATAATAGTTCTTGTTTGCCAGTCAAAGAAAAGTTATTTCACTCGATTTGAAAACCAACTTCCGCGCTTTGTTGTGGGTTCTTGTTGTGTCGTGCCGTTGGCATCGACACCGCCGCCGCCTCGAAGTGGTTTGGCGATACGTGAGCCGCCAAAGCTGAGACCGGATGCACCTTCCATTGAAGTCACTAATCCGCGCGTTGAGCCTTGTTTGGCTGCTTCTAATCTCTCTTTCACTGCTGTCAATTGTGCCTCAAATCTGTGCTACTTGTCAGAACGTTGATATTGTAAGATTTGCTGCGGAAAGACACACCTGTGGTTTGCTGCCGTGAGCTTCTCCTGGCTATCTTGCAGCAGATTTTCGAGACTAGCAATGCGCTCATTACGCGCAATAAGCTTGCGCTCGGCAATGGCAACCTCCTTCTTCAAGCTGCTATTTTGTTCTACCAATTGCCGTTGCACATGGGTAAGTTGTTCGAGATTTCGTTCCAAGAAAGCCATCTTCTTCTGCTGAGCACGATTGTTCGAGGTCCGCAACACATTATTATATTGTTCACGAGTCTCGTCAAGAGAAATTTCGAGCTCAACGACTCGCTCACACCGGTTCTGAAGATCGCGCATCAGTGATTTCTTCATGTTGTCGAAATCCGCAATTTGTTGTTGTAGAGTCTTATTGGTGATGGCAACAGCGCCACCGGCGTTTCCATTGGTCGCTGCCTTGACCTGAGAGTCTGCCATGTTCTGGCGTAGTTGAAGCAACTCTTCATCCTTGCGGACCAACTCGATCTTCAGCTCGGCCGCAGCTTTGGTCTCGGCGTCCCGTCGTCCAACGTATAGTTTCTCCAACCTCTCTCGAATCTCATCGACGTCATTCTCGCCCAAATTCCGCTTCAAGACGTCCTCATATTCGGTCTCCAATTCAACAACCCTCCTCTCCAGGTCCACTCTCTTGCCGTCCTGCAGCTCATGTATCTCACTTCGGTCATTCATCGAAAGCTCAGCTTGTCGGACGAAGCCCTGTGTTTCTAACAAACTAGCCCGCAGCTCCAAAATATCATCGGGCGCAACTGCCTCACCAGCGGCACTGACTTTATGAAGTGAATCCACCTTCTCTATTAGCGCCTTCAGCCTCTGTTCATTATCGGAAAACACATTGACGCTCATATCAAAACCTGCCATCATCTTCGCCATTCGTTCAGCTTTCTTCTTGTCTTTCTCGTCGAGAGCTGCACTGGTTTCTTTGGCACGCATGCGAGCATCAAGAAGTTGTTGCTTAACTTCGTCCAACTCAGCGGTCAATTCAGAATTTGCTTCCTTCAAGCTGTCCATGGTTATTCCAGCTTCTTTGCTCTCATATGAAACCTTCTCCAACTGCATCTTCAACTCGTTCATTTCCGTATTGAGCTTCTCATTGTCCTTCCCAGTTCGAGCAGACGATTCCTTAAGATTCTTCAGTTCATCCTTCGCTTCTTGCAGGCTACGTTCCACGTTGGATATGTACGATTCTCTCTCAGCAATTTGGTCTTGAAGTTCGTTTTCGCGGCGCAAAAATTCCTCCCGTTCATCCTTCTCTAAAACGATGCTCGGCGTACTGGAACGATCTCCTATCCGCGAATCTGGTCGACTAGGTGTTTCTGCGCGAATTAATTCCGTTTGCAGGCGCGAAGGAGTGGCAGGACGAGGCGGTTTAGGCGCCACGTTCTCTGAGATCGCAGGCGTCCAACGATCCTTGGGAACTGCCTCACCAGCTCGCCATAGTTGCAGCTCGCCTTCCAGATTCGAAATATACGTCTCGAAATTTGTAACCTGGCCTTGGGCTTTCCGTAGCAGTTGCTTCAACTCTGCAGGACTCAACTCCGCGTTGATCTTCGCCTTGTTCTTGATCGCCTTGGCGCGAACACCGAATCGCAGCGTCGATATCGTTTCAGCATCGTTGTAGCTACTGGGGGAGCAGTTGATAATAAGAGTCGTCCGAGAATTACCTCCTAAGGATTCTTGCAGGATACGGGTAAGTTTCGAGTCACGATAAGGGATGTGCGTTGATTTCCCGTCGGTAAGCGCATTGATAACCATGCCGAGCGCACTTAGACTCTTGTTGATCTTTTTGGCTTCCTCCAAGGTCTGTCCACTGGCGCCCGTCTTGCCAACCTTTTCGCTACCTGCCAAATCCACCAAAAACAGTTGACCACTTTTCGCAGATCCGCTCTCGACGTTCTTTTGCGTGACGGTGATAACAAAAATGGAATGCGAACGAGACGACTCCTGATTCATGTTGGTAGCGGAAACAGCTCGTGCTGCTCCACCGCGGCGCATAACCTCGTAGACTTCATCAACGCTCGAAACATAAATCTCCAAAAGCCCCTTCACATATACACCTCGAGACTTTTCCTCGTGAACAGGCAAATTGTCGTGTTGCGGAACCAACAGATCTCGAATGCGCTCCATGTAAATCTCCATGTAGCTGACCCGTACGGTGTATTCGATGTTGCTCGGGCTCGTCAAAATCGAAGCGAACATCTGCTCGACAATTCGCGGGATGATACCCTTGCCCATATCATCGTCGATATCCGTTCCCATCATGGTGTACGATTTACCAGCACCGGTCTGACCGTAAGCGAAGACCGTTCCATTGTAACCGTTGAGGATGTCGTCAACCGTCGGTCGAATTGAGAAGTCGAAGATGTCCGTTTGCTTCGAGTTCATCCCAAACACCCGATCGAAGGTGAATGAGCTAGTGCCCTCCCTGGACTGGAGTATTGTTAGGGCGAGATGATATTATGATAGGTGGTCGCTTACATTGATCTTGCAAGTGTCATTGGCTTCGAATTCGACGATCGGTTCTCCTCCCTGGCCAAGTTCGGTCTTGTTCTGTGGTCGAAATCGCGCGACGACTATAACATCAGTTGTCAATGTAAGCTCATTTGGTATTCTTCGACGACGACGTACCCTTGATCGTGTTGGGACTCGATGACGACCTGCACAAGCGAGACTTAGTAAACAGCTTCTAATATTCGGATAACGGTATGTCAGAAGCTCATTCCATCATGAGAATGAATACTCACGCCATCTTGGAGTTTGAGTGAGCAACCGCTCAACTCTCCGAAGAACCAACGAATAAGAAACGTAACCCCAGCCGGGGGGTTGAAACCTGAGGACGAACGACTGGACCGTATGAAAGTCTCAAAAATCAAGTAATCAGCACCTGTGATGAGTGAGTATCGCGGCAGTAGCGCCGAGGAGTGAACAGACGAGCGGTCGAAGAAAGGGAATTCGTAAATGAGGTACGGTATCAGCCGTCAGGGGTTCACGTGCGCAAAAGACGAAACACGCGCCAGGGCCCTGGATTGAAACAATCAATAACCGCTTGTCGTAAACAACTCCAAAACCAGGGAATAGACTGACGTTGGCGAGAAGGGGGAGGGAGGAGATTGGTGATAGACGTCACGAAGAATTTGGGGAGTTTAGTTTTAGTGTCGATAATTGACCGTTGGGCCTAAGTAAACAAGTTGGTTGTTGATGCCGATTTGGTGGAGTCAACAGCCTGTTGTGGTATAGCGCGGAGTAGTCCCGCATCGAGGTGGCATGCTCATTGATGCTTGTTCTACCATTTGTCTATATGAATATTACTTCTAATAGCTATGATGTCGAATAAACCATGCCAGGATATTCTTTGATAAGACTAAACAACAAATCATATGTCTGGTAACCACACATATATCGATCGAATGAGATGCTTACAACAAAGTCGTCATCGAACAGCAGAAACCTGACAAGAGAGGAATAACATCTGTAAACAAGCCGTGGTGAAGTACGCCATAAACTCCGCGCTGTGCAAGGCCGAAGCGAAACTAAAGCTGTTCAAGTGAATAATGTTTGTTCAAAAGGTCGAAAGCGCACAGACAGCATAAGCACAGATCGGATGCAGCTGAGAAGGCTGTCGGGTCGTGGTGATATTTGCATTTAATCCTCCCAGCTCTTCTCCACGGTCTCGCGCACTCGCTTGACGTACTCGCGACGGTTATCCTTGTACAAGTTTGAAGCTTCGACGTTGGCGGGAGAAGACGTATTGGGGTCATTGAGTAGACTACCACCATAGCATTAGAAAGACCATTATTGGAGGCGGTATCAATCATCTCACCTCTGAATACTTGTCAAGATAGCGGCCACGTCATACGTGGGACTCCAGCGGTTCTGTAGAATATCCAAACACAGCTCACCAGTACCGTAGACATTAGGGTGGAACATCTGGCTGATGAATTTGACACCGGGCGGTTTGTTGGGGTATTGTTCTTCAAAGTGCATCACTAGGCGAAAAGTTCCATCTTCGAAGGGAGTGTCGGCTGGCCCGATGATAACAGCGTTCCTATACTATCATCAGCATCTACCGAATGTAGTAGGTGTTGGATCTGAATCTACACACCAGGTCATAACATTGTCGGCGACGGGAGATGCAGAGACACCGGCCGGGGGATCTGTTTGCATACGCTGCACGTTGTTTAGCACATGGTGATGATAACATCAATACAAAGGTGAACTTGATAATAGGAGTAATAGAAGCATGCAAGGGGGGACAAACCTTGAAGTCACGCATCAAACGACGGCGAGCAGATGTCGACATTGCGGGGAGTTTATGGACGAGATAGATACGGCTAGAGGGGTAAATGCTTCAAGTCTGAGCAGAAATGGCGATAGAGTCGACGACACACGTACGAAGGGTGTATTTGCGTCAAAGACCGGGATGGGGTACCTTGCTGAGAAATGAGATTAAAGAAGAGGTGGTGATGATGAATGATTCCCAAGGTGATTGACGGTGGAGGCGTCTGTCAAGCAGTCAATCAGTCAATCAAGCGGAGCGCGGATGTCCTCAGGCACCAAGGCATCAATCTGACCCCAGTCTACCAATCGGCGGTAACTTCATTACAAAGGCACGTGAGCCGTCTTGTTTGATTGGCTTTTCATGCCTCAAATCGTTTCACCTTAAAATATAAGTCTAGATGATGGACTGGCTTGTGCTTCTTTACCCAGTCATCGACGACTTTCCAGTAGTCCTTAAAATTGAGTATTGCTGCTCAGACTGAGTGGCCGGCCGATGGAGGGGAAGCCGTGATAGCTTCATCGACGGTAAGCATGTGACCGATAGCTGCTGGAGCAAGCCTTACTCCATACACCATCTACGTTTCGTCTCAGGGATTATACTCATTGTCCTGATTTAAGATGAGTGATATGAATGATCGAATAATCATAAAATCATATATCACTCGTACATACGTACTACTAGAGCTTGTTTGACAAAGGTACCTCAGACGCGGAAAGCCTCGGCTATTCCGGCCAGAGGCGGCGGAAAGAAGGGCGGAACAATTCCCTACAACTCCTCGTTACTTGCTCATCTTCATTCATCTCGTCCAGGCTTCATTGCTCGTTATCTTCTTGACTGTTTCTGTACATTCGTCCCCATTTACACTCTACACTTTCTTTTCGTTGTCTTTTTTATTCCAGATACCCCGTCATGCAGGCTTCAAGAGCAGCTAGCCGCCTGGCTCAACATACGGCCCATCTACCTCGTCGATCCTTCAGCACATCACGAACTGTGGCAAAGGAGATACAAGATGCATATATTCTTAGCGCAGCGCGAACGCCGACCGCAAAGGTGACTACTGGCTGTACTCGAAGAAGTTGTGTTATATGCTAATATTTTCCTAGTTCAACGGCTCATTCGCCTCTCTCTCCGCACCCCAACTCGGCGCTGTCGCTATCAAATCCGCACTCGAAAAGTCCAATGTCCCCGCCGAGAAAATCACAGATGTCTACATGGGTCAGGTGTTACAGGGCAACTCCGGTCAAGCGCCCGCACGCCAGGCTGCGATTCTCGCGGGATTGTCAAGCTCGGTGGAAGCTACAACTATAAACAAAGTATGCGCTTCAGGATTGAAGGCAGTGGTATTCGCTGCTCAAAACATTCAACTGGGACTGGCCGAGGCACAGGTTGCTGGTGGAATGGAGAGCATGACCCAGGTTCCATACTATCTGCCACGCGCTAGTCAATTGCCGGCGTTTGGAAACATGAAGGTTGAGGATGGTTTGATTAAGGATGGCTTGTGGGACGTCTACAACCAGTTCCACATGGGTGTATGTGCTGAAAAGACTGCTTCCAAGCACAACGTCACTCGAGAAGAACAGGACGATTACGCCATTCAATCGTATCAACGTGCTCAGGCGGCCTGGAAGGAAAACAAATTCGCCGATGAAATCGCTCCCGTTACCGTCAAGAATAAGAAGGGCGAGACCGTCATCTCCAAGGATGAAGGATTCGAAAACTTGCAGGTAGAGAAGTTAAAGGCTCTCAAGCCGGCCTTTGTCCGTGATGGTACTGGAACAGTTACCGCCGGAAATGCCTCTACCCTGAACGATGGTGCTTCCGCTTTGGTCCTTACCAATAAGCAACTTGCGCAGCAGTATGGCTCCAGAAGCCGCGTACTTGCACGTATTGTCGCATCTGCCGACGCCGCGCTAGACCCGGTTGATTTCCCAGTTGCGCCTGCCAAGGCTGTCCCAATCGCACTAGAGAGAGCCGGCATCAACAAAGACCAGGTTGCTGTGTGGGAGTTCAATGAAGCATTCGCCGCAGTCATCAAGGCCAATGAAAAGGTATGTTTTAACCATCATCTCCTCTCCTTGAAAGCACGATGCTTATCAGGAACAGATTCTGGGGTTGCAGGGTGCCCGGGTCAACCCTCTCGGCGGAGCTATTTCGCTCGGCCACCCACTCGGCAGCTCTGGTTCTCGTATTTTGACCACTTTGCTACACCAACTTCAACCCGGAGAGTATGGTGTAGCCGCCATTTGCAATGGCGGTGGAGCCGCTACCGCCGTGGTGGTTCAGAGACTGGACCAAGTTGAGTAGTTGCCATGAAACTGGTACCTTTTAACTATGGTTCATGTTGGAGTATTATGTCATACAATGTACAACGTTCCGTTGATAGCATTCCTCCTTGCCAGTATATAGCCTAAATGTCACGTCTGATACAGGAGCGAATGACGGTCCCTGACAAGTGTTTTAAGGCTTCACCAACCCAAATAGTCGACCTGCAATAGGATCCCACTCCTGATCCCATCTGCGTAGGCTCTCTTTTTGAGCTCCAATTCTGAGGTGTCCAAGTTTCCTGGGGTTGCCGAAAAGATCCGTGAGATGGCTGGCCAGTTCTTCCGAGCTTCCAAAACCTCGCCCATTGACACCTTCTGTGACTAACTCCGGCCAAGCTTCGAATCGACTCCATCCAACAACCGGCAAACCGGCGCCAAACATATCGACGACCTTCATAGGCAAGTCGACACCGCTGCTGCTAGTGTGTAAGCTGACACCCAATGATGCACAGCCAAGAAGCTTTGCGTAGTCGAGCGTGCTGAGCCAGGCCGTTTTGATAGTCACTTTATCGAGCTTGCCAGTTCTTTTGCGAGTAAGGATTTCATTGAGATACATCTCTTTCTGAGGACCCTTGCCGGTGATTATGGCTTGTACTCTGGGCAGAGCGGTGTTTTCCGTTGTCGCAATCTTCGAATATCCACAGAGGGCGTCTATCAATACCGAAAAATCCTCATCGGGAGTCCAAGATGTCGAGCTAACAAGGATACGCACATCTCCATTTGCCAGCTCAGCTTGAGTTGCCGTCACCTCTTCAATAGACGCTAAGAACCGTACTATTTCCTTCTCATCCAAAATGGGTTTGAAATGACTCGCAGGTCGATCATGTAAGGTCAAGATCGGAGCTTTTGTTATCCCAAATTCGTCCTTTAAGACCCGCGCCATAGCATTTGTGACGCAGAAATGCGCGGTTGCCCACCCACAAAATAATCTTTCGTACCATTTTGAGATTCGAACCAAGGGATGCTGATCGCCTAATTTCAGTGCTAAGATCGAGTAGCCAAAGTTGTGCCAATCGATTATGAGTCTGGTCTGTCGGAGAAAGCAGACGATGGACGCAAGGGCCAGAGTTGGGATTGACGGAGGATTTTGAACGAGTAGGTATTTTGCAGGTTTTGTTCGGTATGCGAGGCATATCCAAAGGGACCAAATTTGAAACAGAACTTTGAGAGGTCCGAAGGCGAGGAATAGTAGCTTGTTGCTGGTTTGGAGGATATTCGGATGTGGAGGTAATGGGACGATCGAGATATTGGCATTCGACGTAATTTCGGGGTGAGGTTCGGATTCTGTAACCACGATTGCGAGTACATCAGAAAAAGTTGGAGAACAAACCATACAAGTGTCACATGACGTACCTTGATATCCGATTATGTCCACTTGGCCTCCATGGCGGGCAATGCTCAACGCATGATATTGCATACGCGGACTGCGCCCAATGTCTCCTAAGACCAATATTTGAACGACGACTTTTTCCTGCTCCGTGCCATTGTCATTGTGTGTCACTTTTACACGCCGCGGGTTATATTGCGAAGGTAAAGCGAGGATGAGGACCGTCAAACAGGTAGACAGCCAGAAGGCCACGCTGATGGCCGTCTCGATCATGATTGCTATTTGTTTGGATGATGCGTCGCGTTCATAGCTTGCGCCGCATTGGTATGACCTATCAAAACAGATCAGTAGACCAAGCTCTCCATCCCTTGGCGTAAGTAGACGGACACGATTATCGTCAAGTAAAATAGCGATAGAAAATTAAGAGAGTCGTTGACGGAAGGAACTTTGTTGACGTTGAAAGTATTAGGAACTAGGCCGCATTAGGAATGAACTTAAATAGCTGATTTAATTTGGAAAGGACCATAAATTGTTTCTAGGGCTGTCGATTTGTGGCTTTCAGTTAACTGAATAGCAAGGCTCATCCATTACAGAGCGAACAGCTTGTGTGGTCACTGCGAATGCCATCAGTATGAAAAGCACACTAAAACGAGATCATGATAGCGATACCACAAAGGAGACTTCTGGACCATGCTAAGCAACTGGTACTTCAACGCTTACTTGTTACACCGTCCAAGCCAACACGAACCCAGTATGCTACAGCAATCTGGAATCGGGCTCTGTGGTCCTTGGGCATCCTATCATAGCAAACATCCTTGAGCTCAAGGCCTTGCCTTGCCATGCAACATTCACAAGCCTCCGCACAGTGCATCGGCACGCCAGATACCCTTTCCTTGAAACAACACCCACATCCATAAGCACAGCAACCACCAACGGCCTTGCATGCGTTGCTGGCATTTCGGTGAACCTCCTCGACAAAGTTGGGATAATGTTTTTTGCCTGGTGAGGCACGATTGTCAAGGAGCGAGATTTCCCGGGCCAACGCACCCTTGGGTTTGTTGTAGAGATGCCCATAATAGTCTCGATTCAGGCGCCACCATGCACTTTCGAGTGCCTGAATACGTTTTTGGCATAGTTCGAACAATTTGTGATCTTGTGCTGTCAAGCTACCGTCGACCCTTTCGAGTTTCTCCAGCGACTGAAAGGTCTTGACGTGTTGAATCTCCCACTGCCTCAGACTCATCGATTTATACACGTGATCAAAGAGACCAACTATCCAATTTCCTTGCTTCGTTGTCGACTTCTTGGAGCCAAACAGCATTTCGAGTCGTACAGCGAACCACTGTACGCGTTCAGCGCTGTTGACATGACCGCGCGCGAGGAGCATACTTTCGGTTTCCTCAAACATTATCAACACCGCCTAGTATCTCTGTGGACCAAGTTCTCGTGGTCGAATCTCTGATTGTATCCCGATTGGCGTAGGCTTGTGCTTTCATGAAGCTTACAGTTGATCGTGTCAAGCTAGAAAACCTGAATGTCTGTGTGTAGGCTCAGTGAATATGGGTATATTGACAACGAGGGAGCTTAAAGGATAGAGGAGAAAAGAGAGTTTAGGAGTAAAGAATGGAGTGTGAGCTTGGACGAGTAGTCACTCACTTGTAGACTTTCTGGGGAAGATCGGATATCCCCATTCAATGGTAAATTGCAAACAATAACAATCCTTTATACCCAGGAGTGTGGTATTGCCCGGTCAAAATCTTGATCAGCGGCAACTGCCGTCGGGTTCTAAGAGAACCCTTGACCAAATGGCGTTACTGGTATGAGTCAGAAGGTATTGGCTCGAAAAGGCAAAGGCAAAGCACGTTTGCTAAGATTTCCGATGAAGGAAAGCGTCTATGTACACATACAGGCAGCAACCCCAATTGTTTGACTGAGATAACTAGACCAAGCAATAGACTTCCAACAAGAGCAAACGGGTCAAACGCTTTGAATGTTGCTTGGCTGAAGGATCAAAGTCATTGACTGCTTTATGCCACTATTCATGCTTTCTACGCAAGCACATATTGCCAATTAGCTCCGAGGTACTTTGAGCTAGAATGGACGTCTCAAGAAAAATCTGCCTTAGAGGCCCTTTGATCTAGTTGATATTGTGTGCTATATAAGTAAGTCTTGCATTATAGCTCGTATTCAGGCAAAACTGTGTTCGAAATGCTTCCAAATATCATACGGTGGCGGCGGGCCAGTCATTGTAGTTTTCATCCGGTGTTTGGTATGGTCCATAGAAGACACCATTCCCGCGATCATTCTCGGCCAAAGGGATGCCATGCCTTATACGAGATGTGACATCAGGATTAAAGATGAATGCCCTGCCGAATGTGATCATGTCAAGCTTTCCCTCATGAACGAGTCGATCCGCCTCCTCTACCGTATAGTCATGATTAGCCATGAGCAATGACGGGCTTCCCTGATATTTGACAAGAGGACCAAAGTCAAGGACTGGATCGTATCCTTTGGGCACGGGATAGCCCTTTGGTCTGGGATAGAGGCTATAGAAGTCACTGGTCTTTCCATAAAGATCCGCTCCCCGTCGCGAAATGTTGATAATTCCCACCTGGCGTGAGACCAACTCCTTGATCAAGTAGGTGTACGTCTCTTTCATCTCTTCAAACTTGACCATCGAATCATTGAAGAAATCTGTGGGGTTGAGCTTGACGCAGATGTACTCTGGTCCGCCGAAAACCTCGCTAGCAGCATCGACAATTTCGAGTAGAAAGCGGCACCTATTCTCAACTGAGCCGCCGTAGTCATCGATACGTTCATTGGCGCGCCTAGGTTGTGGATTAATACTCTATGAATTCGTGAAGCCCTTGGAAACAACATACGAGTTGAGAAACTGATGGGGCAAGTAACCACTACGTTGAGAACACAACATAATCAGTACACATGATTCATCAGAACAGAGTTTTATTGATCTGTTTACCCTTGAGCTAGCAGTTCTGTACCGTCAAAGCCGGCCTTTTTAGCCAGAAGCAGAGAGTGCCGATAGGTTTCAACAACTGTTCGTGGATCCTTGATAGCCTCGACGTTTTTCGTGTGTCCCTGATGGACAAAGTCAGTCATAACCGGGACAGAATAGGCCCGAGGTCACATCTCTCACAGGCGAATCTGGTAGCTCCCGATATTTACCACCTTCGGCCTTGATGCTGGATGGCGCCAAAACTCGACCTTTCATTTCTTTCATGATTGGCATCTGATCATGCTGGACGCGACCTATTTAGTCTCAGTATCGTAGACGATTCTAAAAGTCTCAAGCATATCATGAACGATTCGTACCCGCATGCCAGGCTTGAAAGAAGATTTTCCCCCCTTCCTTATGGACAGCATCTGTCACTTTTTTCCAGGCCTCAGCGTGGTCTTCGGTAATCATGAAGGGTGCATATTTCCAGTCACAACCAGTCCAGTCAACAAACGTGCCTTCAGTGACGATAAGCCCGACACCGTGTCTGGCCCGATCAGCGTAGTGCTTGACCTGCGCTGGACCTGGCTTGTAGTTGTCCACGCATCGGTTCCTTGTCATGGAACCCATGACTACACGATTTCTTAGTGTCAGCTTCCCACCAACGGTGACGGGCTCTAGCAGTGCAGACATAGTACCAAGTTGTGTATAGAACTGCTTTGAGTATGAACTTGGAGATTGGGAACTGTATCAAGAAATGATGTAGTATGAAGGATACTAAATATGGTGAGTATCGAGCGGACAAGTAGCCCGACTATATATGCTCTCGTAACGTGATAGATTGCTATCAAAATCTATACACCGCTTGAGCGAAGACCCAAATGTTCATTTCTGCCATGCAAAAGACACGAGAATACCAGAGGTCAGCAAATATGAACGATATTCATAGATCATATCTGGCCAATCATATTAGCCAAATTCCGATCCCTGTAGCTTCCGGTCCCCATCTTATGATTATGTGACCAATCAAAGATCTCCAATGCCGCAAAGCCGATGGCTTCGTCCGCCCAAAGCCGACGTAAATACTTCTCACTTTCCTCATTGATCCGACACCCTGAATGATACGGCAATAAATATTTGAGCTCTTGGTTCCTTGGCTTGGAGCTATGAGGGCCGTGCGATCATGTCTTCAATGTCGGCAGTCCAAGCGCAAGTGTATACGTCCAGAGCCTGGCGAGTGCTGTGAATCTTGCCAACATCGGAAATTGAAGTGCAGTGCTCACTTAAGACATCGAAGCAGGGATTGCACGCCCTCACCTGTTGAGCCGAGTTTATACCCAGAACAGGCTAGATCATCGGCTACACTTGATGAATGCAAGAATCCGCCAAACCTGCCTTGGGAGACGATTGTAGCGCTCGTTGAAATCTATCTGGAAAAGGCCCATGACCGACCTCATAGCATCATCCATCCTGCAACACTGCGGTCTGATTTGCGCAATGGTACTGTGAGCGGCGCATTGTTGTGTGCCATTTGTGCCATTGGGGCAAAATGCTCATCAAAGCTTGGCCATCGCAGCCTAGAGACCCGCTTGACTTCAGAGGCGAAGAGACTACTACAAGCGGGCCTTGAAAATGTTTGCCTTGAGAATATTCAGACATGCATTCTCATTGCAACTTTGAGCTCCGGGAATTATGAAGCCTCGTCCGAAGCATTATTCGTTCGTAAGTGGCCTCTGCTGATCAAGATTGCACAGAGATTATAGGTGCTAATAAGTGGATAGGCATTGCTACCAGCATGGCTGAAATCATGAAACTAGGCTCGCATAGCTCCTCGCTTGGTAACGTCACTCAGCGCGAGACGATACGCAGAGTCTGGTGGTCACTTTATATGGCAGATCGTTGGTGTTTTTCGGGACTCGGCTTGCCGCGTGGTACAGAGGACCTCGGCGAGATCTGTGATCTTCCTATGGATGAACTGACGTTTCGCTCGCTTTCACCGGATCAGGAAACGCTAGACGTGCCCTGGAAACCCGGAATTTGGGCCCACTTGATCACACTTGTGCGCCTATATGGTCCGATCCAGGATCTGAATCGACGTGTCGCTGCAGGTGATGCAGATACTGTCGGTTTAGAGCAGATATTTGCTGATCTTGAGCAAGAATTAGAATCTTGGAGTGAGATGCTTCCAGCCGATATGAAGTTCACCATACAGAACCTCCATAACTATCAGCATAATGGTCTTGGGGGGCCGTTCATTTCTCTCCATCTAGCATACCATCATTATTCAACACTACTGTATTTCCGCTTTCTCGAAGGTCAGCAAGTTTTATCTTCAACTAACCACTCATATGTTGCTCGCTGCAAGCACCATGCTTCATCTTTTAGCAGTCTGCTCCAACTTTCCCGTCAGCTGGAGGATTGTGTGTCCAACTGTCCTACTGTAGGCCATATGACGACCGTTTCATCTTCAGTTTTGCTACACACGATGCTCTTTGGCGATGCAGAAGAGCTTCCTAGAGCGCGTCGAGAGCTCAGCACAAATTTTGAAGCACTGGTAGAGCTTCAACGATCTTGGCCTGGTACATCAGCATTGGTATTGTCAAAACGCACCGTTTTCTACCCCTATCACTGACATTTCCGTAGATCATCCGATTGATGGTCTTTCAAAATTCGTGTATGTTGTCTACAGATTCCCACACACTAGATGGATGGATGGTACGGTTTTTATTGGAACATTCACTTGCTCTAGACAAAAGGGAGCTGCCGTTCCCATCCGCAGATGCAAGTATCAGTTCTCAGGGCTTACTGTCCAAAGCGAAGGAGTGGAGGAAACAAGGGCGGTACACAAGCTTTGATCTTTTCCACTAGATCAAATTGAAGTTTAATATTTAAACTAGATCCTTTTCAGTATGTGCGCGGCTTTTCATCGAGTCATTTTCAACAATCTACCCACTGCAACATGCTTTCTCAGTTAGTGAAAGCGTTGACCATCTTCAGATTTCCACACTCGTGAAAAAGTCAGCTGCTTGTTTAATAGCTCCATAGTCGAGGAGTTCTAGATTGCTGCTCCAGAGCGAATCGTCACTCTCCTGACGAGTGTGCGATGATTGTGGTTTGGTTGGTAGTATTTTCTCTACGATTGGTGCTGCCTGCTACGACTCAGCATTTGGATCTTCTTGAGACAAGAGAATACATGAAGTGACTAATGGGCTATCTGCTGTAGTTTTGCCCTTCAGCTTGTGTAGCACCAGTGCGTGAGATCGAAAAGAAGGCTATAATAAAGAACTAGTCCCAGCTGCGTAGGCCACGAGGCATCCAAGAACAACTCACAATTCGTCATTCTATCTATCGTGACACAAGATTCTGAGATGCTGCTCGAGCGGAGCTCGGTCCTTGTCCGCCGATTCTTATAATGTCATTGCGAGCTGCTTGCCAGTACCCCCATCCTTTCCCGGGACCCTCTTTATGATGAAAAGTCTCTCCCGAGTATGGGGGATCTGCGGGCTGAGTGGAGTGGCTGTTGTGAATTTGCTTGAGAACGTGTCCAATTTGATCGACTAGATAGATTAATTCGATCTCAAATTCGACGTGGTTTGCACCAATGCGCTTCTTTTCTTCGATCACATCGATCATAGCAAAGTATTTCAAATCGACTATTCACCAAGTACGGATGATTGTCTTCGCCTGACCGTACAAGAACTAAGGCATGTCTGTGAGCCAATAGCCTGTTTCCCACTTCTCTTCTCGACAATAGCTGGCATACTACCAGCCTTAAAGTTCCTACCTTGCTCAATTGTCATGTCAATCGCCGTTGCCAACCATTTGGATTTATGCCAGCGAGTACTTTTGAACAGTCTCAGCATGATGTGGTCGTGTAATGTAAGATTCCCTACGAAAGACAATCCTATACTTTGCTTTTGTACCGGTCACGCTCAATATCTCTATCGTCTTAGCTTCGGTCTGGAAAAACACATCGGGGCAATGGCAATCGCATCTAAACGACAATTCGCCTCTTTTATAGAGCAGTTCTTTTTTTTATCAGGGGCTCTATTGCAGCAACTACCGCCTTAATGTATTGCTTAATACTTATTCGCCCTCCTTGCAGACCTATGCTGCTCACAATTTGTGGAAGAATTCGTGATCGAAGCTGTTGACGTTCCCTCATCCAACGTAGGTAGGGAAGTGTCTTGTCTAAATCTACTAATCCAAATACTCTGCCAACCAGATCATACTAGAAGCTCTATACTCGCCAGGGACCTTCAAACCGGAACTTCCTTATATAAGAGGGGACAATGGGAGAAATCTCCCAAATTTCCAACTACATCACTCTTGAAAGAGTCAGAGACTTACGCAAAAAGGGGCTAGGTTAGGGTTTATGCACGCAGTGTCACGTGGCAGATGACGATACACCGAGCTCTATGATTGGCTGTGGCGGGTCTTCCAAGGTTCCCCCCATGGACGTCTGCTTTTCGAGATCTGTGAAGATCCTCCAGGGGTTGGTTCTGTTTGAAGGCTCTCGATTTCGTTCTCATTATGCAGAGTGCCCAAATCCAGTAGTTGAGTATGATTTACTAATTTAATGATCATCGCTGTTCAAACTCCGCCTTCTTGCTCCCTTCGCCCCCGTGTTCGAGTCGAACTGAATCGCGCGACCCTCCCCGCTCCAGATCGGTCAACTATCAACGATCCATGTCGTGAACGCAGTCGAACCGTGTGCGCCGAAGCTCGTCCATGGTATCTTATTACATCCGACCTATAAGATGTCAATGTCCGGACCTACGTATGTGCCTACGGGCTCTTTCGGGCATAGCCGACGGCCACCACGAGGACACATGCGCTCTGGCAACTGGTCGCAGTTACCTGCCTCAACAATGACACCGGCGGTCGAGAAAGAAGAGTATGAATTTTCTGAACCTATCGAACACAACGCGAATGGTCATGGTCATGACCACGACGACCACGACGAAGCCGAGCATTCACATTCTCATTCGCATAGCCATACTCACAATCATACACATACACACAGTCCGAGTCTGACCTCAAATCACAATCATTCTCATTCACATGGCCACAGCCATAGCCATGATCACGCACATTCACATTCGGTGGTCGGTGCCAAGTTAGAAAGCTCAGGCGAGATTCCGGTAACAGGGGCAAAGACCTCGGATGCTTACACCACCCCCTTTCAGGGCTCCGACAGTATACCCCTAAGGTTGGAAGGCCTTGGTTATCTGGTCCGGAACCATTCGCTGATCTCTATATAGTTATGAAATTGCCACTGGTGTTCTTACGGCTATCCCATGGTCGCTGCTATCATGGTACATGAGGCAGTACACAGCTCCGACGTCCCACAAAGTATGGCGCATGCTGAAAACTGCGGCCGCGAAGCAAAAATTTCTGAAGACATACTCTCCAGAAACTGCAGTCGACACAGTATGGTGGAGAACATTGATGTTGGTCTCTGTCATGATGCTCTCAATCGGTGGAACTGCATTGTTTCGGAGACAACGCTCCGGTCAAAGCCTTCCGAACGTGTCCGGCTCACAGCTTAGCATCAGCTCCGCACAAAAAGCTCTGATGCGCGTTCTAGCTCTAATACTACCTATATACGCCGCCATGGTCATTGGCGGTACGATGGTGGCTCTTGCGTTGAGTCTGACCTATGCGGCAGGCATTCCCACAATATTTCAGGTTGGATGGAATGGTGACAACTTGCGCGAAAAGCTGGGAAACAAAAAGGCTTCCCTATTTGTGCTGTTTTTATTTATTGTTCTGAATGTTCTTGGTTATGATTTTCCTGTGGATACCCAACCGTTTCGCGGATACATCGCACTAATTATTTCGATCTTTGTTCTTCGTCCACCTTTTGCGACACCAAGAGACTCTTTCCCGTCAGTACAGAAGCCTGATATCGGCTCGGCATCGCAGCTTGTCAATGGTTTCCTGAGTATTGTCAGTCAACAAGCATCTGCTCTATCAAGCGTCCCGCTGATAGCATCTTCCGAAGACATTCAGCTCACTTTAGCCTCTGGCGGATTTATCGGCTTGTTCTGTATTCTGGTAGCGCCGTTCCGTGCGGGCAAAATGCCATTCGGTATATATGATTTTATAAAAACAATACTCCTTGCGGTCGCCTTTGCATTTTCAATGACATACTCCTCTCCGGCAGGATTACGATCACGCCAGAAAGTTGGGTTTGTTGCGACAGCTTTGGTGCTTGTCTTGACAAGTGCAGTACCTCATGAAGAGAGCAGCCGTATGGCACACATTGTCTGGTCAATTTTGGCTTCTTTATGTTATTTAGCTGCCGCCTTCGATGACCCCAAACCAGGCGAGGTCACACCTGCAAAAACCGACCTATCGACCATGACGAAATTTCTTTTGAAGCATGGCGAGTCCTGGCCAATCTTGCACAGTATTCTATCAAAAGAAGACTCACGCAAGATCTTCTACTTCATGTGGTAAGTTCTTCTTTTTATGCGATATGTGACGCAGCCGCTAATTTGACAGTCTGAATTTTGGTTTTATGCTTGTCCAATTGACCTACGGCTTCGTCACTGGATCGCTCGGACTTCTCAGCGACAGTATTCACATGTTCTTCGACTGCCTTGCTCTTGTAGTAGGATTATCGGCTGCAGTCATGAGTCGATGGCCGCCGAGCGTACGATTTCCATACGGCTATGGCAAGGTTGATACCTTGTCCGGATTCGCCAACGGAGTTTTCTTGATGATCATCAGTCTGGAAATCATATACGAGGCAGTGGAGCGACTGACCTCTGGCAGCGAGATGCGACGTATAGAGGAACTATTGGTGGTCAGTATCGCCGGTCTTGCTGTTAACCTTGTTGGTATCATGGCTTTTGACCATGGACACGCACACGGTCACGATCATGGTCATGACCACTCTCATGGCAACGAAAATATGCACGGCATCTTTTTGCATATTCTGGCCGACACACTCGGCTCAGTGGCGGTGGTCATTTCCACTATCCTAGTACACTTTTACGGCTGGTCGGGCTTTGATCCCCTGGCATCTTGCTTTATTGCAATCCTTATTTTTGCATCCGCAGTACCGCTTGTGTCGAGCACGGCGTCCTCGCTGTTGCTAGCCATGCCGGCTGACGTGGAATACAATTTGAGAGATACTCTGGCGGGAGTAAGTACGTTGAGAGGGGTGGTTGGGTATACCGTGCCCAAATTCTGGTTGGATGATACTTCGACATCGTCTGGGCATGGTCACGACCACGGACACGATCATGGACATGGACAGAGCCATGAACACAGCCATGACCATAACCACTCTCATGCTCATCATCATCATGACCACGATCACGATCACGACCATAATCATGATCACAGCCACGAAAACAATACTTCCGAACCCAAAATACTCGGCATGATCCACATCGTCGCTTCGCGCAACGCGGACCTAGAAGACGTCCGACGACGAACTGTCGAGTTTCTCAGCGAGAAAAATATGGACATCGTCGTTCAGGTCGAACGGGAAGGCGAGGGCAAATGCTGGTGTGCCAGTAATGGCAGTGCGATTGGGAGCCGGTCGCCTTATATCCAGTAATCTTTGTAGTATAGTATATGATTGCACATACCTTCAATATAAATATTTCGTTTCAAGTCCTTGTATAAGTTCTTAATTTTGGTAGATGCCTATTCATAATCTCGGCTATCTGATCTGTCTACTCATCCTGGTACTTTCCCCCACAATACGCGCAGGTATCATATCGATCATAAAGCGAATCATACACTTCCTTCCTATTTGATTCCTGCAGCGTTTCTTCCAATCTTGCCAGGGTATAATCAATACCTTCATTTCGCGAGAGGATACTCATGTCGCATACAGAACAGAACATAGAGATGTACGGTTCTTGAATCGCGAGGAATGTCAGGGCGCAGCGATCTATTTTCGTACATTGGTATCAGAGAAATCATGCAGGGAAGGTAGAAAAAACGTACTCCATGTATGACCATTCGCGCAAATGGTAGTGTTCTGATCGCACCAGCTCAGGCCTACATTCCCCTTTCCGCGACGAAAGCATGTATGACATTTTTCGTAGATCCAACCTCTTGGTCCCTCTAGTACGGACGCTGGCTTTGGTGTATTTCCGAGAATCAGGCCGGTGACGGAGTTGTTCTTCTCACAGTATGATACTTCCTCCTCGATGGGGAGACCGAAAATGGTTGATAGGTGCATCAATGCTTGACGGGCTTGACTTAGCAAGGCCTCATTCTTGGTGATTCCTTGCTGTGCTCCATAACTAGCATTTATCGCACATACACATGCTGAATACATGACTCTGGCGGAGCGTAGATCACTCTGTTGGATTCTATCGGCTGATTGAAGAATATAATGCAGGATCTCATTGCGCTTCATTGCCATGAGTTCATCCGAAAGATCAGCCGGTTTGGGAAATATCGCACCAGGCTCCGGTGGCGTGAAGAGAACAATAGTACTCTCCTCGGCTCGGATGGTATATTCTAGAACGTCTCCCGGGTGCATCGTAAATGCAACGGCAGTCCAACCGTCGAATGTCGCTAGACCCCATGTTCGTACGATACTCATGTCTCCTAGATCGTGTTGAACACCGTATCTTTGTCTGTAGCGTTCTACTTGGTCTAGCCAAGGGAGCCGAGCCTTAGGTAGGCTCTCTTCTAATAGTGTGCCTATCGTAGAGAGGGGCGTTGCTTCGGAGAAGCCGCCAAGGGTTGTCAGATAGATTGTGCGAGTGTTGTTGGACCGTTTTGAAGACGTCGGTACTTCAATTCCTATTCTTTGATTAAGTGTCTATGCTTGTTATGACCGGGACAAACTTACCCGATATAGGTTCATTATACTGATGATATATAGTGCCCATGCTGCTGTATCCTTGGTCATGGAATGACCGTTGATGAAACAAGACGGTGTTCTCATCAATGTTCTTGTGCATGGACGACTTCACATACGCATCCTGGTCAAAGCGAAGTGTGGCTCGCCCACCAACATAGCCTAAAACCAGCAGGACTCTTGTATCGTCCTGTTCTCGTCAGTACTTGGAGCGTCTTAAGAACGCAATCTATACATACTACTAGAATCCACTGCAGTGGTCCATTGAAGCTGATAGACTCCAGTCGTTTAGCCGATAGGACATTTTCGTTGTATGTTAGTTCTCCTTCGACTGAGACTGTAGGTCCATCTTCGAAATGCGTACTGACCTGTACATTGACCAGATACAAGTGACCTCGAAGCACTAGCGCAAGCATGGCATGCGATTTCAACATGGGATTTTTCGACCCATTTTGTTCATCATCCATTCTGCTCCACGGACCGCACGAAATATTCAGTATTTTGGCCTTCGAGTTGAAAGCCTGGGCCCATAATGAACCCTTCGGAATCGGACTGCGATTCATAGCCAGATTCCCTAGTTCTATATGATTAATGACATCGATAGAGTACCTCCATCCAAAGACGTTCGATGAATGATTGCGTTTAACACGGACAAGAACAACATCGTTGCCATCCGTCGCGATGGTAAGCAATTGCTCGCCCCATCGCACGTCTGCACGATCATCTTCGCCAGGCGCATGATTTTTTAACGGGGGACACCACGCAAATGATCGAACTCTAGACGCGCTAATCGATCCTGGTCCGTCTTTGGATTCAAAATACTTCTCAAGCGCTTTATTGACGACACAAACGCGAGACCAGGTTCGTCTTTGGCCATCCGCTTCATATAGCGATAATAGAAGATTAGACGTTAATACAGCAAGTACACATCGCCGATGCAGTCCCAGACCCTGGTTTGACCAAGCCAGTTGGGATACGGTGCTTTGCGATTGCTCAGCGCCGATGGAGAATTCATCTCGGCCGGTGGGCATCATGACTTTCCATTCTTGGTGAGTGAAGACATTCGTTCGAACTTTGGTGGAAGTCCATGGCATTGATTTCTCTTTCTCAAAAAGAGGATGGACATATTTTGGTTTCCATTGGGGGAGCTGACACAGTTAGTCGGGCATTGTCTGTTTGTTTGAACGAGAGCATACTTGTAGATGGACCGTGTCTCCCGCTGCTACTGCCAGCTCCCCGTCATCAGACCAGCTGAGACAATTGTAGCACGACGGATAGAGGTTGAGATCGAGGGCTTCTGCCATCGTAGCAGCTGAAAAAAGATTTTTGGAGGCACTTGCTACATTTTAATCAGTGACTTATGGAACAAAAGAAGTGAAGTGATTTTGTGCACGGAAAGAACCATTTCTTTCAGCCTGAGGCACCAATTCACAAAGGCTTGGCACATTCTGGTAACCTTCAAATTTAGGTGAAATGGTGTACACTTTTGTGCACAGGTTACTTGGTAACTGTAGAGTTCATCTTTGAGATGGGTTGTATGCTGCTCTAGTGCACAAAGATAGGTAATGTGAAATGTTTTCGTCATCAATATACATGCAGTAATACTAGGTGCTGATAATTATCGACATGACATTCTTGACTGCTTTCAGGGAATCAGAAATAATTTCTAAAACGAAGGTCAGAGTTGAAGACTGCCCAAGTGAACAATTCGAAATTCTGCGTGATTTCATGCCAATTGTGCTTCGCCTCGTCGCCTATGATGTGTGAAAAACACCATGCTATGATTCCCGACGCGAAAATAGACCCCTGAAAACCCATAAAGCGAAATTGAAACGCCAGACACCGCTATCCATAAGTCATGTGAGAATGGCTGCAAAAAGAGGCGAGCTTAATATGCAATGTCATGAGTCGATCGATTCAATCCTCCCCTAGACTATCTCTGACGCATTTCCTCACTCGTTTCTTGAACTCCTTCGGATCATCCCTCCACAATCTCGCAGCTTCCACATTCGCTGGACTCTCGTCGTTGGGGCTCGACAGCATTGATATAACCGACAAAAGGATGGTCTCTGGTGTTTGCACCGGTGACCATCGCTCCGCTGCCGATTCGTAACCATATTTATCCTCCTCGGGAGGGTGCAAGATCGAGATACAGACGTCGCCATTCGGGTAAATGTTCGGATGAAAAATGGGAGTCTCGAACTTCATCTTTGGAGGCATATGCGGATATTCGGGGGGAAAGGTGAGTCGGGCTCGAAAGAAGCCTCCGCCGTAGAATTTGCAGTCGTCAGAGATCATGAGCATGACTTCCCATTCGAAGACATTGTTGTCGTCGACGAGACCGCAGCTGATGCCGGGAATGTCTTTGTCGGATTGCATTTGTGCCAACTGGCGAGTGAGCATACGCCCAGCTGCTGTGGTCGCCATTCTGTTATATATACCTTGTGATGTCGTGATGATGTGAAGTTCGGCGGGGTCGGGGTATCTGTGTATATTCTTATTGTATCGACATCGACAGAGATCGACCGCGATCGACGACTCGTAAATACAGAGATTTGAATGTCGAGAACCCGAAGGGTTTAATCAGAAAAGTTGTTAGAGGACGATAAGAGAAGAGGAACTTGGGAGTCTTCGCAGAGGTGAGCCAGGCTAGTCAAAGGGTTGTCGCGGGGCTCGTGCCGGAAGCGTCCCACCGCCACTTCTCGTCCTGAGGCTATTCTCGCGCCACTCAACCAAAGATCTATGAGCATCCTTCTCAGATACGTATCATACTATAAAACAGATTCATTCTCAATGCATGTATATACACTCCAGGGAAAGAAAAAAAATTATGCAAGAACGTGACTGTAGCGGTGACAATAGCAGCTATAGTAGCACACGGCATCAGCCACCAGACGATGATATGACCGGTGCGGCATATACATGACTCGTAATCGATAATCTACAAGGGACAAGCCCCTACTTCCTTACGCACGAACATCAACGAAACCCTTGTTGCCGAAGAAAATCAAGATCTCGGCGAAGAGAACCACACCAAACAACAGACCGAGCGCAGCCTGGAGAAGGAAAACTTTTCCAACCACAGTCAAAAATCGCATGCGAGAACCCCAGCTGAAAGACTTCCATGCGTCAACGATGCCAATTTTACCCTGACCACCGACGATCTCAGGAGTGACCTTGCCACCGAAGGAGCGGTCGAAGGGCACGATGGTCTCATCATCTTCAGGAAGCATGGAGGCAGCGACACGAATGAAGGTGACCTCGGCGGGCATTTGGATCAAGACATAGAGGACGAGGAAGAGCGCAAGGAGACCGAAGCCACCGGAAAGCGCAGCATAAGGAGAGCGTGCGTCAGGCTCAGAGCCATACTGGAGGACCTTGGTGCCGTATGCGATAGTGAGGGGAACGAATGTGACAATCTGTGCAGCGAGGGAGCGAAGAGCAGCAGCGGGGGCGATCTTCATGAATGTCTTGCGCCATGAGGGAATGCGAGACCAGAGCGACTTGGTGGATGGCTCCGAGATGACGATGTGAATCCAAGCAACTCTCAAGTTTGCCAGAAGAATCTCGGCAACGAATCGTGCAATAGCGCTTCCAAAGATGCGGAAGCTTGCAGAGATGGGGGAAGTGATAATGTTGATGGCGATGCCGGTTAGAATATATAGAACAAGACCGCGGAACGGTGCCAAGCGCCCGGCACGAGCAGTTAGGTGAGAGACCGCGCCCTTGAGGGAGCTGGTGACTGGCTTCTGAGGAGGAACGTCGGCGTTATCATCTCCCGTGTTCTCAGGATTGAGCGGAGCGTGATCATCGTCGATACGCACATATACGTCGGGGTTAGGATCTTCAACCGCGGCCAGTGTAGTCACGACTTTTCCGTAGACGTACCCGACGCATCCGGAAACGACGGAAAGGAGGGCAATAGTGCTGTAAAAGAGTATGACGGCCATGAAAGGAAATGGCTGTTTGGGCTCAGAGTCTTCGGGTTCGTCGCTAACGGAGCGTCGCACGAGGTGCTCGGCGACTAGAGCGATGGCCGACATGTTGGACTGAACTGTTGAATACTAGCAGGAAGAAAAAAGAGAATGAACGAATGCAGGATCTTGTTTGTATTAATGATAATGGTGGAACTTGATCAAAATGAAGTTGATGACAGACTGGTTGCAAGCAAAAGACAGCTGTGCAAGAATTAGAAAGAAATCGAGCTTGTAGGCAACTGTCGGACTCCGGCTTCTTCTAGGCAGAAAGAGGGAGGAGGCTGAGTCTCGGACTTATCGGAAGGTGCTGGCTTGGCGTGACTGGATATGGCTCAGAGCACGCATTAGCTTACGCCTCAGGCGGATTCAGGCAACAAGGCCATCCAATGAATTTGATCACGTGTAGAACCTCAGGCATCAAGTGTCTCATGTAAAAATGGATATAGTTACTGTTAGCCAAAATTACCGCTACGCTCAACCCGGATAGAGCCCTTGAATCTATTTGACACAAAATTCGAGTTATTTACTACCCCTTGAAGCACCCCTTGGCACACATTTTGCAACACCTTTTGATACACAGATTGAAAGAATAACAGTCAGGATTTTGTATGGCGTTCTTGGTTATAAATGGACAGGAATCGGCCATAGAAATGTTAGTTAGACAGGATCAATATAACAACCGATTACCAGCCTATATTTTCTCAACTACCGCATTCGGTGCTAGTGGTAAAATCCTCCAATAGTTACTTAGGGCTAGGGCTAGGGCTGGCTACACGTTGGCACTCCCTATCTAGATAACTATGATATGGCAGTCGAGGTTGTCTCACATGAGAACCGTGTTGGTATTATACTATGGTTCTCAGTATTCACAGATCTAGAAGTCCCCTGCAGTTCTCATCAAACACGTAGTGAAAATCTCAATCGAAGCCTCACTTATGAAATTCCTCCATGCAGGATACCGAGCCACAGGAATAATGGAAACCCTATCGCCCACCTGAAGCTTTTCCATCCAGCGCCTTTGCTGGAACGCCAACTCACCATATATTACATGATGACGTCTCAATTTTCTGCTCGCGTGAACGTTGGTCGTTAGGCGGCGCTCACCCTCATCCATATCAATAGGCGCTCTCTCAGATACCCGTTCGATGTCTATCTCGAACCAAGTAAAGGAGGACTCAAAAGTACCATGAAATTCAGGATAAGAGCTGAAGCCCTGGTCATGACTCCATACCACAAATTGGATCTCTCGCATGGGCCTTCATCTTCCGCCTTCGATCGGCTCAGAAGTCAGATACGGTCGACGGTCTTGACACTCTTTCTCGTCGCAGCTTATAAGCTCTGTTCGGTAGGTTTGAGACCGCAGCCAATATCTTGCCAGGTCTAGAATCCGAAGTATCAACTTCCGCGGGGGGGTATTGGGAGCCCAAGCTAGCTGTAGAACCCAATACACCTCAAAGATATCAAGGGAATGTCTAGGCCAGTATCTGGATGGCTGTATTGGCGTCTGCACACTAGTATTAGCAACTTGAAGTCTCCGGATAGCAGTAGAACAACGATTCTCAATTGCGAGCGCTAGTGGCGTTAAAGACGCATTATTTTGAGTATCCAGGGTGCAGCGATTTGCGAGTAGCAAGTCGATCACTTCCATGTTTTCTTCCGTAACTGCATCATGTAATGGGGTGCATCCGTCCGTAGATCTTGCATCAACATCTGCACCGGCTTGAAGTAAGGCGATTGCGATTGACGGTGGATGTTTCGATGCTAGATGCAAAGCTGTACGACGATCTTCACGTCGAGCTGATACTGAGGCGCCAGCTTTTAGAAGCAGCTCAACAACACCCGACTTGTCCCCTTTTGTAGCACATGCGTGTAATAAGGGCGTCTCCGTACCAGGAACACCCTGAGGACTATGATCATGCTTGGCTCCATGTTCAAGTAGGAGGTTGACAAGAGGTACATTGCCACACATGGCAGCCCAATGAATAGCAGGGCGAGGATGACCTTGATCGATCACAGTCTCTGCACCGTGCTTTAATAGTGACGAGACGAAAGGAACACAGAACGGATCTTCAGGAAATGAGTTTTGGCAGACCAGTGCTAAGAAGTTGCTATTACAGTCCGAGGGTATTCGTGCGCCTGCATCGAGCAGGATTTGTCCAGCAATATATGGTACTGGATACAGGGTGGGCCATGCCACAGGTCCACCTGTCCAACGTAGGGGAGTCAACTGCTGCCATCCTGCTGCATTTACATCCGCTCCATATTGTAGCAATACCCTCATGCTGTTGAAAGAGCCGCCAATAACAGCAAGTGAGAGAGGCGGCTGCCTTGTGTGGGACTGCTGGTTCACGTCCACTCCTTCAAGAAGGTAATCTTCAACCAGCCGAGCAAAGTCAAAGTATGCTGCAACGTGGATTTCAGGCAAGAAGTCATTTGCTGATCCGCAGAGGAGAAAATTCTGCCATTTTGTGAGGTTACATCGGCTGTGATGGTCACGGCCAAACGATTGTAACCAAGCAGAGAAGATTGTATCCTCAGCAGGAAGTACTTCTCGAAGAGCGGCAATTTCCTCCAAATCTCTTCGGCCCTTACTCGAGCCATGGACGCCACGATCGCCAAAGAAGTATTGAATCATCTGCAGCCATCTGACAGTCTTTCGACTGGAGCGGCACAAACGGAGTAGAAGGTCATAAGTCTCTATTGAGGACGACGCACGGGCGAGGTGCCACCACCAATGAAGGGACGAGTATTCCAAGAATGGATACTTGTCAAGGAAATCAGCGACCTGACCTTCCATGTACTCCCTCATGATACTGGAATCCCACGGAATCGTGTCTGTGTCCTCGACTATCACTGCTTGCTCGGAAACATTGTATGGGAGAGCTTCTATATCGTCGTAGCAAAGACATGTTAGACATATTTGCGTCAAAACCATATGGGCCTGACCTCGATTGAATTTGAGGGAAGTCAGACCCTCACCTTCTTGAGGCTGAAACAAGAACTCTTGTAAGGATGAATGAACAAGAGTTACCGTGGGGCAAGCGCCAGGCCGTTCGTGGGGCAAGCGCCAGGCCGTTCGTGGATCACGGCCAAAGATCCACAGTAGTGAAGAATGGTCTGGCAAAGTCGCTTCTCGGACATGGCGATCTTCTCGACTTTAGATCCACCAACAGTGACCTTCAGGGCAGTGCCAACCTCTCGAAGACTAAGCGGTCTTCGCGCACGTGCCATGAGCTGCAAGAGGTGCTTTGAAATCAAGAAATCACGAGGGTGAGAGGACAGGCCCTGCAAAATTCGAAGATACAGCGTGTTGAGATCTTCCGGCGGGTATTTCAACGTCTCGAGGTAGTCAGCGTTGCTAAAAAGCGGCTTCTTCAGCTCTTCAATCATCAGTGCTGCCCATAAGAACATTCCATTAGCCCCCGCTCGCAGCGATGCATCAATAGTCTTTCTAATATCATTATCCTCGATTTCTAGATTAGCCACACCTTCTTCAATGTACCGGTGGATGTCGGCCGAGTTATCATCTTCAGACATATCGTATAAAATGAAGCATTCTTCTGGAGCCATCAAATGATGAGGAACATTCAACGTCCTTCGAAAGACCAACACTCGAGCAGTCTGGGAGAAACGAGCTAGGATTCGATAAAGCTTCACTTGCTCTCCAGCTTCACATTCATCAAAGCCATCGACAACGAGGATCAGACCCTGTTTTCTTTGCAAAGTGGCAGAAATGATATCCTCAAGAATAGGTTCGCTCGCCAGCCGCATCTTTTCTATAGTCGCGACCAGGTCATCCAGCAAAAGCGGGTCTTCTTGAAGTAGTTGCCAGGACCAACTGCGCAAGACACTGATGGCAGACTTACGTCTGTCATCTTTGGCATCACAGTAGAAGTATGAGAGCTTATTCCCCGAGTGCTTTAATCCTTCAATGACCCTGGCTGCCAGATGAGTCTTTCCGGCTCCTGCCTTGCCCATGATCCAGAGCATCCGATATCTATCGTGAATTTTATCTGCAGACTTCCAAAAGGCAAACTTTGCTCTGTCAAAGAGCCATTCACACGACCCATGGATGAGGCTGACGAGTAATTGATGATGAATATCCTCGATTGACGTGGGATTGAGCCACTGCGTTACTCGTAAGACTTTGTCTTTTTGCTGCGCCCGCTTCGCTTGTTCTTCGCTGGCTTGAGTAGTTGCTGAGAGATTTGATAATGACGCTGTCAAATCATCGAGAACAGAGTGTGCTTGTAGCGTAGTCTGATGAGTCTGGGTAGTGAGCTTGTAATTGTCGATACCAAGGCCAACGAGTGCACTTTTCAGCGGGATATCGATCCTACGACGTAGTTCGTTGACTTCACGTGAGATAAAGACGCCATATTGAATCATTCGGGAAGCACTCTTCAGTCTCTCCTTGAGAGACTGTTTGTTATTCTGAGTCCCACTGCCTAGGCTAGCTTCGAACCTCGTGCTCAACCGCATAGCAAATCTCTCCACGGACCTTTTGAGGGTGTCAACTCCTTGCGATGACCAAGGTAGATCAGAGCCATGATCCGTCAGATACTGGAGGGTACTAGCAAGGTCTAGCAAATATGCGCTCTCCTGTTGGTAATGCTCTGTTGAACCGTCAACCTCCCTCAGTGAAGTAGCCACGCTCACTAATAATTTGATAGCGTCCACCAGATCACCGACTGACCACCCGAAAGACATCGTTGATGTTTGAAATACTGATGCATCAACCTATTGAATGAAGCCATAGAGACTGTGGGGATAATCAGCAGCTGTGGGCTTGTTACGGGCTATAGATGAAGAGCATTGGAACTAGAACGAACAGAGCTATATTGACGTAGCACTATAGATGGCTATCCAGCTTGGAAGGGTGCTGTTCGTCGATTCGGCGGCTAGAGTGCAAGGCTGAGCGACGAGTTAGAAGAAGCAAGACCGGAGTCAGTATGCGTGTTGCATTGACCCAATCCCCTCTCTCTTTCGCTGGGCGATTGAAAGGCTCGTGCACGTATAGTATGTGGCATGTGAGCGGCCACGTTGGCGGCAATGTTCAAGAGCTAAGCTATTGCAACCTTTGTCACACCAAAGCGAGTCGTCTTAGAATTTGGACAGTTTACTGCATTTAGGACTAAAAGAAAATCTAGTACCGATCGTTTGTGCTTTGAAAATGAGAGACTGATACTCAAGAACGGATCTTCACTGGGTAGTATTCGCGAAAAGCGTTGAATATGGATACGTCCTACATACTTCGTACTCGATCTTATAATGTGTGGTCGAGAACTTCTGGATTACAAATGAATATGAAGATGAGGACTTCGTCCTTTCGTTCCACAAGGAGGATGGTGTAGTGCTTTCTATAGCTCACCCGATGTACTCTCTTTGAAAAGAAAGCTCAGATTTCCATCCTTCAAAAACCACTCTTTGTCTCTCCCCCATGCCTTCTCAATGATATCTCGCCCCAATCTAACCACGTCCTCAACCTGACTCGCCGTGGCCCAACCGGGCACACCACTCCAACATACCAAATGAACACCCATATGCACTGCTACTCTGTAGGCCTGCTCCCCGTCAAGCAAAGGATAATTTTCAATCAACCCCTTCATGACCCAAATACCAGCATCGTTGTTCCTGAATTGCTTGACTTCGTACAGCTCGGCCAGGGCCTGGCCCAGATCTAGGGCTCGCATTCCTAATTGGGTCATTTCCCAGTCTACTATAAAGAGATCCTGCTGGTTGGGAGAGATGAGGATGTTGCCCGTCCAGAAGTCGCCGTGGATGGGACCCCAGCCTTCCTGCCAGTTATCAGCAGAGTTGGATGTATGCGTGGATATTTCCTGGGCAGCATGAGCTCTGACTTTCTCAAAGACGGAACGACTTTCCTCTAGGATATGAGGGTATTTGTCTATCATGCTGATGAGTTGGTCGTAGTTGATGATATGTTTGAGTTGCTGCATTGACTTGTTTTCAGCCAGCTTCTTACTGAGAGCTATCTGCTCGTCGTGCGACGTCCAGGCATGGAATGATCCCAGCCATGAGCCCAGTGTATGGCCAACCGCCTTTGCGGCTGGTTGGTCAATTCGCATGCCTTCGGGGGATAGGAGCCAGGTCTTGAGGTCCGATGACTCGGGCAAGTCTTCCATAATTTGCGTATGAGTTGACGGGTTGAAGTCATACAGCTTGGGAGTTTTGATCGTGATCGGTGGTGACGTTGTTGCATCTCGTACCGGCGAGAAGGTATCCAATCCTTTCAGTACCAGGGCTTCGTAAACCTGCTTCGTTCGTTAGCATCTAGCATACGTCCATGTCATAGTGCTTTTCTCTCACACATCGTTCACCGTCTAGTTTGAAGTCCCTGTTCGAAGCCACGAAATTCGTCGTGTGTTTGATGATCACATTTGTTTTTCCTTGCTTCGTGCTTCCGATACAATCAGGATTTCTCAAAACTCCCCGGTAGACAAAATTGGCCGTTCCTCCATTCAGACGAGTTATCGATGAGCAGGCATAGTTGGTGGCTGACAATTCTGAGAGCACCGAGGCTTCGATGTCAGCATCTGTTGCCATGGTGTTTGATATGGCTGTAAGTGTATGAGAACGCTAGATACAAAAGCTAGAGGACAACGCAGAATGGCGGAAATTGAGATATATGGATGTATAGAATCACCATCAAATTAGATGTGGACTGTTTTATAGCCCTAAAGCAGTTGTTTCACTCCGATTAATGGAGCCCCGCGAAAATCTCGCGATTATGATTCGGTGCTAATTAAGACTCATTTTGACTAATTTCCTGTCGCGTATTTCTTTGAGTCTTCTGACAACATATGCCTAAATTTGTACAGTAATGGCAAAATCAAATATCAACTGAGGATTGGCTGAGAGGAGAGTGGTATCACAGGAGGAACTGTAGCTCAAATGATAGGAATCAACACCGATAAACGCCTCAAAGCCGCTTGTAAATAATCCACGAACGAGCCCAACGCTTTCAAAAATCCTCTATTTCACAGCCCACGTCCGCTCACTGAGGGAGGTAGAAATTCATATTTTCATCAAACGGCAAATCAAAAACGTTGTCAGGAAGGATACCACCGCCCATACTGAAGATGCCTTCTGCATTGAATGGTATCTGAAAGTCAAAGTCCGGCTCTAGGTTTGGAAAGTCCGTCTGTGAGTCGGGGAATGGTCCGGTCATCATCACTGGATTTCCAATGTCCTGTCCCGAAGTTGAGTTGAACGAGTATTGCTGTGGTAGGAAGCTGGTTGGTGTTGTAGTCTCGTTACCGCTAACGCTGTAATGAGCCCATTGCTGGGGATCTGATGTCGTGCTTGTCAAAGGAGGTAGGTCTTTTTCGCCGGAATCGGTGATCGTTGGCAATGCTTGCTGTTGTGTCCTAGACACATTTGTGGCTGACCACGATGATCCTTTACCGTTGTTTTTCGCTTCTTTAGATCGAGTTGATGTTGACTAGATAGATTAGTTCGTACTTATTAGTAAAGCAGCTCCGTAGGAAACACACCTCTTCCGTAGCTCCAGTCTTTTCCGTCTTGCGATTAAGGAACCAATTCCTCAACAGGTTCATAACCATGCCGAATCGTGACGCCGTCCGCCCTCCTGGTCGCATACCGCCGACTTTCAGATGATTGGTCACCTTTTCAAAATACTCTTCCACCTTAAGATCAGATGGCGTGAAAACGCGCTCCAGGCCATTGTCGGACGCAACCGCAGAGAACATCTTGAGCAAGGCAATGAATGCATAAGCCGACCGAGCAAATACATGCGTGGGTAGAGTCACGACAACGTCCGGCTCGATAGACAGCAAACATTCCAGAGATGTGTGAATAGAAGTCAGACATGTTGTGAGAGCATCGATCTGAGCAGCAGTCGCCCTGTCGATTTTGACATCAGTCTTGAAGTCGGATGTAAATGGAGTTCTAAAGTCGTCGATGTTGTGATCAGTGTGCATCGAAATTTCATGCATAAAGATACTGACAATGCATTCGGCATGTCGCAAAATAGCTACAATACATCAGTCATGCGAAATGAGAATGGAGCATGTAGATACTCACGTGTATAGTCCTCAGGGCGAATCTCACGTCGCCACTCATCAAGTTGTTTCTCGAATCCCTTCAATGCATACTGCACCTTGGTGTCACTCAAGGTCAAACTGCTTGAAGGATCATCCATGGAAAATTGAAATGCAATTTCTTCCGCAATATGGGTTAATTTAGCCCAGTGTATCAAACTGCGATCAGATGCTTCAGCTTCGGGAGAGGTTTGCAGAATCTCGATAGACTCATCCATGTAAGGATGCCATCGACACAACAAAGGTCGACGAAGGGCCATGGAGGCATTAACCGCCATGACATATGCACCTAACCACACTCGTCTAGTTTCGACAGCATCTGGATCAAAAGAAGCTCTGTTGTTACTCTTTCCCATAATTTCTCGCAACAAGCCATATTGCTTGTTGCCCTTTCTCCGCGTTACACGACCCATGCCAATGTCCATTGCCATAACGATAGCCATATGAATGAACTGGAAGAACTTGAGCTCTTCGAATTGATCAGGTGGCAAATACCAGATACTTGCTAGCATTATCGATTGTACTAGTTCCAGAGATTTCTCACCCTTAACAACCACCTTGTCGGCAAATAGTCGGTGAGCTTCATGAACCAGGGACATTTGCAATTCAGAACGAAAGTAACCAATAGCAATAGCCATGATCACAAGGAAAAGTGTAGGTTTATTGCGCCGCACCGAAGCCATGGTCGTGCCTGGTGGGAAGACGACCACAGGAAGTCTAGGAGCAATCTCCTTGACATAGTGGTCGAACGCATCAACAGCAGTTTGCACGTCGATCAACCCGCGATCAATGATATCAGTGAATTCATTCGCACTGTTTATTACACTTTCGCCGTTGGGTGTATTCGTTGAAAACTGCCGAAGGTTAGTATCCAATGTTGGAGCGACTTGCGCCAACTTACTGGGCCCGCGTGAAGAGTGCTCCGAGACAATGAGCCAGGCGGCACAGAGAATTTGGCGTCACCACTAGCCGTTCGCTTCGTGCTCGTGCTAGGAGAGACAGAGTCCGTTGGTGGCAATGATGCTGGTGGAGGGCCACCTCCCAGCCATCGACGAGCAGCTATAGGCTCCTGCTCTTGCGACCTGCCCTCTGGAGATGTGATGGTATCTACCCTCCTTGACGCCTGAAGACTAGCTGTCAGAGCATCGATTTTTTTTTCCAGCTCGCTCACGCGACTGTCCGTTTTCTTCTGACGCTTTCGGGATGGCGGTGTGACGACACATTTTCGGTTCGCCTTGGCGCATCGTTTACAAGAGCCTGATGAGTTTTTCTCGTCCGGTTCACACCGGACCTTCAATTGTCGGCAGGCATCGCATGCTCGGGGTCGTTTCAGGTCGGCGAGAGGGTCATCCGGGTCATGCTCGTCACTCGGCAGGCCCCTTGACATTTCATTCAAATACGTTCCCAGCGCTTCATCGACACCCACCGCATGAATACCCGCAGAAGAAGGCGTCGAAGCTGAGCGATGTGGTTCATTGGTCGATTCCGGCGTCATTTGTCCATGCCTCGGTCCATGTTCAACCCGTGTACTATATTCCAGCATTTGATTGTGCGCGTAGGACACGGGATAGTGTTGCGGTCTTGTAAACGCATCTCTGTTGGTGAATGAGAGTTTGTTCTGCTTCGCATCGTTGTTGCCCGGTCGCGTACGTGAATCGTTATCCATGCCGCTGATGTCGAGTCAGTCGTCCGTGGTGATGTACCCCGCTGCTTGCTGAATGAATCCATTGGACCTGCGTTAGCCTGGTCGCGATGACAGTGTTCGAATGTGATGTACAGAGAAGGTGAAAAGTGATGCGGGTTTGGAAAAGGCATGATGGCGAGTGCTGAGCTCAGGAACGCATTGAACAGGTAGTTGAAAACCACGAGTAAGATAACAAAAGGAAAGCGCAATACGCACGCCCCAACACCACGAGACTGCTCTAGTCTATAGACTAAGGAGCGCTTGCTGTAGATAGTAGCTCCTCCTTCAAGGAGTTGAATCGCATGCAGTGCGACGACGCGATTTCGCATCGGAGCACGGCGTGTCGGTATCCGGTGGTCCCGGTGGGGAGACAGTCCAGCTGGTCAAATTTATTAACGGCAATCAAGGGGGGTATTAAGACTTTCATTCGAGTCCGACAGAATGTGGGTGCTCCAATCAACAAGTATCGAATGTGATATTTTATGAAGGAATAAAGAAGGAGAAGGGTTGAAATGACGTCGCCAACCTGATGGGGGAAAGCGCTCGTAAAGCTGTTATGTGCGCGCTAATTCCGTAGGCAGCTACGGTTCGTGAATACTGGGGGAAATTGTCGCAGTCGCTCAGAACATATTGACTGGGGTGTCGATTGAGTAAAATGGAGTGAGTATTCATATTTCTGCAATCTGTCTATTATCAGGCTGTAAAAGGCATGTACAGCATTATAGGTACAACACATGCGCCAGTCTCTCAAACAGAAGAGTAGGGGATAACAGCCATTGAGATGAGACGATCCAGCGTCAAGTCTCTGTAGACGCCAGTGCGGGAGCAAATCGGATGAAACAGGTCAATGTGTATATGCAAATGAATGTGCTGAGGGTATCAAGTCGTCATAAGTATCAACGCAAATGCCAAAAATCAAAAGAGCAAACAAGCGGAGGACAAACAGAGTTCTATGAAAACTTATGAACGGGGCATTCCTTCTTCCGGTCGAACCATCCCACGATGCAAGATTTGTGGAATTTGCATAAACATTCCAGTCGGGCGAGCTTGTCGCCGACTTCATATTCCTCCATGCAGATAGTGCACTCTTGCGGGGTGCCGTCTTCACTAAGACAATCTTTCTCGGTCGCCGTGAATGATAGCATGCGTAAAAGGTGTGACGATTGTGGTGAGCCCACTCCGGGTGAGGACCCTGAAGATCGAGCGATGCAATCGCGAATGTGCGCTTCTCGCTCATCCTCATTACCGTCACTTCTACGGCGTGGCAGCTGCGTGCTGCAGATCGGACAGATATCCCTTTCGTCTAGGTGGACTCGGTGTGGAGGACGGGTAGTGCGACTATGATCAGGTTCGGCCATTGATCGTACTCTCCGTGGGCGGGCGCCAGAAGCGTCAAAGGGGACCATTCCACTATCGGTCTCGAGGTCAACCCTGGGTCTATGGGATGAAAACTAGCCCTAGGTTAGTACGAGTCTAAACAGAACAATCAATCAACGCCGGCCAGACTTACTGAGTAGGACTGCACCCGGGCAGAGGATTGATGTGGAGGATGAGTGAGACTCGACGAGGAAGCATGGCGAGAAGAACTGGGTTGCTGACCATAAAACGGCTCATTAGGAGCCGGGTTAGCAGCAGATGTTCGACGACCTAGGAAATCATCCATCTAGTCATTATTAGTGAGTTTTCATCTGATGCCAAGGACAATAGGAAAGCTAACCACCTGGTTCCGATGAGTGTTTTGTTCTGATTCTCCATGGGGATCTCTGCGAGAGCCAAAAATCTGGGCGCCTGACAAAGAGCGGCGTACCTGATGGAAACGCTGACTGATAGGAACTGTCGGCATTGTGGCGTCCCAATCCTGACCTGGACGGCGATCGAAGCCTGCTCGAATAGCCCCGTAGCTCAAAGGTGGGTCCGGATTAGGATCTGGCACGCATGGGTTACAGAGTCGCACTTCTTCCCCGCCACCAAGTGCAGGATTAGAAGGGTGTGTTTCCAGACGAGGTCGGTTAGATAAATGAGCAGCAGTATCACGTATGTCATCGATTGTGAGATCAACGACCGCGCGAGAAGAGTCGCCTGTGTGAGGTGGAGCAGCTTCAGTGGTCCATTGTTCAATTGGTTCTGGCGGTCGTACGATGTACTGTCGAGGAATAGTTATGCGGTGAGGAGAGCACGCCGCGCACACGACCCGTCCGCACTTGCGACAGTGATGTTTCCGGTACCAAAAACTAAACTGAGATTTGCAAATAGGACAATGCGTAACCTCCGAGTCTGGCTGCCAGCGGGGTAACGTGTATTCCATGTAATTATGTCGGCGTCGTTGATGCACCGTAGGCAAACTGCGACTATGTTGTCGGGACAAAGAGGCGGCTGTATCGGTAACAGCTGGAGGCGGAGATGTAAGATCAATGGCAGTCTCCCGCGTTGATCCTGGCATATCGGATGGTATCAAATCTCGACGGTCATCACCAATGGGCAGCGATGGCAATGGTCTGTCTTGCTGAAGTCTACTACGCGACAAAGAACTTGGTCCGCTCAAGGCAGACGGCCGCCGGTGTAGTGTTGCGTCATCGTTCGCAGTGGCAGTCAGTCTCCTCTTGCGATCCATGTTCATGGAATATGCCCTATGTCGTCCGTATATTGTATCGGCATCTTCCGGCGAGCTCGAAAGAAACGGTGCGATTGCCCTAGTATCCCCACGATATACCGGAGACCTGCTACTCGACCCCGCGAAATCAGCCGAATATGAAGGAAACGGATCCGGCGGGCTGGACGGATTAGAATTCGTGGAGGATGATCGGGAGGACATGAAATCGGTATTTTGTCGAATCTATTTGTGAAAAGGTGATAAATCAGATGAAAGCGATGGAGATCCGCGGCGGATATTTTGAAGTGACGCACTAGTTCACCTGAAACCGAATCAACCGGTGCCCTTTTCACTTCGTCATCAGATATGCCAGGGTGTATGAATTCGAGGGGTATCCAGAGAAGGGAGTCTGGTTTATTGATGAGTGGGAGATATGGAGTGAGCTTAACATAAAACCCCCTGTACCTGCGAACTCGGGTGGCGAGCAAATATTGTTTTGGTCAGGGCGGACACGTGAGGAAGTGTCTAGAAAGCGATGACTCCGACGCAACCGAGAATCATTGTCAAGGCCGCCGTCTGAAGTGATAGAAAATCGGTCTGTCTTGTTCTAAGGCGATGTTCCGTCGAGGAGCGTTCTGTGATCAAATTGATCTGTTCTCGAACGGAGTTGGGATGACGATGTCTAGATAACGTGCCAGGCTGATAAGGCTCATCCACCCTGTTTTCCGCGAACCTGGAGCCGCACTCCTTTCAAGGTACGCGGTAACTTCTCGACCAGAACGGTTTTCGGAACACAGATAGCGAAGATCCAAGGTTCACAAACCCGAAGGGAAGGGAGAAAGGCGCCTGGAGGTAATCATGGATCACAAAGGGAGCCCAATTGCAAGGAAGGCGTAGATGGTAGATACTACGCAGGTAGATAGCGCCCGCACCGGGTACCTCTCAGATGGCGCTAACCATCTACGGATGGTCTCATACATAAGTTAGGCCAAAACAACGACGACACTTTATCTTCTCTGCCCCATGCTGCCAGAGCCAAGTACGATCAATGCATAGAACAAAAGCATCGTGATTCTGGGAAGTTTTGGCAATGGTGTAGGAAGTCCGGAGACCAGGAGTACAAGGGGTGGTCCTCATCGTGGCTACTCACTTTGGCAAAACAAGGGGCATCTATCTCCTTGAGCCTCCGAAAGCACTCTCTGAAATGGTTACTGACATGTTATGGGGACTTTCTGTCCATTGAAAAGCCTGCTGATTGCTGATGCGTTAAAAATGTTCTGTCGTGGCACTTTTATCTTTCCATGGCTCATTTCCGAAGCGTAGTGCCTTCGAGTTATGGATCCTTGTATGGCCTCTCATGGACGTCTGCGAACTTCTCAACGTGGAAAATGTAGACATCATTTGGCCCATTTACAGCCATTTAGCTCTGGGAGTTGACATCAGTTCAAGTGTTTGGACCACACAAAGTTCTAGTGTGCTGAGTACTCAATTTGACTTGTCAACGTTGTCTACTTGATCTGTTGCTGTACACACAAGTGGTCAGACGCATCTGTATTCATGGCTCGGGTGTAACATAGCATCCCTGAATCATTAAACAAATCATATGAGTGAATTTTAGAAGAGCAGCCATAACGCTCTAGTGGGTGCTCTTCCTGAAGTACGTAGAAATCATTGGCTCCTCGACAGATAAGTAACATTCCATCCCTCTATTCCCAATTGACTGACTCAGGATTCGTATGATTTGTGGGTCAGTCTAGCATAGAGTCACATTAGCATTATTGTTGTTTATCCTAGAAGGGTAGTTAGTTTACTCACTGGCATGATGGCATCTGTCGTGTTTACTTTTTGTCCGTGGGTTCATCGGTGCATAACGGCTGTCGCTTGCCACAGTCCCCGTTTCGACTGTCACAAAGTCTGCGTCGGAGAACATATCCGTCATCCCTTCGAATGATCATCTCCAGTCTTTCTTGCTGATCTGTTTAATCTCTGGAGAACAGACGCGTCGATCAATCGTTAACATCCCAGTCTACTCTCACCCGAACCGCTCATCGAGAACGCGAACGAGCAGACTTTCTTCCTCCTCTCAAGTAACTTTCGGCATATATGCGGACAAACAGCAACATGCAGCAATCAAACTTGAGCCAGGTGTCCTTCCCTGGACGAGAGCCCGAGTCTCCAGCAACACTGACCAATCTCACCATCACCAACTCCATCAAAAGCGACGTGTCTCTCGTCAAAGACCCCGATTTCTGGCGCCGCTTCTCTAAGGCCATTCATCAAGATGAAGAACAAGCCCGACAACCAGAACGCGAAAAGACCATCAGGTAAGCTTTCCCGGTCCGTCGTTGGAGTTCGGGTCCGTCGCTGATGATCACAGTGAATCGTGGCTCGCGCGTCAACGCAAGAAAAACCATCGTTCAAAAGTCTGGGGTTTCTTGATCGCTCTTATAATCGTGCTGATTGCCTGCGGAGCCGGAATCGCCATCTGGCTTCTGAGCAAGAACAACTGGCTCAGAAAGGATACACAACATGCAAACCACACTCAAGCTTGAGAAAAAGGTTTTACCTCATGGGTTGACGCGCTAATAAAGTTTGACGTGTTTCGGTTCGTTGTTTGCTTTTCTTTCGTCAGCGAAGAACTTTGGGGCGGTTTTCTTCTTCGCTCGTACTGTTTTTTTTGGGGGGCTTTACTTTTTTTCGCCGCTTCTTCAACGTGATGTCGCTTGGAAACGGAGTTTGGAAGGTGTTTGATGTCGTGATCAATGAGGCCGGACTGGGACAGCGATGGGGTTTGGCGTCGATGGGATTGAATTTTCTTTTCTCGCTCTCTTGTACATAGAGCTGACTCTGATTCTTGATGGCAAGGCACTTGTACATATGAGAGCTGGACTGTGGGAGCAGTGAACGAGGGAGGTCCCCGTGTGTACATACTACTTTGGGGGACTCTACTGCATAATGAATAATGGTGACTGCCGAGGCCACTGACTAAACGATATATTAGTGATCATGAACTATTATACAATAATGACCTGTAACTGGTGCCAGACTGATATGGCTTACAAACAAGCATCAAAAAAGCCCTGCCGTATCAAACCCTTGAACGCCACGCTTCGCATCTTTAGCGAATCAATCCTGCCTTGAAGAATTGTACGAAGGTACAAACGCACATTGCATGATTTTTTGACCCGTGAGAATAAATCCCTAATACCTCCGTCGAGTTGGCTCGGGGCTAGGGCTTCTGCTAACGCTACGCTCGTCTCGACCGCGCTCCTTCAACCATTTCTTTGTGGCGAGATCCAGCTCTCGTTGCAGTTCTGGCGTTGGCTCTTTGCGGTGAATGAAATTGCAGAAACCGCCTCGAACACATCCCTCGCCACTATTTAGTCGACAGCACGCTTCTCGAAAATCTGTGACGGGCGACAGTTCGCAATACACGGGTCGCGCGGCGTACCATCGGGAGTTGAGCGCATCGCATGCTGCTTGCGCGGAATCTTCGTATTTGAAGCGGGCGTAAACATTGCCGATCAAATCTGGTGATTGACTTATTAGTATCGAGTGTTTCACAGATAGAGCAAGAAATGCAAACTCACGGTCATTATTATTGTCGCAAACAACGATCTCCTCAATCTCGCCATATTTGCACATTTCGCACCAAATATCCTCGTAAAAAGCGTCAAAGTGGTTCTGAATCTGGCTCGGGTTCATCTTATTCTTCGGATCGTATGCTGGATTCTGGTAGAGGTTGGGCAACAAGACAGTCTGCGAATATGAAGGCTTGACATGTTTTCGCGAGCAGCGATCGCCGTGACGACAGGCTCCGATTTTGTAGTAGAAGGAGCAGTTGACTTTGTCTTGCTCAGTACCGAAGATCGATGCAAGATAGTTGGCCATGTCGTTCTTTCAGATGAGGAGAAAATATCGATAATACAGGTATACAACGTCGCTGATCCGCTCGAACAGATTGCAGAGGAAAGGCAGGGTCTGGAAGGAGAGGCAGGTGGTGATGAGAGGAGATGCTGGCTGATTGATAATTTCAGTCGCAGTCGCCGAGAGTCAGGTAAGGTACGAGTCCGGGTGGCGGAGAAATTACTCCAATGCGGTCTAGCGCCTTCTAGAATCTGCCGGGCTGCGTCCAATCAATTCGTGGAGTTGAATACAGCTTCAACCTTGGATGTCTTTCCTCCAGCAGCTATCTCAATACAGCCATCGATGGCAGATGAGAATAATGCTACTAGAGGCTCCGGCAGCTTGAGGTATTCACGCCGGGTTTTCATGCCGAAACAATGGGTTCATGTTTGGTGTTACCGCTCTATTGGTGCATTGCTGGGGAAGCTCTCTGAGAAACATAAATATTCACGAACGACTTTCACGACATCCAACCAACTCAACGCCACTCAACATACGCAATGTTGACAGAGTAAGAGCGTAAAAGGAGTTCATGATTATACCTATCCACGATTCCTTATTGAGTATTTATCCCAAAGCACAAGCACCCAGTCTCCGTGGTACAGTTGCCATAGATAAGCCGTCGTCGCTTATCAGCGGAGGTGAGCAATAGCTTCCCAGAATAGAAGGTCGACCCAGCCCTTCCCCGCATTCTATTTATTATCTCTTGATCAGGTCCGCTGCTTTCAATCCTTGTCCAAAATCTATCTTTGTTAATTCCTTGGACTGGCATGAGACAAAATGTTGCCTCCTTTCGATTATTTTCAGTATCGCAAGATCCGGTATGTCATCCCTGCCTCCGTGTTTATGGCCAATGAGCGCCCGGCATTCGCCAGCCAAATAGCTTCAAGCTGACGAATCATAGCAACACGAAACGTCGTGAACGCGAAGCGCGGTTTTCCACGCTCAGCCCCGTCTATCACACGCCGTTCTCTGCAGCCGACAAAGCTATCATCAACAAACCCATCGAGGAGCTTGTCGGCGAAGTTCAGGATGGAACCGTCTCGCCTGTTGATGTGATTCGCACGTATGGCAAGGTCGCTGTCAGAGCTCAGGAAAAGACCAATTGTATTACCGAGCTTCTTTTGCCCGAAGCAGAACAATGGGCGACCTCAGAAGTCAACCTGAAAGGTCCGCTGGCAGGTATTCCGGTGTCTTTGAAGGATTCCATCCAAGTTAAGGGATTCGACACTTCGGTTGGATACGCTTGCAAGGCACTGAATCCTTGTAAAGAAGATGGCGTGATTGTCCGACTCTTGAAAGACGCGGGTACATCTCCACACGGTTATCCAGCTCTATTCTGCTCTTCATCTGACACCGTCTAGGAGCGGTACCCTATGCCAAGACTGCGCTGCCAATGAGCCTCCTCAGCTTCGAATCAGCAAACGGACTTTGGGGAACCTGCCGGAATCCATATGTTCCAGAATACTCACCAGGTGGTTCAACAGGCGGCGAGGGCGCCTTGCTTGCCCTGGGTGGACGCATCGGCATCGGCTCAGACGTTGCAGGCAGTGTTCGAGCACCTGCGGCGTGGAGCGGAATCTACTCACTTCGGTGCAGTACCGGTCGCTGGCCGAAAACGGGTGTTGATACCAGTATGCCTGGTCAAGAAGGCGTCCCGAGTGTTTTCAGTCCTATGGCACGTACGCTGAATGACCTAACCTACTTCACGAAGAGCATCATTAGCATGAACCCGTGGAAATACGACTACACAGTTCATCCTATCTCTTGGAGAGACGACGAGAAGGAAGAGGCTAGAAGTAAGCAGCTGCGTATAGGGTTATTGAGATCAGATGGTAAGGTTCACCATTAATTGATTAGAAGACTGTTTTTTCTTATGCTTGCTATGCTAGGCGTCATCCCACCCACACCCGCCATCGCCCGCGCTATCGATACAACTGTCGCCGCACTCACTGCTGCCGGACATACAGTGGTGGAAGTCGCCCCTCCCGAAACAGCTGACCCTTTCACTGGATTCAACCTAGCCTCTCAGCTCCTCAACTCTGACGGTTGCGTGACGTTCGACTCTTTCCGATACTCGTTCGAACCTACTGATCCCGGCGCTGCCCAACTAAGCAGAATCGCGTACCTCCCCCGTGCCCTCCGCTATGCTTACTATCTCTACGTTCGATACATCAAACGCGACGTCAAGTGGGCAACAGTGATCCGAGGATTTGGACCTAAGAGCGCAGCAGAACTGTGGCAGATCACCGCTAAACGTGAGACGTTCCGCAGGACATGGCATTCATGGTGGGATTCTGAGCCCCAGCAATACGACTTCATCCTCTGTCCCGCGAACGCCACTCCCGCTCTTCCCCACGGCGCTATGCACGATGCCGTTTCCTCATGCGGATATACATTTCTGTGGAACCTGCTTGATTATTCCGCCGGTATTGTCCCCGTCAGCCATGTCGATCCGAAGCTAGATGCTTTACCCTACAGCGGCAAACGAGGTTACAAGGCTGCTTTGAAAGAGTTGGGCCAGAACCATGCCATGGCTCGTGGGGCTTGGATGCACTATGATGCTCAAAAAATGGCCGGACTTCCGACTGCCGTGCAAGTGGTCGGACGTCGATGGGAAGAGGAGAAGGTACTAGGGTACATGGCTGCAGTTGAGAAAGCCCTGGAACAGGCGGGAAGCAAATATACCATCCTAGATGTGGATTAATCGTAAACACTAGTTCGCACATCAATACGATCTTCCGTTCTGTATTTGAAACTGAAAAGAAGTAGGCTATGCTGTCATGATTCATGCACCGGTGAACTGGCGACAATAAGCGAGCATCTAATGCGTTGTCAGTCGATCACCGGCGTACACCGCCATCTATTGGCCCCTCACCACGAACAGGAGCATCAAGCAACGCGAACAGCAGGCGAGCAAGAAGCACAATGACGCGCGGTTGCAGCGCTGTTTCGAATGGCGTCGGCTAAGCATCGTATCTAGATCTAAGAGTTTGTACTCTGGCGAGGTGATCATGGCTGTGGTGGTCATGTCTTTAGGGATCGTTGATATCGGGTGGAAGCGGGCGTTCCTTTGACACTGCCTAGATATGAAGCGAGCGAGCCAAAAGCATTTGAGTCGAGTCGAGTTGACATGACTGACATGTCATGGTGTAGCGCAATGTACGTAAAGAGAACAACATTTCCGAGCGGTTAGCTTCCTGCCTCCTCCGCGACAAGGCGAGGCCAGAAAGTGTAAGTGTCCATCGCATGTGACGGTGGCATGGGGCGTGCATGTTACACCGCTCTCTCAGAGGGGTTCGGCATTCTGGACATTCGTCATTCCGTTTGGTGTTCGAAGTGGGATGGAATAATACTGATAGAAACCAGAGTAACAGACAGCAGCCGCCAAAGCCGCTAGATAACCGGCTTAGATCAATCAGATCGCAAGCAGACCGTATGACTGGACAGAGCAGTGTGGCGTGGTGACTTGGTGATGTGTTCAAGAGACCTCACTTGGGTGATCACACTGCCCGCCCCCACGTGCTGCTGTAAAGTTACCAAATTACGGTATGGGACGTGTATGACAGACGTTACTCGGACCAGCAGAGGCACTGAAGTGGGGAGCGGCCCGAGATCCATACAAACATATCCAGTTGTCGGATGGACGGTATCTGGGCAAGCTAGCTGCATTTGGATATCGATAACAGAGGATGTGGTTAACAATATCTGATAATCTCAGCTAATTAGGCTTCTTTTTACAACTTTATAGTGCTTCGGTAGAGTAATGGGCTGAATAGCCTATTCTAAGAAATTTTACCAGCTCTACCAACTAATGATATTGTACACCGTCCTTGGTATTGATAAGTGTGATCATGTAATGTATACTTATAACCCATAGAGAAAAATCTGTCATGTAAAGCAACTTGGAAACAAATCAAAGCTCCTAGTATCAATGCTCACTCAATGGCAGCCAATTAGGGTTCAAAGCTCCATTGCGATGATAAAGAGCTCAACCGTTTAAAGCCACGTCTCCTGATCACCATTATGACTCAAGAGCAAACCACTAGACTTCTCATCCAGACTTTCAATTACCTGGAGACACTTTCTTACGCTCTCCTCAGGCTGAATCTGCCCTTTGAGCTCGGGGTCAACCACCCGGAACTGCTTCAGCATGAATTCTAACGCTTGAACGACCTGAGCTGTTTTCTCCCCTGTGAGAATATAAGTATACTCTATAGCTAAAGCAAGCCTGCAAAAGGTACTCACCTTCCCTTGTATCGACCCACCCCGGGCTCAGTGCCAGCACCTTGATCCCCTTCGGCGCAAGCTCAGCTGCGTATTTGGCAACTTGGACATTCATTCCGGCCTTTGCGACCGAGTATGGAACGGCATAACTGACTCCGGTTTTGTTGATGAAGTCAGGCAGCGCCATGGCAGTAGATATGTGTACGATCTTTTTCTGACTGCCCTTTTCAATCAGAGGTAGAAAGGCATTCGTCGCCCAGAGACCGCCGTAGATGGCAGTCAAAGTAGAGGGTTCGAAAATCTTATGGACAGCCTCGGTATCAAAGGGGAGTTGAGTTGGACTCAAAGCCATAGCAGCATAGTCGACGGCGTTGGAGTTGTGGATGAACACGTCTAGCTTTCCGTCTGTGATGGCGGCCGCGCTCGAGGCTGCTTCGAGGATGGACTTTGGGTCTGTGACGTCGCCTGTGAGAACGTGCACATTGGGGTGATTGGAGGCGACCTCAGATATGCCGGATGCTTTGGAATTCCGTACTATAGCCAGAACTGTATTATTTGGGTTGGCGGCGAGTTGGCGTACGAACTCGAGGCCAATGCCTCTGGAGGCTCCGGTAACGGCGTATGATGACATTTTCTTTCAGACCAGTGGCGATCGACTGGGAGATTGTTGATGCCATTACGAGACTCGTCAGTCTACCTCATTATATATCTCTTTGGCAAGTACAGAGTTGAAGGTGAATTATTAATGATGAAAACTGGTGGATGACAAACCGGTGCGATCGGAAGATCCGTTCTTCCCGAACGGCTTCTTCAGCAACAATTCGAACGACCGTTTCCGTTTCTCGCATGCTTTTCCTGTCCGTATACATCATCATGAACTCCGCAACACCCACTGTAAAGAGAAGAGCATGTGTGGCATGTACGACCGCCAAGGCCAAATGCACTCCGCAGACTGTTGATATGTGCCAGCGATGCACTCGTCTGGGCAAGTCATGCACATACCTTGACATTCCGCAGACGAAGCGGAAGCACAGAAGTGACAGAACTGCACCAAGGTAAGTTTCTCAACAAACGTGGAAGCCATAAATAGTAATTGTCAAGATAGTCGCGTGGAATTACTAGAAAAAAAGGTCGACCAACTGACGTCGCAGCTGGCCGTCCTGACCCGACAGAATGGACAGACTCTTCCCCAAACTTTTACACCACTCACCGATAACGAATCGGACTCAACTCTCAACCCCGATGTGGACTCTGCAGACATCGATACGCTGCTAGAGGCCGCTAAAGACCCGGCTCATGGCATCCATCCGCCGATCAGCTCTGTACTGGAGGGCCAGCTGTCTATCGTGGACCGAGGGCTCATGAGCGAAGCCGAAGCCGAACGCTTAGTGACGATTTATCGGTCGACTTTTGTGTACAGATTTCCCTTTGTATTGCTTGAACCTGGCGAGACAGCTGCACGTCTCAGGCATCGAGAACCCTTTCTCTTTCTGTGTGTCGCGGCTGCAGCTATGAGGAGTGCACATCCTCTGCGCAAAATAGTCGCCGAGGAAATCATGAAACATATAACACTGCGAGTTGTAGCACGTTCTGAGAGGAATCTTGAACTGCTCCGTGGTCTACTGGTTCACATCGCTTGGTACTCGTATCCCGCAGAGAAACATCATCCGCGGCTTTTATTGTTTATTCAGTTCTGCGTTGCGATTCTGTACGATTTGAACTTGCACCAAAAGCCTGATATGAACACTGATGAGCAGCGAGCGCTGCTCGGCACCTACCGGCTGTCGTGTGGGTGAGCTTGTCTGTGCTGGTAGATGTGGCTTCGGCTAACTGTTTCATAAGACTTTCTTACTCACTTGGTCGACCGACTGGTATGAAGCATGACTCTCGCGTTGACGAGTGTACTGCAGGTCTGGAATCAACGGAGCATCTGTCGGATCGATGCATTGCGCCATTTGTTCATCTACAATCATTCGTGACGACGATGGATGAAGTACATGCTTCTGTCCAAGCGAGCGGTGGTTTGGCTTGTGTACAAGTTATGCGTGGCTCACTGCAACGGCAGTTCGACAGCATGAGGGCAGCTGTTGAAAAAAGTCTCTCAAGCTGTCCTTCGTCAACAGGTGCGTTTTGTAACCCAGTGTCAGTGGGCATAAATTGATTGATAAATGCAGGAAATACTGTGCGCATCGAAATCAAACGCGCGGAGATGCGACTGGAAGAACTTTCTCTTCGAGAGGATCTGTGGATCGCAGAGCCTAACAGTGCTGTCCGGGTAACCATGATGCTTGGTATAATGCAGAGGAGCAAAGAGCTCATTCACATGATCAGAAACTTGCCGTCGTTGGAGAAGGACCACATGACGATAACAACCAGTGCCAATCTATGTGCCGCGATGGGCTACATGCCCATTGCAGTATTGAGCCTCCTAAATCTTCTAGGTACAAATCTCACCATCTCTACCGTGGAAACACAGGTGCAGGCCGTTGTTGATGGGGCCGAGTATCCGAGTCTCGTCACAGAACTCGCCGACATGCTTGAGTACAAACTGAAAGGAATGTCTGCTGCAGACAAAGAAGCGGATATTGTGGGAAGCATCTGCTCGAAAACACGTTTGCTGGCGCGTTGTTACCCACATCAGATCAGGGCAATTGTTGGGAATGCGCTGTCGTCCCAGGATGCAAGGCAGGATACGTCTATGATGGCAGTTGACGCAAACGAAAGTGCTGTGGCACAACCCTGGACGGGTATCTATGGTGGTATAGACGATGTGTTCCCGATCGATGACATGCAGTGGGATCAGCTATTGAGCGAATTTACAGGGTTTAACTAGCATGCTAATGTCCTTGCTGGGTAATTCTGTTATAAGATTACGTGAATTTACGATAGATGACCCAAACTTTAGAAAGTACTATGATTGTCTGAGTACCAAAGAACGTGCGGGCAAACAGTTTGCAAGAATGGTCGAATATACTTAATCTCCTAAATAGGATGGCAGCCCGAACGGGTTGAACGGAATCTTCTGCAGGGCCCGTGAACGGAAGTTCCGTCCGAGAATTTTGGATCCACCGAGGTAGTGATCACATCACCTGGCAATTGTGCCAAAAGAATCATGATAGGTATATGTAGTGTATATGTAGTGTATATGTAGTGTATATGTAGTGTATATGTAGTCTAGAATCTGTTATTGATAGATTTGATAGATTCAATCAATCTTCAGCGCAAAGATTCTATCGTGATGTTTATATTTTGAAAGATCTTGGTCTTACATTATATTGGACAAATCCTTTGGCGAATAGAGAGTATTCATACATCTTGAACACTCGCTGAACGAGAATAATTCCAGCCTGAAGTTAATCCCTGCTGCTACCATATGTTATTGGCGGTTAATACCTTGATATTTGTAGCCAGGATCTACAGTATGCTGGGCATGTGACCTAATCACCTTACATAATCACCCATTTCCTGAGTGGGTTGATTTAGTGCACGGAAGTAAAAAACAGAAAACGTACCAGGTAATACCAATACGATCGCGAGACCGTCAATCCAATCGTGGGGTATGATGTTGATCTTTCCAATATCTTGTCTTTTGCTGAATCTGCTCTGCTCTGTCCATGATTCTACAAGTATAGTCTGTCAACTATTCTTCTCGATCGATTCTTCTCTCTCGGCCCTTACTTGCCTTTTCCCCTGCTATTCGTCTTTATTTCTATAGTCTAGGCTACGACAACAGCTGACAGGAACTAGTCGGATTTGGTCCACTCGGGGTGACAGTGGATGCCTTCGCCACGATTCCCCGAATTGCCGTTACTGTGCCTGACTAGTTGATGTGGTTTGTCGGATTATTTATTCCAAACGCAGTCGCAGTCGCGATTTGAATTAAAAGTGTTTGTGAGTTTCTTTTCTTGCTTTCGATATCATCCCTCCTTGCTCCTGAGAATAGTTCGTTGTATTGACTTCCTAACCTCGGTCGCACAGTGGTAATTCCAACTCTCGCCATTTTAAGTCGGCCCAGACATAGACATTCTTACGAATGATTGATACCAATCGCTTTCCGATATCATCGCTACAAGTCTCAGGACTCTGTCCGCGGGCCAGTTATAGTATATGTAGGCTCGCTACGCCGCAGTCATGGAGAACCCGAACACTTCGGAAGGGAATTTTTGGGGAACCTTGATCAACGTCGACAAAAGTCCGGCTCCTCTGCTTGAGGAACTCTGCATCGGGTTGGCACAGTTAATGGTATGATTGGCAATGTCGATGTATCACGTTAATACGGCCAAGCTGACAGCAACCGAATCCTAGATAAAACATGACGCCGGCAACGGATCGACTGATCTTACCCCAGATAAGCTCGCTCGATTTTATCGCGAAGTAGGTGGAAATTACGATTCCCTCTTTCTGGAAACGAAAGGATCCGCGCTGTCCTTCATTTACCAATCACTCGGGTGTTTTCACACACTGCAACCAACGACAAACCCTTTCGAACCGCCCTCTGTACCGGCCTTACTGCCGACGGGATTCATACGATGGCAGGTCATCAATCTCCTCCTGTGTCCAGAAGAGCATGCTCAATATCTGCAAGAAGCCGTCAGTCGCTGGGATGTTCCAAATCCATGCGGCGGCACATTTCCGAAAGTCATCCCTCGTGAAGCATTTCCGCAAGCTCCGGACAAAGATATGGTAGAGTGGCACGAAAGTGTGAGCAAAAGACTCCAACAAGACCATGCAGACCAGACGTCGTCCCGCCATAGTCCATCCGCAGACTTTGTGCGCTATTACTCTGCCGCTACCGGCGCACGCAAATACCGCCATCCTTTCTACGGGCGAGCTCATCGTTCCCACGACGATAGTCCGGCACCCAAATCGCGGAATGTCAGCGATCATGCAGACGAGACTCGACACCATCGAAGACGCCATAGTCCTGACGGCACGGGCTTTCGTGCGCGAATATTTGGCAACGGTTCAAATGTTCGATCTAGCTCTCAAATGAGTTCGCGTAATCCATCACCAAGACAACCAGCATCCCCAGCATCAGCAGCTCGAATTCCGATCGGGCGATCTAAAACGACAAGCGTGCGAAACCGGGACTTTGCTTCAGAGCGACTGCCTTCGTACCACAAACACCGACCGATGCACTCATCCGACTCCTCGAATAATGATGATGGCCTCTTACCGCAACGACGACACGGATCGATTGATGACCGACGATATGGACGTTCCACCCACCTGTCACCAAACCGTGCTTCACGGCCATCACGGCGTCATTCGCATGATGCGACTTCTTCAATGGCAGATGATTCAGACACGTCGCCAGAAAATCCCCGACGATCTCACCGACATCATCGCTATGCAGCTCCTAGGACGCAGTTCCACGAGGATATGTTTGACGACACGCATCGTCCCGGTCGAAGAGCCGAGCAGCCGTTGCCCTACGAGATCAACCCAAATATGCCAAATATACCGCGTGTGCACGTCAAGTACGATGGTTCGCCGATCGAGCCTCGTGCATCCAAACGTGGAAGCGGCTCCGGCGGTTCTGATCGGACGCGTTCGTCGAGTAATGGGAGCGGCGGTGGCGAGGCAAGCTGGAGGAGACATATTAGCCCGCATCGTACTGGAAGGAAACTTTCACATTCATGATTAGTCACTTGATCAAGACAGGTCTGACTTGACTTTAGAATGAAACTCTCCACTCACGTTGCTGGTAGATCTCCGGATCTTTATCTTGGATGACTCCACTCAACCTTTGCATGATATTTTCGTTGCTTCTATTGTCGCATGGTTGTTTGAGCGTGTCATATTTGTATACCATCTGAATTTTAGCATAATGAAAACGGAATGGGATTCTTGAAGATCTTGTAGAGAGATCGTTACAAGGCCTCTGAAGTCCTTTCAGGAAATGATTTCATGCTGACTACTCCGGGTTGTGTGGGTCACTGCTCCCCGCTTTCACTGCCGCTCGCAAAACCGACGATAAGAACCTGACTCCTCCAAGCTTCTGCGTTCTGCTATCTGCATTCTGCTTCCTGCTTAACTTTTTACCTCTCCCAATCCTCGTCTTTCATCCTCATAATCAAGTTTGATCATCTTGTCCCAGTATTGTCATTGCAACGCAACCCTGCATACCGTCTGCACTCTGCGCAGTGTGATCTAGCTTCCGGACCACAGACAGCTCTCCCCAATCACATCGCGAGACGTCTGTAGCTTCGCTACAAATAGGCTGACCATCCGGCAGAAGCTATTCTTTCACATCGTCACAGCCAAGGTTTTCTGTCATCTACTGGAGTGATAATTACTAAAGGCACTTGCGATTCACTATGATTGCATAATCGTTGTGTTTCATCTTCCTTCCTCCCTTCCTAGATCTGGTTTTCGCAGACAGAAAAGAAGCCTTATTTAGACGAGTGACTTGAGCACCCTGCAACATGTCTCTAGGCCGTGTCTCATACTTGGAGTCGTGGGAGCAGCACCCACCGCCATTCATTCGGCAATTTAGTTTCGGTGACGGTGCGGCATCTGGCGACGAAGGATCTATCAATCGGCATTCTCGTACACAGAGTCCCGACCCACATTTTTTTCCTTCTTCATTGCCGTCAAGCTTCCCCAACAGGGCCGTGCGTCACAGATTGAGCTTCAATCCGGTTGCAGGGAGAGGGTGGGCTCATAGTTCTGCAACCGAGCCGGACGAAGAGCAGAGGCCGTTGTTTCGGTCTGATATCAGCCCCGATTTAACTATCCGAGATGCGGGACCGGCAAGGCTTGCAGAAGAGGGTATTGCGGTGGAGGATATCTTTAAGGACCCAAAATGGGATACTGCGGAAACAACGCCGGCTTTTGAAGTGAACAGTGGGAAGAGAATACGTGGGTCATATATATCTACATCACAGCGATTCTTGGCGCTAACTACGAGGTATAGTCCAGGTGATTGTAGCGGTCGTCTATTGCTTGCTTGCTGCAGGTCCAGTCTTTGGTTTCGCAGCTATCAAACCGGTATTTATACGAGAGGGTGTGTATCGAAATCGATGCACCAGTGAGGAACTGGAGCACGGATTCGGATTGTGTTACGGGCAAGAGACTCGGTAGGCATACATACTTATCCGTGCGGCTTGAAGACTAATTAGACTAGATTGAATTTGATGTTCACTATCGCAGCAGTTGCTACGAACATTTGCGCCTTGCCTGTTGGAACGTTACTCGACACATATGGTCCCAGAATTAGCGGTATCGTGGGAAGTGCCCTCATAGCTATTGGTGCTATACTGTTAGCAGTCGCCTCCAGGATTACATTTGATGCTTACATTCCCGGATATCTTTTCCTCGCTTTAGGCGGCCCTTTCGTGTTCATCTCGTCGTTCCAGCTATCGAATGCCTTTCCTTCACGCTCCGGCCTGATCCTGTCGCTTTTGACTGGCGCATTTGATGCATCGAGCGCCCTCTTTCTTATTTTCCGAATTCTCAATGAGAAAACCGAGGGCGCTTTCAATGTTCAAAGATTCTTCACTATCTACTTGATCGTGCCAGTATTCATTCTGTTTGCTGAGTTGTTCGTCATGCCAGGCGCTTCTTACAAGACTGCAGGAGAGCTTGTTCTTCAAGCAGAGCAAGTCATAGTTGCGGAAGCCAATGATACTGTCGACGAATCGCTACCGGAGCCCGACGAGGCCGAAAGGCAACGTGAAAATCGCCGTGCGGAACGGCAGGATATTGTGAACAACATACAAGGCCTCCTTGACGGACCCACTAATCGAAAGATTGACGACATCAATTTCCACGACAGCACTTCGGAAGCTGCTGATTATCACACCCATGAATCCGTTCAAAAGCCCGACACCCAACTTCCGGCACCCAGCGACAATAAACACAGGTCAGGGGGTGTCTGGGGCGCTATGCACGGGGCGTCTGCTTTGCAGCAGATCCGGACTCCTTGGTTTATCCTAATCACTGTGTTCACGGTGTTGCAAATGCTTCGCATCAATTACTTCGTCGCTACAGTTCGCTCTCAGTATGACTATCTTCTCGGTTCACCGGAATTAGCTCGGCAGCTAAATGAGTTCTTTGACCTTGCTCTCCCGGTCGGAGGTCTCATTGCCATCCCGTTCATCGGCACGGTCCTTGACAATGCTAGTACCGCAATGGTCCTTTTCGCATTGGTCACCACTTCCACAATTATTGGGATTCTTGGTTGTATCCCGGGTAGCGTTGGGTTCGGATACGCCAATATCATCCTGTTCGTAGCTTATCGTCCATTCTACTACACGGCGGTCTCGGACTATGTAGCGAAAGTGTTTGGATTCCAGACCTTTGGCAAAGTATACGGACTGGTGATTGCTCTTGCTGGTATTTGCAACTTTCTGCAGACGGGTCTTGATGCTTTGACGTTCAAGGTCTTCGATCGCAACCCGACTCCGGCCAATGTGGTCTTGACTGTTTTGGTTGCCGTCGTCGGTTTTTTCCTAGTGACTTATGTTTCCTCCAAGGCTCGCGCTTTGGCAAATCCGCAGGCTGATATGATAGGAGAAGAGCAGGCGTTGATATCGGAGGGGCAGAATGGACGTCAGAACGGATCTTCGTACGGGGCGGTTTGATTTGGTCGTTGTTGTGCTTTCTCTCTCTTTGTATAACAGCATATTGTACAGCCATACAGTACATATCTCATTGCTTCTGGTGCGTTTGTCAAGTTGAAATCATATTCACCTGATGCTGATCGCCTGCCCTCTCCGTCTGATGACCTGGGTACTGATCGTCAGCCCACGCCGACCCCACCTTCCATCCCAGCTGTAATCTCTTTTGTGGTTTGCGTCTGATGTAGCTTCAATCCGTCTTGATTCGTTGTATCGCTGTCTCTCAGAACGGTCTGTCATGACCAATGTGGTGAGGTTGCCATACGCTGTAGGTAGACAGAGCCGGCCCTCAACATATGTGAAGTATACAGATCGGGGGTTCAATCAACTTTGCGAGCCCCTATTTTGTTTGATTGTAGCGGTCTTATCTGTGATTCCAGATGGTAGTCACGATACCTGTGGTAAGTGCCTCCCTGGTAGTGTGGTAAAGCCCAAGTGAGCCTCCTCCTAACCCAACGTAAGAAGGTAGTCTATTAGAACTCGGTATCATTCTCAGGTGGACTCTGCAGTACCCTCTTTATTCCCATAAACTATAAACCATATAATGCGCTGCGTGGGTGGTGATCATCGGTCATAGTCTGGCAATTGCGCTATTAGCACCCTCTGCACTGAGGTAGATATGTCCACTAGTCTGGTCCTTCCTAATATCAATTTGTTCGTCTTGATGAGTCGATTCTAGTTCCGGTTTCAGATGGTTGACTGAGACGTTCGTATGCCTTTATATTGGCCTCGAAATCCGTATTTCTGCCTCCATCTGGCCTCCGTTCTCTCGACCGTCTGCCTTCAAGGTGCCATCTAGCCCCCCCTGACTCTTCTCCACTCTACACGTCGAACATGGGGGAGATTTTGGCATCATTGGATTCCTCTCGACAAGCTGCATAAATCACACAACATTCTGAATACCAACAGCCATTTTGATGCCCGTAATCTCGCATTTGCCGCCCATCCCATACAAACTGCTCCCCTTCCCATTCCCCCATTCTGCCGGTCCCGACTCTGCCCAATTCGGCAGGAGCGCTGCCCTCGCACCCGGCACAAGCCAATGAGAGCACCAGATTCTCTGAATGACTTCAGTTCCTGCCTCGCGAGCACGCCCAAGTCTCAGCATACCGCCTTCAGACCTACTAATACATCCCACTCCCGTTTCTCTCTTCCCTTCCTTTCTTCCTTTTCTCTCCTCACAGCACCGCTGCCCGCTTTGCTCGTTTGGTTCGCTTCTGCTTCCTTACTGCTTGGTACATTTTTGTTCCCCCCCTGCGCGTTTCCATTGTCTATATAGACATGGATCCTATTTGCTCGTCGGAGTCCCCTCCCTCTTCTCCTTTTCTCTCTCCTCCCCTTTCGGACCGATCGTCCTCTCCTTTCCTTCTGGTGCCGAAACCAGAACGTCCTCCTTTTGTTTCTTCGCCCTCTCCTGACCGGTCCTCTTCTCCCTTCCTTGAGGAACTGCTCGACTCCCCGACGCTTCCTCCCACTCCTGTGGTGATTAGAAGAAAGGTGGCGCCTCGGCCCACGCTTATCCCACCACCTCCTTCTGGCCCGTTGCGACAGCGACCTTTGCGTCCGGCCTCTCGACTGCCTGTACCAGTCAGCCGTCAGGTCCAACCCCCACGCATTGTCACTGCTCCGCAACCCGCACTGGTGTCGCAGTCTTTGGTAGACCGTCGTCGAGCTCGCCAACAGCGTGAACGCCCTTGGGCTTCCGCTCCTCGTCAGGCTCCCATTAGAGTCACCGATGCCCTGGCCCGGTCCAACTTCCGTCTGAATGCTCGAAGAGCACCGCAAAAGCCTATTCAAGGCGCCGGCAAATATCGGGAGTGGTACTCCCCCGAGGCATCTTCGAAGAAAGTTTCTTTTGCTGAAGTTGACACCGTGACGGTTGTCTCGCGCTGGATCAACGACGTGCCTGCCGATTATTCGGAGTGGCGCCATCGTTGAGTCAGAGTCGTCCAACTGCTGACGTTCTTTTCGACTTTCAGAGACAGGATCCTTCCTTCCTCTACTGTACTAGCCGTTGAGGTCTATGACCGTCCGGATTCGATCTTATCCAACGCCGACGACCCCTTCTTTTAAGGGGGTGCAGACGACACTTGTTCGCACTCGTCGTACGTCGGGCCGTTGCTTCGTTGTCAGCTCGGCTTTCAACAAACGGTGACAAGACCCCCATTACCATTCCTTTGCGCTTGGGTATCCGAGACATAGTATCTTGCGGCTGCAGACATTACTGCATTCGTTCATCGATCTCACGGTTCCTGACCAACCGATGGTTGATGCCTTTCCTTCTTAGCTCCGCCCCCAGCTTTGAGCCTTTCTCCCAGCCACTCATTCCCGTACACACTTTTCCACCCTGAGCTTCGTCTCACATTCCTTCTTTTGCACAAATCCGTGTGCGGCAAAGACCTGGGACAGGTCTAGGGTGGGCTGACCAGCTCGTGATCTGACCAGCTCCTGAGCTCGTGATCTCAGCTTTCATTTGGTGCACACCTCTGCCGACGATTTCATTTCTGACTCGTCGAGGGGACCAGGTGATGCACCGGCGTCTTCCAAATCTTCAAAGGTAAGCTCACTCATCTTTCTGCCGGCGCCTTACTTTCCGTCAATTCGAGTGGAGCGATGATTGCTAACCGCTTTTTTTCCCGGGACCTGTTCCCAGTAGGTCCTGGGGTGGGCTGGCTAGCTCGTGTTCTGGCTAGCTCCTGAGCTCGTGATCTCGACTTTCATTTGGTGCACACCTTTGTCGACGATTTCGTTTCGGAGACTCGTCGAGGGGACCAGGTAGTGCACCGGCTTTTTCTGACTCAGTAACACGTATGTACTTCCCTGCCTCATGATACTCGCTAACTTCTCGGGGCGTTATCGCCCCTTTTACTCAGGTCTGCCGGCGTCTTTCTTAGCTAGTTATACAGTTTAGTTAGATCGAGGGTTTTTTTCTTGTTTTGTTTTTTCCCTCGTAACATCACTTGTCTCGTTTATCGAAGCGTCTGGAGTTGCGAGAAAGAAACAGTTCCCATGTCCCCTCATTTGTCCGTCGTGTCGTGTCGTTGCATCAACTATCTCGTATATCGAGGGAGTTGGAGGAGACCATTTTGAACGGACGCAAAATCTTCTCTTGTTCCTTGTTTCCGTCTATTATATCACTTGTCTCTATATTCAGGCGTTCTGAGCGATATTTGTTAAGAGATCTTGGCGTCCGCAGCATGATACTATGGAAACTTCGGTTGTTGTGACGGAGAATGGAGGTTGGGTGTGGTCGGAGGAGAGTTTGTCGTATCGGAACCAAGGGGTAAGCATTCCAACCTAACCTGATTTGGGGAGTTAGGGCTAATCATCAACTCCGAGAGAATGAACGCGGTTGATGCCAATATGCGCCGATATCATAATTCGAATGCGATGAAATCTGTTCGTTTTTCGATGTTAAGGGTTGGGTTTGACAATGATTGAAACACGAGCCGGTTCAAGGGCGGTCTGTGCAGGTTGCTGATGCGGAATTGAGTACATAGTTGACGTGCTGGGAGAGTTCAATGAGACGGGATTACCAGATATTTTAATATTCGAGTATCGCTATACCATTATCACCTAGCGATGGCTCCAAGTTTCTACTCATCCAAGGGAAGAATCTCCGGAATAGGGCCCGCCGGCACAATCAATTTATCTCCATCACCGCCCTGCTTCCTCCCCAATGCCTGCAGATAATTAATTTTATACAAATGCAAATAACTCGTCTTCTTAAACACTCCTCCACTCGTTCGTTCCGATTCATCCCAGTACAATAACCGCAGCCATCGGTGGATACGCGGATAGTCATGCCGAATCATTTTGATATTGCACTTGAAAACGTGGTGATACGCAGGATCGAACCTGATCAGCGTCGTGTATAATCGTATATCTGCCTCGGTAATGTACTCGCCGAATAGGTACGGTTGATGTTTCGGATCAGCGAGGTGGGTCTCCACTCTGTCTAGTGCTTCAAACAGAGGGTACACGTTTGCATCGTACGCTTCCTGCGTCGTTGCAAATCCGGTCTTGTAGACTCCGTTGTTGATTTTGTGGTATACCCATTCATTCATTTCATCTATCTCGGTGCTTAGATGAGCTGGATATAGGCCACCGCCTGGCTTGTTTGCCTCTCGCAGGTTCGCAGGGAGTAAGTCGTCGAATTCAGTGTAGAGCATACGAATGATTTCGCTACTTTCGTTGTTGACGATTGTTTCTTTCTTTCTATCCCATAGAAAAGGCACGGTGTAGCGTCCCGTGTAGTTCGGATTTGCTTTCAAATAGAGCTCGGAGAGATATTTGCCGCCATAAAGGGGATCCTTTTCGGCCGCACCGTCGAGTCCGGTGAAGTACCATCCTTCAGGACCCAAGTCGTTGCCGACCACGACTTGCTGGATTATGTCTTCGAGACCCTTGAGGGAGCGCACGATGTTTGCGCGGTGGGCCCAAGGACAGACGTAGTTGAGGTAGAGAACGTAACGATTTGGTTCAGCGGGGAATTCGGCGGTGGGGGAGTGAGAGATTGAGGAACGAAACGCAGAGTCGCTGCGCCGGAAGTGTCCGTCTTTGTCGGCGTGTTTGTATATTGCTGGTTTCTGCTGAAAGCTGTTAGCAGAGACGTTACATTCGAGGGTGGGAAGGTGTACGTCTGTCATGGCGTATAAGTCTTATTGAAAGCTTTGGAAGCTCGGAGTGAGAGTTGACTGCTTAGAAGCAAGCAGAGAAAAGCTGTCTAAAAAGGAAAATGAAATCATTTTCGATTTGTCAGGAAGAATGTATGCGAGTCATGAGTTGAGCACGAATTCCGAAGTCTTAGAAACTATTGCGGCGAAATGAGGGGACCTTCGAAGCTCATGACGCAATCCCGTGATTGCTAAGCATATATAATCAGAACATCACCTTTGAATAGCTTCATCTGATTCTTAATCCGCTTTCGATCTTTCTCCCAGCTCTTCAGATGGCTATAGATCATGTGATCCTGATCAGTAAAACACTTCGTTGTCTTGTATCAAAGCTGGTTGTGAACATCACTTTATAAACTCCTAAGAACCTTGACAATGCCCTCTTATCTATCCATGGCTTGTTGGACAGCCGATCGAGCCGGTCCAGGTACCTATTAAGCAGTTTAAATTCTTCGGTAGTTCGATTGGACTTGTCACCTATTTAAAGATGTAAGATTTATTACTTCTGTCCGACATGTACCAAACACACTTATCAACCAGAAAAGATTGAGAGACATCCTCAGTCCACGAAGCGAGGTAAGACATGAGAATGACCAAGTAGTCACCAAGACGAGAGCAGTGGCGCATCATGCAACGGCAGTCGGAACTCGACGGCGACGTAGCTATAGTTAAGATAGGATCAGACTCCTTCCACCACCAAGATAGGAGTGTTGAAGAGTTTGTGGTGCGGGAGTCGTTGATGGCTTCATGGTACCTGTAGGAAAGAAGATTAGCAAAGGATGGCCAAAAAAGGTTGCAAAGTCCGCCTTCCAGCCATCTAGTATTTATTAGTGTATTGCCGTCTGACCTTCCTACCAGACCGATGAGGATCTAGATTATTTTAGGCTAGAGAAAAGTCTGGTGCTATCAATTCTCTTTGTTGCAAGCAATAGAGAGTACGGTGCTCGTCAATGGTCATGAATGATTTCTGATCCTTGCCTGGGCTACCTTCTCGCATAGAGCCGTAGTGCTCAATTAAGATCACCCGCGCAGATACACCAGTAATCACCAGCTAAAAATGTTTCTAGCCCGTGAAGTTGTTTTGGAAGTTCTCGCTCGAAAGGAGTCGGACGACTTGCTGAGCGACTCATGGACTGAGAAGCACTAACCGGCGACAACTGCAAAGACGTCGAAAGACAGTGGCTTGTGAAAACCCTGAGAGAGCCTTTTATTGATGAATTGAGACGAGGGACTGAAAACAGTTTTGCTTGACAGTTTCACGGTTGATGATAAGACGTCAAGTACTGAGTAGTGCCACTATGGCTCCAATTGTTCCAGGCGAATTGATGTGACGCTACTTGGTTCAAGGAATGCTTGTCTCTGGAAACTTTAGAGACGCCTGTATATGTAGCGACATAGTCAATCCTCTTGAGTGCTTCGTTGTCCATACAGCGCCGTGTTTTTGTCTCCATGAAAGCATTGAGGTTCGGTTCGTGTCGGCCAGATTAGACCTTCCGTGTGGTCAGTCTTTCTAAGAAACACAAGTATTAGTTGTCCAGGTCGAGTTAGTGTCGTTTCAGGTCTCGTTATCAAAAGCCTGGTTCACGTCAACTATCTATGAATCCATCTATCAGGTGCTAACCCTGCCCATTAATCAGTCGGCATCTCCTTCTCCGTCCTCCGTGTCAAGATCATCCCTTCCACTCCTTGATTAGCAAGCTGGCCTATATCGGGAGACATAAACACCGAACGAAGGGCGGAGAACAGGGCTATGAGGCTATTCAGTGATCGGGGTTGAGATCCTCACCTGCGCTTCCCACTCTGATTGGGTGGTGGCGGGCGCGGTGGATCCAGATGTACTGCGCTTCGGTCTGTGATTGGCTTCAATCTATAGGATATCTCTGCCTATTTCTGACGGATGGAATGATAGTTCTATACCAGAGAGTCTTGCATCAGGAAGTAGGAGTTGGATTTGTAATTCAAAGTAGTATTCGGACGGCCATTGGTCGCTTCATGTTAGGTCTGTTGGCCCTGTAGGTATAAATCAGTTCGCTCTTTCGCTCTGTATATTTTCTCACATCGGCATTCATTACATCGGATCCATCAAGGGAACAGCCGAAATCTCTCATCCACGTTGCATACTCACGGCAGATATGAAAACCATACTCATCCTCGGAGGAGCCTTTGCCGGCGTCGGTACAGCCCATCGAATCCTGAAACAAGCTTCCAAGACCGGACCAGCCGTCAAGGTCATCCTCGTATCCCCCAATACGCATCTCTACTGGAACATTGCCGTCCCTCGAGCTCTCCTACCGGGGCAATTTACGGATGACCAGCTATTCCGATCCATCCCTGAGGGATTCAAGCAGTATTCAAAAGCTCACTTTGAGCACATCGTGGGATTTGCGAGCAGTCTTGATGCAGTCAATCGAAAGGTGGAAGTCTCTTCTGATGCCGAGGGGACCAGATCCGTCACAACAATCAATTACGACTTTTTGGTAATTGGTACCGGCTCTCGAGACAAAGTACCTGACGAGGATTTCAAAGCGCCATTCAAATCACTGGACTCAACAGAGGCGACAAAGAGTGCCCTGCATGAGTTTCAGGTGTTGGTGAAGAAGTCAAAGACGATTGTGATTGCTGGTGCTGGCCCGACTGGTGTTGAAACCGCCGGCGAATTAGGGTATGAGTATGGAGAGAGCAAAAGTATTATTCTGGTAAGGGTCTGTTATTCGAGAAAGGAGAAAATTCTTGCTGATTGAAACAGGTCACGAGTGGTAACACCGTGCTCGAAACCGCCATACCTAGCGTATCGGAAACAGCGTTGGGCATGCTTCGAAATTTGCACGTCGACGTCAAGCTTCAAACCAAAGTCACCCACTCGTCTCGTACTAAGCGCGAAGACCCCAACCAAACTAAGATTTCCCTCTCCGACGGAACCACTCTGTCCGCCGACCTTTACATACCCACATTTGGCATCGTGCCCAACTCATCATACATTTCCGACCAGTATCTCGATGCAAATGGCTTCGTCAAGGTGGACGAATACTTCCAAGTCAAAGGTCTCGAGAACCAGCACGTCTGGGCGATCGGTGACGTCTCTGATTTGGAGCGACCGCAATTAATGGTAGTAGATAGACAGTCTGGTCATTTGGCGAAAAATATAGGTCTTCTCTTGAACAACAAGGCCCCGCTTCCGTATAAGGGGGGTTTGCGTGGTAAGTGATCCGTTTTTTTGAAGCTTGATCTTCGTGTGTGAAAATAAGTACTGACAACTTGCTCTAGGAATGGGGTGTCAAATTGGCAAGAAGGTCGGTACTGGACACCTGGGTTGGGTCAAGCTGCCAAGTTTTATGGTTACGTTCTTGAGAAAGAATTTGTTTGTTGAGCGGCTGGCGTCAACGGTGGATGGTTCTGCATTCTGATGTTCGAAGTTCTAATAACTTCTTGCAGCGCGTTGTAATATGGTAGAAGTCGAATACAAATGTCGCCTAGACGTTCGGTCGATGAGGTCCGCATTTCGAAACACTCCAGGCAGTCTGTCGTTCCGGAATTGAAGCCGATCGGTCAAATCAACGCCGACACAGGCCAAAACCCTAAGCCCTAACCCAATCAGTCATCCCTCCCACATGCGGTGTAGTCCCAATGGCTTGGCGAATATCGTGGAGTCGCAAGTCGTAACACAATGATCTGTCGATGCATCATCAGCCTGTTGTGAGTCTTCTTGTTATGGAGCGTAATGTGCTAAGTGTGGACATCGGACATGGATGAGAGCTGCAATGCGTGATGGCGCATACTCTTGGAGTCAAAGCGTCAGGTCCTTCGTAGACGAGTCAAATTTCCTTCCTTCAAGCTCGTCGTCCGTTCTACATCGTAAATACAGATTCGGTGAAACCCGATGCTGTAGTCTCTGTGCCGCAAGATCAAGACGTGGATGTTGCATTGTTGCACCGTTATGTAGATTCATCTCCATGGGGGTTTCTTCGCACGAAGGATCAGGATCGGGACCAACAGTCGGATCTCGTGTTAAAGTGACGAGCATCACGTCGCATGCGCTAGACTATTGTCTACTAGCGTGGTGGCCTCGCTGTCTGGGATTGCGATTGGTCAATTGGAAGGGAGTGAACCACTAACATCTCGTCGATCAGTCCACGCATTCAACTAGATCTGTTCCCGTCGACTGGAAAAGTAAAAACCACCGGAAAAGGCGATGCAATTGAGACTAGTCAATCGATGACTGGATGACTTTGTGTGGCATGGTACGTAGTTAATGTGCCATAGGGATGGGGATGAGTGCTAGAAAATCGAGACCGCCAAATATCAAGTACACTTTCGCCTTTCCTGCTATCCGCCGTCTCCCAGCGTCTCGACAACCAAACGTCACATACGTAATTGTTGTGCACCAGCCACAGTCTGCCTGTGAAGGCTGAAGAGTGGACTTAGTGGACTTCATAGTGCAGCGCGTGGCTGGGCAGCTAGACCTGAAACAGTCAAGACGAGGCGTCGCTAGTGCTGCCTAAACTAGCAAGTGATGCGAATGATTGGCCGATTGCGGCGCTAAAACGGTCGATGGAATAGGCGCTAGTCCTGTTTCAGCGCTGTGGAGGTCAGAGCAAACTTAGCAGCCTTAGTGCATCCAGCAGAAGAGCTATCAACCACGGTCTTCCTTCCTTGGATGCTGCTCCACCTTTCCAGCTGGCCGTCGCCGTCATCCCCCTCTCGGTACGTACCTTCCGTCTCTCTCAGGTCCGAGACTCTGTGTCCGATCCGTCCTCTGTTTCTCTTGTATCACTACGCACTTTCTTTCACATTGACCTAGCCTCTTTCTCCTCGACTCTCATCGACTACTCGATTCTACCCTTGATTTTAGCTAGCATATCGTCCCAATTGCTGACTGCCGATCGCCCGTACTCCGCGGTCCCTGAACCGCCCCGGGTCCACTGACGTCTTTGAACTCACCTTTTGATAAAACAGAAGCCATGGCCACCGACAGCTCCCCGGCGGAGTCTAAACAGCAGGGCATCATCGAGACCGCCCAAGCTGCTGCCTCCGATCCCCAGTCGAAAGTCAAACCAGAGTTGGTCGAACAAAAACTCGTCGAAGAAAGCCGCAAGGCAGGCGCCGTTGCATACCAGTTCAATCCGAACGACTCGCCCGAAGAGAAAGCAAAAGCCGCGAACGCCGTCAGTCTCCGATGCTGCCTGCCTCAAAGTCTTATTTGGCAATGATAGCTAATCAATTGTTGCATGCAGAGCCTTCATCCTAATTTCCACAATCCAAACAAACAAAGAGGACTTGCGTTGGTATCAGATAAAGTACGAATACGGTCTTTGTTTCGGTTTTTGGGGCAGTTGCTAATACGCAAGATTTGCAGGATATAACTGGCCCCGCCCAGTACGACCTTCCATCTACCGATCAAGCCACCGAAGAGGTGAATCAAGCCGCTACCTTGAACGAAGGCGACAAGAAGTCAGCGCAAAATGGACAATTGACCGAAGACCAACGATGGGCTCGCGACCGCACTGGATGGGCCCCCCAATTCGTTCAGCCGGACGAAAAGCGAGAAGAGGCCGAGACACTGTTAGACCACCGTACACTTTTGGAAGAGAAGCTCGGCGATAAATTCTTCGGAGGTGAGTTACTTTCTTTACTGTCGTAAAACTCTCACTGCACCACATGTTCGAAATCCAGGCTGTACTGTGGTGTATGGTCACTGGTCATTCGAAAGGATCACTGCTATGATATCTAGATCTAACTCTATGTAGACTGGTATCATAATGCCGCTGTCATCGTCTTTGCTTGTCTCGCATCGTGGATCATTGCAGTGCTGGGAGGAGGTCTAGGCTGGGTATTCCTTGTGATGGCAGCGTGCGGCACCTATTACCGCACGTCTGTCCGCCGAGTCCGCCGTAACTTCCGAGACGACATCCACCGGGAAATGGCCAAACAGCGCCTTGAAACGGATACGGAAAGTTTGGAATGGATCAACGGTTTCTTGCTCAAGTTCTGGCCAATTTATGCCCCCGTCCTTTGCGACACCATCATCAACTCCGTCGACCAGGTTCTGAGTACTTCCACGCCGGCATTCCTTGACAGCCTCCGCATGAAGACTTTCGTGCTGGGAACCAAACCCCCTCGTCTCGAACATGTAAAGACCTATCCCAAAACTGAGGTCGATACAGTCATTATGGACTGGAAATTCAGTTTCACCCCTAACGATACCATGGATATGACGGCCCGTGAATTGAAGAACAAAATCAACCCGAAGGTTGTTCTCGAGGTCAGAATCGGCAAAGGATTGGTGAGCCATGGCCTCGACGTCATTGTCGAAGATTTCGCTTTCTCCGGCTTGATGAGAGTCAAGATGAAGTTGCAAATTCCCTTTCCTCACATCGAACGTGTCGATATTTGCTTTCTGGGTCGCCCCGAAATCGATTACGTCTGCAAACCTCTGGGTGGAGACACTCTCGGATTCGATATAAACTTTATCCCCGGTTTGGAAGGATTTATCAAAGAACAGATCCACGGTAACCTTGGACCAATGATGTACGAACCCAATGTCTTCCCGATCGAACTCGCAAAGATGCTTGCAGGCAATCCTGTGGACCAGGCAATCGGCGTCCTCGCCGTGACTCTTCACGGCGCTTTCAATCTGAAAGGATCGGGACGAATCGGCAATACGGTCGATCCATACTGTTCTATCTCCATCAACAACCGGGACGCATTGGCGCGCACAAAGACGATTCGAGACACCAACGAACCACGCTGGAATGAGACTCATTACATCATCATCACTTCGTTCACTGACTCATTGACACTTGGTGTTTTCGACTACAATGATGTTCGCAAAGACCAAGAGCTAGGAATCGCCACCTTCCCACTTGACAAGCTTGAATCAGAGCATGAACATGAAGGGCTGGCTTTAGACATTTCATACAGCGGTAGAAGTCGCGGTGTCTTGAAAAGTGATATTAGATTCTTCCCTGTCTTGGGGGGCCGAAAGCTTGAAGATGGCACGGAAGAACCGGCACCCGAGCTCAACACCGGTGTTGTACGTTTTACTGTTGAACAAGCAAAAGAGCTGGACGGAAGCAAGAGTCTGATAGGTTCGCTTAATCCTTATGCTGTTTTGTTATTGAATGGCAAGGAGCTGCATGTGACGAAGAAATTGAAGCGCACCAACAACCCGATCTTCCAAAACTCGTCCAAGGAGATGCTCATTACAGACCGAAAGCATGCCAAACTGGGCCTTGTCATCAAGGATGATCGCGACTTGGCAACTGATCCAATCATCGGGAGGTATCAAATCAAATTGGATGATATGCTTAAAATGATGGACAAGGGCCAAGAGTGGTATCAACTTCATGGCGCCAAGACAGGTCGTGTCAAAATGATGGTTGACTGGAAGCCCGTCGCTTTGCGTGGTATTGTAGGTGGTGCTGGGTATGTTGCACCCATCGGCGTGGCCCGTATCCATTTGAAGGGCGCCAACGAATTACGAAATCTCGAGACCATGGGCAAGTCAGACCCGTATGCTCGTGTTTTGCTCAACGGTATCCCTAGCGGTCGCACGGTCACTTACAAGAACAACCTCAATCCTGTGTGGGATGAAATCGTTTACGTCCCGGTCCACAATGTGCGAGAGAAGTTGACACTAGAGGTTATGGATGAAGAAAACATGTCCAAGGATCGTAGTCTTGGTGAGGTCGAAATTGCGTTGTCGGACTACGTTCACGAGGACGAGAATGGTGAATACGAAGTCGATGAAGAGAAACAAGACATCAAGAGTGGTCTCCGCATGAATGGACGAGGTGCTGCTAAGGGTTTCCTCAATTACAACATAGCCTTCTACCCAACCTTGGATGTCTACGACCCGGAGGAGGATGCTGAAGAGGAGGAAGAAGACGACGGACTCGGTAATCTTCCATCTCGCGGACATTCCAAGCAGAACAGCGTCGACTCAACGCGCAAAAGTTTGGAACGCAAAAACAGTGACGCTCCCAGGCCTAGCACAGATGCCAAACCTAACGGAAAACCCAACATTGACACCGCGATCTCCAAGGCTGCAACCAATGGCGATCTGGCCTCCCCCACGTCGCCAAAGGCAGTGTCACTGGAGCGTCCTAAGGTCCGCATCGAGGCTGGAGACTTGTCAAAATACGGTACGTATCAAACTACACTGGCCGATGCAATAAATTCGTGCATTGTGACTTTCTAACATGTTATTAGAGTCGGGTCTCATTGTCTTTAAGCTCATTGATGGACAGCTATCACACACCAATGTCCATCTTGAAGTTCTCGTCGACGATCATATGTTCCCATCGTACACTTCGATGAAGATAAAATCTCGAGAAGCAACATTCCAAGATGGTGAGCCAGCTTTGTGCGCATGATGATAAATCCATACTGACCTCTCTTACAACAGTCGGCGATGCATTCATTCGTGAATTGGACATGTCGCAGCTCACCCTTCGGCTTGTCGAGAAATCTAATGACAAGGACGAGAAGCATGTGATTGCTAAATTGACTGGTGACACATTATCAACCTTGCAGCGCTGTCTCTACACTCCCACTGAGCTGTCGCTTCGGGCCGAAAACGGTGCAGTGAGCAAGATCAAAGTCAGCTTGCGCTTTATCCCCGTACAGATGAAGCTGGACCCTCGCGAATCGATCAACAACTCGGGCGACCTGCGTGTGGATGTACTGGACGCTGCCGATCTCCCATCTGCGGACCGCAACGGATACAGTGACCCGTACTGCAAATTCAAACTTGAAGGCAAGGATGTCCACAAGACCAAGGTTCAGAAGAAGACACTCCATCCTGCATGGAATGAATTCTTTGAGACATCGATCAAGTCTAGAATCGGTGCTAAATTCCGAGTTGACGTATACGACTGGGACTTTGGCGATAAAGCTGACTTTTTGGGCGGTGCCGACATTAACCTTGAGATGTTGGAGCCATTTCAACCCCAGGAGGTCAACCTTGACCTCGATGGAAAATCGGGTGCCATTCGTCTCAAGCTTCTGTTCAAGCCGTCTTATGTTATAAAGACACGACAAGGCCAATCCACAATGTCTGGTACCTTTGCACCCGCCGGTAAGATCGTGGGAGCTCCTGTCAAAGGAGTCGGCATGGTCGGAGGTGGAGTTGTCAAGGGTGCATCCTTCCTTGGTCGGGGTCTGAAGAATCGGTTCACCCATAAAGAAAGCGAGGGAAATGGTAGTGCCACACCTGTGCGCGAAGAGTCCCCTCCACGAACACCCAGCAAGTCTGAGGGCGGTCTTGCGCGTGCTCCGGGCCTAATTATCGAGCCTAGTTCACCCAGCTCTTCCGTCGATGCACCCGAGAGCTTGAATCGTCGCCACAGCCGCACCAAAAGCGTCAAGTCTCTGCTTGGAGACAAGGGTACTCCTGGATCAATTGGCGCCGAGGCGGGATCAGCCATGTTTACGATCGTCTCTGCCAGTGGATTTCCACCATCAGCTCATGTGCGCTGTCATGTTCGCCTCCTGGGTGCCAAGGGTGCCAAGGAAGTGCACAAAACAAAGGCAGTCAAGAGCTCTAGCGGCTCTGTTCAATTCGACGCTTCTCACGAGACATTCAAGGTCCCTCATGTCCCGGCGGATGCGCAATATCAATTAAAGGTGGTCGACCACAGCACATTCGGATCGGACTCCAGTCTCGGTGAGGCGCTGTTCTTTGTCGACGACCAGGGGTCCGCCATGAGCAAGGAAAAGACCATTACCGTTGGCTCTGGCAGCGTTGTCGTCAAGAGCGCTTTTGCGGCCAGTGATGTTTCCAATGGCCGACCCAGCACGTCTCATTCTGTAAACCTTGAGGCGCCAGATGGCAACGGCGACACTCCAGACAAGAAGCGACGCAGCTTCTTGTCGAAGCGCAGCGCTAGTGGCGTATAGAAAAGAATATCAGCTATGGATATGAGACTGCCCTTCGTTTGAAAATGCTAATTGTTTGTCTGATTCTGTTGTATACCGTTATGATATCCTGCTTCTTGACTGTCTAGTGTCCCTTAGTGTTTATAACGTGGCCTGTTTTCCCCTGCATGGTAGCTTATCTTATAGCCAAATGAAAGCATACAGTGTCACTCTGCTAGAATGAAGATTGGACTTGAAAGGGGCTCCATCGCCTGGTCTTGCTGAAAACTTGGTTGCGACTGGTTTAGTGAGTTGGCTAGCGGACGGCACCTTGAAAAGATTAGCGACCGGGAAGAGTTACTCGCAAATAAGAAATGAGAACTCTGACTATCTTGATAAGAAAGATATTAAGAAAGATGTACGTCGGCACGTAAAGAGACGAAGCGATACACAGAGTGCTATGTAGTTAAATAAGTCAAGGGAGTTAAATTCAGTCACCTAGTCAGTTAGTGATTTACTAAGTCATCGTCGAATAGGATGCTGGCCTGAGAGAACGAACGAGCCTCCAGCGGCTGCTGCACGTGTTTCCTCCCCCTATTGTTTGTTGTTGAGCGCTGGTGGTAAAATACATTACTTACCATAGTAGTGTGAGTTAGTGAACACTCTGTACATATTTATTACTACGTACTCCGTACTCCGTATTACTAGTACAAAAGAGAGCTCCAGTGGCCCAAGCTCTCCGCAGGTGCCACGGTGGGAATAACCCGTCATTCCTCCCTCTTCCCCCCTCTCCCTCGCTCCTGCCCTGTCTGTCTGTCTGGCTGTCCCCTGACCCCTTCTTCTCCTCTTCTTCCTATTTCTTTCCTTCGTCTTCTCTCTCCCTCATTTACTTCTACTTCCACTCATCCGTCTCTGTCACCATCGGTCTGACAAACATACAATCGTTCGACTTCTCATCACTTACTCCCTTCTGCCGCTTCCCGTGTGGCCGGAACATTCGTACCCCCCCCCCTCCTCCAACCTTTCCAAGGTAAGCTGCATACGCCATACCGTCTTTTTGCCATCCTGCCCCTCTCCCGAATTGCAACGTCCTACGCAGACACACCTGTGAACGATCTCAGGCCGGCTCCATCAATTGATGGGATGGCAACGACACAATCCAATGGTGTCGATGTGTTGTGAGGTGGCAACGGCACAAACCACAGCCAAAAGGAAAAAGAGAGACATGTTGCCATCCTCTAACCAAACCCAAGTCAAGCCATGTTGTCATCATTATTAGTTGGAGCTTGGTCAACAATTCATCCCGCCTGCCGCTTTTCGCCCCGCTTCCACCATTAGTCGATCTTCTCTCCTTTTTTTCTTAAACCAAGCCTCTGTTATTGATTCTTATTTTATTTTTGTTTCATTTCGAGGCTAACTGAATTTTCTTCCCCCGCCTCTTTCTGGTGTATAGGCGAACACAATCTATCGTCGATTTACTTGATATCCTGAAATCATCGAGCGATTGATTAGCTCCGGATCATACACCGCATTTTTCCAGATAACAACAACATAATGGCCGCTAAAGCGATTCCTTCCCACTTGAGAGCCCAGGCAGAGGCTGGCGCCGAAGGTGAGAATTTCCAGCGCAAGCACCATGGAAAGTCTCAGTCTCATATGGTATGTACATTCTTCAGTCCTTATCTAGAGTTTTCGTCTTTTCGTTGTTCCAAGTGAGGGCGAAGACGATTTCAGCATGGTTGATTATAGTACTGATCATTGAAGGCTTTCGAAAATGCCTCCACCAGCGTCGCTGCTTCCCAGATGCGAAACGCCTTGAACGCTCTTTCCGAGACCGTCGAGGATGGCGCCACCAAGAAGCGCTTTGAAACCGAGATGGACAACTTCTTCGCTCTCTTCCGCCGTTACTTGAACGACCGTGCCAAAGGTAATGCTGTCAACTGGGAGCGTATCAACCCCCCTCAGCCCAGCCAAGTCGTTGACTACAACGAGCTTGGAAACTCGGCCTCCGTCGAATTCCTCAACAAGCTCGCTGTTCTCAAGCTCAACGGTGGTCTCGGAACTTCCATGGGTTGCGTCGGCCCCAAGTCCGTTATCGAAGTCCGCGAAGGCATGTCTTTCCTTGATTTGTCTGTCCGCCAGATCGAATACCTTAACCGCACATATAACGTCAACGTTCCCTTTGTGCTCATGAACTCCTTCAACACCGACGATGACACCCAAAACATCATCAAGAAGTACGAGGGACACAACATTGATATCATGACATTCAACCAATCTCGCTACCCCCGTGTCCTTAAGGATTCTTTGCTTCCCGCACCCAAGAGCTTCGACTCCCAAATTTCCGACTGGTACCCTCCTGGTCACGGTGACGTTTTCGAGTCCCTTTACAACTCCGGAATTCTCGACAAGCTTCTTGAGCGTGGCGTTGAGATTCTCTTTCTTTCCAACGCTGACAACCTCGGTGCCGTGGTTGATCTGCGCATTCTGCAGCACATGGTCGACTCCAAGTCTGAATACATTATGGAATTGACCGACAAGACCAAGGCCGACGTCAAGGGTGGTACCATCATCGACTACGATGGCCGCGTGCGCTTGTTGGAAATCGCTCAGGTCCCCAAGGAGCACGTCAACGAATTTAAGTCTATCAAGAAATTCAAATACTTCAACACCAACAACATCTGGATGAACCTTCGCGCCATCAAGCGTGTTGTGGAGGAGAACGAGTTGGAAATGGAAATTATCCCTAATGAGAAGTCCATCCCCGCCGACAAGAAGGGTGAAGCCGACCTTTCCATCATTCAGCTCGAAACCGCCGTCGGTGCCGCTATTCGTCACTTCCGCAATGCTCACGGTGTCAACGTGCCCCGTCGACGATTCTTGCCCGTCAAGACCTGCTCCGACCTGATGCTCGTCAAGTCCGACCTTTACAGCCTGCAGCACGGCCAGCTCGTCATTGACCCCAACCGTTTCGGCGGTGCTCCTATCATCAAGCTGGGTTCTGACTTTAAGAAGGTCTCTGACTTCCAGAAGCGCATTCCCAGCATCCCGCGCATTGCCGAACTTGATCACCTTACCATCACTGGACCGGTCAACCTCGGACGCAACGTCACTCTCAAGGGAACAGTCATCATCGTTGCCAGCGAGGGCAGCACTATTGACGTGCCTCCTGGCTCCATCCTCGAGAATTGTGTTGTTCAGGGAAGCTTGAGAATCTTGGAACACTAAACATTATCCGAAGGCATTCGGACCCAAAATTCTATATTCATTTTTATCTTTCTTGTTATGCGTTTCCAGCTACTCAAGTTATCCCGTTGGTTCTGCAGTTCTACTCATACTCTGGTAGGTGTGTCTGGGTGATAATGTTGAAGTGGAGTCGACCTTATTGTCATTCGTGTGGATTGATAATAGATATTACATTACGCAAGGAGAGAAAGTTGTTTAATCTGCTATTTCACTTTAATAAACGAGTATACATACCATACAATTTTTTCTTCTCGAAGTATATAGCAGAACTTCCATGAACTGACCGGACGTCTGATTTGGAGGACTTCCATTTCATTCACGTACACATCCAAGTGGTCGCGATACACTTTCATCAGCGCCTTCGCCGATGAGTCCTCGGTATGGTAAGTTCTCTTGTAGAAGGGGGATGCGAGTATTCAGAAAGACGTCCGCGCAAATTGCGCGAGAATTTGACCTTCTTGATATCAGGTTGGCCATGTTAGGGCTAAAATGATTTCGGCATCAAAACGAGTATGCCTTCGGGACATCCATCCAATTACGAATGTCCCTTTACGGTGGGATTATGAAGCAGATTTTGATTCATAGGTGAGATCCAAATTCCTTCCAACTTAAACGTTTGGGATCACTACACCGACCATCACGGCCTACAAGTCGAAACGACGGGCCTTGATCAGATACCGTCTCGGAGTCGCCGTTCCAGGAAGCCATGGCTTCAAAGTCTAGCAATCCCGGTTGTCGAGTCTGCGACAATGATTCCAATAGCAATTCGGATGTTAGACGGCAGAGTCTCTGTACCATCCACTGATCCTCCGTGTAAATGTATGTATAGCTCTTGAAGATACGTAGGCAGTGATGCGTCAAGTTGGATGGAAAACTACCGCAAGCACAGTCTATCTGAACCAGGAGGCAAGAAGAGTATGCTTCTAGCCTACTATATGGATAGAGTGATATTCAAAACAACTTCACTCGATTTGGAAAGGGGGCTTCTACCAGGGATTCCGCGAGGGCATGGTAAGGTCTATGGTGGTCTCGATGCATCCGAGTGAGATTATGTAGATTTTGGCTTGCACGTCCTGGAAAATTAACGAACATCTCAATCTAGGATCTCTAAAGAGATTTGGCTCCGGAACACAATCTAAATCTATCAGGATGGCGATGGCGTAGAAATCAACCTGTATGAATTTTGACGCTCAAAGTCCACCTGTTTTCGGGCTTGGTTACCGCAATTTCGGTGTGGATAAGTCATCCGGTCCAGTAGAGGACACTGCCGCACCCACTGAGTCATGAATCGTGATGTCTGAGCAGTTGAATGACTCTTGTATAATATGATCGACATTAACAAACGGAATCTGAGGGAAGTATTATCCAGGCGAAGGAGGATTCGTGGTGGTCACGTCTGGTCTCCCGCTGATCTAAGGACGACGTCATCGCCATGCCGTAGGGCAAGATCTTCAAACTGCGTATGTCTGTATACCTTCATCCATGTAAAGTACGATTTAGTCCCAGACAAGTGAAACATCTGATTGTCGCTGCTGAATCGACGTCTTACACGAAGGCTTTCAACGAAGGCCGTCTACTACATTTGCGCAGCATGCGCTAATACAGCAGCCATGGACTCAGCACAGAACGACCAGCAACATCTTCAAGAAAGTTCGGGAGCAAACGGGCAGGATAGCAATTCACAACTAGCTGGTAGTCAAAGCAGCTTCAGGCCGATTGTGCCAGGCCCTTCGTTTCCTGATCAACGGGGAACGTCGGCCGACCCGCGCAAGTCTTTAGGACCGGGATGGAAGAAGAGAGTATCTACGGCGTGTTTGGCGTGTAAAAAGTCGAAACGAAAGGTGGGCCCGAAAATTTGATTCTGTTATGGCATATGCTTACAACTGTACGTGCCAGTGCTCCGGGACGCCTCCATGCGATAATTGTCGTGCTCTCAAGAGAGAATGCATATTCGACGAGACCCTCGATCAACGACGGCGGGTAGCTGCAAAAAGAACGGCGGAGGAATTGGAATACCATCGCGACATGCTGAATGACCTGTTCAAAGTGATTCGAACGGCAGACGAGAAGCAAGCGCAACGATTATTGGAAATGATACGAAGCGATGCGACCCCAGAAGAAATCCGCGTGTTTATAGACGAGCTCCTTGTGCAGCTACAAACATTCGAACCGCCGAGTAAAGCGAAACGGGAGACCGCAGCACAACTTCAAGAACTCCGAATTCGTGCTAATATGCAGGGATCAGCACCTTCATTCAGACGACAAGTCATGGATGTCAATTTCTTGTGTGTTATCCCGCCGATCCAGGTCCCGGCAAGCCCCTGGACGACTGCAACAGACGACGACGCTTTTGTATCACATTTGGTTTCGCTATACTTTACGTGGGATTATCCGTTCTATTCATTTTTAGACTTGAACGTTCTGATCAATCAAATGAAAACGCGAGATCTCAACTCTGAGTTCTGCTCGCCTCTCTTGGTGAATGCTCTTTTGGCGCATGCTTGTGTGAGTAAACATTTCTTCAATGATTTTTCGACTGCATAGCTAATATTTCGCAGAGCTACTCGGAGTATTCGGAAGCATACGGCATACCAGGTGATGTCACCAGCAAAGGAGCCAAGTTCCTGAAAGAAGCCGAGAAATGTATGAAACAAAGAGGCGATGATGTGAGTCTTTCCACGTTGCAAGGAACAATGATCCTGTATGAAAGGTGTGTACCGAGTCAAGCTGCCACAACTGAACATTCCCGGCTGATAGGATGTTGTACAGGTACTCGATGACTGGTCAGGATGACCTGGGTTATTCTATGCTTCACAAAGCTATCGATATTGCAGACAAACTGGGATACATAGGCGGCGAAGGACAGACTATCGATCTTAGCACAAAATCTAAGGATTTCTACAATTCGGCGGTGAAAACAGTTTGGGGACTGTTTCAACTTGATACGTTAGTCTTGGAGACATCGCTTCGGAAGTTTGCGATTCTTTGTCATGCTAATTTCGCCCGATGGTTAGGGTTGCTCATACCGGATTTCTCAAACCATGTCGCATAAAAAACGTCCGTCTTACCAGGACACCTACTCTGAGCATAGAGCGAGATGCTGATTACTGGACCCCTTACCCGTCTCAGAAACCGCCTCGGAAAGCCTACTTTGTCACTTACTTTGACAAAGCGTGTACACTGAGCGAAATATCGAGGGACATTTCGACGACACTTTTTACAGATGTGATTGATGATGACAAGGAGCGACTTTCGGCTGCTGTGGATTCTTTATATACGAGGATGAAAAAGTGGCATGAAAGTCTGCCGGATGAGTTTCACATGTCGGAAAAACCTGCTCCTCACATCCTGCTTCTCCAGTAAGTAGCTCTACGCGAACGAGGAAACAGAGATATTGATAGATAACAGTATACGATATCACACGATGCTTATCAGCATGTTCAATTGTCCTCGGGGTCACAACGATCGGCATAAAGCGACAGATATAGGGACACAGAGAAAGGCGCCAAGGTCTCAAATGCCAGAGGGCGCCGAAGACCCAGCTTCCATAGCGACGTTATCTGCACGCGCAATCGCCAGACTCATACGGGTCCATCAGGAGGAATACGGCATAAGTAGATCACACGTCTTTGCGTTGTATGCAGTGAACCTCGCGTTGTTCCTCTTGTTGGAGTTTGATGTGTTTGATATCTCAGATCCGGATTGTGTATCGTTGACATCTGCCTTTGCGATTATCACGACGAGGTCGATACTTGGACGAGAGGTGCGATCTATCTTCCGACGCTCGGTGAGCAGGTCGAAGAAGAATGGCGAATCGAAGTGGGACCAGCTCCCAGAAGGGTTAAAGGAAATGCTTAACGACGACTGGGATGACTCCTCTGCTTCTGAGAATGAATTTGTTGATGAACATGCTGGTGTCAGCGACGGACCAAGCCACGACTGTAACACATCAACCAGAACAACACCAATGACGCCGACGGAAGAAGACGATAAACAAGCTCCGAAACAGAAGAAAGGACGAGGTCCCCAGGAAGGTTCTACGGGTTTGTGTGAGATGTTGTGCCGATACGAGACTATGACGTTGGGACGGGATGATCAGGGCAGGGGAAGGAAATAGACTCATGATTAGGTGAAATAGCAAAGTGATGCGTCTCTTAGGGTCTGTATAAGAAAAGACGTAGGACTGAGGCTTCAAATCGGTCCCATCCTGGTGGACAATTGACCATGTACATGCCTCGCGTGATAAGAGCAGCATGAAGAGAATCTAGTCACATGAACAACATGTCAGCGTGACCAAAATTTGGATGCATTGTCCAAGACGCGGGATAGCAATACCAGCCAGTGGCTCAGATTCATCGTGCTAGATCATGGCGGAAGTCGGGATGAACAGGCATTGCTCATGGCAGGAAGGCTTGATATCGGTATATTGAAGGCGGCTTTTGTCAATTGAAAGTCAGATGATGCAAGGGAAGAATGCGAAGGGGACTCTACCTTTGATGTTCAAGAAAGCTCATGACTTCCAAAGAACTAACCCTAAGAATCCGAAAGGGGGAAAAAAAAAAAAAGATTAATGGATCTAAGACTAACACAAGAGCGGCCTAGTGTACATGACTCGTGCTGCAGATCATTTTCCCTGTGAGGATTTGGAGGCGAATCAAATTCTTGAGGTCATTTAAGGTTCTCACTCGACTGCTTCGGACTCCATGGTATGCAGATTAGCCCTAGGCCGTAACTACTCCGTACAGCCAATCAATGAAAAAATCCAAAGCATTTCGGAGATTTACGGCAAAAGAAGACACTTTGGATGTCTCAGATCTGGCGACAAGGCTGACAGTCGATAGAGTTGATGATCTTGATTGTGTATGCAGTACTACTGTAGCACAAGAAAGGATCGACATCTGCGTAGTCCAAAGGAGAAATTACCCCGAGGTCGTAGACAAGGAAATAGCGTTCCACTACTTGACGTTGCATGATCGACTACGTAGTAACGCGATGTGGATAGTGTTGAACAATGAATAGAGAGTATTATTATTTTCAGCTACCTAATAAAGTAGCAGCACCAGCGGACTCTACTGAGCTGTATAGAAGTAGCCCTTCCAAGTACTTGCAGGCATCATAGAACACACTGCCTGTATACATGTAATGTGTATTGACGTGCAATTATACTTGTAATAGACAGGTCTTTTTTGAGGTCCCATACTGCATAGTCAAATGCCATGTTTACTTCCTCTCCGCATCCTCCAAAGGAGGAGCAGGGCCATACTCATCGGCATCCAAAGCGTTCAACTCCTCTTCCTTGTCGTTCAAGTGACGGAAGGTGAAGAAGAAGATGATACCAGCGGCGAAGGAGGCGCAAGCCAATCCAGTGAACATCCACATAATGGCAGGGTCGTAGGCGACAGGAGTCAAGGCCTCACCAATGGCAGATCCGAAAGCGTTGGTCAACAAGTACATGGACTGGACGAAGGACTTCATGTTAGGAGGAGCCTTGGTGTAGGCGTACTCGAGACCAGAGACGGAAGCAAAGATCTCGGAGATACCGATGAGCATGTAGGCAGGAGTCTGGATGGCGATGTGGATGTGGTTTCCCTGGGCGACTCCGTTGACTTCAGAAGCGGCGCAGAGAGGAGCCTCGTAACAAGGACCAGCCTTGTAGATGTAGTGCTGGAGAATGGCAGCGTACACCATGGCCAAGGAGGCGACGATGAAACCAAGCGAGATACGGCTGATGGGCTTGAAGTCGATATGCATCTTGCGGAGAAGAGGGTAGCCAAAGGTCTCGAGAAGAGGGATGAACACAATGATAGAGATCGGGTCGAAGTTCTGCATCAAATCGTTGGGGATGCCGTGTCCCTCCATTTGACCAGCCTGGGTCACGAAGTTGTTGGAGAATTGACCGTAGACAACCCAGTAGATAGGGTAGAAGCAGAAGACTTGGCAAGCAATCAAAGCACGCTTGACCTCGTCGACAAAGTGGTCGTCCCAGCGGAGGTTGGGGTTGCCACCGTGCTCGGCTTGCCAACTTGGCTTGGCAGCATCCATGTTGAAGTGCTTGACCATCATACCCATGACCCTAAAGGCATCGGTGATAACGGAACCTTGAGGTGCGCGAACAATGTAGAACTTGCGACCGACGACCAAGACGGCAGTACCGACGGCAAACATGCATGTGCAGAGAAGGTAGGCCGACCAGAAGCCAATGTCCCGCTCCATGTAGGGAGTGGCCAGACCGGACAAAGAACCAAGGTTGATACAACCGTAGAAGATCATATAGATACGCTGGACGGTGAGAGCGGGGTCGATAATCACGCGCTCGCCGTCCTTGTTGGTCTTGATGGCCATCTTCTTGCGAGTATACTGGTCGGCAATCAAAGGGGCAACGTTACTCTTGATACCACCGGTACCGAGACCGATCACGATGACGGAGGCAACGAAGCCACCGAGACCAGCGCCGTGCTCGAGAGACACGGGGAGCGAAGTGAACAGCAGGATGAAGAGACCGGCGAGATAGACAGCGCAGAACATGGCAATCGTCTTGTACTTGCCCAGATATTGATCGGCAATAATGGCACCGAGGATGGGAGTCACTTTTGACGGATTAGACTCATGAAATGTGAAACCAACGGACAATTAATGAACTAACCGTAGCACCAGAACTGGAAAAAGGTGGAAAGACCAGTAGCACCCTGGTGACCCATGCCCAAGGCACCGCGACCCTCGCTGCCGTCAAGAGGACGCTGGATGTAATTCTGGAAGATACCAGAGACACCGTAGTAGGTGAATCGCTCACAGAGTTCGACCATAGCAACCAACCAGGCCGACATGGGCAGATTCTCTGCCACGTGCCTCAAGGTAAGCTTCTCTTCCTCGGAAGGGAGCTCTCCATCGGGTGTGACATATGGAAGCTTTTCGTCCAGCACCGGGAGACTTCCTCCCGTGAAGTCCTTGGTGGGGTGGGCGACACCCTGGACATCGTCAAAGGAGTGGTGCAATCTAGCAGTCGAGACCGGTTAGTATGGAGATAGTGCGACGAGATCGCAATGAGAGATACTCACTGAGCAACCTCAACCTCGTGGTCTGCAGCCGCCATGGTGGAGGAAGTGTGTTGCGAGACAGAGAACCCACGGGGGATGTTGACGAAGAGAAGCAGGGTAGGGCAGAGAGGCTCTTCTTGAGAAAGAAAGTAAAAAAAAAAAGAAGGGTCACAAAGAAGGGGCAGGGGCGCGATTAATAGTGCTCCGCGAGGCCGCGACGGAAGATATTTTTCTTGGGTTCCATGAGTGAGTGGTGCAACGGCAACCACGCGGACATGGCCTTATCTGCGGCTAGCATGGGGCGAGATGGCTCAGACAAGCAATCGTCTGGTCGATATGGAGCTGCAAGCAGGGCACACAATGCCTGGACAAATCAGAAGAAGTGAGCTGGAAGGGGAAGTGGCGATGGGGGGAGCGTTGCGCGAGACGTGAGAGGTGTGAGAGCGTGTGAGTCTCGAGAGAGAGAGAGAGAGAGAGGATGGGTTCGGAGACGACCGAGCAGAGCCCACGCGAGGCTTGGCCGGATTAGGCAGTTGTTCCATAGCGGATGGCGTGCCAAGCCTTTCAGGGATTCCGCTGGTTGCGCCGGTAGTTCTTGGCACGCGCCGATAAGATGCTTGGCCAATGTAACCTTACTTGATATTCTTTTCTATTGCTTCATCAGTTCCTTACTAGTTAACTTGGGTATGTATTGATTAATAAATCTTCCTATCTGCAGCTGAGACATCCCACTGGAGTAGAACAAAGAAGTGATCCTCACACAGTCAACCCGCAAAATCAAATCAGACAAATGAATTAAGCGAATAAAAGAATAAAAAGCGAATAAAAAGTACGTAACATCATGATCGCCAGATCCCCACCCAGACACAAGCAATCGAAGGTGTCAGGGCGTCTGCAGGCGTTCTGCCAGTGTAACTAGTACATAGTCAAAGTCAGTTCCGCACTGCTGGCCAGTGAGTAGTGACTTCTCGCACCAAATACTACCCGCCAAGCTTTTGAGAGAATTTTCTAGGGGCAAATTCCGCCATTGCCATTTGTGGAATGGTAGGAACATATAGAACGACAAATCAGCGGTAGGTCTCGACCGAACCCTTCCCACTGGTCTGAGAAGAAAAACAGAGAAAAATATCAAAGAACAAGACAACGCACCAATAAAACAGATTGTGCGCTCGATAAGAAGCAATGTCTTAGGTAAAGGCAACGTCGAGCCAAGACTTGTGCACATGAGCGTCCCCAATAGCATCGTCGCACACAGTACACACGGTCCCTTGGCAATTTGCTGATGTCCACACAGCTACACCTGGAATACGTACCCCGGCTTCGAGAAGACAAATCGACCTTCCTTATCTGATGCAGGGATCCATACAATCGTCCCAAAACGTGTTGTCTGTCCACTTGATTGAGTTTACAGACCACATACTCGGGGTATGCGATGGGTCGATACAGGTACCGGTGGAAAACCAAACAGCCGACTGTTGACCAGCTCTTTACCGAGGAAGATGTTTGGGATGCGTGGCCCATAGGTCATGATGTATAATAACGTATGTTCGGATTCCGTAATTTCTGATAAGGTGTGGAAATCTCTCTAGAATGTCCATGTCCAAGTTCGAGTCATGACTCTTGACATGCAGTAGATTGGCCAGGTTCCAAGTTCCAATATTCTTCATGACTGATTGATCTCGTATCAGTTTATAATCTATCCTCATCTATGATCTTGGCGAGATAGTGCGCCGCTTATACTCGGAAAGTACAGGCATCTTATCTATCGTCGCTATGAAGGATGTTGATCGATCAGACACTTGTAGGCTCACAGTATGTGACGTTCATCTCCGATTGACTGATTCAGGTCCAATCACAGCCTATTAAGGGTCGGGGGTGACATTGCCAATACCGCGCAGCTGTATGGGCTACTCCAACATGGGTAATAAGTGCGGCTTGTTCAGCCCCGATTATTACTCGTTTTGACGTGTTGGCTCCTCAAATGACCTGGGGTATGTTCTCACGTAAATACATGAGGCTACGAACAGCCTTCTAGACCGATATATTGCCTGGCTGCCGTACGGCGTAGAGATTTGGAAGCATGAAAGTCTATTGAAAATGTGCATATTTCCAAGACTTCCGGCTGGCCACGGATATTATCTCCATTTCAATATTCCAAGTGTTTCAATGTTTTCTCTCCGCGTATGTGCCTTGGCGGCTGGTCTGGGGTTGACCAGCGTTTGTTCTCACCTTCCGCAAGAAGATTTTAAGTTCAGGTCCAGGCACTGGGCACTTGGGGAAAACAAGGGTAAAAAATCGCTCGTCTATCACAGGACGAATACGAAGCTAGGTACCTTCCTGCACATGTAGCATGAGGGACGCTCCTCGGACGCTGACTATAGCTTCAAGCTACATGCCCGTACTTTGGTATGTGGTTTCAAGTGAGGTACTTGCCCTGTTGGTCCCGACTTTTGTAGGTCCTAGCCCGAGAGACGTACATGTCCGGGTCTGATTGGCTTCGGTCTTGATATGACTCTTCCATTGCACTCTTCCCTGGATTGAGCTCCAAGATAATGATCTCCGTCTGGATGGCTGCTGACGGCTTCTGTGCATTCTCAACCTCGCATGACCATGTCGTGTCTCGTCGATTACACCGTCTCCTTGAAGGCCAGCGGCACGATTGTCCCATTCGGATCGTGCCAACGGTGCGATGCATCTGAAGCCATCTATCACTGGCACTCGACATGTAATTGTCGTGAATACATTAGGCAGGCCACGCCTGTTGCCAGGATCCGCGGGGACCGAGACCTGACGCTGCACATACAGAATAATGTCTCCAATTCTAACTACGTATCTACTTGTAGAGGTCCGGAAATTATTCCCTATTCGTGATTTGTGAACCAAAGCAGACATCCAAGGTGATGCTCCGTTAGTGACGCCTGCATGTGACATCTGGACCTGGGCCCGATGAATTCCCTGTGCTATCAAGCTGAGGAACATTAGGTGAGTGGCTCTTTTCTTCATACATCATCAAGCTACAGAAAGTCAATTGCAATAATCCATGTTCATTACAAAGAAAAAAAAAAAAGTAAAATATACATGCTGTTCCAGTTGCAAGGTCTTTAGAAAACACGAATCTGCCCCTTGCCAGGCAGGTACAGTAAAAGATTCAAATCAATGCAAAGATCAACCTCATCGAGGGAACATCACTATCAATGCATGGTATCACTTTTTCTATCTCCTTCCCCATCTCACTCCTCACTCCTCACTCCTCACCGGTCGTCCCCTTCTTTCGTCCCCGACGGATATGCTCAAGTCTATATGGGTATCGCCCCTCAAACGCTGTATTTAGCCTTGGCACGGGTGCTGCCGCTGTGTGCGCTGTCGGTATGGCCGGAGAACTCAACGACATCCGCTTCCTTCAGACGCAAGACCTCCTTGAAACGACGTCCAATATTCTCCAACACCTCCTTACCCTTAGCAGCGGAGCGAACCTCGGTGCTCTTGTCGCCGGGCAAGCTCTTGCCAACGGTACGAGTCCAGAGGCCGATACGATAGAACCCCTTACGGACATTGACCACGACACCCATGACCTCATTGTCGTCGTCATTTTCAAGCGTCTCGCCAATTGCGGCGAGCTGGGCGTGGAGCCAAAGTTCATCGATAGGGACGGCGCGCTTATCCTTGAAGGAGTAAGACCATTTGCCGCCGTGTTTGTTTTGTTGGTCTTCCCATTCGGGGCGGATGCCTTTCTTGAAGAGGTGGTAGTCGGCTTTGAGGCCAAGTTCGGAGGTGGGAGTAATGTTGTTCTGCGACACCACGTATTAGTTGTATTTTCGAGAAGACCTGTATGGTAGGGATCCCACATAGATACCCCAGAATTCTTCGACCGAACTGAATGTCACCACTTCTTTAAGCAAATCATTCCAGTTGTCACCCTGACACTGTTAGCCATTGCTAAACCGCTGTAGCCACCACGTAACACACCTTGCCACTGGGAGGCTTCGTAAACCACAAAGTCCATTCGTTCATCAACGGATGCTTGACATTAAAGTTCTCAGGATCGTGGAAAACAGTGACAACGTCACCATTCTGCGTAGCGGTTTTCTCGTCGATGGCAGGGGCAGTGCCGTTCTCGGTTGCGGTCGCCATGATTGCGGTGTTCGTATTTGATCACTCCCAGATCCGAGCAGAGACTCAGGAGAAGATAGGTTGGAGGTGAGTGTGAGAGAGAGGAAGAGAGAATATGTCCTTTTCTTCAGAAAGGTGGCAGTTGCCTGTCGGAGTGGGATGATGGGAAAGAGCGCAGGGCACACACCAAACACCACCGAACAACGACCGACGGTTTCGCAGAAGGTCGAGAGAAAAAAATCACCTGCACCAGGCAGACCACAAGTCGTAATTTGCGAAGTAAAGGTGAGAGGCGACGAGGCCTGTTCAAGTGGTAACTTTGTCGAGAATTCACTTTGCCGTCGGGCCCGTAAACTGAGGAAGCGGATCGATCAAATGTGAAGCAACTTTTTTTGATTGGGGCTGCCCAATCGGCGGCTGTAATTGCTCACCGCCCGGAATATGTACAAGGCATTATTATTTACTCGAAGGAAATTATTCATAATCTTAATACACTCTCTTGAATCGGCGCGAAATATTGTGGAAAACGACGTACGCAGATATTTCAGAGCATCGCTAACAAACCAATCATCTATGTCTATGGAATATATATGATATCGGTGCTCAATCCAGACCGATATACCAAATTCCTATCCCTGAACATGTTTCGCTAGACCTGTACCAAACATATTTCGCTAAATGACAATGTGAATAATCAAGCCTTGCTATTGACAAAGCTCAAGTAGCAGTTCCATCCTAGACAGTATTAGCCGCCTTCACCTGATTGCATTTCGGAGATCGACTCACCCAAGCTGACCACGTTAACGACCAAAACACGGTACTCTAATGGAACAAGAGCAAAGTTGCCCAACTGTACTGTCGACCAGACTCCCAAGTTGGTCTTATATGTGGGCCAGTAGGCCTTGCGCAGCTTTTCCATGGGGTCGGTACCCTCCATGATGGACATGGAGGACAAGAAGCAGAACAAGTTAACGGGTGTGAAGATGAGCTGATCGGCAGCGACACGAGCGACGACTGTTGCAGCGGTGCTCTTTAGGACGACGTGACGTTGGAGGACGCCGTACCAGGCGGAAGCGGCAGGACCGAAGATGGCTTCAAGCCTGTCAGCTTGCTCTCGATTCATTCGCTTCAGTCCGGATGATGTTCATACCTCCTCCGTAGAGAACCATGCGGCCTGTTCGAGCGTAATCATGCTTGTCGAAACCCTTCTTGTCAACGACCTGCTGAGCTAGCACATCTCCAGCTCCGAAGAGTGTCTATAAACAATGAATATCAGCACGCGCACACCGTAAGTCGCATTAGATGGGTAAAACATACAGCTGTGGTGATGCTCGAGGTGAGCAGTGGCCGCTGGGCCATTCTCGCAGCATACCTAACAACATTGTCAATAAATCGGCTTCTCGAGCAATTGCGGTCAACATGTAGGACAAGGACCCACCAGCGCAACATTTTGCTATGTAGTGAAAGATTGACAGGATTGAAAAGAACGACAGCGGGGATAAAAGACAGAAATATGTATGTGAGTAAGTATTTTTATGTATTACTGGTGGATGTATGCAAGAAGAAAAGAGAACGACGACTGAAAAGGATGGGATGCTATAGCGCCCATGACGACAGATGAATAGTCAGTTGCTCGAGACGAGAAAGCTGGTAGGGCGAGATAAGCTGGACTAGGCCAGCCTGCGTTCCTCAAGTGCTCCCAGGGGGTGGAGGCACGCCCAGCCAAGCGCGCTGAAAATGCTGGAGATCTCACATCCGAATAGCACTAGCTTGGCTTCTAACTTGAATGAGAGAGAGGAAGATGGGGAAATATCGAGCTTACAACCAATGAAGGCACATAGCGACCGAGCGCAAGCCCGGTGAACGGGATCACCTGACAGTTTAGCCTTTGTACCTCTCGTTGCTTTTTCTGGCTTGCCCTCACATCGACTATTATGTAATCAGCCGCTTTTCCCGCCCAGAACTTGCCCTCATTCGGACATTAGGGCTTAGGGCTGCACTCACTAGGGTTCCCGCCCGCTCGCTTAGACCCAAAGTCCGCCAAGCCACTCTATTGGTCGGCCACGGGAGCCACACTAATTATCCTGTATAGACGGTAAACTTCTGAAGGTGGGCTACTACGAAAAAGTTCCGACTTCGACTTCGACTTCGCCAACCGTCTCGACAATCCTTCCTTTCGTCCCGGTCGACTTTCCCTACACATACAGCAAACATGGCTGACGCTGCTCCCCGACGTGGAGGTTTCGGATCTCGCGGTGACCGTGGTGGTGACCGCGGTCGTGGTCGTGGCCGTCGCGGTCGTCGTGGTGGTGCTAAGAGCGAAGAGAAGGAATGGCAGCCCGTCACCAAGTTGGGCCGTCTCGTCAAGGCTGGCAAGATCACCTCGATGGAACAGATCTACTTGCACTCTTTGCCCGTCAAGGAATACCAGATTGTCGACTTTTTCCTCCCTAAGCTTAAGGATGAGGTCATGAAGGTACGAATGGATATGGACCACGCTGTTGGATCAGGCATGCTCGACAATTGGCATTGAAAAAAGACAAGAAAAAGAAGGAGAGAAAAGAAGAGAAAACAGGGAGGATACTATGCGCAATTGACAGAGGAAGCCTGGTTCAGTCATGCGGGTGCCATGGAATTGTGGTTAGACAAGAGCAGCGCTGACATACTTCACCAACAGATCAAGCCTGTCCAGAAGCAGACCCGTGCCGGTCAGCGTACCCGTTTCAAGGCCATTGTAATCATCGGTGATGGTGAGGGCCACGTCGGTCTCGGAATCAAGACCTCCAAGGAAGTCGCTACCGCCATTCGCGCTGCTATCATCATTGCCAAGCTCAGCGTTTTGCCCATTCGCCGTGGTTACTGGGGTACCAACCTCGGTGAGCCTCACTCTCTCCCTACCAAGGAGAGCGGCAAGTGTGGTTCCGTCACTGTCCGAGTACGTTCCCTTGTTTCGTTCATTAGAGGCCTACACTAATCAGATCAGCTCATCCCCGCCCCCCGTGGTACCGGTCTCGTTGCCTCCCCCGCTGTCAAGCGTCTCCTCCAACTTGCTGGTGTCCAGGACGCCTACACCTCATCCTCCGGTTCTACCAAGACCCTCGAGAACACCCTCAAGGCCACTTTCCTCGCTGTCGGCAACACCTACGGTTTCCTTACCCCCAACTTGTGGAAGGAGACTAAGCTCATCCGCAGCCCATTGGAGGAGTTTGGCGATGTCCTCCGTGAGGGCAAGCGTTACTAGATTATCGGGTCATGAGGGTTAAAAATGCATAAAATACCTATTTCTTCTTCATTGTTTTTCAAAACCGGACCTGACGTTTTCCCCCTTCAAGTAAAGTTGATTTTATCTGTAGAGACAAGCCGGACTTTGACTTGCTTAAACAGCGTACAATCCTTGGAAAGCAATTTCGATCCGTACTATCGAGATCAGTAAAATACGCAGATGGACCCATATACCGACACCTTCCAAATCAGGCACCAACATCAATGATACCACCAACGAAGCGCCTCTGGATACTTGTATGATCATGCAACACCAAAGAAGAGCTCAAGTATATTGGCACATATCACTTCAAGGATTTGATAAGGATTTGAGGATGGTCTTTGACTCAGGAATGCATACGTTGTCGGGCATTTGGCAACGCAATGCCATCTTTCGCTGGGCGAGTCCTAAATAGGCAATCGGCCTGGACAAGAGGAAGGACCAACGACCTGGTCTCTTCAGCTTGCACAGGGAATATGTTCCTCCTTCCTGAAAATATTGTCCTCTGTCTGATAGTGTATCTGGCTATTATATCTTTACTCTTCTTATTTACAAGAATGCTATTGTCTCTTTTATGGGTTCAAGAATCAGGGGTTTCTGTTTATCCTATTATTTGTGTTGCTCATCTTTCATTTTCATCTCTAACTGCGATTGCCTGAGGACTCAGTCACTAGTCATCTCATGTATTGCCCTCAGGATGTGTACAAGCAGCAAAAGGTCTGATATGTGACTGCTTCGCCGTGCCTATCCAGCCATCTCTCACGGTCTGTTTGTTTTCAGACTGTATCTACCTGCTGTCTTCCCTTTCTTCCTCTCAGCCTTCAATTGGCTCGTCACTTTTCATTCACCATTCTTTGCCTTTCATTCAAGCCACTTTTCTTATATCTTCAGCGACTCTAGAAGGAGAAATTAGAGCCAGTCTACAACCTAATACGCAGAAAACTCGCCATGACTCGCCATGGGAGTAAGAATAAGTCCGTCATCCCAAGACTGAACATGTCGCGTCTCATACGACACAGCGAACGCAAATCTGGCTCCCATACAAAGAGCATGACTGGCCTTGGAGAGATTACTTCGCAGGAGACAGTAGGTAAGCGCCCCAGAATCGAAACCTGTTACATGCCATAGTGCAATCAAGACTCATCAAAGATAGAGAGCCTCACCCTATCTCAAGGCAGCACCTCGTCGCGTTCGTCATTTGCCATGGGTGTGTATCAGTCTGGCGGAGATTGAAAAACCATCTGACTGACCTGTCCAACCAACGCATAGAAGGATCCCAACATGATACCAGTGATCCTGCTACAGAATACCTCTCAGAAGCAGAAGAGCATGGTGTTTGTCGCCAACCATTCGATGATGCAGACATGGAGCCTATCTTCCTAGGCGTAGACTTAGGAGCCCTACTACGTATCCCCGGCGGCATCGCAGCTCAAGAGGCAGTGTGGATCGACGTGTGGCAGCATTTTCCTCCTGGGGAGACAGTCATTCCTCTCGATGATCAATACTTGTCCTGCTTGACTGCTTTCAAGAATCTACGCTGTCTGAAGGTCACTGGAATGCTGCAGTCGTATCAGAAAAAGCTATTTCAAGCCATCTGGCAAATGGAGCATCTTCAAGATCTGCAGTTAAGAATGGCAGAGGAGCCGCGCATATCTCCACAAGCAGAGCTTGTCTTCCGTCCTATTCAGAAAGACTGGTCTCCTGCGGCGAGAGACTCTCAAGATTATGTCTCAGTGTAAGTTCATCTGTAATGGAAAAAGCCCAAGTGGTTTGTGGATTCTAACAGACTGTACTTGCAGAGGCGAGAAAGGGCGCATTTTACAAGAGTACGGAGACGCCGAATACCTGGACAACTTCGTCATTGAACTAGCGAAACCGGATATAAAACCCGATCATCCACAATATAACGCCTGGATGGCTCGCCTCCTCCCTATCGCCCATTTCACATTACGTGGTTTCGTGGTCGACGCAGTCCCTTTCTGTAGTTGCTTCGATGCAAACAAGCTGCGCAAAATCACCTTCACGGACTGCTACGATGCAGGATTCTATCTCCCCAAAGACATGGAACATGTGAGACTTGAAGTTAATTCAGTCAATGAGCACAAAGCCATGGAGGGTCGACGGGTCTCGTCGGAACAAGAGGTTAAGTGTCTTACTTATAAGGATGGGAAGAAAGTCGGTGAATCTTTATTTGTGTCATCATCTTCGCATGGTGTGGCCAATCATTTGGGTCCTGATACAAAGCCAAAGTCACCCTCGTCTATTCCGCGCTATGCAGCCTTTCCTTTGTCCGTCCCTTCCTCACATTCGTCCTCGTCATCAACAATGGTATCCGGTCAACGAAAGCCTCGAGCCTCATTGAACTTTCGAAGGCGTGTGGTCAGTTCGGTCCTTGAGGAAGACGAAGACCAGTGAGCAATTTGTCTCTTTGGAGTGAGAACTGCGTCGTTAAGGTTCGCTTGACTTCCGCGGTGCATGAGACATTGCTTTCACAGTGATGAATTGATGTATTACGACGCATGCCATTAAAAAACGCAGTGATGACGATTATGATCCCTTTACTCGAGTGTACATGTATCATACAGAGATAATTGCGGTATCAATTTCTAAATGTTAATGTCTTGCTATATGTCTCCTAACTGTAAACCCACGGAACCGGAACCTACTTTTTGCAGTCCAAAATATCATATGTATGATATATATAGTCACCTAACATTGGTTATCTCTCTGATTGAACGAGGTCAGCATCTACAGAAAACATTCTGGATAGCAGCACCTCGGCAGATCAAGCCATTAGTGCGGAATTCCGAGAAAATGCAATGATACATGTTTCACATAGAGCCCGGGAGAGATTATTCCCGGCTAGACGAGTTGCATTCATACCAGGATTGCACTGGTGCATACTTTGTCAATTCGGCTACGGCATTCTTCTGATCGACAGGTCAGCTCAGTGTGATCCGGCCCTTCTCTGATGGTTCCAGCACTGATGCGCATACGGTGAGCAACCAAGAATAACAAAACGCAAGTACTAGATTTGTATTCTTCGAGTCCTGTGATGATCCATTGCAATCCGGGGGCCCCCCGCATTTAGTCCGCCATAGGGAGCTGCTGCATCGGCGCATGGAGATTTTGTAACCAATTCAGACTTCAGCACCACCGGAGTCTCGGTCTCTTCGAACACCGATAAGCCCGACGTCCGAGACAGTCTTTCACGGATATGCGAGCGCTCAAGAGGTTGGCATGACGAGAGAAGAGGAGGATGGGCCGCTGTTCACAAAGTCATGGCGAAGTGGTGCACTCGTCTGTCTCTCGACGAGGACGCCAATGTACCCGTTGGTGCCACTATAAAAGAGCGTGGTAGTCCACCCAGACCACCCGAGTAGAATGCTCCAAAAGTCTTATCCATACATGCATAACCTGAAATATGACAAACAGATTAAGGGTCAGCGTAACCTCCGCGATTCACGGAATCGTAAGCGGTAATGAAGCCCTGGTTTCGGTATCGGGTGTCAAGAACGATCGGCCCACGCTGACACTCAACGGTCGCGATGAAAGTCAAAGCCTGCGACCTGTCTCCGGAGACATGTCCATCTGGAAGGGGGTGCTGACGGGTTTCGTTGTTGGAAACAACACGCTTCTTGCCACGGAAGCAGATGATCAAGCCACTGCCACTGTCCGCGGGTTCCCTATCCAGGGTCCAATCTTCAGCGGGCCTCATATCCAGCCGTGGGCGTGCACCACCGAACAAAATGGTCTGGGACCTGCCATCGATGGATTCTGTAATGCTCCGACATCTACGAAGTACTACTATATGGATGCTCAAGCTTGTGCATTCCTGCCTTACGATCAAGACAGCCCTCCCGAATCGGATCGGCTAGCCCACACTACGACCGATGCAGGGCTTACGGTTCCTTACATCGTTCGTCATCAGAAGGGCACCGCCAATCGAGGTGTGTGGGAATTGACCACCCTCTGCGACCCCCAGAAATCGTGGACTGCCGTCGACCCTCAGGACGCTTGGAACCGAAAGCTTTACATCGTCGCCTTTGGAGGCTGGAACCAACATTATAGTCAGTCACTTCTCCAGGAAGGGTTGAATGCGGACCTGAAGTATACGGTATTTCAGGACATGGCACTTCGACGAGGATTCATGGTCGCTCGACAGACACAAATGCAATCGAACACAAACTCTGATTCGATCCGCGCCGCTGAATCCATTCTGATGCTCAAACAACATGTCACGGTGCACTATGGGAAGATCATGTACACTTTTGCCTCGGGTCCGTCGGGAGCTTCTATTATGCAACAGATGATTGCGAACCAGTACCCCGGTTTGTTTCAGGGAATAATGCCTCTTTCCAGCGTGCACTCCAGCTGGTATGTCCCTGGTATCTGTATCGAATCCAAGCTTCTAGAGCATTACTGGAAAGAAACATCTCCTGGTCTATGGGAAGACCCTCAAGCACGTCTTGCAGTTGACGGGCACGAAGACCACGATATCAGAGACTTCTGGAATACTGTGTTTGGCTCTCAGATGACGGGCGGTATATATCCTACTCAAGGGACTGGACTAGAGGCTGACCAGACGTACACTCCCGGAAGTAACCCGGCTGGCGCCCGGGGTACCCTTCAAGATTACCAGGTAAACTACCTCGGAAGACGATCACCCTCAGAATGGGTCCCCATGGAAGTACACATCAACCAAGGGTTTGCAAATCTTCCCTGGGACAACGAAGGCATACAGTATGGTCTCAACGCGCTCCTGAATCATCAAATCACCGTGGAGCAGTTCTTAGACCTCAACGAAAAAGTGGGCGGGGTTGATATTGACGGCAACTTAATCCCCACCCGGAATGTAGCGAGCTCCGTAGCGGTTGAACGTCTGCATCGATGCGGCCTGATTAACGACTTTAGCCATTTAGCTGAAGTGGCTATATTAGACCTACGTTGTCCGGAGCGAGAAGATCCCATCAGAAGTCACACCCAGTTTCACACTTGGGTTTCAAGAAGGGGCCTCATTCAGGCTCAAGGTCATGCCGACAATCAGGCTGTATGGGTGTGTCCAGGCTTTAGAACTGTTCAAGGCCCTCCAGAAAAGGCCTTCTTGCTGATGGATAGCTGGCTTGGTTCTGTTCACAAGGATAACACGGACCTTGATCTGGCAGACAAGATCAGAAAGAATCGGCCTCCCGAACTTACAGATGGACTGAGAAGCTCGGATGGAACTACTGTCGGTACTGTAGAAGATCTTCAAAGCACCTACCCATCTTACGGAGATCCAAGGACCGTGGCTGCTTGCAATAACCTGAACTCCATGCTTATAGCCAAGCCTCGGCTGAAGCCGGTTGATCCAGCGGACTATCCGGGGGTAGACTTTTCTGAACTGCAACTGGAGCAATTGAAGCGTGTGTTTCCCAGTGGAGTGGCTGATTGGGAAAAACCTGGGGTCGGACAGACGCAAAGTATACCGTGGCTTTCTTATGAGAAAGGCCCGGGTGGAACTCCAATTGCCTAACCAAAATACCCGATTGTGTCGGGCCTAGCTGGAAAAACAGACGGGGTCAATCTTGATTCTACACCGTCCAAGATCATGAAGCATGCATGTATTAGCGTAATACTAGTCCAAGGCCCCAAGAAGCTTAGCAGATTGCCGATATCAATTAACTTCTAGGTAGCAACTGGTTTCTCAAAGTAGCCATTATGAAGCAAAGCTATATTCATTGTTCTTTAAGACTCTATTATACAATGCTATCTTTTCATGAATTGGGGCTTGCAGGGGTCTTTTAAGGTCTATAGAAACAAGGATCGATTTTCATGTGCTTATTTTAGCCCCCCTTCTCATGATTGTGCCTTGTCTTTAGTTCGGATCTTCGGCAGATCCGAGTCAGATTCGTGACTCGCTTGTGTCGACATAAGGCTCAGCGCGTTGATGATGCGTTGCAACAACTTCTCCCGCAGCGGACCGTATCAACTGTATATTGTCCCCCCAGAAATTTAGGATCAGACATAATCAATATGGCGTATCTCTTCGACGACGCACTAGCTCATTTAACATTCACGTTTGGCGAACACAACGATGATTTCTTCTTCTACTCTACAGGCCAAGATCTGCATTCCCAACTGTAAGATCATATATGCTTTTCCGGCTTTGACTTTATTTGCCATTTACTATTGATATGTACTCATGCCGGTCTCCAGGTGGCCGACAACTCGAAATGGAGGTATTCAGCCTTTATTCTGGACTGGTATCACCACGTTCTACAGCGTAGCTTTCAGGCCTGGCCTGGACGTCTTCGTCGCCTACCGAGACAGCCAAGGTGTTGATCGACATTATCTCAAGCTGCTGGGCACGACTCCGTACGAAAGAAGGAAAGGAAAATCCGATGCTGACTGTATTTACGCTTTCCACTCTATGTATACCCATGAAGATAATAAGCAACCCTCACTAAGTTTTTACTCGTGTGATACTGTAGTCCAGCGAGCAGACATTGGACTACGACGTCTCGACCAGTGGATCACAGCTGCAATTAGCACACCGCATCCACCGGCATCAAATTACAAATCCCTCCGTCTTGTGTTCGGTCCCAAACGCGACAAGCTATACGGTAACCCGACGCCCAACCCATGGGGTGGATGCTTTTTCGCTCGCCGCACTGCACCCGGCGGTAGCACGATATGGAACGATCTGCCTCCTCTCTGTCAAGAGTCGCTCGACGCGCGAAGAAGAAGGACCGGGCGTAATGAGGATCCTCTCCTGATGGCATTCGGGTTGAACGGTTCTTACGTCACGCTTTGGCAGGACTCGTCTCACGATCGATATATCAGTGCAGAGTATCCGTCCCTAGAGAATTTCTTCTTGCAGAACCAAAGCGTTAGCCGCGTGGTGGACGTTGCGTTGGCGCCGAAAAGCCCTGATACCTTCTACGCTCGGGTCTACAACCGAAACTATGATGTATATGTATCCTTTCTCCGTGGTCCGATCGCTCGTGCAGATCTCCTGCAGATGAATGAAGCTCTGAAAACGCTTAACGATGGGTATGTTGCGAGAGACGGACAAGAGTGGAAGCGGCAGATCATGACGGTGATTGTGACGGACTGCCAAAGGTCTCAAGGTAGTCGTGCTATCCAGCTACCCGACTATGGCGATTTGAATCTAGGTGGAGTCAGATTCGTGCCACAGACTGAGAGCAGACTGGATGAGGGACTGAAGACTGGAGTGGAGATATTCAAGACGGGAATAGAGATTGGCTCTGCAGCCTCAAGCTGTGCACTTATGTAGCTACTGATGAAACAATGTCTATGAATAGATCTCAAGATCATGTCACGGCCTTGAAGTCTAGTGAACTTATCCCTTTATAAGATCAAACGGCCACTCCATCAGTCGAATAAGCCTTTCATCCCGCAAACCACGAACCATATCATTAATCTTACAAATCTCCGCATCACACGTCTTACCGAGATACCAAATATCCTCCAGAATCGCAATAGTCGCGTAAAGATGCGCAAGAATGGTTAGACTCACACCGAACAGCAGTGCATCGACATCTCCATACTGCGAGTCCAAAATTGAAATGAATACCTCTGGTAGATGATGAGGCCACGCGGAGATTGCTGCGTCTTCGAGATCGGTCTGGAGGTCGAGATCTGTCGACAGTGAATGAGGATCGAGGGGTTTCATCTGTAGTACGAAGAGGATTCTCATGTAGACGTCTTCAACTACGTCGATGGCTTGCTCGCATGCGCTAAGATATGTTCGATCGCTGTGCTCAGATTGAGGAGTAATGGCATCTAATGGCGAGCATTCACTGCCTTCCTGAGAGGTTCCGGAACCACCTAGGGCTAAGAAAATTTCCCGTAAACCCGACAAGGCGCGATTTGCCCCCGCGGCGAACTTGTGAAGCCTCCTTGATTTATTAGTCTGGTTGAGCGGCATCACGCTAGAGCGCAATTCTGATTCACACAGCTTCCAATCGTCGTTGGCATTGTTGAAAAAAAGGAGCGATCGGAGACGGCATCGTCTCAAAGTCGACCAGAATTGACTCAGGATCAATGTAACGCCACGAACAAGATGGAGCCATTGTATCTGGAGGGTACATGACAAATCGTCGTGTCTGCGATTGCGAGATACTATTCCCGCTGAAGGGTCTAGATCTTTGATTCCAAGCGATGCAAACGCAAACCCTACTACCAACATGGAGCCTGCGAGAAGAGATTCTGCATCAGGCTCGGCAGTGGCGCAGAGAGCTTTCTGTAGTCCGGCGAGACCTTGTTGGTGATGTTCCATAATTGAATGCAGCGGAGGGTTCCAGGATATGGAAGATGCCCCAGTAATTAGGATATCCACACCAGCAAGGGCCAAGACAAGGTGCATTAAATAAACATTGGCAGCAGCCAAATCGAGGATCACACGCTCCCAGACTTCCGTTTTGTTTCTGTGCAGAGTCATCTTTCTGGAGGTGTGTAAGATGAAGTGTTGGAGGAGGGTGAGATCACTCATGTTCAGACTCGAGCCAATGTTCGACGACTCTTCCGGAGCTGATAGATTGAAAGTCCACGCGTGAAAAGGCCTTTGATGTGTATCAGAATAGCCACTTTCGGGTGGTGGCCCGCGGGAAATAGGTCGCTGTCTTCGAGTGCCTCCTGGGTCGGGGTAGACGCATTCCTCATTTCGAACGGAACATGCATTGCACATTGGCCGTACTTCATCACACTGACATTGTCAGTAATATGGGCTGAACCATTGTGTCAAGAACCGACGTTACCTTGACACGACGCTGCTTGCACATGTAGCAACCATTACGGGACTTGGTGTGGCTGATGCGGTGTTTGGGACGCAGGTGAGACTCTCCTGCATTGCGAGACGTGTCCTCTGACATGATGTACAGTGCACTAACAATGTTTCTGTGTTCTAAAGAGCTCGCCCAGATTGGAATGGCTGATATTGATATCAACTGAACAGACGAATGGAGAACGTCAGAAGTGAGAATGGGAAGAAAAAGTCGAGGTTGCGACAAGTGCGGAAGGGGTTACTTATCAATGTAGGGTTGCTAGGGTTATTTACAGAATTCTTAAAACACAGACTGACCTCTCAGCACAACTAAAAGTCGAGGGAGAAGACTATTGCCTAACTCAATTAATACAAGCACAAAACAAATAGAAGAAAAACGAGGGATGAAATTCGTATGATGTTGCGAAATCCAACACGACCCTCGAGCGGAAGGCATCGCCAATGGACAAAGCTAACGGAGCTCGATTCTAAAGCTCTACATCAATGACTCGATCTCTCCTCGTCCATAGACACAAGTCGCAGCGCGCTCTCTCTTTTGCCGTCAACTCGCCCAAGAAAGGACCCAGGATAGACAACGGCCAACACTACCCCAGTCATCGACATGAGACAAGCATCAAAAATGTACAACAGATACTCCCTCTTCATGATATAGCCATCATTACCCTCTACAAACTCCGCTACACGGAAGATTGATCGTACCAGGATGAGGAAACAGGCAGCGTACAGCGCCCCCATGATGGATTCCCAGCTAACGCTGCGCGCTTCGCATCGAGGTGAAGCACTTCGCGAGCTGATTGTCTTCTTTGCACGCCAGTGAAATACCGCTGAAACGAGGACGAAGAAGCCGAAGAAAAGGAGCTGGATGGCAAGACCGCCGACGACGATGTTGGCGCCTGTGTTCATGGCTGCAACCGTTCCAGCGGCCATATAGCCCCCTCCTACTGGAATTAGAATCGAAGTACAGGAGCAGTGTTTTTCAACGCACCTCCACATTGCAGCAAAAACGAGACCACATCTCCAACCACAAATATCTTTGTAAGGAACTGGACGGGCACGATGGACAATTGTTCAGTGTCTAGGGCGACCATGACTCTGCCCAGAGTCATGTAAATGGAAGCAGCGAACAAGGGTGGCGCGACTAGAATAAGCATAGTCTGTACGATATATGGACCGAGAGCTGTGGTGTCAAAGTGCGAGAAATTGCGAGCAATGTATCCAGCACATTCAACTGTTGCATTGTTGGTTAGTTACCTGTCTCGCTGAAGATTATGTATTGTTTGAGGAAAGGAGATGTTCTCACAAAGGAGCCCGACGATGAAGGGAATGAAAAAGTAAGAACGGCATCGCCATAGTCGAATGCAGTGAAGCATCGAGACTACTAAGAAGAGCGCTGCGAATATGGAGGCAGCTACGATTGAAGGCGTGTAACGATAGAGTGCAAAGTCGATGGTCCCATCACTGCTCGAGGTAGAACTCATGGTAGGAGGGTTGACAGATGGATATTGATCAATGATGTTAGAAGGAATCTAGAGCTTTAGGCTTTTGAGTAGACTGTGAACTAAATCTATATCTACTGAGACTTATTCTATTTGTAGAGACTCCCAAGCTCCAAGATTTTGATGCATTTTGAATTATACAAAAGCGAGAAAGCGAGAATCCGAGCAGAAAATACGAGAATCCGAGAGTATTAATAAGGATAGGGTAACCCTTTAACCCTAGTACTTGAAAATCATAGATCTTTACAGTGGCTGTGCACGAAATAGAATCGCCGATTGAACACATTAGAATAATCCACGAGACGTTCATTTGCGTATATCAGAAGCATTGAAGCACCGATTTTCAATTCTGTTTAAGGATGAGGACATGTCTAGATGTCCGGGGTTGGAATACATCTGACTTGCCGACTTATGCAACCGATTGTCAAAAGAATTAGAATCAATTTCAGTTCTAGCTAAAATAGCTTTTACTTTTTCTTCCAGAATAGAGTTTGTATCAACATCATGATCCATTGTTGCAGCCAAACGCAATCCCCGAGCCGCTTCCGTGCCGCTCGAGGATGGCATGTCATCGCACCATAACCTCACCATCTTCGTGTTCGTAGCAAATTCAACACCCACCTAGAAGAATGGTGGATTGAACCATCTCCAAAGCCCAAGCATATACCTCACCACCTCGGCGATTTCCCCTCATCGTATCCTATCCATCGTAACACTTTCTGTGCTCTTTTACTCTTCCACTCACCACACGGTGATTAAGCTCCATCAGCCTCCCCAACACGAATCGCGCCTTCATGACTGATACCTTGGGACCAGAAACCATCGACGACGAGTTGTCTGCGAGTTGTTAAATGGCTGATGCACAGATCAAGGGTGGATAGCAACTCACCCAGTCTCACTACGATCATGGCCCAGCAACAACCAATATCCGAAGAGACCCTGGGTCAAAATATCGTGAACGGCAAAAGCGACTGTCTCGGCATCAACGCTGATGCGCTGACTAAGTGGTGACACAGCGAGTATACTATTCTTGTTAGCTCATCAATAGCCCGAAGGCATGGGGAGAAGGACATACATTGGATAGAGCACGAACACCAACAGATTCGCGCCCGCAAACGACGTAAACAATGTGCGATATTTAGCCGCGCCTCGACGCACTGAGCGTACGCCATTAACACCAACCTGGAATCCGATCGTCAGGAAGCTGATAATGACAATGGTGTACCAGACCCAGCGGCGCTCGTCATGTGCGAACGTAGCTGTCAAACCGGCCGCAAACATGATCAGATCCGCGGCAATGGCGACGACAAGATTAGCACCATTCAGTCCGCCGAGGAGAGCGATATTAATCAAGATCAAAGGCGTAGTGATGATCCAGTTGAGGTATCGAACCCAGAAGATTTGGCGAAGGAATTCTTGGTGGGTGTCCGGGACGTGTTTATGGGAATAGTGCACGGTGGAGTGTTTGTAGGCCACGCCTTCGCCGGTAGCCATGGCGAGGTAGGAAAGGAATGAGACTGTTGTGATGAGGGCCGTGAGGGTGTGGAGGAGGCGTGCTTGCTGTGTAAAGGTTAGTGCATCAAAGGAATGTAAATGCTTAGTGCAGGAAACGTACAACGCGGACTCTGGCAGCGAGAGTGTAAAAGGCAATTGACGAAATTGCCATGAGCACGACCACGACCCTAAGCAGCGTATTAGCATTCCCCTCTGCCCTGGTTGATGGTTGATAAGTACCATAACGTCCGCTTTCCGGTATCATGAATATGCTGCACGATAGGCACATCACCCGGAATCACCGTGGGGATCGGAGCAACAGTAGAAGTCGCGGTAGGCAACGGCAAGGTAACCGTATGCTTGAGTATTTCTTCCATGCCGGGCACAATCATTTTGGGCGGCTACTCGTGAATTGATGCGTTGGATGAGGAATTTAGACGAGTGAAGAACAAATGGTAGAGCAGTTTACTTGGGATGCTGGACGTTAAATAGATCAATGAGACGATATGACGACATGACCTACCCCCCCCCCCCCAGGTATGTGTCCATACCTCACCCGCCACTCTGCACTCTGCATTCCGCTCCTCTTTCTAGTATCCTTATTCAATCATCCACTCCGTCACGAGATGCTCGTCAATCTCCATTCCAGGCATCAGCGTTTCGGATCCGTTGGCTGTCCTTGCTGGATGTTTAGATATAGCTCGTAAAAGTGCATACAAAACCTGTTCTGTCGGCGCGGGAAGGAGGCAGAGTGGCACCTCTGATGCAGCAGATTGGCTGATGTCAAGCAGAGTCACCTTGACGCGCAATCTAGACTCCTGCCACAAGCAGTTAGACTGCCACCCGAGTCAGCCCCAATCAGGAAAAGAGATGCAGATACGTCATGGATCGAGCGGCTAGCCCGATCAGGAAAGACGTTGCATTACCCCGGATTTTCGTTATCTTCTTGCTTATCGTACATTTTCTATCTTTTGTACATACATAATAAGTTACAGGTAGCTATGCTAAGTTACTATACATGTGAGATTGTTATACATCCAGCAACGATGCTGGCAGACCGACACACTAGTGCCCGCCTAACTTGCTGATAACGTCGTCGCATCGCTGGCACAGAGGAGCCTCCTCCGCTACGGGTTCTGGGGCAACGTATCGCCAGCAGCGCGGGCATTTGGCTTGGCTCGGTGCATACACATGTACCGTTGCCTTCTTCACCGAGTTAGGCAGTTCAAAGTCCTCCGTGTAGCTCCATTCGGCGCTTGCGATATTACTGGGAAGATTCGATCCCTTGACGCTCAAAGACACTGAGGATACCACGAAGAGATCCGGAAGTTCATCTAGATAGCGGCGGAGGATGTCATGTGACGCATCATCCGGCAGTTCGAAATGCACAAAGGACTGCAGGGAAGAACCCATCTGTTTTTTCGACCGTGCCGATTCTTGAATGACTTTGATAGCTGTATTGGCTGCCATTAAATCAATGAAATCGTTATTGATTGCTTCGTTGACCCACTCGGCAGGTGCCGCGCGAGCGATTCGTCGCATGGGATGCTCAAGCTGCGCTTTGACAAGCTCTGGAGTATGTTCCCAAGACTCTTCAACAAGTAATGGCGTGATGGGAGCCAACAATTCTTGTAAATATGTGTAGATATAAAACAGCGTAGTCTGTGCTGCGCGCCGACTAGCACTGTTTTCAGCCTCGGTGTACAAGCGGTCCTTGAGGGTCTCCATATAGAAAGCCGAAAATTCTAGATTGGTCCAACGATTCAATGCATTCACGGCCTTATAGAACTCAAAAGTATCAAAGGCATTACGACAGGTATCCACCAATCGAGTCAATTGCACCAAAGCCTGGCGATCAATCTTATGGAGGTCTTCATACCGACACAGATTCGTTTGAGGGTCGAAATCGCCGAGAGCACCGAGGAGTAATTTGAATGTGACACGGTATTTATGTAAACTTGTATTCACAGTCTGCAAAACCTGCTGTCCAATGACGACATCCCGAGTATAATCACTGCTGGCAACCCATAAGCGAAGAACATCAGGCCCGAGGGCGTCGTACATCGGCCCAGAAGATTTTTGCTCTTTAGCCCCTTTTGACTTCTTTTGTTTAAGCGGCGGAAGAAGCGTGCCGTTCATGATAGCGTCTGGTTGTATGACATTTCCAATGGATTTGCTCATCTTGCGAGCATCCTGGTCAAGAGTAAACCCGTGAGTGATGAGATGTTTGAACGGTGCTTTGATGGTCGAGGATTCAACATTCCCAGACGCGACTTGATGGGATACATAGGTCAGAAGACTAGACTGAAACCAGCCACGATGCTGATCTGTTCCTTCAAGGTAGATTTCTGCAGGACATTCCTTCTGCAGTGATTCGTCTTTTACTTGTGTCCAACTAGTCCCACTGTCAAACCAGACATCCATCGTATCCGTACCACGGCGATAACCAGAGGAACTCTCCTGCCGAATATGCTGAGGTACCCATGCAGGATCTTCAGGATCGTCTGTCCACCATGCATCGATACCACGCTCTTCAATGACATTCATGATATGAGAAACAGTCTCTTTAGTGAGTACCGCCTGACCGGTAGTCTTATCGTACAGAGCTGGTATAGGAACACCCCAAGCCCGTTGCCGCGAGATACACCACTCAGTACGATTCTGCACAAAGTTCTTCAGCCGTTGTCGACCCGTCGCTGGAACGAAATTCACTTCTTCCAGCGATGCCAAAGCCGAATCGCGGATATTGGCAACGTCAGCGAACCATTGTTCAGTAGCACGGATGATGATGGGCTTTTTCGAACGCCAGTCGTAGGGATATTTGTGCTCGTAGCTGTGTTGATTCAGCAGCTGTTTCGTCGACTCAACGTATTGCAACACCAAGTTGTTCCCTTCATCTAAGACGCTTTTTCCAGCTAAAAAGGATGGATCCTGAGGCATGGCTTCGTTCGTAAAACGACCTTCATCGTTTACGGGAGCAAAAGCACGGATGCCTTGTTGGAGACATACTTCATAATCATCCATACCATGGCCCGGCGCGCAATGGACCAAGCCCGAACCAGAATCAGCGGTCACAAAATCAGCCGCAATGATAGGTTGTTCTTCACTTCCTTCCCTGGCAAACAGAGGCCGATAAGTTGTTCCCTGGCATAGCTCAGATCCTTGAATCGAAGAGATCAGGACCTGAAGTTCCTCCTTGAGCATATCTTGGAAATAACCAAGTCTCGACTCAGCAATGAGCAGTTGCCCATGATTGTTTGATTGAACAATCAGATAATTTAGTGACTGGCTAACGGCAATCGCTGCATTAGCGGGGAGTGTCCACGGTGTTGTAGTCCATATCACGGCACTTAATCTTTCGGTATCCACCAATGGGTTGTTCCGAATCTGTTCCGGCACCTTGACCAACGGAAACTTGACAAGCGCAGCTGTTGAGATGTGTTTATCGTTGTATTCCAATTCAGCCTCGGCCAGCGCAGTCCCAGTTGATGGAGACCAGTAGACCGGCTTGAAACGTCTATATATCAGACCCTTCTCTACCATCTCTCTGAATATACCCAATTGACTCATCTCAAATCGTTTATCCAGCGTCTTGTAGTGGCCTTGCCAATCTGCCATAACACCCCAGCCTTGAAATTCGCGCATTTGTTCCTTCACAGTTTTCTCCGCGAGTTTCCGCGCAGCTTTGCGGATCGTCGCTGCAGAAGCCGAACCTTTGCTGAAATCATTCCCATCTTGTTGTTGAGCTTGAAGCGCCTTCAACTCGATTGGTAACCCATGACAGTCCCATCCTGGAACGTAATGTATCCGCTTTCCTCGACTCAATTGTGTCCGATTGATTATGTCCTTTAGAATCTTGTTGAGGGCATGGCCAATGTGTAATTCGCCATTCGCATATGGAGGGCCGTCATGGAGTACGAATTTTTCGCTAACAGGCCGATTTTCGCGTTGCCAGGCGTATAGCTCGTCGGAGCATCGTCGCAAATACTTTGTTTGGTCCGCGACGGGGACTCGTGCGGGAAACGTCGACCGAGGGAGCTTGAGCGTTGAAGTCCAGGAGCGCGTCATGTCATGCTACTTGATACAGTACCTCGTGGGTAGCGGCAGCATGTGCGCCTGGAAATGAGGAACTGGTCGAGATGACTGTGTTGATGTAGTCAGTAATTGCTCGCTGAAATTGTTTCGATCGGATGTTGGCCGCTACGACCAGTAAGAGAGCTCCGTTATAGATCCACCATTGGCCTCGGTCGATTGGATACCTGAGGTGTCTACATCGTCTCTACTCCTTATTCTCCTTTTATTTCATCCGGTATATTGTGCTTCCATTTTCAACATTCGCTGGATGTGCTGCAGAACTGATCCGGAGATCTTAAGCGATTTCGGAGAGTATTTGACTTGGCTATACAGAAAAACAGGTCCGTCGATCATGAAAGGTGATGGTCGGAACATCTACATCTGCAATTGACTGGCATGCGTTTCTAGATATCCGTCAAACTCTTCTGGGATTATTTCATTTGATCCCAAATCACCAGCCGGTGAAAGGCTAGTCTCGTTACACGATATTTATCACAATTTTTCCCGGGATAGACTGCTTCATCAATGCCTCAAATGCATCTTTGGCTTCTGTCCACTCAAACACCTGTCCAACGACAGGCTCAATCTTATGCCTTTCCATCAATTCGACCAGTTCATGGTACATCTCTAAACTAGCAGCCATCTGACCGCGGACTAGAACATTCTGGTCAGCATAATCAATGATCAGGTAAATAGACTGCAGACTGCACTTACTCGTCTTAGCACCGAAGACAATTGCATGAATCAAGCCAGGATCAGACGGTCGAGGTTCCGTCATGAACCCGACTGCAGCTACCGTGCCCCCAAAGCGAGTAGCTTTGAGACTCTGTTCTATAGTGGCGGAGCCACCAACGTCAACGACAAGGTCCACACCTCTGCCGCCCGTCAGTCTCAGAACCTCGTCGGCCCATGACGGATGAGTCCTGTAGTTCAGCACTTCATGGACACCGATGCTCTTGAGTAACTCCGCTTTGGAGTCTGAGCTAGTTGTGCCAATGACTAGAGCTCCTGCGGCAACGGCAAACTGGGCAGAGAACATGGACGAACCGCCAGTACCCTGCGTCAAGATGGTCTTCCCAGAGAGGTCTAATCCATTGGAAATACCGTTGTGAAAAAGAGCTTGAATAGCAGTTCCGCCGGCACCCGCAATACTGGCGGCTTGTTCCCATGTCAGATGGGCCGGTTTCCGGACCAACCATGACTCGTCGATTAGTAAATACTGACTTAACGTTCCCTGAATGTCACCACTACCTAACCCATTGCCCTTGAAATTAGATACATCTCCATCATCCCATGAATCGGTGACTCGAAATATGACCTCATCGCCAAGTGTCCATTTGTTGCTCTTGCTTAGACCTACGGCTTCTATAGAGCCTGCTCCGTCCGAGCAAGGTGATATGCCAGGTATGGCTGGGATGGGGTATTTGGGTGAGAAGGCCGTGATGAGCAAGTCTCGGAAGTTTAGAGCAGCTGCATGAATACGCACGAGGACTTGTCCAGGGCCTGGGATGGGCTTTTCAACTTCTTTCAGGACGAGATTTTCCAGAATGTCGATGGACTTTTCGTCGTGGGAGGGCGATTTGGGAAAGACTGCCCAGGCTTGATATGTGGATGGCATATTGCTTGGCTTATGCTCTCGCTGGCTGGTTCGGCTGATGGTCTAGACAATTATATCTCTACCTTGAGTCACCGTATCTCATTTTATACTGTTCGTACACTTCACTGATAGGCGCATGACTAAATATTTCAAAAGTCTCCGAAAATCTTCCATGTCAATTCCATAGAAAGGGGAGTTTCTGTCTCGGCCTCCAGCCTCGTAAGCTCAGCTTAGCATTTTCATCAAAGCATCAAGAGTAACGTATAAAATCGAACGAGTCACTGGATAGATCTATCATACTTCGCCGGCAACACATTCTCTTTCGACAACGCAATGTCTATATATGACAATCAAGTCGTACCAGCAGATCGGCCCCGTCCCGCAGCGGTAGGTGATTCCTCCAAGCATCCACTACTTCGAGAATGCGCAGAATTGGTGTCTCTACTTTTTCTTTCTTCCATACTCCATCATTATCCAGTCGTCAAGTAATAGAGTATGTTAATAACAGGTACGGACTGGAATCTGCCCGTTGTCCGGTAACTTCGGAGGGATGGAGAGATAATAGGGTGAATTAATGCGCTTACCCTTTGTGGACACTTTCGGATGAAATTCATTTGCTCCGTCTGATCATTTTCAGCGACAGATATGATTACACCATTATCACCCGAAGCTCTGCCATGGTACTTGCTCAGTACAGATTATCTGGACCGAAGGGTTAATAATGAAAGTTAAACTGGCAAACACTTGGGCTTATCACACTTTCACAAAAAAAGAGGAAGACAAATTGAATAGTATGCAGAATAGTCAATGGACTATAGCTAGAGGCCAAAATGTCCGTTCTTTCCAGAATTCTGATAGGGGAATAATCTTGTATAATCACAAAAAGCTACAAAGAAACGCCCATCCAAAATCACTAGATGCAGTAACTCTCAAAGAGTCAATATATCGTCATGGAACTGACTGCGCCGTTCTTCAATACCTCGAAGAGAAGGCCCGGAAAACCATAGAGCTCTGTATTTCCTAGACCCTGTCCACCGTCGGGACCAGAAGAGGCTGATCTGTGTTTGCCGCCAACACTTTCTTCCCATCCTCCAAGGAATTCGACACTACTTTCGGGACTGTCGCCCCAGCCTCTATTCAGAACCATGCCTCTTTGAAGTGCTGTTTCCTCGGAGGACGACGCGTATGACTCTTTCCAAAGTGCTTGAAGTCGCTCTGAAACTTGATCGTAATGCGTTTCTGATGTTAGAGCTTCACTCCCCGAGTCATCAAGAAGAATCGACCAGCGACTTCGCCGGTATCGATTAAAGGGATATGAGCCGGGGACATTTCCATGCACGATCAGCTTCGTGACGGTAAGTAGAGAAGACATAGCAGGAGGCGGTATATCTGATAACCTCGAACCTGGGAAAGCCGGACCAGATGGTGTGGGATAAGATACAAAGGCGTCAATTCCGTGATGGAAATAATTGAAGAAGCATTCTGAAGGAAGAGATGAAGGGTCAATCTTAGAGCCTGAAAATGTCTCGTCGTCAGAGTCTTCCGGACTGTTGTTGGAAGAGTGATCTGTATCTGGTGTATCAAGTCCTCGTCCGGGAGACGGACTTAGCAAACGTTGTTGATTCACTCCGCGAGCGTTATGGATGGATATCCTGCGATCGTTTTTGCGATATATAGCATCTGGCGGGCCCAGCTCGGCAATCAAATCTTGAGGCGTTGTCTCGGAAAGATTAATGACCAGAGGAGGACTAGACCTCCGCAGAAGCTCTATCCGTCCCGCTCCAAGCACTCTGATTTCTTCAATCTCGTCTGGAACAGCTTCCTTGCCCTTTCCAATAAGTGCTGGCGAGCGTGGTAGCTGAGGCGAAGTCGTGAAAAGCTTATTCCGAGCTTCAGTCCAAGAGGGGCCGGGGAATATGGCCATCGAAGTTGCTGGAGATGCCGCAGAAGACGAAAGGAGAGCTACAAAATCGCAATTATCGGACCAGGCTGAATCTTGTAGCGGGAAGGAGAAAGCCACTCCCGGGTATGACAGAACATAAGTGCCGAATGGAGAACCATCCGTTGGCGAAATATATTCACCAGGGTAGGAAGGGCCAAATAGTCGATTGTATACATGACGAAAGCTGGGTCCGGCGAATGAAGATTGCTCCTGCGGCTTCGGAATCTTCACAACTTCATGATTTTTATACACCAGAGAGACCTTTGAAAAGTCGAGGATCTCAATCAGTCGTAGTCTTTGATCGGGTCCGTCGAATCGCAATCTTAGTCCATTTTTAGCTAAATTGAGTACGACGGGCTCGAGAAGTGGTTCAGTTGAGGAATATGCGAGGTCGATAGCGGGGTATGTCTGAGGACGCGACTTGATGCGACTTAACACGTTGTGAAGAGAGCTTCCCAATGCTGTTTTATGTCATTATATGAACAGAGCACCTCGGTATCCTGATTTCATGGTTCAAACTCACTTATATTACCAAGGCCTTTGCCTGGAAACACCTGCATTGCTCCTGGTGCGCTAGCAGTTGACATTGCGGCGCGATCACCTCTCGGGGTTCATGGCCAGTGAGGAGGATCAGCAAAGGTCTCGACAACAAAGCAACGAAGAAACAAAGCAACGAAGAGCAAGATGCCAATATCTGACGGTCCAAATGATCAACAGTTTGTGTCTGGTTGTTGTCACCAAGAGAAGTAAATGCAACGTTCAGCGTTCAAGTCACAGCTTGGATCATGTGAAGGTCCCCGCTGACCGATGACGCCGGACACCCATTCTGCCGGCTTATCGTCACCGCCGCGGCCGATAAGCAGCGCATACGCAGACTTGGCACTCTTGGCACCAAGCAAGGCACCAAGGCCCTAAGGCAGAAGTTACTATACGCTAACCGCTTTCAGGGTTTGTTTATGTTTTCCCTTCTGCATCGGCGGCCTAAACAAACCCTGGTCGTTACGAACTATTCCTGCATTCCTACTCAGTGTAACTACGCGACACACCACAATTCCGCCCTCCCCCGCTCTCGACTGATCTTAATAAATTCTGGGCGAAGACTCAATGTTTGCATTCTAGGGAAGAACACATATCGACTATATCTCCAACCTCACGAACACCATGCCTGCTCCTCACACGCGGCCTGCGGCCGGAGCAGCCACCAGGAAGCCTACATTGCGACAACCTTCCAGGCGCATAGCTACATCTGTAACGGACAGATCACAGTCTCCGGCAATTTCCCTGAAACCGACAAACACAAATATCATGCGCCTGCAGAGATCACCGAGTGTGCAGTCGATCGCGGGTGCAAAACGAAAGGAGCGCGAATATGAACCGACTGGAGGCGAGGATACTAGTATACACGTTGTGGTTCGATGTCGTGGCCGTAACGATCGAGAGATTCAAGAAAATAGTGCTGTCGTGGTTTCAACGGAGGGTACCAATGGCGTCGAGCTCTCCATGGGGCCGAACGCTCTGAGCAACAAGGCATATCACTTTGATAAAGTGTTTTCACCAGCAGCTGATCAGACGACACTCTTTGACGATGTTGTCACACCTATATTAAACGAGGTATGGTCTCATTTGTGCGCTTGTATAGAATGATACTGACTTGCGTTTTTCCAGATGTTGTCCGGATATAATTGTACAATTTTTGCCTATGGCCAGACCGGTACTGGAAAAACATACACCATGTCAGGGGACATGACTGATACCTTGGGTATACTATCGGAAAATGCCGGTATCATTCCGCGCGTCTTATACTCGCTCTTCACCAAACTGGAAGACAGAGAGAGCACCGTCAAGTGCTCATTTATTGAACTGTACAACGAGGAACTACGAGACTTACTTTCTCCCGATGACAAGGCTAACCTGAAAATATATGAAAATGAGTCGAAGCGAGGCCACAATAGCAGCACTTTAGTCCAAGGTATGGAAGAACATTTCATCCATTCTGCTACTGCCGGCATCAAATTACTTCGAGGCGGAAGCTACAAACGCCAGGTAGCTGCGACGAAATGCAACGATCTCAGTTCTCGAAGTCATACCATTTTCACGATTACCACAAGCGTTAAGCGGACAACAGAGGCCGGCGAAGAGTATATCAGCACCGGGAAGTTGAACTTGGTCGATTTGGCTGGTAGTGAGAACATCCAGAGAAGCGGAGCAGACAACAAACGCGCGGCTGAGGCTGGTCTTATTAATAAGAGCTTGTTGACACTTGGAAGAGTCATCAACGCGTTGGTCGACAAGAGCTCGCATATCCCGTATCGCGAATCGAAACTCACGCGTCTGCTCCAGGATTCACTAGGAGGTCAGACAAAGACATGCATCATTGCAACAGTTTCACCAGCGCGAAGCAATTTGGAGGAGACCATTTCTACCCTTGACTATGCTTTTCGAGCGAAGAATATCCGCAACAAACCACAAATCAACTCCACGTTGCCGAAGAAAACCCTTTTGCGTGAATATACCATGGAGATTGAACAACTCAAGAGCGATCTGATCGCAACACGACATCGTAATGGTGTTTACCTCTCGGCGGAAGCCTACGAAGAAATGAAGATCGAAAGCGAATCGCGTCGGATCATCAACGAGGAACAGCGAGCGAAGATCGAAAGCAAAGAAGCGAGCCTGAAACACAAGACAGAGGAGCTATTTGCGCTGACGAGCAACTTCAATAATTTGAAAAAAGATAATGAGGAAACACGCGCCGCCTTGAATGAGACAAACGATGTGCTGGAACAGACCGACATTGTTCTCCGAGATACCAAGAAGCTTCTGGATCAAGAAGAGATAATTCGCAAAGCGCATGAGCAGACTGAAGAGAAACTATATAGTATTGGCAGCGAGCTCTTATCCAAGTTGGATCAGACAGTGGAGCATGTCAATGGCCTTCACCAGAAAATACATCGCAAGTCAGATCTTCATAGCCTCAATCGTAATACATGGGAAGCATCCACCGGAGACGTCGTTGACGTGACCAAGTTGATTGAGGATAGGGTCGAGATTTTCGAATCCGAACATTCAGCCTTGATTCAAGGCCTATCTGCTAAGATTACGGAGTTTGTTACGAAGGAGTTGCAAATCGTCGCGAGCGGTAATTCGCAGATCAGCACGTCCCGATCTTTCCTTGCTGAGACAAATAACGGATTAACGGAGCAGTCCACCAAAGCTCATGATGATATGAATGATGTCCTTGAAGAAATCAAGGTGCTCCGAGAAGAAGTCAAGGGAAAAGTCGGACAGGGATTGAATGGCCTATCCGCGGCTGCCGAGCGGATATCGAAGGAGGTCATTGAAGAAATGACCGACTTTCATACACAGGTTTGTTGATGGATTTGTTTCGCATAAGCCTAGGACTAACGTTTTTAGCTTCATTCGTCTTACAGCACCCTAGGTCGGGACTTCAAGACCATGTTTGATAAGATCACGGGACATCTGAAGTCACAAAAGACAGAGATTGATGAACTACGGTCGCAATTACTTGAAGCCAATCGCCAAGCTATAGGGGGATCTCAGTCAGCTTCTATCGATCTCGGGAAAGCATTAGAAGAAGAAAGACAAGCCGCCGAAACTGATCGGGCTGACCTGCTTTCTCAGATTAGCCTGTTGATCGAAGCTTCCAGTCAGAAACAAACCACGCGTCTCAAGGGACGAGTGGACATTGTTTCGTCCAGTCTGAAATCTTCTGGTGAAAACCTGCAAAAGGCGACCGATAGTTATCAAGAAGGCATGGATAAGTGGGCTGACCAAGAGGTTCGTTTGATGGAAGATGTGGTCAGCTCTCGAGACGCTATCAAAGGACGTATGCAGGATGATTGGGAGGTGAGTCGTAAAAAATATCAGTGTAACGCGGAGAGGTTTCTCACATTCATCCAGGTCTTCGAAGAACGCAACGAATCCATTCAGAAATCTACCGAGGCAGTCCATCAAGAGACAGTTCGCATCGTTGATGAGCAAGTAGAGCAGATGGCCGTTCAGATGGAAGCCTTGGACGACTTTGTGACTAGAGCTAGATCTCAAAACGGATCTCATCATGAATCTCATCTGGCTAATCTTGAGAGCCTGACGAAGAACATCAAGGATTCCTTGGTGTCATTAGAAGAAGGGCTCGGTAGCATGAATAGGCAGCTTTGTGCATTCCAGGAGGTCGTGACCGAGCAGGAAGATCATATCAAGCAGGCTGTTACTCCATTCTCGGAAGAAGTTCGACAGCCGCTGGTCGAGCTCAGAAACAACATTCAGAAGGCCCCCATGACTGAGTACAAAGCAGCGGGAACCACTCCACCCAGGACTTCTTACGAATATCCCAGGACCTTACCTCGAACAGAATCCCGCAGCACCCTGCTTGACAAATTAAAACAAACCACCCAGCCTATACTCAGTCTCCTTGAGGAGGAAAACCTGGACCCAGGCTTAAAATCACCGGTCAAACATCGCATGGGCTCCCCGATGAAAACACGGGTCTACAATGACGCCGAGGACGAGGTAGGCGAACCTACCATTACCACCTCAACAATCATCGCATCATCCAACACGGGTCTTAGGGAGGTCGACTTAAACGTCGCCGCGAAACAACACAACTTTAGTTCCCCGGAGCGCGATTTGTCCAAATCAATGATCGATAGTCTAGAGGACCCGGCTCAACCACCTCTTAAAAAACGACAGACTGCTTCGGAGAGCAAGCTTCCTCAAAAGGCTTTGATGATGCGCCGCGCACCACCCGGCATTGCTTTGGATGGGAGGGAGAATGTCCCTCTCGACGATAGTATCGGAAGACGGTTACGCAACAGACCGTCCATTGATTAAGACTTTTTGTGTGCGTGTGTTTGAATTACATAAAATAGATACCCCGTGCGTGTTTATTTGTATATCGTTCGCTTGACTTTACTATTGTTCATATGTGGAATATCGGTCGGGTATGGAGAGGCGTTTCTGGTTTATTCATAAGACTAATCAAGTTCTATTCATTAGACCACGCCAATTGACCTGGTTTCCCAGCCATTGTTGATCAAAGCTAATCATTAACTCTTTCAGATCGTGTTTATACAGATCCTACTCTTTCGCCAAAGCCTCTGCACCAGCCTCTTCCTGTGCCTGCTCCTCGTCCCCGGCGTGTGGAGCTTCATCTCCTCCCGGCTGGACAGTCGCACCCAACGGCGCATAATCACCACTCGTCTCAATAACCCTCCTCAGCTCCGCCATGCGCTTATCAAACTGCCCCATCATCTCTTCCAGAGTCTGGTGCCCCTCCTTGTCCTTTCCGACGGCTATGTCGCGTGCATAGCCAGCTGTGCCTTCGATGCGGAGCATAAGCGTGTTAGTTACGCTGGCTTGGTCGCCTGCATTCTGTTGCGGTGTATCGAAGGTCGGCGCGGGACTGAGCGAGGCGTCGAGGACTTGCCAATCTGGCGTGAGGCTGTGCGCGGAGACAATACGATATCCGTATTGCTGTTGCTGCTGTTGTCTCTGCGCTGATGATGATGATACGACCGTTGTCCCTGTCCCTGCCGACGTACCGGCCAGAAGCGCGTCGGGTGCAGATGACGGATTCCCAACTGTGGTGGCTGACTGCTCAACGTCCACAATGATGAAGCGCTCCTTTACACCTGAGATGGGTGGCGGTAACAGAGACGGTCTGTCATTTTCGAGGTGGAGTGACGATTGCTGATCCGCAGAGTGTAATCCTTCTTCCGAACCATTGCGCGGAGGAGTCGGAGTTGTGGCTTTGTGCTGCCCTGTTTCGAGGACTCGTAGTGATGCCTCGGTCATTAGTTCCGGGTCATCGTCGGAAAAGATGTAGTGTACCGTCGGATGATGGTAATTCGACGAATTTGCATCTTCGATCAGTGTAAAGAGGGGCTTGAAGTTTGGTGCTGGCACCGGTCCGTTGTCGTCGTAATTATTGTTGTAGTCTTCTTGGGTCTCTTCGAAGGGGCGCTCGGCGCCGGATTCGTGGTCATCGTTTTGTTGCAGATTATCACCTAGCTGCGTGTAGGATGCATTGTTTCGTCCGTTCTGTTCGGACAAAAGGCCGATCGGTCGTGGCCTGGATGTTGCGGTGGATAGATTCGCGCTGGTGGTGGTTGCGGTGCGGAAGGGCGACTGTCTAGATGACGAGGGCGGCTGGATGAGGTTGTTTTGTTTGGGCAAAGACGACATCTCCAAAGCATATAGATCGAAGCACAAATAGAAGAAAGAGATGATCGGCTACATTTTCATAACGGGCATGATGTTTCAATGTTCAATGTTGTCGAGTCGAGGCTTGAGGGTGATGAAGTCGTGCAAGTTGCGTGACCAAAGCGCAAACAGACGGCGGAGAGGATCCACTTTAGCTTAGCTTCACGCGAGGTCTTCTACATCATCCATCCTCAGCTCAATTCAATGAACCAGCCCTGAGGCGTCAGGAAAGCTGGACAGCTTGTAGTCAATGATCGCTCGGTAGCAAGAAGAATCTGATATAATTGTAACATTGACTCTATCCATTCCAAAACATCAAGAAAGGGTATCGAGGCCACAAAACGCCAATCCATGCCATACCGTACGGCAATATATATACAAGGTTACATATTTCGTAGTCTACGAGGCAGGCTCGGCCGTCTCGGAGGGTTGATCTGCGTCTTGCAAATCCTCGTTGTTCTTTTTCCATTCGAATTCTTGCAAAAGAAGTCAGTGCTGGATTTCTCCCAAACCCCGTGATCCAGGACTTACTCTGTCGGCACATGGGACAAAGTCCTTTGGAGGATTCTTGCGCAATCCACGTAAGAAGACAGTGCTAGAGCCATATTAGCCGGCTGACGAGCTTTGAGCGATCACTCAACGCACCATGTGAAATGAATGACCGCACTTTCCGATTACTGGGATCCTGTCAGTACTGCATTTTCTCCTTCACGGTGGAGGATGGCGTACACAGGGCGCAGTCATCGCCAGGAAACTTGCAAGTCGGACAAGTCCCGTCGAACTGGACGCGACAAATACCGCACACTTCGTCTTCGGGCATGTCCCAGCGCCAGGATGCGACGGCGTTCCATTCCTTGATTCTGACTTTCATGTTGGAGCCGAAATTTCATGAGGTATCGTAGACTGAATGTGTGCAGTTGGTATAATTAGGTAGGGTTGCTGGGCGAAGAAGAGGAGGAGTAAACAGAAAAACATCCCGCACCGAGGGCCGGCTAGCTATCTGATTGTGATAAGCCGCCCAGCTCGAAGCTTCTCAGCTTTCCCGGTGCTTCGGCCTCTCTCCTCTTTTCTCCTCTAGACTCGCTCCTCACTTCGTCCTGACAAATAATAAGCAATATTGGCTAACTAACTCAATACTAAATACCGCCTCCACATCGCGCAATCACGCTACTACTTCATCGAGTTTGTCCGGGTCTCCAATCTGTCTGCTACTGCTATGTAAAGTCATCGCGACCATGACTCTGGCAGCCCTTCGGTCTTCGCTGCGCCCCTCTCTCTTCACTCGTCTCTCGCGTCAACAAGCCACCATGACCCAGACACAGCAAAGGTTCAACTCTTTCTCATCGTATCTCGTCACCCCTCAGGAACTCAACATTGCCTTGAAGCACTACCCGTCAAGCGAGATTTCCACCGCGCCCAGAGTTGTCCCCCTCTGCGCAGCATGGTTCATGCCAAACGACCCCGAAGGCCGGACAGGAATCCAAGCCTTCCGCAAAAGCCACATCCCGCATTCACGATTCTTTGATATTGATGGCGTGAAAGACGAGGATTCACCTTATCCCCATATGCTACCCACCAAAGAGCGATTTGCCGAAGCAATGAGCGAGCTGGGTATCCACCGTGATGACGAAGTTGTTGTCTACGATACCGCCGAGCAAGGCATCCTCAGTGCACCTCGTGTCGGCTGGACGCTTCGTTTCTTTGGTCACCCTAATGTGTACGTGCTAAACAATTTCAAACTGTGGGTTGAGCAGGGTTTGCCTACGGAGTCCGGGGACGCCAAACCAGTCTCCAAAACAAACTATCCCATTCCGTCATATGACGTCGACCGAGTGGTGCATTTCCCCGAGATGAAGGAGATTGCCAAGGACTACGGTAAAGAGGGAGCCGATGAGGTTGAAATCTTGGACGCACGACCCTATGGACGCTGGTCAGGTGAATCTCCTGAGCCTCGTGCTGGGCTGTCCTCGGGTCATATGCCTGGTTCTAAGAGCGTGCCGTTTGGGGAACTCCTTGACCCCAAGACCAAAGCAATCTTGTCGCCAGAAGAATTGCGCAAGGTGTTCGAATCTAAAGGCGTTGATCCCTCAAAGACCATCATCACTTCTTGCGGATCTGGAGTGACTGCGGCTGTTATCGAGGCCGCGCTTACCGTTGCTGAGTTTGGCGACCCGGCGAAGCGACGATTGTACGATGGAAGCTGGACGTAAGTTTTCTTCCTGACTGATGTGTGCAGTGCTAAAGTTCCTTGTCTAGTGAGTGGGCTCAGCGAGTAAACGAAGATAGTGGCCTAATCAAGAAGCTCTAACGTCACAACATATTTTACGATGATGTACATGCTCCCACTCACTTCGAAAGTACCATTGTTCTCCGACAACGACCTCTGCGCTACATTCGTAGGAATGAGTTGATACCAGCAAGTTCTCAAGTAAGCATCGAAAAGTTCTCAAATCCAGCGTGTAGTATGTCCATACTGTCTTTTATGTCCCTGAATTGACGACAAATTCGTGAAGCAAAGCTGCAATCTCAATTAGCTACACGTGTGACATCTTGAATCGCAAATTTGCAATCAGCTTGACCGAGTATAAAGTCATTTAGATTCATGAATTCGAGCATAATCAACCCCGTAAACTGCAGTTATTAAAATGTACGGCCTTCGTCGCAAAGGCGGAAGCGGCAACATGATTGGCCGACGGATGCCTTGTCTTGGCTGTTGTTTCGGGCCTTGAAGTCCTACGTTGGCGGCCTCTCTCGCCTCTTGCTTTCCTCTCCGACCAACTACTCTACAAATGCGCCTCACGTCTATGCCGTGAGCGAGGCATTCGATGATACAATGCTGGCAAACATCAAGTCTTTTTCTAACTGTGAGTTCTTCCGCCGTGCCTGTCTTCTCACTTGCGCCTCAACCATCAAGTCATCACCAACTCAACCCCCACATAATAGACTCTCAGAACGTGCGAAGAGTGACGAGCTGAACGACTGACTGGCTGACTGACTACTGACTGTTGATGACTAGTCTTCACTTTGACCTACATCTACTCTCCACTTTAGGGACTGCTCTTTTTCTCCCACTCTCTGCCCGCCGACTCGACCGTTTTGCGAAATCCTCGTCGACATGTCGGCTGCTCGAAAGGTGTTCCACTGTGCTGTGGACGACACCGTCCTAACCACCAACGTTAGCGAGATCAAGCGATGGGCTTCCAATGGGGCAATCACGCTGTTTGTTCCGCTATACAGTAAGCTTACCGACCGGCCTCTAATATCGCTGGCACGGGCTAACAAACCGAATTTGCAGCTCTTGAGCGTCTCCAGGAACCGAAGCGCGGTGGTTCCCAGGTCGCCATTAATTCCCGCGAAGCCGTCCGCTTTCTTGATCGTGTCACTTCCGGCAAAGACAGCATTTCACCGGATCGGGTTGTTCTTCAAGGACCGATGGAGCAGTATGATAATTGGGCCGATGCGGAGCAGTTTTTCCTTCCGGAATTTGAAGAAGAGGTTGACGAATACTCCGCGCCGATCGATGGCAACACTACCACGCCCAAGACTGCGAAAGCGAAAGCGAATGGTATCTCAGCAACGGTAGAACCTGAACAGAAAGGGCATGGATTACCTGGATTGCCAAGTGATCTGTCCCAGATGCTGCTGAGCAAATTGAACTTCAAAGGACCAGCTGTGGTTGGTGCTCAGAACGATGTCAAATCCTCTGTTTCGCTACCATCAGTCGGCACCCAGAGTGACGAAGGATCGCGAGCATCATCCCGCAGCTCTCAGACTAGTCCGGAGTATGCGGATCGGAACGCGAAGCGTGGTCACAATCGTTCGACTTCAACTTCCTCGAACGCGCTGTCTACTCCTACAGTACTACGACCATTATTAAGTGCTCTTTTATGGCGTCTACATCACGACGAGGGATCTATCGGCGTGCCACAAAACCTAACGCTAATCAGCAACGATCGCGACACCCAGGTTTGGGCGCAAAAATTTGGTATCATGACCAAGAACATCCATCAGCTTCGTACAGCTATTCAGTACGAAGAGAAAGAATTCAAGAATCGCGTCAAATATGCCGAAAAGACGCAACACGTTGCCCCGTCGCCAAAGCCGCTCTTCTCCTACGAGAACGACAGCGAGGAGGACGAACTAGTATTCGTTCCTCGCGGCGGTCGAGGAAAAGGCGCAGGTCGTGGTGGTGGAAGCCGAGGTGCCAATGGCCGCAAGACTCGAGCAGCTGCAGCTGCAGCGATTGCTCAGGCTGATACTACAGTGGAAGTGCCTTCTCAACCTATTGATCCAGACTCTTTTAGCCGTTCAATTGGCGCTACGACGATTGTCAAGCAGCCTGCTTTGGATCTAAGTACTCAGACCGGGGCTGCTCATGGACTAGCAGCTGCTTCCAGGCGCAGTGGCGATGACCACGGCCATGGCCAGGTCAATGGTGGCAACGGCGGCAGTACTCGTCGTCGTCAGCGCGGTGCCGAAAAAACTCGAGCCAACACCTCCACTCGCGGCGGACGTGGACAAGGAAAGCTATGGGTTCCTTAAAGGTAGAGGTGTGGATTTCATTTTGAAGTCCATGAGGTTTATTCTACTCTCCATGTTCACGAAAAAGGGGATTATGTTTCCATTGCAATCGATACACAATGGACTTGACCGTCTTCCACGGGTGCGGGATGGTGCCTATAGTCTACTTGCTGGAACCGAAAAGCTTCCTGAAATCGGAGTTTTCTTCTCTTCCAAGATTTGAGGTTACTGTGCCGTGCTTGGATACAGCTCGGATTCGTTCCTCGAAGGCTTGGTATCCGGTGGTATTGTCTTCTTGACCGGGTCATTTTCTACATGTGTCCATTGGATGTCATACCAGAATTTTTTCGGACTGATCGGTTCGGTTACTATTCGATTTGATCACGAAACACCCAGTAACAAAGACATGTTAACCAATGGATTGACATCGAAAAAATATTTAAATCTGCAAAAAAAAACGGCGTCAGCCCGGATCATTTTGATTCTATATGATTGACTTGGGTTGATCACAAACTCCAGCTTGATATATGACTCGTGTCGTCTTGCGAGGTGCAAGGGTTCACATGGTGTGATACGTATATGTTGAAGAAGCGACAAGTCTGATTATTTTTTTTTTTTCCTCTCCAATTTTGCCGCGTTAATCTTGTGTGTTGATTTATCTTGCAGCTAGTTGGTGGCTCATCATTAACAGTGCAAGCAGACATCCAAATTGAATATTCTATCTGTAGAGTAAGAGCCCTAGACTTGCCTTGCATAGAATCGAATATGTAATCGATCTATTATATACTACTATCCTCACGTAAGAGGGCATCTTAAACCCACTGCGGTGAATCAATCGCCGCCTCCTTTGTCTCAACGTAAACCCGACTATTACCATCAAGCACCTTCTCCCTCAAGTACTCCGGCACAATTTCATCCTCCGCAAAAAAACCTTCCGTATGTCCCATTGCCTCCCACGACTTATCCCTTCTATCCCCATCCATCTCTGCAGGATAAATCGCCACGGGCCAGATCTGACAAGCGATATAATACACTAACCCTGCCACGATAGTAGACAGTAGAAATCCCATGTTGTATATCTTGACTGCTGCGGCGCCAACTGAGCCGGGTGATAGCACGGATGCAACACCGGGAATTACGAGAGCGATTGCGACGAGTCAGGCTACGAAGGCACGCGGATTGAAGCCGTGGGTGTAATGATAGATTGAGCCCTGGAGGGGTTTGTACAGAGAAGGGATGTGCAGGTTGCCTTTGCGGATGAGCCAGTAGTCGACACTGCGCCATTGTGTTAGGTGCTGGCAGATAAGAGGAGAATGTGTGGTGGAGGTGAGGAGAGGGGATGGGGACGTACATCATACAGGCCACGATGGGGCAGATGAAGCAGAGATAGGAGCCGAGGAAGTTGAGGAATGAGGTTGCCGAGTGGGTTAATTTCCAGGGGACTGTTGCATGATATGTCAGTAAGAACTGAAGTTTCGGGTCTCAGGAGAGAAGATGCATACCGCACACCCAGGCGAGGATAAAGCACAGAACCTGGCCACGCACGATGGTGAAATGTCTCGGAAACAAGCCCGTCAGATCACACCCAACGGGAATTGAGTTACTCGTAAAGTTTGTGACGAATGTCGCGAATGCCTTGAATCACTCCGTCAGCTCTACGTATCTCAAATAGGCTGTAAGTGAATTACCTGTATGCCAGCAGCCAAGAACACGAGTGTCCTCGCACCGGGACTCCAGTAGTGATCCAAAACACTGGAGTAGAAATCCCACAAATTCCAGTACGCTTCTCCGAATTGTTTGTAACCCGCCGCAGTGATTACCATACCCAACATCACAACGAGTGGCTTACTCACAACCAACCCAATTGGCATGGGTAGCGTATCACGCGGCTTCTGCACGTAGCGTGCGAGGTCCGCGATGTTGACGAGCGGAGGGATGACATTTGAGACAATGGAGTTGATGGCTTTCATGAAAGACCAGCCGAGGGCGGCGCCCGAGACAGATTTAGAGCTTAAGCCGTTGAAATCTGCGCCGTGACTTATGCCTTTACCCCCAAAGCTAGGTCAGTATCGTCGAGGAAAGGAGATTCTAGATGGGGGAAGGACGTACGAGAGCCCATATCATAGTCACGATAAGTCCAATAGGTGCAATTACGGATTTGATCTGGAAGACGCGCGACATTTTGCTGGGATGCACGAATGCGAATGGGAATTGAATGAGCCACAAGAGACCAAAAGCTAGAAGATTGGCAGAGGTGATGGCGGCGCTCGCAGGAAGGTCTGTTGAAAACGCACTGTTAGGGCATATTCGGTTGGCAGTGGAGGAAGAGCGTACGATTAGGGAAGTCCGTCCATCGATGCCCGAAGACACAACGTAGCATAACGGCGAGAAACTCGCTGGCGTAGTATGTTTGAATACTCATGTACAAGATTGCGACGACCTGTGGACCTTAGGATTGACCAGAGCACCGAACAGGAAGAAATCAACGGACTTACACCACGGATGAAGACGAACACTAAAGAACCATATATACCGGCAGATGCACGGATAAGCGTTGGATATCCGATGTGATATCTCGCAGGTCCTCTGGCATTCAGAAACAGGAGAATAGCAATCATAATCGAGACAATAACTGTCAGCCCAGTCAGTCTCTACCACAGTGAAGCAAGTCGCCGACAAGGAATTCACTTGAAGCAATGAAAATGGTCCACCAATTCAGCCCAATGGCATACAGACTGGCACCAGCATTATACGTCGTCGGCGAAAAAGCGATACTAAACTGGAATGCGAAAAACGACCATGCGGACCAGGTCCGTTGCGATGGTGGTGAAGGGTCGAGATCCTTGTTGGACCATTTGCCAAACTGTCCGCTTTCTTCAGCGTCATCGGTATTGTTACTGACTTTTACTTTATCGAGGATTTGTTGCGTTCGGTGGAAGAATGCCTTGCGGGAGGCCATAGTGCAGGGGTAGGCCGATTCTCAGCTAGAGGGATGATAGACAGTGTATTTCCCGTATCATGGCATTATAGGCGACTTTATGTCTTTTGATAATACATATCCCCAATCAGTTTTTCTTATCATAGCTATCTTTCATATATATCATCAGAATCACAACCCCAGCTCGGACCGTGACCTGAACGGATCGCCTATCATCGGTGCGGCCGATAGCCCGATAGCAGACCAGGGCTTGAATAAGATCCTCGACTTATGTTTATTGTGAATGGTTAAGTACTCAATAGTGTCCTCTGCTCTTCTCTCCTCTTGACTCACTCCAGCAGATTGATCGACTCAATTGTATCGTCAAGATGGTCAAAAGAATCCGCCTCGGCATTCTCACCCCCTCCTCCAACACAAGTCTCGAACCACTCACCCAATCCATAATCTCGCAACTTCCCAACGTGACCGTCCACTTCTCGCGCTTCACTGTACTCAAAATCAGTCTCGAGAATGACGCGCTCGCCCAATTCCAGAATGAGAAGATCATCGAAGCCGCAAAACTACTGGCCGATGCCCACGTCGACATGATCGGTTGGAGTGGCACGTCGTCGGGCTGGCTCGGGTTTGAAGCTGATGAGAAATTATGTGAAGAGATTACGGCTGCCACGGGGATACCGTCGACGACATCTGTGCTGGCGCTCAACCGCGCATTGGAGGTTCTAGGAGAGAAAGAAATGGGACTGGTGACGCCGTACAAGGACGACGTTCAGGAAGCCATTATCAAAACATACGCCACTATCGGCGTGGACTGCAGCAAGGAACGCCATCTAGGCTTATTTACAAACAGGCATTTCGCAGATGTTGCAGAATCTACGTTGGACGACATGGTGGCTGCCGTGGCTGCGAAAGATGTCAAAGCCGTTTCGACGTTCTGTACGAATCTATATGCGGCACAGAGAGGCGCGGCTTGGGAGGCGAAGTACGGAATTATCTTGTTGGATACGGTTGTTACCGTTGTGTGGGAGATGTTGCAGCTTTGTGGGGTGGATAGTAGTCAGATCAAGGGCTGGGGGCAGCTGTTTTCTGTTCCTCTCAAGATAGAGAAATGAGTATGAGAGGAATTGATTGGTGTGAAATAGAATCGTGCTGAGCATTTAAAATTCATCGATGATGGAATAGACAGAGATTGTCGATATCAGTGGGCCTAGGTGGGGCTTCGGAAAAGAGTACCGCGATAAGCTTATCTTGCATCCGCCGCCTCGGGCAACTCTATGACCGGCCAACGTTGACCGCAAGATGTCTAGCTACGGTTTGACGGTCTCGAGTTGTTGGTGAGTCTTTCGCTGTTGTCTGTACTGCCCGTTTCAAATATCTCAGCCAGGTGTGGAGAGACAATGAAATTGCGCGCCAGTCCGTCTGCCATCAGCGTCCGTAAGCGTACGAGGCCAAGTGACATCAAATTTTCATGGTTTTTGTATTGACGACTGAGATTCTGTAACCATATGTCGAGTAGATGTTTCGTTAGGCAAGCATGTTGTGATGTCGGCGCTTGGATGAGAAGTAGAAGTATAAAGTTGGATACTGTGGCAAAGGATACCCGTGTCCCTGTGGATACCAATTAGCAAATGCGGTATAAATGCTATCGTTGATGACTTACAAGGATACCAAAACGTATCAAAGTCAACCGGAGTCAAAGCGCCAACAAAGTTGACTATAATACCCGCACACTTCTCGGCAGCATTTAATGTCGCCTCTGCAGCATCGCCCAATTCCGAAAAGTCCACAACGGGAAGTTGATCCAGACCCTGTCCGTCGTAGCCTAAATCCTCGAGCAGCCAAGCAATATCCTGGGGATTCTTGTCATCGGCTATCGGGGGTGGAGGAGGTGAACGTGCTAGCGGACGTAAGATAGCGCGATATACAAATAGCTCGAGTATCAGATATGCAAAATGCAGTGAGCTAACGCCTTGAATGTGGGACGTGTTCTGGTAGTTGTTTTCATCTCTTTGTTTGATGCGTAGAGGTTCAGGAAGAGACGCGTACCAGGCTTGCAGTTCTTCGCGGATTGGCCGAGCAGCGTTGATTGATACCCGGAAGTCTTCGCACATCCTTTGAGACGCTCTAAGGGTATAGAAGGTTTGATGAATATTGTCCGCAATGACGGCCAGTTTTGCGAATGACCTGAAAATGGCCCCGTGCTCTTCAATTCGGTCAAGATGTTGAGTTTGATCGTGACTTCCACCTTGGCCGTCGATGACAAAGTCAACATCATCCAATTCCCCGACATCCCACTCTTCTCGATCAATGAACGGCGGGCGCCCTATAAGCAAACTTCGCCACTTATCTTCCACATATACAGCCCACCACAATCGCCGCCGAAGCCGCTTCTCCCAAGCTGGAATACCCCATGGTCGAGGCTCAAGGTGAAGGCCGAGCGAAGACGCCAAGCCAACTACAGTCCCAAGAAATGACCAGAGAAAGGGACTGTCCGCTAGCGCGCTTTGGCTTCCGACTGGTAGGCGCTGTAAGTAAAGCAGACAAGCTTGAAGGACAGACAAGTGAGGTGTATGAATCTCCTGCATGATAAGTTGATACACTATTCGCCACAATTTGTCGCATAATTTGCTGTCGTAAACTCCACACAAGATTAACTCTGGGTCATGAATCTTGAATGGAAGAGCAGATGCATAGAGAGCGGCAAGCAGATGAACGGGCATTTCAGTTAATGAACGTTCAGTTATCCTTGATGCAACACCAATGTGAGACCGAGAAACAACTGGCATCACCGGGAAAACAAATTCCATAAATCTTGCGTGATTGATTAGAACACGACAGGCCAGTGAATGAAGGGCAATACCCTTAAACTTACAGTGATATCAATCGGACTCCGAATCTAGGCGGGATCATCTCGTTTATTTCGTTCTTCAATAGCTGTACATTCATCTCCGCAGAAAACGACGTGGCTTCCTTGAAAGGCACTAGGAGCGAATCCTCAGTAACTAGAAAATGTACCGGGACCAGTCCCTCTACCGGCACTCCGCCGACATTTCGAAAATGAATTCCATGAAGATGCCGCATGCCATTATCGTCATACTTGCAATGCCGCAGTAACCATGGATCAGATTCTGCGGATGTGCCAAATACCTGTGCAGTTGACGAAGTCAATTGATCAAGAGACCGAATATGCTGGATCTTTGGAGTATCTCTGATGTTGCTCGTAGCATCTAGGGGACCAAGACTGGCAGAAGACCGGCCTTGCTTGGTTTGCTTGCAGTTCGTTGTGGGTAGAGCATGATTATCATGGTTCCGATCTTCTCGGGGAGAAATGCTGTCATCAACAAAAATGGCGGGGGTTGCGTGACCTGTGCTTTGAAAGATTGCATGCTCACTCGATCCTTCGGAAGTGGTCGCAAAGTTAAAAGAGAAGTCGGTTGTACTTGCCGACGTTAGTCTCACACCTTTCTCACGATTGCGTGGATTGGGTGGCTTGTCAAATGTACAAGATTTGGCAACATTCCAGCAATTGCGACAAGGCCCGCTTTCAGGTAGGATGCAAGCTATTTTCCTGGAGCGACAGCGATCACATGGCCTCTTCAACTTGGAGCGGTAGGGCCGGGTGCCCGCTGGGCTGCTGTCTGCGTCCATTGTATGTGCAATATTGCAGATGCTGACATCTTGAACGAGATTCAGCATCGAAAGAGTTGAGGTTTAAAGATAAGATAAGGATGCCCCCACAGAGGTGTCTAACCCTAGGGGCTGATTCTCGGCCGACGCCTTCGCCGCAACCCCAAAGCGTCTATATTTGACCACTTGACAATTATGCATTTTTGTGATGACATACGGTAAGAATAGTTTCTGGTCAACGGGAAGTTCTTGTATACTTGCCTTTTAATAGGATTTCGTGATACCCAGTACGTCGTATGAAGAGGGAAAATCGCATACAGGGCGAAGCACCTTACGAATTGTGGGGCTGAGTCCATAGCTCCCGAGTCTAGAAGCTGATTTCATGAGAAGTCCAACTTCAACCTCATCGATTAGTTGCTCCCTCCAGATATCTTTCCGCGAAGAGCTATGTTACAAATCCATTTCCCTCCGGGTTGCCGGAGTTGAGCGTATTTAGGGCGTGCTGTACAGAGAGCGTTGGAGTGATTCCCATTGGCCATACTTTTCGTAGATGTCAGGAGATGCTCCTATTGGTCAGGACCGGAGAACATCGTGGCATCGAGGCTTCGAAAACATGATAATAAAATAGCATGACCTGACTACGTATGATCTATAAACCATAAGAAATACGCAAGGTATCAATTTCTGTCTAATTGGCAACAGTACGATTAAGCAACAGTAATAGAGTATTGAAACAAGCTTTCAAGCCACCTGCATTTGTCTTGATTTTCGCGCAATTCAAGATGTCGTCTGACACCGTCTCTTTCGATGTCTTTCGTGGCGTTTCGGGGGCAATCGTAGCCGATCACGCGACCAAATCGCTCGGACATAATGAAATTTTCATCGAGACTACACACTCTGGGTTGTGTGGAACCGACCTGCACTACATGCATTCCGGCAAGGTATTAGGGCACGAAGGCGTTGGCATCGTGCGTAAATTGGGCCCAGGTGTGGTTTCTGTCAATGTTGGCGATCGAGTTGGATTCGGATATACTAGGAAAGTCTGCGGCAGATGTCAACATTGCTTGTCTGGTAAGACGATGGAAAGACTATTGAAAGATGCATGTAACTAACACTATGGACTAGGATGGGATCAATTTTGCGAAAATGTCGTGGACTTTGAGACTCGAGGAGACGCTGATATTGGCTCCCTCTCAAACGGTGTTGTTTGGGATGCGGATGCAGTAGTGCCCGTTCCTGACGGTTATGACTCTGTCGATGCTGCACCTCTGCTTTGTGCCGGTGGTACAGTCTGGACTGTCTTGACTGAGTACGGCATCAAGGCTACGGATCGAGTCGGAATTCTTGGTATCGGGGGGCTTGGTCATCTAGCGATCAAGCTCGGCGCTGCCATGGGTTGTCATGTGGTTGTACTTTCCAGCTCCGACTCAAAGCGACAGGAAGCCTTTGAGTTTGGAGCAAAGGAGTATTATGTTTTAAAGTCCGGTGAAAAACCAGAAGGTATGAAGCCTTTGGATCACTTGCTAGTTTGTGGAAGTTCATCGAGCATGGACTATACCTTGTAAGTTGCTTGACCATTCTTCCTTGGCCAGCTACCTAATTCTATCGACAGCCTCATCGATTTAATGGCGGTGCACGGCTCTATATACCCTCTCACTGTCGATTTCAGCAAGGTTCCTGTCCGTCTTCATAATGCTGTTCTCAAGGGCGTACGCATACAGGGAGCGTTGACGGCCTCTCGAAAAGGCCTCCGCAAGTTGTATGAGTTTGCGGCCGAGAGGGATATCCATCCCACAGTTCAAAAATTCCCGATGTCTGTTGAGGGTATTGAAGCTGCGGCCAAAACCCTTGACAGTGGTAAGATGCGATACCGCGGTGTATTGTGTTGGAATTAGAAGACGCCTAGCTAGATGATAGATTTAGACTTAAAAATATCTACAGACTTGCAAAAATATCCGTGAAAGAATCTTCTTCCGTGAGATTGCATTAACATGATTCAATTTACCTAGTGACACTCTGCACCTGACGGTTTCTGATAATGCTCCATTTACCGGCTCGAGAGTTAGATACAATGAATATGAGATATAAATGGCCTTGGAACCCTAGATAGACTTTTCCATTGGATATAGGTGAGGAGTGATTCGGTCTCTCAAGCTCTGCTCTGGTGTTTAAAGCGGTGCCTATGTCAGCAGGATCTCCGTAGCAAACACAGCGAAAAAACAAAGCAAGCAAGCAGACTTAAGATGTAATAATAATATTTGTTGAGCATAGCATATAGGTACCAGTACTTTGATCAACCCTGTACTAGTGTAATATGATCTTATCTAATATATTAAAATATCTCGTTTGAGCCACGGTTTGACAGATGGTAATGAGTGTCTATGATTGATCTGTTTAATTTATGTAGTATCACTTGATGAGATACATGCAATATGTGATATCTTATAGATTGGGAAGATTGAGAAGCCGTCGACACGTTCCACTTCAGGCGTACATGGACGATGTTGATAGAAAGAAATCTCCACGAAAAGGATCTGCTCTTTCAGTTTTGTCCTTATTGGATCTCCCAGATCTAGGAAAGTATTCATGCGTTGAAGCGTGCTGGATTGACCTGAGTCTTACTTGTTCATTAATGACCTGGCAGCCATGGGCAGCCACGACCATCCCAACAGGTTGGCTCCTCGAACCTATAGCAGTATGGTCCAGACATAGGGTCCTTAACCTCATCCAAAGTGATTTTGGGCCCCACGGTACTAAATTCAATCACGCTACTACCATTGACTGGGTTACCACCGGCATTGTACACTTGATCGGTACCGTGCCATGTGGTTCTTCGTGCTGGGTCCTGTTCTTGCCATCGTTCCCATAGACGATCCATACCGGAGTGGTGAAGCCAGAATGATGGGTCGATCGTGCCTATTCCCAGGATCAGCAATCTAGATCTTGTTTTACCTTGCACCTATTACTAACCGCCAAAAAGATCATTCATGGTCATGCCGACAGCCGCGTGCCCACCCACATGAATCGCAAAGGAAGAAAATGGATTATCCGAAAAATTCTGGAACGCCGGGAGATTAGGCTGAGCAATCGCGCCATCATAGATATCTTGATTAAGCTGATTACGCAGAACCCATTGATTAAAGTCGCGATCCAAGCAGCGTTGGACGGGCAGGCTCCAATTTGCGGGCAAGCCAGAAAGAGCGTATCTATCATAGAAAGACTGGAAGTTGAGGACCATATCATGGAAAGGTCCCCTCATAACACAACCACCACCCGAGCCGTGAGGAACCCGACGATCGTTACCGTCTCTTGTCAGGTCCGGCCAGCCGTTGCCACCGAGACTCGTCTCACTCTCGTCAAAAATGGTACTATTTTCAAAGCCATATTCTCCGTATAACGGCCAGTGCATGTATGGAACACCTAGTTCTTTGGGGAAACCACACCCGTGAAGAGCCTGCTCAAAGAGCCAGACGTGGTGTCGGTGCCAGGACAAGAAATTGCCGTTGAAATGAGCAAAACGTGCATAATTAATGTGCAAAAATGCAAAATCGGAGTAGTACGATTGAGTAGCGGGCACGTCAATTACGACGGAGGGTTTGTCCATCAGACACTTGAGAGCGTCGATGTATTGCTTCCGCTGAGCCTTTGTGATGGAACTCCACTCCCTGCGAACCACGGCAGTCGAGTAGGTGCATTCTCCGGTCTCATTCTGGTAGACCACTTTGAGCGCTGTCTGGTTTGGCAGAAGAGGGTGCGGCACAATTGGGAATCCTATGTTTGAAGCAATTGCTGTTGATTCGATGGGATAGACTGGTTGGGGGATATTCAAAGTCACTCCCTCATTGAGGTCCGAGGGCCCGAATTCTGGCTCTGGAACAGGAATTGCTGTTGCCAGGTAGACCAGCGCGGGAATCAATGACAAGAACCTCATTTTCTGGTGGTTCTCTCTGAGAAATCGCAAGTACTATCACCTCAGCTGTAGGTCTTTCTGTTTGCTTTTCTGGTATCACAACGGAAACGGACGCAAGCCATGACTTTATAGCTGAACATCGTGCCAACACACCACATAACTGCTGTATCTTCAGTTTGTGAGTCACCTTAATATCAAATCTCTAGATTCTGAATTTTGATCAAAACACGATGACTCCGAAATCAAACCGCCCTGCCCGCATGACAATGCCTCCGGATCATGGCGGTCGAGATATTGCATGGGAGATGATGGAGTTTAGGGACAACTCCGGGATTCAGCAAGTCGCGGAGGATCAATTGCCAGCATGAGAATGAATCTGCATCATGTTTCTCTGAGGTATGAGAGAGCAGATGACTGAAGAGTCGTTGAGTTGCAGCGCAGCGACCAAACTCACAACGGATGGAAAATAGGGTTTTTGATCTTCGCCAAAAGAGGTAAGATGGCGGGGAGACGTCGATCATGGAAACGCCATGCGATATTCGGAGTACCGGAGTTGTTGGCGTCAATACACCACGGAGTTTCGGAGACTAGCTTGATATCGATGGTTAGAACAAAGGCTAGAACTAGGAAGAAACTAACTGAGTCTCGAATCGACAATTGTTCAGCGACCTCTTACAAGGACAATCTAGCAATTGCCAATGACAACACACGGACGTACCTGCGATGGCTTACAATGATGGCATGGACTCGGAGCTGTCTATCGATCATTGGCCAAGCAAGCCAAATAAGGTACATGAAAAGAAAAACATGTATGCAACGTGCCTTGGCTTGCATATGGCAATTAGGAGAACCGTAGTGGCTGCCCGGGTCTCCGGTGTACATAAATGCTGTCATGCCATCCGCTTCCGATCTCCAAGGTTCTTGACTCGTCACGCCTCTACCAACCCTATATCATTTGACCTAAGCATTACGAAATGACTCTTGCGAATAAACCTACACCCTACATCCCGCTGGCAGGATTAGCTCGTGATGGTTGGTCAAATGAAGATGAGGCTACAGCCACATGTTTCTGTGGTGGAGTGCAACTAGTCTTCGTAAGTTCACATAGATACTTGAACTATGTTTTTCCGCCCCTCGTTACCGTTATCTAACAATCAAAAGCCGACCCAAAGCCCCGGCCTAGTCGATACATTCGTTTGCAATTGTACGGACTGCCGAAAAATTACTGCATCGATGTTCGCATCCAACTTCACCGTCGACGACAAGTACTTGAAACACGTACGCGGCGAAGAAACTTTAAAAACCTTTGGCCAGTCAAAGACAATTGGTTCTGGCAACAAAATGACGAACTATTTCTGTTCGAATTGCGGCACATTGATGTATCGTCGTGGCGAGGCTTTCCCAGGACTAAGTATCCTGCGTATCGGCACTGTCGATGATTTCAATCTACACGAGACGAAGCTGAAACCAAGGGTAGAACAATTCACCAAAGACCGCGTGGGATGGTTTCACGGAGTGGAGGGGATTAGGCAAGTTGAAGGAAGTGCTTATACGTAGTCATTGGATGAGGAGATAGGATAGTATCGTGTAGCTACAACAAAAGTCATATAACGACGTGTATGTATTAACGGATATTCGTCTATACGGAACTGATCTTGTTAGAATAATCGAATACTGAAGTCCAATCTAATAACAGGTCACTTAACAATAGGCTTGTGCATGTCCTAAGATACAGCCTAGTTGGCTGGATTTACGGACGGCGGCATTTGCGAAGCGTCTATCAGCTTTCCAACCAAAAGAGAAAAATATACCAAGGACGTGATCATAAAACAAGATACTCTTCATTGAAGTTCATTCCCCTGTCCTGACTAATCACGAGAAGGCCAGAAACAAGTGCTTTCCAGTGACGATAATTGCTTGTTTCAGCAATTTCCAGAGACATCGCAGGCGATCTTTTCAGCAAGTGCATCTGGGGCAAATCCTATTAGCATTTGTTTATCTTAACCTCGGGAATGACAAGAGATACTCACAAACCGTCGACATGGGATGACCTGGAGGCAGAAGTGGGAAAGCACTTGCATCTACAACTCGCAAACCTTGGACGCCAATGACCTTAGTTCTCGAATCCACAACGGCGTTTGTGTCGTTAGGACGACCCATTGCGCAGGTCGAAGTTCCATGCCAGATAGTATTGAAGTTTTGACGTATAAAATGCTCAATATCAGCATCGGTTGTCACGTTTTGGCCAGGCCAGTACTCGTCACCAATGGTAAAATTTTGCATGACTGGAGTGCCCCAGAACTGACGAATGCGCTTGAACGCTCCGATTAGAATGTCGATGTCAGATTGCACTGTCAAGTAGTTAGGGTTGATTAGCGGGGCTACCTTCGTGTCAGGCGATGTGATGGTGATGGATCCTCGCGATCGCGGCGCAATCAAGACAATAGCCAGTGAGGCATAGTCGTAACCATCATTAGGACCAGGAGCTCTTGAGTTCTCTTGATCACCTAAGTACGAAGGAACGGTGATGTATTCAACCTCGGGCCAATCTGTGGGGTAGGCATCAAGAGCATGCTTCGTCTCGTTGCTCCAGTGCGCCCGATACATTTGAGGGATCTTCTCCCATGCCAATACATCGGTATTCGGACTAGTGTACATGCCCTCGGCATGGTCGACGAAGAGCTCTGCTTGCTCCGCAGCAAACTCAGGATTTTGGAGGGATGAAATCGTCAATCCGTTGACACGATAAGTGATGTGCATCCACGCGTGGTCTTGCAAGCCTTGACCGACACCCGGCCTGTCAGCTACAACCGGAATATTCAATGACTCTAGTGATTTCGCAGGGCCAACTCCGGAGACAAGAAGAAGTTGGGGAGACCCGATCATTCCAGCACTCAGAATGACCTCCTTTCGAGCCGATAGGACATATTCAAAACCATCCGTCTCAACGAGGACTCCACTGGCCTTTTTGGTCTTATCAAAAAGAATCTTCTTGGCTAAATGTAGTGGATACACTCTTAGTTCATTGTACTCCATGCCCTCCCTAAGAAATGACGTCTCAGAGGAATCGCGAAGCATTGTTTGAGCATTCAGTGTAAACGTAGACCAGGATTGACCAAGAAGCTGGCCGCTTAGAAAACCTCGGATAACAGAGATTCCTATTTCTTTGAATCCCTCAATGGCCCAGCTACCAAAAGCTTGAGCGTAGTTCGGGAATGTCACTGAAAGAGGCCCGATATCACCGCCAGCCGCAGCGGCATCATACTCTGGGGTTGAGTTGGCAGCCCGTATGCTCATTTGAGGAGCCGTGAAATTGACGCTTTTTTTGAAATATGGATGAAAATTTGACCAAAGATAGCTCTGGTCTCCGACGGCATCTGCCCAATTTTGATAAGAACCCTCGGTGCCACGTTGGTAGACCATGAAATTTCGAGCAGTACACCCTCCCAAGGTCTTGCCGCGAGCATAATGGATGGACTGATTAAGGCCTCCCTACAAATCAGCGTCAGTTCAAATTTCTACTGTTGTATTTGATGCTCCCTGATGGAGTCCCGTTCTACTCACAATTTGCGGCGTGGTGGCATATCCCCAATCGATTTGAGGTTGCCAATCACTGGTATTCTTGCCCGAGAAGTAAGAGCCTGTTGCGGGAACCTGGCTTATATTTCCGTTGCTAATCTCATAGAATGTGCCGGCCTCAATGATTGCGACTGTTCCAGCTTTCTGCTGTACTAATCTTGTGGCAATCGTAAGACCAGCGTTGCCACCACCGACCACAACGTAGTCATACGTTGCATTATCCCCCGGTATCCCAAAAGATGACCCGAAAAGAGGTGCTGCTTGAACCAAAGATATCAGAGACGCAATTGCAATAGCCTTCAGACCTTTAGTCAACATATTTGCAATTGAAGGAAAGACAGAAAAGTGAGGGAAATTGTTTGAAATTCCGGGACAAATGGTTTTGCAACGATAACACGATGACTAGACTCACAGTCTTTCCTTTTCTTCCTTGAGGATATGTTCCAATATATGAGCATTTATTCGATAGCTTCATGACCGTCAGCCTCGAGGTTTGTCATTCTCTCCGTCTCCCTCCACCTCAAACTAATCCTTCTGGGGTTTCCGGGCCCGTGGCCCCCGCGTGAAGTCGAACAATCTTCATTCCGGAATACCGAACTCTAGAAAAATAACCTACTCCCTACTTGAGATTAGATCGAGACAACTTTTTAACGCCGGCTTTGCAATTTTTGCCGAGCAAGCAAGCAGGTCCGAACAAGAAAATAGATTTGATAAGACTAAATTAGGGTTACATTGCATTCTTCATGCGCACGCGGGCCGTCTCTTTAGTGATCTCGAGCATGCATCCAGCCTGGCCATTGGATCGTTACTATCAAGGTGTGGTGATGGTCTGAGGCTATGAATGACGAGATTTGAAGACTCTTTAGGTATAAGGCAGATTTCTGCAGAGATACGAAACCTGGTAATATTTGTTACATGGCAAAACGACAGGGTTGGGGGAGCTAGCGACGGCTCTAGTGTCATCAGTTCCCTTGAACGGTTTAAAGTATGTCGGTTTGTGATGATCCTAATGTTGGTTATAGGGACCAGTAAAGTCCCCTCGTTTCTTTATTGGTTATGAATAAATCCTCGTTACCATGAACGTGAGAGAACACAAATGACGAAGTCAGACTGCACACCAGAATAGAAGTGCTGTTCACTAAACTAATCATGATATGCAATGTACGTATACCTACCTTGCCAAGGATACTCGAATCCCTGTATGGATGCTCCTCTGAGGCGAGAAGCAACCATTCACCCCCTTCGAGGGCCAATCAAGCTCCCACAAGATCCGTTGGCGAGGGTTGGAAATGGCTTCGCATCAATAAAGGGCGTTGAGTATTTTGCCCCCCATCAATGTAGTTGATTTAGTAAGTTTATCAAGTATAATAGACTACTTTCTCCTCATCGTGAAATTTAAGTGTGAACTATGTTACCCACTTAGGTTTCGTTTCTTGAACCTGATAATTTACACACCGTCAGACGACGAAGTGACTAAAATGTCTAGTAATATGTTCGAAACCTTGCCGTTTACGAGCTCCTTACGGCCTGTCAACTTCCTGAAGCCCCAGCCGGAGTCGGAGCCGCCTCCTCAACCTCAACAAAAGAAACGAACACAAGTGGCCCAGGCTTGCGACTGGTGCCGTGCACACCGCATCAAATGTGACAGCGACCGCCCATGCACGAACTGTAAAAAGCGAGGCGGGCCATGTAGTAATAGTAGGCCGGTAAGGTCGACTTTGCCTCAAGCCTATCGGGAGATCGAGAGCTTGAGGCAGAAAATTCAGGAGCAGGAGGCCGAGCTTCAAAGATACCGGAGTGCTGAGAAAACTGTCGAAGTACATGGGCTCCCAACACCGCCGGGTCTGATATCGCCTACATCGGCTGATACTCAAGCACGAGGCAGTCTATCAATTAATTCCTCCACAGCATGCTGTCGTGCAAAGAATGTTTGGGAAGGTATCTTCATCAGCACAGCACGCTCTCCACAGCAGACATGGTACGGGCCCTCATCACTCTTCTATTTCATCGGGTGTATCAACACCTTCTTGACCTCTGCCTTGAAACAAACGCATCCTATCCACCGAATGCTGCTAAAGTCGGGGAACAATCTTGCTGATGGACCAAATACCGTTGGCGAGGAACATAAACAACCATCTCGCACAGCGGCTCCTGCGGGCGACCCCATCTGCGAGAGTGTGAGTTTGAGTGCGACACAGGAAGAGTATTTCCTCAGTCTCTTTTGGCAATCTTACTATAACTCATACCCAATTCTTGATGAGCTCGAGTTCAAGAAACATTATCAGTCTTTGTGGGCGACATCGGACAAAGAACGAAAATCATCTGCCTTGGTTGACATTGTTCTTGCACTATGTATGCAATATGGCATGGCAAAGGTCACGAACGGTGGACGATCGAATAATGGCTCCGTTCACAGTTCAAGCACTCAAGACACGAGTATTGCTGGGCGATGGCACTACCGACGCTGTCTCACGCTGCTGGGAGGGGAGCTCGAGAATCCTGCCATATCAACAGTACAGTGCCATGTCCTGTGTTGCATATATCTATGCTGCGGATCCTTTCAAAATATGGCAGATAATGCCTGTGGTCTCGCTGTGCGCACAGCAATCATGCTCGGTCTTCATCTGGAACCCCCTCAAGAGATGCCTAGCCGCGAGAGAGAGTTGCGAAAGCGCTTATGGTGGACACTTTATAGCTTGGAGACCAAGATGAGCATGAAGCTTGGTCGTCCATTTCTAGTGCAGGACAACTGTACTACATGCAGTTTTCCCGCGGATGATCTCGAAACAGCCATGCTTGCGGGGTCTAGTTTTGCACCACTAGGAGATAATGTCACCTGGCTTACCTGGAGTCTGCACAACACCAAACTCTTGCTGGCGGCCCGACAAGCTTACACAGTGATTCTCAATCACGGACCCGATTCGTTGAACGTGTGCAACTCTCAACCTGCTACCGAGCTGATGGATGAGTGGTTAAGAGGAGTGCCCGAATCACTCAAGACGATGCGACAGAAAAATGGCGTGCCATTTTCTACTGATCAATCACCGCTTGATGTAGGACATTTCACGCCCGTGTGGCTGCAACGACAGCGATTACTTCTCGAGCTCATGTACCATAATCTGTGCACGAACCTGTACCGACCTTCGATTTCCTTCGTTCTTACACAATCGCCCTCCCACCTTGCAGAAAGGACCGCCATGAAATGTGCCGCTCATGCCATGGCATTAACGCACATAATGCATCATATCGTTTTGTCGACATCTATTCTAGCCGGCTGGCATGAGGCTTTTCAATGGCAGTGGAATGCCTCGATGACCCTTGTTGGCTTCGTCTTTGCGTATCCTCAGGGATCGTTGACTCTGTCAGCCCGCTGTGCTATTGATCTTTCAATTGCCGTTCTGGAGGATTTCGGTAATAGCTTTACTATTGCTGGAAGTGCGGCTACGATTTTAAGTGACCTCCGTGCTAAAGTTGACATTGTCATCGAACAAAGTCAGCGAAAGCAGGGAAGTTTCCAACAGCAGCCCCAACAGCACCAGCAGCAACAACAGCTCAACTTGAATGCGGTAACTGAGAAGTTGCAACTACTCATTCCGGACTCCGAAGAAACGGGTTACAATCTGCTTCCGAATGGTGACTTTTCTACAGCGCAGTCACTGGAAGAGTCACTGATCCTGGATAGCCAAGCAACAGCAGAAATCATGGAAATCCTGGCTCAGTCAATGGACATCTCTGCTGAAACATTCCATGATCTTGACAGCTCCGTTCCATATTGGAACTTCCCTGACCAACGCATTTTAATGCAGCAATGACGTGCCATTCCCTTTTCTGGATCTTAATTATCCAACATCGGCCTCATTCGATAAGTTAACCTTATCTTTTCGTCGCTTTCTAAATCTGCTACTTTATATCAATGAGTTTATGATTCTTGAAACAGGAATAGACCATAGCGGCACATTTAGATGAGTCTATTGTTTTCCAATAGTTGATGCTTATACTTAATTTAAAGACGTTCATTTGTCACATGGGTGGATCGATCCATACGACGAACTTACACCTTACACATAAATTTCCTGTCTTTGAATAGATTCGCCTGATTAGAAGTGATTAAAAGTAGGTAAGTCTAACGCGGCGTTAACAATCCATTATTTAATAAACAATGGCGTAGGCAGACATTGCCATCAAACCATATCGGGTCACCAGAAGTCCTTTTTTAGGGCTGGTGCTTTAAGACTTACTGAGGTGTATGCGGCTAATTGAGGTACATATGCCTTTACACGCTCTTTCCAAAAAGGGTTTCTACACTCTCAGAGCATGCTTACCGTAAGTAAGCTAGTTGATCTTGATTACCTTAGTTTGAAGGATAGAGAAAAGTCACCGGCCAAAATCTGTCCACATGTTTGCGTCTTCCAGCGGCGTCGGCATACAAAAGTGGACTACTGTATGCATACATGACTAGACCCTGCAGGTTGCCGTTATCGTCGTTCGAATTGAAGCCTCCCGGATTTGGGGGCTGATATTGAACTTCATATAGCAACGTCATTCAAAGTCGATAATGAAGTTCATTATCCAGATTCACGAATGAATGGCGTCTGCAGCTCGCAACATATCTTGAGGGGTGGGAAGCGATTGTGATGTCTCCAACAGCTCTTGTCAATGTAATGGGCTAACTTAACAAATTTGCGAGCATTCTCATCCCCTTGTCACGGATGTCTTAACTGAAATTCCGCCCGCTCTCTTCACCAAGCCGGTCTCCCTGTTTGTTCTAGTTTCCACCAAATACCTAGCCTTATCATCCTTATGGACCATCGGAGCTATCAAACCTACCGTGGTGTATTTGTCGACCGGAAGATTGCATTGGTGCCAAAATTGCGCGAGATAATCACCGAGCCAATGAAATATATCTTGCTAGTTGAAGGCGTCGTCCTGCCTAAGCAAGTCAATATAGCCATCACTTCTCACTTAAGCCATGCAGTACATTATTTTCTTCGTGCAGATCGCATGAAGATCCTATAACAGGAAGTGCATCTGAACATTTATCCGTGGATCCCTACAAGGCAGGAATAATCATCTGCTCGGAAGAGTGGGCCTGGACTAGATTTGACATATGTATATGCAATACTGTAGCATAGTAATAGGTCAGTTTTTGGACTCGGATCTTTGTACCTGGTTTTCTCGTAGGATATGTGATTCCGACTTCTCGCCTATTTTCTTGGCTGTATACAACCGTGGCCTACGTGGACACTTTTGCTAGGGTCATATCATTTTGTTGAGTGTTCCAACATAAGCCAGGGCTTTTGTTCTGCTTCATCTCGGGATATCCAAGTATATTATCACAAGGCCCCAAGATTTCGTCAGGAAACAGCATGATCCACACTCGTGCAGGGTTGACTTATCTGGTCTAATAGTGTTTCTATGCATTATCAATCACGAATTCGTGTTCGGGATCTCTTTGGACTCAATCAGATCAATAAATACGCCTTTACCCAAGTAGACAACAATCCCCGAGAAAATATGCACAGTCAACAGTCTTGAGCACATATTGTTATTATTATGCACGGGGAAGAGAGGGGCATGTATTATCAGTTTTGGACATGCTGCTGAAGACATCTGTATACAATACCATCGACTAATGAAACTGCATGTCATTACCGATCCTGGATATCTGAAAATAACTTTCAACTATAACAAATGCACACACAAAATGTGAGGATGTAGTCAGAGAAGTGAGAAATGAATACAACAATCTATCGTCCTGCATATCACAATAACTGAGTCATAAATGAAATGTGAATATTACCAGGGAATGGCAATAATGGCCTGTTTAGTTTGTCTTGACTCCCCACTGGACCATCCAATTCTCAAGCCAAGCACTTCCTAGAGGGCCAAGTGCCCGCAGGGTCTCACTTGCCTGCACTGTTGCTATCGGCCACAGGCGCCGGCCCTTTTCTTTATTGATAGCTGCTTTAGAGTAGAAGTCCACCAGGCGGATAGCTGGATTGCGGTCTATATCAATGTTGCCTTCTTTTTCAGTCTCGTCCGCGCTTTCCTTGAGTCTCTCCACCCATTCCATGAAGGAAACTGGTTGAATAGACAATTCACTAGGGTATGCTCCTCGCAAGAATGTTGCAAAGTCGACATGCCATGAGATGCGATAAGGGTTGACGACATGGTATACTTTCGTGCGTGGATTATCGAGCATAGCATTGGGTATTTCCGCTTGTCCCAGAGTAGGATAAGAAGCTGATGTAAGAATCTCCAACAGAATCTTGGCCAATTTGTCCACCGGTAACCAGTCGATCTCATCTCTCGAAGGGAACGTCTCCGGAAAGACACCAAGATGAACTGATGAGATGATTATCTTTGTAGAACAATGTATGAGCAAGATCCTGTGTATACTCGAGGGCAACTACTACAGTTGGCAGCCTGGAGTCTTTCGGACATGTGTTGACTTACTGAAGGAATATATTCATGTTTGTTCCACATACCCAACTCTTGTTCCACGGGACCGGCCACGATTCCCACCCGACAGCATGCAGAACGCACACCAGAGATTTCAGCAGCTTTGTCAAGCAGACACTCAGCAATAAGCTTCGATTGCCCGTAACCCGTACTGGCGGCCATGTTAAGGTCATGTATGGGAGCTTCAGGAACCTCGCCGAAGCCCGTCCATCCGCCAACAGCGGCCACGCTCGACACAAACAACAGGAATGCATTGTGACTTGACGTAGCCGCTAGGCGAGCAAGATTTCGTACGCCTGCTATATAAGGCCTGAAAGAATTAAGATGCCAATTGAAATTGACAGGCCATTGACAATCTGCAATGCAAATCAAATCAGTATCATGTCACTTATCTTCTGTGCCAGTTAAAATCAGTTGTAGTTATGAAAGTAAAACATACGAATGATGTGAGTAACTGTTTCCACAAGGCGCCCATATTGTTCTTCCCCAACTCCCAGATCATTTTGAGACAAGTCGGCCTTTACAAACTCTACCCGCTCCGAATCAAGGGGAGCTAATCCTCGCTTGGGCCCAAGCTCCTTGTGCTTCTCGGCGGCAGATGTACGATCCAAACAGATGATGTGGCGCACATTCGGATCCTTATTGAGTGAGTCCAAAAGATATGAACCTAGTGAGCCAGTGCTACCTGTAAGAAGCACAGTCATACCATGGCTGACGGGCAATGGCCTGGCCCTTTCTTGGATTCTTGGGAGGCTCTGAACATAATCATGCAAGAGTGATTCCATGTCTTTAGCCTTCGGTCTAGTTTCTTCGTCGTCAGAATCCACACTTTGATATCCACTGTCTAGTCCTCGAAGTGACATATTGGCCTTTTTGAAAAGGAATTCGGCAAGCTCATTCAAAGATGGATGTGAATAGATAACGCCGGACGTCAGCATTTGCGGCAGGAGTCTTCCTCCATAAATCTTGACTTGGAGCTTCATTTCTCGGATGATCCGAAGAACATGCAATGAATCTAGACCCGATTGGAAGAACGAAGCATCCTCCGCAAGATCATGCATCTCAGTTATTAGTAAGACAAGGTCTTTCAGCCATTGCTTGATGCTGTCTAAGTCACTGAAATCCACCTTTAATAAGTCTGCCGATAATGACGGGTCCAGATCCATCTGATCATCGAGGTTGTCAGCTGCGAGATAGAGATTCTCAATGTCGTCCTCATAGATCTTATATGTCTGGTGTCTTTGAATTTTGCCTTGCCCGAGATAGTAAATCGGACGGCTGGGGTCTACCAGCAAAATATGGTTTTGATCAAGCTTGCCATGTGCTGGTGCATGTTTATTAGCTTCGGCTATAGCTGGTAATAACTCTCTCACGATATCAAAACGTTCGCTGGCAGTATCCGGTCGTGCATCCCCCAGATCCAGTAGCGCTGCTGGTTGAAACTTGCCACGGCCGACAACCATAGCGCCTTTGACTAAAGGACTACTCATTAGTCCTGCTTCCATGAGTGCAGGAGCTAATTTTTCACCATTACTGAGCACTATCACATCGTCTGCTCGTCCTCTCCATTTGTATAAAAAATTCTTTGAAGGATCAGGGTGTTTTGAGTAAATGTCGTTCATTGAGTACTCCTGGATGTCAGGGAACGTGCTGAAGATACCCTGATAGAGCTCCAGTTCGGGTTTCTGTACGATGAATAACTCATAGAGATCATCCATATATTCTCTCATTTCAATCCCAGAGTGGGTCGGATGCCAGTAATAGTATGACCAATCCTCCCTTCCAGGAGCAAGCCTTGGTAGGCATGCAGTCTCAGTCGCTCCAAAGTTGGAGATGAGTCTTGTTCTCTTACATATGATATCGCCCGCAACTTGTGACAATGGAGCTGCGAAGAGTCAGTTAGGCAAGCCCTTATGTCAAGATTCAGATTCAAAGGCAAGAAACATACCCCCACACACAAGAACATAACGAAGAGTATCAAGTCGATCTAGCGATGCCTTGTCGTGACTAAGGTCCTCGTAAATAGATGGAGGCCCAACTGAGGCGTCAACTTTAGCGTACTTGTGCATTTCATCAGCATAAGCAGCATTCGGTACAGTGTTCGCAGCGCCAAAGACCGTGGTTACACCAAGTAGAAGCGACAGTGTTATCCCAGTATTTAGTCCACTGGTATGAAACAGAGGCATTGCGTTGTATGCCCGATGAGCTTCTTGATAGATCTCAGTCATCGACACATACTCACCTATAGAAGGAATAGTCCTCCACGCTTCATAGGTACTCAAAATCTCTAATTTCCATGTAATTGGCTTGGGCAATCCAGTTGACCCCGTCGTGTGAAGAGTGAGACACGGGTCTTTCCTTCCTTCTGCAAAAGTTTTCTTGTATGGATATGTTGGAACTGGATCCGTATCCAACAATTCTTCAAGTTTCGGGACAATCGCCGTCTGCATTTTTCTCTGGCTCAGGATATGCTCAATACGAGTCCCTTCGGCCGAAAGGAATATATGACAGTCAGATTTCTCTAGTACGTTGAGATGACCGGCGACAGTATTTCGAGGTGATACATATAGCATCTAGGAGAATGAACCTAATTTTAGGATGATATCCGATAATGAGAAAATTCTACTCAGAGATTCGACGAACCTTATATCCCACTTTGATAGCACCAAACAGCAAAAGAAAATATCTCAGGTCACCTATGAACAATAAGCCTTCTCTATGATCATCTGTAGGATAATGGTTCGTTCATACTGCTTCCTAAATAGCCCACACTTGGGAAAGTACCCGGCGTGGCCTTGCCGAGCAGTGACTCTAAATACCAACTTGTTCTGTTTATAGCGTTGGCGAAGCTTTTTGCTGTAACTTCGATGAAGCCATCTTGTGGTCTGGTAGTCTTAGGATAAGCGAATAGCGGATGCTCTGGGACCTTTTGTGCAAGCTCATCTGGAATCAGAGAGACTAAACGGTCTGGTACAGCCGTCTCCAACCGAAAGACAGAGGGAATATACGAGGATGTTGATGTCGCTTGAGACATTGTCAAAATTACAGAATTGAAGTCGAAGAGAAATGGTCAGTAAGTGATACCTGGATAGGTAACTAAGACGATGACTTGAGCACCTGATGCTTGGGCGGGATATCTCTGTTGCAGACACCCGTGGACCATCTTTAGATATATAATTATACGATAGCAGACCCTAACAGTGAAGCCCCTGAAATCAGCCCAGCCACTTGGCAAAAGACATGTCCCAAAATTGTAGATTGTTTGAGGAACAGACCGGAAAACCGGAGCGTAGATCTATGGAACTCTACATTCAGTGTCGTGTTCAGTGGTTTCTAATCCCCAATCAGAATACAGAGGCTTGCCAGGATAATTTTCTTATCTTTTTCAAGTGAAGCCCCTAGCTAGGAGATACATATTCATGTATATCTTACGAACCACTTCGGCGTTACTTAGACTAGTGGCTATATCAAAGTCTTCAAGGTTACATTGGAGCCCTAACGATAAGGATATCCTTCACAGAATGAACGTCGCTCGTTGATAGCACCATGATCCACCAATAGATTATAGATTCTGATGTTTTTAGGGCAATAAGTGACTGGTTCAACGACTCCAGTGGCAACGATAGTTCCAATGTGTGGTTGTAATGCTCCCTTCGTATCCACCTTGTTGAATTCCCTTCACGGAATCTTTGAGTCGAACATTCAAAGCTCCGGAAAAGGTAATTAGGCTTCCGACTACTCCGGACGGAGTCCCCAAAAAGAGAGAGATGATGTGAGACCTAGCCTCCGTCTACTCATATCTCTCCGTAAGACAAGGATACTGAGCTCCGGTCTATGCGAGTCCCCTGATGGGCCCCTCGCGCGCCATTGCACTATATAACGAGACAATGCCGGACAAATTTCTTTATAGGTATATTGCCACAATTCTTTTCAAGAAGGATTCAAGATTAATTCCAATCTAAGATAGCCGAAATTGTTGTCAATATGCCTGCTACCCTTCCTACACGGCCCTTGGGCAAAAACGGACCCCTAATCCCCGCCATTGGCCTTGGCCTTATGGGTCTGAGCAGTGAGTCTATAAGTCTATATGCAGCACAACAGATGTGTAGTTGACGCGTAAGTTGAATTAGCTTTTTACGGAGTTCCGCCCTCAGATGAAGAGCGCTTCCTGTTCCTTGATCGAGCTTACGAACTTGGCTGCACACATTGGGACTCGGCTGCAATGTACGGCGACAACGAAGTCTTGCTAGGTAAATGGTTCCAGCGAACAGGCAAGCGAGACGAGGTAAAATACATCAATACCATCATCTACGAGTCTCGAAACTAAGTAAAGGGTGCTTGTATCTTGACAGATCTTCCTGACTACCAAATTCGGGAACCATGTCACTCCAGAGGGTGGTCGAGAAATCCGAAATGACGCAGAGTATATCCGACAGTCTGTTGCAGATAGCCTGAAGAAGCTACAGACGGACCATATTGATCTATTGTACTGGTATGTCCAATCCTCTGACCACCGAACCCCCTAGAACTACCCTAACAAGCGATTACTGTAGTCATCGCTTTAATGGACAGATACCAGTTGAAGACATTGTGGCAGTTATGAAAGAATTTGTTGAGTATGGCTCTTAATGCTCTTTACTTTGCGAAGGTTTGCTAATCTGAGTGATTTCCTTCCTCCAAAAGTGCTGGCAAGGTCAAATATCTAGGCCTTAGTGAGTGTGGCGTGGATACACTTCGCCGCGCTGTTAAGGTACATCCTATCCACGCATACCAGATTGAGTACAGTCCTTTCTCTATGGATATCGAGAAGCCTGAAGTCGGCTTGCTAGCTGCTTGTCGTGAGCTTGGTATCGCAACAGTTGCGTACTCACCATTGGGACGTGGCATGCTCACGGGCCAGTACAAGTCGGTGAGCGATTTTGGCGAGGGTGATTTCCGGCGTACTATCCCTCGTTTCTCGACCCAAGAGAACATGGATAAGAACTTGGAACTTGTATATACCTTGCAAAGAATTGCCGACAAGAAGAATTGTACCTCTGGTCAATTGACACTGGCGTGGATGATCAGCCAGGGCCAAGACATTTTCCCTATTCCCGGGACCAAGAAAATCAAGTATCTGGAAGAGAACATTGGGGCCTACAAAGTTTCTTTGTCGCAGGAGGAGGTTGAGCAGATTCGGGAAGCTATCGAAAAGGCTGAAGTTGTTGGTACTCGAGTGGCCGGGCATCTAATGAAAGATCTTGTCGTCGATACGCCTCCTCTCGGTCAACAGCCTATTACCATTACCGCATGAGAGAAAAGGCTCTATTTGATTCTTGACTCTATTGTCCCATATCAAGATAGGTTGTCAGTTCTATCGGTTGAATAATGCAGCGCTGCATGTATAAATGAGTCACAAGGGAGTGGAGAATGATAAATTGAGTCAACATTCAGCAGGATCCAACTATTAAACAGAAACTGCCCATTAGAAATATAGGGATCGCACGAGCGAGTATCTTTACTATCACCTAGATCGGTAAATATCTTGAAGTTGTTTTTATTCTGAATCTACATGCAGCTTTAATCTAGATTAATGCTTTTGGTTCGATGATAAAATGAAATTTTGAGCTTCAGAGACACATAAACCAAAGAGGCAAAGACTGACCTGTATTGACACAGAAATCAACGACAAGTTTGCCGGACAACACGTCCAGAGAAAGTGGCCTACATACTCGCTAGATGTTGATGCTTACATGGCGTTTTTCTATAGCACCGATATAGCGTCCGTGAAGTCCCGACTTTTAGTCTTTGACCTTGAGCAGGGGTTGCGTCGCCTTGCTGTATGCATTATCGATCTACATGAGTTTGAGCAAAAAATCGAGGTATGAAGACTCCGCCATCTCCGGGGGCCCCGGTGCGGCCGGAGCGGCAGTTACAAGGTCGGAGGAAGAGGAGTATGGCATATTGGAGGCAAAGCACGAGATGATCCTAGCACTGATTGCTGACTTCGGTTCAGAAAGGGCACTTGGAATGAAGAACATTGCTTTATCTACCCAGTCATCTATTTGGAAATGCCGTAGCAACGATCCCACCTCTCTTACTCAAGATTTTGCCTCTTTCTTTGACACAATCACCATGTCTCATCTTACCAAGGAATACGTTAAACATTTGTATGAGAAATTTGGAGAACTGAGAGTTCTTGACGATATCATCCAGCATCGCGCTACTGACAATCCTCCTACTACAATTTTAGGCTATCCTAGGAACGAGGAAAATGTGGATGACTATGAATTCTTCACTGGTAAACAACTTCATCAGCTTGTTGATGGTGCAGTAAAATACTTTCTCAGATCTGGGCTAAGACCTGTAAGCAATATTTCTCGATGTCGTTCACTGGCCGCACTTTCTGCGAGACCTTTGAGATTAGTACTGACTATAAACTGTTCCGACATCATTACAGAATGCAAGAGAAGTCGTAGGCATCTTTGCCCCATCAAATGTAGACTTTGTCGTCACCTTCTTTGCTCTAAGTCGCCTTGGTTATACGGTCTTGTGCCTTTCACTCCGCTTGGCGCCCGTTGCGATCATCAACCTACTCGAGCAAACTAAATGTGAAATTGTCGTTCATGGCAGCACAAGTCAGATACTTACCACCATCTCGGCCGTCAACCAGGAGAGAGCTCTTAAGGGATTACCAATTCCTACTCGTGCCCAATATGGGATCTCGGACGGAACTCTGTTTGTGCGAGAATTCGACCGCGAGACTGAAACTGACCAGATTGGACTTGTTATGCACAGCTCTGGATCCACTGGTCTCCCCAAACCTGTGTTTCTTAGTCACAAAAATGTATTGACCCATCCAGTGCAAGGAGCCGGGATGAACAACTTTGGAGCACTTCCATTGTATCACATGTATGGGCTATCTACAACCCTGCAAGCTATGTACATGGCGAAAACAGCGAATCTACCAAGCGCTTCTGTGCCGATGACTGCAGACACTCTCATGCGTGCCATTGAAGCAACTAAACCCGAGATCTTTCATGGTGTGCCTTATGCCTTGGGACTATTGGTCGAACATCCGCGAGGCTTAAATTATTTAAAGTCAGCCAAGATTGTGACGGCAGCTGGTGCCCGTACTCCGGATGAACTTGGTGATCGCTTGGTGTATGAGGGTGTCAATGTTGGCGTCGTCTTTGGAACGTAAGTACTACATCGAATAGCCAGGGTAAGAGAAGATGCAAATCAACTTACATGAATTTAGCACCGAGGCAGGCCTCTTGGGCGATACTATGCGGCGCGAAAAGGGAGACGATTCGTGGAATTATGTTCGTGTTTATACCAACATCCGAAAATCAATATACATGGATCCAATCGGAGATGGTCAATACGAATGTGTCTATCTTAAGACCCATCCGGGTCTGTCCCCGACTACGGCCAACTCGGATGACCCAGAACCAGGCTCATGGCGGTCAAAGGACGTATTCACACCTCATCCAACTATTCCCGATGTGTGGAAGTACGTAACTCGGCTTGATGATCGAGTTACCTTGAGCAACGGCGAGAAAGTTTTGCCTCTTCCTATAGAAGGACGCATTCGTCAAGATAATCTTGTGCGTGAGGCTGTAGTGGTTGGTGTGGACAGAGCTCTTCCGGGGCTTTTGGTATTCAGAGCTTCGGATGATCTTTCCGATGAAGAGTATCTTGATGCTATCTGGCCATCCATCGCGGATGCAAACTTGCGTGCCGAGGCTTTTTCGCAGATTACGAGGGATGCGGTCATTATTTTACCGTCGCATGTTGAATACCCCAGAACAGACAAGGGCAGCATTATTCGCGCACAAGTATACAGAAAATTTGCAGATGAGATTGAATCAATGTACGCCAGGCTCGATGACGAGCAGGAGGGTACACTTCGTCTAGATATCGCCGGCATTGAGGGATTCTTGAAGAGTACCTACGAAGACATCTCCGGTGTAACATTGGACTCCGTCGACACTGACTTCTTTACCGCCGGCGTCGACAGCTTGAAGGCTATCCAGATGAGACGCATCATTCAAAAGACACTAGACTTGAATAAGCAACGACTCAGTAGCAATATCATCTACGATCAAGGAAATGTCCGAAAACTGGCAAGATATCTCTTCACCCTCGGCCAAGGGCATAGCAATGGTAACGGCGCTCATATAAGTGGAGAGGAGCAAGATACTCCTTCATTGATGAAGGACTTGATCACGAAGTATTCCAATTTTGGAGAAACAATGGTATGCTATCGTCTTGTTTTCAACTTCCCACTAAACACAGCAACGCTGAGCTACTACTGACAAACCCATAGATCTTGACGGGAGCGACCGGGTCCTTGGGAGCACACATCTTAACCCAAGCTATCAACAGTCTTCATATAAGAAAAGTGTATTGTCTTGTTCGAGGCAAAAATCCATTAGAGAGAGTCCTAAAGTCGCTACAAGAAAGAGGCCTCGAACTTACTGCAAAGGATAATCTGCATAAAATTGTGGCTCTCTCCTCAAACTTCAGCGAACCCGATCTTGGCGTGGGCAAAGAGGCATTCGAACATTTCAAAAGCGAAGTCTCTCTCATTATCCACTTAGCCTGGCCAGTCAACTTTGCTATTCGTCTACAGAGCTTTGAGCCACATCTAGCCGGACTAAGAAACTTGCTGGCCCTCTCACTCGCCGTTCATGGCTCAGAACCAGCACGACTGTTTTTTGCTTCATCCATTTCCACCGCTGAAAACACTCCGTCTCCGGCGCTGATTCCAGATGCACCTATTGAGGATTTCAATCATGCGATCGACATGGGTTACGCTCAGTCTAAGTTAGTCGGTGAGCACATGGTCCTTAATGCCGCTCGTGGAGGAGCGCGAAGCTACATCCTGCGCATCGGTCAAATTGTTGGAGATAAGAACTATGGCTTTTGGAATGACTCCGAGTATATTCCACTAATGATCCGCTCCGCTCTGTCTATGAAGGCCCTTCCTGCTTTGCACGAGAAATGCTCCTGGGTCCCAGTGGATATGCTGGCGACTTCCATTCTTGAGCTGGATAGAACCTTGCGAACAGCACCAAGACCCGGCACGATCAACGGCACCGTTCCGCCCGTGGTTTACAATATGGTAAACCCAGATCTTTTCTCGTGGGATGAACTACTAGATGAACTAAGAGCAGCCGGCCTCGAGTTTGCAACCATCCCGTATGGCGAGTGGATGGAACGTCTTCGAGAAAGCGCGGCGACTGGTGACGAGGAGCGAAATCCGGCCGTGAAAATTCTCGATCATTTTGAGCAGCGTTATGCACTTAGCATGCCTTCGAGCCACGATAGTATCAACGGTACAGGCATCAATGGTTCAGGTGTCAACGGATCAGGCGTGAACAAAGTCCTTGTATTGAATGGTGATGTGAATGGGGTCAATGGTACCAAAAGCCATAATCCTTCAGTCAGCGGGGTCATATTCGATACCAAGGCCATGTTGCGTGACAGTAGAGTACTGCGGCAGCCACCGAATATTATCAAGGATGGATATGTGCGGAAGTTCCTTTCTTTTTGGCTGCCGAGGTGGAATTGACGGAGAAATTCTGAAAAATTGTCTTCGAGGTTCGTGATACGCCCGGAGCTTGGTATTACATAGATTTATGGAATTAATGAATAGTAGTCTGCTGTATGAAGATTACAATTAGCATTGTATGAGCATCGCATATGGGCCACCCTTGACCTCTGCACAATCCTAACCAAACAATCCATAGGTATGCAATCGTCAATTCATATTGAACCTAGTTTCAAAGTAATGAGTTACCTGTAATCTACGGACTGAAATTACTTCACCTGCCAATGGTCCCCGAATAGATCCTTAGCTTGAGCTATTTTCAGATCATCAACATTTAGGGCACGATTAGGGCAAATTATCTCCGAACCCTAGACCGAGTCCCGATCCCGATCAGACCGAACAAGCCGATTCTGAGAATACGCCGATTGAGGCCCCTGGAAGGTAATTTCTGGAAATATAAAGTTGCTTCTCTGTGCCAATCCATGTTACCTTCCTTTAAATCAAATTTACACGCGAATTTAAGTCACTGACAGCTGTCTATCAAAATTATCTTTGTTGGTTGAAAAGATATCAAGTACTCAACCTAGCCCTATGTCCGACATGGTCAACGGAGAGAGCTACAAGCCTCTGAAAACACCTCTCGCAATGGATGAGAACAACGCGACGACATATGTCAATGGGCTGAAGCGAGTACTCGTAACAATTTCGGTGACTCTAGTTATGTTCTTGACGTTGCTTGATACGACTATCATCGTGACGGTATGGCTAGGCTTCTGCTCCTCTTTGAAGACCCGGATGGTAATGAGTGGCGTACAATAGGCTATTCCCAAGATCACGAACGAGTTTAGTTCACTATCTGATGTCGGCTGGTACGGCAGTGCATATCTTATGGCCAGCTGTTCACTACAACCTGTGACGGGGAAGTTGTTCTCCGAATTTAGCCAGAAGGTACGTATGTGGCAACGCTCTGGCGGTGATGTCAAGTGGTTGATGCTAACGCAATAATCCTTTGAAAGTACACCTTCATCGCCTTCCTCGCCGTATTCGAGATTGGCTCAGCTATTTGTGGAGCCGCTCAATCGTCCAACATGTTGATTGCCGGACGCACAATTGCCGGGCTAGGGGGTTCAGGGCTAAGAAATGGAGCGTTAACCATCCTGTCGGCATCGATCCCTCTGAGAGAAAGACCTCGTGAGCCAATCTGATCCCTATCTGTGAAGATTCTCAGCTGACATGGGATAGCATACTTTGGTGTATGCATGGGGAGTAAGTTTACGCCTGACTAAATTTTGAGATTTTCGTCATCTCATAAAAAGTAGTTGCTATGCTCGGTGCAGTTGCAGGCCCTCTTATTGGAGGCGTATTCACTGTTTCTGTCAGTTGGAGGTGGTGTAAGTCAGTTCCGTACACGGTCATTTCTCATTTTTAATGCTAAGATCTCCATAGGTTTCTACATCAACCTACCCATAGGCGGCTTCGCAACCGTCCTTCTACTTGCCATCCAGATATCCGACAGCAACAAAATGAAGAAAGTCAGATCACTCTCCGGAACAATCCGCACTTTGACAAAGCTCGACCCCATCGGATTTCTCCTCTTTTCGCCCGTTGCAGTAATGCTATTGATGGCCCTTGAATGGGGCGGATCACAATATGCGTGGAACAGCGCGACAATCATCGGTCTGTTCTGCGGCGCAGGCGGTATGGCTCTAATTTTCATTGTATGGGAATATCATGCGGGAGATGAGGCTATGATTCCCTTCTCTATGGTTAGAGATCGGATTGTTTGGTCTTCATGTCTGGTTATTTGGTTCTTGTTTGGTGCGATGATGGTGTATTCGTACTATCTGCCAATCTGGTTCCAGGCTGTAAAAGGTGCATCATCTTTGCAGAGCGGAGTAGATCTTCTTCCGCTTATACTGAGTCAGGTTATAGCATCCATCGCGTCTGGAGGCCTGGGTAAGAGTTCACACTCTGTTGTCGTTCTCCTGAAACATGACTGACATGGTTCTAGTCCGAAAAGTGGGGTATTATTTGCCGTTCGTTATTTCGTGTGGCATTTTGTTGACAGTATCGGCTGCTTTGATGTCAACATTCAAGGTAGATACGGCTTCTGGAAAATGGATCGGCTATCAGATCCTCGGCGGCTTCGGACAAGGTCTCGGACTACAGATGGCAAGTCTTTCCTTTTCAGGCCTAGAATCTAAACTAACTCGTCAATCAGCCCTACGTAGCAGTTCAAAATGTACTCTCGGAGGAAAATAATGCAATCGCCCTCGCCCTTCTCGTCTTTATGCAGAACTTTGGGGGCGCAGTTCTCCTCGCCGTTGCTCAAACAGTTTTCAGTTCTAAGCTAGTCTCCGAATTGGCAAAGTACGCCCCAGATGTCAATGTTGCGACAGTCGAAGCAGCGGGTGCTTCAGGTTTCAGGGAAATAGTACAGCCTACACAGCTGGATGGAGTCTTGAAAGCATACAACGCAGCCTTGACTAGAGAATTCTACCTGGCCATTGCTTGTACAGTGGCAATGCTCGTTACCTGTTGGGCGATGGGCTGGGTCAATATCAGAAAGGAGGGAAAGGAGACTACACACGAGTTTCAAAGCAGTGGTGACCATCAGCTGGAGGGTTGGAAGACTGTCGAGGAATGATATTTCCTTTGGTCTTTGGTCTCGTGTATGATACGTCAACATTGAATGAGGAAACTTTGTACATAATAGATATTTCATACGATACACTGCACCTCCGTCCCAATGATTCCATAAATTCATCGCTTTCTTCATCATTCTTAGGGCTAAAATTTGGCTTGTATCAATGATTAACGACGAAGATATAGACCTCCACGTTTCTCTGACAAAGAGTGTTGATCAGCGTAAGTCGTCTGGATCGTATGATCTTCATCTAGCCTTAAGAGCGCATAGCTATACAGATACCATCCTGATAGATGTGATGAATGTGACTGTACTCGATGATCTTGGATCATTCTACAATAACTAACTTGGTATGAAGTGCCTAACATAAGCACTGCGTGAGTGGCTCGTCTGACGTGGCAGCCTGAGAAATGTGGCCGCTGATTCGACGTCATCACTTTGGGACTTTCCTTCGTTAGGCAAGCAGCTCGTCATGTGAAACGAGCCAATGTCACTTGACTCCTCGCAACTGTTTTATATTCACTTCTGTCTGTCCATTATCTCTACTTCAACTTTCCCAATTTATTCATCTAACATACCTTTGCATATCTTTGGTGCCGCTGCTGTATACCGTGCAGTGGAGCGTACGAACAGCATTCTAGAGTCAAGCTTCCCCGCATTTGTGATACCATTATCGATATCGACCAGCCCATCGTCCGATCACCTCACGTCTTTTCCTTCAGCAAGACTTGATATCAGCAAGCAAGAAGAGACAAGCACAAAATGTCTTCAGCAATCGACGACACTCCCATTTCACCGACTCTCAACTCCACCACCAACCAGCAACGTCGTGACTCGTTGGAAAAGCATCTCCAGACCCGCCCGGAGCTGCAGGACCTGAAGGATCGGCACATTTTGATGAGTACCAGTGTTGCTCCGTATGTTCTTGCCTCATCAAAAGGAGAATTCAGTTATTGATGGGTGAAACCAGCGGCCTCCAAGCTGCCCAGGCAGAACTCGCCCGGCAGCAAGCGACTGATAGTCTCAGAAAACACCTCGAGAAGCGCCCCGAGCGCGATGAGCTAGTTGATCGTAATTCACTCTGGTTCAGCTCATTTCATGAGTAACATTTCTGACCAATACGATAGGGAACATCCTTCCAACCCGCCCGGACGTGGCCCCTGCGCTCCAAGCCCATGCAAAAGAACTAGAAAAGCACATGCTCGCCGATAACCTGGAGCACAAGATTAAGGAAAGACCTGATCCGAATCAATTGATTGAGAAGGGCATTCTTGATAACAGCGATGATCCAAGGAGTCCTTCCGAGTAAGAAGAGGTCAAGACCTACAAATTGAAGATCCACGGGATAGTACTGTCTGAATTGATAGTGGCGTTTGTTTAGGGCAGGATGGTATATGGATTCGTTTCATGGTATGATTCTGATTACATTTTTTTGTAGCTGCGGAGGGATGATCGAGAGTGAAGTAGGATATTGGATACTCGCTGTACGTCGACATTGCAATTCGAACTATTCTTCACAACTCTAGTGGTATCGCTCATAAACTCCGTAACATAATCTCATACATGTACCGGTCATAGAACACATTCACAACACGGAGTTCCTTGAAGGTTTCAGCCGACACTCAATAAATCTCGACCTCGACATTCGCCGCGCCTGCTCCCACAGTAACGGTCGACAAATCCGGCGTCCACCCACTCGGCCTTTCACTGCCTCTGACCAACAGCCCATAAGCAGCCCTCTCCACCTTCTCAACGCTATTCTGCATCACGTCCATCTTCTTGTGCATGTCCTTCATCATATGACTACTATGCCTCCTCGGAACGTTCAGCTTCTCCAGCATAGCCCTCATGTCTCTCAAATCAACCACAATACCCGCCTTTTCAGCCGGTAACATCGGGAAATTCTGCACCGGCTCGTTTTCGGCATCATCGTCAACATCCATTTTGCTCTCATCCTTCAAATCACTCTTCTTCACCTGCCCGCCCGTCGAAAGCGTCGTGACCGCGAAGCGCATCATTTCGCCCGTCAGATCGTATATACCCATTAGATAATCGTCCTCCGTCACAATGATCCCATCCGGCAATTGAGCTGCTACTTCGTCGCGCGTGATCAAGCTCTGTGTCTGAATGTAGTGCTCGAAGGAGATGGCCTCGATGAATTCTTGAATTCCGCCAGAGACCTGTCGTTGGTAACGCCAGGAGTTTGTGCCGGTGAGGTCGGGAGCAATGGTCTTGAAGAGATCGATGATCTGAGTGAAGCGAAGTTTGTTTTCTTTGGCGATGTTGGAAGGGATGGGGGCGTTGACTTTTCGGACTCTGTGATATACAATGTCAGATCAGGTGTGTTGCGATATGGGGGCATGCGGCGTACCGTTGTAGGGCGAATATTCTGTCGAAACAAGAATTAGTCCGGAGTTCTAGGCTGATATCTGGCCTGGGTCATACATCTTCTTGCTCAGCGCAGTTATGTCTCGAGACGCTTTGATGATCCTTTCTCTTCGGTCGTGGTGCTCATCCAGCTCGCTGCGAAAGCTCTCAAAGATCGACTGGATGACCGGTCCATTCTCATTTCCAGTACTTTCGGAAGCCATAGCGGACGACGTAAAGGCTTGCCCTGTTTGGCTGGGAATTGGTATTGTGTGTTTGTGTATGATATTCCCTTCCCAAGATCTTTTCGAGCTGGCCATTGATTGATTCCGGCTCCTAGATAACAGATGAAGTCGTGAGTGAGTAAACGACTTGATGGATGTAATCATAATGGATGGAGCTTGACTTTTGAGCGGTGCGGGGAGCTTCAAGCCTAATTGGGTCTAGCGTGCTATACATGGCAATTAGGGTAGATGTTCTGGATTCTCCTCTCTGCCCTTTCATTTACTGCATACTTAACAGCAGTACCGGGTCTTCCTGGTGCACGAGAGGATCTTTTTAAGAGAATCAACCTATATCCTTGTGATACTTGGAAAATCCTCTCAAGAGCCAGCTACGTCGTGGGATCACCAACACACCAAGATTATCAACCCGTTTTTGCCTCCACAACCAGTTCCCATGCGTGACTCCAGGAAGCCAGCTGTGGTCATATCGATTGTAAGAATTGTCTGACACTCAATTTGTCGTAAGGAACCGACCTCTTGATTGAATGGTTGGCCAGGAATGCTATTGAAATGACTTTACATGGCACGTCATTCCACGGCTATTCCGAGCGAATCATTTTGTATGCGACACGCCGCCTGCCATTTGCATGAGCGAACAAGTGGCATCCTATAACTTCCAGGTGGATATTACGAGTTGAACGATAGTCTAAGATTATCTATACCGGATTGGAAAGACTACCTTCCAGCGTCGCGTCTATATACAGGATGATTGGTCACACTTCCATGGTAGGCGGGCATCTCCGACTTGTAGCTTTGTCAAAGATTCTCCTTCCATCAGATGGGCTGTTTTGCGTATGTTGAATTATAATAGTAATAGGTAAGTGGGACTTATGGAATGCCCTGGTAGCTCTGCGAACGAAAAATATATATCCAAGCGTCAAACTAACCAACGTACTCAACATCCACCTCAGAGTCACTGGGAACAGACGCAGAAGTCAAAACCTTGCCGTTTTGAGAAATATCCAAAAGGTCAGCATCAGAGGTACCGACACTGCCACCATCAGCGGTACCAGCAGCAGCGTTTGTAAATGCTACCTTGCCAAAATCGGCAAAGGAGACCTGGCTGCCATTAGATTCAAAGTCTTCGACGATCCATTCAGCGTTTTGGCCACCGAGGGTAGCGGTTGAAGATGGTGCTGTGAGGCTTTGGGTGACTGATTGACCGTTCGACAAGTTTTCAATGACGGCGGAACCGGCCTTGTTACTAGTCGACGTGACGGTGATTTTGATGTCATCTCCGGTGCCGATGTCGATATCGGAAAAGTCGTATGCGTAGTCGGGGTACCATTCGTACCAGGCATCGTAGCTAACCTCTCCAGATGTCGAGATACCAAAGTCGACACCAGTCTGTAGAATGGCAGCGGTGTAAGTATCACCATCGATTCCAACCCATGCAGAGGCGTAAGAGTCTTGTGTTGCCCCCGAAGGCAACGCTGGTTCCGGAACAGTAAATTGAGCCGTCACAGAAGTGAAAGTTGTTCCCGAAGGCGGCGCCGTGAGAACGCCGCCAGACCAGTTAGAGCTGTAGTCGACATTCGTACGATTGGCGACCGCATCGTCGTCAACATCGAAGGCAGGGATTTTGGGACGGGTCAGTCGCGTCATTGCGCCGCGAGCGGCCACTCGAGCAGCAAGTCCATGGCCACGAGTAACTGCTGCAGCGGCAGAAGCTGCGAGGAAAAGGATATGCGAAAGAGCGACTGTGGAAGCCTTCATCGTGAGGGATGTCTGACGGTTTGGCTTGGGCACGCGTAACGCTGGACAGCTTTCAAACCTGGTGGCTGCTGGGCAGATTATATAAATGAGGGCAGTCAGGCAAATTAGCTTGAGTCTGGTGGCCCTAGATCCATTTACTTATACATCATTTTTTGCCAACCACCTATGCCAAGCCTGGGGGTCCTGCTGTGGCATGAGATGCACCTTGGTTGTGTAGAGTATGCAGGATCATGTCGTACCTGATTCTTGGTGTCGCACGATGGCCTATCCATACCGACGATGGATCTGCATCTGCATGATCTTGCTTCCAGCGGTAGGTCTAGCCTTTTTTTCAAAAAAAAATAAGCTTTGATTACGCCTATGACAGAATTTTGCCTCGTTAGTTTCTCCGAATTCTTAGTCCTAGCCAGCATCGTCAGAGAAGGCCGCAATATCCGATAGTAAGTCGTGTGATAAGCTAGAAGAGAAATTTAGCCTTAATGAACTCTAGTCCTTGGGTCGCCCCCTGGAGGCATGTGTTGCATTGATTAGGGTCAACTGTCGTGCGGACTGAGGAATTCAGGCCTGCTACAATAGCGCCCCTGAGAGGAATGTTGCTTGGTAAACACGATTTTTGTCAACCCGCGGCCCGCAGCCTCAATAAATCAAACCAAAATTACCAAAGATTGAAGTCTTATGGCCAACGTGTGGTGCCAGAATGGGGACTTTGTCAATAGAGTGATTGCCATTGTTGTTGTTGTTGTTGTTGTTGTTGTTGTTGAAGGAAGGGAGTAAGCATTCGCAGTCGCGACTCAGCAAACCCTTCCAATATATGGAAATTCAGGCATCAAGGCAATCAACTGGCAGGAATGCGTAATCTCTGTGACTTGAATTTGATCAATCACGAAGTCCCTGAATTTCCTGATCGACTGGACAGTCCAGATCTCAAGATCGACACTGCATGTAATTCTGGAGGGAATACCTTACAAGTTTGATCATCATGCATTCATCGTCAACGGAAATGCGGCGTCGCAATTGTGCACAGGATGTATCGAGCAATAGCAAGGGAGAGCCAAAGAACGTATGAGACGCCAAGTACACTCAAGCTAATACTGTAAACCCGTAGAAAGTGTTGATGTTTTCTAAAAAGCGGTCCAGGGGCGTCAACATCATACCAACTCGTAATAAAGACCCGTCATCAATTCGAACCATCTGCTTCAGATCCAACATTTTATGCAACATCCCACGCTCTTCATGCCAAAATAATCATATGGTTCAATAAACCATCAAGAACACCAAGCTGCTGCAGCGTGCTTTAATGCTTTCCTCAAGCGGCCCAGGTCTTCCTTTTGTAGACAGAATTCATTGGTCATCTGCTCAAGTTCTTGCTTCAAGGCTTTCATCCCGATGTTCTTTTTATTGTCAAACAAGACAGAATCCTCACCTGGCCGTTGCCCTAGCAGCTTCTTCCGAAGACGGCGGTTCTCATCGACCAGTCGTAGAGTGATTCGATTGCGAGCTTCGATCATCACACTGACTTGATATATGTACTTTTCGACCGGTGAAAGTATGGCGCACTGTTTACTTTCGTCTTTCCTTGAAAGATAGGGTTTTTTAGTCCGGTAACAAATCACTTTTATAATCAAGGCGACAAGCATGAAGCAGCTCATTACTGAAGTCCACATTTTCTATCAATCGAGGTGTGGTTTTTAAAACAGCCAAGATGAGAAAAATTTCTGATCCGTTCGTGCGCCTTATCTACATACTCTACCTAGGCAGGTACCCGATTTTCATTATTGCAGACGTTTGAAATGCATATACGGCTCAACTTTAAATTCTGGCGGACTGCAATCATCCAAAATACCCTCCTATGATGCTCTGCACCGGATCTTTTAAACCTTATCTCTTCAGCCTCATGACTATGGAAGTATTATCATCGAAGCATGATTACCGAAGATGGACAATGTTTCATCAACACCTCCAAATAGTAGAAAGGATGCGCGATAATTCAATGTGTGCCTTCGGTGCAATTGACCCGCCTCATTAGCCCTAATCTCGGCTTCAATACGATAAAGCCTAACAAGACGTCAAGAATAACGGATGCATAGGAGTCGACTTTCTCTTCCCGGGGATTAACTACTTATTTCACAAATCAAAGAGAAAAAAAAAAGAAAAGAAAAAAAAAAGAAAAAAATACTGCATTAACATGCAACGGAGGATCAGCACGACTTTGGTGGCTCTGAGCACATCCCTTCTCGATACTCCAGACACAGCGCATGGTACAGCCTAATCGGGATAGCCTCAAAATGCAGACGGGGCATGACGTCTGTAATTTAATATTGCATATAAAACAACACAGAAAGTCAAAGATAAGTGAACATAATTGAACACATAAGTGAACAAGATTTAACAGACTTCTATACACATACATATCATTCCAATAATGGGGTTCAAACCCTTCGTTGAGGGCCCCGTACGGCCCAAACAAGTCCTCTCCCTCGGCTTCTACCGCACGGGCTCCCAATCCCTCAAAGAAGCCCTAACAATTCTCGGATACCGCGACGTCTTTCATTCCTCCGCCATGGCGTCGGACTTTGACAAATGGGTCGGAATGAGCAAGGCTGCAGACGACAACATCCCCTGTTTACCCTCATACACCGGCAAGGCTTGGTGTCGTGAACAGTGGAATGAATATTTCGGGCCCTGCGAGGCTCTTACAGACGTAACGCCGTTTTCGGAGTCACTTCTAAGGGAGTACCCTGAAGCGTGTGTGATTCTAGTACACCGGGACTTTGACTCGTGGGTTAGAAGCTTCCAGGAGACGTTGGTGTTACCTTCGTCAGCCGGACTTCTGGCGTGGCTGAGTGGGCATATCATGGAGCCCTTTATAGGCCTGCATATCAGTCAGACGGCGTGGAAGATGTATATGGGACTATTGGGGGTGTCGAAGCTGGATAAGCTGCGAGACAGGTCTGTCATGCAAGCTGCTTATCGGCGCCACTATGACACCGTGCGTAAGACAGTCTCCTCTGATCGTTTGCTGGAGATTGATCTGAAGGAACTGGATTGGGAACCGCTATGTGCATTCTTAGGGAAGGATATTCCTGATCGGCCGTTTCCACGATTGAACGAATCGAGGGTGTTTAAAAATGAGCTTCGGGCGTTACATATTCTGTCGCTCAAAATGGCGCTTCTGAAAGCCTTCGCGCCTGCATTGGGTGTGATGGTTGTTATAGCAGCTTCTTTGTGGATGAAGTCAAGAGCCTGAATCAACCAAAACCCATACGAAGATCTTCTGAAGGCTTGAGTTGTCATAAGGTTTTTTCCGGATGTCATAAACGATTGAGAGCAGAGATATCTATGTACATACAAGTCCCTCAATCATATATTGAGCAAAACAATACTATCTATATTGAAATAGTCATGGGCAACACCACGGAAGCAACATGCCATTCAGCTGGCAGAAATAACATTAGATCCATGCAGACAAAGGATATCTGTGTTAAGAGGCAAGGAAAGGAATACACATGAGTTGGTTCATATCGACGTTAGTTGCGCAAAGATTTGATGTCCGATATAATACGCACAGCCAGAAAAAGAATTAAGCAGTTGTGGCTGGCTTCTCTTCAGTTGGTTCAGGGCTCTTGGAAGACTTCGACTCCTTTTTCTTCTTCTTGTCGTCCTTGCTCTTCTTGGTGGCGGCTTCAGCCATGAGTTGTTCAAAGGCTAGATAATCACCTTCCTCATCAGGATCGCGAGCAGCCTAACCTCAAGTTAGTGAAAGATAAAAACTTTTCAAGTACGTGGAAAATACCTTTTGGTAGATGGTTCCGGCAAGAACCAAAGCATGTGCGCGCTCAACGCGCTTCTCCAATTTCACTGACTTATCTCCCAAGACTTTGTCGCAAACGTCCCTGAGCACAGATTGAATCTCAAACTTGCTTCCCCGCCAGGCTGCTGCGAGAATCTTTCCGGTGACTTTCCGCTCGTATTCGGCCTTCTTTTCATCTGTCCAGTCAGCACCTCCCTTTTCCTCCAACTTGGCCATTTCTTCCATGGTCATTTGAGCATCGATGGCAGTAGAGATGGTTCCCCACGTTTCTTTGGCTAGTGTTCCCTTGTCCTTCAGACGAGAGAAAAAGCCTGAAATACCCAAGAACTTTTGAGATTTGAGGAACGATGTAGCCTTTTGTAAGTAGGTTTGTCCAATGGCGTGGAGTATCTCTAGACCAAATGACTCCATTTTCAAGTTTTCAACTTCGAGACGGATCTTCTCCTCGAAAGCGTGTGTGACTTCCGGACCTTTGTCGGTCTCTGTCCATACACTGATGCGATCAATAAGCTTGCGCACAAGAGTGTCGACTCGCTCCTGACGAGCTACGCGACGCTCCTCTTCATATTGAGCTAATCGCTCTTGTTGTTCTCGGGTCAATCCGCCCTTCTTCTTTTCCTTCTTGCGCAGCTCCTTCTCTTCGGCCGTCAGTCCAGCAGCCTCCATTCTCGCCTCTTCCTCTGACTTTTCCATGATGGCCTGTTGGCCCCAGTTGCGTCTGGGGGTGCTTGTGCCGGAATTGGTACTCGATTCAGGGATGGGCGTTGCGGTAGCTGAATCAGCTGGCGCAGCCGGTGGTGCAGGAGGTGCGGACAGTGTCTCACCGTGCTCACCGTGCGTCTCTTCGTCGTGTGTATTGAGTTTTTCCTCAGCGGATGCTGCCAATTCTTCTTCCTCCATCTGTTGCATTGTAATATCCATAGTGGTGGTCAGGTCTTTCATCAACGAGATTTCTCCAATGAGGTCCACAAAGGCCTCGCCGCCGAAAATCATGGTAAAGAACTGTGCCGGGTCCTCTGTTGATACTGTCAATCCACCTATATCCATTCGGACTACCCAAAGTATTTGCGAAGAATCTTACCGAAACCACCGCCGGGGACGGCCTGGTCTTTGCCGAACTTGTCATATTGTTTTCGCAGTTCCTCATTGCTCAGGACTTGATATGCTTCTCCGATCTGCCATGGGTGATGAGTTAACCTCTGACTCAAGAATATACAACGTATATGGATATATATATATATATATATACATATATATATATATTTTTTTTTTCGCGACACCGGCTACGTCAGGACTGTGAGGGTGGTGCGTACCGCTTGGAATCGGGCATGCGCTGTTTCATCTCCAGGGTTTTTGTCTATGTTCAGACCAAGAGTCAGCCAATATTAGCACATCGCATATCATTCTGCCTAGGCTGTAACGCACCTGGATGAGTGGTGATAGCTAGTTTCCTATACGCCTTCTTGATCTCAAGCTCAGTTGCCGTTGGCGGCACGCCAAGTGCATCATAGTAGGTGGTGTCAACAACCATGGTAATTCAGGTCCCAGGATGTGTATGAATGAATAGAAACTGATCGTCTAGGGAATAGCGGGCTTTTAAACAGGACTATCGCAGAAGTAGATGTACAGCAGAATTGAACAAACGCTGAGCAGTCTTTATCTGCCTGGCACAAACTGATTCAATCAAATTATGATTCTTGTCCGTCCAAGTGTTGAGGTCATGTTTTTCCCTCCCCGCCATGTTTGCACTGTTTGCTAGGTGATTCCGTCAGGCAACCACCGACGTTCCAAGGTGTCGAGGCATCCAGGAGCCAAGGCGTGAAGGCCACGAGCGCGCCCAGATGCCAAGACGCGCTCGGGCAGCTGAACTGACTTTACCGGGCCGGGCGTTGTTCCGTGCTTTCCCCAGTTAGATTTAGCACCCCCTTTTACTTAGTCGCATTTCCTCCCGGCTAAATTTTTCGCTTAACAACGTCCTTCTCTCTCCTCTCTCTCCTCCCCATGTTCTTCTTTCCTTCTTACGCTTTTGGGTGATGGGGCAGTTAACGATTTCATTATTTTAATCTTATTAGCAACTCTATTGTCTCAATTCCCGATATCTCTTCATTCATCACAGCACCATTAAATTGGTTGGCATAGCTGTCTCCGCCGTCGTATTCGTCCAAGTGCTGGAACACGAGAATACAGCGCGCAACCGCCATCATGGGTTTGCTTTGGAACATCGCATACTACGCCTTTCATCCGTCAGAGCTTAGATCCATTGTGCAATGGTATGTTGCCACAGAGATTCTACCACAACCTATCATTATCGCTGATGTAACTAAATTACAGGAAAGTATGGCACAACCCTCCACACGAACGTGATGCTTCTCAGGATCCTGCAACACGGAAAAAATGCTTCCAATTTTTGAATTTGACGAGCCGAAGTTTTTCGGCAGTCATTATGGAGCTCCATCCTGAGTTGCTTGTTGCCGTCACCGTTTTCTACCTTGTTCTGCGAGGACTGGATACCATCGAAGACGATACGTCTGTACCTCTCGACGTGAAGGAGCCTCTGTTGCGAGATTTCAAGAATATCATTGAGAAGGATGGTTGGACCTGGAATGGCAATCGACCTGAAGAAAAAGACCGTCAACTCCTGGTCGAATTTGATAATGTGATTGCTGAGTACAAGGCATTGAAGCCAGCCTACCGCAAGATCATCAAAGATATGACTGATAAGATGGGCAATGGCATGGCTGACTTTGTCCGAAAGGCTGAAACTGAGGGAATTAGCACACAGACTATTGAAGAATACGATCTGTACTGTTACTATGTGGCCGGTCTTGTTGGAGATGGTCTCACTCAATTATTCGTGGAAGCCCAATTTGGTAACCCTGGATTGTTATCGCGACCCAACTTACACAAGTCAATGGGATTATTCTTGCAGAAGATAAACATCATCCGCGATATTCGTGAGGATCATGATGACCAGAGACATTTCTGGCCCAAGGAAATCTGGTCCAAGCATGTTGAGAAATTTGAAGATTTATTCGATCCCCAACACAAAGAAGCTGCTCTTAATTGCAGCTCTGAGATGGTTCTCAACGCTCTTGAGCATGTCGACGAGTGTCTGTTCTATCTTGCCGGTCTTCGGGAACAGAGTGTTTTCAATTTCTGTGCCATTCCACAAGCAATGGCTATTGCGACTTTGGAACTCTGCTTCCGCAACTACTCTATGTTTGAGCGTAACATCAAGATCACAAAAGGTGATGCTTGTCGGTTGATGTTTGAGTCGACGCAAAATCTGCGTGTATTGTGCGAGACATTCCGCACATATGCCCGCAAGATTCATCAGAAGAACACGCCCAAGGATCCTAACTTTGTGAAGATTAGCATCGCTTGTGGTAACGTAAGCGAACATTTATTCAAAATAGCGCTGCAAAATACTGATTGATTTTGAACAGATTGAGAAATTCATTGAGACACTCTTCCCTTCGCAGACTGCTGCGGACGCCAAACTCAAATTGTCTGGTCAATCCACGGAAGACGAGGAAAAGAAGAAGCAACAAGATAAGGAAGCTTGGGAGGACACCAAGATGATGATGATGATTATGGGCAGCATTATCACTTTCATCACTGTCTTATTGGTAAGCAGACATTTCTGATACGCAACAGAAAGCGGTCTAACATGATATAGTTTGGTGCGGCCTGGTTTTTCGGCGCGCGATTCGACCTCGCCTGGGCAGAACTCACAAAGGGTAACTTCCGACCGCCTAATAAGATCGAGCATGCAGAATTATAGCATCACGATCGATATGCAGAGGAGGCGATACTCCTCCCAAACCTGCTTTAATCTTTTCTTCCGCAGGGACGGCGTGTTTTACCCTCATCATTGACGAATCTGTACGGTTACCCTAATGTAATATAACTAACAACCAAAGCGTCAGCTGTACTATACTGATTACATGAGATTCCTGTTCTCTTTTCGATCATTTCTCTGAGGAATAGCACGGATGTCAAATTGCGATTCAGCCCTTTCATGGCTGCAGTTGTGCCGAAGAAGTGCTTACATCGAGTTACATTGTCGAGGACGTACTAGATGTTTGCCTGATCTACTTTAGTGTGGGCAGTGGCAAACATCCATTGAGGAACCGATACATACCGTAGACTTATATAGCTCGTAGACAATGAAAGATTGGCCTTTTTGATTCTTGTATTTAAGCTCATCGCTATCAAGTCCGTTGAGATGCCCCTGCCCGCGGCACGATTTGTTTGTCAAGCACGATAATGGAGTCTCCCAAATCTTGCATGAATATGTGTCAAGGCGACCAGGCAGAACACTAACAATAAGTCCGATGTATGTTCGTATATTCTCTCGAGCTCTCAGGCCGAGCTTTTATGCATTGTGTGTGCATGGCTTAGGACTGGCTGCTTATCAATTAGATCTCAATTTACAGTAATCTCGATCCGTGCTGTCGGATCGGCCACTCGGCAGTAGTCCGCACGTGGATTGCCGACCCGCCTTGCAACATTAAGTATTTCTTCCTATATCTGCACCAAGTATAATTATTACCTTCTCTAGGCAATCAAAGCCAATATCGACTAACATATTTGGTTCCCTTTTTTTGGGTATTGACACCGTCTCTGAAGCGTTGTTGCGTTGAGACTACTGCAATTTCCTCGTCCCCAGTACTTGCCTCTTACGGCAAGAATTTTCACCTGGCCCGATCAAGTGTAGCATGCGCTTCGCCTTATGTTCGGCAAGCATACAGACTAAGATTCCATCACTCCTGGGCGTTAGAACTATTGTCTCGGCACGTAGAGTCTGTTTTGGAGTCAATCAAAGATTTTCGACATCAACATACATTCGATCGGGCGCTAGAGACTATTACATGCGCAGCAGCGGCGGCAAAATGAGTGATCAATGCGACACCAACAACTTTAAGAACGCAGCTTCCTCACAGGGCGCTGAAGTCAATTGCGAACAGCCGAAACAGGGCCGTCCTAAGCTCACAGCTGCCGAGTTCAGGGTATACAACCGTCTAGCTGAGCACATGGATTACTTTGTATGTATATTGACAGACAGCATCACCAATAAGACGCTGGATCGCTAACAGAAACCATAGCACAATCACTTCCGCCACAGCTGGAATGAACTATACACAGCCTGCTGCAACAACAAACGCCCCTCTGGCGTCTCAATCCGGCAATTCCTCAACATGGGCACACAATTCCTCTCCCAACTAAATATGCATCATGGCATCGAAGAACAGCACATATTTCCTGTTTTAGCGAAGAAAATGCCAGAGTTCAAAAAGGAGGTCCATCTACTCAAACAGCACAAGGAGATTCATAAAGGTATGGACAGACTTGAGGCGTATTTGATGGATTGCAGATCGGGGGAGAAGGAGTTGAGGTTGGATGAGATGAAGAAAGTTATGGACTCCTTTGGGAAGGTGTTGTGGGATCATTTGGATGATGAGGTTAGGACATTGGGTGCGGAGAACATGAGGAAGTACTGGACACAGGAGGAGATGAGGAGGTTGCCTATGTGAATGACCCAGTTTGATTTAGTACTTAATTTTTGGTCAGCGTTGAAACTTTTATACCTCGTCTAATCACGAATGATTCACTTCACAAAACGGAACCACACTCTGTGATAGCTGCAAGCAGGTAATTAAATTCAACCTGCTTTCTCTCATCTGAAGGACTAAGGTTCATCCCCGATTTTCGACAAGCATTTACCCCCTATACACATGACTCATTCGGACGAGTATTGACCAAATTACCGTCCACGTTGGAGGTTTATTCTATGTCTAGGTTGAGAGGTGGACAAAAGTGCAAAACTCCTTAAGTAAAATCTTCCAAGATTGTCAAAGCTTGTCAGAACCCGATCCTGTTATCAACAGAAACCTGGGGATGTATTTACATGGGACAACCTTCCACAGAGCAGGCACTACATCATACCAGACCACAAATCAATGGATCAACTAGTCTCTTGACGATGATTGTCTGACGACGATAGTTGTGCTCAGTGAGTGAAAGCGGCGCGACGTGAACATTATGTGTCGAAGAATTGAAGAGAAATACAGTATAGATACGTACATAGACGGATCTCGATAATACCAGCACGTTACGCAAATTACGTGGTCGATCTTCCGTCGATACACGCTAGTCCGAAAGATCACTAGTAATGTAATAATTGCACAGGCACCAACGGCCCGTCGCCGACGTTGTTTCTATATTTGTCGCTTTCTATAGGGCGCGATATTCAGATGCTCAACATCTTTTTCCTTCTCAACACATTATGCATCGTATTAGGTGAAAATGGAGGATGATGGAGATAGCTCGAACCCAAAGGAGCACCCAAAGGAGCGCGCGGGGGAGTCTGATCCTCCGCCATCGCAGGAGCATAAATCTCTGAAATACTCGTTGCTAGGACCGTCGTTACTCAAGGCTGGACAAGACACGGTTGACCAGCGCAAGGTAAGTATTCATCCTGCCTGTTGAAGTACATTTCCGCCTACTTAACAAAGAATGCAGGTCTCCGAAATAATATATAATGCCTCTAAAGGCTCAAAATTCTTCAACCATGAAGAAGCCAGAGACAAAGTTCTCACCGAGAAAATCGAGCAAATCCTAGCTCGCAAGGCTCGTCTGGAAAAGCTTGATCTATCGGCTGATCTTCGACGCGCCGATGAATACATAGCTGAGCTTGAATTGAGTCGAGACCTATCTCAGACCGTAGTTCACGTCGATTGCGACGCCTTCTTCGCTGCCGTCGAGGAGCTGGATCGGCCTGAACTCAAGAATTTGCCCATGGCCGTCGGCAAGGGTGTGCTTACAACCTGTAACTACGTCGCGCGCAAATTCGGCTGCCGCAGCGGTATGGCCGGCTTCGTCGCAAAAAGACTTTGCCCTGATTTGATATGTATCCCGCAGAATTACGGAAAGTATACTGCCAAAGCAGAGGAAATTCGTGCCATCTTTGTGGAGTATGATCCTTGTTTCGAGAGTGCGTCGATCGATGAGGCGTATCTCAATATCACGGCTTATTGCGATGAGAACAATATGGATCCGCGAGAGGCGGTACAGCAAATGCGCTCGAGAATCGCCGAGGAGACTAAGATTACTGTCTCTGCGGGTATCGCGGCGAACACCAAGCTTGCTAAAATTGCTTCAAATCAGAACAAACCCAACGGTCAATTCTTCATCCCGAGTGAGCGTGAAGCCGTCATGGCGTTCATCAAGGATCTACCGGTCCGTAAAGTAAACGGGATCGGTCGCGTCTTTGAGCGCGAATTGAGAGCAATTGGCATCGAAACGTGCGGACAGATATATGCACACCGAGCATTCTTGAAGAAATTGTTTGGCGAAAAAGCCTTTCAGTTTCTGATGCAGTGTTACCTCGGTCTAGGAAGAACTAAAATCCAACCAGCAGAGGACTACGAACGGAAAAGCGTAGGAACCGAAAGCACGTTCTCAGAAATAAGCGACCCGGACGCTATCCGGGCAAAGCTCCGCTGGGCAGCCGATGAACTCGCAAGGGATCTTGCGCGAACGCAGTTCAAGGGGCGGACACTTGTTCTGAAGATAAAGCTCCATACTTTTGAGGTGTATACGCGACAAGTGGCGCCTCCGAAAGCCGTGTGGTTGGCGGACGATTTGTTTGCGTACTCGTTACCGATTCTGGCAAAGTTGCAGAAGGAAGTACCGAATATGAGGTTGCGATTACTAGGATTGAGGTGTACACACCTCGTTAGTACGAAGAAAGTTGGTCTCGATTTCTTTGGGTTTCAGGCTGTCCCGAAGCCATCACTTGGTACTACCGCTCCTGCTCCTGCTGCTGTGGACGCAGAGGATGCGGATTTTGGAGAGATACTGAATGATTCCAACGATCAGCAACGCGTTGGAATTGTAGAGGCTACAACGGAGCAAGAATTCGAAGACGCCGCGCGCCAGGAAAGAGAAGACGACATGGAAGTTCTCGAACAGCTCAGTCAAGAAGATGCCACCAATCTAAACGCTTCCCTACCAGACGGAAGATTCCCTACAAGAACAACAGCACTTCCACTCGAACCAGAACCAGAACTCACCCAGCACTGGACCTGTCCCATCTGTTCCCGACCACAAGCCGCCGACGATAAGAAATTCAACGAACATGTAGATTACTGCCTGTCACGGGAAACGATCAAAGAGGCGGTCCAGACTTCCTCTTCCTCATCGACGGCCACCGATTTTGAGCAATCCACTAGACATCCGAACGACCATGCAAATATGTTGAGCAAAGAACAATTCTCAAGGAAGAGAAAGACGAATACCGAGACAGATCCACGACAGAAGAGACTGTTTTTTTCATAGAAAATTGTCTCCTAAGCAGCTATATATTGTACATAGAACTAATGAATTCATGATATCGAGCTTCGCTTTCGATTTATACAAATCTAGCCATCATACATAGCTAAGCAGACAAAGATAAAAAGTAGGTCTCTTTTTTCCCTTCCGTTTCTAGGTTCAAAGTTCACACATTATGCCTCTTAAGGTGGGGGGTATCATACAAAACAAAGTGGAAATAGTAATGGCAGGATAATTGATCGGCAGAACAGAGTGGCGATGCTGACAGTACGTCTGTGGAGGTATCATATATATGTGTATAATGTCAAAAGTAGGGCTGAACACAGGATGTGAAGAAAAGGAAAAGAAGACGACGAGTCGAATCAAGCGCCATGCTTGTATGAAATCGCTAAACCAACAGTAAAGAGCATGAAGGATAGATAATGCTTGCTTTAAAAAAGAAATAAAAGAGTGATCACGAGAAGGCCATTGGCCGAAGGGAAATCCAATCACATGTTCAGGCGAATGGAATCGAAACGAAAGGTTGAGATCCAGTCTCAGTGTCCTGCCTCTAAGCTGGGATCGACTGCTTCTCTCAGAAGGCTGTTTTCTTCAAGAACGTCATCAAGAGCATCAAGGGCAGAGAATTCGAAATCACCCCGGACCTCTGCTGCAGGACTCAAAAGACCATGACCTCTATCGAGCTCTTCTCCGAGCTCGTCTGGGTCAAGGACACGCCCACCGATCTCTATATCGTTCACGTGGACATTGTACTCCAAGGCCTTTTTACCTTCTTTGATAAGTTCTTCGGTCCATCCAATGCATCGCTTCAAGCTCTGATTGAGTTTCTGGCTATCGATGAGCAATTCTTGATGTTTGGCAAGATCGAGCATGAATTGCTTTTCGTCATCTACGCGACGACGGGAGTCGTGCTCGGCTAGACTGTTAGGGCTAACGAGTCCATCGTCCAGTGAATCTTGATCACTTTCTTCCGATAATTCATCGTTCGAATACATAGAAGAAAGCTCACTGACATCTCCAGTCTCGCTGACTACCGAAAGCCCACCCCCAGAAGTAGACCGTAAGGAAGTCGTGATAGATAAACGACCTGAGCGACTGAGACGCCGAAATCTACGCAACTCTGCGTTCTGTTTTCGTAATTCACGTTCAAGCGTGCGGTTGATAGCCAAAAGAGAGGAATTGCTGATTTCAAGGTCCAGGACCTTTCGCTCTGTGCGCGCATTGATGGCATCTTCGCCAAATGCATTCGGTCCTCCGTCGGCTTTAACAGGGCTTTGAGGTACAGTGTACGGATGGTCTCGGTGATCGGTAAGATGAATGAGAGGATTCGAAGTAATCAGAGGACTTTGAGAAAGTTGTTCAGGAGGACTGCTCAATGGCTCGGGAAGAAACGGTGAAGACGTAGTCGGTGTGACACGACGAGACGTTATGCGCGGAGAAGGAATGTTCGTTATGGAATCGACACTGCATGACTTTCGATGTGTAGGATGTGGTGGGAGCTGAGGCGTTCGAACAAGTCCAGGGGAGGGTTGTTCACTTAATGTCGTCGTCCTGGGCATAGCAGCTTCTTCAATATTAGGACTTGGTTGAAGGCTGCCTTCTGATGATGACCGAGAAATGGGGTCAACTAGCTGCGCAGTCCGAAGTCTAGGTGAGAGCACTGACGGGCTCTTAGCACCGACGGGTAGGCGAGACGATCCTGTTGAGCGTCGCTTTGATGGCCCTCCTTTACTAGAGTCATCCGTTTGACTATCTTGGTCATGCGAGCCATCTGCGTAGAAAAATGTCGATGTTTGTGCGGGCTTCGAGAGCGTGCGAGGTCGTGCTTCTGCTTCGTGAGACCCAGTGGAGCGAGCTTGGTCAGCGTGGAAGAACTTTGAGGAAGTCGAATGCAATCCTTCAGAAGACGGAGGTGGACGAGGCAGCGTTTTCGATCCGGGCCCATCGGTATTAGATGTTCTAGACACTGTTGATTTAGATATTTCTGATCTTGGGTAACCGCGGACCGGACTTCTTTCAGTGCGCATATACCCTGGGGTAACAGGGACAGTGGGTCGGGATGTAAATGATCCAGCGTGTGGCGCAGACGACGTGATCTCCGGAGAGGAAATGTAACCATCTCTTCGACTTGTCCGAGGACCAGACCGCGGAGTTATATTGTAACCAAGGTACGTTGGATCTGGGGTTGCAGCATCTTCCCGAGGCGGTGGGATGACCGATGAATCTGGCCGTTTTGGGGTCTGGGTATTTCCAAGGTGCGCGAGGCGAGGAGTCAATGGTAACGAGGACTTTGTAGTCGGTCTAAAAGCTGAGCTCAAGGTAGGCGTGAATGGTTTGGCGGGGATGCCATTGTGATGTCTCTCTGAATTCGCGGACGGAGTAGGCATGGCGGGTCGGGTGACAGGAGAGCGGCGAAACTGATCGCGCATTATGGCATTGAGCAAGAGTGAGTGACTGTACCAGCATGACGACTCAGAACCAGAGTCGTAAATTCACTTTTTTGTGTACCCATGCGGCGCCAAAGATGTAGAGATGTGCAGAGGTGAGTGTTTTAAGGAGTCAGAGATGATGGCCGTTTCTGACGGAATGGGACCACCTCAAAAACATCATCCTAGATCTGGTTAGCGCCGCGGGCACCGATAAACACGTGAATACTCTTTTGTGATTGGACAAGTCGAGTATGATCACTTTACAACTACGAGATGGAGGAACACTCGTATTTTATTGTTGTGAGTAAACTTGATTCATAAGCTACTTGATTGACTCGGCAATCCTAAGCCAAGGACCTTCGACTTCGTTAGACGCTGTGAAGAGCATAAGGGAAATGGCAACCCCTCATACCCCGAGCCCTGACAGAAGCCCTAACTCGGCTATCCTCCTCTGTGATCGAAGGAAATGCCCTTCTGAGAACACACTTCCGTACGCCCCCTGTTTGTAGTCTCGTGAGTACATGGAATCTAGTTGTTCTTAGTGGCACAAGGCATCGACTTTTGTTATCTGTTCCTTGACCACCGTGATAATTCCGTTGACACAGTCGTAAATATTCGCTCTCCTTGGTATTACGAGTCATAGCTCGAGTTAACACAAGATTTCATTCATACTCGGGCAGGAGTATGGAATTAGCAAAGCCTCTGACATCAGACGAGGTGTCATGATGCTTCGAAGCAACTAGGTGGTCCCGAGAGAGTCAAAAACAACGGATGAGGCATGGTTGTTGACATAGAGGCAGCATTAGTCGCGCGGTGAGGAGCAATGGATGTCTGGGACCTTACAGACGAAAATCTTAAATACCACAAAGTATGAATGAGAGAAGCCGCGTCTCATGTAGTGTAGCAATAGAACATCTAGACTGGGTTCTAACAAGAGTTGGAATGTCAAGTCGGCTCCATAATTACCTAGGTACACACTTGCAGGGTGACAAATTTCGTTTGCAACCTAATAGTGAGCTTTCAAAGCTGGGTCACCCATTGTCGCTGAAACCTCCCTCAAGCTTTTGTCAAATCTCAGAAACATATCAGGTGACCTTAGTACTCCAATGTATATTGTGTTCCGAACCGGCAGGATTTGTAGTGACAATCCCTGGCAGAAGAACCCGTGGTAATTCCACGTTTGATCAACCAACACTTGGACATGTCCATTTAATCTGATCATTTCTTTTGATACCATATAAAAAGTCTTGAGATACTTGACCTTGATGGTGGATACTGCTCAGCCTTGTAACGAGTTATGAACTGAGGTTAGTGCAGGTCGGATATGTATCGTGCGGCACTGTCGGCAACCACACGAAGCAATATCCGAGAGCTCCCTCAGTCAGAAAAGGGAAAAGAAGAATCTCAAGACATGAAGCGCTGTATCTCCTGGCTGGCATTGTAGGAGGGAAACTGCGGAAATCAACTTCGTCTCTCAATGGAAGGGAAAGGGGAGGTTAAGGTGTATGCGCTACGGAATAAAAGTACAGGACTTTGACACCATCAAGTCGAATACATGGGGATCAACTCAAACATAGGTTACTTAGCTGCGATATTCGGGACTAGTGATAAGTGTCATAGCACCTAGCAATTTAGATTAAAATCCCGTGGAACGAGACACCAGGGTTTTCCGATCTTATATATTCTGATCCAATATACACCGCGATTGCAAGACCATTCAAGGTTTTCAGCTATCCTCTCTCGGTCCGAAATTGAATGGAAGCAGCACACCTCCAGCTCCGAGGAACATGTCGTGTGCTTTCTGCCGAGAAATTACCTAAATAAGCAATTTCTTTAGTGTATCACGAACGTTCAAGAATACCACGTTCAGAGGTTATCTAGAGCTTGCACTGAGTATTTTGTCATTTGCTTCAATAATCTGCATGGAAAATTAACGACTAAAATCTTTAGTAGGTTATAGTACATTCTAGTGCACCGGGCTATTTGAGCTTACATGGCAAATCATTTTGACACTAGAGTCCACGTGTAGCCCTAACAAAGAACGAGCCAGTTGCCATGATCACACCACAATCTGACCAATTCGGAAGTTTGGATTTAATATTCAGAGGACTCAGTATCGTACGTTGAAATTCAATTTTAGATCTTGAAGAAACATCAAGGCGGTGCCCGAACCGAGTATGTTTCCTTCAGCAATTCACACCCATAATGTCGCGAGCAGAAGATTCGCTGCTCAACAGCAAAGATGACTTGTTGGGAAAACCAGGGCAACTATACGCTAGCCGGACCATGGATCAGCGATGCTGGCAAGCGGCTCTCCGAGTTCTCATAGTGATCCCCTTGATCCTGTCAATAGTCTTGTTCATTGTCTATTTTCAAGACGTCGCCAAGCCTTTGAATCTCCTCGCAGGCAACACTACCAGGTCACAAACCCCAGAAAACACAGACCTGAAGCGAGATCTCGGAATCTTTCTACATCCAGAAGATCACATCTCACGCGAGCCAGGTGTCCTCCACTTCAACTGGAACATCACAAAAGCTATCATTGCTCCAGACGGTGTAGAGAAGAATGTTTTTATGATAAACGGTAAATGATCTCAAACAATATCAATCATGCAATATTCGAGAGAAAGCCGACTCATGTGTGATATCCACGATGACAGGTCAATTTCCCGGACCTGCCATTGAGGCACGATCTGGAGACATTTTAGAAATCAATGTCATGAATTCAGTACAAGATGGTGTTTCATTTCATTGGCACGGACTCCATCTGCGAGGTACAATATCCATTTCTTATCACTGATTTTCTCGAGATGTTGACACACAACCTTGATAGGGGCTAATCAAATGGATGGACCCGTCGGCATTACACAATGTGGTATAAAGCCAGGTGATAATTTCACCTACCGGATCCCAATCGGAGATCAAGCAGGAACCTTCTGGTAAAACCCCATTTTACAGATATGGCCCATCTCCTTGTCTGACCGCAAGACTCAGGTATCATGCACACTCCGAGGTCCAACGAGGGGATGGTCTGTACGGAGCTTTGATCGTTCACAATGATCCTGCGGAAGCAGAATCCTATGCATACGACAAGGAGCTCTTGCTGTTGGTTGGGGACTGGTATCACCGCCCAGCTGAATGGCTCCTTGCTCGGTTTCAAGACAGGACAAGTACGGGAAACGAAGTGAGCTTGCCTTCCCTACTGGTTTCCGCTTGGATCTCAAACTGCTCCTGGACGCATGCTTACATTGGCTACAAGCCCAATCCAGATTCACTTCTTATAAATGGATTCGGTCGCTTCGACTGCTCCAAGACAACTCATGGCAACCCTGTCAACTGCTCAAGCATCGAACCTCCGCAACTTTCACTTAAGAAAGAAATGCGCTATAAAGTGCGGCTTATCAATATCGGGTTGGTCATGAATTGCAACGTGTTGAGCCCTTTCATACCAGCCTCGATCACTGACTGTCTTTTGCACAGATCACTAGCCGGAATATCAATTACCGTACCTGACTCGGATATGAATGTCACATATGTTGACGGTGGCTTGCCGGTTATTGCTCCAGTTGCTAACTCTATTGGAGTTTTGTATCCCGGAGAGAGAGTGGACTTTAGCCTATCATGGCCAGACTCTGCTTTTGATACGGATACGCAGATGCTCATTGAAATAGATAAAGAGTAAGTGCTTCATAATTTTTATGTTTGCCTAAGCTGTCAGTAATGATTCTGATGAGGAACGCTAGAATGTTTATATTGAGCAACCCTGCTCTCGATCGCATACAAGTTTTCGTTCTCGAGGCTGAGTCTCATTCGCAGCAATTGACCGGCAACCAGACGGGTGCTGAGTTACGTCAATTGGATCTTGCTGAGCTAGAGGGTCTTCCATTGGGGAGCCCTCTCCCGGAACCTGAGGTAAAGTTCATGGTATATACTACTGTGCAGATTCTCAATGCGCTGGATGACGATATCAGAGCCCTTATTAATCGTACATACTGGGAAGCGCCCAGTGTACCACTTATTGCTTCGGAGAGAGATTCGTGGAGCAATCATCAACTTGTTCCCTGGACTGGTGACAAGCCCATCTGGGTAGAGTTGACCATCAACAATATTGATATAAATGGACATCCCTTTCATCTAGTATGCACCATGTCCCCAGTTTTTGGTCCTGCCTACCACCCATTGCTGACCTCTTTCAGCACGGATACGACTTCTACGTCGTCGGCGTCTATGAAGGACATAGCGGATGGAACGCTTACAATCCATTTGATCCTTGGTCATCGCCACGCGGTGGCCCATTCAACGTGGTGAATCCAATACGCAAAGATACTATCTTGGTCCCAAAGTCAGGATATGCTGTGATCCGATTCCTCGCAGATAACGAGGGTATATGGGCACTACATTGTCACGTTCTATGGCATCAAGCAAGTGGAATGATCATGGCATTGCAGGTTCTCGGGGATGAGAAGACGGGCTTCAGCGAGTACGCATCTGGGATCGATGCGTTGAAGCAATGCAGCACATAAGTTGTGTTTCGTATAAAAGACCATCTACAGAGGAGCGTCAGATGCTGGGACATGTGTTGCGTACGATAGCACGAAGTTTACAGGAGTCAATCAGACTTGTGTTGCTTAGGTGATATAAATCAGACCAAACCATTGGTGGAGTAGGATCTAGACTAAGCTGGGCACAAAATGCTACAAATGCAGCACAAATGGATGGATGAAATTACGTTCCTATGAAACATCTCATAGCATAAAGACAGATAAATGAATCATTCTTTCTAGCAAGCTTTGTATAACAAACGAAAGACCGAGTCTTTAGCAAGAGGCGCGGCGGGAGAATCGAATTCGGCAAGCTTACCTCCGTCCGAAACAGGGACTTGGTCATATTCGATTACACTTCGCAGCTTCTGCGCTTATGACAACGGTCTGGTCACGGAAGCATTCATGAAGTAGTCGTTGAAACAGCTCATCAGTATCCGCGTCAACGCTGCTTGTTGGTTCGTCAAGTATCAGGATTGATTCATCCTGCAACATTGCTCTCGCGAAACTGAAGAACTGGTGCTGTCCATGTGGAAATAGTCCAATCACTTAGGCGGAAGTCAAAATCAAGGCTGTAGAGGCGATGAAAATCGAAGGCGCTGTGGTGCTTTTGGAGAGGCACCACAGACAGAGGAATGCTAGCTATAAACCTGCATATATAGTAAAAGAAAACTACATAGGGTTTAGCACATATAAATATCTAAGATACTAATAGAGGTAGACTATACCAGCTTAAAAGTATAAAACAAAGCAGTAGATCAAAGCTCATCATCTTAACTATACAAGTATATCAAACGGAACAGTGCTATTATCAGTATCAGTGCCGCTAGGGCAACCAACATCAGACTCTCTTCAAACAGAACTTTATCACATTCCAATATCGCGCGTTAGCTAGACCAAGTATAATCAACATAACAAATGCCTTGAAGTTTTCTTGCTTGTGAGATCAAAGCCGCCACGACATCTTGGATCCCAGACCTGGACTCGAGAAGAGCCATCATGGCAGATGTCTCCCAGTATGTCCATGTTGATGTGGCTAGAATCTTTCAGAGTGCGTACCGTCGAATGTTTTCTTGACCTGCGCAGGGCAACAAGAGTGCGCAGCTTGATTAAGCACCCTTGATCGGTACTCCTTTGAACTATAAGACAAGTTATTGAGTAAGACTGTGGGATCGATTGTGGTAGATAACAGATGCATGAAGACTTTGGTGCCTACCGAAACAGATTGGCAAGGCACCTGTAGCAACATTCCTGCCTCGCCACTAGCTAGCCATATTTTGGAGACCCTGGCATGTGTCAATTGATCCTATACTCTGCCCGAAGCAGACAAAGAAGGAGTGCATGCATTGGCGTTTTCCCCTATTGATCGCACAGTGGGGGATCGACAATTTAATTCGTGCTTGATGCACATACATTATGAATGACTTTATGAAGAGACAACTGAAATTGCGCAGTCAGAGCCTTGAAAGTGCGAGCTCATTCGATTTTTCATTCTTCAATTGCCTGTGAGTGAGGTTCCGAGTAAGCAAGCATGAGTGGCGGTAGGTCATACTGACACTGTGATTACGGCCCTTGTGGAAGATGTTTAAACGGCAGGCCAGGCACCACTACCGGTAACGCCGCGCTGCTCTTTCCCCGACAATTAACCACGCTGTATCATGTGACCACGCGTCACACTTTCTGCCGCTTCCAGCTTTCCACCTTGGATGTTTTGTCTCTGCAGCGTCAACATTGGACGACCGTCTTTCGTCATCAGTTCCTCGCGTTTCTGATATGTGGGTGCTCCAGTCGGATGAAGATCTGCTCGGAGGTATGTCGAAACGACGCTTTATACTTGAACAGTCGCTGAAAGGCGGCAGGTAAACGTGTCTGGCTGAAGCCGGGGAAGAAATATCTCTTCGGTCGCATCAAGCTAGAGGGAGGTAAGATGTGAACTATGGAGCTCGATGGATATCATACGAGATATTGACTCATTTCTTCCAAGTCCGCCATGTCATTCAACATCAGTCCATATCGAGAAAGCATCTGGTGATCGAGGTTGCGCCCGTACAACCTGGTGACGGAGTACGTCCGTCCTCGCATATGAATCGGCGCTTGGCTGACCTACATCTAGGCGCATGTACACAAAAAGTCAAAGCTTATCGTCACCGATCAAGGATCAAAATGCGGAACGACTGTCGACGGCGTTCAGATTAAAGGGTCAAGCTTAGTTCTGACGGAGGATAAACATGCAATTCAGCTGGGCAAATATCCACACGCTTTAAAGTGAGGCGGATCAAGTGGCAATGGTTGTGCTTATAGTGGCTGCTAACCTTGGTTCTCCCTCCTTTTTTTTTTCTTTTAGGATAGAATGGCAACCGGTCGTACTGAGTTTCTCCTTTTCAACGAAAGAGCTCAAGGCGAAAGATCCACTTGGACCTGTGCGAAACCGACTCGAAGAACTCGATATCAAGACGATAATCCCCTACGTCGAAAAGACTACGCACGTCGTACAGAATAAGAGAAATACCGCCAAGGGGTTGCAAGCTTTGATCAATGCCAAGTTTATCGTCACTGATTCATACCTCGATGCACTGGTATATGCCGCCACCCCGAGTGACCTGGAGACTACGGAATCTCTTTCACCGCTAGAAATTGATTTTGATGCACACTGGCCTGATGCGAATCAGCACCTCCCTCCGGCTGGCAAAGAGCCCGTACAAAGACCAGCCGAAGCATTTGCTCCAAATACGGATCGAGCCAGGGTCTTTGAAGGGTATACGTTCTTGTTTTGCGATTCTGGCCAATTCGAAAATTTATCACAACCAATCAATAATGGTCATGGAAAGTCATTGTTATTCAACGTCCGGAATGGTCAGACGACTGCAGAAGAGCTGTTCCAATTCATCCGAAGCGCCGCAGGAGAGAAGGACATGGACAATCGACGGGATGGCCAAGGTGGAATCGTGCTGGTCAGATTTCGAGCGAAAGGCTATGAAGATTGGTCGATAGAACTGGGCAATCAAATTGCGTTGAGGATGGATCAGCGTGTCATCGAGCAAAGTGAGTTTCTCGATGCGATTCTCAATGTTGACGCCACATCGCTATGTCGATCTTTGCCGCGTGACGAACCATCCAGCGTGCCCGAACCCCCGATAAGAGGAAATACACGACAACATGTGCTGGAGGAAATTCCAGCGTCAGAAGCCGATGCATCTCAAGGGATCGCTACCCAACAAGAAGACACCACGATGAATGAACAGACGCAGATGCAAACACAAAGCAAACGATCAGCGCGATCACAAAGCCGGCCTTTCGTGAGTAGAATGAAAAGGTTTGACGACGGCTTCGACATGGAGGCCGTGCCCGCTTACCACTCTGACCCTATCGAAGCTGCCGAGGAAACCTTTGAACAATTGCCAAAGAATATCTCCAAACCGTCTCAGCAGCCATACGTGTCGTCAATAGAAGTCGAAGGACAAGAGGAAGAAGATGACATGGCCGGCCTCCTCCCCGGAGCGAGCGCAATGAAGCGCCGGAGAGTGGAAAGCGGTTCTCGCTCGTTTCGTGAACAGGCAATCAAACCAGATGAACCAAAACCGAAACGGCAGAAGGTGGATGTTATTGCGGAAGCTCGTCGCCATCGTGAAGGAGAGGAGGCGGCTGCGCGAGAACGAAAACAGGAGGCTGAAATTACCTTCCAAGAGGCTATCGAAGGAATGACTGTCGAAGACATGAAGAAGCTTGTTATCGTCGAAGAATACGAGATGCCCGTATGCAAAAAGGAATCCGTGGCCGTTGAGAAGACTGATCGGTGGGATGAGCGTTGGAATGGCCGCAAAAATTTTAAGAAATTTCGTCGAAAGGGTGATCCTTCCGTTGCTAGGTCTCGTATCCAAGCAGTCATTGTACCCTTGGATGAAGTCAAGCGTAAGGATTACGGCGTCGGCGACCACTATTGGGAGAGCAACGAGCGAGAAGACAGCCCGGAACCAATTTTTCGCCGTACGAGTCAGCAACAGACAACTCTCAAATCATCGAGTCGCACTGGTAGTCAAATTTCCATGGCTATCTCAGAAGAGCCAGCCACTGCGCTCCCAGTCAACCGTGGACATTCCGAAATTTCTCGCAACTCTGCAACGCCAGTATCACAACCAAGTCAACGGGCAGGCCAAAAGAGGACGAGAGAGACTCGACCCAGGAGCAACGATGAAGCAGATGACAGCGATGGTGACGAACTTCGATTCAAATTTCGTAGACGGCGAAAGTAAAACCATCCCTTGCCCTTGTTTCTCACACTGTACAGAGTTGTAGCGCTATAAATAAATAAGCAATTAGCTAGCCGGCCGGGGCGTAGCGGGCGCCAAGTGAAACCGTTTCCCTTTTGGGTCTCCACCTTCAAAATCGACGCTCCTTCCCGACTTCATCCTGGCCGTCGCCTGTTCATAGTAACAAGGGAGTCGATTCGACACCACCACCTCGTCACCTACTACTACTACTACTACTACTACTACTACTACTCTTCTGTCATCTCCCGTCAGATCGCGTTTCTGCAATAACACTCACTCATTCATCTGTGTTGAAGACATCCTGTGGCCTCAATTTGAGGGAAATCGTGATACCCAATCTCCTCGATCCTGTCACTCCGATCGTTTTAGCGAACTAATTCCACGGTTCCTCCGCACCATTTATCATTGATTTCATTCGGTTTACGTCAAGTTCCCTATGAACGCCGTCAACTTTGATGATAAACGTGATTGATCAGTCTGTCTAAACAAAGTTACCCACCAGCAGCCCAACTGACTGGGCCACGCTAGGTGGGTTGAGAGGCTTCGTCAAGTGGAAGTCCACCACGATCAGGACAATACCCTCATCGCATTCAAGCTAGACCTCACGACGACGACAGAACAAGGATCTCCACGATTCATCACGCACCCTGCCATCGTCACTTATCTCCGTCGTTATGATTTCTACCGTGCCTCCGCCGCGACCAGTCTCGGTGAACTCGCCGATACTACCCTTATCAGCCCCAGTTCATTACCGCAAATCGACCAGCATAGCTACAAAAGACGCGTACACGAATGATGACGACGTCGCAAGTTCAACATACTCCCTCACAGTGTCCCTCGACCGTCTTCCAAGCCTGGATATCCAAATGGAAGATTCGGATGACTCGGTGATATTCTCAAGTCACGCCAGTCAATCAGAACTACACTTTGATGATCTCCCGTTTGAAATCCACGAAGCTATCCTAGATCACCTCTTTGGCGAGCGGACATCTGGATCAGGCAACATCATCCCCGGGCGGCCGGACGCCCGGAGTTGGATCAGGGCACTGCGACATCCTAGACGAAAGGATCTTTCCAACCTTGCCTTGGTCTCTCCGATCTGGCGAAACTTGGTGCAGGAACGAATATACAGACACAGTAAGTTCTCTTTTGAGTCTTTTCAAGATTTGCCCGCCGTAACACATTCTTAGTCAAAGTCAAAGGCACGACGGAAGGCCTCTCCGAGAGCAAAGACTGGTTCCGAAAACACCCTCACCTTGTGCACCACGTCCGACATATCGAATTCTGGATACCGGTTTGGGGAAATAGGGCCCACAAAAATGTGGCGCCGCACTTGCGCGAGATACCGCCAACTCGACGATATCTGACCGAAGAAGCGGGACTGTTTGGACATAATGATGGATTTTTGCAACAACAGATCCTTGCCCCAGACTGGGATTTGTCAGACAACAGAAATCGTAGTCCGAACAACTTCGCTTTTCACGTAGCCAACCATAATGCAAGTTTGGAGGAGATTTTCCGACACGTCAAAGATTTCTTTCCAGAAACGCGGATATTAACGCTAGAGGCTGGACACTGCAAGAAACCTCCTCTGATCACACATTTTAGAAATGACCCATCAGGTTCATCAGGGATCAATCACCTCGAACAACTTCCAAACATACGGACATTGTTCATGCGTGGAGCGTGGAACATCATGCGCGATTATCAGCACTGGGCGACGATATCGGAAGCTCTTCCTTCATTGCGCGAATGGCATTGTGCATATGCCAAACCTAAGATTGAAGCATATCACACCATATGTGGTGCCTTGTCGACACTGTCATCGAGGTTGATCCATTTGGACATAAGCCTAGAAGGATTTCACAGCAAGGACCAGTCGCACTGGCTGGGTGGGAAAATTGGGCATCACCATATGTGTCGGATATTGGGTCGGCTAGCACCCCAACTGGAACATCTATCCTTGACTGGTTATATTTGTGCAGACCTCTTCAACACTGCAAGGGCAGTTACCCACGACCGGCCACGGGATGCGCGACTTCGATCAGTGGATCTTGTCGTCAAGACATGTTGTAAAGACGACAAGAACGAATTGCTTTCCCCACTGTCAGATGAGCCACCAGGTGTCACCAACATGAGGTTCATCGACTCATTTGAGAAGCTGGTGCTGAGCTCAATCCGCTGTTTGGACACATATCTTGACCTATCCTACGTTCGCATCCGATTCATCGATCTCGATTCACAATGTGCTGTTCTCAATCCTTACTTTCACTTGACCGAGAACAAGTGTACGGGAATATGGAGCCATGAGATCGTCGAGACTCTGGCCCAAGTACGGCCCACGGCTCACTTTGTCGAACTCGCAGATGGCCTTTTTACTCAGTACGGCCCGGACAACGTCATCATTGGAGCCGTCTATCCCCGTGCCAGGCCGCCGAGTATCAACATCAATACATACAGGATTCTATCCGATGCAGCCAAGTCATGAAGCAGACAACAACGGCGTCTGTCCGCGGCCTATCTACTTACGAATTATGTTCGACCTCTGAATGATCCTTTTTTATTTTTTTTCTTTCTTCTCTGCCAAAATCTTGTGGTCTTTTTTCTCGCATCAATAATACCCATTTGTTTGTATGCTCGGAGCGTGTTTGGCGCCATGGAAATTGATTTCTGCTATTTTTCTCTTTCAAGTACACGGAGTCCTTTTCGATTACCTTTTCATGAGCGCAGTGTAATGATGTGGCATTGCGATTCTCTTACATGGAGGTTTGAATCAATAAAACGTCTTGATGTATACGCTATTATACAAGTGATGCGTCCAAATGGGCCTAAGCAGGCACTTATTGCACGGTTCCTCGTAGAATACGCTCCCCACACCCAAAATCTCCTTCCCGAAAAGAGACTTATTTATTCTTCTGTGCTGTAACCTTGCCATCCTGTTCTACTGCCGGCCATTTCCCGACATCAGACACAATCACACCCAAAATCCAGCAGTTTACAATAAAGAACCCCAGACTAGCGAGCCACAGTCCCGGAAGAAACGTTGAGAGTCCCATGAACTCAAGTTGAAAACCTTGATGAAGCCAAAACGCCTTTGATCAACGTCAGTGAGATGGCAACGAGGGGCATACATGAAGGCTGGAGGCTTACCTGAGAGATCATCCACAAGATCAACGCCCCAGTACCGAGGACGGGGCTTCTGATGAAGGATGATGAGGGGAGGTAAAGTGGTAAGAAGACGAGATACCACAGGAAGTACTATCCATTCTCCACTTAGTATAGATCAAGCCAATCCAGCAAAGAAGAAGGGGTCGATATACCTGACTTGTACAAACTTTATTAAAAGTGACAAACGCAAACGTCTGAGCAAGCATAGCCCCGGGTAACGACTTCTTCGCGAGCGCTAAGGGAATGGCAAACGCGGAGAGGAAAAGTTGGGGCAGAAATGCCACGGACTCAAACTTGATGCCGCCTTGGTTTGCAGCATTGATGTCGTCTGTGGCCGCGGAGAGGTAAAGTAATGTGTTGTAAGGGGAGAAGTTGTGGCGATGATCGATTCTGGTCAGATGGTGGAAGTAGGTATGTTGGAGGAATGAGTGGCCGTAAAGAGAATACATCCACACATTGAGGGTGATGAGAGTGAGTAGCGAGATGATGGTGACTTTGATACGCTCATAGGTAAGAAAGTTGAGTATCTTGTTGATCAGCGTGCTTCCTGAGGGGGGCGTGGCGGTCGAAAGAAACCAAATGATACTCGGCGCATAGATAAATGGATAGATTTTGAAATGCACTCCCAGCCCCAAGAGGAAGCTTGCAAAAACGAGTCGTCGATTGAGCACAGCCCACAGAAGCGAAATCACCATAACACCCAACAACCCCTCGGAGCTTCCTCTGGTGCTAATCGTCGCAACCATGGGATTCAACAGCCAAATACTGGCATACCTCAGTCGCGACTTTTCAGTCATCCCGGGAAACTCCGTCCGGAGAACGAGCAACAACAGCCAACCCGTGACCAAGTCCGCGATCGCGAAGAGGACTTTTCCAAAGGAGAACCAGAGCCAATTTGGTTCCCATGTTGTCGGGATCAAGAACCAGGCTAAAAGGGGCGTGTAGCGATAGGTATCCCTCAGATAGGGAGATTGACCTTGGGCCATGAAGCGGGAAGCGTCGGTGAATACCATATAGTCGATGTCGGTATACTTCATGGCGGAGTGATTGTCCTGGTAGAGGCCATAGAAGAGTAGGCCAACTCGCATCAGAGCGGCCAGGGAGAAGATGACCGCCGGTGATGAGAAGACTGAAGGCATGATGGAGCATTTACTGACGACTTCATTTATCGTCAGGCTTGTAGATGCTAGCCAATCCGGCTGAGATGAATTAATGTTATATCGCTGTTGCGGTTCTCTTGATCACCACACGCAATTATCCATTTGGCACATCCTCGGGCTTAATTTGATGTCTTTTGGTGTTTTGGTGTTCTTCCAAGTCCCGACTGCCGAGTTACCGATCGGCACGCACTAGGCTACTTTAGTACTAGTGGTAGGATAGTCTATTTCGGGAATAGTGCGAATAGGGTTCGTTGACAAGTTGTCGCCTTAGGCACCAAGCCTGCGAACCCTCAAGAAGCCCTACGATATTAAGGTGTATTTCAAGTACCCCTAAAGTCCTATACCTCGTCGCCCATCCGGGATACCATGCGTCAGGAGAGTACCGGCGTGCAATAAGCACGGCTTCCGAATCAAAAGCATAGCGGAATCAAGGAATGACTACCTAGCAAAATGTCAACCAATCGGTGTACCGACATGGCGATTTAGTCCTGGACCAAATTCAATTGAAGAATCAGGCAAATCAAGCTCAAAAATAGTGAAAGACTTCAGTCAAGACTGATTTTGTCTGCTGACAGCCACTAGCCTTCTGCCGATGTCTGGTCAACCACTGCATCTCAGTCAAGGTATCGCCGTAGCCCTAAGTTGGCCTCCCGTTCGTCGTACGGTACTGTACTTCGCGTACCTACTGTTACCACTCACAAAGGATCTGCAGTCTTGTAAACTACTTGACACTATCCGCGCACTGGTGCTACGTAAGCAGACCATTACGTAGCATATAACCTGTTTCGTGAATCGTTACGACTGACTCGTACGTCTATACACGCGGCCTCTCCCCACTTGGAGTTTTAGTACGCATCCGCGGACTTACGAGTACTCTAAATGTCGAGATTGATAAGAAGAGATCCACATAAGTCCATGCTACTTGATTGATTTCGTGGTCTATTGAGGAAGGAGGTCACACAGCAGTACGTAGTGAGGAAGTGAGCGCGTATGTGGTAAATTACCTAGCAGCATGGGAACTCTAGTATCTGCCCATGTGGTGTTCATGCTCATCTTGGAGCTTTTAGCTACCGATATCATCTCACACAGTAGAGTTGCGGAAATGCATTCAAGATGACTGTTTTATCGCAGTTTTTCTCAGTCTTTTTGCTCTTGACATACGTGCATGCTGATGTCGAGACCTACTATCAGTCCGAGAAATTCGAAAACGGCAACATTGGCCCGTGGCCGACTCAGCACTTTGTATCGAGTAATATCCGGGCACCCATACCTAACTTCGTCCGTTACGGGCAAGCATGTCGAGATGGGCTTCAGACCTTCATCGCGCCGCGCGGGAGCAACGTTAATACCCCAGGTCCCATGATTTTGGATCAAGATGGCCATCTTGTTTGGTTCCAACCCATGGGACAGACGTACAATATGAATGTCCAATCTTATAAAGGCCAGGATTACCTGACCTGGTGGTCTGGGGATGATTCGATTGTGGGACACGGTGAGGGAACTTATTATATGGTGAGCCGAACAGACAAGAAAAGAGCTTCCCACCACAGACAGAAGATTAATTTCGGGTAATAGCTCAATAAAACTTACCAAACGCAATACAAATTCAGCGGCGCAAATGGACTGCGCGGTGACCTTCACGAATTTCATATTACTCTGAACGACACGGCTGTCTACACAGTCTACGACAAAGTACCCGCCGATTTGTCGTCCGTCGGCGGATCACGAGAAGGATGGCTCTGGGATGGCACTTTTCAAGAACTTGACATCGAGACAGGAGAAGTATTATTCCAATGGCGGGCGTCAGAACACTTCGGTTTTGAAGAAGCTTATCGAACCCGAGAAGGTCATGGAAACTCGCATAATGACCCTTGGGACTTTTTCCACATCAATAGTATCGATAAAGATGAGAAGGGGAATTTTCTCATTTCTAGTCGCTATTACCACTCGCTCACGTATATTGACGGTCAAAGCGGCGATATCATATGGAAACTGGGTGGGAAGGACAATCGATTCGAAGACCTCTCTGACGGTGCCGCCACCAACATAAGCTGGCAGCATCATGCCCGCTTCAGAGAAGGCGGCAAGAGCATCACTATTTTCGACAACTCCTCCCGTGGCCAAGGAGCCCCAATCCATACCAGCCGCGGTCTATGGATTGACCTTGATCAAGTCAATATGACGGCCAAGGTTCGACAACAATTCTGGAATCCTACTCCTATCAGTAGCCAGTCGCAAGGGTCCGTGCAGCTACTCGAAAACGGCAATGTCTTGGTGGGCTATGGATACAATAGTGCATGGACCGAATTCAACCAGAAGGGTGAACCGGTCTGCGAAGTACACATGGGGCCCGAAAAATGGTTTGGTCAGGGCCAAATCGAATCTTACCGAGTTTATAAACATCGCTGGGTTGGAAAACCGACGTCTATACCCGTATGGGTGGTTCCCGACCTAGAGCAGGGCATCGGTTACGTTAGTTGGAACGGGGCCACGGAAGTCAAGACTTGGATGGTGGAGGGATCTTTCGCAAAAGATCCAGAACACACTACGGGTGCATTTGGATATGTCGCTGCTATTCCAAAGACAGGCTTCGAGACTGCTATTCCCATACCACGGAACAACACATATCCGCAATTGCGAGTGGTTGGATTGAGCGAGAAGGGAAGACGATTAGGTGCTTCTCAATTTCTCTTGGTAAATCCCAATTTCGACTCCAACCTATACGAGACTAGCAGTACAAAGGAGCTTCCTGGATTCGTGTTCTTTTTCATTGGATTTGCCACTTGTGCCATTCTCATGTTTTGCAGTTGGATTCCCAGGTTATTCCATTTCAACCGTCAGAAATGGAAGTCGTTGAACCCGGAAAATAATCATTGGTGGAACAAGCTGAGATTTGGACCTTTAAAGGGGGACAAGAAAGATCTTGACGATGTAGAAGATACATTAAGTGAGAGGGACGAATTGCTTGTCGCACATGCAGATGATTTTGAATTACCAAAAATGGAAGATGATGACGGCGAGGCCGGCGAGGAAGAACTTCATGTACCCAACACCATTGGGCGGCCCAATACGGTTGAATAATACTCATGTACTTTGATCTGGATGTCTTGAATGAAAAAAATCAGTGATGCAAACTGTATCTCCTCAAAATCGAGCGAACGTCTTCAATGGCGATCTGCCCTTTACTGGTATTGTCATGCCATCTTTGCCAGCTAGTATACCAAATGTGTATTCACCGAAATCTTCTGATACACCTATATATTTATGTATTTGTGCCATCAAATTTGACGTCCCGCAAACGCTTGAATTGGTATGTGAGCAAAGTGCGAATAACCGCAAGAAATTCGAGTCGCCAGGCGCCGATAATTGTACACTGACGATGAACAAAACATTAAAACAGAACGCGATATTCGAACGACTCATTCACAAAAGCCGTTGAAGAAATGACAATGCAACCCAACCTGTCGCCAAAACCGATCCGCTATATACTGCCGCTTGCAGAGCAGCATTCAGCATTTGCATACGGTTGCGAGTACTGCACCGCTTTTGGAAGTTGTTGATATCGTTGACTCGAGGAAAAGACTCTTCGGGAAGGTCGTCACCGAGAAATTTGCACAATGGAGCCCAGCCGTCACTGACTCTATATTCAAGCAGGTTTTCAGGGGGCACGAGGCTGCGGACTTCTTGGAGATGGTCTAGATAGACCTGTTTTCCTTCATTGAGGAAGTCACCTCGGAAAAATGTGTCGAAGAATTTGTTGAGCATTGGATAGTACATTCCCGCTGCCCAGCTCACTTTCGATGCGAGAAAGTGTTCATGGTCTCTGACTCTCCAGTACACTGTTCTTTTGACAGACCTGATTGATCACAGAGATATTAGATCGAGTTTCGCGGCCTATGTCTGGTAAGACGTTAGATTAAGGACACGCAAACTTACTCAAACCACGAATCCACATCGCGGGTGTTGAGAATGACCTTCGCGTTTGGATAAGCCTCTATCAACTCTTTTGCGAACGCACAAGCCGGCCAGTCGCAGACAGCCTGAATGATTGAAAGTCAGTAAAGTCATATTCCAAGGCGGCTATCTGCTGTTGCGAATCTCGTACCTGACAATCACCTAGTAGCTGGTCCCATTCCGCGCGACCAAACTTCCCAACTCCGTCGTATTTTGCGCAGAGAGCATCGTGCCACATTAAACAGTCCGGGGGATTCTCAACGCTGGCAGACATCATATGGTACGTTTTATTATAACCGAGTCTCTGAAGTGCAGCTCGAATCGCTATACATAGTCATTTTAGTGATTGAAGATAAAGACAGCCAGACTTCCAGGTAGACTAACATGCAGTACCAGTTCTGCCAACACCGAGTACCAACACTTTCATCGGCACAGTGCGGTGGCATTGTCGTCGATCAATGCATGTGTCATTCGTGAAAACATCGGTCCAAGGCTTGGCTGTGAGGCTAGAAGAATAGCCAAGAGACATCTTTGCTAATGCGACGCTTAAATAGATAGAGGTTGGAGTATGATGCTATGTGTCGAACTTATTGCGCGATATACCTAGGTACTCGGGGGTATAACGGTGGAATAAGTAGGTGCTACAGGATCCAGAAATTAAGACAGTCTGGGGAACAGGCACTAGGAGCGAAATTTGACCACGAAGCGACAATAAAGTCGGACGTATTTTAATCATCGTACAGCGCGTTACTAGCACCGAATTTACCTATCGACTACCTGGTTTGCCTCTTAAAAAGATGTCCCCGTCCCTCTAGAACGAAGTGGGTTCCCGGAGAATTGGACGTAGTCAATGCCCCTGCGACGCCTGCGTTGCAAAGATGGGTCCGAGTAAGGAACTCTAAAGCAAATATAGCTGACGTATACAGATTATCTACTGACCTTTAGCGTTGTGGCCCAGCCATAGGCGCTTCTGCTCTGGTCCAGTAAACCCTCAGGACATCTAGTCATTTCCAAATGAAGTAGCCCCTGACGGAAGACGGAACTCGTCGATTTGATACTGTACTATGTAGGGTCAAGACTCAACCGTCGCAATCACGACTCAAAGTGGACTGGTCGTCTCCCGAATCTGTCCCAAAAATTGCCTCTTTCGGCAACCAAGCCACAACCGCTGCGCCATCGAGCCGACGATCCTTCTCCTGCAAAATGGGGAAAGAGTTCGACAGACGGAAGACGTTACGTATAGCTCTATGCTTGGCAGCTTGCAAATGAGGATAGCATCCCGAACCGTTACGAGTTTCAAAGCTATCGCCGGCTTACACATACGATGACAGGCACTGCGGCACCAGTCGTCGGGATGCTGGAAAAAAGGAACAATTGTATAAAGGAAATCCGGATCCAGCCGGTTGCACCTCCAAAATCCTCGAGACTTGATGCGAGAACTTTATCATGTCAATCTTGGTCGTCTTATCAATTGGTCACCATGGGCCACCACGTCGACCTCCACGTAGTCCTTTTCTCTGATGGGACTGGATGATGGGTCTCGCGCAACGTTACATAGCTCCACACCGGGTCTATTCCGACGCGTGGCAGAAAGATTTCATGGTAATGGTTGGCTCTGCTACAGATGTGGCGCGCGGCTAGCTTTAGATTCCGGGGAGATTGCGCATGGATCCCCTCTTGACAATTACTATGTAATACTATGTATTCTCTTCCTCTTCGCGTGTACGGGGCCCAGTGTTCGTGGTTCTCTCACGGCCACGCGTCAATGTAGAAAGTCCAGTGGATGATCCTCGGCTCATGCAAAGCACTGATAACGGGATAATCCTTGGCAAAAGCCGAGCAGATACTATCTTTCACGTCCGCAATCCCTGTTTTCGCATCCGGAACGCAGCGCGAGTCAATTCAACCAGGGCATTCCAAGAAACGAAGCCACAGATGTAATCCTGCTGATGTATTTGCAGCCCAGAAGCCAAACGAACCATCCTATATAGTAGACATACGGCCCATGACACGGGTTCCCCCTCTTCGAGGCCTCACTTAGTACGACTACGTACGATAGTTCCGTCCACGGCTCCATTCTCGGTCCACATTTCTGGTCATGGCGTGCGCTAATGGTCATGGCGACGCCAAAAAAAAGTGCACGACTCGGGTTTCATCTTTGTGTATGATCTCGTTTCAAGGATTGCAAGAGCGTAACAGGGAACGAGTGCAGATAAAAATTTTTTTGAAGCTATCAATGATCCGTGGGTCAATGATTGCGTAAACCAGAGTCCCTGTTCTTACGTAGTACGTAGAACGGAGCTGTACATGTGAGCAACAACAGCAAGACAGATACTTTAAGTGCACTAAGAGCCAAGTGTGGCTTGGTTCCTCGCATGGCATGTCACAAAAATACCGAACTTACGTGATTCGTTCGGTACTTGCTTAGAGTAGTGGTAAGATTGCCATAAAACTTCCCTGAACTGTCTAGCGTATGTAATACGATGTAATGCTATGATTCTACTTCTGATGGATTCCACCGACACCATGCATTCAATACTCTTGCCATCAACCTATCTGTTCCTTGTGGTTTCAGATGCTTGCGGAGTGCCATAAAATATCTACCGATGTCAAGCTTTTGCCAAGATCATCGACAAACCTCCTCGGGTATTCTCTGTATGTCTAGTACCGCGACCTTGTGCAGACTGAATCGAAATTGATGGGCGGCAATGGTTGGACTCAAGGACCACGACGATAACGCCTCGTGGACAACAGAAACTACATTGTATGATTCCGTGAACACCAGAATAGTCATTTACTAACGGTTTCGCTATAACGACAGATACAATGCCTCGTCACAGCCAGGGGAGAACCGCAACAATGAATGGAAAAGCCAGGGAAGTCGACAGCACCACGATGACGCTCAACAACAGCAACCGCAACCAGTCCCAACAGCGGCACCGGTAACATGGATGACTCTTCCACGCAAAGGCCAACTCGCGCTCTTAGGCCTTTGTCGAGTATTCGATTTCCTGCAAATATCAACTCTCCAAGCCTACATGTTCTTTCAGCTCAAGTCTTTCGACGAGTCGCTGACCGACTCTGAAATATCAACACAAGCTGGAATATTGCAAGGCGCATTTACCGCTGCGCAATTCGCCACCGCTGTCGCCTGGGGTCAAGTTGCTGACAAGCAATGGGGTGGCAGGAAATTCGTGCTTTTAGTCGGATTGCTAGGCACGGCCGTTTCTTGCTTGGGGGTCGCCTTTTCGACTTCATTCGGTCAGGCTGTGTTTTGGCGGTTTTTTGGAGGAGCGATCAACGGGACGGTGGGAATCATTCGGACCATGATCTCGGAGAACGTGAAGGAAAAGAAGTACCATTCGCGTGCATTTTTGATATTGCCGATTGGCTTCAACATTGCTGCTCTGTTCGGACCAGGTAAGTCATCAAAAGATTCTATCGGCGTTCTCAATTTCTGTTACGTCGCATCAACTGACACTGAGATTGACAGTCATGGGCGGTTGGCTCTCAAACCCCGTTGAAACATATCCTAATATCTTTGGAGGCCCTTCAGCAACCAGATGGCTCGTAAAGTATCCATACGCCTTGCCTATGGTAGCGAATTTCTTCTTCATGGTGTTTTGCGCTGCGCTGGTAGCAATTGGGCTAGAAGAGGTATGTCGTTGCTGCCTTTTACATTACTCTATGCTAATAACGACGTATCATTAAAGACTCTGGAATCTTGCAAGAACAAGCCCGGCCTGAAATTGTACATCCTGCAACTTGTACGGCGTGCTCTTGGCGCCACAGACGCATCCTCTTCGACTCAGCAGTATACCAGCATACCTGTACACAACCCCGACGACGAAGAAGGACCTCTATTGAACCAACGGGAAGCGGAAGAGAGTGCAGATTTGGAGGAAGCTCCTGTACCGGAAAAGCCTCGCCAGATTTTACCATTTCGGAGGATATGGACTAAAAATGTCTTGTGCACGCTGTGTGCGCAAGCCTTTTTTGATTTTCAGATGGGGTAAGTCGACTCCAGTGCCATACTCCATATACTTTTTTTGGGCGCCAAAGAACGTTACTGAACGACACAACTTAGCGCGTTCAATAATTTATGGCTCCTGTTCCTCTCGACGCCCCGTTACGACTCAAATGATCCAAGCAGTCCTGCACGACATTTACCATTCATCTTTACTGGAGGCCTGGGAATGTCTCCACAGACCGTCGGCCTCGCGACGTCCATCCTAGGCGTGATCGGCATGTTCCTTCAGTTTACTATTTACCCCAAGATTCAGGGTCGACTGGGTACGGCGAAAAGCTATCAATACTTTCTCATCATGTTTCCTGCTGCTTACGCCTTGGCACCTTACATATCACTCATCTCCTCATCCTACGCCAGCCAAGCTCTGTCGAATGGCGTCTGGGTCTGGGTATTCATCATTATTACGCTCTTCTTGCAGGTGACGGCCCGTACTTTCACGCTACCTGCTTCGATCATTTTGCTCAATAACTGCTGTCCGCATCCATCAGTCTTGGGAACTGTTCACGGTATCGGACAAGCCACATCATCTGCTTTTCGGACCGTGGGTCCCGTCATATCGGGCTGGTGGTATGGGTATGGTCTTGATATAGGAGTCATAGGATTCTCGTGGTGGCTTGTCGCTCTTGTTTCTGTGCTGGGTGCTGTAGCGGCTATATTCGTGTACGAGGGTTCCGGGCATGAGGTTTTTCTTCCTGGTGAAGAAGACGTTGAGCTAGAGCAGCACTAGGATGTTCTATCGAGACATTAGAGTATCAATTCATACCTATTTCATGAACTTTACAGATTTGTGTTTCGAGCCTTGGCTCCTTCTGCTGTGGCTTGCAGAGGATCGTGCACGAATGAGTATGTAGAGACCAACGGCGCGAGCATGAGTGTAGTCAATGCCTCGTGCCTAAAACACTAGCACCGCGAAACCTGGAGACTATCCACTGGACCTCTACATAGACGTCAACATCAATAATTTTGATCATGATGTATGCGCCGTTCACTTGAGGCCCACCTTGTTCGATCGATTGATGATAAATACGTGCATATAGTCGGTCGGGCTCTGAACTAAAAGGCACACCTAAAGTGGACAATGGAGCAGCTAAAAACACTTCAGATCGATATATGTTTGACATTATAGCTTTTGTCGCACAAAAGATAGCGATGTGGATCCTGGGCTGTTGCCATGCTTTCTGTCAGCCCTATTTTTTTCAGTATACTGTCTTTATGTAGAACCGTGCCCCATGTATATATTCAGGGCGCCATGCTCGCTTATGGAAAGAAGCCTAGCGGATTACGTCTATCCAGATCTGAAGAAAACCTCAGGCCTGAATCGATAGTCATTCTAGTTCGTTGGGTCTGTCCGCATACAGCGAGGACAAGCGGTGAGACTAGGACCTAGATGCTCCGAGGTCGAGTTCTCATTATACAAAGCTACGCAACGAGTGCTTGATTCCCATTCGGTTTTTAAGCATCTGTTCAACATCACTTCTTATGCGCGTCGACGGGTATGGCAGTACTATAGATCTCGTTGGGGTCTTGAGGCTTGAGCTGATCCACACGACAACCCGGATAAGCGAAGCATCCGTAATGCCAACAACTTATGCAGACGAGAAATTATTCGTCAGCCACTTTAGGATCATGTCATTGATCTTTTTTCGTCAAGAGCACGGGTCAGATGGCGCTAGGAACGTCGCCCCTGAATCAATGTTGGCAGGGATGACCCGGGTCGGGTTGAATCCGCCCCAGTTGAGGTATAATCGAGATGAGAGATCGTGACCAACGGTCGACCAACAGTTTCCGATCCTTGGAAAGCGTTCGCAGATCATGTCCAGTGGGACGTTCAACATTTCAATGATGTTCGTCGCTTCCTTATGCTTTCCCCTGCTCAGTACGGGTGGTCGGCAAACCAACGCATAATTCCCTTACTGCTCGGTGTTTGGTCGGCGAAGGAGTCAAAATAAGCAGCTCCATTCCATCGGCCTGAAATGTCTGACATCCGCTGTGGAGTACGCTTGAACTTTATGCACGTTAGCCTTCCGGAACCGAAGCGGATGGAGTTTCTAGAAGAATATTCTCTAGCTAGCTATTCTTCAGACGATATCGTCGATGGTCAACCATCAGTATAAAAATTGCGATGCATCATGAAGGACCACTTCTCGGATCGTTGGGGGGCCATGGAAAAAGAGTTCAACCTCGTAATTGATCCGGACAGACTATCATCAACGACGAGAGTGCGTAATTTTTCGGCTTTGAGTCAAAATTACATCTCCTGATGCTGGAGCGCCGGCTGATTTTCGTAAGTTTTTCGGGCTTAGCCTGGCCATCCTATTGGTGGAGTCCGGGGTCTCGGGCTATTATGGAGTATAGGCTGTGGGAACAGAGACTTCTATGTGTTGTGTCTCACAGTAGATATATTCATACCCAGGAAACGAGACTGATACTTTCCAATTGAAGAAAAGTTTTGCTCGAGAGTGTAGATTCAAAAATTAAGGGTCCACGGAAGTGTTAGTGGTGGCTTGGGCTGGACCAAATCACAGCGTGAGTTAGTTCTTTCCCCTAGAAGCCATGGTTCCTCTTCTCTCTCTTTTTTTCTTTTCTTTTTCTCTGTCTTGTCTCAGTTATTTTCGAGAATGGAACTGGTCGTGTGCGCCATTTTCGGTTATTGCTCCCGGTGCCCACAGATGGCATCTCGATTACGTCCAGGATCCATACCATTATGGATCTTCCCTGTATTGCCTACTATATATACGAAGAGACAGTCCGAGAAACATCAATTGATCTTCTAGAGCTTGGTAATCACGAGAGCTGACATTGAGCTGAAGCTACAAGAGAAGAACCTCTGGCGTGCCGATACCATGATACGAGATATCATCATAATCGGCTCCGGCCTTTCCGGCCTTTCTGCAGCTCTCGCATTCTCGCATTATCTCACACCGCTGATACCCGACCTACGCATCACTATATTCGAGCTTCATCCAGTACCGTCAACATCCGGAGGTGCACTGAGTCTTTCTCCTGTCGCCCTGAGACATTTCGACCATCTGGGCATCTTAGATGAACTAGAAGAATACGGCCCAGAGTCGGGTGTCGACGTTGACGCCGTTGAGATTTTCTCCTCGCGAACCGGAAAACCGATCTCGTACTTGGACTTTAGCGGAAAACATGGCCTGGGATACGGTGATGCGGAAACCGGTCGAAGATACAAAGCCCGTCGAGTGATGCGGATCAATCTGTCCCTGGCCATGATAGCCGCAACCGAGAAGAGAGGAAATATCAGAATGGTGTTTGGAAAGAAGTTCGTCAAGGCAAATCAGCTAGAGGATGAAGACCGGATCGAGGTCCATTTCCAGGATGGGTCACGAGCGACAGGCCATTTATTGTTGGGTTGTGATGGCGTTTGGTCTGCCACGCGCAGAAAATTCATAGACTCGGGCAGGGATGCTACGTATACTGGATTCTCCCTCGTTCAAGGAACAGTGAAAACGGCGAGTCTGAAAGTAAAGCCACATTTCCGAAACTCGTCCATGAATTTGTCCAAAAACGGAGCGCTACTCATCACGTTCCACGAAAAACAGCACCAGGAAATATTCACTTCTGCAATGGTGGAATGTAGAGAAGAAGCAGTCAAGGATCATACTGAGATGGATAAATGGAAGCGAGATATGATCAATGAATCGTTGAGAGAGGAAATCTCAAGTCGATTCAAGGATTCCGTCATACCCTTTGTGCGAGAAGTTGCGACTTCACCAGAGGTCGATTGGATGATGTATCCTATCTATCAAGTTCCCTTGGGAGGGAAGTGGTACACTAGACGCGCCATTTTGCTAGGAGATGCTGCACATGCTGTAAGTATTTCCCCCTTTTTTTTTCTTTCCACTAATGCATCAATTAACTGAAATAGATGCTTCCCCGCGACGAATCTGCCGCCTATGCTATCGACGACACCATTCTCCTCGCCCGTATCATCTCCAATCACATAGATTACCCGCTCGAAACAAGTTTTCAAATCTACGACTCACTTCGCCGGGCAGATATCGCCCACGCCTTCAAAGACTCTTCCAAACTCTGGCAAAGACGTAACACCGACGCTGGCCCCATCGAAACATGGTTCCGCGAACGACTAATCCCTTTTCAAATCAAACATGAACTGGTCTCGCGCAAAGCTGCCTTTGAGTACGATGCCAGCAAAGCCCCGATACCAAGCTTGTCGAGGAATTTGACCCCAAACGGCAGTTTGAGGCCTGATTCGAAGAGTCGTTCGTCGTTGTCTTCGCACGATACCACGCCATCGAGTGGAGGTGGCAGCAGTCATAATGGCCACTTGCGGAGTCATAGCAGCTGTGGACAGCCGGAGATGATCAAATCGATGAGCAATTTGGTGGTTAATGAGAGATGAAACCAAAAGTGTATTTAGATGTAGATATATACCTCGTTATAGTGGTGACCCTTAGCGCTACATTTTGGGCAGTACGAAAACTAATGTAATGTTAATAGATTCCCACCTTGACATTTTCCAGCGCATAAATTTTTACTTTTACTTATTAGCTGAATTCAGCAGATGAGGCTATATATCTCTCTCTGCGTGTGAATCAGAGCGGAAAGTATTTGACTAACAATTTAACTTGATTTGAAAGCTATTGATACATGAGAAAAGGGAACGCTAAAGGTATGATAGTCGACAGAACCACAAACACCAATCCATGCAGGGCTAAAAATTGAAAGGACATGACGTTCGTTGTGCAAGATTTGGTGGATCGATAGCTGACCCTTACTCAATGGTGATCCGGCGAGCAGCAGGCTCTTCGATTACTTTCTTCGGCACAGTAATCGACAAGACACCATTCTTCAGACTAGCTTTGACGGCCTCCTGGTCGATCGGGGCCGGGAAGGAAAACGTGCGACTGAATTCTCCAACGGAGCGCTCAGTGACCCAATAACGCCCATTGCCGGAATTCTCTGTCTTGGCTGGGCTGGAAGTCTCAGCTGCTTGAGCTACAGCCTGAGTTGTTTCCGCGCCTTCCGTTGCGGGTGTTTCAGCAGGGGTTTGAGTTGAGGCCGTGTCGACAGGTTCAGCGTTGGCCCCAGTCATAGTGACATCTTCTGCATCCGAGGTTGGATTGCCAGAAGAAAAGTTCCGCTCGGTCCGACCCTTGATTTGCAGGGTGCTCTCATCAAGGAACTCGAGTTCAAGTGCTTCCTTCTCAATGCCGGGAAGTTCTCCGTCTAATTGATATGCCTCGGTAGTCTCTTTGATGTCGAATTTGGGCGCAAAGGTGGAAGTCATGTTGCGGCCCAAGTCGGAGAAGGACTCGTCGAAGCGACGTGTGACGTGGTCGGTGTAGTCATCGAGAAAACGGAAGAGAGATGAGAATTCACCAGTCGGTCCGCTTCTATTTGAAAAGAATGGAGACGGAGGGAAAAAGCGTGGCATAAGGGACATGGAGCGGCGAGGATTTAGGGTTCGAGAAGTGTTCGAGAGCCGGCGAGTGGCGGCTGATCGAGGTACAACACGTGCGCTGCCGTGAATCATGTTGTTGATATTTGTTGCGAATTGATCTGGAATGTTTGGGTGCGCAGTAGCTAGCGTATCGATTGTTTCGATGCTTGTTTCTGATGATTGATGGGTTGAGGACTGGGTTGGATGAGGGCTTATATAGCCCGAACGGGGCTAGCGCGGATTGTTCTAGAATCGCCGAGATGCTGCCGCCGTCGTCTCGCAACCGCAGGGATCGGACACAACGAAACTTCTCGCAATACAGTGATGTATGAGGAATGTAATAGAATAACCTATCCAATACGAGAGTAATGCCTGAATGGTATCGTTTCCGTCAACGTGGCTGTTGCCACTATTCGGCGTTGCGGGTGGCAATAGTGTCGTCCAGTACATTCTACTACATCCATGGAACATCTTCAAGATTCTCACATGACCCGAAAATGATGCAAAGTAAGTACTTCGTGTGTATTGAGTTCAAAGTGATCGATCATGGCAAGTGAGGAATTCCATCTTGTTGGCAACCAGCAACCACGCCACCCGTTCTATAACCGCACATCACCATACGCCAACTGCAAAGTCCACAACCTGCACCTTATCAATGAAACTCTTCGCACCTTGCACAAACAATAGGTGTGCCGGATCCGACCTGACGTAATAATCTCTATCTTCGGTATTATTGAATTCGTGTATGAAGATATGCGTCGAGCCATTCTATACGCCAATCAGAGCCTCGTCTCTATGTAATCATGGAGGGAGTAACCAAGGTACCTGCAGACCCTCGATGGAATTCTCGCGTCCTCCCTTTGAGGAGATTATGTATGGCCGGGCAGTTCCTGGATGTAGACACTGGTTTTTCAAGTCGAGCATCTGTTTGACAATCTGCGAGGATTGTTAGTCGACGCGCGGAGAGCTACTGTTTCCCCGCGTTTGAGCGAAAGCTTGCCTACAGGTTGGATTTCTTTGGGAGTGGCGTCATCCTTGAACTTGATCATGACCACATGGCTGACCGGCATGGTGAGAAGATAGCTTATATTGCTAGTGATAGTGCAATGAATTCCAAGTGTTTTATGATTCGAAATATACTCCGGAACAGCAACGAAAGCAGCGATAAGAATGAGGGGAAAACGGCCTGAGGCTGATCGACTGACCCACTATTTACCTGTTAAGGGATGGTCCACTCAATATTAAGCTTATCTTATCGCGTATTGACTGTACGTATCGCTGTACGTATTCATGGTCCTCCCAGAAATGACAATAGTATGCTGCAAGGACACAAGAATAACAGATGGCTCATTTGTCAGTAAATCTGTCTAAGACCAAAAAAAAAAGATCGATGTTCTTGTCCGATCAGTATATCGTATCCTTATCTCGCCTACGTAGAGTGCCACTTTCCTAAAAAGGAAAATCGTCTTCACGAAGAACACGACTAGTCGGTAATACGGGGTAATCATACCGCAATTAATCAAAACTTCACGGCATGAGCGAATGAGAAGCGGCGGTATAAAACACGATCGTCCGCCAAGTAGGCTCCCCCGGCACTTGCCCGTTGGTAAAAACTTCTTGCCATTCGAGTAACATCACACAGTTTCTAGCGCGCTCAAGGATGTCACCTTGTTCTGCTTCTCAATCAAGTCAGAGTCGGTTAGTTAAGTACTCCGCATCTGCCAACAGACTTTTGATGTATACACAACACCGGCACATTTCCTTCGTGTTTCTTCGTTGTCAACACTTGGAGCAGAAACACCATGCCGAGCATAACCTCAATTCTGGCAATTGCCACGGCTATCTTCACCGTCGGAAATGCAACAAATCCACCTGCAACGATTGTGTCTTCGCCCGGCCAGACAGCCAAGATTCCCGGCTGGAGTCTGCAATCAGTACTCCACACGTCGAATGGTTTGAAAGAACTTTCACGAGCTGGCGCCAATGTAGCCGAATGGTATCGAGTCAGTCCTCGCACAACGGTGATGGCCGGACTCATTGAGAGCGGCGTGTACAACGACAGCAACTTGTGGTTTTCGGACAACCTCAACGAGGTCGTCGACCGTTCGGTCTTTGACGCCCCATGGCTCTACCGTGAAGAGTTCACCGTTCATCCCTCTGCAGGAAAGCACTATTTTCTCATCACCAATGGAATAACCTCCAAAGCCGACATTTGGCTCAATGGTAGAAAGCTAGCGGATAAAGACTTTCAGGAGGGGTCCTACGGTGGCCATAAATACGACGTTACCAAATTCCTACAATCTGGACCTAATGCTTTACTTATTCAGGCTTACGAGACAAGCTACCTGCTTGACTCTGCAATGGGTTTTGTAGACTGGAATCCATATCCGCCTGACAATGGAACTGGAGTGTGGCGTGATGTTGAAATATCTCAGACGGGGCCTGTTTCTCTTGCACCGATTCGCTTCATGCATGATTGGACGCCGGGGAGGACGTCAACAAAGGTTACTATCAAAGTGAATGCAACCAACCTTGAAAGCCGTACTATCGACGGAACGCTCGCCGGCAGAATCGTACTCGGAAGCCAGCAATCAGCTCTGACGGGCCATTTCACCCTCGCAGCGCATGAAGAAAAAACTTTAGTCATGACTGGACAACTCCACAACCCACAGATTTGGTGGCCATGGCTTTGGGGTGATCAGCCCCTGTACAATGTCACGGTAACGGCCTCTGTGAACAATGAGATTTCAGACATCGCCGAGCCACGACGAATAGGCATTCGGTACATCGAATCTGGACTCAACAGCTATGGCGATCGTACTTTTAGCATCAACGGACTTCGGTTTCTTCCACTTGGAGGAGGCTATGGCCCAGACATGTTCATGCGCTGGGATACAGAGTATGTGCGGAAAAAGTTTGAACTAATGATTGATATGGGGATGAACACTGTGCGGTTAGAAGGCAAGCAAGAACATCCTGAACTGTTTGAACTGGCGGACGAGATGGGTCTCATGATCATGCCTGGGTGGGAATGCTGTGACTGGTGGGAGGGATGGACTGTCAGTATCGTCTCCATGGATTCGAACCTGATTGTGTAGACTGACTGATTGTACAGTACAACGAAGACGTTCCGGAGTATGTACGATTCAACGATCACGATTATTGGGTTGCAAACTATTCAATGCTACATGAGGCCTCGATGATGCAGACCCATCCAAGTATTCTTGCATTTCTGGTAGGATCGGACTACTGGCCTGATGACAGAGCTGCATCAATATACGTCGACGCCTTGAAGTCTTGGGATTGGCCGAACCCTATCATAGCATCGGCCGGAGAGTTAGGATTTCCAGATATCCTAGGATCCTCAGGAATGAAGATGGATGGACCTTATGACTACGTTCCGCCAAATTACTGGTATGGAGGTCAAGTTGGAGCGGCTTTTGGTTTTGGTTCTGAAGAAGGGCCAGGTGTTGGTACGCCGGAAATTCGCAGCCTAAAGAAATTCTTGTCAGAGAGCGATATGGATGACCTTTGGACGCAACCTGCTAAAGGTTTATTTCATATGTCCAGTAATGTTTCGTCATTCTATAACCGATCTATTTATGACGATGCTTTGTGGAATCGGTACGGTCCGCCGAAGGACTTGGAAGATTACCTCCTCAAGGCTCAGATTATGGATTACGAAGCGACTCGCGCCGAGTTTGAAGGATTCACGTCCCTTCAAGATTCCTTCCGACCTTCGACTGGAGTGTAAGTAATGACGTACTACTGAATTGATATACCTGGAGATGCTTGTGCCAACTAATTCCTTTTTCCCATAGGATCTATTGGATGATGAATAGTGCTTGGCCAAATCTACATTGGCAACTCTTTGATTATTATCTGAACCCTGCAGGCTCCTATTTTGGATCCAAGGTTGGAGCTCGCGCGGAACACGTATCATTCAATTATGACAACGGTACCGTCTATCTGATCAACCGGCTGAATCTTCTAAAACAGGGGGAAAGCGCCGCCCGCTGGGTGACCATCGATCTCATTGATACAGCTGGTCAAAGTCTGCATCATCAAAGACTTCAACTACATACGAAGCCAAACCACTCTCGAGAGATTGCTAATATATCTCAAGCAATTAGCAAAATCAAGGACGTGGGTTTCTTGCGTCTTAGTCTCTCGTCTGACTCCAAGAACGATGTAGTACTAAGCCGAAATGTCTACTGGCTTACATCTCAAAATGATGTACTCAACTGGAACGATTCAAATTGGTTCTACACTCCTATTTCTACGTATGCCAATTACTCTTCTTTGCAGAACCTGTCTGGAGCCAACCTTGTGACGACCGTCCAATTGAGTTCTTCGAATGAGACAACCACCGTACTCCGAGTGCACCTAGAGAACAAGTCTGCCGATGTTCCAGCTTTCTTCGTCCGGCTGGTGCTGGTCGACTACAAGACAGATGACAGCGTCGATCCTCCATTCTGGTCAGACAACTACGTCAGTTTGTTCCCACAGGAGTCCCTGGACCTGACAGTATCGTTCAATTCGTCGCTGTCCTCTAATCCGGCCGTCGAAGTGTCGGGTGGAAACGTTATGAAACAAGTCATCTCTGCTTAGAGTACATCGTTTACAATGTTATACCGCCAGTAACACTCGGTAGTATATTTCGACTCATGCAAATAGAGATAATACGCAGATTACGTTCATCCGTATTTTTACACGCGCAATTTGTGATATTCGTACCTGGGAATTACTATAATGGGTTAGCGTTCTGATCTTAGTGGTAACATCAATATAGCTTCAGTCAACAACTAGTAAGAATCCGGTTAGGCAGCGTACGGCTAGTCTCGTTTTCAGACGTAGACGGATAAACGACCTGACACCATCAGGCCATCCTCCGCTCGCCTCTTCAACACCCGCAGATCGAATCCCATCTCACAGCGCTGAGGCATGGCCACAACCAGTGGTTCACAGCCCAGTGCTCCCAAGCCTGGACTCGGAGATTTGGAAAAAGAACTAGTGTGTTCGGTATGTATTGTTTAATTTCGGAGAATTCTTTTTGTTGATCGCCTCGTTGTCGATATGGTGGGGAAAGCGAAGACGGGGTGGGTAACTGGATTCGGCTCTTTCGCTAACTTAGAACAACAAATTGGATAGATCTGTACCGAACTTTTGTATCAGCCCTTGACTCTTCTCGATTGCCTTCATACGTTTTGCGGCTCATGTCTCAAAGAATGGTTCTCATGGCAAGCGATTCGATCTCGATCGTCCGGTTCGGCTTCACGATTCACGTGCCCAGCATGTCGGGCTGCTGTCCGCGCCACGAGGCCAAACGCTACGGTAACCACGTTGTTGGACATGGTTCTGGTGGCGAACCCTGAGCGCGATAGGACGGTGGAGGAAAAAGAAGAAATTGCGAAAAAATATAAACCAGGAGATCAAGTACTTGTTTCGCCTGGTAGTTCGGATGCTGAATCTGACGGCGATGGACGACTGGTCGTGGATGGTGCGGGTAATCGTAGGAGAAGAGCCTCAGCTGGTCATTTGGGGGATGGTCGTCGGCAAAGAAGTGCGGATAATCGAGATCATCACCACCACAATGCTGCTAGGAGTGCGGCTCGGACGGGAGCTACCATTGGAAGTGATAACGAATCTACGAGACGGATCGAACATCAGTCGAGTTTGCGGTCTTTGCTAAGTGCGTCGGATGTCGAGGACAATACTCAAGAGGAGATTGTTCGCCTCATCATGGAGGAGGGCTTATTGGACGGCATTGATCTGAGCGGTCTGGATCAGAGTCAAGAAGAGGAGCTCAGTGATCGACTGGTGCAGATTTTTCTCAGCAGGCATCCTGATCGATCACGTCAAGCGCGGAGGAGTAGTGAGCAGCCAGAACGGGCGAGTGCACCAGAACATCATCGTTCGAGATCGCAGACACTGCAGGGTCAGACTCAAAGTTCGACCCCCGCCGAGAATCCCTCCCGACATCCGCCGGTGTCCCGGCCGCATCTGCTAGGGGTATCATCAGCTCAACACAATCACCGCCGAAGGGCTTCTGATGAGACTAGGCGACGTCGGACATCACCGACACCCGTGGCTCCAACATCTACTTCCGAGACTGCATTGAGACCGGCATTGCGATCGTCTAGTGACATTACGAATCACAGACCGCGTGCTTCTCCGTCCAGACCTAGGACTAGAGAGTCATCGACAGCTTCTGTCACGAGACGTTCAACTGAGCCTGAAGGGCGTGCTTCCGACGTATGGGCCGGATTTACTGGGTCGCAGCCAAATTTTACTTCTAGACAAGTGGTAGCCTCTCCTGTAACGAACAGTCCGTCTACAAGTACACCTACAGAGCGCATCTTCTCGGGATCAACGACTTCATTACCGGGAGTTTCAACAAGCGAGCTGCAATCCCCTACCAACAACGTACAGCCAAGAAGTCGTCGTAATACCGCGACACGATCTGGGCCAGCTAGACAAATCGCAAGTAGAGTTCCGTCCACGCATTTTGCCGAGCCTTCAATATCATGTGAAAGCTGCGGAAAGACGGAGATACAGTACGAACTGCATAAGCGCTGTCTGAAATGCAAAGATGGAAAATATCACGTATGTTTACATTGCTATCGCGTCGACCGGGGCTGCCCTCATTACTACGGGGTGGGCAGCATTGGCGAGATGAAATTTAACAAAATTCATCATCCTGCTCTTCGATCAAACGTTGAAATGCCCCACGTGATGAGTTCACAGCGCTATCGCCGGCCAAAGGAAGGCTCGTCTCGGGGAACATCTGAAGGGAAGCAGATGACGAATGATAATCCTTCGAGCCGATTGCAGGAGGGGATGTTCTGCGACGTCTGTCATTCCGCCGCCAATGGGTGTTTTTGGCAGTGCGACGAGTGCAACGAGTCGGAGTGGGGCTATTGTCGACGCTGCGTAAACCAGGGACGCTGTTGCAATCATCCACTGTTGCCCATCCGCCATATGTCATCTGAATCTCCGACACCATCTCCAACCGATGTTACTCCATTAGGGCCGATCACTCCACCGGTGGCAACGCAAAGTTACCTTTCGAAACCCGCAACATATCAAGTCTTGTCATTTTCAACGGAATGCGATATTTGCAAATATCCCATCGCTCCGTCGTCGACTCGATTCCACTGTCTACAATGCAACGAAGGAGACTACGACGTGTGCACGAACTGCTACTTGAAACTAGTCGTATCTGGCAAAGTCAGCAAGGAGAACGGACACAGTGGCTGGCGTCGCTGTCTCGGGGGTCATCGCATGATCGTGATAGGCTATGAGGACCATGAAAAGGGACAGCGGCGGGTCATCGTTCGCGACATCGTTGGCGGCTATACACTCAAAGACGAACAGGTCAATCCGCAGCAGCAACCCCCATCATCTTCGTCCGGGTCTATTGCATCCCCCGAACTCGGCACGGGGGACTGGTCGTGGAAAGAAGGCAACACAAAACGCAAAAAGGCCGGTCGCGCACGAACTTCTCACGTCAACGCCCTGGACTCGAGCTCACCGTCATCCCAAGCATCGCAGACAGCGACTTCAACATCGACTTCATCACCGGCAGATCGGCGCACCGCAATCCCCCCCGACGGTGGGTATGGTTTAGTCCTAGGCGCAAACTGGTCTTATTTCGCGGAGGAGTCATGCACGGATGAATTATCGTTCCCACGCGGAGCCGAAATAACGGAAGCAGAGAATATCAATGATGAGTGGTATTGGGGCTATTATGCGGGAAGAACGGGGTTGTTTCCTGGGGCGTACTGTTCGTTGGTCAGGGAAGTCGTCTAGTATTGACGAGGATGTGATAATGAAGAGAAAAGAAGTTATGATTTATGATTCAAGTGTGATACGAATGCATTTTGTTTTTTCTCTTCTCTTGTTCTGTTTTTGCATCAGAGTGGCCCGGAGACTATCTTGTTACGGCAGTGATATTGTAAATTTTTTTCAATTAGCGGAGTTTTGAAGTATTTCATCATTGCATCACTTTCATTGTACCACTCGTAAAGTGATCTGTACACGCGGACAAAATCTCAACTTGAGTTGAAGAAGAGGTACTATATACAATAAATTAAGAATAAAAGGGTATTCAAACAACGTCAGGACACAATGTTCCGGACAGACGTAAAAGAGCAAGTCAACCTCTGACAAGTACCATGCCCAAAAGAACCTAATAACCCAACAAGGCCAGCATCAACTTCTGATAATCACCGCTTACTTCGCCCTTGACCCGCTCACGCAAATCGCGCTTGAAGTGGTGCTGGTAAGCCTTCTTGACCTGGTCGAGATGCTGCTTGTTCCAGTGCAAGCGCACGATTCTAGTCACTAGCATGAAATCTTTCGTTCCGGGTCCAGCCATGGCCTCTTCTAAGAGAGCTGCGTCGCGGTGTGCAGGGTCGGTCGCTGTACGTAACATGTGAATCAGAGCGGCCTTCATGTGGCCCGAGAATTGGCTTGCGATGTGCTTCTCCAGGTCAGTTTGGTAACGCTCGTGGAACTTGTGCGCAATAGCGCGCAACTCATTGTCGGACGACTGCGCGAAAATGGCACAGACTTCGGCGACGTTATTCACGATGCGTCCTGCCGTAGAGCCATGGATGCTCTTCACTTCACTTTCAATAGTTGCCGGGTTCAAGGGCGTGGATTCCTCGTGGCGCGTTCCCGACGTGATGCGCTTGAAGAGATTCTTCGTCTCAGCGGACAGGTCATCTTCAACATCCTTTTCGAGACTGCGGTTGAATATGCGCTGATAGGCATTTTTGATCTCGCGGATATCGGCGTTTGAGCGGCCGGCTAACACATCAGTCAATACCCATTCCTTGGTGCCTAGACCCTTGACGGCATCGCGCACGAGTTCTGCGTCGTGGTTCAACGGCCCCTCGAGCACAGCCAATAACCCTTGCTCAAAGTATCCGCCCGTCTCGCTCTTGACGTCCTTGTACAGGTCGCGGTTGATGTGTCGGGTGTACGTCTCTCGAAGAGCGGCGATTTGTAGGGGGTCTAACGGAGCGAGGACACGGATCAGAGTGGCTTCATCGGTACCGAAGCCTTTCATTGCCTTGCGCAAAGCGTCTGCTTGAGGCCGAAAGTCGCCTGGTGCTGTCTGGCCTGGGATGTATCCGAATGAAGGTTGAGCTGGTGGTCCGGGCGGGGGTGCGCCGTATCCGGCCTGGGCAGGAGAGGCTCCATAAGGACCGGGAGGAGGCGGATGGCCATATGGACCGGGAGGTCCTGGTGGTGGTGCGCCATATCCTCCTGGTTGAGGGGGATAGGCTCCATGTTGTGGGTAGCCCTGAGTAGGAGGGTGAGGTCCCGCAGGATAACCGCCGTATTGACCCGGAGGAGGGCCACCGGGTGGAGGATAGTGACCTTGTTGTTGTGGAGGGGGATAATATCCTCCCTGGGGCGGGGCGCCTGGAGGAGCACCGGGTGGGGGATGACCGTAGCCCTGCTGGGGGTATGGAGAATGTCCTTGAGGAGGATAACCAGCCGGAGGCTCTGTTGTGTTCGCGTCAGTATCAGTTTGAACTGGAACAACATTGGGAGATTGCTTACGGGGTGGGGGTCTATTGTATGACATATTTCGAAGTGTCTTGAACGTGTCAATGGAATCCAATTAAAAAGACTGATCGATTGCGCAGAGCGTTGCTGAGAAAGATCACAGGCTCGATGGATACAGAGAGATGGATCCCAGAAGGAGTTGTCGATGGTTGACTTATATATCTAAGGCAACACCCCGCCGCAGCCCTCATTCCCAAAAGGGGTTAGTCGTGGTTCCTCAGGTGCAAGCTCGGCAGTGCGTCATGATCTATACCTGACCAATGATAAGCTATACATGCATAGATAGTGGGTCAGCTCAACAAGGCTGAGCGTCAAGGCGTTCTTGGCGGTGGGGCTTCCATGAGCCACCGTGGCGCAGCATCAACATTCCTTCCATTCTTCCATTGTGCCTCAGGCAACAGACATGTGCTTGATCGCACTGCGAATTCATAGCTTGTCTTGGTATAAGCTGCGTTTACTACGAGGTAACGCTAGTCGAACATGAAGATTTGACAATTTTGATAGTCATTGTCCAGAGGTACATCGAAAAACTGTGTGCAGAGACCGAAGTGTTTTTCATGTGTTGTCTATACTGTTAAATTTCTACTGAGGAGATCAGTCTGCAAGTAATGCACCGATTGCCAATGAGCTCACGTCACGTCCAACTATACCCGCTTCTTTTCCGACGACAGAGACGATACTTCGGCGCTGACAAACGCAGCTTTGAGCTCTTTATATGCCTCCACCAACACCCACAACGGGATGAAAACCCAAAGCATGTTGAAAAAGACGAGGTACAACCACAAGAACACCGGATTGCTTGCGTCCAACTGCGAATTCGCGCTGAGCCATTCGGGCGCAAAGGTCATGAACCCACCATAAAGCTCACCGGTTGCGACAGCGGAAGCCACCAGCCAGAGCTTTGCCCTGGTAGCGCCGAGTTTCTGAGCATCGTGAGGGGAGGAATTTTGGTTGCTGGCGATTTTGTGAAGCAAGTAGCAGATATAGATTGCGGCGGGGCCCGCCAGGAGCACAGTCAATAGTTCAAGCGAAATGACAGTGGTATCGGCAGTGGCCCAGCGATGATCGGCTTTGGCGTATTCCTGCCATAGACGCGCGCTGGGTCCAGTGCCAAACTTTGCGCCGTAGACGCGATCTTTACGGCCGAGAAAGTAGTAAGGACGGTGTTTGCTCAGGATAGTATCAGCAGGTTCGATGATATCGATGTAGCTGAAAAAGCATTCGTAGAGAAAAGAGCCTTCAATGAAGAGATGGGTGAGCGCGTCGTAAGCGTGCCACATGAAAAGCGCACGGTTTCGGAGCTGGTTTGATGGGATCAAAGATGTGCCCAGGCCATATGCCATTGGCATGAAGGAAAGTGCGAAAGCAATTGAGAGGATTGTTGGTGTGTCGAGCACGAAACCAGAATCGACATCCGCCATGGTTGTTGCCCCCTTTTTCCTCGGTAGTCGTGGTTTGCTAGAGCTTCAATGCTTCGAAACTAAGAAACACTCAATTGCTTTCGCAATGAATTGAGTCTGGGCCTGGAAGAGGAAACGCAGGCAAGTTGGAATGAGCAGGGGCTGTTGGAAGACCGTCGCGACGGAGACAAACAAATAGGAGGAGAGAGAAAAAGTTGGAGAAAGCGGAGAAACAATCAGAGCTGAAGAGTGGGTCTTGAGGCTTCAAGCGGCAAGGCATCAAGGCACCAACTCTCCGGAAATCGCGATCTACGATTGTAGGCAATAATTGACATCGACTAGTTGCAACGTTCTCATAAAGTCATCATATTGCATTCGTATAAGTCATGAGTCATCGAGGTGTAACACAGTACATACACACATCACAAGAAGTAACAGACATTATAACACACAGTAGTGAGATATTTAAACCGCCACAGATATCGAATCTGTCTTCTCTGACAGTCTGCTCGATGCAGAGCTCCAGGGGAAATGACTATAACCTGTCATGACTAAAAAGCCCAGCTTCACCGAATATATATCTGTCTCGCCAGCAAGACTGTGCCAGCGGCGTCATCGACAGGGTAAAAAAAAAAAGAAAGGGATTGACAAGAAAGCGACAACGAGTAGAAGAATAGACTAGGCATCCCTTTCGCTGTGTCCTTTGATTTTTCCAATTCCATCTCTCAGCGTGTCGCGCACGCTGAAGCCGCCGAACAGCCAGTCATTGGAATGTCTGCCACAATGGTTGATTGTTCCGCTATATCTCTTGTAGCTGTCGCTTCTAGATCGCTCGGATGAATCGATTGTGCTGCTGGAGACATCCCGATGACCCAGACTTGGGCGTTGCGCATGTTGAGACGATGTAGGCGACATTTCAGTTGGCGATTGAACCCGATCGCTGAATGAGGGCGACAGAGGTGATGTAGACGAGATAGACGCCGCAGCTGAAGGTTGCAGAGGTGGTGGACTGCGCCTGCGCTCGTGGTCCGCTGATGGTGAAGACGAACGGGGAAGAGGAGAGCGCGAGCGGATCCGAGTCAAGATTCGGGAGGTACTCTCTTCGATATTGTCAAGAGACAGGAATCGTCTATGATGAGGCCTGGTCGATGAAAGAGGAGGCAGTGATGTATCCGAGGACGCGCTGCTTGACGTGGAAAGACCGTCGAGCTTTGATGCTGGTCGTTCGGAGTCGATAGGGTGGGTGTCTGTCATCTCCATCCAACGATTGATTTGGTAGTAAAGCGTTTTGACTTTGGAATGGTGCGATCGGGTATAGGCCTACGAACGTCAGGAATCAAAGTAAATGGTTCAAGACGAATTGTTTCCGGACCTTCCAGCAGCGGAAATACTTGTATTTATGATTTTCTATGTCTTGATGCGTCTGTTTAAATCATGGGCCACAGAACCGAGTACCCGGCATCAGACAAACGTCGCCGATCTTTCGCAACAATCAGCGTAACCAATCGCCCAACCTGCAGAGCAGATTTGCCCAATGGAATGCCAGCACAGGAGGGGCAGGTCTGTTGCCCTGTGATCTGAAGGGATTAGCGGCCTCCAGCATTCAGACAGGCTAAGACATCCGGATAACTTACTACTGCACCGTGCCCCACTGGGCTGTCCGTGCCGAGTCGGTGACTCTGTCTCTCCCAGGCCACACTTCCGAGGCCAGTTGCACGCATCCTGGTCTACATAAGCCTAAAACTTCCCTCAACTCACCGCTTGGGCCAGTCCGCCGGCCGAACGCCAAGGCTTGCCAACTCATACTACGCATGCAGTGTGATGCAGGGAGGTGATCCGTATGGACCGTGAGAGTCGGCCAACTGAAGTGCTACCTATCTATCGTAATATACGACAGACAGCGTCCGTACAGTCTAATTTCAAAAGAGCCTCCTCTTTTTCCAGTTTTGTCGGAGTCAAGCCGGATGGTGGCCGTAATGACTTACAGCGAACATAACGTTTCACGCATACTTCAAATTCAGGACCTGGAGGGGATGACAACCCGCGGTTGGCAACATCAGGAAAGACCCTCATTGATTCGACAGCACATAAGCGATGGTCACATGGATGAAATTCAACTTCCCTTGGCAAAGATGCAAAAAATAGAAATCCGAGACTGTATCCATACTACGTAGTAGTTTAGTTTCCGTGGTCGGTGGTCGAATGGACGACAATTGTGCTGCCTCAGGCTTTCAGCTGAGGTGGGGCAGGAGGTTCGTAGCGGGGTCCCATCAGCCAATAGCAGGTGCCTCCGATATCCTTCTAGCGCTTTTCTAGAACAAGACATTCGCGGAGATACGAAGTGGCCCGTCAGTAGACTCATTACGTAGGACTTTGTCCTTGTTCACTTCCGTTTTATCCGTGATTTCGTACAACGATACACTTGTGTCAGGGCATCAATTACATTGGTTCCAGATTCAAACCTGGACTCTTGGAATGGGATCGCTGATTGTTCATGTGACTGACTGACTGCCCTGCGGATCATGCTTGGTGACATTCCGGATGACGCCCGGGCGAATTGCAACTCTTGATTAGCCAACGTCCGAGTAATATCTCCAAAAAGGGGGCTTTGCAATAAGCGATGTAGTTTGGGACAATAAAGCGCTACAATTCCTAGAATAAAGCATATTTGTCTGTCTATAACGATTGCAGCCATATAATGTTGAGTATCAGGAAATAACATGAGCGAACTACGTGAGCATCGACGGATACCCGATCTCGTACTAAGCGACTTTGTTCCTCGCCTGGACTCGACACAACATGATCAAGCGTGGCGGGATACGAAATCGAAATGATCGAAGAATGATCTGGGGTGTAATCAGACCAAGTACGTCTTTTAACGCTAAATCACAAAGACAATTTACTTGATCCGTATCTCCCCGTACCTTTCCCCATATCGTGTCACGAGCTAGATGGATGCTAGTCCCAAGCAAGTCAGTTTCCAAGACTATTCCTCCGCCAACGTCCACAGCCCTGGGTTAGGCTCTCTCCACGCCCGTGGCTGTTCAGAATGACATCTTCGATGCCGTCTTTCCGGACGCAGCATCCACTCGTCATGATCGGGTATTGAGAGCGACATCAACCCTTCATCTGCCGAGGATCTCCTGGCGCCCGACAAAGATGGCGCAGTTGGACCATTCAATTTGGCGACGTATCTTGCTTTCATCTCCCGACTCTTTTTCTCAGTGGAACTGGCATATGTTGAGCGCGAAGTCCATGACCCGCTTAGAAACTGGAGCGTTTGAAGTGGAAGGAAGAAGTGCCTCGCCTTTTCGAGGTGTGGCCAAACAAAACGGCGCATGATTGCGATCGGGGCTTCGTTAGCCTGTGTGATTGACGAAATGATTATCTCGTCCGTGGCGTCATGATCGCCAAGAACCGATTCGGTAATGTTGCTTTTACCCGGTATTCTATGGAGTTGGCGCCGTTCATGTCTTCGTCGCCTGTGTTCCGCTCTTCTCTCGCGACGTTGCTGCCGCAACTTGCGTTTCTCGATTCTGGGATCCAATATTCCTGCAGAAAACATCATCTCTTCTTCGTCCGAGGAGTTGTACAGACACAGAGCTGGATTGGAGGGTTTGTCAATCGTTGCAAGCGGGCTGGTAGATCGTTTTGTCTTTGCGGCAGACACTTGCGAGTCAACCTTTCGCGGCCTGTAACCCAACTCTTCGGCTCTGGCGCCAGAAGCAGAGCCACCGAATGGCCATGAGTAGTGTCGGCGGCCAGGCATGATGGGGGTTATTCACTGAACTCGTTTGCTATGTATTTTGTCCGGGTTTTGTTGGGTTTCCCAGAGCCCTGTCATCTAAAAATCACAGAGGTCTTCGAATACAGGTATGTCATCTCGGTAGATGTCTAGGACGAGACCATATATCTCTTGAAGACTGGTTGTTGACGATATGGATAAGTGATGTAAATCCTTGCTCGGTAACGACTGATAATGACGATTAGTTCTAAGCAGATAACTCAGTCAACATTTTGTCATCGTAATGGAATGTTTTTAATGACGACAAAAGCTCCGGGTTGCGACAACGTTCAAATGGAAACGGTAGCATACCGTCCAGCCCATCGGACCAATAAACCACGTGAATACAGCACGCGTTGAATGCCTGGGGCTCTCGGGGTCTGCTGCGCTAGGGCTCACCCCTCATCAGGTGATCGTGCTGGTAGGTCGCGTAGATGGTCACGTTCCTCACAGTGAGTGATCTTAGCTTTTCTCTGGAATGTGATGTATGAGTTGACATTCAGAGTTTGTAAGATTAGGTTAGGTGGGTTATAACTTGGTGGAATCGTGCATGTGGTACGCATACATCAGATTTTAAAGTACTTCGTACAATACTACAGATCTCAGATCCACTTGGTAAAAGATATTATGAAGGGAAATATAAATGAAGCCAAGAGTCAATTGTACTCCTCCAACCCATCTTTTTGTAATACTAAGAGACTACAATGAGGTCTACTTGTCTGCTTCGCGAAGACTCTATGATATCTGGGTTTCAGATGGATCAAATTGGACAAAACAGGCATAAGCCAAAATATGAGTGCACAAGCCGGTAATCTGTTGCGAAAGCCGTCAGGTGTGAAGACACCACCAAGCTTTCCACAGAGCAGAACTTGACTGAAGTAATGCTTATTGGGTCATTGGAACTTCAAAGTGGTTACTGCTCCGTTCACTGTATAGTACATGTGAATTGGCAAATGCAAATGATCTAGCGAGCCACAACGAGCTTGCTTCCTGATCGTGATTAAATAGGGCTTAGCTATAAGGTTAAGATGGGAGTTTCTTTTTCGTGAAAGAGTATTATTCGAAATATGCTTGTCTTTCATTGAACTAGCACGTATACAGCACAATTGAAACGAAAATAGACCAAATAACTTATATGTTGTCGTCCGGGTAAAGGTCATGTCTAGCTTGGGATATTCGTCGCTTGCGTGGAGGCTTTTTCGACCAACTCCTCTTCTCTGCAAAAGCCGATGTATCCAATGCCTAGACAGTTCGAATTCGAAAAGATTGTAGCGTCATCGATGTGAGCGAGATGGCTCCTTTAGCCGAGCCGGAAATTTTGCCTAAGAGACCTTAGCTTCAATCATCGAAGGACTATACGGGATTTCACTCACAGCCTGGTGCTCAAATCATCGACTTGTGCTGCACGGCAATGTCCATGTCTACAGCCCTCACATAGTGCGCTATTGTGAGGGCCGTTGCTGTTTCCTGTGTACTGAGGTCTCTCTTGTTCTATCCCATTCCAGAATTTGATACGGTATGCTATTCTCTGTGCATACGTATCATCCAAGCTTGGCCGGCTGCAACTATTGCACCTTTTGCAACGCTGATGATAAACCCTCGCGTTGTACCTTCCACCAGTATATAGACGTATTGTGACAGCAACCTTCCCACTTGACCAACCCTTCCCACCACATGAAGGAGATTGGCATATAAACCGGCCCCTAATGTTGGTGTCATACGCCTCTTCGCAGTCTTCGGACTTATCTGAATCATAGAAATCGAGGTATAGATCGTTCTCTTCCAACAAACGAGCTACGTCTTCGTGAAGCGTGGGATACATGGACCATTTTCCGATCGACCTCTGTCTCCTAGATGGCATATTGACCTTTGTGATATCAGAAGCTTGCAGTGAGTTTAATGTAATATCTCCGTTGAGTCAGAGACCAATCTCAAGTAGACAAGGGCTTCAATCACTCACTCCTCTCTGTGTCAATGAGACAGGATATTCATAGACTCATCAGTATATCAAACGCGATCAGCAAGACTAGAAATGCATACTCTGATGATATAAGAAAATTTAATTTCCGACAGTCACGAATACTTGTATTTATCGTACAAAGGTTGCGCTACAGCCTCGTTGCACCAGCGCCGTGTAACATGGCAAAGTCCAATAGTAAGTGATAGGCGTGTCATTGTCTCTGCAGCTGCTATCAAAATACGGAGCCTGCAACTCCATCATCAAGATACTACTTCGCTAGTTGATCACACACCCATCATACTTCACACAAGGCTTACAAGCCGCGATAGCCGAAGCCCTTGAATCTGGACCCTTGTGGCCTCTGATTGCAGGCAGTCTACTATGGCGCAGTCGCTGCAAACACCCCAGTATGTGGTTGATTACGACAAAAGTGCTCATTGGATCAGATCGAGTTGGAACATGACTGTTTGTTCACCCGCCCAGACCATGTTTCCTGTTCATCTAGCTTCACATGCAGCCTTGCCTGCTTCAAGGATCCCCGCACCTCTCCTCCCCCTCCGACTTCTCAGATCAAAAATATTGGATTCGCTGCCTCGCAAGCCTTGGACATGCACAGCTGGCAATTGAGCCAGCTAGCGAAAGACTCCATTCTACTTATCTTTTCTTATTCTCGTCTCGACTGCATACTCACCAAACCCCTCATCCAAAGTGCCAGGCACCCAATAACAGCAGGCAAGCAGCAAGACTTGCTGTTGCAACAAAAGTACAAACGATAAGAGAATGACAACTCGGCTGCAGCATGCTTCTCATCGTACGTGGCTCCACTCAGAATGGAAGGTATGCATCGATCGCATCAGACTATGCGAACCTGTTGATGCTTCACTCGTTCGACAAGATGCTGCGGGGGAGTTTTCTCCAGGTAGAGGTGTAGTCGACTATGAACTACTAGGAAAGCTTTGGTAGAAAAAGCGTTCGAAGGGTATAAATAGCGCTGTGAAAGCATTGGCAAATGGAGTATGAATATTATCAATGAGTGAGTACGACTCCCTTAACCTGCCACTTGGGATTCATGAAATCTCATATTATCCAGAGACTCAACATCATTACTAGAATGGCGAATAAAAAGGAGAAGAAACAGATGAAAGATGATAAAGTCCAGCGCCGCAGAGAGAGGCGTGCCAAGCGGCACGATTCCTCATCGTCTGATGATGATTCAGCACGTTCATCTACGGTCAACGGTGCGGTCACCGATGTGACCCCGTGGAGACCAGAGACTGACCGTTCTCTGAATGATAATATCGATAATATAAGGCCTCTGTGTGAAACTCTCCAGAAACTTTCGAACATCGCGGGGGTTTTGTCCTTAATCAAGCCCACTGCTGCTGTTGCTGCAGATATATTACGGCCGGAAATTGAGCTCAAAGCTGAAAATGAAAGATTGCAACATACATTGGCTCTGATAACAACAGCAGTTGAAACACAGAGGCTACAAGAACTTGAACAAAGATGCGAAAATCTAGAGCATGAGCGGGTCCAGATTGGCGGACGTCAACAGGAGTTGGAACAAGAACGACAACAGCTTGAGGCAGACAGACATGCCATGAGTATTAAAAGGCAGGAGATGGAAGAAGAATTGCAGAATGAGAAGCAAAAGCTCCAGTCCATATTCACTCATCAAGTAGAGAAAGAGAAACGAGCACATCGGGAAGCTCTTATTTCAATCCAAAAGTCTGAGAAGGAACTCAGACAACAGAATGAAAAGCTCGAAGCTATCAGAAACCAAGTAGAGAAGCGAGCAAAAGATTTCCGAGAAGGCAATGAGACACTGATGGCAGAAAACAGAACACTTCGATTGGAACTAGACAAAGAACAGTCAAGGTTTCCAATTCAAAGTAAAGGCATCGAATACTAGTGAGTTTTTCGGTGTGCAGCTTTGAAGGATCATTCTCACAGTGAATACAGCCGAGCAGAATTCATGGAACTGAATCGGAAGCTAGAAAAGCTTGTCAATGAGTTCATTACCGGTCCCATGAATGATGAACAGATGGTACGTCGTGACTTGAATTTCGCGTTGGAGTGATTACTGAAACTGACATACATCCTGTTTCAGCAAGCGGTCGAAGCAGATGGTCTTGAAGAACAAGATTTTTTCAAGTTCGTTCCTTCGGGAGACTCTCATGTAGCCCGATATCTGTGGAGACGGGGGGCGCAGGCCTATATTACCAAGCAGCTTTGCGATCGCCTTTGGAAATCCTACCCTTGTGACTCCATCCGTGACTTCGCGGATCCAAACGACTTGGCGAGTGTCTTCGATACTTTCTCTAAAAAGTACGCCACAGTCAATCCCGAGAAGGAAGCCATCTGGCGGACCATGACTCGTGAGATCTTGGGTACTTTCTCCACGCAACAGACATCAGCACACAACCCTCGCAAAGGTATCGTCTTTAGTATAAGCAAAATGCTTCGTTCTATTGTTGATCCATCAAAGACGGAGACATTTGAAGCAAATCTAAACGACATAGTCGCAAACGCAACCACCCTATGGTCTGCTTCACAAAAGGATACTTGCAGGATCTGGGTGTCGGCCAACCCGCCTAATGATGCTGAGGACGGTAAGCAATGGGAATCAGGATCCTTGAAAGGTATCGAATCCGTGAAAATACAAGAGGAGATCTCTATTGAGCACGCACATTCGCTTTGTCTATTTCCTCTGGTCGTAGTGACGGGTTGTTCTGGAGATGAGATTATCTGTTCGGGACAAGCTCTGTTCTCCGACTGTGCAGCATTCGCCCTCGGAAATCACGAACAACAGGAATCCGCTAGGTTGCTTGCACAGAAAGAGAGGGAATTACGCTACAATCATCGCAAGACCAGGTCGAAGTCTCATTCAACTACGTCCAGTGATCATCCTGAACAATGACATCGACCACCAAACAACGCCAGAAACTCGCAGCTTTACACCGGATCCAGGCCGCAAGACTATGCATTGACGTCTTTCAGTTTTCGTGTTCAAATATTGATTTTTGATAGCTTTTGAATAAACATCGAATTTGTCCTATCCAGCCCGGACATAGGTCCGGTTGATATCATGAGGCTGTACTGAGTCTACCCGTAAATATAACAATAGAAAACATATGGGTAAAGTATTCTTACTAGATTAATTTTAGGTAAACTGAAGATGAATGGTTGGCATCAACCGTTGGAAAAAAAATCAAAAGATCAGCCGGAATGAGCCTGTTAGGGCAGATGTCGGAGACTGTTTTTTTGTGGGGGAACTGTGACCGACATAAAGCGGAGACGTTAAAGGCCGAATTTGCCCACTCGGCTTGACGCTTCTTGCTCCCTTGTCCGTTCAGTTCTACGCTGTCTGCTCCACTTACAAGGCAGGGTGCATGAAATCTCGCATCAGACTCGTCTCTGGCAGAACCACAACACCACATGCATTGGGCGATCTGCATATCATATTGGTAGTGCTTACCACCGGGCTACCACGCGTCCAGCCGTGTCTATCAATCCCACCCGTTTGAGCGAGTATGGATCGGAGGCAAAACACAGGCAACGGAAGCAGCGCCGGAGAGCGACCAGCCAAGAGGCGTGCCCGGAGTACCCTGGCGTGTCAAAGGTGCAAGACTCGTAAACAGCGCTGCGATAACAATTTCCCGTCATGTTCAAGCTGCCTGTCTGCCGGCGAGCCTTGCTCGTACGGGCTCAAGCAAGTCTATCCTGCCGAATACGTACATTCCCTAGAAAACCATATCGCGGAATTGGAGAAACGTACCACTCCAACTGTCCAGACACCCGCGGCACCTCTCCTTCCCAACATGCCCGTCTATCAAAACCCTCACTTGGCCAATGACGCTATGGATTCGCCGAGAGGTCAGGAAATCGCCGAAGATGGCGAGTCGAATGTAGAGGCTGGCTCTGGCGTTGTAGCGCTCTCGCCAAACTCCTTCCTCGGAACTTCCAGTGGGTTTCCACTGGCAAAGCTGCTTAAATCTGCCATCAGCACATCTGAAGACCCAAGTCGGATAGGTCGATCAACATCTAAAGGAATTATCAGTTTCGCTCCACACCTGACAACTCCCTATGAGACCGGAATACAGAGAGGGCCTTCGATATTGTCTGGCAGAGCAGACATGCCTACGGATGAAGTCGGCAGGAAGCTCATTGATGCATACTATTCCCGAGTGCATCCGAAGCATCCATTTCTGTCAAAGAAGAAAATCATGCGTCTACATAGCGCCAGAGCGAACCTGGTCCCAGCGCACAAAATACCGCCGTCCACCGAGATTAGGGCAGACCTGTGTGATTACGCCATCCTCCATCTAGTGTACGCGATTGGCGGACGGTATTTACAACTGACACCTGACAACAAGCATGCGCCTCCAAGTGTGAGCATGATTAGGGTTCTCTCATACTAAGATGAATACTGATTGCTTTGTAGGAGCATTACGCAAGCGCTCTAGCCGATGCTGAGACCATTTTCGCTGTTCAGAGCCTCGAAAACCTGGATGCAATGCTCTTGATTTCGATCTATCAACTCAGATCGCCAACAGGACCTGGGATCTGGTAGGTTCCGAAATTATCATTCTAGCATTCTCAAATTAATGATTCGTAGGTGGATAATTGGAACGACGATGCGGCATTGCATCGACTGCGGCCTGCACCGAAGAGCCAACAACATTTCGGCTCTGCTTGATCAGAGACGCAAGCGCATCTTCTGGACAGCGTACCTGCTCGAGCGTTCCGTGGCGAGAACAATGGGACGGCCACACTCGCCGTCCGATAGAGACATCGATGTAGACCTCCCAGCAAACATTGACGACTCAATAGAAACTGAGAGTGGGGTGATCTCTGCACTGGCAGAAGCGAGGGCAAACCCCAACCAATTCACACCACTAACCGCCGCCATACACATCTTTCGGCTACAGCAATTGGAGTCCAGGATCTCCAACACGGTATGTCGCGTGGACAAGCCCGTCAGCTCTATCAATCCACGCAAGATCACGGCGTTTCGAGCTGCCCTGGAGGAGTGGAAAGCCAATATTCCAATCACTCGAGACTACTGTGCAAGAGAAAAGCACCCGTACGTCACGCACGACTACCACATGACGCAGTACCATAAAGCGCTGGTCCTGTTGTTCATGCCTTTCTTGCCCTCACTCTCACCGACGCAACCAGAGTTCCAGCAAATCGCGTACTCGGCGGGCCAGATATGTCAGCTGTACAAGCATCTCTACGATGACCAAACCTACATTTCATTTTCTCTGCTAGCCCTTCACGCCAACTTCGTAGCTGGCCTTGTGCTAGTCTATTGTTTCTGCATGGACCCGTCAATTTTCAACGCCAAGTTTAGCAGCGACATCCGTGCATGCAGCACTCTTTTGTACACTATATCAGAACGGTGGCCCGCGGCACGCAAGGTCCGAAATGCCTTCGATCGACTCGTCTCAGTCACGGTTGAAGGCGATTATGATAGACAATCCCGGCGACCTCGTCCGAATACCACTGCTGGCGGCTCAGTGCATCTAGAGGCCGAGCAGCCCATGGGCGATGAAGGTGGTTGGGCTCCGGGCGATAGGGCCCCGGAAAGTATATGGGATAACTTCGGGATGGCTCTGGGTGATTACCAAATAAACGCCGAGACTTGGATGCAGGATAGTATTTTCCAAGCTATGGAAGCATTTCCGTCAGAAGATTAGTTGATTCGTCCGCATCCGGTTTATTGCACATTGCCATATGAAATCATACTCCCCGCCTCCGCACGTAAAGCTGCATTCTAGTCTGCCCTAAAAAAGACACTAATTCCCTTTGAAGCTGATAGCGTCGGGCCATACTCCGTACTGCGTTAGAAATCGCTGGGGCATGTTTGTTTTCGGGACATCCGTCTGGTCGGAGGGTGCCGACGGTTCAGCCGATGGTAATTGTTGGAGCAAGTCGACCGGTGCATTATGGACTCCCCCGCACACGCACTGATTTCTAGATTTGACTGTCTCCAATACTCAATGAAAAACCAGTGTCTCACGGCTGAATCATTAGAAATTATCCTGCATCTTTGGTCTTCGTGCGCTGGAGACATGCAAGACGAAGACGCGCAGGCTGAGAGCTAAAACTTGTCTTCGCAAGAAACCAATACAATGTCTGGGTACTTGTTCATTGATTGATAAAAAGGGATCAATTCACCTTGCTCATAGGCATCCTATACAATGTATTATACATGGATCTATCCTCAACAATTCCAAGGCTATGAAAAGTATACAAAGAATAGTTGATCACCGTACGGGCGGCATAACTGGCTTTGGAGTCTGGTGGCGATAGAATGGCTCTACTTCACACGCCCGGATCGTTCTTTTCAGCATCACCGCCAACTTCTTCATGATGGGCAGCATACGTCTCAGCCTTCTCTGTTAAATGGCGAGCTGCATTTCCACGGGGAATCTTTCCGGCGATAGACACTGTATCAAAAATGCTCTTGCTTTGGAGAAAGATAGAGTCCACCTCCTCCAAATGCCGGCCGTTTGTTTCGGGGAAGAAAAAGTAGACGACTAGCAGATATCAGTAGAGACCATAAACATGCATAGGGAAAGACTGACCGGGCAGAGTCAAAAAGAGATTGATGGCCGCGTAGATAATGAAATACTTGTACTTGATGGTAGAGAGACCAACTGGGGTCACCTCAGCAACAACCTGTGCACACTCATCAGTATCACATATAAAGCATCCCCGGACCACTGTCTGGGAGCAGTGCACTCACAAAGTTAAAAAGCCAGGCAGTACCTATAGAAAATGTTAGCGACCCCAATGCAATGCGAAAGATCCTAGCAAGAATCGACTCACCAGTAGACATGGCCGTGATAGGCACGCGGTGGCTCAAAGGAGAAATCTCCGCGGCGTACAAAAATGTGAGGCCGAGGAAGCCCGTCGGGAAGAAAAGAGAGAAGAGGAAAATGAACGCAGCGGCTGCACCGATAGCACTCGTGTTCTGGAGCTGAGAAGAGCTGCCAGCAATAACAGCCATGCACATACCCATCCCAAAGGCGGAGAACAACATTAGCTTGCGACGACCGAAGCGATCCACTGTCAGCACCCCGATGGGAGAACATATCGTCTGCCAGGTAAAGACCGATGCCGCAATGATCCTTGCGGTTCTTGGGGCGAGGCCGAGATCATCCTCAAAGATAGTGGCCTGATAAAAGGCCAACGCGTTGATACCACCCATCTGCTGCGCGAGCTGGCCAAAGCATGCCAGGCACATGCGGTGGAAGAGTCGGAGAGGTCCATTCTTGAAAATGTCCTTGAACTTTGCCTGGCCAGCCAGCTCGAGTGAAGCCTCAATTTCTGCTACTGCCGCCGTGACTTCGTGTGAATCAACGGCGACATCGTTCAAATCGGCAAGGACGGATTTTGCATCGGCGACTCTGGCCTTCTTCAGTAGCCATCGAGGAGACTCTGGCATGAAGGGCATGTTGAGCAGGATGAAGCATGACCACAAGATCGAAAGCGCCATAGGGAATCGCCAGGCTACCGATCCGGTATAGTTGGACATTCCCAGATTGATCCATCCAGCAATAGCAAGGCCGGAAGAGATGAAAAGCCCCTCAAGCATAACAGCTGCTCCACGGTGGTCGGCTCCAGCACACTCTGCTTGCCAGTTTGGCGCTGTGGCGGTTACGTGGCCAAACCCGAAGCCAGATACAAGTCGACCGACGATAAGCTGCGGAAGCGAGAACGAAGTGCACTGCAGTACGGCCCCGATGATATTGGTAAATGCTCCAAACATGATGGTACGCTTGCGGCCGAGCCTGTCACCGAGCCAGATGCAGTTCAAACAGCCGAAAAGACAGCCGAGCGTATACATGGCGATCGTAGTGCCCTAGTAAAGTGAGTCAACCCTGCTGTTTCTAATCTCGAATCAACGGCAAAAGCCTCGTTACCTGGAGAGTAGAGTTATGTTTCTTTTCTGCTCCGGTTGTGGTAGCCGTGTTGATCTGAGGGAAAGTGGCGATCCACGACGGCAGTGCTAGGAGACCCCCCCCAACGGCGTTATTGTATCCAAACCTGCAGAGTAAGCCGGTTAGTAAACTGGGTGATAGCATTATTCTCGGCTGTCTCCAGACTCACAAGATGTAGCATGGCATGATGACTGCCCAAATCTGGGCCGCCTGTAGCGATTTGCCGCGAAATCCAAAGAAGCCCATCGTGTCTAGCGATTGCGAAATCAAAGGATGTGCTTTGAGCTTGGGAAAATCGATGACTCTAGTGCCTGAGTATCGGGACATGCAGTATCTGGAAGAGAACCGGGGCAGACCAGATCTTTGTACCCCTGCACAATAACCACTCACTTCATTTCACACGGTAACGAATCCGGAAGTAAGTAATCCTAAAGTCAAGTCGCCAATCTGTTGCCAACCTTGGACAAGTATTGACGGAAATGCCGGCCACTCTCATTCGGACCATGGCACACCCCCGCGGGCAATATTCTAGTCTCGTCAGCTCGAGCCTTTTATTCTGGGGTATATGCTGGCCTGCTCACTAGCCTGATTACCTGTTCCAAGAAAGATTCTCTAGATGGCTGGCCAAACCCCACTGATTATTCCCAATTCTGATTCCGAAGTTTCGGGTGATGCCGAAGATGTAGTGTCCCATCGGAACTGCCGATTGGTGCCGGCAGTTTTGTAGCTCGCAATTCCTCATCCATCTTACTGATTCTGAAATATCTAGACTTTCTGGTTCTCTGTGCTGAGTTTCTTTTTTTTATTTTTTGTAGAATTTTCCTCTGTTATCAAATGGCGACGCTACGTCTTGCGGACTGGGCAACGGCCCTCAAATACTCTGACCTGCCAAACGACGTTGTGCGAGCGGCTGTTCGGAGCTTCTACAACTGGGCTGGTTGCACGATCGGTGGCAGCAATCACCAGGCCAGCCTCATTGCAGTATGTCTGATTCGACGTTGGCGGAGGGTTTCTGTCTGACCACTGCCATAGTCTGACTGATTTGTTTAGCGCCAATCTTTGGCACCATTCTTCGGAGCCTCTACTTCCACGCTTTTGGGCCACAAAGGCAAGGTAAAGATAGACGCGCAACATGCAGCTCTCATAAACGGCATCGCGTCACATGTTCATGATTATGATGACACACATCTTGACACAATCATTCACCCCACTGGCCCGGTCGCAAGCGCTTTGCTTGCTGCTGCAGAATGGCGAAAGGGAGTATCTGGTCAAGACTTTATTGCCGCTCTTGTGGCCGGTATCGAGGCCGAGTGTAAGGTTGGACTGGCCGTTTGGCCGGAGCATTATGATGTGGGATGGTAAGCGTTTGTTGTCATCTCGCCGGATGGGCTGTTTTGCTGAACGAGGGACTCTATATAGGCATATTACATCATCCACCGGGTCCATAGGAGCTGCTGTGGCCGTCTCCAAAATCCTTGGTTTGACGACGTCAGAAACTGCCCACGCTATCGGACTTGCAGCCACACAGGTGGTTGGTCTGCGAGAGATGTTTGGATCTCATACCAAGTCCTTCCACCCTGGCCGCGCTGCACAGTGCGGCTTGCTTGCAGCTGTTATGGCCCAGGGTGGCTACACCAGCAGTGAGAAAACGCTGGAGGCGAAACGTGGATGGGCAAACGTCGTTGGCTCCTCGAAAGCAGAGATCCCGCAAAGCCTCGACAAGTGGGTTGGTGGCGAGGGCGAGCTCAGTCTCGTTAGCAACGGCGTCGGCCGGTGGGAAATCCTGCGCAACAGCTTCAAGCCTTTCCCTTGTGGTATTGTCATTCACCCCATCATAGACGCCTGCGCTCAGCTACACAACGAGATGATGAATAAGAGCCTCGATGTACAGAATATCAAGTCGGTCACTGCAAAGGTCCACCCTCTTGTGCTGGAACTCACAGGGAAGAAGACTCCCAAGGATGGGTTGGAGGCCAAGTTCAGCGTATATCATAGCGGTGCTTGTGGTCTCCGCTTCGGAAAAGCTACGCCCTCCGAGTACGACGATAGAGTAGTGCTAGACCCTGAGGTTATCGCGATTCGGGACAGAATCACGGCTGAAATCAACACGGCCTTGACGCCCGACCAGGCGACGGTCACTGTGGAATTTCAGAACGGCCAAATCCTCACCAAGACCATTGAGCACGCAATTGGCAGTCTCGAGGTGCCTCTGGATGAGGCCATGCTGAAGACCAAGTTTCTCGACCAGTGCACCCCGATTCTTGGCGATGCAGCCACGGCTGCTAGCGATGCGTGCTGGGAGATTGAGGTGGCAGAAGACATTTGCAACGTCACGCAATTTATGTAAAAGTATCATATAAACCGCATCATCATAGACTTGTGCCAACTATAGATCTGAATATAACTGGTAAGCAAACAAGAACCTGCGCGTCGAAGATTATACGGTACATAACTGTATAGTTGAGCTCACGATCCGCTATTTGAGAGTTTCCGGCGCTATATCTTGATTTCATCCCCATGCACCGGACACTCATTATCTACCTGTCAATGTCAAAATCATCAATGCTGCTAGATGTTTGTAAGAATTGTTACCTTGTATCTAAAATGAACCGAGTTATCAAATAAGCCAGATCAACCACGATTTTCTCCTTATTCTGATCTAAATGGTCTACCTGGTTTCCATAAACATTTGAACTCCCCCTAGGCGAGATGCCTGTCGAGAATTGCCTATTATCAGCAGATATATCCTACAACTCAATCCGTGGCCAGAATCTTGACCAAAACCCGAATGCAGTGTTTCGTGATCGATCTCTTCGTCATACTGCCAATCCAGTCTGGCCTGTTTCATTCTTGCTAGCCCAAGAAGTTACAATCTATATAAGTACAGCATTGAGTCAAATCCACCAGAGTCATCAAGCACATTGCTGTCATCGATGAAATAAATGACCCAGTTCAGTCTCTCCAGTACATTCTCAGGATGTAGATACGAGCCTAAGAAGGCATTTGGCAGGATAAACCTTTATTCGATTGAAGCAAGGGCGAATTTTAGCTGATTCTTCGATGACTTTGAAATGCCACACAAAAGCATTTCAATCTTGTACAATAACCCAAGAAATCCTAGGCCGGCATAAAACCTATGCAAAACGCGCTAAGCCTGTTTCATAAGGCCTCCGCTTTGTAAATGTTGTTGTCTCACATCAACCACAGTGTGTAATCGTGTGCCGAACAGTCCATCTAAAATTGCAAGGCCTGCCAATCAACCACATCTTGAGGGATGCTAGTCATTGCTAGTTGTGGATGAATCCCTGCACCTCTGACAGATCTGTTTGATTCATTTCAATCCTGGTCAGCGTCGAAAGCCACGATATTATCATCCTGTCCGGGTAACGAGAAGAGCAATGGACACGGTTCGACCTGATCTACCTGGTTTACCACGACCGTCAGAGACGCCAGCAATAGCCACCGAGCGGCTGGTTCTCCATCCATTCAAGGCAGATGATTTCAATGTTCTCCGCAAGCTCCGTGCTACACCTGAAGTCATGCGCTGGACCCATCAAGGGCGGATTGATCTGACAGAACATGAAACAAGGGCGTGGATGGCAAATTTCATATATGAAAATGACGAGGCAACGAGGAGGAACTACAACTTTGTCGTCTGGAGAAGGGACAGTGCAGAGAACGACACGCTGCATGAAGCCAATCTCAAGACCGAAAAGCTCAGTTTCATTGGTGTCCTTGGAATTATATCCCTAGCTGGCCCTGAAGGCCCAGAAGTAGGCTACCTGTTCCTTCCAGAGGCATGGGGCAAGGGCTATGCTCCGGAAGCCTTGAAAGGTTTCACCACCGCTTGGTGGGAGCTCCCCTATAAGTCGAGCAACAGTCAAGAGAGGGGAAAGTTATTTGCCGTGTCACACAAGTCGAATTTCGGAAGCGCAAAAGTTTTGACAAAATGTGGGTGGTCAACCACTGGCGAGGGCACAGAAAATATCCAAGGTTGTCAGGTCGAGATACTGAAATGGGCTCTGCAAAGACCCCTTGTGTGATGAACCAGACAGAGATAAAGTGTCTCTAGCAGTCTCCTGTACAATAAGTCGATGAGATAGAGTGAGTGAGATCCAGGAATATGCAAGATGCCTATTTTCTGATTGCTCGTGTTTTCACCTGTGCCGATATGAGTTTTACTGCCATATCTACGGAAAAGCTCGATATGAGGAAGCAACAGACGTTGTCGATCAGGTGGCTCCTTCCTGAATATCCGCCTTTCTGAAGCTGCTGGGTCAAACCTTGCGGCAGAGCGGACAGTTTGCGATTTTGTCTCATTCCATATTCCACAATTATCTCCTCTATCATTATGGCGAGAGTCTAGTGAGTCAGTCGCACCATGTAATATGGCACCGGTGCCCTTACCAGAATCACGTTTTAGACCTCCTCCACCTCCTCCTTCAGTCAAATCAGCAGCGTCGGCAGCGGTCAGCCAGCTGGCTCGTCTTCGAGTCCTCGTGTATATATTCCTTGGCACATCCGCCGCATTCGGTTTTGGCTTCTTGATCTGGAAGCTCGGATCGTTGTTTCGTCACTTCACGCTCGGAAGAATCCTTAGAGCGCGAAAGCCGGTCGAGACGCGATACATCAAGACGTGGTATGGTTGGATTCCGCAGGATCGTTACGATACCCGAAAGCAGAGGTGGAAGAGTCTGTATGCGAATTTCAAGGACTGGTTTTCATGGGATGACAGCAATGACTACAGCAAGATATGGTGGGATTCAGATCATGGGGGAGACCAGATCCGTCGCACAAGAAAACCGGATCCATTAAGAGCACTTTTAAGGCGGACTTCCTTGAGAAGTCGAAATTCAGAACGGACTGTTGTTGATCCTGTCGCCACGAAACGAGTGATTCTAGGGGCTCAGACTGCCGTCAACACCTATCACATAATACACCGACCTTCATCCGCATACCTTACATACCCCCTTTGCCTGAAACCTAGCAGTCGTGTAATCACCATCAATTATCATCCTGAATTGCTGATCCGAAGAGTCCATAGCGTGCTTCGAACTGAATATGAGGGAAGCCTTTTTCTCGAATCTCAGGCGTCAATGACCGGAGTCAAGACGCGTTCCCGTATTCGCAGGACTCGACAATTGAAGTATTTTCGAGAATGGGCGATGCGATTAGAGCTGGGCAGTCTTCAGACTGTTCTACCTCATCAATCGGGAATTCTAGGACGGCCAGGAAGTCCGCTGATCAGCGTGCACAGCAGCAGCGGCTCCAGCCAGCAGATAGAGTCCGCCGAGGTACCTTTGCCTGGGATCTTGCCATCGTCAGATCTCGCCGTTATCGCAGATGCCTTGCCGTCGAACATGCAACTTATCCAATCGAGTCCGTCGAACTCCACTGGCAATCTGCATTCGAAGTCTGAACAGATCCATCTGAAGCCAATCGACCCATCTTGCAGAATTCGTGTAGACAAACATTCTAAAGCATCAGACGTCGATAGGCGTTTTGTGGACACACTAGACAGACATCTCGAGTGGTTGGCCAATGAGTGTCGCCCTGGCCAACGTGGGTTCAAATTTCCAATACTACCAAAGAATTGGTTCAACAATGGGAAATGGCTCGTTCACACCAATCCCTGCGGTGCGTCAGTTGAATACATGCGACGGTATGCACAAGGCAATTTTCAGGAAGACGACTATGAAATAGTCAATCATAAAGCTGCGGTCGATCGCAGAAGAGTACGAGCTGCTTCTATCGAGTCATGGAGAGCTGCTATCAACAGAATCCGCTGTGATCATAACATGACTACAGTGCGCTCAGCTGAGATCGTCATGAGTTCGACGGAAGATACGCGCGACACAATCATCGATCCAGCAAATTGGATACTTCGGAGACCACCACAAGGATTCGAAATGTCGAGCAGGCAAAGAACCGCGTATTGGTATGGTGGAATTGGTGAATGGGCGAAGCTGGAAGAGTGGCAGGCGATTGGCCGAGTTGATGATATTTCTGCTGAGATTTGCAGGAAACAAATTGATGTTTTTACAAATCCAAAAGAGACTCAGAGAGAGTTCTTCTGCAACCATGCGGAGATGGTTTGTTCATGATTATGTTTCTTTCTTCCCGTGTGAGCCCACGTCGAGCATTGCCTGAATATTTCTATTGGTGTATAGGTTACCGCAAGATATCATTTTCTTTATTGAGATGATAATAAGTGCTGATCGAGGAATGAAAAAAAGTCGTTGGCAGAAAAGCAACTTTGCATAGATTTCTTTTGCCAACCTGTCCCATAATATCACATTCAACGCCCGAAACAATTCCAACTAGAAAATGCTTAGAAAAGACATAATTGCAGCCGGGTTGATGGTATTTCATCCAAGCCACGTAATATACAATAGAGTGTTTGAGTACAATGGTATTTGAGGCCCGGCGTATTGTCCTCGGGTACAAGACCCTCGGAGCGCGGTAGACGACTCCTTGATCGCCATAAAATGGAGGGCAACCGGTATGGTAGATGGCTGGGAGGCGTAATTCGAGAATATTCTGGACGTCATCGCAGACTAGAAGCCAGGAGGGTTGACACGTTGACTAACCCTCGTCCACTTGGGCAATTCTACACAAACACAAACGTTAGACACCGAAAGCTCACACACATCTCTTGTTTCAGCGCAGTGTATAAGTCAAAGAGCTTACTGTGAATACCCTTGCGATACGTCTTCTCCTTCCGGTCGTATATCGAATATTTATCCTTGGGTAACATTTCCTCCTCCCGTGGCATCTCGGCGTACCATCGCTCCACCGCTTTCACCTGAGGAAGGCCATTGCGTTCCAGAGCGGCCGCTACTGTATCGACGACGTTGTCAACTGCGCGGAGACGTTTGCGTTGACGAAACTTCTGGCGACTGGAGAGGCGCCATGGAATCTTCCTGTGAACGTTGAAAAAAGTTTTTGTTAGCTGTCAATTCGTTCGGACTATCCTGGGTACCGATTATCGAGGCACGATGAGTAATTACCATAGCAGACCCCCTAGAAGAGGAGAAGTGACTTTAAACATTTTGTATGGTGTAGAAGCTGGAGAGACGACAGCGATTCGAAGGTTGTGAAGTGCCGGAGCATCGCAGGAAGTCTCAAGAAGCCGCGGAGGACGACGAATAGTGGTCCGTGCATGCCTCCACGAGTCACGGGCCCCAATCGTCAGTGGCCAGTTGAAAGATTCCGCAAGTCAAGTCAACAACTCTTTTCTACTTTTTCTTTGACTGAATCGCAGTCGCTCCTTCTTCACTCTCTTTCTCTTTCTCTTCGACTCTGTTTAATTATTTTTGTTTGCCTCTCAATGCTTTGATCATTTCAAATTGGGGACTCGACCCATTCGTGCGTGGACTGGGCGCCAACCCAGCTATACTATCATGTCTTCAGGAGCAACCTCCGATCGGCCCTCTGCCTGGTGGAGGGCCTGCTCGTCAATGACCATGTTTGAGATTGGCGCCCTGTGTAGAGGCTTTTTGCTGGGGATGAGTAAATTGGAGGTCAATGGGCTGGAGCGGTTCACCGAGTTACTGGATTCGCGCCAGGATCCGTCAACAAGGACGAGAGGGCTGATTACAGGTTGGTTTTCAAGCTACTTTTGAAGCTATCAAGACTAACTTTTCGATTCGCGAACAGTTTCCAATCACATTAGCGTGTACGTACGTGCAATAACGGCATACAATTGACGATGCGCAACATGTCGCTGATCTTGAGATTAGTATGGATGATCCTTTGATGTGGGGAGCTTTGCCTTTTAAATACCACTGGAACCTTCCTTCTTATAATCGGCGGTGGGGGTTCGGAAGTCATGACATATGCTGGGCTACTCGGTAAGATCGGACTTTACAAATGACTTGGAAGCGATGACTGACTGGGTGAAGTGCCGGAGCAGCCTTCTTCACGTTAGGACAGGTCCTGCCTACGCACCGTCTTGCCCACTCACCCTACGGAGGTTTATTCCAGCCTACGATGACGCAGGGTATTCGACTGCTTTCTAAAGGGCCGTTTCCCGCGGATCCTCATTTTGCGAATATCGAGCGCCAACGTTGGAGTCTGCAGAACGTTTGCGTTGATCCGTTTTCCGATCTTCCCACCGCATATACTACCACCGGTGAGGACTCGATAATTGCACCCTCGTCATATGCGTGCAATTCGTACTCCTGGATTCATATTTTCCCGGAAGGAATGATACATCAGTCTCCGAAGAAAGTCATGCGTTACTTTAAATGGGGGGTATCCCGGCTCATTCTGGAGTCATCCGAATGTCCCGACGTGGTTCCGATATGGATAGAAGGCACAGACGAAGTCATGCACGAGGATCGTGAATTTCCCCGTTTTCTTCCTCGGCCATTCAAGCGTATTAGCATCACATTTGGCGATAAGACAGACACCGAAGCTGTATTTGGAGACTTGCGACGAAGATGGCAAAAACTAAAAGAGAAGGCGGCAAAAAAGAATGCGTCCGTAGCACAACTACCGCTTGGAGTCTTGGATGAGGAGTTGATGTTTGGGGAGGAAGCTGTCGAGCTTCGAAAAGAGTGCACCGGCAGGGTTCGCCAGCTTGTAGTTGAGTTGAGGCGGTCGAGAGGTCTTTCAGACGAGGATCCCAAGGCGAGCCTCGCGCAAACTTGGGCGCAAGAAGGTCCGAAGAGGGAGGGCAAAATGCTTGATGAAACTTGGGTGCGGGACACTTGAGGAAAAGCTGTATAAATAAAATTTAGCTTTTGTCATTGATAGAACAAGGCCTATGAATAATACTATTGCTTTTTCATGCTTCGGTAATGTCAAATCTCGAAGTAGCCCAATCTGGAAGGTGGCGGCGGAATCTGTAGAGCCACCGTTTGAGGCAGTGGAAATAGTCATTTCTTTTCCTCGAGGCACGAACCATTTTCCTCCCTTTCTAACCACACTTCCACCTACGACTTGTTGTCCTTCATGCCCAAAAAGCACAACAACTATCCCGCTATCAAACCTGCCAGTACGGTTCACCCCTCATTAGAAGCCTCAACCACCAAACGGCAATATGGCAGCTCCTCGCGATCGATGCCCGAGAACCAGTCCGTGAATGAGCTCATTCAGCACCTTCGTCGGACTCAGGTCACTTCTTCCAACGACGGCCTCTCGCATACGTCTCGAACCGTGACGCAACGCACACTCCACCCGTCTCTCAGGAATATACTCGATGTTCCAGAGACGCCGCCACCACGACCGCGGCCAAATGTGCGGCCGGTAGCTGTTGGGCGGTTCTTTCGTAGAACACCCGGCCCTCCGCCGCCGTCTAGTTGGCTACAAAGTCAAATACCTTCAAATGAGAGCGCAAATGAGCATCAGGGTGTCTCGGTGGGTTATGATCAGGTACTTTATCGACTTGAGCGTCTACCCGGGGTCCAATTTCCGCCAAAGGATAGCTTGCAACATGTCGTGATGAAGTCGATGGCGATCAACTGGACCTGGCATCTGGAGTATGATAACGAATTCCTGAAGGAGGTTCCGAGTCGTCTCAAGCTTCTCTTGCTGAGCTATATTGCTACTCACTTGGCGAGATCCGGTACCACGTCCGCGGGCAATACTCTCAATCTCCTCTTCGCGCTGCCAGAGGCATCTACAGCTGAAGCTGGATATGTTACTCGCTTGGATATGAGTGGCGCAGTCGGAACTTGGACTAGCATGAAAATTTTGAGCAAACAGCTATTACTTCCTCGCAAAGAGAAGATTGCGCCAATTAGAGGGAGCAAGGCATCCGTGCCCGCATCATGGGACGATAGTGAGGACTCGATAGAGGGTGATGAGGTCGATTCATTGTCAAGTCCACAATCCCCTCTGTTCAAGTCACCATCTCAAATTCTTCGCTTCCCAAACCTAAAATTCTTGTCACTTGCACATCCGAAACGCACGGCAGCTAGTTGGGGTTCACTTCTTAGTCTGCTCTCAAACATTTCTACGCTCACGCACCTGTCTCTGGCCCACTGGCCCGTCCCAACACTGACCCCTAACCTGATCAATGAGCGAGTCACGCATTCAACCATGCGATCCGTGTCGTTTGCTGCCGGTGGTACGGATACATACAGTGCTGATGAGAATAATTGGGTTGAAGCCGTAAACATTCTCCGCAGGCTGTCACGTGCGACATATTGCCTGAAATGGCTCGATTTGGAAGGATGCGGCGAATGGTTTGGGGCTCTAAGCTGGGATGGACGAACCTTGCACGACGATGAACCATTCCAAACGCTGGCGTCAGCATGGAATGGATCATGGCGGGATATCGAATGGATTGGCCTCGGCCCTGGCTGGATACCGTCGAGGAAAATCGATGAAGACGATTTGACTCCTCACTCCATCCCGCTTGCAGCATCCAGACATTCACCAGCATCTCAGCGACAAGCAGGACAAGTCAGAGGATCCGATGACGATTTAACCTCTGTTCTTACCGAGCAAGATCTGCGGGAAGCCGCAATTGCGCGCGAAAGGCAGCGTCGGGTCAATGAGTGGAAAGCATTCGAAGAGACCTTGCGCAAAGCCCGATATGTTGAGAAGCATGTTCATCGTGTTCGTCGCGAAGGCAGTGGGAAATGGATACATTTCTCTTTTGGCGGAGAGGGACTTGAAGAAAGGAAGGCACTAGAAGAGGTATTGGCCAAGATAGACTCATGAAGCATTACTGTACTTTTATGACTATAGCGCTACTGCAATATGTCTGCATGAATACACTAGCTGAATTCCTATTTACAGTTAACCATTTGAGTACTTTTTATGCGTGATCGGCATGATGATCTGATCTACTTCTTCCTCCCCTTCGCATTAAACGTCTTGAGCGGATCAGACTTCTTTCCACCACCCGCCTTTCTACCTTTACCTCTATTCCTCTCTCTCGCCTTGCGAATTCGATTCTCGCTCGACTTTCCGATTCCAACGTGACGCTGCGCATTCTCTGCCATAAGACCTTGTTTCCCCTTCGTCGGCATTAGGTAATCAGGCACGTGTTTAAGATGAGGTTGAATGCGGACTGCGCGGATTTCGCCGTCGTGTCGCAGATGCCGCAACTCGTCGGGGTTCTCTTCGAAATGGCGACGCAATTTCTCGGATTTGAGAAGTTCCTGTCTGATTTCGCGGGCGCGCGCTTCTTGGATTGCGAGTCGTGTGACAGCGCGTAGGGCATCCGTCATTCGGTAGCGGAAGGATTCTACTTGTTTCATCTCAAAGAGATAGGGTTTCACTTCATGGCCGAGTTTGGCTTGACGTTTGATGATCTTGGCGAGCACGGCTTCGTCGTGTTTGGCTGTTGGGTAGCTGGTTGGTTTGTGTTTGCCAAATTCATCCTTGGGCACGACGAAGGAAAGCGCCATGCCGGTTTTGCCGGCGCGCCCCGTACGGCCGATACGATGGGTGTAGGATTTGGAAGTTGTAGGGAGATCGAAGTTGAGGACGCAGGCAACGTTTTGGAAGTCGATACCACGGGAAATACCGTAGTCCTTTTGTTTACCGGATAGTTTCTGCTTTTTATTGGATTGTGTGCTTTCGGTTGGTTGGACCTCATCGTCGCTGGATTCTTCGAGTTCGGCTTCGGCGTCCTCGCCGTTCTCATCGTTGGCCGCATCTGTAACTGCAGGTGTCTTTTTGATCTTTTTCGTGCCGAGGACTTCTTGGTCATCGGCGGCAATGATAATATCATACACACCCTTGTTGAACTCTTGAACAACGTGGATACGCGAATTGGCTGGAAGCTCGGAGTTGAGAACACAGCTCTTGATACCGAACTGTTCCAAGAAGAGTTTGAGACGGTAGCAGCGATCGATATCTCCGACGAATATAATACACTTGCCCTTGACCAGCTGTAGTTTAAAAATGACGTATGTGAGAAGGAACTTTTCGTCTTCGGCGCAACGGACCGCGAATTGGCTAATACCACCACCCTCATCTTCGGATTCGGTTAGCTTCAAGATTACCGGGTTTCGACAGAACAAGCCCTTCAATGTGTCGACTTCGGATGTTAGAGTTGCGCTCATCAAGAAAGTCTGCACTCCTCTCGGGACAGCTTTGGCCAAAGCGTTGATGTCATCTTCGTAACCATAGGAAAGCACCAAATCGGCCTCATCGATTACTAGTTGAGTAAGGTGATTCAGAGATAAAGCGGAATTATTCACATTAGAAACCACTCGAGCCGGGGTAGAAATGACGATGTCGGGAACATCGGCGAGCATCGCCCGTTGAACTGAGTCGGATACCTTCTGGGTTAAGTTGACGGAGCGAATATCTTTCCCGCAGAACGAGGAGAAGGATACGATGACTCGTTGAACTTGCTCGGAAAGTTCTCTGGTGGGGACTAGGATGAGGGCAGACGTTGCTTTCAACGAGGGGTCATTCTAAAGGAAAAATCCATTAGTCTCAGTAAGATTGGTCCTGTGAGAGGAGGCTTCGACGTACCGACTTCCTCTGCAGTATGGATTGCAACACAGGAAGAACATATGCCGCCGTCTTGCCAGACCCCGTCTTCGCCCTCGCTGATCATATCCAAGTTAGCAACAGTCGATGAAAGCTCAATCGACAAGAAAAAATACCTAAAATATCCTTCCCTTCGAGAGCCAAAGGAATCGCCTTGGACTGGACCAAAGTCGGCTTCGAGAAGTTTTCCTTTACCAGCGCTTGGCGTAACCGCGGATCGAGAGCGAGATTTTCGAAAGTAGTTTGTGTTTCATTCTCTACTTCGGCAACATCTGTCGAAGGAACATCGTTGGCATCTAGCTTGCGCTTCATTTTGCCTGCTTTGAATCGAGGTATGGTCAAAGCTATCGCTGCAATCAGTAACACCTGCCGATGTTTTCGTTTTGATAAGAAGAAAAATTAATTTTGAAGCTTAGAGAACTTATCCGGCCCGCCACATTTTCCGCTTCACCGCCTGAGACCGGCCAGCCCCACTGCTACTCGACATTTTAATCGAACCCTCTCGTCGACTTACTACGGAGTAAAGACAACTTTCATTCATTCGTCTCATCATGTTCAATTTGGGTACGAGTTACAACAAGTATTGACAAGCAAAACGGAAAAGCAGCAAACACGTATGGCTCATCTGGCTCCGATCGATCTGTCGTATATTAAGCTTTGCCCTGGCAAAGTCGTTCTGTCGTATGAATAAGTCCCGGCGCAACCTCATCGTATCATCAATTCAAATAACATCAAGAAAGCACTAACCAAGAAATCCCGAATTTCGTATATCTTTGTGCGATGGGAAAAGAAAGAAGACGGCCGTGGCATCTGGTTTAGGTACAGGAGCGCACATCCTCACAAAGTTCTCAACTATGGATAGCGAAGCGCATCGAACCGCTCGTTCACGCGAGCGTAGAATGTTGACATGGAGTCTCGAGAGATAACGCCGATGTGGCAGACTTTGATATTGTGCTGAATCGTATGTAGATCCCCGAAATTTGCACGAGACATAGGATCAAGCCTCTCTGCGGGTGTTTCAATGATGACCGCCAGTGGATCTCGATTCAACTGTGGCTCTCGGCGGGAAAGAGATGGCGCTCCTCTTGCTTCATCGTACAGGACCGCATGACTTTCAACGTGGATGCCAGGTTTCGCTAAACCTTGCCCACCGTAGGTATATATGCCTCTGCAAGGGGCCGGAGTGGATCAATTAGCGTTCCGCCACCATGGCGATGGTCCAGCAAAGGTGAGTCTGCTACTTACACACAAGTCGAGCTAGTACTGCCTGGGATAGTTGACAAGACAATCATGCGGCGCAGAGTGCAAAAGTATCTATTCCCGTGCCCGTCAGTGATGACTTCACTGTTGCCGCTCCTGGTCCCCTCCGTTTGACCGGCGTTCTCAATCCAGCGCATGAGAAAGACCTTGGACAGATTAGTTCTGTTCTGGAATGAGATTCTTATCACGCCATAGAAGTGCACTCACCGTTCCTGGCATGAAATACGCACTCGCCATTCTGGTCCACACTATTTTGACACTAAGTCCCCACTCCATGTACAACACTTGTGGTACACGACTTACCTCTATCGAGAGAGGGACGGTGTTGATGTCTACGACCGTGGTGAGGTCGGGCAAATGTCTCTGCTGTCGAATTGTGGTTGGCTAGCTGGCTACTCTGTTGGTACCAGAGTCGCTCATTGAAATCAGCCGTTGGCGACAACTGCTGCGAAGGCACCATGCCAGCATAGTGCGTCTCAGTCATACCATTTGAGGATCTATGACCCCATGGCTCCCTTTCAGGATCCGGTTCCTCGATTTCCGGTTCCGGTTCCGGTTCTGGTGGTGGGCTTGGAGATGGCTCATGTTCAGCATCATTACTAGTCCCATCAACTCAATTGCAATTGGCCTATCAACAAAGGGAGACATACTGATTGCCATATTGGGGCACGAAGCCATGCCCGTATGATTGTTGATTGGGGTAATATAGACGACCTATGATTCGCGATGGTCAGTTCCGTTGATGCTTCGTCGTTCATGCGTATGTAGGTGTATGATTGGGTACGTAAGGAAATGATTGATTACCATATTGGTAGCTGTGATGAGCCATATTCGATCACTACCTACGTATCTAGGTAATAAATGCTACCACTTGTGATCAGGTAGCAATGCCCGTGTACTTTCAATATCGGTAACATATATAAATTATATCCCAATCCTGGTGTGTATGAAAGCCAGACCTGTATCAACAGTACATTTGCGTTCTCCACAGCTGTACCAGACAAGATGCCCCATCCTTGGTGATACATCAATCCTTGATTCATATATCCCTACTCCCAGAATGAGGCTCAAATGAAGGGTACCAAGACACCATCTTATATGCTTGTACATGCTCACCCGCCTTGATGCCTGATATCTTTACAGAGGATGTCAGAAATCCACCAATGAGGGGAAAGCGCTAGAGCGGCTGTAGATTCCTGGACGAGTAGTTATGCAGCGGTGACACTGCGACGTATGCAGTTTGATGGTGTCATCTCGCTTGTACGGAATGATGGATAGTAGCGTTGCATGAGATGAGGTGTGACAGACTGCATGACTGGGAGAGGGAGGGGGCGATAGGACTCGGAATAATCGGGTTTGGGACAAGTCGGGAGTGAGGAGAAACAGTAAACATGCCTTCCTGATTGGGAAGGGCGTGGATTTACTGGTTATTTGCGTGCGCTAATGCAGCCATTAGGGATTCTGAGAAAGCCACGATGGTAGATTTCAATCCGGGCTGGACTTACTGGCATTGTGACCGTCACATGGTAATGTTGGAACTCATTCCTAGCAACTGTCGAGGTCTGGGTATCCATGATTAACTTTCCTATGATCTTGCTATTTTGTTTGTTGAGGCAGAATCCCCGGCGGTTTTCTCTTGCCGGGTGCTTCTTGACCCTCTCGGGGTTTTGAATACTTATGGCCCGCGCGTACTCTCCTAGGTGTTACTATACGGCTCAGCTAGGTACATTTATCTTTCGATTCGATGTCATCATATCACATGCATTGACCGTACCTAGCTTAGGTACCCCATGTCCGCGGTCGATCCCTTCGCAGGAGTGAGTTCCATTCGTGATTAGTCCATCGAACAGGAGAAGAGTGGCATCATAATCTGAGCCTATATCCAACCTAACCGACTCCCCAGCTGCATATACTGGAAGACAAATCAAGTGTCCTATATTGCCGGTTGTTTACACCGTCACCACACCATCATTCTATCGACGGTCTGTTGAATAAGTGACGTTTTACTTCTAGCAGTGATGCTGTTCGAATCGTCCTCGGTGTCGAGCTACATGAATTCCTGCGGTTGAAGTCGTGGCACGGACAGTCTGATCGGTCGCCGCTGCAATGGCCACAGATTGACTTACTTCCCCCGAACACCGGTCTTCTATGCAGGCAGTAGTTCTTCCATATACTCGTTTATCGAGTCATAGAGATTGGGGCATGTGGATCCGTTGAGTTTCGTTGCAGTGGTCGTAACCAGGAGGTTGAACATGCACAGAAGCAGGAGGAAGCCGAGAACATGATAGCGAAAGAATGAGTGTTGGCCGGTAGATAGTAGGTAGACGGGTGAGACTGAGAAGCGGCTGAAGGTGGTCGACGAGACTACAAACAGAGCGAACACCTGCAGAGATGTGGATTGTTCATGCCCTTGGAAGTGAATTACACAACTCAGTATTCTTTTTGGATGAATCTATCTTTCCACCTACATAGAGATTGTGTAGCTTCTGGGATAAACAAGAGCGGCTATCATTCAACAAGATCAAATAGCGTGTCTCGTAACAAACATTGATTTAGCGCTGAACTTGGTCTGCAGCTACCTCCCTTGGATGTGTGTTGACTAGGTATGCATTGGCATAAACTACGATAAGCTGATGATCGCGCCCTTACGAGATCTTTCAATAGAGCCTGCTTCTAAAATAAATGAGTCAGCAAACTGCAAGTAAAGTCATTTATTTTGTTTTGCAAAATGCCCTCGTTCCACTGGCTGCTCTATCACTACATAGTGAATGATAGGTCCTAAAACTACCTTGTATTCGTATGCGATTGGGCATTTAGCGTTTGATAATTTCTGAGGCGTAGATCTCCTCTCAGTGGGAGTTGATGATTCGACTGTCGAATCACACAGCGCTGGGTAATGCGGCCCATTCATCTGGCTATTCTCATGCCCGCATTAACAGGTTGAAAGCTATAGCCTTCTTTTCTTTTTTTCTACACCGTGGTGTGCTGAACTGAGACTATATTATGCAGGGTTGACGCACACACCATCGCTAAAATGTCCTGGTCATTTCTACCACACCCTTTAACATGATGAAACGAGCGAAAATATCGAATTGATGCACCTAAAACAAAGTGCAAATGAAGGCATGATGAATACATTGCGAAGATGTCACAGTATGCCCCTTGACATTCAGAAGAAGGATCAACATTTTCCACGGCGTTGTTCTTTTCCTGCTACAGAACAAACCAGAAGAGCAGAGAGCGTACAGCATGCATCTCATCATCCGAGTAATCTGCAAATGGGTCGATTCTTGGCCGAAGAGAAGCCCTTCAATTTGATAGAACCGATGTCGCCCTTGTTATTGGGTACTCAACAACCGACAATTAGTCTCGATATCAGCACATCAAGCCCGATAGATCGAGAATACTCGGACACAATTGAACAAATGGCTATACATGACTTGAGCGGGTTTGACTTGAAGGAAAAGTTCGGGATGAATGGTGAACTCCATGGTGAATTGCCTCCAATAGGAGGACGTCCCCTAAGCCATAAACTTTTACCACTAGATCTGCCCAGAAATATATCAGAGGCGATTCAAACGGTAGTCAGAGCCCAACAAAAAGTCTCTGGTATGCACGTTCAACTTGTTGAGATGCGCGCTGATCTCGATAAAAAGAGGACTGCTCAGATCTTCCAGTGGGCGGATCATCTGAAAGACATCAAGTCAATGCTGAGCAGTTCGCCAGTAGACCACACCAATGCAGCTTCTATAAATACGCAGCTACGATCTCTGGAGAAAATCAATCAGCATTCCGACGACTACTTGCTTCGCGAGAACAGGTACCGAAGCTTTCAGCACCAACTAGAGGCAGAGGAGGACTCGTTACAACAAATGCAAACCCATTTAGCAGAGATGTTACAAAGCTTTGCCCAAAGAACCCACAACACTGAGTCGATCATGAGTTCCCGTGAGAGCGGTGTTCATGTGGAAAGTCAGGATATGTGGCCAATGACCGAAGACGAATCGGAGACCGCTGACACGATAGACTTTTCGATGGAATTACATCCGTTAGTTGGGAAATATCTCAATGAGATTGGAGAAATCCGCATGTATCAAGAACGACTAGGGGAACTCTCGCTTGAACATGCCGAGATCAGCGGCCGAGAAACTTCCTTTGCATTAGTAAATATGTCGCTTGACGAAGGCTCGCAATATTTCCTCGAAAACTACGAGTCACAACGTCTCGAGCTCGAGCAAATCATATCACAAAAGATGGATGCAGCAGCATCCATACGCCAAGAATGCGAGAAAAAAGGTATTTCACTTGCAGCGAATCTTCGAGAGGACGTCGGAACAGAATTGGAAATGGAAATCAGAGACGCCCTTCCACAAGAACGTGATATACTATGGCTCTCTGAGTTGAATGACAATAATACGCCCTTCAGCTCGTCACAAAATCGAGAGTTTGATATGTATAACTTTATCAACGGATGGATATTTTACCAGTTGAGACACTCGACGTCTCAAATTCATCGATACAAGTCGAACCCGCAGCTTCGAGATCTCAACATGAATGATGATGATCTCAGTAAATGGGCAATCAATTTGTGGTTTCAAAATGAGAACTCAAAGATGGCGGCTCCGTTACGTACGTCAATAGGTAGTAGTAAGTGAGGGCAAGCCACGGTTGTAGTTGAAACACGGACAACCTCCAGTCAAGGTACATTAGGGCACGATTTAAGAGCTGGTAGATGTTCATTCCGGTATCTCAATTTTTTCGGGTGATTGAAGTAGCGATGGCGAGATTAGGGCTACGGAACATAGACTGCCTAGATAGGTTCAAACATGGAACATTTCCTAATTGGGATATCGCTAGACCGACTTAGAGTCTAGGCACACACTATAAGAAAGCACACTAGAAGAAAGAGTAGAGATCTGACTCGGTCTCTACGGATAACGTTGCAATTTGACGGGGTCTTAGTTGTTAATCTAGATTTCCAACATTGGCAGAGAAGCTCACTGCCATGTGCCAGCATAAGGCTCGACTTGCTGCACGATTCAATTCTAGAGCTGACATCATTAACCCATCGCGTGCACAAATCTAGTGATTGATTCGAGCAGAGTCGTAAGAGCCATACGTTGATACTAAACTCTTCTTCGTGAACCTGACCATGGGTGCCTACGAAAACAGCGGCGGTTCCAAAATGTGGTGTATAGCCTCCTAACTACGACATTCTTCAGAATCTCAACTGACTCCGATCATGACATCGAATTCGTATTCAGGGGACACAAATTCTATTTAAATATAGACTACTCATTTGACTTATGACATGGTCAACCAAACAAAATGTAAATCATATGATAGGTGGATAGTCACCGCGGCAAGTCACGAGTTTGATATTGGCATCAACAGACTTCATACACAGGGTGACCGCGAAACAATATTTGGTAAGAGTGGAAAATCAGTTTGGTTGCGATCTCTCAAACTCGTGCCAGTGTTTTCTGGCATCAGTTTAGTTCATATTTAAGCAATACCCAAAAATTTGACGCCTCAGTCAACGCCTGCTTCCCCAGTAACAACTCCCAACATCTGCTCCATGTACCGCTGTTTCGCGATGTGTATAATCTACTTTCAAACATGGTTATGTACATTGTCCCCCCAACCAGACCCCACCGGTCTTTAATCGGTCAACCGATCATTGGCGTGGGTTCACTGACCTCTTACTCGACATCGTACACAACCTCATCAACCTCTTCACCCACATCCGGCAGCAGCAGCAGCAGTAGTAGCAGAAGCCGAAGAACCAATTCCTCAAATACGTCCTATTCGCCGCATAATGGGCTGCCATCTTCGAATATTACTCTTTCGAGATACCCCCCATGTCCGCCTGCTTACGAAAACCGACGACTTCGACGTCGCGATGCGTTTGGAATTGGTGAAGCGGCTGCGTTGACGACGAGGATTACTCCTGTAGCAAGTGCAGCATCGAGTAGGAGAAAGACGGAGATGCCTATTGAGCGAATTCCGGCTGTTGTGCGAGAAGGGAGACGGTCAAGACATGACAATTACTACCACATCGACGAGGAACTGGACGACTACAACGAGGGTCGTCACGCGAGGAGAGAAAGTGAGAGGGACTACAGATACAGCAGAAGGCATGGAGAGAACCGTCTAAGATCTTTCAGTGAACATGCAAGGAGTTCGCGGCGACAGGAGCTGATTGATTTCATGAGTTATGCTTATGAAGACGATGATATTTCGTCGTGGACGAGATATTGCCGGACTTGTTGATGATATGGAAACAGAATACAGGGTGCTTTGAGGTTGAAAAGCAATGATGCGCTTAGGGAGGGAACCACAAGTCAGGAGGAGACCACTCCCATATATCAGAGTCCCCCATCGGTTGAGAGAGGATTAATGGAGTTTTCCATCAAACCGGACATGACAACCCTCTCGAAGTGAAAGCGAGGCCACCGGCTGGACACTCAGTGCTATATTGTTTTAGAAATTGAAGTATAAGTGGATCACCAGAAGCCACATTCCCATTCATCCGATCCCAGACATATGGTACCTGGCAACACTTCAGGCATATTCAAAGAGGATTGGAATACTTCTGTCATCTTTCGGGCGAGTTTCAATTGTATTTGTCTAGCCATAGGTACGGTTGTATGAGCAGTGACCTCGTATGTATATTAGCAATATTACTCCAAATTTGTACATAGAGGTAAAGACAATATTATGATCGTAAGTGATGGGATTTAAATGGATTGGACAAACGCCCTGTATGGCTAGCATTGAAATAGCTATTAAAGTTTCTACAGACATGAGAAATAGCTCATATCTCAGGACATAAGTATCCATGATCCCTGGTGGCACACTTTTTTCAACTTGACCGAGATTTGTTTCGTTTTCGAATGACATTTTTGAGGATGCCATTAGCACAGTAATGGCTATGCGCCAGTGTCTAACGCACGCTACTTCGCGTACTGAGAGTGTCTGCACGACTGCAGCAACACAGATGCAGAAAGTTTTCCAAGGTCAGAAGCGACAAGGGTCCAGGATGATATATGTCTAGCGTATGTATCTCATGGACTTACTCTTGACGTACAGCTACGGTCTGCTCCAGTTGACAGACTAGCCCAATACGTTATCAGCCACCGACACTTTTCACAATCTTATTGATTGAACAAGTGTCCATCAAATCCGTCGACCCCGCATCTAGCTCGTATATCGTAGCTCGTGCCCCGAATCAGAAAGCTCACACCACTTATCAAGGCTAATGTCATGCATATTGATAAGTTTTTTGGGCATCGAAGAAGGCTGCAGGGACTCAGATCTTGCTTCAGCTCAACCTTGTGTGCTGCACGGATTATTCGAGGATGTTTCTGTGCATGAGACGTCAGCAGTGGCCTAGTCGATGCACGTGTATTCATTGATTTCTTTTTCAGCTGGTAACCCCATGACTTATTCGATGTGCACTACGTGCGTAGTACGGTTTTCGAATCAACCAACACATGTCATTGTCTTGAGTCTATGATCGATGCCGCTTGGTACCGAGTGTTTCAGATTCTGCATGCCAAACTGCTCTTTATGTCATACTGCATGCAACATTTTTCGTATCAAGTAGATACTCGATGGGGCAAGTCTGTGTTATCGGCTTGAAAATTCTTTCTTTTAGCCGCATGACATCTGAATGTCGAGTCTAGGGTTTTATGCTGACTGGCCACAATGAAGTCAACTTTGGCCTACGGAGGACGATAGACTATGCTTTGACCGCCCCTACGGAAACCTATGAAGAGCTCAACCATGCTGCAGGATTCAAAACGATGCATTATCGAGTCAGGAAAGCATCGAAAGAGCTGCAAAGGATTAGATGCAGAGTCAGCAACAACAAAGACAACATCGTGGTTGTTCGACTGTCCGGTAGCGACTATCTGCCTTGATCAATCCACTGATGTCGGCTTACGTAGCTCAACAGATTGACTTTCGGTTGCCTTTCCAGTAGATAGTTTCATGGCGAAGCCGGTGTTAGAAAGCGTAGCAATCCGAACCATAAGTGACCTTATATATATATATATATATATATATATTCCCATACGCAGTCTACTACGGACAGAGTGACTTTATAGATATGAAAAGTCGATGGGGCAACGGGAGATGTACGGTGAAGGATCAAACATGCCAAACATGGACCATCTCGTCTCATAATGACACAAACTAAACCATTTACGGAAGAAATCGACCCACAGTGGACCATGTGGTCAAAATTAATGGAAAAAGAGCTGCTTGATTGGGTCTGGCTGTCTTATCGAGACCCGTCCGTTCCGTCCCGTTCTCCACTAATCCACTAGCACTAGCCTCTTTAGGTATAGCAAACCAATCACGTTACAAAGATTGATTTCAGGCCCCCATTGTCCACTCCCAGTTCAGGAACCGAGTTCTTTCCTTCTTTAGCATCCAGCAGTCTTAGTCGATAGCATCCAGACTCCTATACACACGGAAGCCACAATCGCATTACTTTGACCAAAGCATCTGCCATCCAGCTAGTTTACTGTCAACTTCCCCTGTCTTCTCCCTCTTCCCCCCCAGCAAGTGACCATGTCACCAGTCACCACAAGGACAGCGATGCATTGTGTTTGTCATGACGAAGCTTAATCACTACGCACAGACACCTGACTATTTATCGTCCGGCTAACTCAAAACAGGTTTCTGACTCTTTCGGTTGGTGTGCCAGCAGATTAGAGCACAAAGTGGAATCCATGTTTCGTCTTGTACCCCTGCAGCAACGGACTAACCATTCGCAGCCCCTGGCCGGATAGAGTGATGGGCCCCAGAAGAGACAGCAAGTACGACGACAGCGCATGGCCTGCGCCCGGTCCAACCGTTGCAGATAAACTACTCGTGCACTGACAAGTTACACCGGATTCTGAGTCTTCCGAGGACAATTCTGCATCACGCAGTGTCTGACGTGGAGACGAGTCCTTTCGTTCTATCATGCTTCTTTAAGTCCTGTCTTCCATACCAGAGCATTCACCAAACGGAAGCCCGAACCCATTCGTTTGCAATCGGCCGCCATTTCTGCTCGCTCAATCACACCCGATCGAACTTTTTTTTCACTCAACTTCGAAGCCGGAGACTCAGACAGGATATGGCGAAACATTCGTTTTAACATGAAGTTCTTACAGTCCTTCTACTTCACATGCTCGATGCGAACTCAGGCGGCACAATCAGCTTCACCATAATTCACATTCTTGCGCTCCATGTTCACGAGCTTCGGCGAATCATTCGTTTTCCGTCGAGCTACCTGAACATCACGAACACGCTTTGGATTTCTTACAAGCTACACTTTTAATATCATATCTGTTCGTTTTCGGAAACAAGTGAATGCTGTGGAATAATTGGAAACAACATGGTGGCATTCTAGTTCATGTCAACGTCTTCTTCCGCACATCATTTGAGAAACTCGATCCGGTTTTTTGGAAGCGGGCTACACCGCGGGAATATGGAGACTACACTACCAAAGTCTATTCAGAGTGGAGGAGAAACAGGATCGGGGCCAAGGTTGCTAGTTACACCGGATCAACAAATAACTGCACTACCAATCCGCACTTTTCGAGATTCCCATCCTTCGTTAAACAGTTCACAAGCGAAGACATATGGCCGAGTGCTATCGCACCATCCGCAAGCTTCGTTCTCTTCGCAAGATCCCTTTTCGCATCGACGTCGGGGCAGCACTTTGAAAGTCGTTATGAGGAAGTTATTTGGTATAAAGCGACATAGCAATCTAGATGGGGAAGAAGAGAGTGAGAGCCCGTCGACGGTGAGGCAGCAACCTATTGTCACACCTACAGGGCCAAGCCGGATACTGTTTGAGACGTCACGTCACTCAGATTCCAGCAGTGGAGGATCTGTGTCCAAGCGCAAACAGTCTCTTCCAACCAGTCACCTATCGTCTGCGTCGTCGGACCACATCGTCACTTCGGCTGAGGATAATAGAATTGAAATTCCGGCTCACACCGTAAGACGAAGGGCGACGTTACCAAGTCTCATTCTCACCGAAGATGATGATACCAAGGCATCGATTTATTCGAACCTTTCCCCTACCAGTACTCGACCGGTAAGCGTGGTCCTCGAAAGCCATGAGGGCCGTGAGCATCAGGAAGATCACGATGAATCCAAATCACAGCCTAGTTTTAGAGCCCACAGACGATCGAGAAGTGCAGATGCATTAAGAGAACTTGTGCGACATCATCGGATGTCCCCGATCCAATGGCGGCGACGTAGTGACGAAATCAAATTCTGGAGAACCAGTGTACTTGAAATGGACGAAGGCGACGAGGATGGAGTACCACGATCTAGCCACAGCGGCCGACACAAGCCGAGGATGGACTCATTACCAGAGTGTCAGAAAACAAAGAGTGCCAACGATGACAGCCTGCCCTTACAGGATGTTCCCACGTCGGCGCCATTTCAAATTGAGAGTCTAATCGCCAGCATGGCCGACCCCGATGCAACGGTCGAACAACGGCTAACAACGATTGAAGTCAAACTCATGGACCTAGAATTTGCAATCTCGAAAATACAAGGCACAGATAATAATGTCTTCTCCAAACCCCCGGCAAGCTCTCCAGAGCCCAGGAATGCGTCTCTATCTCCAAATTCGGCTGCACGGCCTTCCAATGACGCATCCTCAATCGTCAGCGAGGCCACAACTCAAAGTTCTACCTCCTTTGGTGGCGGCGAAGACCGCCCCATCAGCACCGCAACTCTACGACCGAGTATGATCTATTCCCAGCAACCGGCACCATGGCAAAACCATTCCTGGTCGTCCATGAACCTCCACGGGATCTCAATAGAACAATACAGTGCCCTGGTCACGCTCGTCCGTCGTGAGCAAACCGCACGGAAAGCGCTGGAGAACCAAGTTACGCAATTGCAGGAAGAGATGCAGCAGTTCCGTCGCGCGTCGGGCTTACCGGCTTCTCCGCCGGGAACGTTGTACCCTATTCCAAGTCCGGATTCGGATGACGGCAAGTTTCGACGACGGAGACATACGGGCTCTACACGGAAGGATTCGAGTACGAGTGGCGATACGAGACTATCCGATTCAAGGACGCGGGACAGTTCGAAGTATCGACTTACTAGAGAAAGGCATGACTCAAACATGATTTGAATGCCTACTCTTTCACTTCTTTCCTTTATCTTTTTGACTTTTCAAGGCATCGTTGAATGCCGTTCGACACGCGAGTTACTTGATACCACTAGCAGTTGTTCTGATGCAAAAGACTACTCTTTTCTTATTCCTTTTCTCTTGTTTTGTTTCGAACTTTTGGCAAGTACCCAAAAGTTGTTCCCTTCTCATTACCCTTTTGAATTACGTCGATGCCGCTCTCGATACGCTAACGGGTTAGTCACATTAGAGTGGGCGGTGATTTTGATGATGGCTGGCCAATGAGTTAGGTGCCAGGCACAGATTGAATGGACAAAATGGGAAATGAAACTCACTGCTTCAATAATGAGATGATAGAACATGGGTAGTTTCAATGAAAATCATAATCCATCACCACAATGATGGCTTCAACCTCCTTTAGGTGGACGTACCAGCACAACTCCTGGAGAAACGTCGAGATGGCATGTCCTTTATGGCGTCTGAGAGTTGTCCCAGGTCATACGTGGATAGAGTCGTGCAATCACAACTATGTAAATGTACGCGACTATCTCTAGCCCAGGCATGGGAACCCTTGAGTGATATAACAGGTTCTATCGAAGTTCCAGTCTGAGTTCGAAACAAATCATCCATATCCCCGAGTTTTGTGCCGGCAACGCGGAAAAACAAACATTTATGCCGTGATCTGAAAAGACGACTTGATCGCCCAGCATTTCTAGTTCTGGATAGGCATAAGTAAGATGCAGAAATTTGGCCGTATCGCTATCATAACTCGTACCAATATTAACATCATTTATAAGTATTCTTCAAGACTTGATTTTCTTGTAAACTTTTTTCGATAGGAGTTAACTCTGCTCGTGTGATGCTCATTGCAACAAGGAACTAGCTTTCCGCTGATGGGAAATTAGGGCCTATTCTAACACGAGGATTAGCAGAGTGGCCCATGTGCTTTATTGTCAACTTGCAGCCGAATTGGTAGTGAAATACAGAAAGATCTCTATCCCGCAGTGTGTGCTCTGCGTGGTAATTGTATCCTCATCTTAAGAGCGTAAAAGCTCAGGACTGTACTTATAGGTGGCCTGCGATTTCATGTGCACTGAATTCCGATAGCCCTCAACTGACATCGAGCATTTTTGTTGATAGGATGTTTGATATATATAGAAACTTGATCGCAATATCAGTCTTTTAGTACAACTCGCTGGCATCAGGATATCGCAAGTCTGCATGTTCTTCCAGGAACGCCATCCAGTTTTTCAAGAACTTGCTACCTCTGGAATTTTTGTTAAATTAGAAGACTCACTCAGCTATAGAGTTTGGGTAGAGCTTACTTGCTAATGGTCTCTGAGTCTCCACAAACACATAAATGTCTTTTGGGTCGTGTCATAGCCACTATCACATGGAAAGTCAGTCATATATCACGCAACAAGAGCGATGGAAACCTTCTCACCGTTTAGTCGACGCTTCTCTCCCAAGAAGCCCACTTCGTGTTTCTCGTTACTGCGCACCAAGCTAACAACAATAGCCTCCTTTTCGCGACCCTGAAAACCATCTACACTCCCAATTTCAAGACCAGGGTATTTCTCCTTCAGTGACTGCGCTATCAGAGCAACTTGTGCATTGTAGGGTGTAACGACGGCAATATCTTCCGGTCGAACGCCAGCATCAATAAGACTCTCGACATGTCTAATGGCTATCCTAGCCTCCATTTCATTGCTTTTACTCTCGCTGAGTAGGCCTCCCTTTATAGTAGTGTCTTCATCGTCAGCTTTCTCGGGAAAGTCACCGCCTTGTGTATCTATAAATACCAGTGGCTCGTTTGTGTCGTCTGTTTCTTCAACGTCGTATGGTAGATCTTTCAGAAGACGATCTTTGACGGATTCTGCTGCAATAAGTTTCCCTTCGTATAGTTCGTTAGAAGGGAATTGCATTATCTTCTCATGCATGCGGTATTGGGTAGTAAGCATGCGCTTGATAGATGGTCCATGGAGATCAAGCAGTCGGTCAAACATGGTTTGCTCAAGGGACACACCTTCGAGTGACTCCAGTGACTCTTTTTCGGCTTCTTTTGCTTTGATTTTGCTCATTTTCTTCGCATCTATCTTTGCCGACTTTATTGTAGGTGGTAGCTGTAGATGATCTCCTGCAAGTACAGCTCGTGATGCAGTCAATAATGGAATCCAGCATTGTGCCTCCAAAGCCTGACTAGCTTCATCGATAATAACGACATCGAATTTCTGGTTCTTGAGTTGATGGCCACCAGCACCGTGTAGCGTAGCGAGAACCACTTTACTGCCTGTGACTAGATTCTCCACACATCTCGATTCTCGTTCGCGAAATTCTTTCCGTAACTGCTTCAAGTCTCCGTATATTTCTCTCCTCTCCCTCCCGTTCCTTGTCTTTCGGATACTCGCTTGTTTCTCATCAATCTCTTTTCGTACGTCTCGCACAATCTCGGCTGCTTCTGATGTTTGCGTGAGCACTTCGAGCGAGTGATCTAGTACCGACGGTAAAAGGCGAGCTGGATGCCCTACTCTCACAACGGGGACTTTATGGGTCGTAAGACGCTCGACAATGTTATCCACGGAGATATTCGATGGCCCACAAACGAGGATTCTCATATTCCGACGAGTCATTTGTAATATCAGTTCAATCAGAGTATGCGTCTTTCCAGTCCCTGGCGGTCCATGTATCAAGGCAATTTCCTTTGATGCAAGTGCAAATCGAATAGCTTCCTTCTGCGAGTCATTCAGTGTGGGATCGGTGAACTCAACGGGGCCGACTGCGTCGTAGTCGGGAGAGGAAGGGGTCGTATGTCCAAATAGAACTCGCATAAAGTAGGTATGTTCTGATTCCGACATTCTTTCCATCTTCTCCATCGTCTGGTTCAGTCTCCTATGCGTGACATCGTTCGCTAATTTGACTCTTTCGAGTCAGTCAGCAACCGCTATTCCGTACTCAACATACAGTGCAAACGTACAACCAAAGCTTCTTCCCCCACAAGTCATCGACCGACTCCTCGTCTGCTTTCGCATTTGCGCCCCCGCCGCTCTGGCCAAATGCGACCGCAAGTGCCTTTTCAGATGCCTTGATTACCACACCCTCTGCACCACTTGGTTTATTCCCTCCCGCTTCTTTGCTCTCTTTTCCACTTTTCCTGCCAGAGGATATCTCGAGCACGCGGACGACATCCCCAACTCTGATACCGTGCGCCCCGAAACGTGCTCTTCCATCACTATCTTCGGTCAACTCGGTAGCATATGCGGCGTCGGCCCCAAATTCACCAACTACCCTCCCACCCATGCCAGTGCGGCATTGTTCTAGTACAATCCCGGTCAATGCATATCCGGTTGCTTGTAAAGTTCGTCGAGTCGCGGGCGATACAGTGCTCGTTGAGTTAGTTGCAAGGGCGGAGGATAGTTTTTCGGCTTCGTGCTCTTTCTGTAGGAGTTTTCGTTGGGCATCTGCGAACAGGGATATTGGGACGGGCGTAGGTGCCATTATATTATGAATGCCCAACACCAATGGCGAGCATAACACAAGAGTAGCGATATAAAATGATCTGTGATGGACGTTGATAAGTTGATCAGAAATATTTTGGAGAGTTCCCCGCACGTTGGAGACGTTAACTATTCCCCGCAATGACACACTTGTCCCAAGGTTGCCTGAGGCATACTACAGATCTATGTAGCGCTAGGGTTATTTCCGATCTTCATGTAGGCCTTTCCAAGAAAAGACGAATGATTCACTATCTGGGTTCTTGACTTCGGTCGATTGACTTAAGCAAAAGCAAGTCTGCGGATCTCATGATCACTTTTTCCTTCGATAAGATTTGGGTCTCTCTCCTTTGAAGTGATCAAAAAAGGCAAACACCTTATCACGGATGTTGTTTCCTAAGCCATCCAAGCACCAGCGACATATTTTCGAAGGGCATTGGCAAGGTCTGCCCTTGAGGTTTCAACATGGCTTTTAACGCTTCTGAGCGCTCACGTAGACAGCGACACGTTGTATCTGATGAGAGAGCTCCTGGGTGTTTCAACATTGCACACATACAACAAGAGTGCTTTTGCTGGCGTCCCAAAGGTCCTCTATTGGTGCTCTCTTGTTCCTCCGATGCACATCTACTAAGGCTCATTCTCTTGCTCCAGGAACATGGATTGCTGCGTAGATTTTCATCAGGAACCAATACATGCTGCAGAATGAGAATCTGAATCTCTGTCGGCAGATCCATGAAGGGAAAAGGGTCCTTCTGTTCGTCGATGGCCACGACATCACGGATGAACGCTTCTGATAGCTCGACATAGCGGTGCAGTAGGTTCTTGTTAAAATCCAGCGACAAGAAGTCGAATAGGACATTGCAACGCTGAGGTCCTCTCAGATTGTTGACTGCTTTACTGGCGGCGATACCTTCAGCACTCCCGTAGGTTCTTGGACGGCACTCCAAGCCAAAGTGTGTCAAAGTTCCATTCAAATGTTTGCCAAAATAATCACAGAAATAGTACCAAACATCCAAGGACTCGCGTGCTCGACGCTTTGAGAAGAAGAAGTTGACATGCAACCTCTTCAGTTCCCATGCGCCTAACGTTAGTGGTCAGGCCTGTGCCTTTGGTGGACGAGTCACCGTCTTCATTACTCCCAGAGATGGTTAGACTCAACTCATCAATTTTGTTCATATACGAGTTGCTTCGATGAAGCATAACCTCCCAAGTAGACATTTTTCAATTGTAGGCATACCTATGCATAAAGTCTTTGAAGCTGAAGACCAAGTTAAATTTACAACTCTTGAATTCAGGCAGACATGGCGTTTGTGTGTACTCGTTAGAGTTACGTATTGTCTGGTGCAGATTCATGGTTGATGGTTTAATAGCATAATATGACATACTTGCTCATCGTATAATTGACAATGTGTGAAGAGTGAATTGACTAAAAGCATTACGATATACACCATCTCTGATAAATCTATGTACAAGAAGGGGATGCCGAGAGTATCAGAGACATTCATCTCCGAAGCATGCGGACTAATTGGCCTCGATCTTCACCTTAGCCTCCTCCTTTACTTCCCTTTTCGCTTTGACTACCATACCCCGAATTTCACTTTTACACAACCCTGTTCCCGCAAGATCGCATTCATAACACTTTCTCCCAACAGGAAGACAGGCTGTTTGACCCAGACCGACTAGCAATTTATTGATCTCATGCCACTTGTCTCTCGGGAGCCATGACTGCAACGCCATGCGCGTCTCTTCCGGGTTCTTCGTGACATGCCAACCCCACAGATTCGTGATACGATGAACATGTACATCCACACCAATACCTTCGTGTTTGCCCCAGGCAGAGCTCATGCATAGATAGGCCATTTTTGGGCCTACGCCCGGAAGTTTCATCAATTCTTCGGGTGTTGGAGGGATATCCGAGTCGTACTGGTCGCGCAAAATTTCGGCTACCTGTTTAATGTATTTCGTCTTGTTGTTGTGAAAGCCGACCGCCCAGATTATTTGGTTCAGTCGCTCCGGCGAGACTGCGAGTATATTTTGCACTGTCAAGGTGCTGCCTTTCTTCGCGACCCCGGCTTCGATGCCATCCTTGTCGTCGTCGTCTTCTTCCTTCTTGATCAGGGATTTTGTCGGTGACACAGTTGTCTGATTCGGCTCTTCCTCTTGGCCAAGCTCAGTATGCAACCGCTGCATAACGACAGCGGTCACTGTATCTTTGGTCTGTGACGACAGCATGAGCGCAACAAGAGTATGAAAACGCTGTTCCTTGGGCGGTGCCGTGCGCCAATGAAGATCTGCGCAACCCATGGTGTCTACAGGGGCAGTAGGATTCGCTGCTCTCATTTTTTTGACGATATCATACATGGTTTCCCAATTGGAGGGTGGCTGCACCTCGACGCTACCATCTTCCCTTTTGATTTTCTTTGCTGGTTGTCGTCGCTGTTTAGAGCCGGTGGTTTTGGCTTTTGTTGCCGGAATCTCAGCTTTGACGGTGACTTCTTTCTTAACGCGCTTGGTGGTGGAGACTGAGCTGATACTCGTGGTTGGAGTATCGGCATTGCGTCTGCGTCTTTTGGTAGGAGGTTCTAGAAGATCTTCAATATCTTCTGTGTTTGCAGATGACAGAGACGAATCATCGCTCAGCTCCGGAGCTACGTGATTGTCAGAGTACGAGAAATTGCGCAAGGCAGATGCAGCCAAAGAGCGGCGTGTTTGTCGCCTTGGAGGCGATAGTGCCTGGACCAACTTGGTGGTTTCTTGCGACACCCGTGATGTCCTCATGTTGATGTATAAGTCCTTATTCCTGATGGTTTTTAGATGAGGATGAAGGAACTTGACTTTGCCCCTTGCTCGAAAACGCAGAGGATGATAGCTTAATTCGTAACCGGCTTAGCGTATTGATCTATGTGACCAATGAACATCCGGCTGATGGTAAGAAGGGTTAGGGTACTAGGGTTATCCATCAATTGCTGGTGTTTTCTTAATCATTTCTGGATATCTACGCACTGCGTCGCCATTTGAGAAGTATATCCACTTTAAATATACAATTAGACCGGAGGTAGCGATAAGCAAGGGGGATCTACATCCAAAGATCTACATGTTGGAGGCCTCTGACAGCTTGCTTAGATCTGCTATTGCTTCATGATTCGGCTCATAATCGTGTGCTCACATGTATTCTCCTCATCAAATAACCACGAACCCTAGGTGTACTAGGGTAATGCATAATTTCTGTGAAGGAGTGTCTCTGGATGATAAACTCTATTAATCGGTCATCCTTAGGGTTATTAGGGTTATAGCCATGTACACGGCATGTGATTTCCCCAGAAGGATTAGCGCGAACACGGGGAAGAGACCCACTCGAGCTTGTTGTTCAAGTTCAACCTCGGCGTCTCTTTTCTTCTGAACATCTTGTTTTTCAGCAGTCCCTGCATGCTCATTCATACTCTGTACATATTACATTGCCACTTCTACCTGACATATCTGCGCCGTTTAAGGATCACTCCCTTTTGAGACGGGACATTGGGCCTATCTCTCAACCACGGAGTATAAACAACCGCATACCCGCATTCCAGGGTCCTCGTGGACTCTTTAGACTCGAGACATGGCGTCATCACGATCAACGACGACCCGTCTTCTGAAAGAGCTACAAGACTATACCAGCAACCCGAATGAAGCGTTACTGCATCTCGGACCAATCAATGACGAAGACTTGTTGCACTGGGAGGCAGTGCTCAAGGGCGTTAACGGGACGCCGTACGAAGGTAAACACCTGAAATACGATATCCGATGCAGGGCCTCAACTGACTAAACGACACAAAGGCGGACTTTGGCAACTCCACATCGAAATCCCAACCAACTACCCCCTCTCCCCGCCCACCATCCGCTTCAAGACGCGCATTTCCCACCCGAACATCAGCTTCACCACAGGCGAGATATGTCTTACTCTCCTGACGACTGAACACTGGAGTCCCGTATACACACTATCCGCGACGCTGTCGGCTATTCATCAGCTGTTGACTGATCCCCGGCCGGATTCGCCGCTCAACGTGGATGTGGCTGCGTTGTTGAGGGATGGGGATATCGCGGGGTGGGAGAGTATTGTGCGGTATTGGACGGAGGAGGAGAGGTGGCAGGGTCCGCCGGGGAATGCGAAGCCTGCTGCGAGATGATTTGATCGTGAGGCGTGCTGCGTGTCATGCTTAGCTCTTTTATGACGGAATACGAATTACATATATATCCTTTTAACGAGAATAATTGCTAGAATTTGATTGATCTTCATACACACAATGTTTTTTTTTATGAATCGCGTTCATCCTAGATTGCTGGTCGCTTTGCGGTCTATGTAGAACATCAACTGTCAGGTATATAAGGAGTGGTATTCTCTGATCACCACTGCCAAGATGGGTGGGATCACATTATCAATTAAAGGAAGGACATTAGTCATAAGACATGAGTTCGTGTAAGGATTGTAAATGCGATATGCAGTCGCTGGCTGGAAAAAAACATGGAACTAAAATCAGAAGAGGTACAGACAGGAACGCCGATAAGATGCAAACAGTTTTCATATCAGGAAGATATTGATCAAAGACGAAACATTCGTCACGAGAATGCTAGAGTGAAATGGCGAATGCAGCCGCACCAGCAAGCATAGCACACATGCCCATGGCTAGTCCACGAGTAGAAGAAGCAGCTCCACCGGTTTGCAAGTGGGCAGTTGAGGATGCACTGGTTGTGGCGGTACCGGTCGTGTCGGCTGCGGCGGTGGCGACGACGACTGTGACGGCGGTCACGGTGCTGAGGCTACCGTTGGGGAGGGTGGTGGTTGATTGGTAGGTGGACGTTACGAACGATGTCGTTGACGCATGTGTGCTTGTCGTAGATGCGAATGTCGTCAACGGGACAGAGGTAGATGTAGTTGAAGATGCTGTTGTGGTTGAAGACGACGACGACGGTTCCGGTGCCGACGTCGTCGCTGCTTCTGTAGTCGCCGGAGGTACAAATGTAGAGGTTGAAGTTGATGTGGAAGTTGACGTTGAACTTGAGCTTGAGCTTGAGCTTGAGCTTGAGCTTGACGAAGCGGTGGTGGCAGGCGGCTCAGTTGAGGTTGAGGTTGAGGTCGTGATCACTACCACAGGTGGAAGCGATGTGGAAGTTGCACTGGTGGGTGCTGCAGTCGTGGTTGGAGCCACCGAGGTTGGTTCCGCGGTGGTTGTGGGAGCTACAGACGTGGGTGGAATGGAGGTTGTAGCAGCAGCAGCGGTCGTGGTAGCGGCAGCGATAGACGTGAAGCTGGAGTTGCCACCATCTTGACGTTTCACGAACAGAGCAACCTCTGGAAAATTGGCCGGGCTGCTTTCATAGGCAAGCACGTTGGCGGCTAGGACAGAAAGCACGACGATGAGTCTCATCTTGACTTGTCGCAGGATGAGGCTGGGGTGGTTGCTGTGGAGGAGAGTCGTGCCAGACATGGTAGAAAGAGGAGAGAGGATGGATGTATGCCGAGCTGGACAGAATAAATAGACACTACGTAGTAGATAAGAACAAACAGTGAGGTGGTACACTGACTGGTACGTCGTTCCCCGTTGGATGTTGATGCTGAACCGGATTTATGGTGGAGCTGTGAGACCCACCTGTACTTCTTTTCTTCTTCCAACGACAAACGGCTGATATGATTCTTCTTTTTCTTCTTCGCAGGTTTACTACCTCCAGGGCAAGTCGTTTTGATGGCCACACTGGGCACACTAGTAGCAGAGATCGACGAGCATTGTACTTGTTTCTTGCGCTGGTGGTCAGTGTCTTGACAGTTTGTGCTGGATGACTGGAAGAAGTACATCCAGTCGTTGCCAACCCGTGGACGATTCGTAAACAGCCCACACGCTGCGCGGCTGCATACGCTAAACCCACCAGCCAACTCCATCCGGCGTGCGTCAAGCCTACGACTGCTTTAACGAATCTACCCTTTTTCTTTTTTTTTTTTTTTTTTTTGGTTCTTCTCGTACTCAGACTAATGGTTACGATGTACTTGGTGCAACTTCTGTATTGGCATTCTGACTGTTTGTTGTTACGTACTGAATCGAATCAGAGTCCGTCCCGACGCCCATGGTTCAACGTCCGGCAACAGGAAAACCATCAACATCGAAGTAAGACATCCGAGACCTCAACGTCATTAGTGTCCCACTCACTGCTCTTCACAAGAGCTGATAATATCTATCCCTTTTTTCCCTTTTTGAGGAAGATAATTGTACCGTTCGCAATCCCCTAAATAGACCCGAGACATGTCTTTTGACCCATGCTGAGCGAGTGTGCTTGCTGAGCCACTGCGGGGACGCACAGCAAGGCTCACAATTTGACACCGGCCAAGTCAATGCCCAAAAGAGAATATCAAGAAATTGATCTTGCGCTAGTGTTAGTCACTTCGATAGCTAGTGGGTAGACTACGTACTAGGCTAAGACGAACAGGAAAGAGCTAAAAGGTCAGTGCTGCGATCGAGACATGGCTTTCAATCCGTTCAGCTTCAGCTCGGAGGCATCGGGAACGGGACTCGCTTCTCTACATAGTACGTGGTACGTAGTACGCATATTCTTCATTCACGAGTGTGAGACATGGCGAGATCTGGCGGGTCCTTTTTCCTCCGGACTACTATGTACCTCCAGGAAGAGACTTCCTTTTATTTCTACGAGCCGGCCACTATGTGCTTCACGGAGCCCGGGCCATGCTTTGCCGGATGGGACCCTAAGGGTTAGGGCTGGTAATCAGTCCCAAAGGAGCCTGTGCTGAGGTATCGTATCTTTGCGCTAACCCTTCTTATGTCAAAATTCAGCCTGCCTTTCGTGTAATCCATTCCTAAAATAGCTTCGTTATCCGTAAGCCCTGCTGCAATCAGAATCATATAAAAAGTAATCACAGAAGCTTAGCTACAGCATCCCGCTTAACCTACTCGTTACAAGCAGCCTACTTAGTTTCTGAATAGTGGCCCCCTCTCTTCCAACGTCTGTTGTTTACTAAGAGGAATTGGTATCTATGATCATGAAGAGTGTCCAGGACCTATGGAGATTCCCTACTCCCCAAGATTATCACTGCACATATAGGGACATATCACGTGAGACCGCTGTGTCCTACTGTCCACGTTTCTCGCCTACTCTCTACTATCCCACTTGCCTAACCAACAACCCACAGATCAATGGATATGGACCAGGAGCTAGAATGTGACAGCCAGCTGCGTAGTGATCCTAGTCATGGCATTGCGCATCTGCGACCACCACAAACTTCCTAAACCAAAGCAGATGCACCGTGTCCGACATTCACGTGCCGACTATCAGGCCCACCCAATCGTCCATACTCCGTAGACCGTCGGACCGATCTTCGATTCAAAAAAAAAAAAATATCAACAAGCCGATCAACCCCTGGTCTGAGGAGATTAAAGCAAGATTCTACTCTAACCCTAATTCCACCGCATACACTGCCATTATGGGTGGCAATCCCCCTAGGCTCGGCGATCGATATTTTCGTGCGCTTCTAGCACACAATGAGAGATTCCAGTGATCTATGCTGTGGAACTATACCCGCGATGTGTTGACAGAGGACGAATTCCTGTCGAGCCTTGATCGACGTCCGATAGGTCCCTGATCACGACTTTGATGGTCAAATCAGGAATTGCATATATAAGCTTAAGCTGGGGTCACTGGGTAGACGCATAGATAGCTACACCGTAGTGCTAGGGGATACATATAATATCCTTCTCATATACAGTTTCTCAGGTAGGGTACGTTAGGGTTGGTCGTGGTTGAGAGCTGACATCGCCGCCGTGATTGGCTGTCATGACATCATTACGTCCTCTCCACAATAGCTCCTCGGCCTAATGATTCTTCTGAACCAGCTCCCTCCTCTCAACCCCCCTCTTCTGCACAACTCTACTTTCAGTCCTTCATCCGCTTTCGCTTCAAGACACAGCAAAATGGCATCTTTGTGGAATTATCTCTCTCTGCCCACCGCGGTCTTCACCTCCCCGGTCGCTGCTATCTTGACTCCGGTGACGGCAGGTGCACTGGTCGGATACACGACAACATCAGGTGAGTGGCCCGAGGCTGCGCGCATACACAAGGAGGTAATCTGACCCCCGTCAGTCAGCAACACTCAGTCTATATACAAGGCTCTGCGCCAACCACCCCTCTACCCACCCGGCTGGGTCTTTGGTCCGGTCTGGACTATGCTATACAGCGCCATGGGCTATGCCAGCTACCGCGCCACGGTCGCCGGCCTCTCGTCACCTTCACCCACGGTTCGCGAGCTAGCGTACTCCTCCCAAACCCTCTACACCATCCAACTCGCCACGAATCTTATTTGGATGCCCCTCTTTTTCGGCATGCGCAAGCCCTTGACTGCACTGGCGGATATTCTGGTCGTCGGGGGTAGTGTATTGGCGTTGGCGAATAATTACCGCAAGATAGATGATGTGTCGTTCTGGTTATTGGTGCCTTATTTGGGTTGGTTGGGGTTTGCGACGTATCTGAATTTCGGGGTGGGATATTTGAATGATTGGGACATCTCGGATGAGAAGATTGGTCGTTCCAAGAGAAAGTAATGTGGCGTTGTTACTCATAATAGAATCATGGTATATAATACATGATTGACAAACAGGGAAGCAACGAGCTCTGCTATAACTGTCATCGTCTTTCGACAAATTCTTCTTTTCCTTTTACTATCACCAGTCAATTCCCATGAAGGAATGATACTTCTTCATTTCCCCAATCGTTACGGTGCTTGGGCAAACGGCTAGAGGTCATTAAGGCACCGATTCTATGAAACTCAGCTAGCAAATACCGGCATGTCAACTCATCCTCCGGGCAAGCTTTGCTGCATGATAGTCGGGATTGCCAGCAATACATATATTCGCAAGGCGTCAAACTGACCATGAAGTCTTTCAGGTACGCGTAACCATCGCCCTTAGACATGGATCGATATATGACAATGTGACACGTCTGGGGCACATAGAAAAGACTTGAAAGACGAGCAACGAAGTTGAGAATCATGTGCCCAGGGTTATACGGGCAAATCGACCAGCAGATAGAGACGCCTGCTATTACCAGGTGGGAATATTGGGGCATTCCATATGCAATACGCAGACCGGTCAAGCAAGAAGATAATTTGCCTAAGAACCATGCTAAATTACTATATAAAACACCCTCTGGCAGTTGTCAATTCTGATAGATCTCTTCCTTTTCACTACTCTCCATTTTGGTATCATCTTTCGAGCAGGCACAGTTGTGGCAACCTAGACCAAGAGCATCTTTGAGAGAGTATACTCCCTTGAGTTAGCTGGACTTCATCGCGCGACTCGTCATAGAGGTTCTCTTAGTCTTTGCCACCTTGTTGGTCGTCAATGCAGCCATGTGATGCAGAGAAGCGCGACTGCAACTACCGGTCTGTGGCATATTATGTAGACTGGGTAAGTAGATGATGTACGTATACACGGCCTCTCGTTAGCCATTACTAGGCGATCTATACCCGGAACTTCCATGTCCAGGATTTGACTGACATGGTGGCCTTATGACACACATACTGTACTCATTTTGCCAATGAATTGCCATGGACCGACATGGAAGACATTTCCTCTCCTTTCATGAAAATGACCTTCAGAGACTATGTCTTTTCCCAGATCGAAATAGTCATGTACCGAGCCTTGCGCACTTTGCTTGAGACCATTCAAGGCCTGTCACTCTAGTCCGAGAGATATGATTTCAAGCCGTAAAATGATTTAGCCCTACTTTCGTTCTCGCTGACATCCGCATCTTCGTGTTTTGAGTCACACAGCCGCGCAGTGGCTCATCTCTCGTTGCTGTTACTTCAAGAGGCATGGTCGTATCGCCTATAGCGGCCATTTTGCCTAAAGATATACATCCTCGTCGAGAATGTTTCCATCGGGAACAAAGCACCACGTTCATACCTTGAGCATTCATCTCCAGCCATGGTATATGGCTACCGTTTCAGAGCAAGGATATCAGCGAGCTTGAGACCGCCCTTTTCCCCCCATCCGGCAACACCTGCCTGAATCTCCGGCCGTACGCGTACATACCAGCCCCACGCTCGTCGATCTAGTTCTTCCGCCGAGAGCGTCGATGCCCAGGACGAGAACAGTACATCCAGTGCTTGGAGTAACAGACCTAGGCACCTCTCCTTCTCGGCGGGAGAGTCTGTAGATTTCTTCTTCTTCTTTGGAGATCGAGATATCTCTGTATCCTCGTCGTTTTCTTTGAGAAGTGTGAAGGATTTCAGTAGATATGATCTCGCGGACTCCGGTGTATGCACTGGAAGCCCCGCCGTTGCCTGATTTTGATCACGACTCGGTCTCACGTTACCGGAGCCACTGTCCTTCCTTCTCAAAGCCTCAATATCAAGACCCCAAAGCGGCGGCAATCCCGCCTCGCCCCCTTCATCCTCTTCTTTCCTTTCAGGAGCCCCCTCGAACGGATCATAATCCCACCTTTTCAGCACCGCAACCTCCCTGCCCAGAACCTTGACTTTGGGCTGCCCCTCGCCCAAACTCTGCTCCTCGGCAGTAGAAGAAGCAGGCTCCATCCCCAGACTCACCGCTTTGCTTCTACTATTCGCGCTAACCACCGCCTGCGCAAGACTGAGTTTACTAGAAATCGGTTGTGTCGGCATGGTGTATTTGAGCACCGCCACCGCAAAGGCGAGGACTAAGGGCGCGCGGTTTGTCCTGAGGGTGGTTTGGGAGAGAGTCTCTTCGGAGTCAGTGGATAGCGGAAGGGAGAGGAAGGATTCTATCTCGAAGGGTGTACGCTGTGCACTTCCGATATTTTGGGCAAGTTTTGCTTTTTTCGTTGATGCTGATGCTGATGATGAATTGTCCTTGTCGTCCAAGGTGGATAGGCCTCGCTTTTGGGCGCCGCCCTTGGTCACGCGTTTCGCAGCATTGAGGACTTGTTTGGCGACCTTGGCGTCTGGAAATATGGGTTTTAATCTATCCAGATTTGAGCGCGAAATATCATCAGCACTGTGAAGAATTAGTTCCTGGTATTGATCCACAATACGTTTGGTAAAGAGGAGACCTACCTTTGAAGCCCGGCTTCTTGGAGTTCCTTGATCTTCCCCAAGGCAGACGCAAGCGGGATTTTGGCGTTTTGCGAAAGGAAGCGTAGTAATGCTTGAAGTTGGGCTGCCATTTTGATTTAGTTTGGTAGTAGTCGAGGCATATACAAAGTTTATGGTCGTAGGAAGAGTTACGCCCTTGCCTGGGTAGCTTGAAGTACCTGTGTGGTCACTATCGGAAGGTTATGTCATCGACACTAACAACTTTGTTGCTACTCAGATATACAAAATCCTAGGTACGCGCGAGTAGCTGGAACAGTGAATAATTTGATATAATGACATTAGAACGGCACAGATATGTGAATCTTACATATAGAGATGTCCTCTTTATCGTCAGGTTTCACAACATACTCAAGTTGTTACACAAATACAACTCCAAATACTTCTTCCGAGTACGATACACATCAACAAATATGCTTTTTTCTCTCAACCGTAAAGGCTGTGAAGAATTGATACAATGGCTATATTAAACATAATCATGAAGAAGATAGAATATCGACAATCGCACCGCGAACTAGAATCATACGTCGTTTCTCTCCAAGCCCCTTCCCCCCCCTTTTTTTTTTTTCTTTTCTTCCCAAAGTTGCTCGTTTGCAATAATACACAATCTCTGGAACGAAATTAAACTGTAGTTTCTTTGGCATCCACTGTTCCATCAGATCTCGTCTTGCCGTCGGCTGTCGCCGCCAAATGTTCGATAATCTGGTCCGTTGTTGGCTCGGGATCTATCGACTCGACTTGTCTGTCTATTGATTCTGACTGTTGGCCAACGGACTGCTTCGGCGACACGTGCTCGCTTGTTTGGGACGCCTCATGGTGCTCTACAGTTTCAGGCTTTGCTGGTTCGTGAATCTCGGGTTCGATGCTTTTTTCAGCCGAGGTCACAACGGGATCTGCGTCTTCTCCAGCCATGTTCTTCGCAAGAGGAGGAGCCATAGCCGTTTGATCCGATTCGATAGCGGCATCTGGAGCTTGAGGCTTGACTTCAACTATTGGTTCCTTCTTCTCCGGCAACCCGACTGTCAAGTTTCCATCAACGCCAAGCTCCCAAACGTTCCAGGCATCCATGATACGAATCTCTGGAATAGATGGCAGTCTTGTCGTCTCTGACGTTGAACTGGCAGCAGGCTTTCTCCTGGCTGGACCGCGGGCACGACCCTTGCGAGCATCAGCGAGGGGCGCTTTCTCTTCTGGAGCTTCTTCTTCCTTCTTCTCCACGGGTTTAGGTGCCTGGGGTCCTAGTTGCAGTCGAGAGTTTAGATCGGACAGGAAGTTTGCTTTGACGCCAGCAATCTTGCCGCCGTTGGGTCTTGCGGGGATCACGGGCTTGTTTTTGTTGATTGGTGGGGCTGCCGCATCACCAGAAGCTGGTTTAGCAGGACGAGCTGGAATTTGAGGTTTGGGACGATCTGGAATAACCGGTGCTTTCTTCTCGTCCGTCGATCCATCTGACGGTCTAACGATCTTTGCAGGTCGAGGTGGAATGCTAGGTCGAGATGAACCGCTCGGGGCGTTGGTAGTGTCGGGACTTGCGGCGTCTTGTTCAGAAGGTTCGATCGTTGTCATAAGCTGATGGCTCTCCGGCGCATCTTCCCAGATATCTCGGCTCGGGAACCGGTGCTTAATTGCGTCTGGTCTCGATAAGCGGCCTTGTGAGCTTTGGCCGCGTAGTATGTGAGAGGCAACCTTATGCGAATCAATCTGGTCTGCTTCGCGTTTGCGTTGTGCTTCTGCTTCTGGAGTCTCGAACTTGGATTTGGATTTTGCTTCGGGTAAGTCAGGAGTGGACACACTGGCATGTAGTTGAAGACTATCCGGAGTATCCTCCCAGATATCTTGACTGGGAAAACGGTGTTTCGTAAGCTCCGCGCGCTTCTGGAAACGCTCCGCGGCTGACAAGGTTTTGCCCGTTTTCTCGTCTTCTGGGAACAATGGTTCGTACTCTTCCACATCTTCCAATGGTGTGTGTACATCATCGTGTTCTTCGCCTCGAGAACTCCAGCGGGTCAGACCAGCAGGAGCACCGTGCAAACTTGTCGGGCGACTGTTTGGTGCACTGGGAGTACGGCTTCGAACTCGCTCGAGGTCATGGTAATCTGTGCTTGCTCGTCTGGGGGACACAGCAGGATGGAGGTAAGCGGAGCCTGGGCGAGACTCGTCGGCTGCAAGAATCGGCTCGTCGTCCCCAACGGCTTCGTCGTAATCGTTTATTGATTGTGGCTCCGGTGTACGGGCGAAGCCATCTGGGTGATGTAGAGAATGGTATGGCTCGTCGACGTGAATGACTCGGCCACCATCGCTGCTTGCAGTCGACATGGCGCTCTTGGTTCGTGTCAATTCGGATGTCGCAAAGGAAGAATGACGAAGAGGGGATTCCACGGCAGGATGAGTATCTTGACGGGTGAGCTCGTCCGTTGCAATATAGCCCACCTCTTCGGCAGGGGTACCAACAAAAGCTGGTGATGTACCTAGATCATATTTTTTTTAGCAAATCAAGTCCGAAGCGGCGATGGAAATTGAAACTTACCGACACTGATGTCAGCATCGGAACTCTTGACCAAACGGTTAAGGTCGTCACTGCTGAGAGCCCAAGCAGATCGCTCGGCAATAGCTGGACCGTACTGGCCCTGCTCTTCACGAGCTAGCTCGTCAGGATGCTTGTCGTACCACGCCTTCTCGAATTTGTCGGTGGCGTGAACACCGTGGCCATGTAGACCATAGCTACCAGGAGGTAGGAAAACGTCGCGACCACTACGGGTGCGGTGATGATGGCGGCTGACACGTTGGCCGGAGGCTGATCCACTTCGAGGAGGTGCGGGGGAAGGTGCCTGCACGTCACCGGCATAGGCAAGCATGGGTACACGCTGACCGATTTCGGGGATTCCATGCTCTTCTTCAAACTGCATGGATTGGCGGCGAGTACTTGACGCAGTCGACTCGGCACGAGAAGCAGTAGTGGGTTTAGAGTGTATGGAACGACTGCGCTGGTCGGATTCTTCCAAGGCTGGTGAAGATGACTTGCCGAAGCCAGCTGCCGCAGCTTGGTCGGAATCAGTACGAGTAACGGCTTGTACCCTGGCCTTTGCGCTCGAAGTGGGCAAAGAAGGCTTGGGGGCGTGAAGCTTCAAATCGCTGCCCACATTTCTGGTCTCGGCGGGCTCGCTGCTGAGCTCGGCGTACTCGATACCCTCCTCGCCAAGAGATGGGATGGTTACGCTAGGAGGGCGAGCTGGGAGGTCATTCGACGTTGTGCGTGCAAGTCCCGGCGGACCGTTCAGTGGTGAGGGTGCATAGCTGTCTCTGCCTGGGGACACAGAGCGATCCAGGCGACGATTAGTCGGACGAGGAGGGATTGATGGAATGTCGGCGCCTAAAGTCCGGGGAGACCTGGCCGGACGGGGCGGTATTACCGGAGCTGACGGAGCAGACATGGTGGGTTGATGCTATAAAACAGTGTAGGAAGCCGTGGTGGGCAATGACGCATGCAATAACAATAAGTGGGCTGTAGCGGATTCCGTCAGTTCGAATGAAACGAACAAAGAACGAGGACTGAAAAGGTGTATGAATTGCGTGCAAATGACTCGAAAGCGATTAAATGACAATTCCCTCAGGGAGTTGAGTTGAGCTGATTGGAATAGTGAGGGCAGAGTTTGAGCGTGAGGCAATTCCGGTCTCAGTCAGTTTGGCTCTTTCCACGCTTAACCGGATGTAGCCGACGATGACGATGACACGGCACAAAATGAGCAGGACAAGACAAGCAAGAGAGAAAAGAAAACAGAACTCGAAGCGCAATTCAGGGACAACAACTCAAATAAATGTGTTAAATTGTTGAGTGATTTTTCTGGTCACGGGCCTGGCCCCCCTGCCCCTCGACGGTGTTGGTCCCTTTTTCTGAAAATAACGTTTGCAAGGGAGATAGACATGCAAGTAAATCGACGGACGCTTATCGGAGGCCCAATCAGTACAGAGGATGTTCACCGCCTGGGGAAGAGTTTTGCAACAAGCAACGAGGCCAGCTGACTGGGAAAATGGGGGAGGAAATATTTTCAAGCCACATTGCAAAGGAGCTCTCGAGATTGAGGAGCAATTGAATTGTCATGAAGTATTGGCTCAACTCACCTGTATTTTCTGGAGACGATAGCAGCAGCAAGCTGTGACGGAGGACAAGCGAGCTGCTATTGGACGGAAGGGCCGAGTACCAAGTATAGATAAAAGCTTTGTCGGTTGGTGGACTCAAGTCGAAAGAGCAAGATGAAGAGCCGAGGGGATGGCGAGTATGTTCCAAGAATGATGTTTAGTATGTTGAAAGAAGAATTGAAGAAGCCAAAGGGGGAGAAACAAATCCGATTGCATATAAGAATGCACAGCTCGTCAGTGAGTGATGTAGTTCAAAGCGAGAATCCTGTCTGGGCCTGGGTCTATTTGCTGGGAAGGTCTAACGGATTCTGGCATACGGCGAATCGTACCGTTATTACGTGCTTACCGGCCCACTTGGTTCTTTTGTATGCAAGTCGGGTGACTTGTGTGACGCGCCTTGACGTCCGAACCAGTACAGTACCGTATCGTGACCAGCGGCTGACCATGACGCCCGATTTGATTGGCGGATTGCTTACAGCGATTGATGAGTCGAGGTGGGCCGATGATGATAACGACATACATACTACACAGCAGTGCTCCGAGCGAGGCTGCTATCTAGATCGCTGCATGGGCTGCCGTATCTACGACTGATCTGTATTTATCTACGTTATCTATCATTGCTATCTCCTCGTTGATTTGGTGTATCAAATTATCGAACAGTGGCACAGCTTACGCAAGGACAGGAGCAAAAAATAGAAAATGCCTCAGGGGGCTGAGCTGAGCCACTTGAGTGGACGGTCACTCATTACAGGCTATTCCTCTTATGAACTAGCTGTATTATGCTTACCAGATGGTACGAAATGACTCAATCGTCGTCTCCTACACTCTTGAACTGCACGATGCTTCGAGTCACATCGTCGGGTCTGCAAAACCATGGCTCGTATCTCTATCCATTTCGATCCATCACGTGGCACCTCAGCTCATGATGAGGCTAGCACGTTCAGGGCTGTGAGGGCCTTTGCGTTTGCTTCCATACAGAGACACCATCTAGACTCGGTCATAAGAAAGACAACACACACTTACAGTAACGAGGATCTGAATGGATATCTCACCTCGACTGACCAAACAGTGCATCGACATCAAGCACACGCACAATTGCCAAGAAGAACCCCTGTGCATGCCAAAACGTGGACTGATCAGTATGCAAGGACTGTCGCTGTCAGTTTTCAGGTAAAACATTGTATGAAATTCAAATCGCATCACCTCAACTCTGCCAGATCTACTTGGACAGGATTGTATCTGGTGCATACAGTCCAGTAGGCTAGGTACATCGACTGGTTGACCGTCCGCCACTGACGGTGGATCTCGCCACTCTGTATCGTACATCGTATATGCATACATACGTAGTATAATGCTATACAACAAACATTGGGGTAGTTACAAGGCTTCCTCTTTTACATGTGTGGCTCTAGTTCATGAATAGCATGTACCTACTACCCACACTGCCGCTTTGATACCAATTTACTACCACCAGGTGTCATGTGTACACCAAACCGACTTGGCAGACTCTTGCTTCGACCCAAGATCTCACACAGACGAATTGGCAGTAAAGTTTTACCCCTCGCAAGCCAAGTTGTGCGCAGGAAGTGCCGGACCGAGTCGAGTATGAAGGTTCTCCCCCACACTTTTACGCTTAGTGTACACTGTACGTAGTGACTGTACAGCTACCGTACTCCACAGGTCTGACCTCATACTCGAGTTCGTTCTTCTCCTCTCTTTACGTGGTCGACTTACATACTAATCTGGGCCATTTGAAAACGAGGCCAATTGACACACAAGATCGATCATTAGTAGAAAACCCCACTGTGATGGTCAAAGGATTTTCGTGTGTATGCCCCGCGCATGTATGTATATATGTACGTACGTACTGCCTGTACTATGTATGTATGTATGGACCCCGTTCGTGCATGTAACGCTCCAAACACAGTATCCGATGACGTAAAGCGATCTGCTTCTGCCATTGATCAATCAATTCACTCAGTCAATTGATACGAGGGAATTACTATCTGGAAAGTCTCCTTAATCCGGCAGAACGTGGGCATCTGATTTATGCGTGATTAATGTCCTCCTATACATTTTGTACTACCACTCCAGGTCGAACCGTTGACTGACACAAAAGCTGCATCGTGTAACCAAACACTATGAGTTAACCATGTTGAGTGGGTTTTGACTTGTTGGAGCACTCTTCTGTCTCCCCTTCTTGATAGCCTTTAGCTTGGGTACAATAGTGCAAGTGTCGAACAGATAGCAACATATGGTGTGGGGCTCCCTATTGTATCCTGTTCTTTGTTCGATCTTTGTTCAGGTTCTCGGGACAACAACAAACGACAATCAAGAGTCGTTTGTATCAAGGTCGGTCTGGGATATAGACCACAGAATCCTGGCATCGTCACGTGTCATTGTGTATATATAAGATACTGAAAATTGTATTCTCCCAGGCTCTTGTCCTGCTCCTGGAAATCACCACACGTCGACTGCTGTCCTCCCCATCATGTTGTGTCTATATCTTTTGAGCCTACAGCCTATACACTACGTGATCACTTTTGCTAGCTACATATCTTATACAATACGAGATCATTTGGTATCCTGCTTTTTGACCTAGTAGGTTCGCTAACGGAATATGATCAGCGACACAGAAGCAAAGCAGGGCAGCTGCTTTAGATACCATTTTGTCGTCCTGCATAAAGTATGGAAGCACAGAAGTATGGTACCCTGACTCAGAAAACCTGGACTTATATCATCATGCGGTGCATATGTATACCTCCATGAAGACTGCTAAGTGCGCTCGCATTGAGCACGTGGTGAAAGTCCCTTGTGGCCGGTCGACTGTCGTCGCCAGCCAGCTCACCAGAGCCTTCTTATGCCATTACCCAGTTCCCTTTTTCATCATCAGCACAACTGTGATATATTGGTTTGAGGCGCATCTCAAGGAACACCAGCACTACAACGTGTCATAGAAGAAACACCACAACGAGCCGGAGGAATCGTAGGACAAGACCCAGCTAAGGTTCACAACCGTTATCACTAGCAGCAGAGATAAGGGTAACAGCCACCACCTGGCGGCATAAAAGTGTCTTCTTTAGAGCCTCTTCTTTCACATTAAAAACCTATGATATGTCTTGATAAGTAAGTAACAAACATACAAAAAACTCCAGGGATTTTAAAAAGAACACACTAGTACACTTGCATGCTTGCCTTAAGAATCAAGGCCAAGCGGAATCCTCGTGAGCACGTCGGGATGCACTTCGTAACACAGGTCGATTGACAACAGGTAAGGGTACTGGTAAAGGGGAACGTATTTTTTTCATCAGGTACAGATAGAACAATCAGGGGAAACAATCAGGGCCAGCCCCCGTAAGTATATGTTTCTGAACCCGACTTCTTTGTTTCGGTAACAACACCCAAAACACCATGGTAAAGGGTACGCACTACACAATCATTTGCGCAATACCCTGTCCACCAAGAGTCTTGCTTCCAATGAATTCCTGGTTCCTGACGCCAGCAAGCAAGTAGCATAGGCCAGCAATCAACAAAAACACGGCGGCGGCAATTAGGCTTGATGCGCCGGTGACGAGACTGACCCACTGCACGGCACTCATACCCATGTAGATGAGGGCGCGCATGTAGTTGCTGGTGAAGCGGCGGATGAAGTCGTCGAATTTAGAGGAAGTGGGACATATGCGAAGGAGGAAGGGGACTTCAATGAACACGATGACAAATGCGCAGATTCTAATGGCTGGAGTTAGCATCATGACCATGCAGTGGTATAGAACTAAATGCGCTCGACTTACAGGCACACTATACTAAACGGAATACGACCGATAGGCGCAAAGATGTTGGCGACACCTAGCGCAAAGCAGAGGAAAATGCAAAGGACGCCGCACCTGTAACTGCGAGTTAGATTATGTAACTATGCACGTCGAGGTCTGGTGCAGTCCTGCGGACTTCAAGCAATCGGAAAGACTGACCATTGTCCATAAATACCTGTAGTAGACACCACATCAGTCCATTGTTCTCTTCAACCCGACAAGCAGAAGGGAGTCATACTAAAGTTACGAGTGCGGAATTCCTCGGCGAGAGTCATCTTGACGATGTAATAATCGGACTGCAATGACCTTAAAGAGGCAAATTGTCCCAAATGTGGATGTATATATGCCGCAGACAATCAAGTGGAGAGTCCAATGTTTGCTGCTATCTCGTTGACTTTGCCGAAGTGCTCAGACTTCCAAAGTGTCGTTCCGGGGGCGGTTGTATAAACAATGGACGATGCGAGTCACAACAACCGAGCTCCACGGCTGTAAAGTATGGAGACCGTACCGAAGCTGATAGAAGACCAATCAGATGCTTCTGGTAGATGGGATGCAATACTTGTATAGCGACTGCTGCAGTAATCGATGATCGACGGTAATAACAACGTGAACGGTATGGTACATAGGTTGGTCGGAGCTAGTGGAACTCTGTAGTTGGAATGAAGACGACGTATGTCAGCAGTGATCAATGATTGCAATACTATTACAGCAGACTGATGTGATGCGTACCTCTGTCAGGCCAGGTGTTGTGCGAGAAAAGGAAGATATATGAAAGGTGAAAGTCGTTGGAAAGGTAGAGAGCTAGCTGAAATTAATTGATTGTTTTGCGTGAGGACGGATGTTACGGATGCCGCGGTCTGATTGGTTGAGCCCTGCAGCCGTTGGAGAATCGATTTCCGCTTTCCTCTTCCTGGTCCTTTCTAATTTAGACCATATTCAAGGTGATGTTTCGCCTTCTTAATAGAGATTGAAGAACAATTCAGACAACCTTTCTACTTGTTATCGACTCGTAGGTGACAGTCTTGAGAATCTGGTAGCCTGGCCAAGCATAAGGCCACTCGGAACGAGGAGCCCAGAAAACGCGCCGCGTCAGTGTCCGAATCACATTGGTATTCGTCTTCTTTGCATAGCCTCAAAAGAACCGCCGAAAAACCATACACAGTCATTGTCTACAGCTGGATACTCTTGTGAAACACATCGAATCTGTTTCAAAATGCTTGAACAGAAGTCATATTGGCATAATGTGTTTCGTTTCTATGACACGATCAAATATCATATCTTCCATCGCTTATCCTCCAAAGACATAGCCCACCACGTAAAATGTATTGTCCGTATTCTTATCATCGCGCTACACTTATTATGCGCCGTAGACGAGACGGAAAACGTCGTTGTAGACAAAGTAGCTGCCTGCTCCGTCGGGCAGGAGCTGGAATGCCTGGGTGTAGTTCATGGGCTTTTGTTCCTCGTCAACCTATACCACCGCTATAGTCAGATTCAAACCGAATAGTCAACGAGAGTGCAAGCGCATACCAAGAGGGCACCAGTAACGAGGACGAGGATACCGCCATTTTCATTGCTGGGCTGAGCGTCGAGTGTTGCGACCTGATGTTGGACCTTCTGGAAGGGAAGTTCCTGGAGCAAAAAAAAGAGCCGTTAAACTAAGAAGATCATTGGATTCCGGAAGATACACTCACACCCAATTTTCCAATGATAGCCTGTGCTCCAAGTTTGGCATCATTCTCAAAAGTGAGCATAGAATGGTCGCGCTACGAGAATAACAGACTGTAAGCGCATGTCGAGATCCAGATCGGGTTATAAGTGCTTACGTATAGTGCGACGAGGCCGCTGCGGTTCTCGTCAAAGGTCTTGTAGTAAAACTCAACAAACTGTTCTGTGTCACAGTGATTGGGTCAGGAGGAGGGATAAAGAAAGAGTCGCAACAGCTCATGGTGGGAATGGTAGGAACGTACGGGCGATGCTGCTGAAGTCTGTAGACATATTAGCAACTGAATGCACAGAAGAGCTGTAGCGGCAAACGAAAACAAAGAAAAGACAATGTAATCATCGCGCAATCGCGTATTCTTATAGGCAGAGAACAGGAAGACGAGTAGGCAGTACTTACCGGCCATTGTGAGAGTTGATCGACAGTTCGAGTATGCACAAATAAATAAGGAAGGAGGGGGGTGGAAGAGCGCAAGCTGAAGTGGTCAGGTCAATCGCGGAGAGCAACTTTTGTTGTTCTTCTTTTAAAGGAAGGAGGGGTGTTGTGGGCCTGAGGTTCTCAATTCGGGTGGGGTCCTGCCTATAGGGCGATCATGCTGTGTACGTCCATGACTCTATCGGGTATGGCTCCCCCTCCTACCAGCTACAAACTTTTGCGGAATACAGCTGACTGGGCATCAATTGATTGAATGACAGTCTACAATTACAGCAGAAACACTAGTTGTTATCATCGTCGGAATCAGCAAACATATCCTCTGCTTTCGGCCGTGGCTTTCGCACTCGCCCGACTGGCGTGGTCTCCTCGGGTTTGCAGGTTGACTCTGAAGCCTGATCGGGCTGCTCTTTCTTGTCTTGACTGTCCGCCATATCGACATCTATGTCCAAAGGCTGCCCATCCAGCTCGTCGCCTTCAAGGTCGCTATCATCCATTGGAACTCCGTCGATATCACTCATTGGCTCGCCGTCCAGGCCATCATCATAATCCGGCGCAATAGCAGATTGCTCAGCTGTCGATATCTGGCTAGGATCGAACCGTCCATCAGCAGGGGGTGCATCTTCATCCACGGTCTTCCATCGACTCTTGCCCTTGTTGGCGGCAGCAGACTGAGCCTGTTCGGCTTCAGCTTTCTTTTTCTCTTCCATTTCTTTCTCCGTCAGGGGCGGATTCTCAAACATTTGAATGAAATGATCTTGACCTGACTGCGGAAAGACACTCCATCCTTCCCAAATGTGTAATATGGCATTGACGCTGCGTTTCCATTTCTCCGCTTTAAGCCGACCCCAGCCGAAGTCTTTCTCGAGGCGGCCCAGATGTTCGAAAACTTTGTGTGTACGGAATGCGTTTTCAAATAGTTGCCTGTATCGCCAGGCATGGCGCACACCACTGGTTGACGACGAAGAAAAGATGTCCGATATTACATAAAGACCAACAAGCTTCGCGGCTGATGTATCCTCGACTGTTCTACCAGGCGCAGACGTTCCAGCATCGGCCTTATCTCCAGAGGCAGCGGCGCTCGCTTCACTTTCCCTTAGGGCCGTTCGTACTTTTTCACGATCGGGATTAGCTCGTGAGTAAGCAAAAGGGCGAAGTACATTTTTAACAAGCATTTCAACCACTTCTTCTGCTCCCGCGCTCGCATGCCCGATAGCAAATGCTGTGACCCGAGCCACGTCGCCTCGCCTTAATCTCGTATTTGCCGTTGGGAGCCGAGCAAGTAGATGTGTCAATTTCGCCTTCTGCAACGGATCCATGTAGCCCATGCCATCTTGTCCTCCAGTTGAATCATCTGCTGCAAGCCGCCTTCTTGACTCTTCGTTGTCGGAACCTTCCTCATCCGATGAGTTGTAGTCTTCATCAGAGACAAAGTCTTCGAGCGTGGTAGCGTGTTCAAAGCGAATCGGCAATTCCGGGCTGACCCAACGGGCACCTCCTTCGAATACTAGCGAAGGAAAATTACTGTCACCCCGATGCTGGCCGCGGCTCGTGGTCGCATTCGTGAGCACATCCCAAAGTTTCCATCTATACCAAACACCACCAACGCTGCGAGCATCCCATATCCAGGCCCACTTCTCCTCTCGCTGAACCTCAGGACGGCTCATGAGCAATGCCTCGAATTCAGGTCCATATTGCAGTAGATTTTCAAGGGTTTTGTGTATAAGTCTCAACTGCTTTAAATCCGCAGGGGGTTTGACCTCTATTTCAGCTGTGGCCGTAGGCCTTCCGTACTGTGATCCATAAGAGGCCGGAGGTGCGAACCCGCCCCGATGAGGACCTGGGGGAGGTGCCCGGTTCAATCTGCCGACGGGGCCCTGATTTACGGCCTTCGCACCAAAGGGTAATGAGCTCGTGGTTGAAGAACCCACAGTTACGGGCATACCCGAATGGATTGCTGCGGATGACAAGTGGCGCGAAATCGATAAATTATAACCCCATCCTAAATATCTACCTTGTAACGCACTCACAGAAGCATCAATATCAGAGGCTGCCGTTTCCTGCGCCAAAGTCACGATGGCGGAGAAAGATCTGCGCTCCATAGATGGCTGAGCCGGCGGTGGTATGATCTTGATAGCGTCTATTGTAAGATTCCCCGGGATCAGAGCTCGAATGACAGCCGGCGATGATCCCGGAGGCAGCGAAGAGAGATAGACTGTAGGCTTTGCAACAGCTCTTTCTGCCTCTTTATCCCCCACAACTCTGTCCCGTTCGTCATCAGATGCGCGAAAACCGCCTTGTGCATCATTGTCATCGTAGCCAAATATACCATGGCTCCCAGACTCCCTGCCATCTCGTTCTCGTTCCCGATAAAATCCGTCATACGTTCGTTTCCGTCCTAGAGAGGGCGCCGGACCTAAGCTCCCAGGGCCACTGTTGCGGGTGGACGATGCGCCGGTAAAGTGACGCTTTGGCGGAGGACCACCACCTAGGGTTCCAGGTCCACTTGATCTGAAATTTGATGGTGTCCTTCTATTGGCAATGTCTATGTCTCCTCCATCATCGTCGAAGGACTTGACGAAATCTTCGTAGACGGCGGCAGTTTCGGCTTTCTCGCGAGCGCGTTTTGCTTCTGCTTCGGCCTTCTGGCGCTCAAAGAGGGATCGTTTTGGGGGAGCCGAAAGTTTCGTCGAAAGATCGGGGAAAGGTTTGGCTTTAGCGTCATCTGGCATGATTGCGATCGGGCAACATCGGCCCTCAAAATGTATAGGCCAGCTGCCTTGTTGATAGTGCTGATTCTGATCGATCTAGTGAAGTTGAACGGCAGCTCAACTGATGGCCCGATACTGTGATGCCTAAGGCAAGATGTTAGCGGCGGCTAACCTAATTAGTATTAGTCGCACATGTAACCCTAACTCAACAGCAACATTGGAACAGATGGTGGTCTTGACTTTCTTTAATTGCACACGTCTTCAGTCACGGAGCTTACCAATCACACTTATGTACGTGGTCGAAGGTCGGACGGCTAACTGGAAGTTTGAAAGCATCAAATAGTATCGTAATCGTCAGTGACAGTACCGAGGGGTGCTTGTTTTGTTTCATTGTCCGAAATATAAAAATACAACAGATTTGACGAAACTAATGTCTATATTTGCGACTTCTCCCATTTCTTTTCAGCCTGGTAATCCCTTTTTCCTTAAAAGAACAAATCACGGAAGGATCGAATGATACTCTTACGACTGCCTCAGGCATTGGACATACTTCTCTACAGCAGCGAACATGCCTTCCGCCATATACAGATTGACCCAATAGTTCCCAGCATGGTCCTTCGCAATTATGACTGCAGTATTGCGGATGATGGGAGACTGTTTAACTTGAGAGGTGATCATGTATATCGGCTTTCCGGAAGGGATCTGCGGTAAGTCGCTGCCTGCCCCGGCAGAGATGACAGCAGGACTGAAATCGATCAGCTCGAGAAACTTCGCTTTAGACCAGTTGCTCACGGGTACAAGCATCGCGCTGGGTTCACTAAAAAGTGGCGCATTGCCCTTGTTCTTGACATAAGGCATCGACATGCGGTATATGGCACTGATCTGCGCTTCGGTAGTCTGCAGGCTGATCGACTGTCGAACCTCCAACGCGAGAGCACCCAAGGAATCAGACAACATAGAAGACGAGTTGAGAAAAGTGAGCGACGGCATGCTGAGATTTTGCAGATAAATTTTGTCCTTTTCAAAGACCGATGGAACGCGACTTCTGAGATCGACCACATTCAACAGCGTTACGGGTCTACTCTGTTGACGTACAGCCACAATGAGGCGGGCGAGCCAGACGCAGAGAATGTCACCATCGCTGATGAATGCGCCTTCTGGAACATCCTGCTCGGCTTGCTTGCGTAAACGAGCGATGTATGAAGCTGGGAGAAACAAGGTACGTGCTCCGACATTCCGCCAGTAGACGAGCTCCCAGACAAAGCATATGACGAACCAAAAGAACCCGATTCCTTTGAGTAACATCGCATTCCATACATAGGGCTCTGCTACTGGTAATTCTCTTTCCCACATCGGAGCGGCTGCGTCTACTCTTGAATCGGCAACTACGGCAATTTCACTCTCGCGTCCGGCGAGAGTTTGACACCAAGCCTTGACGAGGTCGGCAAAACCCATGGCATCTGTAAGGGCATGAGACCACGAGACCGCGACGAGCGTGGCATCGCGGAATGACGTGACTCGCAGTGCAATCGGGGGCTCGTCTCTTTGAAGATAATCTGCGAGATGTCCAGGAGCACCCGGCGTCCAGCAAAAGTCTCCGAAGTAGCTGCTACTGTGCTGTAAAGATGGCTCGTTTGTCGTCTGGGGCAGCTGCTTGCCTAGAGGGTGCTCGCCAATATCGAAGTCGAACGTCTCGTGGGTGAAACGGACGGCCGGTCGCTCCTCTGTAACTGGTCGCGGAACTCGGAGCTGTAGCTGGCCTTTCTCATCTCGTCTGATGCGACCGCTTAGCTTTCTCCAGTCTTCGCGTTCCAGGACACGCACTAACGACTGGTGCAACTTGTGGGCGTCGAGAATTTCAATAAAGCGCATCAGCACGACGGGAGTGTGCTCGGACACAGCCGGTATGCCATCCAATATGTGGATCGGATAGACATCGTCGGTGGCCATTACTGGCTGAACAGCTTTCGAGGATCCCCCAAAGAGACGATTTAGCCTGAACATTTTCATTGCCTTGCCGAAAATCTGGCCTTACATGGATAGAGGACGATGACGATCTCATGGTGAGATGACTTCAACCCTTTTCTGGTTGTAATTTGAGCTCTCTAAAGATTGCACTACCAGAAATCGGCTAGACCCCTGAAATACCTCAGCTGAAAATTAGGTCGTATACGTACCTTCAATTGAGATTTTCAGCTCACATTCTAGTATAATGCATTTCATCTCGGTCTATACCCGCTCGCTCCATTGCACTTCAAGCCCTTAGCCAATGATGAATTGACAAGTCAAAGGAACTAACACATGGCATGCCAAAGTGATCCATGATCAAGGAGGTTCTGGAATCGATTAGGGTTATTGTGCTGGAATTCCTAGAACTTGCTGCCTCAGGTGCCAAGCCAAGAAACTAGAACATTCTGGGGGTCGCGGCATTGGCACCTTCAATTACTAATTGCAACGTTTCTGTAAAAGGTTAGACCGGAAGTAGTTGGCTTGGCATTTCAAGGCTGTCATCGGAGCCTGAGAACGACCTCATCTTCATTTCAACTCCTCCATACCTCTCAGTGCTCTCACATATCTGCTCAGCGAGATATGTCTGAGACGAGCAAGACAATCACCAGGCCTCGCTGAGTTGGAAAAGTGCGCCACTACCATTTCGCGTTCTTTCTTGCTACGCTGTTACGGTCGTGGCGCCGCCTGTCCTTCATTGCTTGCTGGATCGCCACTTACGCTTCGCTCAGTTGTCGCCGGACGCCGAATTTTATAGAAGTCTAGCGAGTGATTTTAGGAGCAAGACGAAGTATACGGGACAGATATTTGACTATGGCGACGACTACAGCGCCTGCCGAGGTAGCAGCAGCAAAATGGGAGAAGAATCTGTCGGCGCACGTCATCTGTCCTGAATGCAAAGAATTTCCCCCGAACCTCGAATTCCCCGGATCTCACGAAACGGTTTGCGGGTCCTGTGGGTTGGTTCTGGCCGATCGTGAAATTGACATACACTCCGAGTGGCGAACGTTCTCCAACGATGACCAAAACAACGATGATCCGTCGCGCGTTGGTGAAACTTCCAATATCTTATTGAATGGCAACCAGCTCGAGACGAGTATTGCGGGGGGAGCAACTGGCGCTGCTCGGCAGCTGTATCGTGCCCAGAACAAGCTCTCGAGTGAAAAGAACAATAAAGCGCTCATGGCTGCTTATAAGGAAATTGGCGCTCTATGCGACGGTTTCAACATTCAGAAGATTGTTGCAGATACTGCCAAGTACCTTTTCAAGATCGTGGATGACCATAAGGCTTTCAAGGGAAAATCACAGGATGTGATTATCGCTGGTTGTATATTTATTGCTTGCAGGCAATGCCAGGCTCCCAGAACATTTTCTGAAATCTTTGCAGTCACAAAGGTGTCACGCAAGGAGATTGGAAGGATTTACAAGTCCCTAGAAAAGTTCTTTACGGCGCAGAACGTCGAACGCTCGGCTGTAATCGGAAACAATAATGGCTTCAAACAAACCTCCTCAACCAAACCGAGTGAGCTCTGTGAACGTTTCGGTTCCTTCTTGGGGTTGGATTACCGCGCATGGCATACAGCAGCTGAACTATCCGACATAGTCACAACAGCTGGAGATCTTGCAGGTCGTTCACCGCTTTCAATCGTGGCTGCTTGTCTCTACATGATCTCTCATCTTGCCGGTTCGCCCAAGTCCGCCAAGGAAATCTCGGCCGTTGTCGGTGTGAGCGATGGGACCATCCGCGGCGCGTACAAGCAGCTCTATGCTGAGAAGGATCGATTGATTACTGATGAAATAGTCGCTAAGGCGAACGGGGACAGAGCCAACCTGCCACAGAGCTAGGAGGGTGGATCGTCCCTGGTTTTGGATATCTATTGATATATCATTTCTGCGCGCGAGCCTTTATGCATGTTTTACTATTATCAGTGCATTTTCCATTTCCTTCAAAAGAATAAATGGAAGTTAACTCGTAAGCTGCATATCGAATTGTATAGTTGAACCGTGGTAGGCTTTGGCCGCCAAAAGATTGTATAGAGTTAGATTGTATAACGACTTGATACAGTCAATCAATTAAATTCTTATTACAAGTCATTGCATAGATTAGAATACAAAGACAACATGCGAACTCTCCAATCCAGCATCTGCTGAAGTATCAAGCGATCGTTATAGTCAATTAACTAAGTTAAGTTACTCGGATGATCACGGGGTGACTAAGCAGATCGTGCCAAGACCTAGCCATCCGCGAGTGGACAAGTCTGAAGTTCCTTCAAACAATCCGAGCCCGGAACCTACCTCTTTTCATCGACGACCACACTTCCCTTTTCTCTCCACAACCCAAGCCATCCTTCTACAACCGTCGCGATGTTGTCTCACTCTGTCCGAGCTTCTGTAAGTTGAACTATCCCGCTGATGGGATTGATTGGGAAAGCTAACGTATCGGAATTGCGTGCAGCGCTCGCTCCTCATCCGGGTCAACCGTCAGTCCGTTGGTGTTTCGTACCGCACTTTCATGACCACTGCCACTCGCCGAGGTATGTTTAGCCCTCAATTGCCCTGGATTACGCTGCCAGACGGGGGGTCTTCGCCCCATCCACCGCCTAGTTCATGACATACGATGCTTTCGGAAAGAGACATAAGATCTAACGTCACAACAATAGCCGACCCCGTTCAGGATCTCTACCTCCGCGAACTCCGCGCCTACAAGCCCAAGCCCGCCAAAGCCGGCGAGGCCGAAGCTCAAGTCCAGAAATTCACCGCTCCCAAACCTCCCCCATCCCCGGAAGAGTCCAGCCTTGCCGGCGATTTGCAGGCTTACGAGACCCAGGCTGTTGAGGTTGAGGGTCAGGCTGTTGCGGGTGAGGAGGCACCCAAGGAGGAGAGTTGGTTCGAGGAGGATGAAGAGGAGGCTCACCCTGCTGCTCACTAAATTGCCTCTGAAGCGATATACTATAAATATTCGAGAAGGTTAGACGTGTACGAAATGGGTGTGAATACGAAGGATTCACGACTCTTGCGGAGTGAAACTGCCGTGAGAATGGGGGTATATTGGTGATACCTAAAACTACTTGCCTGCACTTCGCATGAACTGTTCGAATGGACTGGGTTTACAAAGTGATGGCTGGGTTCCTTTACTGTTTTCCTTTGTGGTACTTGACAGACCTTGAAGCAATGTAAATTAAAGCAATATGACCGCTTCAAACTTTATTTTATTTATCGTGTCCTTTTTGACCAACCTTCTAACAGGCTCAGTCAACTGGTGCTTAGCTGTGGTCCTTCAGTCATCAGTAGAAGCACGTGGTCGGATACGGATCAGGTACCAAACGTCTCTCCTAGGCTTTCCATAGGTTAAATCCTGCCCTCGCAGAATGAATTCAATTGATGGTACGATCCAACCTACTGGCGATCGATCGAACAGGAGTCATATATTTATGGACCAGAAGATTCGATAGATGTACTCTCGCAGCACTGTCGGTGTGGGATGGGATGTATACAATGGAGATAAAACCTACCAGGATAGGCTTGGTCTAGACGTCAACATCGGTCTATGGTGATAGTTCGTATTGACCTGCCATGCATAAGGCTAAGATTTCCTATGCACAGAAAGCATATGAGATGAACTCCTTGCTGTTGGAAAGGTGTTGTATCTACCTGATCTATCGAACACATCGCTAAAGACCCATGTATCTCATTGCTGCGTGTTGATTCCATACATTAGGTAGCTGAGGTTTGCCATGGGCTATGTAACCAGTAGAGAAAGAAAATACATGCATACATATAACTCAATGACAGGTGACAGATCGCATTTGACAGGCCTGTCAACCCCTATGTACCATGGTGCTGGTCCCGTACCTTCATGCATTGGTATAGTTTGTGGGAAGCATGGCTCAGCGGTGTGTATACTTTTGTCGACCGCCAGCTGAGCGAATTCTCTTGTATAATAAGACCGGCCTTATTGTTTCGTACTTTGGGTTAAGCACGACACTACCTAGGTACGTAGCCCTAATGATGAATCCGTGTTGACGTATGTCGCAAGCTCTGCGCGTCCCTCGAACCCCATCTGGCATTCCGTCTCCACTGCCCATGCCACGCGTGGCACGCACTAATAGATCAGTCTGATTCTCGATGATTCATTATTGAACCTTCCCTAGTGACTGTGTGAACGCGGCTCATTTCCAAACTCAGGTGACTATACGGAGTAAGATTCCAAACGTTAGGGTAAAGCCGTTGCTTCGCTTAGCTTGAGACTAATTGATTGAGTACATGGTAGCGAGGCTGAAAGCGACAGCGTTCATTCAACGTCTTGAGTTTGCCCGGGGGGGTTTGAGTTTCTGACTCCGTACGGAGTACTTTCGGTCATGATCGCAATAGTTTACAGTCGTTCGCGCGAGACTTGACTAATCGTGTACGTACTCGGTATCTGAGTCCAGTTCGCAGCATACCTCCGGACATTGGGAAACGCATAATTCGTGGTTGGACAACGTTGACCTTTGATAGTGCGTCGGTCTTCGGATGGCGTCTTTAGACTCAAGCCCTTACGCACGGCAACAAAATTGAAAGGCCAGCTAAGAGCTCTCTACCTAGCCTAGTTTAGCAGGGGCGCCGAGTGGGCCATCGTGACGAATATATTGGATAAGATGTCACCCGTACCGGCCGGCTAAGACTGACGTGTTGCGTAGTTAAGTATTTGATGCTTCCACTGTTCGAGCTCAAAGACTCGAGCTTTGCGGCTGTTCGTAAGGTTCACTGCTCCTGCAGCCCATGGTCGTTTCTCCAAGTGCAGAATAAGGTGCAGCGTGGCGTCAGACGTGGCAGTTGAGCTGAGGATCATGATGTGCAGTTTCTGTACATAATAAGCGATGGCAGGCAGGGCTGGGCTCCAAGGCATATACTAGATGATCCGCCCGGTGTATGCAGAGAATATATCAACGAGAGTGGAAATATCCAGGATGAGCATCTCCTCTGAATTGCGTACTCTGTAGAACTGAACCATGGTCAGTCAGCCCGTCCGTTAGGAGTCACTAGTCGGAGTGTGGTTGTTGATCGGGGTAGCACCTCAGTTACTGCGTGGTCAGCAGTTGACATTCTTGTCTTCTGTCCCTTTACTTTTTTTATTTTTTTATTTGTTTATTTTTTACTTTTTAGTGCTGAGAATAAAAAGGAAATAAAAATAAAACGATTAACGTCAATAGCCGCGATTAGGTTCTTATAAGCCTGGCGTGTTCTGGAATAAGAAAACAAGTTATCCACCTGGTGGGATCCCTGCCTGGTTTTCTGCTGGAGAGGTCTTTGTATGTACCCGCCTTCATTCCTGCCTTCTTTCCCTTCCTGCCATGCCCACCACCTTCCTCTCTCCTTTTGCTGCTATTTGCTTTTTCACTCCTCTTTTGCTTTTGCTCTACTCAAGTCTTCTTTCACTCGCTCATCTCCATTCACCGTCAAATACCATAGCTTTGTTGTTCTCTTTTGTTGTCGTTGTCGTTGCAATCAAGCTATTTATACATACTACTTACTACTACCACCTGCGTTCCGATCCTGCCGCGTCTTGAAACTTGACTAATGAACGACCCTGCCGCTGACGATTGATTGATTGAACTAATCACCTGTCTCGATAGCCCTCGTTTCAACCTCAATACCCCTCGCAATTTAACATTCACGCCCATTTTCCTGCCTTGTTTACGTGGTGGATTGCCTTGTTGATAGCTCATTTCTGCGTCAACACTTCCGTCCGATTTACTGCGTTCATTCTATACAACATTGCATTCGCTAGCGACCTAGCTACCAGGTCTGATCATACAACGGTACAGCTTCGTTCAGTCTCACGTTGGAAAAGAAAGAAGAAGACGTCTTTCTCACCCAAGCAATGTGTATGATCTGAGCTTGTGGCTTGATCTTTGGTTCCTGGAGAGCTGGTCTCTCCGAACTGTTTTGACTCGTCACTACATTAAACACAAGTCCTGATATCAGCAATGGCATTGAAGGTGGACAGAATCCAGGTTCAGCCCTTCCCTCCATATCAGCAAGAACAGGGCGATGCGCCGGTCCAGCAGGATGTTAAGTCTCCGACTCTTCTGCACAGGGCAGCTAGCTTCGAGTCTACCAACGAAGACGACATCCAGGACATTCCCGTCTCACCCGGCATAAAACGAAACTTCTCCGATACCAGTCTGTCCACCAAGAACGAATCGTCGGTCGTCAAAGAAAATTTCGCTGCTGGCAAGGATATTCTGCGTCGAGTTACACTCCGTCCCTCAAGTAAGCCCAAGAAATTGACCCGCCGCATATCGACCAACGAAGCTCCTACGAATGCCGACCTGGTCCCTAAAGGGGACAACACAGCGCCAAGAGAAAGGTCCGGTAGCTTGGTCGGGGAGAACAAGGCGAAGCCAATTCAAGATTCGACACCACAGATCGTCGTGAGACCGTCAAAGCCTCGATCGGTCTCCGGGAAGATTGCTACCCTTGCGCGCGTTCCATGGATGTCAAGTTCTCGCTCACCATCGCCAGCCCGTGATGCAAAAAGAGGAGCATCCTCCTCGCGAGAGCAGTCTCCGACCCCGAGAAGTCACCCTGCGTCCACAAACGGGCTGTCTTTAAGCACTGAAGCCAAGGGACCCCGACAAAACACCATTGACGACACACAGGCTAAACGACCACCCTCGAGCAAAAGATCTCGGCGACCATTGAGTGCCTTTGTTCCCAGGAGCAAATCAGCCGATCCGCCTTCCCCATCGCTTCGAGGCCGGAAATCAGTTGATCAACTAGTGGCGTCCGGACCTGAACTGCCTCCTCTTCCCAACCCTCCAATTCCATCCTCGATACCCGCTGTGGAGCCCGGTCGAAAGAAGGACGAGCTCTGGAACGTTTTCAGAGGCCTCGAGGCAGACCTCCAGAAATTTCACGCCAAATCGACCAACCTGAAGGCAAATGTGGTACGGTCGTCATTGCTTCCTTTTCTCCAGCGATATGCATCGCATCCATCGTTCAATGAATTAAGGCCGGAGGATCTTGATCGGCGAGTCAACATCTTAAACAAGTGGTGGACTTCGTTATTGGGACTGTTACATGGTAAACACAATCAGTCAGTGTCTGGTACGGATCGACCGGTATTCTTGGAAGCTCTCTCAGGAATCATGATGCGCAGGGAATGGAGGATTCCATATCAGCCTCAGAGTATCTCCGCCCTGAGCTCCAACTCTTCCTTAGAGTCGAGCGCTTCGGATTTTTTGGCCGAGTCGATATTCCACAATGTGCGCAATATCTTCAACCAGAACCTACTCTCACAGATGTCCTTTGTCGTAGAAAGAATGTCCCTACGGCATGCGCCGGCTAGTTTGGTCTCTTTTTGTGGAAAAGCTTGTGCCTATGCATTTTATTTTTGCCCCGGCGTAGCTGATATGTTGGTGAGGTTATGGAACACTCCCGCGGATGCGTTTCGTCGGTTGCTGGCAGATCCATTGGGCTACAAAGGACTGGGAGGAAGGGCTATCGCGCAGAATCTTGCTGCTCGATTCCCGCTCCCCGTACGGCCTTTAGCTTTCTGCTCTCACATTGCTCTTGCGAGATACTTACGGCAACCGCCCGTTCTACCATTGAGCGCAACACAAATTCCATGGCATGGACCTTGGGTCTCGCGCTGGTGTGGACGGGATAGTGATCTCTTTTACGTTTTCGTCAAGTATTTCCACACGCTTCATTGTGACTTTCTACCCTCGGAAATCGAGACCTCGCATCAACTCTTCGCTCCTGGCATGTTGTCTGTGCAAAGCCATCTGCTAATGGTGCTAGAGGACACACTGTATCGACAATCCACTCCACAAGCACCGGAGAATCCTTTCGCTCCCAGCTCCGTTACATTTGACGATTTCATTGAAGGACCCAATGCTGCCATGTCTACAATGCACATAGGCATGGCAAATTGTCACCGGTCGATGGCAGAGAATCGATTGATTATTCTCTTGCGTGATTTTCTTTCGGAACCGTCGCCAGATCTCGCTCCTGCTCGAAGGATGTACATTGATTCCTTCATGCGCGTTTTGAAGACTGCCGCCCGCAAGACATCGCTATTCAATCACAACGCCTGTCTTGTTCTGTGCGATTTTGTCGAAGAGACTGCCCCATTGATCGATCGATATGCTCGGAAGACCAAAGAAGACATTTTCCACTGGCCATTTTGGCTTGATGTTTGCAAGCAAATGACGCTCAGCCAGAATTCAATGACGGAGGTTCGTCTGTTCTCTTTCTTGTTTTCTATGTGGAAATCATGGACATCGGACAAGGAACGATACTACAACCTCTGCACACACTTTCTGCTTCACGATGACTACTTCTACACCTACTTTAGCCATTGGAATCCGATGGTGAGGGCGTATTTTCAGAGACTGATCTGTTGGAGGGTGGCTCGTATCAGTGCCAACCCTACTCCTGTTGAATCGTACGTTTACCCCGTGTTTGACTCCTAAAGTGTAAGAGGATCCGAATTGTTACTAATGATTACATCACAGCGATGTTTATGAAATGCTTATGGACAAATTAGAACAAATTTGGGCATTCTATTTGCATTACAATTTGAGAGCCAAAAAGGAAATGCGTCCACTATTGGATCCAGCGGCTGGCAGTCCGGCTCCTAACAGACGACTGTTGATCATCCGCTCCGACAACCAGCAGCCATCTCCAAGTAGTCCTTTCATCTCTTTCGATAGATTGAGCCCGCCATCGTTCAACCAAAGCGCATATCAATCTCACGGAACGCTTAAGTTTGATACCAATGGCATGCCATCGGATTCAGATTCTTCGTCGACGCCTAAACGAAAGTGGAATATACTAAAGAGTGTTTTTGGATCAACTGTCAATCCGAAGCCTGGAGAGGTCACTCCTCCGGGAAGTGTGTCTGATGAAAACGAAATCAATCCCATCGACACTCTGATGAAGAAGCAGGCAGACTACGGCAATCAAGTGACCGAAGAAGATGATGGTATATACGAACCTCAAGTTCCGCATCAACCGTACAAGTTCAAATTCTCTTTGGAGTGGTATTCGCCTCCGCATAAAAACACGCAGCACAAATCTCTCAAGCCGAGACCTCTTTTTGAGCCAGGTCTCCCGCGGAAGACTCTTTCGCATGTCGAACATCAACGGTCCGCCAAGGCGTTGAGGAACTCAACGACAACAACGGAAGAATCTATTGACCCTCGCCGGGACGCTGACGCATCAACCACCAGCACTCGAAACTCGTACGCGACGACCAAGACATCCGTCGACGAAGAAACAGATTCGGCTATTTTTGCACATATCGAGGATAGCAAGATACTACGCGACGAGCGCATGGTGTCTAGTAAATACGCAGGGCGGGCACTGGCAGAATGGGCTGCGATTATATCCGAATTCGACAACTTCTTCGACAGACGACTCAAGGAAGGTGTTCCTAGCGATGAGCTCGTCGAAACACCTACACTGAGTGTGGATAACCTCAAGAAGTAATATACCCATCGTTTCCGTCCAAATTTCATTCTTTTCATACATTTGTCATTATATTTTGAGCATGTGCACATGTCCGACCCATAGGAAGCACGATCGCGACAGCGATATCTAGGCGTTTGGCTGATTTTTCTGTGTCTTGCGGGGATTAACCTAATCACATATCCTGCGTCACACTTTTGTTCGGAGGTCTACCATATATGGAGTGGATCAATCAATTTTTCTTTCGCCTTTTTGACTGTGAGCTGTCTATTTCGTAAACAGTCTTCTTAGCGTAGTATCGATCAGGACCTGACTTGGTTCGGAGGTAAGTTCCAGGATGCGATTTAACGTCACGTAGACGAACACAATTCTCTTCAACGAGGTCAAGCCAACTTCGAGATCGCATTGACCAAGAGATGCTAATTTAACTAAAAAGTCCGTGTCCCCTATTATCAAAGACTATTCAATATCACCAACCATGGCCATCAACCGGGACTTCGGCTGCTACGTCTATATCAACAACGACTGCGACTCGCCCCTCATCCGTGACTCCATCGCAATTGTCCACGACCAGGGTAAATGTCTGGGAAGATGGAAGGCTGAACCCAAAGAAGTCATACCGGAGGGAGCATCTTACCCATTCGTCCTGAAAGATGTATTCGGTCTCAAGGGAAGCGCGGGTATGGTCGATTATATACTGGACGCGCCGATGAATCCAAGGGTAGAGATACGATTTTCGTGTCCGACGGATCCCGGATCAAAGAATGCGTTGGAAGCGAAGGCGGTGCTGCCGCTGAAGGTGCAGACGGAGTGTGCGGTCGATGGGCATCCGATGCGCGGTGAGGAGTTCTCGATCGAGTCGTATTGCTTCTTCCCTTCCACTGATTTGTAGGATCCGTCACCATCTTTCATGAATAAGGACCAAGCTGCGTGATGTCGTTCATCTGAACCCGTGAGCCTCATTGATGTGACGCGAGCACTCTGCCATGTCTACTCTGTACTGGGAAAGAGAAAACACATAGATCAAACTCTGATATTCAATGCATCTGCGGTTGCGATTGGCTGCTTGAACTGTCATGTACTCATGCGAGGCTGATTCGAAACGAAGCGGGGACAACTACCTGTAGTGCTCAAAATGACATGCTGCAAAGTTGTACCACGTAGGATTTCTCACACGTGGCTGGCTGACGCCCCTGCAAAGATGTGGATATGTGTGCATCGGGACATGCAAAAAGCACACGGGCAACGTAGGCTGCGACACTGTGCAATAGATCGGAGGAACAGAAAAGCTGATACAAATCAGGACAAGGAAAGATCTAACTGTAGTTGCAACTGCAACTATGGATACGTGCCCCGACAGACTCAGAAGACATCACGCAGCTAATGAACAAGGCTCTGCCTAAAGCAAGTTCGATATACGAAACGATCCGGGTCAATGAAGACATGATCAATATGAAGAGGTTCTCACGTGTATCGATGCAATGAGTACGTTGTTAACCTAAACAAATCAAAGATAGAAAGAGCGCGAGCAAAACGGGGATGATGGTTGTAGTCCTGGGAATCAAGATCGAGATCGAAATCATGTACAATGAACGAAATTAATAAGAGATACAGAAGATGTAATAAATGGATTATATATTCAAATTTACACTCGCTTGCGTGACAATGTCAGCAACACGATTGATCCATGATTGGGTCGTGTTCCAGTCTCCGGCGTCAATTGCATCGCGGATAGCTGGGAAAAAGGCCTCGTCATAGCCGGACCAGGTCTGAGGTGCGAATAGGACGTGTTTGAATTGAGTTCGATTGGGAACCTTTCATTTCGTTAGTACGATTTATCGATAAGCACAGAGGAGGAAAGCTTACACCGCCGCCTTGGGACAGGTCGAGGAGATCAGTCTCGAATCTAGCTAGACGATTGTTGTGTTCAATACGTCGAACTCCCATGACGTTGCTCTCGAAACCGCCTGAGCCATACACGGCGCTGTACCAGACTTCCTCCCAAGCCTGGAAATTGGCAGCATTTGTCTTGAATACCTCTGCCGCATCATATAGAGGTTTCAGGTCCACGGTATCGGACCTCACCTGTGCATTATCTGAAGTGGGTTTCAGGGGCACACCTTTGGACGCCGCATACTCTTGAAGATTGTTAATGTAACCTGTGAAATCAGCAGAGTATGCTACCAGATCGAAAGGAAGGATAGGACTGTCGGCGAGCTCCAAGAGTAACAACCCCCAGAGTTCGCCCAGCATCCTATGATATCGGAAGTCGGGATCTCCGAATTTAGCCATCCACTCATAGTTCTCGTAACAGCTGTGGTAAGGAAAAGGCGCACCGCCAAACCCAAAGTCAAGACTGGAGGTACCGGCCATATCCTGGAAAGCGACATAATCACTACCAGCGCCTAATCCTTCTAGTCGCTTCCCTTGTTCATCCCAAATTTCTTTGAGGGTCTTATTAGCTGCCTCATCGCCGACACGACCCATGGCTGTGTTGATGAGTCGCTGGAAAACAGGCGAACCGGCAGCTTCGAACGAATCGCCACTAACGCCGACGTCGACATTGAGGTATGCAAACCCGTTCTTTCGGAGTGTGTCCATTTCATTTTCGACATGTTCGGTAGAACCAATCAAATTATACTCTTCGCCATCCCAGCTCGCAAATTCAATGGTTCGGAGAGGGCGCCATCCAACACTCCTCATCTCTCCGAAAACGCGGACGATTTCCAGGAAAGTGGCCGTGCCACTTCCGGGATCGACTCCACCAAAGCACCAGGAATCACGGTGATTGCCAACGATGATCTTCTTTTCTGGTTGCTCCAACCCTGTTATGCGACCTAAAACATTGTAGATCGGTTGCCGTTCGACCTCATCCTGCAAATTCATCAAATTGACCTTTGGTGACGACAAATCACCAGTCCACCACTCAGGAACATCGGGTACTCCGCCCACCCAATCTGCCGGTACTTTCGACCCATGGCCCTTGAGGACCTGTAACAAACGCTGCGCGTCGCGCCATGAAAGCGGAATACTTGGTATTTGCACCAAACCTTGACTCTCTTCTGGTGATAATCTTTTCTTCTCGTTTGGTGTCGACGCAAACCCCGGAGAGAGAACATCTCCAACGACCCAGGACATCAAACTCACACCTCCGCGCTGTACACCGAGACTTGGCATATAGCGACCATCAGGGTAAGCTGGTCCTTTGATGAATCCATCCTCTGCCGGGTCAGAATATATGATACATCCGGCAGCACCCGCAAGCTCCGCCGCCTTGATTTTGAGTGCACGGTCACCTTGAGTGCCGTAGTATCGAACTAAAACGATAGCACCCTCAACGGAGATGCCGCTATCGGCAAGTCGTTTGAAGTCGTCCGGAGATCCGTAGTTGACGTAGACTAAGGGACCAGTAACATTCCCCGACTTGGAATGACCGTGAAAAACGAGCGTCTGTTGTCGCCTGGGATCATTATATATTGTTGGTTCGTCTATCGCAGCTTCCCAGACCAGATCCGGCGGATCGACAATCGCAACGCGGCGACCGTCAGACCGCGGATAGTTCAGGTATACTTGAAACTCCTCCATCTCGACATCCTCCAGCCCTGCAAGGACAAATTCTTGCTCAATCCATTCCGCAAGCACGTAGCTGCCCTCTGTTCCTGCTATATGTGCAAATTGAGTCGCCTTCTGAAGATTATTGGCGATATTGGTCTCATTGATGTGACTCTGGACAAAACTCTCGACAGATGCTGCGGTGTAAGACTGTCCCATGCTGAAGCGGCTACCGACAGCAAAGATATCGGAAACGAAGACGAGATAGATGAGAAAGACGAGAATAAAAAGACCAAAGAGACGAAGAAACAGCATGCAAGCGAATCCATCTTCATTGACCTGTATTCGCCAAAAATGCCAGGGGATTCGAACGCGAGAAAAGGGATTTCGAAACGGTAATTGTATCGAAGATAACGTCTTGGTTAAATTGGAAAAGGGGTTCGAGAAGTGTTTCGAGAATCGGCGACTGAATAGAGGGTGACGAGTTCGAGATGATGAGTCGGAGTCATCTACATCCATCTGGTGTATCTCGCGTCGTAAATCCTCCTCTGACTGGCGGGCGGAACCTGAAGCTGACGAGGCGAGGTAGTCGATACTGGAGCGAGCCGACTCCACGGTCGGCGGTTGATAACCTCCATTGCGGATTGCATGCGGCCGGTTGGGCGGGTGATCGTCAGGTTCTTCATGTTGTAAAAGGCCCTGCCTCTCGAGGTCGTCGCTGGAGTGTTCGGGGCCTAGATGCGAGGATCCGGACTGTGAAGCGGTGGCTTCTTCGTATGTCGGAATGGGCAATTCCTCATACCGAACCTTTTCATCCACCATTGCTCGTTATGTGCTAGCGAAGAGCCGGTAGCTCTACGCGGGTGTATCGACAGGAATTATTTGAATCAAAGCATTCGGAATCATGATCTAGTAAAGAAAGGTGCGGACGAAAGACACATCGAGGCTGTCGACCAGCGAACGAGCGAGTGAAGTGAGTGAAGCGGGCGACGAAACAAATAAACGAGTGAATTCTATTTACACTGAGCAGATGCGAGCGCGAATATCGTCGGCGTGATGATGAGGTATCTGTCGAAGCGATGGTGATACAATCAACCTGTCCCTGAAGTTGATGGCTGAGACGGAGATACGGAAGGTACGCCTTCCCGATTGGTCTTGGCTGAGGCTAGCAACGTTTGAGTGTGGCGCAGTCCATGCTGCACGTGAGAGTGGAGTCAGTGGCTTGGCAGGCCATCATTGGACGATATTTCAATGCAGGAGCTTCCTGCCATTTGGGAAAGAGAAGATGGAAAAGGCGATGATTTCAACGGATGCGCGTAATGTTCGTGTACAACAGCATGGTGAGCATAAGGTTGCTTTTCCAGGAGCAGGGTTGATGGAGCTCATCAGCACGCCTCCCGAGAGCGGACCGATAAGATAAGATGGCGAGCCTCAGATGACAAGAAAAGTCGTATCGTTCAGCGTTGGACCACCTGATGGAGGGCAATGATACATTGTACACATGGTGAACGCGCCATTGTCGGAATTTGAATGTTCAACGATATGGGTATGCAGGCATCGCATCGTTGACATGACGATGGAAATAGGAGAGCAGGCTACCGCCCGCTGATTGGCTGGCCCTAACCCCAACCCAAAAACACACCTCCCGAGAATGATGGATTCTACGACGCACACTCGATACTGCCGACTTCAGGATGAAAACTACGACGCAGACGACAGAATGCTTCCGCCTGGCAGACACAGCGAACTTCGGACAAAAGGGGATTTTTCTCCCAAAGCTTCACCGACTTTTGTTGCCGTAATGGTTTGGATGGATCCTACATTCTCCGACATGCAAAGCCTTCCAAGCACAGAGATAGAGAGTTTGAGAGTACTTGTCACGACTGAGATTTGTATAGCTTCAAGGCACGAGGGCACGAGGGTTTCAGGGAAATAAGCTCATGACTAGACCAGGCACAACTCCGAGTGCCTCAGGCCACACGGTGCTCTTCCTGCGGCAACGGGCGTGGATGCCTGAAAAAGGGCGACCCCTCGACGACGCCGAGAATCTGCCTCACTATTCCTATCTGAGACTAGTGTCAGGCCCTCCGCCGTAGCTTTAGTGGGTCGACCAGGCGTTTGTGGGCTCTGATTGGATGGCGACTGCATATCTCCAGAGAGATTTGCCTTCCAACGGACTCCGGAAAATATGAGGGTAGGACGTACGTATGCATACGATCAAAGGACGAACTAATCTAAACGATTAGACGTAGCATTCGATGATCCATATCATGTCACCCTTGATCTATTGAAGGCTAATTGACTGAACTGTGTCGCCTGAAAGCCATCGGGCCTGCCAGAAAAGGGCTAGATTGGGGGGGCGGTCAATGGCTATATAATCCCTCTTGTTTTCTTTCTCTCGCTCACTTGGTTCGACTTGTACTATTCAACTACTGAACACTTGCGAAATATTTCACCCAGCACAGACTGCTGCGACATACACCAAATTAGAATTACACAGTAAGTCCCTTCTCCCGCGGCAGGAACTGCTGGCTGTTCCATGGGTGGCTCCTACCTTCTTGGGTGCTGCCCCCTCTGGGCCAATTGATCCACCAAAGTCCCCCTCCACATCTCTTGATCTCATTCCCAACCTTTTTCCTTCTTGCCCCTTTTCGTTCCTGCTATATCTTCTGCCAATCTCTCCGTCTCCGGACTAATACTCACTTCCCAGAGTTACTTTTCGAAATCCAACTTCGACACTTCTCTCCAGGTTGATCGGGTGCCCGCCGCTGCTATCTCCATCTGCACATCCACACACAACAACATACAGGATGGCCGCTCGACCTCAGAACGTTGGCATCAAGGCCATTGAGATCTACTTCCCCAGCCAGGTACATTTGTTACTCTTCTGTCTGTAGGGTGGCGTACTAATTCAGTTTCCACAGTGCGTCGATCAAGCCGAGTTGGAGAAGTTCGATGGCGTTTCCACCGGAAAATACACCATTGGTCTCGGCCAGACCAAAATGAGCTTCTGTGACGATCTCGAAGGTGTGTGATTTTTAGTGGTCCTTTTAAAGCGAGGTTCGAGACTAATGGACCATAATTCAGATATATACTCCCTCTCCCTCACCACCCTTTCCTCCCTCATGCGCAAATACAACATCGACCCCAAGTCCATTGGCCGATTAGAGGTTGGAACCGAGACTCTCTTGGACAAGTCCAAGTCTGTCAAGTCCGTTCTTATGCAACTCTTCGAAGAATCTGGCAACACCAACATTGAGGGTATCGATACCGTCAATGCTTGCTACGGTGGTACCAACGCCATCTTCAACAGCATCAACTGGGTTGAGTCGTCTGCTTGGGACGGCCGTGACGCTATCGTCGTCTGCGGTGATATTGCTTTGTACGCCAAGGGAGCTGCCCGTCCTACTGGTGGAGCTGGATGCGTAGCCATGGTCATCGGTCCCGATGCCCCCATTGTGTTCGAGCCTGGTCTTCGTGCCAGCTACATCAGCCACGTCTACGACTTCTACAAGCCCGACTTGGCCAGCGAGTACCCTTACGTCGACGGTCACTTCTCCAACAAGTGCTATACTCAGGCTGTCGACGAGTGCTACAAGGCCTATAATGCTCGTGAGAAGACCTTGCAAGAAAAGTTTGGCGCCAATGGTGTCATTTCTGAGGAGCAGGTGCCTTTGGACCGTTTTGACCATGTTTTGTTCCATGCCCCCAACTGCAAGCTCGTGTCCAAGTCCTACGCGCGCATGCTTTACAACGATTACCTCACCAACCCATCCCACCCGACCTTTGCTGAGGTTCCCGCCGAGGTTGCCGAGGTTGACTATGAAAAGTCGTTGGCCGACAAAGTTGTCGAAAAGACCTTCATGGGATTGGCCAAGAAGCGCTTCAACGAGCGAGTTCAGCCCTCTATTGAGGTTGCCACCCAATGTGGTAACATGTACACTGCCAGTGTCTACGGAGGGCTGGTCAGTCTTATCTCCAACGTCACCTTCGATACTTCCAAGCCCAAGCGAGTTGCCATTTTCAGCTACGGCAGTGGTCTCGCCAGCTCCATCTTCAGTTTCAAAGTCGTTGGCGATACCTCCACCATGGCCAAGAATCTTGACCTCCGCAACCGCCTTGACTCACGACGCGTCGTCCCTCCCTCGGATTACGATGCTCTCTGCCTTCTCCGTGAACACGCCCACTTGAAGAAGAACTTCAAGCCCGCTGGCAACGCTGATAACCTCTTCCCCGGTACTTATTATTTGACCGAGGTCGACGACATGTTCCGTCGCAAGTATGCCATCAAGGCATAAATTATGAACACCATGTGGTTCCACGACTTAATGAATTGAAGTTTAGATCAAGAGCAGAATCAAAATCTGTACCTTGGGTGCATCAGTCTTTGTTTGGGTCAAGTGTTATGGGTTTGAAATGGTTTCCTTTGGTCAAGTATATATGCATGACAGGTTGAATAGACTATATTTAATACAATACCAACAACTCAATGTTCTATTTCTTTCTTATCACCTCGAAATTCCACACGCTAGCCTCCCTTTTCCCAAGTCGCCGAAGTTCCGACATCAAACTGCGACACTGGCTGGTAATAGTAACCTCGTATGTTGTCTCGTATGTTGTCACTCGTTTTAGATGATGACTCACGTGTCGTAGTCGCGTTGTTGAAGCATCGTCCAAAAAGATGAAACACTGAAACGAAACACAACCCACCAATAGCATTGCAATGCCGCAGTGTTCGCAGAGAGGATTGTGCGTCGGCTTGATTAAGGCTGCCTTAGCGCGACCCCCTCGGTATGGTTTCCGAGTGCCTAGGGATCGAAGCTTTGTTGCACGCTGATTGAATGCGATTCCATTTTCTTTCTTTCTTTTCTTTTGGCGGGCGCCTGCACAGTCTACTCTCTGCGGAGCCAATGACGGTTGCGTATTTGCTGTATTTTCTCATCGCGACACTAGTATCGCAGGAGTCTCAGCGCTCTGATAGGCCAGCGACTTCTCACCAGCCAACCAGTGAGGGCTCGTAGCGCCGTGATGGTCACCCGGCGCGTACTGTGACTCTGGTCTGGTCCCGGATTCCTGGCGGCTGGCATCAAAATAGAAACAGGGCAATTCTGAAACTGTCGAGGGGCGTACTGTGATTGGCGAAAAGGCCAAAATCCAATGGACGAACTGGGCAAGAGGGCGCCTACACACCAGTATCAGTATCAAAGTCCGAAACCTTCTACTAACGATGTTGGCGCTTTCCCAAACACACTCAAATTTGTAGATCTGATGCTACGTCTGTACGCTGCAAAATTAACGCTCTCTCCTACAGATTTATCGATCTTTTGCTTTTGCCGCTGGAATTGAGCGTCTGATTTCGCGCAGAAATAGACAAAAATAGATCCATCTGCCAGACGCTCTAGCGCCTGACCTACTCCCCCCCAGACCCCAAGCCCTACGCATCCAAATGTTATTAATAGTATCTTCTCCAGAAGAAGCACGTCAAGCCTGTTACTGATTATAGAAACAGATCGGAAGAATAACAAGGCTAAGCCAGTTCGGAGCACTTGAAACATGAAAACTTCCAGATTTAGCATCCTCGACGCGCATAGAACGTCTATCGTGATGTTTCGCGCGTCGTTCTTCAATATGAGGTACCTGTTCGTGAATGGATCGTGGTCCCGTTTGCTCCATGGATTGTCAAACATGATAGTCATGCCAGATTTCATGATGGAGACTCCTGAGATCCTCAACTCACCGAGGGTTGGTGTTTCAGGTTTCTCTGTTTGGAAATTTGTGGATTGGATTGTTGTTGATATTCACCTCATCGTTTGACATTTAAACATGACAACAATTCCACAGGTTGAATGGCATCTACTTTTCTTCCTTCATGCATTGTCAAGTACATTGATAACATCGACTCGTTCTTTGATCACTGTTTGTTCTTATTGCTGCCTATCTCTGGGAGATCTTATGCATCATCAATTATCCTTGATATCATCTTTGTCCATTGATATCGAAGCCGGCCTTCTCATCCAATACTACAGGTACGTGCTCTCGATCCGATACACGGATACGACTAACATGCCACCAGGTGAACATGTCTCTAGAAGACTCCTACTATCTACCAACGACACCACCCGGCATGGCCAGAATGCATCTCATAGGGCTAGTTCCAAGTGCAGGCCCAGGCAGCGCCCACAGCCGTAACACATCTGGCTCCTCAGTCCATTCACACGACTCGTCACCAGAGTCCATCATGACCAACATCACCACTCCCCGCACATCAACATCCCCAAACTATCAACACGGACCCCAACTACTTCCCAAAATCAGGACCCAGGATGTGGTCATCGAGCCGGTCTCTTCTTCTGTCGGTCCTCGTCGCCATCGACGGGTTCTCTCAAACACTCGTAACCCTCCGGGATACATGCCCTACCCAAGTGCCAGACCCTCGGCATTGTCGAGGAATGTGATTGACGCCTCTGCCACCTCGGACTGCAGTGGATTGATCTCCCCAGTCTCTCCTGCATCAACTCAGCATGCGGGGATGGTGTCATCTGGATTGTCATCTCCAATTGCATTGACGACTTCTGCTGCCACTAAGCGCAGAAGTATGTCTTCTGCCGGTCATTCGCGGTCTGGATCTACTTCGAGCATTGATGAAGTTACCCTATCTCGGTATGGGTATCCAACTTACAGGCAATTGCCCAAATACGTGTCTCAGCCTGAGGCATCCCCAATCAGTCCCGTGGACCCGGCTTCATTTGTCTTTCCGGCGTATAATCGTCAAATCCCATCTGTGCGAATTCCCTGCCCCGTCCAGCTTCCTACACAACAGGCGGCGTACGGTGCCCTGCCATCTCCTCAAAATTACGACTATCTCAGAGTCCACAGCGCGCAACCTTCCCCCGTTGGATTCCTTGCACCCCCTTTACCCTCGCCTGCCTCTTCGACTACATTACTTGCCTACCTCACCAACACGACACCAGCCGTCAACCTTGTGCGCACGATCAACTACGGCCCTACGCGTGGTCTTAGCGATTACTTTTGGTGGGATGTTCGCCAAATCCGCAGCTGGTCTTCTTTCTCCTTGGACACATTCAACGACATCAATGGCCTTACCCAACTACTGAAAACTCCTATTCCGAGCCATCTCACCCCTCAACCCATGATAGCATCATCACGACTGACACCGGAGAGCGAGAATGCGCTAATCAACCTCGTGGGCGATATCTACGCGCCACGCATCAACGCTGCGCTACGAGTGTCACAGGGCTCAGACCACATGCGATTATACGTTTCACCTGACGCAAATTCGTCCGGTAGTCGGGGCGCAAATGGTCCTCATTTCCTGGCTAACTATGCATCTGACACCGACGTTACAGCTTCCGGTGTGCGACGCGGACGCGTCGTGGGCATCGTCAAGAGCTTCGATCGCTGGAACACGGGCATGCGTAACGAGCCCCCTCATCGACGCGTCGAGTATCTGCGCGGCCTCGCACATTTACAGCGCTGCATGCGCGAACACTCCTGCCGCTACGGCTTCATAATCACCGAAATTGAGCTAGTCTGCGTTCGCGCAGGCTGCGATGATGGCGACGACGTGCCCTATTTCGGATATCTGGAGCTATCTTCACCCATCGCTACCAAAGAATCTGCCTCGAACCACGCTAGTAGATGCGCCGACCAGAACTCGCAAAGACGGTCATGTACACCACCGCATTCATCTGCATCTTCATCCTACGACGACAACCGGTCAACTCACAGCCGAAGCAGCAGTTTATCATCGCTCTCCTCACACCACAACCAAGACGTGGACAACTCAGCCGAAAACGGTCTCGGCGGAGTACCCCTCACAGCCACACTAGCCCTCTATTTCTTGCTCATGCTCTCTAAATCCATGCCCCTGCCCTCCCAACCCTCCGGTCATTTGAACGTCGGTGGCCCCGGCGCCCTAAGCCGTCAACGGATCCTCCCAGAGCCAAAGGACAAATGGATCCCCGAACCACAATTAGGCGAAAAGAGGGAGGCAAAGCGAGTCCGGGGCTGGATCATGCCGCAAGATGCGTGGCACAGGAGGGAAGGGTCACGGCCCAAAAATAATAACAATAATGGTGGCGACACCGGGAAGGGGAAAAGGGGGAGAAAAGGAGTTGCGTGACAGTAATGAGTCGATGATTTAATGACTAATTCTCGTGATTTTTATGTATATATTTTGGTCACTTGTTTGGTGTTGTGGGTATTTTGCGGAGGTTCTTATGTTTTCTGTTCTGGTCTTCTAAGTGATGATTCGGGACTCTTCGATTTAGCTACAGGTGTAATAACAACAACATATACTATGTCCTGTCCGATAGAATCCGGCTTCTGTTTCCAATCAAGCTTTCACATTTAGGTATGACTATCATCCATTGCATTACTAAAACATATCGAATACACGTTCATCGTGCTGTAGACCACAGTTCCTACTCGATGCACTTAACAAGCCCAACAATCAGCAGCCATTGATCCCAGACTCGATGATTGATTCCATGACCCCGAGGTCTTCCGGAATGTGGTCGCATCCATCCTTCCTGCGTAACATCAACCTTCTGGAGTACTTCCCCCTGCACTGTTCCCCGCATTACTGCAATTCAAGTAACCCTCAGGGATCTAGCTGTCTACAATATTAACTACCCGGGCTCGGTCCGTATGTGGCGGCCCACATAAAAGACCGAGGACATAAGAAAAGGGCTTCATCCTCTTAGAACTTCCCCGGTCAAATTCAAAGCTATTTACCTTAAAACCTCTTTACTGCTTGAGTTAAAAGACTGAAATTAGTCTCCTTGGAAATAGAGCTTGCAACAATGGTCGACCTGAACCGTCCCGGCTCCATCGAGCGAGTCATCGCCATCACCGAAATCGAACGTATACTCAATCAATATTGCATTATGGCTCGCGAGAACGCGCCATTCAGCGAAATGGCTTCTCTCTTTCACACAAACGGAGTCTTCCAACTACCCAACGGTATGGCAGTGAGCCCGGCTGAGATGGGCAAAGTTGTTCGCGGAAAACCGCCTTCGTTCATTCGTCACCACCTGACGAGTGTCGAGATTGACTTTGTCGATGAGAAGACGGCAAAGACGAAATCATATTTCTTTGCGTTGACCGGTGCGTCGGTCATTGATCACTCGGGACACTGGAAAGATGTTTTCAAGAGATCCGAGGATGGGAAGTGGTTAATTGAGACCAGAGAGATTGTGGTGGAAAGTCAGGACGCGAATGGATGGTATGCAAACGCATACGCATAGACGTTGTGTCGTGTCATGTATATAATTTGCAGTTGTCAGAACACCACAAATCATTGAGAACATCATCTATAAATGCAGACTCTGAATTGTATCCGCCATGCAGGTAGCGCATTCGAAATTAATCTCCATTCTTCTCAGCGCGCTCGTGAAATCTTTCATGATTCGGCGACGTGCCGAAAAAGAATTCAAAGGCCCTCCAGATGATCGCTTGCTGTTATCGCTACGCATACGCCGCCAGACGACTAGGGCTGCATAGAAGACGACTAGAGGCAGCCAAACGGGTTTCTGTTGGGAAAATCCGGTGGTACCTTCTATATGACCCTCAACCCCCTCGTAGTTGTCGCATGCGTCGAGAATCCTCCACGCGCACTCCAGAGCGATATCGCTAACCTGAATACTATCATCCCAGAATTGAGTGCTGAAAACACTGACGCCTGCTTCGGCGAATGTGTTTCGAGGATAACCAGCCATTTGTGGCAGTGTGAGTACCCTCGGACCTACTTCTAGTAAGATTCGACAAAAGTATGCTAAGGCTAGGATACCTCTATCCACGTGGCTTGTCTCTTCTGAAGGTAGTTCGGCTATCCAGGGATTTTCGTGTTCAGTCACAACACGAGGCTCAGGCGAGAATACCGAGCAATGCCATGTCGCAAGTGACTTTTTCAGGGACTCGACTTGCTGCAGATATTCACGAGAAGCTGCAGAAGGCGGATCGTTGTGCCTAGCTCCGCGTGCTGTCAAAGGATATTGAGACCTTCCAATGATCCATCAGCGCTTATCATAGGTCTCAGAAGAGGGCATCAACTCACAGCATTTGAATCTGTTCGTCAACTGATTTCCGTGATACATCGGTTTTTCGATCCGCGAGCGGCCCTAGAAACCTTAGAAGCAACATCGTCTCAGAGAGGATGCAAAGTAAACCCAACAGATGCACATCGGGATTCAGAGCTCCCTGAAGAGGTCTGTACAGGAATATGATATAGTGGTATACAGTCTCAAAATCCAGACCGCCCGAATCGTGTATTGGGAATGACAATTGGGACGGATGAATAGAAGGAGGAGTGTTCATATGAATAGCGCGGAGTAGATCTACCAGGAAGTAGAATGATGTGAGGCTTGAAAAATGAAGTCAGCATCGCGCGCTGCGCTTCTACATGCCGCTCCTGATGCGTTCACTTACATAGCCAGATCTCCGTGTGCTGGGGTCAAACCGATTGGGCCTATTTGCAATAGACCGCTACGTTTGTATGGCTAGGGTTCTCAGTCAGCGAGTCAAGTTCCAATCATCCAAAGGGCCATAGTTCAAACCGCTAGAAAGTAGCCATTAAGCATGGTAATAGTGTGCCAAATAGTTGGGTTGGACTGGAGCATTCCGTAGGCCACCAAAAGAATGCCCTGAGCAAAAATTCTTGTTAGTTATCAACAGCATCGGCATCATTGTATGTGACTCACCGCCTGGTACCACAGATGGTTTCTGGATGTTCGATTGTCCAGTTCCACTGCACCAACAAAAGTCTTCACCCCAGATATGTAGAGATTAGAAGCCCATCGACGGCGGTGGCGGCTCTCCGAAAAGATTGTGGCGAGAAGGGTCTTGCTGAAATTCAGATAAGGAGGATTTCCAGATGCATTGCTCAGCACTGAGTCTTCCGATAAACGAGATAGGAACGGCGTAGCCTTCAAAAAGACATCTCGGAAGACCCCAGTCAATTCATCCATGGTAGTTTTGGATGGAAGCTCTGGGAAACAGTCGAAAAGCGACAATGGATAGGCGATATCGCTGCAGCCCATCGTCGACCCTTGAGCGCCAATGCTAGAGGATGCCCCCGTGGTAGGGCTATCATTAGTCGTCGACTCAGCATCATATCTGGGTTGTGATAATGATAGACCAGATGTCGACAGGGAATAGAAGATAAATTCACTCTTTGTCGCCAATTTTTGATAGTCGTTAAGTAGCGACTGCTTGAAACCCTGCATGAAATCGTCCGACAAGGCAGCACCTGCGAGCGCCGAGTCGGAGAACCTGGGGCGATAATCACCTGTGGCCTGCTCCATATTGACTACCCAGGCGTACGTATGCTCCGCGATGTTATTGCTAAGGGTGGACGTGAAGAGGTTCAGTCGATAGTGGGAAATGAGCATCGGCGATACCCCACCCTGCTGGCAGCTTTTACAGTACGTAATGTACGTATGTACCGGTACAGTCATGGTAACTACCTTCCCCAGCCGGGGCCCCGCACAAATCATTCCCTTCCTCCATTCTGTCTAGGATGATATAGACGCATTATTCAACGGATGACAGTGAGAAATGGCAGGAAATCTAGGTTCTCGCTCAATGCCATTCTCTCTGGTTTGCCCACACTGTGACCGCACCTTCACTCGACAGGAGCATCTTGCCCGTCACGTCGCTTCTCGTGAGTAAATCCGTCATTTCTCGTCTCTTGACCTAGCCAAATGATCTAATTTGCATCAAGACACCAATACCAAAGCATTCGCATGTCTTGTTTGTGGAAAGCGCTTCGGCCGTCGAGACGTCTGTCAGAGACACATGCGGCTGCAACACTCCAAAAACGTAGGCCCCAATCGACGGCTTCGAGCTGCTTGCGAGGCCTGCCATAATCGCAAAGTCAAATGCAAGCCAGTGGCTAATTCTTGCGAGCGATGCCTGCAAGATGAAAATGAATGCAGCTTGTCACAAACTTCTAGCCACGCTGGTCTCAGGACGTCTGAACTCAACGGCGAAGAGGACCACACATCTTCACCCCAACTTCCAAAACAGGTGTTACAAAATGTGAACGAGGCTTCCTGTGCGAGTGCAATTTATATTCCCCCAACGCCACCATCAATGATGGCCTCGTCTACTCATAATTTTCCACTTGCGGAGGTAAGGCCAGAGCTGGGCGACTTTTTCATCGATAGTCCATCAATGCCGGATTTGGACATTCTCGATCAATTTACTTTCTCATCTCATTTCGAGCTATTGGCATCCACTATAATACCGGAGCTGCAATCAAACAATGTCAGCACTGCGTATGCTCGACTCCATGAATATTCAGCCCCCACAAATCACTCTCGTCCAGCATCGCCTGGGGCTCAAGTAGAACATGACAAGTGGATCCAATGTCTGGGAAATATTGAAAGCATAGAGTATGACAAAGACATTCTAAATGTGTTTCTGAATCTTTTCCGAATTCATTTGTCCAAAACTTTTCGGTGCTTTGAGCAATTTGCTGTCACACATACCACCCCTCTTGAGTTGACGTTGGCAATGGCAGGTGTTGGAGCACTTTATTGCTCGACAGCTGATGCTTTCAAAATTGCAAAGGCTCTTTATAACAGTGCGCGTGTTAAACTATTGTCAAAGGTTCTGTCAGCTCAAGGTCGAAGAAGATCGATAGCTAATTTCTATAGGTTCATCATCAACCTTTGTTCCCGAACGATGATCGACTTGCCACTCTTCAGACCGTAAGTACTCTGATAAAACTGGTAATTATATATGTGTACAGCACACTTACATGGTGTAGTACATGCTACTAGAATTGTTCGGTTATCTAAGCGGAGATGAACGACTACATGAAATTGCAGAAGTCTATCATTGGGAAATGGTACAAGTAAGTACTCGATCGATCTCTTGAGAGAGTCATGGTCATCGACTGACTACTCCCTCTAGATCATCGAAATGTATAATCTCTGGCCCTCCACTGGCTCTGGCCTGGAAGAAGAGCGCAGAAGGTATTTACATCTCACATGCAGCATCACTTTCTACTGTGGCGAATCTTAGCAACTGCTAATTGTCTGAAAGAACCATTGAAGGTATCTGTGTCCTTGAATGCTATCGTATCGTTATCTTGCAGAGCCCGGCGACGTTCAGCTTGGCTCTACCACTACCTCTAAATGCCTATATGGCCCAGCAATCGACCGGGGGCATGGGTGGACTAGGCGATGAAACGCTCCTGGCTCAATTAGAATGGATGACCTCTGGAAACCATAACCTCTCAAACATTGAACCATTCGTGGGACAGTCTGAAATTTGGACTCTGTCCTGTCTATCACTTCTATTATCTTGGGCTGCACCAAAGTCAAACCTTCACAGACACCAATTGACATTGGGGCATACGCGCCGTCGGGAGTTCCTGGAGTCAGCTCTCAACAAGTGGAGTGTGGTAGCGTATGATCAAGCATCACTTTCAACCCAGATACTTTTTCATATGATATCTCTGAATCTTCACGTGAATTTACTGCAAGTGGAGAGTATCGCATGTCAGCACTCCAAAACTGCGAATTACATGCCCACACAAGCCCGCTCTGTGGTTGATTATGTACGAGACAGGGCAAAAGACGATTACGGTCTTGAAAAGCTCTTTGCCTCCGAGACAGATCGTCTTAATGCTGCCTGGCACGCTAGTCGTATTATGGGATTGGCAATGAAGCGGCAACAGGTAATCACACATGGACAACTGGCTGAGGAGGTACCGCATTTCGTTTATTCGGTCTACTTTGCAGCACTTACACTTTGGTCTGCGCAAGCTTGTTCATCTACATCTCCATCCGTCGATGGTGCCCTTCCGAATGGATCAGCACTGACTTACCCATTCATCAATGCGATTGACATATTGTCCTCGTCTTCGGTGCTTGTTACAAAAAAGCTCCTCGCCGTCCTTCGTTCCTTGACTGGTACCGACAAGGAACAGGAGTTGAGGTCTGATCATAGAATTTAGAGAGCAAACATCAAGAAATGTGCGAATTTTCGATCGTTCTGTAGATGTAGACAATTTGTGAAACAGTTTGTGCGATCTTGACTACCTAGGTTGATGCTAACTCTCAACAATGAAAGCTTCAAACAAACCCATGAGGCGATCAGCTCCAATATCTTCTATCAGATCCCAAATAAATTCCCTTCTTCCTTCCGGTAGGGAACCATAGCCCTGAACGAACGGCTGATTTTCTGCCTTCTGATATGCCGGCCATGGAGCCTGCCCTGAAGCAAAGACAAGTATATCCCTCGCATAATCCTTTCCAACTTCCCGACAAGCGTCGGGTAGAAATTCACTAAAATTCTGCAGAAGCATAGTGAGATCTGTGATATGAGCAGCTTCGCCTTGCCATCGTCCTTCCCAGGGGTTAGCCTGGTCAAATCGGTAAACGTATGCAGTACCGCTCTTCCATGCCCCAGCAAGACAGACGGTCGGGGCATAGAAGAGGATATCATTTCCAAATTTGAGTATGCTTTTCAAGGCAATCTCATCGCTAGTGCCCTTGCTAATGTCATACTTTGTTAGGATTCGGGATGCTATACCAGGCGCATCGGACAATTTCGTGGAAATGAATGCTGTAAATGTTTTTCCAATATTTGCTTTTCGGCGATCCAGAGCTTGTGAAAGGATGGTACCCTAAATCCATAAATATTAGAAGATTTCAGCGTAGTAAATGATATCGGGAACTGACGTCAAATTGGCAGTCTCCGATCAAGATATCCTTGCACCAGCCTCGATGCAGTGACTCTGGGATACCGTCCTGGATGTTCTCATAAGATGGTATCATGTGACAGACGTCCTGATCAACGAAGGGACGACTTGGAAACATAGATATCTTTGCCAAATCATCCGCGCTGAGGTCTCGCATATGTGCAACCCGCTCTTCAGACGACAGATTCTCCAAGCCCAGTATACGGATAGACTCCGTGTAAAAGTGTTCGTGGACGGGGAAAGGAAGTGGTTTGACGGCTAGGAATTGCCCGCTGAGACAAGCAACTCGCCTGAACAAAGGCTCTTCACCAGCAAGTTGGAGGGTTGCGGAAACTAATCTAGATGAGCACAAACAATATAGAGTTGAGGCGTGCGTAAATGGCTCACCTCCTCCAGCACTATGTCCTACAAGCGTGACATTCTCTGGATCTCCGCCGAATTCGGAAATGTACTTCTGTACCCATCTTAGTGCGACTTTCTGGTCTCTCAAGCCATTGTTAGGGGTAAAGCCAGCGTCACGGAGTTCTTGAGATGTCAAGAAACCCGGCGCACCCACACGATAGCTAATAAATAAACTTAGTGATTGAAACCCCTTTGAAATGACTTTCTGACTCAATTCCTTCCTTCGACTTACTTAACGCTCACGCCAATAGTAGGAAGACCCATTTTGCAAGAGAGCGAAATCAACTTTGATAAGTGGTTCTGCGGCCATGTAGCTGACCCAACTGCAAGTCCTCCACCATGCAAGAAGACTATTACCGGGAGAGCTGACGATACAGCAACTTGAGGAACTATAATGTTCAACCGCAGTCCTTCTGTTTTGGACTGTTCCCAACCTGCTCGTGGCAGTTGATGTTGGATCAACTCGAATTCGGAATCACAGCCATCGGGACCTGGAACAGTCGGTCTATTGGAACGATTGTAAGACTATGGAACTGATTGATTGATTGACTTGACAATTTTACCCGTAGCTTCTTGCATCCACGACATGACCCGACTTGTCTACGGGAAGATCCAAAAGTATAGGCGGGGCAAATTGATGGTCCAGAGATGCGAACTGAATTCCCAAAAATTCGAGAACACCATCCTTTTGAGTACCTTGAAAACGGATACGATCAAGTACGGTTTGCTGATACGAAGCCATAGTTTCGAGATGTCTGTTTATCTTCAAATGCTTGACTTTTCAGCCACCCAAATACAGTTTCTTATACATCTAGATGATGTGGGAAACTCCGACTCTTCGGCGGTACCCCATCTACTCAATCCTGTGGCTATGTTACAAACCAGCCTTTTCAGCCAGGGCTCTCATGTCCGTCTTCCAAGTTTCAAAATACGGCTTGGCTGCATCTGCAAGTACCTCGGCGCTGGGATCCTGCATGGAGCGGAAGTAATAATCGTCGTGCATCGCGGCCTCCGAACTTGGGGAATGAAGACGCAATTTGTTAGCTGTTGAGGTGGGATCGACAAACTTTTGGAAAACCTGCCGACGCTCGTCGGAATAGAAAGTGAGGAGCTCATCAGACTTTCCCTCCAGTAAAATCATGATAAGCGCCTCTGCCAATGCATCAGAATCTAAAAGACCGGTGTTGAGTCCCATGGCTCCGTATGGCTATCTCTAAATTAGAGAGTGTCTTTTCACAACTCAGCGATCTCTGCGTTACTTACGTTGTTTAGGTGAGCAGCATCTCCAGCCAAAATACATCGACCCTTGCGCATTGTTGTGACTAGACGCTGGTGTATACGGTACACAGTCTTTGCTTGAATCTCGGCATTGAGTGGCCGCGGGCCGTTAACGAGCTGCTCATAAAATCCTTGAATCGTCTCCTCTCGAGTGAGCTCTTCGTCGCTCCGCGGATCCTCAGGGGGAACTGCCACTGTGACCCTCCACAGACTGCGCTCACCCATGATTGGATTCGTTAAAGGCGTCATTAATGTGTAGTTCTTCGTGTCCATGATGTAATACGTGTGGTATATGGGATCTTCTTCATTCAGCAGACAAACATCGGTGGAAATAATTCTTTCCGGCCATGTATGTCCAAGGCAAGGTGTTCCAATGATTTTCCGCACGTTGGATTTGCCGCCATCAGCTCCGACGAGGTAGACTCCAGTGACCGTTGGGAGATCCAAGTTGTTTATTTTTACATGGACTCTGTCATGTTCTTGGTCGATGCCGGTAACCTCACTATTGAAGTGAATCTTCACATTACCGGTGGCCAAGGCTTCACGCAGGAGTAGCTTTGTCAACTCTGATTGCCGAAGATTGAGTAGACCGGATGGGCACGCAAGTTCTATATCACCGGGAGCACCGAGAGGCTGTTTGGCCACCATCTTGCCCAGCGACTTGCCTCCCTGTCCATTGGGGACAGGTGGTTGCCGCCAGCAAAGACCAGAAGTAACGAATCCTTCGGATCTGACCAGGTCATAAATGCCCGCTTTCTGAAAGGCAACCTGGGTTGCGCCGTAGTATCCCACTGCTCGAGGACTGTAGGGCAGACTCGACTCTCTCTCCAAAATTTGTACTGGTATTCCAACTTTGCCTAGACGATAGGCAAGGAAGCATCCAACGGGACCAGCCCCAGCGATCAGTACAGGAAGTGTCGAAGTGCTCATGGTTGTAATATTCTCTTTGTAAACTTCGACGTGCTCGTGAAACATCGACAATCCTAATTCAACACGTCATTAGCTATTTATGCTGACTGTTCATGCTATTTCAAGGTAATATCTACGGGTGGGGAGGCCGAGATGGGGCATGCCGATGCGGGTGGACAGTCATACGCAGGGCTAAACAATTTAACGATGCAATATCATCTTCCAGTTCTTGACCCAATATCATTGCATATTGGTCTGATGACCTTGCCACAGAGCGGGGTAGGTATGTTGATTGAGAATGTATTGGAATTTGACTGTGCCCTCGGCCGGGGACCCATCAATGTCAAGATCTAGGGCATGAAAGATGATAGCAACTACACACGGTCTGTCAACACGCCGACAATATGATAGCTCCAGTGAAATTTTGACTGTCTTAGATTGCCGAACAGCCGAGCTTTATTGTCAAAGGAGATTGATGGCATTAGGAAAGCATAGAATAAGACACAAGAGTTTCGATATCTGGCAAACTATCTAAACAACTGGCAAAATAATGCGACTAGGGTGCTCGCTACTGAAATGCACCACGTGATGGCCAACACTGCCCTTTTCTCCACGAGGATTCAGCTTTTCTTCCTCGGTGTAGTTCTTAAAGAGAGGATATTGTCCCTGTATTTCGAGACTGATTCCTTCTCCAGCTTCATACTCAGTGCCCATAGCCCAAAGACCAATCTGCAACTCCACTACCTCATTTTTTTGCAACTTCTCCTCGTGATCATGTGGGTGGAAGGGGTATTGAGGGTGCATGCTCATACTCTCATCAATACTTCTGTGAGAAGCTTTGAGGATGCCCAATGGTCCAAAATAGAAGAGTAGGTTGTGATGATCCTTGGGATCGAGCTCATCGAAGGAGTTAATGGGGGCATTCTTCCACGGAATGTTGAGGTTGAGCATTGGCTTCCCGTTCATGTCTAATTTGCGTAGCAGAACATAAACGTTCATGTCGTCAGCGTCTGGGGTGCTCATATAGAGTACGGCTTTTGGCATGCCGGCTAGAACGGTCTTCTCTGAGAAGGTGTACTGGAATTTGACGCTTTGAAATCCGTTAGTTGAGAGCTCAGAAAAATAGGAAGCTGATCCGGATTTTGCGGATGGTGTTGTTGTTAGTGAGTTATTCGGCCCGAGATAGAAGTCAGTGTACTTGGTTCGCGGAATTGGGTAATCCTCTTCGACAATCGGATAAATGGGATCTTTGTCGCCGTATCGAAGAAGTGCCATTCGAACACGAGGCACCTTTTCAAACCCGTTGTCTTTGCCTTTGAGGAATTTATCGAAGAAAGCGGCTAGTTCATCGCGAGACTCCTTAACTGCCCACAGATCGAACCATTCCTGGTATGGGTCCCAGCGCAGCCATTTGTGCGGTGTATCAACATCCAACCACCCGCGGATTGAGCCTTGAGTATGTACAAATGTGGAATACGAGGCGACAACGTAAGTCGGGATGTTGATGTTCTTAATGTTTGCTCTCTTGTCTTTCCAATAGGCATTTTGCAGAGGACTTCGTCGATACATCTCCGCGAATGACTCGAGACCATTGTGGCCTTGGATAATGTGCTCAGTGATGAAGTCAAAGAGACCGCTGTCCCAGACTCCACCGCGGACAAACTGCTCTCTGTAAAGATCTCCAGCCGCTTCCCATGGAGCAATAGCTTTCAGAGAAGGAGGACGTAGTGAAGCAATGAACCATTGTACAATTCCTAAGTGTGAATTGCCAGCCAGACCAACACTGCCTGAGCACCATTCCATCTTGGCAATCTCCTCAATCACATCATATCCATCCTCAGCCTCCTGGGTGCCCATGATCACCACTGAGCCATCCGAATTACCGGCTCCCCGTGCGTCAACATTGACGATAGCATAGCCTTGTGGGCAGTATTCGGCAGGGTCGGGGCCTTCGAATCGCTCAAGGCCGCTCATTGTCCCATCCGGAATACCGACACCCCAGGGAAGCATCTTCAACATTGACAGGCCGTTGAATTTCTTGCCGAAGGGGCTCCATGCCAGAATCGCTGGCACTTTCTCATTAGGTCCGGAAGTTGGGGGTCGGTAGATGTCGCAGTACAAGACGCATCCATCACGGACCTTGATGCCTACGTCGTGCTCAGCAAGGATATCGGCAGGTAATGGACGAGAGTTGTATCCATTCCAGCCGGCTGGGAGGACTTCACTTCGTGGATTAAAACCCTGGTAATTGTTCTTGCCCACCACAGGCTTGTTGATAGGGACCAAACCCAGCTGTACGGGAGGAGGCATTGTCAAGGCAAAGGGCAAAATGCTTGAGAAATGGAGGTAAATCGGGCAGTTTTATGATTTGATAAAACCATAAAGAATGAAAGAAAAGAAAAATAGCATTTCACCCCTCACTCTGGAGCGTAACGATACACGATATTAAATATCATCATCCTGCAGCACCCCCGCCATCTGCTCCGGCGTTTCGGACTCGTTATCGGCAGATTGGAGCTCATCGCGCGAGTGCGCGCGAGTCTAGAAGCTTCAAGATGCTTGAAAATACTTTCTTTGACCCGTCAATGACTCCGCACATGGGGAAGACTGTGTGGAGAAAGAGGCGAAGTTATCTGTCCATTGCGCGCGAGTGCGCGCGAGAACGCATGAGAGGTGCGACGGTTGCAGGTAATTAAAATCACCTGTTCTAGATCAACATTGTGTTATTTAAAGGTGAAAAGAGACGCCTTCAAAATTTTTAGGTCCATGTGAGCTTCTTGTACACTTTCATACTTCTACATACATCCGAAATTATCTATCTGGTGAACATGTCTGCAACCGTGACCGAGCAGCAAACACAAACCGTTCGCATTCCGTCCTTGAATGCTGAAGCCCACTATGGGGATTGGAGGGATGAATTCTTCAAGAACGGTTACTATATCTTCAAGAACGTTGTATCACCAGAGAAAGCGACAGATTACTATTATGCCAAAGCTTTGAATTGGCTGCAGTCTTTTGACAACGGCTTTGACATCAACAATAAGGACACATGGATTAAGGAAAATCTTCCCCAGAGTTTCAAGAATATGTATCTGGGCTACTGCGCTGCTCATGAGAAGTTCATGTGGGATGCTAGAACGTAAGGAAAACTGCCTCATCTTTGATCTCATCGCCGAACATTGACAAGCATTCAAGTGAACCAGGAGTTATCCGCCCATTTGAAGAGCTATGGGGCACAGATGAACTTATTGTCTCGTTCGATACATTCAATGTCACTCTACCACAGCGCAAAGACGACGACTTCCGTCCGTGGCCACACGTAGATCAAGCTCCCGAACGTAAGGGCCTCGCCTGCGTCCAAGGATTCCTCAATCTGTCACCAGCCGGACCGAAGGATGGTGGCCTGCTTCTCATGACCGGTTCATCTGCCCTGTTTGAAGAATATTTCTCTACATTCAAAGCGCGCGGTCGGACGGAGCTTGATGCGAAGCACTACGACTTCTACATGTTCGAGCCGGAGGATATTGCTTGGTTTGAGTCGAAAGGCTGCCACCAAATTAAGATCAATGCGGAGCCAGGCGACTTTATTCTCTGGGACTCTCGCACGATTCACCATGTGGCCAAGATTGAGTCTGATGTCATCCGAAGCGTCCTTTACATTTGCATGACTCCTGCTGCTTTGGCTAAGCCAGAGGACATTGCTTACAAAGCCGAACTTTTCAAACGATTCGAAGCCACAACACATTGGCCTCACTGCAATATTTGGGGGCATGGCAAGGCGAAAGTGAACGGAGAAATTGACCCTCTCGAGAGGGATGAGCCGCTCGAGAAGCCAGTTATCACGGATCAGATTTTGCGCATGGCTGGTGTAAAGTCTTATTCAGGGAAATGAGTTGTATCAAGAAATGTATGTCATCTGTGGTTGCTGGGCATTCAAAGATTATGAGGGCTAGAAACAGTCCATAACTCAATTGATATTGCATTTCTAGAATTGATTTCATATAGATAACTCAAAACTAAACACAGCTTGGGTTTGAAGTTATGTATAATTTCTTGTCGAGGCCTGATTCGGTGAATCAAGATGCTGTAGGGTACATAATCGAGTTCATGAGCCATTCGAATTCAGATTGATCATACCCAAGAAACGTATTTGAAGACGTGTCTGCCCATCCCGAGTCCTCGCGAAACCGGCCCATATCAACGCTCTGCTCTGTAATGCGCGATAACGAGTCAGGCGAGAGGGACTCCTCGCCTATAGAGAGCGATTGTGCATTTCTCTCTGTCGTTCGCGTCGTGTTCAAAATAGTACTTAGTATTTCTTCACTAGTCACCCGACCATCCTGTCGAGCATCGTCTAGGTCAAGAAGCCACTGTATTGCCCTTGGACCTTCTTTACAGATTCTGGTCTTATTTCCGTATGGATATAAGGCATCAATACACTTTTGGGCGGCTCGTCTTCGGTCTAGGCGTTGCTCTGGATCGTATTCGTGCTCGGAAACGAGAAGTTCTAAACAGAGGAAAACTCCTGCTGCAATAGTTGCACTTCCAAACACCCTTTCATTCGAAGGTCAGCATATCTTTGCAAGCAACATAGTGTCTCACATGGTAATGGGCTCTTACCACATTACTCGGTATAGTTCGGGGACTTCTTTTATCTCGACTACGTTGATAGCAGCTTCATTGGCATGTGCCCGTATTTGTGACAGAATTGGCACTTGCGGTAAAGACGGTTGGAGAAGTATCCGCGAAAGCGTCAGGCGAATGAAGTTGAGTGTGCAACAATAGTGAGTTTTTGTCCCATGAACCCAGAGGGGCATAGAATGGGACTTGTTAACCCCGGAGACAAAACTAGTCGTCAGTCTGTCTATCTGGGACAAGAACTCATGTTCCAATTCCGTCAGCTGCCGCAGAAACTGCGATAGAAGGGCGGACGACTTTTTCGGAGATTGAGTATATTCGTAGACCTGCCTGGCAACTTTTGACATAGCGATATGATGTAACATGGGCGAGAAGAGCATATCGCCATCTGAAAGTGGAGCTCCGTTCAGAATGAGCTCGTTGTCACAATACCCATTATAAATATCTGAATCAAAGCTCGACGGATGGATTAATGGGGAGTGCCGCTGGAGAGTCGCCAGCCTAGGATTGGAAGATCAGAATTTGGCGTTGAAGGCAAAGGGGATGATGTACCTACCAATCACATATTGTTATAGTCCACCATAAACGTCGACCTAGGTTGCGATTTTCTCTTGTACTCCATTCCGGCATGGAATCAATCCAATCTTTGGGATAAGAAGATTCAGTGGCCAGTCGGTGCATGTTAAGTGCACGGGCTGTGGTTATTGCAATGCTCGTCAAGTTTCTATCCCGGAAGGTCTCTCCAAAATGAGAATTGCATAGCGTCAGGATTGCTGCTACCTGGACGGTCTCTAAACGTGGCGTGGCCATTGAATTTGCGAGTTCGAGGTATCTGAACACGCAGTTATACCACTTGCCGCATGTTTCCTGAATGTTGGATAGATCCTGTAAGCTATTCGTATTGAGGGCTGAGGCTTCTTCGTAATTCATGAAGAAGAGACCAACCTTTCACTTGTCAGCTTGTATCAGTCAATCAATCAGGGGTATGCGGAAAGCTTACGGTCAACAAACTGAAGTAGATCGCCATCCATCCATGGTTCTCCAAAACAGCCAGATTGCCAGTGGCAAGACAGTTTTGAAAGACCTCATGTTCTTTTACGAACTTCTCTGCAGATACCGCACAGTGTATCCATCCTAGAGCCTCTAATGTAAAGTTTAATATATATGTGCTAGTCGCACAATTTGGAAGATGCTGAAATATATCGAAAGAGCGGTCAGCATATCTGGAAAACGTCGAGCCGGTAGGTTGGCGGTTGACAACTCCAAGATTCCAATCATCAAGAATCACCTCTATTCGTTCAAGATCCCTGATCCGCTCATGGGTGGGCAATTTTTGCTGTTTTGTAGAACCTTGTGTTGATTGTATTCCAACTTGGTGTTGCAAGCTCAACATGAGTGCCACCTCTAGCTCGTTCAGCCGATCTCGTAGCCTGGAATTTTCCCGGAGCAAGTCCCCATTATTCTTCTCCAAAGGTACGGCGCTAGAAGAGATAAGTTGGGATACTAGATTAATAAAAAATGGGTGCGGAGTTGCGCCTACACTGCAAGCTTTCCCCGTACGCGCACCACTTCCCGAGCACAGAGATGAGCACGATCCTTCTTGATACACTGGCTGCAGGGCGCTTTCTTATCACAGCGAACGCGTCTACGGGCACATTCGGTGCACCGGAGTGGCATGCGCTGACTCTCGCGGCAGTCCTCCATGTCTGTTGCTTAGCCGGAGGAGTAAGATCAGAAGAAGACGTTTATCGTCGCTACCTCTCCCCGCATTATTCCTGGCAGGTTCGGCGAACCCCCACAAACCCAAATTAGCTTTCAGCGAGCGCCGAACCAGGCCCAGAACGGCTCAACAGAAGCAGACATGCGCGAGTCCGCGCGAGTTTTTGACAGCACCCCAGAATCCGGGGAAGTCTTCATGGGGTGAACGAGATTGTACATAAACACCGGGTTTTCATCACGATGTCAGACTTGATTCAACGACCAGTCTACCAAACAACTTGATCATGACTTCGAAATCTTCTATCCATGGCGAGGGCGCCGCCCCCGATAGGAGCGAGCTTGGGCGCCCGTTCATCACAAACCAGTTGCCTTGGTACCGTACGCCTCATCTCATCAAGCTCAACCTTTGCGTGGGCGTAGTGCTGTTGTCTGCTACGACGATGGGATTTGACGGATCCATGATGAACGGTTTGCAGAGTCTCGATACTTGGAATTCGTATTTTGGCAATCCAAGTGGTACATGGTTGGGCTTGATGAACGCCGTTCTGCCTCTTGGAGTTGTACGTGCCGATACTTCTCGTCCAGCAAAATGAGGGGCAACAAACTGATTATCTCCCAGATCCTTGCAGCGTTTCCCGCCGGTTGGTTATCTGACGCCATTGGTAGACGTTATACCATCATGATCGGGCTGGTGATCCTTCTTGGAGCGGCGGCGATGCAAGCCGCTTCTCACAATATTGCAACCTTTATCGTGGCGAGATTCTTCGTGGGGTTAGGCATGGACATCGCGTCTGTTCCTGCACCTGTACTAATCACTGAGCTTGCTTATCCCACACACCGAGGAATACTCACCAGTCTGTTCCAAACATGCTTCTTCGTTGGAGCGATTGCATCAAGTTGGAGCACATTCGGCACCTTCCACATGACCACCTCTACATGGAGTTGGCGAATTCCGTCTGCTCTTCAAGCATTCTTCCCACTTTTGCAATTTATTGGCATTTTCTTTGTTCCCGAATCTCCTCGTTGGTTGATTGCAAAGGGAAGAGGCGAAGAGGCGCGAGAATTCCTCACCAACTACTACGCAGGAGGCAATACAGATGACCCAATTATTGAACACGAGTACAGAGAGATTGCTTCTCGTATTCAATCTGAACAGGAATCGGCGGAGCAAGGCTGGTCTGCAGTAAGTACATCATCACTATTGCATTACTCGATATATGCTGAACATCATTTATAGCTTTGGGAAACAAACGCTGATCGCAAGCGACTGGCAATTACTATCTTCACGCCTTTCATATCTCAATGGTCTGGCAACGGCATTATTACCTACTATCTGTCCCTCGTTCTCGATTCCGTCGGCATCAAAGACTCTTTCACGAAAACACTCATCAACGGCATTCTGCAGATTTTTAATTTCATTGTTGCTGTTTGTGGTGCCTCACTCGTCGACCGAGTGGGAAGACGTGCTCTGTGGCTATTCTCTGCTGTAGGGATGTTGGTCACCTTTAGTATATTCACAGCATGCTCGGCCGGATTTGATCACACCGGCAATCATCAAACGGCAGTCGCGGTCGTCGTATTTATTTTTATTTATTATTTCCATTACGACATTGCAGTGACCCCGTTGACCTTTGGTATGTTGAATCTGTCCTTATTCTGAATGATTTGAAGCTGCTAACGCCATTGTCTTTTATAGCCTACCCAACCGAGATTCACCCATTCCATACTCGCCAAAAAGGTCTCGCCGTTTGCAACTTCTTCAATGGCCTGGCCCTCATGTTCAATTCTTTTGTCAATCCTATAGCCATGGAAGCAATCGGATGGAAATACTACCTTGTATACGTGGCATTTTTGGCAGTCATCACGATTGTGATCTACCTTTTCTATGCTGAGACAAAGGATCACACTCTTGAAGAAATCTCGGATATTTTCGAAGGTCCTGCTATCGTTGCCAGTGTTTATCGCCGTCGCGTTGTGAGTGCTGCAGCTCGTGAAACAAATGCTCTCGAGAAAGAACCCGTCGTCACTGAAGTTGAGAACGTTGGGCGGGTTTAATCTCATTCAAAGGTCATGTCAATGAGATTGCCAGTGTAGATATATCCATGGATATAATTACTTTTCAATTGATAAGCAAGAGAACGTCCATTCTCCTTGCTAGTCTTTCTTCTTTGTCGTGTGCGCGACCTTTGGGGTTGAAATTTGAGATGGAGATGGATAATCCCATGATAGTTGGAAAATCAAATGTGCTACAACTATGTATCAATGACATTGCGCATTAATTCTACCTCTGTATTCAAACAACACCTACCATTCCTAGTGGCCGTGTACCAGGAAGACCGCCATCTCGATTCGTCGCAGGCTGCTTCAATCCTGATGCTAGCCTTAGATGCCGGGGTATTGGTCTGCACACGCGTGCCGTCTTCGCATCTGCTTCGGAAATATTCAAGACGAGTGTTCCCCATGGAATATGGAATGCATCTAATCTGATGAAACATACTACGCATACTTGTGACTCGCTTGATTTCTGAGTGTAACGTGCTTCTTGTAGATCATTCGACATGGACGGCTTCCCAGAATGGGGAAAAAGCCCTAAGTGATTCGGGCAACCCGAAGCATTTAGTCTCGTGCAGCTGATCAGGACTAGACGGTAGTATTATATCAAACAGAAAGATGTCTATGAAGTGCTAAATATCTGATAATCGGCTTCGGATCTCACTCAATCAATTCTGACAGACTGCTAATGCAAGCCACTCAAGCCACCAGATCGGGACATAGATTCGTCACTTATTCAAATGACGTTTCTTTTCGAAAATGCCTCCAATTACAGCGACTAAGAATAGCATACATGCCGTTATTCTGAAGATGTAACCAAAAGAAATGCTAATGTTGGTGAGGTAGTATGCACTAAGTCATCACTTCCGAAGGCACGAAACATACAAATGCCAGCGAGGCTTGATTGGTCGCAATCGGATTACCTCCGGTTCCTTAATTCTGTTTCTCCACTATTCACAAGGACGCTAGATCGTGAAATGGAATAGGGAGTCGAAAATAAAACGCTGGACTGTAGGGATCGATGTTTAGTGTATGCAGGAACCGAATTAGTGTAGCTAGTGATGTCGCTTATTCACAGTCTGGTTTAGTACTTCGACCGGGTCCGTACCCTGGAACGGTACGCTTGATTTATTCCAATCAGGTCCCCTGTGGTAGAAGAATCAGGTGTTCTGTTGCTGTTAAAATTTCCAAGACTTTTATAACTATGTTTCTGGCTGGTGTGTTCTATATCGCTTATATACGTACGTGCGGCTGTAGTACGGGTCCCAGCTAATCCGACCGCTCAAAGGATGATGTTACCACACAGCCGATCCCGTCAGCATACTCGATACTTTTACACTTTGAGAATGTGACGAATGATTGGTACATGTTCTCCGCGCACAGTTCTCTAGAGGTCAGGCATGGATCAATGGAGAATCGGCCAAATTGCCGAATACAAATTGTAACTGCAGTCTCACCGAGCCTCGCTTCCTGTCTCCTTTCTGTGATGCGACACAAGCCTCATTGGTGAACCAGACTTTCAATGCATTGTGTTTAATAGAATCCTTCCAAATTGCTTCGGAAAGCGGGTCTCTCGAGGAAGAAAGGGAAAAAAAGGAAAAGAGACACAATCTTTCAATGGTTCTAGAGTTCTGATTGCCTCAACTAAATGCCGGGTTCCACGGTTCGGCTGTTGTCTTCTAGGAACCACGATCGAAAAAAAAAAATTAAACAAAATAAAATTGGATAAAAAAAAAAGGTTCTTGATCAAGCCACACAAAACGATCTCTCGAGAAAAATCTAGACTGTTTGAATTGCGCAAATATTCCCCCTGTCAATGACTGTACTTATGCCTTGGTCCGAGTTTGAGAGCACGAGATCAACAGATGTCGATCAATATTGTCGAATATGTAGGAGGGAGGAGGATGATACATATATGCCACCCTGGGAGCGCTAATGTGAGCCAAGCAGTTAGCCATTCTTGATACTTAGCATCCAAGGTTGGCGATGCTACATATTCATGTGTCTTCGATGCACCATTTCCGCAGTCAACTCGGGTACTCTTTGAGCCTGCGTGCTTGGGAATGGGCATTTCTCACGGACGCCGGCAAACCGAATGAAGCAAGTTTCCTAAAAGTTAAAATCATTATGTGGCGCCCACGTTTTCTACCTGCTGACATGTCGACCTTGGAAGCTATTCAAAGAGGCACTTCTTGTGGAATCGTGGCTGGGTCCGCTCTTAGGGCTAATACGCACGGCCGTGTTAATTACACTCGATTATTACCGTACTACCGGATCGACATCGCAGTCTCATCAACGTACTCTTGATACGGACGCAGATTATGTGGCTATCAGGATGAATGAAGATGCTAATAAGGGCCAAATTTAGCAATAGCAACACTGTCCCAATAGAGCTTCCGATTAATCTCCGGGATACCGTCCGGGTTCTCTACGTATTTCAGCCAATCTGCATCCACCCTCCATACAAAGGTTGAGCCGTTCCAGGATTTCATATCCAAACTAGCTTGAAGACTTAATTACCAGGATTAACCATTTATACTTTTCCATTTGCAACGTCGTCTATGACTTCCATCCTCGTGCCCTGAAACTTTCGTTGCCTAACCAGGTACTAGCCTCACCCAAGCTTTTGGTCCACATGTTACATACTCCGTTAGTTCGGTCCCCCGTATGACAGCCCATTGCTACCCTGAGCAGGGGCCATTTTGCACTACTTCGTAGTATGTCCCCTGATATTTGTTTTACTTATTCAATGAAAGCAGAGTTAAAAACTAAAAAAAGATCCTACGGAGGGCCCGATAACCCTTTTCGATATTATCAATTGTGATGGATCCAATCAGATACGGGCATTGGCCTCGAACATCGAGAATTGTTTAGCCTGCTTCAGACCCGTAATTCGACAGTAGTATCTTTGAACCTCGTTCAGTGCCCACTTCATATACCGGGACGTATCCATATACTGGCTCTGCCATTTCGGGCTAAAGGATTTCCGTTACAATGCCATGCCGGACAGGAAGAGGGGATGCTGGGGGCAGAGAAACACGATGCATTAGCTGCTATTCGTTACTGTCGATCTTGTCACCCCATGCCGTACCAGGTAGCGTGCTCAGTAACGTACCAACCAAGCTGCGACAGACATAAGAATACATAAGAGAGGCGGTCTCTGCTTTCTCAGCGGATTCTCGAGTCAGTAGACATCTCACTGTCAAGCCCTGTGAGTGTGTTTGAGATACATTGTTGTTGACTGTGCAAATTTCATTCCTTCAATTTGCACTCTTCATTCTTTTGAATTTCAGGTGTTCGAAACATCCCTCGTTGTTTTAGTCTCACTTGATTGTGAGAGCAAAGTCCCTCTTTCAGAACACCCCTGCCAATCATTTTTGATACCAACGACAATGCTCGGTCTAAGCAAGTACGCCGTGGCTCTGGCCACTGCCCTGAGCGTCATTACACCAACGATTGCTCGCCCAACAGAACTACACCCTGGAGGTGCGTCTGATTTGATCATCAACGCTCAAGACACAGTCAACGGAACTATTTCCGCATCAGCCAGCAAGTCTCAAAGCGTCGCCGCCACAAACGGCACCTCTTTGACAATCACCATCACCAACAACATTGCCGGTTCAGTGAACTGCTATATCAACGGTCAAGACCCTGATCAGAACAATGCTCCGGTTATACTGACCCCCGACTTCTCCTGGTACTACCCTTCAGCACCAACCACTTCTGACGGTAGCCCTACAGCGATTTCTGAGACCATTGCCATTCCACTCGGTGATCAGGGATCAAGCACGACCATCACTATCCCCAGTTACGTTATCTCTGCGCGTGTCTGGTTTGCCGTTGGTGAGCTCCAGTTCTTCACTGTCGGTAACGCCGACGGCACTTTCTCCATCGTCCAACCCTCTCAAAGTAACCCTGCCGATCCTAGTGCTGGCGTGAACTGGGGTTTCATTGAGTTCACTTACACAGCTGACGGCGGTATCTACGCCAACATCAGCTACGTCGACTTTGTTGGTCTGCCCCTTGGAATGTCTCTCACAGACACCTCCGGCGGTGTACAAACCGCGCTGGGTCTCAGCTCGGATGCCGTGACTAGCATCTGCAGCGATTTGACCACTCAAGCTGCTACCGACGGTCTACCCTGGGACGCTTTGTGTCAAAGCATCAACGGCACCGTTATGCGCGTCCTTTCGCCCAACGACTACATGGCGGCCAACGCCTCGAGCGGCTTCGAGACCTACTTTGACGACTACGTCAACGAGGTCTGGTCCAACTACACCAGTTCCACACTCACCATCAACACTCAGAACGACGCCGGCAACGTCTCCTGCACCGTCAGCGGCGACACCCTCGAGTGCGACGGCGACGATATCAACTACAGCAAGCCTTCCACCGCGGACATCTTCGGCTGCAACTCCGGCCCCTTCGTAACCGACACTTCGGACACTGCCGTCCATCAAGCTACCGTTCCTCGTCTATGTGCTGCTTTCAACCGTGGTACGTTGTTGATTGATGGTGGTGATGTCCAGCCCAGTCTCGGAGCTGATTCGTACTACACCACTGCGCCGTCAAACTACTACTCGGCTATTGTGCACAAGTACGAGCTTGATGGAAAGGGCTATGCGTTCGCTTATGACGATGTCAACCCCTCCGGTGACGATGAGAATGCTTCTGGTACTGTTTCGTCTGCCAACCCGTCTACCTTGAGTGTTACTGTCGGTGGTGCTAGTTCTTAGATTGAGATACTGTGTGTCTCAATGCCTCCGATTCTAGGGCTTGACAGCGCTGTTTTATTTTTTGCAAAGGAGATTATATTCTTGGAGAACATTTTACTGTCGATATTTAGGAAGGATACCCGGGCATTATACACTCGCTCTATTACCCCAATGCTAGGGCATCCAAGGCCGTTGCTTGTACATATATAGATAATAAATTGATGAATATCTATCGGAGATGAGACGTAAGCGCAGATGTAAAGGCCTACAGGGCTGCTTCATGGCGTGTAGTGCGAGCAGATCAACGCACCTCAATTAGGGCGACCATCTTTCCCAATCCGGTAATATCAGGGTAGTGTCTCGACCAAACCTCTTTCAAAGCATATTATTCAGAAGGAGATTAACCCTTATATGTTTTGAATGAATATCGTATTGCAATTATTGAAATTGTGCTACTTCTCTTCCCAGCCTAATACAGAAAGAGACTACTGTAAAGATACTAGTGATTCCTCACAAGGTACTCGTATAGCCTATCCCCATGAAGATTGCAGATAAATGGTATGGCGTTATTCTGCTGGATATTGAAGTAACCATAAAGGTACTCAGACAAAATCCGATGAGTACCTTTGGCTCAACCCATCTGTGTAGGGACCCTTGAAGCTACTCGAACAAATAAACACGGTCATGGCTTCCAGAACGCATCTTGTCTCTATCATCCGATCCACCAAGCTTTTGAATCAACATGTCGACGACGCACGCCGAGGTATACGACATAATCATAATCGGCGCCGGCCCTTGCGGCCTCGCTGTCGCAGCTCGCCTACGCGAAGAAACGCCCTCCGCCATGTTCACCGACGAAGAACACCAACGCTACCACTGGATCAAAAACCATCAGGGAAAGATGAGTCTTGCGCGCGCAAAATCGAGACGAATATATGGTTCTCCGCTCGCTGCATCCACGTACACCACGCCCAATATCAATTGTTGTGGTGGTGGTGATGATCGAGCGCAATACTCGACTCTAGTACTCGATAGCTCCGGCACTCAATGGATGACGCGATGGAATCGTGCTTTTCAGGCGCTCAAAATCGATCACTTGCGATCGCCGATGTTCTTTCATGTTGACCCGGCGGATCGAGATGGACTACTTGCGTATACACGCGAGACGGGACGTGAAAGTGAATTGTATGAGCTTTCGGGGTGCGTTGGGCAGGAACTGAGTAAACATAAGAGAAAAAAGATACGCAATCTGTCCAGGTGAGTTTACATGATCTCCCCCCCTCCCCTCCCTTCTTGGAAGGATGGTTACTGATGTGTATCAAGATTCCCGCGCGAGGCTGAGATCAACGAGCGAGATCGAAAAGATTATTTTACGCCTTCGACGGGTTTATTTGCGGATTATTGCGATTCGATTATCGCGCGATACGGGCTTGACGATGATTCAACTCAAATCGGGCAGTCGGAAGTCTGTGATATAAAGTATGGTGGAATCGAGGGCGCAAAGGATGATAGTAAATTGTTTACAGTACTTACAAACCACGGACAGTCTTTCCACAGTAGAACGGTTGTACTAGCTGTGGGACCTGGCTTGACTAAGCTGATGCCATGGGCTCTGTCCGCAGAGGAAGAAATGGGTGCATGTCACAGCTCCGAAGTAGGAGTCAGATTTCCCAGTCCGGCTCTAGCCCGAAAGATTGAGAGCCGGCAGACGACGCATGTGCTTGTCGTAGGAGGTGGTCTCTCATCTGCTCAACTCGCTGATATGGCTATTCGCAGAGGTGCCACTAAGGTCTGGCATCTCATGCGCGGAGACATGAAGATCAAACACTTCGACGTTAGTCTGAATTGGGTCGGCAAGTTCAGGAATTACGATAAGGCCGTTTTCTGGTCTGCGGACGACGATCAAGGTGAGATGACTAGCTCTATGCAGTTCTTGAGCATCGGCTGACGAGAACAGAACGGTTCGAAATGTTACAAACCGCTCGAAACGGAGGTAGTATAACACCACACTACCAGAAGATCCTCAAACAGCACACCGGCAAAGGCCGCTTGTCGATACACACCCAGACCGTCATCACGAGCAAATATTTCGACCCCGAGACGCAAACCTGGGAAATAACCACAGACCCACCCATCGACAACTTTCCCCAGCAAATTGACTACATTTGCTTCGCAACAGGCATGAAGGTCAACGTCAACGAGATGAGTCTCCTTCAATCAATGAATCGCGATTATCCAATCGAAAGCATAAACGGGCTGCCGTGTCTGACTGACGATCTCATGTGGCAATCTGATGTTCCGCTATTCGTGACGGGACGTCTTGCATCTCTGCGCTTAGGACCAGCGGCGCCAAATCTTGAAGGCGCTCGGCTTGGAGCCGAGAGGGTTGCATGGGCGTTACAAGATGTGCTGGGGGAGCGATCCGGTGTTGATCATTGTAGTCGGGAGGGAAAGAGACTGCAGAAGGCTTTTTGTGGGTTGGGGAATCGGTATGAGAGTTTGACTCAATATTGATACATGGGTTAATGAATCAGACACATGAAGCAACTCGTACATGCGATATAGTTAGATGTATTTGTAGATGTGGCGGTCCAATCGCGATGCAAGGATTAGTCACCCCCACGTATCGCGCAGCGTGCGGAGATGCTTATCGATACCGCCAGAGAAGGGGGACAACAACTATTCAACACCGTTGGAGTTTCACAGTTCGTCGTCACAAGTAAAGTCCAGAGGATTTCGTACAGCTTTGACTACGTACGTATATCAGCTACATTGTCTGACAGACAAACACCTCGAAGATGGCTATGAACCCGCCTCCAAGCTCGTCAACGAGCACAAAACAGCTCAGATTCCTCGTCATCGGGGCTGGTTCTCGAGGTCACCGCTACGCCGAAGCCGTGACAGAGAGCACCTCAGCCCTGATTCACGCCGTCGCCGAGCCGCGGTCCTGGAACCGACAGGAGTTCGGCGAACGCTTTATCTGGGGTGCCGCCCACAAAGCAAACGATGGGCAAGAATTCGCAGACTGGCGCGACTGGCTCAAATGGGAGCAAGAAAGACGACAAGCCCATGTCGAGGGCCAGCCTAACGTCCCCGTTGGAGTCGACGGGGTCTTCGTCTGTGCTCTGGATGAAATGCACGTGGAAATCATGTGCGCAATCGCGCCCCTGAATCTACACGTGCTTTGCGAAAAACCACTCGCAACATCTCTGGCTGACTGTCTCGCTATCTACCGCGCTTTCGTACCTGACCAGAAGAAAGACATCGGACCCTCAAAAGTGTTTTCCATCGGGCACGTTCTGCGCTACAGCCCACACAACATGCGTCTGCGGCAACTCCTGCTCGAAGAACGCGTGATCGGCGATGTGGTGTCCGTCGAACACGTCGAACCAGTCGGCTACTGGCACTTTTCGCACAGCTACGTACGTGGGAACTGGCGGCGCGAGACGGACGCTGGCGTCGGGTCGTTGCTTACAAAATCATGCCACGACATTGATTTCTTGGTTTGGTTACTCTCCTCTCCACCGCCGGGCTCGCCTCGGGACATGCCACCTCATGAACCACGCACAATCTCCTCGACAGGGCGATTAACGCAATTCATCAACAAGCGGAAACCGAAAGAAGCAGGCGATGCGACGAATTGTCTCGCGTGCCCGATCGAGCGGAAATGCAATTATAGTTCTGTGCGGTTGTACAAGGAGAGACAGCTCGATAAGGGCATTACGGATTGGCCCCTGCACATTGTGTGTCCGGATATCGAGGATACCTTCAAGACGGCTGGTGCAGATGCTGCGGGAAAATTGCTGATGAGCGCTTTGGCGGAAGACTACGATAAGAGTTCCACGCCGGATGAGGAGGTGAAATCGAGATCGTGGTATGGGCGCTGTGTGTGGGAGTCGGACAATAATGTCTGCGACGATCAGTTCGTGACTATAACCTGGGACGACGAACAGCCGTCAGCTGGTGATCAGAACTATATTCCTCGAACATCGAAAACCGCATCATTACACATGATTGCGCCGACCGAGAAACAATGCGAGCGCCGGGGTCGCATATACGGCACAGAGGGCGAGATCGAATACGATAGTCGCACGATCAAGTACTTCTCCTTCGCTACCAACGAATTTACGACTATTGAAATTCCCAAGGCGAAAAATCCAAAGGAGGAGCAGGCGCATGGAGGCGGGGATTGGGGACTAACGAGGATGTTTATTGGTGCTGTGCAGGCTGTTGAGGAGCGTGGGTGGGCTGTTAAGGATGCACAGAGAGAGTTTATTGGGTGTACCTTGGAAGAGGCTGTGAGGAGTCATGCGGTCGTCTTTGCTTCGGAGGAAGCAAGACGCGAAGAAAAGGTTATTAAATGGCAGGATTGGTGGGATCAGCATATGATCTCTGGCGCCTAAGGGACAGCGTGTAATGACTGAACGAATGCTCGTGTTTGCATGAGATGCACTATGGATACTAATCGTAATTACTAAACAGAACCGCTAAGCTGAATATATCATCATAGGACGAAGTGAAACAATTAGGTCTTGACATCAGGCTCGTCACGTCCCACGTATTGCTTCAACTTGAGCAGCTCAGTGGCCATTTTGATGTTGTCCGCAAGGTACTCCTGCGTCTGCACACCGTACTTACTGGCATCAGATTCGTGCTTCTCGATGTAAAGACGAATGGTGGCACCGCTGCTACCAGTGCCAGACAGACGAACGACGATACGGCTTCCATCGTCAAACTTAATGTATAGACCTTGGTTCTTGCTAACGCTTCCGTCGAGATCGGTGTACGAGAAGTTTCCGGCATCTGCGACCTTGCGACCAGAGACGTCTGAGCCAACAAACGAATCTTTGTTGTCGATCAACTTGCTCAAATCAGCAATGACTTTGTTAGCTCCGTCGCTGTCAACCTTCTCGTAATCGTAACGAGTGAAGAAAGTACGGCCGTAAGTGTTCCAGAAATCGTTTTGAATGGAGGCAATGCTGGGCGTCTCATTGGGTTTCTGCTTGGCAACACCAGCAATGATGTTCAACCATGCGACGACAGCCCAGACACCGTCCTTTTCACGGATGTGGTTGCTGCCGGTTCCGAAACTCTCTTCACCGCAAATAGACATTTTCTTGTTGTCGAAAAGAGCGCAGAAAAATTTCCATCCGGTAGGGACTTCGTAGCACTCCAGACCCTGAGCCTTGGCAACCAAGTCAACAGCTCCGGAGGTTGGCATTGAACGAGCGAGGCCGTAGACACCTTGGTCACGGAAATATGGGATGAGCTTGGCATGGTGGGCGATAATGGCCAAGCTGTCTCCAGGAGAAACAAAGCTGTTGGCACCGTAGATCATGTTACGGTCACCGTCACCATCACTAGCGGCACCGAATTGGATGCCCTTCTTATCAACCGCCTCCACCAAGTCATGGGCGTAGACCAAATTAGGGTCGGGGTGGCCACCGCCAAAGTCGGATTTGGGCTCGCAGTGCTGAGTGCTCGATGCGGGAAGACCCAATTCCTTCTGGAAAATGCGAACCCCGTAAGGTCCAGTGACACCGTGCATACCGTCGAAGAGAACTTTGAAGTCCTTGTGGGTGTTGAGGAAGTCACGAATAAGATCAAAGTCGAAAATCTCCTTCATGAAATCGACGTAGTCGGTGACGGAGTCGACAATCTCGACTTCGAGGGAACCATAATTTTGAGTGCCAATCTTGGTGAGATCGACGTCCGGTAGCTGGGCGATTTTGTAGGAGGTCAGGGACTTGGAGGTCTCGTAGATCTTGTTGGTGACGGATTCAGGAGCTGGGGCACCATTGGCCAGGTTGTATTTGATACCGAAATCCTCGGTGGGACCTACTCAGTCAGTACCTCTACCCGTCTTATATAGGGTGTATTTACTGACCACCAGGATTGTGACTGGCAGTAAGCAGGATACCGCCCGTAGCTTTTCTCTTGCGGATTAGATGGCTAGCAGCCGGGGTACTGAGGATGCCGTTCTGGCCGATCAGAAGCTTCTTGACACCGTATGCAGCACCAATCTTTGCGATGGTCTGCACGACCTCCGAGTTGTGGTAGCGGCCGTCACCGCCAATAACGAGGAAAGAACCCTCGACACCTTCGGGAATCGAGAGGAGGATACTGGTGACGAAGGCCTCGGAGTAGTTGGGCTCTTGAAAACGGACGACCTTCTTACGAAGACCAGAACTATGAACGTTAACGACAGCTCAAAGCGAGATATTAAGATGATTGATGACTTACGTGCCAGGCTTCTGGTCCTGGAAGGGGGTCATAGACACCGTCTGGACCGACATGATGATGCGGGTCGATGAATAGTCGGATAAGAAATCCGCGATTTGCAATTGACGGGGACGAGAAATAAACTAGGTTATGTTGCTGAGAGCTGAAGATGATGGAATGGCGACTCAAAGAAAGAGCAAAAATAATCTCTGTGTCTCTCTGTCTCTCACCGACGAAGTAGTGCTGTGAGGAATAAAAAGCAAGAAAGCGAGCGAGACGCTGAGGGATGGCGGGGGATGGCAAAAAGTAAGGAGCAGCTAGTGAGGGGCTTGTGTCATAGTGACTGCCAACTGGAGAGGGAGGGAGCTCCTTCCTGCCCCGCCATGAGCCACGATGCTTGGGCTGTTGTGCCCATTGGACATTTTATTACATGCATTTATCGTTGTACAACTGTTGCGATGGGCACATAGAGTGATCTGCTATCTATCCGCATGCAGTTGTTATTGTTATTGTCATTGTTATTGTTGTTGGTGGACGATTTGTGCCTCGATGCCATCCAGGTTGACTCTTGCGGTAAACAAACTATCAGCCACCGAACGACCGAGTGGGTACAGGTACAGAGTCCAGACCACCAGCTCGGAGTCCTCGCCGTACAGTCTGAAGCTGGTATTTGTCGAGGAAGCTCACTTTGCTCCCAGTCAACGATATACTTGTGTATATTGTGTATGCTAATATGCAAAGTAGCAAGGCAACCTAAGCCCGGATGCAGTGTGCTATCACGTGTGTAATATCCGATCATGTGCGTGCATTCATTTCGCATTGAACAGTTTAGAGCGATAATACTTCATCTCTTGGATGCTCTCCAGGATATCATCCCTCGCCAGATGCACTTCGCGCTTCGGCGGTGCTGCGCTGAGCAATTCATCACTTCCCCATCGTCTAACAGCCTCTTTGATTGTACTAACGTCCAACAGGCGATAATGCAGCCATTCCAGTATGGGTGAATACGGCGGCTTCGCAAGAAACGCTCGATCGGCATGAATACTGTTTCCTGCGAGTAGCGCAGTTCGTGGCTCGGGAACGTATCGCTTGATGTAGGCTAGTAATTGACTCGACGCAGTCGCGGCGTTGGTTGTAGACGCGAGCACGGCTTGCGTAAGTCCCGATTTACCATGTGTGTCGACGCACCACTGCGACATGGCGTCTAGCTTAGATTTGGGTTGGTGGACCACGATCTCGAAGCCATTAGGCTCGACGAGCTGGAGTTGCGCGTCGGTTATGAAGCAGCAGATTTGGAGGATCTGGTCCGTTTCGGGATCGAGACCTGTCATCTACAAAGGTCAGTATTGTACTTTCTCAATTTCCCGTATGCGCCATGGACAGACCTCACAATCGACCCATACCAACGGCGCCGTCGATCGTTGTAATGCCATGTTGCCTTGATGTCGGATTTGGGTGCAGATGAAAAGAGATGGCCAGTATTTTTCGGCCCGCAGTAGCGGCCTGCGTGCCTGAGGCTTCAACAAGCACATGCGCGTCATCATCACTCTGCGGCCAATTGGTGGTCCAACTGCGCAGCACTTTGTCCACAATTGATTTCTTTTCACCAGTTCTCACATGATGTCTGCGTCTCAATCGACAAGATGTGTGTTTTGATCGGAAAGCTCGCCGAACTACCCGCTCCAGCAGATAGGCCTGGATCGGGCCGGAAGCGGCATTTGCTTGTGCTTAAAGATGATGGGTTCACCATGTTTGACAATTTCATGAGCGACCCCTGTGTGACGATCACTAATATCATAATCGAAAACTCGGTTTAGTTGATGAAGCATGACTTGTGAATGCGATAGTAGATCAGAAGGCGTGACCAAGACACTTTGCCGATGAATCCATGACATAAAACTGGATGATGTGCCAGAAGATGTACGCCTGCGAGCCAAGTATCTCATCTTGGATGGTCTAGCATGTGCCGTCGTTGGGTCTCGTCTGCCATGGACAGAAACTGCAGCCCAGACGGTCTTTAGTATGGAACCGACGGGGAACTGCAAGGTCTGGGGTTGGAACGGCAAGGTGAGCGACATAGCTCAAAGGACACTCCGGAATTAAGGCTAATTGAGAATAGGCTGTCACTCCGCTATCTGCTGCGCTCTTGAATAGCACTGCCATTCAAGCATTTGAACTTGATGACTGGCACTTGTCAGCACCCTTACATTCAGACTCCATCATTCTACCAGCTCTATTTGCCGCCGCAAGCCAACAAGTAGCATCCAATTCTACACAGACCAACGGCACAAACCTTCTCCTGTCAGTCATAGTCGGCTTCGAGACGGGCCCGAGAGTCGGACTCGGTCTGTATGGTGCGCATATGCTGACACGTGGATGGCATTCGGGAGCCGTATTCGGCCCTTCAGCCTCCGCGTCTGCTGTGAGCAAACTTCTGAGTCTTCCCACAGATTCCATCGAGGATGCACTGGGCATTGCCTGTACTCAAGCTGGTGGACTCATGTCCGCTCAGTTTGGGAGCGACGTTAAGCGTATGCAGCACGGATTCGCGGCCCGAAATGGACTATTTGCCGCTCTGTTAGCCCAGAACGGCTATCGAGGAATCAAGAATGTCTACGAAGAAAAATATGGCGGATTCCTGGCAATGTTTGGCCAGGGATCGGGCAAGGAGCCCGCTTATCTGCCAGAGGAGATCTGCAAAGAGTTGGGAAAGACATGGCAAACACGATTGATACGAGTCAAACATCATTCCTCGATGGCCGGGACGCATTGCACGATAGACTGCGTTCAGGCCCTCCAGGAAAAATATCCCGATAGACTGACTGCGCTTGACACTATCGCTAGTGTTCGCATAGACATGACCGAGGCAGCATTCAACCATGGCGGATTTGACGTGAAAAGACCTGTAGCCACGACCGGCGCGCAAATGAGTGCTGCATATACTGCAGCCGTGCAACTTGTAGACGGGCAGGTGCTACCGAGTCAATTTAGCGACGACCAGCTCGATAGAGACATTGTCTGGGACCTTGTCAACAAAACAAAGTGCTTCCATGCTCTTGATCTTGGCGAAGAGCGTTATTCGCAGCGCGTCACCATCACATTCAGCGACGGGACGGAGCTTAGTATGACGCTTGAGAACCCGCGTAGCGTCTCGCCGGGTCTGTCAAATGATGAGATTCTGGAGAAGTGGAGACGGCTTACCCAGGGTGTCATGAATGAGGGCACGCGAGACCGAATTGAGCAATTGGTGCTGGATATAGAGAGGTTGGACGACGTTAGAGTCTTGGATGATCTCATGAGTACATCTGTATCGAACCCATTGCTTGGTTGATCAATCGTTACTACAGCCAGGTCAGAAAGCACGCGACTGGCCTCTGCGAAAAGTACGATTAGACCTAATATCTTTGCTGCCCTCCAAGCCACCTGAACTTTGACAAAGTAGAAGACGGTCCCGAAAAAAGGGAGAAATCGTGGCGTCTAACCTACCAAGATTGTAATTTCCAACGCATGACTTCGGGATGCTCGGTTGCTTCGCGAGCTTTGAGGTATTAGATAGCTACATTGTTATATTGGACCCTAAGTCTTCTGGCAGGTCAGATTCCCGTTCTGTCTAGAGGCATTGTCGCTGATCAAGAGCTATTTTTTTTTTTTTTCAAAATTTTCTACCGAAGTATTCTCATGACTACCACATAGCTATCTAGATACGTAGGTAGGTCTGGGACACTGCCCAAGTAAGTAAGAAAGACACAAAATACCTGGAATTGCCTTGTACACAGCACTCTCGAGAAGAAGTGCCCGGATAAGTGATTAACCACAACTTATGACCTATACTACATTTGGGATCTCGCAATACAACTTTCCCAGAAACTGCGTGGTATTACTCAAACAGGATACCGCAAACAACACTCAAGGAGTTCTTATGTGTCATAGCACTAGAAGACTGATACACACCCATAACCGTAGATTACCGCTATACGGAGTTGGCCGTCGACTAAGTACATCAAATCCCGTTCAACCCCATGGGCCCATGGACAGTCCACTCCACAGTTCCCCTCATTTTTTGAGGGAATTGCCAAAAGTCTTGCTCGATTCAGTGACATTCACCGGGGTTGCTGAAAACAGCAGGCTTGACTTTCTGTGGCGTGGATGTACGTTGCAAGTTATCAACTTGGCACGTTTTCCAGAAGATAGGCAGACTACAATGATAGTAAGTTATTCCAATCGGAAATAAGAAAAGAATAGCAAGTGCGCACATCACTTGTTAAATTGATTGTGGTTGAGCCGCGTCGGAATTCCTGTGATCGGTACGTATGCACGGGATTCTAGATGCGCTCGGGCCGGAAGAAAAAAGACATTATTCCTAGGTCGAAGATGCCGTGCTGCGAGTCAAATTGCAGTGCGTTCCTCCCAGAATCGCTTGCTCACAGTACGCCTGTCATGGCGAGGACAGCCTGGCGACTCCAGCAACAAAGATGAATCACAGACTCACGGTCCACGTGAGCAGGGTCATACGAAATGCGCCGAATTAGGGTAGTAGATGCCGGAGCAAGCAGATACTGGAAAACAATACATACACGAAACACGAGTAATGCTTTGGCGAAACAAAAGCATGGTTATCACCCAATGAGCATCAACAGATCATCAGGTCAAGCCCTGATTGAGCCTTTGGCTCCGTAAATTATGGGTTTACCCCGTGGAGTATTCCCGCACTCTAGACCATCTTGTCTCGTTCTTTGTCACTTTGATGGCTTATAAGTGGATCTACGGTGTCATCAAACAGAAAATTTTCCCGTGTCTGTGCTTTGGTCTAGTAATAGTTTGCGTTTGCTACGCCGAGTGGTTTTGCTCCGTATATCGTCTGCCTGTGGCCGAGGCCGCTGCGAGGCCAAGGAAGAAGAGCCTTCTGTGGTACAATATAGATTCTCGGCCGGACGTTCTATACAGATCCATGGACCTGTCGTGCTCAAGTGAGCGAGTTTTAGACGGGAATTACCAAGACAAACAAACTGGAATGAAGTCTCGCAACGCCGAGGGAGGAGGACAAGTGAGGTTGCATGACCGGCCCGCGACAGCAACGATCATTCGGTTAGCCGTGTCTGTAAATCATCGCCGCTTGCGTCCAAGACTCCAAGGAAAACCCGCATCAACACAGCATGGCTTTGAGCACTTTTAACGAAATGAATAAGATCCATCTGGGGCTCGACCGCGTGATTCTGGGAAAAATTTGGAGAAATCATGGTGGATCGGTGAGACGTGCTCCGAAAGGGAGAACTTCTGCTGCATAGCCGTCCGAACAAGGCTGACTCTGGGCTAGTTCAAATACCGTAGCTTCCTGCACTGCAAGCTGGCCAATCACCAAGGCGAATCTCATGATATGAAGGACGGTTGGTTCTGTTTCTCAGTATTACCTTACATGTAGTTGTGGCGCAATACGTACAGACAGACTCATAGAGCTTCGCGCGGAGGGTCAATGGGGGTGGGTCGGCTTGGGCATGCCTGCTTGATGTAGACGGGGGAAAGCGTACAGTTTTATTGAGAAAATGTCCGAACATATAAATATAGGATGCCCCTCCTTCTTCCTGTCACTGCAGCTTCCTCTCCTCGATCCTAAAAGGTTTTTGAGAATCGCCGCTGCTGAGAAGCTATTCCATCGAACTTCGATACTCCGACAGTTAACAGTCGGTGCTTAGGTTGTGTTCTCAACTACACCATGTCGGACACAGGTCCTCAGCACGAAGTTCACGGCGTGGAAACCGTTCCATACGCAGTAGACGCTGGAGTGAAGACCTTAAACACCGAGAAACTCGCGGACAGGTGAGCTATGATGCATACATATGTTAGCAGACATACTCTGACAATTACATAGCTCCGCCACATCTGACTCTGAGCATGGTCATTTCGAGAGAGTCAACTTGAACAACAACGTCTCTGCTAAGTGCGTACAGATCCTCTCGATCAATTGACCGTGCCCTGACAGTACCTAGAATCAAAAACCCTCTCGCGGACCTCTCACCACAACAAGTCATTGGCGACGTCAATGAGTTCGCCGCAACCCATGGCTTGACTGATATCACCCCAGTCCTCCAGCGAGGAGCTCTCGTCGCTCGTGACCCGGCCAACTACGCCAGTGTCGAAGGTTTGACCGAGGACGAATCCCTAGCCATCCAAGACGAGGTGCTTCACAAGTGGAAGCAACCTGCGGCTCTTTACTTTACCATCATCCTTTGCTCCATTGGTGCTGCTGTCCAGTAAGTTTTATGGTCCGCCTGCTCGTGTTCAGTGTTAACATACTGCAGAGGTTGGGACCAGGAGGGCTCCAACGGAGCCAACTTGTCGTTCCCTGATGCTCTTGGAATTCCCGAATCAGGTCCAAATGCTGCCCGTAACTTGTGGCTCGTTGGAGTTGTCAACGCGTGAGTGTCGAGTTCCTCGTTCCTTGGTGCCTTATCTGACGGCGGTAGTGCTCCATACATCGGCGCTGCTGGTATTGGATGCTGGTTGTCCGACCCCATGAATCGTCTTCTCGCCCGTCGTGGTACTATCTTCATCTCTGCAATCTTCTGTGTCCTTGCTCCCATTGGTGGCGCCGTCGCTCAGACCTGGCCTCAGCTCTTCATCACTCGTATCCTGCTCGGAATCGGCATGGGCTTGAAAGCTTCTACAATTCCTATTTTTTGCGCGGAGAATACGCCCGCTAGTATCCGTGGTGGTCTTGTCATGTCATGGCAACTCTGGACTGCGTTCGGTATCTTCCTCGGATGCAGCGCCAACTTGGCGGTGATGAACACTGGAAGTATCTCCTGGCGTCTGCAGTTGGGTTCTGCTTTCATTCCTGCGATCCCTTTGTTGATTGGTGTCTACTTCTGCCCCGAGTCGCCTCGTTGGCACATTCGTAACGGCAACATGCGCAAGGCATACGAATCGTTGCTTCGTCTGCGCAACCACAAGATTCAGGCGGCGCGTGATCTTTACTACATCTACGCTCAGATTCAGGTTGAAAATGAAGTCATCGGTACCAGCAACTACCTCACTCGTGCGATTGAATTATTCACTATCCCTCGTGTCCGCCGTGCCACTTTGGCTTCCTTCGTGGTCATGATTGCCCAGCAAATGTGCGGTATCAACATTGTCGCTTTCTATTCCTCCTCTATCTTCTCCAAAGCCGGAGCTAGTGCCATGTCGTCCAACTGGGCCTCTTGGGGTTTTGGTCTCGTCAACTTTGTCTTTGCTTTTCCTGCCATTTTCACTATTGACACCTATGGCCGGCGGGCTTTGCTCTTGTTTACATTCCCCAACATGGCCTGGACCCTTCTTACCGCTGGTTTGTGTTTCTTGTTGCCGGATGGCAGTACCAAGCAATTGGCGGCTGTCGCTTTATTCGTGTACTTGTTCGCTGCCTTCTACTCTCCCGGTGAAGGACCTGTCCCCTTCACATACTCGGCCGAGGTCTTTCCTCTCTCGCATCGCGAGGTCGGCATGTCCTGGGCCGTGGCTACCTGTTTGGGATGGGCCGCCGTCTTGTCCATCACTTTCCCCCGTATGCTGGACGCCATGACCCCGACAGGTGCCTTTGGATTCTATGCCGGTCTCAACGTCACCGCACTAGTGATGATCTTCCTCTGGATGCCCGAGACCAAGCAGCGCACGTTGGAGGAGTTGGATTACATCTTCGCCGTACCTACTCGTCGCCACATGAGCTACCAGATCAACACTGCGCTGCCTTACTGGTTCAAGCGATATATTTTGCGACGAGATGTCAAGCTCGAGCCACTATACCACTTTGATCATGTTGCTGAGGAGGAGGTTGTTGAAGTGGCCAAGTAGAAATGGGATCGATCTTGACACTTGATGGTCCGAGCCCTGATTTGAATGACATGATTCTTTGGTTATTTGCTATTCTATGACTCGTTTGGTTCATGAGGATAGACTAAGCCAAAGCCAATACTGACGATGACTTGTGAGACTCTATTTCAGCGCAGTAACCCTAATCGTAATTCATGTGAGTATTCATGTGACTGGGAACATGTGTGATAATAACGAGACTGGTGATAGCTTTTCATGACGTATCCATGAACAGATGAGTGTGAATATTTTTCTTTTCATAGTCTGGTTCAGGTAGAGTCGATCGAAAAGTAAAATCAAGAATGAAAATGAGGCAGCATCACGTGCCCCTTTCAGGTAAGGCTGTGACCGCCTTTGTCCGCCAACAAACTGGAGAAACAAAACAAATCGAAGCTCTGTCTCTGTCCAACAAAAATACTACTGCTTACGCTCTCCTTTTCAAATTCCGTCAACCCCCCTTTCAGAGCTTCATATCCACTCTCCTTATTGTCATTCTCCAAGAGATCTTCATCAATTTCTCACAACAGCTGCCGCGAAGTATTTGTTTGTCAGTACTCTGATTAGCAGCATCTCGTCATCAGCCCGGCTATCCAGCCCACCCCGCTCAAATGGAGGCATGACTTGAGCCAGTGACAGTTTCACTGGTACACTCTGCGTTCTTGATCTGAGTTCTCGGACTCGCTGGGAATATTCGATTTTACTCGGATCGTGTACATAAAATACACCGTGACACCGTCTTGCGCGCGACTCGACTCGACTCCAATTTTGGGTTTGTGCCTGTTCTTGTGACGTGAACGGTTGCTTTCAATCTCAAGTCACATCATACGAATTGTCGCGGGAAACACCGATTAGAAACACACATAAGGACGGAGTTCTTTCTTGATTTCCGGATATACCATACAGCCGGGCTGTCTTCTGGTGGTTTCCTTTGAACTTCATTGTGTCCCCGCCTTCTTCCCCCATACTCAAATCCTCGACAGTCATTCCAGCACTTCGTCTACAAAACAAACGCCATGCCGTGCTTCAAAGGCCTGGCAGTCAGCATCCACACCCCCGATGGCCCCATAGCAGAATTTTCGGTACAACGTCAATCTCGCCAGTCCCGGATCGCTTGCTATATTCCCGTACCGTCGCCTAAAATCACGGAGACCGGAAAGGCTCAACCCTCGACCTTTGCCGTCTCGATCACACTTTTGAATCATGGACAGAGTGTTCCGTATTCGACGCCCAAACCTACGCCGGAGAACCCGAATCCGAAGCCCCAACTTGTTGGCGTAAATGAGACGGACGATCAGGGACAGACACATTGGATAACTCCTTACCAACCATTGACTGGCTCCGCCAATGAAACGGTCGCAGCCTATATTTACTTCGACGGACGACAAAAGGAAGAAGTTGCTACGCTATTACGACGTGGAGAGGAAACATGGGTCAATTCCCGATGGGTCAGCGTCCCTGATTCAGAAGGTGGAGGACTCGCCGAGCGGGAATTTTTGTTTCGAGAAGTCGGTCTTGAAAGGTGGTTGAACGGCTTGGACTTGGAAGGCAAAGACGCTGCAGCCAAAATTGAACGTCGCAGACAGAAAATGGAGAAGCGGAGATTGCTTAGAGAAGCCCAAGATAAAGGCGACATGGACATGGAAGGCGAGTCCTCTGGAAAACGCGATAAAGGAATCATGCGATATGGCGCCGATGCCAAAGCTCCGCTTGAGAATCTTTCGGATGAGGAATTTTCGTCCGATTCTGACGATGATCCAATTCCAGAATCCGCTGGTCAAATAAAAGTCGCCCTATTCCGAGTGTTGGCATCCGGAGAAATTAGACGTGGAGAATATTCGCCGCAGTTTGATGCGCATGATGACGACGAGGAAGGAGGGCAGGGAGGTGACGGTACTGCAGATGTTGATCATACAACAAGCTTTGCAAAGCCCAAGACGCTCGATCCCACGACGATTAGTACACAGACCGTTACTGGTATCGATCCTACTGACAAGCCGTATGCTGTTTTTACTTTTATGTATCGTGGCGAACGTAAATCTACCTCTTCCTGACAATTCGACTTTAGATAGGCTAACTTATGCAGGACAACTACAAAAAATGGGCATTCTGAAATCCAAAGTCGCAGAAGAAACACCTGCAAAGAGGAAGTCAACCGATTTCTCGAAACTTGCACCGCTCAAACCCGGCGGCGCTGTTGGCTTTGTGGGCTACCGCGAAGGCGACAAAGCTGGTTCTTCAAAAGCAGGAAAGAAGTCCAAGAAGAGCAGCGAGAGTGATATGGACAGTGATGATGACGAGGACGAGAAGATACCCGTCACGGAAAAGGCCGACGAAGAGGAGACTAATGATAACACTCATTTGTCTCCTGATGATTTGCTTAGACAAGGAGATTTGGCCGAGGGGGTTAGGAAGATCAAGGTATGTCCGGCCGCAATGGAGATACGATATAAGATGCTGATGATTATCTAGTTGAAACGCCAACACTCGATGGATCCCATGGGAGACAGCACCTCTAATGCCAACACACCCGCATCAGCAGCCACACCCCCAGCAGCTACAAATGAATCATCCACCCCGCCATATGCGTCTGCATCTTCTGCCGCTCCAGCTGATGCCAATACCAACGACCTCCCAAACAGTCTTCCAGACAACATGAACAGTGCCGAGTACGTAGGCAGCCCGATGAAAAAGGCACGCGCTAGCGTCTCTACAGCCGATGAAGATGGCCTACGAAAGCGTCTCGGCTCAAACCTCGCCAACAACATCAGCGAGGTACTCAGCGGCGAAAATGCGGAGTCCCATCCTACTACCGGTTCTACATTTGGAGGATCCGGAAGTCATTTCGGTGGCAACATCAATACAACAGCACCACCGGCACAACCCCCCCTCAACACGCAACAAGCTCCACAAGATGAAGACGAGGAACTCTAATCCTCGCCTATTTTTCTGCTGATGAACCACTCGCTTCTCCATTTCCTTATAAATTTTTCTACCTCCCAGCATACTGATCATCAACGGCCTCATTACGTGATTTTATCTAATACAGGGTCTGTCTCTTACATGATACCTTTTTCTCCTCACCGATTAGCCAGTCGGCTAATTTGGTTGACTTCGCTTTGAGTTGCGTTGCCTTTTTTTTTTTTTTTAAACTTCTTCTTTTGTACGTGTGAGATAGCTATAAATGCCTTTACTGGGTCGTTGCTGTTATCATGGCCCAGTCATATCTACATGGGATTGGTGTTGTGTCTTACGTATAGCGACTCTGCTATCATAAAGATAACAGACAGACAATGAGAGAGAAAGAGAGAGAGGAAGAGAGAGATGAATCAAGCACCTTGCTAATGCTACTCTCTCCTTAACCATGCAAATGCCTTAGTAGAAGAGAATCACTTAGGAATGCTGCGAATCCGGTAATGCTCATACGTTCAGCAGACGTGGACGATAGATAACAATTCGGGGTATATACTAGTTTGTTTACCTTGGGAGAGGTTCTACATTTGATCAATACTGCATCCCGCCACCTCCAGTTCCAGCACTCCAATAGGCCATGTCAGGTACGAACCCGCCGCCAGAGTCGTCGACATTCCAGTCAAACCATGCCATATCCATACGCTGCATTTGCGCGTCTATATATGTATGCTGTTGTATGCTGTTTTGATTATTATTGGCATTGGGGAGAGCCGATGTCATTTCTGGGGGTGCGTGGTGCAGATTCGTGGAGGAGGCGGCGGCGGCATTGTTATGGTGGTCGTATAGTTCTGTGGGTTGGTGGACGGGGTGCAATGGATGAGGATGATGCGGTAGTGTCGAGACAAGCGATGGCTTGTGTTGCTGCATGGTGGTATACGACGCCGATGCCGAATTCGACGAAGAGGGCGAAATCTCATGGCCGGCTCGCCATTTGTCCCCTCTGCTTGGTTGTTGGTGATGATACGATTGACCTATATCCGCAACGTTCTCGTTGAGTACGGGTAACCGCTGTTTCCCTAGATGACTCCTGATAATTTCAATACTCCGCTTGATTCCTGGCGTCTGCTTCAGTTCCGTCTCGAGCATACGTAGCGTGACGACTAGTCTGTCCGCGGCCTTTTCGGCGAGATTCTTGTCGTCATGGTGTATCAGACGCACGTCTATGGTTGCTGCAGTATAGACACAGTACGAGACAAGATAGGTTTGGTATTGAAAATTGAATAGGCGACCATATGCACGGAATATTTCGTTCACGTCGGCTGCTTGCTCAGTGCAGACGACTTGTGCTCTGATCGCTAAAGGATGGTCGCGGAGTTGGGTGTTCCAGCGCCATGTGAAGAAAGGACGGAAGATTAGAATGAGCATGGTGTGATAGAGAATGCTTTGTTCAGCATGTTAGTTCGACGATACGGACTTGTCAGGACGAAAGACGTACTTGAGAGACATGATGTGAGGCGGGATGCAGACTGTCAGATCTGATGTGTTTTCAATTCGAAGACAGTCCGGGAGCGTGCGATGAAAGTTGTGTAGTTTTCTTTCCAGATCGAATATCGCCTCGGGTTTGATGTTCTGTGGTGTCCCGGAATGTCCGCCGTAAACAGTATTATAGCATTCGTTGATGATCTAACTTTGTCAGTTTTGCCGGTCGTATCAGTAAGCGATACGAGAACACACCTCTCCCAAGTTACAAAAGTATTGAAAGGTCAATGTGCCATGACACTTTGTAGGTGGAAAAGGCTTGTCGGTTCGGCGTATTTGAGGGGGTTGCCATTGCTCCTCATCATCGCATGTGTCGACTTGATTGCTGGGTCAGCGCTTGCTTTTCAAATGAGGTATCTGCGGAATCCTACATAGAGAGGAAGAAAGAAAAGGCAACTCGGGGAGCGATGGAGACCGGCCTAAACAAAGACTTATAGACCTTTTAAAAAAAAGTCAGCGTCGCTTCGACAATGTGAAGACAATTACGTACTTATCCCAGGCATAGCCAGATAGATACAGCCTTTTTCTAACTTCAAGATCATCAGGCTCGTATTCTTTCATTGTAGCTCTTCCTTTTCGCAAATGAAGGCCAAGATCTGTGATCATCCGAATGGCCTATAAAAGGTGAGCCCGCAAATCTCAAAGCCCGGCGACTTCGGACGCACCATGCCGGTATAAAGCCAACCTTCGCTAGTAAGTCCAACAGCGCATTGCCGGCCACCGAGGATCAGCAATCCCTGGATAGTCGGGATTTTCGGTCTGCTTTCTTTGATCTCTTCCAACAACAACAACATTGCTCTTTTCATGAAAAACTCGCCTTTGTCAAAGGGCTTGAAACGTGGGTCGTCCTCTGGCATGTGCCGCATGGCATGGGCGAACATGACATTCAATAAAAACAAGGAGAAATATGGGCCACCGATAGCCATGTCCCGAAAGAAGCCTGTACTTGTCGTCAGTTCTATGTCTATCTTGCAAGAACAGCCTGTAGAGCGCACATCGACGATAAACATATTGATGTAATGGTCCCTGCCATGTCCAATACACATCTAGCAATCTGGAGCATAGGGACGCATTAACGTCTGTGTACTTAGGTATGTTCTCATGTGCTTGGTTTTCCCAGGTCGCTTGCCAGCGGGAATTAGACAGGTGCCATTTTCGATGGTAGTCCTCAATTTTCGAGTACTCTCTTTCAGTAGTCGTGTCCAGCACATGCGATGGGTGCTCGTTATCCTCTGAAAGAGTATAAAATCTGGACGTAGCGCCAAAGTATTGTTGCTGGCCATGGTCAGTCAAACAATTCAACCCAAATATGGTATTCCTACTCACCCGTCCGTTCTCGTCAATGTTGTACTCTACGCTCCCTCCATAGGACACCGGCAATGCCACCTGAGACTCCTCCGACTCCAAAAAGGCCGACGAACCCGGCGACGGCGACGACGACCTCTGCTCCAACTCACTCACCAGAGCTGCAAGCCGGGAGTGCCTCGACTCCGAGTCGAGAACCGACAACTCCTTGATCACACTTTCCAGCTCCTGGATTCGAACCTTGGATTTCCGCAACTCATCAGCAAGATAGCCAACGAATGCGGGGTTGTCTCTATAGACGCAGGATTCTTTGGATTTATTGCAGTTGATGCATGCCGGCTTATTGCCATCGCATTTGATTTTCTTGCGTCTACAGCTCAAACACGCGAAGCCGTACTTGCGGCCTTTGGCGCGGGTGGCGACCGGACTAGCGGTGTCAGGGCTGCCCATTATCTTTCAAGTCGGCATCAAGGTAAAGACCTTTCAGGAAAAGATTTGGCGACGCTCATAAAGACACTGTCAACTGTTCCGGACACGTTCTTGCCGCATCTATCCTGGTCATGGTGGTTTGACTGACGAGGGGATAACGGAGAAGGAAGTCGAATTGATGCGCATAAAACTGGCTGCTAAGTGCCTAGCGGGACTTAGTGGTACTTAGCGTTACTTAGTGTTGGCGTACTAAGACAAAGTACTTGCTTGTTTCGGGCTAGACTGCTGGCAGCCTCAGGCCACTAACCTGCCATTTGCGGGGAACAAGAGATGCGGGGCTATTTGCCGTTTTGGGCCACTTAGGGTTCTATATATCTTCTTTAGGTGATAGAGTCATTGTAGATGTAGCAAAGTATCAGATATTCACTTCCAGGACATCGATTGGATTGGATTATGAGAGCCTTAGAGAGTCTTTGAAATGGATCTGGTCATCAAGTTACATGCGCTTGAAGCTCGCCATGAGACAAGATACTTTTTATTGCCTAGGTCGAAAACAACCGAGAAAATTGGCTAAATGACGGACATCAAGCCTTGATAGAAAGGGCCTATCTTGGATTATGTTCCTCGGACTCAGTACCTAGATAATACTGTCATTGGAAACAACACTAAAATACCATGAATTGTGTGCAGTCAGACTGGGATACAGTCTCTTTGCAGTCTCCTGGATACACGTTCTCTCATGAATGTTCTATACATGTGCTGACCTTTGGGCTATAGCTATTTGAAGAGGACCTTCTTCTGTGATTGATTCGATAAGTATCTGTAGATGATCTTTATCGAGCTTCGCGTCTGAAAAGGGAGATACTCAGGGCTAAGGATACTATTGGGCGTAAACAAGGGAGACAGGCTGCAATCACGCCGAGGTGTCAGCACAGAGAAGCGTGTGCATATATCTATGTCGATTTGCTAGAAGTATAGGCTTACCTGAGATGATCACCACGTTCAATTCAATGGGGGTCCAGACTTGAACGTTGCGAATTGTCCACGTAACGTCCGCCGAGGTCAAGTCAAGACTTATCAAATATACAAGACGAATGATCGAAGTAACTGTGGCACTAAGAATATATTTGGGAAAAAGTTGATCAGCTGAAGGTTCATTACTCTCGTTGTGCTCCCTGCTCTCTGCCCGGGTATCTCGGCCTATATCCACCTTAGGGATGATTGTAGCACGTACAAGGCTCCCATCAGGAAGACGAAACTGAGAATGATCTTCTGTGACTTCCGTAGTCTCAAGCCCCAAACCACACGCAATGGCACGCATAGAATAGCAACATCAGTTAGAATGTTGGGGACCGCATTGGCGATAAAATAAATCCGAAGGTTCACGCCACACTTCGCTTTGATAGACTTGTCCCAGAGTCCTTTTATAGGTATGCACATCAGACATGATATGAGTATCTGGTGGTAGCAATATAATTAGCCACTACATGCTTTGACGCAAGATCGGCTCGACTCACAACGCCAAATCCCCAACACGCCACAATGATAGTCAGGACGTAGATTGCGATCCTCACATGATCCTCTATGTTGAATAGCCGCCAATACATGGCTAGTATAGAGAATTTGGCCAAGCATACTGTTGCAACGTAAAAGAATGGTGCTATAAAGAGTCCCTTGAAAACTATGGTGGATTCAGCCAGGGAAGAGGTCCAGATGTGCTTACCCACACCGTTGTTTATGGCTAGAATGTAGGTCAGTTCGCCGGATATACTGGACAATTAAACGACTTACACCAGATACCGGCCATAAAACAGTGTACAGTTTGTAAAACCTAAAAGACTTCGATTTAGTCATTCAATCCCCTACATGAATTCTTTCTTGCTTACTATTGCAGGTATAATAAGCCAGTCATCTAGCCAAAAGTTGACCCTGGATATCATGTCGAGAAAAGAGATATGACAATCGCGTTTTGTTGACTCTCTTTGAGGTCAATCCCTGCCGGTGGACCTGGAATTGACATCTTTTCTAAAACAAAGTTTGGAAATCTCACGTAGTTCATGACAATAGCTATGAAAGTAGACACTAATTTTCGAAAGTAGTGTTCATAACATGGCATGTTTACCCGGCCCCCTTTGGTGGCACCTGCGCATCGTTAAAATGTAAGGCATCATTTATGCAAGGTGCACCTGGACGCCTATAGCTGCGAATGTGCCAATTCAGCCAAGATCTACTTACGTCCTGATTTGATTAGCATTAAGATTCGAATGCCTTATATCTTTGCTAATCGAGAACAGCGAAAAGTCCTTAGCTGCGCCTACCGCAGTACAAAGGCTCAGATATAGGTAAGTGAACAGAGTGTAAAAATGCACATATTCCACATTTTCTGACTCGGTTATAGAGAATATCTTTATAGAAGATTGAACGGCTCTCTAGAGTGTAGACTCGCTTGTGAGTAACTGAACTTGAGCATTCGCCATCAATAAACCATGTTTCTTTGGTGATTATGATGGACGGGATGTGTTCAGGGATACGTTATAAGATAAGACATTACTGATGTAAACATTCGACAATGGTCTTTTCTGTAGTCAATCTTTATTCTCAAGAACAGGCCTTTCAATCGCCTTGACAGCAACCTTTTTCAGCGCCTCAATTCATGGTTGCGTTGTCCTTCTCTTGCTCAAATCCTACCGAGCATTGATTCCTTATTACTCGGGCAAAAGTTACCACACCCTTCAAAGTGCGGCACTAACACGTCGCATGATTCGCTAAACAATATCAATGAGCTTACACACTACGTATAAACAAAATTAACAGACTAATTGGTCTCTTCTTGTTGAAGGAGTTGGAAAGATGCCGCATATGCGGGGATATCGGCATGATGCCGGGTTTGTATCGCTTTGTTGGAAATATCAAAAGGATCTCGCGCTCGTTCGCACTTCTTTGCGTGGAATTTTGATTCGCGGAGATACCTGATTGTTGTCAACATGACTCGTTACTAAAGTCTACATCGGACAACTGCCGGGTCGCCCTTGGGATTACTTGACCCTCCAGGTAGTCTTTCTGGAGTTGTAGCCAGGTTATATTTCTTATTTCTCCAGATTCTGCTACGTGAACTTGAGTCAGGTCATTCCATTTCGGAGGTGCGTATCACTCTCAAAAACCGCCAATTCTGTGTTTGCTAACCGATCAGCAGACGTATTAAAGATAGATTATCTAGCTAAGTCACCACCACAGTATATCGATCATTATCGTAATATGTTTATACTTTATTTAGAATATAGCCGTAGCATTAGGAGGACTAGCCACACCACCAGGTAGATACAAAGGTTGACTCGTCAACATAAACGTCCAGCGCCCAAGCTTTGCACATGTTGCGCTGAGCTCTTCTAGATCCCAGCACTCGCCAATGGGCATGCCCCAACCGCTCAGAAAGACCTTGGTGCAGATTAGTATTCTTCCATTGAAACCATTGAGGAAAACGTACCTCATGCATACATACTCCCCAGCTTTTAGGCGACGGCCATGCCTCGTATGCCACCGTATCACTCGCCACAGCAGCAAATTGCTGCTCCCAATGCCAACGCATCGATTCCTCGGTGGCCTCAACTCCGATAGATGCTCGATCGTCTCGACCTCCTAGTCTTTCTTTCTCTTCTTCTGAAAGTTTGTAGTATTCGTCCGTCCAGCCGGTTCTGATTATTAGAACATCTCCTTTTCGAAATATTATGCCTTCCTGTCGAGCAACTTCTAAAAGCTGCTTGAGAGGAATGTGCTGGTTTGTAAATGGGGCGTGTGGAAGATTATTTCTTAAGGCGTAAGAATACCAGTCTAGTAGCACACCTCGCGTGACAATCGGATTTGTTGCAATATCTGGAATAGTCAACTTGGCTCGTTTCAAGTAAGACACGATTGATGAATTTACTCTGAATACCAATTTTGTCGGACTTCTCTAGACCAGAGATATCTTCTTGAGTTACTCCGTTGTAAAATTGTTTTGTATCAGAATATGGGTAGTGCCGAAGCCCATCCCAATGACTCGAGCTCTGTGTATTTAGATCAAGCTTTTTTAATGGCGCATTAGCGAATCTTGAACGACATTTCAGGACAAGACAATGCTTAACTGACTTCGTCATCATTGGCATGGCCCTTTGGAATCAGCCTATGCACACATGGCTTTCTGCGTGGATTCATGGGTTTCAAGGGAACATCCAATGGAAGGCTGTAGCAGGTTAGTCCTGACTGAAAAGTGGCAGATCAGCTTTCATACTTCAAATTAATTGCCTTTCCCAACTTCACTTCGGAAGCCGCAGCTTTCCTGACATTCTCGGTGATGAGGTTCAATGTTCCTAATTCATCGTCCTTCCCCCATAAGCCCCATGCAGAGCATTTTGGGTCTCCGTGTCTTAAAGGTAGATCATCGAAACTCGGCCGTGGTATGCACATATCCGTCTTTTCTGGGGAGCAATATTTGACTGTTGGCGGAAGCCTATGGGAGGTATCATTTGCGGATAACCATTGAATGGAGGATGAAAGGAGTCGGAGTAAAGACATTGCACTTCTTGAACAGATTTCAGAATTATACACTACTTCACTTATCGAGTCAATCCTTATCACGAAGACATTTTTCAAGATACAAGAAGTGCCGACTACTCAGGCACGCTATGATCGGAAACAAGATCGATGTCTATTGTGTATGACATCCCAGCGCTCGGCGTTCGCTTCATGCCGACAATGCCGAACTTCCCGATATGCAATCGAAATTTCGAATCGGAGAGAAGTCCATATTAGATCAGATGGATCTAATCAAATGGCCGTTTACCATGTACGACGGCCGACCTTCTGCATGTCAATTGCTTGTCTTGAAGATAGGCGGGGCTCTACATAGTAACTCTCCCGGCATCATACCGAGCGAATAGTAAGACAGGTTCTTCGTCTACTAGTTTCCGCATGTCCGACGAGAACCTTGGCTAAACCACCATGAGCCCGACTATCGATCATCCTTTTGTACATTAGAATCTTGGAGGAACGAAATACTTTCACAAGGGGTAGAATGCGTTGATGAAGCAACACAATATGCCGTCAGATTTCAGCATCTTGACCACTAATCCCATGCTGGGTTATGGCTACAAATTGGAGCATTTTTGGTATGGAATCGAAAAGTTCTCGCCAAAGGCGATCATCGTCGACAGTGGCTCGACAGATGGAGGACCGTATAAATTGGGGTTGAACAAAATGACGTGCGGCCGGGACTCGTACGTTCGAGATCTGACGCCTATGCTCCAAGCCTGCTTCTATCACAAAATCAAAGTTTTGATTGGCTCTGTAGGAGGCGATGGAAGCGATAAGCATGTTCAAGAGATGCTGGAAATTGTGCAAGAGATTTCCCAAAAGCATGGGTTTTCGTTCAAGGTTGCTACTATTTCTGCCGGGTTTGAAAAAGATCTTGTCAAAGATCGGATCGTCAGCTCTAGGGTTGGCCCATGCGGTCCGGTCGAGGAATTGACTGTCGACAGTGTGGATAGGGCAATTGATATCGTAGGGCAAATGGGAGCAGAGCCGTGAGTTTCAGTGTCCCATTCTCTTTTGGAACGCGGCGACTAACAGCGCGCAGATTTCTCAAGGCTCTTGAAATAGATCCGGATATCATTCTCGGAGGTCGTTCATATGACCCAGCGCCTTTTGCTGCATTTTCCATGTTCCATGGAGTAGAGCCTGGAACTGCCTGGCATATGGGTAAAATCATGGAGTGTGGCGGTATCTGTGCAGTGCCTAAGGGAAGGTCAATGATCGCCACGATGCGAAAAGACTCCTTTGATTTGACTCCACTTTCGCCCAAAGAGCGTTGCACGCCGAATTCTGTAGCTGCGCATACTCTTTACGAGAAGACGAGACCTGATCGTCTGCCTGGCCCCGGCGGTGTCTTGATCCTGGACAATGCCTCCTACGAGCAAATAACCGACAAGACCATCCGCGTCCGTGGAGCTAGATTCGAACCCACCCCCGTCTACCAAATCAAGCTTGAAGGTGTCGAGAAACTAGGATATCGTACAATTTTTGTCGGTGGTATCCGAGATCCTATCTTGATCGGCCAGATTGACGAGTTTCTGGCGGATGTCAGGGCGTACACTCAAAATCTCTTCCCCCAACTAGATCAGTCTCCGCAATGTCGCCTGATATTCCACTTTTACGGCCGCAACGGTGTCATGGGACCGCTCGAGCCCGATCCTCAATTTGCGCATGAGTTGGGTATCATGGGTGAGGTAGTTGCACCTTCACAGGAGCTGTCATACACTATTGCAAATAATGCTCGCGCATCGATTCTACACATGCCCTACAAGAATCAAGTCGCCACAACTGGGAATTTTGCTTCGCCTTTATCACCACACGAGACTCCTGCAGGGCCTGTTTTTCGCTTCAATGTGTATCATCTTGTGGATCTTGACAAGGGCGAAGAAGAAACTTTGTTCCCCATTAAATCAATTATGATCGAGAATCCTCCACCAGAAGACAAATCTGTTCCCAGACTTACTGCCATACAACGAAAGCTATTGGCTTCCGAGACACTCGAGCCGTTGAAATTCAAGCAGATCCCCGATGGAGAATGCCAGATGCTGGATATCGCAAAGATCATTCGATCAAAGAACTCCGGTCCATTTGAATTAACCCTCGATATCATGTTCGACAACAAGAACGCCTATGAACGAGTCAAGAAAGCCAATATACTTACAAATGAGCGCATTCAGACATTGTACCACCTCAGACCCGAGGACATCATCACCAACATGTTCTTTGAACCCGCCCTTGCTTGGAAATGCACTATACGTCGACCTTGGGAACAAGGTACTGTAGGCGAACGTGATACACTAGGCACACAGCAACATGCGCCGTTGCTCACGATCAAGGTGCCGAAGTTTGAGAAGAATGCTGCCGTTTTTCCAAAGCCCAAGACTTACTCCCAAGGCCGATCAGATTTCTCAGCCAAGGATAGCGTAGAATATCTCTGGAAGGGGCTTGGTTTACCCGCCGATTCCCTCAAAGCATTGGAATTGACAGGGAACGGACTGGGTTTGCCTTCATCTTTCAAGATCGGACATATTGCGCAAGCTTCAATTGGATTATCTGCGTTATCATCTGCACAAATCTATGCACAACGAAAACAGACACCGACGCCCAAAGTGACGATTCCTCTGCAACACGCGGCCATTGAGTTTAAATCAGAACGACTATACAAACTAGCAGGTCCAGCTCTGCCTGATCCTTGGGGCCTTATAGGCGGTTTGCACAAGACTACCGACGGATATGTACGGGTCCATGACGGTTTCCCTCATCATCGGGATGCCACCAAGGAACTTCTGGGCTGCTCAGCTGATTCTGGTCGGGAAGAAGTCGCTGTAGCAATCGCGCCATGGCGCGCCATCGATCTCGAGTCAGCGGCCTCTGACGCTGGTAGTGTCATTGCAGCGTTGCGAAGTTATACGGAATGGGACATACTTCCACAAGCACGCGCAATCGCTGACTTTCCTATTCAGCTCCGCAAATTGTGCGACGGACCTGTAGGGTTGCCGAATGAGATGCTTAGTACGGAACCTGACAAGGCTCTCCGTGGTCTTCGTGTTCTAGAATTATCCAGAGTAATTGCAGCCCCATTGTCAGGACGAGTGCTGGCTGCACATGGTGCGGATGTACTCTGGGTGACGAGTCCTGACCTGCCGGACATACCAGCTGTGGATCGCGATCTTGGTAGAGGAAAAAGAACAATTCAACTCGATCTTCACGATAACGAAGATAGTCTACAATTTCACGGACTTATGGACAAGGCTCACGTCTTCACACAGGGATTCCGACCCGGAAGTCTTGCTGCAAAGGGATTAACATCTGAAGCACTTGCGAATACATTCAGAGACCGGAACATCATCTGTGCTAATCTTTCTGCGTATGGTCCTCATGGGCCCTGGAAGGACAAGCGTGGTTTTGATTCTATTGTTCAAACGTGTTCGGGTATGAACGTGTCTGAGGCCGAACATTACGGTGCCGGCGAAGCTGCGCGGCCATTATGTTGCCAGGCATTAGACCATGCGGCGGGATATTTCCTTGCTGCTGGTATCATGGCAGCGCTTTACAAGCAAGCAACAGAAGGTGGTTCTTGGGAGGTCAATGTCTCGCTCGCTGGGACAATGAAGTATTTACGCTCTTTGGGACAGTATGAAGGACGTAGTGGGTTTGATACGAAGGACTATACGCGCACGGAGGACGTGCCGCCAGAGTTCTTGGAGACAAGGGAAACAGGATTTGGAGAAATGACTGCAGTACGACATTCAGCTTCTATTGAGGGTGTGCAGGTGGGATGGGACGTTATGCCGAAGCCGTTGGGCTCTGATGAGAAAAAGTTTATGTGACTATAATCAAAGGCTGCAAAAAGCCAGAGCTCTGTACGTTTTTCTCTATAGAAAAAAGCGTTCTTAAAGTTACTCAACGAAGATTTCATGCGGTGTTATTTTAATAATCAAAAAAGAACACTGCCTTTATCTCTGGGCCGTACCGAGTCACGCTGAGTCAAAAGCAAAACTTGTTTGCACCAAAAGATTTCATTTACAACTGGTCAAATACATATCCGATCGGTCTCATATGACACGAAGGACACCTAGAACACGTATATCATAAAGACCGTTGTCAAATATTTCCGCAATTTGCGTATCGCACGAAATACACATCGTTCTTCATCTAGTATAAACGAGGGACGAGCAACGCGAGTTATTAAACATTCGTCTTTTATGCGGCATCTTGCGATATGGAGCATACAACCTGTTTGCGAGGCATCACCAAGACTTTGAGGTTTTCTCAGCCGAAGAGTCAGAATCTTCTCCAATTCTTCTTTCATTGAATTGCTTCGAATATCCAGTTCGTACTACATAGTAATGACCGTGAATGAAGATACCTAGCTACCTCCATTTTGCAGATCCTGTTGACCCTCCGGTGGGTACTGGCCGAATAGGGACATTGAACCCGGCTGCTTGGGCAACCTCTGCATCTTGCTTTTGAAACTCACCGAACGGATGTTTCGAAACATACTTACATAACATGCATGCATTAGAACGCATCTATCAAGCTCGATCCGGAACAGACTACATAAGTGGAGTTCTTCAGAAAGATCTCCACCAGGCAGTACAGACCCCATGGGGATTACAGTGTTCCGGGATGATGCCGAAAGCGTCCAACGTCCCGTGGCCCCCATCGCTAATTCGCTAACCATTCTGAACATTGTGGAGAAACGCGTGTGTGTTAAGAAATCAGCAAGGACCAAGTCCCCAGTGACGACTCCTTAAATCATCTCTCCGCTGCCCCGGCTTTGGTGGGCGTATCTTTGGACTCTTCAACAAACCGAGTCCGATACATAGAGGCCGACAGAGAGGATCGTCAAGATGGAGGAGAAAATTGAAAAGGGTGACGCCCTCGAATACGTCGAAAATGGCCTGCAGCACCCTTACACTGAAGATGAGAAGCGGAAGGTTGTACGCAAGCTGGATCTTCATCTGCTTCCGTTCTGCTTCTTGCTCTACACGTTTTCTGTCCTCGATGTGAGTTTTGCCCCGTCACCATGGTAAGAGAAAGTGAGACGCTTGCTAAAACTGAGAATATCAGCGATCAAACTTAGGGAATGCCAAGACTATTGGCCTCGCAGAAGATATCGACATTTCCGGAAACAAATACTCATGGCTAGGTACCATATTCTACATTGCATACATCATCTTTCAATTCTCGACACTAGGCTGGAAACTCTTCAAGCCTCACCAATGGGTTTCGGCGGTTGTGGTTTTCTGGGGTCTGGCCAGTACCCTACAGGCCACGGTAACCAGCTGGGGAGGGCTGATGGCTTGCCGTTTCTTCCTGGGATGGGCTGAAACAATGTTCGGTCCCGGTGTACCCCTGTATTTCTCCTTCTTCTATCCACGGGAAATGTTGGGCTTACGATTCGGTATCTTCTTGTCTGGAGCGGCGCTTGCAAATGTTTACGGAAACTTGCTGGCCTATGGCCTTGGTCAGGCTCACTCAAGTATTAGCTCGTGGAAGTTTCTGTTTATCATTGAAGGTGTTCCAACGGTACTGCTGGCTGTGGCCACCTATTTCTTCTTGCCCGATTCGCCCACAACTGCAAAGTTTCTCAACAAGAGAGAGCGTGAGGTTGCGCGACAGATTGCTACTTCCCAGCCAGATGACTATGAGCATGAAGGACTTCAGCTGGGTCAAGTCGGAGAGGCATTCAAAGATTACAAAAGTGAGTTGCTGCTTGTAACTACTTTATGCTTCCACATACTGATCTGGCCTTCAGATTATCTCTTTGCAATCATGAACTTTAGCAACAACGTCAGCTTTGCCTCTCTTCCCTTATTCCTGCCAACCATCGTCTCGGAAATGGGTTCCTTTACAACAGTCGAGGCAAACGGTCTCCTAGCCCCGCCGTACGCTCTGTGCTTTCTTCTCATTATTGGTATCAGTATCCTTTCAGATAGGGTTCGTCTTCGTGGACCCTTTGCCGCTTTCTTCGCCTTGCTTTCTGCCATTGGATTTATTCTCCTCGGTGCCACGACATCGGTCACTTCAAGATATATTGGAACATTCTTTGCTGTTTTGATTTTCGTCAATACATCCATTGTTCTCATTTGGAACGCCAACACCAATTCCACAAGTTCGAAGAGGGCGGGTGGACTTTGGATCATCATGACGGTGGGACAGTGCGGTCCGCTATTGGGAACGAATGTTTTTCCGGCAAGTCAGTCACCGTTGTACCGTGAGGGATCGTGGATTTGTTGCGCTTTTGCATTGCTATCTGCTGTCACAGCTTTGGTGTTGAGTTTCTGTTTATGGCAGGAGAACAAGAAGATGGATCGTTTGTACGGACCACTGGAGGATTTGGATCCGGTCGAGCGACCAGAGAACGACGGCATTCCGAGATTTCGTTACATCATCTGAGATGCTGTTAGTTCAAGGATGTGCCGTGTTCTCTTAATTACCAAGGTCATACTATTCAGCGATATCGAGGCGAAGGCCTGGGTTCAATATTCTTCGTAACGAGTGCAGTTCAGCAAATTAAACTACAGTTTATTCGATTGTTGGCATTCTGTACGTCTGCTTTTGTGGATAATAACCATCATTACTTATCGTGGAACTATAGTAAAGTAAGTTCTTGACGTCCCAGTATTATGGACTCTAGGGCTTAGGGCTATAGCCCCTATGTGAGGTATCCAGGCATCCATTGACTTTTGGCGTCATGGAAACATGTCCCACTTCATCCCCTCATCAACCTCATCAAATACTGAAGTCTCAACACCACCATAATCAATCTTTTGATGAACCATAGTGGGTTAATCGATTTGTTTGATCGATACTCGTAACACAACTGTGACCAAGCCAGATCTCACTCAATGCAAAGACTGCCAGCATCAAGCAATTGGCTGTCGTAACAATATCCAAGATATCAACCGTCCTACCATCACGAATCTCGTCGTCTGCTAATGGCGTCGCCTTATCATTCGAGCTTGCATAGAAAAGTTGGGCAGGTACGTCTCTGAATTCTTGGGAAAGTGAGATTTGGGAGATGGAGGGAGTATACATGCCGAGTTAAGTGTTTCACAATAAGCAGAGAGATCTGAAAGACTGGGTGTAATTGATTTCCAAACTGTCATCAATTCAGCTGACTAGCAATAGTCTAAAGCATATTACTTTATGAACGTGGCCATGATGAACACAACCAGAGAAGGGATAGTTTGTTTTTCAGAGGTAGGATATGTGAATGAGCCAACATAATAAACAAGCTATAAAAGCAATTCCAACGGCATATCTCATAGACATTGAAAGAGATATACAACACCTGCACTTTCAACGTTGAGTAAAGACAAGGAATCAACTCATATAAGTACTGCGTATCATATGAACATCATCATCCTCAACATGTCAGATCTACACCCTTACGGAGGGTTCCTCAATGCGCAAACCTTTCTAACCCAGATTCTTCTCCAAAATGCTTCCAACATATACACAGGGGAATATTAGGGCAGTCCCAAAAAGCTCAGAGAACCTCCATTCCGACGACCTCAGAAGCGCCGCCCATACAACGGCGGATACAAATCGCCAAGCGGAACTTGAGAAGCCACAAGCGGACCATAGAGCGGGAGACAAAACAAAAGACGATGCAGATGAAGATAACAGGCCTCAACGGACAAGGTCACGTCCACTTGAACCGCGAAAACAATCGGTACTTACCTTGAGACAAGCAGCACGTCGCCGTGAAGCTGCAACACATGCACAGGTTGAGCAGGTAGATGAAACGAGAACTGAGGCTGTAGCTGCAGAATCGGTTCCTCGTCAGACTAGATCACATCAACTGGGGAAGCGGGAACAAGTTCTAGATGCCTCCGGACAAGAGCCAGCTAGACTCACCCTCAGACAGGCAGCACATCGCCGTGAGGTTGCAAGACAAGCCCACGTTGATACGGTAATCGACGCAAAGACTAAAGCTCCAACTGCACAATCAACACCCCAACGAACGAGATCACGTCCTCTCGGACCACGGCCAGCAGCATCCGAATTGGTACGAAGGCCAACTCGTGGCGAATCTCAGGTTCAAGAGAATCAGCAGCAAGAAAAAGAAAGATTTCAAAGACTAGCGCGACGCCCTTCCAGACCACGGTATCCTGTAATAGCTCCAATAACAAGGCAAGATCCACGAACATCCTACGGTCCCGTCGAAGATGTGCTGAACTCGTATCACTACGGCAATGATTTCTATGAGCGTTACATCCCGTTTAACATTGAAACAGGTAATGGTAACAGGTCTCAGAGTCGGCACAATGATGTTCTGCCAGTGAGCCGATTTGATTGGACTCCTAGTGGCTCCGAAGACGGGCCAGAACAACAGAAAAGAGGTTGGAAGAAGAGGTGGGCGAAGTTGAAAGAAAGGTTAAAGAATGAGAAGGCTAACGTTTTGAAGTCGTTCAAGGCGGCTGGTCTGGTTTTCGAGAAGATACGTGAACGTTGATCATGGTGATAATATGATCATAATCTTGATAGACAAAATGCCTAGATTAAGTTTTCATGGTTTGGAAATGGTCCATCTTAAAAAGGTTGGTAGTATCTTCTCCTTTATCTCGAAATCTAACATTTTTCATGGGTGCCATTTTGCTCACTGGCATAAATCTAAGATTAAATCAATCTCACCACCTGTGTTTCAACATATCTCCAATATCTCTCGGCACACATGACTCTCAATGCCTTTCCTTTCCACTCCATGAGCAAAAAGCTCATACCAAACGCCCAGGATAGAATCGCAACAGCAATAAATGTTTTCTGTAGACCTTGGGCATCGATCCAGGGTGTAATAGCATAATTGAAAGCAAAGCTAAGCGTATTCCGGCACAGAATTACTGCAACAATCGTTTCGCCCGAGAGTTCTTTGAAGCAATCGACGGCATAAGCAAGCGCATAGGCACCACCGGTGACGTTGCAATAGCCGCACATCAGGCCGCCGAGAAGGATAACCGCCCAATGAACATGATGATTAGCTCCCAAGCCCCAGATCAAGAGACCTGCGGGCATCAGAATACAGTAGATCACTAACCCCCAAAGACGTTGCTCGGGTTCACGGAGACCTCCGTGTCGTGAAGCCAACCTCAGAGTCAACCAGTCGGCAACGGGGCCGGAGACGACGCCTGCGATAGTAGCACCAATCAATGGCGCAACATATGTGAGACCGACAATAGCAGCAGAGAAATCATAAGGTGCGGCCGAGAGGATCGATGAAGTAGTTGCGTTGTACACATTGTACCTGTCAAGTTAAGTTAGGGAAGCTTGTTGATACGCAAGCAGGATAAAGGAGTTGACGTACCAGGCCAAGGCAAAGCCATACATAAAGCCAGCCCACATGATGTTGGGAAAAAAGAAAAAAATCAAAATTGGGCGATATGCAATGCGAACAATTTGCGAGAACGAATGTCCATTATAGGACCATAACTTCATTCTCTGTAAAAATGTTTTCTTCTTGAAGTAGCCCAAAGTCACATCGGGCTGCCGAATGGCAGGAGTGTCATCTCCCTCAGGAAGCTCATTCACCTTCTCGCCCTCGACGCTCGTGCGTGTATACATTGATTCCTCGAGAAAGAAAAAGGCAAGCACAAAGTTCGCCGCTAAAACCAGAGCAGCCCAGTGCTGTACCCAATGCCATCCGTAAGTATCATTCATAAATCCCGCGATGAGAGGTGCGATGAAATTGCTAGCACAGAGTACAAACATGTACCATCCGATAAAAGCACCTCGTTCGTGGGCAAAAAACACATCTGGTATACATATTTGAGGCAGTACTTCGACTGGCGCGCAGGCCAAGCCATACAAGCATCGTGCTGCTGCCCACGATGGATAATCGCCAATCCACGCCGTCCATTCCGAAATGGCGACGCAAAAGAGCAAGCTCAACAGGATAATAGGACGTCGGCCAAAGGTCAGAGCCAGGGGTTGCCAAATGATATTCGTCCATCCCGCCATCAGAAAAAGGTATCCAGTGCCATTGTTAAGCTGGGCTATGCTGATGCCCGTATTTTCCGAGATTGGAGTGAAGACGGAGTACACCGAGGTACCACCGATACCTGTGGTGAATACATAGAACAACAGCAGAGTGACGTTCAACCATTTTCGTTTCTTGGACCAATTAAGAGGGTCGTCAGGATCTGCTGAGGGCTTGGGAACCAGAATGATTATGTCTGATTGCTCAGCGACCAGGTGTACTGTACCGGGGGGAAGCATCGTGTTAGAAGTTTCTGTCGGATTGTACTGATTGTATTCCATGTTGACGTTTGTACCGGACACCATCCTTATTAATCCCGTTTCTACCGTCCTCGGTCCTTATGACTTTCCTTTCTTTGATGCATTGAGCCATCAACGGATTAATAGACGGCTCACGACTTCATGTACCGATCACATCAAGAGAAGCGTTTCTGTTCTCTTCTCTCGGATCGTAATCTTGTTCGCTCATAAGACACTGCACAATAGTATTATCGCGGTCAATAATGCACATCAATAATTGCAAAAATGACCAGGATGCATGCCTAGTCCAGGGATGTTCGAGCGGTCGTCTGACACTGATTTGCCGGAGTCCAGTCTGCAGCTCCTGTGCCGCAAAGTCGAATCAAGTGAGTCGAATCACAGGGAAGTCGGAAAAGATAAGCTTGGCTTTTGAGGAGGCGTGTGGGCCGCGGGCAAAAAGAGTCTTTGGTAAGAGTTAAAAGACAGGGGTGGTGCAACTAGTCGAGCACCGATTGGAGCTGCGACCGGGTTCAACCACGTATTGGCGCCGGGCCGTCTACCCTACTCTGGCTGCCCCGCCTCGCCCAAGGCGAACATAAGTCCTTATCTGCCGTGCTCTTTTTGCTGTCTGATCTCTCGCTTTGTCTGCATGTCTCCCCGATCCCTTCCTTTGTTCCCCCCATGCAGTTCTTGATTACGTTAGTGGCATATTAGTCAGTCGCTGAGTGTACTCTACCTAGTTGACAAGCAGCCCTTCCTTTACAACGTTGTTTCCCTTTCTGCTTCTTTACTTCTTTCGAATCAGAAAAAAGCGCATCGGCGAGTAGATACGGCATGAAATGACTTCTCACACAGTGGTATTCTCATCTCGTCTGATCTCGGAGAACGTTTGAGATGCGTCTTGCGCCTCTGAAAAAGGTTGCCTGTTGATGAACCCATTATTCGCTGCACCGTCGTTCGCCGGACGATGGGGGCCAAGATCGCCGGCAAGAGAAAAGGAAAACCTCGTGGGATCCGTAGGGACAGGGACTGCCAGAGCTGCAAGACTCGTGGCATCAAATGCGATTTAAATCGACCACGATGTCAGCCATGTGTACAGTCCGGCTTGCCTTGCGGCGGCTATCCTCAGCGGGTAGTCTGGGCTACAGACACGAATTTCGGGCAGAGACGACCTCGCGAGAAAGTCGCGACGCCAGCGTTGTCGCAAGAATCGCACTCACCATCAGACAGCGTGAAAACGAATCCGAACGGCAGCAAAGCGCCTACGCCGATTGCGGCGACTTTGCAGATGCATGATCGATACACGACTGAAAATCAATACAGTTTCATCAAGCGCCTTGCCGCATTTTACGAGCAGATCAAAGACGCCAATACGCAAGCAAGTGGGGGATATCTGGCACCAGAAGCTATAGAATTGGTATCGCGAATATGGGACTTTATCCGGGTCAGAATGAGAGGGCAACCCGCATCGAACAGCTCAACAGATAGGCAATCTGTGGATGCTGTTCAGTATCATGTCGACGCGCTTATGAGGCTGACTGAAGCCATCGATAAGGCCCACCCCATTGCGCTGTTTGGCATTGCGACGTTTGCATTTTTCGAGGTGTGTGACGGCTCATTCGGAGAATGGCAGTGCCATTTGAATGGGGCGCGGTCGTTACTCGATTTCCACTGCCGCAACAAGGCTGATCTGGACCGGCTGTCGCATGAACTCACTGGATTGAACGAAATCGTTGCACATCTAGTGTGGTTCGACACAATGGGTGCCATTATTCGGGGTAGTCGCGGACTGATTTTTGACGACTGGCATCGCGAAACCCTGAGTGAAGGGTTCTTCACCAACGTTGGATGTCCCGTTGACACTTTCCATTTATTTGTGACCTTGGCCAAGGCTGGGAACCACATCAACACGCTAGACCTCAGTTTCGAAGCCCTCGACCAGCTTCTGCTCAGAGCTGAACCTGGATCCAGCGACACGGCGCTTGTGGAGAACGCATGGCGCTGCACAGCTGCTATAGCGATCATCAGTCGGATCGGCGACGCGGGGTCACTGTCACGACGCAAAGCCCTGTCGACTGCAGTTGATCAAGCATGCAGGGTGATTGCCATCATGCCGCCCACTTCCGGGATTTATATTCACCTGGCAGCGACGGCCTACCTGGCTGGCATACATGCCACGCATCCTCGGCAATGCGAGATTGTACGAACTTATTGGCGCAACTGCCGTGCATCCGATTTCCCACGATACCCAGACGGACAAGCCAAGTGCGAGGCGAAATGGCGAGCAGAGGGACTGGCATGAATGAAACTTATGAGTATACGAATCGGGCGATAGTAATTGACATATATATAGGAGAGGACACACATACCTTTGATATCCGCATGTCCATATTTAGTCTTTAGCAGGCACGATAGTTCAGTTAGCTAATACATTGCTTTAATTGAGACGACTTCGCGTACGTGCGGCGCAACAAGCGTAGTAAGCGTACTAACATTCCAGTTAGTAGAGCTTAGTAGAGCCGAGGATTTCGCAACTAGACTCTCTCCGGACGGCAATGCATGAGTAGTTTCGCATGGTCTTTCTGGGCTGATCGAGGTGAAGGTTTAGCGGGCGACGCTAGATGATCTTATTGGGGGTTGGCCCATTTTAACTGACGGAAGACGCGCTCCTGCCTCGCTTGCCAACTCAGGAAGGCAATCTACCACAGTCGCTCCTTCCTTCGCTGATTGCTGCACCGCGCAGTCACCTGATTGGCTCTTCCCCTATCGAAAATCGACCCTCTAACTTATCTCGCGATGTTGATTCTTCTTCCTTCTCGATTACCTCCGTCTTGCGCCGCTTTTGATTAAACTTCATGATAAACAAAGATGGTCATCCCTCGGGTGTTGATATCATCGCCGTTCTTCTTATTATTAATCTTCCTCTCCCCTGACCCACCATGGACTGAATTTCTTGTTTGTCGTGCAAGCTAGGTATATATTTAATGGCACGCCGAGCTCTTCTCAGCCCGTCTGGGGCGTACCTCTAGAACCCAACACCACACGACATGTCCACTACAATGATATCGACAATAAGCCCAATTACTTATCAAGAGCGCGCTCGCATCAAACGGTCAGTACAGCTGTCACTGATCCCCGCGGAATGGCGGTTGGCCTCCATTCCGCCGGTTGGCGAGGTCGCAGACGCGTTGGAGTACATTCGAAAAAGCAAATTATTGTCAACGCGGGAACTGAGTATCACGGAGACAGCCGATGTCAAGATTCTGCTGCGCAAGTTGGCTAGTCGCCAATTGTCATCGCTCGAGGTCACCAAAGCATTTGCGAAACGAGCCATGCTAGCTCACCAGTTGACGAATTGTTGCACAGAGATCTTTCTGGAAGACGCATTCGAGCGGGCTAGGCAATTGGACAATTATCTTGAACGGACCGGGAAATTAATAGGACCTTTGCATGGTCTGCCGGTCTCGATGAAAGATCTTTTCCATGTAAAAGGAGTAGACTCATGCATTGGTAGGTCAATTCCTAGCCAGGACGATTTCCAATTGTACTGATATCTTGATACAGGCTGGGTAGGCCTTACGGATAAGCCGGCGGCGCAGGATGGAAACGCCGCAGCAACCCTTCGCCGACTTGGGGCGGTTCTTTATGTCAAGACCAATGTACCACAATCAATGATGGTGAGTCGTTCCTCGGCTGTTCACATTATTCAAGATGACAGCTGACTGATTGGTGTGAGCAGATGTCCGATTCTTATAACCACGTCTTTGGCCAAACTGTGTCTGCACTCGACCGAAATCTCATTTCCGGCGGCAGCTCGGGAGGTGAAGGTTCACTTGTGAGTGCTCGGGGTAGCATCCTAGGTATAGGCACGGATATCGGCGGCTCAATCCGTATTCCAGCCAATTTATGTGGAATGTATGGCCTTTCGCCAAGTACAGGCAGACAGCCGTATGAACGCAGCGGGTAAGTTCTGATTCCTTCTGATTCCGGCCGGACTTTACTTATGCGCTATTTCGATTAGCCTCCGACAAGATATTGTTCGTTCAGTGGCTGGTCCAATGGCAATGAGTTTGTCAACAGTGGAAAAGTATATGGAGGCTTTGCCCGCGGCAAGACCGTGGGAGATTGACCATCAAGTCACACCAATTCCGTGGCGAACAGAACTCTGCACGATAACGAAACCGTTGCGCATCGGGTATATCCTTGATGATGGCGTCGTTAAAGTGCAGCCACCTGTTGCGAGAGCGGTTGAAGAGGTGGCACATGCCTTACGAGAGGCTGGCCATGAAGGTTTGTCATTCTTGATATGAACATATGCTAATATAAGCTGATATAATTCAGTCTTTGAATGGGATGCTTCAAGCCACGCTCATGCATATCAACTGTGGGAGAAAGCCATCCTCTCCGATGGTGGTGAAGCTTGTCGCAGGTTATGTGAGATGAGTGGTGAGCCGTTGATTGAAGGTATGCTCGTAGGAAAGCCTCGCAATATCCTGACTACATCACAAACGCATCAGGTATGTTCTTCCTGCCACAAAATCAGGCGGAAAAATCTAAATGTTTTTTTTTTTTTTTTCCGAAAATTAGTTGGTATCCGACAAGTATACGTACGAAACACAATACCTTCAACGGTGGACATCTGCCAGTCTCGACGCTCTCATCATGCCCATCACACCTTGGGTAGGATATAAGCCGCAAACCTGGATAACGAGCCATCAATACGTGGGATACACCTCTATCTGGAATCTATTGGACTACCCAGCTCTGGCCGTTCCGGTAACCAAGGCAGACCGGACCAAGGATGATCCTAGTGTGGATAAGGAATGGCTGATGCATCAACCAAGGAACAAGAGCGATGAGTTTAATCATCACCAATGTGAGGGTTATAGTTTTCTTGATGAGGATAAAATTGCTGACTGAACACAGATGATATCGATCTCGTTCACGGAGCCCCCGTCGGGGTCCAGGTCATCACTCCCAAACTGCAAGAAGAGAAGTGCATCGCAGTAGCAAAGGTGATTGAAGACTCGCTCGCTACGCAACAAACCGCAAAAAGAGCCCAGCGGGCCAAGCTATAGACACAGCAAAGATGGTGTTCTTGAAATGAAGGAGATGTTGTTATTGAGCATTGTCAAGCGTTGGCGAATCCTGGTTTGATGTATGTTCCTAGAGTCTGTGCGTGTACGGAGAGTTGCATGTACCTACCATGTGTAGGTGTATATATCTGTTTCATGTCTATATTACAGAACAATTGGTGATATGTAAGAAGCGCGAAGATACTAGCTATCCATTTGATATCCTGCTGATTTCCCTATTGATCATTGCAAACCTCCAAAGCTAAAACCCGAAAGGGAAACTATAACATAGCAGCAACCGCAGCAGCAACCACCGGCGCAGCAGTGATTATCGAGCCGACGACACCCGTCGCAGCAGCGGCGCCACCAGTCTTAGTCGACGCAGTGGCCGTAGCAGTCAACGAACTCAATCCCGCCGTGACCGTGAGCTGATCATAAGATTCCAGCGGAGCACTTGAGTAGGTCGCGCTCGTCGCAGTCGAAGAAGTATACTTTGTGCCATCCACGGATCCCGTTATGCCCACACTCATCGTACAACTGGCTGACTGCGTGGACGATTTGAGGCTGCATTCATATGATTCGGTGACCGTTAAATCATAGCTCGTCGGCCCTCCAGACGTCGACGCGATGTAGACTGCTGTTACGCTCACGGTGGCGGGGCCTTGCACGATGGTCCAAGAGCTGGGGTAGTCGCAGTCTGTCTTTGGGGCGTCCTTGATGCAGCCGACGTGGTAGGTTGCGGCGTCGGTGTCGATGGCTGCCAGACTGGCGGCGGTACTGGTGTAGCCACCGTACTTGGGGACGTCGACGTCCCAGCTGGGCGCGAAGAAGCCGGTGATCGTACTGCTGGGAGAGGAGTCGGCTTGGGCGCCGAGGGCAGACAGTGCTGCAGCGAGAATGAGGGAGGTGCGCATTTTTAGTGGTATACTCCTCAAATATTCGTCGGTCTCCGAGGGGGAGAAAAATCGTGCAGGTCTTTTTTACAATGATCATTCTTATTCTTCATGGCGCCCAACCCCTATTTATAAACGCCCTCTCCCCTCCGGCGAAAACGAACAGTTCGGTTGCTGCGCCTGCAAATGAGGACTCAAAGGAGGGAGCTCCCAAGATTGGTGGCTTGTGATGATGTTCACCATTGGCCAACAGCTTTAGGCTCGCAAAAGTCAAAGCGCTAAATGCAGACAAGCTCTATGGACTCTACAATTTAGTGTGTTCTAAGTGGGTGCTCGACCAGAACGCCGCCAGAGCCGAGAAGTGAGAGCCGCAATAGCGCGCATTAAGAGTGGATATGGTGGAGTATAGGATGAAAAAAATGTACAGATAGTTCCTGTTAGGGTGTGAGTCAGCCGCTTCAAAGAGTCTAGCAAGAGTTCAAAAGACTGCGTTCGAGACATCTAGCGGGGAATAAATGTGGTTAGACAGTGTGGTTTAGCTGGACATTGACCGCAACAAGAATCTCCTGGCAGTGAATGCGGCGGCATACTTGCGTTGAGCGAGTACAATTCCACGTAGAGACCACAGGATTGTAAGAGCATGGAACTCATCAATTACCTCGGCTAATTTAGATTAACGATCAAGCCAAAAGAAGAGGGGAAAAAAGTCAGTTTCAAAATCATCTCGTTCACTCGACACGGTATCGGATCTATACATGTGTGGCTTGATGCCACCTGCAGGCACAGTCTCGCATTTCCTCCTGCCATCAAACACGATCACGCTTGGTATAAAACATTCTGGTCCACCAAGTGAAGAAGACTAGCCATCAAAGGCATCGACTCTGCTTGTCAATCAAGCTGCTCCATGCCGTCGACTCAAGTCTCACGGTACCCTTTCACCTTCAACTTACAAACCGCAGTAACAACGTTAAGATAATAATTGCAAGTGACAAAAGAAGATCAGTATCAAAGATACGTTCAGATAAGCTATGTAAGAACGAACCGACTGCTCCTGATAGGTCCTGTTGCATATAGGTTAGCATTTTGGTCCAGTCAAGCGATCAATGGAGGGTAGAAAGAGCAACCAACTTACGCCCTCTACCATCTGTGAGCCTCCTCTGAGCGACGACATACTTCCTGGGAATCCGATGCAGAAATACCACTTCATACTTTGCATTATGGAATGCTCTGCCAGGGATCCAGAACCCAAGATATCCCTGCAACCTGTTCACCGTCTCCCACATCCTCCCACGACGATTGTCATCTTCCCCATGCACGTGGATTTTCCAAATAATCACATCCGCCATGCCTGCCTCCATTCTGCGCTCTGCCTCTCGTACAGCAATTTCGTAATCACAATACACAGAGACAAATGGCGTGCCACGCCTATTTTTCCAATCTAAATGATCCAAAATTGCATCCGTGACCCTTTCCTCCTGAAATCCCTTCCATGATCTTGCCTTCAAGGTGATTCGTGAACGTGTGATCGGAGCTCGAAACCCATATCCATGAAGATAGGAGCCAGCCGACGTTTCATCGGTCACTCTCCAGAACTTCTGTCCCATCTTATGTCAGACCTAGCAACAAGAGCTAGATGTGTATCAAAAAAATCGAACTGAAGAGGAAGAAAAGTCCCGTCGAAGAACATCCATGTTTATATGTTTATATGTTGAATTGGATGCATGCTTACCCCTCGACATTTCACAGCGCTGACACGCGTCGCTTGAACACGCGATCAGAGGGGCAAGTTGAATTGTTACACAGCCTTAATGAGTCACCTCATGCGAGCCCCGCGTGCAAGAAGTGGCATGCATTCACTGGGCGAAAAACTAGTCCATCATGTGATGTCGCGTGCGCTTCGCGTTCGTTATACTCAGCCAGACTTGATTGGGGTGGTGGTGGTGGTGGTTATGCAAGAAAAATCGAAAGAGGCTAGCAGAAATGTATTTATACGAATCCGACTCGTAAGAAGGAGCAACCAGTATCATACGGAAGCTCGTTTCGAGACATATCAGTGATTCCAAGACTGGCTCATTGGAAGGTCGTCCCGACGAGGCTGGCCATCGTGCATATGTGTTACGTGTAGGGAGCACTTAGGAACCGGTAGGGAGGATTCATAGTCATTTCCAGAGGATGTAATCATCACAGTGCGCTTGCTTCGATGCTCCAACCAAGAATAAGAGAGAGAGAGAGAGAGAGAGAGAGAGAGAGAGAGAGAGAGAGAGAGAGAAAGGTTCTTCAGAGTGCGAGACCACAAGCAACTATCATCCAAAAAAACAATAACGAACGCGAGAGAAGAATATTGGGAATAGAACAGGAATCAGGACGATAGGAAGAAATTAAAGAACCACCCCAGCGGAGTCAAAGAATATATCCGAAGTAATGACGAAGATCTACATAACAATACAGTCACCACCCTGTTGCTGTTGTTGCGCAACGGCTGATCGGGACACGCGCGTCTTCTGCATGCGGCCACTTCCCTTTTTGAGTTCTTCGAGACGCTCGCGGGCTTTATTGAAGTTTTGCGCTAAACTTTGTTAGTCTTCATATCCAGTAAGATGAATGGGAGAAAAACATACAAGCAGCTCGCCAATACCACCGCTGCGCATCCTCGAGATTGGATGGAACACCAATTCCAACTTCGGTGAAATACCCCATTGCGTACTCAGCCTTTGCTAGTCCGGCAGCTGCGGCTTTGCGGGCCCAGAGATATGCTTCCGTGTCGCTTTGTTGGAGAATACCGTCGGCGCCGGTCAGATACCAACCACTCAATGCCAATTCGGACTGATGTTCCCCCTGGGCTGCAGCACGCGTGTACCATATAATGCTCATGCGTGCATCGATAGGTAAACCCATCAGGCCCTGCTCGTATGCCGCACCTAGACGGTACTGGGAGAACTTGTAGCCTAATTCGGCAGCTTGCGTGAACAGTTCGCAAGCATAGGCCTCATCTCGAATGATGAAATCCGATGGCGCTGTGCTCTCGTACATGAGGCCCAGTTCGTGTAAAGCGTGCGGGTTCTCTTCATCCGCTCCGTCAGCTGCGCGTTTCAGCCATGTTACGGCTTCCCGAGGGTTCTTTTGCTGTCCAAGTAATCCCTTTAAAAGAATAATCCCCATTTTATACATTGCGGGAGTGTTGCCAAGTGCTGCTGCACGTCTGTACCATTGTACCGCCTTCAAAGCATCCCTCCTCGTGCCACCACCTTCTTCTTGACCAAGTTCACAACACACAGCCGTTCGATAAGCCGCTTCAGCGTGTCCCGCTTTGGCAGCTGACTGATAGAGCTGGAAAGCCTCCTTTGGATCGGCTTGCAATCCTAATCCGCCATGGCCATAGCTGTCTGCCAAATAGAACATGGCGTCCGGAAAGGCGTCGTTCACAAGCCTCTTTACGATCTTGTACGCGTCGTGAATATATTTGTCCTTGTTTCTAGCGCGGGTCTTTGGATCGACTCTGCCTTCATCGCCGATCAGCCGTGTCGAGGCTTCGACGTACTTCTTTGCAAGTTTCAGTGCAGTCTTGTAATCGTCAGGATTGCGCCGAACGATTACCTGTAACCTTTCAAGTTCAGTCTGCGTGATAGGTGGAGATGTTGGCCGGCCAGTAGGCCCCCCTGGCGGCGGCGCAACTGGTGCTGGTTGTGGTGCATCATTTTGTGGGGGCGGCCCGCCATATTGTCGCACTGGTGCCGGTCGATCTCCAGGCGCCTGGTCCAATCCGGCACGATATGGCGATGGATGAACAGGAAGAGCGTCAGGATTCTGAGACTCTGGACTACCTATAGGGTGTGCATTATATGATCCCATGGATGGAGTTCTTTGCGAGCCGTCGAAACTGCTACTGTAACCGTTATGCATGCCATCGCCGGGCAAGTCAAATTGAAAACCGGCATCTGCGAATTGATTGGTATGTTCCGTTGATGTGGTAGGTTTGTAAGGTGCATATGCCCCACCAGGCTTCTTCTCTGAGGACAAGGAATTCTCAAAACTTTCGTTGCGGCGATGTACAGGCTCAGATGTTGGCATGGCATCAAAGTTCGGCATATCGAGCTCGTCGTCATCCTCTTCTTTTATTGTCCCTGCTCCAACTCTCGCTCCCGCTCCCACCCCTTCCCCTCCTTCTTCCCCATCTTGTTCTGCAAAGTAATCCGCAAAAACATTGTGATGTACATAGGTACTGAAGGTTTTATATTTCAGCTCGTCGCCACGCGATGCATTGGGCGCCAGCAAATTGGCTGCGGCAGGTTCGGGATCTGCGTAGTCCGCAGTAGGCTCTCCATATGTATTTTGACCGGGATACTTCGGCGATCGCAGAGGAGGGGTATACGGTGAGCTTGTATTCGGTGTGGTCATGCTCCTTTGGGGTATCTTGATAGGTGGAGGTGCATTCCCCATAGTATACGATCGTTGAGGAGGGGCATAGCCATAATCGCTATTCGGTTGACTAAGGTCTGAATAATAGGGGTCGCCGTTCGGTGGTCCTCTGGGCGCGCGAGACGAATTTGAGGTATGCGGTCGAGTGGGAGGTGAAGCAATACTCATATCACCCATCTGGCGAGCCAGGCCCTGCTCATCTGATCCCCTACGTTGCGACGGAGGACCATTCGGTGCGTACCCGTATGGATCGCCGGGTGGTGGTCTTCGTTGAGGTGGAGGTCGGCCCATGGGAGCACCTCTTGGCGGTGGCCCACGACTACCGGGTGGCAGGCCCCTTCCTGTGCCTGGAGGAGGTGCTCGTCCATATGCTCCTCCCCCTCCTCGAGGTGGTGGTCCGCGACTACCAGGTGATGGACCACCAGGTCCTCCATACCCTCCACGAGAGGGTGGTGGACGTGATCTCGGTTGTCCTGGGCGTGGTCCACCGCTGCCATAATTAGGGCCGCCTTCTCCATACCCATCGAAGCCATGCCGTGGGCCACCTTGTCCGTAACCTCCAGGTGCCTGCGACCGAGTCCCCGGTGCGGAGGGCGGGCCTCTGGGAGGAGGCATTCGTTGCTGGGGGTATGCCATGTCGCTAGTTGTGAAACGAGTAGTGCGCTGTGATTTTCTTGTCGCCGCCGCTCTGTGCTTGTTCCTGGTAACTCATCGAATCACGTTTCGCATAAATAGGATATATAATCCGAAGTGCAAATGAATGTGTCGATTCGCGGTGATGCCAGTCGAGAGGCCGTTGAGTGCAGAGATATTGCAATCGTTAATTATATCTAGTCAACTATCACAGAGCGTAATGTTAGCCGAGCCTGGGCAGAAGGGGATGAAACTAGGATCAGCTATATCAATGATGCTGAATGTATAGTAAGGGGTGCTGCGAGACCGCCGCGTGTCACACGAACCGCAAGTGGTCTCGCGGACATGAGGCATGACATGAAGAATGATTAATTCTGAAGAGGACAAACCTTTTCACGACAGGAGGCTATCAAGAACGAATGACTGTCGTGATTTTCTGTAGAAATATGTCAACGACCTATACGTTGGTGCAGAGGGGCACGGGAGTCGTTCAATGTCGGGCACTTAAAGCCCAAGCGACCCCAGATCTGAGTAGATGAAACGGCGTCGCTAAATCATAGAAGCCGCCGGTCGCATATGCGGGTCTGACAGAAGAGTCAGGCTGTGCGAGAAATATTGAGCTGAGTCTGGGCGCTTCTTGAGATCTCATACTCATGGAGAGGAGGAGTGTCGGTCTGTCGGCTCGTATTCTCTCTCACATTCTCTCTTCTTGTCTGGGGCTTGCAATGATTTTGATCCCGAAGATTGGTTCCTGGTAAGAGACGGGGGATATGATACTCGTATTTTACCAAGCAAAGATCACCAACATCAACTGTGATTGGATCATCTGTGACAAAAGCCCACTCCGCGGCTGATTAGCTGTAATTTAGCGCTGGACCATTTCCGCAAGGTTACCTTACGTACCGCTAAAACGATTCAATACCGAAGGCTGAAAGAATCTCGCTTATAATTGCCCGATAGCGGCCACCATTACTGTACCACTTCTGTATGGTAGAACCATAAAATGACGTCTGGCATCTAGACCGATTGCCCGCCTTGATTTGCCTGGTCGATATTGGCCCCCCTCCAGTAAAAATAGTCCCTATGCAGATCTGCTTTAAGTCTTTAGCCTCATCTCGTCTTACGAAAGCTCATATGCAACAACGGGACGTGCTTCAGAAACAGACAAGACAAACATACCGACAGACAATTCGACAAATTACTATAAGAGAGCCTGAAGACAAAAGAGAGGCGTCAACCTAGATGGAAGAACAGCATGGGACCGCCACCAATCCGTCATGCTACGACGTATGAAGACGATCGCCGCGCTCGCGAATTATTCCATTATTTCCAGCCAGACAATCCAGCTCTGCTTCCCTCTGGCCCTGGCGATGCTGTATTGACTGACTCGGCGAACTGCAAGAAAGCAAGCCCGAATCTGGTTCTGACTGCGCTGACGCAGCTGGCCGCCATCAAATTAGGCGTGCAGCGCGCTATCATCAGGTATATAATCCGCTCCGAGCAATCATTGCCGTATGTTCTCGACTGTTCACATGTTGTTAGAGCCTTTTCTTTGATCTCCGAAGAGAATATCTACCGACATGTCCGGTCTGCAGCAATGGACATGACTTGATTCGCATTTTCTGTTGTCTTCGTGTTAATGATCATTGGCGGCTAAATCGTGTTCAGTTTGATCGATCGAGAAACACTGTACGTGGTGGCGGAAGCATCCAAGTCGCTTAGCTTGGGCAACAATGATGTATATGACAACGAAGACGATGGCCTTTGGATGGGTTGTTCTCACGGTCCTGTGGCCGGAACTCTTTGCGAGGTAAGCGCGAACCGTCGATGATGTGCCATTGTTGTTGCTGATGTCCCTTCGTAGAAAACAATCACGATGAAGCCTACGCCAGAAGACAGATACCCATTATTTGTCGTAAATGATCTACGCCAACATCCAGTTTTTAATAACATACCATGCGTTTGCGGTCCTCCCTACTTTCGCTATTATGCTGGTACTCCCCTAACGACCTCCAATGGGATCACTATCGGCAGTCTCTATGTGATTGATCCCCGCCCTGGCATAACATTAAGTCCATCGCATATCGAAACGTTAGGTTCCATCGCGGATGCGGTCATGGAGTACCTAGAGACATCACGGCAGTCACTCGAAAGTCATCGTTTAGCCAAAGTGCTTTCGGGGCTCAATTCATTCGTTCAAGGAGACGATGGCGAAGATTCTCCAACAGCCGCATTCAGAGACGACAGCTCATCCGAGCGGACTTCATCCTATATGTCTAGTCCACCGGTGTCGCCAAAACGGGAAGCTCACAGTTCCGATCCTCATGCAACGAGTGACGCCCGCTCACTTCGATCTACGAGTCCAGGCAACCATGTCGATGTTACCGACGATACGCTTGATCTCTTCCATAGTCCCAAGTCGACAAATCCTGAGACGTCGGTCGTGCCACCTGCTAAACGCAGAGCAAACAAAACGCGTTCGACCTTTCAACGCGCTGCTAATCTTATGAGGGAGAGTTTGAATTTGGGTGAGGATGGTGGTATCGTCATTCTTGACTCGAGCGAGCACCCGGAATTGGATTCCTTAGATGAATTTGGTCGCGAAAAGGAGCGGAAATCAGCAAGTGTTTGTGCCGTGGCCGCAAAGGGATCTTCTTTCGAAGAGTCTTCCGCAGTCTCGCAGTCCTCTATTGCCCCACAATTGGATCTTCATTTTGTACGCCGAATGGTACGTCGTTATCCGCGTGGTGGGCTTTGGTATTTCTACCAAGATGGTACGGCTTTTTCATCAGATGACGACGCAATAAGTTCCGGGAGTGAAATCGCTGTGTCAAACTCAACGGCACGGTCTCAACAGTCCGTACATCCTCAATCGATTGGGACATTACGCGAGAAAGATTTGCAAACACTGAGAAAGTATTTCCCACACGCGACCAGAATCGTTTTCGCGCCTCTTTGGGATTCCTTCAACTCTCGATGGTTCGGGGGTTGTTTTGGATGGAGTGCCGTGGAGACTCGCGTTTTCAGTGCACATGTCGAGCTCGGTGGTATCTTTGGATTCGGATCATCTTTGATGGTGGAACACAGTCGTGCCCAGAGTCAGGAGTCTGACAGGAAAAAGGGTGATTTCATTAGTAGCATCTCGTAAGTCAGAACTCAAATCGCGGGATCCTCTCGCGGTATGACCGGATCCAAGACTAATAGATTGAAGGCACGAATTGCGAAGTCCTTTACACGGTATATTAGCGGCGACAGATTTCCTAGCTGAACATGTTGAGTCCGATTTCGCGAAGAGCCTGTTGGATACCGTTCGCGCCTGTGGTCAAACCCTGCTGGACACATTCGAGCAAATCCTGGATTACTCCAAGATCAACTCTCTTGATATGAAACGCCAGTTACACCCGTCTCGATTACGCGCCGATCGTGGGCGCAACGAAAAATCTCGACACGAGTCGCCGAGGAGTTTCAAAGCTGTCCACGTTGCGGCGATTGTAGAAGATGTTATCGAGAGTGTCCACTCGGGACACACTTTTTCTACCAACTTAGCGTCGGGGGCCTGGCAGTTGGAACCTACCGAAGAACACAAAGGAACCTCAGACGGGAACAGTACCAGTCCAATTGACGTGCTAATCGACATTGCACCACGTGACTGGAGTTTCATGATAGAACCTGGTGCACTCCGACGAATCATCATGAACGTCTTTGGAAATGCGCTCAAGTACACTCGAGAGGGCTTCGTGTCTGTGAGGGTAGATCTTCAAAGAAAAGGCGCCGGCGTAGATTCTACGTCAGCATCGGACGAAATACTCGTTTTGACAGTCTCTGACTCAGGAAGAGGCATCTCAAACGAATACCTTCAGACCAATATCTTTACTCCATTTTCCCAAGAAGATACTTTATCACCCGGAACTGGACTTGGGCTTTCACTTGTTCGCAGTATTCTTCGGTCACTGAATGGTACCATCAAGATCAAGAGTCAGGTTGGCTTAGGCACTGTGGTCAAGATAATTTTGCCACTTGCACGTCCACAGCTTCGTGACACCCCAAGCCCACCAGCTTTTTCCAGCAATTTCTCGCTTCGTGGAACAACTGACGTGGTCGGAAGACTAAAGATGGAGATGAAATGGAGGACTCTGAGTTTGTTACCGCAGAAGGATGAACAAGGCCACGATCCTTCCTCCCTCCATATCATTCGAGACTACTTGACAGACTGGTATGGGCTTCAATTGCAGACCTGGGACTCTGCCGTCCGAAGCGATTTGATCTTAGTGAGGGAAAATGAACTGGAAACGCTACCTGAGAATTTGGATCAATCGTTTGTTCTTGTCTTGTGCCAAAGAGGTTCCGGACTAAGCTCAATCAAAGCTGGAGCACCAAGCTTACCTGCGAGATTGATACAAATCACTCTTCCATGTGGTCCTTATCGACTAGCGCGGACACTCATGGAAGCCATTGATAATGTGAACCGTGGAACCATTTCCACGCTGGATAAGCTCTCACGAGATCTTTCGCAGATAGTTTTGCATGAGCGCGCCCAGCAGCCGAGTACACGGTCTGCCGCCACGCCGCACAGCTCTGACATTGCCCAAGCAAATGTCTCAAGGTCAGATTTTGCGAATCTGGCTGATGTCTCCAGAACAATAGGAATATCGGATCTCGCCGCTCAGGAGACTCCAGAGACTCCAGAAACTGGCATTCGAATTCTCTTGGTGGAAGACAATCCTATCAACATGGTGCTGCTCAAGAAGTTCGTGAAACGAAAGTCACCTCAGGTTTTACACACGGCCGTCAACGGGAAGGTTGCCGTGGAACGGGTACAGAAGGCAACGGAGGGCTATCACTATATCTTTATGGGTGGGTTCACCTGTCTCAGCGATAATCTATATTTTGCTGATCCTTGTTATAGATATAAGTATGCCCGTAATGGACGGCTTCGAAGCGACGCAGATCATTCGAGCTATCGAACGGAATCGAGGAACGACACACCCCGCTACAATCATTGCACTCACCGGTCTGGGATCGAGTGAACACATTGCAAAAGCGTATGCGGCAGGCATCAACGTGTTCCTCACAAAGCCGGTCTCATTTAATGATATTGAACGATTAATGGATGAACGAAATATACCTGCCAGCAGTCTCGGTTGACGGGATGATGCTTGTTTGATTATGTGGAGTATATACCAGGTAGAATTTGGGTCGCGTCGTGCTGGGATATATGATCTTCTTGTAAGAATATAAGAATATTTGTCAAACTCAATGTAATGTCATATGAACAATAATCCGTGCTGTGCTGGAATGAATCTCGAACAATGCTTCAATACTGTATCAAAAGTGTCAGGGGCAAATATAGCCGATTGGATGTTGGGGGTGATAAGATAAGCTTGGCTGGTCGCATTCAAAACATCAACGACTCAACAACGCATTATTCCATCAACTTCGATTCATCGTACTTCATTATAGACTCATGACTGCCCATTTCCAAGGTCTCGTGTACCTATTCTCGACTGGTTAGGAAAAGTACCGGGGGGCGCTTGTATCTACTACATGGACACTCGCTCTTTCCAATAGTGACCTTAATTGCCCAGGCTCTTTCCGTATTGCCAGACAAAGATGGCCGACTCAAAGTATCAGCCAGTGCCACACCATGACACTTCCGACTCACCGGCCATCTCAGCAGAGCAGAATGTTCTGACTACTCCGCATCATCGGACCCGACATCAATCAAACCTTCTCGACGCATCTGACCTCTCCTCTCAAGTAGACACTGATACCGAAAATGACATGATGGACCTCGACGAAGAGGATGGCGTAGACGAGACCGTCATGGCCCCTTTGAACCGTCGAGCTAGCCGTGGCAGCAGCAGCAGTACAAAGCGCCGTCGACTCTCTCGAAATCGCCCCTCAACGAATTCCACGTTTCGCAGATGGCTACCTATGCTGAAAATGTCTATTGTTCGACATCGGCTTGCGCTCGTTGCGGCGGCGGGGCTTATCTTTATCTTTTTGCCTTTGATTGCTTATCAACGCAGTATCAGGAATTTCTTTTGGGCAGACCAGATTTACGTATGTCTCCCCTTGGCCTGCTTTGTCCCTGCAATTGGGTTCTGACAGGGTGATAAGGAATCTCCGCCGTGGTACCCGACGCCGAGAGGCGGGACGTCGGAGACGTGGGCGCATAGTTATCGGAAAGCAAAGACGATGGTGCAGAATATGACGCTGCTGGAGAAGGTTAATGTCACGACTGGGGTGGGTTGGTCGATGGGGTTGTGTGTGGGCAACACAGGTTTGTTCTTACTTCTGACTGCTACATGCAAATTTCAGACTGACAGATTGTGAAGGACCTGCGAATGATGCCGGCTTCCCTTCCCTCTGTCTGCAGGACGGTCCCTTGGGTATCCGCTTTGCCGACCATATCACTGCTTTTCCGGCTGGTCTGACGACCGCTGCAACATGGAACCGATCACTGATTGAAGAACGCGGCTATCTACTAGGCATCGAGGCTCGTGGAAAAGGCGTGAATGTGCTCTTAGGACCGTCTATGGGTCCTTTGGGAATCGCGCCTGCTGGTGGTCGAAATTGGGAAGGCTTCTCTCCCGATCCTGTTCTCAGCGCAGTCGCAGCTGCAGATACAATTCGAGGCATTCAGCGGACAGGCGTAATGGCGACGGCGAAACATTTCGTCCTGAATGAACAAGAACATTTCCGTCAGGGCCGTGAATGGATTATACCAGACGCGATATCTTCGAACATCGATGATCGGGCTCTACATGAGATTTTTATTTGGCCTTTTGCAGAAAGCATTCGCGCCAATGTGGCCAGTGTCATGTGCTCGTATCAAATGGTCAATAACTCATATGCTTGTGGCAATAGCAAGCTTTTGAATGGGATTTTGAAGGACGAGCTTGGGTTTCAAGGCTTTGTTCAGTCGGACTGGCTTGCGCAGCGGTCAGGAGTGATTAGTGCTCTCGCAGGGCTTGATATGTCTATGCCTGGAGACGGTACTACGTGGGCGGATGGCAAATCGTTTTGGGGTAAGCAATTGACGATCGCCGTCCTCAATGGTACAATGCCCATGGAACGTCTCAACGATATGGTGACACGCATCGTGGCAGCATGGTATCAGCTGGGACAAAACGAGCCTGGAAATAACCCGACCTCTCCCAACTTTTCCTCATGGACCAACGAAGAGTATGGCCATCTGTATGAAGGCTCGGGCGATCCGGCTACTGGCAGAGTCAATGACTTTGTTGATGTGCAAGGTAGCGGCGAGAATGCCCATAGCATTACAGCTCGACGGGTTGCCGCTGAAGGAACTGTGGTTGTGAAGAACGAAGACGAGATTCTTCCTCTGAGCCCACAAGGGCCTAGTCCTCACAGCAAAAAGTTTCGCGTTGGTGTTTTTGGGGAAGACGCAGGTCCGGGCAAGGGGCCTAATTTCTGTGTCGATCGAAGCTGTAATCAAGGCACTTTGGCGTCTGGTTGGGGCAGTGGTGCCGTAGAGTTCCCGTATCTGGTCACACCGATTGATGCATTGAAACAATCTTTTGACGAGACGAAAGTCGAATTTCAAGGATACCCGACCGACAAATACGAGGACCAGAATCTGGATAATCACGACCTGTGCATTGTGTTTGCCAACTCGGACTCTGGCGAAGGATATTTGAGATGGGACGACGTTAATGCAGACCGGAACAATTTATTCCTTCAGAAGCAGGGCGATGGCTATATCCAACGAGTTGCGAACAACTGCGGTGGAGATGACGGAGTCACTATCGTCGTGATCCACGCCGTTGGTCCTGTGGTGTTGGAATCCTGGATCGAGCATCCGCGCATCAAGGCTGTTGTTCTTGCCCATCTTCCTGGTGAAGAAAGCGGGAATGCGCTGGCAGATGTCTTATTTGGTAGGGTTGACGGTGGACGACTTCCATATACTGTCGGTAAAAGCCTCGAAGACTACGGTCCCAGTGCGCAGATACTCTACTTTCCAAACGCCTTGGTCCCGCAAGTGAACTACACGGATGGGCTCTTTATTGACTATCGGTACTTTGACAGACATAACATTACCCCCCGATTCGAGTTTGGCTACGGCTTGTCCTATACGACTTTTGAATATTCTGACCTTGTCATATCGCCAGTAAGAGAGAAGTCACCTTTACCGTCGCCTCGACCGAGAGACCCTGTCTCTCCGCCTGACTATAGCGGGCAGACGCCAGATGCGAAGTCTGCATTGTTTCCCACGGGGTTCCGAGCATTAAACAAGTATATTTACCCGTACCTCTCCGATCTATCCGAGATCAAGCAGAGACACTTCAATTTCCCCAAAGGCTACAAGGAGAAATCCACCTTGTCCCCTGCTGGCGGAGGCGAGGGCGGCAACCCGTCGTTATACGAGACATTTGTCGTCGTCACTGCCAATGTCACCAACACCGGCCCTCGAACCGGACAAGAGGTGGTGCAATTGTATGTCTCTTTTCCAAATGACGTCAAAGACGACGATGTCACCTTTAGCGACTACATTGAGTTTCCTGTGCGGGTTCTACGCGGCTTCGACAAGGTGGAGTTGGCGCCGGGCGAGACGACGAAGGTTGAGCTAGCTTTGACTCGTAAGGATTTGAGCTACTGGAGCACGCGTCGGCAGAATTGGGTGATGCCGGTGACGGGCCAGTTCACGATTGCCCTGGGGAATAGCTCCAGGACTATGCTCCTAGGGGGCACATATTAATATTCATCACTTTTAAGAACTTAATACACTATGTATTCTTTTTCCCGCGTCGCAGTGGTTTCAACTTTCAAGTACGTAAATAAGTCTGAGCAGAATTGATCCCGGGGAGTTTTGAGTGTCTCGACCGAGCCTTCCGGACTATTCGGCCTAAGCTCGGTACAGCTTAGCCAATGGGCTAGCCTGTATACAGATTAGCGTTATACAATTTTTGACTCTTTATGGCAAGTTTGGGACTAGCATCTGTTAGTAAGCAGTCCGTGATTGGCGCGGCTCACGTGGCGTCTCAAAAAAAACCTTGGAACAGACAGACTCCGCGAACGCACAAGTTCTAGACTCAACCATAGTACGTTCCTAACTTCCTATGCACTCCAGAGTCCAGACTAGCCGTCGTCCCCCTCGAGCTGAGGGCCAGACAAGAGCAGGAAAAGGATGGCCTTTGACACTGACAGCACCTTGTCCCCAGTTCCATCCAATCACTCGTGCTCGACGGGAGGGGAACGCCGTTTTTCTTCCCTTTGCCTCCCTTGTGTTCTCTGCTGAGACTCTGACACGCCAAACCAGAGCATAAAACTGGGCAGGCCAACTTTATTGCTCGTAACTACCACGCTTGTTGATTTAGCATTCATTCTCTACATGATTCACGCTGCCCGTTTCTTGTCAGATTGTTTTCCCTGACTATCATGTCTTGCTTGGCGTGATCAGTACCACCGCTGCAGCTGAAGTCGTTCGTCCATTCGTTTTAGTTGTGGTTCTCATTCGATCCCTCTCTCTCTTTTTTTTTTTTTTTTAATCGTTACCTTTTTGGCAGTCGCTCTATCCGAAGTCGGTAGAGACCGGACGGGCGATCACTGATCATCTCCTCAATATTCAGCCTATCCTGTTCAAGACGATCACTTTGGGAAGGAATGTATCGATAAGGAGCGGGCATTGTACTATTTATCTCTGACTTGTTGATCAAAAGTCAAGCGCATGAGGATCCCGATTGCGTTGCAGCTGGGGCTGCTGGTGCTTGTCACTTCGTTGGTGGGATTGATGGTGATATCGATTGCGACGGTGAGTTCAACCATCGCGCTGAGAGCGAACGATCAAAGACTGATTCATGTTACCAGTGGGAAAACAATTATAAATTTGTGACGGGTGTCAAGTATGTCATTTAGTGATTGTTTGTTGATGATGTTGTTTATTAATCCTCCCAGATCCCAAGGCCTCGTCCTCGCCGCCTCTCTCAAAGCCGGCCAAGTCGCCTCCAACATCGCCCTCATCGAAGCCAATTGCCAAACCGTCACAACCCGGATCCTCATCCAATCTGCGCTCCGACGGTTTTATCAGGGAAATCACACCGACGCCAATTGGGTCACAGCTACTACCGACGTGCAATCTGCTTTAGGGACCGGTGGTTATGTGTCGCTGTATCAGGCCAAGATTTTTTCGCGGAATGAGGGCGGAAATTCAAGTGGACTGCTAAATGTGACGACCAATTCGTTGACAGAGAGCATCGAATTGCCGTACAGCTATGATAATGGAACTGTAAGTACCATGCGTCTGGAGTCTGGTCTGTTTGTGGCTAATTGATGATGCAGTCCGTTATACTCGGCGACTCCGGTCTGGGGTATCCTCCATCCCTCTATCCAAATCTGACTTATGTCGTCGATGACGGCGTGGATCCGACCAATGCGACGAGTGAACAAGCGACGGCGTATGCTTTCCCTGACTTTCCGATCAATAGAACCTCTGCGCTACTCCTTGGGCCTCTGTATGTCAACACCAGTTTTTCGATGATTTCGATCACGCTGCCGATCATAAACAATACGTCCAATACGGATATCCTGGGATATATGACGTGAGTACTCCTGTCCCGTCTTTCGACTCCTGTAAGCTGACTGTAGTAGGGTTGTTGCGAATGCCGAAAGTATACAATCTACACTTGCGGACAACAATGGACTCGATACATCCGCATCAGTACTGCTCGTCGGCCCTTCGACGGCTGATAACATGTTCAATGGCGACGCAAGAGCAGCGACACGCACCAGCCCGGAGACTAACAAAACCGCACTTCAAGAAGCTCAAGCTCGTTACGTCTTTACGCCAGAGCTTCTTTCCGGCTTCGCGGACCGGCATAGTGATTACCGCGCTACGCAAAGCACGTTTCCGCTCGCCAAGTATCCGGCCGTTCTCGACGCATTGCAGACGCCGAGGTCAACAAATGATAATTCTAGTAGTGATCTTGATACTACGAACGAGCAGGGATACCGTGTTGCCGTGGGGGTTGCCAGGCCTCAGTCCACCCTGGTGGATTGGGTGCTTGTAATCGAGGAAACTCACACGCAAGCCTTTGCTCCGGTGTCAGAGCTACGCAAAATTATTCTTGCGTGCGTGTTTGGTACGGCTGGATTCATTGCGATCGCGATTATCCCATTGGCACATTACAGTGTAACGCCAATCAGGAAACTCAAATCCGCGACGGAGAAATCGATTCATCCATCGCCGTATCATCATCATCATTATGACGAGCACACCGACACCAATGGACGTCCCACGTTGGAAGCGCTCAATGCACAATCCGAAAAAGGAGGTATATTGGGAGCGTTCTCGAAATTCGTCAATGGTCGTTGGGGGCTGTCGCAGGGCACAGCAAGCGAAGACGGCCGGTCAAAGACATTCAAGGTCCCTGGCAAAGTGAAGGAATCGAAACATATCGTTACGGACGAATTGACCGAGCTGACGAGCACCTTTAACGAAATGGCGGACGAATTGATGATCCAGTACACCAGACTGGAGGAACGTGTCGCGGAAAGAACGCGCGAACTCGAAATTAGCAAAAAGGCCGCTGAGACAGCCAACGAGAGCAAGACTCTGTTTATTGCCAATATTTCGCATGAATTGAAGACGCCGCTCAATGGTATTCTGGGCATGTGTGCTGTTTGCATGGGTGAGGACGATTTGCCGAGGATCAAGAAATCTCTCAAAGTGGTGTACAAGTCTGGCGATTTGTTGCTGCATTTGCTGAACGATTTGTTGACTTTCAGCAAGAACGAGATTGATTCGGCCATTCGCCTAGACGAAAAGGAGTTCAATCTAGCGGATATCAAGTCGCAAGTCTTGACTATCTTCGAGAAGCAAGTCATTGAAAAGCATGTTCATTTTACGGTCAAGTTTATCGGCGCAGCGCCTGCAACGGAAACAATCATCATCAACGATGAAAAGCAGGCACTTGCGATGGCTTCCACATCGACATCGCATGCACATGGTCCACCAGGCACGGCTCGGATGAAAGATATGATTCTGTGGGGTGATCAACATCGTATCCTACAAGTTCTCATCAACCTGGTCAGCAACAGTCTCAAATTCACACCGGAAGGTGGCCGCGTTGAAGTTCGCATCAAATGTTTGGGCGACTACGAAAAGCCAGAGGGTAGTACCAAAGTTTCCTTTGACTCGAGGTCTAACTCACAAATGCGGTCGAGAACCCCGTCGTTCCAGTCTAGAGATACGCAAATCGGCAGCAGCGTCGCTGGTAGCACTTTTGATCACCACTATCGCGACCGAGATGTACCTGTCAATTATCGAACGTTGGCGTTTAGCTTTGAAGTTGAAGATACCGGCCCCGGTATTCCAGAGCATCTGCAGCAGCGAGTCTTCGAGCCGTTTATGCAGGGGGACTTGGGTTTGAACAGGAAATATGGAGGCACAGGTTTGGGTCTAAGTATTTGTTCACAATTATCCCGCCTCATGGGCGGCAAAATCCATCTCGACAGTACTGAAGGCAAGGGATCGACGTTCAGGGTTGATATACCCTTGAAGTACTTGAAAGAGATGGCACCTAGCACGCGCAGCTCCAGTACAGCATCACGACCGCCGAGTGAAATCATCTCTCTTGACGAGGCAGCAAATATCAATCGAACATCAGGCGCCAACAGTCCTGTCGTCAAACCCGTCGAGACTCAAGATCTGCAGCCCCGTCTAGTCGGTCTAAGTCAGCCCTTCTTCGCAGCGGCGCCCCCATCATCGCCACCAATAAACAACACCAACACCACTCACAGCACCACCGCCAACCCTTCCTCCGACGCAAAACGCCCACCCTTCAAATCGCCTCTGTCTGGAACAAACAAGAACAACGACAACAACAGCGCAAGCACAAAAATCCGCGTCCTCGTCGCCGAAGACAACGCTGTGAACCAAGAAGTTGTCCTGCGCATGCTCAAGCTCGAGGATATTTACGACGTCACCGTCGCCAAGGACGGGCAAGAAGCCTACGACACCGTGAAAGCGACCATGTCGGAAGGCAACAAATTCGATCTGATCTTTATGGATATCCAGATGCCGAATCTCGATGGGCTGGAGAGTACGCGACTGATCCGGCAGATGGGATATTCCGCACCCATCGTGGCGCTGAGCGCGTTTGCGGAGGAGAGTAACATTAAGGATTGCATGGAGAGTGGCATGGACATGTTTTTGAGTAAACCCATTCGTCGGCCAGCTCTGAAACAGGTGTTAAAAAAGTTTGCGACGATTGTAGAGGAAGATGGCGAAGCCTCTTGATCTATCACATTCCCTTGACGTATCTCTTTTTTTTTTTGGTCATATCACTGCATGGCACTGCGTTCTTTCTTCTTTGGGTTATTCTCGGGGTTTGCATACGAGGATGGTTGGATGGCGTCTGCATGGAGTTTGGGATGGATCACTAACTGGACAGAGTCCATTACGTTGCATTTGGTGTATTTAATTTATCTGTTGTGTCTATTCTATTCATTGTAAATGTCAACATCTCTCAATTCATTGGGTAGAAATCAACCGTCATTACTGGTCATGCTGCTAGTACTATACAGCTTCTTGATTAGAACGTGCAGCAACCAATCTATGATTGATGGTTGTTGGAAACCATGATAATGTATGGTCAGCTAGGATGAGTCACAGACTCGCAATTCAAATGAGTAAGAAACGGGAGAAGCACAAAATAGGACGTAAAACCTCTTTCGGATAAACATATTTCTAAAATATAAGTACAGTTCAGTTACTCGCGATATCCGTAGACCCAATCTCTCCAGCTCATGTCGGTTCAATCATCTGTGGCCGACTGACCAGTCCCGTTCCCGTTCCCATTTTCAAGGGAGTCTAGTCTATTGGATCTGCGTACACAAATGGTAGGGTTGATTCAAGGTCCGATTTCGAATATCCCGTTTACTCTTCAGGTATATGCCATTGGTGTCACATCGTCGGAACCAAAACAAAAAGAAAAAGTACAGTCTAAAGAGTCTGCTTGACGAGTGTCGTTATCTTTTCTTCAATCTCTTTATCCGTCAGGCCTGTTGCAACATAAATCCAATTAGCACCTCCCACATGTCCGTGATCATAGCATGGTTATGTATGCGTACCGGATAGTAATTCCTGCTTCTCCTTTCCAAACTCTGTATCTCCCGCAATGTGTATATTAGCCACTCCTTCTTATTTCTCGATGTGTCCCACTGTGGAATGGGAGGGGAAGAGACGCACCATATCTCGCAAAAACTCGAGGCTCAGTTCCCGAGGCCTCACGGATCAAGATCGGGATGTAGGGGTTGTTCTTCTTCATAGTCGGGTATGCACGGTTGAGAAAGGATCTATCATTCATCCCGACCGTCGTTAGTTGGGTCATTGTCCAGAGCGAGACGAAGGGTTGGGCATGTACCGCGTGGCATCGCTGTGGGTTGAGGTCTGGCAGAAGAGGAACCGGAGTTCTTTGATGGATTTGTTGAAGGCGTATTTGGCGGACATCTTGCTCCTCAATCTCAATTTGCTGCCGACAGAAAGGTGGTTGGGGAGGAGAGGCGAGGATCAACTGGTTGTCAATTGCAGTAGAGCTTGATTGTCGTTTCTGGTGATGTTGACGAGAGGTTGCAAGTGAAGTTCTGTCCGTCAACCAATCAGAGGGGCTATGATTACATCAGCGGATCTAACGCCGCAGTTCCCGAGCCCTGACCAATCAGACGCAAGGAATCGCTGGGGGCCGATGCCGGTGAGAATTGGCAGTTTGAGTGCGGACACTATCGGACTCATTCTCTTCTTACCTGCATCGACAGGACACCAGAAACATTGACGAGGATTCGATCGTGATAAGAGAATACACAGTTGTTATCAATCTCTCCACTCCTTCCACATATTCAATCATCGAGAGTGAGCGTCGAAGTCGACCGCTGGGATACCGCCCCGTCCGACCATTCCCGATCTCCCCAAACCTCATCATCATAATCCGAAACAGTATATCAATAAGACAAAATGTCCTCTCGCGTCGGTCTACGCTTCCTCGCCAACTCGCGCGCTGCGTTCCGTAACTTTCGTCAGAAGGCGAGCAACAACAAGGGCTTCCGATTCTCGAGTACGGATGCCAGCGCTACCGGCGCCGCCCAGTCACAGAATGCTTTTCAAAGGATGTGGAATAGTCCCGTTGGTATCAAGACTGTCCACTTTTGGTACGTCAATGACTCGGATTTACCTCTAATCTTCGGGAAGAATGGTTGAAAGCTAATTGACTGGTGGTAAAGGGCTCCCGTCATGAAGGTATGAATCTTGATCTCCAGCAATAATCAATATCGAAAGGTTCGTTTTTATCTAATATGCCTTCAGTGGTCCCTCGTCATCGCAGGCATCTCCGACCTTGCACGTCCCGCCGAAAAGCTCTCCCTGACCCAAAACCTCGCTCTCGTTGCAACCGGCACAATCTGGACCCGGTGGTGTTTCATCATTACCCCCAAGAACATGCTGTACGCTTCTTCCTTTCTTCTCTTTTTCACTGGGGCCATGCTGACTGTAGAAGCCTTGCCGCCGTTAACTTCTTCCTCGCCTTAACCGGTACCGCACAAGTAACCAGGATATTTCTCTGGCGCCGAAGCCAGGAAGGTTCGGCTAAAGAAGCTGCCAAGGATCTGGCTGCTGACGCTGCCGAAGGCGCGAAGCTCGTTACTGAGGGTGCAAAGGGAGCTGTCAAGGCTACCGAGGAGAAGGTCAAGTCCTCCTAATTGTTTATAGGTACTAGGAGAGAGCAGGAAGAGGGTTGATGGATCTTTCTGTAGTAGAGGAGTGGCCGCTCATAGCAAATTACATGTTATTTATATTGGCGTAAGGTTTTCACTAAGTATACACGACTTGAGCTAGGTACGAGAACCAGCAGATCAGATACCCGAGCACTAGGAAGGTACAAAAGGATGTGTGATCAACTCAACAGGGAGTCATCATTCGAGTCCTCGCGGAGCATCTCTCCATCTTCATCAGATCCATCACCTGAAGCCGAAGCAACATCTTTTCCCAGCAATGCCGGAATCCCATGGACAACCTCAAATCCAGCGCATACCTTTTCCAATTGATCTGGCATCGTGTCCTTGATCATCCGAACAACAATCTTATCAAGCATAATATGCGGCTGAAACGGCATGACAAGAGGCGCCTGCGTACACTTACTCGCATCGTCATTATCCTCCTCGTCTTCATCGTCATCCTCGCCCTCCTCGTCTTCAGCCCACGCCGAAGCACTAATCATCGCCATTTCCGCAGCCCTCATCAGCATCACCTGCTTCGTATAAACATGCATCCAGTACGTCTCCGTCTCAATCTGCTCTGTAAACCGCGTGTGCCGCTCTAACGCCTGCCACAACTGGCGAAATGCTTCCGCTCTGTCCGCCAGGATCTCTTCGTGTATGTTCACTCGTCCGAGAGACTCGGAATACCATGTCCCCAGGCGAAAAATGTCCCGCTGCATGACGTCGATTGTCTCCTGCTGGGACCTAATCTTTCGTGCCTGGGCACCTATCGTGCGCGCCTGCGCCAAGACGATGTGGCGTGTGTTGTTGATTATGGAAGCCTGATTGTTCAAATGCCGAGTCAGTACTTGCAGTTCGTCGCAGATATGGTTTGTGGTAGTGACCAGCCGGTCACTCTTCTCGAGAAGGCGGTCATGGTACTTGATGGTTTTGCGATCGAGCTCGAGGAGGCGTTCCTCGAGGCCTTGGAGGTGGTCGCGGTCGATCGTGGAGACGTTGGAGGCGAGGTCTTTGGGGAGCATCATGCATGAGTCCATGGGGCTGTAATGATGTTGGTGTCGTTATATCCTGGGTTGTAGATCAGTATGTGACGGTTTTTTAGAGGTATTTGGATACAGGTCCAAGTAGTAATGGTTACGGTGATATTTATGTGAGATAAGTGAGTCATAACCAAGATATGTAGGGGCAAGTCTTTATGGACAAAGAGATTTCTGGAGTGCCCTGGTGAGGTTGAGATGAATTGAGGGAGTGTGATGTTTGGAAGGAGCACATAGTGCCTTCTCTTTGCGGAAGGTACAGCGTTCATAGATCATTGAAGAACTTGATTCAGATTGTCACTCTATTTAAACATGTATAAGAAAAGAACTCCTCAGGATCGCTACTCATCGAATGAACAATCCTCTATGCATGTCATGATAATGGCCCCTTTCTAGCAGTGCGCTACCTAGAAAGATTAGATATATTGCCAAGCAGGGATATCTCCCGTATACGCAGGTGCCGCAGCATCAAATCCCAAACAATCCCCAACGTTGCCGGTTGGCACTGTCGCCTCCGGGAAAGCGGCAAAGACCTCCCACTTGGTCGCATTGGTAGCATCATCAGGGCAGGCCATGAAGCCCGTAGCACCGAAGGCAGTGGTTGAGTAGGTGCCGAACTGTGTACCGTTGGTGTAAGTGAAGGGTCCTAGGGCAGAGCCAGCGGGAATATTGGCGGAATGAGCCTGGGTAAAGGCCAGAGCGCCGGAGGGGTCGACGTAGATTTGTTGGCCGCCAGGGACTTCGACATCCTTTGTGCGCGTCAGCATGCTTATTCACCTTACAGTATAGGGAGGGGATGTACCAAAGCATTGGTATTGGCCAGGACGGTTTCATTGCCGGGAGGGCATGGGTCGACCACCTCGGAGGGACAGTAGGTAGCCGTTGGGCCTCCAACCCAGAATCTTTCGCCCTCGGCATTGACAGGTTGGAGATGAATCGGAGATGCAGAGCGGAGAGCCATGAGGCTGAACGGTCCCGAAGAACCGTCACGTTTCTGTGAGGTCGGGAGTGCCGTTGCACATGTAGCCAGGATGGCAGGGGTGAGGATCGAAGTGAACTTCATTTTGACGAGGAACGAGTTTCTCAGATATGCAGCAATATGTAGCGAAAGATTGACTTTGCAGGAAAGAAGATAATTGTTGTAAACAAGCTGATTCTTTGCGTTGATGCGATAATGACCAGCTGACTGCGAGGGGACTTAGGGCTTTTTATACATAAACGCCCAGCTTAAGAGCACAGCATCCATCATTCCAACGGCGCATGGATTCTTCGGCTGTGTGATACGAGTTCTTCAGCCTGAATAGGGAACTGCTCTAAGCAGAAATCAGAAAGTGAGACATACAGTGACGCAATAGTATATACATAGTACAATTATCCACCACGTTCACAATAACAACGCACTCGATCAGCGACTGCCAAGCGCAAGACATCCAATTCGCCTTTAGGATTGTATACCTGCTAAGAAGTTAAAAAATTAGCAGTAGAAAAGGATCAAAAAGAAAGGCGGAGCATCCAATCATAGTAAAGAACGAAAAACATTGGGACGGCGATCACTCCACTAATCCCATATATCTAAGACATGTTGACTACAGATCACCCAGTTGCGGCTCATTCTCAGTATCGGGCGTATGTAAATATGCATTTGCCGAGGGTGCGATGAATGTAACCTGTCTATACCATCGTGCCTGGGAGGTTTGGCTATGATCAGGAATTTCCCTTTCCAGCTGGAGCCCTGAAATCGCCATCACAGTGGGACTCACTCTCTCGAGAGATGTGAGAACAAAGTACATCATGGAGGAGTCAAAACTAGTTTGAGGAGGTTTCTCGTGTTTGTGGAACAGTGAGACTCCCACAATCGCATGATTCCAAAGGATATGTATCGTTCGCCACTGTATGAGCCGAGTGTAGTCAAGCAGGTTACTAAAATTCAACGTTGCACCGTAGAAGAACCTGTATGAAGGTCACCTTAAACATGCCACTATTCACTACGTACGAGCGCTCTCTCTGTACGTACAATGCTTACTTAGGTGGAACGAGAATGAGCGGTATACAGCAAGGACTCTGAAGAATGTACATGGGACCAGCCATTTCCCAGCTCAAAGCTCGACCGATACGGCCGCGTCGGTATTGGCCACTTTCCTCAGTCTCCACGTGTTCATCAAGTCCAAGACAATGTTTCTATTTTTGTTTTTGTCTTCGACTTCACCTTGAGCTCTGCATGTTGTACATGTTTTGGCCGTCCGGATCTGATTGAACGCGTGAGCATGCGGGACTTTCGGAGATGGACATCATCGCCTTCATCTCATTTACTCGATGATCAGGTACTGCTCAGGCACCGAGGGCGCGTAGACATGCATTGCTGGCTCTTATTAGATGCACTTACATTCAGTCGCCTAAGTCAATCATTCAGAGTCCGGATTCGAGCTGTGAAGGAGTTAAGAGTATGAGATTCGTAACCATATAATACATTTTGATAGAAAATACACGCATCGAAAGATCATTTCTGACCCTCCTTTACACAGAATTACCGTGAAAAGGTTAGATATATCACTTCTCGCCCTGCAATTCCCTCCTCATCTCCTCCCTCTGTATCCTCTCTTCCTCCTTCGATCTCGTCGACGCCGACGATGACGCCGACGCCGTAGATGTCGTAGGCGCTTGTCCCTTGAGTCTCGCGGCCTCTTCTTCTTTCACGGCGAACCAGACTATATCCGATACATCAATTCCTTGCTCATATGGCCAGTGCAATCACCAAGGGGAGGGGGGGGGCTGCCGTACTAGATTTATCAGACTTGGACCACTCCTTCAACTTGTTCACGTATTCACTGTACTCCTTCTCCTGACGATCGCGATTCTCGAGCGCGGCTTTCTTGAGATCGGGGCTGTATCTCTGTTTGTTGTTGTGTCTCAGTATCCGTCCGATTGGGGCTTAGAATGAGCTTGGGAGAGCTTACGCTGAATAGTTCCTCGTCTGACGGTCGAATCGATTGCACGAAGAGCGGTCCTCCCACGGCGACGACAGCGCCTCTATACACACGCCGCGTGGATCTGATTAGTAGACTGCTCTCTCCTCTCCTTCAGGACACCTCGGTAGAGCGCAGCAGAACTTACGCCACAAGCATCTTGAGCCATTTTCCTGAGGACATCTTGTCGATGTAAAACTGCCGGATTGCACCGGTTCACGGTTACGATTTTCCAGAATATATATGAGTACTTCGCAAAATACAACTGACTCAGACAGTCCTGCTGTTCTGGTGGTGAAGTATGAGCAATCGAATTGTTCAAGGTCTGGTTAGCAATGCCATTTCGGCGCGGAGAAGAATGGCTCGCTAGCCACATCTCCGGCAATTGGGGGGCCGTGGCGCAGCATTATGTGGCTGACTACAATCACTAATTGCCCATCTTTTTACTACTTCTTTACAGCTTCAATCTTGACGCAAATATCAACTTTGCTTTAGTTGCTATAATACAGTTCGTTTCAAAATGACACTTCGGACAGCAAGAAGACTTGTATATGCGACTAATAGCAAGATATCGACAGCAACAACATTGAAGCTTCCAAGATTATCACACAAGTGCAGAAACTTATAAGCAACATGAATTAATATAAAGGATTCAAAAATGTCCACTATCATTCAGAGACTTCAAGAGAAAAGAAACAAACGCCATCCCAGTCTATATGAGTTGCAATAAAAACCATGCGTCAATACCTCTATCATGAAACAATGTATCTTTCATCAAGAATCGTCACAAAGATTTGGGGGGAAAAAAAAAGCATAAACATAGAAAGAATCAAATTTTATGTGCCATCGAGCATGAGCATAATCATTTATTCTTCATCATCGGTATCGACAGGCTTGGGTGTACCCTTGGGCGAATTAAGCCACTCGATATGACGGAGTCGACGACGAGCTTCGCGCTCCTTCATTTGTGCGCGGGTGAGCTTCTTCTTCTTTCTGGCCTTGAACTTGAGTTCACCGGTATCCTCGGCGCCGGAGTTGACGGCTGACGGTGCGGCGCTGGATACAACAGAACTGGCCACGGTGCTGGGCACAGTGCTGTTGGGTGCAGGTGAGCCGGGCTGGCTGTCTTCGAAACGGTCGGCTGCCACGGCTGTGCTGGTACGGTGGGTGACGCGACCGTCAGCAATGTGAATTTGCTCAGGGCACAGGGCGCCGACGAATTCCTCGTTGTGAGAAATCATCACTACACCACCCTTGTAGTCGCGGATGGCGACGGCCAAACCTCCGAGTGAGTCCCGGTCCAAGAAATTAGTAGGCTCGTCGAGAACCAACAAGTGAGGATTGTTCCACATAGCACCGGCCAAGACGACCTTGACTTTTTGACCACCAGACAGACCAGAAATTTGGTTGTGGTTGGCAATTTCAGGGTCAAGGCCGACGTCCTCAAAGTGCTTGGCGATGACCTTGGGTTCGAGGATACGATAACCGAGACCTTCACGAGAAGCTTCGTGATCGTCGAATTCTTGAACCAGCTTAGAAAAGCCCAATTCGGTCAACGTCTCGCGAGAAATCATGGTGTTGAATTTCGGAAGCAGTCCGACCCACTTGACTTCATACTGGAACGACTTCTTCCATTTTTGTCGACCCATGAGAGCCTCAATGCGTCGAGGGCCTTGACCGCTTCCAAGGTCAACGGGCTTCTCCATCTGCTCACGTTCTTCAGCGGTCAAGATACGAGTCTGCTTAAGGTACACCTCGCGATCATCACCGTTGGCGTAACGCCATTGCAAGTACTGGTTGGGTGTCTTTTCGAGATGCATCTCGACGTGCTCAAGCGCGTGCTGCTTGATGTATCCGATACGAAGGTTAGGGTGTTTCTCAACACGTCCAGTCTGAGGAACAGTCTCTCCGGTCAAGAGCTTGATAAAGGTTGACTTTCCGGCACCATTGCCACCGATAATGGCGGTACGAGAGGAGAGGGACAGTGTGATGTTGGCATCCGATATAGAAGGTTTGCTGGCTCCAGGGTATGTGTATGTGCAGTTGGTCATACGGAGGATGGCTTTGGTTTGTGACTTGATACCAGTCAAGATACCAGGAGCAGGGAACTTGAATTGGACGTTGGAAGCAGAGAGAGTGTAGTAACTCTTGCCCTCTGGCTTGACCTTGACAAAGTCCGCAAGGTTACCTTTGTAGCATACGAGTTTCTTACTCTCATAATGGTAAATATCCGTGCAGACTTCATCCAGAAAGCCGGAGTCGTGACTGACGATCAGACTGGTGATGTCGGTGTGGGCCTTGAGGTACTCTTGAAGCCATTTGACGTTGGCAACGTCGAGATGGTTAGTCGGTTCATCAAGTAAGAGAACGTCGGCCTTCATTAGCATAGCACGAGCGAGAGCGAGCTTCATCTTCCAACCACCAGAAAGCGATCCGACCTTCTGTGACTGGCGACCTTCGGGGCCAGCGGTGAAACCAAACTCGCTCAACACAGTGGAAATATCTTCCTTGCTGACGTTCTGCAGCTCAGGATCGTGAGCGCAATACTCGAGGATGCTGAGTTCAGCGCTTTCGCCTTGATTATGCTCGACAAAGCAAGTTCGGAGAACCTCCTTGGGCGGGAATCCTTCGAGCTTTCCATTGGCGATACTGCGCATCAAGGTGGATTTTCCGGCACCGTTTCGGCCACAAAGACCGTAGCGGTGTCCCTTCAGAAGGCGAAGATTAGTGTGAGACAATAGAAGCATACCGCCGTAGGCAAGGGAGAAGTCTGCGTTGACGATCTCGACTTCACCATCGTCTTCTTGGACGGGGGCACCGAATCTGCGGTGGTCTTCCTCTACAAAATGCTCCTGAACCTCAGAAGCAACTGCATCATTCTGTCCGTCCTGAACGAAAGTAGAGAGATAAGGTCCAACACATTCGGTGATACGATCAAGCATTCTGACGTTGATATCCTCGCGAACCATATCCGAGATGTACGCCTTGACAAGGTCAAATAATTTGGCTTCGCCTGGCTGGGCTGGTCCGCCGTGAGCAATAATCTTAGCATCTAGAACCTTCAACACATCGTCAGAAGAGGTCTTGACGACAGCTCCGTCTGCGACATTTCCATTATCATCACCCATAGCTTTCTTGATGACGCTCAAGGCTCTGTTAGCCAGTTCGCGCACTTCAGGAAGTGAAGCACGAGCCTCCACAGCCTGCACACCAGGCTTGAGCTTGGGAAGAAAAGTTCTAGCTTCAGTAGGGTCATGGACCAGTTTTGTCAAATTCTCCACAACCACAACGGTTTGACGGAGCACTTCCTGAGAAGTTGTGGGGGTGTTGAGCGATCGCTCCAAAAGAGGAGTCAAAAGAGCGAGGACTGGCGAAGTAACGATAGCAACGAAGGTGGTCTGAGAAAGCGCATGAATGGTCTTTTGCAAGCTCTCCGAGGAAGGCTTCTCCATCGCGGTGATGAGTAGGGGGATACGGGGAATCACGTCTTCATTGGTAATGAGGGTGGTGACAGCGGTCATGGTCTTGACTGCTTGTTTGGCGACTTCGTTCTTCAAATCGTGCATTCCAGACTCGACGACCGGAATGACGTCCTTCAGAGTGTTACCCATCGCCTCACGAAGCAGATCCTTCTGTCGCTCTTCGTCTTTTGTACCAGTGCCAATCTTGGCTTTATTGGCCATTTTCTCCAGCAGCGCATACGCACCTACTGCACCCTGCCATTTGCCCGAGCTTTTGCTGAGGTATCGGAGAACGGCTGGAAGGAGAGCGTTGACGAGCGACTCAGGCTTAAGACCGGAAAAGAGCGCATCGACGGCGTATTGGGCAGCCTCGCGGACCACGGCTCCCTTATCGGCTAGAGCATCCAAAGCGATATTCAAGATACCGCCATCATGAATGAGGAAGATCACCTCGCTGAGGGGGTCTTTCCGGGGAAACAACTCAAAGAAAGCGCCGAGGATGAGCATCGCACTCTCTCTCTTCGATCCATCTTTCTTATCGGTTGCGGCTTTTTTGATTTGAGGGATGATGTTGTAGGCGAGGATTCCGCGATATCCGACGGAGTTGACTAAAAGGTTCGTCAGGGCGTACGAAGCGTCTAGCGACTCTTGCGATGTTTTGGCGGAGAAAATAGTATGGACGAGAGAGGCGACCTCTTCCTCGGTCGGTGGAACGGAGGAGGGAGTTTTGGAGACTGCAATCGGCATGGAAGACATCTCGGGGGATGAAATATGAGGCATCCTATAATATCAAGAAACAAACGCGGGTATATGTGAAATCGTCTGAATCGATGATGCCCGAGACCCCTTAGGCAACTGCTTGCCGGTGCACGCGGCGAAGAGATGTACAAACAGAAAGACTCAAAAACGAGCAAGAAAAAGAAAAAGAGTAGAAAAGAAAAGAAGAATATGAGAATGAAAGCCCTAATAGAAGTCTTGACTCAAGCTTCTGTCCGTGAAAACGGAGAAAGAGGAAGCAGGAGGGGATGAGTATAGGGAAAGAGATAGTAGGAAGAGAGGGAAAAAAATAATAGTAGAGAGGAAACGCGGGGCTGACCCGAGACTTTCCTCGCAAATCTTTTTTATCTTAGCGGCCCATGTGAAAAGATGGATGAAAATAAGTAAAAAAAAAAAAAAATATGCGGTGGCGGTGTCAGGCCAATCAGCGTCTGTGCTGGGCCTGGCTTATCAATCCATTGGATGAGGATGATTAGTTAGTGTATTCCCATGTACCTTTTAGATGGAAAACTACTTCTGATAGTTGTTATGATCGATGTTGAATATATTGAATGAATTGATAACCGCCTCGCTTCTAATGCATACAGGTAAATGACTTATTTTTCTACGGGATTGTACATCATCTTCGGGCGTGCCTAGAAACCTGCTATGTTGTTAGCCAATGTAGACCGACCATCAAGTGGACGCCGAACGTACCCGATTCGGTGTTGCCTTCACCCATACTCTTGCTACTGCTGCTGCCACTCTGAATCGATCCCAGGATACCGTCCATATAGGAAGCGCCGCTCCATTTCTGATGGGTGAGGACATCCACGCCAAGCTCCTTCTCGCGCGATTGCACGAGTCGAACATAAGCAAGCATTCCGTCATCCTTGAAGGCGCGCGAGAGCTCGGTGGTGATGGTGGCGTTGGTGTGAAGACCAGCAAGAGAGATCAATTGGAGGACGAAACTATTCACGAACAGATTAGCGACGAACACTGCCAACATGTTGGGGCAGAATTATGACATACCCATGCTTGGCAATATCCCAGATGAAGGATTTCAAAGTCTCCTCAGTGAATCCCTGAGCCATCCAATTGAACGATGGACTAAGATTGTAGACAAACTTTTTGCCCGGGAAGTGTTTGTGCACATTGGCAGCAAGTGTAGCGGCATTCTCAACATTGGCGTCGCCAGTTTCAACCCAGAGGAGATCAGCATAAGGAGCAAACTCCTTGGCGCGCTTCGTCGCAGCAGGGAAGCCGGCCTTGTAATGGTAGAAGCCCTCACGAGTTCGAGGAACATCGCATGACCAGACAACAGGCTTATCGGTAAGAGAATTGGCGAGATCGCGACGTTTGGTCATGGAGAGATCAGGGTTGGCCTTGACTTGATTCCAGTATGTACTGATTGCATCTTGAGATGCACCTTGAGCTTTCAGATGGGCATCGACAGCTAGGATTGTTAGTCTGTGCTGTGCGAGTAGGAAAAGGGGAAGCTTACCCTCGTCAAGCGTGACAAGCTTATGGCTCTTGACCCACTTGCTCTCAAAAGCATCAATCTCCGCCCCAGAAACACCGTCTGCCTCCATAGCCTGAAGAGTCTCGGCAAGGGGCTCGACATTTTCGGTGACACCAAGAATAAATTCGTGGTCGCGAACATCAACCGCACTACTGATGAGTTTTCCACTTTCTGCATCTGATCGAGCAATCACGAGTGTCTCCGTACCCATCATATCCCACTGGAACCGGGCAGCGACCAAACGGTTGATATGCTCACCAACTGGCACAAGAACTTTGCCAGCCAAATGACCGCATTTCTTCCCGCCGTGTAATTGATCTTCAAAATGCACAGCGGCAGCACCTTTTTCAGCAAAGAGCTTGGCAAGCTTGATTACAGCTGAAAGACCTCCATGGCCCATATCACCATCGGCAACGATCGGTCGCAGGTAGTCCACATATTCAGTCTTGGCTCGTTGTTCCGGACTCAACCTCCGTCGGGCGTCCCAATGTTTTCGGTCATGTAATTGTTGCGCTTTAAACAGTCGTTCCACCTGGTTTGGTACCGTATTGTAGGGATAGTCGCCGAAATCAGGAGATACTTCGTTTGTACTCGTCAACAGAGACGAACATGCCCAGCCGGATATATACAGAATTTCCTGGTTAGGAGCTTGTTGTGTCATTTGTACTGGATCAATAGCGCCCACTAAGAAATACAGTCAGTTCCCGTTTTGCCACGTCAGAAAAGAGCAACTTTACTTGTATGAACTGGGTTTCCTTCCGCAGCCCGTTCGTTCAATACATTAAACAGCTTCCGAGCCATGATTGAGCTTGGATATGTCTGCTGCAGCGCCCCGCGCTTGCTGACGATATCCGCCGCACTGTATGGGCGTTTGATTCCTTCATAACGGGGAGTCTTCCACCACGCCTCTACCTCCTTGACTTGTTCTTCGAACAGCGCATTTTCAGCATCGCCTGCCTTCTCCGCCGTGGACAGTAACTGGAAAGAATCCGAAGGCAGTGATGTGGAGACCGGGGGAATGACGGGCGGTAACGACGAAGACATGCGGATGAAGCTGTAAACTGGAGCTCTGGAGGTGACGATAGCTGAGCGCAAAGGCCGTCGAGGCAGCCGACGCGCGACGTTGCGAAGCATGATAGGATCGATAACAATCGACGAAGTGAGCTTGTATGCTGTTGCTCTTTAGAGGCGCCAATGATCGCAAATATTTCTGGGGTAATGGAGCGTTGAGGTTGTAGGGTTAGCTTATTTGGCTCCGCGGGTGGCGGGTATTCAATGCGAAATCGGAAGAATAGGTTGGTCACCGGTAGAAGCACCAAAACGCACTATGATGATTCGTGCTAGTAGTGGGTAGCGCTTCCCTTGACTTAGGATGATGCTCAATAATAGCAGCAACTTATGATGGCAGGCAACAGAGAACCAGCGATATTCGGTCCGGCGGGTGAGGAGTTTACCATTCCCGTGTATGCGCGGAACATGGGAAGGAAGAGACCTCGGCTCCCCGCGGCCAACCGACGGCAGAATGGGGACCCCCTCCAAATACGCTGATCTGTGGTGCGTGTAATTTATTTCTGTATGGGTATCGCTGTATATATACTGTATGTAACAATACAGCCCGGCATGCAGGCAGCCTGGCTACTGCTTGTGACTTGTCTGGCTGTCGTACCTGCTTCTGCTGAACATTGTTTTTTCTTCTTTCGTCTACTTCTAGCATAATCTGTCTCTCTAGATTATCTTTCTACTACCTCTTCTTGGTCACCGTGATTGGGTTGTGACTTAAGCTATACTTCTTCACTGTGTTCATCTCATCCCCAGATTACCAGACAATACCCCGCATCCCCAGATAAGCTGGTATCTCATATCCGCTATGTTGTCGTCGACCAGAACTGCCCTTCACGGCCTGAAGCTGGCCAAGGTACGTCGAAAGGATATCTGAGAACAGCAATTGGGGGTAGTCTGGATTGATTAACATGGATCACAGGCTTCCTCACGCCCCTTGGTTGTCTTCACTCGCGGCTATGCCACAGCCGAACCAGACCTCAAAGCCACTCTCAAAGAAGTCATCCCCGAGAAGCGAGAACTTCTCAAACAAGTCAAGGCTCGCGGCGACGAGAAAATAGGAGATGTAACAGTCTCCAGTGTTATCGGAGGTATGCGTGGTCTCAAGGCCATGGTTTGGGAGGGATCAGTTCTCGACGCCAACGAAGGAATTCGATTCCATGGCCGCACCATTAAAGACTGCCAAAAGGAGCTTCCCAAGGGACCTTCCGGCACGGAAATGCTTCCCGAAGCCATGTTCTGGCTTTTGTTGACGGGAAAAATCCCCACCACCACACAGATCCGTGCCTTTTCTCGAGAACTGGCCGAGAAGTCGTATCTCCCTCAGCACATTTTGGACTTGTTCAAGTCGTTCCCCAAGGATATGCACCCCATGACTCAACTTTCTGTTGCCGTCGGAGCTCTGAACACCGAATCCAAATTCGCCAAGGCTTACGAAAAGGGCCTCCCCAAGGCTGACTACTGGGAGCCTACTTTCGACGACAGCATTTCGTTGCTGGCCAAGATTCCCCGTGTCGCTGCCCTTGTCTTCCGTCCCAATGAAATTGATGCCGTAGCCAACCAGAAACTTGACGTCAACCAGGATTGGTCCTACAACTTTGCCGAGCTTCTCGGGAAGGGCGGCAAGGAGAACGAGGATTTCCATGATCTTCTCCGTTTGTACCTTGCTCTTCACGGTGACCACGAGGGCGGCAACGTCTCCGCACACGCTACTCACTTGGTCGGTAGCGCGCTGAGCGATCCCTTCCTCAGTTACAGCGCTGGCTTGCTCGGTCTTGCTGGTCCTCTCCACGGTCTTGCCGCTCAAGAAGTGCTCCGCTGGATCCTCGCCATGCAAGATGACATCGGCACCAAGTTCAGCGACCAGGACGTTAAGGACTACCTGTGGAACACTCTCAAGTCTGGTCGTGTCGTTCCTGGTTATGGACACGGAGTTTTGCGTAAACCCGACCCTCGCTTCGAAGCTCTCATGGACTTTGCTTCTACTCGCCCTGACGTGCTCGCCAATCCTGTGTTCCAGCTTGTGAAGAAGAACTCTGAGATTGCCCCAGGCGTCTTGACTGAACACGGAAAGGTATGTCGTCATTAATCTCTTCCAGACGGAATACTAACGAAAGATAGACCAAGAACCCCCACCCTAACGTCGACGCCGCCTCTGGTGTCCTCTTCCACCACTACGGCTTCCAACAGCCTCTCTACTATACGGTCACATTCGGTGTAAGCCGTGCATTGGGTCCTCTAGCCCAGCTCATCTGGAGCCGAGCCTTGGGTCTGCCCATTGAGCGTCCCAAGTCCATCAACCTTTTGGGTCTCATTGGAAAATAAGCCGAGAGCTCCACTACGAAGCCTATATACGACTGATCTAGGGCGCTAGGCGCTGGCCATGTGAATTCCGTAAAAGCGAGGTTGAGCATGTATATGAAAGATCTGATGATTGCCTTGTTTTATTTGATATCGAAACATTTCAGCTATTGGAATGCGTTGCTACAGCTACTTTGAGTACCATAGAGATTTTGATTTTACCCTCACACTTGATCCTTGCGGAGGGATTTCCTCGGACATCAATGTAAAGTACAATTGTCTGGAATCATAGCTTTGCCTCCCTCGAGACAAGCGAATCCCACTCCTTTTGGCCAAACTCAACATATTCATCTGCCCCTGGCACTAGCCACAACAAACGATCATCCGCGCCGTCCGCTTCCTTGGTCCCTTTGAGCGCAGGATCAACGCCTTCCTGTCTTAGTGGCACTTTGTTTTGTTTGTTATTGTGCATACGTCTCGACTCGTTCTGTATCCTCAAAAACACAGGCACCGCATATCGCGGGAGCTGCGAGCGCACAAATCTTGTGAAACCCTTCCAATCAAAGTCCTTTTCTGTAACCGCCAATTCCAGCGCAGCGCAACCGGCTCTGCCCTCGTGATTCGGGACCAGGACACCGTAGACATTCGCCTCCGTGACGCCGGGATACCGACCGACAGTCTCGGCGACCTCGGCCGTAGAGACATTTTCACTCTTCCATCGGTACGTATCACCCAAGCGGTCCATGAAGTACCATCTCCCATCATCTAGACGTCTCAGCGCATCGCCCGACCGGTAGTATAAATCTCCCTTGTGAAACACGTCCTGCGCAAATTTCTTGCTGGTGGCAGCGTCATTTTCCCAATACCCCTGGAACGCTTCTTTGCTCGGAATTGCGACCAGAATCTCACCTCCTTCCTCGTACGGTTGGCGTTTCGCAAAGCCCGTCTTGGGATCCCGCCATATATCGCCCGTCTCATAGTCGATAGCGACGGGGATATATTGCTTGTTGTAGATGAGTCGCAAGAGAGCACCGTGATGGCCCACGGCGCCTGCACTGAACGGTCCACGGTTGACGTTCATCAATGCCAGCATGCCCTCCGTGCTATTGAAAAACTCATTGACTTCCTGCACACCGAATCTCTGCTGAAACTTTTCCCAGATATCTGGCCTGAGTCCATTGCCGAGGATACCATATATCTTGTGGTCCCTATCCCGGGGGGAGGGCGGACTGTTGAGCAAGTAGCGGATCGTTTCGCCCACGTAAATAAACCACGTAGACTCGGAATCGCGGACGTCGTTCCAGAAGTTGCTGGTACTGAATTTGCGTCCTATGGCGACGCTCGTACCACTTATCAGCCGTGCAATGGTCCAGACTGCGCCTGTGCCGTGGTAGAGTGGCATGCAGCAGTACCATCGATCGTTCGTGGGGTTTGTGACGCTTGCGCCGGCGTATAGTCGACTTGTCGTGAATGCGCATCCCTTTGGGAGACCGGTTGTGCCGGATGTGTAGATCAGCATCAAGGGGAACGATTCTTTAACGTGCAGTCTATATTTCTCGTCTGGCGTCGTGGTGGGATATTCAGAAGAGGTGGCTTTGCGCATGACTTCCTGGAGAGACAAGGTCGTGATACCCAACTCGTTTTCCAGCGCGGGCCTTACCGCTTCGATCCGTTCGCGACAAGAGGCGTCATCGTCGACAATCACAAACTTCGCATGCGGCACTTTGATGCAGTGCAGCAATCCGTCTCCGCTCAGGTTATAGTTTATCCCGGCCGGCGCACATCCGATACTCATGAGCGCAAGCCATATGAACAAGAACTCAGGGCTGTTCATCAGATACACCGCCACCAGCTCACCGGGACGAACGCCAAGTGACAAGAAATAATGGCCGAGTTGAGAGACGATGTCGAGCGATTCGCGGTATGTGTAGGTGCGTTCGCGGGACCAGATTGCCTCTTTGTCGGGAAAGGAAAGTGCAGTGTTTTCGAAGAGGAAGAAGTTGCTTAGACGGCCGTTGGCCGCTGTCATCCAGTGAGTCAACTCATGCTGTTCACTTTTCTTTGGGCGATTGGGTTCAGGGCTTTACCGGCTCGTTTCACAGATCTCTCGCCCCGTTTGACGTACCAGATGGCGCTGACGTCCTTGGCGACGTGCCATTTGGCGTTGATGTAGGCTGCTGCTGTGGCCGTGCCTGCAACGGCGGCAGCTACTAGAGGCGCCGAAACTGCTCGGAGAACCTTGTCAGTCTAGTTTTTGAGATGGAAGGACCGGGTTGGTGGTGTTAATTCGATTCGGTCTGGGGTCACATACCTTGGTCCATTCTCGAACACGTTGTTCGCCGAGAGGAGGTATGAGATTTGATATAAAAAGCGTATGTGAGGTTCTAGAGCGATTGGGCCTCACTTGTGTCGAGCATATCACTACTTTTACAACATCCAGATCGAGAAGATTTCGAGTACGTCGTCACGATGAAAGACGAAACGCCCGCCAGCGGGGAGAAACAGGATAAAAGCAGACTAAATAAATTTCCGACATCACCGACGATCCGGCTCGACAATTTCTACCTTTACTACGCGCGTCAAAGGGGGGGGCTGCTTTCAGTTCTGGCAGTCGCAGAGCTATACTTCTGGGGTTAGTGCTTAACAGAGCGGAGTAGCATCCCCGCACCCCCGAGCGGTTTGACCGAGGCTGGTCTACGCCCGTTGACCACTTCTATTGACTGCTAGTATTGTTTGTATTTGGATTAGGGTATCTGCAAGACATACACTTCTGCTGGGATTCTCTTTGAAGATTGGTTTGAACCAAGTTGACCGCGAAACTAAGCTTGGATTCGTGATCCGATAAAAATCACGCTGACATGATTGCCCAATCGGGAAAGTATTCGGTCCAGCGCGTGTGCATCTACTTTTTACTTTAGTCGAGAGGACGTGGAAAAGAGATGGATCTTGCCAAACTGCAAACTAAGTCTGATCTAAAGCGCCAAAATATATTGAACTCTTTCTTGGAGAACCTCCATTGTCCAGTTCGTTGGGGGGAAGAGAAATGCCTCGGTACTTTCGCTCCGGCTATACATACTAAGCGTTGGAGGGATGCCACACTAAACCTGATTGAAGCGCAATGTTTAGTTCTTTATAACCAATAACTCCGAGTTTACATAGATAATCCTAATAGAGGTTTACTCTAGGTACACGGGACACACGTCTTTTTAGTGAGCGAAACAGTCAAGCGTAGTGGGTTCCATCGAAAGTGCCCTTGGCGTATGAGATATACAATACATTCCACCCGTTTTCCAAACCATACGAAAGAGTCACAATGAATCCAATTCGTTGAAAAATCTATAAGAACAAGGAGAACGAACATTTTTGCTGATACATAACATTCAAACCTGGAACCGGAATCGAGGATCATTGACGCCATGGATACCCGCCGATATGAACTGACCATGACCTTCAGCCTGGAGCGAGTCGCGTCTACGATTCTCGTATCGCATCCAGAGGGAGTACGAGGCGCAACAGATCATACACACGCCAGCAGCCACACAGTTTGCAATTAGTGCCGAGGCGTAGCGAGGGGCCTCGTCGGTGAAGAAGATGTTGCTCGAAAGCAACCCAGCCGCATTTCCGATTGGGATCAGCACACCCATGTTGAAAGCGCGAGAGTTGAGATTAGTGATGTTATCTACGGTCCAGGCCGAAAAGAGAACGCTCATGGGGTAAGCCTGTTCAAGTTGTCAAAAGCTCGTTAGTTTCGTTGCACGATGCAGTACGACGGAGCAGTTTCAATGGCGAAAAGAGACATAGAAGAAGCAAGGAGAAACAAAAGGTGACTCACGCCGATGGTGCAGAGGAAGATGGCAAAATACGCGACACCTTTCTGAGATGTAACGTCCACCGTCAAGAGGAGAATATATCCAATAACGCTCAAGGCCAAGACGCAGGTCATGTGGATGCCACGCTCATGGAAATAGTCTGACGATATGCAGACAAGAACTAGGCACACTGCTGCTGTTGCGGCTGGAGCGACAGTGTACTGGATTCGTTGCCGCGTTAGCTTGAAGTGATGTTCTTACTCTCCGAGGAAGAGATTCTTCGTGTGCGTGCAACTTACCAGGTTAGTCTTTACAGTAGAATATCCCAAGCGTGCGACAATAATGGCGAGGAAGTTGGCGTTCGAAGCGAGTAGAACGCCGAAACAGAAGCTGATGACGGCTCGAAGGTATATGTGCCAACTCTTCAGTTCCATCAAGGCTTCTGACCAGTTCATCTGCGGCTGTATTGATTCCAGCGAGTTTCTGAGCAAGCGGGCTGTCCCTGTGGCCTTCTCCCCTTCGCTTAGCCACTTGGTGGTCTGCAGGCTCTTTGGCAGAAAGAACATCAGCGAGCTTCCAACCAGGATCGTCAAGGAACCCTCGATGATGAACAAGTAGGACCAGTCGAAGAGTTTGCCATCAGTTATATGGAAGACCCCATACGCAAGCAAGCCACCAAAGGCAGAAGCAATCACGGAGGCAGCGTAGAAAAGGCCAATGCGGGAAGCAATATCGTCCCGGGTATAGAACGTAGAGAGGTAGACAACGACACTGTACAAGGCAGTCAGCCACGAGTGACATGTACTATCGCATGCTGCAGACTTACGACGGCAAAAAACCTGCTTCAAACATGCCGACAAAGAATCGGCATGCCATCAAGCCCCCAAAATTGTCGACAAAAGCAGTGCATAGTGATGCCAAGCCAAAGCAGACCATCATCAGCGAGAGACTATACTTGGCCGAGAGCATCTTGGTCAACATGGTCCCCACGGGGCCAAAGAGTACGAAGGGAATGTAGTATAGAGTGAGGACCAGATTGTACTGATTCCCAACTAAGCCTATATCGGTCGCTAGGCCTGCTGTTTTCGCATTGCTCAGATTTGATCGATCGAGCGAACTAAAGAATTAGCCAAGCACGGAGAACCGGGCAGGTCACAAAGACCTGTACTTACTTGAACAGGTACGTCAAAGATAGTACAGGGATCAAGTGCAAGTCGCACTTGCGAACGAACGACTTCAGAGCCCCGGGGCTTTCCTCGAGCATCTGACCCTCCGTGGCGGCGTGAGCCTTCTCATCCGCAGACGTAGAATGGATGGGATCTTTCATCATGCTGTCCGTGACTAGGTGATCGGTCATGATTTGCAAGCTGAAGGGTGTGTGGACTGGAGTTCGATTGCAGAATCAAGCAGTCAGCTCTTGGTCGTCAAGTCATTGAGACCCGAGGAAATGAGACCAATATAAGGAGCATTTATACGAGTCTGCATGTTGACCGTGAATAGATATGAATCGCTGATGAAAGCCTATATCCCAAGCTCTGCCCACTACTGAGTCAAGAGAGATAGGCACATTCTGCGCTGGGTGATCGGCTTTTCCGTGCATTCGGGCCCGTGAATCCTTGATAAACCGCCTAGTGGGTCGGTAGGCTGTGCCGATGAACAGCTAATTGACTACGCTTGTTAGTCGTTATAGATAAGCGGAAACTCAAATTCCACGTTTTAAAGGATTCTTCAGAAAGTCGAAACAGAAAGGGGAGGACAAGCACAAAAGTCTCAAGAAGATCTCAAGCTTTCCTGTCTAGAAGCAGAAATGGTATCCTCCGCTTTTGTCGTGCTCGGAGCTGGAGTCATCGGACTCAGCACCGCCCTGGAACTGAAGCAGCGTTTACCGCAGGCCCATGTCACAATAGTCGCCAAACATCTCCCGGGCGATAGGAGTATCGACTATTGCTCTCCCTGGGCTGGGGCCAATTGGCTTTCTACCGCCACAGATAACGGCCCGTTGGAAGAGTACGACGCCGTCACCTATCGCCGATTCCAAGTCCTGGCTGAAAAAGTACCCGAAGCAGCGGTGATCAAGCTGCCTATTCACGCGTTCTTTGATCGTCCGCATGCAGATGCAGGAGTGTACACTCCAGCGACGGGCGAGATCTGGTACGATAAGTTGGTTGGAGGCATCAAATTCCTCCCCGATGCTGCACTGCCTGACGGGAGTTGTTTCGGCATCGAGCTGCCGAGCTTCGTTATCAACACCCAAGGTTATTTGGCATGGTATGGCTCTTCAACTGTTCTGCTATATAACGTTTGGTCCTCTCATCTGATCAAACCAGGTTGATGATACAGTGTCGCAAAGCTGGGATTGTTTTCCGCCGTGCAGCGTACACCGATATCCGTCAGTTATTCAGGGATATTCCAGCCAAGGCGTATTTCAACTGCACAGGACTTGGCTCTTTTTCACTGAAAGGCGTGGAGGATACAAATCTCTATCCAACCAAAGTAAAAAGCTAGCGCTCCTCTTCTGGCGGGCTCCTTCACTGACTCGAGCCTCCAGGGTCAAGTAATGCTCGTGGAGACCCCAAAGACACCGCTGAAGAGAATGTATTTTCGGTCTCCGCGCCGCGTCGATAGCGACACCACGTATGTTTTCCCCCGAAATCCTGGCGAAGGGGTAGTCCTCGGCGGCTGCCGCGTCGATGGCGACTGGAGCGGAGATATCGACCTTGCGTTTGCCGAGGACATCAAGAAGAGATGCTGCGCTCTTGCACCGGAGCTGGGACGACCTGAAGACCTCAAGGTCATTTACCACGCAGTAGGGCTACGGCCGAGCCGGAAGGGAGGCCCGAGGTTGGAAGGCGAGACCATCGATGGTTGCTTCGTAATCCACAACTATGGTGCTTCTGGAGCTGGCTATCAGGCTTCATGGTAAGTTAGCTTTCTTTCACGCATCCATTTTGGACTTCGTAACTGACGAGACCGTCTTCAGGGGTATGGCTAGCGCCGCGGTTGATATCGGTCTAGGTCGGGAGAAATCAGTGTTATAGAAAGAGATATAGCCGGAAAAGGCGTTGCTTTATGCTCATACAATCAATGAATCCTGGCTTGGGACTTTGGAGCTTATATCGAGAGATTGCTTTTAGTGAGATGCTTATATTGAGATGCTTATTGATCGGTTCTAACCACTAATACAGCTTCCACACCATCTCATACAGATATGTACAGTCTTCTACGGTAGACAAATGATGAATGCTTATATGAAGAAAATGCAGTGTTAGCATTGCGTACCTACATTTATTTTGTTGGATCATCATGACTAACTTAGCATGTGCTATCATCGAGTGTTTTGTATAACGGAGTGGTACTGTACTAAGGCAACCGAGTCATGGATCATGACTAGAAATCCGAGATAGTAATAGCGATTTTGATGCCATGAAATTGCACGAGGAGCTCTACGGTGATGTAGTGAGGTGAGATCCAACGCATAGCGGAGTGTAAGACCCTTTCACGTCGCAGGATCCGGCAAGTGGCCTATAGTAATGTCTAGGATTGGAGAGCAGCAATCAAGTACCTGACGAGGACGACGACGACGACGATGGTTGAAAATTTGAGATGAAACGGTACACATAGAAAGCACATGATTTGCCTCATTGTCTCAGATGTCAAAGATGTTAACCTGAACTTTCTTTCGAATGCTGTGAAGATAAACCATCCGCAGCGCAAGACAGGCGATACAAAAGTACCTGACTTGCCCGTTTGAGATGGACGACAAAGAAGCAAAACGAAAGAATCGGTCTATACCATTGGATCTCAAAGTCAAGTACTTAGAGAGGATAAGCTTCCTCAAGTAGGCTCTCGAACCTCAGATCAGCAAGGATGTCTCCGGCGAATTCATGGTTGTCAGCGGATAAAATATTGAAGCTTAGTGAGTTGTTACCCGAATACATCTCACGCAGTAGCGCTTGCACGTACTGCGCTGTCTGAGCCCGGCGAAGTTCAGAGGACTCAGAAGCAGACTTTATGGTATTCTTGATCTTGCGCAGAAGAGATATGCTCTCTCCGCTGGGCTCAGGAATCCCACTGCCAAAAGTTATGGCCTCTTGCTCACCCTGAAGGTGTGTCGGGGTAGATGCACTAGGATGAGGAATAGTAGTAGTATCTGCAGATTGAGGATCTTGCGCGGGTAGTTGGTCACTTTCCTGCTGTATATCTAATTGCATAATCGGTATGCCTGGCGAATGGTAGTGGCCTGGGCTTTGCGGAAAGTCGATCATAGGTTTCTCGTAGGCAGTAGCGTATATGACGGTAAGTAATTCTATCGTCTCACACCACGTCCTTGCAATGTCCAATTTTGGAGTCCAGGAACTTAGTATGGAAAAGAGGCCAAGTATTTTCTCTTGGACAGGATCATTGCCTACAGATCCGTCACCACTCCCTCCCGGCGTCTCAGCCCCAAAGTAATAGAACCAGAGAAATGTGCTGGCAGCAGTGACCAGAGCCACACCACAGAATGGGGTTTGCAATATCTCTCGTGCCATTTCGTCGCGATTCGCCACGTGCATTGTTATCTTGTAAATCTCCTCGGCGTGTAATAGACACGTCGAGATGATGGATTGGTGTAGACTGCTTGAGCGCCATGCATCGTCGTTCTGCGTGTGTGACGTCGTAGATCGTGCATCGGCTCTCTGGGGAAGGTACTCTAGCTGGGCATAGCAACTTGCATGGTTCAGAATGAGGAGATTCGTCACAAAGAGGCAGCTGGTACCCAGGGTCTTGTGCGTGGAATAATTTTCCGGTGACCATTGCAACCTAGGTGGAAGACCGGATGACCATTGCCGTGCGACGTCCTGAGAGTGCATGAAACCGTCACTCGGGTATATAGCGGACGTCACGGTATTTGGGCAGAGCTTGGACTCCAGGTCAAAATGCAGTAACATCTCACCCCAGATATCGACGCCTTTAATTAGAAAGGAAAATATATTCTGGTTGATCATGGACGGCGCCAGTGTCCAGAGATCTGGCGCCGTGAAAGCCTCGGCGAACATGAACTCGTTTTCCGGGCATGGAAGCTGAATAGCCAGATATTGCTTCATGATTGTTGGTGGACGAGACGTGATCATGGATAGCAGCCGATCTAGAACGAAGCACGTCCACATTACACGACGTCGGACCTCCCTTTCTAGCGGACTTTGGCGGCAGTGATATTCTTTTCCTAGCCTAAGGGCTTGCGCCATTCGGATTGCTACTCCGGCGTACATCCATGCCTTCAAGCCGCGCGCGCATAGAAGCTCTCGGTATGCCAAAAGAATATTTGCTTGCGTGTTTGACACAGAGGGCGCGTCTGACGTTTCCCTGGAGAAGCGCTGGGCTCTCGCGGCAAGCTGGTCGGAAAAGGAACCGAGATTTTGCACTACACGTGGCCGGATCGCCTCGTCGGGGAGGAACAGCGAAGCTAGAGCCCCTAGCGCAAAAAGCAGGAATGGAGGGATGTCTTCACGTGGTCTCCCTTCTAGCGATGGCCGGTGGAAGCTATGGGAGACCAGACAGAGATTGGGCTGGGAGAAGAATGTTTGGATAAGCAGAGAGACCTCGCTGTCTTCCAGGTCCCAATAGATGGGCCGTGGACTGGAGCTGCTGGGCAAGCGCTCTTTCGTCCAATTGCGACTCAACAAAGTATCGTCGGTCATCGATGGCCATACGCACTCTCTATTACCACGGAGGCAATTCCGGCATATTGGATGCGACCCGCTGCACTTTGTTTTTCTCTTGCGGCTGCAGGGGAGAGACACTTGGGGTTAGCCACTCGCCAACATGCTACAAATGAAAGTCCCGACTTACCAGGGAATGCAAGCAAGTGGGGTCCTACGATAAGCCGAGGAAGTGCTCATTTTGATATTCAGCGTCTCATTGATTATCAAATGGAGTAGTCACGGCTGGATACCGCACCGCGAGAATGATGGCCCTGCAGGTGTTGTTTTATGAAAGCGGAGCAAATGGTCGCCTGCTTGGCCGGCAAACCCGTAGGACGCTTCTTATCTTGATCGGCTTTGCCGTGGTCTTCTCTCCACTGTCCATCATCGAGAAGGGCAGCAACTAATCAGAATGTATGTTCCAAGCTCGAGCAGAAATCGTTCTCTTCGTGGAGATATATGTCCAGTGAATCCAATTCAAAGGATTTGATTGTTTTCGCTCTTACTTCAGTTTCAAGCTCATCCATATTTATTTGGCAAAAATGCCTTCTGCAACCTGTACTGGAACTGTTGTTCCTGAAACACATACTGTCCTTGAACAGACACAAGCTGCCGAAGGAAAAGATCTGAGTCTGGACCCAGAGGTTCTTCCGAAGCTGGCGCCTGAGTTTGTTGAATACTTCACCAAAGTTCTGTCCAAAAAGCGACCAACGCACACGGTGCCAATTGATCAAGTCCGAGCAGATCCGCATCGATGGGCTTCACCTTGGATCCCCAAGGACGATGAGATCACGCAGCGAACGGAGGAGCACGATGTCGGCACGACGGATGGCTCGACCATCAAGGTCCGAGTATATTATCCGGATCCGGAGATCGCTGGACCTGGCCCTTATGCGGTGCATATCAACTACCATGGTCAGTAGAGGACAGAAAAAGGACCCTCGATCCCCGTTCACGTTATCGACAGGTGCACTAACACAGTCTGGAACTCAGGCGGCGGGTTTGTTTTTGGGGATCTCAGTTCCGATGCACCGTTCTGCTCCATTGTACGCTCTCGGCTCCCGTTAGTGGTGGTAGATGTGCAATACCGTCTCTGTCCGGATGTTGTTTACGGTCAAAACATCAGGGATGCCTGGGCAGCATTTCTCTGGGTGAGTTTTGCCTCGCCCGAAATCGGGGTTTCACATCTATTGCGCGCGCACTAAAACAGAAAAAATCAGGTACGGGATAATGCATCGACTTTGAAGGTCAACTTCTCATCTGTGTCGCTGGGAGGCATTTCTGCCGGCGCACACTTCACCTGTGTTCTTCAGCACATGGCCCGCGATGCTGGCATACAGCTTAGACTCGCAATCCCGGCCGTGCCTCCGACGGCAGACCACACTCCGTACAATCAAGCGAGCGACTCTCCTTGGCCCTCTTTTCACGAATATCGGAATGCGCCAATGTTGAACTGGGATCGAATCTCATACTTCCAACAGTATGCTTTTCCGCGAGACTCACTGGCTGACTTGAAGGCTTCCGTGCCAGATTGGTGGATTTCTCCGCTTCTAGCGAAGGATTTCAAGGGTGTCTGCGATACCTTTATGATAACGGCCGAGTGTGATCCTCTCAGAGACGAGGGAGAAGGGTATGCGATGCTACTTGTCGAGGCAGGCGTGAAAGTCACAGTGAAAAGGTTTGGAATACCTAGCAGTTACCCTGCCAAAATCCAGCGCTTGATTGAGATGTGCTGACCAACAGCTCAGATACCCTGGCGTCCCCCATCCCTTCATGCATATGATAGGTTCCCTTCCGCAGGCCCGAGAATATAACGATGATGTGATTTCGGCACTAAAGGCAGCCCACCAGCTATGAACGGTCATTTTTCTCTACCACACATGTCAAACACAGTTGCGAAACTCTGGATAGCCAATGTCCACCGCAATTTCCATGATTGGATACAGATAATTATAGTTTTATTTTTATTTTTTATTTTTCATTCTTCTGTCCTAGTAGTCCCATGTCCCTACCGACATTCACAATACCGCATACGCGTTGTAAGAAACCCAGTCTCCCCTCTTCTCCATAGCAGCTATGATTACTACTCTTGATAACCACTCATACCTGGAGCATAGAACAAGCTAGAGTGAGCAACAATCCTCAATTGAGCAAAATCGATGCGGAAGCGTACCTCGGGTCACCAGTTTCAAGCTTGATGACTAGTCTAGATACTCGATCCGGACGTGCAAGACCTTCTTTGACAGTGAAGTCATCCGGCAATACATGGCGCAACTTCTCCAAAGGAGAGCCTACGCCCGAGGTTTGGATGAATATGGTGGCGCCGTCGTCAGTCTTTAGGTTGTATCGCGTATCCATGTAGTTAGAGCCGTTCTCTGAATGAATGCACCAGTCCGCTCCACCCGGAACTGGATCCTCATGAAATGGTCAGCCTATGACGAGACTTGAGATAGTGGAACGACTTGACTGACGCACGACGCCGTTGACGAATGGCCCGGAAAATGTTCCACCGACTATGTGGAAAAGCATTCGTTTTCCTGTCCCAGAAATCGCGAGGTCATCAATTCTATGTTGCGTATTCGAGATGAATGAGAGCCACACCAGACTTACCGTACGGACCGAGGCCGAGATTGTCGGGGGGCTTGCACTCGACTCGCATTGCGAATAGAAAACAAAGATTGATGTCCGGTAATCCGGGCATAGCTGAAGAGTTTCTTGATTCATCCATGATCCAAAAACTTGTACTTGAGACAGAGCTGAGTGAGTATTTTCCACATGCCCGAAGATCAGCTACACATGCCTTATATACAGAATATCGACTGAACTGAATATATTCTTATCTTCGGCGACAGATCGGAACGGTGGAGACCAGTCATTCTAGACTGGTTGATTAAGGAGCAGGCGTAGGCTTAGCGCCGCCACGCCAGAGATATCAACTCCCGCCTAGAGAGTGCACACTAGCTACAAAGGACGTGACACTAGAGGTTTAGGCTTTTATGCTGCTTATTCTTCGATTTTTGGGGAGTTGGAGTATTCAGGCTACCTGCATCCACTCGGGAAAGTGTGCTGCGATATTTGCCCATGAATGCTTCTCAATCTTTATTGGGATTGACTATTAGTAGTACTATGGCCCAGTCGAAAAATCGAAAAATCGAGGGAGGATTAGGGCTAAACCTCCGGCCACGTAAAATCAAAGACTACATCAGCTCCATGACAGAGAAGCCTCAGCTGATTAAAACGACTCTGCAATTCTCGCGCTGAAACATGTACATGCTCCCCTCCGTCCCTCAAGGGTAGTGACTTGATCCAGTCGTCCACAATCTGTTCGGCAGCGCAGCGAATCCGCTGTTTCGCCTCGAGGTTGCCGTCCGACCACAAGTCGTGACGGCAGCGGACGCGCGAGATGACGTCGAAACATGCCAGAATGGCGGAGGGCGCGATATCCACGTAATCTATTGCGGCGATGCGGTTGCCGTAGAACATCTTGAAGGCGTCGCGGGCTTCGTGGTCGCTGGATATGTAGCGCAAAGCTGCGGCGTCTTGATAAAATGACAGACCGTGGATACTGAACGAGCCGATTCTGTAGCGTGCACCGACAAGCTTTTCGGCGTGCGCGAGGCGGCGATTGAGATTGAGTAAGTCCTTTTTATGGGAAGATAGGCTGGCGTCTTGTTGGGCGGTTTTGTGGGTGAGGGACGTCACTTGTTGGCGTAAGCTTTCTATGGAGGATTCGGCATCGTTGGAGCGTGGGCTAGTGCGACTCTGGCTATGCGAGGCTGTATAGCCAAGCGTGGTATTGTAGGCGTTCTCTGAGAAGCGCGCTCGGTCGACGTTTGTAGGTAGGACTGTTGCAGAGCGGCTGCTTCGATGGGAGAAGCGCATGCTTTGTGCTTGATTCTGGACAGATCTCTCATCGTTGGATATGCTGATCTCTCTGTTCATGGTGTCGGCTAGCTCGTCTATACGAAACTGCATGGAGAGCTGGCGGGTTGCCAGTGCTTCAGTCAGAGATTGGAGGTCTTCTTTGCTCAAACCATCTCTCTGTGTCTCTGTAGACTTTGGCTCATCTTTCGAGACTCGAGATTCAACGTGAGCGAGTCTAGTCTCGAGTTGGTCAACGCGAGGTTGCAAAACCTCATCTGTGAATTGCTCCTGATCGCGTATAGTATCTTCGAGCGCACCCACTCTAGCCCTCAACGATGGTATCGGGTCCAAGTCAGCTTGACCATCAGAAGCGCACTGCTGTCGACTCTCAAGATACGCCGTAAGTCTGCTGTTCAACTTCTCAATCATCCCACTCAAACGAAGCTGTTCTTGCGCTTGCTTCTTCGCCTGTTCGTTCTGCGATATGAGAATCTTATTAATCTCGTCATTCTGCTTTCGTACAATCTGTGCGAGCAGCTTGACAATGTTGTCTTCACTCAAGTCTGCGTCTTCAAGGTCAGGCAGGTTCTGAGAGAGACTTTCGCCTCGGCTGTCCCGTAACGGTATGGATGTCATCTTCATGGTTGATGTAGCGGTGCTGCTCGCAACTCAGCGAAGGATGACTTTCGATCAAGACATGACTGTTCGACGCGTCGGGTGAAATGTTTCAAAAGTTCAGATGAGACCGAGGGGCAACAAAGGAAGGTCCAAAGAGGAAATACAACCATGCTGATAAACCCATCTGCAACTCGTCTCTTTTACTCCGGTTCATTCTCACCAGTTTCAATCAAACAATCAAAGAATGCCTCTTCGCTTGTATCTAGCTGTAAATCCACTTTATGCGAGGCATTTCGCCTGCTCATGTTATAAGCTGTGCATATAAATTACGGAGCAATCCACGGATCTATAAGATCTAGCGTCCCAGCCAATCAGAATGGTCAATTGCATCAGATCTCAAGCCGCCCAGATCTCACTAAGCCCGAAGCGGCCATTAAGTCTCAGCTGCTCCACCAGTTCTTCTTCTTCTTCTCTCTTTCAGTTCACCTTCATAACGTTATCTATATGGCTATATCCTGTGAGGTACCACATATACACTATGGCTGAAGATACAGAAGTTGAATACCAGCCACAAACGCGATACCTGATCCGTCAGCCATTGGCGCTGCAATGGTTCGACAACGGGAAGCTCGTTAAACGATGCGAACAGGAGCGACAAGCTGGTACCGACCCCCGTTGCGCGCGCCAGATGAATATTGATTGACTGTATAAGGCCGCTTTGAATTGTTTCTCGATTTGTTGTACGTCGCCATCCTCGCCAACTTTGCTGAAAGTCTGGCCGAGAACGTCACTGGCGTCAAGCTCGTGAAATACATCGTACGTCCCTCAGTCTCCAAGATTAGCTGTGCTGTCAAGCTGACACAGCTTGCAGCTGATTCTCGCCCCCTCATGGCACGTCTGGTCCGATCTCCGCGAACTCATGAACAGTTTCTATAATGACGACCTCCTCCAACGCATCCTCATTCTCTGGATCATGGCCGTCTTGATTGTCTACGGCAACAATGCGCCTCTCGTCGACGAAGAAATCTCGGCTATGCGCTCCACCGTCGGCGCATACATGGCCGCACGCATGACCGCCAACCTGGCACACTTGTTCTACTCGTTCAGCAGCTTCCATCATCGCGCGCAACAACGGCTGTGGTTCGTAATGTCGAGCGTCGCGTTATGCGTATACATTCCGCTGTATTTTGAGAGTGTCTCGCTCCGCAACAAGATCGCCGTCGCGGCTGTCGCCGAGGTTCTAGAAGAAGGGATCTGGATGTTCTGCTACTCCCCGCTCGCGAAACGGATGCTTCGCGCCCGATACACCACGGCCGTCGACATTGCACACGAAATCGACCGATTCGCTGCATTCTACATTATTGCGCTTGGCGAGTTTCTGTATACCATCATTGTCGGCTCACCTGCCGCAGTAGGATTCAATCTGTCGCTGCTGAGGGCTGTGTGGACGCTCGTTATTGCGTTTTGTTTGAACTGGATGTACGTCCATAACGACTGCGCGATTGATTATACGCATCCGATCAGGCATAGCGTGGGCAGGGCGTTCACCTGGGTTTCTCTGCATCTACCCCTGATCGCAAGTCTGCTCGCAGGCGGCCACGTCGCGGCTGCAAGTGCCAAATCTTCGTACGACAATACCAGCAGCAGCAGCAGCACTACCAGCAGCAACGAGAAACGGGCATCCAGCGAAGAAGAAACGCAGCCCTTCGACGACGGCCAGCGCTGGCTTCTCTGCGCCAGTCTCGGCGTAGGCCTCTTCGTACTCTACGCCATGGCACTGCTCTACTCTTCCAACGACGGCGACTGCCAGCTCCTACTTCCCAAACATTTCCGCATCATCATGCGGCCCGTCGTCGGCTTGATTCTCGTTCTTCTCCCGCTCGCCAAAGCGCTCAATTTGACCGAGACGTTGTCCGTGATTATGGCGTTGGTGGTGTTTTGTCTTATCTGGGAGAATGTGTCGAGTTTGCAGCGCGGGGCAAAGGTTTGGGAGGTTTGGAGGGATACAGGGTATCCCGAAGGTGGGAACAGAGCGCATAAACACGGTAGTAATGGCGTCGTTGCGAACGAGAGCGAGGTGAATGCTGAGCCTGGGAGAAGTTCGGACGGGGTGGAGAGTGCTGGGGGTGATAATGGCACCAAGGCATGATGCTTCTGACTCGGCTTGCTTCCTCAATATTATATAATATAGTACTTCGATACCCACATATACATCTCTAATGAATCGATTTTCATTCGCTCTAAATAGCATCTATAACACAAACATACACAAACATTGAGTTGACTATTGGCCGTAAGGCGCAATAACGGAATCCGTTACATAAAGGTCAACATAGTTATCTACGTCGGTATTCTCAAGCTCCTTCTGGTTCCAGCCCAGCTCAAGCAAGTGCTTCACGCGCGCAGCATCAAAGTGAGACTCAATGTGGCGCTTGTACTTGGCAAAAATTTCGGGCTTGGCTTCTTCGCGACGGAATTTGTGGCCCAAAGGTGCTTCGACGACGACTTCGTCGAGGACGGTGCCGTCGTTGAGGGTGACGGTGAGCGCGTTGGGGATTGTGCGCTTGGAGGGGTCGTGGTAGTCCTTGGTGAATTGGGGGTCTTCGACACACTTGATACGCTTGCGGAGATCTTCAAGAAGTCCAGAGGTGGCGGCTTCAGAGCCGTCGGCGTAGTCTTGGGCGGTCAAGCGATTGAAGACGAGCATGGTTGCAACCATGTACTATGCCAGGTTAGTATTTTCTGTTACTTCAACTGCGCGACAAGGAAAGCAAACCTGAACACAGTGGTCACGGTCGGCAAAGTTGTCCATGGCCTTGAACTGCTTGTCGATAATGCGGATACAAGCTTCGTGAGTGCGGTTGGTGATTTCTTTGATGTCTTTGGCGGTCTTTCCAAGCTCAGCAAGCTTCTTGTTGATGACCTGAGCACATTCAATGGCAGTTTGAGAGTGGAACTCAGCTTGAAGATGTTAGCGTCGAAGGAGAAAAAAAAAATGGTAAGCCAACTACATACCAGGGTAGGAAACCTTGAAGAGAACGTTCTCCATGACGTAGCTGCCATAAGGACGCTGAAATTCAAACTTTTTGCCCTTGAACAAGTTGTCGTAGAAACCCCAGACTGGAGCGCTCAGAACGGTAGGAACACCACCTTCACCCTTGAGGACCTTGAGCACAAGGTTCACGGCACGCTGGCAAGCATCGCCAGCAGCCCAAGACTTCCTCGACATGGTATTGGGCGAATGACGGTATGTGCGCAGACTCTGGCCATCAACCCAAGCCTGGGTGATAGCATCGGCGGTCTTCTTCTCATCCAGACCCAACAACTTCGAGGTAACAGCCGCAGTCGCGACCTTGACAAGCACAACGTGGTCCAGACCAACCTTGTTGAACGAGTTCTCCAAGGCAAGCACACCTTGAATCTCATGGGCCTTGATCATAGCCTCCAAGACATCACGGACTTTTAAGATCTTGCCCTGTCCAATGTTTCCACCAGCGCGGTTCGTGCGAGAAATCCAGTCGGCAACGGCAAGAATACCGCCCAAATTGTCGGAAGGATGTCCCCATTCAGCCGCAAGCCAGCAGTCATTGTAATCAAGCCATCGGATCATTGCACCGATGTTGAAGGCTCCATTGACGGGGTCGAGTTGGTAGGGTGTTCCAGGGACTTTGGTACCGTTGGGGACCACGGTGCCGTCCACGACGGGTCCGAGCAGTTTAGTGCACTCGCGGAAGCGGAGGGCCTCTAGACCGCATCCAAGGGTATCTAAGAAGACGAGACGGGCAGTATCAAACTATCCATGTTAGTTTGACTTCAATCGAGTTGGAGGATGAAAACGCACTGCAAGTTCCGAGTCGACTTTGTAATTGTGGATATAATCAGCCATATCCTTGATCTCGGGATCATATTCCCGCTCCAATACGGGGGCAGCTGCTTGCGAAGGAGACATGGTCGAAAACCTGGAGGTCTGACGGTTCAATGAAGACGATTTGGCGAGTGTGCTGGTACGCAGAGCGCTGGGTGTAGAAATCAAAGATCGCGAAAGGGCGGGGGCCTGGGAGATGCGGGAAGAGAGGGCCAAAGTGCGGGGAGCCCGTTGGCCGATGGCAGACGTCCTTCGTAGAGCTGCTGCACCCGCCGACATGATTTCGTCTGTTTTTTACGTGGTGACTTTGGGAGGGTGGGAGAGAAGATAAACGACTAATCGTCGTTGGACAAGTCAATGGATAGATATAGACCTGAAATCGGAGGGAAAAAAAAAAGAAGCGTGACTGGAGGAAGAAGAGGAGGAGGTTAGAGAAGGAGATCGTTGACCGAGGCTGGGGGAAAGGAACGAAGCTCCTTCTCCCGTCAGCTTGACGTCTAGCTTGTCCGTACGTGTATTGCGTATTTCATGGGTAATTTATGGTATTTTTGCCCGCCAATCTATGGGTCTGGCTTGCCGAGGTCACGTCGGCCGTGGCTAACCGAAACATCATATTACATACCAGGAACATTTCTCGACCAGATAGATAGTCCTGAACAGTCTAAACAGTGAATTGACATCTTCAAGAATCAATTGATCTCCAGCAGCATCCTCAGGCTATGTATCCACGATTCAATCAGGTCAGTAGACCTGCAACGTCGTCATACCAAATCTAGGGTCATCGCAAAACATGAAGAGGGAAGAGCATAAGCTATGATAATGTTATTGTCACCTGATAACCTTGGTCGGCATTACCTCCGCAGATCACTCCGAAGACCGGACGATTCCTAACCCCCGTTTAAAGCTCTCCTAAATCCGTAGCTTTATGTACGAAGGACCTCGATCAGGCAAAAAGGAGTCTCTCCGGTCGCTTTCGAGACAAAAGACAAAAGAACAAAACGTGCCTGGATTTTGCGGTCTCGGAACCGAACCGAAAGCCCTGATATTCGGTTATCAACCACAAGCAACCTTGGTGTGCACTGCTCTGCTCTGCTCATTCTATGACTATGGTCTCCTTGGACTCCTTCTCGTCTGTCTCGTGGAGTGACTCTATGGCTGCTCGATAGATGACTTCGGCGAGACGAGGTGGAACAGAGTTACCGACTTGCTTCTTGGCGTAGGCCTTGGGAAATTTATACTGCACCGGAAATGTCTGCAGACAAGCCAATTCACGAATGGTGAATGGTCTGAGGCCGCTGGGGTGATAGTTCCCTTCCCCGCCGCCGCATGTTATTGTCTTTGCGAGCGTGTTCTCGTCGTAGGGAACCCGGATCCGGCCATCTTGGAATTCAATTGTATCGGGATTATGATTGTCAGCTAAACGAGGTATGTTGTTGATCACATCCTTGATGGTGACGTAGGGCAGTGTGTCGGGTCCGTGGGTGGGAGTCGGAAAGGAAGGCAGTTTTTCTCCGGGTCTATGAGTACGTTAGTCTAGATCATAGACGTATAACACCCAACCTTACCCTGCGGCGATGATGAACAGGCGTTTCCGCATCTGGGGAACACCATACTTTGCACACGCGATAGTTTTGCTATGTATCGAATACCCAAGTTCTAAGAAATCTTGAATCATTCGAAGGAATGTGTCTTTATGCCTCGACGGCACGCCAAATGTCTCCTCAATGGTGTGAATGCGTGGTTTCACCTTCTGGACCATGTTGAATGCGGAGAAGATCAAAGAGGAATTCTCCTCGTCTCTCTGCTGATTGTAGGATCTCGTATGCGCAGGACTGAATGGTTGACACGGCGGCGAGCTATGGCTAATATCGACCTGCGCGTCGTCATCCTGTAGCGAAAGCCAGCTGTAAAAGTCGGCATGGAAGCAAGACGAATGAAGAAAATTCGTGCGCCAGGTCTCGCACGCAGCTTCGTCTATATCGATGCCATACTTGACTCTCAGACCGGCTTTCCACGCACCGACAGAGACTCCTCCGGCTCCACAAAAAGCATCACCGAAAGAGTATTGTCTCTGCAATTTGACCGACTGCTTGGCCCGTTCACGCAGCTCCGATGAAAGATTGGCCATGTTGACTGGTTCAGCGCCGTATGGGATAGTATTCCCACGCCAGTTCCGACGTATGACGCTTGAAGGGCTTCTGGCTTGGTGATCTGCTTCTTCGAACGAAAGATAACGAATGATCCATTCCCCTTTCTCAGCAGTCTTCTGCCAAACTAGTCGACAGGTATACGCATTATTTGCTTGTCCAATGTAAGATCGCCATGGATGGTTCGTAAGCATAATATTGACAATATCCGAAACAAGAGAAACGGAGACCTCTCTTTCGAGGTGCAGCTTTCCGTCCGCATCCTTTTCAACCAACCAGCATAGTTCCATGTTTCTCTGGGGGAATGGGCTGTCCATGTCTGTCAGCCTTTTGAAGTAGAGGCCTCGAAGGTATATCTCGCCGTTCATCAAACGCAATATTTCCTTTATTCTCATCAGATGACCGCCACTTAGCTCGACCGCCATCCCGGGGATGAGCCCGTTGTAATCTTTGAGAGAAACCGTGGCTCGATGATCAGAAGCCGGGCCTGGTTTGTTGGATTCGGTGTCCCAACTTTCCAAAAGTCTTTGTAATTGATCATCGTCAAGATAATCATCGTCATAAAATTGTCTGATATCCAATGAACCGTCGATAGATCCGCGTTCGGTGTCGGACGAAAATTCTGCATCATCATCGTCGCGGGTAAGATCAATGCGCTCAATGTGCTTCTCGACAATTGGACCACGTCTCCTGGCTATATCCGGTGGAAGTGGTCCCTGCTGGACTACAATGCTTTGACTCAGGGTCGCAGATATGTTTATCACAGGTCCTGCAGGAGAACGCTTGCGCTGTTGGTTGGCTGTTCCCATGTTGGTCTTTCTTTGTCCCTCAAAAATGATGATTATCTTCCAGAAACCTGGCTTTTTGCCTCGCAGTCGTAATCAGTAGATCAAGATGGAAAAATCAAGGCCCATAAGTTACCCAGAATGTAAAGTCACAGTTAAGCAAGAATAAGTTTGTAAGTTGAGTTCAGGAAGCTGAAGATGAGGTGAAAGACTAAGATGATAGTCCTCAACAGTAGATGGTAATTTCTATAATGAGTGTTGAGCACATTAGCAAGACTGTAAAACATAGAGGCTATAGGGATCTTCAGATCATAAACAACAATTCACAGGTTCAGCTTTGTCTGGGATAGTACAAAGCTAATCAAATGAGATCAAATGTGAAGGAAAGCATACCTGCTATGAGAAATATTTCAGAGTGGACAAAGGACCATTCAAAGATTCACCAATTCGAAGATCAATCAATATTGGAGAGATGAGTTTAGTAAGTCAGAGTCAATAAGATAAGCTTCCTGGTAGCAAGGCTGTAATGAGTCATTCCCAGGTGACTGCTATTGACTTGAAGTCAAAGTAAGCTCAAGTTGAAGAATGTTCAGGGTGAAAGTTGAAGTCAAGAGTATTGGATGGAAAAGCAAAGAGAGACAAGGCTGTTCATGAAACACTAAGGAATGAAAAGACATTGCTCGGGAGGAGAGAAAGTTGAAGCTCTTGTGAGTTTATTCCTCAGTCAGCAGCCTAGTCCTTTCCTTTATTAGCGACAGGCATTTGATCTTCAGAAGAGGGGACGAGAAAGTTCAGATGAAGCGTCCAGAATTCAGACAAAGGAAAGAGACGTCTATGAAGCAAGTATCACGGAGACGGGGGGGTATTTGAAAAGAAGTTGAGGCTCGCCATCGTCGCGTTTTGCGTTGGTAGGCCAACTTTTGAAGTTATAACATGAGGCAGTCTGCATTAAAAGAGAGGGAGAGAGAGAGAGACAAATTTGAGGCAAGTGAGGAAGTTCGATTCCGGTATCCATCCAGTGCCATATCATTCAGGCACTGCTTTGTGGCAGGAAACATGATTCCTGAGGCACCCTATCCAAGGCATCGGCCTAGAATCTAGGCGACTAACTACCTAGGTACATATAAGCCAGCGCCAGTTGCTCAACCTACCTCTGGTTTACTCAGCACTTCAACCTCTACAAGCACGAACGATCCCACGATATTACGGAGCTCTCATGACTAATTGTAGTAAGCCACGACAACACAATGGCTACCAACATCGATACAAAGTTTCTCATCATATCCGACTCACACGGTCAGCCACTCCTCTCAACAACCCCCACAGAGCACATCGACGTCGCCATCCACTGCGGCGATCTCACACAAGAATCGAAACTCGACGAGTTCCGGACCACACTGCAGTACCTCCAGGACCTCAACGCAGACTTGAAACTTGTCATCGCCGGCAACCATGACTTCACCCTAGATGTCCCGACATTCGAAAGGATAGTCGCCAATGTACATCCACGTCTAGAGACAGAATTGGTGCGCAAAGCGTACGGTGATTATGGCGAAGTCAGAGATATTCTATTCGAGAGTGCAAAGGATGTTAATGTCATACTCCTGGATGAGGGCTCGTATGAGTTCCGACTCCGCAATGGGGCTTTGCTGAAAGTATATGCGAGTCCGTATACGCCATCCTTTGGTGGAGATTGAGCAGGTAGTAGTGATTGGGGGTTTCAGTATAGTCCAACCCATGGGCATCATTTTGATATTCCACAGAATGTCGACGTGGTGATTACCCATGGACCCCCTGAGGGGATCATGGATCGTGCAGCATCGAGAAAGCGAAGTGGCTGTCCGCACTTGTTTCAGGCCGTTGCTCGTGCGCAGCCTCGTCTACATTGTTTTGGACATATCCACAAGGGTTGGGGAGGCAAATTGGTGACATGGAAGGAAGGATCACCGGATCAAGCACCTTCTCATATTACACACATCGCTAATGAAAGATCGAGGATTTTGAATAACATATCAATGCCGAATGACGCACGGCAGGGCAGGGACTTGAATTGTTTTTCGGCTGACTGCAATTTCTCTGAAGACGAGTCACAGACATTGTTTGTCAATGCGGCACTCCAGGGTACCGCTGGTATCAATCAAGTGCCGCGGGTTGTAAAGATTCCGCTACGATGTGTACAGACTTGAGGCGCTCATCGAACTATGCGCTGTGCTTAGATCATTTGAGAGATTGAATTGGACAATTGAAGTACCATTTATTGCACTGTATTCGAGCGAGTTTAACTGAATCTATATAGAGACCTATGTGCAGACCAATTAGCATATATTTCATACAATTCGATTGTGACGATATCAAGCATCGTAAGTGATTGAGTCAGTCCAAAATTTGTCCGCAATGTTGTTCGGAAGTCTAACATCTAAAAAAATTGGTGTTCATCATAAAGAGGGAAGGAGATCTTGGTGAGTGAATTTTACCTTTGTGTGATTTTTTTCTTTTTCACAATATCCATAAGGCGCAAAAAAATTGGCCAGACGTAATCCAATATTGTATTGGCACTCGCTCATAAAACGAAAGCATCGTAAATGCTGAAGCTTGAAAAATTCGCAGCTAAATTTCCGTGGCGGAGAAATTGTTCATCCGGAGATTGGTTACACCTTACCATTTGTGACTTAGTGTAGGTATATACACGCATTGACTCTACTACTCTACCACTTCTGACATTTCATCGTTGAGATGTCCTATACGCTCATGAGATCGCAATACAAGAAGCAAACTTGGTCCTGTCGAATTTGAGTAGGGATATGTCTTGCTACTTCCAATATTTAGTGATCTGCCTATTTGGACGTTCAACTTCATCGCTGCGCAGTCTGTCAATTCTTGGCTGATTTATGCACACGATCCTCAATCAAACGATCCCAGCCTAGTTGTTCAATGTCAAAAGACCAGGCTGGTAAGGCAAAGTATTATAATCCTCCCCAGCAGAGCTAGGTGCTCGACCCTGGTACAAAAATTGCAGATTGCACGGGTCGATGGGCATCGTATGGTCAGCACTGCTCCGAATCAGGTCGCCGCTACTAATATCATCCGTCCAGCTGGCGCCACTGTTCGCCTTGCCGGCGAACGGTGCAGATTCACTTGTAGCTTGCGGTATCCATGTGCCGTCTAGACTAGTGGCCGTGAAAGAACGGAAGAATCGTCCATTTGCGCCGACTGCTTCTACGATCATGAGATACTGATCCTGACCTTCGACGGAATAGACCTGCACAGCCTCGAAGAGGTTATACTGTGAGTCGCTTAGGACCACGGTTGCTGACGTGCCAAAGTCGCCTGGAAAATTACCGATGGGCATGCTGGCGCGGTAGATATTGCCATTGTCCCCGCCAAAGAATAGATACATGTTCGTCGAGTCGCCGATTATGGCCGGGTCGATAGGCGCTCCGCTGGACAGAGTCCCGGAGAAGAGCGCCTGTGGCGACGACCATCCAACCGCATTCGTGGGGTCGCTAGACGTCATGTAGCAGAATGGAGTCGCGCACCATTCATACGCGAGCACCCAGATGTTTCCGGGAGTGAAGTAGAATAGATTAGGTGCAACGGCGGCCGTTTTCATGGTGTACTGGGTTGCTGGTGCCATTGACGACCAGTCCGAGAAGAGGGCAAAATTCAGGGAGCCGTAGCTTCCTGCGCTATCGACATCTGATGCATATACGAGGTGTTGGTCATTGTATGAGACATGACTAAAGTCTCTCAGGGCTATAAGTCCGGATGCAGGGTTGGCTAGGGAGTCGGTTGACGTCCAATTGTAAGTCGACGGGAGAGCACATGAGGCTCTTGATGATTTTGATTTCGCTTCCTCGCTAGGCAGTGCCCGACCATATACAACTGGCGACAATAGAAGAAAAGCAGAAGCGATTGATCTCATGATGAAGCACTAATAGGAAGCTCACAAGTGTAGGGATGTCGGGCTTCTCTCAACAACGTCAAGCCCGCAAGTCCGTCTATCTCTGCCTATTTATATTACTTCCTCGATCTGAAACTATCATCCAGTTACTCTCATGCGGTAATATGTTTGGTGATGACTCGGCACCACAAGCAGAGTATATGAGATTAGGCTAAAACTCATTTACAAATTCCGACTGCTGCTACATGCACCTAGCGGGTTACAGGGTGCCTGGTTGTTGCATGCGATCTCTAATGCGTACCTACTCCGTATTCATCTCGGGGAATTAGGGCTGTCGATCAGTCCTCAATGCGAGAATTTCTGTTTTCTTATGTGAAACAATCTAAGGAGGCTCTCGGAATATCGGTCAAACATGTTTCGAGCTCTTTGAAACTCGGACAGGCTCATATTAAACGCATATTGAACCAGATCAGTCAAGAAATTCCCATGACTGATCTGCAGGATACCCAGCATTCCCTTGTTCTAGATAAGAATACGGTCATTGTCGTAATTGCTGCCATGGGTACTGGTAGAGTCGAGGAAAGTGTTCTTCTGGTATTAATTGGTATGTGAATCATATAGATCAGTATGTAGAAAGGCGTAGGCATCGATGTTGAAAGGGGTCATAGATCGAGGAACGGCTATTACATCATTGTCGCGGTACTTAATTAAGGTAACTAGTTACCTACCCCTTAGGGATCGTCTTATACATTTTTCTGTCCTTCATTAACACCATCTCCAAAAGTAGACCCCTGCACGCAGTGTTTCAATATTCATTTGACACGAGCGATCCCTTTTCGAAGACTGCCGGGTTATACGACGATGCGGGTGACTCGCTCCATGACGTCGACGACGACGTCTGATGCACCAACAACATCGACGAAGAAGTCGTCCAAACCAACATCATCAAAGAACAAAAGTCAAAAAGCAGCATCTCCGACGAGCAAGTCATCATTTCCAGTCTTGAAATCGAGTAGTATACCAAACAAGAAAAAAAAATCCGTCATCAACGAAATCGACATCAATGCAATTCCACACAATCTCGGCAAGCCCGCGACCAAAACGGTCGGAGAGGCACTTGACGGTTCGCGGGATATGAAGAACGAGACAGCATCTCCTCGTCCGCCAAAACGCATCAAATTAGAACATGTAACGCAGGAACCCGAGGCAATGGAGAATCTGGATCTCGCCAAAAAGACCAAGAAAACCGCCGCGAAGTATGGCCTCACACCTGGAGTCAGTCCATTTCCAGACTTCCCGCATCCCACAGCGCAAGAATGCGAAGAAGTCAATCGCCTCTTGTCAACACTGCACGGGAAAGTAAAGGCTCCGGCGAAAATACCCCAACCTTCACTCACAGTGACCGGATGTGGCGAAGTGCCCTCCGTCCTAGACGCATTGATTCGCACGCTTCTCAGCGGCGCAACCACCGGCGCCAACTCTGCCAGAGCATTCAAGGGACTCGTCGATAGATTTGGCATTCTCGAAAGTGGTATCGGAAAGGGAAGTGTGGATTGGAACGCAGTGCGCGTTGCGCCAATCAATGAGGTGTTTGAAGCGATGAAAAGCGGTGGCCTGGCGACTACGAAGAGTAAGTACATCAAGGGGATCCTGAGCATGGTGTACGAAGAGAATTTAGCTCGAAAAGCGGCGCATCTCAAATCGGAAGATGCGCCGGGATCTTCTAGGCCGGCTGGTGCTGAGCATGAAACCAAGGCGCAGAGAGAAGTGGAGATCGCACTGACAGATGACAATGTTTTATCTCTCGATTGGATCCATGCCCTTGACAAAGGAGAAGCAATGCTCGAACTCATCAAATACCCCGGCATCGGACCCAAGACCGCTGCTTGCGTGGTACTATTCTGCCTCCAGCGCCCTTGTTTTGCAGTCGATACACATATCTTCCGTATATGCAAATGGCTGGGCTGGCTACCTTCATCAGACACGAAAAGAGTCACCGAGATCATGGCGTTCAGCCATTTGGAAGTCCGCATTCCGGATCATTTGAAGTATTCGCTGCATCAGTTGTTGATTCGGCATGGAAAGAGTTGTCCGCGGTGTAGAGCGATTACCGGCGAAAAAAGCGAGGGATGGGAGGACGGATGCGTTATTGATCACCTTGTAAAAAGAACTGGAAAGAGAAAAGGTGGTCTTTGACCATTCCCAGCGGGGGATGTATACCAATTACTTCATTTCTATCTAGAACATGCATCACGAATCTAATCGCTTATCATACTGTCCGCTAACAACGATCTCCCCTGTATCCTCTTCGTCGTTATTTTCCACACTTGAAGACACCTCACTCGTCGTGTTTTTGATTTTCCTACACCATGTTAGTCTCAAGTCCGCAATCTATCGGAGTATCTGTCTCACCTCCTATGCAAAACAAGCGAAGTCAGAAACCCGATCAACAACAGAGACAGAAACGCAAATGTCACGGGCCATCCCTTCTTCCATCTAGGAGCGCCATAAGGACCGGCCGTGGGGAATATGAGGAGCGGCACCCAGATCTGGAATGAGTAGCCGATCGTCATCATCGAGCCCTGTATCTGTTAGTGTTCATCAGTAGAACAGATTGCTGGTAAGCATACCAAGATCAGTGCGCGTTCTTCGGAGTCGTTCTTGACGATACTGTTTACCGTTGAATAGAGAATTGGACTCAAACAGCCGGATACGCCAAAGAGATACCATGCGAAGAATCTTAATCGACGTCAGTCTAAACATTAAACAGCCATAACGTTCAGAGAACATACTTTAAGCCCGTTGGAATATTCCAAATAATCATGCACAAGGTCGAGAACAAGCAGCAAGCGCTCGCAATACTGTAAATCACCCACGAAGGATATACCGCCGCAAGCGTCGTGCCTAGCCACGAGACCACGATCTGAACGGCGTATGTCACGGTGGGCAGATTATTGATTTGCGTCACGCTATATGTACCCTGAGCTTTGAGCCAGAGGTTCATATAGCTAAATGGGTAGGAGGAGATGATCATGCAGCTATCACGGTCAGTATTCTGTCCGTTGAACACGAAGAAAAGAGGAGGAGGGTCGTCATACATATAACAAAAAACAAAAACCCAGATATGCCACCTCCTCACCGTTCTCTTAAAGACATCCAAATCCAATTTCCCTGGCCGTTGAATCTTTGACCTTCTCAATCTCTCCTTCGCCAAAGTAATGTCCTCGGCAGTTAGATAAAACGGTTTCGGCGAATCCGGTATACCAGGAAACACGAAATACCCAACTATCGCAACGGGAATGGTGAATATGCCGTCGATGATGAAGAGCCAGCGCCAGCCAGGCATGCCGCCGACGCCGGACAGATTGGTGTACGCGGCGGCTTGCAGGTAGCCGCTTACCATGCTGCCCAAGGGATTGCAGATGAACCACATGCCAGCGCGTTTGAAGAGTTCGGGGCCGGAGTACCATGACCCTGTCGTGTCATTGTCAGATTTTTGATTTGAGGTGGTACTGAGGGACAGAGCGTACCAAGTATGAAATGTGTTCCGGCAAAGACGGGTGCTTCGAGCATACCGACCAGAAAGCGGAGGGCGTAGAGTTGATGGACATTTGTGACTCGGCTCTGCGCAAAGGTGCAGATGCCCCAGAGGATTTCGAGGGTTGGTAGTAGCCACCGAGCACTGATGGTATAGTAAGCGAGTGTCTGACCCTAGTCGACTATGAAAACGTACAGCTTTGGTCGAGACAGTAATAGCAAGCCAGGTACTTGGAATACGACATAGGCAGTATAGTAGCAGACATTGAAGTAATTCAGCTGGTTACCGTCGAGGCTAAAGTCTTCTTTGAGACCGCTGACGTACGCATTGCTGATATTTGTTTGGTCTAAGCACCTTCAGATGTGTTTCATTTTGAATAAAAGCAATACAGCAGGACATGCATACCTAAGTACTTCACGAAAACTGTATAACTTTAGCTTTATAGTCAGAGACAGGAGTGGATGAAAGACTTACAGCAAAGACAGGCAAATACTAGGATCGACACATCCAATTTAAACAATAATCTAGACAAAGAAAAAGTTTTAGCACCATGATTTGTCTTATTCTAGCTGGGAAACGCACTTTCTCTCGTGGGAAGGATACTCTGCTGGATACCAGTTGAAGATCTCTTTGAGTACTCCGACGAGAGTCAATTTAGTCGCCTTTGGCTTGATGTCAGCCATGATCCAGATGTTTTGTCCAAATCTCTTGTTGACCAGTACGTAGAGGATAATACAGCATACTGTGTTCTACATATACATCAGATCTTCCACGTATGTTGCATGAACAGATACGTTGCCTATTATCATGGCATATCGCGTCATTATCTTGGTGGAGCTGTACTTGCTCAATACGGTCCAGGATCATTAGAAGTATGCAGGGATAACCGGATCTAGTTCGATATTCTTTTCGTTAGTAGCTGATCGATAATCATGTATGTCCTCGGCACGAGACATGAAACTGATAAAATTACTCCATTGGCAGTTCTTCGTGTCCAGCATATGGTGTGCTCACTCGACGCCATAGCGTGCTTTAGACTCAATATCCAATGTCGTTCGTATCCAGACCCTCCTCTCCACTTTCAACGCTTTAGGGCTTCCGGACACCCAAAAGGTTTCTGGATGTTCTCCGACCCAAATTGCCATTTGGGGACAGGTACATTAGATAATGCTCTTACATGAAGAGATCCAATGCGATATAAGCTCAGCCGATATGCGTATTGCGTGCTTCAGGGCCTATTAGCTTTGAACTGATGTCTTGGGCTATATTAGGAGGTGAGGGGTAAGCCTGTCCGTATAGAGAACGATCAGGTAATTATGTATAAATGAAAAAACCTCCACCTTTTGGTTGCCAAATAATCTCAGAAAGAATAATACAGCTTGAAGTTGTGATTGAAGATCGAAATCAGTTCACAGAATGCCAGACATATCGCTTGAGAAGTACGATCATGTTCCGGTCACCAAGGAGGACCGTGAGTTAATTGTTACATATCAAACAACACTGCGCAATGACTAACCACCTTTTCTCCTGTGAAGTCGACTGGGCAGAGCTTATCACTCTGGACCTAAGCCTGTACGGTCAGCCCGGCGGTAAAGAGCAGCTCGTCAAGCAACTTGATCACGCAGTACAACATGTCGGTTAGTACACCGATCACTGCCTTTGAATAGAGAAAGACAAATGCTAATAACAACCCGCAGGCTTCTTCTACGTCAAGAACTTCAATATCAGCCAGGAAGAAGTCGACTTTCAATTCGCATTGGGACGAGAGTTTTATGGACTGCCTCTGGAGCAGAAACTCAGATTCCACAATGCCGACGATCTCGCCAGAGGAGAATACAATGGTTACAGACCGGCTGGACATCGCATGTAAATCTCTGCATCATTTGACAGGAGGATGAACGTGACTGACTCTATAGCCTCGGAAACGGCATCCGAGACAATGTCCAAGTGTACAACATTCCTAAGTTTGACGGATATCACCACCGAGCACAGCCCGAAGTGCTCCAGAGACATATTGCCGAAATTGAGGCTTTCAGTCGTGTATGTACCCCAAGCGCAACAACAACATCATCCTCAACTCCATACTGACCATGAATCAGAAATGTCACACAGAAGTAGTCGAAAAACTCCTTCGCCTTTTCGCTATCCTCCTCGAACTCCCAAATGAAGACCAACTCGTGCGCGACCACCAGTATGACGTTCGAGGAGAGGATCACCTGCGATACATGCACTACGCCGCTCGCAGCGCCGAGGAAAACAAGAAAGTAGGCGAACTTTACTCGCCCGGACACACTGACCTGGGAACCATTACCCTACTTTTCCGCCAGCCTGTTGCTGCGCTGCAAATCCTCAATTCTGAGGGTCAATGGAAATGGGTTCGTCCTCAGGACGGAACCATTACAATCAACACCTGCGACGCCCTCACTGCGCTTACGGGCGGGTTCGTAAAATCTAGTATTCATCGTGTGCATGCTCCGCCACAGGATCAGGCTCACGTTGATCGTCTAGGAGTTCTGTACTTTGCTCGGTTCGTCCCTTTCTCTTTTGAACATAAGTCAAATCTTGACTATGACTGACAGATAGTAGACCAAATAATCATATCCTGCTCGACCCAATCCAAAACAGCCCTGTTCTCGACCGTCTCGGTCTCACCAAGAATGCTTTCACAGAACTCGGCCAACATCTCAACACCGAGCAATGGGTCAAGGTCCGACAAACGCAGCAGCAGAGACGCCATCGTGATGTGAAGATTACGGATGATGGAAAGTATAATTATAAGCCGAAGGATCTGGAGATCATTCCTGGTTTGCAAGCTGTTGTTTATAATTAGGTCATCTTTCTTTGTATAGTGGAGATATATCCAGTGGACAGCCTGCATCCTTCGTTGAGGATAAATTCTAGTTTGCTAGCTACGTGCACTACTCCGAATGGTCCGGGCAATTGGCACGTTTCATAAACCAGAACCTCCTGAGATACACAGCATAGGAGAGTATGAAAAGACAGCAGCGGCTGTGAGCTAAGTAGTGTACTGTGAGACACTGATAGATGCTATATTACGATGAGAAAAGACAACGGGATGCTTCAAATCAATTCCAATCTTTGAGTATACCTCCTGGGGAGGAAGAAGACTTGAAGGTTACTACAATTTCTCGGAACATGGCTAGGTATGTTGTATGTTGAATTGTCTTCAAGACTGACTTCTATGATCAAATCAGGCTTTTATCTTCCTGGCTTGACTTTGAAATCAATTTTCCTCTCATATTACATAAGGATCCCTTTCGAATGGACATAAATACAGAAGGCAATGACTGTTTTGGAACCAGCTCATAGCATATTCTGTACGTAGTGTAACCCGAGTTTGCTTTTAGACGTTACAACATGACTGAGCACAATACAGCTGCGCTCACCTTCGATTATATATAGCCATTAATACAATAAACAGATCTCCGCAGACACTAAAGTCATCTTGCTTTTCTCGGCCTCGAGCGGGATGATGTGAGCTCGATGAAAGTCTCACACTACATTATTTGATGGTATGCCGTCATTGGCATATCCATTGTTAACATGCCCGGTGTTGATGTGTCCGTTGTTGATGTGTCCATTACCGTGTCCATTGTTGACGTATGTCTCCGGATGTGCCCCTGCTTCGGCTTGAGGTGTAATTGGCTTTTCTCTGTGTGTCACATCTCTCCGGTAGCTTTCTCTGGTGAGCGCGTAGACCGTGAGGAAGCTGAATATCGCAGCTACTAGGGTGAAGAAGCTAGACAGAAGACGATTAGTAAACACCTCAGGATTGAGTGCAGCATGTTTGAACCCGTGGAAGCCGACATACAATGCGATAAATGCGAAAGCTTCGACAGTATGCTGTCGAGAGCAAACCACAACTCCATGCCATCGATTAACCCTGCAACTGACGCGCTCCCAATTGTTGATTACGAGAACGAATGCAGCAATCCATCTGTCCAGGAATATTGTCAGATCAGAACGTGACCTATCTTTTGTTGTCATTTGTTTAGGGGATGGCACTTACAGAAATGCCAGCAGCAACTCTAGCACAGAGCTGATGACATGAAAAATCGGTTTTTTGTATGAGAAGAATGAGAGACCCAAAAGCACGAAAACAAGAAACACCGTCAGGCAAGCCTATTTAGTGGTGAGTTTGCTGTAGCCTTATAAAAGCTGGGGCATAACCCTTTGCGACTTACAATGACCAAGGTATAAATGACTGTCACTGACTTGCTCGACTGGACAGCCCATGCAGTTATACCCAACACAATAATTGCACTGATTGTCAGGATGGCACGGCAGAATGAACTGACTGTGCGAGCTGCGGTTGCAGAGATACCCATGATGTACGTAGTCAATTCTCCGAATTTGCGATGTAGGTATTGGTGTATGTAGGTATCAGTATTTTCACGGAATATGCCTTTATCGACTGTGTTCTGGGCTCCCCCAGCTCATATAATCAGAAAATAGGCTGCATGCGGAATTGAGGCGTGGTGTGATAGTCATATGTGCATGGAACCGATATTGTTTATTCCTCAACCTGTCTTGGTACAAAGTGGCGACTGACCCAAGGTGTTTCATTGAATCACAAGCACCAAAGCTAGCATACCAGGAAATCGGTCGATGAATAAGGCTTTGGATTGGGGGTGATCTCAAGTCATGAATCATCGATCAACTCCTACTCTACACTCAATAGTAGAAACTTTAGAGAAGGCGAGCTAAATGTTTATATGGCAATATGATAAAAATTGATGTTTTCTATTTCCCCCTTCACTAGCTGCTGAGTGCTCTGTAGGAGGACTGTGACTTTCTACAAACATCAACTCTCTTAATTATTAGGCATTGTATTTTAGACTCATCAACAAGCAGAACTGTGTTAGCAAAGGAATATAAGAAGACGCCATTGATCAGCCGGCCAAAGTGTTTTCGTCCACAGTTCGCTTCAGCTTTCCATCTGCTTTAGTGTAAACTTGTCCCAAAGACTCGCGTGCAAGATCATGGATCCACTGTGCATTAGGTTCCAGACTCTTGTTTTGAGACAGCAATGAGGATAGATAAAACCAATTCAGAGCTTGTCCAACGGTACTGACCTCATCGCTGACGCGATATGAAGAATGGGAAGATGAGATTCGGCCATAAAGTTCGGAATCAGTCCACAGTTGCAGCAAGTGATTAGCCACACTTTGCACATCACCCACTTCTACTAGGAATCCGTTCACCTGGTCTTCAACTTGAAGAGGAATACCGCCTGCTCTTGTGGCGATGATGGGCTTGCGTTTGTGGATAGCCTCGGAAACCTTTACCTCAAATCCTTCGCGCTCCGATAGTTGTAAAACGATAGCAGCATTAGATAGCAACGTATTTAGGATCTGATCAGAAGGACCGAGGCGCATCACGGTGATATCGTTGGAAAGAGCGGACGCATTCTGCCTAATCCACTTGAGCACATCGTCGTAGACGAGAGATCCATCAGGATCGTCTACTGAACCATGCCCGCAGATCAAAAGTTTGGGAGCTTTTACTGCTGATGAGCTTTGGGTCATTAGACGTCTGAACTCCGTATAAGTTTTCAAGACGTCGATGATGCCTTTGGAAGGGTCAAAACGAGCGACCTGGATGATGTACTGATCTGCGCAGTGAATATAAAAAGTCAACACAAAACCTTGCTTAAATCAAATTTGATCCCACGTACCATCTGGATAATGGATTGGCGGCATACCAGCGTTCTGACAAGCGTGGTTGAATATGCGGCCATAGTAAGCATAGTCCCAGTCCCTCATATCTTTGTTGAGTCCGTCAAGCCTGCAATCCAGTGAGCATCCTGATCAAGAGTAACCGCTAACAGGAAGAATTACCAGTCTGTACATGCTGGCATGTAGCCGAGGTTCTTTAGGGGGACACTGTGAGGAACGAATGTAGCCACTGGGTGACTGATGAACATGTCTGCAAGCTTGATGTAAGACCATAGAAAATCCCATACTTCCGACTGAGGACTGCCAGGAGTTGAGATCAAGTCACTCCGCATCTGAATATGGCTACGATAAATCACGGGCCTATTAGGGTCAGTTTGTTTCGCAATGGGAATCAGCGCTGGCATCTGAGGGTCGTCAATGATGATAACATCAGCACCGCCTTCAGCAGGTCGACATAAGGGGCCCCCTTTTCGTGTCCAGTATCTGCGTGCATTGTCCTCAATCCAGTCCGTCAGTATCCGTTGTTGATGCAAATCCAGTCGCTCATGAGGCTCAGCGACTCCTTGAAGGATATTATGATTTGTTTTTGTTATGCGGAAGACTCCTGGTCGTGGTTTCGGCACGTACCTAGCATATCCAATCAGTAGGGGCCTCGAACATGTACGACGAAATACATCACCATTTGACATCGACGTCGAGCAGGTGTGAGAATCGGACAAGTGCGTGTCGCATAAGAGCAACACCGCCACCCTGGGGCGTGGCGCTGAAGAATGCAATCTTCACCTTTCGACTTGTCAAGTCTTTCACATAGTGCTGTACGCCCGACCAAGTCTTCGGTCGCACGGTTCGTGCAAAGGAATCAAGATCGGCAATGTTAATATGAAATCCAGAATCGACTTCCACCGCCCCGAGAAAATCTACATGGAGAAAGGGAAGCTTGTTTGGACCGAAGAATCTGGATGCACGAAAATCAGCCAACGTTATGCCGAAGACCATCTGGGTGGTAATGCTACCTGATGCACTTTCGGGACACGGATTCGGCTTGCTCATCAATGTCCTTGCCATTTGGATGTGCGACAGCTTCTGTGTTTGCCGTATGATCCGTGCCCAACTCTTCATTCAGCAGAATGGGTACAATGTCTAGTTCTAGCCACAAACGTGGGCAGAGCGATGGGTATTGCACGTGCAAGGACTTGGAAAGTGCCGCTCCGAGGATCTTCTCAGCATGTATATTGCTGTAGTTCTGGAGCTCAGTGATGATGAAATCACATATGACAATCTCTGATCCCTTTCCTTCGAAATCTTGCTCCAAAAAGTCGAGAAGGTATGTTTCATTGCGAAGCGCTATGGCAATTCGAGATTTGCCGTTGTCAAAACTACCTGCTATTCCTGCGTACAAAGTCTTTCTTTACATCAGCGGATGATACTTGCATATACAAGTAGAGGTGACTAAACAAGACACCTACATCAATCGTTGGCCCAGACCAATCACACCTGACTAAATGATTCTTTACATAGTCATGCTGAAAGACAGACTCATGTCGGTCGAATCGATGTGCTTCGTGTACTGGCATGATGCAAAAGCTGATAAGATCGTCATTTGATAACGGAGCCCTTAGTGAATGGCGAGAACCATTGATTTTCTGAGAACTCGATATAGTCACTATTTACAAATTGAACATTTTAGTTTGTATGTGATAAACCTGCTTCGGCGACGATTGATAATCATATACTAGGGGATGACATCAAGACATGAACAGGGTTCGGAGAATTTCCTGTTACAGACCTTTCATATGGAACATGCAATTCCTCTCAAGCCTCCAAGCTTCTTGATCAGTGCCAAGGGTTATTGATGACGAGTGGCTTCTGCTTGATTCGTCCGCGAAAGAAGCCACTATTCGAGGTAGCCGGCTGATGGTGAGCCGCAAACGGAAATGAGCTTCTTTGACGGGTATGCCATTACTAACTCAATGCCAGGAGCAGGAGGAGCTCAACAACATCGCGATTAAGACACCAGACACCCCGTACTTCGTCCAAGACTTGGAAGGACATATCCAAAACAAAGATAATTATTATCTGGTACGAAAATGGAACCACCAAAAAAGACGAAACTCGTCGTTTTTAGTGCTAAGCAATATGACCGTTTCTTCTTCGACATAGCGGCCTCCGAAAGCCACGGAATACATTATGACATTGAGTATCTGGATTTCGCTTTGAACTCAGAAACGGCACAATTAGCGCGCGGCTATGATGCTGTATGCGTCTTCGTCAACGATACGCTTGACAAGAATACACTGGAGATACTGTACTCTAATGGCGTCCGTGCTATTCTACTCCGGTGTGCCGGTTTCAATCACGTCGATCTTGTCGCTGCCCGGGAACTGGGCTTGTTCGTCTCTCATGTCCCGGCTTATTCACCTGAAGCTGTTGCAGAATTTGCCATCGCATTGGTTCAAACTCTGAATCGTAAGACTCATCGCGCCTTTAACAGGGTTCGCGAGAGCAATTTCAACATCGAGGGACTCATAGGAGCGACGCTTCATGGAAAGACCGTAGGGATCGTTGGCGTCGGACGTATAGGTCTAGCAACGGCTCGAATTTTTCATGGGTTTGGTTGCAAGATGCTAGCATATGATGTGAATGAGAATCCTGATTTCGCGCAGTACGGTGCGTTTGTTGGCATCAAGCAGCTGTTGGCAGTTTCCGACATTGTCAGCCTTCATTGTCCACTCACTGATTCTACGCGGCATTTAATCAACTCGCAAACGCTTTCTTTAATGAAGCCAGGGGCGTTATTAGTCAACACATCGCGTGGTGGTCTGATCGACACAAGCGCGGTTTTAGACTCTCTCAAGTCGCATCACCTTGGAGGACTAGCACTGGATGTGTATGAGGCTGAGAGAGGGTTGTTCTACGCTGACCATTCGGGAAAGATCATCGACGACGATGTTCTGATGCGCCTGTTGACCTTTCCAAACGTGCTCATTTGCAGCCATCAGGGCTTTTTCACCAAGGAAGCCTTGACTGAGATCGCTAATGTCACTTTTGCAAATTTGAGTGACTTTGTTAATTGTCGTCAATGCTCCAGGGCTCTGGTGGCGGCGGGGCATATTGATCACTCGGTCGGAATCCAGCCTGTGCGTCTGTGATGATGGACCCGGAACCTTTTACTATTCAAAGGATGTAATGAGCAAGCTATTATCCTGAATGAGTACCCGCCATTGAGACTGATGTAGCCGTCGTCTTCCTCTTCTTGCCACGTAGAAACCCTTGTTACTTTGTAACTACTTTCGATGCTTTGGGCGTCCAGTGAGTGGTCGCCAATGATCAACGGTAGCGTATCTCCTGCCACGAATCAAACATCGCCTTCACACAACGGACTACAGGGGAGAAAGAAAAAGAAGACAGAAAAGTGCAACATGTTGGAAACAGTGGAGGGTTATTAGAAAGCAAAATGAAATGCGTGCGAATTCGGTCGAATTTAGGGCTTGCAGTCCGACCTTACCCGGATAGGCAGGAGCAGATTTCCTGATCGGGACTGAGTTGCTGACAAATGGCTGGCCTAATGTTAACTAAGGTAGCGCATCTGCTCCCCAACCCCAAGTCAATCTTCTTCTACCTTTCTTGATCTCAATGAGACCCGACAAAGTCATGTGTTACCGTCAAAATGCCTGACGATATTCCGTTCGTTCACTCTGATCTGTCGGGCCGTCCGGAGTCTGCATTACGGAAGCGAGTTCACGCCCATGCCGCTCGCGTAGCTCATGCTAGGAGATCGCGCTTTCGTATTGTAGATTATTCCGCTGGCACGGCCAGGACGACTGTTCTGAAAGACCGAGACTTGACTGCCCAGCAAGCTGCCGGGTCCGAAGTTGCAGATAGAATCGGGACGGACGGTTTGTCTAGTCCTCAAAGCCATCTGTCCTCGGCTCGAAGTGATCCGTTCAATAGCTTCGCAAGAGCTTTTACAGATGCAGAGCACTTTCTCCTTGATCATTGTTAGTCTCGCCATTTCAATCGATGGTTTATCACAAGACTCCCACTAATAAGTGGGGTTTAAAATATCTACTAGACACATCAGTGGTCATTCCCTTGCAAAGTGTTGAATGCAATCGCATTCTGGGCCCTCCAGAATTTCAGAAGCTCATGCTTGAGGAGTGGACACGGCTTACAGTCCGTCGAGCAGGCTCTCTGGATAGCATATTTCTGGCTGCTTGTCGTCATCTGTCTAGAGTCCAGCATCCGCGGCCTGAACAGAAGCAACATTACAGGCAACTGGCATTACGTTACAAAGTCTCATGTCTAGAAAAATTGAACAAGGATCTTTCTGCGGAACTAGACAGCGCATTGACAATTAGCGAGGTCACCATTGCGACTTCGATGATGTTAGCGACGGACGAGGTGAGCTTGCAGACTGTTTCCCCTCTTCAATCCTAATTGCTGCTAACGGCAGGCTATGAAACGTAGCTCAAAATAGGAGATTTTCAAATGTGTAAAGCTCATTTAGTGGGAATACTAAAAATGATAAGGCGTAATGGCGGAACGGAAACTCTGGGTTGTAGAGGCTTCATGAAACATGCATTATCTTCAATATGGACGGATGTTCACACCCTCAATCCGCATGATGTCCCAATCTATGTACAATAGACGTTTCCAAAAGAAAAAAGCTCTCGCATTTGCTGGACTATAGGACACCCACGGACAAAGGTCCACTGTTTCCTGATCTGGTATCTTGCTCTTTCCCAATTCGGAATAACATCAATCTACTGACTCTAATCAACAACAGAGCCAACATCGGCAGAGCATTGAAACTTGATTTGAAAGCAATGTAGAACCACTTATTCTGGATCTACGAGATTCGGTCATGATCGAATAATCGACTCTGTTCCGGACGGCTGGTCACAAGCTTGAAGTTGAGCTCAAAGCCCGACGGAAATGGATATAAATACCTCTGATTCCTCCCCCTTGATGACACAAAGATTAATGTCCACAAAAGATCGAATTCATAACGTTTATATTCTCGGACTCCTAGCCATCCACTACGCCAATCATGCCTGAATTTGAGACCACAATCCCCAAGGGCTCCTGGATATTGGTTACTGGTGCCAACGGTTTCGTAGCCTCCCACGTCGTCAAGGACTTCCTTCAGCGTGGCTATAAAATCAGGGGTACTGTTCGCGACGTCGAAAAATACTCCTGGCTTGTTCAAGATCTTTTCAAGACTTACACAGACAATGGCGATTTTGAACTCACTCAAGTACCCGATCTAGCCGCAGAACATGCCTTTGACGAGGTGGTCAAGGGAGTGTCTGCCGTTGTTCACATCGCGACAATCGGTTTTGATATCGACCCGAACAACGTGATACCGAAAGTCATCGCTGGCACCAGATCACTTTTGGAAGCTGCCATGAAGGAGACATCGGTGCAGCGTTTTGTTTACACCTCGTCCGTCGCCGCTATGACCACACCCCAACTAGGCGATACGGCTCGGCTCACTGCAAATACTTGGAATGATGAGGCAGTGGAACAAGCCTGGGCTCCTCCTCCATATGAGCCAAGTCGTATCTTTGCTGTGTACGCAGCGAGCAAGACCCTGGCTGAGAAGGCTGTTTGGGAATTTGTGGATGAGAAGCAACCCAAGTTCGCAGTCAATGCCGTTGTTCCGGCAACTGTCATGGGCGAGTGCTTGAGTAAGACTCACGCTGAACTCGGCCATATGTGGCCTACAATTCTATACCAAGGGCAACCTGACGCGGTTGCAAGCATTCTTGCAATGCCTGGGCGTAAGTGGCCTTATCTCTGTTACACATGGCAGTCATGATCTGACCTATATAATTCTCATTAGCTATACAACACGACGTCAAAGACTGTGCAACCCTTCACGTCGCAGCAGTTCTTGACCCTAATGTCAACAATGCGCGTCTCATTGGCTGGGGACAGCCCTGCACCTGGAATGACATTGCGGCTATTATGCGCAAACTCTGTCCGGATCGCAAATTCATTGACGAAATACCTGGCCTTGAGGAGTACAAGCTGACTGCAGATGATGGACAACCTCTCGAAATTTTGAAAAAGTGGACTGGACAGAATGGGTGGACACCTTTAGAGGAGTCCATTGCGCAATTTCTGCCTAACGTTAGGAGATGGTATCCTTAGGGTGGGCGCGATCGAGCTACTTGGATATGCATTCGATCGACAAGTGAAACTTCAGCTGGCAGACTATCCTGTGGATATGGATGCACGTACATGCAACCTAATCTGTGTAGCAATTAGAGTGTAGCATACAAAGAGGGTCAAATGTACCAAATTTTGATTTGTGACGTGGACTTTGTGATGTATAACATCGCTTCTTCGAACTTTCTCCAAGGCTATAGGTTATGCATACACTAGTATATGGGCAAGTCTCCAACGGACTGGGGGGTTTAGGATAGCATGAATACGTAGCTAACCTTTCATTTGAGTAACGAGTGATGAAATCATAGAGAACAATGCGCAACAATACTACTGCACATATGCACTCCGGGTGCAGACATACTGGTCACATCGATTCCGTATGCAGGTTGGTCTGGTCGTATGTGTGTACTCGGTGATAGTACGTAATCCATCTAGATCTGATCAAGTCGTCCAATCTGCACAGTACCGTGATTGATTTCCATCAGACTAACGAGTCAAACACCTTTCATTACTAGACTTCATATGTGGATTAGGAAGTTACCGGAAGAGACCGTGAATATTTGAAGTTGATGCTAAGAGTTGAGACAAATGTCACAGCTGATTGATCGATAGCGCCTCATGGAACTTGGTCACATCGAGCAATGATCGAGTTGCATTGACCCATTTCAAGTCCGTCATTTGATGCTCAGCGAGGTGCATGAATCCCAGTTACTTTCTTAAGTGAACAAAAGTGATGGTTATTGACAATGAAAATTGGACTTACAGAACCTCCTACAATGAGAGATTATATGCCTCAATACTCCAGCAAAAAGATCCTCGTCTACTGTCATTTAGAATATTCGATGACGATGTGAGCGACCCGACCAAATATTACCAACATTGTAGTTTCTCCCCAACCCAGCATTGACATAAATCAAACGCAATAGCTAGGCTATATAACATCCGGGACTCGCCCTAAGTCTTGTCATTCGAGGGAGATTGTGAAATGATATTTGGATCCGACGATGGACCTCTTTCCTCGGGGATGATTAAGACCGAACTCCCGGGGGGTTTCCATGGTCTTCCCACTGCAGATCTTCGTGAAGAAGAAGAAGCTATATGTTCACGAATGAACAAGATTAATGCCGTAGATAGTCTAGACAATAGCCTTATTCAGTTATCTATCAACCTCCTGGTGGCTGTTTAGGGCTAATTAGGGCTGGGTCCACCTCGTATCGCCGTAAACAGATTAGCGCTCGCCCGGTGTTCTTATCACTTATCTCCGCCCTATTTGGCTCCTTTCCTCCTACAACCTCTAACTCGTCACAACTACCTCCATTTACTTCAAGTATGGTCATTTGTAAGCTGCTCAGCCGTGTCTTTCCACATTTCAGATATGATACTTGGCTGCAATGATATCACGATCCTCATTTGAAGATGCCACAAGCACTTTTTGGCTCTCTTCCACTTCGAACTCCGAAAAGATCCTTTCTGAAGTCCCTAAGATCGTGGGCGATCCCTCCAGGCAGCGACGTGCGCATCGAAAATCAGGTCGGGGATGCGAGAACTGTAAGAAGCGGCGTGTAAAGGTTGGTCCAATATTCGCGTACATAACGCCATGACGCTCGTAAACTCACGGGCTTTAGTGCAACGAAGAAAACCCCTGTGCTAACTGCGTTCGACGAGGACAACAATGTCGACGTAGTCTACGATACAACAAGCCACTTGAAATCCCCTCAACACCTCCCAGAGATACACCTTTGAAGTTGCAATCCAAAGATAGCAAAGCCAGTCTTTTACATCTAAAACTACATGACCATTTTCAAGCCCACACAATCCAGACCCTCTTATTGTCACCGGAGCTGTGGCAGTACGCATTACAGCTTTCGTTCCAGTTTGAATTTCTGGCAGATGCCATTTTTTGTGTCTCTGCGCGGCACTTGTCTGTACTGCTGCCGGAAGACTCATCCTACTCAACGATAGCCGCTGCTCACTTGGGCCGCGCCCTGTCTCAGTTCCGTCAAACCCTGGCCGGTGATTTCAAGTCAACCCACATTGACGCCTTCATAGCGACATCGCTTTTGTTGCAGTATGAGATTTGGGCCAGCAGTGATGAAAATCTGTCATTTCAAGACAGTTCAGTATCAGTTGAAATGCCAAGAGACCCAATCTTTGCTTTTTGCTCAAGTCTGAAGAAAATGTTTCTCAATTGCCTCCCAGTACTACGTGATCAGCCATCCATTTTTATTCCATATATACAGCATGATGCTAGACAAGCCCTTACAAAGACCGCTGGAATTAGCAGCGACGCCTTGACCACATATCAGAGATTTTTCTCTTATGAGCGTCCACTTAGTACAAGTTCATTCAGCCCTCGAATTTCGCACATCCGAGGCATCCATTTCGAACCTTCGGGACAGTGGCAATGCGTTCTCCCAAGGACGAAAGAAGTTGCAAACCCGGTCGATGATTGCTTTGAACCTGTCATCACTCAACTCTCTCTTATTATGTCCTTTCTTCCTGAATCACAGCCGCCGAATCTTATCGAAGGGAGACCATCAGTGACTCCAGAACTGCTTAAATTTATAAATCAATTTCCAGTGAAATGCCATGGTCCATTCAATTCTATGATCCAGCAAGGAGACCCTCATGCGCTTTTGCTGCTGTTCCATTTCTATCGTGCTGTAAGGATACTGATTCCGGAGAATGAGTGTTGGTGGGTTCACAAGCGGGCGAGAGTGTCAGAAGTCGCTTTGAAAGAATGGCTAATGAAGCGCATCGGCGCGCAACGCGAATGAGGAGATATTTTAGTATCCTCGCGCGCGTTGGATCTGAACAATAGGTCAGTCAAGGCTTATGCTGTCAGTCTAGCCCTCAATAATAGCGCGAAGACAGACCACTTCGAAATTTCCACTTAGGGCTCGTATCGCTATTTTCGGCTTAGTGCAACTTTCTTCGGTCATCGGTCCCTAAGATTCAGGTATAAAAGCCTTGCACTCGACCGAACTCTTTTTCAGCTGTTGTAGACTGTTAGTAATACATCACGATACAGAATGATCACCCTATCCGAAGCCATTGCCTCCAACGAGCGTATCGCCTCTACCCTCCCTCCAGGCCTTGTGGCCGTCTTTGTCGGCGGGACAAGTGGTGTTGGCGAATACACGCTCAAGGCATTCGTCAAGTATGCCGTTAGCCCACGAGTCTACCTCATCGGTCGGTCTCAAGAGTCTGCCGATCGCATTATCAAGGAGTGTACGCAGCTCAACAGCGGCGGAAAGCTCCAGTTCATCCAGGCTGATATCAGCCTTTTGAAGAACGTGGATGAAGTGTGCAATCAACTCAAGAGCAGAGAAACGAAGATCAACATCCTGATCGAAAGTCAGGGTACCATGGCCTTTGATAAGGGTGTGTCTCATGTCTACGCCTATCACTCACTCATCTCCGTGCTAATCGTCATAGAAACATCCGAGGGTCTCCCCCTTGCTATTGCCGTCGGCACGCATTCACGCATACGCTTCATCCTCAATCTGCTTCCTCTTCTTCGCAAAGCAAACCATCTTCGCCGTGTTGTCAGTGTCGGCGCAGCCACTCTAGAGGGAGCCATTGATCTGAACAACGTCACGGGCGTCGGCCTCTCGCTGCTTCCCTGGCGCAACCAAATCGCCTCCATTCAGACTTTGTTGCTAGAAGAAATGGCCAATCGCGCTCCCGAAGTCAGCTTCGTACACACGGTCCCAGGACTCGTCGAAAGCGGCATATTCCGTGATTCAGAAGGAACGGGTATGGCGATTCGGATTGCTATTTCGAAACTGCTTATGCCGTTGCTTGCTACACCTCCTGCTGAAGCGGGGGAAAGGCATGTCTTCGTGGCTACGAGTGCTGCATACCCACCAGGTCAGCAAGGAGCGGAAGCCTCCGGGGTGCCGTTTCAGGGCAGTCCGACGACGGCCAGGGGTACTGATGGTAAGCCAGGCAGTGGCGTCTATTCGGTCAATAACAAGGGCGAGGTTGCCTCGCCCAAGGTCGAGGCGTTGTTGGCTACTTTTAGGAAGGATGGTGCGGCGGACAAGGTCTGGGATCACTTTGCTGCTGATTTTGAGAGAATCACAGGGGCTGGTGTGCCGATGTAGCCGCCCGTGGGTGCAAAGAAGGTAGCTCATATTTCAGTCTAAGATTGTTGCTGCCAGAGTCCATTACTCTATATACCTCTGCAATTCAAGACAGAGACAGATCTGCCCAAGCGTAATTATAATTCTATATGCAATTTTGATTGTGGTGTATTGAAGTCATGATGATCTTGGAGCCTCGAATTATCCCAGACTAATTGAAGTATATCTAGACCGATGAGTCGTATATCTAAAATCATGCGACTTGCATACTGATTGACACGACTATATTGAAACGACCGTATCACATAGAGATGAATTTACATGAAATATAGTCTGTTATTTTGGGAGAAAGTCTCAAAGACAGTCATGGAGGTTGCTGACTACAGGATATCGAACAGTAGGGCTGATAAAAGCCAGGGTTCTACCGGTATCAACCCTAAGTGGATGTGCACCGCCCGTTTGACCGCCCAGCCCAACAGCCAGTCACAGCCTTCAGGCTGTGGAATTCAGGCTCCATACCCAAAAGTTCGGCAGTATGCCACGCATCAACTGATCGCGGAACAAAAAAAAAAAAAGGAGGTTCCGTATCAACCTTCTTCGCAGTCCGTGGCCACCTGATCAATTCGGGCGACAATGAAGGCAGTGCTGGAAACATACCTTCCTCGAGTCCAGCAAATCTGGATGGAGCTGGAGATTGACTTCGAAACCCTCAGGACCGGCTCGATCGCTGCAATTGCGTCTGTTGTTGCGCTGTATGCGGGATACCTCTACATTCTCAGTCTGGCCGAAGCGCCCGTCACCTTTAATGTGCCGCTACCGAAACAAATACGATCGGATTGGGATGGGACGAAATGGGATGACCTGAAAGGCGAGGAGAAGAAGATTCTTGAAAATCAGGTTCAAGGCGTGGGTCGCAATTTATTGTCTTGACAGCAAGTCGGTGCAGTAGGGCTGACGGAAACTTGGATAGACATGGAACACGCAGCGCATCGTGAGCTATTGCCCGGCCGACGGACGAATACTATCTACAAATGTACCTCTTGCGACGCGCGAGACAGTCGACAAGGCCGTTCAAGACGCGAAACGGGCACAAGGTGAATGGGCGCAGACCACGTTTGCGCAGCGCAGGAGACTGCTCAAGACGTTACTCAAGTCAGCCGCTACCTTTCTATTCTACCAGAGGGAGGTTTCTTTTGACTGCAAGCTAATGCATCCGTTGGTAGATACGTCCTCGACCACCAAGACCACATCGTAACAGCCTGCTGCCTGGACTCCGGCAAGACCAAAGTCGACGCCTCCTTCGGCGAGATCCTGGTCACGGCCGAAAAACTCAAATGGACAATCGACCACGGCGAAAAGGCGCTCACACCCGAAAGTCGTCCTACGAATTTCCTCATGATGTACAAGAAAAATAGCGTGCGGTACGAACCGCTCGGAGTTGTTTCTGCGTGCGTTTCATGGAATTATCCATTCCATAATCTGATTTCGCCTGTGATTAGCGCGCTGTTTGCGGGTAACGCTATCGTCGTGAAGCCGTCGGAGCAGACGGCGTGGTGCTCCGGATTCTTTGTTGATGTCATCCGTGGAGCGCTGATTAGCTGCGGGCATTCGCCAGATCTGGTGCAGTTAGTGGTGTGTCTACCGCAGGTCGCGGATTCGTTGACCTCACATCCCGATGTTGCGCAATTGACGTTCATTGGATCCAGGCCTGTGGCGCACAAAGTCTGCGAGTCGGCCGCCAAATCGTTGATTCCAGTGACGGTGGAATTGGGAGGCAAAGACCCGTTTGTGGTGCTTGAGGATGCGACGACCATTCGTGGATTGGAGTCTATCGCCTCTATTCTCATGCGTGGTGTATTCCAGTCTGCCGGTCAGAATTGTATTGGCGTTGAACGTGTGATCGCTCTTCCGGCGGCCTACGACAAGCTCGTCGAGATCGTGACGCCGCGGATCAAGGCGTTGACGGTGGGATCGCTCCTCTTGGATACGAGGAACGACTCGTTTACGCCCGACGTGGGAGCCATGGTCTCCCCTGCCGGATTCGCGAGATTGGAATCTTTGATCGCCGAAGCTGTAGAGCAGGGAGCCCGACTCCTCCACGGCGGAAAGCAGTATCGACACCCCAAACATCCGCGCGGACACTATTTTACACCCACACTCCTAGTCGACGTCACCCCCTCCATGCGCATCGCACAAGTCGAGCTCTTTGCACCGGTCATGGTGATCATGCGCGCCGCTTCTGTACCCAACGCCATCGATATCGCCAACTCCACTCCGTACGCTCTGGGCGCCAGTGTGTTTGGCCACGACTCGGGCGACGTGGAGAGGTGTGTACGGCAGATCAAAGCCGGCATGGTCGCCGTCAACGACTTTGGCGCCTTTTACGCCGTCCAATTACCGTTCGGCGGCGTCAAGGGATCAGGGTACGGACGATTTGCGGGTGAAGAAGGGTTGCGAGGGGTGAGTAACTTGAAGGCGGTCTGCGTTGATCGCTTCCCCAAGATAGTCGGCACACAGATTCCGCCGAGAGTCGACTATCCCATCTACAAGGGCGAAAGCCCGAAGGCGAATGGAACGGGGGCGTGGGAGATGTGTAAGGGCGTTGTGGAAACGGGGTATGCGCTGAGTGTTGCGGGGAGGGTGAGGGGCATTCTGCGTATCTTGACCAACTCATAGCTTATAACTACTATCTACTACGTAGTACTATGTAATACTATGTAGTACCAGGGTAGCTTAGTGTCATTCATTACGTATGTATGATATGAATGATATGATTAATATGAGGAAGAATATATAGAAATCAATTCAAGTAAAGCTATTGCATAGAGGGTATGATGATAACAGCAAAGCACTCAAGAAAGACGAAATGGGGTAATCGCGGTGGTGAAGTAATAACAAATAAGCATAAACATGAAACCATGGAGCAAACACTCATCCCCTCCACTCAATCTTAGTCGAGTCGTGACTGAAGTCGCTGATGGAAAGCATAACGCGGTCAAAGAAAGCGGGCCAGTCGCGAGCGGAGGAAGAACGATCAAGCGGCAAGAGACTATATAGTCGCCCTCGTCGTCGTGCGATGGCGATGTCTTCGCCCGCCGGCATGGCCGCAGGTTACGCAGGAAATGATCACGTCAAAGACGGTGACGATGCCGGAGATGATGGCCTGAAGGATTGCGCCGATGCCGTTCACAATGGCCATGAGACAGCTACCGATGGCGCCCAAGATGGACTCGATCTGTTGTTGACCATGTTAGAATATCATCCTCAATGGTTGTTTGACAATAGGAGGGGGAAGAAGGGAGAAAGAAGACATACACAAGAGACAACAGCACCCATGATGATTGATAGAAAACTTTTGTAGTTGGCAGACAAGACACAGAGATTTAATCTTCTTCTTCGTCGTCGATGTATTCGTTGATACTCTTCACAGACGTCGTGTAGATGCTGGATGTAGACGAGGAGGCAGTTGTTTGGATTGCAATGGGAAGCATGATGATGATCTGGCAGGGACGGTACCTGGGTACCGAGCGTCTATTATATGCGTTTCTTTGGAGCGGGAGGAAACAGATGACGATGATATAAGGATGAGCGTATGACAAAGTTTGCGTTCGCGTTTGCGTATAAGGCAAGGGGGGTGGAGAGGGGCTTGCTGAAAACAGGCTGAGATGGATATGATCGACAGAGTGACAGATGACAGGAAGTGTCAAGGTGAAACTATCATGAATTTTTTAATTTTTTTTTTTTTTTTTAATAGTAGTATTTTCTACAAGATGCTAGTACGTAGTGGCACAGGCACAGGCAGAGGACGGACACATGGTGAGACGGCTGGCTGATGTCACTTCCTTGATTTTTGGCCATTGCTGGCTGGGGGGAGGGGAGAAAAAGCTGTGTCTGCTCTGGGAAATGAGAAATGATGTCGAGGGCGCGCCACAAACTGGGAAGAATGCTCTGTCCATCCAAGGGCCTGGCCAGTCCATTGGGATGCTTTGACGTCAGACAGACAAAGGGCTTAGGGCTTGCAGTGCTGCAAGCCCTAGAGTGGTGACATCATGGCCGGGCACGTGCACCCCAGCACTCCACTTGCTCCCCGCCAATCAGATGCCCGCCTGTCTCTTTCCCTCGTTTTGTCTCTTGCGCTCTTGCTGCATGCACGTCAGGACGTCAGGTCGGTCGCTCTTTCCTCAGTCGTACGTACTAGTAATAGATTGTTGACGTCAAAACACGTGCACTCCACCAACGGGAAGCCCAATCCGGGTGGTATGTTGACGTTGACACTGACACTGACACTGACATGACCCCGTTCCTGCCGTCGACCCCTGTTACCAGCACCAGGAACATCAACAGCACGCAAGAGCCCCATCTTCAGGAACAGCAAATCAACACCCCCGGCACTTCTCAACATGGCTTGAACCCGCCGCAAAAGCGGAAGCGCCGTGCAGGACGCCCGCTCCTCTCTTTTGCACAACTGCGCGCCCGGAAGGAAGCCCGCGAAGCCACCCGTCGATCGGCGAACGAATGGAAGTGTTCGTCTCGTCCGTTGGCTCCCGCGCTCAAAGCAGCTCAGGCCAGACGGCGCAATGGTTCATCTGCGCTGGAACAGCTACCCGTCGAGCTGTTGGAAAGAATTTTCCTGTATGCGCTAGAAACCAACTTTTGTCGCGCGAGCCCGTTCCTTGCGTCCGCCGTGTCGAGTGAGCGTATCTATCGGACGTTGATTCGACTTGCTTTTTTCCGAGATGGGGAGTTCCCTCCAGTCTCGGCGGACCTGCGGCAGCAGGTCAACACCGCACGCGGCGCCATCGCAGATGCATTCAAGCCGGCAGATTACGAGACCATGCGCCTCGGCGAAGCGGATCGGGTCAACCTGCAGGCGACGATATTGCGATGCAGGTGGTGCACGAAAAAGCGTATCTTGAGTCAGCTTCCGGCATTGATGCAAATGATCATATGGAAGCAATGGGTCGGCGCTGGGATCGTGCTTTCGGATCCCGGGCAGCAAGCAGATCTAGACTTCATGCTACAAGCTCGTGGACAGGAACTCGTGAGAGATTTCCCGCCGAATAGCCTCAGAGGAGTCGGACCAGATGAGGTGGAGTACAGTGCTGTCATTGAACCCTTGAGGTGTTTCAGTCTGTTCAGTCGGAAATCAGGAGTGGACGTGAAAGACCTTCATCAGGTGATGGATATTCGAGTCATACCGGAATATCTACTGCGGGGGGTCCCGAGAGAGAACGACGACGGATATCAGTTCACAAGGGACAATGTCGACCTTCTCGATATACTCCGCGAAGTTTATGGATTCGATGCAAGCGGCCATGACGTGCAATTTTCCAGGGAGGCGCTTCAGTCTGGAGTACGAACGGCCATTAGCACCTGGAACGAGCATGCACTCTACTCGCTTCTCAGGTTGGACGAATTTATGATACGGCAGAGATCGACGGTCGAACCTCCTCCGGGGATGCCCAATCGGCGTACCGGTACGTTTTATGCCATTCCACAAGAACATTTTCTGCAGGCAATACAATTGCCCATGCCGGATTCCATGTATTGCTTCTTGCTACTACTGCGCTGCAATGCCGAGAGCATGCCCCCTGACTCGACCGAGTTGACTCAATGGGCTATGGACCTATCGACTTACCACCGCCGTCCTATCGACAGCGATATACGCGACGACGACATCAGCCTGGCACGAAGTTTGGGCCAATGGTTGTTGGACTTTATGATTGAGCTGCCGGGGTATATTGAGCAAAGCCGGGAGCATCCTCAACGTAAGGCCATCTTTTTTGAGGGCTGTCTCAATACCAACACCCGATTGGGAAAACGCCTTTGCGATGAGGTATGGCCTTACATAAGCCACGATTTTGAATCCTGGCCGGCGGAGGACCAACATTGGATATGGCACAGATCATACAATATGCGCAAGCAATGGTTTATAGACGTTCAATAGTCGTGACATCAAGATCATATTTCTATGCAGTTCAAAACATCGTCTCGCACCTTCTTATCCTTCAAACACTCCCATCTCTTCTCATACAACAATCTCAAAAACGGATCATTCAGCCCCGTCCTATGCCTCAATGCTTCCTTGAAATGCCGCGTCTTGACCGGCCACTTCTGCGGATAACTGTAATCTCTGGTCGTGACGTTCAACTCCAACAGCGTGGCAAAAGTCGCGTAATCCCGATCTCGAATGAGTTGCCGCAATACCTGGTGCGAGCGTTCGGTGCTGTGGTTGTGTTCGTCAATGTACGTTTCCTGCGACAGGAGAGTCAAAAACTCGATCTTCTCGCTCGTCCAGGGTGCGCGCAACAATTTGTCGGGCATGCGCGGCCTCTCGTTCGGCGACGGCGGACACGGAAGACGAAACATGTCAATCTCATGACTGACGGGCGACGCTTCACGGATCTGTATCCCGCCGAAATGGAACCAGAAGGAGACCCTCATGTCCACCTCCCCTGTCTCGCTCCCCGCCGTCCCTCTTCTTCGAGCTTTGAGAACCAAGTCCCCGCTCCCCCTCCTCCCCGACTCGGCTTTGTCAAACTCCATCATCGGCCTGGAGAACATCTCATCCACAGCCTCGAAGCCCGCCTTCTCCTCCTCATCCCCCCCTTCCTCGGCCGCAAACACCAGCCCGCCACCCTTCTGCCGCAGGACATGCATGACGTACTCCCGCTGGCACTCCCGCAGCAAACCCAGCGTACTCCATCTACACGTCAAAATCTCCTGCTGCAACGCCGTCCGCTCGACGGTCGACAGCGCCCAGTAATCGAGCGGCGAAGGTAAGAAATTATCCTCCGCAAAGAAATGGTGGCGAGAACTGGGATTGGCGCTGCTAAACGCGAGCCGGACCAGCCATTTGTAGATGATGGGTTTGGAGAGCACACCGGCGATGTGCGGTGAGGAGCGGGGCAGGTTGACGGCGAGGCTGTGGAAGAAGATTTTCTCGAGCAGTTCCGGGGGTAGTCGTTCTAGTCTGCTGAGGTAGTGGTGGTGTCGTGTCGACGGTGGTGAGGTTGGCAAGGCTTGATCCATTCACTCTTTTCTTTTTCTCTCTCGCTCTCTCTCTCTCTTGTTGATCCCTCCTCTTTTTGCCTTCTGATTGTCTTCAGGTAAGATCTAGTCCGCTCGAGATTTCTGAAGTCTATTATCATTGACATGCAGATATGATCATGTCGTACTTGATGTATATGGTCGCACACCGATCCGGTCTGACTAGAGAGATGCCCAAGGGCAGACACCATGCTCGCTTGCACAGTCTCTGTGTCTGCTTGCTTTTTCTAGTCCTCGTCTAGGTTTTGATGACCCGGGTGATTGTGTGAAGCTGATTTATTGGTTGTTTATCTGGTGCGATATAGGAATTTTGAATCGGCGGTGTCACTTTGCATATATGTCAGTCCTTAATACTGATGTATATCTGCGTGTACCGTACCTGGTCGTAGTCGGGATATACGTAGACATGTACCGCAATACACTTTTTTTTATATCTCGGTAAAGACAGACTTGCACTTGTTTCAATTGTCCTCTTCTTCTCTTGCAAAAATTCCCCACCGCTGTCCTGCTCATGAATCATGTATGGACCCGAGACAGCGGATAAACGTGAAATTTGGCTTGGGGCCCAGCACACTTGGACCAGGGTGTCGGGCGATCGTATGAGTACCCAATCAGCTATTGACTGCAGCAGGGGGGCGGGGGTTGCAGATTGAGTCGGGAAAGATGGGAGAAGATGAGAAGAAGAAAGAAAGACAAGAAGCGCAGAAAAGAAGAAAAGTGAACTATGTAGTATCTGGACCCTCAAGGTAGATTACCGCCTCGATACGGTGGACAGTTACGTGCGGCCTCGCCAGGTAGCGGAGGATCGAGGGGTGGAAAATAGTCCAACGAGTTAGAAGCGACAGTGGTCCGTACGAGTGTCCGGACTTGGTACCTAGCCTGAAGTGATGAGTAGATGTAAGCGCCCATAGAAGTTGCTCGGCAAAATATCATGAGGGGAAGTGGATCTGCGTATGGACATGTCCCGCCATCTAGTAACTAAGTAGTACATGTAGAATAAGACAGACTTGCACCTGCACTTTTCCGGCAGATTCTGTCTCGAAGACTCCGTTCTCTGAAGAGACAGAAGCTGGTTTCCCAGGGCCGTGGATCGGTGCCAACTACGCAGACAGGAAATGCGAAAAGACGTGCATGAGGGCAGGATCCGAGTCATTACCTGCGTGGTACGTAGATATATACCTAGGTATATATTTGCCTGGATAAGCGCGTGTGCTGGCTGACAACAGGATGATCTGCCACCCGTCGCCTCAAGAAACAATTTCAGCCTGGTGTTAGTGTATACCAATTAGACTATCCTGTTGTTCTATATTAGTTATTAGAGATACTGAACCCCCTCCATCCAGGCAGGTAATTCTTCCAAAAATGAGGGGCTACGAATATCACTTCCACCAAATCATACTTAGCCTCCTCCCCCGGCCTGAGAATTCGGATAAGGTTATTTGTTGCATGACTCGCGCAAGTTTCATGACTCTTTCATGACTCTTAATGCCCCCTTGCCAGTTGCGGCTGCGTGAAGATATTTCCAATCCTCGCAAAAAGTCTTCCCAGAATGAAATAGTAGAAAAGTCTAAGAACTTAAAGCTCAGGACCCGGGGTAATGGGAATAAAGAACATTCCCCCCCCCTCCGAATTGATGCTGTATCTTGCGTGGGATAGCTATGCATGGTTACTACCATTGTTGGGTAGGTATTACATGGATACTGCTTTAATTGAGTCGGAGTCTGGGGGATACCTAGGTATGTAATATGTATCCATCACATTTGGGACGGGCATTGGGTATGCACGCTACGCCGAACGAATGGGAGGAGGATCCGAGCGACTGGATAGACGACACATGCAGCATGCTCGTGCAGGTCAATTTGGCGAAGGCCATGTTAAGTGTTTTTCGTGATCCGTGATGTGTCGGTTGTTTCGGAGGTGAGTGTACATGCAGGTGGATGGATGCTCACAAAGGCCGACCTTACTGGCAGTACCTGGGTATGCCTGCTTATTTCCGCTTGTAGCCCTTGCACGTCTTTTCAACTACCCGAGTCGGCATGCCTGGTCGTCGCTGAGATTATTTTGTCATGATAACCGTCAGACCTTTAAATGTCTCCTCTCTTGTTCGAGGTCAAGATTAGAAATGGGCATTCGATCCGAATGGTAGAACATCAACCATTGCCCGCTTACCAAAAGTGTTTGTCGTGATAGCCATGACCTGATGACACCACTGAACGTCTACGTAGTCGATAACACAGTCCGGCCCAGATGAATACACTTCAGCACCGGGTCAGGTCCACAAGTCAGTCGAAATTTAGCACAAATGAAATACAATTGTAAACTGGGTCCTTTCAACCCTTTGGAAGAGACGCATCTAATAGAACAGTTTGTTGGTTTCTATACAGGAACGACTGAATACACCTTCCACTCGCTTGGCTCGCTTTGCAGTCGCTTGAAACATTGACGAAGAGAAGAATATGGTGAATAGAGCCATTTTATTGTAGACGGACAGGATGTTAAACCGTTTACAAGATGGAGAGGTCTCCGAACTTCTCCTTGTATCCAGCTGGCATCCACTTGCCCTTGGACACGAGCGAGGCGGTCTTTTCGTCAATTTCAGGTTGGGCGGTAGCGACCTCGTCCTACGAGATGAATTAGTCAGATCCGAGACACAATATCCATGCCATATCATCAAGGTGGAAGACGTACGACGGTGAGCTCATCAAACGGCCGGGCAGTCTCAATATTCTCCAAGGTCTTTTGCAGGTTCACCAACTCAGCCTCAACGCGACCCTTGGTCTCCTCGGCGGACTTGATGGCCTGAGCCTCAAAAGCGTCGATGGCCTTGAGCTGACGGGAAACATCGTAAGTGGCAGGCTTGAAGGTCTTGAAGTGGTTCTCGATCTCGTCAATGACGGCCTGGTTCTTGAGCGTCTTGCGGTAGTGCGCAAAGTCGACGGTTTGGGGCTGCTCGGAGAGCACGGTCAGTTTGCGGCGGGCATCGTCGTTGCGCTTCTTGAACGCTTGGAGAGATGCTGCGGTTTGGCCGCGAAGACCGAGAGAGCTGGTGACTTTGGTCCAGTCGATTTTGAGAGCGGCGCTACGCTGTGGTCAAGATCGCGTTAGTCATCGTCAATTGCACGTCACAAAGAAGCACATCCGGAGAAAGGTAGGAATTGACGTACTGGGGCTGCCATTGTGATGCTGTTGTGGTTGAGAGCGGAGAAAGAGCCTGACGTGCAAACTTGATGCTCCCGGGACGTTGAGGAGGTTGTTGTTCTTTGCCGAATCCATCACGTGACCTCAGCCGCCGAAAGCCGGGAACCACGACAAGCTAACATACCTCTTTTAGTAAGTATGCTATATCTAATCATGACTTTCTGGTACAATTCGAAGGATTTTTTGACATAAGATTTATGGTTCATGGAAATGCTTAGATTGGATTTACATGATAACATCAGAGAGCATTGACTCTCCAGCACCACAATCGATAAGCTAACCAGCTTATTTCATTTTTGAATTTTAGACAATAGAAAACAAGATCACATCACGCTAAACCTATATGCTCAGCGCCATAATCGAGTTCACGATGTCATTGTCGTTCTCTTTCAGAGCCTTGACAGCCTTCTTTCGGGACACACTGGCTTGAGCCATGACGAGCTCAATGTCCTTGGCCTCGAGACCGGAGTCGTCCACTTCTTCACCGTCATCCTCTTCTTCCTCTTTCTTTCCCTCGACTTCAGGAGCCTTGCCCTTACCCTCGTGAGAGTGGTCGTGACCGGCGTGTGGGTCGGAGCCAGCGGCGGCCTCGGCGGCGGCGAGCTGTTGGGCAGCGTTGACCTGGGACTGGGCGTTCAAGTCCTCAATCTTGGCTTCACCGAAGATGCTGCTGCTTGTAAGCTTTATCCTTAAATTGAGTCATATCATATACGTACATCCAGGTGTTGGAGGAGGGAGAGCGATAGACATCGGGCTGGTTGACGACGAAGAGGATCTGTCGTTTGTTAGCCATCCGTCCCACGATGTAATGTCCTCGTTTCTCATCTCCGAAGAAATTCCATCCACATCAGCTCACGACGCAGGTCCATCGTAAACTTACGTTCTTGGGTCGGCGGAGAGTAACACGGGTAATACCAGGAACGTGCTTCAATCCGAGCTTTCCGATAGCCTTGCGAGCCTTCTTTTCGTTGCGCGAGTGGATGGTAACGGCGGCACCACCGGGAATGGTGGGCTCCTCGCCAGCCTCAGATTCGGAGTCGCTGCCAGCATCCTCGACACCGGCCTTGGGGATCTCCTCGTCGGGGAGTTCTTCGACTCTGGGGTTGGCCATGTTGATAATTCGATGTGAGAGTCCAAAAACACCTAGATCTCAACACCCGCAGGTCAGTACTCGTTGCGTTGTTTTTAGCGATAGTGTTCGAGGTCGTTTATAGAAACCGTATGCTAGGAAATGGCGTAGCGAGCTTTTTAAGGTTGTAGGTAGTGGGGTAGTAGGAGGAATGGAAGGCAGAAATTTTGATCCAAGACACAATTGACGATATGAAACTTGAATATGACGTACCTGAGGGTTGCTGGACGGTTGCTGGCGGGATGTATAATTTTGTTGTTCGTTGGTGGTGGTGTTGAAGCCCGCTGTGCAAGCTGTGTGAATTCCCACATTCAATGAGGGCCGATGCGCCGTTGGCCCAAAAAGGTTAGTGGGCTAGCCGAATTATGCCTGAGGCATCTCCAGTCTGAGCCGTTTCTTACATTTGCTAATTTACATGCGCTTGTACAACATTGCGTTGAATACGTCAGATATACGAGAAGAGAGCTGAACAAGTAAGGACATTTCTTCGTCCTGATATTACTTTTCATTTCGTTATTCCGTAATTCTCAGAATGAAATCGGCATGTCCTCTTTGCCGTGTCCTCCAGGATCGATCTGTAGTACAACGAAGAAAAAAAAAAGAAAACAGCTCATGACAGTCGAGTAAGAACAGTTACCTAAAACCGTCCAGGATATCACAAGGTTTGTTTTTCCACTTTTTTTTTTCTCAAATAAGATGGATGTGTCGCTGTTTAAAAAAATGTTTATAATGCAACAACAGCAGCATGATCACATGAACTCCAGCCATTTTTGGAAAACCACCCAACTCAGAAGAAACGATTCATCTCCCTCGATTATTCTCCCCGGAACCTCGACTCATATTTAAGCAGAGGCTCTGACCTTTGCGGCGGCCTTGAGAACTTCGTGGCGGGACTGTGGAACAACAGTCAGCATTATTGAAAATCCGATATGTACCTCTCTGCCGATCGAGTCGATTTGATCATACCTGCTTCTTCAATCGCATAACCTTGAAGCGCTCGAAGTCGGTCAAGTTCTTTCGTCGCTCAACCTGAGCATTCTTCTTGGCCCAGCTGCTGGAGGCAAACTTGCTGTCGATTTCCTCCTTCTCCCAGAGCTTGCGGACGGGGCCAGTACCGGCGGCGCGAGGAAGCTTGGGAATGACGAAGGGAGTGAGAGTAGCGTGGGACAAAGCGAGGGCGTGACGAGGGACGATCTTCTCCTCTTGAGTGGAAGGACCGTCAACGAGCACCTAGATCATTCATCGTGGTCAGTCGATCAGTCCGTAATCCTCCTCATTTTGCACAAGTCCAGCGAATGCGAATCGACATACCCGCTTGTGGTCGATAATCTCGACAATGGTGGCCAGCTTGCCGGTGAATGGTCCTGAGCGGATGAGGACCACACGGCCGACCTCCACGAGCTTCCACGACGTGGTCTTGATATCGATATTGGCGGCCATGGCGAAGACTGTCTGCAGATCAAAGTAGAGTTAGCAAGGTCGTCTTTTGCTGTACTGGCGCTTGTCGAAATTCAAAATAAAAAGTGGTGTATAGAGATGCGTAGAAAGGATGGGCGAAACTCACGGTCGACAACTCCGTTTGTGCGGCGGTGGATGATTGTTGTCGAAAGGAACGTTTGAACAGTCAAAGTCGTACGTACTGTGCAGTGATCGCGAATTTCGGCTGCTGGGTGGAAGGGGGACGAGGGAGCCCACAATGAAGTCTCGCTTAGGCTTGGACCAATCAGCGACTGTCGACTCCTGTGTGCGGATTTTTGGTGCGGCCATGCTCATTAGGGTTGCTTGCGTTCCATTTCTGGCTTAGCTCGAAAGGCTTGACTCCGTCGACGGCTGTATTGATTATCCATGCCGAGAGAGCTAGAGGAACTTTTCTTCCGCGTCAACATCAACTTTTCCCATTCCTTCACATGTACTTATGTCCAAGACTCTACAACGATACAACGATACGACCACCCGCTCAATGCACTTGAAAAATGATTGTAGTGCATTGAGCCAGCTTCTCATTGGTATGTCCTAACTTTACTCCTGATTCCCCTCTCCCTCATTGCATGATGCGGTAATTTGCGATTGACCCAGTCTCTGTGAACCTCTCGCCGGAGGTTCGATACAGAACTGTCGTGTGATATTCAATTTCTTACATATTCTGATTTGCTCCTATTCACCACTCAATTATTATGAAAGTATCTGTGTTGGCGCTCAACTGACATTACTTTCTTCAGATGTAGTTCGTTTCTTAATCTCCGCCATACCGTTCCCAGCAAGAGATTTTCATTCCAGTACGTTTACTTACCTTGCACATGATTCCCTTCCAATGATTAAACCTATCATGCCTAGATAGTAATTGACGCCTTTTGGCGGTTGATATTACCTTTATCACCAAGATCTCTGAGGACCTTTTTATCGAACTTCATTCTCGTTGTCAACTTCGATGGAATTCAACTAACGATGATTCGTTGCAGGCTTGTAAAAATCATTGATACAAAATTTTCTTATATATTACAAAATATTCTGAAGAGGCAAATGAAATCATGATCACGTTAGAAACGCAGTTCTACAAGCTAATAACACCGCTGCATATGTCATACATTGTTAGATAAAACACTCAGTACTGCTCGCTTAAGGCCACTCTCAGGGACAACGTGCTGCCAGCTCAAACTCAAGAAGCTGCTGTTTTGGCGGTAGGAGGACCTTCTCGTGAAAGAACCCACATGAAAATGAACTGGACGACGTAAGAGTAGATGAAGAGGAACTGTGTACGACGGTTGCGTTGGCCGCGCGCCACAGTGTGCATGGTGCCTGAACGCATTGGGGCATCGCCGGTGGAATCTGGTAGGAGAACGTATTTGAGAGATCGTAGCTATGACCTGTTAGCATGTGATGTCAATGGTGATCACCGTTAAGCTGAACATACCAGGAAAAATGCATTGGCAAGGAAAGTGTAAATGAATACAGCCCAGCCAACCCAGCTACCAGTACCTCGTGCCGGTGTAACGATACCAGCTGTCAACAGAACAACGATAATTCCAACAAACTTGTAGCCTGAGTATGCCACCAAATCCAGCAATTGAGAATCATTGCTGATGGCCAGGATATACATGGCAATCTTCAAGCAAAGAATCTCAAATATCACAACGGCTAACGCAGTTGTAGTGATAGAGCCTAGTAGTTCCGGGTGGAAGCTTCCGCGAAGACCAGCCATGACAGTGCAAAGTAGAATATACGTCACAAAGGCCATGGTAGGAATGTACATATCAGGCGAATTGAGATCGTCGCGCGGGGGAAGAAATACTGAAGCATAATGCTGTTGCTGTAATTGACCATCGGGACCTGCCGCGGCGGCGATTCGAGCTTGTTGTCGTGACCAGGGTTTGTGATACCAGGGAAATAGCACGAGTGAGAGCTTTCTCAAGACGTAGGAGTTGGACACGTTGAAGTAATGTTTAAGCGCAGGGATCGAGACATAACGGTTTATCTTATAAGTCAAGTCAGTATACGAAGTTGATAGCATCATGTGGACTTGCTGACATTTTGTTCCATATATTCCTGACCAGCCATCATGGCTGTCTTGCCAACCTGGAATCCCATTTGAGCCGTCGGGTCTGTCATGAACCCCCCGAAGTTTGGCGCAAAGGTACCGCTGCCCCCTTGGGCTGGAGCCGGCTGGTATGGGTTATCGTACCCCGACTGAGAAGCCGGCGGCGGTGGTGAGCGCATCATAGGCACCGTCGAGACATGCTGTGGCACGGGATGGTGTAGTGGAGGAGATTGCGCGGGAAGCGGAGCGAAAGGCGACCGTTGCATTATGATCAATGAATGACTATTTTTAGATGAGGAAGATGGGCTGTCTGTAGCTGGTGGTGGTGATCCTGAAGAGGATGCGAAGAGAAAGACGTTGACAAGTCGGATGATTCAGAGAATCCAGATGCTAATGTGCAGCGGACCAGATAGAAATGCTATGTAGGTAACTACGTGGCCCGTGAGCGGCGGCCTGCCTTAGGCCTAGAAGCTCCCCGCCACTCTAGAGAACAAAAGCTCAACCTTTTACGATTTCCATGTCAATCATACTCACACGGCTAACTAATCAAGCGCAAGGCAATACACAAAATGCTGGACGCTTTTGAAATCGTCACCACTTCTGGTGTGGTTCTGTGGTCCCGGTCATATGCTCCAGTGGGCTCACATATCGTGAACAGTCTTATCAGCGAGGTCTTCATAGAGGAAAAGGTTGCTCCTACGGACGGCGCTTCGACAGCATTCAAGAAGGAGAAGTATACATTGAAATGGAGACGAGCAAAGGATTTGGGCTTGATCTTTGTGGTGTGTGTTGCATAATCGACTTTAATCATATACCGTCCTGACTAAAGCTAACCTGGACCACTTATTTCAGGCCGTATACCAATCGCTCCTTCATCTTAGCTGGGTGGACAAGCTATTGGACAATATTGCAATCATATTCGTGGATCTATACAAAGACCAACTGAAAAGCACGAGAGCGAGAATATACGAGTATCCGTTTGATCGATATTTCGACCAGCAGATTCGAGAACTGGAGGATACCACTGGTCCTTCCATTGACGAATATACTGGTTCCAACGACGACATCAAGAAGAACCCGCTAGTTTCGTCGGACAATGGTGGTCCTCCACCGCCATCATACCCTTCTCTTCTCACAGGTATGTCGTGATATCCTTGTCTCGTTTGCTGATTCTTACTGACATCTCGAAGCGCAGCAACAGGCTGCGCACCCCGCGGCGGCGACTTCTAACGAGAGCTCGCCAGTCGCTACACCGCAATCCTCCCGACCCGGGACCCCCTCCACGAACCACCTCCTGACGGCGAAATCCGGCCCAGCTGGTCGAGTATCGCGACGCGCGCGTAAAGCTGCAAACGCCAGTGCGAACGTTTCTTCGGGAGATGAAAGTGTGCGAAAGGGGAAGACTGGGAAAGAGAAGAAGGCGCGGGTCTGGACTGCTGAAGGCCTTGCGGATGAGGATGACGGTGTCAACCTGGACTACTCGGCTGCTGCTGCGGAAGACGCCGCCCCAGCACCTACAGTCGAAGCGGTAGCCCAGGATACATGGGGTCGAAAAACCGCCAAGGGACAATTCGTGTTGAAGGACCTAGGTGATGAGGTCCACTCTATTCTGGAAAAGGCAGATTTGGAGAAAGCAAAATCTGGTGGCAGCAGTGGTATTGTCGGATCCAGCTTTGGCGCCATTGGAGGACTCTTCCGTAATATCGTGGGTGGAAAGACTTTGACTGAAGAGGACCTTGAGAAACCTCTGAAGGCGATGGAGGATCACCTCATGAAGAAGAACGTCGCCCGTGAAGCTGCTCTACGATTATGTGAGGGTGTGAAACAAGAACTTGTTGGGAAGAAGACAGCAAATTTTCAAAGCGTCGATGCCGCTCTACGAACTGCGACAGAAGCTTCTCTACGGAAGATTCTTACACCTACATCATCATTGGATCTACTGCATGAAATCCAAGCCGTTACAGCTCCTGCGGCTAAAGGTCAATCGCCGCGGCCTTATGTCATTTCTATCGTCGGTGTGAACGGAGTTGGAAAGTCCACAAATCTGAGCAAGATTTGCTTCTTTTTGTTGCAGAACAACTATCGCGTGCTTGTTGCCGCTTGCGATACTTTCCGATCTGGCGCTGTCGAGCAATTACGTGTACACGTGAGGAATTTGACTGAACTCAGTGCTCGAGAGAATATCGGCGAGGTAGAACTATACGAGAAGGGATACGGCAAGGATGCAGCCAACGTTGCAAAAGACGCCGTTGCTTATGGCGCTGCAAACAAATTTGACGTCGTATTAATCGATACTGCCGGCCGTCGTCACAATGACCAACGTCTCATGTCTTCTCTGGAGAAATTCGCGAAATTTGCCAACCCCGACAAGATCTTCATGGTTGGTGAAGCTCTCGTGGGCACGGACAGTGTCATGCAAGCGCGCAACTTCAACCAAGCTTTTGGAGCCGGACGCAATCTTGATGGGTTCATCATTAGTAAATGTGATACTGTTGGTGACATGGTAGGAACCCTTGTGAGCATGGTGCATGCTACGGGCATTCCAATTGTGTTTTTGGGTGTTGGTCAGCATTACGGTGACCTGCGTGGTTTGAGTGTTCCTTGGGCCGTTGGACTTTTGATGAAATAATATGAAATCAGAACCTTTGGCGTACCGTTGTACTTTTAACCAGAATTATAATCATCATATTCGAACATGCATTCAAATAGGTATGGCAAACAATCCTGAATGTAGTGGCAAGTATCTACGGCAACAACTTATCTTTCATCAGGGTTTGTCCCAAGAGGGTAATGGCTCGAGCCTAAAAATTTTCCTAAAACAGACAGTCAACACTTATTTGCTTGAGCCCGATTACATTGCAAGACAAGACTGATTGAGTTCTCTTACAAGATATCTTAAGTAAATAGACTCATTAAGGCCATATCCAAGGTGAGATGACCACTGCATGGTATCAGTATGATCGCTACTTGCTAGGGGTATTCCATTTGATTAAAAAGGGGCATCCAAGAGTAGGTGCTACTTGTAGCTTTAGTAGTATGCAGTGAATGTTGCTAGAAGTAAGAATACAGAATAGCTCCACAATAGCGTCAGACACTTGCTGTTGATACTGGAACTTGCCTACATCAGTAGACATCTGTAGCATCATTCCATATAATTGCTATCTACCTAGCTCTATGGCATGGCCGATTGTTCTATCGCGTGAGTCAAACATACATCATCCAACATGGCAGTCTCGACGCACTTTTAAAAGATGAGGAAATTCAACCTCTTCCCAAAAAAGTAGAGATTCCATAGAATCTTCGTCAGCTTATCTCCTTCAAAAGGATAGCCCACGTAATTCCCTACAACAGCCGCAAGTGCCCAATCCGACCACAACGCCGCGAATACTATTATCGATATCAAGAAACCCATCCATGTCATGGCTGGTACGTTATCGGAACCCGCATGTAACGCCAATATCATAAAAGTCAACGTTACCAACCCAAACATGCCGGCGAACACTCCCAGAATTGTGTAAAGACTGTGTATGGCCGCATGTTCTTGCGCGGTTAGGGCTGCGGTGCCGATGAGGCCAATTATTGCGCCGGGCAAGTAGGCAAAAGCCCACTCGCGGTGACGATAGAAGTCGTTGCCGGAGGAACTGAGAGCCAGGGAGAGTTTCATAAGAGCGATGAGTACAAGTCGCCTAGTGTTTGGTTGAGAGAAGTAAGTGCATGCAAGAAGAGCCGCCGAGGAGAAGAGAACAAACCAGTCGAAATTGCAGCGCGCTATCGTCCAAAAAGCCGGTAGCACAGTGCATACAAGTTTAACAAACGCCACTGAAAGGTTCCACACCGTTGGCTCATTTCTTGCTCGGTCATGCTTGCGCCATGTAAGAGGTGACCGTTTGAGCCAGATCATTGAGGTTGTGTAGTAGCTTAGAATGTGGGTAACAAACCCTAATGCGCCATAGGGTAAGGAGTAGCAAACGGCATCATCGTAGTATATCTTCTGATTATCAGACAGAGGAGCCATGAATAGCAGATTAGTTTCGAATGAAATGCCCCAGATGATGGGAGCAGTGTGTGCGCTGTACTTTGCTTCTTTGTCTATATGTCTTGAAATGTAGATTTCCATACCTCTCACAGCATGGGAACGCCCTGATATATCTATATTTCTTTTCTTTCTCACGCACGAGTCATTTTGAGGCTACGCAGTGGCGGAGAAGGTTATTTAGTGCGTCTTTTGCGTTACTTTTATGTCCACTACTCTACTAACTACACCTTAGTAAGTAGCTATATGTACGTACATATCTCCACAATACTTGAACGGGAAGCATTCTAGTATCCAGCTAAAAGTTAGCTCGGATCCTAGACTGTAGCTGAGACTGCAAGGACTGGTAAAGGCCAGGAGCGACTTTAGCGAGCATGCATAACCATTTCTGGAAAGTAAGCTTTGCCTAAAATGGGAGTGGCATATCTTAGTGTCTAACTTTGCCGAGTAAGTTAGGTCCGTAGTAGATTTGAACTTGCTCATAGCGCACGGTATATGCATCGTTATATGTATTTGCGCCCCCTGGCCGCGTCACCATGATCAATCTATGGACGGACGAGGCCATGGTAGGCAGTTCCTATATCCGCGAGACTGTGCTAAGTATATGAGCAGTAGTAATGTCTCGCTTCAAAGTGAAACAGCTATTTTGAGGAATCTGGATGGTGCCAAATAACTATCCCGTTCACTATCTAGTTCCGTAGTCTGATGGTCTGTCATGCTTGGTAATTGGTAAGTAGTTTAGTCATCTTTTTATTTCAGTGATTCATCGCAGACGTGGCGTATGTGATATAACCTTAGGCGCTAGGGCTGGTAAGGCGTCGCCGAGGGGCATGGCAAGTGTCAGCAGGTCATTGGGATATGCTGCTATATCATATGCTTCACTATACCCAGCAGTTAAAGTCTGCTTCACATGTGCCGTTTTTCACCGGATACCTAGGTGCTTATATGAACTTGAATTGTCATAATTGCTCCTATACCACCCCTGCCGATGAGGATGGCCTGGCGAGCACGATGTCAAAACTCACACTTGACTGACGACGCTCGCTTGCCATAAGATACTCCACGTTCGCCCAGATTTTTCTAGTGAGAGATGGATAAGGAGTCGGGCAGTAACATCATGGGCCCAGTCGTTGAACTCGAGGTTCTTCTGTTGATGTATTAACTTCCGGTACGTCAAACGAACCCAATCAAATGACACTTGAAGGACTGTAGAGTTCCAATGAGCTTTTAGGAGCAATGCCAGTATGTGTCAAAGTCTACTAGGAAATGAACAAACATTAGAACTTGAAATTATACGGGCTGTGCAACCGTAGCTGGCCATGGTGGTCGCCCGTGATATGGCGCGAGGCGTCTGAATTTTAGGCTTCATTTCCCCAACGCATTGGTAATTTCTGAGGTCTGCATACTCTTCAGAACGCCATGTCACCACAATTATAGCTTAACGAGGATCTATTCAACCATGGACTATCTACAACATCTTGATCATCGACATGATCATCGGACGGGTAGATGGCACATCCCATCTAAACAGGATCTCGTTTTTCACGAGAGATGTGGACCAAGCTGCCGGTGACCCCTGTCCTTAGTATTATGCATTTCACTTTTCAGCCCGGATTCGACATCGCAGACCAATCCCATCTAGCATCTATACCCTGGAGAAAGTCGTTGAAGTACGTCTCAATAATTCCAGGATTCCAAGGGCTGTATTGGGCTCCAGTGGATCAGCCTTCGTCATGCCAGCAAATAATCATTTTGATCTAGTGGGATAGCGGTCCTGGCTGGAGATACTTTAATGCTCTTTAGGCTTCAGTATGATGCTCGGTTACATTGAAAACATTTCTAATTGATGCATTCAGCTTGCTCTTCCTCTTCCTGTTAACAGCTTAATCACTTCTCAGAGTTGTCTTGAGTTTATATCCTTTCAATTCTCCGAGGCGCCGTCTACAGGTCAGATTGCTAGGTTGAGGTCCAGATGGTACGATCTATTCTCCTTATATCTGGGCAATGCTTTAGTCGAGTCCAGGAAGATTCATTTTTGTGGAGAGTGGCTTTGAGTAAACAAAGATTCCGAAGATCGGTTTTTTGTTGGTTTGCTCTTCTGGAAAAATTGTCAGGCAAATAACAATCAGGATCAGATTCAGCCAAGTGATCCTTAAAATCTCGAAAAGAATATAGTAGAGATTCGAAAAGATGCAATAAACGTGGTATCAGCTTTCACTACTCCACTGAATCATGTACCTTTCAAAATCTCTACTCTTCAATCATTAGGTCGTTAACCACTATCTGTGCCAAAAATAGAGCATCCTCTTTTTCTAACGCCGACAGGACCTGAGTACAATCTGGATGAATTTGTGTCATCAAGTGGTCAGGACCGGCTTCATGTGGAATCTATGATAGAAGCGAGACGAGGGGAGCGTACTGCCGGTGGACCCTCTGGTACGTGGATTGAGATGGGATTGCTTTATCAGCATCATTTACCGCAAATGCTAGAGTATAATGCGAGCCCTAATATGGAAATGATATCCGGACAAAAAGCAACTACAATTTATGCAGTATGATCTGGACCCCTCTTATAAGCCCTCCCCATATATCTTCCTTGAAGTGATAGTGTCTAGCACTGGTGATGCTGACTAGCATTTAGACTTTCGTTCCATTCATTTCTCATTCAGTCTCCGTTTGTTTTCCTTCCATGCCACCATTAGCCATTGCCACGCAAATGGCTTTCTCCCCTGTTCACGTCGATATGGTTCATCCAAATCAGAAGTATGAGTCTGAAGATATCGAAATATGATATCAACGCCGTGGAATCTATCCAGAAGCTTGATTTGGGGTATAGCGCTATGCCTGTTATTGAGCACGTGCGGACAGGGTCATTGAGTGATAAACGACGGAACCTCACATTATGAGATTTTTTGAGGAAGATGTTTAGCCCATCATCCCCCAGTCAAAATTCCAAGCTGGTATTTATACGCAATAGATCTGTTGAAGCAATTTCTGGGTATTGCCTATTATTTTCAGGCATGGTAGATCCGACCCAAAGGTCGGGTCTTCTTTCGGTGTTTGGCAACAAGCTTCGAAATCTCGCAACGCAGCATTCATCTAGGATCACGTTTATTGCATCCTCGCCATGTTGTCCTTGCGTGTCTAGCGCTCAGCGGACGCTGTTGAGTGTCAACATGGTCCCGCCAACTTCACTGTCCTTCTTCGTCGGTTTCTACTCCTAAAGTACTGGCCCAGCTTGCTTCCAAAGAGCGATAGTTATCAGTCATAGATGTCATTACCCATAGTGTTGCCTATGGACTAAAAGCCTGATTGATAATGGGAGTAATCTTGCAGTCAACTATGTTAGAGCGACAAAACTCTCTGGAAATAATGGTAAGGCACAATGAATTTGTCCGGATTCTGTAACGCACAATCGACATGTTCAACACGATAGCGTGTAGAAGAGACTTAGAACCCCCCACTAGGACTGTATTGGAGGATAAGCAGCACCCAAGTCGCTTGATATACCGCCTTGAACATATTGGGAACAAAAGATTCGAGATTTAGCGAGAAATTTGAATCCGGAATAGGCGCACATTACTAGAGGGATGCAGCTGGAGGAAAGGTCTGCACTAATGGGACTAGGATGAGCGCGAGATCCTGAGTGCGCCATCGGGCAGTCTGAAGGTACAAAGCAGAGGGACACATTTTAAAAGGACAGATAGGATCAGTCTTAGTCGGAGTGAAGTAGATCTATGTGACGGCCACGTCAACAATGTCTGGCATCAGCCAGCCACATTGACCACCCATTTTGTGTGTTACCTCGGCACGCATTGGTATAATCCTAATTTGCCCTAAGTCCACAAACTTGAATGTTATTCTCTACAGCGACTCATGGAGTTCATGTCAATATAGTAATTCGGAGAATTGACTACTCCATACGGTAGATGTCAATTCGGAAGTTTCCTTGTCGAACTGTTCGCTCGCTTAGCCCACTGCAATTTCGATAACGTCAACGTAGCACGAACTATCAGCCGGAACGGAGCTGATATAATGTCAATTAGATTGTATCGCAACGCCTACATGCATAAATCGAATCAGAAAGCGCGCTCCTAGGCTAGCTGTTGTAGCTAAACAGTGCGCCACCATAACACTACGGACAGGCATGGCAATATTTTCCGAGCTCGAGCTCTGGTAGGGTTGTCTTCACTGCACGTTGGTGGCAGCTGGAATTTACACAATGGCCTTCATAAACAATTGATAGGACTCTGAGCTTTGTAAAGTTACTTTTGTTGGCAAGAAATTGGGTTCCCATGAACGAAGTTGATGAATCTATTACGAGAAATACATGTTAAATCCGATCGTAACCTAGAGCAGAAGGACGACTGAAGAATCGATCGAACAATATGGGCAAAGGCGACACCCAAGCCAACAGTCACCAGCTTCTACCACACGTCCTGAAAAGCCGCGCACAGCAGAATCCAGACGGCGCCTGGGCCCAATACCCTATTTCGAAAAACACGTACGCTGAAGGACTGAGAACAGCAACCAACCAGAAAGTTTCCAATGCTGTCAATAAAGTAGCATGGCTGCTGCATGACCAGCTCGGATCAAGTTCGACTTTCGAGACGATAGCATATATTGGTCCGTTTGATCCGAGGTATTTTATTGTGGTTATTGCCGCAATCAAGGTGGGATACAAAGTAAGTGTCTCTCTTGAAAAGCTGTAGGTATACAATCAGGAATAACCGCAGCAAAGGCATTCTTACCCTCGCCGCGTAACAGCAAAATTGCGCAATTGAATCTGCTTTCACGGCTAGAATGTGCGAAGTTCGTCACAGTCGAACCGCAGCCTCCAGCCATTAGCGCCTTATTGGAAGGAGCACGATATACAGTCATCAAGATACCTTCTCTTGAAGACCTTCTTAGCGACGATGGGCAGGATAAAACATTGGATTATCCGTATGAAAAACCATACGAGGAGGCCAAAGACGAGCCAATATTTATCCTACACACCTCTGGTTCTACTGGAATCCCAAAACCGCTGATATATACACATCGCTTCGTGACTCGGACAGTTAATTTGACTTCACTTCCAGCACCAGAGGGCTTCTCAAGTGGCAACGACACTATTCGTTCTGGGCATTGGTTTACATTCCTGGCCCCATTTCATATCTCGGGAATTGGCTTTGGGCTTATGGTGTCAGCGTACAATGACTGTGTGCCCGTGTACCCATTACCCACTCAGCCACTATCGACAGCGCAGTTTCTAGATGCAGTCAAGCACGTTGACATGGATTGGGCATTTGTTCTACCTTTTATTTTGGAGGACTTGAGTAAAGACCCGAGTGCTTTGGAATTGGTATCTCGAAAGTTGAAGCATCTTTATTTTGCGGGTGGAAGTGTACCACAAGCATCCGGCGATCTTGTCGCATCAAAGATTCCAGTGTACCAAACAACAGGATCCAGTGAAGTCAGTCTCCTCAGTCAGGTTCACTCGCTAACTGATGGGAGCAAGAATGAAGACAAGTGGGCATATATCAACATTCATCCTGCTATCAACATTGAATACCGGCATCACCATGGCGAATTGTACGAAATGGTCATTGTGCGCAGCAAAGAAAATGAAGAGCTCCAACCCGTTTTCCTCCATTTCCCAAAACTACAAGAATATGAAACTAGAGATCTCTTGACTCCCCATCCTACTCTGCCGGGATTATGGCGCTACCGTGCTCGAAAAGACGACATCATTGTTTTCTTAAATGGAGAGAAGACGAATCCAATCTCTTTTGAGCAAGAAGTACAACGGCACCCAGAAGTTCGCTCGGCTGTGGTAGTAGGATCTCAGCGGTTCGAAGCATGTTTGATTGTCGAGCTTCATAACACGGACATTCTATCACCAGAAAAGTGCGAGAAAGTCATTGACAGGATATGGAAGAATATCCAGACAGCAAATAAGGAGTGCCCTGCTCATGCTCGAGTTTCAAAGGAGAATATCCTTCTGGCAGACCCGTCAAAACCGTTTCCACGAGCTGCTAAAGGAACTGTCCAGAGAGCAGCAACGCTCATATTATATGAAGAGGAAATTGAGAAGCTCTACGCTGAGCGCGAAGTCCAGAACTTGGTTGCATCTAAGCCGACACTCAGTCTAACTGACAGGACTAGCCCTGATACGGTGTCCACTCAACTTGGCGATCTCGTTTCAGGTATCACCAGATGGAATACCATCTTGTCTAATGATACTGATTTCTTCTCTCTTGGAATGGATTCCCTTCAGGTATTGCAATTGAGTCGGCAACTCAACATACCACCAAGAGCAATTTATTCAAGCCCAACCATCAACCGACTCACAAAAGCGGTCATGTCTCAGACAAGCGAGTCTACAAGTGGAGATATCGTTTCAATAACATTGGCGGAATATGAAAAACGAATCGACGACATATCTGTTATTAATATGGCAAAAAATGGTCATACTACAACCTTGGAGAGAGTCGACGGTGCAATAGTAGCTCTAACAGGCTCGACAGGAGTCGTGGGATCATATATTTTGCAAAAGCTCTTGCAAAATGACAAGGTTATTCACATTTATTGCCTGAATCGTGCATCCGACTCCGAGAAGCTTCAACGAGACCGGAACAAAAAGAGAAGAATACAGACTTATCTAACCTCAGACCGAGTTACTTTCTTGAAAGTGAACCTGGCAGAGGTGAACTTCGGCCTGGAAGACGTCGAGCTATATCTCAAATTACAATCAACTGTGACCCATTTCATCCACAATGCATGGCCTGTCAATTTCAACCAAACTCTGCAGTCATTCAGATCAAGCTTAGATGGGGTATTAGGGCTTGTATCATTCGCAACTGGTGCACCTCACCTCGTTTCTACGTTGTATTTGTCGTCCGTTAGTGCAGTCTCTCGTTATCATGAGACTTCTGATTTGAACTCCGACTTTGTCCCTGAGCAAATTATCACCGATACCAAGTGTCCCGCCGGTATGGGATACGGTCAAAGTAAATATGTTGCGGAGAGAATACTAGACTATGCATCTAGAAAGTTCAACATCGCAAATGTCCGGATCGCCCGCGTGGGACAAATAGCAGGTACATCGACGCCAGAACAAGGGCGTCCACATGGATGGAATCGTCACGAGTGGTTGCCAAGTCTGGTGATCAGCTCTCACTATATGAAGGCTATCCCGGAGTCACTTGGATCTAAAGGCGACGGTGACAATGCCGGTGTTCTCGATCGTATTGAATGGGTTCCTGTAGATCAACTCGCTACGTTGTTGCTGGAGATCTCGTTTGGGACCGAGCCACATTCTCCGGAAGCAGAAGGAGCTCAAGTTTTTCATCCGATAAACCCCAACTGGATTAGCTGGAAAAGTCTTGTGCCTGCAGTTGTTGAAGCTCTGCAAGAAAGTTCGTCGTCAAAATCCCCCATAAGCGTACTCAAATACGAAGACTGGCTCGTTCTTCTGCAGTCGACCGCAGAATCAACAGCCAATGGCGTTCAAGTAGACCAGTCGAAGACAGCCAATACGCTTCATGAGAACCCAGCAGTCAAGCTCTTGGACTTCTATCAAAGCCTCATGGTCAATACGAATACAGAGAAGCCGCTGGCTATAAAGCGGTCTATTGACATGTGTCCGTCTCTGCAAAGCCTGGATCCCATACAGGCCGAATGGCTTCGTGGGTGGGTCAAAGATTGGGTCTTGGGAGCGAATGACGGTTGTTGAACTCGTAGCTAGGCTTCGAATATACTATGTATTGTTATGATTGTACTTAGGGATCATCTTTAGTTAAGAAGAATGCGATACTATATCAAGTTAACATCTTTCGTCATGGCGTGTTAACGGATTACAACTCTTGCGCCAAAAGAAAAGCCATATTTATAGACTGCATTTTTACACAGACGATCCATGACTTCGTTCTCGGAGAAATTGTATCTATACCAAGCACAACCTTTCGTCCTAGTGATATATCGTTCGCCCGCATCGGCTGGATGGATATCTCCGGTTGCGTGACAAGAGCCGAATAAGAGGAACTAGCAGCAACATACCATCCGCCAGCAATAGGACCGAAATATTTTGGAGTAGACCTTGCGTTGGATTTGAAACAGTAATGCATCTGCCGCTGTGGTTGGTAATCAGTCTACTTTCGAGGCGTAGTCGTGCCAGAACACGGCTTCTAGGTTGAATAAGTGGCTGTCGGCAGGGTGGGTTGTTGTCACATTTTGAAGCAGTTGAGCGAGGAGTGTCAAAAGAGGAAGAGTGGCTCACTTTACTTTAGTAGTATGCCACTGAGGGTTAGGTTTGAATTTCACCATCGCTTTAAAAAAGCTGGAATGTTTGCCAAATGTCCTCACAGGTCCTTGATGATGTAGCGATTGCTCCAAATAGAGTTGCGATTCTTTATGCTTCAAAAGTTGAAGACTAATATTACATGCTACTTCTTCAGTCTCTATACCTATGCACCTTCGGGAAAATCTGCAGATTCAAGCTCAATCTCCTATTACAAGTAGTGAAAGTCGGAACCATAAATCACCTCTTCAGACATCCAACTCCAAGACCCCTGAAATTCTGGTACAGAAAAAGCACATAATCAAGGAACAGCAAATAGTGAAAGAGATGAAAAGTGCGGGTATCAGTCTTGAATATGGGGGTTTCCTCGTTCCATGTCGTGGTCTAGATCTTGTCGTAACTCTGTATGATGCCAGATTTCAGTCTGCACAGTAATGTGCGTAGAGCGTACAAGCTCAACTTCATCACTTTCAATCAAACTGGAAGCACTGTTGGGGCCAACTTGCGTCTTGACTCCGACATGACCCTGAGCGGCTAGATCAACGGAGTCGCATCGGCGTGAGGATGGCAATGTATCTCTCCTTCCTGAGGCATATTGTCTGGAGGATCGTGATGGTCCATAATGACGATTCGGGTAATCGGAAGAGAAGCTAGTCAAACCAAGAACGCGACCAACCACGGGCCGCAAAAGAGGGAGAGAACCGCATATGGAACCAACGCTAAGTTCTATATATGTCCAAAGGCCTGGCCAGACGTTGGTATCTAACAGTCATGAGTTAGCGATTCGATTCCGTCCTAGGAAAGGTTGGATGTTCGTACATGTAACATCGGTTTTGTCGAAATTCCTGAATGTAGTCAAACGAAGTATACTTGTAACACAGACACTGTTATTGAGTCAGACCTTGATATATTTTTCTTTGTAAAAAGCAGATTGAGTCCGGATAAGAAAATAATGTCGGGTAAAGACCTACAAGGCTCCCAAGAAGAAGATGGCCGTCAAAGCGATCTTTCTCCGAAAGTTGATAGACAGATTCCAAATCATCGGCATCGGCAGACTTAGAATCACAACATCCTCGACGAAGCTGATGCTTCCGATTGCAACAAAGAAAGGACGCGGGTCTTCGCAATGGCCTGATATAGATTTGTCGTAGAAGAAAGAGGGAGGAAGGCATTGTAGTAGATTGCCTAGAAACCCTGAAAGGGCCCAGCAAACAGAAAAGCAAATGAGACACCAGCCGACGCGTCTGAATGTCGTGGTGTTGAAGAGCCGCATGTAGAGTGTGATGATCGAGCACTTGACGAAGCACATGGAGATCGCCCACATCTGGTTCAAATTTTATCTTGTCAGAAACTGTCCGTCAATCTAATGCCGAAGATTATCACACACCTTCTGAAACGTGAATTGAACCTGAGCATTGTATTTATGTTAATAATGAAATCTGGAAGATTCGACTCTTCCACGTTGGATGAAAACATACAATAAGCACATTTCTTAACTCTGCCTTCGAAAGGGACGCTTCATGCTGACCGAATCCATATTTGACACCTTGGATTTTCGGTCAGTAATTATATAATTGTAAGAAGAGTGAGGTAAGAAACTTACCAATAAAATTGCAGATTGCGATCCCCCAGCTCAGAAACACTCCAGTGGCCATCAGGTAATCCTCGGCTTGCAATTGGATCCTAGATATAGATCGCGCCATCAGTCGTAGACCGTACACCAATGTCGATAAAGCCATAAGGACGGCAGTCACAATCACAGTGGCATGCTGTCGGTATGCTGTGTCATCATTGCCCTCCATGCTCTAGGCTATCTGGTAGGGTACAGAATAACTAGATTTTACAATCATCGATATTTGATACCAATGACCAGATGAGAATGAATTTGCATTTTGCTGTATAATTGGAAATAACTATACTGCCATACTGTGCCGATTGTGCTTCTCCGGGAGAGGGGGGAGGAAAGAAAAAAACTGATCTCATCGAGCGTCGCCTGCCTTCGGTAACGGCTCGCTTTGGTGGTAGCAATGTAAAGCGGCTGAAAGATTTGCTTGAGACAAAACAGCACACGATAGACAAGGGTTCAACTCGTGAATTCAGCCCCCAGTAAACGATGTTGCACAACGTATGGAGTACTACTGCTCGAAACCCTTGTGTGCTAACCGAGTACCCAATGGTATTCGTCTCGCTTCCTGAGGAATTGTCTTTAATTTGCTGCCCTGCATATGCATCAATTCTGTCGAATACATGACGGAGAGAGTACGGAAGAGCATGTGGAAGCATAGAGGGACCCCTTGCATCGTTGGTTTTCAGCTCTGATTTCCATCACCTGCACTGTATCCTAGACTGAGCGACATCGACCGGCAAATATTCGAGCAATGCCAGGGTATTGACTCCTTCTCAATGGCTAGTCCGGATACAGGTCATTGCTGTCTGGTGTCTACTTTTTGACTTTGTTGGCTACATGGAACGTACGTATCGCATGGTAAAAGCCTTGGGCTGCATAGTAGAACACCGAAATTTTCTTGACATGATCCTGATGGTATTGCTTAAATTTCAGTGGCGGATCTTAGGACATAAACACTCATCCATTCCTGGATTTATGTAGCTCTAGATAGTTTTATGGATCGTTGGGTTGATTCGCTTGAATAAGAACTCCGTCTTGTACGGCCCCCAACTTACCACCGTCCATCCCCAGATCGGACGCCGAACACCCCAACACGCACTAGCATGATAGATAAAATGATATGATTGCAGTGGGCATGGGTGTACTCCCGCTTCCGTAGTACACTGGCGTCGAATGCTTCGAAAACTTGTATACATACTCAATTAAGGTATTGCGTTATGGGGCCATCCCGTGGAGATAGTTCATTCCAAACTTATCTACCGACTGCTCTACAAGATTATACATGTCAAGATTGCTCGACAGGTGTTCCGCTCAGAAAGTCTTCATTTTTTTTTTTTTTTTAATATTTGCTAGGATTTTCCAGATCGGCTTAATGGAAATCTATGACGGACGCATGAAAAGGTCTAGCAAATTGTCTTAAGAGCAGCTTGAATATGATTCAGATGAATATCATAATTGAAAAGTATACGGAGGTTTCTTCAAGCGAATCGCCCCATGATGAGGCTAAATGAGCTAAGACTAAAGTTCTGTCACAATTATTGTTCGTGGGAGCATGGAAGATGCTCGCTCTCCATGTTTCGTTATTCTTTGGCCCGCTTACCATCTACCAAACGAGACGCGAAATATTTAGAGCCAAGTAAGCTAGCATACGTAATCCCCGAATGCGACTGAATAAATCCAACGATCCTCGGAGAGGAACGCGAGCTAGGTCTACAGAAGTACATATTTGAGGAGAGGGCTACCCCCCTCTCACGATACTGCCGATCCCTGACTTCTACCCGTGTCAATTGTTTTTCAGCTTGCCATTTTCTTCACGGTGATTCGTCAAGTCAAACGCACACCGGGAAGAGAAAGACAAGCAATCATGTTGATGTTCAGGAATATGCTGAGCTTATGCTCAATTATGTTGACCCAATGTATGCCCGCGACAGCATCTTGGCCGACGCAGTCCTTCAATAGCGTAGCCTTGCTACCACCTGTTTTAGAGATCACGAAGAATGCGCCTACTGCTACTGGCTACCTCTTTTTCAGCCCGACAGGTATGGGCGCCTTAATAATGGCCGACGACAGGAGCGGGGGTGACCTGATTTGGCAAGGACCATCCGAACTCGTTTTTGCCTTGGACATGGGTGAACTTGATTCTGAACCGATTCTTGTTTACTGGACAGGTTCAGCATTTCCGGACCCGAATGGGTTTGGATACGGTATGATCAAAGTGTTCGATTCGGCATATGAAAATATCTACAACGTCACACTACCCGAATCCGAAGGCCCTTTTTGCACCGGTACCAACACAACCTACAGTTCATATATTGACCTGCACGAGTCATTTGTCACGGACCGCGGATCTGTTCTGGTGACTGCGTCAAATGTTACACAAGCCGATCTCACTCCTGTCGGTGGACCAAGCAATGGATGGCTACGCCAGTCGCTGTTCTATGAGATTGACATCAAGACGAACGCAATCATCTATCAGTGGAACTCGGTGGACCATTTTAATCAGATTCCCTTGACTGCAACTCTCGAAGAACTGCACGATGAAGGTAGTGCGAGTTCTTCCGCTTTTAACTATTTCCACATCAACGCCGTGTCGCTCTTTCAAGGCTACTATTTGATATCGTCACGGTACTATTGCGCCATATTCCTGATTGATCCCGAGGACGGTTCGGTCGTGTGGGAACTACAGGTAAGCTTTGCGCAACCTCGAATTCCATTTTAAAGAATTTATTTGCGGCGCAACACGTCTAGAAGTAAAATATGTACAGATACTGATGAGGCAGCAGGGTCAAGACGGGGGGGATTTCACGCTGCCATCCGACGCGCAGTTCTGCTACCAGCATGATGCCCGCATCGTCAGCATGACCCTCGATAATGTCGTACTCCATCTGCATGACAATGCCAACTCGTACTGGGTCAATGGCACTAAACCTACTAGTGGTCTACTCTTATCTCTTGACCTGACGAGCAAGAAGGTCACCAAGCTCGCGCGTTACCAAAACCCAAATGATCCTCTATTCGCCATTTCTCAAGGAAGCTACGAGACTCTACCGAATGGACATGTTTTTATGGATCACGGCTACCTCCCCATAATGGAGGAATATGATTGGGACGGAAATTGTATCGAGACTGTGCAATTCGGTGATGCCGGAACCACTTCCTCCTATCGCGGCTTTAGATATGAGTGGAAAGGACAGCCCCAGACCGCACCTGCAGTTGCTGGTTGCATAGATCGCACCTCTCAAAGCGTGATTTTATACGTGAGTTGGAATGGGGCAACCCAAGTCGAGGAGTGGGAAGTCTACGCTACTTATTCTCATTCGAGTGGTCGGCAGCAGGTACAGTGTGCTGCCAAGACAGGCTTTGAGACAACCATCATTGTTGAATATAATCCTCAAATGGCTGACTTGGTGGTTCAAGCAAAGGGGTTCCAGCAGTCGTGCAGTGTGTCTCTTGCCAGTTGGAGAACCTGCTAGTGAACACGAACAGTGCCTATGACCGAACGCCGTGATTCATCGTCTATTGATTCACTCTTGATTGCAGGTGGACGAGAACTCGGAGATTATGTTCCAAGAATCTATTTAATGTGCTTACAGATCAACTTATTGAAGTGCTTCCGTTGGAATATGAACCAGTTCTACCATCTGAAAGATGGCACTTGACAATCATAGAACCCTCCTGTTCTTTTTGATATCTGGGAGTCTGCTTGTCTGTAAGTAAAGTAGTTCCTAGAAATTTCAGTAGAGAAATGATTGCCGCGTCTCAGGAACCGGAACCAGCATCAAAACTTCAACCAAGAGCTTGACAGCCATAGCCCTCCATTGCCAAGCCTGTAGAGGTGAAATCCATTACAATCTAGGAAGCAGTTAGCCCTAAACCGACCAAAAGAGGAAAGACCAGAGCAAATTACCGAATCAGGAAGGTAGAGCACGAGTGACGTCATGGTTCGTTGCTTGTTTCTGTAGTCGTGCCCCCCGCCAATCAGATAGCCCCGATTTGCACGACTGGAGCGATTCAGGATTTTAGCTATATCAGGCCAGTCTAAGGGCTCCATAGAATTCGTAAGCAGAGGCCGCTGGGTCTTCGAACAGGGTTTTTGTGCGGGTGAAGATGCCCTGAAACAACGCGGCCAGAGTGGCCAGAGTGATGGGCATCCATCTAGACGGATGCTCTTAGAAATCTATCTGCAGAATGTCTGGAGAAGATTGGATCTAGACTTGCTTTGTAATATCGTGAACATTAATGCCAAGTAGCTGATTGGCCAATTTCCTGGCGATTTGGAAGTTATTCCCGCACGTCAACATGACGTTCCACCATGAACGCGGCATCATGTCATCGCTCTGCGTTCTTGTTAAAGAGCGTTTCTCCCCATTTGTAATCTTTTCCACCCACTCTCTCCAGGTGTCTACCGAGTTTTGTCAAGATCAATCCATCGCAGCAAATTCACCATGACGAGCACAGTTGCTGGAGGTCTTCACAAGGTCCAGGAGGCTATTCAATCTGCCGCCGGTCAAGACAAGAAATTGATTGACCTGTCGCGCGACACGGCTGATGTCCACAAGAAGACAAAGTTTACTACCGACCATGGCGTGCCTGTCTCGGACACCGACCACTGGTTAAAGGTGGTCAACGACAAGACATCTGGTCCTAGTTTGCTAGAAGACCAGATCGCTCGTGAAAAGGTCAGTGACCGCCTGTTTTTACGTTTGATGATGGCATACTAACGTGTAAGGATTAGATCCATCGCTTTGACCACGAACGTATTCCCGAGCGTGTTGTGCATGCCCGAGGAACGGCAGCCTTCGGAAACTTCACCTTGAAAGAGGCTATTCCCGAGCTGAGTCACGCTGGTATCTTGAATGATACCTCTAGAAACACCCCCGTCTTTCTCCGATTCTCTACCGTTCAGGGTAGCAGAGGAAGTGCCGATACTGTCCGAGATGTTCGAGGTTTCGCGGTCAAATTCTACACCGAGGAGGGTAACTGGGATCTGGTTGGAAACAATATCCCTGTATTCTTCATCCAGGACGCTGTCAAGTTCCCGGATTTCGGTATGTTCATTGTCATCAGGAATAGTCAAGTCACCTACTAACCTACACAGTCCACGCTGTAAAGCCGGAACCCCACAACGAGGTGCCTCAGGCCCAAACCGCCCATAACAACTTCTGGGACTTTACTTTCCTTCACCCAGAGTCCACTCACATGTTCATGTGGGCCATGTCTGACCGAGCCATTCCTCGCTCCTACCGTATGATGCAGGGATTTGGAGTCAACACCTATACCCTCGTCAACAAGGAGGGCAAGCGTCATTTGGTCAAGTTCCATTTCATTCCTCATCTCGGTGTCCATTCATTTGTCTGGGACGAAGCCTTGAAGCTTGCTGGTCAAGATCCTGACTTCCACCGAAAGGATCTCATGGAAGCTATTGATAACAAAGCGTACCCTAAATGGGACTTTGGTATCCAGGTCATTCCCGAAGAGAACCAGGATGATTTTGAATTCGATCCGCTCGATGCCACCAAGATCTGGCCCGAAGAGCTTGTTCCCCTCCGCATCATCGGTGAACTGGAACTCAACCGTAACATTGACGAGTTCTTCCCTCAGACCGAGCAAGTGGCTTTCTGCACCAGCCACATTGTGCCCGGTATTGATTTCTCCGACGACCCTCTCTTGCAGGGACGCAACTTCTCTTACTTTGATACACAACTTTCTCGTCTCGGTATCAACTGGGAGGAGTTGCCCATCAACCGTCCGGTGTGCCCTGTCATGAACCACAACCGCGATGGTGCTATGCGTCACAGGATTACCAAGGGCACAGTCAACTACTGGCCCAACCGTTTCGATGCCGTACCTCCTACGAAGCCCGAGGACGGCGGCTTTGTTACTCGCCCCTCGAAGATCGAGGGAATCAGACAGCGCAGCCAGGGACCTAAGTTCCGCGAATATCACAGTCAGGCGCAGCTATTCTACAACTCTCTTACCGACTACGAGAAGCACCATGTCGCCAAGGCCTTTAGCTTCGAGCTTGATCACTGCGATGACCCCGTGGTCTACCAACGTATGGCCATGCGTATTGCAGAAATTGACCTCGAGCTCGCTCAGAAGGTTGCCGTAATGGTTGGTGCTCCGACACCCGAAAAGGCTGGAATGCAGAACCACGGCAAGAAGGCTCGCGGTCTTTCCCAGATCGACTTCAAGCCTCGCGTCCCGACAGTCGCTAGCCGACGTATTGCTATTCTCATCGGTGATGGCTTTGACTCCGTTGCCTTCAACGGAGTATACACGGCCGTCAAAGCCGCTGGTGCTCTGCCTTTTGTCATTGGTACAAAGAGACAGCCGATCTTTGCAGATGGCGTCGACCCGCAGACCGGAAAGGGTGTGACACCCGATCATCAGTATGACGGTATGCGCTCGACCATGTTCGACGCTACTTTTGTTCCTGGTGGTCCACATGTCAAGAGCCTTGCCAAGATTGGTCAAATCCGATACTGGATTGCAGAAACATTCGGCCATCTTAAGGCGCTGGGTGCCACTGGCGAGGGAGTCGATCTCGTCAAACAGGCTCTCGTAGGTGTTGAGGCTGTGCAATTTGCTACGCAGAGCAGCACTGATGTCGTCGAGTCGTACGGTGTGGTTACTGCTGCTGGTCCGCAGAAACCGGAAAGCTTCAAGGAAGGTTGGAAGATGATCAAGGGTGCTACGGATTTCTTGGGCAAATTCTTCTTCGAGATTGGAGAACACAGGAACTATCAACGTGAACTTGATGGATTGGCAGATACCCTTGCTTTTTAAATTCCGCTACTAGTCGTCCATGACAGCAAAACACTTTGGTAATGTTCTTATGATCGGGAAGGGAATGTTGTATACGTTAACGATATTTATGTACGGCGTTTGAGAATGATTAGTTTGGTACACCAATGCAATAATACCAATTATCAGACCCTCTCTTTCTAGTTTCTCTACCCATCCAACGGGTCTATATTGCACCTAAACCGACCCCATAGTCTCCGTCAGTACCCTCTTTAATCTCGACACTTCATCGCCACTGGCAATGTCCGAGTCCTGCAAGTCCCCATTATTCACAATAGCACTCGAATGAAAACACCGCGTACGAGGACTCTGTCTTCTCAAATCCCTCACATTCGTCGACCTCACACCACCTCCCGCAATAATCTCAACCTTGCCCAGAGCTGCCTTCGTCAACGCTGCAATATGCCGTGCTCCGTCCACTGCACTTCTCCCTTTTCCACCCGAAGTAAGTATCGACGCAAACCCAGCGTCTATTACAGCTTCAAGCTCGCCTACAAGGCTCTGTGGCAGTAGCACATCTTTTCCGCTACTTGTAGTGCCGTTCTTCTCACAGGTCGTGATAACCTCATCAAAGGCACGATGAAACGTACACGGCATGGGCGCCGCGAGTCTCACCAATTCTGCATTTCGCACTCGATCAACCTTGTTCTCTTCCGTTAAGATGCCGAATACGAAACCATCGACTTTTCCAAAGGCATTCTTCTGCCCGTGCGACTCATTCGCACCGACATCATGGTAATCTGCCCTCTTCAAGGTCAATAGCTGCGTTTTCATAAGCTCAAACTCTTCATCCGAATAGACAAAATCGCCGCCTCGGGGACGAATCATGGCATATATAGGTATTCCTCTTGATGGGGTGCCGTGATCTTCCCGAGAGTCTGTAGCGGATCGTGCTCTCTGAAGTGAGTCGATTACCGCCTCGAGCGTCGACAGAGACGGAGTTGTGCCGCCGTTGACACTCGATCCTTCGGCGCAGAGCTCTAGACGGTCGGCAGATGATGCATATGCTACGTGGGCTGAGGAGGCGTTGAAGATTGCTATTTCCAGAAACTTTGGGTGAGGTTCCGGATTATTATCGTCGGTATTAGGCGTGGAAGACATGGCTGATGAAATATAATATAATGAGGCTGGTCGTATGAAAAGGACTGAGAGATCCATTGTTTGCTCGTTGTAGATGGTTCAAGTTAACATAACCCCACTTTAGTCGTAGTTACATCAATCGAGGCTCTCAATTGTGTTACACGATCAAAATCAACCCCCATAATCATCCCATAATTGATCAAAAGGCCGACAAAGTGTTGAGCAATAGTGCCACCTCCCTGTGGATGTCGCCAGAGTAGATTTAGGGCTAAGCGTGGCACATTTCCAATCTCATGCCTCAGGCTCAGCATCTTTGACACAAGTTCACGAATGAATTATGGTGAATTTTGACCGTAACGCTGTTACTCTAGATTCTTCACACCCCTTTTTACCGGTGCCAGGACAAGGCTCGGAGGATAAAAGTATGTTTTGATTGGATCAGACCTCGATGCTTTCGATCACCAGTGGTATCTCAACGTACAAGTGACAGCTTTATCCTGGCACTTCGCCTTTCATATAAACATAGCTTCTCTTTCAATCAGGTACCGTTTCCTGGACCATCAGCTCCGACTTCCCAGGCTCTTTTTTGGCCAAGGTTCCTTTCTGTGGCGGTAGTGGTATGCGTTTTCTCGGCATCTGGTATAAGATAAAGAAGCTATACATATTGAGCCGCAAGCAAGGAACTGATTCGAGAATACGACTCACTCAACACCAAAAGCCAATCTTCGAAACAGCAAATGGGGAAGCTCATGTAGATCTTATAGAAGTTGCCAGACATAGAATCTCATTTCCAAGACATGACAGCCATCGGCGACTTGCTTGAGCATGACCAAAGATCAAGTTATTGCTTTGGGGTCACTAGCAAACTCTAATAAGAGTGAGCTATATCTCAGACTCGTCGCATCAACCTTGGAATCGTGAAAGCAAGATTGTGACGCCGATGAGAAACTGTTAGTGTCAGGAGCCGTTGAAGAAAGAGATCTCAGACACTGCTGACACATGACTCGATTCGGATCTTTCCAGGACAAAGAAATGCGAAATCACTTTCTGCACCACATGTTATGCTTTCTGGTACATTTTTGCCTCATTTCACATCGTGTAAATTATGCGTTGTGGTCTGGTCTGCATTGATCAATGGATGCTTTCCTCAAAGGGAGAATCCAGTGTGGAATCTTTTGAGAACTGGAATTTTCTTCGTTCTTTGAATGCGTACCTGCATCCGAGAACCTGCAGCAATATCATCTTTCGATCCGAATAGATTAAATCTCAAACTTCTATTTTAGGTCTAGGGTTTGTGGAAGGGTAACCAAACCCTTCGACGAGAAATGCATACATAGTATGCGCGTGCAGACTAGGAACCACATACAACCCTTTACTCCGTGTCTATCTCTCAAAAACTGTCATTTCACATTATCAACTCGTGGAAATTTTCCTTTTCAGGTCATTTTAAGCGATTGCTGTCGTTTTACTGTATAAAGGCGTTCGTCAGTACTATACATGGAACTGTCCAGCCACAATGATACACGCTTGACACCTCCTCGAGAAGAAAATGGATCCTGCATGAAGACATGCATCACTGGATACTTGGCTTGGGAATGGTGGCTGAGAAAAGTACGTAGAAAACCGTGCATATATGCCGCCAATTATAAGCCGGATTGTGACAGGTAAATGTCCAGCTCAATGCGACTACGAACGGAGTACTCCTCTAGCTTGATTACCTATTTGATCATATATCCTTGAGATCTGTGTTTGTTGTCATATGCAATCTGGTTAATCTTCGAATCTGCTGGCTCTTTTTATCCCAAAAGTCATTGTAGATAGAAAATTATGGCATGCTGCACAAAATACACTTCGGCGATTCAAGGAGCACGTACGAAAAGCAGCAGTAATATGACTACTGCAGTCTCGGCGCCCTCCGCCCTGTTATGCATGAATCGTGTGAATACGCACATACGCCAAAGAGTATCATCCGTATGGGCAAGAGTGACACCACTAATGGTCATGACAGGTGGTCCGATCTCCAGTCTCGTCCCTGTGCTCCGACTACCAGGATCGTAAAAAGCAACCGCAATTGCTATGACACTGATATCGTATCAGCGACTAACGAGCTTCTCCAGATTCCTTCAAACTCTGTATGGCCGAACCATAGTCATTTACTTGCATCATTCTAACCCACCACAAAAGTAAATACGGTTCTTGAGGATGTCATATCCCTGAGGGCAATGATGCTTATTGGCTCCTGGTTTCCAACGTCGACAGAAATTTTGGGGGCCGGAGTTGGGGGATCAGCACGGCTGCGCATGCGCAACACGCGGGATTGCTATGTGGATTGATGGGATTCTCGCTTAGAAATGCCCTAGTCCTCGTACAACGTTAGTTGACTTTCTTGTGGCTTTTCAGTACTCCACGCCGGGGACTTTACACATTAGATGTTGGTTCCTCCGGTCATGACGAAATAGTGTTACTCGGCGTCCGTGTACGACGTTATCTTCCCACTGTTGATCAGCGTCCATTGGCTAAAGTAATTCCTTCTGTAGACTTCTAGAAGTTTGCCACTGTTGGTAACGCAGGCCGATCGAAGTTTGAAGTGTCACACTAACTTGAGTATTATGAGGCTTCATACGACCGGGACACCAGAAAGCCGTCTGATGGTTCGGTACATTACAGCACCGGATTATAGACGAGGCTCGCATATTTAGATTAAAGATTAATAGCTGAACCACTATGGGTCTATTTCAGTCACGGTCTTGATAGTTCTCTGTTCTGGAAAGACGGTAAGTAGCCGAAGGTCATTATTCTAAAAAGTCCTTGAGTACATCGCGCAGAACGTTCAATAACTATGTTTGATAAGTTCTCTCAAAACCAGCGTAGCATCATTTTAATGAACCTGATGCAGCATGGGTAGTCTAATTAGATGATGACATTTGATCAGCCGATTGACAGCATGACAAGGGCCGACTGCTGCACATTGACCCGTACTGACAACTGCGAAGGATCTTTAAGCAGTTGACACTACGTATTCGGTTTCGGTATCTTTTGGCGGTCTCTGCATGGCGCAGCCATGCCATGTCGGTATTGGAACGAATGTTGCGCATCCCAAATGGCCCTAACAGCCCCCAAACACTTTCCCCGATAGGGTCATCCTAGTCGATCATCCGTCATCTTTAGCAGAAGTCCGGATCCAGCTAGGACTCTTTTATCTCCACGGTAGCGATTATATGACAAGGTGACTATAATGGGTATTTCAGCGCTCTGAAATACTTTACTTGCTCTAGCCTCGTCATTTTTCTTCTCTATTTCGACCGAATATTGATGCTGTATGCATGTATATGCATTGCATTCTGTTAAGCACGGCTACTTATATTCTTTTGCTGTGGTTTCCTTGTGTACTGTGTACTGTGTACTGCGTACATAACAGTCGTCCGGCCTACGTGAGCTTCAAGGGGCCAGAACGCGACTCGACATTAAAGATCACATTATCAGGGCTCATTTTCAACAGACGTGAGATTATCATTCAACCAAAATTGAAGCTAACTTGCCTTTCTATCCGTAAGTTACATTGGAAGTTTAACATTCATCTTATTCATTGATTTAATTTTATGTTTTGAAATATTTCTTCATTCTGGAAATGTTTGAACTAACTTCGTCTTCCAAAGACTCTAGCTGGAACCATATTCCAGAGTTTCTATATTTAATTACGCCTCATTTGCTTAGAAGAGGTTACCAGTTCAGGCTTTGTTGAAAAAAGATCATCCGTTGCGGGGAGAAAGGGAGAACAACGGTTTTGGTCCAGATAGCAAATCCTCGACTTTTTCCAAGGAGTTGCTGATTTCGACCACTCTATTCGAAATATTGAGGTTCAAAGGATCATGTGCAGTTTCTTTGTTTGATCGCTGCCAAAGACTAAATACAATTCTAGCAATTGGCAAATTAATGGTTGACCGGATTACCCGGATCAGTCCTTCGTCTTCGAACGTAAGTAATCTCGAAGTTCTCGGAGATATTGTTAGTATGCGCTACTTTCTGCCACGTCTGCAAGCAATTTGTCTGTCGAAGTAGTTGAGGAGGTTGATAAGATAGAAGGCTAACATGAGATACGCCCGACGCAGATCTAATGTCGTCCTTCACTTCAATGCTTCATCTATCGAAGAGAGTGAAAAAAGAGAAATTGATAGTCGAAAATGACGGTAAACGCAATGTGACAGTTGTCGGAACTATCCATGACGTCCACATGCCTCCCGCAAACGAGGAAACGAAGCAATCTCTACTTAGTTACCGGTCGACCGGAGGACTTAGGAAAACGGCTACATCGGCAGGCGATTTGGAGATTACCGCCATGAGGTTGTCGCAATCCGAGACCGCTTTACGTCAAAGGCTATTGCACAGAAGCGCCAGCGAGAAATTGCTCTCCAATCGGAAACCGGGTCTCGCAAAACTGCAAACCGGCAGGTCTGAAGATGCAAGCCACCGAGAATCACAACTGCTTGATGTTGTATCCGCATTGCTTCCGCCGGGCGACGGTGCCACATTGTCATCGTTTCCCACGTCAGCGGTGTCTCCTCTCTCGCTAGAAATGCCAGTAATGGGCCCGACATTTGGCGTCGAAGAGTTTTTACGCGAAGCTAGGGCGGAGACAGACACCGGGAACTTATCAGAAACATCCGCCTCAACTTCCTCGTCACCAGAAATGTGGGAAGAGAAGCTGCATTACCCAAGCTCTGCGTCCTCAAACTCCACTTTGCGATTAGACTTTGTTGCTGAAAACTCAACAACAGACACGAAACCTCTGCAGCGACCATCGACTCCCCAGAGAAGAGCGGTGGACAGTCAACGGAAAAATGGTTCGCCAGGGATTAAGGCAAAATCAGTGAAGTTCCCTGCAAAGAATAGCACAAGGGAAGAAGAATACTTTAGACAAAAGCCGTTGCCAGCTATACCCCCGAAATTGTCTATAGTCAGTCCGCAGAGCACGCAGCACATTTCAAGACTTACATCGAAGTATTCGTCAAGCCGTTCCGAATCGCCTATAGACAGGTTGATAGTGGTGGAAGCTACAGAAAAGACCCTGTCGCAAGCAGCTAATGATCTTGAAAGAGAGTTGGCAAAAATAGGAGACGTGTACCCTGCTATGAGATTTGCACTGCCGCCCCAGAAGCCTGCAGACGACGATGAGAACGCGGTGGCGCCATTGAACATTTCCCCAAAGCCAAAACGCGAAACCAGTTCCAGCAAGGATATCCAAGAAGAGAACATTCTCAAGAGCAAGCAGCACCGAACCTATAAGGTTTTTCCTCCACCCGAAAAGATTGAATCCAGCATAAGAGACAACACGATCCAACACAATCGATATAACTCCAATTCTTCTACAGACTCACGATCAGTTGACAGCGACGTTGTTCACATTGTGCAACATTCTCAAACGACAAAAAGTGCCTCCCGTAAAATGAGGTCATCCATACATTTGCCCAGCTTTCGAAAACCTCGATTCAACAATAAGCCCGTCCAAGCAAAGCCAAACCGTGAAAACAACAAGTCCGACTCCTTGACGAAGAGTCCCGTGAAAACTCTCCAAGATGAACAAGCCGCTTTGGCTAGAAGTACGGACCGCTACATTGACGCTGAAATCGCAAAGGCTCTACATGTTGATGATGAGGATGAACATGACAACCTTGAGATTGACAAAGATGATGAAGACAGCGAGTGGTCTACGATGTACCCCCTCAAAGCTGTAAAGAAGCTGGGCATTCCTCTCCTGACGAACAGCCACATTCCTCGTCTGTCATCCTCAGAAACCGAGAGAATGCTCAGACAGCAGCTACCAAAACTCAATACAGACCCTATGCTATCCCCAATCGAGAGCCAAAGGCTTTCCCCATCACCCACAGTGTCGGACAAAAGATACCCGGAAACTCCAGATGACGTTGGAATTCAAGCACGGTCTTTCATTACAGATTGCACGCCTGCCCAATCGCCCACGGAAGAGAAACCACATATCGAGAATGGCTGCCCACAAGATGAGAAGGTCTTTGTCGGTCTTGATCGTATGGATACCGTGCCTGAGGACATGTCCCCTAGGACGGAAGAGGTTCCTCTTATGATGGGTACACCGACTATATCACATTCATCAGCGCCGGCATACACTCTACGAAAGCAATCCCTGTATGAACTAGATGAATACGGCTCAACCCCCATCTCTCAAACAACTAAGTCACTCTTCCATGTCAAGCTCCAAATGCCAGCTTACATGACAGATGACGTAGTGCTGGCACTGATGATGAATGTTGACAATCTCGATGCACTATTCAAATATGCTCAAGTGAACCGACAATTCTATCGTGTATTCAAGGATAAGGAACTTCCACTGATTAAAAATGCTTTGTTCAACATGAACCCGCCGGCGTGGGAACTGCGAGAAATGAGCCCTCCATGGAGCGACGACTCGAACGGCTTGAAGGATCCCGATGCTCCCGTACCTGAGTACACTGCTTCTTCTTATCTCCAGCATTATGCCCGCGACGTTTTTGCCTTGGTTAGATTGAAGGCTTTGATTTATTCCAGATGCAGCACAATAGTGCGATCAGAAACTATCGGTGGTTTGACCGGTGAGAACGACGTTCGTGCTGCAGAGATTGATGAAGCGTTTTGGCGAGTCTGGACCTTTTGTCGTATCTTTGGATGCGGCAAGAACAGAGAAGCCGACCTGAACGGGCAGATCGACTGGCTCAATGCCGGATATTTGGCAAAGAAAAACAAGTCCGGTGCTACAGTGATTACGGCCGAGCCATTCTTTAGCATGAATAACGTCCTATTTGATCCTCCTTCCGGATTTGGTGATGGTAATGGGGATGGACTGACTTGCAACCAACTATATGACATGCTAGAGATCTGGAATTGTCTCGGCACTTTAGTCCAGGGATTCAATCGCGAGTGCAAGGACGCTAGAGTGGCTGGCATATTCGACGGGTTGGACATTTCAGTGGGCGACATTGCAAAGGAGGAAGCCATGCTGGAAGAATGGACACATTACATACTGACTCTAGGCCCTTCTGCTCTAGTTGGTCTCAGTTCTGTTTCGCCTAATCACTCGACCCAAGAAATCTTCATCAAGGCCAAGCAAATGGGTATGACCAGATGGGAAGCTCCGGAAGATGGTGGTACTCGATCATCTTTTCTTCGCGAAGCAATTTCCCGGGCCTATGACAGCAGGGTGTCCATACAGCAAAAGCTTTCCAACTCACCACTTTCCAGTAGAGGACCTGTGGGATCTGCTGTTACTCGACGCGAGCGGCTCAGGAACTTGACTATCAACCGAGATCGTAACTACAGTCAGCCGGAACCTTCATCCTGTGATGATCCTTCCACGCATCATGTTCCTCCATACACACCTGTCAATATTGAAAGTACCTCCATGGCGCCGTTGTTGAGCCCGCCGCCACGCTACTCGGTAACTGAAAACAAACTGATCGACCCCGTTGACAAGGCGATTCATCGGATGGTGCACGAACTTGGCTTCAGTGAGCGTGATGCTACTTGGGCATTGAAGATTACCGACACAGGAGACATGCTGGATATCAATGCAGCCGTTCAACTACTTGTTAGAGAACGAGAGAAGCGAAACAGAGTCAACGCGTTTGACAGCCTTGCTGAAAATACGCGGAGTGGCCGGGATGATTGTCTAGTTGACATCTCGAGACATAGGGGCACAGTCAGCTGGCGATGGGCTTGAACATGACATTCAATTGCCTATTGTGACTTATAACTCATCTACCAATCCTTTCATTTTAAACCTTTAATAAAAGCTTGACAGCAGCAGCGTTTCAAATCGGCTTCACCATCCTCCTTTTCAATGAGGTGTCTATTTTTGTTGTTAGCGCTTATGTTCAGACTGGTGTTATGGTTACATCAGAAATGTGAAATTATCAGTATTATCTATTTTGTACTTGACCACCGATTTGTATACCCCTTTCTGGCGCTAGCATATACGTCTCTCGGCCACTTCCTTTTTGATGATATTTTTGCATGTTCACTTACTCTAAGTATTCTTCATGTATAGTAGCTACTGACTATACGACATTTAATGGTTTCAAATTGTGATTGCTATGAATAGATGTTGTTGCCACGTGCATCTGGGAGGCATATAGTGAATTTCTGCAATATTACCAATTGCGACCACCTATTCAGTGGTAGTTGCTAGTAAGCTATTTGATAAGGGCTGTTCACACAACTTCGGTTCAGAAGAAGATCAATGCATGAGATACTCAGATCGGTCTTTTGCGACAGAACATAACATGAAAAGCGCTTTAGCAAGTGGAATGCCTAGTTGTTGGATGGCCGGGTTGACTTTTGAATTCCACAAAAGAAATCGGCAGTTAAATCTACGAGGGATAACGAATATATCGACGACCATCGGGCCGATTCAACCGCCTGGATGGCCAATATCGACCGTGAATTGACAGTGGTAAATAAGAAGACTAGATCATTATTGACTATGCAGCGTATGTACTTGAGAAAGGTATGTTTGCAATGACCAAGAATCTGCTCTACCTTCGACCGAATGAATTACCTACTGTTCAGCACGTTGGGACCCGAAAATGGTGTTTTTGGCATTTAGTGAACATTACTCTAATTTGAGTGTGTATGATCACAATCTTAACTTGATTTGATCCAAGCCTCTAGTAAGTCAGGGAATAGTTACACTTCCATCCCCGAGATGTCCGCCGTGGGTTCCATTTTTTTTTTTTTTTTTGAATCGTGAAGTCAGGGAGGACTGGTCAGGATACATATAACATGCCGGTTCACCTTCTATCACATCCTTCAAGGCAAACTGAACGACGATATTTACTTCCATTCTAAGCAATTTCTTCACTCTTCGGATGTACGGACTAAATCGCAGAAACCCCACCAGAAAATTTATCGAGACATCTCAGATAAGCTCAGAACTTGCGTCATTCATCTTAACCTGTTTGTGATATCACCCTACAACTCTCGAAAACGCCTTCAGATTTTGGTGGAGTCCGACAGACTTGTGTTCGATAGCGGACATCTTCCCAATATATGAAATCAAATACTGATCCGTCGCCTACAATGTCACAACTCACGCACAGCTCGACGATTCTGATTATCGGCGGTGGAACATGGGGCTGCAGTACCGCTTTAGAGCTGGCCAGGCGGGGTTATAGAAACATTACAGTGCTGGACTCGCATTCTATTCCTTCTACTATCGCGGCCGGGAACGATGTGAATAAAATCGTGGAAGAAGGTGCGCCACGTTCTTTCTACCAAAGAAAAAGAAAATGTCGCTAAAATCGTTTTTCTAGATTCCCCCTCGCCGACAGACTCGGATGAAGAGTACGTCTGGAATCGGATGCACCAATTAGCCACCAAGGCATGGAAGACCGACTCGGTGTATAGCCCATTTTATCATCCTACAGGCTTTATTATGGCCGCTTCGGAGGACTCGGCTCGCCATGAAATCGATTCATACATCAAGTCCTGCAAGGACAAGATACGGCTATTGTCAACTCCCGCTGATTTCAGGAGGACCATGCCGGATGGCATTCTGACCGGCTCATTTCCTGGCTGGAAGGGCTGCTTTCGCGAGACCGGTGCCGGATGGGTGTTTGCTCGTGGAGCTCTTGAAGCTGCTTATCACGAGGCCGTGGATTTGGGCGTCCGATTCGTGACGGGGGGCAGTGAAGGCAAAGTTGAGTGCTTGATATACGAGTCAGAGGATGTGGTAGGCGCACAAACAACTGATGGAATCGGCCATCGAGCTGACCGGACAATCCTCTGTGCTGGTGCAAATAGTGATCAGCTGCTAAGCTTTGAGCGCCAGCTTAGACCGACGGCTTGGACGCTTGCTCACATAAGGATGACCGAGGAAGAACGGACGTTGTGGAAAGACCTTCCTGTCTTGTTCAACGTAAACTCGGGGTTCTTCATCGTAAGTGCGATTTCGTTAATTGCCAATGCTGAATTAGTCATTGAGACATGATCTACTTCGGCAGGAACCCGATGCTCAAAATGGCGAGCTAAAGTTCGTAGACGAACATCCAGGATACTGTAATTTTGTCAAAGATCACGAAACCGGCGAGGAAAGATCAATAGCCTTTGCCAGATGCCAGATCCCACTGCAATCAGAGATAAAGGCTCGCGATTTCCTTCGGCAAACAGTGCCTCAAATTGCAGATCGACCCTTCTCATTTGCGCGAATCTGCTGGGATGCCGATACGCCTGACCGGCAGTTCCTCATTGATCGACATCCAACGTACAAGTCGCTCGTTGTTGCAGTCGGTGGGTCTGGGAATGGTTTCATGTTGATGCCTGCTGTTGGTATCACGATTGCGGATGTACTAGAAGGTACCATTGAGTCGAAGTTGAAGCACGGATTTAGATGGAGGCCGGAAACTGCCGTCGGAAGGAATTGGCGAGACACTCAGGGCAGATACGGAGGGAATGGACATGTGCGAGACTTTCAAAAGATTGATGATTGGACGCATATCGGTACACATTGTATGCCATGATTCATTTACATTCGTGGAAAGGAACGTAGTGTGCGATGCTGGAAGTCTGCCCTTGTGTGACATATTCTCTACCGCTGTAAAGAGTCAGTCAATCCATAACTGATCATCGTCCAGAACAATGTCCCATTACAAGAGAAATTCTGTCTTGGAAGGCGCGGGTAGCAGTGAAATCGGCTTGTATCATTCTTCGAGTTATGTACACCAGTAAGTTCGAGGATGATTGTTCATCGTTCCTGTCTTCTAAGAACTCCCAAAAATCACGACGATGTTCAGAGTCAGAACATACTGCATTGCTATCCTGACTTCATCTCACATCCATAATGCGGAAATCTTGCGCGAAAATACCATCACAAAACCACTCTAAAAGTAGACAACCAAATACAGAATTTCTACGTTCTGGCTGGCTCATTGAGCTGATAAATGGATGACCAACATCCGCCAACTAACTTAAATAGTTTCTTCGGATATACGGCAGTTAGTCACCCCTCCGATTCATGCTTGTGGACATAGCTCAACGCGGAATAAGGCCTGTATCCATGTATGAGCTCATATGTAAGCTTCCTAGAGTCACATCAAAACACTGTTCATGTTGTCCATTGTATGTCTCTGGATCTCGACGTTCTTGATGATTCTGTACACTCCGTATTTCCGACACTTCTGGGCCGACAATCGGAAACTCGCAGTAGGTACACACAACAGCATCGATGTCAATCGAATAGAGATGAACATCTTATTCTACGAGCCTAGTGGCTTGCAAGTCGCATGGAGTCCTCCCTCTGGCCCGTACAGTTGAATATTGGTAAGAATTGGTAAGTAAGATAATTGACTTTAGTCATTTGTTGATCTAAACAAGAGTCCATTGGAAAAGATGAGGTTGATGTGTAAGGGGCAACAAGGCTTATATAGAGAGAGCGACATGTTGTCCCAGATCACGATCATCTTTGAACACGAGGACAAGACAACGGTACATACGAAGCTATATGTAAGTTACAGGGAAGGATACTCAGCCTCGGACAGTTGCAACACATGGAAAACAACGTTGAGTCCATTGTCGATGCTCTAGGCTCGCGGCGCATCAACACCCTTACCGAGCTTCGGCGCATGGAGCGCATTCTCCTTGCTACAGTCCGACCTGCTGCCAACCTTGCAGAGAGCTCGGTTGTAAGGATATTGGCTTCTGCGTGGCTCAATTATGTTCAGAACAACAATCTCCTTAGCGAACTGCGAAATCTGACACGCGACTACCCCTTTAGCTCCGAGCTGTTGGACGAAGCCAAATCTATGGTCATGAGAGACCCGGGACGTAGCCATACCTGGAATTTCGCGTGGTTAGTGCTGGCCAAGATTGAGGAAGAGTAAGCATTTCCGTTCGAAGTCATCAGATTATGACCCTGAAAAAGATGACTGCTGAAAGTTGACCAAACTTATAGGAACCTAATCGACAAGCATGCAAGAATATTAGCCACAAGCCCCGATATGTGGGGAGGAAGCTTGCCACAAGAGGAGATGATCTCTCTGCTCGAGGGGAAGTGCCGCGAAAATTGGAGAAGAGCAGTCGAAATCATGTTGAGACACTGGGAAACCCGGCCAGTGTACTCTATGGACGAAGTTGAGCAAGAATAAAAAGTGATGATGTGCCGCGTGGTGTTTATAGCTGAAGGACGAGACGAGGTGATAATTGCCATTTTTATCATAGATTTACAGAGTGGAAGAGACCACTGATACACATTCGGCTTTCTTAGTCTTATTTCCTTCATGAGCAGTGAGGTTGACAAGTCCAGTTTGTCACTTGATGAGTGATGATGTTGGCAATGTATAGACAATAACTAAGCATGTCCTCCTGGTTTCTTATATTACCACTTTACAATACAGCCTGCGGCAGATGGGCGATCTCAGCCAAGTATTCATTGTCACGTACCGTAACGCCAGTCTCAATCAGTAAGCGATGACATAGTGCCGCAAATGGCATGATCTGATTGGCTGAGAGTGAGAGAAATCCTCTTCAGCTTCCCCTCCAATGATTACGCGCTTCATCCATCGCATCTTTAACAACCAACCACCGACCAATTTCTCTCCAGAGTCAAGCAGCAAGCTTACGTTTCATAACGACCGTCATAATCCACAGCAGCGCCCAGTCACCAAAGTCTGCAGAATTCACACACAACCAACGATCTCCTTTGTGTGACGCGCGAGCTCGGTTACTGTCGGGCTTTGATCGAAGCTTCTGTTCAACAGGTCGCTTGTTTCGAGATTGTATCATGAATTTACGGTCAATGCAACGATAAGTCGATCAAGACCTGTTTATACAAATTATTGGTCGATTGACGACCCAGCATCGACAATGGTCTCCTCGGAGTCCCAGCCGGTCATGCGGAGACAGTCCACTCAGCATTACCAGACCTTCAACACGCCACCACCAAAATCGCGCGGCCGTCCCCCCTCCAATGGATCAGAACGATCACATAGTTTCGGTAGCCCGCAAGCCAATGGCGAGGGCGAGGATGAAGTTGAAAGCACGACTGGCCCGAACAAGTTGCCCAAGAAACAAATGGCGGTGCTCGCACTGGTAGCGCTGGCAGAACAGACCGCACTGAATTCAATAAGCCCTTATCTTCCCGACATGACCTCGCGATTCCCAGAGGTACACGGCGAAAATGTCGGAGTCTATGTCGGTTTAATCGCATCGGCTTTTGCGCTGGCACAATTTGTTACAAACTACTATTGGGGGTGGTTATCAGATCGTGTGGGAAGGAAACCGGTCATTCTGCTTGGAACTGCTTGCACTGCTGTTTGCTTTGTGCTGTTTGGTTTTTGTACCACGTTGTGGCAGGCGATCTTGGTTCAGGCTTTGATGGGTATGCTGAATGGCAATGCTGGTCTTGTGTCGACGTGTCTAGGCGAGATCACGAATCGTAGCAACCAGTCGCGGGCGTTCACATATCTTCCAGTGTTATACGGCCTCGGAGGCATCACCGGTCCTCTTTTGGGTGGGTCTCTGATTTTCAACACGAACCCTTTCAATAAGGGAGAGCCCAACCCTTATCCATACGTTCTTCCGAATATTCTATCGGCGGTCATCTTGGTTATTGATTTCATCTTTGTCACATGTTTCCTCGAAGAGAGCCTGGAGGATGCGGACAGTCTCCCCACTATTAGCGATAGATTCAAGGAATTATTCAGTTGGATGTGGCAATTTACTACGTCCCATCGTCCTACCTACTTACGATCTCGGTCCGGACCTGTCTACCACCACCCTGGAGCACAACGCGGGCGATCTTTTAGTGACCTGACCCAGGACGAAACAGACTTGGATTCCGCCTCAGAGACGGCTGACGACGATGATCAGCCTCCGGAATTGACTCGAGATCAGGTTTTCAACCGCGATACTGTTCTCTTGTTACTCACATATCTTATCTTTGCGCTTGCTAATGTGTCTTTCAATTCTCTTTACCCGATATTTGCGCAAGCTTCAGAACCCGCTGGTCGAAACCTGAGTCCTCAAGAAATTGGTCTTTCGCTTGGTTTCTCTGGTATAGTGACTATCGTCTTCCAGATCTGCGTCTTCGGAAAGTTGCGTGATAAAATGGGCAACAAATGGTCGTATCGCGCCGGCCTATTGGGCTTCGTCATCGCATTCTTGCTCATGCCTTTGATAGGGTATAAGGGTACCGATGAGGATGGGCGTCTGTCTAAAAAGTCTGCTTTATTGGCTATCGAGCTTTGCTTCGTGTTGCTTATCAAGACTGTTGCTGCTGTGGGAGGATTGACGAGTGCCCTTTTACTGGTAAGCAATTCATTTCTCCCGCTCACATTTAGCTTACTGATTGTGATCCCAGGTGACGAATTCGGCACCCAACCATTCTGTCCTAGGCGCTCTCAACGGTCTCGCACAGACCCTTTCAGCAGCCGGCCGTGCAGTTGGTCCTTTTCTGTCTGGCGGCCTTTTCTCTCTCGCGCAGAAATTACCAAAGGGCGAAATGCTTGCATTTGGCGTCTTCGCCGCTGTATCTTTCGTCGGCTTCGTGCTAAGCTTCGGAATTCGGTCACCGGCTCTCGAGGCTGCGGGATGGAATAGTGACGAGGACGATGACCTGGATAAATCGGATGATGAAACTGAGCACGGAGTATAAAAGTTCTTCATCTTTCATCCTTTCCAATGCGTGCGACGAAGTGAATAGTCTTTTCCTGCTTCTCTGTGCTCCATGAGATATGAATATATGCGATAACACTACGGATGCCATGAATTGGTTCATCTCGGAACTATTCTGCAAGCACTACCCTAATAATGTGAGCGAACCTTCTGTGTTTACGACTATCCAAGTATATAGATGAAATCATTCTGTAGCATACTACACTTATATATCGAATATCTTGATTAAGCTTCACTGCCTTTAAAGTACTCTCATATGAATTCCCCAACCACAACACGCCGACTTCCTTAGCGATTGGAGTCCTCATATAATGAAAAAGAGAGAAAAAAAAGGGGGTGTTTCTTTTCGGCGCCGATTCTTCCTCTAAGACTCGTAAAGTTCAACCACGACTGGTCAGTTGGCCCGGCTAAGATTTCCAATATTAATGGGCGTTCTAATATTGGTCCCCGAGTTTCAGCCCTAAACTCGGGCTTCATTACGCTCGCCTTGTGAGTATGCTCGGCATATTCTAGCTGAGAGTCCAAGATAACGTGCCTAGACGACTCGAAATTGTTATACAGAGGAAATAGGCACGATTCATGGCTTTTGATTGTATTGAGATTGTCCAAAAAATTAGCCCTAACAGGCATGAAGAAGGCCTGTTTGGGACCAAGGACGATACCAACTAGTCTCAGGAATCAAGCACTGAATGCATTGCTGCACCTGGAAAATTCAGACTAGATCGCATGTTGGGACTTGTTCCGATCTGTTGATTCCCCCCAAACTCATAGGAGCACAGTCATGGACGTCGATGTAAGTAATGGTTAGAGTACACGCAACGGCAGTGCCTGAAATCGATATATGTAAGTTATCCTACTAGACACCGGGGTTGATTGGAGGAGATACGTACAATTTGTAATCAATGTGTAATCTGCTGTGCATCGCAAAGACGGCTCGGCAGCAATAGCAGCATTTCCGACTGCTTTGGCGACAGCTTCTATGCTGTTCTTATCCAATTCGAGGTGGGCTGGATTGGAGATTCCAATGACTGTAGTTGAGAGAGGAAAGAGAAGGGGTATACTGAGCTGTATCCTCATGGCGATGATCGGATCGGTAATTGAAGTACAAAATATCGTTCGTGGAATAGGTGAAGGCTTCTCGACTACTGACTATCTTCTGGAATACAAAGGGATCGTCCAGTATGGGAGCAGAAGTTCCTTTCATATAATGGATGAAAAATTTCTTCTTTCACATGTATGTACTACATGTATATCTGATATTTAGAGTGTTTCGATTATGCCACGGACGTTGGTTAGACCAGGAGAAATAGTATGGTACCACGTTGTCCAACTTGCATGTGGTCATGATTTTCAAACAAGAAGAAAAGCCCAGGTTATGGAGTACGGTCTTCTCTAAACTTACAAATAGACTATACTGTTCTCTCCGGGTCTTTAGCACCATATAGTCACATGCAATCTGTATGACTTGCGTTAAAATGGTAGCGTCGAAGTTATCACAAATCTTATAATTCCATGTAAAACGGCCGGGTTACAGGTGCAATTGCTGTATATTGCCTCGCGTACCACCCAATGCAACTACGATAGTAACCCTACCATATGAAAGACAACCCGAAAAGAAGTGACTTAGTGCCCACAACGACATGTTATTTGTGGTATTACAGGTCAGGCTGGGGGTGCTCTATGAGCGAGATTGCAACACCTAGCTCAGCACAAACCACTGACATAGTTGTAGTATATAGTCACAAGCATTGATTCCTTGTGTGATTTCCTGTGGAGGGTGTGGGAGGTGTAGTAAGTGAATGGAGCTGCTTTGCGTTGGAAGGCACCAAGAATTGTTCGCCCGTATCACCTTGATAGTCATATCGAACTTGATTCTGCTAGCATATATCCAGATCACAAACATAACGTCTTGCGTTCGTGCAGTTGGGGTTCTCTGAGCTATCAGCGTCTAGGCATTCGTTTGGTCCAGTAGCCGGCTACCATGAAAATTGCCTGCAAGAGATATGTATTAAGCATATCTCCAGTCTTGGAAAACACCTGGATAGAAGCTTAGATCTGTTTGTACAATCCGGAGAGATGCATATTGCCAGTTAATATTTAGTAGGATGCGTCAGGTGGCCAAGTCTGCATGTTAAGAGTAGTGGCAGTCAACTTTGCACATGCCTCCATTTTTATGTGCTACAACGCCTCTTGTGATCTGTGGTCTGGAGCTATCATCACCTCATGCAATTATGGCAGCAACGCAAGAGCTTTTCGATGCTACAAATGACATGTGATTCCTGTCTGACAAGAGATTCTGTAGCTCAGATAAAGTGATCAAACCTTCCTTGAAGTTTGCTTCTTTGAGCTGCTGAATGTGCAAATTTGTGTATGTCTCAAGGATTCCAGTCAAGATCATCATGATATCACGTACTGAATTCATGTATATATCCGTACATCATCGGGATTACTCCTCTGCAACAATCCCTCTTTTATCTTCTGCCTCGGCATCATTAAAAGGCATGCTCCGGATCACAAAAATTGCACCAAGACTATATTGTCGATATCTGCTTATCATGGCCGGAATTTGGAAATTCGTTGATTGGACTCGACGTCTTCGTATCTTTGCTAACTACGAGTGTGATTTGTCAAATGCATTTTGGCCAGCCACCAAACCGTGCATCAGGAGCTCAACAATCTTTTGTTCGCCAGGTCCCCGAACACCTTTCCAAATTAGGGCAACTCTGTGAATGATCCGGCCAGCCCTGCGACATGAAATGTTTACAGGCAAGCCCACCATCCTATTTTTGACGAAGCAAAAGTGCAAAACAGACATGTATAATCTAAGTGGCATGTACCCGCGTTTCTCTTCGTGGGATTATTGAAGTTCGAGTTCGTGAGTTGGGAATGTAGAGTTAATCGAGTGGTTCGTGCTGATATTTTCTTTCTCCTCACAATATAAAACTTCAGCTAATAGGCAATTGCTTCTTCTGGTGTTTCCAATCATAAAACGAATCTTCTCAAACCCACCTTTGATCGTGTTGTCCTGAAGATGTTCTATCAAGACGCTAAGTGCTGTAACTTGCATGACATCGTTCTATGGAGATGTACTCCGTGGAGCGAAGCAATTTTCAAATCAAGTTTCTCTATGATTAAATTCTAGCCGCAGCATACTTTACGACAACTATAAAAGATAATGTGGATAGCTGAATAACGCAACACAAAAGGTGGCTCCAAATCAACGACAGGGAGAAGAAAGCAAGAGATCCGAGTCCAAACCCTAAGTATCCCGCATACAGACAGTATGTGCTACTTTTTAGGTACGCTTCAAAGTCAAAGCGATCCAACCAAACAAGCGGTAAACAGCAATGATACCAATCAGAATACCAACCCATTTTCCCGTGCGACCCTCGGCGTATCCGTATTGCTCCAGAACGCCGGTGCCACGAATCTGGCATTGCGCGGCAAGGTCGGTTTGATACATGCATTGGCAGGACGAGCCGCAGGAATAATTGCGACGGGAGAATTCGTTCACCATCATGCCTTGGAAGACGTATGCCTATTTCATATTGTATCAGCATATCATGCGCTCGACAATGGGGATGAGCTTGGACTAGAACGTGCCTGATAATCGATGTAATGGAAAACATATTTCCAGAATGGATTCAAGATCGTGGGAGAGACCATGAACCCGTCTACACTCATCCATAAACCGTTCGCAAAGGCAACTAGAGCCAATGAAATGACAAAAATCGGGAAAATGGATGACATGAGTACGACGAGTGACTCTGCAGCGACGAGATCAAGAAATAGCCACATGACCCAAGTAAAGAAGGCGACGGCACTAGGTTGAAAGTTGGACAGCCAGTAGGCGACGATCGAGAATAGAAGCGAAATCAGAACTGTTTTGTCTTAGACCCGGGTTCGTTTCGTTGACTTTGTAGGTATGCTTACAGAGATAAGGCAAACCGATCAGAAAATTTGCGATGATGAAGGGAGTTGCTCCGTATAAACCATTTGCCCGTTCCTTCACAAACATCGCGCGGTCTTCGAGGTAGGCCGGAACATATGCGACTGCCATGAAGGACATGAAGGCTGAGCCAAAGAACTAGCAGGGCGAACGTTAGCCAAGGGACCGCCAAACTCGGTTCAATATGAACAGAAGTAAAGCTTACAATAGCGTTGATGAAAGATTGGATATACTCCTGAGATTCGTGTAGTCGTAGCCAAACAGTTCCCATCATGATAGCCAGACCAAGATACATGGCAATTCGAACACCATAGGCGATAACATCCCGGTTACTCTTGACGAACGAACGACGGAGCAATGTAAGCACGGTTCTGTGGAGAGCCGGCCGAGAGCTCGCAGCACTTTCGGCAATGAGCTTCATTTGCAAGTCAACATTCTTACCATCAGCTGTATTTGCTGCAGGTGTAAGGCGTGCTTTTTCGGATTCTTGCCAGCTTTTCTGAATGTATTCAAGCCGTTCTGTCGCCGTCCTCGTAGGCTGGCTAGAGTCATTCTTTTCGCCATATGCACCACCTTCATCATCGCGTGAAAAGTCTGTGCTGACTATATCGAGAATGAATTCCGCAGGATTGACATTTATTGGTAAGGGATAGCCGATACTGGTGAAATGGTGTCCGACTGTGGCAGTGGGACCAAGGTAACATGTTTTCCCTCTGGAGAGTAGCAGCAACTTATCAAACAATTCAAAGGTAGAAGTTGAGGGCTGATGGATACTGGCGATGACAATGAGCTGCCCAGTGATAGACTATTAGCACGAATATTCTGTCATTGTCGGGCCCGAGACTTACGTTGTTCCTGCGGGCAAGCTTCTTGAGATACGAAATAACCTCGTAGCTGGCAGTTGAATCTAAGCCACTTGTCGGTTCATCCATGAAGAGAATCTTTGGTGACGTGATCAATTGGCTTGCCACACTAAGTCGACGTTTCTGTCCCCCACTAATACCCTTTCTGATCGGTGTACCGATTAGTGTTTTAGCCTGTTCCTGAATGCCGAAAGCTTTCAATAGCAGCTGAACTCTCTCAGTACGTTCGAGTTTGGTAGTAGAACTATGTATAGACACGGTTGCATAAGTTGTTGCTGCTTGAGAAGTGTTTGGAGCTAATGAGTGTGTACCTGGCAAGTGAGAGCTCTGCACTGAACTTGAGTGTTTCTTCCACGGTCAATGATCCTATTAGGGTATCCTCCTGCTCAACGTAGGAGCTGATATGTTGGAAAGAAGTGGTGTCGATGTCCGAACCACCCACCATGGTTTGCCCCGAAGATTTGGCGCTCGATGTAGGGTTGCGGCGAGCGAGCAGGTTTAACAAGGTCGTTTTGCCGCAGCCAGATGGACCCATGATGGCCATGAGCTCCCCTGTTTGTTACTAAGATTAGTGTCTCTGGTAGCAGGTCCGCCATCTGCGCAACGTACCCTTCTCAACACTACCGTTGACATCGCAGATAAGGTCCTTTGGTTTTTTGGTTTCACGGTCCTTGACTGTGACAATTAACTCCCGCCATGAGAAGTTGGGCACGGTATCATTCAAGAGAAAGGCTTGTTCAGTCTTGTTCCCCTCAATGTCGGAGGGGCCATCTCTATTGGAACTCATGGCGAGAATGACTTATACTATGTAGAGGCTTCTTCTGTTCGGCCAGGTTACAAGTCGCAGAACAAGGTTGGATAATTGTTGATTCAATATCGGAGCTATTTGTACCCAGCAGGACACGTTCAACATGATGAAAGAACCTTGTTCGCTGATACCACATCTCCTAGTTGAATAACGTGCCATGGATATAGACGCCGCATATGCATCGGGTTTTAATTCCAATATTCTTAGAGTTAGTATTATGTGTCATCCGTGACCGATCCCCGAATCAATGTGTCGGTCGAGAAACTCGCACCAAAAACACTACAGTGCAAGTACCGTCTGGCTGGCCTTGTCTCCTGGCTTGCTGGCCCTCGTATCTCTCAGCCCAATGAAGCTTAGACGCTTACTAAACTTCATGTTTAAGAGAATTTGAGATTGACAAGGCTGAGAAAGATGTCGGCGACCATCTGTCGGCGACGATTGTGGGGCACATTTCTTTCTCCGTCTAGACGGCCTAAAGCTGCAAGATTAGGCTAGCCAACGAAGATCGAAGGCTCTATATGATGAGCTGGACGTGAGCTTTATTCGGACGAGAAGTATCTGAGTTTCGGCCTGTCCTCTGGACCATTGCGGACTAGGTGTGACTATCTGGGCATAATTTATGACTACAGCGAGAGCATTCATCTTGCATTGCAATTCCCGCTTTCAGGGCTTAGTGCCTCTGATAATATTGACTCGGACAGAGCTGAACATTGCCATTGCAGCCACTTGATGTACCATCAGAAAAACGAAGACTATATTTTAACCAGTCTACACCGATGCAATATGTAAGCCTGACTGTTCATACTAAGTGAGACTGGCAATGTGAGGTGGTTTAGCCATCCACACCATTGATTAGTGGCCTGCCGTGATGACATTGCGCCATTCTGTTTTGATCCACGCAAGGCAATTACAGGAGGTCAATCAGACGAGAGAAGTGAGTTAATGCATCTGGAGAAGAAGGCGAGCGTTGTTCAACCCTGCTTAATATGACGTAAAGATAGTACAGGAAGCAATATGCTTCTTCTGTATTAACCCTTAGGGTTATTCCCGCGAATATTGAGCCCTAAGACTGCGCCGAATCCATCATCCAGAGAAATCTTGTCAACATCATGCCGACTGCATGTTCCTGGACCATGCTGAGCTGACGGAACACTTTTTTTTAGCCGGTCAAAACAAGCTATAACACCACACGTTAATGTTACTAGATGGATAAGATTAGATCAAATTGCGTGATAAGACGCAATTCTTGACGTTGGCTCGTGATCGACCGCAACGGCAGGGTATAAAACCCCGCGTTTTCTCATCAGGCGAGGCGATTCCCACGCGGTGCATACTAGAAGAAATATTCGAGGGTCGACATCAAAATGGCGGAGTTCATCAGTGTTACATTTCCGAATGCATCGACGGAGATCAATCCACTCCCGAGTGCTGGAATCGAGCCTGATTATCTGATCCGATATGCTCGGAATTTGGATGACTATGGCTTCAACTACACTTTAGTGCCGTACGACTCATCTTCCTATGACCCATTCACCATTGGAGCCACAATTCTCGCGGTGACCAAGCAAATCAAAGTCATCATAGCCCTTCGACCGAATACGCTCCCTCCCACCGTTGCCGCCAAAGCACTAGCAACTCTTGATCAACTAGGGGCTGGTCGGGTAGTCGTCCATTTTATTGCGGGAGGAAGTGATGCCGAACAGGCCAAGGAAGGCGACTTTCTGACAAAAGATCAGCGCTACGCGCGGCTTGAGGACTATATCAAGATTTTACGTCGCGCATGGGAATGTGCCGAGCCATTTGACTGGGACAGCCAGTTCTTCAAGTTTAAGCAATTCAGCAATAGAGTACGTCCCGTCAATAAAACAATACCCGTGTCTGTCGGTGGTTCTTCAGACGAAGCTTATAGAATTGGTGGCTCGCTTGGTGATATTTTTGGGCTTTGGGGTGAGCCCCTTAAGGAGACAAAAGAGCAGATTGATCGCATCTACGCCGAGGCAGAGAAGGCAGGTCGTATTGATAGGCCTCGCATTTGGGTAACTTTCCGGCCCATCGTTGCCGAAACTGATGAACTTGCGTGGGAAAAGGCGCATCGCACACTCGCTGCGCTCACAACCAACCGAGCGAACGGGCAAGGAAAAGTTCCTGCTGTGGCACCGGCTCCGCAGAACGTTGGGTCGCAACGTCTGCTTGAGATTGCTGCTCGTGGGGAGATACAAGACCGTGCATTGTGGTACCCTACAGTGACCGCGACAAATGCACGCGGAGCATCAACAGCGTTAGTCGGTTCGCCACAGACAGTTGCAGATTCAATTTTGGATTATATCAAGCTGGGTGCTGATCTTATATCGATTCGCGGTTACGACAACCTGAATGATGCTATTGACTATGGTCGTTATGTGTTGCCTAGAGTGCGGGATGGTCTGAAAGGTCTAGCATGATGATGTGGGTCACTACAAATATCAATTAGATTAATATCTGAGAAGTCTCGCTTTCGTCCAAACTCCCGTACGGAGAGCTCATTATGTGTAGAAAGTAATGACTATCCGCACAACAGTCACACATAGCTGACTTCCCTTTCGAGCAAACGCATTATTTTTTAAATATTCAGCCTCGTTATTATATCTTGAAGTTAATCATTTCGTAATGACATGAGAATCTTCAGATGGGGAACGAACTGGATCTTGATGCAGCCATCCGCATACAATGGCCGACCCGACAGCATTCAAGGAGGTCTACAAGGATATCCATAGTCACCCCGAGCTCAACACTCTTGGAGATAGGAGCCCGGAAAATTGCCAGTAAGCACCCGAGAGACCTCGGTTCTTAGTCGACAGAATGGCCATGGTGTAGTTGGGAAATTCACGAACGGCACGGGGCGTACTTGCATGCCCCGTGCGGATGTGGAAGTGCTTAGTCTTGCTATAAGTAGTTATACATAGAATCAACCGGCCATAGGCTATGAATATTGTTTTAGTAGTATAAATCTATACTTGAACATGAATCAACAACGACCGAAAACTTGAGCCTTGTGAAAACAACCACGTAATCAACGTTTTTCCTATATTCCTGTCTCCATTGCTGCGTTTTCGATCGTCTTTTTATGTTCCTCGCTTCTAACTGAGAACATAGCTGTCTCCAAAAGAGCAGCTTTTCGATAATCCGCGTCGGCTTTCCTAGATTCAATATTATACCCCCACAGTAGACGCGAGATGACGATGAAAAGGTTAGCTCGTGCAATATGATGGCCCGGACATAGTCTGCGACCAAATCCAAAAGTTGCCGGTTGGGGAAGATCGGCATTGAGCATATATCTGTCTGGGTCAAACTTTCCAGAATTCTCAAATACCGTCTCATCCATATTCATGCCCATCTGGTTTGCGACGATTATGGTGCCCGCTGGTATCGTGTAGCCCATGTATTCATCACTTTGGGTCACCATGTGCGGAACACCGAGTGGAGAGATTGGCCGCCAGCGAAGAAGTTCTGAGATAAAAGCGTTGATATACGGAAGGCTGTGCATGTCACAGAACTCGGGAAGTCTGTTGGATCCAATCACGGAGTCTAACTCTGCTCGAGCCTTCTTGACTGCTTCCAGATTGTGAAGGCAGATCTCGACAAAAATTTCCAGAACCATCTTTGTTGTATGTATCCCAGCCACATATAGTTCACCTATTGAATAACACATCTCTTCCCATGAGAGTTCAGTTGCATCTCCACTTATCTGTCGACTCTCTGCTTCAGCACTCCAATTCCAGGGATCTTTCGATTCAAGCGCGGTGTTTGCGCACTCAATATACACTTTTTTTGTTTGATAATGTAGGTCGAGGGCTTTGTGCCGCCACCTCATACACAATCGTGCAGGGATTCTGTCAATTAGCGGGAAAGTATCGAGTAACATTGTCCCCTGCGATGCGTTCTTCAATATGAATGTTGCCATTTCATTGATCTGATACAGTCTTCTGTGGTGACTGTTGTTATCCTGGTCGACGGTATCGTTATCTCCACTCCCGTACGCAAGAGTATACATGATACTAGAGGTATATTGATGGAATATATCAGAAAAATTGCTTGAAGATAGAAATTGATGCATCAGTATCCCGCTTCTGAGCTCTTGAAGACTTTGATAGCTCTTTGAAGCTTTTATGTTTGTAAAGTTGGCGTGTAGCCGTCGGTGAAGTCTCCATTTGCTACCATAGGGCATGAAAGCAGATGCGAGCCCTTGGTGCAGATATTTGTCAAGAAATATCGAGGGGCCCCTTGAACTGTAAATAGCGGCTTTCTTCTCAAGCAAATCCCGCGCTGCTTGACGAGTTCCCAGAACTATGAACCTCTTCGCACCAACTTTAGCGTACACAATGGGCCCGTATTTCTGATTCCATCCTTGAAATGTTTGAGTAATGTCTCTACCCCCTCTGGCCCATTCGTATATAATGTGAAAGATGCTGGGACCTGGAGGAAGCGGTAACTTGGTACGGGTCGTGTTCCTCACATATCGTAACAATAGCACAGAGACACATATGGAAATCAAGAGAAAAGTGATCATCTTTCATTGAACATTGAAGTCCATAACACTATGGACAACAAGTCCGAGGATGGGTAATTCAGCTTCATAGCCTGATCTACCTATATTCTTTTCCATGTCCCCAGGTGTCAGTCGCCACCATTGCGTACGTGCAATAATGTCGATCAAATGGAACCCCACATTTTCTGCAAGGGATTGACAAAAAACTTATACATAGTAGTGCTGAGATTAGTCTGTAGAAGGTGACAGGTAACATTGAATCTTCCAGAGGTATCACAGCTTGGAACAAGGTAGATCTGACTCTTCTACCGGGGTCAGCAGAGTCATGGATCAGCCGGTAGAAGCCTCTCCCGAAAATCATATGGACATCACTCCAAGGAAAAGAGTTTTCTGTTATGTCATATGCAAATTTGTTTCATCTTCGCAACATTTCTTTCTTGCTGTTGGCACTCAGCAAACTCGGACCATGATCAATGTCTATCTGCAAAGTACGGTGAGTAAGGTTCCAAGACATTCGCTGCACGCACATGCTTTGGCCATATTAGCTTCATTCTCATACTGCAACCGATAATATTTGAGGCGAGTCCTTCTCCATGCTAAGTGATCTTCTACATACGCAGTATCATGGTACAGGCCATATTGTTCCACATTATCCACTTCCCTGGTCACAAAAGAAGCGGTGTCAAGAAAATAACTGTCAGATCACATACGGTTGCGACTGAAAAGACCTCGAAAATGGGTTCATCCTACTTGCTACCCAAATATGACAGAATAAGATACGTAAGTCTTGAAAGGCAAATCGACGGCTCTTATGTGGAAAGTACCAGGACAATCTAAAACAGTAAAACTTACGCATACAAGCATACTTGAAGCTGGATTGTCTGGAAATTGTTCTCTGCGCTCCAATGAGTGCTTCCATCTCATTACAACAAACAATGAGAACATGACCTCACTAAAGCCTGGACCTTGGTTCCCACTTAATCCATGGATGCTTCTCACCCCCAGTCCTAATAAGGTGCTCAAGCTTGATCGTGTTAACCATACCTGGATTTGCCTGGTCCAAATTTGTGATTCCGGCTAACTTCATGGTACATTCGAGCTCATCTTTGAGTACTATAAAATAAGTTAGCAACCACACACATAGAAGGATTTGACTCTTTGAAATCATACTTTCAGTCAGGTGCTGGACACCCTCCTGGCCGTAAGCTAAAGAGTACAGGTACGGTCGACCAATACCCACGGCAGTGGCGCCTAATGCAAGAGCCTTCAATATGTCGGTCCCACGTCGAATACCGCCATCAACATAGATCTCTAGCTGACCAAAGATCTCTGGACATTCCTTGTGGATCTCCAACAACGTTACGATCGCCGGTTGTACTCTACATGCGTCAGTGCTTAAATGTTTTCTTATGAGTCGAGTCTGATGGATGAGACTCACGTATCCAAAGACCGGCCTCCGTGGTTACTCAATAAAACACCCGCACAGCCATATTCAACAGCCAGTTTGGCATCGACAGCTGTTTGTACACCTTTCAAGAAGACAGGCAACCCCGATACTTGTTTGATCCAAGCCAAGTCCTCCCAATTCAGCGACGAATCGATGTACTGGGCCATAACTCGACCTAAACCACCCCCTTTCTTGTCATTTGTGGCTACCGCTCCACTCATGGCTGAAACGAAGTTCTCTGCTGAAATTCGTTCATCGGCTTCTCGCTTTCCGGGAATGGGGGCATCCACCGTAACGAATATTGCTTTGATACCGACTTCACGGGCCTTGCTAAGCAACTTTTCCGTCTTTTGTCGCTCCGAGTTGACATAAAGCTGTAGGAAGAATATCTGACCGGGTTTTCCAGCCGCGACGATATCTTGAAGGGGATATGAAGCGTTATTGGAAATGATTTGAATAATATTGTCTTCCGCACAAGCCCTCGCCATAGCTAACTCGCCATCGGGATGTGCTAATTTCGCCATTGCGGCGGGACTGACGAAAAAAGGTGCACTGCTGTCGTATCCTAAAATACGGCGTTTTATTGAGACGTTTTTGACATTGCGAAGCACGCGTGGCCTAAGCAGTATGTTGCGATAGCTATCGAGATTATCGCGATGTGATATGAGATCAGTGGCTGCTGATGAGTAGAACGCGAATGTCTTTGCGGAAAATTTCTTTTGGGCGACAACCTCAAAGTCTGCCACCGATAAGAGGGTACTTAGGTGAGGGATCTCTGACGTTTCGGTGGTGTGGATTTGGGCATTCTTGACCTGTTCAACAGTTGCGGTGGTCTTTACCGGCTCTTCAATCTTTGGGGTATCAAGCGGGTCAATGTGACCTTTGTAATGCTCTCCAGTCAGAGTCTCGCGAATTATTCCTGGAGCGTGGACTTCGTCATACGCTATGGTGGCGTCTGCACCGGCGTATTTCAGAACGACTGGTCATGTCAGCTCCTGCCAAGGTGCGCGAAACAATGTCAATTGCTCGATGGACAGTCAAAAGAGACTTACTGGCTGAACCGCCTGGGTGATCATCAAGAAACTCGGTTACATCGTACACCTTGGAATGCACCGCAATCCAGCAGTCTTCCGGTGTACAGTGTTTCCGTAGCTCTTCACCAGTAATAAGTATCATATCTAAAGCTGCCTCAGCCATCACGCGTACATGCACAAGCGGTGTACTATAATAGATAGAAGGGCCTTTTGGTGTTTACAAAATTTGAACAAATTTCAGGAAGTGATGAACCAGTAAGAATGTTTCCAATATAGCTCGTCGGACCTTACCTCGAAGTAGAGTACGGCACCTTGATGGCAGATCAGAAATGAAAACTTTTAGATAAGGAGCTACGTACCCCAGTGTGGAGTTTTTTTCCTTCATACTCATTTTCCCCATATATGCAGAAGCAAGCGACTGTGAAAACATCTTAAAGGACGGACAGCTTCCCGGCTGATTGAGGCTCGGTAAGGTGTCCGCGTAGTGTCGGAGTTGATCCGATAGAGAGATACTATCCAGAGTCGGTAATCAATGTCAATCATTTTCCAGCTTGGATAGTTTACATCAAAAATAACATTTCAAAGTAAGGTGTCCGCATGTGATGGTTTGAATATAATGCACCCCTTAAATCTCGCAATGAAAGTGATCTCTCCGTCCAACGACCCTTCTGCTGCCCGTACTTTTCTTCGACATCTTTCAAACCCAGAATCATGACCATGAGAATTCTCATCACCGGCGCAGGCGGATTTATCGGCCAAGCTCTGGCCAAAGAGCTCTTGTCAGATGCTCGAGTCTCATCAATCACATTGACCGATGTGATGAAGCCATCCGTGCCATCGGCCGACAGCAACTCTCCATCGTCAGCAGACATCGATTCCCTCGCCGCAGATCTTACTTCGCTCGCAACTTGTCAAAAACTATGCTCGGCAACAGTATTTACACATGTCTACCTTCTACATGGAATCATGTCCGGTGCAGCGGAAGCAAACCTCGAGTTGGGCTTGAAAGTCAACGTGGACTCGATGCGACATATGATGGACACTCTGCGCACAGTTCGACCTGGTATTCGAGTGATCTTCCCGTCTAGCCTTGCAGTGTTTGGACCAGCCGATCCCAAACAGCGAGAAAAGGTTACCGAGAACACGATACCCCTACCGCAGTCATCTTACGGAGCTCAAAAGCAAATGGGCGAAACTCTACTGAACGACTTTTCACGAAGGGGCCTACTTGATGGTCGAATTGTCCGGTTACCAACAATCATTGTTAGACCAGGCAAGCCATCGGGTGCGGCGTCCAGTTTCTGTTCCGGTATTCTTCGTGAGCCATTGAATGGTGAAGAGAGTGAATTACCCGTGCCGGCATCGTTGAAGTTGTGGGTTTGCTCGACAAGGACAGTTATTAAGAATCTTATTATTGCGAGAGACATTCCCACAGAAGCTTTCAGCAAGATCGTGGCTCAGGGATCTTCGAGAATAGTCCATCTTCCTGGTATTACGGTCACAGTTCAGGAGATGCTTGACGCTCTGCTACAAGTAGGTGGCGAGCAGGTGCGAAAGCTTGTCAAGGAAGTTTCTGATCCCTCTGTCGAGAATATCGTTGGCTCCTGGCCTGCTGAGTTTGATATTTCGCGTGCCACTAAGCTTGGATTCCAACTGGATGGGGACCTTGTGAAAACGATAAAGGAGTATTTAGAAGATTACGCTCCGAGGAGGTCATGATCTAATGTGAAAATCATATGTGCCAATATATTCTGTATAATCGTACATAAACGGTTCAAATCGGATGACTGGCAAACACCAAGAATGCTACCAAGATATTGCTGTTGTTATTGCTACAGTAAACCCTAAGAACCTGATCGTCATGGCAAAGGACTTAACAGGTTTCAGTCAATTAGTTTCGGTATTTCGAATTCAACCTTGCCTCAGTTGAACAAATTTAGGCGAGTACTTTGAGTCTTCGGAACAGGTATGAATGGCGGTTATCTATCACCAGCAATGATACTGAAGACAGCATCGGCCTTCTTTCCGTCTTTCGCTTCGCTCTATTGCAGCGAACCAGTTTAGTCGGCATGTATTCTATAATTCAATCCTTTCCCCCGCATTTTGTTTGCCGCTATAAGTAGGATATTCACTGCTTCGTGGAAACAATAAGTATTCGTACATGGGCAGTAATTTGAAGATCGATCCTTCCAAAGTTACAAACATGGCAGTCGTCGAAACATTCATTCTCAACACTGGAGCCAAAATTCCTTCCATTGGGTTTGGAACATGGAAGTCGCCTCAAGGTGAAGTAGCCAAGGCTGTTGAAGCTGCTCTTGAGGCTGGATATAGGCATTTTGTTCGTACACTCCTACTACTGATGGGTCATTGAATCTCTTGAAATGACTGTGGCACTAGGATTGCGCGCCATTGTGTACGTTCAGGGAATGGGTGGTGTTTTTACGAATAAATTGAGCTCATGACTGGGGTCGAACAGATTACAATGAAGCGGAAATAGGCGAAGTCTTCAGAAAAACCAAAGTCCCTCGCTCGGAATATTTCGTTACTACCAAACTGTCAGCGACATCTTCCCTGCTATCCGTACATCCTATACTAATCTGTCAAACTCAGATGGTCCTCCGATCACCGCCGCGTGAAGGAAGCCCTCGACAAATCTCTTTCAGATCTGTGCCTCGACTACGTCGATCTCTACCTCATGCACTGGCCTGTAACCCTCGACCCGCCCGCATCGGCCGAAGACTACGGCAAAGAGAACCGCAAAGTACACGCCACCGGCTGGGATTTCAGAGACACATGGCGCGAAATGGAGGCCCTTCTCTCGACCGGCAAAGTCAGAGCAATCGGAGTGGCAAATTTCTCGACTGTCAATCTCGAGAAGTTACTGGGCACAGCCAAGATTGTGCCGGCTGTGAATCAAACTGAGATCCAACCGTTGCTTCCGCAGGATAAGTTGCATGTTTATTGCAAGAACAAGGGCATCCACCAAACTGCTTTTGGACCTTTAGGAGGTGCCGTAAGTGAGCGAAGTTTGCATCAGGTGGATGTCATTCGGGATATTGCTGAGAAAAGGGGCACGGGAACGGCGAATGTTATGTTGAGCTGGGGTATTCAAAAGGGATGGAGTGTCATTCCGAAGAGTGTGAATGTGGATCGAATCAGGCAGAATCTGTATGGTAACTTTGTCTTGTCGGTGGAAGAGTTGGAGAAAATTGACGGTTTGGCTAAGCCAAAGGGAAAGAGATTCAATAGACCTGATTGGGGAACAGCCATCTTTCACGATGATGCTGACGTCGACTTGGAAGATTGAATGTCATTGTCCATGTCTGTTTCATGCATATATATTACGCCCTATTTATACATAGACATCTACACATATCAAATGATTATCGGCATGATTTCTCTTTCTATTGACTACTCCATACCCATGATGGAATTCATGTCCGTAAACCCAAAGTTCAGATCTGGAAATAGAAAAAATTCATCGGGTGTCGTCTGCGCTGCCACCATTTGAGACAATGGCTGGCTACCCAAGTTAGTATATTCCGGCTGACTATGTTGCATTCCTATTGGGCCCGCGACACCACTTGCTTCTGAACCAGCAGGCATTAGAGACGGATGCGGTGCAGCACCATACCCATAAGCATTCTGCTGTATATCATCAGCAGTCAGCCCAACACTAACTGCGCAATCATAAAGCTTCCGGCCCAATCCGAGTGTCATTCGATGAATGGGATGCTGAGATATACATGGAATTGTTTGAAACACCCCCAGAACCTGCTCAATGAGGGCAAAGTCGTTTTGTACTTGGATACTGAGTTGATCGTGGTAATTTCTGCAGATTTCCAGCAAGAAGTTGCCTGCAAAAGCAATCATGATGTGAAAGTAGTGCGGCATACCAACTAAGCTGCTATGTAGAGTTGTATCGGTCAAGATCATATCGAAAATTGAAACCGCTGCATCGTGTGCTGCTATTGCTGCCGTCAAGTAATGTGATGGCACAGACTGACCATTGAGATTTCGGAAAACATGGTGACCAAGATACAGCTTGCTGAATTGATAGTGTAATTCAAGACCCTTTCTCGGAAAGTTGGCGATTTGTTGGTTTGGCTGGAAGAGAAGAGAGAATTTATTGAACCAGCGATCAAGCCTTCTGGCGTAGTTATTGATTTGACTGAACAGTACTTGAGGTACTTGGGTTTCGTAATCTCCGCCCAGAGTGTCTCGCATTTCGCTCATTATGATAAGCAGATTTACCTGGGACAGAATACGAATATCATCCTGCGTTGTTTCAGGATGGCTGAGGTAAGCTTCCCAATCTATATTCACGGCCCTATCTCCTCTCAGCAGCGCATCACGATTATGCAAGATCGAGAGATGCTGATCGCATATGAATAGCAAATACCATAATCGGAGACGGTCAGTCATCTTTGCATTAGGCAAATGACGATCGGCTTGTGGCACATTTTGAGGCGACGATGTAGCATTATCTATCCATCGATGCAATCGCAAATCAGTCGCCCGCCGGATGGCATCACTTGATAATATCCGAGATGCATCCGCCAGCCAGAATGAAGATATACAGAGAGCGCGGATGTGATTGATATCTCGCTTTTCGAATATAGAGCGTGACACTAACTGGCGTAGCTCTCGGTTGCAAATTTCGTACACGTGCGAATTGTTTGAGTCATGCAACGCAGACACAGTGCATATAGCCGCTAATAACGATGGCGACTTTTGCCTCAGTTTCTGGAGATCATAAAGTCCGCCAGCGGTGCCATAAATGTAATGGTCTAGCCGGGTAAAGTACCGATCTAAAAGAGTCTGCGCAACAGTCGTTGTGATGATTGATCTGCCAATCAGATCCTCTCGCAGAAGCTCCGGTCGCTTTTTGGTCTGCGGCGAGCCGGTACTGGATGGCGGTTTTCCCATTTTGGCCATACCTAGGAAGGTATCGATTGGGGCATGAGAGGCAGAGGGTGATTCTGGTGGAGATATCTCGCATCCCTCAGTATCGTTAGCAGCCTGGTCGTCCAACCGGGCCTGATTGACTGGGGCTGTTTTTTGGTCGCCACTAATGCTGAGCAAAGGCTCCGGATTGTCAAGTTTGAGAGAATTGCAGACCCGTTCCAGGGTTCGATGAAGATTTTGAATGTCTGTTTTGAGATTGTCCGTGTTTCTGTCGGAATGTGACGGATTAGCCTCTGTTGCTAGACGTCTTACGTCCCTGGCATGGAAGCTAGTTAGCCAAGATTTGTAAAGTCAGAATCTTACTTTGTATCTTCCAATAATGATTGTAAGCTTCGATTCAGCACACATGAGAGTGATCTCCGCCGACACCGAATGCATGGAGGCCCACTCGCGGGCATATCACATTTGATCTATGGGTTATCGTTAGCCAAGCAAAGCACGCGACAGCCAGCTAGTACATCAGAAGCATTGCAAACCTTGTTCTTCCGGCAAGCCGCACACGCAGTGATCTTGCGCGTAATGCCGGGTAAGGAGCCATACACGTCAGCCGTGTTATTGCTATTTCGGGTCGGGGCAGACGTCGGCGTTTCAGCCTGCTGCACTTGCTGATGGATATGTGAAAGCCCGTTGCGGCCAGTGTTGTCGATCTTGGTACTAGGGCTAATAGAAGCGATAGTGGCAGTATTGTCGGTATTCGACTGGGGAAGAAAGCCGTGGTCATCTCTTGTTGCATCATTGAAGGATGACGAAGGTCCTGTATCGTGCGGTGGAACTCCCTGTGTGCCTGGGACTTGGCCTTCCCGAGTGGATTCGGCATGGAGCCGCTGTCGTTTGGGAGCCATGATGATATCAATCCGATCAATTCCCCACGATAAGATGGAGCAATTGATGCAATGGTCCGCAGGGAAGCTGGAGAGGAAGAAGTATGATCGGGCGACAAGGCGATGGAGAAGCGCCGGCAGACTCTCCGCGAGATGGCTGAATTACTACGTAGTATTTAATCCCTTTTCATCCAGCGAGATATCGGCCTTTCCTCCGACTTCCCCGCATTGGGCTTTTCCGCTTGGGGAAGATAAACTCCATGCCATCCATTAAGTTGTTTGTTTCTTGAATTTTTGGCGATACTCTGATAAACCCCTAAGAGGCATCTCTGATATTTGCTAATCATCACAATCGCCATGTCTTCCACTCTCGCCGCGAAAGCCAAACAACTGCCTCCGGGCGTCTACGTTCCCGTCATTTCATTGTACAAAGACACCCCGCGACAAGAGCTTGATCTCGATGCAGCATATAAGCATTTCTCTCATATGATACGTGGCGGTATCCATGGAATTGTATTGGCAGGCACAAATGCAGAGGCGGTTCTATTATCGCCCAGCGACCGTCAGGAATTGATCCGCGTTGCTAAGAAGGCGGCTACTGACCTCGGGGTCTCAAATTATCCTCTCGTTGCTGGTATCACCGGACATTCTACCAATGAATCAATTCAATTGGCCGAGGATGCTGCAAAGGCAGGAGCTGGATGGGCTTTGCTTCTTCCACCTAGCTACTGGGCTAAAGCCGTGACTAAGGACGTTATCCTCAGTTTCTATCGCGAAGTGGCCGACAACAGCCCAATTCCTGTGGTTATTTACAGTGTACGCATTCATCTTTTCTTTGAATTTCCGTCTGTGTACATTTACTGACTGCTATCGTAAAGTTTCCTGGAGTTACGAACGGTGTCGATATGAGCTCAGACGTCATGTCTGAACTTGCGCAACATCCCAACATCGTCGGCACGAAACTCACATGCGGCAACGCAGGAAAGGTCACCCGCCTGAGTTATCAGTATACCCCTGAGCAATTTAGCGTATATGCCGGATCCTCCGACTGGCTTCTCCCTTGTCTCGTTGGAGGAGGAGTAGGTTGTGTCACTGGCATGGGAAACGTCTTTCCCAAGTCGACATCGCACTTATACAACCTATGGGCGGCTGGCAAGACAGAAGAAGCCCGAAAATTGCAAGGGGTCGTTGCAGAGGCCGAAAAAGTATGCAAGGAAGGCATTGCACTCACAAAATTTGCTTCATATTATTTTAATGGTCGTAGCATGGGTATTCATGAAAAAGTCTACTACCCCCGCAAGCCATATCAGCCTGCGAAGAAGGACCGAGAAGAATGGGCTATCAAGTCGATGGCCGAGCTTGCAGCTTATGAACAGACACTACCTGATGCAGTGGGTGCTTGATCTCATCACAGCAGAGTGTTATATATAAATAGCTATAACTGAGGACTTAACAACCAATATCCTCTATTCTAGAGTTTTCTTTAGGGCTAGGTCTAGGTTTACGACGTTTCCGACCACAACCTTTTAATCAGAAGTGAAAGGGTCAGTGTGACATACGTGAGATCCTTCTAGGATATAGAAACCTCCAAGTCAGTTTCAAAAAGTTAAAAGAGTACCAGGAAAGTTGTCCAAAAATTGACTTTGCAATCATTCTGCTGAAACCAAACCAAGACCATATGCATAGCGGTCTTCTCTCCGATGAAAATCGTCACATACTCAGCGCGGATAAAGTTCCGAGAGGGTTCAGGTCTCAACTGTAAATTGATTGCGGAGAAGCTAGAATTGTAGTCGTGTTGGGAAAGACTGGCAAAATTATATTTACCTTTACGCAAAGAACTAGTCGTACTTGTCGGTGCTCGTTCGATCCTGAACAGTCCTAGTACAGCAATCAAAATGGCAGCAGCAGGCTCAAGCAAACCGACGGTGCTCCATGTTGGTGACGCCATAAAATATAACCACGATTTCTACAACAGCGAGTTTGCTACACGATTCAATATCGTTCAAGTAACAGAAGCCGACCGAGAGTCGTTCATTGAAGCGTTGAAATCCAAAAAGTATGTCAGTCTGTAATGTGACTTGATCTCCATCTATGTATATTAACTAAGCACAGATATGGCGACTTTTCAGCTATCTTCCGGCCTCACTTTCAGACTGGTGGTTTCATGGGTCAATGGGACTTTGAACTCATCCCTTTACTTCCCCCGTCAGTACGCATATTCGCCTCTGCTGGTGCCGGCTTCAACTGGGCAGACGTCGATCTCCTAGGCGCTCACAAGATCTGGTACGCGAACGGAGCTGGCGCGTCAGACGAAGCCGTATCCGATACAGCATTGTACATGGTCCTCAGCGTCTTCCGAAACTTCACACGATCGCAGATAGCGGCTCGAACGGCGGACGTCGAAACATTCAATGCCACGCACAAATTGATTGCTACCATATCACGAAACCCACGAAACCATGTGCTGGGCATTGTCGGGTTCGGGAACATAAGCAAAAAGTTGGCGTACAAGGCGAAGACGGCGCTGGGTATGGAGATCCATTATTTTGATATCGTTCGCGCACCGACAGCGGAAGAGGAGGCTCTGGGAGCCACATATCACTCCTCGCTAAATGAGTTGCTCAAGGCCGCTGATTGCATATCACTACACACTCCGCTCAATAAGCATACCCAAGATTTGATTGGAAGCGAGCAACTTGCGCTGATGAAGCCCGGTAGCAGAATCGTCAACACTGCCCGTGGCCAAGTACTCAATGAAGATGCTTTGATTGAAGCATTGACTAGCGGCCATATATCGGCTGCAGCACTAGATGTGCACTATCATGAACCGCAGGTATCGCCCGTTCTTGCAAAGATGGAGAATGTGACTTTGACGACGCATATTGGTGGCGGTGCGTTGGAGACGAGAAATAATTTTGAATTAAATGCTATGAAGAATATCATTGCTGTTGTGGGCGATGATGGGAACTTTAAGGGAGAACCCTTGACGCCTGTGAACAAGAGAGCTTTTGAGGCTGCTTCTGCTTAAGTACATTTGTAGCTGTTGAAATACCACACTGCATTGAGAGGTACGAAGAAAGATTCTAGTAAACGAGTATTACGGTAGACTTGGTCGAATTACCCTCGTATTAGAGTATACGTAAGTAGTAGACACTCACAGACTCAAGCCATACTTCCTAGACCAATGTCTCGTAGATCACGAACCAATATAATACCGATGTCGGCAAAGGCTCAAAAGTAAGCCGTTACCAAGCCAATATGTCCTGCGTATTGGCGTTTGACTTTGATGTACCACCGCTGAGACAATCCAGCTCCTTGCACACTAAGTCGTTTTAATGAGATAGATACTCCCACATTTTTATCGAACGCACACTGTACTTACGAATTTCAGCTTGAAGAAACTTGTCACTTGTCTTTGCCTTGTTCATAACAGGCTTAACCTCTTTTCCCAGCGCTCTCTCAACTCTCAGATGAGCTTTTAGATGGACAAGAATTTCAGACTGGGTGTCTGTTTCTATTAGTAAGGCCATTATTCACATCAACTGTATAAGAATTGACAAATTGACGTACCTCTGTTGCCATCATCCAAAATTTGGGTTGAATTCTCAAGATCTTTAGCTTGTAGGCTTGTCATTGTTTCAATCTGTGAGACAATAGCCTTTTCAACGGCTACATTAGCCCTGGCAGAAGTTGAGTAGAGGTCCCAACGGATCTGCGTCTTGGTTGGCGATGATGGCATCAGGATTACTGAGTACCACAGAGTCGTATCGGGAATCTTGTAAACCATCGAGCAGGGAAACGAGCGTGAAGTCAAGGTGTGACTCAAAGCCTTGCCCATCCAAGATTGTAATAGGGTTGGTGCTGGCAGCTGGGGAACTCCAATATTGAAGTTCTCTGTGTTGACTGGCAAATGTACTCGTTAGACAATCTACAAAGCACATATCAGATCCCTCATACTTACCAGCACTTTTCCAATTAAATCCCCCTTCGATAGTCCTGCCATCTATCCATCGAGACCTGCTGCGCCCAAGGTTCAAGAACGAATCCACCTCCTTCTCTCGTCTTTCTGCATCTCCATCCTGCTGACTCGTCCTCCCTGCATCTAGATTAATCCAAACCATACCGGATCCCTCACTCACCCTCAACGGAACCTCAAATAGCCCATTATCCTCCCCTTTGAATCCCGGAACACCATCAAACATTGGCGCTTTCACCAATTGACCTTTGACATTGTAGCTCCATCCATGATACTTGCAACCCAGCACCGTACTGCTTCCCGATTCCTTTCGGGTAACCGTGTAGGCTCTGTGGCGACATACATTATGAAAGGCACGAATCTTGTAGTCTTTGCCTAAAATTAGGAAGATTGAGTAACCGCACAGGGTGAACGTGTGGTAGTCGCCTGGTTTTGAGAAGCGGCTTGAATGAGTAAGGAGAATCCAGCACTATGAATATGACGGAAACGTAGAAGACGTCGTATATATTAGCACAGTTCTTCTGCATGCTTCGATCTGTTGGAGTAGGTTGAATTCATAATTCTGGGAGAGGTGGAGAGGTATATGAGGGCTATCAACCTTGGAAAATATAGCACGCGTTTCGAGACTGAACGTTTCAGTTGAAGAAAACCAGTTGACAGGAAAATCCGTTTCTTTGATCACGGCCGACTCCGATTCAACTCCTGGTGTTGATTTCTCAGGTCTTGAAGTATTTGATACTGTATTATTTTCGTCGTCGCTGTCGCTTAGGGTGATATATCTATTAAGAGAAAGAATGGTGGTGCTACTCAAGACGACACCAACCAGGATTCCTACAAAAAAAGATGATGTGTCTGTCATTGTCGGTAGACGATCACTGATCGACCGTATATATTTGCAATATTCAAGTCCCCAGTTGTATTTCACCACCTACAAGGGTTTGCCTGATGAATAAATAGCCTATTGGAACGTCGAGTCAACAGAAACGTTATTCAGTTCGGAGCGTATAAATAGGATGTAGTATCACGATCATTCTGAAATTGGCAGATACGTCTGTATTATCGATATGCAGCTAAGCATTGATCTAAATTAAGCGGCATGCTTACACTTCAGAGGGCGACGAATCAACGTTAGGGTTAAGAAGAATTCCCTAAATAGGAAGTGTTTTCCTTTTTGAAACAGACCCGCAAGATGTATAAGATGTATAGTTGATCGCAAGCTATTTACGTCACTCTGTTAGCGATAACACCAATGACCAAGGCAATTGAGACATTAGACGGAATTTTCGAGTATCTTGCATTGGGGTGTATTTTCTATGCCAATTGACTTGACAAGGAACGTTAGGGCTAGTTTCAATCAGAATATCTTGCCCGTCAGTAAACAACGACTAACTCAAGATATAACAATGTCAGACTCCATTAGGCCCCTGCTTCGATTGCTCTTGAAGGAGGTACCGAGTCAACTACAAGTCTATCATCTTCGATATCCCGCTTGTTTCTCTCCTCCTCGAACTGTTCCCGGACGAGCTCGAAAACTCTTTCTTGATAATCTGTGGCGTATGATATGAGCAAAATCCTCATCGCCAGACACGGGTTAGTTTTCAGAGGTTGAGATCTTACATGCAACACCACTTTCCTTCTCTGGATTCAGGATACCCTCTCCGTAAACGCCCTTTTCCAAATTTGTCTGCGCTTTTTCGCACAGCTCAAAGTCCTCCATGGCGACTTGCCTTGTGAATTGGAAGTAGTCTTCAAACTTTGCACCTTCCTCAACATGATAATAGTCGAATTCCATCCTCGTGACGCCTGGATCCTCAGTAGGACACACGCGAAACGAACTCATTCCTCCACCATAGACATTCAACGTGCAAATGGGGAAGAAATACAAGAACAACCCATCATCCGGCTTCTTCGGATCCGCAACATGCTGCGAAAAGTTCTGATGATTATACACTGTGTAAAAAGTCGGTGGGTAGTAGACACTAAATGATGGATGAGTATACTGGCAATGCAGACATTCCTGGTACCCGTCTACCATGGTCTTCCAGTTAAAGTTTCCTTCGTATTTGATGCTGCGTCTCCAGGGACGTTTTGTGAAGTCGACTTTGGCAAGTAGCCTTTCGAGGTCGGGGAAAAATTCGTGAAATGACGGTGCAGATGAGCTCAATGCTGCGAACAAAAGTCCTGTTGGAGTTACATGGCTCGGTAATTGGTTGCCCTAGGTCCAGAATCGTTAAACACGGATATTGTATAGCCATGAAAGTTTCAAAAATCAATACTCGCATACCGTACTGGCTTCAAATACTTTTAAATCCTCATTACTTGGAAATTCCGTGGTTGCGGAAATTCGCACAGCATAGATTTGTTGCTGCGCAATCTCGAAGCTGACTCTTTCGTCCACATTTACAAATCTGACAACCGGTCCGATCAAGTACCAGGACTAACAAACATATTTAATATTTCCAGGAATTTGAACGGAGCATCGATCGCGTACCTTCAGAAAAACAGCCCGTCTCTCCAGCTGGTACAAAGGCGGACTGCAATACCACGATGCGGGCAGCGTGCGAGCCAACTCTGCCATTTTCGATTTCGGATGTATCAATTTGTCGTAGAGTAATTACTATAGCATGAAGTCTGCTCCATGACATCGTCTGAGAAGAAATAAGTTGATTCTATACATTTGACAACATCCGACTGTTCTTGATTTCATTGGTCGATGTACTCAGTTTCCAAAATGGGATATCAGATCCCGTTATCTAGTCAAGCCGACGTCTGCCAATGAGCGTAAGACATTTGGTGATGAATCATTTAGACCATTGTTAACATTGGGAATCGCCTGACTCATGACCGTGTCCGTAGTAGGTCGGTGGTATTAACGTTGTTGTCATGAACTTGATGGATCTAGACTATCAGGAGATGTCATTGGGCTCAAGCGTATCGCTATAGATGAAGGACTACCTCAAGTGAAATATCTTCTTTTATGTATATGTAGAATTTTGCCTTCACATTGATTTGTGTTCTGTCCAGAAAGACAGTTCAATTAGAAAGATAAGGCCCGTAAGGCTAGCTGAAACAGGCATTCTGGGGCTGAATGAGCTAAACACTAATTTCATACAACTAGCAACAGGCATCTCGTCAACATATCTCTTCATAAAACAAAAATCGAACAAAATGACCGACGGACTCTCGGATTGGGAAACCTCATCTGCCCTCTCATCATTGGTATCCGTTGGTACCCATAAACTTTTCGCTTCAGTAAGCGGACCCCTTCGCCATGCTCGACCACAGACCAATGCTTCTGATGACACCGGGCTAGTAGCGGGGTACGAAACTACATGGACCAACGACCCAATCGTAATAATCTCCCCCGGGGCAGGTGAATCATCATCATCCTGGCCTAGAGTCCGAGAAAGCGTATCGCGCTTCGCACGTATATTGGTTTACGATCGAAGCGGTCTCGGGAAGAGCGAAAGCGGTGATGATCTGAACAAGGACAGTAAAGACGCGAATACAAAAGCAGTGGCGATCATCGCGGCAGAAGGATTATGTTCACTTCTGGAAGAGACTCGCATTACTGGACCCTATATACTCGTAGCGCATTCTTATGGAGCAATTGTTGCGCGCGAATTTCTGCATCTAAGGCCAAATCAAGTGGCCGGTATGGTCCTCGCCGACGCTTCTACTGAGCGACAGCCGGAGTATTTTCGTCTACCGGATCCGAACATGTATGCTGTTATGGGCAATCTTAAACTCTCTGTTGTCACAGGATTGAGAGCAAATGCGCAGTTGTCGGCCGATGAGTGGAAGACGAGAGCGACTGAAATGAGTCAAAGTGGACCTGCGATACAGGCTGAGGTGGCAGGGTATGAAACAGTCTGCAGGCAACTAGGTGAGAAAAACCAATTCAAAGAAAAAGTACTTGGAAGCAAACCTTTGAGCGTGATTAAATGCGAGTCATCTCTGGATTTTGTGAAGATGTACGAGGCTGGCGTGGAGGCTGGCAATGGTACTGTTGAACAACGTTCAGTATTTCGGGACTGGTTAGATAAGTGGGATTCCTGGTCTGAGGAGTTGCAGCGCGAGCAGTTGCAGCTTTCAACGAATGCACGGTGGGTGGAGGTTGCTGGCTGCGGGCATAATGTCAATCTTCTTCGCCCGGATGTGATTGTGCAGGAGATACAATGGGTTCTTGGGAGAAGCAAGGATGAGCTGCGCTTGTGATTCAGAGATGCGGGCACAATCACCATGTTTGCTGAAGGCGTTGTACACGCGTTTTATACCTGTCTATCAAGATGATGTTATAATATAAGGATTTATTTGTGGAACACGAGAATACACATTACATCCACCCAACAATATACAAAAACGCCTCCCCCATATACCCATTCATCATCAGTCCCTGCGCAAACTCAATAAGTTTGGCGTCCGGAACGTCTAGAGCCTCAAAATACTCTTTCTCTCCACCACCGCTGCGAGCCCGCACTCTTTTTTCTACAAGGCTCTTCATCATTTGTTCTCCTGGCGCCACGACCAAGTATATGGCAGCGGATTGCTCCATTGGTGTGATTGATACAGACTCTTGCTGTGCGGGTGTGAGCCATCGATGGCCGCTAAGTGTAGATGGTGTCATATTTGAGGGCTTTTTCCCCGCTGATATCGATATGGATGTCGATGCTGGAAGGGAGACTTGGTCGGAGCCTGATTCGGATAGATTGCCGATGATTGTGTATCTGATATCGGCCTCTGGTGAGAATACCAAGAGCGTGTTGACGTTGGAACTTAGTTTCATTCGAAAAGTTGTGAAGTTTCGTGGATCAAGGTATACGGTGTGACTCGCCGTGATACTTGGGGGAGTATTGCCTCTATCAGCAGGAAGAATCATGCTGAGTGCATCATTTTGCACAGCTGGAGGACACCGTGGAGTGATCGCCACTGATCTAGATTCGCGGAGAGTCACGGACGGAATGCAGGATAATTTGTGTTTTAGGCGACTTTTGTCGTGACAACCAGCGCTGCAGAAACGGACAATGTGACAAGCTTGAAGAATTAGCAGTTACATTTTCGGAGCGAAATTGCGGACTTACTGTTACATAAAGACTTTGTCTTTGACTGACAAGACGTGCAAGGCCCATCTTCAAACATCTCCCACGCGCGTCTCTCGGCGGTCAAGACTTCACGGCGATGAATCAAATCTGTGACTCGACTTCTAGCATAGTCCATACGAGACCTTGAAGGATGATCTGACGGCATTTTGTGCGCCGATTGCAAGAGTTGTCCATAATTTTTGATGGCTTCATCGAAGTGTCCTAGGTGCTCCAGAGCCACGCACAAGGCGCTCAGTGCATCAAAAAATTCCAACGAGTCCAATTCCTTCGCACCAGTGGCCTCGTCCAACAGAGACAAGAAGACTTCACATGCGTCTCGATTCAGACCTGAATCCATATAAGCTCGGCCTAGAGTTTGAAGCACGCGAAAGCTTTCGGTAGATCGGGATCGTCGGTAGTGATCAAGAATCAGTTTGACGTCCGCCGGGAAATCAAAGTTGCCCGATTCTTCGAGATATCTCATAATCGTGTTTCTTGTCAAAGGACTCTCATAGCCTACCACATTTTTGCAATGCGGCAGCATCTTTCGGGATGTAGCGAGTGATTGCTCATTCAGACCAAGCTTTTGGTATAAGATGGATAAATGACTCATGGCAACCAACGTACTTTCATTTTGTACGCCCAACACGGTTTCAAAGGCCGGGACAGCGTCCTCGAGTAGTTGCAGCGCCGATTCGAGGTCTCCTAGATTCGTCTTGATGCTGGCCAGCTGCTGCATAGAATTGAGCGTCTCAGGGTCGTTGTGTCCCAGAACCCTCAATCGGCCAGCTAGTACTCTTTCGTAAAGAGCTGATGCTTCGGTAGCGTACCCGTCCCTCTCGCATAGTTGGGCAATGTCATTTAGCAATGCATAGATGACGCTCTGATCGCGTCCATATATCCTCCTGTAGATTGCTAAGGCCCTGAGAAAGTAATGTTCCGATTCCCCAGCCGCACCAAGAGAACTATATACAGAGCCCAGTCGATGGTAAATTCCAGACCTAATTCGAAGATTGGCATCCAAGACCGGATACCTACTTAGAATGTCCAGAATCTCCTTGTATGCTAGAATAGCATCTCTCAGATTTTGGTCTTCCAGATCCGTTTCGGCGCGAAATTGCAATGAAGCGATCCGTGATTTAATTGATGCAAGTGAAGTATCCGCAGACACCACGGAATAAATATGAGAAATTTGCTCCATCTGAAGCACTCGGCGTCGTCCAGACTTGTCTTCGACAATGGCCCCTTCCGACGATATCCGCACATGAATGAAGGGGTTGCTGTCGCAAGCCCCAGTTTCATCTGGGCGCGGTGATCCGAGATCTATGGTCTTCTCTAATGGTTCCAGGATTCTGGTGCTGGTGCGACTTTCGCTCCTCGTGGTCTCTGCGCTTTTCTTTGGCTTCGATACAAAAGAGAACCGTACGGAATTTTCCTTTTTCATCAATTTACGAGGTTGGCTTACTGACGTATCTGATCTCGACAGTCCTAATGTATGTTAGAAAATGGTTCGGGATGTTGATTGTGCACCTACTTTTTGGTAATCTCAATCCAAGGACAGATTTGAGAAGAGACAATCGACGTGGAGCGACAGCAGCTTTATCTTCGTCGAGGGATGATCGTCCCTTTTCCAAAAGGCTGTCTTTCTCACTGCAGGTCGAGGAGTCAAGGCATTTCTCGTCTAGGGCACATTGTTGGATGAGCAAGAGGTACCATTAGGACTGTAAAAAAATGTAGTAAACTTACCTTTCATATCAAGCCACGTAGTGAATTGAGCGATGGGAAAATTGACAACAGCACGAGCCTCCACGTCTTGCAGTTTTCCCTCGGTGGCATGAACTGAGTAAATTTAGGCATTTGCAGCATCTCAAATCTAGAGGTCGAATCATTACCTCTTTCCATATCTTCGGGGAGCGAGAAAGCCATGGCCACTATATCCCCCTCCTCGCCTTTTCCGCTTTCTGTTTCAGTTAGCTTGTTTCCATTAATGAGATTATTGTACGAACTTTTTGATATCCAGGCATCGAGTAGTCTTTGCGACTTTCGCTTATGCACCCTTTTCATGGCATTTTCGGTAGGACTTGTTGTAATGGATATCGAGCCTCCATGAGTCAACTGTGGATGACTGGAAGCTCTTCGGTGGCTGGATATGCTGTAGCAAGTGTCCTTTCGAGTTTGTCGAAATTCCATGTCATCGTGATAGTCATAATGTAATCGTAACTCGTATCTATTCATATTCAGCTCCTGTCGCCAACGCGAGTACCGAGCGGGGAACGTACGGGGTATCACATTTTTGACCACATTGGACGCACGAGAGCTCGTGTGTTTGATCTAGTAATGTCAGTCAGTCAGCTGGATTTCTCGGAATTCCTCGCTTACGTAGATTCTCATGTGCCTCTTTCGCTTCGTCGCTCGGGAAAACGTCTTTACACTTGTTGCATGGCACTCTTAGAGGATAGCCTTCTAGAGGAACCAATCTTCTCTCAATTCTATAGCCTTTATTGATTAGACTGTAAAGGTATTAGTATGTCGGCTTCATCCAATCATTCTCAAAGAATCGCCTGCATACGTGTCTCGCATCATGACATGAACCACGATCGCTGCACCTGGACAAAATTTGGAAAAGCGATGGTTATCCAATTCGGCACTATTTCAAATTAGATTGATACTGAAGTTCCACCCCTCGAGCGTATATTTACCTTGATGAAAATATAGCATCGCAGTCAACACAACAGACATCTTTGAGCTCTGTCGTGTAAAAGTCTTTATTTGGCCTCGGAGGGAATTTTCGTAGAACGTCTTGGAAATGCTTGATATCCACACTCGCTTGATCGTAATCTAAATGCCCTGTGTTAGGTAACCACGAATCCATACGTGGAAGATCATTCATACTCGTCCCTCCCGGAACATTCCAATGTGACAACAAAGCTGATGCCTGTAGAACGGTTCTTCGCGGTCCTTCCGGAGCGTTCGCCTGGAGAAATGCTCCGATCTCTGTATTCGGGTTTTGAATTTCACCTTGTCGATCACTGTGAGATTGAGTGTGAAGGTCAAATTCGTTCCTGCGAGAACCTCGTTCAGTACAGATCCGAGAGTTTTCAAGAAGCGAGTATATTTGCGAAAAAAAAAAAAAAGCGACATCTCACCTGTCAAAGAAACGTTTGGGACAGTGCTGGCATTGCATCTTGTTCGAATATTGCTGTGCATACACAAGTGCTTAGGAAAAAGAAGTCCAAACCTCAATTAAGCCATTAGCAATAGGCTACTCGCTGTCTTTTAAGAGGATCTCAACCGGACCACTCGGACCGCCCCTTTATCACATAACACGGACATCTTAGGATACCGGCAAAGGTTCATGTCTATCCATTCAAGAGTTGCATCGAAATAGGCGACCCAGAGAAACGATTGGTAATCCTCCGATCTATCGTCCCTCGCATGGCCTTCAACACTATTAGCCATGACAGACAGCGTCAAAGGATGTCACTCTGTAAGAAACCAGTCGAAGGTCAAAGCTTGGCTGCAGGACCAACCGATTATGTAGGGTCGATGCGTAAGCGACAAGCAAGAACCGCCCGAATGCATGGTTTCGATGCGTCAGTGCCCTGAGTACGAGATGCAGACATGTGGTCCCCTTGTAAAATCGAGCAATGAAGACACCGAGTGGGAAGAATGGGGGAAAGATTTCCAGGACAAATAAAGTTGATGGCTCCGACTCCTTGCATCTGCGGACTCCACATCAAAATAGCGCTGTCCGATTATTTTGGTGGCCGAAATAACACATCACAATCGCCTTAAGCCCAACACTTCTCCTGTTTGTCTTGTCCGAGTCCGTGGCCAAATCCCGGCATTATTACTTTTCATTCTGGAATATTGACACTCTTCGGACTTATGCGACACTTGGTTGTTGTTCCAATATCCGACAGCCGGTAGCTGCTCCCATGTTGGATATTTCTGGAAGCAATGAGGTTCCTCTTCGACGACTCTCTGTGTGATGGCTCTAATGTGCGAAATGTACCTTGTTTGCGGGCTCGCAATTGATCCTGGACAATATCCTGCCGTCTAAAATTGCATCAGTAACGTCCCAATTGGACAGTTACCCGGGTGACTGTGCGATGGATGAAGATGATAGTACAGTATTCAGATTCGCATGAAGATCAAAAAGAGAGGAATACAATAATTCATCGCAAGGAGCAGACAGGTTTTTCTTCTGGGTGGTTGTGACTATTTGAATTTTCACGGAGGCGGATATCGAATATGATATCAAGCCGCCACCATGTCGAAGGCACCCCTGTATACTTTCTAAGGCATTGATGATCGTTCGAAAGCCACATATCAAGGCCACTAGAACCAATAAGAACCACCAGTCGGCCTATCACAATAGTGCACGCAGCTAGTCCGGTCATAGAGGCTATCCCAAGCCGTTAGCGTTTGTAGAAGCCAATAGCAGCTTCCTCTACGGTGTAGGCAATGAACCTAGGACTGACTCATTTGACATGTCGGATGTCAGAATCGTAGCCTAACTTCCAAGTGTTGACCGTAATTTTCGTTCAGTCTGGTCTCGGAAAAAGCCATTACCCTTCGGTCTGGAGTGCAAACACTCCTGTAAGGTATGAGTTGCGCAAAATTCATATGCTGAGTGATACTGCTTCTGGTTCAGGTCGAGTAGGAGTTGATATAGTACTAATCAATGAGCAGAAAGCAGATAGATGCATACTAGACGTACTAACCGTCAAACAGGACTCCTCTCCTGACAGGCCACCGCGTAAATAGACATAAAGTATCAAAGCCGTCTCGTGTATGAAACCTGATACAGAAATAGTCAGCTCTTGAAATCACTACAGCATATATGAACCTACAAGCCACAACTTTAGGGCTTAGTCGGCCCACGCTCAATACCCTACCCCAATCTTTTCCGTCAATTCTTACTTTAGCCCACCCCGCTTCATCGTCGTCCTCTGAGTTACCGAGCTGTCTCATACGTTCACTGGGAAGCTGGTCCATGTCTGTACCCTGCATCTGTCTGGGATCAAGTGGTGGATTGGTCAATCCTGTCCAAACACTTGAAATACGCAATGAGTCCGTTGCAATTCCGATCTTGAGTGAGCCATGCATATTGGCACTCAACTGCAGTTTCGGGCCAGTTGAGCCAGATGCCAGTGAGGCTCCTCCGCCTGACTTGCTGCTACTCGCTGCAAGTTTTGTGAAGCGATCTGAAATTGCTTTAAGTTGTGCTAGATTTGGTAAGATGATGTGAACGTCCGGATCTCGACAGCGGGGCTCATGTAAGCCGTCCACCGCAGATTGATGCAGCACCTTGACTGGTATTTCCTGAGTGATGACTGTTTCGCGCTCACGGGGAGCACTAGCCCGCGCAATCGACTGGTCTTGATCAGGATCAACACCACCAAAATCATCAAATTCAGAACCGACAGGGATATTCCCGGGAACTAATGAAGACGAGACAACGGTGAGAGCAAGAAGTGGGACGTTGCCTTTCCGCGTCAATCGTAACTGAGCAGACTTGTCGCCAACTGCGGACCGCAGAGCACGCGAAAGTGCGGCAATGGGGACCTCCAGGTTGACGGCCCCAGCTGCAGCTTCCAGCACATAACTTTCATCAAAGATGACTTCCTGATCGCGCAGTCAGCATCGGGAACACCTGTCGTGGTCGGTGGTCTAACTGACTGCTGGTAACACGGCCCAAACTTGTGTTCCTTGATCAGGGATGATTGTAAAGTGCACTGTCTGCCGTTCCAGTCTCATCCAACAGATCTTTCCCAAGGAGTTGAGAGAGGCGGCAAGTTCTGTGAGGCCAAAGGTCAGGTGCGATCTTTCAATAGAGTGTAGACAGTGTCTTACTTGCAAAGGTACCCACATTCGTTAGCTGACTTCGAAAGCGCATCCTGTTGTAAATGCGAGCCCCTTGAGTGAGTACTAGATAGATAGTCTTCGAAGATTCAAGGCCTGTCCCTGGATGCAGTGTCTGTTGGTTGAATGCAAGAAGTACGCGTGGTTGTTGCGGGTGAAGGTAGTCGCGTTAAGTGGAAAGTGGATGGAAGGAAAGAGCGACTGCTTGGCCCGTGCACTATACTTGAACCCTATCAATAACCCTAATTACAAACTCTGCCAGAAACCAAGTGGGAAACGTTGCCAATATGGACATTTATGTAGAGATTAATCAGAATTCACAATGTATGGATATATGGACAGAATTAATGGCTAGGTGAAGCGCCGAACCTTAGAGCTCGGTTGAAATGTGCTGCTCAATAGTCAGCAGGACAACCATCAGCATCCTCGTCGTTGCCAGGACCAGAATCAGGATCAGTAGGCGTCTCAATGGGAGCACTCGATGCTGAAGAGGTGTCGGTCATTACACCAGTCAGGACAGAGGAAGAATTCATCATCGCGGTCGAAGACAGTGGCATGGCAATGCTGCTGACAGCAACTGGAATACTGGAAGGGACGGTGGACGACGAGAATATCACAGCAGATGAGTATGACGCGACAATTGGGGCTGAGGACGACGGTAGCGATACTACCGGGACACTGGGAATCAGATACGAGGATGACGAGGGGGAAACACTGCTGCTAGTAGCGTCGGTCCTAGACACAATCGCAGAGGACGAAGGGGTCACAGTCAAAGTATAGGTTACGGTGGATGTCGTAGTCACCACATTCCCAAATGTGGTGCTAGTCGCCGCCATCACCGATTCAATGCATGGGTTGGTGGTCAGAACCAACATTGCTGCGTCGTACGCAACCCCAGTAGATACGACCATGGGACCAGCCGAAAGCTGACAAAGCTCGATACCAGCGAAAGTGATATAATTGATCCCTGAACACGATGCTGTCTGGATACAATGACTAACGCATTTGCTATACTCAATAGAGTTGTACTGAGTGATGAGGGCACCGCTATGCAACCAGGCAGAGGAACAGTCTTGAGAGAAGTAATTCGACCCTGATGACCAGACACCGGGCGAACACGATGTGATGGTCGGAGCGGCGGTGGCTACTGCGCAGATACTTGTCGTTGTAGCGACATCATAGGTGGAGATGGCGATCTGGGTGAGCGTTTCGACGGTGGTAGAGGTAACGGTCACCAGTGAGACTGAGGGTGAAATCTGAGGAATAGCATTACTCGAGTGAACCAACACGGCGAGAATGGTGTATATCGAAGCCCGCAAACACTTCATGTTGAACAGTCAACCTGAGTAGGGTTACCGCGGCTGACACTGTGAGAATCAAGTCAATTCCTAGGGACAGGGCTAATTGATGGGAATAAAAGTGTTTGCGAGGTCCGGGAGAAGCAGTGGGCATTTTCCCTATTAAATAATTCAAGGATAGGCCGTACGTGTGGATATAAGAGTCAACAATATCGCTACAATTCGCCTTCGATTTCTATACCTAGCTGGCTTTTTTACCTAGTCTTATGTCCGTAGTCTGCGATTTAAGTCTAAGTTGCCCCCAGGAACAACGTACCGGACGGGCCTGGGCCTATTGCGCGGCCGCCAGTGGAGTTTTAGCCTCGCTTGTTCTTACCTCCTATATCAAATTTTTTAAAGCATTACATCGACTACTCAGCCAAAGACCAAGCCTTCCATCTCAAGGCGCACCCAGGTCTAATGTTCCGATTGACTTTTATGAGGTGGGACTTTGGCACATAGAAACTGATTTGAGATACGCCATTGCTCCTCTGGGTCAAACTTTAAAAGATACAAAGTACGCGGCATTGGGCCTTCTGATTCCACCTGTATCATCGACCACATTCACTTTCTTCATTGCCGTCAGATCTTTGCATCGCCAGAGCCGCTATCAAGGCTGCCCCGACCCCTGACCCATCCTCTGCGGAACAAAGCGAGATAGGATCCGACGAACCTTCGGGCCATTCCAGAATCTCCTTTAAAGCCTGAGCGGCTCGATTTCTGAAATGGGCATACTTGTTGAATACGGATCCGTCGACACCCACATGACACGTATCCAAGCCCTTTCTCTTGCTGATAGCAGCAATACCGCACGAGTATAATCTAGCGGAACGGGTTGTAATCAGTTCGGTCAGGTAACGGGTCACCCTCAGCTCGTAGTTGATTGCTTTGATGTTCAAAGCACTACTGAAAATGAACGCAATGTCGTGCAACGCGTCGGATTTATCCTCCTCGACAGTCGACAAAAATAGCGAATCAATAGAATTCTTCTGTCGGAGGTACGAGACGTCTTGACCTCTGAAAATGTGATTGCGTTCACACAGATCCAGCAGGACAAGACGAAGGATTTCTCCAATATACAAGCCAGCCACCATCTTTTCGTACAATTGCTGCCCTGGACGGGAAGAGTTCTCGTCAACCATACGATCGAAAGGGGTTCGTGGTAAGACTTTTTGGGAGTTATCAAAGGCGCCGTACTCTGTGTTGATTGCAACTGCAAGGTCGGACGGCAATCCGCAGTGTTTGATCTTCGGGATCGCACCGCAGACTTCCATGTAGGCCGCATTGACTCCGGTACTGAAGATACTCCCAATCTTCATATCTGGATCTTTGTAGGCAGAAGCAATAAGCGTGCCCGTAGTGTCGTTGACAATTGCGACCACTCTGACCGGTACGTTCTATAGTTCGTCAGAAAGGCATTGAGACGAGATAGTATCAACATACCCTCTTCTTGAAGGCTCTCTCTAGCTGGGGAACAACGTCCTCACCCTCTACTCCGTTCACGTCAAAGTCTTTGGTCCATCTCTGCAAGATCCCACTTCGAATGCTGGGTTGAGTCAGAGGAAATGAAAACGTAAAGGCAAGCGGTAACTCTTCCTTGGCGCCGGGCTTATATTTTGCCAGAAACTTGGCTGTGCATTCGGCAAGGAAATTCCACAGAGTCTCTGCATTGCTCTTTTTGAGGCCCTCTGGCATGACAAACTTTTCCTGAACGAGATCAACACACCCTTTGCCGTCGGTCAAGACGACGTTGCAAACTCGGATATTAGTGCCGCCCATGTCTATGGTGATGTAACTGCCTCTTTCATGTCCAGTAGGATACCCAAATGACCATGTCACGTTCATTGGCTGTCCTTCGGTGTCAGCTCTGGTGTGCTAAGAGAATTGAAAGAAGACCTCTCACGAACAATATCACCACCCTCATACGTCAGACCTGATGGCCATTAGTGCTGATCTTACGTCTGCTATCAACAAAGCTCGTCGCACATATAAAATCTCACCTTTTTCCAGTTCTACAACGAAATGCTGAGTGATCAGCTTCAATTTGTCCCCGTCCACAATGAACATCTGCTTTAGACGCTTCAACTCGGTCGATAGCTCCGTCGGAATATCTGCCAGGATTTCTGCACGTTCTCAGCAAACAAAACATCAACATGCTGAGAAAGCATTGCTTACTCTCTCCAAGTGCTTTGGGTGGCCCAACGGACGATGCCACCGAACCTGTTCCAGGGGTACCTGCATAATGATTTCTTTCTACCATAGCTGGGTAGTGGTTGTCGGATGCTGAGCTCGGTATACATCTTGAGGAGTCAATAGATGTGAGTCTCCAGGCTTGACTTTAGGTAAATATGGCTCCTTGGAAGCTTACCTACACTGCATCATAGTGACCTCATGTTTCTGTGCCTAAATGTTGCCGTTCAACCCTACTCTAACAGGATGATAAATATCCAAGGATGATCTAGAAGCTGGTCAGATACTGAACTCGGCAGACGCAGAATGATGTGTCATTCCCTTTAATAGCTGGATGTCGAGATTCATGGTGACCTTGCACTCGGGGGCGAGGCTACTCGCTCCCGAACGCCGCTTTGCACGCAGCCCTAAGATGCAGATGTCGTCCAAAATTGCCGTGTATATATAAATCGGTGAGTGGTCCTGCTGTGCTTACAGGAGTCTATACAACACGTAGTCACCAAAGGTCTATACTTTCTTCTTACAATGGCTTCATCACGTGTACCTATCGCCATCATTGGCGCCGGCCCTGCCGGCCTCACTCTCGCGCGACTTCTTGAACTCGCCAATATCCCTTACGTGGTATTGGAACGAGTTAAGTCTGCAGTCTGGGCCGACGAGCATTCCAGCAGTGGCACGCTCGACATACACAAAGGCTCGGGACAGGATGCTTTGAAAGAAGCCGGACTTACGGAAAAGTTCAAATCACTTGCCCGTTGGGGTGTGCCTGTGAAATTCGTCGATTCCCAAGGCGGCGTTGTTTTTGCTACCGTCTCTGGAGATAGCAACGAAGATAAACCAGAGATTGATCGAAAAGATCTACAGAAATTACTTCTAAGCTCTATTCCAGAGAGCAGGATTCGCTGGGGATGCAAGATAGATCGTGTAGAGAGACATAGCGGCGGATCGCATTCGCTCCATTTCACCGATGGTACTGTGGAATCTAGATTTCGTCTCGTTGTAGGCGCAGATGGAGCGTGGTCTAGAGTCAGGAAACTGGTAGGCACAATCTTTTACTCACCTCCGAGAAGGGACGCCGACTGATAAATATGTCTAGCTCACGCCTGCTGAGCCGCAGTATCTCGGTACTCACTTCTTTACCACATTTCTCAAGCCAGACAATCCACACTATTCCTCATTGACATCGATGGCCGCGAACGGGAATTACCTAGCCCTGAGCAAAAGGCGGCAATTCTTCTTGCACTTTATGGGTGACGGGTCCTATCACCTCGCAGTGGGCATGAAGCTTCCTGAGAACTGGAATTCAGACCGCACAATACTTCACGATCCAACGGCTTTGTGGCAGTCATTGCTACAATACGAGTATTCTGAATGGTCTCCAGAAATCACAAGATTGATCCAATCTGCCACCCACAGTTACCGGTCTTGGCCGTTATATTCCATTCCAAGGACATCTGTGCCTTGGGAACATGTTCCTGGGGTGACCTTACTTGGAGATGCTGCGCACTTAACGTAAGATGACTCATGTACCCACGCTACCAAATACCGTCCTAATCAAAGTCATCTTGTAGCGGACCCGGTGGAGATGGTGTCAACAATGCCTTACACGACAGCGTCGAGTTAGCCAGGCAGATCGCCAAGCATGGAGTCGACAAGCTAGACTCTGCCGTTGTAGAGTACGAGAAAGCAATGTTCCCCCGTGCACTTGATGCGATCAAGAAAGGTCAATCTGCTGTGGAGCACTTGTTCAATGCAGAATCATCGCAAAGTTTTCTTCAGGCTGCTATGCAGCAGTGACCTTCAAAGACAGAAGACCAACGTACTCACCATGAATGAGATTGCTCAATTAGGGTTGGTGATAGACCTGGGGGTGGGGTGCCTGGGTGCCTGAGGCTTATCGGACAATAGCTGAATAGAGAACACTGATTGGCTGGACTGTTTGTTGGTGTGACGCGTGCGACGCGGTAAGGAGAGAGTGCGAAAAAAGGAGATCAGTTGACAACAGCTTCGTTGTCAGTATGTCTTTTGATGTATATCTATGGAATTGAATAATGATCAAGAAGATCTCTGGAAGAACGTTATTCTCTAGAGAGTCCCGAAGGCCATGCTCCCAATCAAATCAGCTGATGACAAATGGGGCACTCAGTCAATCAATAGTGCGATTAAATCGGGCAAGCGCCATATCAAACCTCAATCTATTATCTTCAACCTCCAAAATAATTCCTGGCCGCTTACTCCAGCCCCTTTCGGACTTGTTTCTCTTGGATTACGTACCTGGCTTGAAATTCTTCATCTCTCATTCGTTTTCGCCAGATACTTCGCTGATCGGAGATAAAAAGATCGCTCGTTATCCCACTCGCACGCATTAACCGCCGTCGACTCCCACCTTGCAGCACTCTCCTCCAGTCAATGTATGACTGTGCCATTCATTAATCACCAGCCACCCCACTCATTTCATAAGCAATCTGCTCAGCCTTGGTCGAGAACTGTCGCCATCGTGTTCTTCTTTCTGTCATCTCTACCCTACAGCCTGCTTTGTCTTTCTCTGTCATCAAGCCGCTCTCCCGGAGCTGAACTCGGCAGACACAAAAAAAACATCACATCAGCTCAGCATGCTCGGCTGGAGGCATCACAAGTCTACTTATTTTTTTCTCAAGGGGCATCTACTGCCGAACGCTCCCAATCTCGCTATCGAGTGAAGAATTCCGGAATTCGCATACTGGGTTGTGTGTAAGAACCTTCTGATGGCTACAATGTCCGACAGTCATTCCTTCTCGTTCTCCACAGTCCGCATTCCTCCGCCGCCGTCTCCTCGTAGTCCGATACGATCCCCGAAGCGCAGGCAACATCTACATCATCTGGCGGTTGACGAAGACCCTCTGCTAGGGAAACTCTCACCGGAATCAATCCTCGATGCCCTCGCCGCCATTAACGCCGTGACTCGGCATGAGAGTTACGCAAAGGATCTCCTTACGGTAAGCATATCACAAGCGCCACCGGAAGATCGATTACTCGGAGCCCGAGCTGCCCGAGCTGCCAAAAAACTAAGAGAATGGCTACAGGAGCTACAAGCGTGGCAATGGCCAAAGGGGCTCGGTGTTCAACAAGGCAAAGGCTTTGTCTCACCATTGGACGCACAGTCAGAACACTGGGGTAGTCTTCCAGCCCAACGAGTTGTCGATTACGAGGCTCGACTGGAGCAGATCCGAGACGGTATGGAGGGATTGAGTGTGGATGAACTCAAGGAACACATTATGAACGTCCATGTACCAGGTCGATCCCGGCCATCATCAGCACACAGTGCCCTCAGCGCGATTTCCGCTCCTCCATTCACACACGTACAACTGAGCGATTTCGCCGCTGTCATTACGGCCACTATACTGCGAGCTTTACCCACGTTGGCGCGATTGAATATGCTGCTGGATACCTGGGCCGTGCGATTACTTGTATTGCGCCAGATTCCCAGTCTATTGACCTCATTAGATAAAGCACGTGCATCTCTCGATTCTGTGTTGGGTACGACTCGAGAGTCGCAACGAAATAAGCGTTATTCCATGCTCGATTCGAATTCCAGGAGAGAGGAGCTCGTGGAACTCATCGGTATAGCTGGCTCTCGTATGGACGCGGTTCTCGATGCTTTGGAGGGCCGAGAAGACTCTATACCAGAATCCTGGATTGACCAGATGGATGCGCTGGAGGCCGATTTCGCATCGTGGGTTCAGCTAACGGGGAAGATAGCCATTGAAAAAGTATGGGTATCATCTGACTTGGGAGCGCCAACACAGCACGCTGTTGAAGATGACGGGTCACAGTGTGATACTACTGAGACGGACCACCCATCTGATGAAGATGCGTCAGGATATGTTGAGATTCAGGAGGATACGACCAATCCTAGCGTCAAAGAGCCTGTCGAGTCTATCTCAGATGTCAACACAACATCAGAGAGCACAGCATTCTCTCCGGAAGAGAAGCCAATTTTTTCAAACGATATCGACGACGGCGTTCCTACCATTGCCCCAGATACAACTTCCTTTTCTACTGCCAAAAACACGGATGTCCCAATCGCGCCTACGGGCTATAGAAATCCTGCACCAATCGTCACGGTTACGAAGCCTCAGTCGCTAAACGAAAATATTGATGAGACCTCTGACCTAGAAATTTTAGCAGTTATGGCCCAACCTGACCAAGCAGATGATAATGCAAACGCTCCAATCCCGGTAAAGGAATCGAGTCATAACAACGGACAAGCAATCGAGTTGGACACTGCAACAAATCAGGAGGTCGAAGAATTAACGACACCTCTTCGAGTGAAGAAATCTATTCCTATTCTCGAAGCGATTGAGGAGTCAACATCCGAGGAATCCGAGCCAGAGTCCGTACAAAATCACGAAGAGCCTTGGGAGTTATTATCTTTACCGATTCCTGATAGCTTTGGTACTGATTCTTGTCGTGATTTACAAGTCAAAGCAACGAAAGGAAAACAATTTGAGACTTTGCCAATTGCTTTCGTGCCAATGATTAGAACGCGAGATGAGCGGCAGCGAATGGATATCGGAAGAGACGTGTTCTCCGCAGGATATCAGGAGCATGAATCGCAATTGGCGGAGACATCTGAAACTGAGGTCGATAAAGAAGACGTCACAATAACGATTCCGAATCAGGTCTTGGTTGAAAGCCTTCCTAAAACAAAACCTGTGACCACATTCGAGGTAGCGGCAGAGACTGTCAATCATCCCAACCCCGTCGAAGGTGACAACCCAGTTTCAATCCGCGAGCACACAATGGCAAAATCAACTCCGAACGCATCTATTCCAGAATCCGATGCAGACGAATCCTCTCCAAAACACCGAGACTCTGAAAGCCCGCATTCCATTGTGACACCATCGCATGCACTAGAAGATGCTGCTATAAAAGAGACACCCCAGAGCTCTTTGATCGAATCGCCTATCAAAGTCACGGCTACTGAGGGTCAGGACTTTGGTTCATTCCTTGAGCAGAATGTTCCTCTACATCCCGATATACCGGTTCAATCAATCGAGCAAGACATCCCTTCCCACCTTTACCAAAGCGGTGAAGCAGTGCAACCTCACTCGAGAAAGACGTCGGGTCACAGTTATCGTTCTTCAGCGCCTTTCTCGCCGGGAGTTTTTAGTAGCACCAGTGATCGGACAGTCCGTGAAACAGGCTCTCCACAACTAAGTAGCTCTGCTTTGCAAGATCTGGAGACATATAAACATAATAATAATGCCAGTCTGCCTTTGCAACGATTCATCAACGATAAATTCGACGGCAGCTACTCAATCAGTCAGGAAATGCATTCAGACAGTTCATCCTCGCGTGAAGATGCACCGCAATATCTGCGCGAAGATACGGAAAGTCCAAGGTTTCGCAACAGAAGCGAATCGCCTCCGCCCAACGCAATTCCTCGCCGAGCTATACGCGGCCCTAGCTCAAGTTTGATGAGAGGTACCATATCCTCGCTGAACAAAGTAGTTGGCACAGGCAAACGGGTCGAATCTGATTCATATAGCTATCAGTCTGCCGACGGAGTTCATTCACGCTCTAGACTTGGATCACCGTATGAGGTTGATTCAGAACCGAGACCTTGGCGTCGAAAGTCTTCTACCAGCGATCTACTGCAAGCTCCGAAGCATCACTTGCAGAATCAGCCAAGTATGGAGAGTATCGATTCTTATGTCTCTAGCAATGCTACCGGTGATATGCGCAGGCGATATTCATTTTCCACGGATGGCGGTTCCTTCGCGATTCGACCTGTTCATGAAGCCGATAGCGACCTACAGGAGAAAATTCACTCAATTCTCACAACCATTCCTGGCAGCATCCGTCTCAGTAACAACGTTGCCAAAGACTCTGACCAGCAGTCTGTGGTTTCGTCCTTGTCTTCATCAAAGAGACCTCGACTCCAAGCGCGATCTCCTTTCTCCACCCCTAGCCGTGCCGGTACACCAACACCATCAGAGGGCTTCACGCCAACATCCAGGCAAAGACGGACTGTTTCCCACAAGAGCGAAGACAAGACTGTGAAGGTCTATCATCTGCATCATCGTGGTAAAACAGAGCCGACCAAATTGTTCGTTCGTACTGTTGGCGAAGACGGCGCACGGGTCATGGTTCGTGTCGGTGGTGGCTGGGCTGATCTGGGCGAATATCTTCGTGAATATGTCATGCATCACGGCCGTCAGACTCCATCAAGTAGCCATGTTGAAGTTAAAGGTTTTCCCGCGACAACAAATTCTCCAGGGTCAACCACATCGGCTACTGCTACAGTTATCGCCCAGACTAGCCCAAAGGGATCTTCCACAGTGCCGACTCCAAGCAATCGACCAGGCTCCTCTCTGTCGATTCATAAAACCAGACGAATTTCCAAACCATCCGACCTCCCTGAACTTGAAATGGATGATGTCGAGACCACAACCGACAATCTTCCTCTACCTTCATTCCCTTCCGTCGGTCGACGAACGTCCATATCCTCGCTTAACTCGGTCAGCGTCTCGTCAATCCTAGGCGACGGCTCAAGCGTCTACTCTCCCCATCCTGGGTCCGCACGAACCCCTCTCTCCCACTCCAGCACTCCTTTGGGTCTGGCCGGTCCAAAGCCACGTACCAGACACATTTCTATGACACCGGAGAGCGAAGCCTGGGTTGAAGATGTCATCGGCCAAGCACGACGAACCTCGTCAATAACCGTTAAACCACCGACCCAGAAACACACAGACCATCGCTCCGAGCGTGAAGTACACAGCTCGTCGAGGATGAGCATGCGCAGTATAAGCGATATCTCATCCATTGGTCGGAATAAGCGTGTTGTGCTCAAGGGGCTGGGTACACTCGACCGTTCATAGAATATTGCACCTCGTACATTCCTTCTAATTTCTTTGATGAATCCGTCGCACACTATCCCTGCCTGCCTTGGCCTGGTATACCCAGATCCACATTCTTTTTCGACCATTTCCTTACCCTCTATCATTGATCGTCATCATCATCATAGACACAGCCTGGCGTTGGTTAAAGATACCCTATTTACTTCTGATGCTTGCTATTGTCTGTTAGGCTCTGTCTGTTTCTCATTGTTTGCATACGGATCTGGAGAGGTCTTCGATCTCATGTGGTCCTTATTGTTCCTGTGGTATTTGCATTTTGAGATTGTTGTTTAGCGAAATATTTTAATTGGCCTAAAATTCAAAAACAACTAGATATTACTTCGTGTTGTTCCCTGTAATGGATATCAAATGCAAGATTGGTATTGGCTCGCGAAAGCAATGTGTCATCTCTCAAATCGAATGAGATGCCAGAATAGAGTCTATTGACAGACGAAAATGCAGAATATCAAGGAAACACGCTCAAATAATAAATGCTGCGTAGAAGAAGAGAAAAAAAAAAACGTCAGCGATTTTCCCCTTCTACTGAAGCAGGCGTAACCATTAAAACGTAAGTCGTCAAGGATGTGTATATGTATGTATGCATGCATGCATCAATTAGGAATCCAGAAACACAGGTTTGTGTGTGTGAATGTACGCGTCATTCGTCCAGCTCGTCACTGTCCCACTCATCTTCTTGGTCGTTTTGGACTAGTTCTAGGAAGCGTTGGAGACCCTCTTGTCGCACGGGTTGATTACCCGGGGCATGGCGACGTGGTTGTAGGCCTGCACCGGGCCGTACGGGTGGTCGGGGAAATGCTTCTCTAGCGCCTGGGCGGTCCCTGATTTGGGCCATCGCTAAAGCTTGTGCTTGACGCTCGGCGGCTACGGCTCGTCCTGCGGCGTCCAGGCCCCGCGGATTGAAGCCTGGTTCGCCGTCTGGGTTGCCCGCAACAGGTAATACGCGAGGCGGTACCGGGGCAGGAGGTGGAGGTCTTCGACGGGCCTGTCCGTCTTCATCGTCGCTCTCGCTGTCGCTGTTATCAGGACTAAACTCCCAGACTGGTTGATCGTGACCACCGTCCAGCTCATCTCGTGGATTTTCGTCTTCTTCTTCAGGTTCCGACTCGAAATCCACCACGTTCTCCGGAGGGCGATGTAAATCCTCGGCACCATCCGGGTCAATGCCGTCACCACCTTCCAAATCCCAGAGACGATTATAGCAGCTACTGTCAAGAGTATTGAAATGTTTATAAGGATTGTCTTCCGCAAGCCAGGCTGTGCAGAGATAGCAGAAATGCGTGCCGCACTGGAAACAAATCATATGATTGCATCCCATTTTCTTTTGGCAGGGTGTTTTGCATGTAGGACACTGAGTGGTGTACAGCTTGAGATACTCCTCCGTAGCTTTCTCTTCTGCTGTGAGTTCGGCTTCCCGTCTTGGTGAGCATCTCGCTAGTTCGCCGTGCCATCCCTTCTTACAGACACAGCAAAATGCATAAAGACAGTCCTCGCAGACAGCTACCCTGTCGGCCATAGGCGGAAGCTGAGATTCCTCCCCCAATGGATCAAATTCAACAGCAGCGGCATCGTCCTCGTCCGCTGAATCATCAAAGTCGTCCGCCATGAGGTTAACGGGCTTCGGGTGTTTCTTCGACTGAGCAACGCCTTGACACCATTGCCGAGGACAATAAACTGTGGTCTTATCCGATTCTAATTTCTTCTTTCGTTTTAAGAAGACATATCGCTGCACAATCTCTTGTTCCAAAGGTATCTGGAGGAGTTCGCTAGGACTGATAAGTCGGTCTTTCTTCCTTCTCTTCCTCTTCCGAGAGGCCGCACCGTCAGGGTCCTGATTAGTGTCATGTGCCGGATGGGTGTCTCTGCCACAATCTGGCGCCATACACTTGACACTGTCCACATCTCCTTCCGTGATACAGGTGTTGTAGAAATCTTGCAAGCAAGGAATGCAGAATACGTGAAAGCAAAGTAGCATCCGGTGGCAATTCACTCCCTTCTTGGGCTCCAGACATACACCACATTCAAATGTTTCCTGTTCAAATTTCTCCCTTTTGGCTTTCATGTCGAAGTCGAGAAGTGCAATTTTCAATCCCCGTTGAAGTTTGATCTCGTCACCATGGTCGCGCGCGATTCCGAAAACATCATCTGTCATTTGTTGTATGTGGTCTATGTACGTGTAAACCACCAAGTCTTTTCCGGCTTCGAGCCACAGGCGCCTGCCATCCTCGATCAACGTTGCCAATTGTCTAGACGATAGCCACTGAGGGCTGGTACTGATACTGAAGATTGGAGGCTTTTCTGATGGATATCCCAAAGGAAGCTCGATATCGAGTGTGACGGGTGGCAGATGTGAGATGGCATGAACTTCGTCATGTAGATTTTCGGTGACATTGGCATTGTTGATATTGAAAATACCAACCTTTCCACCAGTACCATTTGTGTCCAACGATGTCGGCGGTGTCATCGGGGCTTGAAAAGATTCAGAGCCCTGCTCGAATCGTACGCGTATGGGAACTGATGGCGCTACAGGTATATCTAGTGACGCTCTGAATGGGTATCGCTCGTCAATTCTAATTTCGGGATAGATGGCGGCGATGGAAGAGAGCTCCATAGCGCGGTCGTCCTCCTCGGATATAGGCGGTGAAACTGCCATCATGAGCAATTGCAGCCGAAAGTCAGGTGCTCAAGTATGTTATAGATGTCAGAGCCTGAGCCTCCTGCCAAACACAAAGCCCCAAACCGTCTTTATATGGTGGTTAAAGAAACATAGTATGACAAGAAAGATAGCGAACTTCCGGAACGCTCCTAGCAAATCTGCAAATTCAGATTATCGAGCAATCGAAAGATTTATACAAGCGAAGGAGCCAGAAACAATGATGTGGCGACGAAGACTCCTGGAAAAAGTTCGGCAAACGGGATTGGTCCACCACTTCCAGGTACTGCACCAAGATCAGGGAGGTATCACTACGTCTCTACAGACGTCACCTGGAATAGTGGGATGCGGATCTGAGGAATCGTATAGCGTGGGGTGCGGTATTGACGACGGTAAAGGTGATGCTGGCTGGCGCAACGGAGAAGTTGAAGCAAGGCGTGGTGTGGGATAAGTCTTCATGGTTTGATTGTACTGCAACGGACTACCGGGCTCCTACGCGATGCTGGGAACAGACAGAGACACGTACAACAACGTCGATGGGCAGCAACACCCTTTATGAGTGGAAAGATATCAAAGAAAGAAAAGATTGAATGCCCGTTGCGTTGGGCGAAGGTGAGTTGGTGGAAGGAATCTGAGAATGCGACTTTATTTTTCTTAGCAGCACCACGCCGAATCAGAGCTCCCCATCAGCCTCTTTTGGCAGGCGCGCGCCCTTTTGCCCCTCCTTCCTTCCGTCCCAAACAGAAGCGCCCTCGCCCCTCCCCACGTCAGTCCACGTGACTTTGGACTCCCTCACGTGCAATCAATGCCCGAGGCCAGCAAGGCTCAAGGTGTCGATGGGATGCCTGATTGGCTGCCATCAGTCTTGCGCGTGGCCCATCGGTGGCCCAAGCTTTCGATGAGAAGCGGCTGCCAAGGACAAGTGACGATGAAAGAGAATGACAAAACGACTAACATTCAGTCCGTCCGTCAAATCCTTGACTATTGACACACACTCACACACACCCTCGTCAAGTCGGCCTTCCATGCGCTGGCTGCCATTATGTTTTTTTCTTCTTGATACAGCCTCGCCCGCGCCGAAATTATTAAAGTTTGATACCCAACCGAACCCTGTCTGCCCGGCAAAATGTCGGCTCCTGATCAGCCTCTGGCTTCCCTTTCACTGACCCATGTACATTATGTGAGACAAGCCTGAGTCGATCCCAGGGCCACAGTGCTGACTGGATACTGCTAGAATCCCAACGATCTCTTCTCGTATGTCTCGGCTTGGCTCGCTCTCGTCCCCCAAGCGCTATGCATCATCTACGTTACACTCATTTGGGCTTCGAGGGAGGTGGAGGTGTTGTTGATGTTTGCCGGCCAAATGGGCTGTGAAGCGTTGAACTTTGGCTTGAAGAGGCTAATTCGTGAGGAAAGACCCCAGGGTATGCATGAATCATGTGAACAAAACGCTCGGTAAGAACATAAGCTTATTTGATCGTCTACAGACATGCACGGCAAAGGCTACGGCATGCCATCGTCCCACGCACAATTCGCAGCTTATTTCTCCTGCTACGCTATATTATTCCTCTTACTCAGACACAGACCGAATTACTCTCTCACGCCGGACGCCATGACTTTTGTCCAACGAGTTGCGCTTTCACTCCTAGCCTGTGTTGGCGCCAGCGCCGTAGCCATCAGCCGTCTTTACCTGAACTATCATACTAAGAAACAGGTTCTTGTAGGATTCACTGCAGGAATCATGTTTTCTGTTGTGTGGTTCACATTCGTAAGCTACCTGCGAAGCTCCGGCTGGGTCGATTGGGGTCTGGACTTGACTCTATCACGGGCACTGCGAATCAGAGATTTGGTGGTGAGTGAGGATCTTACCGAGGCCGGATGGCAACGTTGGGAGGCCCAGAGAAAGCTGAAGCGTCGTGAACATAGTGACGCGCACAAGTCGGAATGAGTGTTTGGTAATGTAAAGCGTAATGTAATTACCTGGAGCCCTTTGAAGAAATCGACATATCTCTGCGGACATATCATTCAACGCTGCTTGATAAGAAATATACTACCACGTTCAATGTTTCACGTCTATGTAAGGAACACACTGTAAACAAAGATCCAGATAAACAAATCGATCTGTATCACGTGATCATGTCCCACATTTGACCGCCCCGATAGCCACATCCAATTCACCTCCCCAAAGTCCAGGGACTGCCAGACATGATGATTTCTCGAGGGCTACGGTAACGGGTGGCTGTAACTATGCATTATATGGCGTCATGGTTTGAAAACATTTGATTCTATGCTGAGATACCCTTGATGTTGTGCATCTTCTACTCATACTGCTCCTTTTCCCTTGTTGATGTTTCATTGTGGTAAGGTTCGGACGACAACATGTCCACTCACCAAATAGATGCCGATGAGCCCGAGCAGGTCATTGTGAAAGCAGATGAGGTCGACCAGACCGGGACTGATATTTCGCCTGTTCCGGATGAAGGGTTACTGGCAGAGGTCGTCGATGGTCTCACCTTGGAACCGTCGCCGGTGATTCAAAAGCCAATCCCAGCAGGCCCTGCTCCGGGTAATAATGCTAGGCCTACAGGACGACCAGGTCTCGCGCGTGATGCTGCTGCACCACCTCCTCCAATGCAGCCACCGCCTCCTGCTCCTGGCCAGAATACGATAGAGTTGGCTCCAGATTCGCTCAGCCTCGCACAGTTGAGACGTATTGTTCAAGACATTCCTAAGGTTGAACAACAAGTCTATGCTTTCCACTATGCCGACACTCAGCCTTTTCCGGAAGAGCTTGACGAGTGGTTTCAGTACAGTGAGCCGGAACGAATGATGCTTGTCGGATCCAAAGTCTCGTTTCATCAGCAGTGGAAGGAGTTTTGTCATCAAGGGTCGCTTAACACCAGCACTTCGTGGCTTGATGCTGAGGCTAACACTCGAAAAGTATTCGTGAAGCATCTTTTGACTGGGCTTGACGACTCAGATCTCTACACTCGAATCGAAGCCCTAGAAGCAGTATGCTATGCAATGTGCGGTGTTTGGGGGCTGACTGGAGGGAAGTCTGTAGAGGACTATCCTGAGAATCCTACTGCTGAGGAAGAGTCAGAAAATCCCAGGACGAAATCTCTTCAAATCATGTGGATAGTTGAAAATGTGCAGCTCATCCATGAATGTGATGGTATCCCCAGACTTTACGAGTACATGAAGTCTATATATGATAAGGAAACGCGACCATTGGAAACCAACCCTGTTGATCTGGACAATGAAAAAGAGCATGCAACATATCTCATCGCCCGTGAGCGTGAAGCGAACCTCATTCTCACGTGTATGTATTTTGTTGTCGAGGTTGCCAGAAGGCAAGAATCGATCGATAAGACGGACGTGGGATTGCGGAACGCTGTTTCTGGATTGCAACCGAGTCTACTGAATACTCTAGTCAAGGTTATCTCTGGATTGCGATGGGAGGACTCCGCCGCCATACCCTTTACGCGGATCGCTCTACTTTTCTGGAAAACGATAATCCTCATATTCGGTGGCACTCAGAGTCTAGAGGATGCCAAGAAAGCTTTAGAGCCTAAGATGGACATTCCAACAGACCCAGCTGACCGCCGAGAGCCGTTTTTGACTGCATCTCCGCTGGACTACCATATCTTTCGGCAGGAAGTCACGTCAAAATACCCGGCCTATAACCCTCCTCCACCTGTGGTTCCTCTAGAATTGGATCATAATTCAATACTTCCACCCTTTGCGAACCATCCTAGTCGACTAGCGTCGACGCATGGAGTGTCTGGGCCGCCTGCAGTTGGTAGCAGCGGTTCTATCCTTCATCAGCCAGTACACATTGCTACACCAGCTCCATCACCGCCGCCATCTCCGATTGGTCCAAGTGGCAAAGCAGCGAAAAAACAGAATTACCAAACCAATCAACATTTTCCATTCATGTACCCGCCGTTGGATGATTCAAGCAACAATATTGGAGGCAAAGGTACCAGTGAAATGCAAGATACTTTGGTGGGGAAGAAGTGGGAGGGTAGCGATGTTCCAGCCTCTATCATTGAGGCTGGCAAGCTCTTCTCAAGTCACGTCAAGATGACTCGAGCTACTCGTCAATTGTGGGAGGAGCGCGAACGGTTTATGAAGTATGAACGAGGCTGGAACGCAGACGATATCATGAACGAGGGCACAAACGACGAAGAGCAATCAGACACAAGTTCCGCGCCATCAGAAAATCGGAGAAGCAGTGAAAACCCATCTGCACCAGAAACAGAAAATGAAGATGTTCAGCGGCGTCTAGATGCGGTTGAGAACTTTTACGTATGTCCTTGCAAGTCTGGACTATCCAGCAAATACTAATAACGATCGAATAGAGACAAGCAATGCCACATCTGCAAGCGATCGTCATCGTTCTGCTAAAGGTCATTCTAACCAACATCAGTTCAATGATAAATCAAGCAAATGGCCAAAGCGGCCATGTTGCAGGGTTAGTGGGATAGTTTCTTGAGCACAATCCCTTCACTGACAATCTTCTAGCATGACCAACGGCTATCCGTATGGCGGAACACAAGAGGATTTCTTGAATGACATTGAAGAACTTGATATAATCAGACTACGAGAGATCACCGGAAAAGCCATATCTGGGGCTCTGCTGCTCTTGCTAAAATGGTTCAAACGGTCTCGTAAGAACTTAGTCTGAGCCCTCGTTATGGTTTCTTGCTGATTGTTCGCAGATATTCTTAAGTTCGAGTACATGACACAGTTACTTCTAGACTCGAATTATCTTCCATTGATACTGAAGATGTTTGCTCATCAAGATGTCGACAATCTGATTGCTCAGCAGAATGATCGCAAGGAGTACAGGTATGTACCTCGAAATTACAAGGATATACACTGGACCTAACATTTGGCTAGCTTCTTTCATTTCTGCCGCTGCCATTCCGATCATCCACCTGAAGAGGATGCTTCTATAGAAAACGAATCTATGGATGAGGAAGAAGAGGCTATTCCGCCTCCTATTTTGAGGCGTAGAGCATCAGTGAACGGTAGCTCATCAGTCCGAGGTCCATCACCTGTAAAGAATGAACGGGGGTATTCCGATGGCGCCACTCGTCCAGAAGTCGATGAGCTAGGGTACCCAACGGGACCGCTTCCAGAGGACCCAATAACAGCTTACTCTTTCCGCAATTTCTTCTCGGTCATCAATTATCTGCATATCATGCAAAAGATTACGCGAGACAAAGCACATCGCTGCCTACTCCTTGTGCAGTATAGGTCCAGTACGATCCTTCGGAAGGGACTGAAGATACCAGACCCTCATCTTCGACTTTATACATTGAAGCTGTTCAAATCCCAGGTCCCATACTGTGGTCGCAAATGGCGCCAGACCAACATGCGCGTCATCACAGCTATATACCTATACTGCCGCCCCGAGCTACGAGACGATTGGTTGGCAGGTTCAGACGTTGACGCAGAAGTCGAAGATGCGCTACCTTTGGAACAGGCGCTACGTGGTCTTACTCATTGGTGGCATTCACGTCAATACAAAGACGTCCTGAACATTGCAGAAGAGGGAACTTCGCTTTTTGATGAAGAGAGGGACTTCTTCACCAGGGAGTTGGATGCCATGGGTTGGGGGCTTTATGGTGAGGATATGTTGAACGATGTAGATGAGAGGGAATTTGGGATGCCTGCGAATGGGACGACGGAATGGGATGGTGGCCCGTTGCAGATGGAGGGCTGGTGATTGTAATCATTAGCCTTTCGAAATGAATGCATTATTATCCTGCTTGATGTGCGTCATTGACCACCTACTGATTCTCGAGATCCATGCCAGCTACACCCCTCTATTCCTTGCGGGTCAAAACTTTGTTTAAAACTGTGCTACCAGAGGTTCATCCCAGTCTATCTGTCTACCAAGCGCGTAACGTACAAGCGTATTTGTCTGTGCCAGTATCCCACTTTATCGGATCCACAAAGAGTGCATTGGAACACACCCACCACCAAGCTAACGTCCCCGGCGCAATACACAGACACGAGGATGAACAATAGCCGCAGGCGCCACAAGCTTCGGCTTTTGAAGACTTACCTCCTGTCTCCCATCTTTCTTCTGCTTCGCGATAAGTACAGGCAACTGTTCCTGCACATACTGCACCAACCGATCCGTCAAGCTGTTTCCCTTGCAGTATCCCTCTGGACAATTCATGTTCTCCTTGTGCTGCAGCAAATCACTCAGACGTTGATACTGTCTATGGCAGGGCTGGCATGAGAATAGATGACTGTCCAGCACCCAGCATTCCTTGTGGTCAGATGATAGATTCGCCCAGAAATTCTTGACGACCAAACGAATATCCTCCTTCGTAGCGCCGCCGGTACAAGTCCCTGATTCGATGTGACTAAATGCGGCGGATCGGAGCGCGAATTTTTCGGGGCAGAGGAAGCAGGACACAGTCAGGGGCCGGTGCGTGTTCGCGTGGCCCGTCAACTCGTTCAGATTCCGAAACGTCTCCTTGCAAATCGAGCACATGAGATGACTGTGCTGGAAATGCTGCATGAGCCCTTGATACGAAGGCGCAAACCAATTGCACGGTTCACACCAGAGATGATCTTCTTCGAGATGGTCCTGTAATTCTGTGAAAGTAATAAAGTCCTTTGTGTAGTTGCAGAGGATGCACAGGTTGTGGACGAGCGAGGTCTCGACGTGGAGCATGTATAGGGCTGGGCAGCAGTACCAGACGTTGCAGCGAGCACATATCATTTCGCCGGTGTGCAACATGTGGACTGGGACCTCCGGGGATAGTGAGTCCTTGAGAAGGAAATTGGGGACAGGCCAGAGGCCATTGGCGTGGTTTGGAGCTGCGTTGGCCGATATGCTCAGGTCAATGGCTTGGTGCATGTGAGCCGTGGGCATGCAATTGTAGCCGATAGGAGGCGTGTTTGATGAGAACTCCATGGCTGATATGCCTACTTTCGAGACTGTAGAATAGTCTGTTCAGTGCGGTGCTGTAGTCTATGTTGTTGATTCGAAGCAATATGTCACTATAGACAGTCCAGGAGAGACAGAGAAGGAAGACAAAAAAAGATCAATATTTACAATTTACATCTATGTATATGCTACTGAGAAACACTTGACAGTTCATCAATTGCCCGGGTTTGCCCGTAGATGTCAATGACATGTACACAAAAGGCGGAGGATCTTTCAGAAATCACTGGAAAATACCGGTGAAGGAGTCCCTGGGCTACATATCTAGAAGCGCAATCATTTGTTCCTGAGAATGGCTGGAGCTATACGAACAGAGATTCAACTTCTGCTGACATCCTACTACAAATTCTTGTGATTGCCACGTACAGATTATATAGAAAGCCCCTGAAGCCCTTCGACCTGCAAGAATGATGTCCTATTCGTAGAATGATTGAGCAGGCTTCGGAATCAGGTCTTCAACTACAAATATGCCCTAATTTTTACTCCGATCTGGGGTAAAGTATGAATGTAGAGCCAGGACCTACGAATATATACCTAGGTAAGTCAAAACCGATATTGATACGCAAACTTTCAACTCTTCTTCAGTACATCCAGCATTGAGGTTGCACTTACGTACGCCCATGTCAAGTATGTTTATATAATCAACGTCAGGTTCGATTCGATCCGGCGTTTGCAGAACTAGTATCTCAAAATGATTAGTTCTACATCCCAACTCATCTCAGCATAACTATATAGCTTCATCCCTGATGAAATGTTCTCAGCAGTGTCGTCCTCCACACTACAAGACAATCAATCGTTGCTTACAAATTTCCTAATTTGGACAAAATGCGATAAGGATTGTGCCTGATAAGACATAGTCACGTGACCTTTTGTCGTGGGAAGTTTTTTTTTTCTATCTTGTGTACGGTAGATGACAGACAGATTCCGCCATACACAATCAACAAACCCTTTTCGCCCACTTTCGAGAGGGCTTCCTAGCGAGCGAGATAAGTATCTGCCGCTCAAAATGGCTTCAGATGAAATTGTTTGGCAGGTTATCAACCAGCAATTCTGTGCCTTCAAGCTCAAGTACGCAAATACTTTTTGACACATTTTTTTCCAACGCGGGAGTGAAATACTGACAACATTTCCAATGCAGGACCACGAAAGGCCAAAACTTTTGCCGCAATGAATACAACGTCACGGGACTATGTAACCGCCAAAGCTGCCCGTTGGCAAACTCTCGCTATGCCACTGTCCGCTCGGACCCTGAAACAGGTACCATGTACCTCTACATGAAGACCATCGAACGCTCGCACATGCCCAGCAAATGGTGGGAAAAGATCAAGCTATCGTCAAACTACACCAAAGCTCTAGCCCAAGTCGACGAGCGATTGATATACTGGCCCAAATTTCTCATACACAAATGCAAACAGCGTCTCACGCGGTTGACGCAGGTCAATATTCGGATGAAGAAGCTTATCAAGGAGGAGGAGCGACTCGGTGAAAGGGTTGTGCCGAAGTTGGCGCCGAAGATTAGACGGCGTGAGGAGACGCGCGAGCGCAAGGCGGAAGCTGCTGCCAAGGTTGAAAGGGCTATTGAGCGGGAGCTTATTGAGAGACTTCGCAGTGGTGCGTATGGTGATCGGCCACTTAACGTCGAAGAGGGGATTTGGAAGAAGGTTCTTCGTGGATTGGAGAGGCAAGGTGAGGGCGAGAGAGATGAGGATCTTGATGAGGGCGAGCAGTGGGATGAGGAGGAAGAGGAAGAAGAGGGTGTTGGCGAAGTCGAGTATGTCAGTGATTTGGATGAAGATGAAGAGGATCTCGAGGATATTGAGGAGTGGCTTGGAGGAGATTCCGCGGATTCTAGCGATGACTACGACGATGACGAGGATGAGGATGAGGATAGCGATGACAACGAAGGTAGCGATGACTCGGCTGCCGAGGAGAAGAAGAAGCCTGCTGCTGCTGGTGACAAGCGCAAGCGTGCGGTGCCGCCTCCTAAGCCTCGCAAGAAGGGTGCTCGTGTTGAGATCGAGTACGAGACTGAGGGTCCTGCGAAGGAAAGCGTTCTTGCATAATTATGCATTGCTGGCGTTGGTGGGTCTGTATATGTTTGATTGCAAGCAGTCTCTATTTCGTTGTAATTTCCTATATCAATTAAAAGCATTGTCGGTTTCTCGATGCGTATGACTGGTAATCTTTGTATGCGATGTCAATCTCCGACCCACATACAATAAAGTTGTATGCGGTGAGTGGGCCGCATTTAGCAGCTCTCACTGAAACACTCCTTGGAGTCCTTACGGTCGACCTCATCTACATTTCACCTCTTTCCTGAATACTTACCTATCCTAAGGCCATATCGCACATAGATAGCAAGTGTACGAACGACATACTTACTCGGAGTACTTCCAGCAAGTCCTCGCTTGCCGCCACCCAGCCTCGGAAGCTCAAGCTACCTACCCCTCTTCCTCACAAGAGCGAGGTGTCGAACGAGCCATAGCTGCCATCCGAAACTACAATAATTATGTCTTCATACTTAGCCTCCCTCGCCTCGTCAACCACAATCTCCAACCTCGGCACTCGCCTGAGCAGTCTCCGCCGCGCAATCACCTCAGGCGACGAAAAAGACGATCCGGACAACGAAGACAGCTCACACATCTCCAACGTTCTCCGCGCCTACTACACCGAAAAAGGTAGACCATACCCGGAATGGCTTCCTCCAGACCCAAAGGCACCCGTCGTACAGCCACGAATGGTCGCTACGCAGGCATCGCTGCAACAAGGCAATACAGCCGCTTACGGACAGCCGCAGGCAGGATACACTGGAGGTAGTCGCGGGGGCGGCCTGGGCGATTTATGGGGTGAATCAGGATCTGCACAACAACCACCACAGTCTCAAACGGCCAGTTTACGCAGTCGAGGCGGATCGCGGACACCCGTTGCCGCAATAGGCAGCAGCAACAGCAACAACAACAACAACAACAACAACAGCAGCAGTCATAGTTTACGACCAGACCATCAGCATCATTCGCAAACACCGTCGCCGCATTCGGTTTCGCGGAGGCCGCTGCCCAGTCAGCGGGGTGAATCATATCAGTCTTCGCATTCGAGTTCGGGCATGTCAGATAGAGGTGCGTCGTCGGGCGGTTCAGCGTCGGAGAGGTTGCGGGCGAGATTGCAGGGTGGGTTGGGAAGTAGTAGTCAGAGTCCACCACCTTCGAGATCGCAGCCGCAGCAATATCAGGCGTATAGCTCGGATGGAGGGCAGGGAGGATATGGATCGAATGGTGGGTATAAGCGTCCGGGGGGGTTGCCTAGTGGTCCGAGGCCTGGGGGGTATCGATAGTGCATGCCATACTTGCATTGATTTTTTTTTTTTTTTTTTTTTTTTTTTTAGAAGAATTTGTTATGGTCGGTGGATGTTTTGGAGTAATTTTTGGCGTCTTTGCAGATTTTTGGTTGCGTCTAGTGTGCATTTGATATCCTTTCTATAAATCTTCCAGCCAGATAGGCTTTAAACAATTTATAGCGAGATCATGACGAGTCTTTGTGTTCCAACAGAGGTCACCTCAATCACTCGTCCTTATTGTAGATATGGGGCAATCAAGATCAGGTCGCAGGACAGTATTATATCTGATGCTCACTGTGGAAAATGCAACGAGCGAAAAGCTGCAGTCATACTGCTTGACATCGATTGAAACGAGAAAGACGTCCTTGCTTAAAGTATAGTAACTCGTTCTCTTATTGGATTAACTCTCTACTTTCACCAAAGACATATCGACTATACTTCTTCCTTTTTGCTTACGTCTGCACACCAAACTCGTACTACGTGCGTCACGACAAAGCACAACGTGACCTTCGAAATAAGCGCGTCGAATATGGGGGAGCAAAGGTTTGAATGGTACAATTCATACTAACTAACGAAACGGCAAACTTTCCAGCTGTTATGATTGACTCTTCGTCGCCAACATGCCATGTGATAGGGTACGTGGTGGAGCACTGTTTCAGCGTCAAGCATTGGATGGACAGGTATGAATCTCCTCATATCATGCTAGACTACCGGTAATACAAACCACCGACGCGCGGCATCTGGTACCCCAACCAAGCAACCCAGACGGAGAACCGAAATAAATATGGGTGAACGAATACCCGCCTCGTATTGATCCCCCAACTCCACATATTTCAGTCTTACTACGTAGCAGGTAGTCTCGCGTGACTCGTGAGCCTGCAAGGAAAAACACGCCGGGAGTCCCAGCCGGCGCAAAGTCTGAAAGGCAAACAATGGAACGAGGACGGACCTCTTCTAGAAAAATGCTCGGGCTGCAGAAAGTCAACCGCCTAAATCGGCATGCCGGACCGGAGGCTAGACCGGCTTCGGCAAGTCGTCTCGTATTCCGACACACGATGTCGACGCCCACTGGGGGAGAATTCAAGGCATTGTATTGCACCACGAAGTCAAAATTCGCAAGCTGAGCTGTTGGGCATGGGGGGTTGTGGAGAGCATGGAGAGAGCACCTGCTGGATGCATTCTTCGGTGAAGAAAAGAGTCGTCTGCATCGGCATGGCATCGGCGCCTGGACCTGGACCGGTGGACGTTGGGGTGTATGGAATACGTACCTGATTGCTGCTTCGCTGTACTGTGCTCCGGAGTCAGCAGAATACAGAGTAGAAGGTGAACGTTGAAGTCATTGCGAGATTGTCGGGTGAGGTCAAAGCACTGGATTCGAGGGTTCGTTAGTATCTGGGAAGAGGAGGAGACAAGGGAGAAGTATCAGCAGAGTGAGTGCTTGGTACAGCTATATAGATTGATGTACCGAGTACCGTGTCCAGGACAGGTCAAAGAGTCCCAAAAAGGAAGGCACATGACCGCACATGACCGCACTCGCGATGGCTTGCTCAAAAGTCGTCCAAGTTTGTCGCTGGACCCTGGTTTTCTCTGGCCAAACGCTAAGCACAATTAACACACACTAAGCATTCTACCGGAGACTAGCAGTCCGTACCCCACCGGGAAAAGTGTAATTCCGGCTTAGGTTTACGCTACCGGAAAGTGGTTCCCGGGTTGAGTCTTCTGCCAACCAACTGTTAGCTTCGAGTATCTAGTTATGTACTTCCATAATAGGTATTTGGGAGGAACTAGAGATTTTATCCCTCATGTACTCGCTATCTTCTCTATACTTAGGATATAAATGTATACCATGCAATAGAATAGAATGATCATACTAGCATTGCTGCTGAGCATGTATATTGTACGTGAAGTACGAGGTATATGAGATGAGGTAAATTATGAGGTTGGCACACCGGCCTATCAGCGGCCGCTCCACGACTCCATGATCTACGAAGCCACCGACGTGATTGGCCAGCATGCCTCCCGCTTCGGTCTCTGCTCGACCCACCCTGCAAGAACGGGCAGCAACGATCGTCATGTTTCGTGCATCGCTCTTGCCATCCTACAGTGCGAAGAAGAAAACTGCAGAAAAAGAAGGAGAATCGCGGAGCCCCGTGGAGGACGGATGCCTGATTGGCCGACCCAGAATCTCCGCACTCTCTCGTGCCTGCTCTTTCCTCCCTCCAGATTTCTATAAAAGCCTCGTCCTGCCCACTTGCCTCTTTGCTTTTGTTGTCCAGACCGCTTCTCGTTGCATGCTTAGCTCTCATCTATAGGTCGCCAGGCCTCTCTTCTCTTCTGATTTCTTTTTTTGTCTGCCTTGTCTTGCTCTCTCTCTCTCTATATACTAATCATGGAGCACTCCCAACACGTCGAGGCCAGTCTTCCCGGCGAGAAAGTTCCCGAAATAGACCTCGACGATGTCAAGGGCAACTCCCACGCTGCCCAAGAGGCCGCCATGGACGCCGAGATCGCCCGCCTCGAGGCATCCGCCCAGGGTCTGAAGCGTCCCAAACTGGAGTTGTCCTTCTCCAACCCGGCGACTTTCACCTATGTGCTCGTCGGTTTTGCGTCTCTCGGTGGGCTGCTTTCGGGTCTTGATCAATCGCTGATCAGTGGCGCGAACATTGATCTGCCGTCCGATCTGAGCCTGTCCGCTAACCAGGCGAGTTTGGTCAATTCTGGCATGCCGCTCGGCGCTGTTGCCGGTGCGTTGATTCTCTCGCCGTCCAACGAGTACTTGGGCCGTAAGAACTCGATTATTTTGTCCTGTATCCTGTACACCATCGGTGCTGCCTTTGAGGCTGGCGCTATCAATTTCGGTATGATGTTCGCCGGTCGTTTCATTCTCGGTACCGGTGTCGGTCTCGAAGGCGGTACTGTTCCCATCTACGTTGCGGAGAGTATCTCGTCTAGTCTTCGTGGAAACCTTGTGTCCTTGTATCAGTTCAATATTGCCCTAGGTGAGATTCTCGGTTATGCCGTGGCTGCTATGTTCATCAGCGTCAAGGGCAACTGGCGCTACATCCTGGGATCGTCCTTGATCTTCTCCACCATCATGTTGATTGGCATGCTGTTCCTGCCCGAAAGTCCGCGTTACCTCATGTTCAAGGGCCGCGAACAAGAAGCCTACACTGTCTGGAAAAAGATCCGCGGCTTCGACACCTACGAATCCAAAGCCGAATTCTTGGGCATGCGCGAAACATGCCAAATCGAACACGAAGAGCAAAGCCAATCCAAGAAATACCCCTGGATGGACTTCTTCACCAACCCGCGTGCTCGTCGTGCCCTCGTTTATGCAAACATCATGGTCTTCCTGGGCCAATTCACCGGCGTCAACGCAGTCATGTACTATATGAGCGTGCTCATGGAAGGGATCGGCTTCACCCCCAAGGACGCGGTCTTCATGTCCCTCGTCGGTGGCGGCGCGCTGATGCTCGGTACAATTCCGGCCGTATTGTACATGGAACGCTTCGGTCGTCGGTACTGGGCCAATCTCATGCTGCCCGGTTTCTTCGTGGGACTCATCTTCGTCGGCGTCGGTTACCAGATCAACCTCGAGACGCACCGTGCCCTCGCCGAGGGTCTGTATCTTACCGGCATCATTCTGTACATGGGTTTCTTCGGTTCGTACGCCTGTCTGACCTGGGTCATCCCTTCGGAAGTCTACCCTACCTATCTCCGACACTACGGCATGACGACCTCGGACGCAAATTTGTTCCTGTGCAGTTTCATCGTTACCTATAACTTCACTCGCATGATCAACAGCATGACTCGCATCGGCCTCACGCTCGGGTTTTATGGTGGTATAGCGGTGTTGGGCTGGGTGTACCAGATCCTGTTTATGCCTGAGACAAAGAATAAGAGTCTAGAGGAGATTGATGAGTTGTTTAGTAAACCCACGTCTGTGATTGTGAAGCAGAATGTGAAGAACTCGGTGCAGGTTATGAGGGATTTGGCGGCTTTCAGGTTTGGAAAGGTGTTCTTGCCAGAATAGATGATAACTTTGGAAATATCTGGGTGTGTGCCTAGATGATATTGTATATGTTTTGAACAGGTCATTACTGGAAGATTCGAATGTAATCCATCCTGTTAAACCCTCTGCTGAATTCGTGGAAGGAGCATAGATTATGTATAGCAGTTTTATTGCAGCCACGGCTGAATATAGACATGATGACAATGATACGAGCGATGCCCATGCAATAGATAACCATCAAGCAAGAAACAGAAAAACAAACGCCAGCCAAATGTCAGGAAACTCGTCACAAATCACTTCGATTCAATCAAACGTCCCTTTTCTCAACGAGTCAAGTCGTTTCATTCGTTTCTCAACGACGTCAATCAATCAACCAAACAATTAGTAGTGTGATGGGGGTGTATCAGCATAGACATAAACACATACATATCCAGACAAAAGAAATAAAAAAAAAAAAACCCATGTTGATATAAAACATTTTTCAGAATGGAAAATCACACACGACTCGTGCTCTGATAACAGAACCGAAGAAGACGTATATGCGCTCATTTTGCCATAACATCTACGTAGCCTCGTCCCTTCTTCTTGCTCTTGACGGTACCGCCTTTGCGTGCTGCGGGCGCTCCGAGAAGATCGTCGATGGAGCTCGCGGTGCTGAGAGAAGTTGTCGATGGTCGTGGTGGGGGTGGCTGCATTGCAGCCCCTAGACTTGGACCTCCTGTCACTGGCGGCGTACCAGCGGTGGTGGCAGCGGTGGTTGATACAGATCGAGGAGGGAATCCGTTTGGCGTAGGTCCGCCCAATGCTGGGCTCGTGCCTAGCGGTGATGCGCCGGCGCCTGTTGTTGGGCGACTATCTGGAGTCGTGCCCAGTTGTGAAATAGATGGTGGTCGCTGAAGCATTGGAGGTCCAGAGGATGCGCTACCCACGCTTACCGAGCGGCTTTGTGGACCAGGGCCCTTGGGAGGTGGTGGGGTGGCTCGCGCAGATGCCGTTGCGCTGTTGGGATCTTTCTTGTTGACCCATTTCTTGAGCTCAGGGTCGTAATAAAATGAGTTTTCTTCACCCAATTTGGCGCGAATAGGTCCGCCGGATGGTTCACCTTCTTTCTTGCCGCCCCACCAGCCACCGAACCAGCCTTTCTTAGCTGCTGCAGGTCGTTGTGCTATTGACTCGTTAGTATTAGATTTTCTGGAATGCAGACTGGGAAGCTTACCATCTGCTTCCGCGGCCTTTCGAACTGCGTCGTCCGCTTCTCGGTCACGGCGAGTCTTTTCGGCTCTTTGTACCGCTGCTGCTCGAGCAGCTAGGTCATCGTCATCATCGTCCATAAAAGACTTCTTTTTAGGCTTCTCGGAATGGTCTGTTTCGGCTTCTTGACCAGGACCATCGGTGGACATGCCCAGGTCCGGCTGGTATGAAGGCGGCTCGTAGGATGACAAGGCCGGTGGCTCATAACCACCATAATGAGAAAGCTCAGCTGGTGCTGTCCCCTTAACTTCGTGAAGAGGCTGACCAAATCTCTCGGGCGACGCTTGCAATCCACTCGTCAAAGCAGACTGTAGAGGGGCCGCTGGATAAGCTTGTTGTGCCTGTGGAACCAGATCCTCTTCAACAGGTGCAAGTGGCATGTAGGAAGTCTGCGGCGGGGTTGAATGATACGGGAATGAAGTCGGCGAGCCGTAGGTCGCTCCAAAATTGTATGGACTAGATTCCACCGGTGTGGCGGGTTCTTGTGAGCCCCGTCTTGCGTTGTACGTCACGCCAATTGAAGGCGACCTTTGTGACTCCATCGAAGTACGTGCGCGGTACTGCTCCGGAGAAGAGCTTGGAGCGAATTGATTGGCAGGTGCATATCGAGAGAATGCGTTGGATGCTGGTTGAGTCATAGGATAAGACCCGTACATTTCAGAGACTGATGGTGGTCTACTAATGGTAGCAGCCTCGGTGACCTTGGCAAAAGGTCCAACATCAGCATCCACGTTCGAACCATTAGAAGCCGCGTCGCTTTCATCTCCTGCCACGAAGCTACTGAACCTCGCCCACATGGAACCAGAGACCTTCTCCATGCTGGGTTTTGACATCCATGAGGAAGCGCCGTCACCAGGAGCTTGTTTGAGTCGGGTTGCAAAATCGTCAATCTCGACAAAAAGACGTTGATGGTAGTAAGGAGAGGGCTTGGTGGAAGCCTTGAGCACGCTACCAATAGCTTCGCAATATTGCATAGCCTCACTCCTTAAGCCTTTGTCCGCTAGTATATAGGCATGTTGCAATTTGTATGCTTGCAAGTATGGCAATACAGCAGCCGTAGTCCCTGTCAAGACTGAGGTTGCAAATTCGTAAATCTCTGTCAAAGCAATGGCATCTTCGTCACGGAAAAATGTAGTAGGGAATTTAAGGTGATCGGCACCTAGAAGTACTATGGTAGCCTGTGGATCATCGGCTGGGCCAAATATGGATTGCTGAGAAAATGCCTTGGCGAACAAATAGCAAACATGTGCTGCTTCTGTTCGACCATATGATCCTAACAATTGTCCCATTGCGCAAAGCGCTCGGTGGTCATCAGGGCTGCGATTATTTATAATCAAACCAAGAGTCTCACGCCATCTTTCCAAGCCATCTACGGTATTCTTGTTGATGCCCTGGCCCTCTTTGCTGACCATTTGCAATCCAAGTCTCGCAGACGGGGGCACGAGCTCGTCAATGCTTTCTTCGGTGTTTCCAGAGACAATCGCGTATAAAGCAGCCAATGACTCAACGTTATCGCCAGCTGACCTAACCTCTCTTCTCACGAACTCTTGGACAACCTGCTTCCAGAGTGCTTTGTCTAAAGTCGAGGACATGATCATCGCATGACCCCATAGACGGTTATCCACTGCGAGCCAAACAGCTTTCTCGCGATTTCCACTGAGAAGATTAGTCTTTATTTGTCCCAAAACCTTGGACGACACAGGTTCCGGGGATACAGAGCCATCGGTAGGTTGATAAGACCCCAACGCAGTTCTTGAATCATAGCCAATATTTTGCTCTATCGGTTCCACTTCGGGCGACATGATACTTCTGATTGACTTTTCAATATCGGCAGTCCCTTCCAATACGCCATCATTCTCAACTAATATCCGCAGAAGCTTCCATAAGAGGATCTTCTCGTCATGTCTTTTCAAAGCATCAGGTTCTTGGTATTGCAAAGAGGGAACGCCCTCGTTCTCAATAGCAGCGATCCGACTTGATAGCCACGCTACCACGTCCTTTTTCTTTGACTTCGTCTTGAGGGGACCAGGATATCGTACAATATCTCCGTCGGTGGGAATGATTTCTTTGACTTGACGAGTTTTAGGCTCACCAGGTGCAGGTTGAATCATAGGACTCATTTGGCCGGCAACGTACCGTGGTATATGTTGAGGAAAACACGAAGATACATGGCCACCAAATGCAAACTTGAAAACTGGGGCACCTCTCCATCGTTGCAGAGGATCCAGTTCTCTTCCGTCGGTGGGCGATATGAAGTTCGGCTCTGGGACATTCCTAACGCTCGACGTGACTGGAGGAATAGCATATGCATTAACAGCCTTGGTCGGTGAACTAGGTGCATGCACAGAAGCAGGTCGTTGAACAGGCTCTATCGACGTTCTGACCAGTTGTGGTCCAAATGACTGTCTACCTGGTGACTGTGTCTGTGATCTCCGTGGGGGTGGGAATCCAAGATCGTTTGCTGGGGGGGGTAAAACGATGGCTTGGGTAGGACCTCCATTTGGTAGATATGGTGATTCGGTGGAGAGGCGTCGTGGAGGCTCGCTAGGTAAAGCGGGCGCGTATGGTTTTTGTGGGGGGCTGAAACGGGTTGCGGCCTGATCCTCTGCAGGCAATTGTGAAATCACATTGCCGGCCAACTCATTGGCTGGTACAGAGAACGATCCCCGGGTGTGATTTGATGCGAGGGGATTAGATAGCGAGGATGATCCCGATGAGGTAGATGGTCGCTGTTGCGATTGCTGCGCGTCATATGCAGCCTTCTCGTGATGGGCGAGCGGGCTTGATGTGCGTGGCATAAACGCAAGGTTGTTAGGCTGGGAAGCGTAGCGATTTCGCCCATTAACAGGTGGTTGAGAGGAAGGCGGTGCTGGTGAATACCGCGCGGATAATGGTGATTTGCTCGTAGTACTAGGTGGCTTTGGCGAATACCGGGAACCGACACCCGGTCCGGCCGACGCCGTTGGCACGGTGAGATTAGCATAAGGACCAATCCGCTCGGGGGACTGAAGCTGATTTTGGTATGCCCCTTCTGGGGCTACTTGCGAGGGTGGTAGAGATGGAGGAGCAACTGCTGGTGGTAACGTTGACGCGGTCGGAACGGGAACGGGGACCGGTACACTCGATGCCGGCACAGAAGGATTATAAACACTGGTGCGGCTTGCAGGACGCTGTCTCGGCGCTGGCGCCGGTAGCTCTTCAAAGAAGTTCTGAGCCACAGGAACCGCGCCGGTCGAAGATGGCGCAATGGCGGTTTCAGCTGTTGGAAGAGGTACAGAATTGACAGCAGAAATTGAGACAGACATCGGGATGCTACTACTTCGAGGAGGCGGGGGTGGCATCCCGGTCGATGTAGGGAGTGGTGCAGTCTTGCGAGTTGTTGCCGCTGCTCGTCGAGGCCGTGGTGCCAATGAGTCCGGAAGATCGTACGGCGATTTATATCCGTCTTTGGCTTGGTCCACAAAGCTGGGTGCTTTCGAGGCTTCGGTCCCAGGTTGGACCTGAGGTATTGCGTATGGCGTCGCGGCCACAGCTCCAGGAGTAGGAACGGCAGGCATTCCTTGGAAAAGCTCAGATGACGAAGGCTGATGCGGAGCATACGGATTGACGTAGTTCGAAGGCGTATGTAGATGAGCTGACCAAGCATCGTTTACTGAGTCTCCATCAAAAAAGGAGGGTTCATCCTGTCGTTCTTGTGGCGCATTCAAGGCATGATCCTCTAACAAAAGATCATCGTCGTCCAATTCTGCCTGCCATCTTGCTGCGAGATCATCTTCCTCTTTCGGCTCGACAGCAATAGGGAGTTCTTCAACATCGTCCAATTCTGCTTGCCATCTCGCTGCAAGATCGTCTTCTTCTTCCTCCTTTATTTGAGGGGCAGTATAATCTCCGACTGGCGAATCCGGAATACCGTTGTCAAGCGAACCGAGAACGTCGTAGGTGCTTTTGCGAAGAACAGCCGGTTTTTCTGATGTCGAGGGATCTTGCGTAGTTGTGGATGCAAAGAAATCGTCCGCATCGTCGTCTCCAAACACATTATCAAGTTTAAGCTCATTCTTATTTGCCTCGTCTGGCTGAATGACCACCTCACTCTCGACTAGAGGAATGCCTTCTTCATACCGCGACTCAGCTTCCGGTGGCACATAAATCGGCTTGGTCTGTGTCTTCAATTGATCGAAAAACCCCTCTTCATCCTCCACGGCTTCTGCCTCCCAGAAATTATTTCTATTGCTATTCTGACTCGCGTTCGGCTCCGAAGTGAAGATTGTGTCTTCTTGTTGATCACGATGCGATTCCTGGTAAGCCTGCGACACGGCGGGCTTTTCTGTAGAAAGTTCCTCACCAATGGGTTCATTTATGGTCTCTACCGAGGGAAAAGAATTCGTCCGAGCGGCTATATCCTCTCTTTCGAAAGGTTTTCGAGTGTGGAAATCCCAAGTAGCGTCTGTCTCCTCATCCCAGCTGATGTCCAATGGCTTGGTCCCTGCGGGTAATGTATCCGTACTTTCCTCCGATATGGCGGTAAAGTCAAAATGTTCATCGGTAGGAACAGGTGCAACATTGGGCTCGCCGCTAGATTGAGAAAGGACTTCCGGCGTGAAATCGGCTTCCTTTATATCCTTGGCTATTACTCCATCTGTTTGTGATGGCGCTTCTGTTGCAGGTACTGATATCGACTCAGCTATCGAAGCCTCCGGCGCGTCCTCTGGCCTCATGGCTGGATTCCAAGATGCGCCCGTCAAATGCGGCGTTATTAGGTTTTCGGGGAGGTGCGACATTGTTTCTGTCATATTCGCAAAATAACACAAGGACACGAATTAGACTATTCCCCGGTCAGCGCTTTTTGCATACAGCTTCCGGATGCCTCTCAGGGGGACAGGTGGCCAGTTATGGGGGGGCGGATTTGGGACGGACGTACACGTATAGTACAAAAACATTAGCAAACGATTCTAGGGCCGGATACCAAAGAGAATGAAGATGATAGCAACTGATTCCGGCCTATAGCTGTTTCAATAGAGCCACAGGTAGCATCTCGGAGATGACAACCGAATATGCAAAGTGAAGGATAAAGGAAGAGTCGCGACCAGGATAACGTGATGTTAGCTAGTTTAGCTGTCAGCACGGGGACTGACGCTATCCTTGCCAAATGTGGACCCAGAATGCCTGACTTATGAGGCAACACTTCTCCTGAACAGAATCATGGCTCCCAATCTACGAAGCAGCCGTATCGCGGAAAGTACTAAGGTCAATGAATGCTGTGCTGTTTTCTTGAGATATGAGCGTAAGATATATCCTACGCTGTTTCCTCTACTTGAACACATTGAAAAACCGGAGATGACGGGGACAGCGGATGCCGTTAGCTAGTTATGAAGAATAAGACCGACTGGCTTGTAATCAATCGTCAGAACTCATACTGTTCTCTTTACTCTGAAGTTCTATATGAGCAAGTAGAACAGATAGTCAATTTAGCAGTTAAATCCCAAGTAATAAGGGGCTATCAAAGGTGAAGGGAAAAGTGGAAACGTGGACTTTTGTGGCGCATTAGATATCAAATCATGTGATTCGTTCGCGGTAGGCTGCTTCCATTTCGATGATGTAGCATCATTGAACTCACAAACAAGACGACCTTCGACACTGGATTTCCCTTTGCAGGCAGAGGGCTATCGATTATTCAATTGCGAGACTTTGCTGACTGATCAACATTCGTTCACAACCTGTAGCGCTGCATCTTTGCTTTATACTACCTCGAACGCGCGGCGATCCGCACCAAACTATTCATCCTCACGCACTGCTTGATATGACTAACTGGCTTGTCCACATGAGCTCGCCGTGGCTGCTCCTCAACTAAACTTTGTCCGCGAGGCTCGAACCAAACTATCTTAACAAAATGTCGCTGTCTGCAGAGTACCTTCACGGCATTGATCATTCCGACCCTCCTTCCGACGACGAATTGGACCTCGAAGAGCTCGACCCGAAAGCAGAAAGGTATCGCCACGGGTCGAGGATAAGTCGGGATAACAATCGACCAGGTGATGGCTACGGGGCTCGAATAGCCTTGAGAAATCTGCGCACTCGCAAAAGAAACCGCTTATGGAGTCGAGAGCATCAAGGGGCGGATCATGACCTTGACAGTTTATTTGATGACCGGGATGATATCGCTTTCAATCCGCATGAGGATGACGCCCCTCTTCTGAGTGGACAGAGAAGAAGCAACACCTCCTTTGACGACCGCCGTTCGACCAAATCTCGACTTCCCAGTTTCCGCTCCAATGCACCGTTGCGGCCTGATGCACCGTCGAGCTCTGCGTCTGCACGAGAAATTCTAGTGGGTCAAACACAACATCTGAAATTTCCAGCGAATGCGGTCTCGAATGCCAAATATACACCGTGGAGCTTTCTTCCACGCACTCTCTATAATGAGTTTTCGTTCTTCTTCAACCTATACTTCTTGTTCGTGGCGCTCTCACAAGTCGTACCCGTCCTTCGAATCGGTTACATGTCGTCCTATATTGCCCCGCTTGCTTTCGTTGTCGCTATATCCTTGGGTAAAGAAGCTTGGGATGATATTGACCGAAGAAGAAGGGATGCCGAAGCAAATGCAGAAGAGTTCACTGTTTTGTCTTTCGGGCCACCTGCTGGAGGGACTTCGAGGAACGTGTCTGACTCAAGGTTGAGTGAAAATGTTTACGAAACTACGAAGAAGTCTCGAGATCTAAAGGTCGGAGAAGTGCTGAAGATCAAGAAAGATCAGCGACTTCCCGCGGATGTTGTCATCTTGAAAAGTACTATAATAGAATTGACTGTGCAACCAAATACTGTCGCCACATCTGAAGCAGCTGAGGTTGATCTTTTTGAGGCAAGCTCGGAAGGACCTCCGACAACCGAAACTACAAACGGAAAGGTGGGAGATGCGGAAGAAACGATTCCAGCCAGCGGCGCAAGTGATACCTTTATACGTACTGATCAACTTGATGGAGAGACCGATTGGAAACTCCGACTACCTGCAACCCTTTCTCAGACGCTCGACTTGCGTGATTTCCAACGCTTGAAAATCCATGCTAGTGCTCCTGACAAGCGTATCAATGAGTTCATTGGCAAGATCGAATTACTTCCCCCTCTTTACAGCTCATATGATCCTCCCGTCAACAAGCCTACAGCCCCAGAGAGGGGCGACTCACCTATAAATGCCGATTCTGAGAATGACATCAAATCTGCGCCGTTGAGTATCGACAACACCGCATGGGCCAATACTGTACTCGCATCAAATACCATCACGTTTGCAGTCATCATCTATACTGGATCGCAGACTAGGTCTGCGATGTCAACATCACCATCGAGATCCAAAATTGGTCTACTCGAATACGAGATCAATAATCTTACTAAAATATTGTGCATCCTGACTCTGTTATTGTCCATAATCCTGGTGGCACTTGAAGGTTTCCAACCGACCAACGACAAAAAGTGGTATGTTGCCATCATGATTTACTTAATTTTGTATTCGACTATCATTCCTATGAGTCTGCGTGTGAACCTCGACATGGCAAAAACTATATATGGCAGATTTATAGAGCGCGACCTCGATATTCCTGGAACCGTTGTCAGGACGAGCACAATTCCTGAAGACTTGGGTCGCATCGAATATTTGCTTTCCGATAAGACGGGGACATTGACGCAGAATGGTAAGTCATCAATACCTAAGTGTGCTACTAGTCGCTTACAAAAAATAGAGATGGAACTGAAGAAGATTCATGTTGGAACCGTTTCGTATGCCAATGAAGCAATGGACGAAGTTGCATCATACATTAAACAAGGATTTGCTGTGTCTGACGGTAGTCGCCAGTCTCTCATTACCCCGTCCACAATTTTCGGTGCCCAAGTTGGTTCCGGTGCTGCTACTAGGACGAGGAGAGAAATAGGCACTCGGGTACGGGATTTACTATTAGCGCTGGCTTTGTGCCACAATGTCACGCCAACTACGGACGAGGAAGACGGTCGTAGAGTTATCAATTATCAAGCCTCATCTCCTGATGAGATTGCTATCGTCAAGTACACTGAGGAGGTCGGCCTCCGTGTGGCTTACCGTGACCGAAAATCCATCTTGCTCGAGTCAACAAACACAAATCAAGTTGTCGTCCGCGTCCAGATCTTAGAAGTGTTTCCCTTCACATCGGAGAGCAAGCGCATGGGTATCATTGTTCAGTTCGACCACGCTACAACAGGCACCTCACCTTCAGAAGCCGAGCCCGAGATTTGGTTTTACCAGAAAGGGGCTGATACAGTCATGACTTCCATTGTTGCAGCAAACGATTGGCTAGATGAAGAAACTGCCAATATGGCGAGAGAGGGATTGCGCACACTGGTTATTGGTCGGCGAAAACTATCTCTGGAACAGTACCGAGGCTTCACTGCTGCTTATAAAGAGGCGTCAATGGCATTACAAGACCGCGACACTGGAATGGCCAAGGTTGTCGGTGGATACCTTGAGCGTGATCTTGAGCTTTTGGGAGTAACCGGTGTGGAAGATCGTCTTCAGCGGGACGTGAAGCCATCTCTTGAATTACTCCGAAACGCTGGAGTTAGGGTGTGGATGCTGACCGGAGACAAAGTCGAAACAGCAAGATGTGTAGCAATTTCGGCAAAACTTGTTGCTCGTGGACAATACATACATACTGTCTCCAAACTAAAAGAGAAAGCAGCAGCTCTCGAGACACTCGATTTTCTCCGGCATAAGACTGATGCCTGTCTTCTGATCGATGGAGAATCACTCGCTCTCATGCTCGGTCAGTTTCGGTCTGCATTTATCAATGTGGCAGTCACTCTCCCTGCCGTGGTAGCTTGCCGTTGTTCTCCGACCCAGAAAGCAGAAGTTGCAGACTTGATTAGACAACATACTAAGAAACGAGTATGCTGTATTGGTGACGGTGGTAACGATGTCTCCATGATTCAGGCTGCCGACGTGGGTATTGGTATTGTTGGGAAGGAAGGTCGACAAGCCTCTTTGGCCGCAGATTTCAGCATTACGCAATTTCACCACATCACCAAACTGCTCGTCTGGCACGGCCGCAACTCATATAAGCGATCGGCCAAATTGGGGCAATTCATCATGCACCGTGGTCTGATCATCAGTGCATGTCAGACCATGTACAGCATAGCCAGTCATTTTGACCCCAAAGGCTTATTCATCAACTGGCTCATGGTTGGCTATGCCACCGTATACACAAATGCACCTGTTTTTTCTCTTGTCCTCGATAAAGATGTCGACGAAGAGCTCGCAAACCTATATCCCGAGCTATACAAAGAATTAAAGAGCGGCCGCAGCTTAAGCTACCAATCTTTCTTTGGCTGGGTCTTAATCTCTGTCTATCAAGGAGCCGTTATTCAAGGCTTGTCACAGCTTCTCTTGGATACAACTGCCGGCAAACGCCTTATCAGTGTCTCATTCACGGCCCTGGTTCTAAATGAGCTGATCATGGTCGCAATAGCCGTGACAACATGGCACCCCATTATGATTTTCTGCATTATCGGGACAGCACTGGTCTATGCAGCTAGCGTCCCATTTCTAGGAGACTACTTTGATTTGGAGTTCATTATTACGATAGACTGGCTTTGGCGGGTCGTTGCCGTATGCGCCGTTTCTATTATTCCAGTGTGGATTGGCAAGGTCATTAAACGATCTTGGAAACCTCCAAGCTATCGCAAAGTGCAAGGATAGGGCAATTTGATTGTTGCTTCTTTGTTCATTTCTTGTATATTAGGATTTCAGATACCAACCGATTATTCCAGGGTCATAGTCCCCTTTTGATCACTGTCGTACCTATCATCAACCGCGAAATATCTTGCTGATGCCTCTGGCGTTATTTCGGCGTCCGCTTTTGGCTTTCGACAAACTAGCATCCCCATTCTTCTTTCCTGTATACGTACTTCTACACTTTCACATGAAGCAAAAACGCGGATCACATTCGTCACGGTCGACAGATTACGTTTATCAACAAGTCCAAAAATCCTCGAGCGTTGATATCACTTGCTGCGTGGATGAAGGGTAGATGTGTCCATGTGAATTTCTCTCGCCTGTCCACAATCGTCTGCCCCAAGGAGAGACTGCTTTGTGTCTCAACAGCGACCCTCACTTTCTCGAACCTGAAAAGATCAGGCTTCAAAGCAGCTGCAACTGCCGTTGAGTCGATGGTCGTACACCAAGTATCGAATTTGAGACTGTGTCCCCAGTCAATAACACCAAGCAGAAAGTTCGCCGCCGGGTTTCCTCTCTTTGCAGCGTCTGCTAAACTCTTCAAGTGTTCGGCTGTAAATTCCACGTCCGGCCGTGTGACTACATCCAGGCCCAGGGCATATAAGTCAAATCCGGCTTTGAACACAATGTCGGCTGCTTCTGGGTCGACATAGACATTCCATTCTGAGACCGGGTTGTCGCCTGTACTACGGACGGTGCCAGTAGTGTGGAAGCCGAATGATCCAGCTATACATATAACTCTATCTAGCTTTTGAGGAAGAGTCGGATCTTTCATAACGGCGAGCGCAATATTTGTCAATGGGCCAAGACACAGTACAGTAAGTTTCTTGCCCTGAGCGGCAATAGTGTCTGCCGTGTCGACAATGACATCTGGGGCATAGCGCGGGTCAATCTGCAAAGTTGAAGGAGGAATATCGAGTTCCCCAAGCCCGTCGGCACCATGAGAAAAGGGGTCTTTAGGGTATGGTCTGATGAGGGGTGTTTGCCGTCCTTTTGCGACAGGTATGGACTGTGCTTCGGGACGACCAGAGAGAGTGAGGACCTTGAGTGCGTTCAATGCGCAAGCTTCAGCCTGTAGATTCCCCGACACAGTGGTTATGGCGTGAAGTCGAAAGCTAGGGTCCGATAACGCCCAAAGGATTGCGACGGAATCATCGATGCCGGGGTCACAATCTATCAATAGATCCATGGCGACAATACTGCGTGTGGGATCTGGCATTCTAGAGACAGCATTTGAAAAACACAGTTATGACAGTCGATCTCTTAGATTTCTCGGCTAGAATGACTCAAGAATATTTAATGATTTTTCTCTTCGTTACTACTCATAATTCTTATCGCGACCATGTGGAGACGATGTTCTGACAGACTTACTCCCGGCCTCAAAGCCGGCTGCGATGGCCAATACGGCTCAGCGGCCGCAGTGCATTCTCTGTACGAAGTCACAGGCTAAGCTACATCCTGAATAGCTCACACTAGCATGACTCAAAAGAGGCAAAAGTCGGCCGGCACTTGGCTAGCTCCACACGTATCAAGCATCAAGCACAGTATCGCGTGGCAGACAAAACCTTAGATAGCCATTCTTCTCTTATCGTCGGTGTTATCCGACACGCGGGATGAATTTATGCAACCCGTGATAAATTGGCGAGGAATCCCTCGCTAATTGTTCTCTGCTGCAGGAAATGAAAAGGATAGGAAAGCAAGTCTAATCGGAGGTCTTTCTGTACGTGTGCGACTGTGGCTTGGATCATTGCTCGCAGTGGTATCTACAGATTTTGAGCATCATGTTCTCGACAAAAAAGTTTGTTTCCGACAATCATGTCGTGATCATGACTCTGGTCTTTGCTACGGCGGTCTTCAATGGCTGTACGCAAGGCTACGATCAGAGCATGATGAACAATCTCAATCTGTATGACACCTATGTGAATTGTGAGTATCCGGACATCTATGTTTGGTCAACTTCAATCGACTAACGTCACGTTCGAGACTTCAACCTCGATGATAACCTTCTCGGTCTCAATGTTGCTTTGATCAATGCTGGCTCCGTATTCGGAGGTCTCTTTGCAGGTCAGGTCTGTGATCGATGGGGACGCAAGGCCGGTATTGCCCTTTCCGCGGTCTTCACTGTCGTCGGAGTTATTATTCAGGCAGCTGCCGTTCATGAAGCAATGTTCTGTGTTGGAAGATTCTTGCTTGGAGCTGCCATTACCATCAATGGCGCGGCAGCGCCCACTTGGGTCATGGAGATGGCACACCCTAAGATCCGAGGCATTCTCGGTGGTGTATACATGGCAGTTTGGTACTTTATCGCTACTATCGTCTCGGGCATATCCATAGGAACATACTTCTACAATACGACCTGGACGTGGCGAGGCCTTGCCATTGGGCAGGTCATTCCCAGTCTTTTGGCGTTGGCATTACTGCCCTTGACCCCTGAGTCTCCTCGTTGGCTCATTTCAAAAGACCGCCACGAAGAGGCTCTAGAGATCCTGGCCCTTCTACATGGTAATGGCGATGCGGAACATCCATTAGTACAAGCAGAGTATCATGAAATCACATCAGTGATCTCCTATGAAAAGTCTCTGCCTGCACAGTCGTTCAAGTCACTCATCAGTCCTAGTCCCAATCTCCGCCGTTTCGGGATTGTGATCGTGCTCAACATCTCCGCGCAGGTTATTGGATCCAACATTGTCTCGTCCTATGTTGGCACGGTCTTGGATAGCGCCGGTATTACCGATACCCATCAGCAACTCATCATCAACCTCGGTATAAACATTTTCAACATATTTTGTGCCTTTGGTGGTTCCTTCGCCATGGAATATATTGGTCGTAAGGGCATGCTTCTTGGTACCAGTATGGCAATGACGCTCATGTTAGTTCTAATGGCCATATTATCCGCACTCTATAGCGACGGGACCAACGCTGCTGCTGGCAAGGGCATGACTGCTATTATCTTCTTGTTCCTTGGTGCATACAGCTTTGCATGGACACCATTAACATTCGTCTATCCGGTGGAGATTCTGAACTATACGCAACGTGCCAAAGGTCTTGCAGTTGGTCAAATGGCGTGCTACGCTTTCGGGTTTGTGAACCAGTACACTACACCTATCGCCATTGATAATATTGGATGGAGATACTATGCAATTAACGCGGCATGGGATGTCGTTATCTGTGTGATCATTTGGTTCTTCTTCGTCGAGACGAGAAATCTAGCCCTCGAAGAGGTCGATGAACTGTTCGATGGAAAGATCCATGCAGATAATGTTTTTATTGGACGTGGCGATGATGTGCAAACTAAGTTGACGGAGGTAGCAGAGAAGTGAACACCCTGGATGATCTCAATGATATACAGATAGCAATTTTGATGAGTCCAATCTATGACCATTGCTTATTTACACAATCTTCATCTCAAATACCTACCTTAAATCATAATGGTACTATATCATCCTAACCCTAATCAAAGATTAGGGTTTCTAGCTTCGATAAGCCGAGCTGCCGATTACGTCGTGACGTCCGCAGCTGACTTTCTCTTTTGGCCAGGCATCCACCATTCACCAAACCTCATCTCACTTCGTTCCACCTAACCAATGGCTTATCTGATAGGCCTTTGATCTATATTTCACACCTCAGATAATCTCTGCATATGCGGCCACATCAACAATAACCCCTATATTCAACATGGCTGGCCCAGCAAAGCTGACCCCGCCGCCTTCGCCGCCGTCTCCGTCCGCGTCATACTACGATGTTAGCGACGATGAAGAAAGCGAGTACAACACCATTGCACATTCCAGTTCGGGGAGAGGTGTGAAGCTTCTGTTTTCAAAAAGCAAGGTATTATGATCATCGCATAACGAATTAATTGTACGAGCTTGAATCTAATTTATCTGTGTCAGGTGTACATCCATCCCACACCCTCTGCGAAAGACAACATCCCCGGTTTCATTGCGCTGTTACAACAAAAGCCCGTAACCGTCCCGATATCTCAAAATGTATCAAACAATACCTTTGAGTCCTCTCTCAAGGATCATGCCTCCTCATATCTTCTCGCATGGGTACCTGAATCCGCTATGGGCGACGCTTATGACACTTATGTCAAGGTCGATCTCTCGGAAAATAACTCGCCGCCCCGGCAGAGCTATCTCGTCCCAGCGCTTCCTACAATGACTGCATATTCAGATACCGTCGGCATGTATGCCTTTGCCGTCCCGCTCTCTGAGATATATTCTTTATGGGTCCGACCACCTAGTCTCGGGTGGTGGTATGGAAGTTTGGTCATCTGCACAAAGTCTGGGGACAACTTTCCGGCTCTTTTCTTCCATGATAATGAGTGCGAGTCTACTGTATTGCAAAAACGAAGGATGACTCGGGAGAGCTTTGACCCTTTCTCAGCGGATGGGAGCATGTTCTGGGGAGGTGATGAAGTTCTGCGATGGGTAAGGCGGTATGCAGACGTTCAACGAGCTGGTGCCGATCCAAGCAAATACCTCATCAATCCATCGGAAGAAGATAAACTTTCCTTTGGTCGCGCCGTAGCATTGAAATCGGATGCAGCCAAAGGCGCTTCTTCAAATCAAGCACCCCGTGATGCAGCAATGGATCCTATTACTAAGGCTCTCAAAGAGACGAGGTGGAAAGTCTTGGAGGGCTTCAGTCGGATCAGCACGTTCACTAGACGTACTGCAAACGATTTAGCTGACAATCCTATAATACCGACACAAGTGCGGCGATTGATGAAGAATCCTGAAATTCAGACACTACAAAATGAATTCGATAGCGCGAGAATTTATCTTGCAAGATGGGCGATGAACATTGCCGAACAAAGCGAGCGGGAAAGAAATCAACGTATCTGGACGGCGCAAGATGTGCTCGCATCAGAGGACAGTTCTGTCGGAGAATTTGAGATTCTTGAGCTCGAGACGGGCACAATGTCTTTGCAGGAGCGTCGGAAGCCGGTTACCTTACAAGAATGGAATAGTTGGTTCAACAGCCACGACGGTCATTTACAGATTACTGTCGACGAGGTCAAAGAACGAATCTTCCACGGTGGCCTTGATCCCAACGACGGTGTGCGCAAGGAAGCTTGGCTCTTTTTGTTGGGTGTGTATCAATGGAATAGCAGCGAAGACGACCGACGAGCAGTCATGAACTCTCGCAGAGACCAATATGTGAGATTGAAGGGGGCATGGTGGGAGAGGATGGTGGACGGAGACACATCAGGCAGTGAATACGAGTCTTGGAAGGAACAGAAAGCGCGTATAGAAAAGGATGTACATCGTACCGACAGGACCATTCCTCTGTTCTCTGGAGAAGACATACCGCATCCTGACCCTGACTCGCCGTTCGCCGATGCGGGAACCAATGTTCACTTGGAGCAAATGAAAGATATGCTCTTGACATATCACGAGTTTAACCCTGGACTGGGATATGTTCAAGGCATGAGTGATCTGCTTGCTCCTATTTATGCTGTCATGCAAGATGATGCGGTAGCTTTCTGGGGGTTTGTCGGTTTCATGGAGAGAATGGTATGACCACATATTGATCTGTGATGTTATGCTTAAACTAATCATTGAAATCAGGAACGCAACTTCTTACGGGATCAGTCGGGCATGCGAGCTCAGCTTCTTACCTTGGATCATTTGGTTCAACTTATGGATCCTCAACTCTACCTTCACCTTCAATCCGCCGACAGCACTAATTTCTTCTTCTTTTTTCGAATGCTTTTGGTATGGTACAAGCGTGAATTTGATTGGGGTGACATCCTTCGATTGTGGGAAACGCTGTGGACAAATTACTACTCTGGCAGTTTCCACCTGTTCATTGCACTAGCAATTTTGGAAAAGCACCGAGACGTTATCATGGACCATCTTAAGCATTTTGACGAGGTCTTGAAATACAGTAAGTCTTCACAAATGCATAACCCGGATTGATACCACTAACTTAATACAATAGTCAACGAACTCTCGAATACTATGGAACTGATTCCTATCCTGACACGCGCAGAGTCACTCTTCCGCCGCTTCGAGCGTGTAGTCCAAGCCGTCGACAAGAAGAACAATTTCCCTTTGCCCAGCAGTGGCGGTACCCCATCTGATCCACGATCTCAAAAGGGCAAAGCAGCCTCCCGTCCGACGGATAGTGCTGGATTGGACAAGAAGGAAAAAATTATATCTCCCGAACTTCGTCAATTGCTCAGTCGAGAGATCATCACAGTCGCTTCGATCAGTCAGACGGAATAGGCTGGTTCAAGCGCTGCAAAACCGTAATATACCTTCGCATCAAACATATCAACAAGCATTGTACGTACGGATGGGTCTGGCGCTGGGGGAAGGATCATTCATTTGGGATTTTTCTTTTTTTATCTTGTTTAATTTGATGTTCTACTGCTGATTCAAGGTTTTTACTATGATCACGAATTTATGTCTCATTTATGATGGTTAATTATAGCGTTTAACCTATTGCCTACCTCGAGGATACGAACGACAATGCAACACTGATGCTGTGTCTCGATTCGACATCCTGTTTCAATCAATCATTGTCAAGAAGCATACAAAGCTTGCTTCATCAGTGTCCAAATATAACACAGGTGATATCATTAATAAAAGATAAAACAACTGGGTAAGACATTCAACAGACCGAAAAGTAACAAAAAGTCATACCGCATCATGACCAAATCCCCATCATCAATAACCGATCAGACTCCACCACCCCAAACCATGCCCATAAGCTCCAAACCTCGCTCTTATCAAAACAGAACATTAATATAGTTTGGTATCATCAAAACTATGTTGGAATAAAATGACTAGAATCACTCTCCTGCTGCGCAAAACTCTGGTTGAAAGCCGCCAACCCGGCAACAATCGCAACAGCCATAAACGCGACGGAGATCAAAGACCATATCACACCCCAGCATTGCGAGGAGCCACCATATCGTTTCGCGAAGACGCTTGCATCCGAGGTGTTCACTTTGCGAAGGATAAGATCGTCGCAAATATCCCAAGCGCTGTAGAGACAGGACATGACGCCGATGAATAACTGTCATTTCGAATCAGCAAAAGAACATAGAACAAGAGGGGAAAGGGAAAGGAGCATACGACAAGAAACCTCAACGCCTCAGCATGCGCAATAAACCAAAACCCAATCAACAACCCCACCGCCGCCAAGATCGTCACAATCGTCAACCAATCCTTCCGCGCCCACCAGAGCGTCAACAGAAAGCATACCCCCAGCACAATACTCGCGATCTTGCTAGCCACAATATCGAAACCGCAAAATATGAGGAGGGCCCCGATCAGTGATGAGCCTAAGTAGCCCGCGGGTAAAGTGATGGCGCTTGCGCCGCCGACCATGTGCGTTACGCCGCCTTCATGGGGGTCGAGCGATATAGATTTCACGCGGCCGCCAGTGCAGAGGGCGGTTATGGCGTGACCGAATTCATGGAATGCGATGACCAGCATCTGTTATCCGCTGTTAGCCTAAGAGTTCAGTCACATGCTAGTGAAGGGGATAGACGTACCTTAAACGGCCAAAGTGACCAGCGAATGTAGGGCAGATTCCACAGCAGAGCAATCACGACCACGTACACGGCGATAATGCCGAGCGTGACGGCTTGGGTGTGGTTGACGTTCGTCAGGCTGCGGCGTAGGATCGTGGAGTCGAGGGCATGGTCGTATGGTGTTGGCGCCATGGCCGGATTAGATGAGTTAAAACTTTTCCTTGCTGTCACACGTGAAGTCGAATTCAACTCTGGCGAGTCTCTTCGTATAAGCTATCACTCATTGAAAAGACTTGGTTAAAGTGTAGCAAATATATTGATTCATACTCGAACGTAGAAAGTAAATAAGAAGTGGAGAAACAGAAGGAACCGTGGCTCGGGGTCGCTCTTTCCCGCTGTCGATCAGCTGCAGCCCTGCGCCTCCAATGAGATCATCCCACATTCTGAAAGTGGGGTCTGGTGTGGCTGAGCATTTCTGGTATCCAGCCAGTCAGAGACGTGACTCGTCATTGGCGTCGTGGGCAATGCGTAAGTCTAGGTGGCTGCAGGGACTAGCCTGAATGGGAAGTATGTATATGCATTGCCTATCTAAGATCTATGATGAATCTGGCATGACTACAATAGGATATGGTCTTGATTGTTGCTTTCATATCGCTCTCTTAGCCCCCGTTCCAAATCTCCCATTCTATCCGTCTCTTCTCGACCAACACGACACTCGCCTACCGCGATGTCTGTCCAATCGAACCAGAATTCATAGCTCATGACCGTATGGTCGGCATATGTGAGCATAACGCGATAGTGCCGAGACGAGATGGTGCCATGCCACGATTCTTGAGGCATATGATTCCAGCACGCTGTTCCGTGACTTTCCGCGAATGAGAGTCCGGGGGCATTTTCTGATGATGAGGAACGGTCATCGTCACTTCGATTGGAGTCTGTATCGCTACTATACTGCCAGTTCCATTTCTGATCGGCGTCGATTGACTCGAAGTCGTGAGGTCGGTAATGGAAGGCAAAGTCCTCATGACTGGTAACGTCACGCGGTACGTGGACTACATCTGGTGGTTTTTCAAAACCTTGCATGGGACTAACAGCCAGACCCAAGAGTCCTACCTGCGGACGATCGGCACGTTCCTCTTGAGAGGCAAAAGGGATCATCCAGTTGATACGCAGTGCATAAATCTGGTTAGCGAGCTGTGTCAACGAGATTACTGCTGCACGCCCCTTCTGCGTTGCAGCAATGACAATGCCAGCCTCGGGTAGATACTTGACCATATTGAATCTGTCATATGAATGGAGAGACCAGCACGTGCGAGGGAGCTGCTGTCGCAACGGTCCACCTAATATGACGGAAGGATTGTTTATAAATGGCCCTTCGAGAAGACGAATGTCTGTTTCTGAAAAGTGTAGGATTGGAAAGTCCGAGCATATGTGACGAGAGGAAGAATATGGGTCGAGGGAATAAACGTCTATGTCAAGTACTTCCAAGTTAAGCAGCGAACGCAGATCGCTGGGGCTGCGTGTATTCATGGTATGTTGATAGACTGCATCGGAGCCCACGGGTACATCTTCATCAGTCGAATCGTTCCCATCGTCGCTATTTTCTGAGGTCATGCTGGCGTCCTCGTCATATCGGGAAAGCGGCGCGGTCGTTATCGAACGCAGTAAAGATGTGACATATTCATTGGAAAGATACCGCTCGCTTAGTTGCTGAGAAGCTTGATCAAGGTTATGCGTCGTTGCCTGGTTTTGGATGCATGCTTCTGGCAGCTCTTTGTTCTCGCTCGTAATAGACGTCGCTGGTGATGAACGGTCTCCATTACTGATCGAAGAACTATCTGACCTAATCCGGGACTGCCTGTCAAATATGTCCGGAAGCACTGGCTCTTCTGGACTATCTTCAACAATCGGAAAAACAGGATTGAACATGGAGGAGGACTCTGGAACGTCTTGAACAAGATTCGTAATATCCAGAACTGCATTTCTTGGATGAGATTGCCGAAGATGCACCTTGCCACCGAATGCGTCAAAGTATGATTGATGCATACGGAAGCTTCGCGGGTCTAGTGCTAGTACACTCCATCCACGTTCTTCATCTCGCAGTATACCCGACAGTGGCGAGCCGTTCGCAAATTGAAGCACCCTGATAGGGCCGAAACTGTGCCAAATGTTCCAAACAAACACTTTGTTCTCGATATCTGTACTAACCATCCAAATTCCAACAGAATCAAGATCACTGTTGAGAAAGGACACTGAAGGAATATTCGTGTAATGCCCTTGAAACAATATTTTGACGTTGCGTGAGCGATGACGATTCCCTCGATATAACTCGTGTAAAGTTTCAAACTCCTGTTCAGACTGAATATGAACCCAGTCCTGCTCAAAGGTTACTGATAATCCCGCCCAGTAACCTGTAGTATCGTCATCGAGTTCGGCATCTGTATCGGCGAGCGCGAATGCAAACACGGTTATTACTCCTGTGTTTGCAGCGACAGCTATCAATCGCGCAAATTTATGGACGGCTAGCCCCCATGCACTCATTTCAACATTCTCACAAAAAAAGGGGTCTATTCGAGGTTGCAGGATAGGAAACTTTTCTCTGCGTGATTTGACGGACTCAATGTATGAAAATATATTCTCAACGTGATAGCCACAAACGTTCCCAGAGTCAGTGGCTAAGAGCAAGATTTCGTCACGGCCGAGGTCGTCAACGAGGATGTTATTGATTCCGTGTGGGCATCGACTGGAGATGTATCCTTTTGCGTTGGGATCCCTCATCACCGGCGTGATGATCATGGCTGGTCTTCTGTCGAGAACTTGTCGTGAACCAGCCGGTTCCCAGACGTAGATTTGATGACTGTATGCTACGAACAGCAAATTGCGTCTTTGGGACAGTGCTGTCTGTGATTGTGTGAGCATTCGAACATCGACTGATATGGTGAAACACATACAAGATTGTTTCTCCATGACAAAGCTTGGGGAGGATTGACTCCATCCCTCCTATCAGCCATTAGTGTGTGGTCGGTGATATGGTGTCGCGCTGAGGGACTCTTACTCTGGAAACTATACAAAAAGAGCGTCAGTGATGGTTCGAAAGCATTCTGCATGGATCCCTCCTACCCTTTGACTCCCCTTCTCTACATTGAGGGGACGAAGACACAAATCATTCCTCGTCTTGCACCCTGGACCATCATCAATCTGAATAAGGTACGGCGTTTTGGGCATGGCTGTATGACTTCTCTTTAGGAGAAGTCAATGACGTATTATTGAGAGTCGGTGAAACGCTTCATATCAATATAAGAGTCGGGTAGTGACCTGAAGAAGTCTCACGATGAATCAAAGATATATTTGCTGAGTCAGTGCAACAGCTAGGTCCGTGTAGATATTGCTCAGCCCATGTATACCTAGGTACATCAATTGAGGTTATGCAAATATTACCCGCACACTTGGTACGTCGCTGCCGACGAACATATCTGAGAACCACGGGCCGAGCAGCGGGATCAGACACAAGGCTGAAAGAGGGGCATTTGACGGGATTGGTAGCAGTTTAGTGGAGAGGAGGATCAAGCCATATTGAAAGCTGATACACAAATGGATGGGTGTTGCTTCAGTCGTTTTCCGCGCCTGACGAGTGGTGGGAGCTGATCGCGGCTTCCTATTGGCGCGCCGCTTCGGCCCAGCACTTGCTCGATAAGATAAGAGCGGCGTTTCTTCTTTCTCTCGTCCAAGTCCAGGTCATTCTCTACTTTGCTCTCCACATCTTGTATCATTATCAAGTCAGGTTGTTATAACACCATGGATTTGGTTGCCGGAGTCCGCAAAGAAGGTAGTCGGTAAGTCTCCTCCTATCAATTCAAACTTTCGACCACATGCCAATTCAGACTACAGCGGCGGCCGCGACTCCTTCAAATGGTCCGACGTCAAAGAATCATCCCACCGCGAAAACTACCTGGGCCACTCCATCATGGCCCCCGTCGGCCGCTGGCAACAAAATCGCGATCTGAATTGGTACGCCAAATCCGGCGATGGCGATTCTGCGGACAAAGCGAAGCGAGAGCGTGAAGAGGAGATTCGGCGCATTAAGGAGGCGGAGCAGGATGCGATGGCGCTTGCGTTGGGGTTACCCGTTGCGCCGCGCGCGTCGAACAATGCGAATATGACCCCGCTGGGTGGAAATGAGGTGCGAAAGGCTGTGCGAGAGTCTACAGAGGGCGAGGGTGATGGTGATGGTGGGCGCGGTATCGGGTTTGGGTCTTATGGGGGCATTGTTGGAAATGATGCTGAGGATGAGATATTAGCACCTGTTGGCATGGAGTCTGGAGCGAAATCGGTGAGACAGGAGAATGAAGGCCGAGATAGAGGACATCGCCCAAGGCGTGATGAATCGCGAGATCCTGGCCGAAGACGAGATCGTGAGCATCGTGATCGTGACCGTGATCGTGCTGGAAGGCGTAGACACGACCGCGACGCAGACAGAGAACATCGCCATCACCACTACCGCGAACATCGCGAAAATAGACGGCATAGATTGCGAACCCACTCCGTATCCAGGTCACCGAGACCGGAGCGTCGGGAAAGAAGACACGGCGAATCAAACCGTCATCGCGATGCTGGTCATTCCAGCCACCATCGCTCAAGTTCTCCGCGACGTGACCGCGATCGTGGTAACCACGAAAGTGGCAGGGATACACACCATGGGTATCATCGTCATTAAGCTCGGTATCTATCCGCTGTCCCCCCCCCCCCCCACCCATTTGTTTGTGTTAAAGCTATGCATGGCGATGGCGTTCCCTTTCGTGCTTGAGATAGTTGGCTGCGGAAGAGCTTACTAATAGTCTTTTGATACTTGAGGTGCATATACTTTTTGACTGATTTTGATTCATTCCATAGATACTTTTCATTGAGTACCGCGATATAGGTGTACCCCAAAAAAACCCCCATTTAAGATAATAAAGTCCAGGTTAAATGGACGCATTCGACAAGTGCAAACTCAAACCCTCAAGGCCATAAGAAGTAAAGCCCATATACATCGACACACAGGAAAAAAACTCATCACAGCTCATCGTGCCCCTTTCCAGAAGGTGGGAGATACGGCATGTTCATGATCTTGACCACCAAACTCGTCCATCCGGTGAAATGCTGGGTACGTTGACCTTTGCCCGTCTCGGGATTGTACTGCTCCCAAGCAAATCCTGTAGCTTTCCATTCTCGGAAGACATTCTCAACCAGGTTCTTGCGAAGGTCGTTGTATATCTCGCTTGCTAGTGCTTTGTGTGGACTTGAAGAGATTGCGATGTCCTAGATACAAACTTGTTAGTATTTTACTTAATGAATTTCGTGAGGGATTCCTACGTGGAGGTTCTTGACGATCATGTAATTCATGTTCAGCCATACTGGACTGCGCCAGTAGTTCTCGTCGGTGCCATAGAATTCATCACTTTTACTCAGACTGCGAATGCCATAGTCACTCCACAATTCGTTCGAGTTGCGAATGAGGTCAAGCGTGGGCTTGAGATGCGGGCTGTCAGGACCCACCATGCCAGTCAAGAAGGGAAAAATCGAGATATAGCCCTTATGACAGACGTGAGCACTTTCCTCGTATTCGTCAATGGTTGCGTCGCACCAGGTTTGAGCCTCCTCATCCCAGTGAAGATCGTCGATGTTGCGAGTGATAGCGTACTCGTAGATGGCGAATTCCTCCGCATCCTCTGCCTCGCCGATAGCGGCTGCTATTTTTCGAAGAGAGCGACTCATCAAACCCATCCAGCTGATCAAATCTGTGTGGAGTTCACCGGGATGAGGAGGCTGGGCACGAGGATAGTCATCGAGACCAGATGTCAGGATATGTCGTACTGTGCGTCCGCGCCAGCGGTAAGCTTCCTTGCTTGAATAAGCTTCTCGGTCATAAGACTTGACATCCCCCCATTGAGTCTTCTTGAACCAGAAATATTGTCTGCGGAGGAGAGGGTAAATAGCATGCAAATACGAATCAGCCAATTCCTTGCTCTCGAGGTGAGCAGATCGAAGGCTGTCTGCAATATCAGCACGATCCAGTTCAAACTTCTCAATGATGCTTTGATTGGCTTGCAATTTGTCGACAAAAGCCTCAAGAACCATAAACAATGTTGGTGGGTTCGCATAATGAGGATACTGGACGGTAAATTCAGGGGGAACTTTGCTCCGAGCCTCAGCTCCGAGAATCTGCTCTCGCGCGATCCAGCCATCTTCATCCATGAGGTTGAACCAACTCCGCACGATATCGAGAGTCAAGTCAAGATCCCAGTCGACGACTGGGATGAGGTGGAAACCTTCGTCCCATAGAAAACCACGAGGAAAGAATGGTCTGGAGGGGATGGAAGTAAACAACTCATGAGGGTCTTCTTCAGTGGGCTGTACTCGCAATCTGGCCTGTGCGGCCTCTTCCCAAAAGCCTTCATTCTCCTCGTCGTATTCAGGGGCCTCGGATCGGTCAACCAGCCCGCTGCCGTAGAAGTACCCGATACCTCCGACCAGGTTGGAGAACATGGACTTTGAAAATTCCGAGTACTCTGGCTTGTCGAATGGTGCCTGAGGGGCAAAGACGTTCTCATATCGGCTCGAGAAAGAAGAAGACATCTCGTCAATCTTCTTGGATAGTGTCTCGGCTGTAATATATTAGTATAGAAGCAAGAAAGCGGGTCTGTCTAACTCACCGGTGACGGGCTCAGGAGCGGAACCCGACTCAAAAAGTATATCGAACTCAAAGGCACCCTCGAAAACGTGCTGCACAAAATGGATGTTACCCGTTCCAGGGTGGTCAGGCACAGTAAAGAGCTGAGCAGGTGGTGGAGGTGTATCAGTTCCGTATTTAGCAATCAAGCCCTCAACTTCGGGCTTCATGGCAGTGAACATCAATGCTGTCGAACGTTATGTCAGATGCGTGTTTATGTATCAATCATGCGGCTGTACTCACCCTTGGCTTGCCACAAGTTCTCCTGCGATGTTTCTACACTAGCAACCAAAGGACGATCCAAGGACTTCTCAGCGCTACTGGGATGATTGAATTCGGGATGCTTGTTGCTTTCGGGGCCAGTAGTAACGCTGATTTTGAAGTCGCCAAGCTCCGGAGTCATTCCCTTGAGCTTCACATCCCCCTTCAAACCCATCTGCTGCTCAACAGCATTATCTACGTGCAAAGAACCAAGACCTTCAAGCGAAGCGTAGAACACCAGTGACGTATATAGATCCTCAGGAGCATCTTCTCGTGGTGTTCCGCTTACACGAGCTGCCCAGCTCCCTCCGTGAAGTCCCCCGGGCACTTTGACGAAATCGATGTTGAGGTCGATCGAGTTGCCGACATCATGGATCGATTGCCGACCACCTTTGCGCACGTCGTATTCGTCCCAGCCGTATCCTCGCATGCCCTCGTTTTGTTCGCAGGTATGCCTAAAATCTTGACCGAGTTAGCTTCATCGAGCAAGTTTACAGGACAGAACAGATAGCTAACGTACTTGCTTGCGCAGTCGCATAGTTATCAACTTTCGCCCACATCAACCCTGCCGTAAGACTCTTCGGTATCCTCGGCCGAACACCAAAATATAAGTTGGGTTTGTAAGGGCCCCATAGCAGCGAGTCATTATTCGCTTTGGCGACCTCGTTGATTAGCACGGAGACATCGTTCGCGGCATAGGCACAGCCTAACACGAACGAGGACGACAGCAGGTAGGAACTGAATTGAAGATGCATTTTTATGTCTGACTAGCAGAGCACCAGTCAAGATAAGAGGCAATGGGTTGTTTGCCTCTTGAATTGATTGCGCTACTGCTTTGTGTAAGTTGTGAGTTGTGAAGTGAAGGTGTATAGATGGCAGATGGAAGGAGCAATGGTGATTGGTCAGTGCGGAGCTTCCACGTAACGTTTTCGCTGTTGCTCCGCATTTCGTCTCGTTGTCTGAGCTTCATCCTCGCTACAAACCAACTCATGAATAGCCGACTGACTACAGTCTATAATATATGCTTCTGTATACTGAAAAAATTCGATCTACATAAATTGCTGCGGATCCAGAGTCGCAATCTTCGCACTCTTCGCGCCACCCTCAAAAACAAACTCACTAATCAGCTTGCCAGTCCCGGGAGCATTCTGAATACCCCAACACGTATGTCCAGTCGCAACATACAATCCTTTCGTTCTCGAACACCCAATCAACGGCCCACCACCACCGCGCGCGTCGACATTTGGCAAGTAACAGGCTTGCTGCTTCACGATTTCGCCCTGCCTAAGCTCATCCGAGATACTGCCCACAGAATCGATGATGTCTTGACACCTTTTGGGATCGACTTCGACGTCCGCTGATGTCTCTGGTAATGGGACGACGTGATCACCATCGCCGCACGCATAGACCGTGGCATCCGGACGTGCGTATATTTCTGGTGTCTCAACTGTTGACCTCTTCGGATTGTTTTTGGAGGGTAACTCGATGTTCGTGAACAGGGTGTACGCAGACACAGGTCTCGTCGGTCTAATGACTACACTATGCGCTCGTGTTGCAGATATAGGCGCCGAAGGGAGGACTCGTTTCGTCCACGGGCCCGCCGAAACGATGACATCTGTTGCCGGCATAGTGTGCGATTCACCTGATGCTTTATCCGTATAGCTGACGGATTGAACACCGCCAGCATCTTCGTTGACTTTGATGACGGTGCCTAGAACGATCTTGACTCCTTTCTCCTCGGCAAGCTTGGCGATTGACGTTGTGAATTGATAAGGATGCACCTGCGCCGTTTCACCAGGTCCGCTCATACTTTCATAGCCGCGAATGCCATCCGAGACCAACCAATCTAAATCTGTAGGTATACCGGCTGCTCTCAATTTTCTATTTGCAGCTGCATCGCGCTTCTGCAACGACACCGAGCCAGCGTCATCCTTCTTGTCAGCATTCCGACCCTCGACAATCAACTGACCACAGTTGACCTCTCGATAACCCCACCTATCCCTTCCATTATGCTCCTTGGCGAGCTCGGCGTGTAACTTGTAGCTCAGTGGAACGATAGAGCTTGGATAAGCCCATAGAGCGAGGAGACCGCCGGCTTTACCAGATGCGCCGCCTGCGATTTCGGAGGCCTCAAGGAGAGTGATTTTGTGTAGGGATGAGTCGTAGGAGGGATGTCTTGTAAGGTAGTATGCTGAGCAAGATCCGATAATGCCGCCTCCTGTGGTCAAAGGTCATTAGATTCGTTCTTGGCTGTTGCGCAATTGCGACTGAAATGTATGCGGGGTAACGAAGCTGTACTATCCGACCAGACGTACCTATAATAACGATGTTTCTTTTTTCGTCGGACGCCATTGTGCTTCGAGAATTGAAGTCGATGACCGTCTGATTAGAGAAGCCAAGTTGATGGGTTGTCGTGGGATGAGCGCAGTTTGGATAAATATATTTGGCGCAAACCTGTTAGAAATAGTGAGGGGATTGATATACGTCACTGGGGATGTGGCAAGATATGCAACATGGAATTTGAGACTGTTCCTGACAATAAATCATGAATCATAAATGACTTAGAGACAGAGTTTTCTACAGGTATGCAGAACTCATTTCTACAAAAATCCATTTCTAGCCTCGAAAAGCCAACGTTCATGTGTCAATAGTAATATAGGTGGGGAAGAAGTGAAAAGAAAAAGGGAAACAAAATTTCCCTACAACTCCGAGATATGCCATAATAAGAAAATCTTGTAAGATATGCTACAGTTGCTGAGTTAGGCCAGATAAAGTGCGCTTCTCTCGAAATGTGATCATCTGCCGGGACTGAGAGGTCTGTTGAATCCACCAACACGGTTCATGTACTGTCGGTATTCTGTCTTCTTCTCCTTCCGTACCCCATATATGTCGTTCCCTGGTACTTTGGTGTTCTTCGTGCTTCTGAATCTTGTGAAGCCAACGGCTTTTCGCATCATGGCTTCAATATCATCCGTATCTTCAATGTCGCTCATCATGTCGGCGTCTTCGACTTCCTCGTCCTTGATACCCTTTTTCGAAGCGCCGTTAATGTGGCGCTGGTCGGGTCGTGGCCTGCCATCTCGTTTGCCGTCTCTATAATCTGTTTTGGAGTCGCGAGCTGGGAAATCACGAGAAAGGGCACCGTTGCGGGGTGATCTGGATCGGTCAGGCCTTCCGAATTTTGCAGCGCCTGTCGGATTCACCATTAGCATTAACCCCTTAAACAGAAGTCGCTTGTTCCCACAGTACATACCACGTCTACTATTGTATCGATCTCTGCTCGTGCTCCGATCACGATCCCTCACGCCCCGTCCATCCTTGTACGAATCACGTTTCCCGCCATCCCTATCCCGATCCCGTTCTCGTTCGCGCGTCCGCTCATAGCTGTCGCGAGACCAGCTTCTATCTCTTTTCCGTGGATAACGATCACGCGAGCGAGACCGATAGCGGCGGTTGTCCTTTGTGCTTGTACGTGGATCTTCTGGTCTGGAGCTTCCATGGCGCGAAGGTCGGGCTGAGTCTGCTTCAATTTCCGGTGTGTGTGAGGGCCGCGACCGTCTGTCGTTTGTATCCCACATCGCTGAGCTGTCGGTACGACGGGCACGTTTGGTAGGTGGCTCGGCCATTACTGGTCAGGTTGTTTGAAGTGACCCAAAGCCACCACACCACGGCCGACTCCTGAACCAGGGTTGTTGTTGCTGAATGATCGATTTATACCAAGAAAGCCGGCTTGTTCCTTGCTTCAACCTGCTATTATCGTTGCTGCTCGTGCTAGAGATTGTCCCTATGTCTCGTAGCGGTCTATCAAAAATTCGGAACATCTAGACTGCTACCTAAGTTGAGTTAGTTTGGTTTGCCGCGACATGTACGGTATCCTGAATGAGCCAAAAATGCAATAGCTTGGTCCTCGGATTCCTGCCTTATATGTAAGGCACCCAGGCACCCAGTCTAACCTGACTCCACGTCAAATTCGAAAGAGAGGCCCACACGCCGCACGGAAGCAACTCCGTAGTCAAACTTGGCACGGGGCAGCGATTAACCCACTTGGGCTCAAGCTGGACGACTCCCACGCCAAACCTCATCCTGCTGGCTTGCGTATGGCATATGCGTAGTCTCGTTCTCGCACAGCCTACCTTAACTACGACCGTACGACATCGATGACATCATGTCCAAACGTGGTGTTGCTCCCCCTCCGTCCCAGACACCGACCGGGCAAATCTGCCATGATCCAGAGACTGCAGTTGCATGCACTCGACTGATCTAAAATAGGCAACTTGACATGCTGCCAGGCTGCCACAGCCCCTTTTTAAGCCGTTCAGTTTTGGCATTTTGCAGTATCTGACTCCGTGGCCGTGCTTCGTATCACACCAAAGTTAGACCACGTACGCAAACCTTTAACAGCCCCATTAAGCCCCATTAAGTACCTGATAGCGTTAGTGGCCCGTGACTAAGCGAGGCTAGGGGCTCTACTGATCTGAGGTCCGGCCAATCAGCAGGCTGGGATCTACCCACCTGCTCGTCCAGCTTGGTCGGCCTGAGATTTCAGGAGCAACTTCAGCAAACCAGGGGAACACTTGCCCTCCGTACTTGCCCCGAGTGTCTCAGTGGCTCAAACGAGTCCAAACGGGCTGACCAACCTTGGAAGGCTTGGGTGCTTACGTACGACTTTGCCTGCACTGCGCAGGGACCGTGATTCCTTCCTTCCATCCATAGTCCAGTGGACACTTTCCATACTTTCCATACTGCCCATACTTTCGTTGACTCCACGCTGATCCAACAGCCAGCAATTGACTGCTATTGTCGATGGTTGGTTGGCTGCCCACTCACTACACTGCCCACCTCCTCGATACCCCCAACTCAATCCATCCATTCATTCATTCATTCATGCTAACGTCTGCTTCTGCTTCTGCTTCTGCTTCTTCTACATCATGTTCGCTGGCTAGTGTTTTCTTTTGTTCTTCCTCATTCGAACACTGCCGCACCCGAGAGCCTTTCCACGAATACCCCAATTCAGTATACCAACTCCATATAATTCAGTCTGCTCATCACGGCGTCCCATCCGTTTTTCCACCCCTGGGCCTACGGTGCCTCTGATCCGATCTTCTTGCTCGATCTGTTCGCTTGAAAGAGAGAGAGAGAGGGAGGGAGGAAACATCAATTGGCAGCGCAATGGGAGTCTTTGGCACGTTCAGACGTCGCTGGCAACGTCTCGCCGTTGCTTCGGTCGTTTTTTGTATAATTGCTTTCTCAGTTTTGTCCCACCGAGGGGAACAATTTTTCACACCACAACAATACTCTGAGGCACAACCGGAGTTCTCGAGCGATACTCCTTTAGTATCGAAGCATATAAACAGTTCGACTGTCAGGGGTGGAGGTACGTTTTCTAGAGGTGTTGGTGTGGACGCATGCTGACGTTCATTTTTCAAGCTTTTTGGATCCCCCCCGAATGGCTCTCACCTTCGACACCCAGACCAACCACGATGATTGAAGCGGCGCGCCTTGTATCCCAATTGACGAACCTCAGCAATACTACTCACCTAATAGAAAACACCGAGATACCCCTGGTTGCTCACCAGACGTGGAAGAACACTCATGTCGACACCTGGCCGGACCTGATCCGCGACAGTGTCGAAAGATGGATGGAGACAGTGATGGAAACCCCGATGGCGTATTTCTTATGGAACGATGAGGGAATCATGGAGTTTTTGGAAGAATACGAGCCCGAGTTTATCGATCATTTCAGTGCGCTGCCGCGAATGGTTGAGAAATCTGATATCTTTCGAGTTATGGTGTGCAAGTACATTGGCGGTGTTGTAAGTTCCATGACTCTTGATTTCTTCTAGTACATACTAATGATTTATAGTATGGAGATGTCGACACTCGTCCTCTACGGTCGCCGGCGACCTGGATTGAGAAGGCTGATTTGGCACCGTGGCGCGACAACGAAACAGATATCCTGTACAATTCGACCAAACCAGTCAGAGCGATTTTCGGCATAGAAGCCGACTGTCCTACAGATACTGATACCTACTGGCGAATGGGCTATACCAATCCCGTGCAATTGACCCAATGGGCACTAGCGTCTGCCCCTGGCCACCCTGCATTGACGTGGTTCATTCAGAAAATATACGGCATATTAGACGAGGTTGCAAGTCACCACGAAGGCAATTTGACGACTCCGGAAGCTTACGAAGAGCTGGATTATCTGGAGCCGTTGCTGTTTACTGGACCTGATGCTATTACAGTATCAATGCGCAGTTGGCTTGAAGACCGCATTGGACTGCGATGGAATGCGCTGACCGGTCTTCACGACAATGGCAAAAGCAAGTTGGCAGATGATATTATGATTCTGCCCATTACCGGCTTTAGGTATGTCCCCCTCTTGTATTGTTTCATTAGCACGACACCTGCTAATACTTACAGCCCCGGACGCGGTGTATACGGTAACATGGGCTCGAAACCAGTCACGCATCACGACGCACGTCTCCAACATCTTGCCCAGGGTTCCTGGAAAGGATTCGACCTTCGCGTCGAATTTGGCAAAGTATGCCGAACCTTTTTCGGTATGTGTCGAGACTGGCCCAAGTCATGAGAACATCATCGAAACAAACCAAAAATCGAAAGTACATGCATAGCCGAATTGGCTGGGAGTAATAGAAAACGGTGGAACTTCGTTACACATATTTATATCTTCGGGATTGTCATTGTTCTTGGGAGTTGTCGCATTCAAACCGCAGTTGAGCATTTTCTTTTTACTGCCGATGTATTTTATACCCTTGTGCACATAGCATAGATACTTTTGTTTAATTTGTTCGTTATAGTCGCGGCTGAATACGAGTTGATGTCTCGGGTCGATTGAGTGATTGAGTACTTTACATCCTCCTCAAATCATTGAACCACATATATCGGCTCAGACTAGCATACAGCGCCCTGTCCCAGGTATACGCGGATGCATGTTTTACCAGCGCCGTCCTGGCTTTGGTGTGTCCACTCCAATCAGTAACTATCAACGCCTTATCCCCAAAGATATCCCCATTCGTCGGCGGCGGAACAGCTCCTTTACTATCAAGGGAGGTGTGATACCCCTCCGGCACCGGCCAGATCATGGCCTCCAAAATCCTAAGCCCATACGACAGCGACGTCGTCACCAGATCCAGCAGCGACGTATAGCGTCTCAGCACGGAAGTCGTCTGTAGCGCGTACGCGGTCGGATTGTGGTGCTCGTGTAAAGTCACGTATCGCTGCACAGCTTTGTGCACTGCTCTGTGGTTAGCATCATCAAACGCGGCGTCGTCGAAGGTTACGATGAGATCGATTTCCCATTTTGAGATGTGGCGTTCGAGGATGCGCTGGATTATTGATTCGTCCCATTTGTTGGCCGAGGAGGTACTCGTGCTGGTGGTGGATTGGAAATCTTTATTTTGAAGGATGAGGCAGTTTTTCGAGGGGATGGAGTATTCGGTGCAGGAGGTTTTTGTTTCGAGATTCTGATTTTTTACTAGGGCAATGTCAGATAATTGATGGAGAGGATATAGGGGAGGACGGACCGCCAGAGGATAACACGAGTATGTATCGATTCACATTCTTCCTTCCCAGACTCTGTAGAATACTCGGTCCAAAGTACAAAGCGCCGTCATCTGGATGCGCGGTGATGAATAACACGTTCTGCGCATTTCGGATTGCGTGGGGCACCAAGCGAGGATCGTTGGCGAGAATGTTTCCAAGCAGTAGATAGAGCGTTATGGGAAATAGAAGCGAGACGAATAGAAAACATGAGATAATGGACAAGCGCCGTCTGGCGGCTCGACGGGTAAAGTGTGTCGCTGCTGCGAGGAAGGATTTGTATGCAGCCATTCTGTTGCGAATGAGATGTGATGCTTAGCTCGGGGGAAACTATATTCGAATCAGGGCCATGCGAAAATCCCGAACGACTTGATGATGGCTTACGAATTTGAGATTGGTGTATCATCCTCGTCCGAAGTTGCGACTCGGCACATATATAGTACCTGCATGATCACGTCCAGGGCATCCATAATGACAATGCCGCTTGCAGAAGTACTGCGCTAAGTGTCAGAGCTTGAAAAGCAAGTATCGCTCTATCCTATAGGCTGCTGAGTTCCATCTGAGGCTGACTGTGCTGGCTGAAGTATGCAAGGGACGAACTCGACGAATCCGTCCATGTCACGAATTGAAATTAGTACCCCTGGTTCCAGATGTGATCTGTTCCAACAGTATGATCTCTCTTTGTCATAGATACTGTATCTCCAAGTCGTGCACGTCTTCAGCCAATCCGAGAAGACCATACCAGGTACTCATTATCCACAGTGTTTCCAACCGATGAACTGTTTTCTTCATCTGATCGCAAAGCCGTAGATGATGATAGCTGCCCCACGCGATCCACTCAGCAATATCTCTTTGAGCCTAGCGTCCCCGTAGAAGCTTCCAAAGGACCAAAGCAGAAAAACGTCGGAGCTATCGATAATCCCCCGCTATACTTTCCTAGCATCAAAAATTTGACATAGCCAGAACGACAGAGTGAACAGAAACGAGGAAAAGTCACCATGTCGTCAACCGGCAACCTCTCGCACAGGCGCACACATAATCTGCTATTAATTTCGAAACTGCTCAGTCTGCGCGACACGGCGTCTCCGCTGACCTTGGTGCTGGACTCGCTGGAACAGTCTGCAAAGTCGTTGTCCAAGGAATATATACGACGAGCGCAGGTGGCTACCCTTTGCGAACTAGCCAAGTGCATGATACTGATTTAGTGTGTATATAGATTTCAAAAGTCCACGTCACATTCATCGCCTTTGAGACACTCAAAAGGCCCAATGGCGTTGACTCTTTCATTCTTGCATCGCGCAAAAAGCCCGCTGATGTGGCCAAGGAGGTTGCGGCGGGATACACCAATTCTGCACATAAACGTGAGCTATATACGACTCTACGGCTGATGAATGAGATGACCAATTGATATAGGACGATTGATCATTGTCGACGCTATAAATCCCCTTCTTAGCAAACCGGGTGTTCACCTTCCATCCTATCTCGGGTCACTCATCACGCCGGTCAATGCTGTGCCTGGAACAATACCCATCCAGACTTCATTGGTAGTAACATATCATCGCGACGTGATCTCCGCAAAATCTCACCAAAACTATGCGCCGACCGATATATCCATGCTCAGCTACCTCTCCACAACAATAATCACACTCCACTCCCTCTCGCACATTCTTGCACAAAAAGCAGCTCATGACCGAAGCTTTGCAGCCCCCACTTTCGGCCTCGAAGAACAACAAGACGGAGTCTTAATCGGCAGAATAGACCACTCCAAGGGCCAGCAACACGTCGAGGGAATCGTGATCGAAATGGAGCATCGACGGAAGAGCGGACGCGGAGTTGTGGAGTGGTTCTTTTTACCGCCGGCAAGTCGTTATGCGGCGCAGGAGCTTAAAGAGGTTGTTACTTTGCTCGAGGATCATCCGCTGTATCGAAGGCCAGAGGAGGATATGGATGCCGCAGAGCAGGATGAGCCGGGGTCGACATTTGAATTGAAGCTTACAGAACGACAGCGCCGGGATAGAGAGGGTGTTGTCTTACCGTATTTTGACGCTCAAAGTGGTGATGGTCCGGGCGAAGGTGGACGGATTCTGTATGATATGGGAGAGGAAGATGACTTTGATGAGGAAGAGGATGAGATTTGAGCGAAAGCAGGCCCTTGGTCACTATTAATACAGATTGGTGGCTACGATATGGCGAAGACTGACGCATCGACCATCGACCGCTATGCATACAAATCATCAAAGTCGTATGTCCACACGAAAGGGTTATCAAGACGTGGCTATGTCACGGGTATCAAAAGAATCGCCACCAGATGAAAAAGAGCATAATGAATCCAACGCCCGCAAACGGACCATACTGGGAAATGTCAATTCGATGCCACGTACGCTGTTCGACAATGTTCGAGGGATCCTACCTGCTTCATCAACAACTCCCAATTGATACGAACAGCCGCTTTGCGATATTTCATACTGTCCTCTCTCAACCGTCCCGACATCTCACCCATGCGCTCAAGACTGTCGCCTCGGTATAGCAAATCCTCAATATTCTTCGTCATGACTTTGGTCACATCACGAAGCTCGTCGTTGAGTTTATCAAGATTCGCAGCAGCGCGACTATTTTGGTAGGTTCCCTTTGTTCGTTGGATGAAGGTATCAAACTCGACAAAGGCATATGGCCGCAAATTGGGCGAATTGTATTGCTGTGACGAATACGTGGTTGTGAATTCGGTGGCTATATCGGCGAGATATGTAAACGCGAGTTTGCGGGGGTAAGATTTGTCGCAGATGCAGAGGAAGCAAACGTCATCTTTGATGAGGTAGCTGCAAGAGTACTGTTAGTTGCAATTGGAGTTGAGTGCGACTGTCGAGGAGACTGACTGGAGTGTATATTGTCCAGACTCAATACTGGCTTCTGGCGCGGAGTTGCGACTAAGGCGTCTGAAGATCATCTTTGATTGAGACTTGACTTGCGCTAAATCATTTTCGGCCTGTGAAACACAGCTGAACGTAAGCAATAGGTTGAATGAAAGCTTTCTTTGTACGAATTAGCACAACGGGGCCCTCCGTAAGCGAACGAACCTGCTCATCGTCCACAGAAGCTGCCAACATGAGGCCTGCTTCAAGTCAGTCGTTCTTCTTCATTCCTCAATAGCTTGAAGACGATGTCACCATCTAGCCTGGCAATCTGAGTTGACTTGACCATATCGCTGCAATATTCCTTGCTCTCTTGACGATCGTTTGCAAATAAGTCTTTCTGAGATATCACCGACTGTTGATAGGCAAATAAACAAAATAGGTTGTGGAGATACAACTTCCAGCAGACGGGAGCTCCTGCCAAATGCCACCTAAACGTAAGGCGGTGAAAGAGGCGGACGTCAGTCAGAGCGATGATCCGTCGACAACCCGGAACAGCGCCAGGTGCGTCCCTAAGTACATCTTTCCTTCTGGAGCTCCGGAATATTCTGTGCCGTCACTCAGAATGACTTTTGACTTTATTTGATTGACAAGGAGCTCCTATATAGAATCCGCAACAAGCAGTCACAAGCTGCCGCAAAGCCAATTAGTGATGCCGGCCATCTCGAAACAAGAGCCATGTCATCAGCGCCCAAGCGGAATGCGGCGAGGAAAAGAGGTCCTTGGGGGGAAGACTATCTCATGACGAGCACAAAATCAGTTTTGGGCCATGCAGATCTAGTGGTATGCGTTTTGTCTCTTTTTCCTCTTGCCTCTTTTCCCTCTTGCAATAATAATGCGCTAAGCTAATAAGTCCTTGTTTACAGCGGCTATTTTCAAATCCCAAGGCATGGGAATGTCTAGAGGAAGATGAAAAACGAGAGCTTTTATCTTTGTTGCCGGCGCATATCCATCCAAACCCCGATCCAGACCCAGATGATCCTGAGGCAAAGATCCCACCCTTGCCCGAAAACTTCCTGCGATACGAGAACAACTGGCGCTTGGCACTCCGCGATTTCCAGTCCGATCTCCAGTCTGGCCGATATAGACCGGAGTGGCAGCGCCAAGCCAAACAGGCCGTCCAGGAACGAGCGCAAGGCAAATTCGATGACTTCAAGGAGCAGGAATTCGAGCAGTTTTGGGGCCAGAAGCAGAAGATTAATCATGGGTTGATTGCAGGGGAGAGCTCGAAAGTCAAGTTGGAGACGTTGATTGCGCATGACGTTGTGAGGGTTGGAGATGTTTGGAAGTATTGCCGTGTGTTTGGAGGCAAAAAGGCGCAGGTTGTTGTGGAAAAGGAGGTTAAGATCACGGCTATTGACGGTGCGAAGCTGAGCTTTCTGATGCCGACTGGACAGAGGATCTTCCTGGGTGCTGTTGGTGAATCGAAGACCGAAGATGGAAAGGTCGAGAATGCGGACGTCAAGACTGAAGACGAGAAAATGGAAGTCGAAGGAATCGAAGAGAGCGTCGGAGACTGGAACTTCGAAAAGGGGGATGCTAAACATGAGGTCAAGGACGACAGGCATTTGGATTTCGCCCCAATACTAGCTTCCCGACTAGGCGAAAAAATACCATTACAGGCTGTCGAGCAGCCCTTACAGGACGAGTCTAGCACGCAATATAATCTCAAGGGAATCCTTGACTATGCCTTCACATCAACGGAGATCAAGACTGATGCAGGAAATGATGAATCCGAACGCAGAGTAGCGATAACAGTGGCACCACAGGGCCCAGGCGCAAGTACTGGGGGACGTCCCAAGAGAGGACGTCCTGCGAAACGCAAATCTCCTCACGAGGAAGCTAAGGTCCCTGAACTTGAAGTCAATGGAGCTGCGAAGCTCGAAACTGCAGAAGCTTCTACGGAAACCGTCGAAGCTGCAAATTTCACCGAGCATGGCGTCAATGTTGTCGCCGTCCTAGAACCAGCATCTGAGCAGGAACACACAGTTGCTGACCCTTTAGAGCAATCCACAGTTCCCATGAAGATGAACCTCGCTGTGAATATGCTATACCCTAAAGACGAGCCCGAATCAACACAGAACAGTGCTACCACACCTCTGGAAATAGAGATCCACAACATCGCGGGACCCAACGCCCTCACAAAGAAGATTCTCGAGACCGACGGTCGCGTCAAATATCCTCCCAATGGGAATGCTTGGAAGGAGGTTCGCTGCTACAGGAACAATCAGGATATGGGCAGCCTCTGGGAGGTCAGGCAGGCTTGGTACGTCAAGTATCAGCAGAAATGAGCATATGCTAGACGAACACTTGAAATAGTGTGAAGATCAAAATCGTTAGGGGCTTGAATAATTTTTTCCGACGGCGTTGTGGATTCAGTACGGAGTTTAGCTTGATACCAGATTCTGGCGTTTTGATTTATTTCTTTGATTTTTCTTGCGGTAAAGTATCGATAGACCATCGACATCGAATTTTCACATGATATCGCCATTAAACTCCTCCTCAACCGTACTTTCATGAATATTAACCGAGTAACTCGACTGCACAAAATCTTCCAATTCCTCACTGACGGTTTTCAGTTTCTCCTTGACCGCAGCCACCCCTTCCTGTCCGATGATGTGTCGTGAAGGCGGATTCTCATGCCCTCCTATAGCCGTTATAGCGTGCACAGTCTCTAGCGTCAGAGCTTCGAGATGCGCGGCACTAAATGGGGCATACATGGTTACCACGTCGTGTAATGATGAAAATGGGCCTGTTTTGGTTTCTGGCCTGTTAGAGTTGGGGGTCGTTATTTCGCTGCTGTCGTTGTTGTTGATGAGGGTTTCTGCTGCTTGTGGTAATCGCGACACGAGACCGTCTAGTATATTTCGAAATAAAGGTGCGTTGTTCTCGGATGCAGAGTATGCGGGCAGAATGGGCGGGGTGCTGCTGATGATGTTTGTGAGAATACAGATTTCCATGCTGCATTGAAGGATGGAGACTTTGATGTTGAAGGGGGCTACTTCGTAGGCGATGCTCTGTTGCTCTTAGTTGCTAAGTTTGGTGAGTCTGGGAGGGAGAATGTACATCGCAGAATCCTTCTAGGGCCCATTCGGATGCGCAGTATACGCCTAGTCCAGGGGTGCCGAGATGGGCCGCTTGTTACAGTCAGCATCATGCGCTCGTTCGAATGTAGATTGTCTTACTGATCCCCGTCAAGACAAGGAAATGCCCGCTTCTCTGCGACCGCATCTGCGGAAGGGCAGACTTGATAACATTCACAGGCCCAAAGTAATTAGTCTCAAATTGGTCACGGACAAGACTCAATGTCCGCGAGGAAGCGGCCAGTTCTTCGACGGAGCCGACGACTGCTTGACTGGTGCAACAGAGGACAATGTCTAGTCTGCCGAAGAGATTGACGGCTTCGGCGACGGCGGCTTGACATTCGCCCATCTTTCTGTACATGAATTAGCAAACCAACTCTCAGGGTCTACGGTGTAGAGAAATACCTGATATCAAGAAGAAATGTGCGAAACCGATCTTTCCAGCCATGTTCCTCGTTCCTTTCGACCTCTGCGAGAAAATCCTCGAAATAAGTGCGACGGTTCTCATCTCGAACGATGTTCGAGGGCACCACTCCACTCACCACACAGTCGCCGTGAGCAAGCACCTGGCGAGCCACGTTCAGGCCGATAGGGTTGTCGCCTGAGGAGATGAGCCACACTCGACGGTCACTGTGTGGAGGGAATCGCAGCTGAGGAGTGTTAGTAGTCTCGGTCATGACTCATCAGGACAACCGGGCTGTCCAGAGCCCAATGCCTTGCGTGTTGCTTCAACTAGTTAGTTCTGCTTCATTGGTCACCAAACACAGAAAGTCAAGAGATGTCAAAGAGATCTAATGACCGAACCCGCATCCAGTTCGGCCTGAGAACTAAGGTGTTAACCCTAACGTGGGGTATGCAGGAAACGGCAGCTCGGCCAATCGGACAGTCTCCCTCCAAAGCATGTCCGATGGCGCCTTCTCTTAGCTCTTCGTCGGCTGGAAATCTTTCCTCCTTTTCATCACCCTCCCTTTCTTTGCTATCCGTCCATCAGCAGACACAGTAGCAAAGATGCCGGAACAGAGGCAGCAGCAGCAGGAGGAGGGAGAGGGTGGCGTAAGCACTCAATTGAGCGCCGTCATTAGTAGAGGACAGATATGGCTGACATGTAGCAGTTCAACTTCCGGACCATCATCCAGGCTATCGCCATCTTCGCCCTCGTCCAATTTGCTATGGGCCAGTTCTTTGGCGGAAACAAGAGTCAAGCTCAAGGCGGTACGTCGACCGGTCCGGCCGGCCAGATCCCGGCTTATATCGACCGTCCTGCTCGCAATGAGGTCCAAAGTTGGAACGCTATCCCCACCAGCGTTGCGCCAATGTGGCCGTCTAATAGTTCCTTGGATATCAGCATTTACGTCTCGTCGTCTGTTCGTCTGCCTGCGCTGTCGACGGTTCCCCAGGAGTCCCTTGTGATGGAAGAAAAGGCATTCAATATGGCAAACTGGAGTGAAAGTCGCGAAATTGATACTACATTCAAGGTTCCTAAGGAAGTACAGCAGAATGGAACTCTCTGGGCCCATTTCTACGTCGCTTTGAGCGGCCATCAGCTCGATCCAGCTGCCAAGGACTACAGTCCCGAGAGCGCTGTTCATTTTCTTCGTCCTTTGAACCAGTATTTACCCAAGAAGAAGGTTGCTAAGCGCAAGAATCTGCTAGCAAGCTCCGAGGACGCCGCATATGAGGAGGAGGATACTACACCAAAGTACTCAATCTCCTCTTATTACCACCCCAACTTCACCGTCTCAGTCGTTCCCGACTTTGGTGTCGCAAATTACCAGCAAATGCATCCCGCCGTCCGACAATACGTCCACTTGGAGAGCACTGGTGCGCGTGACATTACAGGCCAGAATACTTGGTACTATCCTGTCTTGTATTTGAACACCTTCTGGCAACTCAGATCACACATGACCGAACTCAATTCTACCGTCGAGACTCTACCTCTCCGTATTGTTTTGAACAATTTGAGCAACTGGAAATTCAACATCCTGGCCAGTATGGATGAAGGCGCCAAACAGAATGCTCGCAACGCAGCTAGTGGACAACCTGTTCCTGGCGGTGGCGACGGAAGTGAATTTGAGATGATCAAGGAGGTTCTTTTGGACACGAACATTTATCTTCTCGGTACCACCGCTATTGTCAGCGTTTTGCACATGATTTTCGAAACTCTTGCTTTCAAGAACGACATTGTAAGTCCTTCTGCCTTTCAGTACGATGTTCATTGTCTAACACCATATAGGCTCATTGGCGGAAGAAGAAAGACAACATTGGTACCTCGGTTCGTACCATCATTGCCAATATCTTCATGCAACTAGTCATTTTTCTTTACCTCATCGACAACAACGAAAATACGTCCTGGATGGTTCTTGCCAGTCAAGGATTTGGGATTGTTCTTGAGGCCTGGAAAGTTACAAAAACGGTGGATGTTCGCCTCCGCCCTCCTCCGCAGAACTCATTCTGGTCTTTCCTACCCTATGTTGTCTCTTTTGAAGACAAGCATAAACTTAGCGAGACCGAAAAGAAGACCCAGGAATACGACGAGATTGCCTTTAAATATCTTTACATTGTGGCCATGCCATTGTTGGGTGCATACGCTGTCTACAGCTTGATGTACGAGACTCATAAATCTTGGTACTCTTTCATTATTGAGACCCTCGTTGGCAGTGTCTACGCATATGGTTTTCTCATGATGGTGCCAAGTCTATACATTAATTACCGGCTGAAGGTGAGTTTTGTTATTATTACCTATTGGTTCCTCTTGCTAACATTCCTAGTCTGTGGCTCACATGCCCGGGAGAGCATTGATGTACAAGTTCCTCAACACTTTCATCGATGATCTGTTTGCTTTCACCGTCAAGATGCCATGGCTTTATCGCATTGGAACACTTCGGGACGATGTCATCTTCTTTGTTTGGGTTTACCAAGCTTGGAAGTACAAGGTTGACTACAAGCGTGTCAACGAATTCGGCCAGGGAGGTGAATCGGACGAGGAGGTTGAAGAAGAGGTAGTCTCCGACACAGCCAAGCAGGTCGAGGCGGACAAGGCGGCCAAGTCTACCGGTGCCGCTCAGGCTGCTGATGCTTCGACACGTCGGCGCAAGTAGGCTCAATCACTTACCTTGACTAATTTGCATTATGTGTGGGTGTGAAAGGGGCAGTGCAGTTCTATCACTATATAGGTTATGTCCATTTCGAACCATGGATTGTTCTCACTGAACATGAAGATGAATTATGTGGAATATAGAAATATTGGATTAACTCATACTATTTCTACAAGTAGAAGATCTAGACAGATATCAAGAACATGTAGGGCTAGTGTCAATAGCTAATGGATGCAGCGCTCTGATTGGTCAGACGGGAGCCAAATAAAGACGCGTCGAGCATTTCAGAAAATGAACAGCATCAACGTCAGCGAACATTGTAAAGACGGCCGGACCTAAGAGGTATATGAGAAGGAGTAATCAACGCACTCTGTATATGACACGTTTGCGAGGTCGGTGAAGGATGCACATCTCATAAAACGAAGCACGACTCGACCGCAGCAAGATTGCTAGATGAAGGATGTCTTCCCCGATCGCTAGTTCAGGTGAGTATCAATCCTTTCCTTGATAGCAACTAGCATCTTACTTACTTGTCTCAAGATGTTAGCGTGCAAGTTGAAGATTTCCAAGCACAGCTCAGAAGACTGCATAATAATGTGGATCATCTCGAAGCCGGTATGGTGCCCTCCTCCACAACTCTTGTGCCCTTGCTAAGATGCCAAATCAGTTGCTTCCCTACCAGCAAAGCAGAGATCTACAAGCGTCAGAGAAATAGCTGGGGAAATAGCATCTGATGCATATAACATTGGCATTCCAACCGGTATCATGGAACAGCTAGTCGACATTCTCACAAAACCAAACCATCTAGATCAGATGACAATCACGACCTTGATCAAGAACCTGTACCCCCAGGAACGGGTTCCCCCGTCTATTGTAACGAAAATAGTCTGCAGCCTAGGACCAAACAAACTCAAACCCTCCTCTGCAACACAAATTCTTCTCCTACAATGGCTTCTACTCATTTACGAAGTGCTGGAAGAGCCTGCCATTCTGACAAGGCTATATTCAGTCTTGTTCAATATGCTGGACATGATCAGCCTCCGTCGACCGCTATGCCACATCTTATCTTTGATCACACGTCGTTCGCACGTAAAGCCCTTCAGAGTCCAGGCTGTTATGGAACTCCTTCGCAACGCCGGTGATGATGAGAAAGAGCTCATGGGCCTATTACGCGTCTTCAAGAACTACTACCCGGACATAATTATCGGAGACCTAGGACGCTCGAAATTTTTCTTCAAACATCTAGATCCAGAATGGATGGCGAAACTGAAGCAGCTACAAGAACGGAGTTTGGAGCGAATCCAATTCGGTAAAAGGCACAATGCCTTTCAGATCGTCAGGCGCGACTCATCATCGAAGCGCAGAAAGATCGCTGGAATCATTCCGGATGTGCAGACTTCGCGAGTAAAAGCGAGCCATACATCCCTTGAGGAGTTGAGGGATGTGAATGGCTTCGTGGAGCGATTGGAAAAGATTGAGTTGCCTAACCAGGTTGTATCGGTGTTGGAGAATCGAATGGCGCATAAGTACATGTCGCTTGTGGGACCCGAGGCTGCTATATATCGCTTGGATGATTGGTTGCACGCGTTTCTGAGTGATGAGGTTGACATGGCAAAGTTGCCGGATTCTGCGGATTCCGAGACTCTTCGATATGTCCTAAGGGCTGTTTGTAATTACGTCCAATCGACAAAGGTAGGTCAAGTCAAGCTGCACCTTCGAACATCGTTGCACTAACAAGACATAGGAAGTGCCCGGTGCCGTGCAATCATTCCTCGATAATTATCTTCAAGACTGGAACGGACAGGACTATCGGGAGGAGATTCTAAATATTCTGAAATTCTTACCCCGAGGCTCATATGATGATCTTCGAGATCGATACCTGGAACGACTGGATACCACCATTTTAGATCACACTGCATCATCGCGAACGGGCCTCCTTGACTTTTATGCAAACCTAATTCGACAATGGGGAATAAGTCTACGGTCAGCTAGTTCCTCGTTTACTAGTGGAGGCTTCAAACCATTGGTATCTCTCATCACGCATGTAGAGCTTCTTCTACTGTCGCTCATGGAGACACCATCTACAGCAGATGACAAAGACACAGGCGACTCTAGACCTGTGTCGACGAGTATCCTCGATCTATACTCAGACTTGGCCGAGCTTTACTCCCATGCGTCAAGCAACGTAAACATTCGCCTAACAGTGCCTCTGGCGCCGGCAATCTACAGCCTCACATTGACCTCGAATCTCGCCCAGATATCCCGACTTTCCAACATCCTCTCCATATACAAAAACTCATTTGAGACTTCTCTAAAATCCCAAATCTTGCAGTCGCCAGATAGATCTGCAGGTGGCTTTTACGCCCCTGAGATGGTAGGACTCTATAACGGCTTTATCATGGACTTGTGCAACCTCATTTGGCGAAACCGCGCACTGAATAGCGATGATCAGAACGCTCATGGTTGTCTGGTGCCGAAAGTAGCCAAAGATTCTTTTGTGGAATACATCAACGACTCGAATGAGATTCTGAAGCATCGCGGAGCAGCGCGCTCTGATGGCCCTACTTTCGCTTATTCCCTGGGCTTAATGTTTTCTTTGAGTCATCATGTTGCTCTATCGAATCATTCAGCCGCGTGTTTCGCTGCTCTTGAGGAGCATGCCGAACTGATCGGAGACCCCCATAGACTGGAAAGGCCTGTCACGCAAAAGGCACTGGAAGCGCTTGAAAAGGAAGGCGGGATCAAGCTGGGCTGGGCAGAGTATAGGTTGAAGATGCTGGAATGGTTTGATGAGTTGGGGAGTGCCGGTATTGGAAACTTGATGCGAAGTACCATGAAAGCGTTGCGAAAGGATAATTAGAAAGATCTTGCCTATTCTGGATTTAATGTTATGTACATATCTGCAGTTGTTAACGCCGGACCAGTCATGTAATAATACAGTCTCCTTCTCATGTAAACAAATCAGTAAATTCCACTCGCTGCCAACAACTTGGCTTATATTGTCGTATTCAGGAAAATATCCTGGACGCTGGACTCTTCTCTCAAAGCAGCCAACACTTCCTCAAGCTGACTGATCTGCTCCGGATTGTCCACCTTGACCATAGTATCCTTATTCGGATCCCAAATGATCTGCGACTGCGCAATAACCATGCCGGTCGCTTGCGACAATGCCTCTCCTACGGACTTCGTTGCCGTCGGCTCAGTATACACTACCAATCTCCCCTCAGCATCCGTATCTATATCCGTTGCGCCAGCCTCGATTGCCTGATCCAGATAATCGTCTGGATTTGTGCCTTCCTTGAGTTCGAAAACCAACCTTCCTTTCTTCTCGAAGAGATATGTAGTCGGCGTTACGTTCCCGCCGTTGTCCTTGATTGTGAATCGTACGTCCTGCAAAATCCGAGCTTTGTTTTCAGCCATACACTCGATTACGGCTGCGACTGTGCCGGGTAGCATGGCTTCGATTGTGACGGCCTCAAGAGCTTGACCTGATGCTGTAACACCCTGGCCACGAGCAATTGCATTGTCTATGATAACTTTGGGTATTTGCGATTGTTTGGCTCTGGCGATTGCGAGTTGCAGACGAGGGTTAGTCTTTGGATCTGGTCCCCATACTACAAGACATATCAATTAGAAGATGAATGTGAATATGAATAAAGGTGGAACTCACACTGCGATGCATTGATCATCTCTTGAGTCAAAATCCCCCGCTCCTTGCTTTTGGCCTTGTCGTTCTTTGCTTTGTCGTGTTTGATCGTCGACCACCGGCTGTGGCCTGATTGAGTTGCTGTTGAGACGTGAAACGAGCGACATGTGTCGCAAATCCACCGGCTGTTTGAACTGGGCCTGCGAGTCAACCGCAGGCCAAACGTACTTGCCATATTAGAAGCTAGAGGATGCTCGTATAGTCAATGACATAAAACACCATGACATGAGCTAGAAATGTTCGAGTATATCGGGCCGAAAATGATCCGCTCCGCAACGTAGTTATTTACAACTCCCAATGCGATCTACTCCAACAACCTCATTCACTATTCCCTTCCTCCTACATCTCTCTCCTTTCGATCAATTACCCCTACACCTTCGCCGCCGGAAACGACTGGGGGATTCACTTCCTCGAGCAGATTCCGCAAGTCTCGCCATTCAATGTCCGCCCCTGAGCCAGCTTCCGCACCAGCTGCTGCCGCAGAGAAACCCCAAGAGCCACGCCGCACCGAGCTCGACGTCGCAAAGCTACACGCCCTTCCCTCCGAACAGCAGGATCTGTACCTTTTAACATTTACGTCCGAACTCGTTCAGCATGTCTCTGCTCTCACGAAGGAGGAACTCACATTAGAACAAGCCTCGCTGAAGCAAGAGCTATTTAAAGTCATCAATCTCAGCTCCCCCACTGTCACACGAGTGATCCGCAACAACCTTGGGAAATGTTTCGGCACGATTCTTGGAAAGGGAGATCGGATTCCGCTGTACGATACAGTTCTCGACCTACTCGCTATACTCAATGGTGGGAAAAGCGTGGAGCTTAAAACAAAGCTCGCTGCGGGGCACTGTTTAGGGGAGGTGTTTGCGGCTGCCGGAGATAGTGCTTATTCTCACGCAAGCGCTGCCACGGCTGCTCTTTTCAAATTGCTCAAAGCGGGTAGTAATCATGCTGGTGTCCGAGGTTCAGTATTCGCCGCGCTTCGAAAGGTCGTCGGTGGCCTGGGTGGTCCGATCGAAGAGCCCATAGCGCGCGATATATGGAAACAGGCGCGCAATGCGGCTTCCAGTGACAAGTCAACTCTTGTTCAAATAAATGCTTGTCGGTGTCTTGAACAGCTACTGATTACGACCCAATATTTTGATAATCAGAATGATAGTGAGACTCTCAAGACCCTCATCTGGAAGGTTATCGACAACCCAGTCGCACCAGTCAGACATGCCGCAGCTTCGTGCCTGGCTAGAGCTCTTGTAAAAAGTTATTCACCACAGACCAGTGCCGAATCCTCAGCAAAGTCGAAGAAAAGCAAACGACAATCGAAAAAGCCGCCGCCAAAAGCAATCGATGCAGATGAGGATGAGCCAGCGGAGGAACCCCCGTCAGCTAAGAAAGCCGAACCGCGCTTATCATTATCGCTTTCAGACATCCTAGTTCATCTGTCAACGCAATACGTGCGGAATTCAACTAGCAATCGGGCCAGAGCTGGCATAGCTGTTTGTTATAAATATGTCATAAGGAAGTTGGGAGAGAACGTTGTCGAAGAGCGATATGGCCAGATTGCGTCGCATCTGCTCATTACTCTACTCAACCATCCGACAGTGACATACAATCGCTTCCGACTCCTGATGACTCGAAGGTTTATCAAAAACATACTTGAAGATACTCTTGGTCGTGAAATACTGCGAGAGAACAGCCAAGTGAATGCTGCCAATTGGCTCATCAATTCCATTTTAAAAGACTATCCTCAGGTGATCAAGGAGAGAAGTGAGCCCAGCAAGTATACGCTTGCAAGCACACTAAGTGCTCTCTCTTCTTTGGTTTCGTCGCTTGGCTCTGCTGTCACGACTTTGGCCGATGCCTGTCGCGAAGCTCTCATTCAGGTTCTTCCTCATCCTAGCTACACTGTACAAATACAGGCGGCTCAGTGTTTGCGCAACTTTGTTCTTGCTTGCCCAAATCAGTTGATATCATGTGTTACAATATGTTCGAATAGCTTGAACCGTGAGATTGGACAACTGACGACGCCTCGATCGTCATCTCGACGCTGCCTCGGATTTGCGAACGGTCTATCTGCCATGCTGGGTACCTCTCGCTTGCAACCTTTATATGGCTCAGTCGATGTTTTTGCTCGTGTCCTCTCACAGGCAACAGACTTGCTCAAGAACAGCGGTAGCTCCGAACTTCGAGTCGCGAGTACTCAGATTCAAGTCGCGTGGATTTTGATCGGAGGCTTGATGCCCCTTGGCCCTAGCTTCGTCAAGATTCATCTATCGCAGTTGATGCTTCTGTGGAAAAATGCTCTTCCGAAGCCTCTAGGCAGAGCCAACACAGCTGAACAGGGACCTCTAGAGACAAGCTTTCTAGCTCATGTAAGAGAATGTGCACTGGGCTCGATGCTCTCTTTCCTCGAATTCAATGCCAAATTGGTGACCGCAGATGGAGCTAGGCGGATTGCTGCAATGCTTCAAAATACGGTTGCTTTTCTGGACGAAATGACACTACCAAAGACGGCGGAAGATATATCGCAACGTCTCTTCCCATCTCTGCAAATGCACGATTTTGCGGTCATGGTACGACGCCGCGTGCTGCAATGTTTTACGAAATTAGTCAAGATTCACCATACTGGCCACGCAGAAATAGTCTCTCAATCCAGTCTTCTGAGCATAGCCATATCCTCTTTTGCGGACCCCGAAATCGTTCATCCCAACCCTGTTGAAACCTCGATTGTTTCCTCTACTGGCCAATTCGAAAGCCTCTGGGATTTGTGGGATAATTTCGGCTTTGGAGTCACCGGTCTGGCTCGATCATATGTCAATGAGACGCTTACTGGCAAACGTGCTGGAGGAGCCACTGCATGGAACGCCAATGATTCCGCTGATCAGGAAATTGACGATATCGTAAGTAAGGCCTGGAGGTCGTTTCAGATAGTTGGCTAATGTTTTTCAGCTTAACTTTCCTATCTGCCAAGCGAGTGAACACGACTCTGTTCTCCTTTATGGTTCTCGCGACCGCTTCTCGACTTTCTATACGGATCCTCCCGTTACGGAGGCTGTGAATGCTGCTATTGATCTCTTTGCAGTTGCTTTGCCTTTACAGACACCAAAGGTTCAGGAAAGCAGCGTCGAGCAAATCGTGACGTTGCTGTCATCTCATAGCTTGCAAAGGAACCCGGGTCGCAAGGTTGCAATGACAATCAATATAGCCATAGCCTTGTTGCACACGCTCAAAGTGGCAGTCAGGGAGACAATTGCGCCTCCCGGCAAGCTAGAAGCATCTACAGAAAAGATCATCCAGGAGCTATTGCAGGTATGTTGAGATTGATCCGAAATCAAGCGCAAAGTGATTGACCAATATCGACAGAAATTCGTCATGGACCCGGATGCTATTATTCGAACAATCGGGTTTGAGGCGCTTGGCAGGCTTTGCAATAGTGCTGGAAATACATTTACAAACATCCAGATCAACTGGCTTGTGGATACGATTGTAGCGAACCGCGAGCCTAGTGCGCGCGCAGGATGTGCAGCAGCTCTCGGCTGTATTCACTCGAGAGTTGGTGGCATGGCTGCAGGTTTTCATCTGAAGACAATCGTCGGCGTTCTCATGTCATTATGCAGTGACCCCCACCCGGTAGTGCACTTCTGGGCCATTGACGGATTGGAAAGAGTTGCGGAGTCTGCTGGATTGACATTCTCACCTTATGCATCGAGTTCGTTGGGCATGCTTGCGCAGCTTTATGTCGCGGACACCCATAACGAGGATGCAGCCTCTTTGGCCACTTCGAATTTGGAAGTGTCATTTCCTACACCTTTCGTCATCAGTCGTTCAGTGGATTCTCTCATCAACGTCCTAGGTCCTGATCTGCAAGATATCGCAAAGACCCGCAATCTTATATTGACTTTGGTCCGCCAATTTCAGCTAGAAGAGTCTCTGGCTTTGAACACGCAAAGCTCTAGATGCCTCGACCACCTCTTCTTATATGCGCCATCACACGTTGATTTTAAGGCATTCGTCAAACGTCTTCATGCTGGACTTACGTCGAAAAGCTCGCTGATGCGAGAGGCAGCAATTCGTGGACTTGACAATCTAATGAAAAGAGATGCTGAAGCTGTCATGGGATCCAATTCAACAACACTGGAAGACGATGTTTGGCTTGCCTTAGATGATTGCCCAGGGACTACATCTCTTCGAAGCCTGATTCGCAACTGGCTTCAACAGAGTGGACTTTCTCACACCCAGCTTTGGATCCAGCGTCTACACAACGTGCTTACCAAAACTCGAGCAAAGACGGACGATATCCTACCAAAAAAGATTGCGCGAGCAGCTACTACTTCCGAAATTCAGGATGACGAAGTTGCGGGTTTCGCATCGGCTGTCGCTGGTGGAGATCAGGAAGAGGGAGACAACAATGCTAATTCAGGGCAAGAGTTGCTCAAATGGCAGACTCGTAATTTTGCAGTCAGCTGTTTGAGTGAGCTGCTCACTATGGTCAATGACAAGATTCTTCCAGATCAGACTATTCCTGCAGAAGTTATCATGCAACAGAAGATTGGCGATGTCGTCCGTATGGCGTTTTCTGCTTCCACAGCAAATGTAGTTGAGCTGAGAGTCTGGGGTCTCAAGATTCTTGATCAAGTTCTCAAGGTAACCCAACTTCCAATAACCTATTTCGGAGGTAGCTGACTGGAGATAGATGTTTGGCAAAACTCCTGATCCGGATTTTCAAGAGGCATCTCTGCTCGAGCAATACCAAGCGCAGATTGGATCGGCTTTAACCCCAGCATTTGCAGCCGATTCGTCTCCAGATCTGGCTTCAGAAGCCATCAACGTATGTGGCACATTTGTTGCTGCAGGCATTGTTACAAATGTCGATCGGATGGGCAGGATATTCCGACTGCTTGTTGTCGGCTTGGAGCAATTTGCTAGTAGGTGTAACTTTCCAAACCTTCACGGCAGAGTACTGACTTTTGAAGATGATCCCAATATCACCGAAATTGGTGATTTGAAAGGACTGAACTCGAACGCACGAGTCATGGTGAAAATGGCTCTCTTTTCGGCTTGGGCACGACTACAAATGGCAAGCCTTGAACAGCAGTATTTGATCACTGTCGTTCGACCATACACTGCCATGCTCACACCATTATGGCTTTCTTCACTTCAAGAGTTTGCTCGGTTGCGCTTCGAGCCGGATATTTCTGGAAGCCTTGGGACTCCGTCGACCGGGGACCTTGATGAGGTTTATGCGGCATTAAATAGAGAAACGTTGCTCAATGTTAGTACAGATCAGACCCAACTTTGACTACTTTATTGACTAGTCATAGTACTACCAAGATTCTTGGTTGAACCTTGTCGATGCGATTGCAAGTTTAGTCGAAAAAGACAGCGACTTTGTCTTCGATGCGTTGGACAACAAATCCAAGGCGCAGGGCAACGATGTCGGCGAAAATAAGTTGAATGGCAATGCACCTTCCGGAAAAGGAGATAGTATCAACTATCGCGACGAACCTGTTGCCTTCTTTTTTGTGCTCTTTGGCCTGGCATTTGAGGCGTTGGTCGATCAAAGTGTTTCACCGTCACAGAGACTAGAGATCCTTCAAGCTCTCACCAAAATACTGAGGCCATCGGTCGCCGGTAATGCTATTTACCAAGATGCAGTCTTTTCCGAGACAGTCGATACTCTTGACCGGCTGGTCCTGACAGAAGGCCACAATATCCAAACGGTCATTGTCGAAATGGCCCGAAATTTGTCACTCGATCATCCTTCGGCAAAGGCTGGCCAAGATCGTGCTGAGAATTTGTCCGACGACATCGAGCAGCTTTTCGAGCTTACACGAAACATTATTCTTGTTCTGGCAGGCCTTCTCCCGAACTTGGGTGACTCGAGCTCTCGCACTTTCAACGTCAGCTCGGATGAGACTTTGACTTTGATTCGTCTCGCACTCTCTGCGTTGGTCGATGTAGCCGCAATCTTTCCGGCCATTATACGACATGACCTCCACGCTTGCATTTTGCACATCTTTAGCACTATATTAGCAACGGGCATCTGTCAAGCCGAAGTCGTCCCGCATGCACTTCCTATCTTTCGCAGGTTCGTTCAAGGCATGACCTCTCAAGATACCCCGACAAACGAAGCAGTCTCGTTACAAGTACGGGGCTGTTTAACGCGCTTCCTCACGACACTCGGCATTGCACAAAGACGGGAATCAGAGACGTCTCTGCCTTGTGCGAAGAACACTCTCCTCGCCATGACCATAGTACTCAGCACTAGCAGTCATGTCATCCCGCCGCAGGACCCTCTGATCGCAAGAGTGCTTGATGAATATCTGGATTGTTTGCAGGATGTCGGGCTCGCCAGCGTTGCTGCCGGGTGTATTCGCTCCGTTCTCCTTCGAGGCGGACCGTTGTCGACGACAGATTCAGCTATTGGCCGCTACCTCTTCCCGCGACTTATCGCGTTCGTCGCTGGCATTCCAAATGATCGAGGCGAGCCACCGATCGATCCGGAAAACTCGCGAGCAGCGATTTCCCAAACTCTGGTCTTGTACATCAGCAACGCCGCTGCTTTTCCACCTGCCACAATCTCAATTGCAATTCCCCTGGTCGTCTCCACCCTATTAGCACGCGCCAAGAATGAAGGAACAACAGTTTACTCAGAGATGGCTGCTAGACTGCTTGAGATCGGCAGACTCGACCCGGTGATCTTCCGTACACTCATTGCTGGTATGGATCTTGAACGGAGGGCTCTCGTTGAGAATATTCTGCGTAGTATTGGGGCTGGCTCTGCTGGCGAGGCTAGGGATGCTGGAGCGCAAGAACAGAAGGTCCAGCCTAGTATTGAATTGCGCATGGACTTTTAGCCTGCAAGGTTATAGAAAAGAATAAGCGCAGCGGTACAGATAGTAGCGTTGGTGAGGTCGTTTGTTTATGATACAGTATATACATGATACCACCGATTAATATAATGAACATATTTACGCCACTAAGCTCTTGAAAGGGGCAGACCGGCTTGATCCAAACGTGATTCGGATACAACCATACCTTCGTGTAATCATAATTCATCCTTCACCTCTTGATGCTTCTTCACTCCTTGCGCATTCGGCGGGAGCTGACAAGTATTCGCATACCTCCTCATGTACTCTGGCAGCACCTCCACCCACAATTTATCGTCTTCCAAATACTTGTACGCCTCCCCCTTACAAATCTCACTCGAAACCAGTCTTAGCATCGTAAACGCATTTCGCGTCGCTTGCTTTGCGGCTTGTTTCTTAAAACACCAATTCCACTGCGCCAATTTGTCGCCCTGAGGCGTATTGCCGCCGGCGCACAGATGTTGACCGGGAGATAGTAAGGAGCTGCATTCATCCTTTGTAGATGTCGCAATGTCCTGTCCGATGCGCGTGAAGGTGGATTTGAAGTTTTCGGAAAGCGACATTTCGGTCGCCATGGTGTCGATCAACGGCAAGAAGGCGTTGGTGTATGTCCAATCGTCCCAGGTGGACATTACGGGCTCGCAGCCGCGGGCGCATATTTCGGATTGGTAGGCTGACCCGAGAGAGTCCCAGCGTGTGGCGATGGTCTGAAGGAGGACGCCGGCGCAAGATGCGGCGGTTGTGGTGAGGGGGAGGCAGAGGAGGATAGCGACGGCCCATGCCTTCTGGGATTTGACACCCTGGTAGGCGCGAAAGAGCATGATCAACTTAGGACTCGTGTCGGGAGATTGTTGCGTGGGATGATAGCTAGCGACAAGAGAAACGAGCGAAACAGGAGAACGAGAGTGCGGAGAAGTAGTTTAAGCTCCAGCCCCCCCCGAAGCTTGTCCCGCAGCACTGACAATGCGGGTCCGGGGAACAAATTAATCAGGGTTATTTGCTCCTTGCCCTATAAAACCCATGGAATCAGCATTACCTTTTGACTGAATTCTTACATGTGTGGTTCTTTCTACTTGAACTTCCTTAAGACCAGGCATCTTGGACCTAATCACGCCTACAGGGCATAACCCTATCTAGGAAGCTCCACCCTCACCAGCCGTTGTGAGACAAGGCATCAATCAGCATGTTGACGTACATGGAGGCACCCGGGAAAGAAAACTACGTATCTGATTCCTAATCCTGTTCAACTCACCATTTCGTACTGTCTTACAAAGCTTTTTCACTATCATGGCAGATCAACCTGTATATTGGAATGCCGGCGAACAATCCGGACTCGTCAGTATCGGCACTCACAACTTGTGGCTAAGCATGCACGGCCCTGATCGCAAGGCCAGCGAGCCGCTCGTCATCCTCATTCCAGGCTTAGCAAGCAGCACCACTAGCTGGGCTGCAGTACGCCGCGGGATAGCCACTTTTGCACGTGTTCTGCAATACGAAAGGACCGGATACGGTCAAAGCGATGGTTCTTCCCCCACCACATCGAAACCAACAGCGACGACCATCGCCAGGGAATTGAGTGCGCTGCTGAGAAGTGGAGATCTACGGCCACCGTATGTCCTTGTTGCGCATTCATGGGGCGGGATTCTGAGCCGAGAATTCCTTGCTTTACATCTAGAGGATGTTGTGGGAATGGTTTTCATAGAGGCAAATCAAGAGCGTACGCTGGAGATTCTGGACTGGCGGCGATTGGCCTTGTCGAGTCTATTGGCTGGCGTCGATGGTCTTGAGGCTACTGGCATATCGCAGAATCATCAGCTCACGCTCGAGGAATGGCGCACCTACCAAGAGACCCAGAACACGGAAAGCCATCGCAGGCAGGCGGCGTTGGAAATGGCCGAGTATGCCAACAGTTTCCCCATCCTGAAGGAAAAGTCACAATTACATAGACAACCGCCTTTGCTGGGCGAGCGTCCGGTCTGTGTCGTTAGAGGTAACAATAAAGCGGACTTTGAGAAGTTGTTGAAGGCAGGGTTGGCCCGGGGCAACGGCGACGGTGTTGAACAGGCTGCTTTTGAAGAGATACTCAGTACATGGGACGAGAAGGACGAGTGTTTGCAGGAGGAGATATTATCGCTCTCATCTCGGACACGCTATACTGAGACGAAGAACAGTGGACACAATGTGCAGCTAAGCGAGCCAGATATCATTGTCGAGAGCGTCAGCTGGGTCCTATCCCAAGCGAGATGAGGAGGTGATCTACGCAGGTACGGTCCACGGCTTTCTCTACTCTGTTGGCAGATAGCTTTCGAAAGATATTCAAGTCTATATCTATTGGGTATCAAGTGCCGATCGAGCCAGCATCGGTAGTCTATGTATACCGGAAGACGGTAATAATAAGAAACTATATGTAAAGAGAGGACGTCGTTGCAGTGTAGCATGCTGCTCATCCCAAAGTCTCGCTGACGAGAGCGTCAGAGAGTGACGGTTCGGTCTGGACGGCAGCATCTTTTGCCGGCTCAATCTTGGCGACTTCTTTTGCGACAGCTTGTTTTCTCTCCAACTCGTGCGTACGAGCCGACCAGAATTTCAGGAACGTAAGGGCCATCACTGCATGATCGAGTTAGCATGTATAAAGTACTTGCTGGGCCGACGGGACTTACTAGCACTAAAGACAATGGCAAACGCCGCACGCCTCGTCAACACCCATCTCAGGCCTTCGGCCTCGCTTTTTCCATCACTTGCCAGCGACACGGCAATCTTGTAGTTGAGCTCCTGAATACCCGTATCCTGACCCTGTTGCTGTTCGCGGGTCGTCATCTTATGATCATTCCACATTCCTTTCAGATCGTCGTTCATCTTCGCCAATTCTTGCGTGATTCGCATATTCAGAATGTCCACTTCATGCTGTAGTTGTGTTCGAGAACTTCGCTGCCGCTCCACCTCCAAATGCCGAGAGGCTTCCAGCGACGACCGCAACTCTGAACATGCAGCCTTGAACAAGTATTCTTCGTTTTCGCTATCTGATTTGGACGTCAAAGTCGCTTCGGCCAGGTCCAGTTTCTCCTGCAGAATGCCGCGGATACCTTTCATCACGGTAATGGCTTGTTCCTCGCTGAATCCGCCTTCTTGTAAGTTCTTGACAAGCGTGTAAGTATCGAAATGATGAATGTACGGCGCTGGTTCGAGATGCGGAACTTCCTGCCCGTTTGATGGTAACCTCGCGAGACCCAGGTCGGAAGGCGGTGGCATTTGGAGCACGGCGTCCATCGGATTCTTGGGAGGCGGCACTTCTTTGGGCATTGGGTCTACAGCTTTGGGGGCATCGGCTTTTGTTTCATCTTTTGCAGGCGATTGTGATTGAACCGGTGCTTCTAATGATTTGGCGCCTTTCGTTGTGTCACCCTTGGTTCCATCTTTGGCGTCTGCTGGCTTTGCAGAACTCTCTTTTGAGGTATCTTTCTGACTTTTTGAAGTCGTACTCCGATTGACCGACGAGCTACTCGCTTGTCTCGCAGAAGGCTTCTTCGGTTGCGTCGGCGGAGGCAGCTTTGATTCTATTGACTGTGCTTGCCGGCGGGAAACGGTGGATTGGTTACGATGACGGGTCGCGTTGGTCGCGGCGGTCGAGGAAGGATGCAGACGCAAAGATCGAGCGGTACTCTCGTATACCCTGACCGAGCGAAACAGCTGCGGGTAAAGAAACGACAGTCGAGGGGTCGCCATGGTTGATTGTGGGAGAGAAAGAATGACGAAGGGTGAGATGGGAGATGAAGCAATCTTTAAGGCGAGATTTCCGCGGGAAGCACCTCGGCGGACGCAGCCAATCAGAGCCGCCACTATGTCTGTCTATGTATAGTTCCAGGCACAAAAACACTTGGGTCAGAACAGAATCGACCAGTTGTGGTGTCTCTAAGCAATATGCACGCCCACTTTCTATCATTAACAAAAGGAGACTGTACAAAGAAGGAAAATGAAAGAAACCCTATGCGAAACCCAGGCCCAAAAATCCCCAATACAGAATAGTCGCTCACATGATCACAATTCAAGTAACGTCGCTCATCTCAGCCTCTACAGGTAGAAATCAAGTTGATCGTTCTTCATCCTCACTTTCAACGGTGACTTCCCTCGTCCGCCAAATACCACTCGGTTGGGAATCAAGCGGCATCTCGGACTCGGACTCGGGACGTTGAAAGCCAGACTGAACGGCATTAGACGAAAGCTTGAAAGCTTGTGAAGAGTGCAAGTGCGAGCCGGTGCTGTCGCCGGAGCGGGAGCTCTTGTTGGTGAATAATCTGCGAAAGAAGGGGCGGAGGGTGGGAACGCAGGCCGCGACTATGACTACATTTTGTTCGATTCTGCAGACGTTAGGTGTTGATACGAAGCGAAAAGGTAGGATATGCTTACAAGCCCCAGAGCACGAGTGGTACGACGTTGTATACTGTAGACGTCAGTAAATTGTCAAGGCTTGGGGGACGAGAGGACTCACGAGGATCGGTATGGTCCGTAAACAGGTGCAGATAGGTCGCCTTGACTACCGTGACAACCGCGGAGAGCAACGTCAGACTCATCATGATGCACACGGCCACCTTGGTCGAAGTGCGCATCTGCAACTTCCAAAACACCGTGACCGGTACGACGGCCAGAACGATATCCGTCATGGTTGTGTACGCACTGACCCAGTAGCTAAAGTCGTCAAAGACATTAGCGCTCCAGCACGACCCTTCAGAGAGAAGCGTCGGGTCCCAAAGAATTGCCGTGGGTTTGCATTGCACAAAGACCAGAACGGCGGAGATCATCGCGAAGACCACTTGCAAAACGGTCATCGCATAGAGACTCATGGTGCGGAATTTGTTTGGGTCCAGGATATTGCTGATCAGGATTGCAATGGAGATGTTTGGGAAACTGAAGGAGCCTGCGTCGATTAGTCGGGATGACATGGTTTCGCGCATGTCGAGTTTACTAACCAATGTTGAAAGCTAGATGCCCAATTAGCCTCGAAACCAAGCCGCGTGGAATTGAACTTACGGAATGCGATAATCTGCCACTTTGCAGCGTCGGCATACCCGGCCATGCCCTTTTCAGCAACCACCGCGGCCGAGTGTCGACCCAGACCGAGTGTGACGGCGTACGACACGAATGCAGTAGCAATGATACTGAGGCCCTGCAGTCCCCAAGCGGTTGGTTAGTTCCTGCGATGGCAGCGACCGACAGACTTACCATTGAAAAAAAGATGAAGAAATCATCCCAGCCCAGGTTGTTGGCCGTCTGTCCACGCGCAAAGAGCTTTAGACCGACGGTGGCCATGGCAATGCCCGTAAACACCCAGCCGATGACATTGATCTCGGCTCCACGACTTTCGTTAAAGTCAACGTCTGTGTTGAAGGAGGACATTGTATGATAGCCAGTGCTAGATTCTTATCGCCCGACGCGTTTCGCCTCACTCTGGAGGGAACAAAACGGGCTGATGTTGTCTCGACTCGCTGCGGTTGTATGTGTATGTGTCCTGGTCGTGATTTCGAATCTGCCAGTTCCCGCCCTGAGAATCGTTATTTGGTCGACATTTCGATTTGTCCCTAACGATAGAGAGTAATGGTTGCGGTAGATGTAACTACCCCGGAATAGTCGCTCATTATAACACTGAGTACTAATGTGCGCGCAGGGCAGGGCTATTCCTGTTAGACAAACCGTACACGGAAAAACATTTCCAAGAGACCTGTCGAGAGCAATATCCCTGTCACTAATAGTCGGTGGTACTAGAGATGATGGGGTTAGCTTATCGAGAGATCCATATTCCGACACGTTCCGGGTCAATTACAGAGCATGAAGACATTGATGAGAGGCGGACCGAGTGGACCGTTGAATGACGCCTCGACTAGTCGGTTACTAATCTAATACACAGTAACTTACATACTGCAGTACTGTGTAGTACCTCGTATTGCACCGACATCACTGTTTAAGGTTTGTACTAAAGGGTACCGAGTCGTTACTACCCCGTACTAACTCGTACTAAGCCGTACTAACGGCGGCACGTTGCCACAGTCGGGCATTTTTGGCCACTTGTCAGAACGAACTCTACGCGGGTACAACATACTATGTATAGTATGTAATAATGTATGTACTCTGTAGTACGTACATACCTACTAACTACGTAGTCATGTAATCAAGTTACCCGGTAGGAATACGTACGAATGTGGAGTTGTTAATTTTCAAGCCCACTGACTGACCACTGACTGACCAACACCAACCCCGACAGCAAAGAAACGAACTGAAGGATGGCATGCTATGTAGCCTAGTAAGCGACTAGTGTGGTGGAAGCCGACATTGTTGCCGAAGCATTGGACGAATGCAGACTCGCAGGATCGTAGACTCCGAATCCAGACGGACTCCCCGAAGTGAACTTTGACAAAGAGAGAAAATGTCAGTCACGATCGGCGGCGGCCCGACTCCAGGTTCCAAACTCTGAAACGTCAAAGCCCGAACTTTGGAAATGCATACCCGCGCACATACTTTTTACCTCACGCGCATGTATTTTATTTACCACGAGTCATGACGGCTCAAGTCACTGCACCGCTATCGCAGCAGGATCGCTTTGTCTCTACGCACATATTGTATTTCGGGGTCATCGTACACTTCTAAACCCTGATGATGGCGACACAAAGTGTGTAGGCAGAGGCATGGGGCGAAGGATTGCATCATGGTGATTATATGTAGTTCAGCTCACATACCTAGGGTAGATACATCAGAGCAGTTCCGCCTCAATCAAACTCTCCGCAACGCCAGGATACGTGTAGATATTGACAATCTTCAGGCCCGCCTTTTCCAAGATCGCCCGCCATTCCGCCTCGGTGCGTTCCCGCACCGCGAAGTGGGCTAGCATCATCAGATCCATGCTCGTTGCTGCGAGGGTAGGCTTCTCCTCGCTGACGACGATCTCATTGAACAGCACGCGCGAATATCCCCGTTTCAAAGCCGGGACGAGATTCTGCAGGATCTTGACGCCGTCTTCGTCACTCCAGTCGTGCAGGATCGAGTGCAGCGAGTAGGCGCGCGCACCCTTGACAGGCTGCGTGGTGAAGAAATCGTGCGCCTGCGTTTCGAAGGGGAGGTCCTGGCTGCTCGCCGCCACCACACCTGCTATGACCGGCTCACGGTCCTGCAGAATCACGCGTCCCGGCGAAGAAGCCTTGTGTTGCGCGCAAAACAGCGCCATGTCGTGCCCTCGGCCACCACCGACGTCGACGAGCAACACGTCGCTGTCGGAGGCATCGTAGCCCGTAATCATGCGCTCCGCCACAGGGTAAAACCCGGGGTCATACCAATTCGGCTTGCCGGCACGGTACGCACTCATAAACGAGTCGAAATGCTGCAGATTCGGCGGCGTGGCAACCAACCACTCAAAGAAAGGCAATTGCGTTTTGTGCGCGCTCTGAAAGGGACCGTCCAGCGAGCCCAACCCAGGCGATTTGTATTCCGTCCGCTGGAAGAATTCGGGGAATCCATTGAAGGACGGACGCGCAGTGTCGTAGCAGAATGCGATGCTGTGTTGGTAATTTTCTTCAGCGAGACCGTTGCTCATTTCCGTGGCGTGGAAGGCGCCGTGGTGGAAGGTGAGCAGATACATGGCGACGAGGTGGCGCGCAAGACGCTGGAGGAGGACAACGTCCATGCCTGTCTTTGCCGACAGATCGTCGGCGCTGAGGCCGGCGTCCCCGGCGTCTTTGAGGTGTTGGAATAGTTTGACATTGACGGCGATGCGGATTATGGCGGATTGAGCTGGCTGCTCGATGATCAGTAATTGCCCATTCCTCAAGTGATCTAGGAGCAGATGTATACCTCAGCCCAGAAACTGCGCTGCAGGAATTCGCTGGGAATCTCGAGCGAAGTCACCAGCGCGCGACTGTTGTCGATGAGCGCTTCTCTTGCGCCGGGCTCATTGTTCTCATATGCCTTGCCCGCGGCAACGAGGCTTTCGATTATGGATGATACTGGAGACATGCTGGTTTTCGTCAACACAATCAATGGCGATTACTGAAAAAAAGGCTTTCGGACGCTGAAAAAGAAAATACGATTCATCTATATATCCAGAGCTCGAGGTACAGACCGGAAAAACTCCATTCACATTCTAGACATGCGGACATGCATATGTAGGTACCACCCCTCCCCTCCATCCCCTCACTTCCACATGGCTCACGCTTTTCTTATCGGGGGCTAGCTACATTCCAGGACTCAATACTGGTCTTCTCTGCAATCTGGACCGAATGATACAGTCAATCCGAAGCCCGAGTCAGGCAGTGGGCCCAGGTGTGATAGTCTGGCGCACCTAAAACTAGTCACTTCATCCGTGGTGCATATCCATAATACATACTCGTACTCCACCCCCATAGGCCTTCATAGCGGTAAGTATCCAACAACGCTCCGCCTATATTTGTTGATCGCACATAGCGTAACGCACGTACGAACCATGACTACTCAATTGTGGATACAAATTAAGTACGGAGTTTTGCGCTACAGAACTCTCCTGCCTCGGTACGAGCTATCGTCGGAGTCCAGTCTGGAAAGAGTGTAGCCACCAACAGTACTCCTAGTACTAATCCCATCTGATTCGAACGATATTCTACAAAAGTGGTCAAGGGCCCTGCAAGTCTACCAACGTGTCCATCAAAGTCTACTTACGTACATGGCTCCATTCATAATACACATAGCTAGACTGGCAGGCTAAGGAATCAGGCCTGGCGCACGATTCTCTGGACCTGCCTCGATATTGGCCCTAGTCTTTAGGAGAGTCAGGTGCATGCAGCTAGCTCGTCGTGGTGCAGATTTATGCATCGGCGTCTTTTTGCGGTCGAGTTCCGTTGAGATCTTATGCTCCTGATGCTCCCTATCGATGGACATACTTACAATCCAGCGATTGGGAGATTAGTCCTAGACCTACGTGATTTACTATGCACACATAGGCGTTTTCTAAAATGAGGCTGTATAACTTGTATTCAAATGTTATTCAATCAATCATCCAGACTCGTCGTTATATGCAACTATTGAGATATACTATATGTGCAGGGGTCACTCAAATTCCAGCCAAAAGCCCAAAGAGTAACTGTGTCCTGTTCCAGAACTCGTGTGCTGTTTCTTGCAGTCTACCGGCACTCCCATCCTCGTCAAGTCCACCCTGTAGACTTTCGATCAAGTTATCTAGAGGCTCAGTGCCGTCGTCGATCTGCACCGATAGAACGTCTCGAATGTAGAATGCGTCGAGCAATAATTGGATTTTCCAGTCTCGTGCATTGTTTTTTGTTTTTTTGATAGACGATTCCTCGTCTTCAGCCTCGTCAGCCTCACATTTGTCCTCGATACCGCCAACAGACTTGAGCTGTTCCAATTTTAAGGCGAATGATTCAATAGCGCTTTTGCGTAGCTTCGTCTTGAGAAGTTCAACGGCAGACGGATTCCACAAGTCTGGCCCCATGTCTTCCATGGCTTCCACGAGGCGTTTGAAATACCTAAACGTGGAGGGTAAGGGCTGTGTGGGTAATTCTGGAGTCTTCTCCCAAAGAGACCGTCCAGGGACGCGCGTGATGTTTTTGGAAACCGAAATAATATCCGACGCTGGAATTTTAGTGAGAAGCTCTTCTGTCAAGATCTCATGCAACTCTGGTATAACCCCTTGAGCGAATTCCCACTCATCATCCTGCAGAATGCTTGGACTCTCCCGTCTGAGATCTCGAACAAGCCGTACGACAAAAGCAGCTTTCTCGCTGTTCGAGTCAATAGCTTTGATTGCATCTTCGAACGAGCCTTGCAAATCGAGCAGGGCTTGTCTAACTGTCTTGATCTGTTCTTCACGCAATGAATAGGCATCATCTTTAGTGAGCAAGTCCACAGTACTGGTCTGGAAATCTTCGTCTTCATCCTCTTCAAGTGTCTCTTCCCATTTCGTATCTTTCAAGTCTTCGATCAGCTGCCTGGACGAGCCGATGATTGCCAACCAGGAATGGTAGAGTTCCAACACGTTCGTTATTCTTGCATCTTGGCCGAGCAATGTCTCCGTAATGACTTTCTTGAAAGTAGTCGCACCATCAGAGACTTCCAATGATAATAGATCGGGGTTCCATAACGACCGATTTGCATTGTTCTCAGTCTCTTCCCAGTCTCTGAGATGCGACTTGACAGAATCACCTACACTCAACAAGTTTTGGGCTTCTTTGAGGAGGATGTGTTTCAACTGAGTATTGAAGAGATCTCGAAGTCCTTCCAGTACGCCTGTTGACGAATGCGTTAATGTTGTAGAAACAGAAGCAAGCCATATATCTATTGTCTTCTTTCGTAATGAAAGCACTCCTGCGAAATCCAGGGACTCCTTAAGGGTAGCCGCGCCCCGTTCTATGAGAACCTGGAATGTCTTTTTAGACCAGGCTTTCAAAGTTTGTTCGGCCGACTGCTTGGTCAGGGCATCCGACTTGATCCAGGGCGTAAAGTTCTTGACGTCCGGAACCACCCATCGTCCAAAAATTTCAAGGTCGATGTCATCGACTTTTTGGATATCGTGGTCGTTCAACAGAGGCTGCGCTTGTAACCTGCCCAGCGCGTCTGACAAACGACGGGAAAAGAGAACTTTTGTATGCTGTAGTGTTTGAATAAATAGACTCAAGGCCTTTGGAATACATTCACTTCCGTTGTCACGATTAAGTCGCTTTGCGATACGATTGAGTCGAATATTGTGGAAGTGGGTTATCACATCTAGTGACGATGCATTGTTGGAAAGACAAAAAGCCGCCATTGAGTCGATAATATCTCCCACGCTCGAATTGGCGGACCCTAGCCTGCGATCAATCCTCCGGCGGATCAATTTTTGAACATAACTCAGCTGCGAGCGTAACGACTCGAGGAACGGTGGGGTGTTTGGATGCTGGGAGAGGGTTTTGTAAAGCAATCTCGAGATAACCATTAATTTGGAAGCCAACAGCGGCGAATCCTGTTTGCGTAATAGCCTTCCGGCCACGGTGGTACAGCGATGGAGGAGGGCAAGTTGCCCGGCAAATGCTTTGTCTCCTTCTGTTCGACCGGTCGAATCTCGATTGATATCCGTAAGGTTGACCGATTTCTTGCCAATCAAGCTCGTGTTGCAGCGGATGCCGATACTGGCTAAGCTAGACTCGACTTCGGAACTTTCCAGGTTCATCTCAATAATGGTCTCCGCCGTGCCTAAAAGCTCGCGATATCGCGTACTAGAAGAAGTCCAATAAGTACACACCCTTTGAACACAGCAGCAAGGACATACCCGACCAACGACCGCAGCTTCTCTTTGTTGCTGGCAATGTCCCTCCGCAACTCCTGCTCGACCTTGCGCACGGTAGGAATTGGGTACTGAAAAGCCTCCTTCCATGACTTCAAGTTTCGCACGTCTGGAGTCTCGGTGGCCATTTTGGCGATAATTGCGCGGACGCGCGGTGTGTTTGACGGCGAGAGTCGAGGCAGGATGTCGAAACGTGTAAATAGGGTGAAAGCACGGGCCACGCGGAGACTAAAACGTCACCGTCTATCAAAAAATATCAATGGAACTGACTCATGGATTTCTGTCTTTCATGATCATACCTTCGATCTGAAGATTCATTTGTTCAGAAGCTCGGTAAATGATATCTAGCACCAAGTACACACGTCCTTTGCCTTGCCCGCCAGCTTTTCACACTCTCAGGAGGCTTGTCAGCAAGCGGAGCATGTGAATATCGCCCCACCAAGAAATATTTCAAAGCTCGAGAAAAGTCATTTTCCCTTCAAGACTTCTCAATACTGCAACTTTTCCAGACGGATCGAAAGTCCTTAAGAATGGCGTCTACTGACTCCACGGCAGTTGACTCTGTCGACTCTATCGACCCAGTCGAAGCCAGCTCGGGCCCTAAAAAGCTTCCATTCCCTCCAGTCACGCGGAGCCAGATATTGCACTGCTCATACCATTATTGGCATCCGCTGTATGTACAAGATGACTCGCAGATTACTTGAAAACTGACATGTCCAGATACCGAGCCATCACACCAAAAGCCCGCCTCATTCCACTCTCCGATGCCTTCCTCTCGTATCTCCGTGCCGATGGAATCGTCCTCCCTCCCGAAAACCCCAGCCGCGCTGCTATGATGGGCGAGGACAGCGGTATCGAAACATCCGATTCCGAAGAAGACGACGACGACGAAGAGGATCCTTCACAGGAATGGCGCGAGATCCACACACAAGTTGAAGAGACCATTCGTGAGCTCGACGGCAAGGTCACACCGAAACTCAACTGGAGTTCGCCCAAAGATGCGACCTGGATTGCTGTGACAAACGATCTTCAGTGTCAGACACCAAACGACATTTATATGTTGCTCAAGAGTAGCGACTTTATCACACATGACTTGGAGCATGCTTTTGACGATACAGATCCAGAACCAGAGGGCGCCACGCAGGATCTCGATACGGAGAATATCCCCTACCATCTTGTTCTTCGCAAGTACTTCAATCTTAATCCATCTCTAGAATTTCGTTGCTTCGTGCGCAATCGTACACTGTTGTGCATGTGTCAGCGCGACCTGAATCATTTTGATTTTCTATCTCCGATGCGTGACATGCTCGTGTCCCGTATTCAGTCCTTCTTTGACGATAAGCTCAAAGATACTTTTCCAGACCCAAGCTTCGTGTTTGACGTCTACGTCCCACCTCCCCATGAGCGAGTGTGGCTGATTGATATCAATCCTTGGGCTATCAGAACAGATCCACTTCTATTCAGTTGGTTGGAAATTTTGACAATGAAGGATTTGGAGCCACTCGAAGACGAGGTTGTGCGTCTATCCATAAACGATGATGGTCCTTCTGTGATGGCAGAGGCTGAGTCAGAAGAGGATGACTCGGAAGAAGAGGTCGAGGATCTCTCAATCACTCCAGAACTTCGACTGGTAGAACGTGATGATCCAGAAGCCTACGGATTTACTTCACCGCAGTACTCTGCTCACAAATTGCCTCGAGAGGTTGTGGACGCCTCTAAAGCTGGGACTGGAGGAATGGCGTCTTTTATGCAACAGTGGAAGGACCTACTCGCGCAGCAGACGCAACAGCAACAAGCGGACTCTAGTGACGACGAGTGATTTGCATGGGCCGAGACTATTGTTTGCCATCACACAGAGGCCGAGTGACAGATTCGATTCATGATATGCAGCACACAGATCTAGTTACAGACATAGTTGATTTCACAGCTTATGCTTCTTCTCACCAGTGGCGAGCTTCCTGAATTCTTCTTGCGGAATACCAGCGACAAATCTATCCACACCACCAAACACCTCCAACAAGTTTGCTCTATCAAGTGCCTCGCGTTCCGGTTGGCGAATTAGCCTCTTGATTCCAAGAAGACTAGTCTGGTTAAGATGCATGCCCAATTTGTCATCAACTTCAGCCAAAACAGCTTTCAAAAAACCATCTGAATCTTCTTTCTTTCCAGACGGTGCGGAAATGACCTTGTTCACGAACCCAGTTGCGACCAGTTCTTCGCACGTTATGCGTTTGCTCATGAGCAGCGCTTCATTTGCTTTTGAAATCCCCAATCTCTGAACGAAACCTCTTGAAGCACCGCCCTCAGCAACTAGACCGAGTGAAGAGAAAGGCGTGAGCAGGAATGTATGAGGAGCTGCATAGATGAAATCCGCAAAAGAGATGACGGCGGCAGATAGTCCAACAACGGGACCGTTGAGTGCGACAACCAGGATCTTCGAGTGATTGTACACGGTGCGGGTGATGTCCAGGTTGCCTACAAGGAAACCGCGCATGATTTCACGGCGCACTTCTCCTTCACTTAGAGACTTGTCGACTTGGCGGTTGACGCCTTTGCTTCTGATATCAGCCCCTCTGCATCACATTAGCTTAGATCAATTGGATAGAATGAATAGAATTACGCAGAAAAGAATCGACCCGATCCGGTCAAAACAGTGATGTAAATATCATCTCTCTTGTCGATCTCGCGCAATCGTTCGCCGAGCAGATAGTAGCAGTCGCCATCGAGGGCATTTAGCACTTGGGGGCGGTTGAAGGTAATGATGGCAATGCGACCTTCGTATCTCAGAGTGACTTGCTCCGTCATGCTGCCCGATTCCATGTCTGTGACTGTGATTGTGGTTGGTTTGTATAAAAAAGAAATCAAACATCACACAGCTGCGAGATCGTTGATGGATATATAGCTGAATCGTCGTTGCCGGGCTTAAGCAGGGACGGCCGAATTGCCGAGGTCCCGCTGTGTTTACTAATTTAGGTATGGAAGTTAGTGCTGGGGTAAGTAACTTAGCTACACCAACAATCTAACGTCCCTTATCCAGCTCAACTGGGAAATGTCCACATTGATTCGTCAATTGATATAGGTTCTCTTGAGTCTCCAGCGGCGCATCCACTCACGCCAATATCCTACCACATGGGTCGCGTTCTAGCGTCGCATCCAAAGCCAGCCTCCTGGAAGTAGTTAAACTCAGGTTGACTTTCTACCACATCCAACATCAAATAATAGTCAACAACCATGGATTCATCAATTCGACAAGAACCTATCATCCACGCCATCATCGGCCTGGGTATAATGTGTACTGGCTATCGGCGAAACCACCACCGCCCGGCGCAAGCCCACGAACCGTCGAACAATACAACTTCTTTCTCTTGGTGACTTTGTTGCTCTCCACCGCTGTCATTGCTGCATGGGTCATTGGAATGAGGTTCTGGATTACGCATTTTGGTTTTGTTTCCATTCTTCAGCGAAACAACTTGCTCGTTGGAGGGATTATGGCGGCGAACGCTGGGCTGGGTTGGACGTGGTCAAGAGGAGCGCCTGGTGCAGGGATGGAGAATTATGTGTCAAGCGCATTGTGGCCGGCATATGTGGAGATGGTTATTGGTGCTTTTTTATGATCTTTGTACCACATTCAATGTGGTACAAAGAACAGGGTGTGCTGGCTCTCAGCTTGATGAGGTTGAAACAAGCTGCCCGGCATCGCAATCCAAACGAGGTCAAGAAGCTCGTCAACATCCGAGACTTCTCGACTTGAATCAACTTGACAGGCCGGTTACACGCCGAATTCTCTACATCCGAGCGGACTGTCTTTGTGTCGCACCCATCCAAGCCAGCGTCCAAGCTTGGTCAAGCATGATCAAGCATGCACCATTCTGTTTCATTCCAATATGGATGGGAAATTTCAGTGAAAGAGGTATAGGAACGGATTAAACTCACATCAGCTCAGTCTCGCTATTGCGAGCTGATGATAGCGCGAGTAAAAAGTTCTTTACCGTTCTTTTCATGATTCTGGCTAGAGCATGTGTGTGGTTGGATTGATCATGGGGTTTACACATTCTGGCCTTGCATCAATAATTCAACGAAATGGCTCGCTTATGGGGAGTATTGGTAGCTGCGAGTATTGAGATTCTTTGGACAAGATTCATGAAGGCGCCTGAGACTGTAGTGCTGTTTTGTATAACGAATTCTTTCTGGTCGGCGTACTCGGGGATGATTGCAGGAGTTTTGGCTACCTACTACTTATGCGGACTCTAAGGAATATCTGATACTCAATTTTCGAGGTATACACCGACGATGACTCTCAAATGCTTTTTGAAAGAACAATAACACTTGGGGGGCACCGTCTTGTTTCATCCTTAGGTCTTCTTTCGATCTGATCCCGCCTCATGATTTGGAGACTTTGAATTGGAAGGCGGATTTTCCTTGAGTACTGCACAAAGGCTTGCAATCCTTGGAGCAGGACTATGAAGGACATGCCATACTAACAAGGCCATTAATAGGATTTGGTTCCACTGTAATGTCGCAAATCTGCTATGAACACACCTCTATGCGACAAGTCGCCTGTTATATAAGTAGTCGTCAGTCACCCGATTGCAGTCAGCAACCAAAATTTTCCAGAACCTCGTCAGCACTTGAATATTCCATAAACGCAAGAACCATGGCGCAAGACCGCTCCGAAGCACAACCCTTTCTCAAATTCACGCCCCGTACAACCTATCGTCCCAAGAAGCAGGAGGCGGCGACGAGCGAAGTATCTTACCCCGATGATGACGAAGTAATCAAGTTTGTCGCTACGATGCGGGACCGGGTCCAGGCTGTAGAGTCATCGCTTGAAAAGCAGGAGAAGCAGATGGCTAAGCTTCAGGAGTTGGTGGATGATCTTCGCCAGTGAGCGTGATGATGCCTCACGAGAGATACATCAAGGTAATCGAGATCAAGTGCGTTGTTGCAGCTAGAGTCGATAGGATCGAAGAATGATGATTCCTAACGAAGGCATGACGAGCCACATGTGAAATCCTTTGCAGACATCTATCACTATCGACAGTTTGTTATTTGGTCAATGATGCTTTCTTTCATGTACATCCTTCAATTTGGTATAAAGTTCTATACATACTCTCCGAGTGACCAATCTGACTACCAAACCCTAGACGTCATCATAATAGGTACGACCCTCGGTCAGGCTGAGTGAGGCTGCTTTCTAATTCGTAGATCTGCAATTAATAAAGTACACGTCACATGGACTGCATTCAGGCAGCAGTATTGTGCCACGTTTTAATCGGTTTGTTTGAAAGTGTTCTTTACTTGGATGTTTCAAACAACAGCCGACTCCCCACTGAGATTCTGCTGAAGGTATCAGCTTGCAATCATAATCCTAGATTCAATTGCAAGGCCATTTTTCCACATCAAATCATGTCAACTATCAGGTACTTCGAAGATATCCCCCACATCGGCCGGTTTGGTATGCGCAGTAAAGAAAAGGGGACTAGTTGGATACTATTCTATAGAAACGGAACCAGATTTACCATCCATGTGGAAGAGCAAGATGTGACCGGAACGGCCTTTCACTCGCTCTGGAGGCCTCTGCTAGGGCAGGAACCGAAAGAGGGTGAATCGTTATTGGATCATTACAGCGTTTTTTTCGATCTGATTGTGTCTCATTCCTTGAGCACGCTACAGGAAATGAGCCCCGTGAAAGCGCACTGGGTCACATTGAGGGATTATTTGCATACTCCGGCGTATCATTTGAAGCTTGTCGCTGACGAGACGCGGACAGGCGGCGTGCGTGCAATCGTCACCAAAGGCCCAGATGATGTAGCGGCGTACGAGTTCAAACCTGCTGCCACGTTCAAAAACATGCCACAAGCCATTCAGAGATATTCAAGTCGCGACTTGATTGTGCTGGATAAGGAGACAAATTGGAGAATGCCTCCGCACCAGTTCCGCACACCTGATGGTTCGGTCTACTACTTCAAAGCTTGCGAACGAGACAGCAGACAAGTTGAGACCGGTCAAGCGACTAATAGGTCCTTGGACAGCATAGAAGCTCACCTTCGCTTACATCAGTACGGCCAGGAGGAAAGTGCTTCGTACGCAAGTCGAACGTCCACGGTGCTGGGTATCGTGACGGACGAGAGTCCCAACGAGGGAGAGACTTTGGTCGCTGGTATACTAGTATCCTCCCCTACCAGTTCTTCCCGCACGCAGACGTTGGGTGATGTCGTTGCACATGCTAAAACACCGGACGACAACTTTACTAAGCACGCCCAAAGCTGGAGGACCCAAGTTGAAGATTATGTCGCGTATATGCACTTACTAGGCATTTATTGGGGCGGGCGAGAAGATTGGTTCTATATCAATCAGCATACAGTCTTGATTGATGCTGAAAGTGGCGACCCATCCATGAGTCTAGATACTGCTGCTTTCTACGATAATGCGACGAGCAAAAAGTTAGTCACTGAACTCGCAAACCTAGACAGATCAGCGATTGAGAACCTGTTTAATAAATGGCTACCTGAGGAGTTGTCAAAGAAGAGCGAAGGTAGCCAGGTTGCCCTAGGAGGTCATACGTGATGAGGCCCAGCCGCTTTTATACTCAAGATTCTATTCATTTATGACGATTTCCCCCGCATAAATAAACAAGGTATATCTGACGCTTATGCTCAACAAAATCCAGACTTTATGGCAAGGCTTATGTTGTCTTAGGGCTCGGGCTCAGGCTATCCCCTCCCGGTACGACCTGGTCGAATATAGCGTAAGGCGGTGAGCAATACTGCGCAGCCATTCGACAATCTCATTAAATTCATCGACATACAACCTGTCCATCAACTGACACTACAACGTACAATCTCTGCCCTATACAACCCACTCTAGATCACTAATATCGAATCTTTATTCGGAGAAGATTTGTCAACTGACATCGAGAAAACTACCATGTCGAACATCCTCCGCCGCCTCCAAGGCGGAAACCTAGAAGTTTTCAAAGTACGCTCCCCGTTCATCCGTCAGCCACTCATCCCATCTAACTCAACTTCCCCTCAAAAGACTAACCACTCCTTTTGTGTCGTATAGTTTGGAATGTACATTCTCTTTCCAATCGGCTGGATGTACTACTTCGGCACCAACCTCGAAGAACGCTTCTCCGTGCCCGGTTTCTGGCCTACAGCTGAGCAATCGCATAAGATCCCGGAGACGAAGGAGGACATTGAGGCGGAGTTGGCGCGGATGAGGACGCTGGATGCGGTCAGGGTGCAGAGGAGACAGCAGCAGGAAGAAGAGGCGAGGCAGAGACAGCAGGAGTTGCTGAATGCGGCGCAGGGGTCGGGGCAGGGGACGGCTTGAAAAAATTGTGCGCGAGGACGGAAGAGCATGAGTTTTCTGGCGCTGTACTTATGTAATATAATGTATTTATGTATCACCTATCAGGAGTTTGGTTGGGAAAGGTAAAAGTTGCATCGTCACCTCGTCTGGATAATGAATCGCATCTCCGAATCACTACGTTGCCACTGAACTGACACATGTTTTATATTGAATGCATTGACAAAGTCCATCTTCAAATCACCAGCCTATATCGTACTGGAGTACTGTACTGTAATAAACACCAACAAGCGCCACGCTCAACAAGAAATGCAACACGTAAATAATGCAAGCCGATTAAATGACCAAGATTATGTATTCCGGCGTCCGAAAATGATCCACGAGAACGGAGACTGCCTATGCTAACCGAGGGAGCATAATCCCTCATTCTCATTTGTCGCCTCATAAACAATGAATGTGTAGATCACAACTCATCTAATCCGGCAGTCGATGCAGCCTCGTACACAACGTTGAGAGCGCCGGTCGCCGGACCGCCATTTCCCTGCAATATGGAGCTTGCAGAGGGAATGTATTCTTTAATCATGGAGCCGTCGGCGGTCAAGTAATAGTGAATGTGTCCGTAGATCTGTGCGACGTGGTCGGGGAGGTAGACGTAGGCAGCCGTGACGAAGAGGGAGACAATAGTCAGGACTATGAAATCTGCAGTCACGTTAGTCGATCGTGCTCTCAGGGGGGGATATAACTCAAGGGCAACTTACTAAAGATGAACTTCTCGGTGGGCGTAAGCATGTACAAGGCGAATGTCACTTCGTACTGGTAGTTCTTTAGGCGCAGCCATCGCAAAAAGGATGTAAAGACCGAAGGGGAGGGTGAGGTAGCCATTGTTGAGATGAAATTGAATAAGAACTGTATTGACTGAAAGGCTCCGGCTATGTAAATTCGAGTATAGGTCGTTCTTGTTGATTGGTATTGACAATCGAGCTGGTTAAAGAGAGGCTGTATGGAAGAGACACTTTTTCTTATCGCGACAGGGCGGAGACAAAAGGGGGAGTGGCGACGGCCAATGAATTCGCGAATGGAACGACAGCGGCGCAAAAAAAAAAAAGGAATATAAATTGTTTGAATTGACGTTGGTCAGGAACGTTATCGTTGGAGAATGATTGCAGTTATTAACAAAGATCGAGGAGGGAGGTGGGAGTAAAATAAATACAATGCACGATGGGGAAGGAAGGCGGATGAAGGAAGCATTGGCCTCGCCGATGTTTAAACTGTGCGACAGTTCAGAACCCATCCTTCTCTCTTGAGTCTTGACTAACTTTAGCTAGTATTTATTTCTCTACCAGCGAATCGCAGTCACTGCTACATGCTCCGTACGCTGCACGCAATCGGAGTATACTAGTAGTATAGCCACACAATTTACACCCGAAATTCCCTCAGATCTCTGTCTAATGCTGCTGCCTTCGGCACCGAAGCATTTGCGGTCCTAATACAATCCCGGCTCGTGCACAGTCAAACTGAAACGAAGCTGGTTTGGGTATCCTGTGCGTCTTCGGTTTCCACAGTTCCGTGCGAACAGGGGAGACTCGGTCGCACAACTATCTGACGGAAGCACGACGAGTCTGACGGGTTGATTCGATGGACTTTACTGCCACGGAACAGAAGTGGATGCAGGCTTGCTTCTCACCTTCGCACCTCTACTAGTATCTGCGTACGTAGTGGGATTTCCGACGCCAAAATTCAACGTTCGACGGATCCACATAGCAAGCTAAGAGGCTAAGACTCTGTTGCTTTTGCATACATAGTACGTAGTATCATACTAGTATGTGGTCGACCTGACTAGCTGACGGGAGCTGTTGACGGTTGATCCAATCATTGCCTCGTTTGAGTGGGCAACGAGATACGAATACGGCCGGATCGGATTGATTGACTCCCTCCTTCCCGCAGTCCGTATAGCTTGTCGCGACCGGACCTCTCGGAATTGTTCCTATTGTTCCTCTTTCTCACGCAGCAAAATGCGGAAAGTCTGGATCAAGACGCCGGATGTCATCTACACAGCGTGTCGCTGCACGACGAGACCGCAGCCCTTGCAATTGACCTCATCCTTCTCGACGGGCCCTGCCCTCGCCGTCAAACAGTTACCCCCGCGCCCAAAGCTTGATGATAAGGATATCACCGGTTCGTATCTGAAAGGTACGGGACCGGGTGGGCAAAAAATCGTACGTCCCCCTTCTATTCTTTCACAATGTCTATCTGACGACTGCGGTCACGACAGAACAAAACAAACTCCGCCGTTCAGCTCATCCACAAACCAACCGGCATCGTGGTGAAATCGCAAGCAACGCGCTCCCGATCCCAAAACCAAAAGATTGCGAAAGAGATCCTCGCTGCGAAAGTCGAGGCTTTGGAAAAAGGGGAGCAGAGTCGAGAAGCGATCAAAAATGCGTTGAAGAAGAAACGGAAAGCGAGCTCGATGAAGAAGAAGAGGAGGAAATACAGGGCGTTGGAGGAGGGGAAGCAGGGACAAGAGGGACAAGATGACGTTGTTGAAGAAGAGATGGAAGAATATGGGGATGGGTATGAGGAGGAAGCAAGTACGGCAGCAACTGCAACGACACGATAAAGACAATTACGTTATCGAATCGTTACGCGTTTCATGGCTACGAACTTGAAGCATAACATCTACGATACTTGCCCAAAATCAATGGACGGGAAATTTTCATCTGATACGACTTTTTTCTGTGTCGCGGTGATTCATTAGGTATGGGTGTCTAAAATCGACAAAGATGCACATGCTTCATAAGACATCTCACGCTGTCATGTAACTGGCAAGGATTTTTTGAAGGTCAGGATTGAGTCGTTCCTGAACGAACCCGTTGATCCGACCACCCTGTTTTGAGTTGGCCTCCGTCAGGTATTTCCCTGTCCAGACCTTCAAGTCAGCTCCGGTCTCCGGCCATGGGTCCTTCGGGCGAGGTCGAACGGTATTCAATTGAGTGAAGCCAACCCCGAAGGCCATGTCGTCCACATCATGTTCTGTGATGATATCGTCCCGGGTGACTGGAACAGGAGGCAGCTCTAACAGCTTCAGAAGAGCTTCACATGTGAAGGCCCAGCCCTTCTTGTATTGCTGCGCGAAAGCTTCCGAGTTGGCCAGTGTTTTCGTAAAGGAGATAACTGCTGTCTTGCGGTCAAGGGGCCGTGCAAGCTTTTGCGATTCTGGTAGGATGACATTCAGGTAGAGGGGAGTAAACAGCCTAGATTTATTAGCTCTCACGAATTATGTGTAAATGCCAAATATAGACTCACTGCGCCTGAACCTTGTCCGTGACCTGGATGAAAAAGTCTGCACTGTAGCCTTGATCGTCCCGAGCCGAAACGAAATGGTAGAAGCGAACGAAGCGCAACTGCAATACTTCCGTCTTGGAGTTCTGCAAGCGAGTCAAAATGATCTGCATGATAGAGACAAAGTATTGTTCCAGAGTATTACTATTCAAGTCAGTCATGCCTAATGGTATCATAAATGGAGCACAACTTACGCAGGAAAGCTTCCAATCACGCTTTCCAACAGGTCAAATCCATGGCTCTCGTTAGCTTTTGTGGAGAGCAACTTCTGGAACAAACCGAGGATAGGTTCGATCTGGTTGTTCTGCGAGATAAATTGTGCGCCGCGAGGGATGATGGCAGAGAGTAACCGAACCAATGCGGGAACGTTGCCTCTAGATTCCCACATGACCGGCATGAGAATAGGTGCAATTAGATTCTGATAGTACTCTGGTAACGTAGCGGACGAGTTTGCCTCCAGCAAAGCAGCGAACAATTGGAAGACGTAAGGCATGAATTCTAATCTGATCAGCAACCGTGTCTACTCCCTCATGATATCGTCTTACCTTGAACATCTGCTTGAAGGACCTCGGCGAACGGTGCATAAAGTGCTTGTTCCAATTTCTCAGGATTGGCAGGAGCAGCAAATCTGATAAAAGCACCAATTGACTCAAAGTGGAAATAATAGAAGCGCGGGTTACTAGGATTAGCACTGATGATTCTGGTGATTTGGATCAGATGCTCCAAGACTGCATCAGTAAGAGGAACAACTCCTTCCTTGATGACAATCAAGACTCTCATCACGCATTTCATCAAAAATTCATTTTCTTGCACCTTGGGCGGCGAAGGGTCTTTTTCAACGAGCTGAAACAGATGCTCGAGGAGCTCCTTGGCCAGAGGTGTGATGTTGGCTGGTGAGATTACGGGCTGACCCGTAGAATCGTGGAAAGCAAGCACTCGTTCGACAGCGATAGCTGCATAAGTGTACACCACATAGTTGTCGGAACCCAAATGCTTGACAAGTAAAGGAAATACTTCTTGCCACTGCTGAGGTGTGATGATGCTCCTGAACAAGTAGAGGTACTTGACAGCATCGACCTTCAAGATAGGGTTAACTCCGCCATCGGAAACCAAATCCGCCGCAAGGTGTTTTTGGAAAAAGTCCGCAATATCAACAAGCTTGCTGACCGTTGTGATACCATGGGAAGCAGTGGCTGCACCTTTGGCAGCAATTGCAGAGAACAAATACGTAGCAGTATCTTTCGATTTCCAGTTCGACGCTGGGTCTTTTGCGTACTCGGCAAGGTAATGATCCGTGTACTGAGAAACTACTCTGGTGACTGAGTCTTCGAATTTGGTTGCCAGTTGCCGCACAAAGTCTGTCGCTGCTCGACGTCTGGTGTCGCTGTCCGAACCCTCCAAATCGCGACGGATAAATTCGATGGGTTCGTCTTCAAAAAGCTCTTCGTCGGACTCTCGCAAAGCAATGTTTGGCAGAATGACCTTCTCAATGACCTGGCTAAGAGTTGCTTGATCTTCAAAAATCTTGGCGTGCTCGGGCATGCTTGTGGTCGATGTCAAGAATTGAAGTGCCTTGCTGATTAGTATATCGTATTTTGTTTCTTGGCCGACAGTCGTCAACAAGTTCCAAGAATTTCCAACGAACTGTCCGACATGTGGCTCGAAAACATCGCTATACTTCTGAACGAACAAGGTCAACACTTCAAAAATTCCGGCTTTGACAAACTCCAAGACACCCGCTTCGGATTCATCGTCAGTGTGAAGTAGTTGGTTATCATAGAGCAAGTATTTGAGCAGTAGAGTGGCGATAGACTGTGCATTGTCCTCCACCAGTGGTGCCAAATCTTGACAATTCAAATCGTATAGAAGTTTGATCATAAGGTCAAGCTGTTTGAATCCCTGCGATAGAGTCTCTTTGTTGGATTTATTTTCCTCAATGTAAGCGTCCAGGCCCTGCCAGCAATCAGTCAAGTCGTCCTGCAACCGGATGAGATCGGGCTTACCTCGAACAAAGCGAGATATGGAGTAGAAAAAGTATTGAGCACATGGTTGATCTCGGTAAAAAGATCATCTGATCGGAAGAGAGGGCGCCATCGTCGGAAAATGGAGTGTGCCACCGTAAGAACTCCATTGTTGACAACCGGGTTCTTAGGATCTAATCGTGACACCAAATCCTATTGCATGTTAGCTACGACATATCTCAAAAGCGAGTTCCGTGAACGCACAGCCACAAGAGTGTCCCATCGCTCCCAAAAATCACTGTCTGCAATCACGCTGACTGCCTCTCCCAGCTGGGTCTGGATTCCACCCGGGACATTGATCATCAGATTGATCAATTCCTGCTTGATTGTGACAACCTCATCCTGCGGTAGCTTGTGGTTTCCATCTTCGTCGACCCAACTTCTTCGGATGAGGTTCTTAAAGCATAAGGCGCTTGCGAGCCGAGTGTTGTAGGGAAAGTCTGCGGATGCGGTGATCTGGAGCAGGAATAACGAGAAGCCGGGTTTTTTCTCTTCCTGCCGAAGTGCAAGCTCGGCTGTGATTATCAAATCAGCTCCGATGAAGCATTTGGCGCTTGCGATATGCTGGTAGTAACGAACCTTGTTTGTTTTGCCTGGGATCGAGGCTGGCTTCTAACAGCTGTGCGACAGCTCCCAGGTTGTTTGCCATTTCGAACTATGACAGAGTATGGATGAAAATGTGCAAATGAAGGAGCGGAATATGCTAGCAGCAAACACCAATTGCTCGATGACACAAGCGCTAGAAAAGTATTTTGAAGTAGATTTACAGAAGGAAGCAGAACAAGGACCGGACCGCCGCTTTCCTTGTCTGGCAGTTTGTTTGGCAGACTGCGGGACCTTTTTTGAAGGCGGTGAAAGCTATGATGTTTCTGGCAGCAACCATAGCGGGGAGAGCGGCATAATGTTGTTCCTTTTCCGTCAATTGTTGAGAGCAGTGCGATCACATGACTGCGGAATAACTGTTGTCCCGCGGCATTGATCGGCCGTCGCCGGCTTGGCACGCCAAGACCAGCGCCCTGATGAAACGAGACTTACGTCCGACATAACGAACTGAACTCCATTTAGTCAGTCAGGATTCTTACTGATGATCTTGTCCGTGGTCTAGATTCACTTCATTTGCTGCTCTTCATGATGTATTCGTCCTGATTTGCCCTTTTTTCAATGCGCCGGTCATGAGCCCAATGCTCAAATCCTGTTAGCCTTACGCTCGTGTTACCCGTTCCTATCGCTAACTATCCGGTGTCAGTGCACACTTGGTCATCCGCTTATCTCGATATCCGCGCCTAAAAGAGTTTGTCATTTCATGAGGATGGGGAAGATCACCCAGACCTCCGAGACCCAGTTATAATATCACCTTCTAGGCTAGTAGTTACATTAAAGTGCTACCCTGCAAATCTTCAATCGTCAGTGCACCTCGATGGGGTGAAAAAAAGCTCTTTCCAGAGCATATCAAGTACCTTTCTACCTTGACCAACAATCAACGCGCTGTTTGCTCGAGATTGCTCGCACTGTCCACAACGTATCGCCAACTCTCTCATTCTAGTATCACTGTGCTGATTGCGCGTGTGCATGGTCCAGTTGCTATATTGAAAAGATATCTCGTTACGTACGGACGTCGTTCACACGTTGCGGATGTCTTCCGAAAATGATCCACCTCCGAAACCAGCTGCATCTTCCTTTGCAGACGTCTTCAAGACATTAGCATCAGGTCGCCGGAAGTCTCTTTCGCCCCTCTCAGCTTCCGATAGCGCCAGCGATTTTCCAAACCATGGTATCGAAGCTCGCAGGGGTTCTCGTGTGACGTTTGGATTCGAAGGGATGTCGCGTGGAAGTATTTCGAACAATCCCTTAGACCATGCCGCCGTTCCGGACTATGAGGCTGCGCTCGAGAATCTCAAGAACCCGGTGCTCGCTATAGATGAGGTGGAGGTCCTTGCCAAGCATGCGACCAAGTTCACACCGGAACAAATCATCTCCCTATGGGAAGCAAGTTCATATCTCCTCTGTCAGGCAGATTTTGACGATGCCCGACAACGATCATGTCGATTTCTGGACGCAATCGTCGCGCGACCCGACTTATCAACGGACCTCAAGACTCAGTTGTGCAAGAGTTTACTAGCTTCCACGCCGGCCGACGTGATACCAACACGTGTCAATGCTCTCATTGTGCTATCCGACAATGGCAGAAAACTGGACGTCATGCAGGTCAATGTTCTGCCAGCTCTGGCGGTTGCCCTATTCAACTTATTCAAGGCCGTCGCCAACCTGCGGTCCAAGGCGAAGAAGAGTCGACAACCGCGGACCATCGAACTTGAAGAATCGCATTTGGAGGATCTTTTTGATTTTATCCTTAATGTCATTACCCACCAGAATGGTCCTCTACAAGAAAACGATGCAGCAACCTTACTGGAGGAAGTTCTCAAGGTTTGCAGGAAAACGGCATCTCCTGACGACTTGAAGAGTGCGCTCTCTATATTCGACGCCATCATCTCCTATGCCGAAGTGCCTGACGATAGTTTCGTTCCGCTATTAGAGGTTTTATGCAGCATACACGCCTCTGTGAAGACTCTCTCTGGCCGCACTTCCCAGGTGATACGCAATATAGTCAAATCCTCCAAAAGGCCAACCATGCTTGAGCTTCTGCACTCATTCCTGGAGGAGGTTCCGGAAGACCACGGCAGAAATTTGAACGTAGTGCGCGGCGCGGTCGAAACATTTACCGACATAATTCGATCGCACGACCGAAAAAGATTACCAGAACTATCATTTTCGAGACTCGTAGACAGTCTTCAGGCAATCGTGCCGCGGAAGAGCGGACGACTCCATGCGGCGACCCTGGATTTGTGTGCTAATCTCTTGGATGGCGATTTTGCTTCTCTTTGTATAGAGGAACCCGACTGGGCAAATTTTGCGAATCTTCTTATCGACTGCTCTGGCGGAACTGGTCACGAAGTAACTGAAAATGCACAATCTCCTATCGTTTCTCCAACGAGAAGTGTGACGCACGACGATCATCTTGCTGCTAGCGCTTCCCGACTTTTGACCCTATTTGAGCAGCTATGGGAAAAGCTGAGCTCCGAACAACAATCCGAAATCAGTGCCTTCTTTAAAATATCGCACCGTTTCCTTTCACCAACTCAGGCACGTCTTCTGATCAACCATCTCAATAGGCAGAAATCGTACTTTCCTGGAGCCGAAGACTGGGAGCAAGCTGCCAAATGGCTGGTTGATTCCTTCATTCAAACGCCCAGTAAGGTGTCAGACGTGCGTGCCTTTGCCTTGGAGGCTCTCGAAGAGGCAATGTTCCAGGACAACAATTTGGTCAACTTTGAGCAAATTGGCGTAATAGACCTGTTACTTCGAAATTTCGCAGATGAGAAAGACACCATTTACCTCTCATCGCTTGTCTCGGTGATGATTGAAATTGCGGCACGGGCGGACAGTAACATTTTTCATACCATTATCGATGCTCTGAGCTCACCCATGAGTTTCGACTTGCTTGAATATGACGATGCAGCTCTTTTGAGCGGACAGCTACCCCAAATGCGCCGCGATTCTGCTTCTCTTCTGGAGCCATCTCTATCAAATGTCTGTATGATGGGTCTTGTCCGACTCTTTCTTCGGTTCTTGAAACTCTCAGCTCAACGAGCAGCTTTGCTGTTCGAGGCTTTGATTTTCATAGTCAAGACGTCACGAAAAAGGCCAGCCGACGCCACGCTCACGGTTCTTAAGCTGCTATTTCGGTTACGCTGCGACTCGTCCGGCGCGATTTGGGTCACAACAGATATCGAAAACGAATTTTTAGTGGCTGTATTGAGTCGAAGCTTAGATGTTGGCGTCAAGCAGTCTACAACTACAGAAGGATCCGTAATGGAGAGAGCCTCCGTGAACAGTGACGATAGCCTGACTGCAAGTACGGGGCGACTGTCCTTGCGCAATCAGTCTGTTCCGATCGACACGCAAAGGTCGATGCCTCGCATGAGTAGTTCCTATCTACGTGGTAGCGCAAAGTCAATGCCTCCAAGCTGGGTGCAAATAGATTCAAGTATCCCTGACGAACTTTCATCGGCCGCAAGTCCCTTTGTTTTTGCTTACAAGACGGCAGTTGAGGGGGATGTCGAATCGTCGGACATGACTGTGGGAGTGTTGAAGATTAATGTTTATCTTGAGACAATTATCGATCTGCTTCAGAAACGCGATACAACATGGGACGTTTACAGCTACATTCTCGCACATCTAGGTCCGCAACTTAGCAATCGAGACTTCTTTTCCAATGCAGTCCCTCAGATCCAGATGCTTCGTAACATTCTATGCGGGCAGATCAAGGGCGAAATGTTCCGTGAGCCGCCAGCTGTAGCTGGTATCAAGAAAGCAGATGTCGCTATCTGCATTTTTGATTGCTTAGCCATGCTTGTTGGGTTTCACCATTACTTTGCAAAGAGCGAACAGGATGAACTGGTACGCGCTTTTATGCTTGGCATCGGTTCTTGGGATGGTACGTCGCGAGGATGCATTCACGCTTTGTCCGTGTGTTGTCACGAGATACCATTATCAGTGACGAAGTCACTGAACACGATTCTTGACAAAATGTCAAAAGTAATTACGATGACTCACGTGGCAGTTCATATATTGGAGTTCCTAGCACTTTTGGCTCGACTTCCAGACGTCTACGTCAATTTACGAGAGGAGGAAATTCGCACTGTCTTTGGTATATGTGTTCGATTTATTCAGACAAGTCGGGAACAACGATTGAAAAACGAATCGACAGCTGCTCGCGCCAGTACAATCCCCGCAAGGCTTAGTGGTGGCTTGAGAGAAATAGCCGCAATGCAACCCGATTTCGCCGAAGCGAACATTTGGCAGGAGAGCATGTCTAACTACGTGTATACACTGACGTACCACGTCTTGGTGTTTTGGTTTCTTTCACTTAAACTTCAAGATCGCGCAAATCACGTAAATTGGATAACGAATCGACTCATTTTCACGGATGAGCTAGGCCAGGAGGTGGTAGAAGAACAATCTGAAGTATTTATCGACTTGATGCAGCGCGTGACCTTCTCAGACTTGGGCGATACAATTCCTTATGAAACGTTCCCTCCATCGCCAGAAGACGGACCCGTCAGCAGCAAGTCATGGATTGTGGGAATGAGTATTGTCACGATTGAAACTGCCGGCGTTTCCGGATTGACACAAATCACCAAACGAATGGCTTCTGGGACAACGTACGCCGAATACCGTCAACGCACTGCACCAGTGTTACCTCATCAAGAACCTGCCACACCTGACACTTTGTCAACATTTGATGCGGCAAGTCGAACGGCCATTCTGCCTTCTCACGTCCTTCTTCAAATGGTCACTTCGGCATTTCCTACGCCGAGAGTTTCACAACCGATACCACTACCCGACGATGCCATGACTCGTCGAGCTATCAGCTCATTCGATCGGAATGACATTGTCGATGGACACAAAGTTGGAGTCATATTCATAGATAATAATCAAACCACGGAAGCCGAGATTTTGGCAAACACGGCTGGCAGCCCAGACTACGACCACTTTTTGACCGGTCTCGGTACCAGGGTTTCTATTGAAGGAGCTCAATTCAATACGCAAGGTCTTCACAGTGACATTGATGGCGAATTTACATATGCCTGGAGGGATCGTGTGACTGAGATGGTGTATCACGTAACCACCATGATGCCCACGAATCTCGAAAGTGACCCGGCCTGTGTTGCCAAGAAGCGTCATGTCGGCAACGACTTCGTCAACATCATCTTCAACCGTTCCAATCGCCCTTTCAATTTTGAGACCATTCCATCGCAATTCAACTCCATCAACATCGTCATCACCCCGGTTTGCCGAATAGCCGAATCCGATTTCAGCCACGATTCAGACACTGCTCGCGATTACAGCAAGTCCTTTTACGTCGTCAGAGTGATGAGCAAACCAGGCCTCCCAGAACTATCACCCGCATCAACCCCAAAAGTCATTTCTGGCAAGAGTCTAGCCGCATACGTACGCATCCTAGCCAACAATGCCTCCGTGTTCTCCTTGGTATGGAATCGCGAGGGTGGCGAACACATCTCCTCATGGAGGAATCGATTGCGCGAAATCAAGCGGTTACGTGATCGCGTAATGACATCCCGTGCGTCTTCGGTCGATGCAACCGAAAGCGGGTTTTTGGGCCATCGTCGCAATACGCGCACGAATATTCACGTTGAGGATGAGATGGCGAGTCAGAGAGCGCAGGTGCGCCCTGATATGGCTGACTGGAATGCGGAACATAACGTCTCCCAGGCGTTGGACTTTTCGCGCTGGACGAGATGAAAGACTCAACACATGAGCTAAGAAAAAGAAATCATTTACATCTGTAACGCTACGATATCACTTACGAAGCAACGACCACATATCACGCATCTTACGAACACAAGCAAACATGTCACATGTAACGGGTACATTTTTGTTTTTTGTTTTTTGTTTTTGTCTTTTCACCACAACAAAAAAGTTTCCTCTGTCAAATTGTTGGATGCGGCTAAAAAATGTCACTTTATTCTGTCTTTGATTGTTTGGCGATGTTGGAGATATGGATATAAATATGGGATAGGGTAGGGATGGATGTACGGGATTTGTTCTATTTATGCCACACAACAAAAGTTCTTCTTTCCTTTTCCCTTACATTGAACGTCTCGCCTCAATTGAAAATCAGTATGGTTCTGTATTCTGATTGACGACAGAATACATCGTCCGACTGCTTATTACCTTGAAAGTACATACTCGGCGGTAGACTAGATTGTAAATGGGTTGTAAGGAAGATAAATTGCAAAGCTGAGGAAAGTCCTGTACTATGATGTTATAGACATACGAATCCATTCTCATTTTAATCTCTTTTTGGAAAAGAAAGAATAAGACTAAGATTACCAACCAAAAACCTCCGTAACACTCAACATATTCGCTCTAACGCCCAAGCCCAACCCAACGAGAATCACAAATACGTCCACCACACCCAGCACGGCGGCACCCATCAGGAACCGCGGACAGAAGATGCGGTACAGCATCAGATGGCGTCGGAGATGGCCCGCCCACATGGTCGTGGCTAGGTTGATGGTTGCATAGTACAGGATGTGTGTGGAGATGGCTTGGACAATGTCGGAGAGAAGGCGGAGCATGGGGTTGTTATTTTTGGTCTGGTCATCGGTTGGGTTACCGTCTGAAGAGGAGGAGGGAGACGGACTGTCTTCGTCCTTGAAGATCTGTACCGGTAAACGGCCGTGTGTATCGACGGGACGTTTCCAGAGGACTGTCAACGGCACGGCGACGGCGGCGAGAATCTGGGCGCCGAATGTGTTCAAGATTACGAGCAGGGGGGACCAGGGGTATTTGATGGATGAGAGCGCAAAGAATGCGCTTTCCCATTGGATGCTGTTCAGGGTTGCTTGGTGACCGGTCTTGAAGAAGTGGAATGAGCCTAGCAGACCCAGGACGATAGGGCCGATGGCGGAATTCGTTGTGGTGAGGCCGTTGGTGTCGAGGATTTCAAGCAACGAGAGAATCTGTAGCGTTTCAATGGCGATTGCGCCTTGGCCCATGGGTTTGCTCAGTAGTGTAATGGCAAGGACGAAGTTGACCACCAACAAAAAGAATCGGGTGCCGTGGACATTGCCAAATCCGAGGATGGTGATGGTTGTTCGCTGCTGCGGTTGCTGCAATTGTTGTGGTTTTCCAGTCTGTTCGGGGCTCGATCCGGACGTAACGTTGATGCTGATGCATGGCTTTGCCCAGATGAATGTCGTAGTTCCCGCTGCAAATGCAATTGCAAGAACTAGTTGTGCTAGAACGATCTGAAAGGACTTGAACGCACCCTTCCCGAAGGAAAACCATTCACCGTTATCGGCGGCATCCAAAGTCCAGAATGCCGCGGAAACAAATAGGCCAACTCGGAAAGCAACGCCGATCCAGAGTGTAGCCGATCCTTCGTAAGACTTTGATCCGGCATAGAATGAGCGTACGACACCTGGGAGAATTAATGCAACAGCAAAAGGGATGGCAAGTTGCCAGGGAGCTGAGGTTGACGACGATGCCGAGGCATAGTAGGTCGACTTGCAGAAAGGCATTTGTTCCTCGCGACAAAGACGAGAAAATGACGCTAATCGCGTCATGACAATAAAAATCATAGAGTGATAGACACCGAGAACCCGGTCAGATGTGAGCTTCTGTCTCATCGAGGATATTCCTGCCAAGACACCGAAAGTAGTGAGGAAAAAGAGGAGAATATCATCTTCCCAGATTGTGTATGAATTGGACGCAAAACCAATGGATTGAGATACGGTCACGATGACTGCAAACCAGCTCCAAAGTGACGTGGGGAAGGGCGACTTAAAGTTAGATGTAGAGAAGGTAGCGCTAGATACCACAGAAGCGATACTTCCTCCCGCGGCGGACAAGGCAATGATGTCGGCCCAGAATGCGTCTTCTCGTTTTCCTATAAGTCCAACGACGGCACCGAATCCCGCACCGAGGCCAATGCGGAGGATCAAATCCGAATTGAAGCTTGCGCGGGAAACACTACGTATGCCCCGGGCATACACTATCAAAACAACAATACCGCCAACTAGAATTCCAATACCACGTATCATACTCGGTACGTCGAAGCGAGCCCATAGAGCGCGGCATACATTCAGTGTGTCGCGCTTATATTCCCGATAAGCGTTATATGCTGCGCGATACTTGTCGGAATTAGAGCTCATTTTGCTGAGAGACTGCCATTGTAGTTCCGCGTCAGCCAACAGCGACAAAGGACCCGAGGTTTGGCTATCGTTCACACCTCGCGCCAGAGAATAGTGGTGTTGATACCGTTTAATCTGTCCTGCCGTTATACGGTTCACGGTTGCCAGATTCTTGATGTCTGCTCCGTAAGGCCCCGCGAATGCTTCTTCTATTGGGGAGCCCAGGTTGTTGAATGGAATAGGTATGCCCATGAGCAAAGACAACGTGGGAACAATATCAATTTGCGGTACGGCTCGTTCTTTCGCTGTCAAAGGCGGCTTTATGTGGTCCTCATTTGTGCGCCCAAAGATGCCCTTTTTGGAATACATCCACAACGCAGCTTCGACCTCGTCGTCAGACTCGCCTCCGTGGTCACCTTTAGAGTCCATGCCATGATCGCCAATGACAATCAGTAGTGTATCGTCATCAATCTTTTTGATGACGTCTCGAATCACTTGGTCCATCTGTTTCAGTTTAGCGGCCATTGCAGCGTGATCTGGACCATATCGATGCCCCGCGTGGTCGACACCAAGATAATGTCCAAACACCACATCCCATTTGCTCGAATTCTTCGGATGGAGAAGCGGGAATAGATTATCATTCACGCCGTTGTCCACAGTGTGCAAGTCCCAGACATTAAACGAGTCAAAGGGATGCGATAGTTCAGAATCAAAGTATTCCGGAAACAGCTTGTCCCAGGTATCATCTCCTAGATGAACCAGTGTTTTGCCAGCAGCACGCAATTGGGAGATGATATTGTCCTCGTCAATCGCAGAACCATCAAAGTTTGAGCCGGCGTCGATGAAAGTCGGCAAGGTACCGGTAGTCAAGCCTTTTAGTCGTTGCAAAGTAGTCGTCGGCGGATCAGCGATAAAAGGTAGCAAAAAGGCTCTTTCGGGGTGCTGAATTGCGGTTTCGTAAAGCACGGGAATATTATCGTGGAAAATTCGGGCTTCATCGCCCTCGAATTGAGGATGGAAAGGAACGGTAAAGTCGTATCGCAGGGCGTCAATGATCAGAAAGACGGCCTTGTCGAAAGTCTTGGGATGCCAGCAACCCTTTTCTGAGTTCCTGCTACTGGTACCAACATCCAAGGGTACCACGTCACAAGCTGATTTGTTGTCGAGAACAAGGCGGGTCAGGAGGAAACCTTTTGTGAAGAAATACACGCCAACGATGTGCAGGAAGCTATGACTGGTCAGTCTTGATCGTCTCAAAACATAAAACATAGGCGCAACACTCACCAAATCCACAGAAGAATCCCTACAGCGCCAAAATGCTTCCACTTGAAGTCCCTTTCCAAAGCCTTGGTTATCTCAGCCTTGTTCGACGGTTTTGAATGCGCTGCCGATTCCGTTTTCCCCTCATTCTGCAGTGATTGCGAGGATCGCAAGGATTCGCCACCTTTGGCTCTAGACTGATCTGAAGCACCTCCAGTATTGCTGCCTGGCGATTTCTGGGATGTGTTGGAGAGCATCGTAACGGCTGTAAAGGATTTGTGGGTGGTCGGTTGTAAGAAGTAGGAAACAGAACAAGTCTCGTCAAGAGAGTATCATATTCAAAGATATGAGTCGGGTGAGTATGTAGCTATAAACATTGTCTCAATTAGCAATTGTCGCAATGCACCATTAGTTGTCTGGCCTGGAGGGGGTACCGCACCAGTGAAGAGACGAAGCTCGGTTGGATGAGGTCCGATCCAGTAAACGAATGAAAGAGAAGATAGGAAATCCGAGGAGTAATGAGTGGGCAGGAGGTCTATAGAAAGTCAATTATCCTAGTAATGGTTCTGTAGGCTCCTGGACGAAATAGAAATGTGCCGCCGTGTCCGGTTGAAAGTGGCAGCTCTGGGAAAGTTGCGGCGGATACTGAGTGAGCTCAGGGAGGGTCCGCGGTTAAACATGGCTGGCTGCGATTGGCCAATTGGACCTCGACTGTGGAGGAAGTCGAGCTATGCTATGCTTATGGTTACGTTCTATTGACGAGTACGAAAGTTCATCATCTACACCAATGCATGGAATCATGGAATGGGTGAAGGCGACTTGAATGCACAACCATCTCAAGCTGTTTAGTCAACAATTGGTTGCCCGAAGCGCGCAAAGAAAAGAAAAATGTGAGGTAAGAAAAGAGCTACAAGAAATCGACCAAACGTGGTAAGAAAAATGAATAGAAGAATCAAATCACAATGATGAAATTGAAAACGACCCAATCCATATTAGTCTGCTTCATTCGCCGGACCTAATGACGTTCCAGGCGCGAACGAATGAGAAGAGGCGGATCGATAGCCGAAGAAGAAAGACAAGTAAATACTTAGAAAAATACCTAGACAAGACAAGGTTGCTCCAAGCGGCGAAGTAGTAAATAAAATTCCCAGAATATTCACAATCATAAAAAGTATAGATCGAACGCGATTAACTGGCGGGAGAGCGTCGGTTCGGTTGTCAGCGATCAAACCATCTCAAGGATGATGTTGATAATAGAAAATAGACAATAAGGGTTGCATATGTGCAAAAGTGAAGTAAATCAAGAGGAAGCCCGTCCGTGGTGGGAACCAAGATCCGAAGCAGTGTAGTGAGAAGCGAAATGAAGATGGTAGAGAATCACGCCCGCCTTATTTGGTATCATCATGCCGGTGGCGTCGTAGCAATGGGGAGAAGCAAGAAGGAAATTTTGAAGCGTAAAGTGGATCTATGATGTCTAGAGATGCTGTGGAAGTAGTCAAGAGGTAGGAGACGCTCCTCTTTCATGACCATCTCTCTTCCTTCTCCTTCAGTCCACCCATGCGTTCCAGATCAAGCGATTGGAAACGACCGGACTCGTTGGTCTGGTAAGGAGGAAGTTCGTCGTGGGCGGGCGACAGACCAACACCACCGTTCTCGCTGATGTGGACAACCACAACGCGACCAGCCTTAGGCTTGCCGGTCTGCTCATCCTGTTCCTCCGGGAAGGTGATGCGAATTTCGGGCACGGGGCTTTGTGGTGGGCTCAAGGAGCTCTGCATCAAATCTTGTTTCTCATTATAGACGTGAATGGATCCAGTTCGGCTATTTTGTGTGATTGTGAGGCGGCGCTGGTGAGCCTGGCTCTTGTATAGTGGGAGTTGAGATTGTTGCTCGAGCTTGCGACGACGCTGGCGGAGTAGCAGAAGACTACCGGAGAGCACAATTGCAAGAAGGATCAAAACCAAGAGCGAGATCAACAGGTCGATGGTTTTGGGAGTGAAGGATCCATCCGAGTCGTCACGGGCGAGAACACGCATGTTGGCCATTTTGCTTGCGAATTTCGTAAAAATGAGTTTTTTTTTTCTTCTTCTTCCTTCTTTGGAATTCGAAGTCCTTAAGCGATCTCCAAGAATAGAACGCTGCTGGTGTGGCGTGTCGTTTGTTTTTGGTACGAAAATGAAGGTGGTTGTTTCGGTGTGCGTAAGTCAATAAACAGTCGGTATGGTCGGATCAGCAGTAATGAGGGAGCGAGCGAATTATGGTCGAATGAATGGCGCGGCGAGCAGCTGAAAGAGTGAAGCTGCGTACACCTAGGGTAGGAGTCGAGGATGGTGGAAGGAAGGGTTGTAGGAGCGAAAGAATGTGAGAGGAGTGTTGAGGGTAGATGGATGAGGAAGGAAGAAAACAAGGAGGAGAAGAAGGAGCGGAAAAGTGGGAAATTGGCAGGAAAGGAGAGCGCCGGGGCTGGACTGGCCTGGAGGGTCCCGGTTGGGTTTAGAGCAGCTCTAACGGCGAGGCTGCGCAGTGCCCCAGGCCTGAACAGGCTTAGCTGGGGCCTGTGGTACCTGAGCTAGACCCAGAAATGGCAAGGTCTGCACGCACCGCTCAGAAACGCACGCTCTGCTGGCGTCAATTTGCTGCTGCCAGCCAGTCAGCGTGTGGTTTCTGCCTTTTTTTGCTAAATTAATCCAAGCCACGGCGATACTCTCTCCATCTTAAAGATCATGGGACAATCTTTGTTCTGGAGACGGGAGTTATACAACATCTCATTCGCTTTCTAGTTGAAGATGTTTATACCCCTCCTCCTACCGGGGCGTCTCCTTCATTGTATTTGATACAGCATGGATTTGATAACTCCGTTGCTGCTCAGAGTGCTTACTAACCAGGTCCTCCGATGCAGTGCAGACTCTTTGTCTTAATGATGTCAAATAAGAAGATCAAGTGATCAGCGTTTATTGAAGTAATCAATTGTGTGTCTGCAGGAACGAAATGAACTTTAAGATTGATGAAGCAAGGCATAACTTCTTAAATTTTCTTTTGTTTGTTGATTATCTATCGATTATCGTCAATTGTGTCATTGGCAACGCTTTTCAAGTCGCCACGACAACTTTGTTGTTGACAGACAAGGTAACATAAGCCACTTTCAGGATCTCTGAGACCCAGATGAAAAATATCTGGTAATATAATTATCTAGAGAGGACTAAGAAGTAGGTAAGAGATGACATGCCTAGTTTCTCAGGCTGCCTTCTCCGCTCCTTCCGAGGCATCTATGGAAACATCCTGACGTTGCACATTTAGACGTCAACAATCTCGAGCCCAGGTTTGTTATGTGCAATTTTATCTCGTTCGAGAAGATACCCTCGCAGCGTGTTTGGTTTTTGCAAATCACGAACAATAGACCAATAGCTGACATTCGATACTATCGTTGCGTTGGGAGGTTGGCTGCTGTCACATCATGCTTACGCCGCCGAATGTTTACGACGTGTCATCGAGGCATTGTCTACAGCACCACGACGTATCGTCGACGACAAGCGCACGCTGATACATTTCTTCTAGTCATTCGTCACGCATACTGCAAATAGCGCATACCAACTTGCCAAGGACGACCCAGATATCCAATACATAGATACCACCTCGCCATGACTAAGATATACCCAGAGAATGGTCACATCGACTCCCATGGACAGGGAAAGTCATGCAAACCAAAGATTGCGACGCTTGTATCCTACTTCGAGATTTTAAGTTATTGTGTACAACCAGTTCTGGTGCCTAGGTAGGAGTACAGTCACATGTTGTACTACCCAGGTGTAGTCAAGTACGCTTAGATCGCTGCTCGGGGAGAGGCCAAGTAGAAAGTATTACTCGTCCTTGCGTTTTGTACCGGGGGTGAAAAAAAAAAGGGGGTTAAGGATTCTGCAGGAACGAATGTAGGGTTGTTGGTAACGTTACTTTCGCCCATTTCTCGATCGAGATCTCTTGCGTTGCTGCTTTATGGTTTTGCATCACGAACTCAATTACCAGAGGAGCGTAATCAAGTGAATTTCAGATAGAGTGAGATTGATAAAAGAAAAGAAAAGAAAAGAAAGTGAACAGTGTTAGCTCCGACAACGTTCTGGAGATCTCGATGGATGTCGCGATCATGAGGATCTCGATCTAGGCACCGCAACTGATGGTCCACCCAAGGTGTACAGTGTAGAAGCGTTGCGTTTCATGTCCGTGAACTTGGGTACCTACCAGGTACCGCGCAGGAGGTCACTCTTCTCGCGATAAATAACTGGTTATCAGTCCAAGCAAGGGATACCTAGTGGGCCACCATTGACAAACAAGCAATGTTTGAGGAGTGACTTCTCCCTGCGTAGAGAGGTACGAGGTCCTCAGCTCACAAGACAATATAGGTACCCCCTTTTCCTCCTTCTGTCTATCCCTGCATAACTCGCAATCGCGAATCCGCCGAGAACTAAGATCAGATTTTTATTCGGTATCAGACGTGTCACATGCCAAGATAGTGCCGACGTGGGCTTTATTTTCTTTCTCTGGGTAGCTATTGGTCCGACTGGAAATGCTAGGTAGGTACGGGTATCCGGGGTTCCTGAGCAGTGGCGGAGATATTTTTCCCTTGATTTTCTTGCCCTGGTGAGCAGTGGCAGGAAACGAGACGATTGACTGGACGAATATCTCGATAAACCCGGATTTGTGTGTGAAGTTCACCTACTACATCTGGAGCACAAATATACATGTTTTTCTATAGAAGCTTGTGGACATGCGATGACGATTGTTGGTTGAGTGTTTGTCGTGTGATGGGTTTTGTGAGGTTGATCTCGGGAGATATGTATGTCGCTAGTTTTAACACTTGCAGCGCCTGGCTCCGACGCTACTGAATTGGCTAAGCTTAGCTCTGGCCTTGGCGGTCGATCCTCCAGTAAAGCCCTTGCAAGTGTATCACTCCCATGACAGCAGATTGATCCGTTCTTAGAGCGTCGGGATCAGTGCAAACAGTGGGCATGAGTCACATATATCGGGTTCTGAGCAGAATATCAATGATTCATACGGCGCTGCCCGCGTGGTTTAGTGGATGAGACCTGAATTTCCATCCCTGGTGTTTGTATGTCTGGGACCGCTGGCTGATTGTAAATAACTCATGAAGGCTCCTTGGTTCCATACGAGTAATGTCCAAGCGGACAGCCCACGCCTGAAAGAAGTCTTCACCTAGTCATGAGCACAACATGGTCTTCGACGAAAGCTTCAATGATCAAAGAGCCCCAACTTCGGCCGGAGAAGCTTTTTTGTGTTGGGTGGATGCTGGTGGGGCAGCCATCCACCCAACGCATGCATCGTGATTGGTTCCTACCAATAGCTGCAATAAACAACCTTGAATCGACCAAGGCAAGTCTGCTAAACTCTGCCATTGATTGATTCGAGTCGATGATGTATGCTGCGCCTCTATCTGGGACCTTGCGAGTGCTATTGGTATGTCAAAAGTGTATTGTGTCGGTCGGAACAAACAACAGCTCGAGACAAATTGAGACAGAATGGGTGAGGTGACGTCTTCTGACTTGTTTACAGCGTGGAGTCGATGCGAGATGGACATGTGGATGACCCTATGCTGCTAGGATCTAGATGGAGAGAGGCTACACAACATGTTAGAGAGGATTGACCTGGCCCCTCGAAGGACGTGGATGTAGCCTTTGTAGACCCAGGGCAATAGTGTCAGCTGCTCCGGATGAGCTTGGTCCAAGATGAAGTATGGTGTGGTTTCCAATACACGTAAGGAACGAGTCAAGACAAGACTGGGTACGGTACCGAGACATTCAGTCAAGGCGCTCCTTCCTACTAGACAACCAACGCTCTGAAGCAGGCACCTGCAGCGTCACGAAGGCAAGTACGGACAGACTACGTACAGATGGACATACATACAAGGAAGGAACTCATCGGCCCAATCCAGTCACGTCAGACGGAAGCAACCCATACAAGACCGTATGGAGTCGAAATGTAAGGTTCTTTCGCTGACTCTTTAGACTAAAGTGCAGGGAGTGTACGGAGTATTTATTCCCTCATTCATTGTATTCTCAGCCGCAGACAGATCCAACGGATACTGCCATTGCTGTCCCTAGTGTGTCGCTGGCAGAAACATGGGAGCAAGATGTTGCAGTCAACGGCTGATGATTCTTGTATTCCAGATCATCCAATAATCAGACGATATCAGCGTCTGCCTGATTATAGCCTCCTGAACGAATTGGTAAAGTACATAGCATATATGGGGCGCTAGTCTCCGTCGGGCAAGTACGGCTAAGGCTGCTCCTGCCTTGAGTTTCTGGCAAGCCGCCAAGCCCAGCCAGATCGCAGTCCACCTCCTCCATCCACTAGTGCAACTTATCAAGACCTCGCAGCTTTTTTTTTGAACCTTCCCTCGCTCACTCTATCATCAATCATTCTTCGCCTTCGTCCCTCCCCCCCCCCTCCGTTTCTTTTTGTTTTTTCTTTAACTGGACACATCTCAGCCACTTGAGGAAGATTCATTCTCATTCTCATTATTTTAATTATCCTTTACACTTCTTCGTTTCTTTCTGTAGAATTCTTTATATTCTTTCGGCTCTCCTCAAATCGTGATCCCCCTCCCCTTTCGCTGAAACTACGCCTTCCGTTGTACGACCCTCACGTCCTGCGTTTCCTCAGCCCCCGACCGTCAATCCACTGTCTCGACCACCTCCCAACAAATATTCTCGTGGTGGTTCCATTTAAAGATAGAACACAAAAAATATAGCATCAAACTAAGCGGTCGCAGAAGGAAAAGAAAAGAGAGCCCCGGCTTATATCGGTCGACCGCTGTCGTGTGTCTCCAGGATACGGAATCTGAAATTGCCAACCCCTCTGTGTGACATTTCAGAATCTCATTAATAAGTCGCCGTTGGGATTCACTTTTTTCTTTTTTTCTCTCTCTCTTGTCTACCCTCTTTCTATCACTCCTACCACACTCGTGTGGGCCTGTGTCTTCGACACATTCCGACGCCGACTATCAATCCTTGACTTGTGAGCGTGCACGATAAACAGCATTCCTCCTACCTTCTTGCATCGGGCCTTTATCCTCAACCCCCTTGCCTCCGCCAATCACCCGTTCGTCGCCTAGCTGCCTTTCTCGTCCAGAAAGGGCTCCCGTTCGACGTCTCCACGACCTTCATGAATGCGATCTGCAGCCGCTTGAATTCCTGGGGCATGCACGGAGCAGCATAGGTCAATCGATTCTATCCGCTCGCTCATTCACACAACCGACACACCAATATTCATTTTTGTCTTTGCCGCTGTTGCGAGAATTGAGTGAGCTTGTCGAGGAAGGAGATACCTCGCCTTGCATTCATCTGCTTTGCAACTACGGAAGAGTTTTCCATCGATTCCTTCAACTTTGATTCATACAATAGCCTGCGCATCCACACCATTGCGGATTGCATTCACATATCTTTCACCCTGGCGTTTGTTCTCGCCTCCTGTCTCTGATAAGTTAGTGCTTCCCATTCGCACGAGGTGTTTGACTCGTCTTGGTCTCCAGCTCTGGAGGTATTCTGATTGTCACCTCATCGGTTACTCATCTACTAACCACTACCTTCCTTCAGAAATCGGTATACACTCACCTCGTCGTTGGAGTCCCACTCGACCGACATAACAACTCGCATACATACGGGTCCACCTCCAAAGCCATACGAGGTTGGCAGCACCATGACTTCTACTATGGCTACAAACAGAGCGGCCGTTCATAACAATGTATTACTCTCGATCTGAATTTTTGCAAATCGGATGGAAAGCACCAGCGTTCTGACACTTTTCAGGTTCGACCAAATCGTATCGGTACATCAACGCTTAACGGCGACCGTACAAACTCTACCCACAACCCCGGGATGGCCAACGGCTTTTCTGCCGGTAAGGATCGCTGGAACAACAACATATGGTCTAGAAATACATTCGGGTCTGACAGCGAGTCGGAAGGCACTGTAACCAGAGGTACGAAAACACCATTTTAACCTTGGTTCGGAGGGCTCAATGCTGATATACTTGTATAGAAAACGCTTTTCAGGGAAAGTCCGGTTCGTCTTCTTTGTTGGCAACATCAGAGTCCGATGGCTGGGCTGGCCGTGCAAGTCTCCCTTGGAACACTGTTGGCTCGGCATCGACATTGAACAGCATCAAAACGTCTCCCATCGAGGCTCGCACAGGCGATCGAAGCGCTCCAGCCAGCGCTGGGAGCGGAGAGAATAATTCATACTTTTCACTACCTCGTCCCGCTACAATCGGCCAAAACGCAAGCTCAGGGACCTCAAAGACTTACCTTGGGTCGAATGGTGAAAACTACTCTGGACCTGCCACGGAGGGATTGTCGCTATCGAACTTCGGAAATTTCAGAAGTGAGGACCACAATGCACAAGCACAGTTCCCCTCTTTTTCGAACAACCAGACTACCGGTGGGTTCCAGAGGACATCGACTTTGGTTCCAAGTACGCAACGATCTGAAGATGTTCTCGGATCCATGGGAGCCGGTCCATTTTCACACGTTGGGTCAGAGTCTATTTCAGCTGGCTCGACCCGTCATGTTGGGTCCAACAACTATCCTCACTCGGCATATCAATCATACCAGGCCGAGGCCCAGAATCTAGGCTCTCGCCTGTCTGGCTCGCAGATCGATATCGGCGCTGGGTTGCATCAAATGCATTTGAACGATAATGGCTATCAGAATCCTCACCGCAATACGTACGGCCATCAGGATTCATTTGATATCGCCTCCGGCAACCGGTTCAACAATCACCTACAAGCGGATGATGTCAATTACCAAGACTATGTCTCCGAGTTCTCAAGCGATGGACCACTCGCACCATATCAATCTCTTTCCAGACTTGGTGAACGCGATCAATCTCCTGGAGACTATGGTCGTGGGCTTGGTAATGCTTTCTATCCGAGCACACGGACACCTCCGGTCGCAGCCAGTCAACTTCGTCCTTCGTCTAGTCACCGCATGTCGGCTCAGATCAGTGATGGGCAAGCAGCACTTTTAGACCGTCGACTCCGAGGCTTAGCACAGGACCAAGATTTCAGCCATGCTGCTGGGGCTCCCATGCAGCAACGTATCTCAATCCCAAATGGCTACGATCTCTCTGGATATTCAGCTCCTCGGTTAAGCGGCTTTCCTCAATATTTACAAATGCCATATAACAATCTGCCGCCGTCAATCGTTCAACGCGTCTCCCACCGTGAACCAGACCCCAGCCAGGTTGTGCGCAGCCCGCTCCTTGAAGAGTTCCGAACTCATAACAAGTCCAACAAAAGATACGAGCTCAAGGTAAGATTCACTACTCATCATATCTGTGGACCATGACTAAGAACATGCCAGGATATCTACAACCACGTTGTGGAGTTCAGTGGCGATCAACATGGATCTCGGTTCATTCAGCAGAAACTCGAATCCGCGAATAGCGACGAAAAGGACCAGGTCTTCCGTGAAATTCAGCCCAACTGCTTACAACTCATGACCGATGTCTTTGGCAATTACGTCGTTCAGAAACTCTTTGAGCACGGCAACCAGTCTCAGAAGAGAATTCTTGCGAACCAGATGAAATCTCACATCCTAGCTCTGTCAACTCAGATGTACGGATGCCGCGTTGTTCAAAAGGCATTGGAACATATTCTGACCGATCAACAAGCCGCCATGGTAAAGGAATTAGATCAGCATGTCATGAAATGCGTCCGGGACCAGAACGGCAACCACGTTATTCAGAAGGCTATCGAGCGAGTACCCACGCAACACATTCGCTTCATCATCGATGCTTTCAAGGGTAACGTCAACAAGCTCGCCACTCATCCGTACGGCTGCCGGGTCATCCAACGGATGCTCGAGCACTGTGAGACTGCTGACCGTGAATCGATTCTTGCGGAGCTTCACGTATGCACAGAATCATTGATTCCTGACCAATTTGGCAACTATGTCATTCAGCATGTCATCGAGAATGGCGAAGAGAAAGATCGATCTGTCATGATCAAATCTGTTGTAAAGAACGTTCATAACTTCTCCAAGCATAAGTTTGCAAGTAACGTCGTTGAAAAGAGTATTGAGTTTGGTGAAGAAAGCCAGCGACGAGAAATCATTCGACTGCTCACAGTGCACAATGACCGGGGTGAGAGTCCATTGCTAGCCTTGATGCGAGATCAATACGGCAACTATGTCATTCGTAAGTTTTGTCTCCCGACTTATATACCCCCTAACGATGTGCTGATCTTTGCTTCAGAGAAAGTCCTAGGTCAAGTGAAGGGTCCGGAGCGAGAAATGATAATTGATGAGATCAAGCCATTGCTCAGTCAGCTGAAGAAATTCAGCTATGGCAAGCAAATCATGGCTATTGAGAAACTCATCATTGACCCTAACGCACCGACGGTTGCTGCAAATTCCTCAACCACGCCACCTGCATCCCACAAGTCTTCACCCCAGCCATCTCGCAGATCACTTGCTGACATGCGGCCATTGGTGGGTGGTGCGGCACCTCCTACTCCTCCACCCACCGACACCCAGAGTCTCCATGGCGGGTCTGCCACTGATGGATCAGTCGACGGACCTGTCGAAAGCTCCAAGGGGCTGGCTACCACTTCCATTGCTGCGATACCTGACTCTACCACGGCTACTCATCAGACTGGAGCTGAGGTTCCTGTGGCAGTCAGCGTTCCATCTGAATCATGAGCTCAAATGACGAGATCCCACATTCAGCGGGGCAGTCTACGCATTCTCTCAATTCTGTTGTGTTTTATATTCTATCATTAACGTTTGGAGGGTCATATACATAAAGGAATTCTTCGAGGGAGATATATCTGGTATTTCTTTTTTCATGTTCAAATTTCTGTTCCTGTGTCTTTTTCTTCACTTATCTTTCTCCTTGCTCATTTTTTTACAACTTTCATTGTGTCCATGTGTGGGACACGCTGGCATGGGGCTATACACTGTGTCGGTGGGCAGATTCTTCTTCCTTCTCTTTTATGCGATGAGGCGTGGGACGGAGCGATGGATTTCGATTGCATACCCGGTTGCCACGAAGATATGCCTATTTATACTCGGTTTAATATCCGTCACTCATATCCTGGTTTCAGATGGCGTGGGCTGTGGCGTCCTGTTTTTACGGAGATGACTTTGCTTATTGATACTTCATTTTATTTTGCTTTGCGGACCGACCGGGGAAGTACAGTGTGCTTGCTTTATTATTCTTACTGAACGGAAAGGAAACACTTTAAACACAAGGATGGAGAGATGGGAGCATGCAAAACATGCTCGAGGTAACAACGTGTGATTCGCTTTATTCTTATAGATACTTAATCCAGATTGATCTGATGTCTTCAACTCAATTGAATTGCTGTACCTGTCGTGGACTGTCGGTTGGCCCAGGCTAGGGCCTACTATTGACATGGAACCGGCAATAGATCGGCCCTAAAAGGACGCCAGGCCCGGCTGACTGGGTACGGAGAATGCCTAAAAGCAAGCTTAAATATATTAAGCATCAGCCCTAAGTGCTACGTGCCATTATGTGGTTACATCAATCTAGGTTCATGTACGTACACCATGAACGGTTCAAAAAGCAGACTAGGGAAATAGTGTTCGAAGGCAGAATTCAATTCGAATATATTCGCCAACACCAGTAAACATGACTGCGATGAGGGTAGAAATAGCCTGCGTGTATGTAATTTTCCGTTCAGGTTGATCTTTGAGCTTGAGGTTTTGGGCTCAAGAATTGAACAAGCTCGAATGACTGTATACAGAGGCAGCTACAAGACCACCAATAGATCGCTGTTGTTGATTCTACCTAGGTATGTGACGAAATAAATCAAAGCTTTGACGTTCACATGGATACATATGTATATTCTCCCACGAATGAATCGGGACATCAGTCGATGTAGATATATATCTTGTGACACTCCTCAGGGTTGTGTAGCATTACATGAGCCATCTTGTCTCAACCAGGCATGTATTTCATCACACACCTGTATACAGGATTTCGTAAAGTACTGAAGTCTTCCTTGAAGAATTCAGTTGCGAAGGATAAAAAAAATACAAGCAATCATCCTCGTTGCAGCGAAGTTGCGTGTGGCATCGGACAAAAGTTAATCCGCACTTGGAGTAACCTGCGAAGTACACTATCAATTTAACTCAATGACATTCAAAAGCAACCACCGCCCACATTCAGTCTACACATAAGAAAAAAGACGCCAGCTACAAAAACTATACCTAGTATTGTTCAGATCCGGGAGAAAGAACATGTCCTCCAACGTCGGCCTCTCCACCCCGCGTGGCAGCGGAACATCAGGTTATGTCCAACGCAACAGCGCCTTCCTCAAACCACGCAACGCCGGCTACGGCGCGCCTTACCCACCCGTCGCAACGAACGACCAAGGTCCGGGGGGGTTTCGTCAACGCAAGCCCGATCAACAGATCCTCGACCACGACCGGAAACGCGCTATTGAGCTGCAGGTCCTCGAAGAGCGGGAACGACTTGAAGAAGAGAATGAGGAGCTTGAGAAGGACAACAAGAAGACAGCATTGACGGAGGAGGAGATTGATGAGCGGTGCGATGCGCTCAGGGTAAAGTTATTGAAGAAGTTGGAGGAAGGTGATAGGGCGGCTTCTGGGGATCGTGGTCGACGACAGCAGCAGCGCGGTGGACAGTATGACAAGGATAGGAGGCAGATCAAGAGTTATCAGGTGCACGAGTTGGCGGAGGCGAAGATACAGGAGAGTGAGAGGTTGAGGAAGGCGTTGGGCATCAAGGAGGATTGGGAGAAGAAGGATTTGGCTCCGGCGATGAAAGAGAAGGAGAGAGAAGAGAGAAGAGAGGAGGAGGAGGGGGAGGAGGATGGTGGTCGTGATAGAGAACGAGATGAGCGAAGTCGTCGTCGACGATACTCCTGAGGTTCTCGCCTTTTCACTTGTTCACATACAGCATCAATGGCGTTACTTGTTTGGGTCCGGGCGGTCACTGGCGTTACGAGAATCAAGTCTTTTCAATGACACTTGCATATACTCAATCAACTCAATTTTTTCTTCTTGTTATGGCCAATATATACATGAGGACGTGTAGAGACACCTATCTCTATAGAAACCTCTCCACAATCCAGCCCTCTTTCGGATCTTTGACTTGGACAACCTTCTTCGCTGGCAAAGGCCATCCCGTAGTCCCAGCGTCTCCCACAAGAGAAGGAACAACAACACACTGACGACGTTCGGGTACGCCTCCTATCGACTCAACTTTGCCAATAGGCTTACCGTACTCAAGGAGTGGAGTCCCATTCGCAAGAGCCGATAACTGTGGACCACTCGGCGCCGTCAAGGGGAACATTCGGATTTTGGGAATGTCGTCTACTGATACCGGGGCACGAGAAGATGTCGATTGTTGAAGATGTGAGTAGACAATGTACTGAGGCATCTCCTTGGGTGTGAATTGTGTGAGGATGGATGAGGGGTGTATGTACACAGCTTTTTGGGAAAGTTCTTCAACACGACCTTCACGCGACCGGAAAAGGGTATAATAAGGTACGTCGATGGCTCGTCGTGGCTTGCGCGGCATTTCCGGAGGATCAGGACATGTATCTGCGCGAATAGCGATGTTGTCGATAAATCCGGCTGTAACAATTTGTTTTAGAGCCTTGACTTGCTTGGCTGATGGTTCAGGAAGACGAGCTTCATATGGTCCCATAAGACCTGGGTTATTAGTGCGGACGATCTCGGTGAGCTGACCTCGAAGTTGAGAGGCCTCTTTGAGACCCTTGCCGCGGAGAAACATCTGTTCGCAGAAGGATTCTGCTTCATCGCTAGAGCCGCTGGAGTATGCATATGCACAAATCGCTGAAAGGTATTTCAAAGCGTCGGACGTATCGTCGTGCTTGCTGAGTAAACGCTGGACTCGGTTGAAGTCTTTGCGACGAGTTTCGCGCTCCGTGTCTTCTAGCCTGTCCGCATTAGTGTATATTTTCTCCATATCTTGACTTTGTTTCGCGAGCGTCAAGTCAAGCTCGCTCTCTTGAATGAACAGATCGCCAACTGCCAATGCAGATACAAGTGCTATCACATAAGGCATGCAGCTATGTTGATGACCAATCTGTAGCATCTTGCCGTATCTGGGAGACAATGGGTATAGTGACAATTTCCTTCCAATCTCGGTAACCTGACCATCGGCTTTGAGCGCACCCAGGTATCTCAAAAGCTTCTCTGCTTTTGCTAGACCTTGACGGCTCGGTGGAGTCGGAAAAGGAAAATTGATCACGTTGTGGAGACCCATGCTCTTCATTGAAAGCACCACACCTTCTATAGGAGTACGTAGTATTTCCGGCTCAGTGTACTCCTCAAAATCTGCCTCATATATTGCACTAGAGTACAGCCTATAGCAGTGGCCGGGCCCAGTACGTCCAGCACGACCAGCTCTTTGGCTTGCACTAGCTTTGCTAATCCAGCCAATCTGGAATGTTTGAACTCCAGTGTTCAGATCATACTGCTTCTCTTTCGACCGCCCGCAGTCGAAAACATATTTGATTCCAGGTATTGTCAAACTGGTCTCGGCGACGTTTGTTGCCAGCACAATAAGTCGTGAACCCTCTGGAGGCGGTTCGAAGACCCTTAATTGCTCCTTCGTGGGTAGTTGAGAGTACAATGGCAGTACATGAACCTTAGTCGAGGAAGAAACGCTCTCTTCGCCAATGTTGAAATCTTCATCTTCACTATCATCGTCATCATCTAGTCCGAGAATATCGACATCACTATCGTCGTCTCCTTGTGGACCAGCCCCTGTGTCACCCAGTTCAATGTCCTCCGTCTCAAGGGGGGCGTCGGCAGCGGAGAGTTGCAGTTTTCCTTGCACCGTCTCACCCCTCTGTGTAGGCCTGAAAGCTTGTTTCAATCGCTTTGACAGTTGCTTGATTTCATTCTGTCCAGTAAGGAAGACAAGCATAGCACCAGGAGGGAGTTTTCGATGACCCTTTGATACCTTACGGAATGCTTCTTCTACGTAATCTCGGCGAGTCTTCCGAGCAAAGTGAATAGTCACCGGGTATTGTCTGCCCTCAGCTTGTACCAATGGTGGTGTTCCATGACGGAAAAGGTGTTGGTTTTGGGTAAAGTCAGAGATTCGGAGCGTGGCTGACATGATGACTAGCTTCAACGGTTTGACTAAAGGATCTTCCTTGCGCATGGATTCCCTGAGGTCGACGATTCGACTAACCATGCCAATCAATATATCTGTATTGACACTACGCTCGTGCGCTTCATCAATGATCACAATTGAGTACTTGCTTAAAGAGAAATCTTTAGCAATCTCACGCAGCAGAATACCATCAGTCATAAATTTGATGGCGGTATTGCTGGAAACATTGGTATCGAACCGAATCTGGTAAGAGACACGGTCTGAAAACTGGCCAAGTTCATCGCCCACACGTTTCGACATGCTCACTGCTGCAACACGACGCGGCTGGGTAACGGCTATCATACCAGGATTTGGACCGTCGGGATGCCCATATCCTGCCTCGAATAGGAACTGTGGTAATTGTGTTGTCTTACCACTGCCGGTAGCTCCCCATATCACGATAGACGGATTGTTGTATATAGCCTCCATGATCTTTTGTTCTTCGCCCACTACAGGAAGCTTCAAGCGAGCTTCCAGAATCTCTTCTCGTCGCTCCACGTGCACCGCAAAAGCCTTGCGGTTGGGATCTCCGGTGGTAACTTGAAGTTCTCGAGGCAAAGGGTCCTCGTAAATTGTGTTTCTTGGTAGCTTGCTCTCTTTCACGAAGGCTTCAGATGTGGCAGGTAATTGTTCCGAAAGTGGCAGATCTGAACTAGGCTTGAAGCCTACAGCTTCATTGATTTGCTGTGTAGCCCAGGCTTTGAATGCAGATTTTCTTGGTCGAATACGAGTGTCAATTTCTTCTTTGTCGTCCCCATCCTCGTCACTGTCGTCTTCTTCATCATCGCCTTCCTCGTCATCGTCTTGACTCATATTGTTCGATTCCTGATCTTCGTCATGAGATGAATCATTATTATCCTCGTCTACTTCTTTCAATCCGCTTCCTTGTAGATTCGATCCTTCCCCAATATTCGATTTGCCATCATCATTTCTCGCACTCGCAGCCTCTTCCCCCGAGTCGAACCCTTCCCAAGGAACCTCACGAACGGCAGGCTGGGCTCTCTTTGTCCTCAGGCGCTTCTTGAGGATCGGGAAGCCATCCGCGCCCAGATCAAGTGGCCGCTTAAGACCGCTTCCGACTTGGATCTGAGGCACAGGTTTCGGAATATCCGGCGCCGAAGCATTCTTCTCGCTCAATCCAGCTTCTAGTTCGTCCGACTCGTCGCCCGATAATCCCGCTTCCAACGATTGTAGTGTGCTGTCAACGTTGCCTTGTCGTTTTCGCTCCTTCTTACTCATATCCTTGATGCTCCGAAATTCGGATAGGTCAAGCTTCGTATCGGCAAGTTTTTTCATAAACTCCAGGTTTTCCTCTTTTCTCAATTTGGTTTCCTGGATCTTGTTAGCTGAAGACAACACAAGTGGCAAGTAATTTAAATTGTACAATATACTTATCAAGACGCTTCTTCTTCTTCGACGACATCTTTGGCTGCTGCTCTCTCAATTGTTCCCTCAACTGCTGCCGCTTAGCTTCCTTCTCCGCTTTGGAGACAGGAACGATCTCGGTGACATTAGTGTCAACCGTAGCTCCGGCGGAATTTCCATCGTGTCGCCTGCCTCTTTGCTTGCGATCTCTGGGCTTGAAAGGAGGCATGATTGTTGCTAAAACGCCCAAATCGAACGACTTGCTCAAAAACAAAACCCTGTGCTATCAAAAAATTATTTGACGGCAGTAAAAAAGTTCTGCCGAAAGTATGGCTCTAAAGTCATTACCGCCTAGACTCACCGCCTTTTGTCCCACCTTGAGCTTCTGTGACTAATCGGTGGCTGGCGAATGAGAACGTTCATGTGTTCTGCATACAAACAATCTCAATTTAGTCTCTACAACTCGAGGACGTACTGCTTTGCTCAAAATTCACTTAAGAGCCATAAAAATAAACGCGATGGCAGCAATCCTTGACTTGAATAGCTTAAGCGAGGTCTTGCATCTCCCGTTTCCAGCCCAGACCAGACAAGTTGCGGCAAAGATCAACGGTGTCTTGACAGACGTGCTTTCCATGGGATTCAGTGATAGGATTCTAGTCACTGTATCACAAGAAGGCAGATTAGCGCATTGGGTATGTTCTTCTTCAAGATTTTCGGTACAATCATGAAGACTGAATCATCTCTAGCTTCATGTCCCACTTGAGAACAACAACCCAGGAACCGATGGATTCCATACATTCTCAGAAGGAGACGCAGACAACAGTCTCCTTCCGCTTTCATCCTTAACTGCTACCACCCTCCTTGGTGGTCATGCTTCGGGCCAAGAAACCACGAATCAACTTCTTGCGCGGCAGATTGGCAGTGCCATTGCAACCAAGACCCCGAATGAGAAGAGAGTCCTGCTCGTTGGCCTGGGGCTGAATGCGTCCCAGATTAATAGAGATGCATTCTTTGCGATTGTGGACCTTGTCCTGCAATGTATCTGAGAACTTGCGCTATAGACGAATATTTGCTCTTTGCTGCTGCTGCGATGTATGCACCAAATACATTTTGTGTGTGAATGGGCAATTAGATGATGTCGCGGCACTTGCTGGACATATATGAAAACCATCGACGCGTAACAGATCCGGCGGATATACAAAACTTGAACGACCAGCATGCAAGAACAGGCTTTGCGCCATATCATCTGAAAAGCATACTCTCGACAGCGTTACAAGCCAGCAATCGTCGTTACTAATGAGGCTCAAGCTAGACAGCCCAAACTATGTCAGCCTAGAGAACTTCGCCCAAGCTCTGAGAAAGATGGGAACCACACTATGTGCAATAGTGTCAAAACACTTTACGTGAGTTCTGAGTATGTGAGGCTTGCGACTTCATAAATGTATCATCTCATACTTGGAGATTAAAGGTCTTTCTGTACATCTAATGCTGCTCAATCCAAGCTAAACGCAACAAGCCGCTCTGAACATCAGGGTATATACTGCAGACTTGCATCAAATCGAAATTTTATATACTTGTCATAAAGATGGGGTTTTTTAAGGGTACGTAGCACATCAATCATACGCGGCAATCACACAATGATCCCTAGCGTGCCAAATGCGCCTCTTTCTAGCGCTTCCATCTGCAGCAAATGTGTCCGGTATGAATATCTCGTCGGTGTCCCTTGAGATATGTGATGCTTCTTTGTTTCCTGCTGCGGGTTCGATAAGACGAACTTCTTCCACGCTTGCCCCTATTTCGTACTCTCCACGACAGAAGAAGATAAGCCCCAGGTTAGCGACGGTTTTACTCCCGCCAGGTACTACAGGTAATGCACGTTGTAGTGTGCCAGTCCACGCCAGTCTTTTCGAAAGGTCAAGCGCAATAGTACTTGGCTGGTTACATAGCCCCGGTTGCAGTCGGAGTAGTGGGTGTACCGGCCGAGAGGAACGATTCTGAATCTCGACCATGAGTTCAAGGAAGCCATTTGTTTTCGCCGTATACTTTGAGCTTTTCACCTGAACCACAGACTCCGGATCCTCCGAGGAATTCAGAGAAAATGTGACCTCCAGGTCCTCAAGTCGCATTGCATCAACCATTCGTGGAGTGAATCTGATACTGCGGAAGTCGACTGAACCTTCCCTGCCTGTCGATTCTTCGCGCCATTTACCCAGAGCACGTCTCAATAATTCTTCACGGAACCAGAACGCTTCTCGGGTCGCTGCTTCGGCTTCAAATGTGAGCTTATTTGCGCTGACGACGTATTGCCTTCGCACAGAGTTCAAGATGGGGATAGCAGCATGAGGATTGTCCAAGAAAATTCTGGGGAGTACAAGAATAAATCTTGAAATCTGACCAGGTTGTATGGTGCCCTTGACAGAAACCCAGGTTTCAACTTGATCTTCTTCTCGATAGACATCGAGAGTCACGGAAAGAGGATTTGGCCATGCGTTGCGTAAATCGAGGACAGCAAGACAGTGCGAACCGAAGCTCAGGTGAGAAAGGGTAGATGTAATTTGAGTCGTGTGAGTTGCCAGCAATGGCGAGGAAAATACCTTGTCAACCTGAGACGATACTGATGAATTCGTGACTTGATTGTTGAAGAACGAAATGTCACCCGAAAGTGGAACGAGATCACATCGTGCAACTTCAACGCTCGCGTTGACTGTTACGGTAATAGGTATGGAGAGCTGCCGCGTATAGAAGGTATCAGGAATGGAATGTTGCTTGTCACCCAGATGACAATAATCGATCTGAACGGTCGCATCTTGTAGACCAGGTTTACCGAAGACTTCAATGGTGAAAGTTGCTTTCTCCCCAGCTTCTATTGTGACATCGTTTGGCTTACTTCCATGTCGTACCCAGCGCAGGGGGGGTTTAGAGGATAACTGGAGGTCGAGTTCATATATTTCCGCTGGGAGAAGATCCTTGTTACTCAGTGCGTTCTGCAATTGCCGCGTGGTGGAATCTTGAAAGGTAAAAAAGATAAATCCAACGGCGCAAGCTGAAATATTATGCAAAGTGATTTCAAAATTCCTGATCTCTCCTTCAAGCAACATCATAGCGGACTGAGAGAGCGAAGTGGAGTGAACAACCACTGAAGGCTGTGGATGGATGACCTTCACTGAGCAGGTATGAGTCTCTGGTCCAATTTTGGAAAGAACTTTTCCGTCCTTCGAAGTGGTTGAACTCCATGACAGCGGTCGTTCGGACAGAGGCTCTTTAGCCGCTAGGCCGGTGCGTTTGAGCTTGACCTCAGGAGTCGGCTTCCAAGGGGAATGGAAAATTGGAAATGTCCTAGAGCGACAATTTCTGACTTTGATTCTGCAGCCAGTAATGTTCAGTGCGCCTACATCACTGATAATAGCCGGAACCATAACATCAAATAGAGACAATGGAGGTACTACTATGTTGTATGCTCGAGCGTCAAGAGTCGTGTTGTCACCTTGTATCTGCAGACTCTCGATCTCAAGTTCAAAGTCGTAGGGATTTTGAAGAGTCACCTTGAAACTTGCAAGTTCTTTGGCAATCATCAGAGCCTCAGATGTTTTGTAATCAGTTTTTGCAAATGCATTGTACAAAAATGGGTCTTTCTTTGATTTCTCGTCGGCCACACTTGCGATATTCAGATCTTTTCTGGTTCGGCGAAACAGTCGTTTGAATTCCGGAAACTCAAGTAGAGTAACCCCACGGACGAGGAAGTCGTCCCAGTACTCTGATTCGAGATGAGTTGCGCCCAATTTGTGAGCGGCACCAACGGTCCGCTTAATCGTATTAAGTAGCCGCACCTGCTCGTCGGGTGATAAGACAGGTGGCTTTCGTCCTATTTCAGGAAGCATGAGGTGTCCTCTTATGGTTTGAAGCAGCTCGACCGTGTATTGCAGTACGCCTTCGAAATCAGGAAGAGCCTCGCAAAGATTGATTGATACTCTGAGAATAGCAATCTTAAGACTTAGGTCGCCATATCCGTCAAGAGCCACATGGCGAAAAGCACGTTCGACAATAGAGCCAATCGAATCATATTCTTTCTCATTCACACCGCCGCCTTTGGCAGAAGAAGGTCTCGACGATACTTCACTTTTCTTCTGTTCCTGGTAGATTGAAGGCTGAACACCGTATATTTCACCAATCATAGTGAGCAAGGCTCGTGTACTTTCGCCCATGTCACCTCGACCTACATCCAAAGCATTGATTTCAAAAGCTGCTTCACTTAATGTCGAGAGTCCCGCAGCAGGATGAATACCTATTTCAGCAGCTCCAATTTTTCTAGCTTCAACCAGTCCGGGAACCATTAATAAAACTAATTCTTTCAGAACAAGAGCCTTTTTCCGGGAAAGATCGAGGATCGAAAGGACCGAAGCTATGCCGACGAGAATTGGCGCCGCATCGGTGATTGGAAGCTCAACTCCAAGAGAGATAGGCATAGCACGAAACAGGAAATTTGCAATATCATTCTTTCTTAACACAGGCGCCCCGCGCGGCCACTCAGTATGTGAGGGCACAAGGTTCTCGTTCATGACAATGTGCCGTAATGCGTTATCATCAAGGGTTCCGGATCGAAGTCGAACTGCACAAAGTAGACGTGACAGGCGAATGACTGTTTCTGAGAATACCAAGGGGGGAAGTGGTTCATCTGTGATCACGGCGGCTCGATTATAGAGATGGAGAATATTGTTACAAAGGTCGGGCAAGAGATTCGTGAGATTTTGCAAAGATATGAGCCGGTTCCCGGCAGCCGATGGTCCAGAGCCGGTGACGTCCGTCACGCTATGTACCGGAGTCGAATGCGACGACTTCGAGCTGGACTTTTCAGCCACAGGATAGCATATTTGAGGTACCTGTGAAGGAAGGTTAGTTCTCCAAAACTTCTTTCCTTTTTTTCTTCCAAGTCACCATCCTGAAATACTTACCTGAAAGTCCATACCGGCCCATCCAAGCATCAAAAGGCACAAGAGAATAGACTCAAGTGCCTTACCATGCCAAAGGTAATCGCTGCTTGCTCGAGCCATAGTCGCAGCTTCAACAAGCTCTTTCAGTGCATCCGGCCACCTGCCACTTTGTAGATAGAGCGTACCAACAACCACGCCAAGACGACCCTTAATTCTGCTCTTAGTACGATCTGCAGCACTAAGGCCTTGAATGGACATTCGATCACGACTGCTCTCCTTTGATTGCGTGCCTGTAGCGGAGCGATTGGAAACTTGAATAGATCGAGTAATCTCATCAAAGGTTGTCGGAGAATCATGGCTACCGGCAGCCGGGGAAGATCTACCAGAGCTTGTTGCCGACGGCGAGTCGCCATTTGACGCCGGAAATTGTGCCGGCATTGTCATTCTGTGCATAAGTTTGTCGATAGGTCGCGGCCGCAGCTCTGGACCTCTTCGCGGGCCCCACGAAGAAGCTTTCGGTGAATCAATGGCCGGTATACTCTGCATAAGCTTTGCAAACCCGTCCATCTCGCCGAGCAATAGCGAAGTTATGTCGCATAAGACGGTCTTGATTGTAGTTGGTCGAGAGAACTGAGGAGCAGGAACCCATATAACATCATCTGGACCGCTCATCGATTTTTTGAGGCCCTCGTAGTCAAAAATAAGAAGTTGATTAACCAAGGCCCTGGGATTCTGCTCCTTGACCCACGAGAGTTCCTGTCTTAATTCCTCTAGCCCACTAGGATTCGGGGGTATGTCAGTCCCATTACTCCTCTCTGCGTTTATTTCCTTCTCCGCGTCTTCATTGTGATACAGTTCGGTGCCGTCGGCAACAGCAATTACGACGAGAGGTTCTCGAAATATCTCATATGGAAAAAGCTCGAGATGGGACGTGGGTGGCACGGAGAAGGATATGTTATATAGTATCAGTCCATTGGGGAACGCCAAAGGCGTGAACATATCTAATGTGAGCACCTCGGTCAGCTTGTGTATTCCTCGCTAAGCAATTGAGCAACCATACTTCGATTTGGACGTTCATCGGGACTGATGTCGCCGAGCCGGACGAGTTTCTCGGCTTGCAATCTTGCGGCAAAGCTCAAAAATCTGGATCGCTTGATCCTGCCAACCGGAAGAAGCAGTATGTTTAGACGCACGGGGGCGACTGGAGAGAACAGATCAAGGCCCATGGTGGTGGCAGCTGTTCCGCGGTGCGGAGACAGTCTGTGAGGCGCACAGGACTGCTTCCACGGAGGAGTCCTTGTGATTACAAGTCATGTGGAACAGCCATAGAAATGGGCTAGCAGTAGCTCGATTGTCAAGTAGTGCGAGAACAGTTCAAGCCTGGAACCCTGGGTATGTTGTTTGTGAAAGCGTTCCGTCCACAGGTGGATGTTGATTCGTGGTGATCCGCAGGTGACAGTTACTGCCTGAGGCATAAAGACATACAGCCAGGGGTCAGCGTTACTGATAAGCCGATAAGCCCCCTTATCTTATCTCCGAGCTTACTGACACGCTCAATGACTGCCTGGGGGGCTTCCTTCCTCATCGCCACTGGCTGCCTGTACTGCTCTCTGACAGCTTCCACCATTTTATCACGTCTGCACCTCGGGATCTACCTTTGACTGCTGATGGCATTGTCCGTTGTAGTTTAATGGAGATGTTCCGGTGTCGTTGATATACCTCAGGCAGTCTCCCCACTACTTTCCGGAGCTGGTTGTGTTTACTCATTATAAACCTGCTCTCAATTTACAAAGGTTATCTCTGAGAGAAAAAACATCTCTTAGAAATTACTGCAATAATGGCGCATTCTATAGACTTCAACGCATTGAAAGCGCGGACCATGGGGTCCAACAACGATGAGGAGGCTGTTACCGTCGATACTCGAGGGTTGATCTCAAAAGTTCTGTCACGATATTCTGGCAAATGGTGAGTACTGTATAACAAATCTAGATCTATGCTATCTCACTCTGCTCATCGATGACATTCTAGGACGGTACTCCGTGAGATGATACAGAACGCTGCTGATGCATCGGCGACTCGAGTTACCGTCAAGTTCGAGACACTTCCTTCCACTACTGTACCGCTTCCAAACTCAGCAGACCAGACTGCAACGCTAAAGCATGTCATCTCACACCATACCCTTCGCAGGCTCATGATTTCGAATAATGGACACGCCTTTACGGAGAAGGATTGGGCTCGATTGAAGAGGATCGCGGACGGCAACCCGGATGAAACAAAAATTGGTGCTTTTGGTGTTGGATTCTACAGTGTATTCGATGATTGCGAAGAGCCATTTGTTTCCTCCGGTAATGCAGCCATGGCTTTCTACTGGAAAGGCAATTCACTGTTCACCCGGCGGCTGGAACTGAGCGGATCAGATGCCTCTCCAGATACGACGTTTGTTCTTGATTATCGAAACAACTCTTCACCTGTTCCCTCATTACTGGAGCTTGCAAGGTTTCTTGCTACAAGTTTAACATTTGTCGGTCTAGAAAATATTGATTTGTGGGTGGACAATTGGAAATTGCTTGAATTAACCAAGAAAGTTGCACCAAGCGAAAAAGTTACGATACCTCGAGACATTGAAACCAAGACTGCCGACGGTCTCATGAAGGTCACTAGTGTTACTAGGGAGGTTGCTCAAGTCGATGCAGCATGGATGAAGATTATCGAATGGAGTCCTCAAACAACTCTAGCTGCTCGCCTGGAAGGCATGCGCGATACAACCACGACGCTCCGCTCGTTTTTCTCCAAATTCACTGGCTCCTCTACAACTTTTGACAAGCCTCCACCAGAATCCGTAGAGAGATTAGGCGATGGAGAAGACCTCACTCAAAACCAGAAGGCCTCTGTGTTTCTACATATCAATACGGCGTCTGTCCAGCCGTCAATAAGCGGTTCTTTGGCTAGTGAATTAGAAAGAGCGACTCGAAAGCCTCCGCCAAAGCGAACGACAATCGCAATTCTTACACCGTCTTATTCAACAGATGACTCTTCCAAGAACTCCAAAATCCTTTCATCAGTGCTGCCGTCGAAGTTGGGGAGGATCTTCATAGGCTTCCCTACGCATCAAACAACTGGATTAAATGCACATATCTCCGCACCTTCTGTTATCCCGACAGTTGAGAGAGAAAGCATTGATCTCAATACACGATACATCAGCAGGTGGAATGTTGAAATGCTTAGAGCAGCAGGTATTGTTTGTCGGATTGCTTGGACAGCTGATATGTCATCTATCAAGAACCGGATTGCATCACAGAGTGGTTCCAAGGTTCGCAAGGATGATATTATGCCTTTCATTCCCGAAGCCATTCACACGGCTAATCAGTTTGCCTTCCGAGAATCTACCCCGTCTGCTACTCTGGGCCAGACTATAGAAGACTCTTTTTGGATGTGCAATAAGAGTGCGTCTATCGAAATCCTTTCCACTTGCGGTATTCTACCAAGTCATCACGTCCGAATCGCGCCAAGGGACCTCAGCTTCATGGATGGTATCCCATCGCTCCCTGAAGCATTGGTAGAGAACGCTAAAGAATTTATCAAGAAGTTGATAGACGTTGGTCTTGTGACAGAGGTGACAGTGTCAGACATCAAGCGGGAACTCGAAAATAGTGCTCTTACTTCAGCTCAACTCGCAGAATTCCTCTCTTGGATTGGTAAGCGTGCATCCTCTGGCGAACTTGACCAGAAAACCACGTTAGCACTACTCAGTGCTGCTGTCGCTAATGAAGAGCCTTCCGAAGGACAGCCTGGGCGGTTGCTGAATCTGGCTCAAATCGACTGCTATCTCAATCCCGCACGCATACCTTCAGACTTGCCGATACCACCATCAGTCATTCCTTTCAAATATACGAAGTCATTGGAGAAACGTCAATTGGATGCCATTGGCTGGAAGGAATTGCAGATTGTTCCTTGGCTCCGTTGGCTGGTGGAAAATGCTGGCAATCGAGGTGTTTTGTCGGTGGAAAACGATATCAGCCACACTGCATCCTTTGCTGCTCAAATCCTACCGGTATTGTCGAAGCAATGGGATTTACTTAGCCAATCCTCCAAGCAAACCGTGGTTGATATGTTGCAACCTCAAACTGTCATACCCGTGAAGAAGGGCATGAGAAGACCAGAAGAAGCATATTTCCCTTCGGTACGTCTTTTTGATGATTTACCGGTTGTCAGTGGACTTTACAATGTCAAGGATAAGTTTCTGGCTGCTCTTGGGGTCCGTAAGACTGTTGAGCTTGGTGTTATCTTCGAGAGGCTGCTCAATGAGCCCGATCCGACAGCGTCAACTGAGAATCTCAAACCAAAATGGAGCCACGTTGACCTGATCAAGTATCTCACATCGGTGAGGGACGACATACCAGCCAAGGATATAGAGCGACTCAAACAAGCTAAGATCTGCCTCGCGGAGAACTCGTCTAGTCGAAAACGGTACAAGATCTCTGAGCTGTTTGAACCTCAAGAATCTCATCGCAAGTTAGGCCTTCAAATTATCGATTGGCCTGGAAAGTATTTGTCTCACAGCAAAGAAGCGCAATTTTTGTCAACTCTGGGACTGAAGCGTCACCCTTCGGCGATCGAGGTCATTGAAATCATGGCAAAGGCTGCTTTGGCTGAAGATACCGCTCTTCAGGCCAAGTCAATGTCATATTTCATCACAGAATATCACGCGAACAAGTATAACCAGGTCAACATGGAACTAGTGACTATCCCCTTTTTACCCATTGAGGGAAGCAAGAAGCTTAGCGTGCCAAAGGACTGCTTCACTCATGAGGGAGCAGTTTTGTTTGGATTCGATATCTTGCGGCGTGACCTTCATCCGCATTCAAGTATTTTTGGCGTTCGTGAGCATCCTCCTGTCGCGGATTGTGTACAGAGTATTCTCAGAGCTCCGCCGAAAACGCCGAGTGAGGCGAAGAGCTTATTTGCTTACATGGCTGTGAGGATTCCGGAACTGAAGGGAGCAGATACAACTCGACTTGGCGACACCACCATTATCCCCATACCTAGTGGCATTACGTCAGAGAAAAGACCTGCCGTCCGATACGTTTCTCCTAAGACCTGTTATCTTGGCGATAGCGAAGACTTCAAAGATATTTTCGATTTCGTCAATTTTGGGCAAATGGGAAATCTCTTTTTGCAGGCTGTCGGATCGAAACAAGAACCAACGAAGGTTGAAGTTGCTCAAATGTTGGTCAAAGAACCAGCTAGGATATCTTCTAGGTTTCAAAGTCCTGAGAAGTATTTAAGCCTCTTAAGAAGCCTTGCTGATAATCTGTCTACGCTAAAACGTCATAAGGACCTTTTCCGTGAGATGATGAAGGCACCTTTTCTACTAGCAAGTAAAGAGCTTCCCGCAACGTCTTCAGGAGCTGTTGCTAGCAAAGCTATCTCAGATGAGGCTAGTGACGTATTTGAGGACGATGAGCAAGGTATTAGAGAATGGCGGCTGACAGCAGCGAAGGACGCCGTCATAGTGGATGACTACCAAAGCTACACATTGTTTAAGGAACACATTTTTGCGGCACCACAAGAGGAGAGCCTCGAGAAGTTTTATGCGGCACTCGGAACACCAATCTTGAGTACATTGGTCGAAGAACGTGCTAATTGGGGAGCCAAATCTTCAGATCAGACATCGGCAGTCAAGCTACAGAAAATCATTAATGAGCGCACGAGACTTTTTCTGCACGAGCATAGTCCAGACTCCGTCAGGCATGACACGAAGTGGTTGGAAAAACACCTTGGTATAGTCGTCGTACATTCTATTTCACTTCGACGATCGTTGAGGAACATGGGCGCGACACATGGTCAAAAGCGGCATGCAATTATTACATCTCAGGGGAATGATCGCACTCTGTGGATCAGTCCCGGCAAATATGACTTTTACGAAATTAGCCAAGCTCTTGTACACGTTCTGCTCGCACGCCCCAAGCTTCATTCGATTCTCACGCTGGAAATGTTACTCAAAACTGATCTATATGAGCTGCGAGCTCGAGGTTACAATGTTGAGCGCATCTTAAAGAAGAAGCAACAGGAAGCTCGGATGGCGGAGGACTTGCGACAAAAGGAATTGGAAGAAGAGAGACGTCGTGTGCAGGAGCGTGAAGCTGAACATCTTAAACTTCAGAGTCAGCGCGAAGCGGATGAAAGCAAGATCCAGCAACAGCAAAAACAAGATGCGATGCCTGGAGTCTTTCCAGAGTCGCCTTCATACCAGCGCCACAGTGAAGAGGAACACAACGGAATTGATCAGGAGTTCAACCCGCGCGGATTGTTCTCAAATCTTAGCAAGCGTTTTGGGCTAGACGACAATAAACGGGGACAGAATCCTTTCCAATCGCTATTCAAGAATCGTTCAACACAGGAAGATGGCGGATCCGGTCCAAGTAGTGAAGTAACGTCTCCGCCCCCTTACTCGGAAACGGACCCAAGGGGTCAAAATCAAGGCTCAAGCTCGAATCCCAACGAGCCCAAAACTGTCACCTCTCCAAGTCAGCTGCATAACAATCTTTTGTCTGCAATTTCCGCTTGCCGGCCGCATGGTGCATCCGGCGTCTATAGCCGCCCTGCTACTAACCAGGTCAGCGAGACAAAATCCTACTGTGACGAGCGACCTAGTCATGATCTTGAATATGTTGCGACTCTACCGTCACGTCTGCATTTTCTTAGCGCGAACTCGGTCACTGATCGATCTGCTTTCCTTTCGGAGAACTCTGCAGGCATCAATGCATTTGCCAAAATACTTGTGGAGTGCGCGAGTGTCTTTTCAGTGAGACTGGAGAGTATCAGTGTGTTTTATGATCCTGCTGGCAAGACGATCGCTTTCAATCGTTCGGGTAGTATCTTTTGCAATTACCTGTTCTTCAAGCAGCTTCATCAAGCTCGATTATCACAGGACCCGATCGGCGGTCGAGCTGATGCTCTTGTGTATTGGTGGGTGATTCTGTGCCATGAATTGGCACATAATCTGGTTGAAGACCACAGTTCCGACCACAGTTTCTACACGTAAGCATATATTTGCCCTTTTCTCATAGAATCCGTACTGACATTATCGTTACAGAGAGGGATTTGTTGCTCAATACTTTTCGAAAGTTGCAGAAAAATTACTCACGGACCCATCCCAGTCATCATGATAGACACATCCTCGAACATTTCGAGCGTTTACAGCATGTTGATAGATCTGCAAAATGTACAATAACGAAGATATGCTCTCAGCTACAATGTACAGGTTTTCATTTTTATTCCAACAATATCCTTTTCTATCCTTTCTGTTAGGGCACGACCAATCACCTGCCCGGGAAGGAACCGGAGTGTCTCTCGGTCTCCGTAGTACGTCTATCCATGGAAAGAACCTTAAAAATATGGCAATCTTTCTTTTTCCTCTTGCCTACAGCCCAGAACTTCTTCTCTCATACATCAACTCATGTCTCGCTAGGAAGTACCTTGACGTTTGCGATTGGCTCTTAATAGCCATGATGCTGATTTCCTGATTGGCTCTCCTTGAAGACTTTTTAAATTTTGCACTACAACAAGCTATCCGCCAATCATTTGCCACCGTTCGCATTGTCGCCATTGACGAAGCTTTTTTTTTTCTTCTTCTTTGAATGAAAGAACGAGCTTCGTGCTCGACGTATACGCTGCTTGAAAGGTCAATAAAATGCATTCTACCGATGTCAGAACAACATCGACATTAGCATCAACCAAAAAGGATGTCCTATATCTAGATGCTTATGACTCATTCTCTAACAATGTCATTTCAATGCTCGAAGAGAACCTGGACGTGAAAGTTACCGTGTTAACCGTCGACTCAAAATGGCCAGAGGGAGGCATGCAACGCTTTCTGCGTGGTTTCGATGCTGTTGTGTTGGGTCCAGGACCCGGTCATCCAGAATGTGCATCAGACGTCGGCATTATGAATGATATATGGACTCTGGAAGGAGAGGATTTGCTGCCCGTGCTCGGGATCTGCCTTGGATTTCAAAGTCTGTGTCTCAATCAAGGCATGGCTATTAGGAGACTTCCGTGTCCTTTGCACGGTCAGGTACATCGGATATCTGTTGTGGATAGGGATATATTTGCTGCCATGCAGGACTTTGAGGTAACATTATATCATTCTCTTTACGCCTCTACAGATCCTGAGGCTCTTGCTGCTGTCGAGGGTTACGACACCGATAGAGTTCCGGACTCAAAAGATCTATCGTTCCTTGCATGGCTTACGGTCGAGGAAGGAAAGTCGGTTCATAGAAGGCTTCCGATGGGTGTTCGTCATAAGTCTAAGCCATTCTGGGGTTTTCAGTTCCATCCCGAGTCTTGCAAGTCAGACGGAAATGCTTGCAAAAGGCTACTACGAAAATGGTGGGCGGCAAGTACAGAATTTAACCAAACATCAAAACGCGTCATTCGACCATTATCAACGAATATATTGGCATCCACCCTACAGACACCCAAAGTTCAGAACGGTCTCAGCCATGTGCTCGATCAATTGACTGCAGAGTCCTCAAAAACAAGCTTTCATCGGTCAGTACCCCTTCATGGACTCTATGCCGAAAATGTCTTTGAGCTGTTCAACACCCCTGGCTCATCTTCAGTTTTGTTTCAGTCCAATGGAAGATTCAGTATCATGTCTCTTCCGAGTCCGCGAAGTTGGCGGCTGGAATACTCTGTGCCTCGCAACACATTGCTGATCGAGGAGCTCGGCACAGTTACCAACACCACTATTTATAAAGATATTCCAATCGAGAATTTTTGGCAGATTTTGAAGCATGTCATGGACACCAAAAAGGTCGTTTCAGGAAAAGACAGCGTTCCTTTCTGGGGAGGTTTTCTAGGTTATTTTTCTTATGAGATGGGGCTTGCTGGACTACCTCATCCCAAAACATCGCCAATTGTGATCTCCAACGCAGAGGGAGGAAGCTTTGCTCAAGAGGATGAAACTACACCCGATGCTAATCTACTATGGGTTGAGCGAAGTATTGTCATTGATAATGTCTTGCAAACAGTTCACATTCAATCTACAAGAAAAGCCGACAATCAACCGGGTGGCTGGTTAGAGACTATCTACCCAAAGATAGAGCAATTTCACCTACGTGCGAGTCCAGTATTTGATCTCTGTCACAAATCGGTCACCCGGGAGCAATACAGTCTTTTGACTACTGCGGAACGGGAACTTGTAGATCAACTTCTGCAAGGTAGCACGGTCACAATCCCTGACGAGACGACATACAAATCACAAATCACCGAATGTCAAGAGGAACTCAAGGCCGGCGAATCATATGAGCTTTGCCTCACTGGAGAAACAACCATTACATTACCGGCAGTCTCCGATGGGAGATTGCGCAGACTCCGCCCTTGGCTAATATACAAGAAATTGAAAACATACAATCCGTCAGCTTTTAGCGCCTATGGAAGCTTGGGAAATGTCAAGATTGCGAGTAGCAGTCCCGAAAGTTTTCTATCATGGGATCGAATTTCCACTCTGGAAATGAAACCCATGAAAGGAACGGTTCGGAAATCGCCAGGCATGACGTTGGAAAAGGCAAAGGAGATTCTAGCCACCACGAAAGAAACGGCGGAGAATCTCATGATCGCCGATTTGATTCGTCATGATTTGTATGGAGTCTGCGGTTCGGGAAATGTTCACGTTGAGAAACTTTTGGATGTTGAGGATTATGGGCGTGTGTACTCCATGGTCACTCATGTAAAAGGCATCGTTGATCGGTCAACGGCCAAGGATTCCAAGCATAACAGTATGGCTGCATATGGATTGACCACGTTACAACGGACCCTACCTCCAGGATCAATGACGGGGGCTCCCAAAGAAAGATCGTGTATGCATCTCGACAGAATCGAGGGTTGGAAGCGCGGCATATACTCTGGCGTGATGGGCTATTTGGATTTGGGTGGATCAGGCAGTTTCTCGGTCCTGATAAGAACTGCATTTAGCACTTCAGACCATGAAAATCCAGCGAGCGCAATCAAGCCGGAGGTGTGGCGTCTTGGTGCCGGGGGCGCGGTGACTATCTTGAGCACTCCACAAGGAGAGTGGGATGAGATGATAACCAAATTGCGGACTGTGGTCAGCATATTTGAGCCCACCAAATAATTTTCCTCCGAGAAGTCGTTGACGTACACATACAGTAACGTGGCCATAATTCAAAATTTGCATAGCGGGCGTTTTACGAAGACGAATGAGAGAGTCTGTGGAGGTTCACGCCACCTGCTGTTTAGATAGACAGAAGTTTTAATCGGACTGTATATACTTTGCATTCATAAATATACATATTAAAGCAATATCTAGGTACAATGCTAACCTAACACGAGGCATACATAATGAATGAATTGGTGGAAGGCCAAATTAGATCAAGGGTTATAAATCCCGTCTCACCACATTGTCAATAGCTTGGGCGACATATGGCACGTTCTTCTCGCTAACTATTCATCCAGTCAGTATGATTACACTGCGACAGAGGGAAAAGGGGGAACCCACATCCACTGACAGAAGCCCTGCCCGATTTGAGCAAATAAATATGAAACTCATCCCTCAACGTTAAAACTTGTTTCAGCGTTAGACCAGTGTAGGAGAACATTCCGTTCTGGTTAATGATATGCTCCCACGACCCCGGCGTGTTGAGTCGGTTTAATTCATCATACAGCATCTGACGCATACGCTTTATTCTCGAACTCATGACCGTCAAATCATCCTGCCATTGTGCTCGCAACCTCTCATTTCCAAGTACCCTCTTCACAATCGTGCTGCCATAGCGCGGGCCCATGGAGAATTCACCACGGATAATATGACACAAATTCTTGCGCACGAGGTCTGTCTCCGCAGGATTCGCGCCGTTCGTGACCAGATGGAAAGCACCAGTCCGATGACCATAAAGACCAAAGTTCTTTGAAAAGCTCTGCGCAACACACATCTCGAGCGGAGGGCTGAGATTGAAGAAGTATCGTACGGCCCAGGCATCTTCGTCCGCCGATCCGGATGCAAAACCCTGATAAGCCGAGTCGAAGAATGGGAAGAGGCGTTTGCGTTGACACAGTTCTGCGATCTGTTTCCATTGCTCTTTGGAGGGATCGACGCCTGTCGGATTGTGCGCGCAGGCGTGGAGTAGGATGACATCCCCCTCGACGGCCTCATTCTCGAGCGTCATAACGGCGCCGTCGAAGTTGAATGCGCATGTCGCAGCGTCGAAGTATGGGTATCCCTTGCGCTCTATGCCTTGCAAATCCCAGATGGTGTGATGATTAGCCCAAGTGGGGATGGAGACCCAGACATGTTTTGGTTTGAAATGGTGCGCCAAAAACGCGGCGCCGAGATGGTTGGCGCCTGTGCCCGAAATGCTCTGAACGGACGCAATCCTGGCTTTGGCCTCTATCTCTTTTCCGACGTCTGCATCAGGCTGGTTGAATCCGAACATGAGATCGCGAGCATGTCCTAGGAAGACTGAATCGCCTTCGATGGGCAGATATTCATGGCGAGCGGGGTCGTTTTGAGTGTAGATGTCCTGCTCTACTTGCTCGACTGAGGCCAACGGCCATGGTTGACCCTCCTCTGTACGATAGACACCTAAGCTCAGATTTACTTTATTCGGATTTGGGTCGGCGACGTAGGCATGGTTGAGACTGAAGATTTCGTCGACGGGGGCATCAGGGAGATTGGAGAATGAGGAGGTTTTTGGGGCCGAACTGGCCAATTGATCCTGTATGAGCATGTTTGTTTATTGATCTTGCCCTCTTGGATGTGAGTCCAGGTCAATTGCTCTTCTGGTCAATTCTCAAGAAAGTGTAGTGGGAAAGTATCTCGTCATACAAAAAGAGGGCAGAAATACCCGTGTGGGACAAACAAAGGAGGAGGAAATTGAAGCGGTATGTTTTCCGGCCGTACCTATGGGTCTTTGACCGAGTGACTCACGAGTAAGCCGTTGAACTTGTAGTTAATGCTGGTAGCATTTGTCACGTATACAGACTAGTGTCGCCTGAAGATTTACATGGGGTAATTTCTACGACTCAGCATAGACGGACGCCCTTACTTGGTGAAGTATCCTTGACTTCTTATAAGTTGTGCCATCTCATTCGTTGACGGAGAAAAAAGAGAAGAAAAAGTTGAAAAAAAAAAAATAGCCTGAGATTTCCGGTTTCACCCGGAGGGCTTATTGGCGCTTATGTTCGGCTGTTCGGCTTGATTCTCAACTTCATTTGCGATTCTCGAGGAACATGACTGCAACTGCTTGCTCTTTTTTCTGTTATCTTGATAGATGGATGAAATTTCGTCATTGTCTTGCTGCCGTATCATGTCATAATGTCAGTTTAAATCAAGTACCGAGAGCGCTTCCTGATACGGCTACTTCGTTACATTATGCATGAACCATGCTATATCTACTACCACTTAAGTGTTGCTATTGCCCCTTGGCGAATGACAGGACAATTGCCGACATTTCCGATATCGTTGCCATATAAATCCCTGCATCTGGTCAGATGAGTTCCAGAACTTCGCTTGCTATGGTGATATCACTCGTCAGGTGACGGACATGACACAGGCAGGTTTTGCTGGCTATACACGGCTCAATCCCAAAATACAATATGACTAGACCAGGACTCAAGTGCTGTTAGACATCTTTTCATGTTATGATCCATTCTGGCATCTGGTATGGTTCGGGACTTCCGAAAGTATTAACTGTGTGATGCTGAGTAACGGCAGATAGATCAATTGCACCACATCTGACAGACACTTGGACATGAAAAACAATTGTTACTTAGTTCTATATTCAGGATATACCTATAGTACCTGGTTAGTAGCCACATAAGAATATTCGCCTCCGCCGTCCTCATCTCACGCGGAAACGGGCCGCATGCATGTCCTTACCTATTAGCATCAAGCCCTAAAACTAATCCTAATGCTTCCGTCTGTGTTGATCGAATTGATGCGAAGATTGGAAGAAAGGCCTCTCATTCATTTTTGTAGATTTTTTCGACTTCGCACTATACATCTCTATCTCAGACATCAAAAAACAGCGCCTGTCTTCACAACTTTGATTGTTCGACAGCAGTTAAGATCCGCAACGGAGGCCCTCCTCGACTACCATCTCCCACCATCAGGGGTGTACTAGAGTCTTTGACTTCTTTACGCAGTCTCCATTTCTCACGTATTTCCGCAGGAGCTTTACATTCAAAGCAGTCCGCAATATATCGACCCAAGACCGGGAGGAATTTGAATGCGCTTGAAAAGCATTAGTACTTCTTCAACTTCATCTTAGACTCGGATGGTGCTTACTGTCCTGACCCTCCCGTAGCTACAAATAGTCCATCTAATGTGCTGTGGTGATCAACAATGAAATCACCAGCCGGAGTATCCGTGTACCAGCAAAGACGACGTCTCGTCCATGCACGATCCTCGAGGTGGGGAAAGAATTGTCGTAGTCCGTCTCGAAGTGCTTCATCAGCGTCATCTGGAAGATAATCTGATTCTACATTGCTGCCGTCTCGCTGAGGTGTTGATATAGCACGTCCAGTTGCCTCCGAAACGGCCTCCGTTGCATAGCCATGACCGTGACGCGCCAATTTGAGGATGTGTGTTCCTGGAGTGGGAGGAAAGCAGAAAACGCCGGTGGTCATGTTGATCATGACTGGTACACTTTCCAACCGGCGGGCTTCCTCCGCCGTCAATTTGATGAAACCAACGGGCTGGCCAGATGCAGATGCTGCGTGTGATAAGTCGAGTAATCTGTTCGACCATGCTCCGGTGCATAGGATTACCTGCGATGCTAAGATCGCATCTCCATTGACGCGATTGACGCCAGTGATTCGTGAGCCTTCTGTCCGAAGGGAGTGAACAGTACCCTGTGACCCTGTGATGAACGATATACCGGCAAGAGTGCATTCACTAGCCAACCGTTGGATACTTCGCTCGGCATCTGCCCAACCTCCGGTGGCATTATGCGTTGCATAGAGACCGGAAAAGTCAGCCGTAACGCTAGGATACAGCCTCTTCACCTCGTTGGCATCGACAAACTCATCAATTTGACCACCCTGAGACCGAACGGTTTCCATCGACTTGCTCACGTAGACGTTTGAGGCATCTTTGGCGAGCATAACGAACCCCGACTGGTGGAAGAAGTCCGAATAATCTTCTTTCCAGCCTTGATAGGCCTCCTTTGCCATACGAGAATATAAGGGGTCCGCATAGTCAAAACGAATGATTCTTGAGATGTCAACGCTGCTTCCGTCAATTACTGGCGGAACATGACGATCGAGGATCGTGATGTTCTTGTATCCTCGCTTCGAAAGCTCCAAGGCGGTTGAGAGTCCAAATACGCCAGCCCCAATGATTATTATTTTCTCTTCCTTCTGTATGGGCATCTCGGAAGGTGTTACACCGATTGTGGTTTGCACTGTATTGATGTTGTTGGTGTTGTGATGAGCGATGAGGCTAATTCAATTAGTGTCTATATGCTTCCCTCCAACGAAAGTAGAACCTTTCAATCTATTTCACTCAATACCAGACTAGAGAATAAGGAAAGAAAGGTGTCGTTTAGTCACTACATTGGAGAATATATGCCGCTCGGATCCGGACCGGATCCCGTCCCCGGAATAGGACCTCAAGTGGGTACGGAAGTACATGTTTGGGTACAGCTGCTGTACAGCATCGATTTCGAAGGATTCGTTTGTTATTGAGGCGATGCATGAATTCAACTGAGTAAGAAATAATCAAGAGGTTGCAGTAGACACTGGCTCTAAGAATAGAAAGCCCACTGAACATGTAATAAGATGCTATCAATATTGTAATGGAAAGTGCTTGGAATAGGTATCGATAAGATTGGTTAATATAATAGACTGCCTTCCAGTCCGGTATGTTTCGGACATCCCGTATATCAGGTCTGGACTTTGAGAGGCCTTCTGTTCATCATAGCCAGGTATTTCTAATGCTGACTTATCCAGCATTGAAGTTTAGCCAGTTTTCAATCACCCTGCCATAATCATGCGGTTGTAAGAAAGCTGCCTCGGGCACATCTAGCAGTCCGGACTGAGGGTGGCCCATCAGGTTGGAAAGATCAATAGGCGCACCGGGTGAGAAATGGTACATATTCGAATCTACTTGCGGTTGCAGCTGGTCAGGTGGGTATGTTACCGCGTCCTTAGCCACGGTCTTATGTCCTGAAATCCCTGGTGCGCCAATAAAAGGAAAATCCGGATCTGGAGTGATGCTAGTTGTGATAGAAGCGTAAGCAGCTCTGTCCCTGGCGAGTCCTGGACCAAAAATATCTCCCGAGGCATTATGTACTTGGCTGGCATTACTGCATTCAAGTATCTGACTCAGCAGACTGGCGTTATATAGCCATTGGCGACCCGAGGTTCGCATAGATTGTGAGCCCAGATTTTGTTGTTGGACTTCGCTTGCAGAAATGCTGTCCCTTAGTTGCTGTAGGTTTCGTACCTGTTGTTCGATATGAGGCCATCTCAGTGCCATTCGCCGTAGGAACCTAAGGCATTTCTCGAATTCGAATTGCGCTTTTTCCCTGAAAGTCAGCTCCTCAACGAAACTGTGCTGCAGATATATAGTAGCAACAATCGCTACACACTCGCCCAGCGTGGGATCTGAAATTTCGTACTGGTTCGTTTCAAGTAGGCCAATGAAATATAATATCCAGCCTGTATGCAAGCTTATCTGCTCGAAGGAGTTTCTCACAAAAGACTGCGGCATCGTATGTCGAAAATTCTTCAAACGCATGGAGAGTAGGAATGGATGGTTGATAATGCAAGGTATAGTATGCCAAACTAGTTGATTGAAGAGCCAGGGGCTCCAGTATTCCCTTTTCCCCATCAGACCTGCAAGAGTAGTATCTGGAAATCTGCTGGCATGCAGTCTGTATTTAAGCGGGGTGCTACTCTCTATCTCAGTATGATTGAAGGTGACGATTGAGTAGTCTGATCGTGGCGACCATGGCGGCGCGAATTCCTGGTCAACGCGAGCGCTAGCGTAGATTCTTGCTAATTTCCAAACGTCACTCAAGCGGATTGTGTAAGCAATCAGACCACGATCCTCTTGAGCTTCCGAGAGTCCCCTTTGTTGTTGCCAGGGTAATCCATATGGCTGATCATCAGCCGCGATCACCCTTAGCTGAGATGGATCATCTAGCAAGTTGCAGAGCATATGGATGCTCCAATAGCACAAGTCAACTTCATCTCTCATACTTTCCAAATTTCGGGGCATTTCTGCGTAGCCTGGTTTCAAGCTTTTCAGTAGAAAGCTAGCGAGCCTTAAACTACTCCTAGCCCGAATTGTATTACCGGCTTGGTGGAAAGTCAGTAACATATATTACAAATCAGGACAAACGGATCGCATTACCAGTGTGTTCAATTAGCGTGAGCAAGCACAAGGCTTGCAGTGTACTCAACTCGACCGTTCCGCTGGCGATACGGTTCATGACCCGTGTGCGGCAGCTTTCCGTTCGATCTCGAATTTGACGCTGGGTATCAGGATCTGTGATCCCACCATCACCGAACCTCAACGCCAGCGCTTGTATTGCATCAAGAAGTTCAAGATCCCGGGTATCGATTGAAGAGAGGAAGTTTTCATGGTGGAATAACGGAAGCGGTTGGCAATTGCAGTAAGTCAGGAAAAGATGCGAAGCAGACAGAACAGCTTGCTTGGTTCTTCCCGGAAGTCTAAATATCAGCCTTGAAAGCAAGTGAAGTTTGATGGCATGGAAAAGGGAATTCACTGAGTAATTAAGGACTGGACCGGAGTACTCTCACCAGGCTCAGGACATGTTGGCTGATTCTGAAGTATTGCTTCCGAAGACGCTTTCATGGATCGAACAGATGCCCGACTATCAGTACTTAGCGAAGTGCTTTCGGTACATGCAACGGGCCGCCGTATCTGCCTACTCAAAGCGATCCATCATGGCTTCTAGCCTGCTTTCAATACTACACATGCGTTCCTCCTATACCCGCATCAGGATCATCTTTTGATCGGGTCCGGGAAATGGATTTTCTCACCATCTTCCTAGCAAACCCGGATCCTTCCTCGGCGATTTCAGCATACTCGCAAGCCTGACCTAGACGTTTACAATGCGAGCATATGGGTTTTTCACCAGGGCATCTTGACTTTTTCCGGCTGGATTAATGATGTTAAGGATCGAATCATAGAATTGAGTTACACTGCTGAGCGTGGCGCACGACTCACCGGCATGGCTCACAAGCTTGTCTAGCACGCTTTGACGGGCGTGCGTCGTCGGTAGACATGGAGCTGGAATGTTTTCAAGTGGCTATAGCACCCATAATAGGGCATCAAGAGCAAAGAGACGGGTGATCTTGGGAGCGGGGCGAGGGAAACAAGAGAATGAGACATATAGCTCCTGCTATCAATGGTGTGTACAGTAGTAACTAATAGATGAGGTTCTGATCATTTGGGCCCCGTCGGCCCTGAAAGGCTTATCTAAAGGCCAAGCAAGCCCCGCCATCCGCCCTGACTCTGCGCTTATCGTTCGCTCGTCCACCGGACATTGTAGGGTTGTAAGGGTTAGGACTGTCAAAACTCAATTACCGTGCCATTCTTAGAACGCTATCACGACAAACATATCCCAACAAGTGACCTTTCACGCTCAAGATTCATAGAAAGGAGTCAAGGTGACGGGAATAAGTGATGGGCAGCAGCGTTATGTACTGACTAGTATACATCTGGTTGAAGATGACTTTTAAATATCAATTGATCATGCTCGAGCCTGCTCAATGAAAAGTCTGGCAATTTCGAATGATCGATTCCGTCAATTTGGTTGCTCCATGAGAGCTATTACATCTCACTTGCTGTTTCTCCATTCCTTTGCTCAGTCTTTCTCTCTATCGTTTCGCCTCCAGCCAGCAGCAAACTTATACTGGATCAATGGGCCTATCAGTGCCAGAGCTTGAATAGCAGCACAAATCGTGAATGCCACTCCAACTCCGACCCCGGTGATCATCGGCATGACAAAACTCGTACCCCCGGCAGCACACAAGCACCTAGCAAGGTTTAGACTGGCACTAGCAGCCGCGCTTCTATCATGAAAGATATCTACCAGATAAGTCATGATGAGAGATTGTGTCGAAACGGCAGTCCACCCGGTAATAAATGTAGACACGATAGGGACGGCAATGTGGACCTGGTCAGCATACTGGATAGTCCAGCCAAAAAGAAGAATAGAAAGACATTGCAGAATGGAGAAAATAGGTACAAGTCTTAGGCGTGCTTTTTCCAAGGGAAAGTCGTCCTCTCTCGTCCTTACTCCGAGTTCGGCGTCCAGAGAAGCCTCGTATCTTGACTTAACGCGGCGGTAATCTTTGTCAAGGATCTTGCCTGTTATCAATGTTCCAGCCATTGATCCAACGCCGTTGGCGATAAAGGTCAAGCCAAGCTGAATTTCAGTCAGACCATACCTTGTCTGGAAAAGGGATGACATGGCAGTGATACTCATTTGCCAGACGGCATAGTAGACGGCCAGAAAGAGAATGATAGGGGCTGCATGGTTACACAGAAGTATTCTGATCGGTCCAAGGACATCAACATGCTTCTTGGGTGAGGATTGATCGTTGGATGTTTCTTGTTGCCAATCAACTTTGGTGGTTTCCTGGAAGAGCTTCAATGGGTAATGCATCAACAAGTTCGATGGTAACTGACTGCCATTCTTGACAACCGACCGCAGCGTCTCCGGTAGCAGAGCAATCAACAAGCAAAGAAACACGCCACTGTAAATGGCCAAAAACCAGAAGATGGCCTTCCAACCTAACGATCCGGCAATTGCGCCTCCAATCAACGGTCCTATAGCCACGGGAACGAGTAGACCCGCTTGGAAGATACCCATGTAGCCTCCTCTTTCAGCACGCGAAATTGTATCGCTGATGACACCGGATCCAATCGCAATGGTACTGGCACTACCCGTGCTTTGAAGACATCGCAGAACAATAAGTGTGGCATAGTTCTTTGTCTCCGCGAGACCGATGCATGCTCCGAGGAAGACGAGGAATGTGCATATATAAGCTGTGCGACGGCCTTTGACGTCGGAGACTGGACCCCAAAGGCTGGGCGCCAGACCCTGGAAGATCAGATATGATGTGACGGTGAGATTGACTGATTCAAGTGAGACGTCCAAGTCAGACGCGATTGTTGGCAGGGCGGGAAAGTAGATATTTGACGCAAAGCCAGAGACTGTCTACGTTAGCAACTTTTAGCTAAATAGCGTGGAACCAGGTTATTTACAAGTTGCAGCTGTCGAGACAATAAAGATAATCACCCTCTTCTGTCTTTCGTCGAATATGCTGTATGGCGGCTCGGGGGTCGGAGGTGTTGGCGACTTCCTCGTTGGAGCTGCTGGTGCTGGAATAGCATCATCATTCTCAGGTTGTTTTGCACTTTTTTCAGAGTTCATGGCGGGACAGGTAATTCTCAAGATGACCTATGGTGAAATCATGCTCACTGCAGGAAGACGCTGAATTATATCCGACCCGTGGATGCAGTTGATGATAGAGAATAAGTAATTTGTTTGCCACTATGTTGACAGCAAAGTCTCAACTCCGGTGCGCACCGGAGTTGAGGGTCAAGGGGCTTCTCAGCTCCGCCATAGTGTGGAAGGAACATTACTTTGGGAGAGCTCATTTTATCATGTATTACTTGACGGATCAGACATCGCTTTGCCCGAACGTCGTATATTTAGACCTGAATCTAGCCACTAAACAATCGTTTGTCACGGTTCCTCATCGACTACCAGGGTATGTCAGGTTGAAACCTCTATTAGGAATGGTGAACGATCCTCCACAGCGCCATCAGGGACACACCAGAGGCTCAAGCTATGATTTTCTATGATTTTCGGGCGTGCGTAACGGAATAGCCCGTACATCTCTAGACTGCTCGCCCTCTTCCAATTTCCTCTACGCTTTCATCTAGCCCTAATCAGCATGAGAGTATTGACTCGCCATTCGCCAGGTTAATTGCCTTCTAGGCTGACCTCGACTCCGGAGGCCCTGCCAATTCGAGGCTGAGACTCTTGCATACTGCCCCCATAAGATCAACTGAGAAGGTGGAGAAGTTTTACCAGGAATCAAGGTGTATAGGATCTTGTAAAGTGCTCACCCCGTAGCTGGTAGGCAGTATCCTGCTCCAATTCGCAGAAGCAGTACAACCTCTCCTTTACCGCAAACATGCATTTGACTCCTGCATTGATCTCATTCCCCCTTGTGCTCGGTCTAGGGACTTCAACTGAGGCACACAAGGACCAGTGCAAGGAATCACAGTCCTACGGCAATACATATGTACCTCGCAATCAGGACCCGTAGTCCAACGCTGCGTCAGTTGCAGTCCACCGCTCGGATACCTGGATTTGTAATTGAGATTTCAGGCATTGTCTGCAGGACCACTACGTGAGGTGGAACATTGCTTGTCTATGTTTGACTAGTTCCATCTAGATAAGCAAAGGGTAGCACGTCGTAACTTGTTAGACTGGCTGTTAACGATGATGACGTTCCGAAGTCAGCTTCGGAAAGAGGACATCGGATACAAACTGCTTAGTCATGAGGAGCAGTAACAGACAAGTAATTACGCCGCCTACCCGCTGGCGAGCTTTCGTATTTATGGTACAAGAATACCGGGGCCACGGAAGAACCCGGCAAAGCGAGTCTTGGGGAAGGAGAACAAGATGGAAAAAAAAGAAACAACAACAATTCTGCTTCAGCCATATTCGTCTCTTTGGTCCTCTGCCGCTTGCTTCTTGCTTCGTTGCACTGTTCACCGCATTTGGCGTCCTTTGGACCTGATCAACCTCATTAACCGAATCAATTGGCACCTATAACATAGGGAAAAAAAAGAACACATACAAAGTCATGGCATCTCGGCTGTCGGTCCGAAGTTTGGCACATGCTGGGCGAGCTGTGTCCAATCTTCCCCGCGTCGCCTGTCTCTCTACCCCCACCCGTGCTTCACAATTCTCCTCCGTGAGCAGTGCGCGATTTTCACAATACGCTCGGCTTCAGTCTATCTCAAGTCAGAGGACTTTTGCTTCATCCGCAAGAATGGTCAGTCCGTGGGTATTAGGAGTTTTGCGCCGGGGCTCTGGAACGAAGCGCATTTATCGAACTATGCTGACTCGCAACTGTTATGACAGGCTACCAACACCCGTATTGAAACTGATGCTTTTGGCGAGATCGAGGTTCGTGCCGCCGTGGACAATGCCTGTCTGGACAATCACTTAACTGGATGATATTGTACAGGTCGCCGATGATAAGTACTGGGGTGCCCAGACTCAGCGGTACGTTATGGATGAAACGACATTTTGGATCAACACACTGATCCAGGAGAATACAGCTCGCTGGGCAACTTCAAGATCAACCAGCCTCAGGACCGCATGCCTCCTCCCGTCGTGAAGGCTTTCGGCATTCTCAAGGGTGCCGCTGCTACTGTCAACATGAAATATGGACTTGGTACGAACTCCGGAAACTCCGGATGCTTGGACATAAACACCGATATTAACAACTAGCAGACCCCAAGGTTGGAGAGGCCATTCAGCAAGCCGCCGCTGAAGTTGCCGAGGGCAAGCTCCTTGATCACTTCCCTCTCGTTGTCTGGCAAACCGGCTCCGGTACCCAATCCAACATGAACGCCAACGAGGTCATCTCGAACCGCGCTATTGAGATTCTCGGAGGACAGAAGGGCAGCAAGAAGCCCGTTCACCCCAATGACCACGTCAACATGTCCGCTTCCTCCAACGACTCTTTCCCCACTGTTATGCACATCGCCGCCGTCCTCGAGCTCGAGGGCACTTTGCTCCCGTCATTGAAGAGTCTCCGTGATGCACTCCAAGCCAAGGTTGAGGCTTTCACCCACATCATCAAGATTGGACGTACCCACTTGCAGGATGCTACGCCTCTTACCCTCGGTCAGGAGTTCTCCGGTTATGTTGCTCAGCTCGACAGCAATATCAAGCGCATTGAGAACACTATTCCTGATCTCCGTCTGCTCGCCCAGGGTGGTACCGCTGTCGGTACTGGTCTCAACACATTCAAGGGCTTTGATGCAGAAGTTGCCGCTGAGATCACCAAACTTGCCGGAACTGAGTTCAAGACGGCCCCTAATAAGTTTGAAGTCTTGGCTGCCCACGACGCCATCACCGAGGCATCTGGATCCTTGAATACTCTTGCCACCTCTTTGTTCAAGATTGCTCAGGACATCCGTTACCTCGGATCTGGTCCTCGTTGCGGTCTTGGGGAGCTTCGTCTTCCTGAGAACGAGCCTGGTTCTTCCATCATGCCTGGAAAGGTCAACCCCACTCAGTGTGAATCTCTGACCATGGTTTGCGCTCAAGTCATGGGCAACCACGTTGCTACCACCATCTCTGGCATGAATGGTCAATTCGAGCTCAATGTGTTCAAGCCTGTTATGATCCGCAACCTCCTGCACAGCGTCCGTATCTTGGCTGATGGCATGGCCAGCTTTGAGAAGAATCTCGTTCACGGTTTGGAAGCCGATGAGAAGCGCATCGACTCTCTCCTCCACGAAAGGTACGTGCCTCTCTTCCTGTCTGATTGAACATCCTGAAACTAATTGGTTGCAGTCTGATGCTTGTCACCTGCCTTAACCCCATTATTGGATACGACATGGCCTCCAAGGTCGCCAAGAATGCACACAAGAAGGGCCTTACCTTGAAGGAGAGTGCCATGGAGCTCAAGGCTCTCAGCGAAGAGGACTTTGACAAGTACGTCCGTCCTGAACTGATGATCAGCCCCAAGGAGAAGAAGTAGACGGGTGGTACGTATATATACGTGCATGTATAGAACCATCCACTGGAATAGCTAGGTGTAGACGAGCATACAATGTATTATTAATGTATCACCTATCCTACTACTTTGTACGCAATCAATCTTGTCCTGTCCCGTTGTCAATCAGCCCTGTAGTTACCCCTGGACAAGGTCGTGGCTGAGCATTGCCGAAAATAGCAGCAAATCTGACTGGTCCGTGTTGGATCTGGTGTATGTACAATGACGGATCTGATTCAGATGAATATCTCGGCGGGCCTCCTTCTCCTTTTTCCTCTCCATCAATCTCAATGTCAATTCAAGGATAAACCAGGCAATTGTCTCTCTTGTCCCAACACAGTCATCTACAAGCCTCAGATCTCGTCTTGAATTGAGAAAAAAAAAAAAGGCTGTGTTTTGCTCCGAACCTGGTTTTGACCCACTCGCGCTGTTTTACTTTCGGCCTTGTAGCTCGACTGTCTCACCCCTCAGCACAATAAAACCCCTTCTTTCCATCGACCTGTCAACATACAAAGTCGTTCAATAGATTAAGCAATCTTTCTGATTGTTCCTTGAAAAACCAAAAACTCACAATGACAACCGACCTCTACTCTGTCCCCGCCTCCAACGGCATCGAATCAACAAATCTACTCCGCACTACCGAGGAGACTGATGCCACAGCAACAATCCCGAACAACAACAACAACACTCATAGCACATCCAACAGCACAGTACAGAAACTGGCACAACAACTCGAAAATGTCACAACTGAAGACAAGGCAGCGGAAGAGGAACCCCTCTTCTCCTCCTCCCTCATCTCCCCTAATATTCTCTCCATCCTTCCGGAAGGCTACACAGCCCGACCCCTTCGCCGCTCCGACTTTCACCTCGGATATCTCGACGTCCTGCGCGTCCTGACCACGGTGGGCGATATTTCGGAGTCCATGTGGAACGAGCGATATGACTACCTCTTCAAACGTAACGACGAATATTACATGATCGTCATCTGCGACGGGACCGACAAGATCGTGGGCACGGGCAGTCTGATCGTTGAACGCAAATTCATTCATGCTTTGGGGCTTGTAGGCCATATCGAGGATATTGCGGTCGCACAGGATCAGCAGGGGAAGAAATTGGGGTTGAGGATCATTCAGACGCTGGATTATGTTGCGGAGAAGGTTGGGTGCTATAAGGTATGTCATTCCTTGCGCCTTGATTGAAGTATTGATTTCTAATTCAATTTTGTGCAGACTATTCTCGATTGCTCCGAAGTCAATGAGGGCTTCTATATCAAGTGCGGCTTCAAGCGTGCTGGTCTTGAGATGGCGCACTACTACTAATCATGTAGTCAGTCATGGTTGTTTTTGCGTCTGCGTTATTTCTGCGTTCTATTATGTTTGCACATTGAAAAAAGCTTAGAATATCAACATTCATAAGCATGTATTTTTATTTTTGTCTTATTACTGTTTGGGAAAAGGAGGCCATCGAAATTCTGGGATACACTGGTCTGCTAGGGTGTTAGACTTTAAGTGTTGTACTAATACACGTATATTCTTACAATCATAGCCATCATCTCTTATAAGTCCTTGCACCCAAATCATCGTTCGACGTTTCTAATCGGAGTAAATCTATCGTTCATCTAAATTTTTTGGAAAAGTACCACTAAGGTGTGTGTCCATTCCAGATGCCAGACGAGAAGAAGTATCGTAGCACTGTTTTATTGATGCTCGATAATATGTTCCTTTGCCCTTTTTGTTTTGTTGTTTATTCATTGAATAACATGGAAACACAACAGTCCCAGCTCCAGATAAAAACATGTGGCAATGAAAAAAAGAAGAATCCCAGTAAAGCATTACCCCATTTTTGGTCCCTATAGGAAAATGAAGCTCTCAGGGTTTAAGAAAACATTCCGCTCCGTCCCGTTCGTCATAAACCTTTCCAATCCCAACGGCGTCAACTTTCAACATTTATCGGGACTTGGCTTGGACCTTGATAGGGGCACCTTTGGCACCCTGCTTGCTCTGGATACGGGCCTTGCCAGCGGCGGTGCTGGCAGCGGACTTGGCCTTCTCAGCCTTCTTCTTGCTCTCGGAAGCAGCTTTCTTCTCCTTGGCGTCCTTGATAGCCTGTTGGCGAGCTGCGGCACGAGCCTCGGGGCGCTGGGTTCGTCGCTCCTTGATCACGTCAAGGGAAGCACCAACGATAGCACGCTGGGACTTGACGACACGGCGGGTACGCTTCTTGGCAACTTCCTGTTCATGCCGTCAGTATACATTCATGTCCAACGTTTCTTTCGTCGTCGTTGATGCTCGGGGACTGGGATGGCCCATGACGAACTGATCGTATAGATAACGCCTGCCACAGGTTTCATCTCACTCCCTTTGTTCTCCCCCAATGTGCATTGAAAAATAGGTGTATATGCGGCGGGAGAATACTGACTTCAGAGATACCCTTGCGGTGCTGGCGACGGTAGAGGATGGTCCAAGAAATTCGGCGAGGGTTCTTGCGCTGGAGGAAGAGGGACTCGGACTTTCCATTTTGGAAGCGGAAGATCTTGCTGTCGCCACGGACGTACAGCTTACCCTGTAATTCAAAGTAGAGTTAGTATATTCCTCCATGATGTAGAACCACCGTGCATTCGGGAGGGTTTTCAGCGGAGAAAACGAATCGAAAGATGTATATGATGACGCTGAAGCGATTTTTCGAAGCGATTTGCGAATTAAGAATCATTGATCACCATTTCCACTCCCAACTCGATCGCTCCATCTCTGAAATTTGGAATAACGCAACGCACCTTTCCAGGGTAGATCTTCTGGCCGGAGAAAGAGTCGTCGTAGGTACGCATCTTGAATGCTGGAGATGCGTTACCGATCGATTTGTCGTTTGGCGGGTTGAAGTGTTGGTCGAAAAGTCGAGACGGTCCTCTTTTTCGTGGTGATGGCTACCCGTCTCCCGATGATATCAATTGTGGTGCGCACTAACTCGCTAAAACCGTCACGTGATTACAACTGCCCTTTTAATAAATGACCGACCCGCTACCCTTCCCTGCGTATGTTTGCAACAGCAATTGATACCAGACGATCAAAGTAGTGACTCTACGACAAGAATTTGGCAAATGCGACAGGGACGAATGATTACGTCGTTCTTACCATCGAGGCTGCGGTTTTAATTCTCCTTTTTCCATGAAAACGGTACAATACCTTCGCAAAGTGTAGTATGAGACGCATATCTATTCATATCGGACATATAACATCTAGAATAGTGTAAGGATTCAATGGTGACTGGATCGGACATTTTCAAAACTGTGCCCACATGGAAGACGCGAGCCATTTCAACATTCTACGATAGTGCAGTGCGTGGCGCCGTTTGCGCTGTTCATGGATTCATAAATTATGGCGGCTCTTCCTTTCTCGAGGAAATGATGTCCGGTCGTCTAGCTTCATCAACGGCCGATCTCATCTAAGCCATCGCATGAGTTCTCGTCCACTCCCTGGCTGTCTGAATAGCTGCCGGTTCATCCTCCTTCCATCGTTGCGCAACGTCGTTTGCGAGCGGGTCATCCGGGTTGGGGGCACCGAGTAATGCTTGGATAGAGAGGAGAATTGTGCGGATTTGTAGGGCGGGAGACCAGTTATCTGTTGCATCGTTAGTTCAGTATCCCCTTCATGAACATCGTTTCGACCGTGTCGCAGCCATACTCTTCAAAACATCCAAGCAAATACGTCCTAGACGATCGATATTCGGGTGATAAATCTTTGTAAGGAATCGAATCTTGGGAGGAGTCATCGGGTAGTCATCAGGAAGGAAGAGTTCGAGTCTGAAGATGCCGCCTATGTCACGTTATTACATTGCGCCCTGGCTAGTATCTGTATCTCCTCAACGACTCCGTTGCGTACCTTCATAGGGAGACTGAGCTGGGCCGTGAATCGTGACATCGAAATACCGGAGATTGTCCTCATGAGGCACTGCATTAATACCCGGTACCCTATTCAATGGTCAGGCAGTGACACTTCTTGTAGAAACCAGGTTGCGGCTGTACTCACGGCTCGGCCATGAGCCGCTCTGTCTCTTTTATGATTCTCTTTGGCAAGCCCGCCATTTTGTATTATTGTTCTGATGATATTGCAACGAATGCAGGTAATGGGGATTGTATGACTCGTTTGCCAGACGAAGCGTATTTGTAACAAGGACCTCTAGCGAGGGTGGGATATGGTTCGAGAGCCTGTCGGACGTACGCCGCAATAGAATTAACCTCAATAAAGCAAATGAATATCCGAGACAGAAACCTTCCCCTGAGTTGTAACAAAAGCGAGTGAAGCCGTTGAAACGGCCTTCTTGGGAGGCTCAATAGTACGTAGTCTATTTGTATGTCAGAAAGAAAATCCTGGTAACGCGGAAAGAGGGGCACCCGACCTGCGGTTTGTCATTGCCCTTATTGACTGACTGACTAACTAACATAGCTGACACTAACTTAGTTAGTTAACTAAGTTACTTCATCATACAATGGGTTACCTTCCTTATATGGTTAGCTCATCGTGCCCAAATCATGCCAATGGTCGGCAGTCACATGAATTATGGGTCCCACGTTCTTTCCTGGTGGACACTTGCTCAAGCTCCCGCAGCTTCCTTGAGGTCTCTTGCGATAGATAACACAACAAAAGCTTCCAAATTCAACGAAACCGCAATCGCAAACCAAATTTACAAGTGTTTTCTCGCCGATAGCGCCCTGCTACGCAATGCGCAGTCCTCTTAATATCACCGATGGACGTCTAAGTTTCCCGACGCTCGTTATTCAGCCCTTCTCCGCCCATCGGCCTTGGTGATCTGAATAACTTGTAAACTGGTTGAAGAGCAATCAGTCATGTCGAGTCCTGCTGACTCAAGGGCCCCGGCTTCAGCATTCGAGAGTCCAACGTTTGGCGAAGATAGCTCATTTCATGTCGAGCAACCCGTAGGCTCAGCGTCCATATCGCCATGCGGCCGAGACGTCGTCCTTGCCTCCAGGGAAGGGCTCCATATAATCGACCTCGATTCGCCATACTCACCGCCTCGGTACCTTCCACACCATACGCCCTGGGAGGTCGCTGATGTTCAATGGTCGCCTTTTTCACATAGAGATTCCTGGGTTGTCAGTACGTCTAACCAAAAGGCATTAGTATGGAACCTATCCATGAAGAGCTGGGAAAACTCAATTGAATATGTCTTACATGCACATTCACGAGCCATCACCGATATCAACTTTTCCGCCCATCATGCCGAAATCCTCGCTACATGTGCAGTCGACAGTTTCGTTCACTGCTGGGATCTCCGGACACCGTCTAAACCCGTCGTCTCCTTCTCCGACTGGTTTGCCGGCGCAACTCAAGTCAAATGGAATCGCCAGGATCCTCATGTCATTGCAAGCTCACACGACAAATATTTACGGATCTGGGACGATCGCATGGGAGCCATACCACTGAAGTCTATTGAAGCTCACAGCACAAAAATCTATGGGGTTGATTGGGATCGCACGCGTAGAGAAGGGATTGTTACATGCTCGCTGGATAAAACAATCAAAGTCTGGAACTCCGAGGGCGAAGCAGACGTTCCCGAGAAGGTCATCGAAACGCCATTTCCAGTTTGGCGTGCAAGAAATACGCCGTTCGGATGTGGAATCCTCGCTATGCCCCAACGAGGTGACAATGATCTTCATCTGTTTGGTCTCGATTCAGCAGAAGATCCATCTGTCCATACTATGCCCCTTGTGCATAGCTTCCCAGGGCACAAAGGACAAGTCAAAGAGTTCCTGTGGAGACCGAGAGGAACCGTTGTGAACGGTCTGGACCACCGAGAGTTTCAACTGGTGTCGTGGGGTGCTGATAGAGAGCTAAGATTACACCGAATTGACGCGGATATCCTTCGCGACGTTGGCTACGAAAAGGGTAAGACCGTTGATCATAGTATGCGATTCACTCGACAGGGGGCTACGTATAGAACGTTTCGTGATGAAACAAATGACGAAAATCTCGAGGACTCTTTGTATGCAGAAACTGTAATCTCGGCTGGTACACGAACCCAGGTTGGTACTGGTGTTGGAACGAATAATGTGTCCACACGATATTCTCGTGCCTCCAACCACAAAATCCACATCGAACCTAGGGTTGGCATGCAGGGACGAACACAATTCAGGGCCAATACCAATCCTATCGCATGGATGCGTGGTGTCAAAATCTCTGTCTGGGACGTTGAGACCTTGGGAGATGAGATCACACATGTGGGTGAAAAGTTCTCAAAAGTAGATTTCGAGTCCGTGGACGTCCGTCAAAGAAAAGTAACGATTTCACTACATGGCCCCTGGGCAGCAGAAGGAACCTCGCTCTTTCTTAAGCTCGATATCAAGTTCCCAGAAGATTATCCGCGTTCCGCCGTACCGACCTTCAAAATTCAAAAGACCTCCGCCATGACAAACGAACTATCGGAAACAATAGTATCGGAGCTTCGAACGATTTCAGAAACATATATGTCTCGAAAGCGAGGATGTCTCGAAGGTGCACTTCGTTATCTTCTAGGCGAATGCAGCCTCGAAGAGAGCATTGCCCTGGTCCTCGGTGAGACTATTGATACCATCAAATCCCCAGTTGCTGGACTTGAGGATGACGAGTCAAGCGATGAGGATGAAGACGTTGGTCAATTCGAAAAACAAGATCTCAGCATGAGTTCCGAGTTGCTCCGCCCCATCAATGCCAATGTCATGGTTCCTGTTGCTAAAGTCTGCGGTGCCACTTGGAGCCATGACGGTCGTCTTGTCTGCTTCTTCCCGCCGAAGAAAGACAAGCCTGGTTCACTCTTCGACTCTCTTGGCTTCAAGGATATAAGTCGACTCACACGTAATGATAGGGTCTTTGAAGGATTCGGCCGCTTGCATACAAGTTCGCCTGGCCGTCTGCCTACTAGAAAAGCACTTGGCACAATGAGCACAACCGATGATGGCGGCTCTGATTACTCTGACGACTCAGATACAGCTTCTTCAAGCTCGTCTGATTCCTCGGGCATGATACTCGGTTTACCAAATCGATACCAAACCGCCTCCATGTGGCGAAGTGTTGGCACCCTTGGAACCTACCGTACGAGGTCCGCTGACAATTCTCAATTATCGACTGTTGGTGGGCCTGCTGCGACCATTGGTACGGTCAAATCGTCAGACTCGGCGCATAACATAATTGCTATCCACAATCTTAGCGACTTACTGCCTGCGAAGAGAAGTCTGGCCAGTCAGTACAGGATATTCGGACGCGGTGCTGATGTCTGTGCACATAATGCGGCAGTGGCGGCAGACTCTGGTTATCATCATCTTGCCCAGGTCTGGGGCTTATTAAAGCTGGTACTGCAAAACCAAGGCGAATCCCGATCTCTGAATATAGACGTGGACGCCCTTGCGGGGCGATTGAGCGGCCAGGTGGCTGACAAGTCAATCAAGGCGAAGCAAGGCCCGAAAGGTGTTCTTCATCGATTTGGATTCAACAATAGCGCCTTTGGTGGTCGCTGGCTTATCAATGCGCTTTTCGATCACTTTGAACAAATAGGAGATGTCCAGATGCTTGCAATGCTTTCTTGCATTCTTCACGAGCAGTCTTTGCGCAATCGGCTCGGTCGGCGCCGAGACAAGGAAGTATCCTTCAGTCAGCAGGCACATAGCCCGATTGCTTTGGACTTCTTTTCTTCGAAAATTCCCGATAGCAAGTCACAGGCTGCGACCCCAATGACCTCATACTCGCGAGACAGCGTCAATGTCAGTGCGCTACAGAGTCCGGAGGTTCCAGCGGAACAGTGGAACAGTATGGGCACCACACCACATTCCAGCTCAGCGTCCCCGATTGCAACACACTCAAGACTACTAGGAAGCAAAACCCCTGCACTCTCCATTTCTGCGTCGCCGGATAGTCATGGCCCATCCAGACTTGGCTCAGGAGTGGGCACAGCACTTGCGTCGTCTTTGTCCCGATCATTCACATTTGGCCCTTCTGCTGCGTCTTCGCCACCAATCGCAAGCGCTAAAAAGAAGACTAGTCCCATAGGCAGTCTAAACATTCCAGCGGCCGTCAGCTGGAGTGCTTCCCAATTACTTAATCGAGCTGTCTCGGCAATACCGGAATATCTCAACTCCTCGATGGTGATTACGTCGAGAAGTCATTCAGAAGCGGATAGCGAAAAGAAGAAAGATACACGTAATCCGATGAGGCTTCACGTGTCACACAAAAATCGCACAGCTTTTGACACTGATGATCCTTCAGGCAGTCCGTTCATCGACCGTCAAAGAGAAGCACTGTTTCAGACCTATCGTAACTCATACGCTAATTTACTTTTTGTTTGGGATCTACCAATACAGCGGAGCGAGGTATTGAAAATAGGCGCCCCCGCCGAAGTTGGAAATGAGTCTCTTGTGGGACAACGTCAAACTCAAACACCCGAGCTGCTATCGTCATTCGAAACCCGTGGTCAAAGAGATGCGTCAACTGTGAAACAGATTTCAGGTGATACTCTGGATGTCCAACGACACTGTGCCGCGTGCGGGCATGCGCTGTACAGATCTGTTTTCTCTTCTGTTAAGCCAGAAGATCTTCGTGGCAAAATGCTGAAGCCATCACTTCCAAAATGCCCCTCGTGTGCTGCTGTGCAACCTCTATCTGCTCACGTTGGGTGTATCATTTGTGGAGAAGTCGTTTCCGGGATGTTCATTCCATGTCTAGAATGTGGTCACGTGTGTTGTTTTGAATGCCACCAAGATTGGTTTTCACTACAGCAGCCCCCCACAGGCGAAGCACAAGATTCCTCGGATTTAGTCTGTCCAAGTCCGTGTGGCTGTAGCTGCACTGAGCACTCCGAGACAGTCAACATGCCGTCCCCAGCGGCAACGCCAACCTACGATGAGAGAGCATTACTACTCGGTGGAAATCATCGCCTTAGACCCGATATGGCATCTCGTTCTCGACAGAGTGTGATGGCTGGGCAAACGGACGACGACTTGGATGCATGGCGCGGAGCAAACTTTGCTCGAGGGCTCGGTGGAGGACTCAGTCGTGTTTTGACAGCAAACGCAACTGATCGCAGCAGGCGAACCAGTTCATCAAATAGGGAGTTCCAGTTCGACCGCATCGAGACGATGTGATTCCATCTATTCTGATTTGTATTTTATCAATGCATAGCGTGGCGGTTTTGATACCCATTTATAAAGGTGTTGATGAACCTGAAGGTTTATCACGGGTTCTTGTACAAATCAGTGACTTGTTCAATCATTTTACAAAGTTTGAATTGGCAGGATACCACTCAATGTCATTTGTACCATTTTGATTCTTCGCAGCTGCCATACAGTCATTCATCACGTCATGATACCGGTCTCATACTCATACAAACACGAATTGTAAATCCACCCAAGAATCTGAGCGGCAATACCAGTATCAATGATACTGGACCGCAACATGGTCATCCATATACTTGGTAATATCATCCAAAAACAAAGACGCCCCAATCGACAATGCTCCAAATGCAATAGATGCTAAATAAACGTATTTGTAACTTTCCGCATACGCAACCTGGCCCGCTGCAACGACCATCTCATATGCAGTGGTATTCCCGGCAATACCGGGAATGGCCTGCAATTCTTCCAGCAGTGATGCGGTGGTGAGCTCAATTGCTTCAGTGACATATGTGATGTTCGTGATGCCGAGTTCGGTGGTCATCAGACCGCCGATGTAGTAAATGGAATTTGTGGTAAACTTGTTGATGAAGATGTTGAAGTAGATGGTGTAGCCGATTGCGCCGCCGACGACGCGTATGGAGAGCGTTAGGGCTGCGATTGTGGCGATGAGATCCTGCGTATGATTAGTTGCGCCCATACCGCCCACGTTCAGGGAGGGTTTGCTTACGTCTGGGCAGATGATGGTTGTCATGATGCTTGCTGGGACGACAATGCCACCGATTCCGAGGCTTCCAATGATCAAGATAATCCACAGAGTGCTGAGATTGTCGGTTCGTGCGACGGCCAAGGCTCCGCACCCTGTGTCAAGTCAGTGCCTCTCATCCATAGCCTAGTCCTACGTGGAATAGACATACCGGCAGTCATCAAGATGCTGCTTCCAATCATCAACGCTTTGATTTGACCCTTCATATACGACAACAGGCAAAGCGTGATACATGCGCCAGCCAATATCCCGTACCCAATAGGCAGAGAACGAAGACCGACGCCTACGGGATCATGACCAAATTGGTTGAAGCTTTGCGTTGGCCAGAACAGGATGACTGATATGAAATTCGCGCCGGAAATCCAGGTGATCAACAATGTCAAGCCAAGAGTGCGGGGTTCTTGCATGATTTTCTTGGGGATCATGGGATAACGAGCGCCATAGGCCTCCCAAAATCCGAATGCGACCAAGATGAAAAAACCGAGGATGAGGGGAACCAAGACGTGGGCTGTCTTCCACGAATACTGTTTGTATACGAGTCAATTGATCTGTTACCGATGAAATTAGGGCAAAGAACGCACCTGATAACCACCCCATTGCATCCCGGCCAAAAACAAAATCAGCCCAGCAATACTCAGGAACCCTCCTACGAAATCGATTCTGGAAATGACCTCCTTCTTCGACAGGCTTTGACTGTTGTCTCGTTTGGGTGGAAAGTAGAAGAAAACAGTAAAAATCAATCCGAGGCCGTTCCAGATACCAGCTAGTAGACCGACATATCTCCAGGTTGAGTGGTAGGCAATGAGCTGAGCCCACATGACTGAGGCAGACCAAGGCAGGATTGTCAATATCAGGGCCGCAACGTAGGTTCCGCGTTTGCGGGTTGGTGCCATTTCGGCGGTGGCTGAGAGGGCTGTCAATTCGTTGATACCTATTTGAGGTTGATAGTCAGTAAGTAGTCCCGGAGAGAAAATATATGCCCCGAAGAGACTCACCTGCTCCAGCACCGGAAATAGCCATGCCTCCGATAAACGTGTTCATGGTGTTGGCGGTACTTGATACAGTCAAACCAAGACATACGAGTATTGCACCGAGAATAGCGACATATCGACGACCAAGCAGATCTGATAGACTACCAACGAATGGACAGATGCCTGCAAGGGCGAGCAGGTTTGCCAGGACCTACATTAACAGTTGGATTAGCTAGACTTCGAGCAGCTGGAAATTGCCGATTGTGGTGAAACACGTACAAACCAGATCCAACGATCTGCTCCGCCGATGGAGGCATAGATATAAGGAGGAATGCCGCCGAAAAGGTAAATTGGAATTTGAGAGCCTAGGTAGAAGATCAATGTCAGATACTGTTCCTCGTCATGGTTATTTAGTCCAGTAGTTGACTTACCAGTCCACAGGAAAGCCATTGCAGTCAGACCCAGGAATCTCTTCATCGTCATCTTGGAACCCATCAGTGAATTGTCAATCGAGGTTTATAAATCTTGAATCTTCGCATACAGGTGTCTCAGCGCTGGGGTCTCCAAATTCTTCAACGATTGGCATCGCCTCCAAATTGCTCTTGGGGCTTGACTGAGTGCTGTTGGTGGTGCCATGGCTGAAGGACGGTGACATTTCTTTGGTATCCATGTTGGCAGCCATCAATGTCACTTTGCTTTTTATCGATGGAGATAGGCTTTCAGAGAACGACCAGGATATCTCAAGTTATATCTAAGACTATTGCTCCGAATACGTCAGTAGGATATTGGACAGGTCGGAAAGGCTGGCCAGCTTCTGCACTGTTTCAGTAGTGCAAGGGACGAAACTGGTCTCTTTATACATGGCATGGATCTTCTACGATTAGGCTAGGCACATGCGTTAGATTCATCTTACTCTCGTGCAACGTGCATCGAGGTCACACTACCTATGCTTCTATCGGCCCTTGGGCCTGAACTCAGCGGGTACTGAGATGAATAATGGCTGGCCAGTGGCCACCATTGATATCAATGACTACGTATGTCATTTCCTCTTGCTCCCGTACGGATTGGACCTTGCGCAAGGGATGTGACCTATGCTCACCTCCCCCCGCCTTGCTGGGACTACTAGCAGGCCGCGATTGTCGGCGCTTTTTTTTTTCTTTTTCGGACAGGAAGAGCGGGATGTTCTCTTCTGGATCAACTGATACATGGTCTAGTCTCCGGGTGGAGTAGCGTGCGTGCCATTCCGTCTTGGATGGGTACAAAGAAGGAGGTCAGTCTTAATGTTTCTTATCCCGTACATTGATAGTGTCCCAAGACTAAACCTAAGCAAGCTTAACCCCTCAAGTTCCAAGCATGATCGGCTAAGTCCGTCGACGGGTTGCGGCCCCGCGGCCCCGGCCTTCTCCAGATGAAGCCGTCAAATCCATCGCTCGGCACAGGCGCTTCGACTTCCTTCAAGACATTCCTATTCTGTAGAATCATTCGGTGAAGACTGTAGCCTTGAGCAATTCCGCGCGGAAAAGTCATGCAAAGAGAAGTCCTGAGACTGTTCCTCGGCATAATGGTCATATTCTCCTCACCAACCGCCCGCACTATAAATCTATCTCGAGGTAATTTCCCCGCACTCCCACATTCTCAACGTCGTAGCATGCGTCGATTATAGATGAAAGTGGAGCATGGCATTGCATGGACGCGCCCATCCATGGGATCCAAGCCTATCACCTTCGGGATCGTGGTCGTTGAAACTTGAAAGCTCTACCATCAATTCTCCGGGACAAGAGGCAATTGGCTTGTTCACCGGAGCACCCTGTCGGATTAGGGCAAAGGAGCGAAAGCTTAGGTTCTAGCATACTGTGGGTTACCTTTGAAGACGGACTATACTACTGATGCACAGACGGTGAAAATATACAAAAGTATAAGAGTGACTTCTATTAGTTCGTATACATACTCCACAATCATTGATTCTATACTAATCAAATAGACCTCGCATCGAATAGAGTCCACTTGTGCAGTACGTATGACTGTTGAACTCTCGCCGGATAGAGAGCACACAGTCTCTTATACCTCACAGTGGACGTGATTAATGCCAGTAAAAAAGATGGGCTTCATCGACTGTGTGATCGAAACGGACGAGTGTAAAGTATATCGTCTCACTTGAAGCGAACTCCTCAAGATCACCACATTCTATGTAATAAACGTGCACTGAAGTCCATTCGAGAAGCTGCATCAGGTAGTTGGTTGGGCCCATCATAGAAACGTCCGTCAGGTGCGCGTCTGAAGATTTCCTGCCAATGTGTATCCAGAGGGAGGACCTTCAGAGGTGATCCGACCCATCAAGTTAGCACCCATAGACGTCTTGAGACTGTGGAAATGTTTGTCGCATCTGAGTTTCTAGATCAGACTGACGAATACAAAGAACTATAACGTGGAGACACTGTTCATTTCAGTAAACAGATAGATAGTCATCCTGACACACAAATATTGCCGCCTCTGCAATGACTCTCTGATCTTCTACTGGTGATGAAAGTGTTCACGGTAATGATACTCTAATCGAGGTATCTACCGCAAAATCGTTTGCTGCAGAGTAGCAACATCTCCGTAGCCTTGATGGTTGGTTTGGGGAAAAATGGGTCCGTCAACATTCAGGTGTTGTATAGCGAGTCTCTGTCATGTGCTCAGCCCGTAGAAAAGTGAATATGACCCGAAATGATATATCCTTGTGTATGGGTTCTTTGGGACTTTTCTCATGCTCTCAGAAGCGTTCTACCAGCTTTTGGAGCTGGAAAGTCTTGGGCACAACAAATAAGGCTTTGGCTATACAATAAAGGTTTCCGTCCTGATCCATCACTTGCGCGGTGACATAGGATTTTCGGTCTGTAGAACGCTCCTTGTCCAGTACGGCCGTGATCGTGTAGAACTCCCTGCTTTTCACGGGGCGATGATAGGAAATGTCGAGATGGGCGGTCACCCCCGTGTGCGCAGGTACAGACCGTATTGCAACTCGTCCGAGCGTTTCGTCCAGCACAGTCGCCAGAGCTCCACCATGAACGACTGTCGGCCAGCCATCAGTGCTTTCTCCAAAGCGGACTATATTAACGCACGTCTTCTCCGCTTCGTTCCAGAATATTCTCTAAGCATTCGAGAAGTGTCAGCGAAACACAATCGCCCGAAACGAGCATACTGTTATGATCTGGAGTCGCCGCATGCTTACCTGGACTGAAAGAGCCCGACTACCTTTCAAAGGACCACTGGTAAGTCTCCGCTCCTTGTTCACATCTGTAATGTCTTCGTATGCATCCCATTCATCGTACATGGGTCTCAGTCTCAGGTCCTGAACCGTGGGAAGATGATCGACCAACTTCCGGAGACTTTCCAACTGGGTCGCATCCTGCTTTGAACCTGGCTCAGCAGGGTGAAAGAAGGCATTGGCTTTTGATTTTCCATCATAGTATCCAATACTACCGAACAAAAAGCCCCAAAGTATCCTCCGTGTCCATTTGAACCGTGGGATTCGTCGATTCCTATTCAGCGCGAGTGTTGTGTTGTTGCGGACGGGTGTAGAGGTCAATTGCGTGGGAAAAACGCCGCGGCGGAAAGATTGACGGATGGCGCGAAGGAAAGGTAGGCTATTGGGTTGCGTTCTATAAGCGTGAAACATCTTGAACTCTTTACCGCCAGAGAGTACAGGTACACTCCGTGGTGCCGCAAGATGCAGATTTAAATAGCTGTTGTAATATTCTTGAACCTCGGCAGAGACACCAGAAAGCATACCATAGGCGGTAGCTGAAATCACGTGCTCTACAATAGACAGACCAAAGAGTGACTCAAATTGCTCTTTGACAGCTTCTTTTTACATCTAAGGCTGATTGTCACTTTGATTGGCCTGCGCTTTATTGGCATGCCGACGTCGTCAATTATATATTCCAGGAAGTTGTAGTGTCTAGGTAAGTTGCCCTACGCGTATCCCACGAGGACCTCTTTCTTTCCGAAGTCATAGGGCGCAGAGTGAATGTAGAAGTACGGACACAGATGCCTGTCTGACTGCTGTCTAAAGTTGATATGAGCCCTTTATTTGAACATGTACATCCCGTTTATCATCAGTGCATGATATCGTCTGCTAAATCTAGCGGCTTTAAGCATCATTCCCCACCACATGCTCTACCAACGAATATGCGTCTCCGAGGTCTATGCCTAATATGAGACCATCCTGTTGGTTCACCTTTGGTAGGGACAACCTGGCATACTTCGACTTCGGTGGCGCGGGCAGCGAAGACATGAAAGCAGTCAGGACTAGGACTGCAGCTCGTCTTTGCTGGGGAGATCGATGGCTCGGTATAGAAGAATCAGCGCCGAGTGAGACTCGCCTATAAAATTATTTAGTAAGAGATAAATCACAACAACACGGATCAAGCCTTACCGCCTCCAGACAAGGTTTCAATTTTCTCCGCATCCACCTCAGTCACCTTGTCATCGTTGAACCACCACCATTTCCCATCGTCTTCGCGTCGCTTGCCACTAGGGGCGCGAGGATCGTCAACAAGGCGACCCTGTTTCTTCACGTATGCAGTGTAATGGCCACTGTCAGCACTGGCTCCCTGATGAGTGATCACTCCTCTCAGCTCATAGAGTCCGGATTGATTAGAACCATCGTCGGTTGCTAAGCTTGGATCGATGAGTTCAAAAAGTTCTTTCTTCGCCTTGAGAATAGCTGCTCTCCTCTCCGCCTCGTATTCTTCATCAGACTTAAACACGTCATCCATGGCGGTATCGCCATCTTTGTCGTTGACCTTAGTCTCCGCCTCCTCCGCCTTTTTCTTCTTCTGTAGAGGTTCAGCTGGCTGGCCTGATTCAGAATCTGCCTTTCGATCTTCCTCTTGTCGGTGAGCTAGTTTCTGTCGCTTGCGCGCGCGCTCAGCATCCTCTTCGTCCTTGCGAATTTCGCGTACTTTGTCTCTAACAGGAATCAGTCTCTTCTTGAGCTCGTCGGTGCAGAACTCGACAACGTCAAGCTCGGCAGGGAATGTGACTTTGCGCATGATCTTGGCTTTCTTCTGACTTTCCCGCTTCCAGAAGAATCGAACGAAGTGAACCGTCAAGTATTTAGGTAATCGAGCTATGCTTGATTTTTTGGTGTAAATGGCATCACGGTCCAGGACAGCGGAACGTTTCTCAATCTTCTCCTCTAGACCAGCCTTGATTCCATCACCTAGGTGATTGATATCCTTGTCAATGTGGCAGTCCAGCTTGAGGAAGACGTCCGATGAGTTGACAGGTTCTTCGCCTGCTTCTTTAGCGGCTGGCTCATCACATTCGAGAGTAGATTCAAACCGGCCACTCATGTATTTGTCAACGAATGACGTCTCGGCTTCGCTATCCTTTACCTTCAACCTCTGGCGTAGCTGGGTCAAGATCTGTGACCAAGCTTCCTCGGCGTCCTGCTGCGCATATCCGTGACCATTTTGTGCCTTTTGTGCGAACTGTGGAAAAGTATTTCGAAGGACGTTCAAGAACATCAACGGCGGAAATCCCTCCTGGGTTTCGGACATTTGCTTGTACAAGTCCCTCAGTGAACCGGTCAAATCTGATGATGCGCCTAGACCTCCGAGGCCGAGGGTGCTGAGATCACCCAAGCGAGAAGCTCCATCAGAGCCTGTCGAACTGTACCGCAAGAGTTCCTGTTGTAGTTCCGGGATACCTCGTAGAGTCTGTAAAGTCGAGTTCAAGTAGCAAGTATTGCCTAGATTTTGCAACCCAGCTGGGGTGGCTCCCTCAGCTCGGGCTGCTTCTGCCTCCGTCATATCCTCCAAAAATTTGACGACCTCCTTGGGACGAGCTAGAATAGCCGACGCATCAGCTCCTGATGGAGTTCCCATCATCATAAAAGTCTGCCCGGGCTTAGCCTTAAGGGTCGAAAGCTCGGTTTCATCCTTGAGCTGGCCACCTTTGACCAGGATCTTTTGTCTTTCTGGTTCGACGCCGGTAAGAGAGTACAGCTGAAATTTGAAGGTTTCGCCGTTCGATGATGGGTCGAGCTCGACATCGTAACGTTTGCCTTGATGTTTGACGACGACTTTGGATTGATCAGCACCGGAGCTCCCACAGCTAAGCTTCAAACGAAAGGGAAGAACGAACCTGGTATCGTAGCCATGATGAAAGAACGCGGATAACGAGCACACCTGACCAGCTGCAGAGAGAGAGAGAGAGCAGATGCAAAAACAAAACAGAGAGAGATTCGATAGTATCTAATGAAGTTGATGAAGTGATAAACAATGACCGCCACTTGCGGGGAGCGATTGACGACACTGTTGATGGGCGAAAGCAAACAGTGCAAACACTACCTTAGACCCGCAGCTGCCATCATCGTAATCAATCGTGCCGCCTGAGCTCCCCGCAACAACATCTACTCCCAGCTGCTATTGTTCTAAATTTTATGATTCGGCGCGACATCTTAACGGCCGTGTTTGATCAAGTGTCCCTCGCTAGAAATTGTTTTGCTGTATGTCAAGTCATTGAACTTCATGACACAGCAATAGGGACCCCGCTGGCCGATAATCAACATGGTAAGACGGAACGCATCCATGCACCCAACCTCTATTCCAAGCTGACAACTCAGTCGCAATCCCTCCGCCCGTACCTTCAATGTGTCCGATCCTCCTTGACGGCGGCACTCTCTGTATCGAACTTCGCATCTCAGACATCCGAAAGACATAATGTCCCCGAAATTGAAGCTGCCAGTTCTCCCGAAGTGCTCTTGAATCCGCTCACAGTGGCCCGCAATGAGAGCGAGAGAGTCCTGATCGAGCCCAGTGTCAACAGTGTGCGCGTTAGCATCCGTATCAAGCAGGCCGATGAAATCGAAAATATTCTAGTACATAAATTTACGAGATTTTTGACTCAACGCGCGGAGTCGTTTTTCATCTTGCGACGTAAACCTGTGAGGGTATGTTACCGTTGAACGTCCATCATCCATTCCCAACAAGTTCTGACTGGTGCTAAGGGATACGACATTTCCTTCCTCATTACGAACTTTCACACCGAGGCCATGTTAAAACACAAGCTCGTCGATTTCATAATCCAATTGTATGTCCTCCTTCCTATTAAATGCCTGACCGTTTGCCCCAAACCTGCTGGAGTGTGACAGCTAACCAATCGCACAGTATGGAGGAAGTGGACAAGGAGATCTCGGAGATGAAACTTTTCGTATGTCTCAAATTACTGCCCTATTTGTTAGTTTTTGTATTGAGCTGACAATTTCTCAACAGTTGAATGCTCGAGCCCGATTTGTCGCCGAGTCCTTTCTCACCCCAGTAAGTATCTGGTCCATTGATATATATGACCCTAAGACTAACAAAAGGGTCCCATTTAGTTTGATTGATTCAATGATATCTTTTAGCCTTATTCATAGATTCAAACAATCTATTGCTGCACTCTTTGTTCTATTGTAAATGTAGACGCTTTGCAAGGTATAAAGCATGTAGTTTGTGAACGATAGATCATTGGCTTCTGTTACTTCCTCTTCAGAATAAGCTCTGACGCTCTATTTTCTGACTCATATCCGTCTGAATCCGACAAGAATGATATACAGACGCCATCCGAATTGTAGCAAAGGAATTGGACGAGATATCATGAGGGTAACCTTGGATACAGCCAACTTGTCTACCCAAAGCCCAATTTAAATGGCTGTACATGTACATCCTACTCAAGATATGAACAGGCAGACCGCGAGTCTCAAATAAAATATCGAGAGATGTCTCGATTGAGCCCTATACTTGCTTGTCGGCGGTCCTCTTTCGTTGGGTAGAAGTCTCGATCATCTGACCAGGAAGCTAAGATTGTTCAACCTTGGCCATTATTCCATTCTATTCAAGTCTCGGTCTCAACTATTGTAGGAGGGCTATCTTGTCAATATCGCAGGCGTCTCATTGTCATAATATCTTCAAGTGACCTACAAGACCTGCATGTTCACGATCAAGTATCAAGAGACTAATGATGATGTACTCTGAAACGGTGTTCATCTTGATCTATAGTGATGAATAGTCTCGCTTCATCAAGCGGGTCCTATTCATAGCCCTTGATATGTATACATTCACTTCATGTAGTAAGCTGGGACAATGACATTTTGAGATACGAATGAGATCTGAAAAGAAGCAAATTTAGCTCTATTCACCTTTTCACAGCTATATAAAAAGGGCATCTTACACTTCACTTCACTCCTTACTATCTTCTTGATATCCTCCCTTTACATTTCTGCATTCCGATCTTTTTCGGTGATCTTGACTCTGGGCAGATCTTGAAGCCTCAAGCCCTTCTCTCCCCGTCAATCTTCTTCGTCGGTCTCAAGCCACTCTCTGAAGTCGTCATTTCAGCTTTGATTCCTCGTCTCTCTCTCTCTCTCTAATCAGACGAGTATCAAGTCATTATGTACTGCCCAGCTTCGGGATTCTCTGCTGGCAGAGGTCAATTCCAAGCAAAGGGCCGGTCACGTTATGGAGCTGGTCCGTACACGCTTCCCTCGATACGAAACCAGGTCTTCGCTGCTGGATCGCAGTTTACACAGGTGAATCATCAGCAGTACAATGCCCAGCCCCAAGTCCAACCTCAGAATCATGCCCACAGCCCACTGCCTAATCGGATCAATCACCGTCAGGTCTATGACAACCAGATGGAGCAATTCTTGAATGAACAGCGAAAGCAGATTCAGCTACAGATGGAACGACGTATGGCTGTTCAACACAAGATCGATCAGCAGAACATGGATAAGTCCGAGGTATCAAAGGTGCAGGCTAGGCTTGGTGCTAGAGTGTGCGATTTCCAGAACTTCCCTTTCAAGAACATGGCATCCGACCAACAGCCCAAGGACTATGGTGTCGTCAAAATCGGTAACGTAAGTCGTTGCTTTGACCACTATTCTCTTCTTTTTGAAATCGTGGCTGACATCGCATAAGCTACCTTACGCCGTCACTAGACACGAAATCCATCAGTTAATGGGACGTCATGCTGGCGTTATCGGTCCTGATCTTGGTGGTGGCATCCACATCATCATGGAACGATCTACTGCGAAGACCATGGACGCTTTCGTTGAGTTCAAGACCCAAAAGGACGCCGAAGCAGCGGCCCGTCGTCTCAGCTTCACGGAATCCGGACGTTACCCTCGCCTGGGTACACGCCACGTCGATATCGCATTGAGTTCTCAGGACGAATTGATGCACGACTTGTTCCCTCGAGCAAAGTGTGTCAAATGGCAGAACGGTATGCCACGTTTGCTCCCCAACAAGGATCCATACTCTGCGGGTTTCCAAGGTTTTTTGACCAGCGAGGAGATCCGTGGTCTGGTATCTCACGCTCTGGTACCTGCTCGTGTATGTGTTCCTTCTGATCTAGCACTCTTCTTGACAGTCTCCCTAAATCCTTCTTCTCTTCAGTCCCCCTTCACCGAGCGTTGCCGTCAGCGAACTTATGAGTGTTTGATCTCCACATTGTGGAAGGTGAGAATGTCCCTCATTGTTGTCTTATGGTGCCTTGTCTCTAAAATCAAATCAGTTTCCCTGGTTCGCCACTTCCATGTACACAGTTGCCGATCGAGACGAGCTCTACCAAGCAGCCATACAACAAGTCTTGGAATTGTCCGAGAAAGTTAAACAGCGTCGTTTCATCGGTCTCAATGAATCCTTGCTTGTGGACCTCCTTCGTGCTGGGGTAAAGTGTCCTGCCTTTAACGAGAGACAGAAGTTTTGCTTGATTGCAGCTGCTGAGATGCCTGCTTTTTTCCCTATCATCCACCGGAATCACTTTGAGTTCTGGCCATTCGACTGTCTTACGAAAAGCAACTCCGCGAGCGAGTACGACGTTATGGTATTCACTTCCTGGTTCAATACTCCGGTAACAACAATAAGCTAATGTGTTTGTTGATCAGTACTACGCTCAATTGATTCGTAAAGCTCTCGGCGCATGCGATGAGGACAATTTGGTGGTTCGCAACAATTGGCGTGACAGAGCTGGTCTGACGACGGAGTCTCCTTGGGGACATCTGTGGGTCGAATGGAATTTTCACGAAAAGACAACATCTTTCGAGAATGCCGCACAGCTTGAGAGCCAGTTGGCCAGCGACTTGATTCGAGTTGCTTTCCACGGAGAGTCGCAGGACACAGCTCGATCATCCGAAGGGCCCATGATTCTTAGCAGCCCAGTCCCGACACAGCACGCCATGAAACACCAGTTTGTTACAATTCCAGATCCTTGGACTGAAAAGGTTGCGAAGCGCAAAATCCCCAGCGACATCTCTTCTCCGCCTGAATCTTGCGATCAGAAAATCTTGTCAAACTCGAATTCGGATGACGATAGCCTCGCTTCTGTTCTCCAAAGCGTTCGTCTTCGGTCTGGCACCAGCTCTACTTTCTCCGGGGCAATCAGTCAGTTTGGCTCGACTAATGGCAGTTTGGCCACCAACGAGAGTGACATATATGGTGCATCACTTGAGAGCAAGCCTAAATATCGGCATCAGCATAGCCAGTCTTTTTCGGCTGTTGCACCTCTCATGTCACAACCTGATCTCAAAGGTCCGCTCCCGATTCGTCGTAGGGGCAGCATCTCGATTCCGCCCTCCTTTCCGAGCATCGGCGGATTATCGAATACTTACGACCAGCCCTTGCCATCCCGTCCTGCTAGCAGGGCGTCGCAAGCCGCTGCGTTATTTCCTGCAGAAGTTGATGCTGATCAGGACGTGAAGACCGATAGCCATAATGTCAACACTCTGATGCAGCAACACAACATTTGGTCTGCTACTGCAACTGACCGGGTTTCTCATGCCGCACCAAATAAGAATGCGTTTGCATCCGCAGAAGGAGACATTGTTGGCCGTAGCGAGCGTTCAAGTCGTCATGCCTCCAACCTTTCGGTGTCTAGTCAGCAGCGAGGCCTTACTGTTCTGTCAGAAGATGAGGAGGACGTATTCAGCAAGGGCACTCCAATCAAGTATTGATCTGATAATCAGTATTGCTACGCTCTGAAGAGTTCCTCAGCATGGTGACAAAACACAGGCCCTTTTGAACGCAAATTTTATTGAGTTCTGCCACATAATTCTTGTCTTTTTTTCATCCTGATTTTGCTTGTCATGAACGTGTTCAAATGAGAGTTGAACATGGCAATTGAGTCGACTGATCGCTGGCTGACAATTTGACATCTTCGGTGTTCTTTACTTCCTTCTTTATGGTGTCTTGGTTCCCCATTTTTGACTAAGAAACGACAAAGTCGAATTCCTGTCAATGCACCCCACTTTTCACTCATTTTGTATGCAGCGAGGTTGATAGTCCTAAAAGTGGAACATGAATGCAATATGATTGTTTTTTTCACCGCCGTACTCAGCACTCGCCAGTGATAGAAGTTCTGTGGGTAAGGCCAGGGCATTGCTAGAGGAGCAAGTTCCTGCGGCGGTCTTTGCATCAAAAGCTTATGCTCATATCAAAATCTGTATCATTCGATTTTGTTTGGGAATTTTTTTGTTGAACTCTCTCGGCTTGTGTTTTAAGGCCCTCAAGTCGCTTTCTCTCCTTTCGGGCCTGTGGATCTTCCCAATCAGAGGGCTTCTTTCTATTAGCAGACCTGTGTGCTGCGTCTGGCGCCTTGTTGTAGAGGTCAAGTAACCTAGATCGGAACCGTTCAACGCGTTCCTTATTGACGTCAAACCTTTCATTGGCAAGAGCGACGAGCATCCGTAGATACTCTTCGGTGACAAGGCTGCGCAGGAGTGGTTCTGAGTCGTCGTTACTCTCTTCCAAATACCCAATTACGGACTCAAGAGCCAACCCAGCTGACCGAACGGCGACAATGGGGCTGTGCGAGGCATGGTCCATCGTCGGCGAACGCTGATCCAGGCAATTGCTATGTAAGACCTCAAGACACCGCAAGCTCTGAAGCCCACTTTCACGAAAGCCTGCATGGGATGCAGCGGCTAGAACTGGGTGAGCGTGGTAAAGCGTAGCAGCCATAACGTGTAAGATCTGGAAGCTGTTAGCCTCGTAGTTATGAGAGTGAAGCTGTCATTAGGTATTGCGACACGTACCATTGGGTCATAGTGAAAGCGAATGAGCCGCATGTTCGCACTGCCAGAAGTGCTGGATTTGGGAACACCGTCTCCGGGAACAAGGCCAAACAACTCATGGTAGGAGGGTTTGGTATTATTGTCGACGGGATCATGTGAGACGTACAACCACCTTCCCTCGCCTTTTCCGCCGGACAGAGCGAATTTCCGGCCAGCATCGCTTTCCTTGTTGGCGACCTCCCCAATTTCACCAGCGTTCTCGTTCTGATTCTGGTCAGCCATTTTACTATCGTCAAATTGACTTGGAACCTGGCCAGTAGTGTGTTCAATAGCTGGTGAGTTTCCATCGACTGCAATGTCTGTCATTGGCTTCTGGTTCGTCTTTCTGCTGCCTTCGACAAAGATGCTTACTCTTCCAGCACAACTGCTAGTAGTGACGAGGCCGTCCAAAGCATTGATGTCTCTGATCAAGTCGCGGATGCCTTCATCGACCGAACCCTTCGGCGACAGATCTGTGTACTCTGCCTCGGGAACAGACAAATCAGACAAGATCTTGCTTTTACGTGCCACGAAACCCGGCGTGATGGTCGCTTCGCCGTCGTGCGATAGTGCGGTCATCTCTTGCTGCTGCTTTGCTGCCTTGTTCGAATATCAAGAGGTCAAAAATGCAAGTCAACTTTATCGACCAATCGTTATGCTTCTCGGGGACCACTGCAATGCAATGACGTTGAGCGCACTACCGATCGAAGTTGGCTATCATCGGCTAGACCTTGCACAAGATGGGCGATTGCACTCAAAGAGCGAATGGCGAGACACAGCATGAAAAGACGAGATTGCTTTTTTCTAGACGAGTCAGAGGCAACAGTGTATTTTACCGCGGGCGCGTATTTTATTGCGAAAGAGGCGGTAAGCGGCCGCTACGGGTATATATTACGCCTAACGCGAGGTTCGTCTGGTCTCTTGGAAGGGTTAAAAGTGCTTAGTGACTTCAGTCCGTCCCGCTATGATATGCGGGTCTTTCTGCCCTCTGGCACCGATAAAAGTTGACTTTCTTGGTGCTGCAAGCTACTCAGAATATAAATCTAAATCTATTTCATTTCTTTCCTTTCGCTGATCCGGATCGTTAAAGGAACTTGTTTTCTAGTCTGGTCAAAGCTTCGCGATCGCGTCCTACAACTTGATATTCGCGAGCGCTTGTTGGTGGTTACGGCGGCAGATTCAAATTAGATTCAGACAGCTGAAAAGAAAGCATGTCTCGTCGGTCAACACGGCTCTCAATGGGCGAAAGCGCAGCAATTGAGGTGGATACCAAGAGGAAGCGACTTTCTGCGGGGTCTACTGTGAAAAGTACCGCCAAAAAGAGCAAATATTTCGAAGGTTCTGATACCAATGAATCAGCCAGTGACGTCGACGGCGATTCTGGCTCCGCTTATGAGGAAGAAGAAGAAGAAGAAGCGGCTCATGAGGATGAGGATTCGGTCAATGAAGAGGATTCATTGGTGGAGGACTCGGAAGAGGAAAAACCAAAGAAAAGAGGGCGCGGAAGACCGTCAGGTAGCGCAAAAACAAAACAGCAAGAATCGAATGATGGTGCAGCAGAGTCCTTTGCCTCAAAGACGGCCAAAGGCAAAGAACTATGGCGGGAAGGAGTGAAGACAGGACTAGGTCCCGGAAAGGAGGTCTTTATCAAGAAGCCGAAAGCACGAGACTTAGGCGGCATAGACTATAAGGATGATACAATACACCCGAATACTATGCTCTTTCTAAAAGAGCTCAAGGAGAACAATGAACGGCAGTGGTTGAAAGGTACTGACTTGGCCATGACGCCTTAACGCTTTAGCCCGACTGTGAGTACGCTAACAAGTCGGCAGCTCATGACGCCGATTATCGCGCTTCCAAAAAAGATTGGGACACATTTGTGGAAACATTGACCGAAAAAATCGTTGAGAAAGACGAAACGATCCCGGAGTTGCCTGCCAAAGACTTGGTGAATCCGAGTCCCGTCCTGGCTAAAGTTCATCAGATCCTAACGATCGTCAGGTTTTCCGCATCCATAGGGATGTCAGATTCAGCAATGATCCCACTCCCTACAAGGCAAGAGATTGTTCCCCCCATCCCACTCTAAGGAGCGCAAGCCTCGGGTTATCCCGCTGAGCAGGACGTTGGCTGACAAAATCACAGACACATTTCTCTGCTGCGTGGTAGGTGACATCCGCGACATAGTCGACCCATGAGTTGGCTAACCTGACAACAGGAGCCGTACGGGACGCAAGGGACCGTATGCAGCGTATTATGTGCACCTCCAACCCGAACATTGCTTTATAGGTACGTACGAGTCTTTTGCTGATCGATCCCAGACTGGCCGCCCATTCACGATCGGTTCCACGTGATACACGCAGTTTTCAGCTATGGGGTTTTCGACCAGTCCATGGTTGAAACTGCGGCTTCACACAGCAACAGGAGATCATTGTTTTTGTTCCGATGAGGGTTTGTTAACGCGTCCGTAATATTTCAGGTGCTGGTTTATGGATGCCAGAGGCAAGTAAACTAGCTCTTCTTCGAAGGGACGTCGATCGGGATTCCAGGCGGCTTAAATCAGTCCTGAGGAACGCAGACCTCAGAAGAGAATTCTTCAAAGGCATACCTGATGACGAGCGCAAGGCTGTCAAAGCTTTCATTAGCCACAATCAGGAGAGCGCCCTCAAGACCAAGCCAAAGGTGAGCCAGATGTTTTCATGTCTCTCTTTTGCACCCAATCAACTTTTTTCATGGACCCTTTGTCATCCTTCACAGTCCCCTGTTTGTTGTTTGTCACGCGGCTTGGAAAGAAATGCGCTTTGTAGCCGTTCGGCATTGGACGATATCCATTGGTAGGTTCAGGATCCGTTATGAAGAGGCGTAGCGTGATTCGGCGATAAGATTCAGTGTTTGTTCTTGTCCCTGCCTTGCGCTACGAATGTCAGTACTAAAGCTCTTTCGGGGTGGGTTGCTGCTTGCATTCTACCACTAAGGGTGCGTCGCATGCCTTGGATCACCCTGGCCAGTCGGGTCATCCGCGGGCATCATGGACGGTCTGTCAAGGCATGGATATCAGCTCGATATGCCTTTCCTTGATATTTGTCAGAGTCAGTACTCTCGCCGTCAGTTTGATGGTATGACACGGGTAAATTCGATGGAGGTTGATGGTTGGAAGCCGCGGGTGGACGGGACGGCCAGGCCCATTGGTACCAAACTTTGGCGATTGCTCCGGAGCAGGTTGCCAACCACCAACCGAATCCAGTCACACCCAGTGTGAGCATGATTACGACAAGACGTGGTTTCAAGATCACCGAAAAAAGCTTAAAGACTCGCTGTTTGCTCCCACACTCATTCATTATGTTTGAAGCTTGGTGCTGTGCTGTGCTCTGTGTGTGCTCAATGTCTGGTCCAATCTGCCGACGCGATGGCTTCGACGGCGCAGCATAGTGCCGTTTTGTTCCATGGTTCACCATCATGTCCCGTCCCTTTGCATCCTTGCTAAGTCCTTACAAAAAATTTTCCTAGCACTAACCCAGACATTTCCAAGGGCTACGACCACGATAATCCCAATATCGATCTGCTAAGGCTGCGGAGCTACACCGTCGGTAAACCACTCTCGGATGAGATCCTGCTCAGCCCCGATGCACAAGAGCGAATTGAGAGTCTGATAGAAGTATTGGTGCCATTTGTGAGTGGTCCCCTCTCTCTTCCCTTCGATCCCGTTCACCCCTCCTCAGCTGCCTCTGCCTCTGCCCTTTGTAATCGTGCCATGATTATGCAGCACCATGATCCACCGACCAAATTGCAATTGCAACAGCCCTTGCCCTGCTGTGGGAAGTGGCCTCGATTTCCACCCCTCGTTATTCGCTCTGATCCACCCGCTCTCGGTCCGCCTTTAGCGGCGTTGACAACCCCTCCCTCTTCAAGTCCGCTCAGAAAAGATGACTTGCTAGAGGACGAAATGAATTCCAGGCTTGCATTTCGACTGCATGTCGCTGCATCACGGTGACATGGAAGTCTTCTCTATTACCACCCCTGTGCTATATCAATCAATCGATTGGCTCTGGGAATCAACTAGGTTGAAACTTAATAATCCCTCACTCATTCTCACTGCTAATTTGAATGCCTTTTCGGGCATACCCGCAGCACCATTCCTTTACGAGGAATCTCAGACCTGAGCACTGACACTCATTTGCAGGTAACATATCTGAACAGCGTTGTGATGCCCGATGACCCGCCAAGTGACGATGAGAATGACCAAGAAGACGAAAGTGAGTAGTGGCTGTGGGCATGAGTTGTGTGTGATTATTTTTCTTGCAGCAAGCTTGGATTTTGTATATATGCAGCAATTGTTAGACTAAGCAGACCAACTCATATTCCGGCAGTAAACAATCCATCATGATGACTCGCCAGCCAAGTTGGGCTGTAAGCCTCTCTTTGCTTGTCCTTCTTAGTCAATTAGTCAAGGGCTAGCCATCAACAAGAATCTAGGGGCTTTGCAAGACTGCCGACGATTTCCACTTGTTCCCAATACAAGCGTTCCAAAAAAGAGCGTGACACCGTCCCTTGACCCTAAAAGTATCCATGCTTTCACCTTGACTGCAGGAATGTCAAGATTCATGGGAAACCTCCTACACTCAGACACACAATTAGTCATAAGCTTCCGGTTTTCGTGATCAACCAACTAGTGGATATATTGCCGTAAACCATCGTTCAACTTTTTTTGTGATTGATCACATTTTCCTGGATGCTCCGGATGGAGGAGTCGTGTACTAGCCACGTCAATAAAGGACGATTGGCGTCATGCAAGTCAGAGGGCTAGTTGCTTTGACTTGATTGTTGATCAATGGGTACTGTTCGTTGTTGATATCAGAAAACAGAAAGACAAGGCGAGTACGCAAGAACGAAGCCTTGTGATCATTAAAGAAAGATGTTTGACGACGTAGCAAGTAACTTGGCAAAGATGCGTCGACAGCGTGGCCTAGAATCTCAATATGGTTCAATGCCCGGCGACGATGAGACGCGGTGGTGAGTTGGCCATGATCTCCTTCCAGACATCATCCAGCCATGCATTGAACAACGCAGATGCTTGATTCAATGGTGAGTAGCTTCGTACCCAGATAGGAGCACCATACCCATGCACAATCCGCAGGTGTCCGAAGCAACTGTTCGGTTGGCTCAGCGTCAACGACGGATGTTGGGTTTCATGCAAGGTTGAGAGACTATCACAAATTCAAAGTTGCTCGCCTGACTAACGAGGCTACTTAGGTAGATACTTCAATTTAGGTAATGATGGTGTCGGTTCTTGACTCGAGGTTGGCACTTTCCTGGACTGCTCGCTTCGGTTTGCTTGTTCTTGGAAGGCGCGACTGATCAGCCGTTCCTTCCTCTGGTCTTTACAATGGATTGGAGCTAGATAACCATCGATAAGATAGGTGAGATGGACCGATTGTTTAGGGCTGAAATCACTGTTGTCTAAACAGCCCAGCTGGTTTGGATGCATGCTACGGGACATGCAGGTAAGTCAGTGAGCCAACAATATTATGCAGCTCGACTCGAAATGCTGCTGTACATACTGCATAATTCAGGCTACGATATCAAAGCAACAGCCAGACTCGACTACATAATAAGCTCGACTGGCAAAACAGGCCAGACTCAGGCATTCATGCCTGAACCTGATCGGGGATCGCTAGTACTTCTTAGTCAAGTCGACCTACTTGAATAAACCTAAGTAGTAAGGCACTAATGAAAAGTACATCTCCCTTGGGTCTCATTGGTCACTAGTAGAGCATGTGACCGAAACCGCCTGCGGGCTTCCGAGGTGGATCAGCCAGCGCCGCAGTTTGATTGGAGTCCCAGTAATCAGCGTGGCTTCGGTCCGCTCATCCTTAGTGCTTCGCCGCTTTACCCAACGCAGCAAGAGAGGGACGAGAAAACTTGCCGCTTGTTGGGTGTTTCGTACAAGTACCGGACACTAACCGTATGTAATTTTGGTATTCCTCAGCTTGTACGTATGCCATCACTTCCGTACTTGATTTTTGTCACTTACCGTATTGTTTCCCCCCCCCCCCCCTCTTTCTTCTTTTCTCTGCATGTGCCATCATGCCCCGACACACTTACCTGCCCCTACTAACTGGCGGTCAACATCAACCGGATGGCTTACTGTGTATGATCATTGAGCGGTGAAGAGACCGTGCAGGGGACCTACTTAACCTTGATCAATAGTCAGGTGAATGAATGCATACATGGTAAAATTCGTAACGGTTGATTCTATCATATTGGTTGATTCCGTGGGGTGTCTGAACAAGTACACAAGTACCAATTAGGATGTCGGGTCAGATCTCACTCAATCACCATCGCAGTCTGTCAATCATAATTTCAAAGCAGGTACCCGAAATTCTGGACTTGGATGAATGTAACTCAGAGTCGAGAGTCGAAATGTACTCAGATCCATTCAGATGTCTCACATCAATAACGACCCCATAATCTCCTCGTCAGAGCACCGTTGTACTCAAGTCTGATTCGTGCATCGGCCTGTCGACCTTCATCAAAAATGCCACCCATCATGGGGACGGTGGACTGGGATGTGGATCCCATGTGCGAAATCCCGAGTATGTCCCGAGATCCATGATCCTGGGCTGTCGCCAGTTGCCAGTGTAGTAATAATGAAAACGGACTACTCCGTCGTACCAAGCAAGACACTGCGTTGGTTTGAGATAGTACCATGGATGCGAAATGTGCTCCTTGACCCGGTGACCAGAATCCGGGAACGAGTCAAGGATATGGTACTTCCACCTGTCTTTGCTTCTTCAGTTGGACGGAGTACTCGAACTACCACCAGTGCAACATGTTGGCACGATCAATAAATTGACTGAGGTCATCTACATAGCCCTATATACGTACTACGTGCTAAGATAATCTACGCATGCGTGCAGCGGCTACACGGGCCGTTGTTGCATAAATGTTTCTTTTGCCTACCGGGATCCAGTGAAAAACCAGGAAATAATGGAAAATCGTCGAGTCACGTCAAGGCAAAGAAGGAATTAAGATCGGAGGATGGTGGATCACTTTCTCTTTTTTTTTTTTTTTTTTTCTTTTTTTTTTCCCTCTTGAAGGAGGGAAGGATCTTGCTCCACCTGGAAGATGAATGACGCGCAGGAAGGTTGAAATACTAAGTTACTAATGGCCTTGAAAGAAAAGAGCAGATCCGGACAGTAGATCAACTAGATACTAGGGAAACAAGGAAATGAATCGTGGCTGAGGAATGGTTGATTGGGTCAGAATGTGATTTGGTTCTGACGAATCGAATCCTGTTTTTATTTTCTCTGCTTTATTCCATCGTGATTTCTGTGCCAAACCAAGCCGTTCGTCCGCGGTGGCAAAAAGCCCTCAAATTCGTATGGTTTCGTGTCGATGAGTTTTTTTTCCTTCCTTTTCTTTCCATTTTTCAGCTGAGGTCGAACAAAAACGAACACAAAAGTCAAAGGGAAGGGAGGGACGGCTCGTCCGCGCCCACACTCCCCATCTAAACTAACAGGTTAGTCAAACCACACGAACCATGGATACACAAAGTGTGATGGCGAACTCTTGAGCGTTAGCCCAGTTGAAATATTGAAATGTTTGGTACAGAGATCTTTTTTCTTTGGGGTGACCGTCAGTCACGATTCCCGTCTCGCTAACGCTTGAGCTTCAAGGCGGGTTTGATCGGGTGAGTCGAAAACAGACTGCCAATGCAAAATTGGGGGGTTGGTTTGCTCCCCCTGTAGTGAAGGATCGCGACACACACAACCCAGTATGTAGAGTCAGCGATTGTGTAAAACTCCATTCGGTATGAGGTGGAGTGGCATGTGGTAGTCCAGCTGAATGCAATAAATCATCGTCACCACCTGCTCCATTCGAGGATTCACGGCTTGTTGGGGACATCAGGTGAACGTCAGCACATGGTTCTTATGACAGCAATCCCTGTCGGTTATTCTTCAGATTAGGCCACTGTTATACGACCCTCGGACTTTGTTCGTGATTCGTTCTAGCAAAAGTACTAGTTGACTTAGTTGATTGCTCGAGTGTAGTCATACATCATGCTTCTAAGGTTGGGGGTCGTTTACCCGGGGGGTGGTTAATGCAATGTAGGTACCTAATTCTAGGCAAGACACCAAGCAAGAAGACCCCCATTCCCTTGATTAATCCTAGCTCGTGGTATATCCATGGAAAAAACCTAAGCCAACTCGACCAACTGCCACGCAGTAACGACCAGCACTAAGATATCCCATATCCACAATCTGCGCTTGCACATCAGCCTGAAGCCAAATTGAATTTTGTCGATTCTTCGTTGGCCGGACAAGTTGCTACGTACTATATCACGCCGGCGCGGCCCGCTGAACACCCCCGGCTAAGCGCTCATGCATATGCAACCCGTTCCCCGTTCGACTTGTCCTGTTGGCGGCCTGTGCAGAAATACAAACCACAAAAAGGGTCGGTCACGCACCGAGTACATGAGGGTGAAATCATGGGGCGACTCTATCTAGTTTGAATTGGACAGGAGGGAACGTGTAGATCCATCACCGCAATTGAGACTGTTCGTAATGACCAAGCAACTAACTAACTGGTGGAAGACCCAATTTGATAATAAAAACAGAGAAAATAGTTGGTAAAGAATACACGTGATCAGTTGGTGATGCAGCCCATACTCGTACTCGTAAGGTTTACCTGCAGGCTGAAAACAGCCCTGACGATGTGTCGATGTTTCAGTATTAGCGATACTGGTATTCTGTATTACCGGTAAGACACCAGCGGTGCATCCCGGCCTAGCGCTATTTAAGCTGATCCATGGATATGGCACTGGGTCCCAAAAGGACCGGCTCCTCCCTCCGCCGCGAAAGTGCAAAGTTAAACAGTGCCTAGTACGGACGTAGCCCAAATGTGCTTACTGGGCTAGATTCGAAGACTCGGACAGACCGAGAAGCGATGTCTCGTTCCAAAGCTTCTCCGAATCCATGATCAGTCATGGGAAACAGTAAGTCATGCTCGTCTACCTCACACTGGACACACCACGGAGAGAATGATCGGTGGACGCCCATCATAATCCATCAGCACAATCTGCCGTCGGTCACATGAATGACGAATGATGAAATAACGAATGACGTGGTTGCACTGACGGGACTCACAGGAGACGGAGGAGAAAAATTGATTTTATTTTTTTAATCTAAAACTCTACGTACGAAAGCTGCATTGAGGACGCTCATTCGAGGACTGCAGATCCACGATCCGTCATTGCATCTTTTGGAGCCATCTTCTTCCCGTTCCGCTCGCGCCTTGCCGTCTTCCGATCGTCCATCTCTACCCACCGCCAAATCAACGTTGACTATATCAGAAGTGCTATTTCTACGGAGTCATGTCAAACAAGAATTAGTGTATATGGTTAAATGCATCGACCGCGTATGACACGTCTACGTCGAAGTAGAGCCCCGAATGAGTCTCGGATTTTGTTTTCACCTTCAGCAGAGTCACCTAGCCCCATTCCGCGCCTGCAGGAGGGCCTCGACAATGACCGCGCGCGGTAACCAAGTGCTTACTAGTACACCGCTTTTGGTGCCACTCGACTAGTCAGTGACTAGTATTGTACGGAGTATGTATGTACGTACAGTTACGCAGTACGTCGTACGTACTCACAACGGGTAGTTACACCGAATTTGCAAGGACGTTGTTACTGTACGGTGCATGCAGAACAAGTGTAAATGTACGTAGATGTAGGTAGAGGTACATGTACATGTACATGTACATAGACCCAAGGGTGATGAACTGTATACGGAAGGAAGGAAGGAACGATTGAGTACCTGCCTGAATGCAGCAGCAGCAGCACAACGTGAGGAAGGACTAACCCAAGTGACCTCCTGACAAGTCGGCATTGTCATAATGGTTCTTGCTTTCTCACAACAACTTCATCTTCCATCCTCGCCACCTTCGTCCGCTCATTCCTTCATGTTTGGTCTCTTTTGTCGCTGTTCTCGTGTCAACTAGCAGACTCACTGATTCTGTCCACCTATACATACGACATACATACTACTCAATCGCACAGTTGCGCTCTCCTCCCGCTAGTCCCAAGACACGCCGCTACGCTCAATCCTTAATATGCAATACAATCAATCCTAGTTTTCGTGTCCACCGCGGCTTACAAGTTACTGCGATCACTATCACTAATCAGTGCCATCCTGCCGAGGAATCTGTCCCTTGCGATCCACGGTCGACCCTGCTGCAATCATCGTTCTGCATGCCCTTGCCTCCTCCATCCGTCCCGTCGTCGCCCCGTCTTTGTTGCCTGTGTGTCGTCTCTTTTCAAGGCAAATACGGAAGCACTAACTACGTGAGAGTCGAGAGTGCCAGTGGACTCCTCTCCAACTGGTCCGCGCCCACAGCCCCTCTCTCCTGCCCATTAAAAAAGCGTCCCCATTTGGCGTGCCGACCAACGAAAGTTGGCGACGGCTTCCGGCGTACGAATTACGTCTCCAGCCGTTCCCGTCTACCACGCGAATGCTAGTCTTGTGCATCAGCCGAGCACGCTGGTAATCGCTGTGATTCGCCGTGCCCTGGTGCTGATTGGGCCCCATCCGAGTGCTCTGCGCCGGCCCTTGTCGGCCCTGTCGGATTGTGTCCACCACTGTGCAGCTGCCAGCCCAAAGTCCAACACGCCCCCCGGTTCTACATTCCCAAGCTGACTGGCCCTGCAACCTGATATCACACTTATTTTTTTTCCCTTCCTCTAATTCCTTCGTTCTTCTTCCTCCCCCCCCCCCTCTTCTCTCTTTTCCCATTTTCGCCTCTCCACTCGTTGTGACTGCAGCTTCACGCGTCTGCACCCTGCACTCCTCAATGTCAAATCATAGCGGTCAGGGCATTCATCCACAACAATCGTGGAATAGCGAGAAACCCAATCCCCAACATCCACCCCAGCAACAGTCGTGGAACGCCGAAGACAATAATAACGTAAGTCAATCCAATAATACTCCCTGGTCTATTTTCCTACATCATTGAGTCACACGCACCTGAGTCCTTATATACCTGCACTCGTCCCTAGTGGTGGGACTTTCGTCATTTAGACTTTCCTCTTCTTATTCCATCCCTATCTCTACTTTTGCTCAACTTCCTTGCACCTCTTCGTCTCTCACCTGACCGCCCTCCTCTCTTTCTCTTACTACTACCCCAGGAAAGGTCTTGATCCTGGATCCCCACATATTTCGTGCCTCGAAGATCACATCACAGACCAATCAATCTTCCAACGCGTCACTGACAGTAGAGCTCATCAACCTCATAGCGTCCTTCATCAACACGTCCCTCGTCAACATATCCGCCGCCGCCGTCAACCTACCCTCCCTCCTATCCTCAGTCGCATCCTCCGGCTCCGTATAATCAACAGCCTTATACTCAATCGGCATATCCTCCTCCTCCGTCTGCCTACCCTCAGGCACAACCATCTGGCATGGCTGCAGTACACTCTCAGGTTCAAGGCTCTCAAGATCCTTACCATCGTTTGCCTCCTCCACCTGCTCCTGGTCCTTACCAACGACCACCCGACATGTACGCTCAACCTCCACCGGGATCTCAAGTGGTCTACCAAGCCGCCGCCCCGAGGCAGCGAACAGCTATAGCTTGCCGTTATTGTCGTCGTCGCAAGGTCAGCTATTCCTTACATCTACAAGTTACGCCCGTCATGGATGATAGCTGACGCAGAAGTCTCGAAATAGATCCGTTGTTCCGGCTTTGAGAGCTCCCCCGATGGACGTTGCACCAACTGTGTCCGATTCAACCAGGAATGCATGTTCACGCCCGTATCCTCGCAAGCGCAGGCGTTCGTTCCCGCCCATGCGGCCTATCCGCACCTGCTGCGTCCACAGACTCAGGGAGGACGGGGTCGTGGCTACCCCGGCGATAATGTCGTGCTGTACGGTGCTCACGGCCAACCTCTCCCACCACAACAGCAAGCAATGCCTGAGAGCACACTTCCTCCACCACAAGGTGCTTACTATCAAGCTCCCTATGCTCGTCCTCACGAGATCCCGCCTCCTCCTATGCAACACCATGTGCCTCACGACCAAGTAAGTTGAGGTTGCAGCTTACTGTCTTCGGTTGATCATTGGCTAATATGACTCTTAGCGCCAGCAGGGAGGCCGACGAGGCTCAGGCGCAGGCTTTGAGTATCCTGAGCCCATCAATCTAGCACCAGTCTCTACTGGTCCTCAAGCACCGGGTTTTCCTCCGGCACCGTACTATCACGCTCCGCCACAGGATAGACGCCCGTCGCCGCAATCATATGCCTACGATCGTCCAGGTTACGCACCGATGCCCGCTCATGGAACTCCGCCTCCCATTGCGACTTCAGGCCCTTCGCGGGGAGGATTGAACGTTAGAGATATTCTCAATAATCCTCCTGGTGATGCTGCCGGCGCAAACGGTGGACGTTCTAGTACAGACAGCGATATGCTCAATCAATTGAATCGGAAAGTCTAGCCCTGAAAGGTGCGACTTACTCCTGTCTTCATGAGCTGCTGGAGACGGTACGACTACACGAAAACGAAAAAACTTTATACAATATGATCGAGATGCCGAGCGACTCGACTATCTCAATGAAACGATGGGCTACACAACTCTGTGCAGGTCGCACAACCAATCCCATCAATTGCGAACGGCGAGCCGAAGCTGTACTATCATTTACTACCACGTCTTTCATTCTTATTTCACCGCAACGCATCGTTTCCCATCGAAGCCACTATTTGGAGTTTTACTCATGCGTGACGAGATTTTCCACCTGGGGTCGCTATGTAGTGGATGGCTGGATCATTCGCTACTCTGATTGGAGAGATATCAGGACGCTTGCGTATCAACCCTTCCCTGCCAGGCGCAGGGTTCAATTCTTCTGCTTTCAGAATCGAAGCCTCGATGACGAATGTTATGAACAATACGACCGCAATTCTCCGCAACCCGAGATGGAAACTAGACTATCTCGACTATCTGGGACTAACATCACGCGAGACTCCAATTGATCGTTAACTCGACATTCTGCTTCAGCAATTCCTTCCAATATCGACTTATTGAAAGACGGAAGACTTGATACTGATAAACTACTTGGGGCGACCCATTAATATGTCTTCAATGACTTCCATATTCTACGCTATATTTGTTCTTCTACGCGGGAGGCTGCACTGATTTTTTCCTATTTCGTTGGTACTCTGATCGCGAATTTCCGGATGGGCATGTCGCTTTTGTGTTTTGACACCATGTGAAACAATCATGGCAATGGGGCGGCATCATTTCTCGTCTCTTTTCGCCAAAATTTTCGGGTGGCAGTCTGCGAATTTTTCGTTATCAAAATAATGCATCTGTCGTACGGTGGCACTTTCGTGGTTCTTTGAGCGCTTCGGGCGGTTCTTGTGACATTTCATCCTCGGGTTACTGGTCGTTTGGTGCTTCAAGGACCTTATGCACGGAATACTGGTCATGGCATGGGTGGACTCAAAAAGTTGCGGAATTAGCGGCATTTTGCTGATTTACTGTTACTTGTGCGTTTCGACTGGTCTGGAACCCTTCTGGTCCGATCATGATGTCGTTTCAGTCCGAATCTGTTTGGTCTCTGTGTGGTGCGCGTGTGATGTTTTTTTTTTGTTCTTATCCTGACTTGTAATCCATGTTGTCTTTGTCTCTGGGTGGCTTATCTGATTATTCTGTCTGCGTTCGAGATTGCGTGTTTGATTTTAGATTTTACCCCTTGTTTGAGTGGATAAGTGAGCACTTTTATGTTTCTGTATGGGAGGCTGTCTGATCAATCAATTCAACTTGTTCTATTATGAAGTCTACAGGGAGGTGCGGTTGCAGTTGCAGTGTAGCATTTGAGCATCTTCAGTATAGATGATACCTCGACCACGAACGACATCGAGTCAGCAACGCAAAAGCAAATACGGAGTCTGATCACACTGGATGTACAACGATCGATGATCGGGATGATCCCAGTTCACTGGCACATACGACAGTCCCTGATACGGTATGCGACGCCTTGGTCACCTAAAAGGGGGGGGGGGGGGATACGCACGCAGTAGGGTGCGGTAACTAACTGCTATCTAAGTAGAATTACGTAGCGTTGTTCCCAGCAAGCGGCCCGTCCCGCCAAGGGCTATTTAGTGTGTGTATGGATGTAACGTATTTCGCCCCCATTGGTTTTGCTTTTTCTTGTAAGTTACGCTGCCCTTGCCGCATGCATCGTAGTGTACATACGGTGTAAAGTCGGTAATCTTGAAGTCCGGCTTGAAGCTTGATGATGTTGATTGGGATGCGTTTGGACATCAACTAACATGATGAATTCGCGATGTTCATACACAATCGTTGGTGTGAGTCGACGGTCATGTCGATGACTGACCAGCTTGCCGCGATACCTACAAGCTTTTCCTTCGTCAAAGCATCGGCTCCGAAATACGAAGAAGACGGAGCACAACTCATATCCATACGAGGATGGAACAAAGGCTCTTTCGTTGATACAGCATGTCGCTGTCACGAAGTAGGCCGGCTAAAATAGTTGGGGGGGATAATACTTGCATCGCCATCGGCTTTTTTGGGCCATCTGGAAGAACACGGCACCACTTCTACTTACCAGCACTGCAACTAGCAGATTTGACTTGATGGGAAATCCTCAACGCCTTCTCGACATTGAAGATGCTTTGGTGTCTGACCTGAATCCGCCGCGCACCGATGGAAGAGGCCTTGACCACGAGCGTTGCGCAAGACTGCACAACTATCTGGTCGCGTACGGCTGGATGGCGTATCACCAGCGCAGGCCTGAAGATCTCGACGAGTCATTGGCGCATCCTACGTTCTTCGAGCGTCATCGCGGTGAAACGGAAATTTCCCGTGACCGTCTTGACGCTGGACCAATATCTTTTTTTGGGAGTTCATCATCATGCCAGACACAGGAATGTCCTACTGAGTCGAGAGTGTCAGTGTCTTTCCCGCCGATAATCATTTCTTCGCCGGGGAAAATGAGTTGGATGGCAAAGAGCGATTCGTCGTCCTCGATGGAAGCTGGTTTGAGCACGGTGGGCATACGGTTAGCCTGGTGTACGATCAGCAGCGCAACCAAGTGGCCATGACGCTTTGCCAAGAGAATATTGATAGCATCTGCCCTATCGATGAGCATCTGAACATGTGGTTTCCGCTACAGACTGTGCTTACGAATTGGATATTTATGCTTCGAATGGGGAAGGCCACCGCTGGTCCGCCGCGTGATGAAAAGGAGTCGGCGACTACCCCTGCTGCACAACTTGGCTCGTGGATGTGGCAGCCATATATATAGTCTTGCGCAGGTCGACAGTGCTGTTGCGGCGATTGAGAGGCTTTCGGCCGCAATTGAAGCAAGAATGCCGCCTGCCTCATTGGTACCCGTCTTATTCGAGGAAGCGACGTGATTGACTCACGCAGACCTTGATGCAAAGAGAAGTGATAGGAGATTCGTGGATGCAGGCTCCTACACCCAGCTTTTCCGGTTTGGAGGCTTCCATCTGTTTGGAGGAGAATGGCGAGCTCAAAGATTGGAGAAGTCAATGGATCGTTGGCGTGAGCTGGTGGAGGGTGGGCTATGGAGTGTTGGGAGGAACGGGGTGCAGGGAAGCCATTGATATATTTGCGGATACAGAAACGTATGCTCGGAGAGATTTTTGGATTGATTCTGAGTGGTGATGGTGCATTGCTTCTCCAATCCGTTCTCCGAGATGAAGAGACCGTGTGTGAACTGTATATACATGCACATTTATTGACAACTCAGTATCGGCCCGTCAATTTGTTCGAGTCTCGGCTAGGTAATGATATAGATAACTAGACGGTGCATGTGGTTATAGGTACACGCTGGTAGGCTTCACTCAGCACATGGGCATTGGAATGATCCGGAAAGGTCGCTACTACCGGGTACTCTGACCTCCTAAGCTATAGCACGGTTCATGGATATTTCCTTGTCATGTATGTATGAATGTATGTAGTTAACGTCATTGACCATCGGATTTATACTCTATCTAGTAAGGCTTTACATTAGTCTGTTGTATTGGACCGCTTCCCCTGAAACACCCGCTAGTCATATACTTCGAACCGAGATCGTACTTAGTCAATTGAAGTACCAAGGTCTAGTCGTTGCTCAATAATGTTCACGATATGAGTCCATTCCATCATGCCTCCAACGCCAACATCGCCGCAAGCAAGGGATTTCTTGAAGAGATCGGTCAGCGATGATGATACTTACAAACTGCCAGATCAGGAACTTCTATATGATCATACCTCGATAGGCTTCAATACTTCAAACCATCCCTGACGCTCGAGATTTCCGGCATCGGCTTCAACGCCCCATTCCCTGTCCAACACAAGAATCTGTTTCTTGGTAATCGGCTGCAGCCACCTAGTCAACATGTTCAGCGAAACAGCCAGCTTCTGAGAAGAAAGACCACAAACATCGCTGCGTTCATCGCGGGTGCGACTAATATCCTCTTTCTAGCCCCGCCATCGACCAATCCAGAGGTATCCCATGCTCGTATCACATTCGTCAACAAGTTATCACTTATTCCATTGACAATCTTGGCCAAGGTATTTGCGCTCAGCGGCGCGACGACCAGTATATCGGCCCATTTGCGCAGGTTGATGTGCAAGATACCCGCACCCCGCACCCACGAGTCAGTCATCTCGTCTTCATCTTGGTATATCGCTTCGACGTTGGGCAGCTTTGCTATGGAGGGGATGGTGGGCTGTTCCGCGGACTGGCCCTGGAGGAAATACGAGGCAGATTTCGTGAGGATGACCCGGATTGAAAGATTCTGATGACTTCGTAGGGCCGATATTATCAGGGGTAGTTTGATGGTAGCTACAGAGCCACTCTGCATACAACTTGTCAGTTTGGAGATAATGAGTCCAGTTGAAGGGAGAAGAATACCGAGGCTAAAAGGAGGTGAGTCTTGCCATCATTTGTCGCAGCAGCGACGGCGTCTGCGGGGTTAGTGCCCACAGAACTGATCTCCGACATCCTCCATCATTAACATCAATATGATGACTGGAGGGTTGTTCTTGTGATTGTCGATGAAGTGAAAAAAGTACACAGTAGGAGGGGCGAACTTTGCTATCAGATCATTGATAAGCAGGTACACGGGGCTAGGCCAAGTTAGAGCTAGCGCCTGGGGGTGATCAGTTGCGTCATTGCAGAACAGCTGACTGTAGGGCTAACCCTGATTACAATACATCCCTCAACGCTTCATCTTTTTCATTACGTACTGACGTCTGAAGTGTATCATGAACGAGTCACTCTCCGTGCGTACAGAGAACTAATTGGTGCTGTATTGGGGCTTGCAGGAAATCGGTCTTAATCAGGTCAGCATGCACCACAAAGATTGGAATTTACCCTTGTCGTCCCAAGGATGAACCGAGCGGCAGAAGGTTTCAATGGAGGACACGACAAAAAAAAAGCTGATGGATTGTATATCTATCGTTGTAGTCTATCTCTAAGAAGTCGAAACTCTAATAAAAAACAAAAGAAAGGTCATTAATCCGCTACCCAAATCGCTCAAGATCAGCGAAGAGATTGATCATCACGGAGACGCTGGCAAGTCAAGTCATGAAAATGTTTAGAGTGCCTTGAGGATGGACTCGGCGTCGGTGACCTATTTCGGTTTGAAGGGATCAGCGGCTGAATGCAGGGATTGAACACGATGTGACAAAAGCTTACCTCAAGAACGTTCTTCGAACGCTCCTTCTTAGCGAAGGTGACCTTGCCGTGGTCGATGACGATGGCATAACGGTAAGTACGACCCTCATCGTCAGCCCAGCCGATGCTCTTGGAGAACTTGGCCTCGGGGTCAGACAAGAAGAGAATGTCATCGCCAGTGACGCCGTTGGCCTTGCCCCAAGCGCTCATGACGTAGGCATCGTTGTAGGCGAGAACGGCAACAACATCGACACCCTTAGCCCGCAAGGCGGGGAGGTTCTCAATGTATCCGGGGACGTGGGCGGCAGAGCAGACGGGGGTGAAGGCGCCTAGAAGAAGAATCAGAACATGATCGTCAAGCGCGCCGAAGGATGCGCTGACTTACCAGGCAAAGCGAAGACGACAACCTTCTTGTCGGCCCACTCCTTGGAAGCGTTGTAGTTGATGGGGATACCGCAAGACTTGATATCAGCCGACTCCTCAACCCAAGGAATGTAGCTGTGGCAGGTTAGTTTATCAACGAACAGAACGGGCGTCCGTAAAGAAGAGCACTCACGAGAAGACAACGTTCTCGGGGAACTTATCACCTGGCTGGAGAGACATTGTGTGGCGGTTTATGTGTGTGTGTGTGTGTGTGTGTGTGTGTGTGGTGGTGGTGTCCGGGATGTTGGTAGTAGAGGGTAGAGCGTGATGGAGAGTGGTGTGAGGGAGAGGGTTATCAGATCAGATAATAAATGTCACGGAGGTGGGCGGCACGATAGACATGTCATGGCCTTATATATAGGTTCGTCCAGGTACTCGGTGGTACCTTGGTTGTCTCGCCCACCGACATAGTTGTGGGTACATGATACAATTGCCTGATAAGCCCGTCGCCGAGCCCGGTTGCCGTCCCTTTTCACCGCGTACGATTTTTTTTCACTGCCCCAGAGTTGGTTCAGTTACTAAACTACTACAGAGGCTACTTACAAATCTCAGTTCGGGTCGAGACTCAAGTTGATAGGCGGATTGGACCACAAACCCATCCATTGCTTTTGTCAGACAGAACGGCCGGCCGTCTCGCCACAGGCAGTGAGGGAACCGATAATGGACCCGACCCGAGCCAGAACATCGGCGTGACTAATCTGGGACTCCTAGACCGAGTGTGCATGACAAATGACTTACTTGCTAAGTCAGTTAGGTAGTACGTATGTACGTAGGAGAGTAATTGTACTAAATTAGTGCATAGAGCGGCCAACTGCTCGGCAGAGCGAGGTGGGCCGAACCAGATCGAATTGGCCAGAATCGAAGCCGAGCAGCAAGAGGATTACATAGTATGATAGTCCATAGTACGATAGTAGATAACATAGTATGATAGTATGATAGCAGAGAGAGAGAGAGAGAGAGAGAGAGAAAAGAATCAGCGATCTCGGCGGGAAGCTTCCGAATTGCTCACTTTGCCCCTCCACTAGCGGAATACCGACACGCTTGTCGACTTGCCGGTGACGCGTAGCCACGTGATGTGCGCGCACGCACTTGATGCCGAGTTCGGCAGGACAGGATCTATATTAGCATTGATGATTGCAATAATGGATGATGCGCCACATCTCTCTTGTCATGCGCCAGATCAGATTGTAGACGTCCCTGTACATACAACCTTGGAACCAATTAACTTCGCAATTCTGAACGACACTTTCACTTTAAAAGGCAGAGCAAGCGTACTATGCACCTTATGGACTGAACTATCTGGTTGGCTGTTTAGATCTTCCTAATCGAGTATTTTGCGGCAGGATTACTGATCAGCCAATCACCTCACGGATGCCTTTGCCTGGACAGGCAATTCTAAATAAGCTCGTCTTGCGGATGTGTCATCCCTCCATCAAACCTTGGTGTTGTGAAGCATGCTACTTCAATGACCCAGTATATAAATAATTTAAATAAGCAACTGGCTGACAGCTGAAGAGAAACAAACCCTTTGCGATCATGGCTGACATCAAACCCCCATTCACGGCAGAAACTGCCCGTCAAAAGGTCAAGGCAGCCCAAGATCTATGGAACACCCAGTACGTATTGGCAGGAAGAGAGCTAGGGAGGCGAAGAGGGAAGACTGACTTCGTCCAGAGACCCTGATCGAGTCTCCAAAGCTTACACTCCCGACACTATCTGGCGCAACCGGGACTCCTTTCTCCAAGGCACAGACCAAGTCAAAGCCTTCCTCGTCAAAAAATGGCAAAAGGAAAAATCTTACCGTCTCCGCAAAGAGCTCTTTGCCTTTACTGACAACCGCATCGCAGTCCAATTCTGGTACGAGTATCAGGATTCTAGCGACGGGATGAAGTGGAAGAGATGTTATGGTCTGGAAGATTGGACGTTTGACGAAGAGACGGGGAAGATGCGGAAGCGCCAGATGTCGGGGAACGATCTTGTCTTAGGGCCCGACGGGGATGGCGACGGTCGATGGTTTGTGGATGGAGTCGATGTCGAGCAGGTCGAGATCACTGAGCAGCACTGGTGAGGATCACGTGTGTATAACGAGAGAAACGAGAGAAATGTCTTGTCGCCAGTCCAGATTGTTCTGCTGCTTCGGCATGGGAGAACGGGCTATACCGCATTAGGTAGTTTGTGTGAGCCAGAATAACTTCATCTCTGTTCAATGACGCACTCTCCGGATTGTTTTTTTTTTTTTTTTTTTTTCTTTTGACCTAAAGAACGACTAGAGTAATAGTGTTCAAGCCTATGCGAACACTTCTTGAACAGAATCGCTCTTCTTCAGTCAAAATTGCGCTATGATCTCAATTTCTGGCCAGGAAGGGATAGGAATGCATCCACGCGATTCGACACCACCACACGGTATACACCAACCATTGCGGTTCATCTTTATACCTCGGTGTACAGTGCAATAGTCCTACTGTTAACGGATCTCGTTAGACGGACCAATGCTTATCAAAAGACTCTGCGTCCCAAAGCATGAATGCCTCGGCCTGAGTGTGAAATCATCATGCCTCAACTGGAATGCTCACCACGGGAATCTGGCTAATCGTCAATTGAACGATAATAAAGCAGTGTTGTTGATCGGCACTTGCAATCTGCCGACGTGACTGGAATGAAAGCGGTTACCAACGACACTTGACATTATTCGAGCATCTCAAGCTTGACTACAATCAAGAACCGACTCGGGATTGATAATATGACGGAGAACCATTGATAATTCAAATGGGAACATATATAATCTGTGGGAACATGGGGGGAGCACGGTAGGGAGAAGATTGATTATTGTGGTGGTGGTGGTGGGTTGCTGGTGGAAAAGGGACCGGAGCCAGGGCATACACATTCCTCAAAAACAAGGCCATCTCCAGCTCAGGAATGGCCGCGGGGTCAACAACAAACTTCACCCTCCAGATTTCATTCTTCCTCTAGGTCTGCCTGTCTAGCCTCCACAGTGTGTACTCAACCTTCGGCCATGCTGGGTCTGGCTTTTCTCATCTCTCTCTGTGTCTCCGTCTCTCTTTCCTCTCTCACCACCAGAGCATCAACACTAACCAGCTGTCATTCATTCCATCTCCCATTCGCTTCTATAGGTTTCACGCTCGTTATTACTCTGTTCCATCTTTTGTGCTTATCTCTTCTTTACTTACTTTTCCCTCTTACATTTACAAAATTTTGACTAATTTATAGAAACCCCTGAAATCAGTCTGACCATTCACTGCGTTGGAGATTCGACCACACTGACAACATCAAGCCGTCTTTATCTGGCGCAGAACTAAGAAGTCTTTTCTCAGTCGAGCGGAAACCTGACGCCTTTCAGTACCAATATACGCCCAACAGAACCACCTCTAACGAGCTCAATTGCAATGATATCGAGCCTTTAAGATTTCCCACTGAGCTGTTTGGTTGCGACAAGGAGACCTGCTTGCAGATCCGACTATGGATAATGCAGGAAATCGCTCAGCACAGGGTAGGCAGCCCCTGACAGATGCTGCCGCTCGGTTAAACCATGGCCCAACGATTATAACCCCTGGAGCCAATCCGACAACACCTCGACAGGAACGTCTTAAGTTGATTGAAAGTACACAACCTCAGGTCATCCAGAACTCACCAGTGGTGGTGGCTGATAACGCACGACTCTCTGTTGCCACTGACTCACCAGCTACTTCAAATCGGAATTCCGCAATATCGACGACGTCAACAGCATCCGGAAAAGGGAAACGAAAGACACATGTTGGACCATGGCAATTGGGAAGAACACTTGGGAAAGGTGCCACTGGTCGCGTCAGACTGGCCAAGCATGCGGTGACGGGGCAGGCTGCGGCTATCAAGATCGTATCGAAAAAATCTGCGGCCATGGTTCAAAGTGAAAGCATAGCTGCAATGGATAGGAACGCCACTCTGCTAGGAGACCAGGCTACACGGCCAATGCCATTTGGGATTGAGCGAGAAGTGGTCATTATGAAATTGATTGAACATCCCAACGTTATCAATCTATACGACATCTGGGAGAACCGAGGCGAACTGTAAGTTCAAGACCAAAGATATCACTTGTCTACTTTGACTGCTTACTTGGATAGATATCTGGTTCTCGAATACGTCGAAGGTGGTGAGCTCTTCGACTACGTATCGACTCACGGCCCTCTCCCTGAAGAAGAAGCGGTCCGATTGTTTCGGCAAATAATCTCTGGCCTTGCATATTGCCACAGATTCAACATATGTCATCGCGATCTCAAGCCCGAAAACATACTCTTGGATCCAAATCACAACATCAAATTGGCAGATTTTGGCATGGCTGCTCTACAGCCGGCTGGTCATTGGCTCAACACTTCATGCGGAAGTCCGCATTATGCCGCACCAGAGATTATCTACGGTCGAAGATATCGTGGTGACAAAGCTGATATTTGGAGTTGCGGAATCATTCTCTTCGCACTATTGACCGGCTTCTTACCCTTCGATGGTGGCGATCTGTCAAATACTTTGCATCTCGTTAAGAAGGGAAATTATCACATACCAACATGGTTGTCGGTAGAGGCAGCTGACTTGATTCAGAGGATCCTACAAAAAAGGCCAGAGGATCGAATCAGCATCCAGAGTATGTTCAATCATCCCCTTCTCAAAAAGTACGAGATCCTCCACCAAGCAATGTCCCAGCACCAACTGGGGCCTCCACCGCCCCTATCAGCCAAAGATTGTGGCCCAGCGGTAGCCTCTCGTGTCGATATTGACCTGGAGCTTCTCCGGAGCCTGCAGACTTTGTGGCACAGTGCCAACACGGAAAGCCTCATAGAACGACTTATATCTCAAGAGTCAGTATCGTTCCTCTCCAGATGGATCCAAATTTCTAACTAGCAACAGGCCAAACCATGAGAAGATGTTCTATAATGCCCTCATCAAATTTCGCGATGAACAATTGGAGAACTACCATGGACAACCTCTTGAATACTCAGCAAGTGACTATCACCACATATCTCGACCACCTGCCGCGACAAGGGCGGTGGCCAAGCATTCAAAAAACGGTCGATTACAAGGACATGGTCGCCGTCGATCTCAATTCTCCATCCTTACCGACGCAAGTCGGCGTACCAACAGTGGAAGGGAACCGGGATCTTCTGCGAGCTACGACCCATTCAGAGCCTCTCGAACTCCGGTGGCCACGTCTACTGTTCAATATGCAAAGGTTACAATTCATCGCGATAATAATGTTCATGAAACGCCAGAGGACGTTGTCGTGGAAGTAGAGGACGATGTTGTCCCCCCTTCTTCTCCTCCGAGGGCAGATATCATTCCAAGCTCGTCAGTTGAAATCATTCAATGGAACAGGAGGAGGAAGGCTCAACGCTCATTCCACTCAAAAAGCTCTTTGGCCACTTCCCGTCGCGGTTACAGTCCGGCGCCTCAACATCGAGCTGGATACAGACGGAATGTATCATTTCGCCATATCAGAAACAAGTCCGGCGGAGGTTCCTCAGCTAAATCAGTAGGAGAATATTCCAAGTCGCAGGGCTCCATTGCGCATCTGCTAGCCAAAGATCAAAGCTCCAATCTACTTACTGCCGCGCCATCTTCTGTACGCATGAGCAGTCCTGTGCTTCCAGCGCAACCTGCAGTGGTCCGTACGTCAGATGTCGTTGCTTGTCTAGAGCAGGACCTGTTGGTGAGAAAGATAAGGGATAACTTCTGGGGAGAAGAAGCGAGAAAAGTCTCTCACGAGCTCAGTCAAATCTGTGAGGAAGCTTTCAACAGATCGTCGGTCTCTACTGGACACACCGCTGTTAGCACTGCAACCACTGCTACATCTATGTCTATCCATGAAGAGGTAGCGGAAAAGTCCCAAGCACTTGAAAGCAGCGAGGCTTTAGACAACATTTCTGATTTGCCAGCATCTTATACTGTGAAGGAGCTTGCCGAAACCCGCCGCAAACTTATTGAACACTCTACCAAGGCGGAAGCTGCGGGCCTACCAGACTATCTGTGTGAAGTCATAGCCCATCTGGATCGACTAATCGAACAAGATATCGCGCGCAGCAAGGCCAAGTCCGAGTTCGTCGCTGAAAACTCAAATAGGCGTACGCTGTCTGAGCCACTTCCGAAACCTGCTGCGGATACAGGATATCTGCCATCTATATCTGAAGAAATATTCACACCGTTGGAAACATCCAGTGGCTATGATCTACAACGGGTTGATCACCATGCTACACCCGAGCCGTCTCCTAGGGTTTCGCAAAATCTTGATGCAAAATCTACCATCAGGGTGGTTCCAAAGGACTCTTCTCTGCCATCTATTGATGATATCAAGCCCTTGATCATACGGAAAAGAAATGCTGTTCCAGAAGCCCCTGCTCCAGTCAGCAAGTCGCGCCACAGTTCGGCTGATTCTGTCGTTCATATTCGCAAACATAATGTTGCCTCTGAGCAACGAACAAGTAGCGATTCTGTGGCCACCAGCTTACGATATAACTCACGGCTTCCAATGGTCTTAGAGACGATAGCAGAAAGCCCAGATTCGCGTCGGTCCAGTGCTAAATCATCCAATGAGAAGAAGTGGTCGTGGTTTGGTAAACACAAATCCTATGTGCATGAAGAAATCACCCACGAAGTGACTTTGCCGAGTGCAAAGACAGCACCCGCTGGTTCAGTCGGTCTCGACGACGCGCTTATTAATACAGAGGAAAAGAAGGTTTCGAGGAAAGCATCTGGAGAGAAAGCTCGTTCTAGCTTCCTGAAGATATTCAGCAAGAAGAAAGCAGAGAAGACGGACAGTGACAGTCTTACAGGTAAGCAGTGAACTGAAACAACACCGATATAGGAATACTGAGACAACATAGGAGACTCGTGGCATGATCCAGATGAGACCTTACATCAGGTTGATTCAAATGAACCTGCATTTTGCCAGGTTCCAGTCCCTTATACGAATCGCACGCGTCGACCCTCTGGTGCCAATCAGAATTGGTTTGCCCGATTCTTCCACGTCAAGCCGGCAATACGAATCATTGCATTCAAAATACCCAAAGCGAAGATCCGTAAGGAGGTTTATAGGACGCTTCGTGAGTGGAAAGTTTACGGGATGGACGGCGTTTACCTCGACAGGGCTGAGAATGTGGTTCGGGGGCGTGTTTGCGATTCGAACTGTAAGCACACTTTTCTTTGTTTGGTGAATCAAGCTGACTGTGTCTGCAGACCTCAATTTACGACCAGTCGAATTTTCGGCGGAATTTTTTACCGTACTCGAACACGGGCGTCACGCCAGTTTGAGTCTCGTTCGTTTCCGGCAAGAGCGTGGTGCAGCTTCCTCTTTCCATAAAGTCGTTGATACCTTGGAGTTGGTCCTGAAGCGGCGGTCATACGTCGTCGAGGATCCAGTCCGATCGAAAAAGATGGTCAAAATACTAGATAATGTGCCTTAGGTCCATGTCTTCTTCGTATCTCATGTGTGTCTGGTCTCTTCTTTTTGAACAATTATTCCCTTCGAAGATAGTTTCATTGTCTACTTCACTTCTTGTCATTCTTCGAATAATCACTGCATTGTCATGGTCAGTTGTTTGAGCTATTTTGGAGTTTATGTTATTAGGTCAATCGTTAACTCTTCTTCTTTGTCCTTCATGTATTGCATCAATCTTGAATCTATTGAAGCTTCTGTAGCTAAAGCTCGACTCGCTACAATAAAACCTAGAAGTGGCGGACAGAGGGCCTTCCCTTGCCTTGATCCTGTATAGACAGATTCTTCTTAAGTGTGAGCACCTTGATAGATATAATTACCTCTCAAATTCAAGATTGCTTCGACATGGGAAGTTTCCTTCATCGCTAAACCAACATGAGATCAGATCATGCCGAGAAGCCCGGTGCTGTCAGTAGACGGCTGTACCAGATCTCACTCCCCTGAAATTACCGGCTATAGTCGTAGGTCTGGTGGTGATTCCAATTTCAGATGTCGTAGACGGGGTAGCTGATGCGTCTTTTGAAGGAAAAATGGTCCCAAACTCACTCTGCAGAACACCGGTAGGTGTTATCTCGTATAGCTGAGTTCTCCAGTAAATTGGATGGAAGCTTTTTCTTCACATAATACGATACCATCGTAACATAGGTGAGGCCTTCTGCTCACAAATGATTTCAAATTCGTTGACATGATAATGCGGAAGTGACTGCTGTTTTCTCTCCCAATCATAGGCTGAATCAGATCAGAAGTGGACTCGAAGGATTCTCCCCTATAGGTTCAGGAGCATATCAAAGTCATTGTGAGGCACTCTCGCTGAGGGACCTACATCATGGGCATCGTGAGCGACACGGGCAATCGTTGTGGAAGAGAACCTGCTTCCCTAGCTGAAGGCTGGATAAGAATAGGTATAATTCAACTCATGCGGGGTCGGAGAATTTTCTGATACGATGACTTAACTGATCAATGGTGACTGGAATCACTCTTCGTTTTCATATAGGTATTAGTTTCCAAGGTTCTGGCCCAAGTTCAGAGAAGTGATTGCGCGGTGTTCTGCTCACTACAAGTAGGCTCGGGCTTTATTCTTTATATTTCAGGAGGACTCGGCCATACCGAACAAGCATCATAACACTGAACCCTCCAATACCTGATACTAACGTCCATGTAGTGATCGGCCAGCCTGCTGATTTTCACATTGCCACGAAATGGAATATCACTCTGTAGCAGTCCGACTGGCTAAACTCTGGCACAGCCGTGTCCTTCGTTATTGATCCCGATGACCCCAACCCCAACCCTAATGAATAACGGGATGGACCAGACCCACCTGGACGCGGTCTTTTACAGAACTTCACAAAATTGAATCTTACAATCAAATACCGTCGTGCCAACAACCAAGTTGCAATGGCTGCAAATGCGCCATCCAAGAGGAAATACCCGCTTATACATTCCTCAGTCGATTCAAGGTCCGACAATGCAGCTCGCAAGCGCGCCAAAAACCACGATGCTCGTGCTCTTGCCGTGCAGTCCGCTGATGCAGCTCTCTCCGCTACCGGCGAGCTCGACGTTGCCGCGTATGTAGGAGCTCGCGAATATGAGATTCGAGCTTTGGAAGCTGGGATCGATAAATCCAAGGGGGCGCTGGCGAGTCGCGCATTTCAAAAAGTGCCCAGGTCGCTGCGGAGGAGGACTGCGAGTCATAATGTGAAAAGAGTTCCGAAGAGGTTGCGGGCAAGAGCTAAGAGAGAGGTATATTTTCGGCATGCTTAACAATCGGCTGGTTGGATGAGTGGTACTGATATAATCAAGATGATAGAAGACAACACTCCCACAGTAACGGCGCGGCGACGAAAGCCTACCAGAATACTCCGAATCCGCCTCGAGACAGCTCGCCGACTTCAGTGCCTCAATAGAAAGACCAAAGAGAAACGAGCATCCTTGAAAGCAAAACGAGATGGAGAAGCCCAAGAAAAGCTTACGGCAGAAGGAAGTCATACTCATACCATCGCTCCACGAATTCCCAAGATCAAAAAGAACAAACTTTCGCGACCATCACCGCCCATATCGAAGTATAGGAAACGTCAAAGATCAAAGACTTGGCTACCTACGCATATGTTTCATGCAAAGCGGGCTCATATGACTCTTCCGGTGGAACCACTTTGGAGATTTGCGCTTCCGTTGACGCCTACTGAAAAGAGTTATCGGCCTACACATCGAGCTGCTGGATCGAGGGGTGCTATAGCTTGGGATATGAGTTATGTGTCTACTATTCAACTGGAGGGGACGTCGACTGCGTTGGAGGCGATCCTGAAGAACCTGCAGGTCGAGGGAGATGATTGCTGGGGAAGCAAAGGAAGGAAGTGGAGACAAGGAACAAGAGTACTTCAAAAATGGGTATACGAAGCAGACGAGGGCAATAAGCCCATAGCACCGGTGACCTTGATGTGGTGTTCTTTGACTGAAGTTGAGGAGGATCAAGAGATGTCTAGCATGGACAATACGTCGGCACCAAAAAGGCAACAAGCACGGGATAAATTATTCATTCGTGTCCATCCGTCTGCATTTTTACAACTTTGGAATGTACTTTTGCCAGTATGCAAGAAGCAAATCCCGTCTGTCACTCTTCAGGACTTGAGGTTTGATGTTGGAAGCATTGAGATTACAGGACCTGGGTCAACAGAAGCTCTCCTTGCTACTATGCGCCCTTTCAAGTCGAATGCGGAGCTAGAAAGCGATAGCCATACTACGACCTGGAAATCTCTTCTGGGCGTGACGAATCCCTCTTCTCTACCAAATGGAGCTCTGTTGTCATTCTCGATTAGCGATCCTCGACTGCATCACCCTGTCAAATCTCTCAAGCCCTCGACATCAGAATCAGATTCGAATAATCTGGCGAATATTTTATCTTCATGGCCACCGGACCGTAAGCGGAAACCGCCAGCATTATTCGACCGCTCTGCACGACTGGCCGCGAGCCGTCGTCTGCCGAGCCAGAAAGCAATTAACCGGCGAAGGACATTAGCTGGTCCGGGGATACCTCTCAAACTTCAAACCACTGATCCTCAAATACCCGTCATAATATATGCATCTCGACCAGACAGTGGCTCAAAAGACGTGAACAATCATGGTACCTGGACGGTTCTACTGCCCTGGAAATGCGTTACGCCTCTGTGGTATGTGCTCATGTACTATCCGCTATCTAGTGGGGATAATCCTCGGTTTGGTGGAATCAAGGAACAACGTCAATTAGCCTTTGAATATGGACAGCCTTGGTTTCCAGGTGACTATCCAGGAACGCGCGCCGGCTGGGAGTGGAATGCTCGACAAGACGAAGAACGGAAGAAAGAGTGGGAAAGGAGGCCCAAGGGGAAAAGAGTGGAATATGATAGTCTTGACCTGGGCAATGGTCAGAAAGGAGAGATCGGACGAGGATGGGCGTGCGACTGGGAAAGAATATTTCAGAAGATGCAGTCAGATGTTATGGATCAAACACAGGATACAGAGAGTAGCGGATTGAAAGGAACGACATATTCAAAGCCGGACACTCTACCACCGTTAGGTATTGGACAATTGAAATTGGACTCTAGGACCGCATCGCTACTGAACACGAATTCGCGAATTTGGAAGTTTCCCGAGGATAAACCACACTTGGCCACAGTGAGGGTGACTATTCTTGGAAGAGGCACGCCAAACCCATGTGCGCGTATCTACCGTCTTCCTCTGAAAAACCATGAGCTACGTAAACGATGGCTATCTACGAGACCTACACGGTTCAAGAGCGACCCTAGCGCGAAAGCAGCCGCGGTACGGCCATCTTCAATGTCGAAATCTGATGCCGTTGACCCTGTAACGAAAAGAAACGAAGATATGCAAAGACTCGCAGCATCACTGTGTGAGACGACTACTTCTGAGCCAGTCTCAGAAATTCCTTTGCCTCCAGAAGATGATTTGCTCGGTTTCATAATATCTGGGAACTACAACCTCACAAAAGGCAAGGGCACCGGAATTGGATCAATCGTCGTCTCAAAAATTGTTGAATCTGCTTCGACAAAATCCTCTGAGCATAAATCTCAAGCAACAAAGAAGGGGTCTTCTGAGAGAAGATTGTGTATTGTCCGATCTGCGGGAGAACGAGTCGGCAGACTTGGGGTGTGGGAGTTCGTGTGACGCACTATGATTAGACTTGTTTAGATAATGAATGATACCCTTTTTTTCTCTTTAATATGAAGCTATGAGCTGAGCAAGCTAGCCCTGATCATGAATATCTGGGAGACACCTGAGGCACCCAGACGATCACGTGACCATTCTAGCAATTTGGTCCCGAATGACGCCGAACTTCAAGAAACTTGTTGACCATCGTCACAGCAACAAACCGCAATTGCTCGCCCGTCAGGTCCCCAACACGACTTTGACCTATCGGGGATATCGCTGCTTCTGACGGCAATCTACGAGTCTTATCGAGAAGGATTAATTGACTGCAAGAAGAGGCAATAATGGGTGCTGGGGGCTCGAAACCCGAAGCTTCGGCTGGGTCGAAACATATTTTTGCTAGGTACGTTCATTTACGCACGGAGCAAGTGGCTCATATCTCGGGGACGGAAAGATCGACGTCGCGGTATCTCACTGGCATAATGTGACTTGACGAGCTGGATTTTGCAATGGCTTGGAACTGGGTACGATATATACGGAAAGAACCACGAAGCTAATATTAATCCAATTGCAGCGAAACGCCGGTTCAGTTCTCTGCCAACTTGGTAGAGGCTCTACAATCTAGCAAAGAGGTATTTCCTGTCTCGCCAAGATCATGCCAATCGCACCTCTAATCACGAACAGACCGACTCATCCCGTGCCAAATCTCTCGAACTACACATCCAAGCGCGCGTCGCCGAAGAACTAGAACGCCTACGAAAACGGGAAAAACAGACACTCGAAGAGATTGAGAAGCGCGTCGCTGCCGAATTACCTAGCCGAAAAGTCTCGGGATTGACAGCTCCATCATCGTCCACGTCGTTTGCTGCACCGGCCGGATCTCTGGATCTTGATGCACCTCGAATTCCATTCGCGGGACGGGAATACGATGCGCCTTTGTTCCCTATCGATCCTGCCACCGTCACTCCGCCACAAGCACCTTCTCAGCAGACTCCAGCCGACGTCGACCCCTCGCGCGAATCTGTGTTAAAGGATATTGAGCGTCTGCGAACCAAGCTCGAGTCACGTAAGAAGCTGTCCGCGCTCGACGAGAATGTCGAGCGCGCCAAGACCGACGTTGTCAATTGTCTGAGAATAAACGACCGTCGACCTCTGGACTGCTGGAAGGAGGTAGACTCATTCAAGCAGGAGGTAGCGAAGCTGGAGCGGGCGTTTGTGGATAAGGTTGTTGGGTGAAAAATGAAGATTATTATAAAATATGTACTAATAGCTTCGTTCTGGTGGAAGGAGCCCGTTTTAGTTACAGCATCATGTCCAGATATAATTGTAGCCAATAGACTCATTCCATATGTTTTCATCCCAGTGTTTGCACAGTGCACAACTCCAACGATGTCATAGGAATCTCGGAGCAATTGCCGAGGGATCGTCTCGGGGCAGCTGAGGCGAGTATATCATGTATCCTCCCAGCCTCGATCCCTGTTCCTGAAAATATTATTTCCAATGTATCTCAATGCATGAGAGTTCCGATATACAGAAGCGAAATCGCGCACTGGCATATCAGACTAGGGTGGGCATTTGCAATCTTGCATTGTGCCGTTAAATGTCCGGGCCTACTGCTAGTCATTTTAGTGCCACGCTTACTGCACTCCCTCGCGCAGCTGCAGTGACCTGCCCGGTCCATCGCGTCCTCATCGTTGCATCTTTCCGCATTCCTATCTGGAGGTCACATCGGCCGTTGCTACTCAGACGAGGCAGTACTCCACAGAGACGAGGACACTCCAAATTGCGGACTGCGTACCTCCGGACTCATCCGTGCTACGTAGTCTAATCGCCTCACTTGATTATGATCTGATCGTTGTCTGGGATTATCGGATTCAAGAACGAGAACAGCATGACTTATGACGGCCAAGTCATCCGAGTCCGATTCTCAGCCGGTGTCGTCGACGCGTGAAGACGCACCATGGACTCGTCTCGTCCAATCCAGCGTGCCGAGGCTAGGCTTCCTATTTGAGGTCACCGGCAAGCCGTGGACTGCATGGCTTGGGGTTCTGGGGCTTGTGTTTGCAGCGACATTCGCCGGGCTGCTGGGGTTTGGCGGAGGAATGCTGCACCACGGCTATGCCAATGCGAATGCGAATGGGAATGAGAATGAGAAATACTGTAAGTGCTGTTCTTCTATTGCTCCTACGTACGGGCACCTTTTGTGAGAATGCGTCCCCGCTCGGTGTTTCAGCATTGTTTTTGTTTTGCTTTGTTCCGGTGAACGCTTTGAATCCGGAGTGGATGAGCATGTCCACGGTCTGCCGAGATAATGACGCGTTTTCGATGTGGTCGTGAAATATATTGTCTTGTTATTGTTCTGACTGTCAGTGTGTTGGTTCATTCTGTGCTGAGTAAGGCAACTAACTGACTAAGACGCGGACTTCCTTGGAAGGAGTGGTACCACCGCCAGCACCGGCCAGAGCTGCCCCTCATCAGCGGCTGCCACTGAGATCATCGCTCCTTCGACTTTTTATTCTTATTCTCAAGTCAACCCGCTTTGCGACTCCCCCTCTTCTTCTTCTTCTTTACTCCTTTGTTCTTGCGCCAATCCTCTCAATATACTTTCCTTCTCTTCACTTGCCTCCACCCCAGCCGACATGATCATGGCTGCTCCCGGCCCCTCCCTCGACGCCGCGTTGCGGGTAGCACGCGAGTTCGATCTCCCCTCCGACCAGGTACAGCGCGGGGTGGACGTGTTTCTCAACCAGATGGCCGACGGTCTGGCGAAGAATGGAACTACCCTCAGTCAGATTCCTACCTACGTGACCAGCGTGCCCAATGGTACCGAAAAGGTGTGTGCGTCCAGTCGCGATATCTCATTCTCTCCTCATCTATGACGCAATGTACCATCTTTTCGTGCTACTTTTCGCATTCATGTCAATTGGTTGCAATTAAATGTCTAACTTCGTAGTAGGGCTTGTATTTGGCGGTCGACCTCGGTGGTACCAACTTCCGGGTGTGCTCAATCAATCTTAACGGTGATAGCACTTTCGACCTTACCCAAAATAAAGTCGCAATTCCCCGAGACATGATGGTCGCCTCGTCATACAAGGAGTTGTTCAAGTTCCTCGCCAGTCAAATCGAAGCATTCCTCGAAGAACACCACAACGACCACTTTGAAGCCACCGTCCGAAAACGCCGCATGACCGGCACCACCGATCAATATCGTCGCGAGGAGATTTTCGATCTCGGCTTTACCTTTAGCTTTCCCGTTGAACAAACATCCATTAACAGAGGTACTCTGATTCGATGGACGAAAGGATTCGATATTCCGGATGCTGTCGGGAAGGATGTCTGTCTGATGCTGCAGGAAGCTATCAATGAGCTCCACCTCCCCGTTCGAGTAGCAGCTTTGGTGAACGACACCGTCGGCACATTGATGGCTCGTTCTTATACGTCTCCGGGAAAAACCGAGACTCTTCTTGGTGCTATTTTCGGTACAGGAACCAACGGCGCTTACGTTGAGAAGCTAGACAAAGTCGCAAAGCTCAATATCAAGAACGACAAGACAATTGACAACACTACGAACCAAATGGTCATTAACACGGAATGGGGTAGCTTTGATAACCAGCTTAGCGTTCTGCCGAATACCGTATATGATCAGCAACTAGATGCAGAGTCCGTCAACCCTGGTATCCAGATGTTTGAAAAGCGAGTGTCGGGCATGTTCTTAGGAGAGATTCTCCGCCGTGCTATCTTGGCATTGACCAAGGATTCTGAAGCCAAATTACTGCAAAGTGACGGCAACTTGATACCTTCCGATTCCCCACTCTACCAAATATGGGGCATCGACACCAGCTTTTTGAGTATCATTGAAGCAGACACCACCTCCGATCTCACTGCGACAAAGACCGCTTTGTTCGAACACTTCAAAGTGAGCAATGCTTCTACCGATGATGCGCAGGCAATCAAAGCCATTGGCCACGCTATCGCAAAACGCGCTGCTCGTCTCAGCGCCATAGCTCTTGCAGCCATTCTACTAGACACCAAGCGGATAGACACGGATGAGACTGTCGATATCGGTGTTGATGGCAGTCTAGTAGAGTTCTACCCCAAGTTCGTGGACTATATGCGAGAAGCCATGCGAGAAATCAAGGGTATCGGCGAGAAGGAGTCGAAAGTAAGAATCGGCATTGCCAAAGACGGTAGTGGAGTTGGCGCTGCACTTATCGCATTAGTCGCTCACAAGGGATATGCCATTGGCCCGTGATGATCATGACAAAGTCTTTCCTTCTATCTGCGTTTGATTCATGTATACACCTATCGCATTATCGGGCTGTCGACACATATGGACAGTTATGCTATTTGAAATAATCGGAATTCATCTTAAAAGTACATGGTATCAACTCATCATCCGGACGACGCACGGAAAGTAGATCATCTCGATAACGAATGCAAACTCAAATAAACACTCCAAATCACCCCGCAAAAGCTCCCAAACACGACCCTCCTGTCCACCGGAATGACGGTAAACATCAATCCCGCCACAAGAGGCCTGTACTTCAGTCGCGCGATCATGACGCCCGGCATATCCTCGCTCACCCGCGTGGATGTGTGCCCCCATGAGTTCCCTTTGAGGAGGTTAATGAGGACAATGAAGAGCCACACATTTACCACCGAACCGATGGTCTGATCTAGCAAGAATTTTTTGAGAAAGTTCTTTATTCCTCTATTGCCTCCCCGGGAGCTGGTGGACGAGGCAGATGGCTTGCTGGGCGTCCAGTATCTCCTAGTCGAAGAGGAGGAGGAATGAGATGGCGGCGGGAGATGTTGGACGTCGGCTATGTTCTTGTCCTTGACGGCTAGGTCCTCAATTGGGATCACAACGCCTGCTGCATCACCTCTGTTACTTCCTGCGGTAGAGGCAGAGCCAGAAGATGAAGAGGAGGAAGAAGATGATGAAAACCAGCTAAAGGATGGGAACCCCGGGAAGCGTGATTCCATCCATCGCTGCCAGTAGAAGTTGATGGGGACGATGATGATGCAGTATGTGATGAATTGAATGAATGCTGGTATATTCAATTTAAAGGGTTCCTTGGAATAACAGTCAGTATGATCGTGTATAGTATGTCATTAGGGGTTGGGGGGAATACTTCGTTGTGCCATTGATCTATGATTTGAGCTAGGACGTTGGATATGGCGTTGAAAACGGTTGATTGGATCAGTGTCACGGTGAGGGCTGACGGCATTTTGTTGGCCAGCTATGCAGCTGGCGATCGCAAAATTGCTGGTAGTATAGTTACATAAGATCATAAAGTGATTATGCCAGGACGTTGAAGGCGGACGGCTCAACGTGTCATTCCGTGTTGTGTCGAGGTTGTTTACACGGACGTCTGAGCGGGGATTCTTTAGCAAGGGGTGTAACCCTCATTTGTTTCGGGTCTTTGGCGGATTGACAGATGGTCCTAGACCTGGATTCTATGATGAAGCATTTGACTTTGACTGAAACGTACTCCTCACATCTATAGTTGTTGTAATGGTGTTCCTGTGAAAGCTGAAATTTGAGGCGGAGAACGTGGCCTTAAGCTCCGTCGGTCTTAGCAGCCACTAACATCCGAAACCACATCCTACAACCTTTAACCTACGTTCCATTAAATGATGAGACTGAAGCCAGAGAATGATGATTGTTACTACTTGGTTGGTTTCAGATGCTTCAAAAAATCGGAGCCTGTGATCGGTTGGTTCACATGAAAACATCGTATGCAACCCTAACCCTGGTAACAGTTGGCTGTGGTGTGTCTCTCACACAGGTTATTCTTCTATTCATGACTAGTGTCTCGATGAGAGCTCGCAGCATACTTCGTTCTATGTAGCGCCCCTCTGCAGACCCAAAGACGATGTCATGCAATCTAGTTCGTAAATTTACTTTCTCATTACGAACTTGCTGATGCTGTACTGCGTGATAAGCCCTGAAATTCATTCTACTTTGACTTTGTGAGAGGTATGCTGTGGCTGGCTGAATTCCAATATCTTCGTCCCCAGTCGCGAGTTTGTCAGACTGCTTATACATCTTTTCTCCGGTGGATAAGAACGTTTGGCCCCGTCTTTGCCGACACGAAATGATCCGTCAGTGCCAAAAACCCATCAGCATCCTCCCCAGTCCGATCAGCCAACTCAATATCAAACAGGAATAACAATCTAGACAGTGTAGTACGCATCTCCATCAAGGCCATACTCTTCCCAATACATCCTCTGGGGCCGATGCTAAATGGGCAAAAGGCGTTCCGTGCGACCTCAATTTCAGGCTTGGTAGCCACCCACGACTGCCTTCCAGAACGACTTTGACATGTTGCGCCTTCTATCCAGCGTTCGGGAATGTATTGTAATGGCTCGCGGTAGTAGTCTGGGGAGCGATGAATGGAGAATGCTGGAGTACCGCATTCACTGCCAGCCGGAAGGAAAACGCCGTCGACTTCAGCGCCGCCTTCCATTGCCTCGCGAGGAATGGACCCAGGAACAGCCGGTGACAAGCGCATAGCTTCATCGATACATGCTTTGAGGTAAGTCAAATCATTGAGCTGAGGTCCACTGACGATCTGCTCCACGTCCGTGAAACTGGACCTCACTTCTTTCTTGAGCTTCTCCATGGCATCCACATGACGAACGAGATAGAACAATGTGGCTACAATACTAGTCGAAGTCGTGTCGCTTCCAGCGACCATGAGAACATTCGCTTCACCCCATAGCTCTTTCATTGAAAGTCCCTCGCCAGTCTCGGGGTCTTTGGCATTCAGCAAGTAGTAGAAGAAGTCCTTCTTTGCGTCATGACCAGCCTCAACTCGCTCTTTGGCTCGTTCTGTAGCTTCGGCGCGAGATTTCATGATGAAATTCCATCGGTCCATGGTGAGCTTTCGGATGAAGATTTTGTCAAGTCCCCATCTGTCTAGAGGCATCCAAAGACCACACTATCCTCGTTAGACTTGACCGTGCAGAAATTCAAAAATCAAGAAAGGACTCACGACGTAATGACGGTATGCAGCCCGATCGACCAGATGGACCATATTCCTCTTCGCACCATCAATCAACAGATTGAAACTCTTGCCGAAACACAACTCGCCCAACACGTCATAAGTCATGAAACCCAACCAATTGCTCATATTTCGCACAATCTGGCCCTTCTCGGTCTTGTACTCATTTGGCAAAATGACATCGCTCATGTATCGGGGTTCTTCGCCCAGCACAGCACAAAGCTGACGGATATGAACTAACATGACGTCTTCCATTGCCTTGAGAGCATGGTCGGAAAATGCATGGCTCAGGACACGACGTTTCTTGCCGTGGATCGCTTTGTCAATTGCATTGTGGGTGTTGTATACGCCCTTGATAGCGGCGAACCCGTGGTAGAAATCGGCCTTTTTGAATTGTTTGCCATGACCGTAGATATCGCGCAGACCCTTGGCGGTGTTGATGGAGACGAAATTAGGGGCAACGCGTACATGGGAGCCGTATTGTTGGTGTAGATTGTGTAGCCATAGGTGTCGGTCACCTTTAATGCCGTGGTAGAGCTGTACCCATGGTGTTACTGTTGCAAGGAAGGGCCCTTGGATGTGTCGTAGTGGATGGAGGAAGCGATTGTAGGCGACGTATCCAAGTGTCTAGACGGTCAACCTCACGAAGCCCATGCCAAGGGCATAGAAGGAACATACAGCGATGAGTATACCTGCAAATCCAACGACCGCTATCAAGCGTGCCAGACCATAATACTCGGAAATCATTCCGTTCTGTGGTTCAATATTTTTTCCCCAGAAAATGGTTCAAAGGAAATAGCCGTGCGTATCCTTGAATATGCGTGCAATAGCGTTGACTCCGCAAACGGGACAATTGATATCTCCTCCAGATCATAGATTCTGTTCGTACTGGAATAGACGATTCTCGACTTCAAGACAAACAGGACTCCGCACGCTCTTATATAGTCTTTCAAAGCGCGGGTATAGCCGGGGATGAATTTCCAGCTCGATTATGAATGCATCATTCGGTCAACTAGGGCCGCATATTACGTTCGTTTTAACCCCTATTCCACATTTATTTCACACTTTCTGGCTCATTTCGTGCATTTTCTAGTCCCAAGTAACTCAGCAGAGAGGCCTTTAATCGTCTTCTCAATTATTTTGCAAGAATCTACCTGATTGCTTCTAGTGAGTGCGATAATGGGCTTTGGATCAGCCAAAATCCGGGTATAGCCGAAAAACCAATGGAGCGGATATTCGCCCTTCTTCTGATAACGAAATGATAACCTTGCAGTCTGCGGCTGGAGTCGATGCTTGCTTACTGGATACTATGCCTGTGCCAAATGTGTCATGTGTCTTGTGACTTGTTCTATTGTGGATGAAAATATCCGGATATCTGCCCCTCCCCTGCGCCATCCTCATAGACTATGTGCATGAAGTCTGTATATCCTGCAGGAGCTGTATCGTCCTTCTAGGTGAACATATCAAGCACCGCTATCAGTGCTATACCCGTGAGCACCACCGTCTAATATCCACTGCTCATTGTCATCATTGTCATCCTGCACTCGGCGCCATGTCCGTTTGACTTCCTTATTCTTCTCTCCGATTTCACCATCCGCTGGACCTTTCCACAACGGGCGCATTAGACCACCACTAGCGAGTAGAGGATTGTTACTAAATGCTGCACTTGTAGCTCCGGCCTCGCTTCTCTGGGCATCAGCCATCGCCATTTCGTCGATCTCTTTCTCCTGCTCATGGGGAGTAACGGCAGCTGAGGGAGCAGCATGGTAAGACCGCACGACCCGACCGCTTTTTATATCCAGACTCAGAACAGTTTGCTTCTTCTCCCACTCTGGTTTCGCCTTCTCTTCCATATCTCGTAAAATCTTTTGCTGTTTTTTCAAGGCCAGCGCTCGTTGTGCAGGACTCATCCATTGCGTAGAACCGATATTGGGCGTTTCGAAATCCGCAGCCTCATCTACTACGCGCGTTCGTTGAGCGTTCTGCGCTTGGAAAGCAAGAAGTTTGTTCCTATGGGCGACGGCAGCGTCAAGTTTACTCGGTGGTCCACTGTCGGATACACCCGGACCTCCTGTTTGGTGCATTCCTTCGTTATGGGCTCTCATCTTTTCTTGTCCCCTTTCAGCCCGAAGTTCTTTGATCATACTCTGGATTTCCTGGCTGGACAATAACTGTGCGCCACAAAAAGAACACGGCTGTAAACCCTCGAGCGAGCAGATAATCTTTCCACAATTGAGGCAATTAGGCGCAGGTGTGAATAACGGATGTATCGATGCATTGCAGTCACACTTTTGTCTTTTCTTAGAAGAAGTGGGATTCGTAGATACCTCCAAAGCCGCTATTGCAGAGGTCAAATCTGCAATGTTTGTCGTCGTCACCGACCCCTTGGCAGGCGTTGAATGTCCAGATCCAGAACCAGAGCCAGTTGGCTTATGTGCTCTACTGGTCTTCGATTTCACATTGGGCAAGTAGTCCGATATCAACGGTCCTGCTGCCGACGGCGGTGCTTTTATATGATTGCTCTTCGGGGCGGGTGACGGGTTCCGCGAGTTCGCCGACGACGAGCCATATCCGAGACCGATGTCCGGTTGTAATGAAGCAGGTCTACTTGCCGCAGCTATGTATTCCTGCTCTAAATCGGCCTTTTTATATCCACCGGAGACATTTCCATAATTCTCTGGGCGTCGCGGAGGTCCCGCATTGTGTAGTGGCGCCTTGGTCCGTTTGTTCTTCCTGGCGTTATTCCTCTCAGATGAACCGGTGTCATCGCGAGTTATGTGTGGTACAGTTGCGCCAGATTGCGTAGCCGATGTGCCATTGTCGGCTCGTCGCGAGTTGAATGAAGAGATGAACTCGAGAACGGGTGGCGCATCGCCGAGGAGATTCTTCAGATGTTCGGCGCTTTCTTCTTTGGGGAGTCCGGCGGAATATGTGATTACTTGCTTGAGTGACTCATCATCTAGCGGGAGGAAGTTGGAGAGCTTGGGAAGTGCCCAAGTGATGAGAGAATCCGACATGGCGGGGTGATTCGTGACGTACAAGGTTGAAGCTCTTTGGCAGATGATGATAACCTCTTATCGCTACTATCAGTGCGGAGTCCGCTTTGGGTCTAGCCAGTTGTCATTCGTGCTGACCCTGTTAACCCTAGGTTGCAAGTGCCACAGTAGAACTTGGATACAACGAACAGAAGACCCTTTTGTCAATCTCTTAGAATACGGTATAATATGATTCATATGAATATACAGAGAGTACCCCCCCAATGGTTGTTAATCAAGCAGCTTATCATATCATGGTGCTCCTCACTTCCAGATGTGTCGGAGTTCTAAGATATCAGATTCCGCCGTTGGAAGGCCTTCTGTTCGTTATTTCCAGGCTTTAGCTACAGTATATCTATTCCTCAGGACCATAAAGGATTTGATTCCTATCTTGTATACAAGTTGATGGACGCTTTTTTGGCTATTTGGAATCTGTCAAACCCTAAGGTACAGCCCAACACTCGCTTCACATTAATGGCCTCGTCAGTTGACCTTTCAAAACTCTAACCTCAGGTCTTCCTCTAACGAAGATCGAAAGTCTTCCCTATTGGACATTCGCTCCACGGCCACTTTCAAGGTAAGCTTTGACCCGAGGACGGCTCTCAAACGCCTTCTTGAAGGTTTCGACCACACTGGGTAGGGTTTCCTGGGGATGATGTCAATGAGGCAACAGTTCTCACTTGAGAGGAATGATCACTTACCGGAAGATTGCCAGTCTTCTGGTCGTTATCAAGAGATTGGTAGACCGCAAAGTCAGCATATGTGACCTTATCTCCTAGGAGGAAGGGGCCATCATTTTGCGAGTAATAGTGCGAAAGTATGTCAAGGTAGTCCGGCACACAGCTTTTTTTGTAGTCTTCAGATGCATTTTTGAGGTTGACGACCCATCGAAACTAATGGGAACTCTAATCAATATTTGATCAAAGCACAGCTTGATCACAGCATTGCGTACTCTCCAGTCTATATAGATATCTGATACGGCATCAACGAGCCATTTTTCAAGGCTTGTTTGGCCGTCATATTCATTCAACTCCCGGGACAGATATCGCAAGATTGGAATATGCTAGAACGTGATTATTATCACAATCATCGCTCAAAATCAAGGCGAATAGGCGGCAAACCTGTGTCAGGATAATGCCATTGTACTCAAGTGCGGGAACATGTCCTGTAATCGTAATGCCTTTTGCCTTGAGGTCTGCACTGGTTGCAGCCCAGGTATGATCAAAGGCATAACGAACATCCTGAAAATCAATTCCGGCATCTTTCAAGAACAAGCTAACTCCAAGATTCGTCAACAACGCCACAATATATCAGGAAATGACAATTACCGGACAATTTCTCCTCGACCCAGGCTGCCAATATCCAGGTAATGAAGGACGGGCTTAGTAGAAAGAGATGACATGGCGACAGATATTCCTATTCGATTGGCAATATTCAGGCAACGAGAATAGGAAAGAAAATTGATGCCAGACGTAAGTAGATGGCCCGTCGTTGTGAATGCTAAATACTGAGGTTCGATTTGCCCCGCCTGGTGTTATCGTAAAATGCGGCTGGGTGGAGATCTGAGATGGGAGTATGAAAAACGTATACAGTATGGGGATTTGAAACGGTGGTACAATGGGTTCGATCCGATGACTGAATATCCAGAAAGCTTCATACAATGAAATGGATTCGTCATCTACGGCCTCATAAGTTAGATCCGAGAAGGAAGATTACATATGGCTTACCGCAATATCCGCAATTTCCCAATCTGGCTACCGAACTTGATCAAGTAGCCTTTATGTGTATGTCAATTGAGTGTAGATTCTTCGTTAAGCTCTAAGACTGTTGTCTACCCAGCTACGGGGGACCACTTGTGTCAGCTGGTAAGAGGACTCTCGTTTAAGCACATTATCCCCGAGCATATTCCTGCTCAAAATGCTTCAAGCCATTGGCTGACATCACTGGGTCTACCTGGGCTATCGACCATGATGATTACATGGCTTTTCGAAAGTTGTGTAGATGAAGGCCATTCATGATAAGTATAGACCCCTGATAGTGCGTATTCATTGCCATATGAGATTCTCAAATCTAGAATTCTTCTTATGCTTTTAAGACGTCTATATTAGTATCGACGAGATTATAATTCAGTAATACATAATGTACATGTCGAAGTTTGGGGGCTAGCAAGTCTAGTTCTGGAATGCATCGGTAACAACGGCCCATGTCTTAAAGTGATCCAACTGTGTAGGTTATTGTAGGGAGGATAAAAAGAAATGATCATAAAGAAGGGAACTTCTGCAAGCATCACCACGAAATCCTGGCGCCGAAAATGCTATGATGTAAACAACTCGAAGCAACAAGTAAAATAAACATATATGAACAATGCTCGGTGAATCAAGTTTCGACTTTTTCCTCGCCGTCAACTGAAGGGTCATGAAAGGATTCTACAGATTCAGCAGCTTCCGCAGCCTCCGCAGCCTCCTCGGCGAGCATCGTATCCGGCGTGGCTGCTTTCTTCAATTTGCTTGGAGGTGCCGCTTTGCTAGTCCCCAGCTTTTTCGGTGTATTTGGCTTCTTTTTTTTGAAGTTCATGGGTGCAGCATCATCGTCTGGAAAGGGCCGCTTGGGTGGTCCTGACGTTGTAGGTGTAGCAGATCCTCCTTCGCGATTTCTAGTGGCCGCACGACCTGATATGCCCATGCAACGGTCAAGATGTGCGGAAACTCTGTTAGTTTGACAGTATCGCGGACAATTGGGACATTTAATCGTTGGATAATCGGGTGCGTTCTGTTTAGACGAGCCATTGGCATCCGGAGTTGACGGTGGGCTAGATATCGGAGTGTTGGTGTTGGTATTTTTCTTTTTCTTTTTCGTCTTATCCGTAGCGAACGGATTGCCGTGGACGTCATATCCGGGTCTGCTGACTAGAGGATGCTTTGTGCAATACTCTTTTGACGGATCTGGAGGTGGACGGGCACCAACCCCCATTGTTGGATATAACAGACGCGGTAGACGGCAGAACGGACAGACAATCTCCTTGGTTGTAGCAAGCGGGTTGCCCTTAAGATAGACTTTTCCATTCTCACAGATAGCGCCCTCCGTTTCTACCTGTACTTTCTTCTCCGGGACACCTCCCGCCTCAGCCTCGGCTTCGGCTTTTTGTCTAGCTAGCACGACGGCAGATCTCATTCTCGCAACTTTTTCCTCTCGATGTACTTTTGCCACGATATCATGTATAATGTTGAAGAAAGTGGCGTTTAAGATATCCTTGGACTGTTCCTCTTTGTTAATCCACTGTACGGCTTCTCATTCGGAGTAGATGCTCTCACCAACTCTGAAAATGATGCGGAATTCAGGACCCGAGAACCGGTCTCTGCGGTCTTGTTCGAATCTGGGCCTGCCATTTTGCGAAAAACTTGCTTCGTGTATAAAATTAGCAATGGCAACACAATATACAGACTGCCGAAAATGCCATGCTTCAGGTCAAGCTCTGCACGCTTACATTGGGTTGCGTCGACAGTACTCTCACAGTCGCTTAGCAGCAAGAAATCTGCTGCACCCGTCTACCAATCATTGATATAATATCTTCTAATATTCCATCAAGTCAGGCTTCATTTATTCGTGTCGGGCGCGATCGTTGGTGGTTTCAGAGCTTGTGGGCGCTTCGTACGGGTGGATGCGCTTCGGTAAAATCCAAGAGGTCGTGATAAAGCTACCGAGGCTGCGAAGAGATCTTGTGTGACACGGTAATCTGGCAAATTATCGAATGATCTGCTCAAAGAAACTTAATAAATTGTCAGTGATCGATTGTGCTACAAGGGACATGCTCCTGATATTTTTAAAGGAGCCAGCTCAGTCATTGGGTCTCAATGCGGCTGGCATTTTGTAGGAGTCAAACCGCGTATAAGAAAAGCTTACCTGAGTGCACCAAGTTGAGTCGACGTGGACGTTGTCTGCTTGAGATCAACTGCAGCTTGTGAGGCAACCCAGTCCCAGTTCTTGTCAATGAGTCTGATGGACAGACATTAAAGAAGGCGATCATTTTAGGTACGGACGGGTCACCGAGCAATTAGTCCTGAAGCGGCCTAGTGCCCTCCGCCGGGCCACTGTAAACAAGGCACACCGATAAGGCCGTCTTATCGTCTCCGCATGCTGTCTGTCCTTCCTCCCCTCGAACAACACATACATACATACATCCGTTCATTACAAGGATCCTGACGCGTCTGATCCCTGAACTGACCGTCGGCGACCGGACCACGCTCAGTCAATGGCATACCAGGTATTCGCAAAAGCGCAGGCACACCAGCGAACAGCCGCAAGCAACACGACTGCAACAAGCGCGACTTCTCCGCCCCTCTCCCCTCCTTCATTGCTGGCCAAACAACCACCCCTCCATCCTGCGCCTTTGGTTCTTCCGCAGTCTGCAACCTCTTCTTCGTCAAACTCACATAGACCACCGTCTATAGGCGACCCTAGTTATACTCCGGAGCCATTCTCGGAGCCATTGACTTCTTACCACACTCCGCATCCACATGTCACCATCGACCCAGTGCGGACTGCCCACATCCCTTCTTTGAGCCGCATAACGGGACTGTTACTTCCGATTCGATACCCCAGCTCATTCTACACGGCATGCATAACAGACCCCGTCATTGCTTCATTATCACGCGTCGCCGTGTACCATGACCATCCCGTCCCAAGCGGGCCATCTACAGAGACGACATTTGGAGCAACCCATCACTCACCGACTTCAACAACAGGAGCAGGAGGACTAGGTGGTACAGACAAGGTCATCGGAGGAATAAGATGTCGTCTCGAAAGACTCTTTCCCGAGTTCGCAGGTCTGAACGGAAAAAGTAGCAGACCACCCACGAATCTGTACATACAGACTCTACACTTACTTTCACCGCATCGTGGGACTGGAGTTGCGGCTTCACTACTGAACTCGCTACTATTCGTGATACCGCCTTCGAGGTCGTCAAAGTCGTATCGGGTTTCGTCTCTGGTGAGGCATTATAATATTCATACTGTGACGGCTCACGTTCATGAGACAAATGATGAGGGGTTACGATGGTATGTTTCCCGGGGGTTCCATCTTGAAGAAGGTGTTGTCAAGGGCTACTACAGACGCTTGAATCCTGGTGGAGCCAGAATCGTCCGGTTAGATCTGGATTGGGACAATGACGAGCAAGAAGAGGAGAAGAAAGATACACACCAGCAAGGGCCGGAACAGCTACAGTTATCGGACGTAAGCAGAAGCCCAAATCCCGCAAAAGGGGAACAAAGCGATAACGATGAAGACGACGACTGGGAGAAACTCGAAGCCGAGGATGATGATGCAGATGACCACGGCGTCGTGCACCTCACAGACAGTCAGATCCTAGACGACAATTCGCCCACATCGATGACATCTTTCTCTGGTAAACGTAAACGCGATCTTGAACAGTTTCAAAAAAGGCATAAATAGACCGACGCACAGATACTTTTAGATTTTTTATAGCCTGCTTAGAATTTTTGTTTGCCTGCATTGCATATGCTCTCTTATTTTCCTTCCTATCATGAACATACTCGATACGTGCATACATCATACCCACAAAAAAGATTATAGGTAGATCAATATGAACTTCTCTTTCAACTGTTTGAGACTTCATCTTGCAGAGTCTGTTCATTACTTCTTCAACAGAATTTTAAATCAATTGAAATAGATGTACAATTCCGTCAATGTCCAGCGGGTATCCTATAACTAAATACAATGAAAGAGAGAAAAGAGACGTGGAAGACTGGGAACATATCAAACGCCAGCCATTAATGCATCAATATATACTGCTCAAAGATGATCATCATACCAAGGTATGTATTAATACGAAAGTCTGAGGTCGGTGGTCGAAGGGAGAACAACCTGCGGAATCAAATAGCGTAATTTTCTGCATGAAGAAATATCTCGTCCTTGGATGAATCTGACATGACAACATGTTGCAATCGTGCCACGGTAGTAGCGACCTCAACTCGCATACTGGGTGGCCCACAAACGAAAACGCAGGTACGACGACCCCAACTTTTTGACTGTTCTTGCAATAATTCTGATATGTTGGGTCTGGCATAGTCCGTGCGCCAGCTTTCTTGTTTCTGTCGTGGAAGAAAAGCGAACCGCGTTAGCGTGTTTCTAGTATTGATGGCGGTTGTTGAGATTGGATGTGGTTGCTGTGGTGTCTGCTGCATCATTTGGCTATATTGCTGATATTGATCGTAGTTATATTGCTGCTGCTGTACCGGTTCATGTTGTTGAAAACCAAAATTAAATCCCTGATGCTGGGACTGTGGTGCCCCATAGGGGATGGCCTGTGGGGGGGCCCCATGGGTATATGGCGCATACGGGTCATAGTGAGTGTATACCGCAGGAGGAGGATAGCTACTCGACCCTATGGCCCCCGCAAGGTGTGCGTTGGGAAGAGGTGCAATGTCATCCTCATTTTCCCGTCGAAGTTCCTTCTCTTGTTGCAAGTCACCGCCAGCCGCCTCGCGAATCCACGCCGAATTCCGCTTATTAGAAACGCCGTGCAAGATCTCGTTCACCGTCTCGGTAGCGTAAGCATTGTCCTTGTCTGTACCCGTCAGGTAGAAGTTGCAGAAAACAGAGCTTGGTGGAGCATATTCTCTGCAAATTCGAAGCTCTTCTTTGAACCACTCCATTGTCTCCGGGCGCCTCAATGCCCAGACCACTCTGACTGTCTTGGTCACAGCATGGCCATCTCTCATCTTCTTGATCAGATTGAGCAATTGACTAGCAATGGCAGTGATGCCACTGCCGCCCGCAAAGAATACCACGTCGTCGAATGCTGCCAGTTCACGTTGCATACCTCCATAGGGACCGTCCAACATTGATCGGTAAATTTTGTAAGGACCCTTACGCTTTGCTGTCTCCATAACTTTCTTCGTAAAGCCACCGAAAGGACGAAATACGAGAACCATGTCACGGTATTCGGGTCCATAGTTTGATGGAAAGTCGTCGCTACAAAGGGAGGCAATGGTAAAGGGATGGTTTTCCAGAGCTGATATGCCTGGCATTCGGAGATAAACAAACTGTCCCGGTCTCCACCGCATCTCTGTCGGAATAGTCACTTTCACGGCATTGCCAGGAAGTATCGTCACAGATGATTCTTCTCCGATTAGCCATGACATCCTTAGAGGGTAAAACCAATTGAGGTAGATGCCTCTGATGCAATACGAGAAAAACCAAACCGCAATCGTAGCCCATAAATAGTTCCAAGACAGGAGAAAGTTCTTCGTATGCCAAATGAGCATACCCAAAAAAACAACAGCGATCGGGCCATGCAGGTATGCAAAAAGCTCATAGGCCTTTGAGCGAATAAACGAAAGAGAGTGAAGACAGAGGACGGCCAGAGGGACGAACGCTGCAAGCCCACTACCGTAAATGTACATGTGTACGCCCTGAGGAATGAGGTTTTGTGAAAAAAGTGCATAAGCTCCGTCATTACTCCAAACTGGGGTAATGTAGAAAGGTATCATGTGAACGAGTGACATGAAAAGACACAAATATCCAAGCCATCGATGAATGACGTTAAGTCGTTCGTGACTGATACCAGTCACTATAGCCAAAGCATTGGGTTTAGTGCCGAGAGCGGTGATCCAGGGTATCATTGCAACCGCAATCATGCCAGCGCGGATAGCCAACGGCGGTGAACCCAATGCGATACTCGTATAATACAGTGGCTGCGGAAGGAAACAATATAGTGTGATGAATATCGAACCTGCTGTAACGAGAGCTATCGTCGAGAGAGCCGGGAAAACAATGCGCATTTTGCCGATAACCAGCGTCGGAATTGGCCTGTAGAAAATCCATCGGAAAAATGCAATAACAACGCTCATCGGGCGAAGCAATGAAGATTCATGCTGTCGAGATGACGAGGGAAGTGGTCCGGTTCTTGGAAAGAACTTTCTTGTAGAGCTGTCGGTGGCAGCACTCGTGAGCTCCTGTTCTGAGGTGCCCGCTGAATTTCCATTAGGTGATAGGAGATTGATCTCCCTGTGAGCGGCCACGCGGACTCGATCACTTAAAAGATGGTACACGCGAATTAGAGAAGTCAAGACGACGATAACGACGCTGAAGTAAACCCAGCCTAATGCGTATTTTCCTGATTGAGACCATGGATCTCTCTGCATCTCGGCTTGATCCGCAGCAGTGGTTGATGCGGTGATTGGCACATTGATGCGTTTCGCTAACGAAACCAGAGGTTCGAAAATGTTTCCAGCCATATTCACCTTTAACCGTCCGCCGACACCGCCCTGTGCATCCAGTAAGGCGAAAGGGTAAAACGGACTGCAGAGTCGCGTGCTGTACCGGAGCACGAGGAAACAGGTGATGCACTAATAGAATTCTGACGTGGTTAATATCTGTTTAGATCCTCTCCGTAACAAAGTCCGAGTGCAATACATACAGTCGAGTCTCTGAAGGCTCACAGAGCTTTCTGACGCAGAGCCAAGCCCTTTCTGCGTAACAATGAATTGAATCAGATATTGTCAACCATTGCAAGACTTGCTCTTCAGCAGCACAATAGGTCCATGCGCGAAAATGTCGAAGAGCCAAAGGTGCAGAAGAGAAGGCAAAGATTCTTGATCGGATGAGCGGGGAAAGATGGACAGCTGGCGCAATAGCAGTAAGTTATAAATTCTTTTTCTTTTTCTAATTCTAGATCTGACCGACGAAGAGCGACGAACCTAGTGCTTCCTGCCCGGCATTCTAACCGAACTTGTGAGTGGATTATGCAACCTTTTCAATCTCATGAACCAAAAATAAACCGTCTGTATGCACGCGGCGGGTGATGTGATCGACTTATCAGGGCGTTTGGCAATGTGCATCGATGGCTCGACAAATGGGAACAGAGGTCGAGGTTAACCCCGACATTTAGGGCCACGATGGCTGCGCGTAGAGGAAACAACCGTTGCATATTGGCCGAGTGTCTCTCGACGTCCTGCAAGACGCTCCGCCGCCATTTACTGACGTGAATGGCCGCTTCAGCGGATGAGAAAGGATGCTGACGAATGGGATGCGGAGAGTAGACGCTGTCATTTGATACAGTGTGGTCCAATGAGATGTCTGAACTCTGTGTTCAGCGTGATATAAGCCCAAGCTCGGCAGTAGCGTGAGGATCGATTCTGCAGTCTTGCATGCTGTTGGTTCCAATTGGACACGAGTGCAATGGCGGCGGGCGCTAGGTAACTCACAATATTAGAGGCTTTAGAGCAGCGATGCGATGTGCACAAGCCATTTTCGTCGTAGCGTCGTTGAATCTATGTGTAGTTGTGTATGAGTTGACAGGCAAGACTGGAAGAAGAGGAGAGATAGCTACGAGAGGTTGATTAATCGAGGCAGGTGCGATCCGTCCCCCCACGAAAGGAAACGGCAGGCGCTCTCGGCGATATAAATAGATCTATTGAACGATTTAGGCGAAGTGCTAGTCGATTGTACGGCAATTACATGTCCACATCAAGGATCATTCATCTTTCAATGCCATGAAATGGTTTCTTCTCATGGACACGCGTAAAGCTCGCGCTGACTTGCAAACAAAGGGATGTGACCAAACGAGGTGCGTGGCTCCCGACATACAAACAAAACAACAATGGCCTTGAGGTGCCGTGTAAGGACTAGCATGTTGGTGCCGCTCCCATGAATTCTTCCTGGGCTCACTCACCCTCAAAGATTCTCTTCTCTTTCACGAGTTGCAGGCATTTGACATACCCCTAATGCTTGCATAATATAATGGAAATATCGATAGCTGGGATAGGGAGGCCAGAAACGGAATTGAATGCTGAGAAACTCTGCTAGAACGAAGGAGCACTTTGAGCGCATCGAGACAGTGATGTGTCAAATATTGCAAACTCTTCCATCCAACACCTTGAAAACGCTTTTACGGAACATACACACCCCGCAGGGCACTACTCGACACATGATTTGAGTGTAGTTCTACTGACGCTCCAATCTGTTCCCTAAGCTCATCAAAGGCTAGGGTGTCCATGAATCGGGGGAATTGCCTCCGAATTTCTCGTGATGAATGTTTGCTTCGAGAGGCCTGGGAAAACCAAGGAAATCCAGAAGATGACGAGGAGGTTGAGGGTCTGGACAATGGAAAATTCAAAAAATGACGGAGGGAATGAGGGCGATTCCTACACACTCGACCCATAAGGACCCCAGCATCGTTACAGTTTGGGAGACGAGAATATCGTCTGATTACCAGCATAGATTATCCCTCCAGTCGCTTTGAAATGTTTTGCCACGGACCTTTTCCTCGAATCTTGCGCTCGCGGGACAAAACGTCACTTCAGATAGATTGACCCTTCGGCCCCATGCGAACGCATTGGGCCACTAATAAGAATGGTCAAAAAGCTGACTGTAGCGAAGAGAAAACAGACGGCACCCATGCTACGAACCAGCTCTACCTGGATGGATTATTCATCTCAGCACAGTGAGGACTGGCCGAAATGTTTTCGGCTGTTTCGCTGAGCCATAGTTAGCAGAACGCAAACGAAATGAAGCACTGGGGAAAGTGGTGCGCCATACTCAGCATCAGTGGCTGGATGAGAAAACGGCCGCTCTTAACTCATGCTTGTGTCTCACAAATATGATGGCCTGCGTCTTCGAGCATGGAATCGGACTGTGTTGTCTCCGATCCGACGGTCAAAGACCAGAAACAGACTTTCCAGCTTCTGTTGATCGCGCTTATGGACCCAATGTGATTCCAATTACTAGACCAAAGAAAATTGAAAGTAGAAATCCGACGCGTATCGATTGTAGTGTAGACGGATATCTGGTGGACCGAGAATCGCAAGTGGCAAGCTTATGCCTGATGCACGAGGTCGAAATCTTTCGCCTCTATGCAAGCAATAGCAAGTCTAAGGCTCTGTGTTTGGTGTGGCGGGTCTTTCCTTGGTTCACGATGGTATTTTCCAATTTTGTCCAAATGTTCGTCATCACATAGCTAGTTCTCATTGATTCATCGTTTATGTTCCTCTTCCTTAAAAAAAAACATGCTAGTCAATGCAAGGCTCCTTCCCAACCCTAAAGAAGGGTCAGGTCAATCAAAAAATGTGGGGGGCTTTCTTCACCGCTCAACGATTGGATTTATTCTGCCGCAAGCTATTATCGAATAAATCGGCTGAAAATATCTTTGTCCAATCTAGTTATAGGTTAAGGTAGTTTGAGAGAACTTTCAAATCGAGTAACAATGACTTCGAGTACCAAATCGACGAACCCGGCCCTTGTCGGTTCTTCGTCACACTCACTCGCCCTCCCACCATCGCAATTCGCTCGCCTTCAACCGCATGCCTATCTTCTCGCGCACTTGTCACCACCTCCTTCTAGCCAACAACAGTCGCCTATAAGAGCCAATGGGCGTGCACCTTTACAATTTAGACCTACATCAGCCAATCTAGGCTCTCTGTCGCATACGAATGGGAGTGCCGTTGTCAGGATTGGAGATACAGCTGCCGTTTGCGGTGTGCGCGCGGAAATATTGCACACAGAGGATATAGCTTCATGGGGCGTCTCCACGTCTTCAGGAAGTCGCAAGAGAAGGAAAATCATCTCTGATGATGATGATGATGATATCGGCCGAGAGCAAAATCTCGACAACGAAGACGAAGATGATTATATCAAAAATCTCAACTTGATCGTCCCTAACCTGTCCTTGAGTACGGGTTGTGCGCCAGGCTTCATACCTAGTGCCCCTCCATCAGCGCTCGCACAGTCACTCTCACATCAAATGCTCAATATGCTGCATTCGACACGCCTAATTCGCTCCGAAGACTTACAAATACGGCACAATCCGCCAGACCTGAATGCTCTCTTCAAAACAGGGCAGGTGGAAGATGTGGAAGATACTATGGATACTAAATCAGCAGATCAATCTTCCGCTCCTGAGCCTGAGATCAAGGGTTTCTGGACTCTCTACATCGATGTAATGATGATCTCTCTTGCGGGCAACCCATTCGACGCCGCGTGGGCATCTGTCGTTGCTGCACTGCAAGACACAAAGTTACCGAAAGCTTGGTGGGATATTGATAATGACATGGTGCTATGCTCTGACCAGGTCTCGGAATCACGAAGACTGAACCTTCGCGGATTTCCGGTTTCTTGTTCGTACTCTGTTTTTGAGGCAGATGCTGCGGCTGATTGGCGCGCTGTTGCCGTCCCAGACGCAGATGAGAACGGAGGTCTGAAAGAGACGTCTCGACAGCCGGAGAGGTGGCTTTTGGCTGACCCTGATGGTTTCGAGGAGAGTCTGTGTCAGGAGCGGGTATGCTTGATGGTTGACAGGGATGAGATCAGTAGCACAACGAAGATCTTGGGCATGGAGAAGAATGGTGGTTTATCTGTAGGTCGTCAGGAGCTTCGGAAGCTTGTTGATGTTTCGATGCAGAGATGGAGATCTCTCAAGAGTATCTATGATGGTTTATCTTAAGCGGTTATCACCGCAGTAGCATATTCAAAGAATCTTGGTATCATCGAGATGATTGGTAGATGGTCTGTCTTGATGTAATTTATTCATATTGTATCGAGGCTCCGGCCTTCCCTCCACCAACTTCATCAATGACACAACGCCTAGAATGCAAGAGGAATTATACCATGTCCTATGCATACGAAAACCCGATTTATGCTTTTTTCCGTGGTACTGATATAGACATGTAGAATAGACACTTCTCATCGCCCTCGTATGTCTTTGACGGAATAGAACCATCTGGAGACGCTTTGGACGTTGCCTCGTCACCAGGCGGCTTCTCAATTAGTGACTTCTCCGCTGACTGCCTTTCGTCTTCCTTGTCATCGACATTGTCAAGCTGAGATTTGACGTCCCCTGACCAGATGCGGGCGAAGAGGCCGGCTTTTTTGACAATCTTCTTTGCCTCCTTGTCCTTTTCTTTTTCGACGTCCTTCTTGCGCTCTTCGTCCTCCATCATATCTGAGAACGACCACATAGAGTCAAGCTCGTTCCTAAAACAAGCGGTGCCCCACAAGGAGATGAGAACACCAGGGACAAGATAGAGAAGTGCGGGCTGTGCATGTTGAGAGAATTGCATCGCAATCAAGGTGACTACCATGCCGCCAATATACCCGACAAGGCTGGCATAAAAGTAAGGTTTGGGGAATGACTGCGCAAATGGCAAGACTTTGGAAGTGTTTGAGCATGTCCAAAATCGCTCACCCCATCGTCCAGTCGCTCGCTGGTAGACCGCCTTTTCGGTGCCTTCTGCTGAAGACTCCTTCTTTGACAGCATGAAGCTTTGGTACTTGTAGAACAAGAAGAGATCAAACCTCAAGGCAAGACCGATCATCATTCCAGGAACCACGATATCACCCAGCCCTAGCATAGCAAGAGAGATTTCGTTGGGATCTTCGTTAGGCCCAGCTGGACGAGGAAACACCATCTTGATAGGAACATCGAGCTTCGTAGCCACAGTCACCATGAGGGGAGTGAAGAAAACGAAGTATATGTCGTAGAAGAAAAGTGATGCTAAGATCAAAGAGCCCGTAGTGAACGTTGATGGTGATATAACCTGTAGCGAACCATAGCAGAAGCTGAATCCCAAAAGATTCGTCAACCACCATGGCTTTGCGAAAAAGGCGAAGTATGTGACGGCAACCAAAGCAGCGACGGCGGCAATTACATCAAGTATGTCGAATCCCACCTTGGCTTTATTGGATTTGTGTACCTTGATTCGCAGATGTACTTTCTGATATGTTACAGCACGTAGAACCCAAAAAAACTTTCGAATCGTGACAGACAACGGAATAGCGCCGAGAACGCCAGGCAGGGGAGATGTGCGTACGATGTCGTTGGTTTCGGAATCTCGTTCAGTAATTGCGACGATACGTTTTGACTGATTGACCTTCCATTGACGACCTCCAGATGAATATGTCGAGGGAAAGATGTATGAACGCAGAACTTTGAATCCATCCCTTAACATCGCCCCAGCAAAGAACAGGCCCATTTGCGAAAAGTAAAAGCTCAGGATCTTGTTCAAAATGCTAGGATCCTTCAGCCACTTGATGATCAGGTAAAGACTGCCTAAGGTCAAGCCGGCCATCAATGGAAACATCAGAGCATCCGAGGGTTCCAAACCTTCCATCTTGCTGCCTGTGTCCTTTCCCTCATCTTCCTCCTCGTCCTCGGACTCCGACTCGAGTTTGGCTCTCTTCTTCGCTTTAGCTGCTGACGAGGGACGCGTGAGTGAAGCATGAGCTCCTGTATATATCGGTACGAGAGCGGATACGATGAGATGTGCATATGTTGGTAAAAAGGGTTGCATGTCCTTTAATTGTTCCAATATCGGCTGTAGATATTCGAGTAAGGAGTTCATGTCGCCCATTGCAGCTCTAGAGGTCGCGCCCGATGCGCGCAAAGCTTTCTCTATATTTTCAGCAGCTCGTGAGAATTTCCGACAGGAAAGGAGGTAGAAGTGCTATGTACATATAGTACTTGGTGCAAAAGATCATTGCCGAGCGGAGGATGATAGTGCCAAGTTGCGGAAACCTAAGAATTTATCGGCATCCCGCGCAGACGGAAAGTACATCCCACCACCAACAAATAACACTCAGCTCAATTTGAAACGACGCAGATATGGCGACCGAAGTTGTATTTGATACGACTATGGTATGTATCCTTGCTTTGCTTCGTGAAGCAGTCACTAAAACGTCGCAGGGTTCTTTCGTCGTGGAACTCTACCATGATCATGCGCCGAAGGTATGCTCCATGACTAAATGCCAGCATCCTACACATCTGCTTACTTCCATCTTCGTGAAACAGACTTGCAAAAACTTTGCGACTCTCGCCCAAAGAGGTTACTATAACGGCGTCATCTTCCACCGCATTATCCCAAACTTCATGATCCAAGGAGGCGATCCTACAGGCACCGGCCGCGGAGGCAGCTCGATATACGGCGAGAAATTCGAAGACGAGATACATGCTGCATTGAAACACACTGGAGCAGGGATATTGAGCATGGCCAACAGCGGACCTAACACGAACGGAAGTCAATTCTTTATTACTCTAGCCCCGACGCCTTGGCTCGATGGAAAGCACACGATATTCGGACGCATAAAAAGTGGAATGAGGGTTATTCAGCGTATGGGCTTGGTCAAGACAGATGCTGAAGATCGACCACAAGATACAGTCAAGATTATCAAGGCGCGATTGGTTGAGGAGGGTGCCGAGGATTGAAGTCCTGACGAAGAAGGGACATAAAAGACCAGTCAAGGCAGAAATGGGTTTGAGCATGTCTGCTATTGCGCAGTAATAGTAGCTCTCCCCACGGGAATAAACATCCTCTTAAGTATACGGCTTGCGCAGCAGGGACATATACTTTGGATACGTCGTGCAGGGAGAATGTCCATCCGCTCCAAGAAAGTTTGGCATCATATTGAACTGGATTAAAGGTGGTATGGCTTTGATGGACAGATGGTTTGAGCATTCAACGAGATCTAAGCCGAAAGGCTGCATCAGACTGCGCAGAACGCACTACGCCATATACGGAGGATAGATAGTTATGTAGAATGAATGTATCACAGCCTACGAACCGCTCCCATCACTTTAAATCCAGGGCAGCAGATACAGGGTGACAGATCTCATCTACCACTCTTATAAGATGAACCAGTGAAGGTATATCTGTAAATCGACAAGCTGCTACAGAAGAAATCATTGCAGTGTGTCCACGCGGAGCGCAAGAGTGGTGTGACATGAGGAAGATGGAGCGGCCGATTTTTCTGCGCTTAAATGTGTGACCAAGATACTAGCTTTTTTTGTACTAGTGGTAATGTCGTACATAACCTCGAAGAGTGATACACACCATTATCGAGCCAATACTCTGCCTTAATATTCAAATACTGAACCAAAAGCAGAAGTAGTATTTCAAGACTGTACTGTACCCAAATAATTTGTTCGAAATTTGGTTGCCAGGTTCGCTCAGATATCTTTTCTCATAGAAGTGTCACCTAGAAGAGAGCTACATGGCGTAATGTTGGCATGATAATACCATACATATCACGTGATCCACTAGACTTGCGGATGATCAAAGCTTTGCAATCCCTTCAACTTTCTTTTCTTTCGCGAAATTATTCTGCCTCGGATCAGCCTTTCGATGCACTTCGTCTCTGAGGAGATGACCACTTCCTTGAGCTTCAGGATAAATTGATGACATGATGATGTACTGTCTGTGCTTACTGTTCATACAAAGATCTTTTCTCTGTATTGTAGAATAGTGTAGTCCACTGTCGGCACGGTCAGCATGGAATCTCTAGCAGAAACCCCATGGGATGTGACGATATCCGGGACGGGGCTTGCGCAGTCGCTTCTGGCATTGTGAGCTTGGCTCTCCTGAGTTCAATTCGAACGTCACTAAAGTCGATCTTAGAGCTCTGTCCCGGTCAGGTAAGAAGGTTCTTCACGTTGATAAGAACACATACTACGGAGGACCCGAGGCTGCTTTTAGCATTCAAGAGGCGCAGGAATGGGTAGAAACGTTACAGAAAGGTGCGCCATGTGGTCGAGATTGTGATTCCTGACTCTTGCTTACTATGATCACAGAGCCTAGCCGAGAGCCATTCGAGGAAGTCTCCATCTATTCGCCCTCGGATGCGTCAGGAGAAGGGAAGAAGCTGTCTTTTTCTAGAGCCTACACTCTTTCGTTATCCCCGCAGCTTGTTTACACTCGATCGAAGCTGTTGCCTACGCTTGTGTCTTCGAGAGTTTACAGGCAGCTCGAGTTTCAAGCCGTTGGAAGTTGGTGGATATATGGAAAGTCGCTTCATTCCGTTGGCGATATAGCCGGACAGCTTCGACGAGTACCGAGTAGTCGCGAAGATATCTTTGCCGATGATACGATCAGTTTGAAGGCAAAGAGAATGCTGATCAGATTTCTTCGAAATGTCAGTCAACCACCACAGACTGAGATGAACACCGAACAATCCATCACAGAGGACGATGAGGTCCTTCCTCTGTCGGAATATTTGAATATAAAATTCAATGCTTCATCAGAACTGCACAACCCTATACACTCGCTGTCGCTCTGTCCGCAGGCCCCTAACAAAACCCCTGCGAACTTCGCATTGTCGCGTATCAAACGCCATCTGGGCTCACTAGGTGTATTTGGGCCTGGCTTTGGAAGCTTAATTGCAAAGTGGGGTGGAGGCTCAGAGATCGCTCAAGTCGGTTGCCGTGCACTGGCTGTCGGTGGTGGTGTCTATGTTTTGGGTCGAGGGATTGAGTCTGTGTCCACTTCGAAAGACGACGAAGGCTTTCACCACCTAACGCTATCGGATGGAGAAATAATACGCAGCAGATCGGTTGCAGGGTCTCTGTGGGACCTGCCAGACAATGCAGGTACTCCTTCGATATCGACTCAGAAGGTCGCTCGCTCAATATCCATTATTTCCTCGGCCCTAAAGCGGCTCTTTCCGATCACGTCTGAAGGAGGCCCAACCCCTGCAGGAGCGGTAGTACTCATTCCTGGCGAGGCGCTATCCGAAGATGCTTTGGAAGCTGCACCGGTGTACTTGCTGGTTCACTCTAGTGAGACTGGAAGTTGCCCAGATGGACAGTGTAAGTTGGAAACATTCCTGCCCATCGCCTTTTATGCATTGAAGCTCCTCTATGATGACCGTTTAAACTTATCTACATTGCCTGATGGACATTGATGAAAAGTATATCAACGAACAACGACTGATGAGAGCATTCTTGCTATTCTTCTCGACTGCACATGATTTGTTCTCCGCTAATCTTGGCTGTCTGATAGGTGTTGTTTATGGGAGTGTCTCTATACCCAGTCAAAAAGGCCAACGACTTTTGAATATAGCGATTGATCGTTTACTCGATTCCTTCTCTGATGCGACGGACAAACCCGCCATTCTGTGGTCCTTGCGCTTTACTCAAGTCGGGACTCCCGTTGACACCAGCGCTTCGCCAGTCTTGTACAAGAGCACAAAGTCTGATCGAGTCTTGTACTTTGCGCCACCTAGCTTGGACCTCTCCTTTGACGATAGTATCGTGGAGAGCGTAAGACAGTGCTGGAAAGCCGTTCTAGGCGAAGAAGCGCAGGACGACACATTCATGGCATTCGAGGATAGAGAAGCGTATGATGACGACTAAGCATGTCAGGTGCTGCCATCGTCCCTGGTTGCCGATCTTCAATATATCACAGCATGTAACGGTGTGTGATACATAAATCAACGCGTAAGCATGCAATCAAGTAGTACGTACATCGTTGTCTCAGCCATGTGTGGCCGGCCAAGACTCGGTTACATTCTAGATGGAACTGTTTCAGATTTTACAATACATGTCTCACACAGATTGAGCATTAGCGACGTATATTCGCACAGACGTAACCCGACGACCGTGGCTGTAGTGCATTCAAGTAAACTGAACCGCGATATGCGATCAGTGCATCTGTCCTGAAGATGGTTTTGTACAAGAGCTTTGGGTAAAAGTGACGGAACACACGGAGTATTCGATACAGGGTGGTCAGATCAGAGCGTGGTATATAGATGGCCGGATGCATTCTTGACACTGTGTTTTTGGCAAAAGGACACGGAACGAGAAAGGCAATCACAGCCTTATCAATTGATCCATGTTCATATTGATAGTGGTTGAGCTGTCGTCATTCGTCTAGATCGATTGAGATTGCATGACTGACCGATCGTTGAGTATCACCGCTTTCCGTCTTTTCGTGATCGTCTCGCGCGGCGGACCCAGGCCAGGAACGGAAAAGGGTCCTTCAAATATTATTCTTCTTATCTATGCTGGGCTGCATCCGGCGTGCCTGTCATACTGCAGATTGGCAAGGATCCACGGATGTACCATCTAGGCGTTGACAATGATGAGCCGGAGCAGTGCTGATCCTGCTTCTTGCTGTTCTTGTTGTTGTGGTGGTGGTGGTGGTCAACTCGTCATACAGATTTCTGATTGACAGCACGTGCTGGGCATCTGGCACGGAGTTCAATACGCGGCGGAATACAAGTGCCGTAATGTGTCCGGTAATCGTATTCGACTTATGTCCATCATTATCAAAAGACCCCCACTCACCGCACCGTTTCTATGATATCATTGGACAGAGCGTGACCACATTGGCCACGATTCTGTCGCCTTGGTGGACTCTATTCGCAATACGAGAGTTGACGCTAGCATTCAACTAGCTTAGAACCGTATGCGCAGAGAGCATCAGCTCGTATTACACATACACAGCAACCAGCGTATGTACGTACGTAGGCAGTATGTACATAGTATATACTATAGTAGTGGTAGTCACTAGCGGACCAGAGACCCGTCGCCATAATCTCCTTGGATGGCAAACGAAGCCACTGCCAGCCAGCTCCTGGAAGCCACCAAAGCCACTGGAAAATACGGCAGTTTGGACTCGGTAAGTAGACCCAAGAATTGCCACAGAAGATCACTCGTCCTGAAACAAGTGATATTCATAAGACCTCTGGCTGTCAGTGGGCTTCCTATGTGGCTAGGTATCCAGAGGAGGGAGGTACGTACTTACGCGGTCTGTGAAGTCAGTAGGAATGCTTGTATTGGGGAACCTCCAGGGCACGGTGCCGATCGCTGCGTGCGCGGTTGACAGACTGGGGCCGACCCGTTTTACGGTAATGTGACCGCGAGAGGGCGTGATTACGCTCCCTAATCAGCCCCTTTACGGTACCTGACACTACTGTGTAATTTAGATCTCCTTATGCCATACTACTACGTACTACAGTGTATGTATGTATGTATGTATGTATTACTTTCCTCTGCCTGCTTGAAAGACACACCTGTCTTATCTCCAAGCAAAGACGGATACGAAGAAGACAAAGCTCAAATTATCTTTCTTTCGTCTTACGTCCTTCTTTCTTCCACCAAATTCGCACGCTGCGCGGCTGTCATCTTGTCGCTTTGTCGACTCTGTCCCCGGTCTTCCATTGTTCTCGATTTCCCCCATTGCATCGCCGTACCTTTCGTCTGGCTCTTACCTAACTGCAGCGTACCTCTCACTACGCGAAGAGCAGGAAGTGAGAAGCAACAAACATCGACGACGACGCCTTACATTCGCTTATACATTCAAAGTCATTCTCATTTGTCCTGCCAGTCTTTCCAACTGACTTAATTTGATCGTGTCTTAGCTGTTCCCAGGCTTAGCGTCTCGTCGTTTGAGTTTTGGTGATTGGGCCGGTCCACTTTCTTCTGCCTCCCTAACCAACGACGTTGCGTGCTAACGGGAAAGGACACCCAGACAACCCTTTCCTCCCTTCTCCTTCCTTTCCTCCTCTCCCTACCGCCCGCCCTGAGAAGGAAAAGGGAAAGGATCATAATAATACGAAGATTAAAAAAAAAAAAAAGAAAAACACCACCAGCCAAGCATCACGTCGCCCTTTCTTCTTTGTTCTTTTCCGGCACGCCGTTGTCTTGTCAACGGAGAACAATAATCATAACAACAAGAAAGAGCTGGTCCGTCACGCTTCTTGATGACTTCCCCGAAGTCATCATTTTCTGCTGGTCCGGTCCTCAGAATGCCTTTCTTCAGGCTCAAGACACTTTTCCCCCTAGTCGCTATCTTGTCTATCGGGTTTTTCTTTTGGTGTGTGGATAGATATGATCGTGCTGCCCTCTCGTCAAAAATCAAACATCCCATCGAGCAGATTTCGAATTCCGCAAACTCGATAACGTCGAACAAGAGCCCGCCCACTCAGGTCCAGCTACCTCCCAGTCATGGCTCCTTTGGAAACTGTGAATTCGACACCGCATCTGCGCCGCCCCTACCATTCGGTGAATGGCTCACTCGCAAGAACTTCACACGCGCTTTCATCCGCCCGAACCAGGTCAGCGCCCAGACACAATTCCGGTCGTTAGAAGACATCGACACCCCTGTATTGCCTCCTTTCCGTGCGCTGGAACGCGGCCTGATCCTTTCCGACGAGAACGATGACCGAACCGTTCCCTGCCCGACCGTCGCCAATGTCAACGTGGCGACGGATCATGACGTTGAAGAGACCTCGAAACTGTTATTTGGTCTCGCCACCACCGTTGACCGACTCGAACGTCTATTGCCGTCTTTGCTATACTCTTTTGCTGCCACCAAGGCCAGTCTTTTGGTCCTAGTACCTGAATCGGACGACAATCTTTCCGCTCAGGAGGCATATTTCCGCTCTCGTGGGCTCGACATTACCCTTGAGAGCTCGCCCTTGGAATTCACCGCTCGTTATTTTGGACTTGTCGAGGCATTCAGTCTTCACATTAAAACAAAGCGCCCTCAAACCGAATGGGTCGGTTTCATCGACGACGATACCTTCTTTCCGTCGCTGCCCTCGGTTGCCCTTCAGCTCAAGCAAGCTGATTCCTCGAAGAAACACTACATTGGCTCGCTCTCGGAAGCAAGCTGGCAGGTAGATACATGGGGCCACATGGCTTTTGGCGGCGGTGGTATCTTTGTCTCAAAACCACTGTTGGACGTTTTGATGGATAGTTACGACGAGTGCCAATCTTGGGGCGAGCAACCAGGTGATCAAAAATTGGGTCAATGTATTGAGCGTTCCAGCAATACTCCACTGACCTTGTGGCCATCACTACACCAAATGGATCTGACCGGAGCCCCTGATGGTATTTTCGAGTCTGGTCTACAAATCGACAGTCTTCACCATTGGAGTACTTGGTACACCAAGGATGTTGTGAAGATGGGCGCCGTGGCCGCTGCGGCGGGGAAGAGATCAGTCCTCCGCCGCTGGGTTTTCGATCAGCAGGAGTTCGTCGACCAGTCTACCGGGGAATCGTACCGTACATTCTGGGTCCTCACGAATGGACACTCCATTGTCCGCTACACCCTGATGCCTGGTACCCCGAATGATGCCATCAACTTTGACCATGTTGAGAAGACTTGGGAAGAGGATATGGTTGGTTACACACAGCGCTTCGGTGCCATGCGAGAAAGTGATCAAGACGGAGTGATCAAGGAGCGCTACTTGTTGACAGATGCAATCGTCATTGGAGAAAATGTTCATCAATTCTATACCAGAGAAGAAGAGACCAGTCATAGTCTCATTGAAATAGTCTGGCTCGGCTCTAAGAGCGGCGGCAGCAGTACCACAACCGGCAGCGGTGCCAGTACTGGAGGCTCACGAAACCCTAATTAAATATACGACGCTGAACATTCTGCAAATATACTATTCTTGCACATTATTTCGTTGAGCGAAGCATACCCGCCTCGTTGCTGGCCCACCCGTGAGGCTTTCCGACTCGCCTACCTCCTTACATACTTTCAGTCCCGATAAATCGAGGGTTCGGCGGTGTATGAATAGAGATCCTCAACACGTGAAACTTTTACACACTTTTACACACTTTTCCACAGTCTCATTGCTGTTTGTCCTCATTCCATGGCGTTCACACACTGGCTGGCTTGCACTTCGTATCGTCGGCTCGATTTGACGGGATAATTGTGATGACCACTTTCTTCTTCTCCCTTTCAAATTCTTCCCGAAAGGAGTTTAAGAGGTATGTTTTTTCAACTTAAAGTTTTCAAACCACACCCTTTTTTCTGTTTCGACTTCATCTTTCGCATGTATTCGAGGTACAAAGCCTAACACGGCGGTTGCGGACGTGTTTGATCATGAGCAGAGGTATCTGGCCCGCGAGTCTTGCTGTATACTTCTGGGAAGCGGTGTATCCTTGACTCTTTTACTTTCTTACTCCTTCCTTTCTTTCCCTTCAACCTTTTTGTTTTCTTTTCTGCCTTCTATGATGACCAGATCCTGAGATCACATGTATAAATAGTATCGTTGAGACCAGTTATGAGCAGTCTGGATTTAGACTGGATCATTGGCATCCTTCTCTCGCTCGCAGGCAGAGACATGTACTAGTGCACAGGTGCAAATGTATCGCTGAATGATGATTGCAGGTGCATTTGCTTTGCATCCATATATTCTTTCGACTCTGTTCGAGGGCCTTTGTCCCTTTTCTTGCTTTGTTTTAGATGACATGTTTGATTCCCAATATAGATTAGAGAGTTAGTATCAACCTTGATATAATGCATATACTCGTCAAGATTATCTCCTGACTGCAGTACCACCTCCTACTATCAATTGTTCAGTCAAGACACGCAGGGTTTCGTCACAGTCTTCGAGATTGAGGTTCCAACATCTTGGTGCTAATGAGCCAATGAGGTCTCCAAAGCCACGTGATCAAAACTCTAGAATATCAACAACTCAACGTGTGTAGTCAGGACTGACTAGAAGTTTGCCTATCAATATTCGAGTCATCATGGAGACAGAAGTAGACAGGCTAAAGAAAAGCAAATTATCATATGCACCTTGAGGTGGTTATGCGTGTCTACTTAATGGCAAAGACACTAGCCTATGCAGCATTAATTAGATACTCCACTCAAGCTTATCGACATCGCGTCCTTGAGCTGAGGAATTGATACTTGAGGTTCACGTTGATAGGTGCGGATATCCTCTCTCGCATGAGGCTACAAGATCCATCTGGCAAGATAAGCTCAAGAGATGAACAAAAATTCGGTGTGAATAAGCAATCCCGAGAAACCGACACCATGACCAACCACGCGGAAATAGCTTCATCCGGTGGAGCACCCAGATGGAGAATCTCCAAAGCATGTCAACAATGTCGGCGCAGAAAGATTCGCTGTGACGGAGGCGAACCTTGTCAGCACTGCAAGCAGAAGAAGTTGGAGTGCGAGTATCGCGGATTTGTGCGACAGCGGAAGCGGAAGCATGATCTTTTGAGTAAGATTGGAGATGCTGCTGCGGGTGAGGCTGATGATGGCGATGATGGCGATGATGTCGCAACAAGGGATATCTCAGCATCTGCGGCAGCGCATGGGAAAGGGACTGCAATGAATCGCGAAACTTCGAGGTCGATATCAAGGCCGAGCCACGATGCTGCTGCTGAGGGTAATAGCAGGAGAAACGACCTCGTTGATTACAGCGTTGCTGCGACACATGTTGCTTCGCCTTCATGTGTCATTCAGCTATATTACGGGCCACATTCGAATTTTTCGCTCATGCAGCTAATGTATCGCCAACTAGTCGATGGGCTCGGTGGTAGTGAAACCAACAACAACGCGTCCTCATCACGACGAGATGAAGTTGAGGAGGTCGGTCCTGGATTGGACCTATTCAGTTTTCGTCGGCTGTTTTTCGGGGACCTGGCGGGTAACCAGGACGTATCGCTATCTGGTGGGCTGGGACCGGGCTCCAATTCACTATTCTTCATGCACCCATCGACAGCCTCAAAGTATCTGGAACGATTTCTGTCTACAATATACTACTTTACGCCTTGGAAGATCAAGGAACGCTATCGGCAGATGCTCAACGGCCTCTATCAGACGAATCATGACATGTCTGCGGACAGCCCGCAGACGACACTATTGATTTTGATGCTAGCAATCGGTGCAGCTGAGATGCAGGATCATGAGATGGGAGACTTTCTTTATAAAAAAGCCAAAGCAAACTCGGTAGCTTTTGATGAAATAGTAAATGTCCAAACCATACAAGTGCCAATATTGATGATAAGTCTTTCACTCTTTTTTGTCTTGGGTTCTCATGATGCTGACCTTTGACTACGCCCATTATCAATCCGAGAAAGCCAGGCCCAACTCTGCTTTTCTCTGCCTCGGGACGGCGACGAGAAAGGCTCTTGCAGCTGGGCTACACAAGAACACGCGTTTTAAGGTCGAGCAAACGACAGAGGATGCCGAAGAGAAGAGGCTAACATTGTGGAGCTTATTTTTCTATGATACGTGAGTCCCCCACCACGGCAGGCAATCCTTGATGCAAGACTGATTGTCTCATAGCTGGATATGCTTTGGTCTCGGTCGTTCGATGACTATCCCAGCCCATGAGATCACCATACCAGACCCCAAGGAACAACCCATGTTACTCGCTCTCGTCGAAATAGCACGCATAATGGCACGAGCAGCCCATAACATGTATAGCCAACGACACGACTCTCTTCTACTGATGTGGAAAAGTGCCAAAGAGACTCGCAAGGAGGCTCATGCTTTTGCGCGACGGGTACAGGGCGTGTTGAATTTTGGGCTGGACGCTTCTCCAAAGACTGGGGAGGTTGGTGTCTTTCAAATCGTTCTTCAATTACGTAAGTGCATTGAGTTTGTTTTTTCTGCGTCAGCTTCAAAATCTGACTACGTCGACGATAGTGTACCATACTACGTTGCTTCTCACGTATCGACCTTTCCTCGTGTTTAGAGCGCGATGGCGACGAGATGGAATCTTGAAGCAAAATGAGAATCCATCGGCGGCTGGCGACAAGAGCGAACAAAGTACCACTCCTCCATGGCTCGACGAAGCGTGTGAGAGCTGCCTCGAAGCTGCGCGATGCATGATTCGTCATCTCTCTAGAGCCTGTGAAATCAATCAATACGTTCGGGTACGTTCGACTGTCGTCTTATGCCCAAACGGCTTTCACTCGCTAAATCTTGACAGGAAATCAATTACCACGGCTTTCACCTTGAAACTGCCTGCTTCACTCTCGCCTTCGACATGATGCACTCCAGTCCTCAAGCTGCTGAAAAACATCTCCCGTGGGTTCGATCTGGCCTTCGATGCATGTCTACTATGATACCCGAGGGCGAATACAAAGGACAAACCTACCTGACCATGAACGCAGTTCAGCAGATGCTCATAGCCGTATTCCCGGAATTAGCGGCTGCTACGGGACCGGATCTCTCGTCGCCTGATGACAGTAATCGATTCGATAGCGATGCTTATGACAGATTGTCACGCGGGGACAATGTGAGCAGCAGTATGAGTGAACATAACTACCATCTACCAAACAGAAACACGATAGCCAGTAATGCGCAGTTCGCGAGCGGACAGCAGCAGCCATACGGTCGACAGCAGATATACAATCCTTCCTCATCCGCACTTGCAGATTACAGCAACGTTTACACCAATGCATCCACCTTTTTTACTTCGCTTGGGCAAAATCTCATGGCCACGCCTGTCAGCTCCACGGAGAGCAATGCCAACAATGCCAACAACGTTCCGGCAGACGACATCGGCATGGTCGACTTTACGCAGGCGGATATACCGATTGACTGGAAGGACTTTGACCTCTCGACTATGGATTTAGAAACGTTCATGTCTATTGATCCGGTGAATTCGTCAGCGGCGAATATCAATAATCACGCCGTTGATTATATGAATGCTTTCGGGGTGGGGACTGATTTGGGCGGTGGATTCGGATCTGCCAGATAATTTGTATAGTAATGTTTGGTGGTAGATATTAGAACAGTATATATAATGAACGATTGGTTAAGATATCAGCAAGCATCACAAAATGAATGACTCTGGTAATTAAACATCCCGTAGAATGATCTACCATCATTTTCCACGTTCGATTGCTCAATACAACTCAAGTTCCAGCCTTGGATTGTAGACTCGCATCGAACGCCATTGACCACAAATGGCTAACTCAAATAGCGTTCAGCCCGACCTTGGCATCGATCAATCGGTATCGTTCTTTCTCCTTGCGATCCCTTGACAAAACTGCCACGCAAATCAGAAGGATCATATCAAGTGCTAGATAGCAATTTAGTCCCGTGCGAACCGCAGAATGGGTAGATACATACCAACGATACCAAAGATAGCAGTAAAGATAGCATCGAGTGTACTGTTCACAAAGCTAGAAAATGGACCGACACAACCCTCCTTTTCCGCTGCAACGAGCGGTGTGGTGCAGGTTGCGTCGGTAACGAATGTTGGAGAAGTACTGTTATAGTAACCACAGCAGTCGAACTGTACATGGATTAGCACCTTTGTTCATTCATGAGATAAAGATAGAGACATACTCTTCGTTGCAAGAGACTCTGAACATTCGATGTCTGTTGGCCCCACGAAGTGTTCAAGGTAGCGCGAGTTCTGAGTGTCTCGATCCAGATAATCAATCCAATGACGAGTGTGAACATCCCAGAGACAATAACCAGCCATCCCTGGAGCTGAAGCCATAGCCGACTGTCGCGCATGATCATACCGGGAAGAGCGAGGGTGAATGTAGCAAAAACGATGATAGCATTGACCAAGGCCACTATGCGGGAAGATCTGTCAGTCCATGGGTATAATTAAATTACCCCTACTACACACCTTTCTCGGGCACCATTCTTAGTAAAAGGATGCTAGGTGCACTGTCCAATGTTGGGGTAGAATTGACAGCCTGACTAAAGACCAAAGACCCAACCAAAAGTATGATACCGCCAGCCATAAAGAGGAAGTTCGCACCGGCATAGCTGAGAAGAATCTTGTCGACTTTCATGTTGACGGCGGTTGGTCAGTGGATCAATCAAATTTGACGATAATAAACGGATTGTGAATGGTCAAGGCTCACGAGCGAGCGAAAAACTTTGGTTCTCTGTGTGAGCTTGGTTAAAGAACGGTGACTTAGTCTTCCTGAGACTAGATGTCGTATCTTCTATATCCTATCCAGTAGAAGTATCAGAGTGAGCCGGCTCACAGAGAAAATCGAAAATCGCGGGCCTGATTATCCCTTTCGAGTCTTTCACTCGATTGAAAAGTTTCTGGGCCCATGCCTTGATTAATATTCGCAATTGTCTCCCGGGTTCTCCGTCCCGCTGACGGTAAGTGAAGCAGGAGCCGCAACGCGAGACGTCTCAGATCAGTATCCGTCTCGGCACCCATGAGCATCACATGATTGACCATACAGAACAGTACAGCGATCTATTCTGACTCGAAGAAAAGGGATCGAAAGACTGAAGTAATATATAAGTATCCTCCTTGGTAGCAACGCGACCTAGTAACTTGCCGATGTATCAATCCCTTTCAGGAGGTGGAACGTACCTTTGTTTCTTTTATCGCGTCTTCGCACTGCCTGAATCTTTGCATGAATTAATCTGAATCAAATTTCAGATGACAATTGTAGAGATCTGTCGTTCGCTTCTGCGTTAGGTTGGGTTGGGCATCAAACGCCGAAGCACATGAGATGACGCCTTCGCATGGTAACATGTTTTGATGCCGCAAGGTGTATCAGAGACAGTCATCGTCAGTACTTGATCCAAGAAGAGTGGTCATCAAAAGAATGAACAAGGCCACAATGAACCTCGATGTAATTTATGAAGAATGAATTGAGAGAGGTCAAAGGAGGTCGAAAGTCCGAGGTTGTCTACAAGATGACGGCGAGAGGCAACAACAACAATGACAAACAAGGAAGGAGCTATAGATACACGCACAGTGCAAGCAAGCTGGCACCTTCCATCAGATGCCAAATGCAGCTTGTCAGAAAAAGAAAATAGGCTCATCATTCAAAATTTGTCATTGAAGCTTGATTGCACAACATTCACAGGCCCATCCGGACCATGAACCAGCAATGCCAGATACATCCATCCCTCATCGACTTGCACAAAGCGATCTAGTAACGCCTACCTAGGTATGGTATTGAACACAAGGTTTGGTTCAAGGATACGAACAACCACAGAAACAAGAGTTATGCTTTTGCAAACCCTAGTGTTCGTCTACACTACATATATGTTGGTGAGATAAGGACACATCTTTCAGGCTGTAGCAAGAGTTTAGCGCAATCTGGAGCCGTCAACGTGTTGATCGACCACGGAATACTGGCTGTCTACCCGGCATCTGCGCAAATCATCTTTGACAGTGGGTTAAGATTCGAATTTTGACAGTACGAATGGCACCTTCCTTCTGACGGAGAAAATGGTCAGTGGTCACTACACAACCGATGTTTGAGCTAGTGCGATCTGCAGGAATCGATTCTGGAGACTGCTAAGACCATCTCGTACATGCTAACTTGCTAAGCACTAGCTTTGCGAGACCAAAATTAGGCTCGGCCTATCGAACGGAGGCTGTAACCTGTAACGCCGATGCATTTCCATTGTACAGTCATCAAATCAGCTCGAGCAGCACTGACATCTACTTCGCTAAATGATGGCATTTATGCAGTACACATGACAACCTATACAATGCACTCACTCATAGTCTGTATGCTCTAGACAAAAGCACTTCCCTTCTGGTCGGATTGATGGAATTGTATAACGACTACTACTACGTATGTTTGTGTGGTAGTTAATGGAAGCAGGGTAACACACTCACCGAGAGTCGGTACGCATGTAAAATTACGGTAAGAACCCAAACGTCACCTCGATGCCAAGGTCCGCCATTCCTGCTATGTCACTAGTGTGTTGGTACTAGCTGTTTCCGGTGTCTGGGTCAGTCGCATTAGTACAGCTTCAGCCTTCAGACTCAAGCCTTTCCAGCTTCACTTGGTCTGTGGGCCGCTCCACTCGTCCTTTCGTGCGACATTGATAAGTCATACGGAGTACGTACTAAGAGACTGGATGATGTTCAAATAGTTTAAAGACAGTCTATGTTATGGTCAGTGAGAGCACAAACACTGAGAAGACAGGTTCGGTCAATAGGGAGGTACAGTTGTTGTGAAGCTCAGTTCTGCACGGAGTAGGCAGAACACACAGGATAGTCCAGAGACAGCTTATTGATTGCTGCCAGAATCGACCAATGACATGTACTTGATACAAGCCTCCTCATGGGGCCGTAACTGTGGTAATTTTACGCAATGTAGTAGTCACCGCCTGCCGTGTGCAGTCCAAAAAAACAGCAGTTTCGCGGTCTCGACCCGCCGACAGAAGCGGGACTACTTCTCGCTGTACAGCCAATAACACGGAGAAATTGAAGCGCCACTGACTTGAATTAACAGCCTCTGGTTGGATGCTGGCTAGTCCTTATTGAGATCCGACTGATCATTGGCGGTTATGATACGCTGCGTCCCACCTTCCCCAGCCGCGCGCCGTCCCTCGTGAGTGTTTTTGCCTCGCCCGCCTGCTCTATGGTGGCTCGTTTTGTTACCGTTTACCAGTTGCCCGTTTTTTCCTCTTTTACCCACCCGCACCTTCCACCCCCCCCCCAAAAAGGTCCTTCCTGCTTTCCTTCGACACTTTACCCAAAAAACTCCCTCTCCCAAACGCGTTACTCGATTTGGCCGTCTATCCATCAACCCAAGCATCATTCCTCTTTGGGGAACTTCATCTTCAATTCTCCAACCGTCCTTCAACAAGGCTTCTTGCTTTTTGTTAACATCCCACTTATTCATCTCAAATCTATTGATTCTCCCCATCAGCCCTTATCTCATTTGCTTCCGTCACCATGGCTGATCTTTCCGCCAACATTGTCGATGAGCATGCCTCGCCCTCCCAGGACGAGCTGCAGCAGATGGGCAACGGTGCCAATGTCGACCGCAAGCGCTCCCGAATGAGTGCTGCCGGTGATGACGACGACGATGATGATGACAAGCCAGGTCGTGAGCGCCGCAAGATCGAAATCAAATTCATTCAAGACAAGTCGCGTCGGCACATCACTTTCTCCAAGCGGAAGGCCGGTATCATGAAGAAGGTACGTCCAGTCGCGTCCCGCCGCGCCTTCGATGGCCGTTCTGAGCTCCCATCTCCTCTTTGCTTGGTACAATCGGCGTGCTGGCTTCTACAAAATGATTAACTTATGTTAGGCGTACGAATTGTCTGTTTTGACTGGTACTCAAGTGCTGTTGCTTGTCGTCTCCGAGACTGGTCTCGTCTACACATTCACCACCCCCAAACTACAACCCTTGGTCACCAAACCCGAAGGCAAGAACCTTATTCAGGTAAGCTAAGAGAAGGATTTCACCGGAACCAGCAAATCACTGATTGACCGTCAGGCTTGCTTGAATGCGCCTGAACCATCCGCCGAAAATGGCGTCGACGCTGCCGATGTTCCCGCCGAATCTCCCGAAGATGTCTCTCACAGTAACGTCAATGCACAGCAAGCACATATGTCTCGTCAGCCTGGCATACAGCCCGGATACATGACGCAGGAACAGCAGCAGCAGATGGCCTACTACCAGGGGCTTCAGCAACAGCAGGCACAAGCAGGTGGACAATACCCCGGAATGCCCGTGGGAGGCAGGATGCCACCTCAGCATCCCTCCACTGCTTAAACAATTTGTGTGCGGCTTTTTTCATGGTTGATTATACCAGAGTGGCAGGTGTTTGTGGCCATGGTGTTTCCTTGCTTGCGGTGTTCCTTTCTTATTGTACTCGTCATCCTCGACTTTCGCCATCTACGATCCTGATGCCCTCCCGCCTCTGCTCGTTTGATACCCTTTCACGAACATTATACAGTTGCTTTGGCACGAAAGGCTGTGTAGTATGACCTCGACTCATTGGCACAAGTCGCACAACTCCCGATCTTACCTAATCGAGTTTAACAATTATATCGTGTTACCCTTTGGGACAAGGTCATCATCATACTCATTTTATACACAATCATCATCTGTCTCGTGACACAAGAATTTAGGAGAGACACTATACATATCGAAACGGACAACGCTGGCTATGTGGAACAGTGACAATGAGGGATCGGCGGCAAACCCAAAATTTTTTACCTCTCATGATACTAAATTGGCGGAAGCTCAATGCTTAGGTGTGGAACAACTGTCGGGGTTTCTTTTGTCGACGCTTGGTTCATGTCTAATCATCGGTGAAGATGAGGTGTTCTCGGAGTGTGTGGTCTTGCGTTACTCGTTTAATTGCGTTCGGATTGACTGCGACATTTTCCTTTTCTGCTTGAATATGTTGTATGTGTTTCTTTTTATATCTTTTGCTTCACCCGCTCTAGTTTGAATTGCTACGTGATTCTATTATTTTCTTGATGTATTTCTCACAATTACGGATATTTCTTTGGTTTGTCCCTCTCAAGCAATACACGGGCTCGGCGACGAGTTTGAAGTGTCTGGCTTGTTTTGGCTCAAAAATCCATGTATCAGAAACTTTTCATCTATTTACATGTGCAACTAGGCTTGTGAAGAACAGAAATCGAAGCTACTACTGCGCTTGAAGCAAAATTTCCTCGAAGTAACATTCATCCAAGTGAATAGTATCCAAAGTACTTTATCATCCAAGTACCAAGTACTCTTAGATCCAAGTCATGCGCCTGCTTTGATAACTCTCTTTTCGTCGACGTTCTCATCTGATAGGGACAAGTTCAAATTTTGACCCGAATCCGGCAAACGTTACTGTAGATGGAAGCTTCCCCTATTTGGCCATGTTGATCAGGGGTTACGTTCACCTCGTGCTTCTAGGCATCCTTGCGAGTTAAAGTGGGCTCCCAATACGCCAAAGTTGTATTGGTCGCCGTGAATCGCTGATTGAATCCCATGAACCAGAGATCTACCTTTACTCATGTAATGCGACGTTACTACGTAGGCCGATTTCTTCAGCAATGGTGTTGACATGTCTTCAATCAAGTTCATTAATATTCTCGTGTTCTTTATGAAATCTACCGTTTAAAGCGAGGAGTAAGTTTCCATTATACAGGCGAACGTGTAGAGTCTCGCTGACTCCTTCCAGGCCATGATATCCCCGTCCATCGCTGTACTAAATCCAAGCCTCGCTTCCAGCCGGAGCTAAGGATTGTGTCTCGATTCGAATCATTGTCATCGCGATCATCAGGCTCGATGTTGCCCTGCTCATTGCTGTGAGAGGTCGCCCCGTAATCTCGCGCCAACTCATCGTTGGTATGACGAAACGGGCTCGATGCGTTACCGAATCCCAGTTTCTTGCCCCATGAGACTGGGGCTGAGGTACGTCTCGATGAACCAGTATGTCCTCTTTGATACTGTAAGCGACGCGGACTCCAACGCGACAATGCCGTTGGAGGCTCGGCTTGTTGATTCGCATCCCGGATTTTGGGTACACGGAAGTACGAGTGAGCCTCATTGTCCCCTAACGAGGGTCGCCTCTGGCCTCGGCTTTCAGAAGGAAGGAGGGAGAATGTTCGTCTATGTGGGTTCTGCAGAATTCTCTTTCGTGTAGCTGAGCTAGACGGAGATTCTGTCGACGTTCTTCGCCGCCGTCCAACCCCTTCATTTTCAGAGTCATCGAGTTCCGCCCATATTTGAGCTGATTCATTATTAAAAGTATGAGCATCGACGGTATGAGAGCGATATCGATATGTCGGTATCAAAGGTAAACTCGGTGCACGTTGATGCGATGTGGCGGCCGGTTTGGACAAAAGTGGTTGTCGTTCACCAATCATCAAATCTTCATCTTCTTGAGGTTCGGTGTACTCTTCCACAATGCCCATTCCAGTTCCCAGGGGTGTCTGCACTGTGTTCGGCAGACTTAGACTTGGGTGGCCATCATTTGCCTCCAGTCGCCAGGAAAGGCACAAAACACCCGCCAACAAAACAACCGTGCCGAGTGCAATGAGACCGGCATGGAGTCCCGTAAGTTGAGACGCTTGGCGGAAATATATCAATCCATCCAATATTGCGACAATGTTGTAGATGCAAAAAACAAAAGGGTAAAGAACGCTAGTGCTACAAAGTTTCAAGCCAAGATGCATATAGTACAATTGGGTCAAGGCAAGAAGGACCAGTCCGATCAAAATCATCCAGGACTGCCATCGATTGAATTGATTCACGTGATCAACGATCGTACGGACAAGTAGCTCGACCGCTGACTTGGCCAGCAGCAGCGTGTGAGCTGACAGGACTCCGCTGGAAAATCCGAATGCTAATCCACGGAAGAATTTGCCTTGGTGGGGCGATATAAGAGAGCGAGGTAGGTGTACAGAGCGAAAGAGTTTGGAGTTGCCAGGGGTTGAAATGGTCTTGAGAATACGCGAACCGATCAGGATGAGTAAAACCACCAATCCGGTCATGACCATCCATACCACGAACGGCCGTTGATGTAGTAACTCTAAGAGCTCGTCAAGACTATGCGCCGGTTCACCGATTGCTCCAAATGTGGCTATCAAGACTGCACCAATGCATACGAGCACGGTGCCAATGAATGAATATTTCGTAAATGTTTCTCCAAGAATGAGCGTCGCAGATATTGTATTAAAAACCAGGCCAGACTAGATGTAACAATTAATAAGAGCAAAGCGATTTTCTCACGAGTCACATACAGCTTGTAGCGTCGAAAGAACCGGCAGCGGTAAAGTCGTGAGTTGTATAGTGCTCCCAACAATATTCGCAACGACAAACATCAACATGCCCAGTTGCCATCTTCTTCGTTTGTATGGGGGTCTTCGGGTCTCGTATGGCGCCTTCTCGTCTTCTAGTAAATGCGATTTTCGCTGGAGGGTGAGTCCGATCGCTTGCAAACTGGTAGAAATGACACCGACAATTACGCCGATCTGATAAACTCAACAATGTCAGAAACCAAGCGCACCACTCATTGTTTTTACGACAGGGAGATGGACAACAAACTCACGGCGATACTCCCCCCAGGCGATAGATCACCTAGCAACCCCATCTGCGAAGTGGACCGCACGGCGCATATGCGTTCACTTGGTCATTCACTTACTTGGCGGAGGTGTGTAGGTTGTGGCAGATGCTGGACATGTCGCCGTGTGGGAGATTATACGAGGAGATGCATAGAGACCGGCTTTGCTTGCGAGGGAATGATCGGTATGACGAGACACTTGAGTAGGTGAAGTATATAGAAGATAGAGATGCAAGTTATTCCAGTGGCTGAAGAAGTAGTTAATGTTGATCGTGGCCGTCGTCATGTTTGAACGGAACTGGGGCAGCTGATGCCTGCGGACGCTTGGCCCATTCCGTCGTCAGCGGACCCGCTCGCCGTAGCTTGCTGCTTCCATTTACCTTAACGACCTGCGAGCATTCACGAAACACTGCATATTGATAGAATCAGCTTCACATTCTTTCGGCCCGCATCGGTACAACCTGAAATCACGCGGCAATATTCCCTACCTATAACCACGCGCCTCACGATACCTGGGGAATCAAGCAAAGCCCGGTCTCGACAACGACAACGTCGTCATCCCACCTCCCCAGTCAGCACCTCACATATAGACAGTCAGGATGTCGCAACGCCATGCCCTCTCAGACGACCAGGTGCGTAAAACACAAGCTCTTTACAGGCCTTTTTACTGATTTGCCACTATATGAGAAGGTCGCGGGTGAGCTCCGCAAGATGACAGCGTTCATCAAGCAGGAAGCTCTCGAAAAGTCCAAGGAAATCCACATCAAAGCCGACGAGGAATTCGCCATTGAGAAGTCGAAGCTCGTCCGCCAGGAGACAGCTGCCATCGACGCCCTTTACGAGAAGAAGTTTAAACAAGCCGCCATGTCCCAGCAAATCACGCGGTCCACACTCTCGAATCGCACCCGTCTGCGAGTCCTCTCGGCTCGTCAGGAGTTGCTCGATGATCTTTTTCAACGTGCTCGTGAAGAGGTTACCACGGCGACCAAGGATGCGAAGAAGTATCAGAGCATATTGGCCAATTTGATTTTGGAGGGTCTTTACTATCTGAATGAGGACAAGGTGGTGGTACAGGCCCGGAAGAAGGATAAGGATGTCGTCAAGAAGGCTATTGCGGATGCTCAGAAGGAATTCAAGGACAAGGTTGGCCGGGATGTGACGATAGATTTGGACGAGACGGAACCGCTGCCTGATGAATCGTGAGTTCTTGTCTTCTCTCGTCACATTGTTTCCTACTAATACATATATACAGCGCGGGAGGTGTTTCTATTGTGGGTGGCGGCGGTAAGATTGATATCAACAATACTTTCGAAGAGCGCCTACGACTCCTGGAAATCGACGCCTTGCCAGCGGTCCGAGAGACATTGTTCGGAAAGAATGCAAACCGCAAGTTCTATGATTAGATATGCTGTCTGTCTTTCCTTGCAGTATTTGTTTCTTCTCTCTAACGAACATCTGGTTCATCTGTTCTGCCGTATATCTTCATGATGTATACTACCACAGGTGGTATCATTTCCAGTCCATACTGTTTCTCTGTTCATAGGCGAATTTCTACTGGTATTGTTACCTCAGCTGCATGCAGATTACTGTAATAGATCGTAAATTGCAACTCGTGCATTTCGGCTTGTATACATTACTCATTGAATGTAATGTTTCTTCCAGTTCAGTATGTGGAAGGATAATGGCAACCCAACCTTGTGAGTCGTTTACTCATCAGGGTCATGTCAACATTGACTCAGCAACCAGGTCTCATGAGATGCTAAAACTGGGGTCGAATCATTATGATTGTCCGACAAATTTTCTGAACATCTCGTAGTTGTCTAACTTCTTCGCCGGACTACTTTGCCCAAACATCGACTTGACGCGCCGTTGGGTACGGATGGAATACAAAATTCGGTACTGTAGAGCCTCTAGACCCTGCTTGGCCTCTGTTCGCTTGAGATGAGATGCTCCAGAGTCCTCCATAGCGCTGAATATTCGTTTCACATATTCTGCTAGACTATCAACATCTGCATTGAATTCACGTTCTGTCCCCTTGTCAGTGAAGACGAGTGTTGTTCGACCGGTGTCGATGACGATGTTCAACAAAGATGTAATCGCCTTTATCTCCATATAATCATAGTCAGGATCCAATCGAGCTTTATGCAGCTGGGTATCCAATCGTGCGGTTCGCAAATATTTGATAATCTGTCCGAAAGGAATAACTTCTTCTTCAAAGTCGTCGAGTGGTGATTTATCCTTTGTCAAGAATGCCATTGCTAAGCGGCATTTAAAGGCTGCGATATCACAACTTGAAGGTAGTATGTGGCTGAGCAGCTTGCTTTGGTACTGCGTATCTTTGATCGTTTTGAGTAGAGTTTTACCTATCGGTTGTATCTGGAGAGATGTAAGCTTTTTGACAATCGAACATTCACTGAAGCAACGACTGACGACTTTTCCAAACTCTTCTCGATTGATACTATGAAGAAGATAATTTATCGTTGTCTCTAATGATGCGACCACCATGTCATGGTGTGAGACGGCGGTATCCAATGTCAAACGAAACAAAATTTGTAATGTATGTGCTCTTGTATCAGCACGTAGACTGGTAAGCTCTAGTCAGCGGGTCTAATCTAATTTCTAGACAGGAAAGGATGACATACCAGTCAGCTATATCTCTGAGCAGTTGCAGGACTGAATGCAGAGAAGTCCAATTGCGAGTAGTCTCCTCTACTCTCATCAGTTTAAGATATAACCTTTCTCATGGAGAATCTCCTACCTTGATCATACGAAGTTTCTGTGACTATGGGTTCATCTGCATTTACTGCTGCTGGACGGCCATCAAGACTAAAGAAAAGCTGATCAATGTCTTCAGGTGCTATAAGTGATTCTATGCGTTGGCGCTTGGCACTCTAAAAGGAGTCAATTGGTTTCGGAAACGAAAGCCTGAGAATATAATGGTACCTTAATTGCTCTGCAATAAGCATATCTCAGTTCATCTCGTGGCTCTAATGGCACTGTTCATTATCAGGAGGGTGTTTGACACGGTTTCAAGGTGATCGACATACCAGACTGAAAGATCCATCGAAAAATTGCATCAGGCAGCACGTCTCTTGACAAAGCAAAATCCATAATTCCTGAGAAAAATGCCTTTTCACGAGTAAAAGATTCTACGAATCGGTTAGTTGGCAAGAAGCGCGACGATTTATATTGTCCTACCTCTTAGAAAAGCTTGCCTAGATGAAGCAAGAATAGAGTCTCGCGGAAACTCGGGTATATCCTGCTTCTTCGAGCTGTCTCCAAAGAAGAACCATGACTTTTCCTGCTCAAGAGCCTCGGTGCGCTTGACCGCATTCAGCAATCTTTTGAAGTCAGAACCCGAGTGATCGGCGGAAACACCAGATGCCAATATGTCTTCACGCAGATTCGATGCACTGCTTTTCTTCTTCGAATCGTTGAGTGACGCGGAAGTCGTCTGATTTTGACGCTCGAGTAAAGCCTTGGTTTTTGCAACATTTGTTTCGATTTCATCGTCATCCACATGGTGTTGCACTAATGACTCCAGACTGAATTTATATTTCTTCTCGTCAAGTCCAACTTTTGCTCGAAAATTGCGAAATTCATGGCGTTTGCGGTTGGGTAGTTTTGAGGCAGCAGTCAGTTTGAGGTCGCGGGACTCCGATATCTTTTCGGGGATGGAAGGCGACGGTCGTTTTAGGAACTTTCTCAGTAGCTCATCGGGATCTTCCAATTCTTCGGAGCTGGCACTTTCTGCATCTGTATCAATCACGATTTCTTTTCCATTCTTCACTATGCGCTGTGACGAGTTGAAACTGGCGTTGAGGGAGGAGCTCGGACGAAAGGTCGTATAATCTCCATTGTACGTGGACACAATCCGGCTAGGACTCGCAGAGCCATTTGCACTGTTATCTGTCTGAGGTTCTGCAGGGTCTGGTAATTGTTGAGACGACGGAAGATGCGATGGAAGGTCAGAGGGCGGATCGCTGAGTGGTGAGGAGGTGGGATTGTTGACGCTGGGAGAAAGCGCATAAACTGGACGCTTGAAGTAATCCTTGATGGTACGTGGTTGTGACATGTCGCCTGAGGCCAGGGTCGTCGACTATGTCTGAGAGCCAACGTACATGATAGTCAAACATCTGGTGGACTTAATCTGTTCAGCAGTTGAGCGGTGATTTGACGCGTCAGGCAGGCACGCGGGTTCCACGAAGCCACGTGAGATTATTCTCGACTAATTAATCCAAACGTGGATTACCCTAACCCTGTATCGGTATCAGGGTTGCTGAATACGAGCATGCTGCATAGTACGGCTTGTAACAGGTCAGTCCTGTATATCTGTGCACTGATTGCACGTAATTAATCTCAGTCTCCTTGCTGATCTCACAGACCGTTTAACTAGGCCTGTAAGCGTATAATTATACCGAAATGATGCTTAGCTCGTTCTTCATCGGCTCAGCTGAGCCTAACTTCAGCTTCATTTCTTCTTGATCGCTCTTCTGTATCATCAGACGGATGAATCGCTCGCAAGATGGTTTCCCTAACACGGATATCGCTGGTTAGTCGCATTGATCGCTCCTTGCTCACACTACTCATACAATTCTGCAGTCCATCGTTGCGCTCGGCCTGCTGTATCCATTCGTGGCAGAGCGTATCCGCGTGGTCCGGCTTCTCGTGGATAATGCGCCTCACAAACTCACCCAAATCAACACATTTGCCGCCTCCTCTATCAAATTCGCCGATCAACTACGCAATTGTGAGGATGGTCTTATGATTGACGAGGATCTTGTAGCGATTTTCAGCTGTGATCCCGGTAGAGATGTGTGGAACACTGTCATGGGAACCTTTGCCCCGGATATGTCGACGATCCCACACGGTAATCTTCATCTCTATCGATACGGCCATACAGCAGTCTCCGATGAAGAGGCAAAGCTTACAACCATTGAGCTGCGTGACTTTCCCGGCATCAAAGAATTTCACCCCCTTGGTATCGAGTACCATCGGCCGACTTCTACATTGTTTGTCTGCAACCATAGTCTAAACGGGTCTCGGATAGAGATCTTTTCGCTAGACTTTAGTGATCCAGCAAAGAACCCTGTGGCCATACATCAACGAACGATAACCAGCCCGCTGATCAAATCACCCAATGCAATCGCTGTCTTGAGCGAGCACGAGTTGTACGTTAGCAGTGACCATTACTTTCTCAAACGCCATAATCCTGTATTGGCCTGGATTGAGACGTATCTCGGACTTCCTTTGGGCGGCCTTGTCTATGTAAACTTCTTGACCCATGATTTCCGCACTGTTGCCCGTGTGCCGTTTTCGAATGGTGTCACATTCTTGAACGAAACAACTCTGGCTGTTGCAGCTACCAGCGCTGCCGCAGTACGTTTTTACGAGATGGCTTCTGATAGGACGCTTCGACAGACCAGTGTTGTCGATTTGGACTTTATGCCGGACAATCTGTCGATAGACAAGAATGGCGTGTTGCTAATTACCGGTCACCCTCATCCTCCAACTCTGGATAGAATGCGTGTGGAGCGATTTGGGTGTTTGATGAATAGTACTGTTGGCAATCCGAATTGTGTTGATGGCAAGGCTCCTACCACAGTGGCTGAGTGGTCTGCGGAGAGAGGTGTCAAGACTTTGTACACAACAAGTGACGGGGTTGTGGGTGGCTGCACGTCGTTGCGAGACACTGATTACAACGTTGGTATCACATTGGGCTTGTACGGAAAGGGCGCATTGATTTGGAAGCAGTAGGGTGCTCGTTTGCTTGCGGGCGCGTCGATTTAAAGAAACCTATATATATATAGGGGGATAGTTAAGGAATTTCTGGCGCCTACCTCCTTATTAAACTAGTGACAGTGAATCTGAAGAATGTCTCGAACTTATTGCGACTGCCACATGAAACACCTCTATGTCATACACATCTTGGCCTCCAAAAGGGGCATTCCTGGCCTGTTCTATTATCTCATCTGATGGGAGATGCTTTTGATAAGAACCCGTCTGTGGCTCACCACGTCATGCGCCACCGTTGGCGGCTATGACGGCCCTGTCCCAAGGAAAACGTGCCGAAGAATGGACCGAGGGAAAAAAAAAAAAAAGAGAATATTTTTTTTCTGTCCTTTATTCCTCATCAATTGAACCATGGAAAACAAATCGAATTTGATCAGATGGCAAACCAGTAAATCAGAAGAGAAGACAAGCATAGATCTGGACGCATTGACAGGAGTTATATTTAACTTACACATACGTAGTTGTAGTGTACTCCGTAAAGGCGGCCGATGAAAGTTTCGATCAATCTGATGAAGGCTCCGGATGTGATAGGCTGGCTTGTGTAAGTTTGGCGTAATGGGGTAACCGGACGTAAAGTTTAACTCCCGTTTGTTACGCCGCCGGACATAACGAACAGCCTTACGGGACACGGAGTAACGGATACAATGGTATTGTAATTACTTGGATCAGATTGTAGTGTATGCATTATGCAGTACGACGAAGTATGCCAGTTATTGTACTGTATTTATGCAGGATACTTGAATGACTCTGTACCTAGGAGTAATAGTGGGCTACATACGTACTCTACTATAGTTTCACCTGAAACGACTTACCACCATCACGTCGAGGGAGCAACGTGGCAGACTCGACATAATCTTCAGTCAACAGAGTTCAAGCAATATATCATGGCAGAATACATATTATACCTATGTATGCAACAGTCATACATACGTAGTATATCTTTCTGTGTAGGAGTAAAAGTCGGATGTACAGTCGTCCGGCCGGAAGCGCCAAGCCAAACTAAGCAGAGAACAGCCACGGGCTGAGCTCCTGACCACGCTAACCATCCGTGATTCCCGCGCTGTTTTTAACAACGGGAGTACTCTGCTTACAATTACTGATCTTCGAGGAGTCTTACTAAGATACACCTGGCGTCTTTTCTTCTTCTATCTATCCCGTGCTCCTCCTCCTCCTCCTCCTCCTCATAATAATAATAATAACAACAACGACAACGACACCATTCGCTCGCCCTTCCTTCTCCCATACCGCCTCCCTGTCAACGTCCGCCTCCCAATCGTTGTCTATACCCAACACCTCGTCCGGCCTCCCATCCTGGACGCCGCTTGCTGCTGCTGACACCGTTGCCGCGCTTGGCTTCAGCTGACTCCTTTTCCTTGCTATTCTGGGGCTGCGTTTCACATATCGCCAGATCGCCCTCCCCTCACAACATTGATCAACCACTCCGGCTGCAATTTCAGAACGGACAGTCGTGGACAGAGGAAAATCAAGTTTTTCCAAATAGCCAACTCGTCGATTTCATCTAGAGATTTTATTTCAGGCACGGAACAAAGTCAACAACCCCGGCGGACTTGCATCGTCAGGATCCGCCACTTCGATCGGATGCTCGAATATCAGGACTGTTGAACAACCTCCTCCGCCTCCTTGTTTAACTATCAATTCTTTGATTACATGCTCTGCGCACCGTCGTACTAGCTTCCGGATGTCTCGAATTCAGTTCGAAGACGGCGGCGAAGGGAATGACAATTCTCTGCGGCCGGTGAATAGTGAAGTCTCGAAACCGACGAGGCGACAACGATGGGCGACTAAACGATTAGGCAATTCGAGCGGTCTAAAGAAGAGGGTCTCGATCGTGGACCGACTGCACAAGCGCAATGCCTCTAGTGCTGAGGAAAAGCGAATTTCAGCCGGGAGCAGTACGGGCAATGGGAACGATGGCGCAAACAACGAAGGTACCGGCTCTGACGGCCAGCAAGAGACACGACGGATATTCTTCAACATGCCCATACCGGACGAAGAACGCGAGGAGGATGGGACTTTGAAAGCGCAATATCCGCGCAACAAGATTCGTACTGCGAAATATACGCCGCTGAGTTTCATTCCCAAGAACTTGTGGCTCCAGTTTCAAAACATTGCGAATCTTTATTTCTTGTTTATTATCATTCTAGGTGTAAGTCTACCCCTTCATTTCCTGCCAGTCATTGTTGGGCATACTAAATCCTCTTTCTTTAGTTCTTTCCCATTTTTGGTGTCACTAACCCAGGTCTGAATGCCACGCCCTTGATCGTAATTATCATCGTGACAGCCATTAAAGATGCAATTGAAGATTGGCGACGTACAGTACAGGACAATCAATTGAACAACTCCCCAGTCTATCGCTTGGTCGATTGGACGAACGTCAATGCCAGTGAGGAGGACGTATCGTTGTGGCGTCGATTCAAAAAAGCATGCACACGTTTCATTATCAACACGTACAAATCGATGCAGAGGAACAAAAACAAGAAGGTGGAAGAAGATTCCGCCGAAGAGGATGACAGGCGCTTTTCCATGGCCACCTATCGCCAATCCGTGTATTCTCAACGACAGTCTTACTACGGCGATGACGCCGAGGCTGGCATTCAGATGACTCCTGTTGCGTCCCCGCATCCGGATCCGCAGGTTGAGGGAAACGGATGGCCAGATGCACCACATGATGGCAACCAACACTTGCAAGCTGCCAAGGCTGTGCGAGAGAGTGTGGCACCTGGTGGGAAGAGAGCAGGCACTATTCTCGATCGCTCGAAACAGACGCCACATACTGCGCGCTTTAAACGAGAATACTGGAAAAGTGTCAAGGTTGGCGACTTTGTTCGGTTGTACAACGGAGATCAGATTCCAGCCGACATCGTCATTCTTTCTTCTTCCGATCCTGATGGAGCCTGTAATATCGAGACCAAGAATTTGGACGGTGAGACGAATCTGAAAGTGCGCCAGGCCTTAAACTGTGGACGACTGGTCAAGCACGCCCGTGACTGCGAGAAAACCGAGTTTTACATCGAGAGTGAAGCTCCTCACCAGAACTTGCACAATTACAGTGCTGCGATTCGGTGGCGACAACGTGATGAGAACGATCCTAATGGTCCACTCAAGGACAAGGTAGAGCCCATTGGTATCAACAACCTTCTTCTTCGTGGCTGTAGTCTCCAGAATACGGAGTGGGTGCTGGGTGTTGTTGTCTTCACCGGCCCTGAAACCAAAATCATGCTCAATTCTGGAGAGACACCGACCAAACGACCAGCTCTTGCTCGTCAAATGAATTTTCAAGTTATTCCTAATTTCACCATCTTGTTCATTCTGTGCTTGACCACTGGTATTGTCAACGGCGTCACGTGGGCTTCGCAAGGTTCCTGGACATTCTTTGAGTATGGATCATACGGTGGCAGCCCGCCAGTTGAGGGTATCGTTGCTTTCTTCGCCGGTCTCATTCTGTTTCAGAATTTTGTACCTATCTCTCTTTACATCACGCTGGAGATCATTCGATCGGTCCAGGCACTTTTCATCTTTTACGACCTCGACATGGTTTACCAACGCCTCAACATGGCTTGCGTTCCGCGATCGTGGAACATCTCCGATGATGTCGGCCAGATTGAATACATTTTCTCCGACAAGACGGGAACCCTGACGCAAAATGTCATGGAGTTCAAGAAATGCAGTATCAATGGTGTCAAGTACGGTGAAGCTTTCACAGAAGCTCAATTTGGCATGCAGCGCCGCGAAGGTGTTGACGTCGAAGCTGTGGCCGCGAAGGCCCAGAAGGCCATCGCGGAGGGCAAGGTGCGGTCACTCGAGCTTTTGAGAAAGATTCATGACAATCCCTACTTGATCGACGACAACCTGACATTTATCTCTCCGGAATTCGCGACTGATCTTGCCGGCCTATCTAACAACGCAAGCCAAAAGCAAGCGGTTGAGAGCTTCATGATTGCTCTAGCACTCTGTCACACCGTCATTACCGAACATACTCCTGGCGACCCCCCGCAGATTGAATTCAGGGCACAATCTCCGGATGAAGCAGCATTGGTTGCTACTGCTCGTGATTGTGGATTCACCGTACTTGGAAGGAACGGCGACGATCTAATTGTCAATGTTCTGGGCGAGGAACGTGCCTACACTGTCCTGAATCTGCTCGAATTCAACTCAACTAGGAAGCGAATGAGTGCAATCATTCGAATGCCTAATGGCACCATCCGACTTTTCTGCAAAGGAGCCGATAGTATTATCTACAAGAGACTAGCTCGTGGCCAGCAACAAGCGCTCCGCAAAACGACTGCCGATCATCTCGAGGAATTCGCTCGCGAAGGTCTTCGGACCCTTTGTATCGCGGAGCGCGTCTTAAGTGAGGAGGAGTACCAAGTCTGGAACGAATCGCATGATCTGGCCGCCGCTGCTCTCGTCGATCGTGATGACAAGTTGGAGGAAGTCGCTAATGTGATTGAACAAGAGCTAATGCTTTTGGGAGGAACGGCGATCGAAGATAGATTGCAAGACGGCGTACCGGACACGATCTCAGTGCTAGCCAATGCTGGTATCAAGCTTTGGGTCTTGACTGGTGACAAAGTTGAAACTGCCATCAATATTGGATTTTCATGCAACCTTCTGAACAACGATATGGAATTGATTGTCTTCAATGTTCCCGCCGACAAGCCCGAGGCTGCTGCTTCGGAACTACAGCGATACTTGGACAAATTTGGCATTCAAGGCACAGACGAAGAATTGATTGCTGCTCGCAAGGATCATACTCCACCCGCCGCCACTCATGCTTTAGTCATCGACGGAGACACACTGAAGCTCATGCTCGAGGAAGACTTGAAACAGAAATTTCTGCTCCTGTGCAAACGGTGCAAGTCTGTTCTCTGCTGCCGTGTGAGCCCTGCACAGAAGGCTGCCGTCGTGCAAATGGTGAAAAATGGTTTGAATATCATTGCCTTGTCTGTGGGTGACGGTGCCAACGATGTGGCTATGATCCAAGAAGCAGACGTCGGTGTCGGTATCGCCGGTGAGGAAGGTAGACAGGCCGTCATGTCGTCCGACTACGCCATTGGTCAATTCCGTTTCTTACAGCGTCTCCTCCTTGTCCATGGCCGATGGTCATATCGACGACTTGGTGAGGCCACTGCCAACTTCTTCTATAAAACGCTTGTTTGGACTTTTGCTCTTTTCTGGTATTCGATCTACAACAGTTTTGATGGGTCCTATCTTTTTGATTACACCTACATCATTCTGATTAACTTGGCTTTCACCTCGCTCCCCGTCATCTTCATGGGCATCTTCGATCAGGACGTTAGTGACAAAGTTTCACTTAAAGTCCCTCAGCTCTATATGCGCGGTATCGAGCGCATGGAATGGAGCCAGCGCAAATTCTGGTAAGTATTGTTGTGCACGTTTATAATTGGTTATCTAACGTCATATCTACAGGCTTTACATGTTTGATGGCCTCTATCAGTCGTTGATGTGTTTCTTCATGCCTTATCTGCTTTACAACCAAGCTAGATTCCAGCGCGGAGACGGTCTCGGTCTTGATGACCGTCAGCAATTCGGTATTCTCGTCGCCTCAGCTGCAGTCATTTCGAGTAACACCTATGTTCTCATGAACACATACCGTTGGGACTGGTTGACTGTTCTGATCAACGCAGTCAGCAGTCTTCTTCTCTTTTTCTGGACCGGCGTCTACACCTCCACCACCGCCTCTGCGCAATTCTATAAGCACGCAGCCGAAGTCTACGGAACATTGGCGTATTGGACCGTGCTTTTAGTCACCATCGTGCTCTGTCTCCTCCCTCGATTTGCCATCAAAGCCTTCCAAAAGGTGTTCTTCCCCACCGACGTGGACATCGTACGCGAACAGGTGACTCAGGGCAAATACCATCGTGCCGGAACAAATAACGATGACGCGTATGGCCCCCCCGAGGTCAACGCAAGTGGAAGTCCTGCTGGCAGCGATGTTTCAGCGGTATCTTCAGTGGTTAAACCCATCGAGCCTCAGGTGAGCCGTGATCCCAGAGTTCTTGAGGACGAGCGGCCGATTTACCCGCCTTCTATCGCGCCAACACACACCACTCACAATCCACGTAGTCAAAACGGTAGTAACGGGACCACATTCACGGCGGACAGCTTTGACTTCGGTACCAAACACGCTGCTGTCAATTCGTGGGAACAGCCCGAAGCAGGATTGACGATACATCACGGTCAGAATCCCTCGGTGACGAGCAATGACTTCCCCAACGGCGGTCCATTGTTGCGAATCGAATCGGCCAGCGGCAAGCCCCAAACGCCTCACAGTCCTCTCAGGAGGCCGCATGATATACATGCTGTATAGTCTAATTTCCTCATGTCAGTATTTCTTTCATTCCACTATATGTCTTTGATGTCATTTCATTCTTCATACTTGATTCCAAAAATTTCTACATGTGTCTATATGAGCTTTATCCGATCTGAAGCGGATTGTCTTGTTTCTTTCGTTTTTTGTCTTGTGCTGTCTCCATATCGCGGTTTCACATAGATGGCGTTGGTTGAAAAGGCTGGTGGCGTCCAAACGGTTGACACCTTGTTCTCGCATTCTCATGCATCATTTCATTCTGTTCCTCGTCTGTTCCCTTTTCTTGTTGAACAAGCTCTTTGATTATGATTATTACCCCATCTCATCTTCTGTCTTTTATTACTCTTTTTTCTTCTTCTCAATCATGCCAGGAGCTGTTTACCAATCTCACTGCGATTGTTTTCTTTTCCCCCTTCCTTTTTCTTCTTCTCGGCTTAGGGTATCGCGTTGGATACCAATGTCAAGTAGGACGTCTGTGGCATCGTCGCTGTCATTGAGCACTCACTAGCATATGCAGTCAACCAGCAATCTGGATCTTCTGACTTGATTGACAATCAGTGTAATTTGCATATAATACTCAGCATAGGAAAGACACTTAAGAAGTAGTTAAAAGACGCGACGCGTTAAGTGGATGATTCCGCCGCTCGCCGCTTCCCTTCCCAGCCAATAAGCAGCCCCGAACTGCCGCAAAGAAAGAAAGTGAGCAGAAAGAGCATACATACATCCAAATTGATATAATCCGAAGTTGCAACCACGAATCGTTGCTTCTTTCCTTTCTGTTATTCTGTTGTGGTCAGACTCGTATAGGTCTCCTTCGTATTCCATTCTCTTGCATGCCGCATTTCCGTCGACCGGGAACCTCTGTCCTAATTCCTTGCTTGTGTTTCGCCCGCTCTTGCTCCGCCTGTACTGTACGTTTTCTCTGCGAGGCTCTCGATCAGCAGCAGCATTCGAAGGCTTATATGATTACTGGATGATTTGAAGACCTGGTCAGCTTCCGCTATGGATAGTTGAATGCTAGCTTGAGCTTGAATAAGATTCCCTTTGTTGACTTGATCGTGGAAGATCCACATCCTCCATAATGGAGGTCTTGGATACAATAAGGTCGGCCATTGTCTCTCATACAGTGTGGCTGTGACTTCGTCTGACTGTTGTGTACTTAGGGAGCTCCAAATTCTACCCGATGGTGTTCATCTTCTTTGCCCCCGCCAACGACGCGATGATTACGGACGCTACGATGATTCCGACGGCGAGAACGAAGCACAGCGCGCTCTCGAACGCAGAGACAAAGCTTTATCGTGCCTGCCAATCCTAGCTTTCAGTCAGGATGGCCTAGAACAACTGCAAGACTGGTTATGGCGGAAATTCGATGACACGCTGGAAAGCTGCGATTTTTGCATTCGGCAGTATCATCGAGGCAAAGTGACGCTGGCCGAAAACTTAAAAGACAGCTATGATGAGGAGGATATCGAAAAGTTGATGCGGTTACTAGACGAGTGGGATATCAAACGAATGAAGAAAAATTTGACGACAGCTCTGGAAGAGCTAAATGCAGTGCCTCCGGAGAAGATCGGTCTGGATGCATTGAGGACGTCGTCGTTGCTGGCTATTTTTGAGTGTCTGAGTTCTGAGGTCATGCAAAAGAACGCCGTCTTGCTCAAAGACTATTTTGACGCACCGTTTAGAATGATCCAGACCAAACGGACTCTCAAACTCACCGACTACGTCCCTGGTCTTACAAACTTCTTATTCGACCCGGACCCAGTCCGAAATCATTGGGCCCTGCATGGCTGGTCTCGTTTTCGTCGACCACCTACCTCAGACGAGTTCGAATGGGCAGTAAAAGACGGGCTGACGCGTGCTCTTATTTCCGCCTCGCCTCAACAGCAGCACATGGATATCACTGCTGTGCAACGGCTATGGACAGGTCTACGTATCATAATAACGCGACTCGATAAAGATCAAATCACTCATCACCTTCGTGGTCTGGACATTGACCCGTGTCGACTGTCTGTTGAACACCTTGGAATCCAGTCACCTGTGCTGAGAGTCCTGCTGAATGCCATTCAACTACTACTAGAAAAAGCACCAGTCGACTTCTGGGACGCCATGCAGGCCATATCACCCCAAGCGATAGCGGAGCAAGTCTTCAATAATCCTCAGTTTGATGCGTACCTTTTGGATGCCAAGGACGATACAACACTCTCTAAATCCCCGCTGAATGATATGCTATCATGGATAGCACCTTTTATGTCCTCCCTGAAAAGCATTAACCAAACCCCTGCATGCAGATACATCGTGTCCCAGCTATTCAAGCGCTTTCAAGATAAAAGGCTACCTGCAGTGGCGCGCTTTCAGTGTTTTCTTAGTGGAATCGACGTGTTACTCTGTACATTACGGACTTTTACCAACAATGAATCCTCGCGCGGGTCTGTTGCACGTGTGGTATTATCGGAAACATTGGAGATCGTCAAAGAGCATATTGGCATCATCGTCACGCCTGAACTAAATGGAGCTGGCGACAGGGCACAGTCGATCGTTAACGGGTGCATGGACGTCGTTAGCAATACGCTGGCTCTCGAATGCCAGTCACTAAAGACGGACTATGAAGTCTTATTGAATCAATCCTCCATGCAACATGGCAAAAGCACCTATTCGCCCGAAATCTGGGACGCCGTGATCGCGAGATTAAGCCAAAGCAACCGGGATCTATCGACTGCGGCACTGAAAGGCATACTGGAACTGGTCGGCCTCGAAAAATTCCCTACAAGAGGCGAGGACAGTCCGGAGAAGACAAAGTACAATGTAATATATGGCCATCTCACGCACTTATCGGCTCAAATATTTGAGCGATTAGCTGAATTCGACCCCGAGCATCTGGATGCTTTGTTTGCTAGTCAAGACACAGCCTGTGCCTTGATTTCCGCATTGTTCTCAGCCGATCTAAATACGTACCAAGCAGCTGTCGATCTGATCAAAAACGTAAGCGGTCAGTCAGCGAGGCGAGATGCCATTTCGCATCTTTTGATTTCATTCTTTTCCACGGCTGTTTACGGTTTTGGTTGGTCGTTCTCTCGCATAAGCGCCCTCAAGACGTTCGGCTCAGCCCCAAGGATGATCCATACCGGAACTGATATTATCGACGTGCTCTGTGATACTCAGACTGGCATTCTCAGAACTCGAAAATTGGCCAACAAGAAAGAAGTTACGGAAATCAAAAATCTTTGGGAACGTCAATGGTCATCTTTAACGACAATCTTTGATATGACCGAAGCCTGGCACAACAGAGGCAACGACAAGAAAGTAATGCTGGAATTCTGTCGTGATACCATACAGTTTGCGGACCTTCTTTTTGCTCAATATCCTGTGTTCGCGAGTGCCATGAGTGATGGTGACGCATCGCAAGAAGATACTGTAAGGGAAATTCTGCTGCAGTACCCAACAGGAACGATGAAAGGGATGGTCAAATGGCTCCGACTCAAGGACGAATACCTTGCCACGACTTTAGTCGGACTCGTTTCCAGAATCCTTCGACGTTTAGGCGAGTTGAATATCACGACTGTTGATCGTAGCGCCCTTCAAATCATTGAAAATGTTGCTGTGACAGGTGTGATTAAGACCATGTTGACTGCGCGTGAAAAGGCCGAACTAGTGCGAGCTCTAGAGGCATACTATAAGAAACCAGTCGTAACAGCATCAACTGCAGCATTGAAAAAGCAAAGCTCTATTACCGCGTTTGCCAAACATACCGATTCATCAGGCAGGTCAACTCCAGCTCGGTCAACAAGCGAGGATGAATACGGCGACTCTTCCGTGCTGGATGAAACGCTGCTGCAGCTCTCCAGGTCTGTTGAGATGAATAAAGCGCGTCTTGCCAGTCAACCTCAAAAGAAGCTTCCCACCACGACCAAATCGCCTCTTGTGCTTCCGAAACCTCCTACTCGACCGGGTGTATCTGTCGAATCATTCCGAGAAAAACGCGAAAAGGAGCGAGAGGCTAAGAAAAAGCGTGATCTCGCCGAGTTGCAACGACTCAAGAAAAACATCCCAGGGCTTGGTGTAGCAGAACAGACTGCCGGACAGGGTTCTGGAGTATCAGGAGGTATTAAAGGCAAGGACCATACTCCTGCCGATAGTATGATGGTGGCATCTGATTCCGAATCAGAAGAAAGTGACGATGAAGTTGATGCGGACCTATTCGGAAGGAAAGCTGCATCAACTCCCGCCGCCGTAAGGGAGTATCAAGAAAGCAAACGGCGAGCGCTCAAGCAACAAGGACCTGTGAAGAAGATCAGACAATGGAGGTCAGCTAAAGACATGCGAGCTCGTTTAGTTCCAGATCTCTCGTCGCTGCACCGCACTTTACTCGAATGGGATTTCTTCGCCAAGGGCGATTTGCCTCCTAACTCCGGCCGTACGGATTATTCCCTCATTACGTCGACTTTCAGAGACCCCATGGAATATCAGCGCACTTTTGAGCCTTTGCTGGTCCTAGAAGCATGGCAAGGCTTTCAATCTGCCAAGGAAGAAGCTAATTTCAGACCGTTTGAGATCACAGTGGCTACCCGTCTATCTGTTGACTCGTTCATGGAAGTGAGCACGAGTTTAAAGAGTGCGGCAGACTTGAAAGACTACGGTCTCGGTGAGGCAGATATTGTGTTGCTATCCAAATCTAAAGATCCTGCGAATGACAAGTCAGCCTCTCATTGCTTGGCCAGGATTTCCGGCATTAATAGGAAGAAGGGCAATGTCGAAGTGTCTTATCGTGTTAATCCTGGCAGCGCAATGGTATCTGCTTTGTCGCCCGGAGCAACTTTGTGGGCAGTACGCGTCACCTCGTTGACACCGTTAGAGCGCGAGTACGGAGCACTCAAGGCCTTGCAGTATTACGATCTTTGCGAAGAGATTATCAAAGCGAAACCCTCTCCACTTCTGAAATACAACGATGCGAGCTTGCAACCACTCGTGGACAACTATAATGTCAACCAAGCCCAAGCTAAAGCCATCAGGTCCGCCTTAGACAACGATGCTTTTACCCTCATTCAAGGTCCACCAGGTTCCGGCAAGACTAAAACAATTGTCGCTCTTGTCGGGGCCTTGTTGAGTGGTACACTAGGCATTCAGCACAGTGTGTCTATTTCTCGTCCTAGCGCTCATCAGGCGCCAGCGCCCAAAGCACCTGCGACAGCTACCAAGAAACTTCTTGTATGCGCTCCCAGTAATGCAGCTGTTGATGAATTGGTGATGCGTTTCAAAGCTGGCGTCAAAACACTCAACGGTCGATCGGAAAAACTCAATGTTCTTCGATTAGGTCGCAGTGATGCTATCAATGCAAACGTACTGGACGTTACTCTTGACGAGCTTGTGAATGCTCGCTTGAATCAGAACGTCCAAAAAACCTCGGAGGAGAAGAATCCCCAGAAGATCTTTGAGGATCACAAATCTACAGATACCGCTTTCAAAGCAACTCGAAGCAAACTTGACCAATTCAGAGCGAAGGGACAAACGCCACCGGATGAGCTTCTACGCGAATTTGAATTACTCAAGAAGAAGCGAACACAGCTCAGCCAAGAGATTGACAACACGCGGGATCGCAATAACGAAATCGCTCGTAACAACGACTTGAATCGTCGCCGTGCTCAACAAGAGATTGTTGACGGTGCTCATGTTATTTGCGCGACTCTCAGTGGTAGTGGACACGAGATGTTCCAGAATCTAAGCATCGACTTTGAGACTGTGATTATTGATGAGGCAGCCCAGTCCATTGAACTGAGTGCTCTCATCCCGCTTAAGTATGGCTGTGCCAAGTGCATTCTGGTTGGGGATCCTAAACAGCTTCCCCCCACTGTGCTGTCTAAAGAGGCCTCTCGCTTTCAATATGAGCAGAGTCTATTCGTTCGAATGCAGTCCAACCACCCTAATGATGTGCATCTTTTGGATATCCAGTATCGTATGCACCCAGCAATCAGTCGCTTCCCCAGTACTACGTTCTACGACGGCCTGTTGCAAGATGGTCCTGACATGGCTAAACTCCGTGCTCGGCCGTGGCATAACAGTCAATTGCTCAGCCCTTACCGCTTCTTTGACGTTCAGGGGCTTCACCAGAGCGCTTCCAAGGGCCACTCTCTTGTCAATATTGCCGAGTTGAATGTGGCAATGCAACTTTACGAGCGGCTACTCACCGACTTCGGATCATATGATTTCTCTGGCAAGATAGGTATCATTACGCCTTACAAAGGTCAATTGAGAGAAATGAGGACTCGATTTGCTGCTAGATATGGTAACTCAATCTTTGCCAAGGTTGAGTTTAATACCACCGACGCCTTTCAAGGTCGAGAAAGCGAGGTTATTATCTTCTCCTGTGTCCGCGCTTCGAACAAGGGTATCGGTTTCTTGTCAGACATCCGTCGTATGAACGTCGGATTGACTCGTGCCAAGTCATCCCTCTGGGTTCTCGGAAATTCTCAGTCTCTTATTCAAGGCGAATTCTGGAAGAAGCTCATTACTGATGCTAGACAGCGTCACGTCTACACAAATGGGGACGTCCTTGCGATGCTGGAACGCCCACAGTTCACTGGATACCAAAATGTGGATATGACTGATGCAGATGCGAACGAGTCATCTACGTCTGCGGTGCACACGCCCACTGAGACTCGATCGTCCAATGAAATGGAATCAGTATCCGCTCGTAACACTCCCACACCAGTCCTCAGTGGCCCATCTGGAGGCTTCAATGGATTGGACGACACCAAGACTTGTGCTAATTGCGGAAGCTTTGACCATTTCACAAGAAATTGTGACAACGCCGAAGCTTTGGAACTTGCCAAAGGCATGTGTTTCCGCTGCAAGCAGCCAGGCCATACTAAAATAAGATGCACGGCACCTCGCTGCTTGATGTGTGGCGAGATCGGCCACTTGGCTGAAGCATGTCGGTCTAAGGAGGTCCTTCCTCAGAAAGAGCTAAATAGGATTTTCCAAGAAGAATCTCGACATAAGCGAGCTCAGCAAGCTAAGCGGGAGGAGATCAAACAAAAGCATACTCAAGCACGGGATCCTGGCATTCCTGTCATCAAGGCTACTAGATCTCCATCACCGCCTCCACAGCGTCAGCAACAGCAGGGGAAGAGAAAACTCCCGCCTAGTGGGCCATTTGCGAAGAATACCAAGCGCAAGATAGACGCAGAAACACCGCAAGAAGTCCCAAGTGTGAGTTTTGACAATGCCTGATTGACTCCTCATTTCTAACAATCTCTACAAAGAACCTGGTGAAACCTTCTCGAGATGGGCCAGGATACCAACCCATTGTTCATGGTCGGAATCCCATGAATGAAAATGGTGGTAAAGCTATGGTGGATCACAATGTAAGTCATGTATTTCAGTAAGCTATGAATAGCGTTTAGAACTTCACTGATACGCCGCTTTAGTTGATACAAGCACCTCGCGGGCCCAAAGGAGCCAGGCCTGGGCCTGGACCAGCAGCGAGCAATGTACCGCCCCGTCCTCCGATGCCAATGCGAAAAAAGAAAGAGGCCGATCCCTTCATTCGGCCCAAAAGGAGATGAATGACATTCTCATATGCTAGTATAAAAGATCTGATTTTATAAACTCGAGGAAGTTAGCGCGACTGGTTTACCCCTTCGGCATTCTATTACTGTTTGCATATAGTGCAGTGCTTCTGGGTCAAGCTTGTTTTTCGTCTGATGTGGTTACATCATGTTCCATTACGACGATTGTTTGCATTCTCAAGGGCGTTTGTTTGCACAGCATTTTGCATTTGAGCTTAGCATTATTTCGGCAGGTATGACATTACATACTCTAGAGAGGGCCTGTGTGTGGCTATGAATAAAACACAGACGACCTGATGTTGTCAACACAGGGTAGATCAAAGCACACTCTCCTGCCTCCTTTTGGAGATGTGCAAGCTGGTTCAAATCAATAGTCGCTGCGTAAACAAATCGGACTCGCCGGATTATGAGACGACAACATAGGGCAGCGACAACCCTGAACCTAAACCACCAATAATTTTCCTAATGGGGTAATAATCACAAATCCACAACAAGCGCAAGGGATTTTTCTCTTTAAAATTTGCTATAAGAGATTATGAGGCTCAAAGATAGTCAAGGCTATTAATCTAGTCCTGTGATCTCTGAACTGTAGTACCTAGTTCTAGGTTGATCATTTGAGACCTTTCTACGTAGAGGACAGCAAATAGTGGGCTACCTTTCTTTGCTTTTTCCGCGAATTCGTTTCTTGCATCGTGGTAAATGCTCCATCCGGAGAAGCGCACGAAAGCCTTTGAGAGTATTGATCTGGGCCATCATAGTTAAAGTTGTTGTTTTTTGAAAAAGTGCTCTGAACAACCTCGCCGTGAATAAATCCGGAGTGTCGGATCTTTGGCTACTCGTATGCAATCCGACGTCTCAGCCTATCGACGTAGGTATGTATAACTCTTCATTTATGGATCCCAGGTACTCAGTCGAGAAGAGGACGCCAAAATTTAGATTCATGTACTCCGACATCATGCATGGATCCGCGTATACGGTATGTACTGGATTTTGCGTGTACCTTGCACCTAAGACGTGGCAGCAGAGAGCATAGCATATGGCACCCATCTGGATTCTGGCCATGACCAGGGAATACGTAGCTATGACTATGATAGCGTTGAGCGGTACCTGGTCTTCTAGGAATTGCATTGATCAGACTATGTATGCATGTAAGCTAGTTAAGCGCGCATCCCTTGCTGTCTGAACAGTCATATCAATCAGAATACGAGACAGTAGTGCGAGCAGCACTTGATCTCTCATAAAAGGGTCTACCAGACGCCACCAACAGCCCCAAAGAAGCTGACTGGTTCCCCCAAATCGGAAGGGGAGGAAGTTGAGAAAGTCAATCCGGGTGGCCTGAACTTCTGCCGGGACACTCTCTGTTCTCCACCTTTCCCCGCCGTCAATTGATCCATCTCATTCCTCCGTATAATAATCTGTGTGATCTATCTGCCTCAACAACATGGCCTCTTTGGCTGCATCCCTTGCTTGTGTCGGACAAATTTGCTGCCTTGAGTGCGCTCAGATCCAGGTTGACAGCATCAGGCCGTGTCAACTGATGTCTCCCCGCCGTGTGGTTCTTGCTGAATCAACTGGTTACTGTACAGGCGGTTGATACTCCACAGAAATATGCTTCAGCTAGCAGTTCACCTTATGATACTACTATCTGGGCATAGCCGCAATAGGTCCCTGTTGAATTCTAAATGGTGATCGATCCGGATGCGCAACGAACCGGTTCACCCTGTGTACACTATGCAGAGCTAAAATGCCGAATCGTCATCAATGACCCTATCGCAAGAGCCACATGGACGGTATGTTTCTGGCACTTGTCATTACACCTAACTAAATGATACGCGTCGTCACCGTTGCGATTCGTGTTCTCGGCTCATATCTTTGTCTCTCCTCTACTCTCTACTCTAGCGTGGGATTCATACATATCTCATCCAGCCTAACAAAGGAGTCTGATAACGAGCTTGTTCGTTGTCCTTGACGAGTCGACGCATATGCATGTTTCGGATTGGCGTCTATTCCGACTCCTTTGCAAGCTGCTACTCATCTCGTCAAGATGCTAGGAGTTGAATGTGCCTCCGATGTGTTCGATACCGAATTTTGGCTCAAGTGGCTACACCAACGCTTAGACAGATCCACGACCCAGTGGGATTATTGTTATTGTTTTTGTTTCTCCTTTTAGGTTTTGCCTTTTCTTTTTCGTCCGATCACTTTCGCCCAGGCCTAGCCTGCATCGAGATGCTCATTGTATATAGTATGGGTCGTCGCCTGTTATTTCCCTCTTCCTCTTGAACCTGGGTCGACGTATGCATTTTGTTGCTGGGTCCCGGCCATGCCATACGAGATGTCAGACCATACTTGACGACGTCGTGGCTTTGGGAATCTCAGCCACGATCTTGTATATAGATCTAGCATTATCTATAATCTTGTCTGTGGCCGTTGCGAGAGTATACGCGGCCAGAGACGTTCGTGTCATCTTCGCACATATATCGTCCTTTCATTCACCGTCTCATCGTGTCTCGACATATCAGTCAGTCTTTACTACTTCACGTCAAGAAGCATAGCATCCTAGTCTCGTTGACGATATCGTTTCAGCAACTCTAAAAAGTCCCCGCTCAATGCTCCACGGCCCTGCCGCACCGAGCCCAGTCATCCCAACATACAGGCCTTCCAGACAGACCTCCCACACAACACCACGACGGATTATAATGCCAACAGCTACCCTTACAGACTACAAACAATTTCCCCGGATACCAAAAATACGAAAGCCCCGACCTCGATCAGCCGGAGCATCCAGTCGTCCAATGCGAAACGAGAACATCGCAGACCTGGTGCGCTTCTTTCAAGCGCAGGAAGACACGGAGGAAGTCAATCCAAACCCACCCAGGAAGCCTATCAACGGTAACATGGACTTGTTCAAGGCGGGTCAGCGCCGCCTGCGACATTTGGGACAGGTCAAGCCGGAAAAAACATCAGTCAAAGGATCTGGTGCTTCGAGTAGTTCATCTGAAAAACGTATAGCCCAGAAACAACACCTGATGGCCTTGAAACGCGAGGGGTTACTTCCTGGTCCCGAAGACTCGACCGAAAAATCTGTTCCATCACGGGCAAAGCAAGATGTAGAAGCCATTGGGCGTCCATGGCTTGACGACGCCCTGGGATCAACAACAAGTAATGACGACAGATCGACATCGCAAACTACACTACCTCTTCACGGCTTGCGCAGTGAGTCTCTTAGTCTAGGAGACTTGGCTGCTTTGGTCGAGTTTTCCGTCTCGTTTCCAGAACTGTACCCACACGAGTCGAGTCCACCGCCGTACCAAGCCCGGGCTCAATCCGACTCTCAGCCTCAGTTGGAATCTCAACAACCTTCTAGTCTCGATACTGTCAGCAGAACTTCAGTGTCAGTAACAGATCGACAGTACATTTCAACAGCCCACAATGGAAATGGAGATGATCAGCCGTTAACAAACCCAAGTGGAGGCCAAAGTCCGCATTCGCGTGTTGGCGGAGCTAGTTCAACACTAAACAAGACTATCCAGGGGCACCGTGTCCCCGGAGCCGTTAGCACTGAAAGACAAGTCCAGAGCAGGTCGCATATAGACAAGGATGATGATGAAAGCTGCTGTGGATCCAATGGCTGTGATTGTGATGACGCGAAAAGTCTCGCAGTGCTTCTCCGCGCTACGGAGCGATTAGGGGATGGGAAAAAGAAAAACAAAGCTCAAGATCGGTCGCAATCGACCTCTATATCTGCTCATACTTCTTCTTCCACTACTGCTGTTTCGAATCGAATTGCCCCTACCAGATCAATCACTGCATATGCAGCCGCCGGAAAAGGTTATGAACCGCCTCATTCTCTGAACCAAGGGGTGACTGATACTCCTTTGTTTGGAAGAAAGCTAGTGGAAGAAAAAAATAACCAGGTCCAAGCTGCCCAGGAACTAAGCACTAAAGCTTCCACTTCCAGGGGAACAGACCAACCAACAACCTTGTCACCAGCTGAACCCGGCCTGTCAAAGTCTCTCAACGCCGGCCCCATACCGCTAAAACTAGTCGCTGAATGCATGTCTCCCACCAATTCTAAGCCTGTTGCTTCCCCACAACAGCCGTTGAGCCCGCAAGATCCCCATCTTCAGGCCGGAGGTCAAGGCCGTTTGACAAGTGACTCGGCCTCGGTGCACCCTCGCTCTGCTTCTTCTATTGGCCCAAGCTTGGTGGGATTTCCTCGTCCTCGAGCTCTTCTTTCGCCCATTCCCATTCAGTCTCGTCGTTCTCGCAGTGCAACTCCGGATGTCGTAGCACCTGATAGTATCAACAAAAAAGGCAAGAAAAAAGTTAAGAGAGCTCCGTTGTATGTGATTACAGATGCTGCTCCTCTACCTCCACCGACAAAGCCTCTACCTTTAATTCCACAAAGTGCAGGCGCAAAACTCGGCAATAATCCCAGTCCGAGAGACAGAGATATCTCGACACCAGTACATCCACTTTCTGCACCGTTGGAATATAAAGAGGAAGACAGAGATAGCCCGATTCTTGGCATGAACACTCAAAAATTGCGACTCCGGAGGTCTTGGGTTGGACCCCGGTCATCATCCCGATACTCTAGTAGGAGCAATGATGTCTCCGACGGCATGAGTAACATAAGTGATGACCAAACCCCAAGAACAGCGTCTCCTGCTCTTTCCAGACCAGAATCCCGGCGAGGTCGAGCTAATCAGGTTCATGCGCTTCGCATGCGGGATTTGGATGCCAGCAAGAAGAAGGAAGTCTCCGCACCTGAGACCGATCTTGATACCACGCGAACAAGACATGGCAGCACTGTCGTGGACGAGCAGTCTAGCTCTTCAAGTCAGGATGAAGTACGAAAGTCAAGTCGAAGGCATCGTGTTAGCGCGGTACCTAAAATTCCACTTCCCAAAGATCCGCCTGTCACTGCTCAAGGCACGCCCAATCAACGCCGACGAAATTCTGCAGCATCTCTGCCAGGGTCTATCGCAACGACCAATGGGTACGAAGGAGGCCTATCTCGCAGTGTCAGCGTGACTAGTGGTTCTATCGAAAGTCTATCGATCCGACATGGAAATGCAGCTTACCCAGCAAGAGACGCAACTAAGCAAATGACCAAACGACAAGTCCAGCCTGATTCGCCATTGCCGCCATCTTCAGACGAAGACAGGCATAATCCTCGGTCACGTCCTCACAAGGACAGAGAGATCAGAGCAACTGAACCAAGGATTGCCGGAGAACAGAAGGCTTTCTATGATCAACCACCATTATCTTCGATTACGCAGATTACGCAGGATGCAGCCATTGCCGGTGATTCTAAGATTAACTACCTCCATCTTGTGCGAAGTTTAGAATCTCGCGTGGCCTCACTGGAGCGACAGAACAAAATGCTTCAAGCTGCACTCCTTGCCGCTCTTGACGTGGGTGTCTCTCACGACGCTGACAGTGTCCACAGCCGCTCTGCAAGTCCAGCTTTAAGCTCTATGAAAATACCAACAATCAGTGAAAGATCGATGCTTTCATCGCATGGCTTGGGTGTCGACGCCGCTCGCCATGTGCCAGAAAGGTCGTCGCCAAGGCATCCAAAAAGCCGTAACGTCTCTTGCGCACACGATGACGCGTCACAGGAGAGCCGCGGAAGTTTTGAAACGACCAGCTCCCATAGCGATAGCAGTTTGAGGGAAGTCGAGGTTATGCTAAGTGATGTCGAGTTGAAAGACTCGACTCAAAAGAGACGGCAATAGTTCATATTTGTTATTTACACGTCCTGTTGCTCTCCCTTCGTTGATTCAGTATTATAATTGATGTATTGAGACTCCTACGTCTATATTTTGTGCTCAGTCCCTTTTGTCTGTTGAGTGATTATTGATACCATTGACTACATATGGTGTGTTCATTGACTTTCGGCGTATCTTGTAGGAGTAATATAATTGGTCAACCTTTATTATCAATCGCTTTCGAGATAGGTCATGAGAAAGAACAGTATATTTACATTCATATCTGAATTGTAACTAACAATATGAATTACCAAACAATAGGCTTCGCAACTGTACTCTCAACTGGCGGGATCAACGGCCTCAAAGCATACCCATAATCACCCGCATTCGGCGTACGAAGTAAAGTATGGATATGGAACTTCTTGGGCTCCTCATTCGTCAAGAACACACCCGAATGATGGTCAAACTCTACAAGGATAACAGGACTCTGTATCCGGTAGTAGAATGGATCATTATCCTCGAAGCCGCCGATCCAGGAGAAGTATGTTTCGGCCTCGTATTTCTTGATTTGTTCGATCTTGAGGTCGCGCGATCGTTTGGGAAGGTACAGGAGGTATTGCTCTAGGATACCGTAGACGAGTTCCTTTTGCGTGGAGGAGAAGTCTGAAACGAGAACACCTTCGTAGGGAATCTGTCGGTTATCGCGGTATGCGCCGCACAGATGGCGCTGGTCGTCTTTGTTGGTACGACCAAGAGGCATTTCGGGATCGTTCATCTTCTTATATGTTTGAGCCTTTTGCTGGACTTCAGCCGGCAAGGATTGCATGAGTTGTATGCCAAGGGTCTCCTCGACTTGCAAGATGCGAGTACCCTTGTATGGACCAGAGTCGATCTCATTGGGCTCGGCACCAGTGAACCACGGACTAGCGACAATCTGGCCCTTGTAGATGAAGATATTCAAACAGAGATGATGTCCATAAAACGTGAAACCCCAGGGCCGTGTCGCAGACGGTCTTCCGAAAATAGCGAAATTGTACGAAAATTCATTCATGACCTTGGGAGACTCAACCAGCTCGCCGAGATAATGGTTGATCCGCATTGCCTTGACAGCCTTGTCGTAACCCTCGGGAGAGAGCGTGGTCTCGAGGACTTTCATAATGGCGTCTCGGACAGGGGTTGCGACTTCGTCCAAACGAAGGCCCTTGTGGACGAGCAAAAATTCGGGGTTTGACCATGTTCTCCATTCGGGCGAGTCAATGTGAAATGAGACGGCTTTGCGCTGGTCGTCATTCAGGAGTTTGGTTAGGTTTTGGACAGAGGCGACGATCTCTTTGACTGGGAGGCCCTCATCTTGAATGGAGAACAAATCTTGACGGATTGTTCCTTCATCCAATATTATCAGCCATCCATTCGTGATGGTGGTATATCCGACTTACCATCTGTGGAAATCCCCTGAAAAGGCTCTTCGTACAAATCTCTCCAATGCTCAAACAGAGCCCATAGCCAGGGAGGAATGTGCTTCGTCTTGAATGCGTGAGCGTACTCGTGTGCATCCTGCGTCTTCATGGTCGTAAATCGCGGAATCCCCAGGTCCGGGAGATATTGGCGATATTCGCCGGTGGGCTTCTCTTCTGTGCTGGACATTGTGTAGATGTCTGGTGGTATGTATAGACTGTACAGATGAATTGGAACTAGATCATGAGCGAAGGATAATTATAAACCAGTTAGCAAGCAGTAGACAATTGAGTGCGATGAGATCAAAGCACAATTCCTATTCCTCGGCGTTCCGAGCTCCTCCCCATCTTTATATACGGCTTCTCTTCTCGCGGGGAAATGGGACACGAGTGGGGATGCCGGGATAAGCCTTTTGCCGCCTGGATACTCCTTTTTCCGCCCTCGATCGCCGTTCTTTGAGTGTCAAGTGGATAGAGCACGTAAGCCATCGATCATACGATTCAATATCGTTCTTTGATTGCAGCAAACGGACCTTGAAAGCAGCATTTTGATCGATTGATGTTCGGACTTGATCTGTAGCTAATCGATAAGGCAGTCCTGCACTAGGCCATTTCTGGCTGATTAGGGCTAAGATTCTCGGAAAACCCGACGTGCTTCATTATGCAAGTCTTCACAATCGGAATTTCCATGACTGTAGCCTTCCTAATGGAGCAGGACTGGCGACATTGGGGTATGATATATTAGCTGGGATCAAGGAGTCTCGAGTCTACACCGTTAAGTCCAGACTTATGCTAGGATTAGGCTCGCCATATTCTGCACTGGGCAACCAAGGACGAGGGGTCACGATTGTAGACATTGCCAACGCCATGAGACAGATACAAATCATTTCCTACTTGAGGGCTCATCGTGCCTTTGCCTATCTGAACATTTGCACGCTTAAGTATGTGATCTCGTGCCTGCACAGACCCCATACTTAACGTCGAGGCACTGGAGATATCAGAAACCGTACGACCTCGACAAACATTCACGTATACTGCGGAGTAACATGCAAGTGAGCATTCATCAACATCCTTCAGGAATACTGTAACTCCAGTGGCAGAGCGAATGCTATCGCCAACATACAGTCCTGAAATGTAGATCGCCGTAAAGCAAGGCAGACAAGGAGTGAAGGCCGCCATACATTGTGAAGCTAATATCCAGTAATATGGGTGAGGATAGATAGGAAAGCTTTGCCTTAATACAATTTAAACGTGTCTTGGTGCATGCCATGCGTCACGTTCTGTACGAGTATATGTACTTCTTGAGCCAACCGATACGGATGCTATCCCGAGCATTCATGTTCAGTTAGAGAATCAATCCCGAATAAATCAGAGTGACCAGGTGTGATGATATGCAAGGTATTTATATTCCATTATTAATGTGAAATGACCAACATGGTCATGAATACTAGAATGAGTATCTAATCATTATAAGCACAGATCCGAGTCACGCCGAAGACCTGCATGCCCATGACAAGTGAGCGGAAGATTAAACGTATAAAAGCGCCGGCCTCGTATATCCATACTGCAGAAACACTCGTACAAGCCAATGACAGCCTAGAGAGAAACCTCTTCTAGCTCGCCCTCACCCTCCGGCTGAACTTTATCAATCTCTTTCGTGATTTCCGGCTCAACAACTGGTAGAGTTCTGAGACCTTCTTTATCATCGGTCTTTTCAGCGTCTGTTTCAGCTTCGTCATGGTCGTCGGATTCATCGACTTCCTCCTTGTCGTCTTCTTTTACCTCGTCCAAAGATTCGTCTTTCGGAGGTGGAACGGGAGGGTCCGCATGATCATCTTCATGCTCTGGTTGTATCTCGGCTGCTGTGATCTCTGTAGGCCCACCCGGGAAGGGTGTGGGTGGTCCTTCTGGAATCGCTGCCGGTGCGTTATGCACTGGGAGGTTCGAATGACTACTAGTTGGGGGTGTTGTTGTTTCTGAAACGACCGAATGGGGAGCAGGCTGTTGTTGCTGCTGCGATACTGGCCGTGGTCCCAGTTGTCGATGTTTTGGATCCGCATTCAAATAATAGCCTCTTACTCCAACAATAGTCCCTTCCGCCTCACACGCATCTAGCCATTCTGGTCGCACGACGGGCAGGTTCATTTCCACAGCCTTCTCCCAAGCTGGGCCCCGACCTTCTGTACAAACAAAATGCGTGGTGTCAATTCGTACAGTATCAATAAGCTTTCCGCCTATTCTGTCGATCGCACGTGCGAGTGCCTCTCTTTGAGGCTGTGGCATGATGCCTGGAGTCACCGTTATGCCGGAAAGATCGGTCATCTTGTGAGTACGGCAAGTCAACTTCTCTGAGTGATAAGTTCCGGCTGTAGTACGCAAGACCAGGTGGAACGTATACTCGGCATGAATTGCAAGACCACTGATCTTTGTGCTCATCATTTCAAGTGGACGAGGTATTGATCCTGCTTTAGAGCCGTTGCGATAGAGTGAGAGGGACTTCAACGAAGCTGTAGCTAGCTTGATGGGCTCCCATTCCAACACCAAGGATGTTTGCGTGGCATTGCGGAGACGAAGGACTGGAGGAGAGGGCGTTTCAAGACCATAGGTATTGAGGATACGTTTTTGAAGCGACTGGAAGTTTGCTACACTCTTAGATTCGGCGACATGGTTCCGTGAGACGTCGATGTCCACGATGCTTCCTGAGCTGATATTCTTGGGAAGTAGCACGGAGGGGAACTCGATCTACATGTTTGAAAGACTGGTTAGAATCATGCTCAAAGATGAATCGGCGCAAAAAAGGTGCTCATTGTCACGCGACACGATATGACCGTTGCGATAAAAGGGTCCGCATGGAGTTGCCTACCAGTCTGTTATCTTGTGTCAATAACACTGCAACGCCAGCGTCGACCTTGCCCACGGTCAAAGACACCAACATTGTGAGAAAAGTGGGAACTGTGCCGATATCACTGCGTCTGAACTCAGGAGCTGTAGAAAGCGATGCGCAATTTTTGATGCTGATGTTATCGGCCTGAGTGTGTGTGTATGCTCAGGGACACACTTCCGCGACTTTCTCAGCGAAGGTCAGGAGCGGCACGTGCTAAACTTGCCAGGTACATGATCTGAGCCAATCGCAGACGAGTTAATGAGCAGGATCCACATATATGCCATCATCCGGCTAAATCCTCAAAGAGTACTCCATAGTTGAGAATAAAGATAGTCATCATTGATATTGTTACAGCTGACTATTGCGTAGCATTCAATACGACGTCTCGTCAGTAAGATGTCGGTCACTCTTACGGCGGGTTTTCCTGGTAAGCCCCCGTGCGCTTATCAATTGGCCATTCTTTCATGGTCTCTATAACACGGTCTAGCTGGATTCTCACCAGTCGTCTCACCGTCATATCGTCTTGTATGATTATTGACTCCATGGGCTCTATCTCTAGAGTCCCACGTAGCGGTTGCGCACGAGGGGATACGCCCGATGGAAGCTTTTCTGCTGAAAGAGGCTTGCCAGTTTCGTCATATCCTCTCAGATACAGTGCCTCGCGAAAGATTTGACGTAATTGGCGCGACCAATGACTTCGTACCACTCTTTTGACCTTCATGGGCTGTGTTGCAACTTTCCACCATAGCGTATTACGGTCGCGGTTATCGTAAAACGCGTGAATTTTAGGCTTCAATACATGCGGCTGTGCGTACAGGCGGCTGCGGTACATTGTCCAATTGGTCAAGAAAGAACCGACATGATATTTAAACATAATATGGGTATGACCGATGGATTTGAAGGCAGGCCGCAGAGGTTGCGCAGGTGACGGGAGAAGTATCATGTCTTGCTAGCAGTAGAGGGTTGTCGCTGGTTGCGTGGGTAATATCTTCATGGCGAGAATTCGATCGAGTCAACTGCAAGAATGAACTCATTGCTGTTAGTAAGTCTAGCACAATTGCATATATCAGATGCACTTACCTCGTTTGAGATTGACTATAACCATGGCCGATAGTTGTCTTCCGATGGCCCAAGTTTCTGTATAATGTATCGGTACAATCTGTGGCGGTGAGACCAAAAAAAGATCGAGTGGCAAGCGGCAGAAAACAAGGCAGCAAGGCACTCAACCATACTTCGGCGCCTCAGGCAGGCAGTCGAAGCGGGCGGAATCAGGCGATTTTCAGGCGCCAAACCCCCACCAAATTCTTCTGTGAGCATTTGCTCTCTGTGTCCGTATAAATACCTGCCGAGTCCCTCTTTTTCTACCAACAATCCGGCAAGAACCCAACCTACCTACTACCCACAACTGCCCTACTCGGGGTACACATTTCTATCATATCAAACACTGAAATCTCTCGTGAAATCATTGGGAATAAGTCAAAATGCCCAAGAACAAGGGAAAGGTAAGGTTTTCACACAACCCCGCTTTTGTCGCCTGAAACGGTTTGCTGACACGCGAGAACAGGGTGGTAAGAATCGACGTCGTGGAAAGAACGAGAACGACAACGAAAAGCGCGAACTTATCTTTAAGGAGGATGGTCAGGAATATGCCCAGGTTGTCAAGATGTTAGGGAACGGTCGTCTAGAGGCCCAGTGCTTCGATGGTGAAAAGCGTCTCGCACACATTCGAGGAAAACTTCGCAAGAAGGTCTGGATCAACCAAGGCGACATCATCCTACTTTCTCTACGCGACTACCAAGACGAGAAGGGCGATGTTATCATGAAATACAGCGCCGACGAGGCTCGTAGTCTTAAGGCTTATGGCGAGTTGCCCGAAACCGCCAAGATCAATGAAACCGATACATACGGTCACGAAGGTTTCGAGGACAACGTCGAGTTCGACGAGGACCGTGACAGTGAGGACGAAAAGGAGATCGATGTCGATGAGATCTAAAAAAAAAATCACCGCTGATACATCCCCGGCGAGCTTATCACTTTGTCATCACAAAAACTTAATCGAAAGTGGTTTGCCTCCAACGGGACACGAGTGCCATGGGTCGATCCTGGTCGCTTTTCATTACCGAATAATCTGGGTTACTTTATTCGTGGGAAAAACTTATTCGGGAACACAATCATGATGTGCCATTCATGATATCGCTTTTCTTGACCTTGACCTAATATTGAAGAGAGACCGCTTCGATTTGGTGGGCTCGCGCCAAAGATATATCAAGGGCGTTTAACGGGTCAGAAAGCGATCGACTGAGTAGTCACACATGTTTTTTTATCAGAATGATACGACCAGAAAACCCTCATCACTCGGACTTTGTTGTGTTGTTTGGCGCTATACCCCCGGTCACATCAAATCGGATGATGGTCGCGATACGACTTAACGAAGTTTTCACCTGATTTGATGTTTTGCAACATACGACTCACTGCATGTCATGGTCTATGGACCTATTACATTTTTCATTCTTCTACCAAAAGGTCGCTCTAGTCATGGATTTAATCGCATCGTCGCATGCGACTACCTTTGTCTTTGCTTATGAGAATCTACCTATGCATTGTATAGCAATAGAATGAACATTTTGTACTCACAACTTTCTCCTCGTAGTCAGAGCGTATTTCATAGATGGGATTCAAGTTCACGAGCCTTTCGACTCATCCTCAAAAACACTTTTCCTAAAAAACCTGACAATCTTCCGCGCCGTTTCTTTACCAACAATTGGATCGAGCTCCTCCAGACTCATATTAGCAATCTCGTGTATGCTATTTGTCTCCACACTCAATCGCTCAAGTACAATCGGCGTAACCCCAGGCACAGAACGAAGCATATCTTGCGGTAGCTGGTGAAACACACGATGCTCTATACCAGCCGCAGCCATGACATCGCCCGGGCTCGAAGATGCGGCAATATCGAGATTGAGACCAATCTGGACAGCCTTGATGGGGTCAGGCTCCGGGTTTTTGTTCTTCAATTCTGCGAATATCTCGGCGGTTTGGTATGGTGACGATGACCATATGATTTTCAAGCGTGGGAATGCTAGTGTCAAGAGGACAAGCATGTGTTGTGCAGATTTAGGGGTTGACGGATTGACGAGAGAACTGCTCGCGGCTGATGCAGGATTGCCCGACGATGTGAAGACGTAGTCGGAAAGAAAGCTCGTGCTAGGTAAGGAAGCGGATGCAAAAGCGTCAAAGGTGAATGACTTGTTCTGATCGAACTCGATTAGAAGTAGTGGAGTTTTGTAATGTTTCAGCATCGTCTCGGCTTGGTTGTAGAGACGTCCGTTTTTTAAAGAGCTGATCAAATCACGTACGGACTTACGTTCAACACATATATCAGGTGTCAAGACGTAGTCTCCAACAGTCAATTGGCAAGGGACGACGACCATACTACGACCATGTAGTAGAGACGGTAACGCGCTTCTGAATTCACGAACATCCACAACGATCGTAGGTGGCGCTGCAGTGGCAGCCAGTCGTCCACCACCGGCAATTCTGGTATTGACGGTTCTGAGAAATTGCTCCTCAGGGTCTTCGAGGCTTTTGTCATGGGTAAGTGTCACGGCCATGCCCTAATGATGGCCTTGTTAGCAAAAGTCTGTGGGCTAGGGCAAAGAACAGACTTACACCTTTTTCAGTAATGAGCTTTGTAAATGCATCCTTTTCCCGGCGCACTGCACTCAAGTAGCGTTGTTCTTCGACCGATCCTCCATAGTACATAAAGTACACTCGCACGTTACGATCACTGTGAGAGCTGCGGTATACTTCGACCCTGCGGATGAAAGCAGCGTCTGGTTCAAACATGATGATGTATCGTGGTCGAGCTTCTTCCAATATTCGCTCGTCCATATCACCGTCGTAAGGATGAATCATCACGAGGTCGTTCATATCATACAGCTCGTAGTAATCTTCCATATCTTCTAAACCGTCAATGATGTTGTCTTCCTTTAGCACTTCCTCCACTGCAGTAGGTTGGAGGTCTTCTAGTAACTCGGATACCTGGATTGGGGCTTCATCTTGCCCCTGTACACTTGAGTTCGGGGCGCGAGCAGAGATAAGAGAGTTTGAACCACCACCACGCACACGTCGACGCTTGTTCGGAGGAGCCCTTCCTGGAACCGATGAAGAACTCTGCCCACGATTTGGTGCGTCAGTTGAGTTCTGTTTCGGTACGTAGAGATTATCCTTGACCCGGGAGAAATTCTGTTTCCAATTAAGGTACTCTCTTAATTTCCTACGCATCAGGATTTCTCCTGACGTGCTGTCTGCAGAAGTCTTTTCTTCATCAAGAGCCTCCTCTAGGTTATTGGTTTCAGCAACGGAACGATCATGCATCAACGATAGAAAGTCTCGAAGTTGCCTGCATGTGCGTTGATCACCACACATGATCAATACAGTACTATTAGAGTCGCCACGCTGCGTCGGATTCAAATATGCGTCTTGTTCAATCTCCTGCAGTATCTCCGCAAGTACATGCCATTTGGGCTGCTCTTCCAAAACAGGCTGTAATGCGTCGGAAAATGCGCTCGGAGTGGTTGGTGTCTCGGTGCCAGTTATTTTCCCCCGATAGACGCGGGATTTAGCTGTTTCAAATAGGACATGTGCCGCATCCAAAAAGAGCCAAGGTGAGAAGCTGTGTCTCGTTGAACCCGGTGGTGCCGAATGAGCTGCAACGACCGTGTCTAAGTATTTCAACAGGGATACCGCATCGTATGTGAGAAGAGAGCTATGGAAGTTAGTCATACCACCTTATCCGGATATACATTCTATCTTACTGTAATATAGCCCTAAGAACCGTCAGATCATTGGCAATCTGTCGCGTTCGAAAACTGACACGATGCCATATCGGATCCAATTGTCGGCGTATCGCTACGTCAAAGTTCTTGTGTAAAGCACTATCCAACGTCCAATCTTCCATGTCGAGACCGCTGTTAGCCTTCTTTAGCTCTGATACACTCGTTTCAACGCATTCCATGACTGCGTTTTGAATGTCCTTCATTTTATCAGTCATGGGAACTTCGAGCTCAATAACTTCTGCCTTGCGCCGACCCTCGAGGGATTCAGCCACAGTGACGTGAAATCGAGGCCATAGAGAAGGTTTGCGCAGAAACAAGTTCCGTAACATATTGGACAAAGGCGCAAATCCGGTGGTAAAAGGCTCTGGAGTATCGGAGAACGCCTTCAGGAAGCCATTTCTGTTGAATTGACGATAAACTCGTACTATGAATGCTTCTAAAGCGGTTGCAACAACTCTAATTTGAGTCAGCATTGCTCACAACTTAGTAGGGGTTCAATCTATTTGCCTTTCCGCGTGCAACATTATTATACCGGTGATCTTCTCCGGGTCAAGAAGCTCTGAAATAAAGTCAGATTATGGGAGATCGGGTAACAGCTCAACTGACTCACTAGACAGTAAGTCAACAACCAATATACGCGAGGTCACGCTTAATATACCCCCTTGACTATATGTTTTTTCTCTACCTTCTGTTTAGCCGAATTGCATAGGCATTAGAGACTCAGCACACACCTCATAGGCACAGTCGCTCTATCTGTATTGATCACTTTCAGACCCCTTGCCAAAGGGGACTTGCTGATGGCAAAGTGCTCCGCGAGCGCTTATCAAGCAGAAAGTGTTAGTGAATTGAGTCAACAATACAGCAGGGCCGTACCTTCGCCAATCCACTCATTTTCTCTATCATCAGCGCCGACCACTATGATCAGATTGTTGCCTGCTGCGTCGAATGCGTGCAAGAGATTGGTCACGATTCGCAGAAGACCAAGGCCTCGAGCGAGAATGACGAGCTCGTCTTCATTGCGGAGCTCGTTGAACAAATCCTGTTGATATATCTATCGAGAAAATGATGAGGAGGGAACAGAAGCGATATCTTAGGTAGCTTACTAGTGGTAGAGAGAGCTTGACAGGTGCGGTCGGACGTTCAGTCATGAGTGCGACGTTGGCGCGTTTGGATTGAAGTGCTGGACCTTAAATTAAGTAAACTTATGTTTGTATCGCGGACAGTACGTCATGTAGAAGGGCTCGCGTTGGGCCAATCACGTGCGGCGTGTCCAGCTGACTAAAGAGTACTAAGCAATTTGTGACTAGCGTTGTATCACCGGAAGTGCTCCCGAGATAACCCTAGCTCGGTGAGGGAAGGGTTAGGGCTGTACCATCTTCTGGGTATATCCATCGGTCCGGTACACTCGGTGGTTAATATGTAGACAGTCTTGTTAGCAAAGGGCAATTGCAAATAGAAGTAGTGGTGATTTATTGATAGAAGACACAGTCTATTCATAGCACTACGGAGTACATAGTAAGGCTGCGATAACCCATTAGACACGCCCAAGCAGAGCGGTATGGCAAGGCTATAGGCTATTGGCTGGGTAAGTCTTGAAGCGTTTCGACTATCCTGACTCACTCCAAATTCACCCCAACTCCGAACACCCAGCAGACGAGTCACGTACGGCGCGCGACAAGATTACGACCGGGCTACTGACTTGAAATTCGTGAGTTGACAACGCACGGTACCCATATCATATTGAGTGCCCCATCCCCGCAGAAGTTGTCATATTCCGGGTAATGTCTGTCATTAGCTAGGTAATGCTCCCCTCATAGGTTGAGGCTGACCATTCCGACTGGATCACTAACGAGAACTGGAGACACTGGTATCTCAACGGCTGTCCAATTGTTACTGTTCAGAGTTTCTGACGTGCATCTCGGCAACCGGTCACATCATCCTTCGTGGTTCCATTTGAACAACACTGTTGAAGTCGTGTCGTGGTTTACTCCGGCTCGTTTGCCCGTCCACTTTACCGCCACCCCGCGGCCTAGAGTCGACTAATTTGTGCGAAAATTCCACTTTGTCCCCATAGATCCGATCGTTTCATTCCCGATCTCCATATATTCCTAACTCAATTCCCTGTTGATTTCGGAGCTGGCGCTTCACTGTCAGTATTGATGAGCCTGACTAATCCGCCTTCGTCTACCGGTGGGCCCCTGACGACCGCTTCCACCATCCGGCCCAACGTCTCCTCGGCCAATTTGAACCTCAAGAGAAGCGTACAGGCTGCTTTTGACGGTAAATAGACTGTTTTTCTATTACCCACGTTGTTCCCTTGCAGGCACGCAGCATCGCCATGGATTGTGCTCGATTTTCTGAATTTTAAATCATTTACTCTTGTCATTCCGACCTCCTTTCAATTTGAGATGGCCTGTATACCTGTTCCGAATACCGCACTTTTATTCTTCTTTCTTCGCAACTTATACAGTATCAGCAGAACTGTACCTACCTTTTCACCATGTTTGGAAAGAATTACTCCTTTTTGAATTCGCTAGGTGGTTCATATATTCGTGGTAATTTCCCTCTCTGGTCGTTGCGTGGTGTCTGCATTGTCTGAACTGAGGTCACGTGCTTGAACATCCTCCCGGGATGTCACAAGATTACAGCCAAGAAGCATGCCTCTTTAAAATGAATACTACAATTCTTTCTGCTCCTTGTTTGTGCCTTAAATTGATTGAACAAGCATGATTACCTTCGACGAAGTGCTAATTCGCCACTTTGCAGATTCCGGTCGATCCGGCAGTGGATACACAAGCAAGGTCCATATCAGAGAGCGATACCATATTGTCGGGTTCATCAGCAGTGGTACCTATGGACGCGTCTACAAGGCGCTTGGGAAAAATGGCAAGAAGGGCGAGTTTGCAATTAAGAAGTCAGTGCAGTCTTTCATTTATATCATCACATCAGTATTGACGAACGAGCTAGGTTCAAACCGGACAAAGAGGGGGAGTTGATCCAGTACACAGGCCTCTCACAGTCTGCAATTCGTGAGATGGCTTTGTGCTCAGAACTTAACCATGCAAATGTGGTAGGACTAGAAGAGATCATCTTGGAAGACAAATGTATCTTCATGGTGTTTGAATACACGGAACACGACTTGCTTCAAATAATCCACCATCATACTCAGCAGCAGCGCTATGCAATACCGGCGAAAATGGTCCGCTCCATATTGTTCCAGCTACTGAATGGTTTACTTTATTTACATACGAATTGGGTCCTTCATCGTGACTTGAAACCAGCCAACATACTTGTGACTGCTAGCGGTGCTATTCGAATAGGCGACCTTGGACTGGCGCGTCTGTTCTATAAACCCTTGAATTCATTGTTTACCGGCGACAAGGTGGTGGTGACGATCTGGTATCGTGCGCCAGAACTGTTGCTAGGTAGTCGGCATTACACCCCGGCTGTCGATATGTGGGCTGTGGGATGTATTTTCGCCGAATTGTTGTCGCTACGGCCCATCTTCAAAGGTGAAGAAGCCAAGATGGACAGCAAGAAAACTGTTCCGTTTCAACGCAATCAAATGATGAAGATTGTAGATATCTTGGGCTTCCCACGACAGGAAACGTGGCCCGGTTTGGCGGCGATGCCGGAATTCAACCAAATGCAATCCATGATGCAGTCTATGAAGATGTCATCTCGCGGTTCGCTCCACTACAACAAGCCTTCGGGTCTTGACACGTGGTACCAGGGATGTTTGAAAACAGGTGGTTACTCTTCTAACGGTAGTGTTGGCACTCCTGGCGCTGATGGGTTCGATCTCCTATCACGGTTACTTGAATACGACCCAGCGAAGAGAATTACAGCCGAGGAAGCTCTAGAACATCCATATTTTACCAATGGCGGACCAATCAGTGGAAACTGTTTCGAGGGCTGCGAAACTACTTATCCTCCTCGTCGAGTTAGTCAAGAAGGCAATGACATCCGAAGCGGTAGTCTTCCAGGCACGAAGCGTAGTGGACTTCCAGACGATAGCCTCATGGGACGGGTGGCAAAACGTCTCAAGGAATGAAGTTGTATATATTTTATTCTTATTTCTGCATCGTACGTGGCGTTCTAGCGTGTGGTATGCATTTATGTTCTCTAGGAGCGTGAGTTGATAAGCAGATTACCTCCTCATGTTTATATGATCTTTTTTATGATGAACGACAGATAACTCGTTTCATTAGTAATATACCTTGATGACTATACTCCAATGAATAGGAAGTGAACATTCACCATGTTTCTGTTCAATATGCATGCTTTCTGTAGTAGGAAAGTTTGAAGAAGAGAATAAAAAAAAAGGCACATGAAGATCTCGAGTGGCCCCTTTCAGACCATATGCGCCATTAACCAGAAAGTTTCCATTCTCCTTCACCATTCCCGATTGCCATGCCCTTGGAATTATCGCCCATACAACACCGTGGTCTTGACCCAGTCCCTAGTAGCCTGAAGAAAGAACCTATTAGTATGGAGTGACCATCAAAGCTAGAGATTCTTGAATGCAAGTACGTACCACTTTGTTCCTTCCGGTTAGAAGCGCCGCCTTCCTCCTGATCATCTTTTCGTCCACTTCCTCCATTGCTATCGAGAGCAGAAGCCTGGCTACCAGCTTCGCGGATAGCCATATCATCTCCTCGCAATTTCTCAAAGTATGACTTGATATCCTCTGCGCTGACAGCCTGACCGCTCTCGGCAAATGGCTTGAGGAAAGCTTTGACCTTATCTCGCAAATGATTATATACCATGGCACCCTCTATAGCTCTAACACGATCAATGTTACTGAGTGCTGCTTCACCACGATCCAGTAGGCTCTTTGTTCCCTGGCTACCTGCGCCGTTGTTCCCGTCCTCACCATCTTCGGATAAGGGAGGTTCGTATGTCTCCTCTTCTTCGCGGAGCTGAGGGTGAGGGACGAGGTGAGGGAAACAATCAGGGCAGTGACACAGATGTTCACGAAAGTCTTCTTTGAGGAAGAGAGAGAAGGTTCCTGAGGGTGCCTGCGATGGTAACAACTCGTGTTTGAGCTGGGGTATCTCTGTAGATGCTTCTTCCTCTCGGATTGTCTCTAGACCATTCTCACTGTCTACTTTAGTCTTCTTTGTTTCTTGATTCTTATCGCCCTCATCATCTATTCTTCGCTTTCGCGATTGCGTGAGGTCTTTGAATTTCGGTTCATCAGTTTGCCCCGTCGATTCGGCTTTCTCAGGAGACTGGGTCTTGAATACTGGGGCTAAGAATCCCTTAGTTCCAGCATAGCGTTTTAACCAAGGATTAGAATCCAAGCACTTGTAGCAGATGAATGTCTCGAAATCATTTTCACCTGGAAATCCTGGAGGTAGAGGTGTCTCATCGTCATCCGCATGGTCCTCAGCTGGCATGTTCACCTTCGCTTCAGCCTCTTCGTCTTTGGTAGTTGCTTCAGTTTCCTTCACGTCTTGACGTCCCCGCGGTATTCCCACAAGACATTCGGGGTGCCACCAGTCCTCCCCACAGCCTCCAGTCTCACACGTGCCAAGTCCGAGGCATTGGAACATAGTTCCTTTCTCCTTGTGCGGATCATAATCTTCATTGCATGCGCAGAAGCGGTTTCGAAAGTTATGGTTGTACTTGTTGCCATCCGCTGGGGGTTGAGATCGGACACCCTTCGCTTTTGTTGTTGTATCGACTCGCAGCGTACAAGATGACGTATTTGGAAAGCGTGTTGTGCCACAGTCGCACACAAAGTTTCTCTTACTAAAGAGCTCAACTAAGGTGTGTTCACCATGGCAAGAGATAGAACACGAATAGCAAACAGCAGCCGGTGTATATGAATCATCGTCATTCTTCGGAGGAGGGTTACACGTTAGACACGAGAATAGCGTCTGCCGAAGTGGACCTAATTCTTGGGTACACGAATCGAAAGACTAAAATGATCAGTGTCAATCTCACAAATGAGGTTTCCAAGATGAGAAGTCACTCACATAAGGAAGGATCTCGCGCGCATCGGCTTCGAGTTGGAGTTGGGATTCGATAAAGCTGCGCGACTTAAGTCAGCAAAACCACGCATCACATTGAGAATTGATAATAATGCAGATAATCTCGTACTCTTTTGCGGTTTGCGATTCCTGTGAGGCGAAGCTCTCTCGGCGTTGGACTGTTTGATTTGACTTTCCTTCGTTCTGAGCTAGCGTGGGTTGATCGACGCCAGCAGAGGAAGCCATTGTGATGTTTTGTTGGTGATGTGTTTCGTTTCTTAGAGTCCGGCGCAACAGCAACTATCGGCGATAGCTGCGACGCGGGAGACGCGCAAAAGACGTAATCAAATGTTACCTGATTAGGATTAGCAGATCACGGGATTCAGCAGCCGAAGGCGAGTCCCGTTACGGTTGCCCCACGTGACTCCATCCATCCCAAAACGGTTTAATTGAAACACAAGGAGAAACGCGTTTCGATCGCGCGTTGACGCGTTTCTGAGGGGACCGCCTAAAAAGTTGGCGCCCGCTTGCCAGCTCAGTCAAACCCCCTTCGACACATCGACGACATGAAAGCAACATCGACAATCAACTGATCATAAAATTCTATCAGTCGTCCTATTCCCGTCTTATGCACAAAGTCGATCCGGTGTACGACATCCTCGGTTCATTTGTTTTACATAGAACATCAGGCCCATCATGAGGTGAGAAAAACGACAACGACGACATTTTGGGTGATCAGTACTGATACAATTGCAGTTCCCCGTTGCGCCCCAGCAACTCTGCTGCGAATCGCGGCTTGGGAAACTTAGGTCGTCGCAAGAGAGATCGAGAGCCTGATGATGAGACTTCATCGGTTGCTCCTCCATCAAGTCGTAAGTGTTCCCTGCTGCAAAGTCTCAGACTGAATTATTGACGACGTGTATTCAGCACCTCCATCATCACCTCCTATGCTTCCATTCGACGATGAACTAGACCGAGATGAAGACGATGAGCTCGAAGGCGATATTGACGATATCGAAGAGTTGGCGGAGGATGAAGATGGAATTGATCTCTTCGCCGATGGTTTCGAAAGAGATTACAATGCCAACCAGGAACATTACCGGGGCGCATACATCAATGATGACGAAGAGCAGGAGGAACTTGATATGGCCACCCGACGACAGCTTGATGCTCGCCTGAACAAAAGAGATAGGGAACTGGCACGCCGCCGACGCATGCCCGCTGCCTTCCTCCAGGACGATGATGAAGATACTAATATGGATCTCAGTCGTCAAGTGCGTCGTAGAAGACACCATTATGACGAAGACCGAGATGATATGGATATGCAAGAGGATATTCTGGAAGAGGAGCTCTCTCTCGAAGAATTAGGTGATGTCAAATCTGCCAACTTGACTGAGTGGATCCTTCAACCACAGGTCATGCGAACCATCGGTCGTGAATTCAAAGCCTTCATGACCGAATTTATTGATGCTTCCGGCCGATCTGTCTACGGAGAACGGATCAAGACCTTGGGTGAAGTCAATTCTGCATCGCTAGAAGTTTCTTACGACCATCTTGTAGCAGCAAAGGCTGTGCTCGGGTTCTTTGTCGCCAACGAGCCGACAGAAGTCTTGAAGATTTTCGATCAGGCGGCACTTGAAACTACTCTCTACCATTATCCTCATTTCGCCGATATCCAAAATGAGATCCACGTCCGTATTACAGATCTCCCTCTTTGCTACTCGCTGAGAGACCTCCGCCAATCCCACCTCAACTGTTTGGTGCGTGTTAACGGTGTAGTCACCAGGCGAACCGGGGTGTTTCCTCAGCTGAAATTTGTCATGTTTCGCTGCAACAAGTGTGAAGTCACACTTGGTCCATTCCAACAAGAGGCAGCACAAGAGGTTAAAATATCTTTCTGCCAGAACTGTCAATCTCGGGGTCCCTTTACTATGAACTCTGAGAAGACCGTGTATAGAAATTATCAAAAATTGACTCTGCAGGAGTCTCCTGGCTCAGTGCCTGCTGGCCGACTTCCCCGTCAACGAGAAGTCATTCTACTTGCGGACCTGATTGATACTGCCAAGCCTGGTGACGAAGTAGAGGTCACTGGTATTTACAGAAATAGCTACGATGCTCAACTCAATAACAAAAACGGCTTCCCCGTTTTTGCTACAATTCTCGAGGCCAACCATGTCGTCAAGTCTCATGATCAAATGGCTGGATTCCATTTGACTGAGCAAGACATTGAACAGATTCGATTGCTTTCCAGAGAACCTGATATTGTGGACAAAATCGTTCGATCTATTGCTCCCAGTATCTATGGACACGAAGACGTCAAGACGGCAGTGGCACTCTCCTTGTTTGGTGGTGTGAGAAAAGAGGCTCAAGGAAAGATGGCCATTCGTGGAGACATCAACGTTCTTCTTCTCGGTGACCCAGGAACTGCCAAGTCACAAGTACTGAAATACGTTGAGAAATCAGCACATCGAGCTGTTTTTGCAACGGGCCAAGGTGCTAGTGCAGTCGGTCTCACGGCCAGTGTTCGACGAGATCCTCTGACTAGTGAGTGGACACTGGAAGGAGGCGCTTTGGTGCTTGCCGATCGAGGTACCTGCTTAATTGATGAGTTCGACAAGATGAACGACCAGGACCGAACCTCTATCCACGAAGCTATGGAGCAGCAGACAATTTCAATTTCTAAAGCTGGTATTGTCACGACACTCCAAGCTCGCTGTGCAGTAATTGCTGCGGCCAATCCTATAGGCGGTCGATACAACGGAACGATTCCTTTTTCTCAAAATGTCGCCTTGACAGAGCCCATTCTCTCTCGTTTTGATATACTCTGCGTAGTGCGGGATACTGTTCAGCCGGCTGAAGATGAGCGACTTGCCAGATTCGTTGTTGAATCACACTCTCGAGCCAACCCCGCCAAGCCACTGCGAGATGAGAAGGGTAGGACTATCAGCAAAGAGGGGGAACTTATCGATGAAGAGGGTTATCGCGTTGACAAGGACGGCAATCGTCTACCACTTACGTCAGAGGAACACCAATCTCGGGCAGAGGCTCGCAGAAAATCGGAGGAAGAGAAGGAAGGAGAAATCCCGCAAGAATTGCTGCGAAAATACATTCTCTACGCTCGTGAGAGATGCCATCCGAAGTTGTACCAGATCGACCAGGATAAAGTTGCCCGACTTTTCGCAGACATGAGACGGGAGTCACTGGTCACGGGTGCTTATCCCATTACGGTAAGAATAAATCTGGGGATGTGAATTCAAAATGCGGAGATTTGAAACAGCGCTGACTTGATGTTATAGGTCCGTCATCTGGAAGCAATCATGCGTATTGCCGAGGCTTTCTGCAAGATGCGCCTGTCGGAGTACGTCTCGTCCCAAGATATTGACCGAGCCATTGCGGTCACGGTCGAGTCGTTTATTGGCAGTCAGAAAGTCAGCTGCAAGAAAGCTCTATCGAGAGCATTTGCCAAGTAAGTCTCCGTGTGTTGAAGGGAATTTGACTCTTTGCTGACGAACCATGTCCAGGTACACATTAGCGCGTCCCAAGCCTCAATCAAAACGCAAGGCTGGTATTCCTGTGGCTAAGCCCTACATGCATCGGGAAATCCATGCTCCAATTGATGATGACGAGTGATTATAGCCTGTTTGCTCTATGATAATAGTTTTGTTTGGTTCGGGTGGAGTTTTAACATTATACCTTCGGCTTCCTGAATATAACTCGGCGTTCTGGATTGGGACTCTTACTTTATAGAGCTTCCGGTGAATCTTTACGGAAGATTGGAACCCATTGATTGTTACAGAAGCTCGGTACTAAGGGGCGTGGGTCTGTAAAATAAAAGGGACTCGTGTGACTTATGGGCAACGTTGAACGTTGAGGTCTTTTGCACTTTACAGTTTGTCATAGTAGTTCTGGACCTAATTGTATAGTTCTAATAGGTTCTTTGTAGTCCTTTCAAATACAATCAACAATGGTTTACTTATGGAAAATTTTGAGGGCACGATCTACGTGCATGAGTGACTTCAAAAGCAATTTTCGGGTGCATCTTGACGTTCAACAATCAGAAAAAGCCCAGGAGCCAAGGGATGCAGCAAATTTTCGGGAAGGACAAGGTATGCCGAGTATCGGGGTTGCAAGCAGGATACTGACGGTGGGCTCCGAAGAGGGTCCCTCATTTCGGGTTCCAGACCTCCAGCTTCGCTTCGGCATCCACTGCACGTTTTTCTCTGTTCCATGGTGAAACCCACAGAGAGACATTCCGGATTACGAGGCCATAACTCGGCCTCGTCCTCGATGTGACCAATCAAGCCGACGGCATAGGAAATTCAAACTCAGTGGTGAGCAAGGTTCTTGGTATTAGCTTTAAAGTATTCCCTCTGGAAAAGAGATTTTGCGGGATGCTTTCTTCTAAGTTTCTACAAGAACGAAAGACGCCACAGCGGCAAATCCTCGGCTTGTATGTCCAATAGATGCTTGATGCAGCTTGGCGGGCTTGAACAGTCTTTCTCTGCTGAAGGCTTGGCAGTTCGTGGACCAGAAGTGGCATGCCCATAACAGTACGTAGTATAGTGACTATAGTTACGAGAGTACAGACGCGTCGTGTTTCGGTCACTGTATCCTTTATCGACATCCGTGGACAAGACGAAAAGACAATCTCAACTCGATCATACATGCCTCATCTATAGCAACAATAAATCTAGATTCTCCCACAACTAAACCCCGCATACACTCTTCGTACGGTGGCTCGAATAGTGTACGTCAAGAGTCATGCCATGTAGTCGCAGCAGCTCTCGTGAAGTCTTGGTCATACGAGGGGGCAACATCCCCCCAATCAAAGGCGCTCACGGAGAACTCCGTACCAAGAAACAGCGTCACTTGCCATGGGACATCGTTATTCAGAACTCAATGTCAGCCATGTTGTTTCGCTCGAAGATTGGGTCTGGCAAATATTGGCAATTTGGCACAGACAGCAAACTCTACCGGTTGCCCTCGGGCCCTTGTGGTAATTACCAAGAGGAAAAAAAGGTTTCAACAGCTCCGCTGATGGATGCTTGCTTGTTGTCTGAGACCCCATCCAGAAACATCTCGAAATCGGGGTTTGCCAATCCACCCAAGACCTTGGCTCCTCGGCATCTTGACCCAGATGAGATGGAAAGCCGAGCGAAGACTCAAGTCTGGATAAAATCACTTCTTGGATTTCTCGGCATAGAGTCGTGGTTTTTACAGACGCCGTAAGAAGGAATGTGGCTTAGCATCAGGCCTCTATCAGGTGATGGCCAAATTGCAGTGGTGTTGCTGGAAGCGGCCAGAACGAGGATTTACAAAGACGAAGGCAAGTACTGATACTAATACTACGTAGTAACTATGTATGTACGTAGAACAATTAAGGTTTTACCGCTTGGCGTACTGCGGTAATTTTGACTATGTCCCTTGCGGAAGGACCTAGTAAGCTTGGCCAATCAAAAAGTCTTGGGCGGCAAATTTTTTCCCGCGCGATCGACCACTAGAAGATCGGTTAGATGGTATGCGCCCAAACGCGACTCATCCTGGTCCTCGTCTGGAACCCCAGTCTCTATGGCCGGCGCTTTTTTTTTCTTTCTCCATATCTCTAGTTGTAGACTATTGCATGCATACACAGGCATGAATTTTGGCGCAAATGGGCGTGTAATAGATCGCATCGTGATCTGTATAAACAGCCATACAGGCAGGGTCATTGCGTGTGGTCTGATCGAGGAACGAAGACTCGTATCGTCGTCGTAAATTACGAACCGAAAAAGTCTATGCGGCTCTTGGCCAATCAGCCATCCCAGCCACGCTAGCCGTGAGGAGTGCACTAGTCCCGATCGGTAACTTATGACCGACAACAAACCGTTTGCATTTCTCATTCCATTAGTCGCATTGGGAACATTGGCGCGGGCTCTCCCCTCATTGGCCGCTCTCCAAGATCAAGGGTCACATGGTATTACGGTACAGAAATAGTGGCAGTCTAGCGTCGCCGTGAATGTGCCGAGACCATCATTGGCCATCGTCCATTTCCAACTTCGTCCAGTCTAGACATCGAACACAGTTGCTGCGTATACGTACGGCCAGACTACCCACTTGCGTCTGGTAATAGGTCTTTTGCCTCCGTGTCGTTGAAACAAATTCCCCAGGCCGAGACAGACGGCTCCAGCTTCCCACGCACTCCCCGGCCCATGGCACGCTTCCGGGGACGCCTCGGACACAAGCTGCTGAGATGCGGGGACTCGCTGGTCAAGTGAAACGAAAAATTTCTGCAAGCTGATGCTTTGTATGGATCTGGCATGATGCTGTCGTGTTCGTCTCGTGTCGTCTTCAAGAAGTCTACCCCGTGGGCCACCACTATATAATCCCCCCCAACTCCCCCGGTCGTTCACCTGCTTTTTCCACGCGACAGGGTTTTTCTTTACTCATTCCTCTCTTGCTCAATCTCTTCCAAGGTTCCTATATAGAAAACACCCAGCAGGCTTTCTGTTTGGGCCAAGACCCCTTTCCACTTCTTGTTGCCCCCCTACTCGATCAAAATGAGTCTCCACGCCACTGCCGATATCAACCATATCGAGGCTCCAGTCACCTGGAAGGCCTACCTCCTCTGTGCTTTTGCTTCTTTTGGTGGTATCTACTTTGGATATGACTCCGGATACATCAACGGTGTCAATGGCATTAAGATGTTCATTGACATGATCGATCCCGGCCAGACCAGTCTTACTTCCGCTCACTCGTCTCTCATCGTCTCTATTCTCTCGGCTGGTACCTTCTTTGGTGCTTTAATTGCTGGTGATGTCGCGGAGAAGATTGGACGTAAATGGACTGTCATCATCGGCTGCTGGATCTACGCTGTCGGTATTACCATTCAGCTCCTCACCGGTGTCGGTGGTAGCGCCCTCGGCATAATCGTTGCTGGTCGTCTCATTGCTGGATTCGGAGTCGGTTTTGAGTCCGCCATTGTCATTCTCTACATGAGTGAAATCGTAAGTCGACCTCCTCTGACGGTCGATACTCTCGATACTAATTATTTGAATAGTGCCCCAAGGCGGTCCGAGGAGCTCTCGTTGGTTGCTATCAGTTCTGCGTTACCATTGGTCTCATGTTGGCCTCTTGCGTCGTCTACGGTACCGAACACCGCAAGGATACCGGATCCTACCGTATTCCCATTGGCATTCAGTACATCTGGGCTATTATTCTCGGCACCGGTCTCCTGTTCCTTCCTGACTCTCCTCGTTACTACGTTAAGAAGGGCCGTGTCGATGATGCCATCAACGCTCTCTGCAAACTCCGTGGCCAGCCTCGTGACTCCGAGTATATCGAGGCCGAGATTGCCGAGATTGTTGCCAACGAGGAATACGAGCGCAGCGTCATTCCCGATGCTGGCTGGTTCGGAAGCTGGAAAAACTGCTTCACAGGCTCTCTGTGGGAGCAAAAGTCCAATTTGCGCCGTACTATCCTCGGTACTTCTCTCCAGATGATGCAGCAGTGGACTGGTGTCAACTTCATCTTCTACTTCTCCACCACCTTCTTGCAGTCCACTGGTGCTATTAGCAACACCTTCCTGATGTCGCTCATCTTCACCCTCGTTAACGTCTTCTCCACTCCTATCTCCTTCTATACCGTTGAGAGGTACGGACGTCGTCCTCTTCTCATCTTCGGTGCCCTTGGTATGCTCATTTGCCAGTTCATCGTCGCAATTGTCGGTGTCACCGTTGGTTTCAACAAGACCCACTCGGATGGCAGCGGTGGCACGATCGCCGACAACATTCCTGCCGTCAATGCTCAGGTCGCCTTGATCGCCATCTACATCTTCTTCTTCGCTTCTACCTGGGGTCCTGGTGCCTGGATTCTCATTGGCGAGATCTTCCCTATTCCCATTCGTTCCCGCGGTGTTGCCTTGTCCACTGCCTCCAACTGGCTCTGGAACACCATCATTGCCGTCATTACCCCTTACATGGTCGGCACTGACCACGCTGACATGAAGTCTTCGGTCTTCTTCGTCTGGGGTGGTCTCTGCACTGCTTGCTTGATTTACTCTTACTTCCTTGTTCCCGAGACCAAGGGTCTCTCTCTCGAGCAGGTCGACCGCATGATGGAGGAGACTACTCCACGTACCTCCGCCAAGTGGCGCCCACACACCACCTTCGCGACCGAGAAGGGCATGGTCCACGCCGAGCACGAAGAGACCAAGCACCAGATTGTTTAAGTCAGCTGTGCTCGGATTTGTGTAAATTATCATACTTGGTGGCTTTTGTTGGACTTGGTCTTGGTACTGCAAGATCATGTGGACAATGCGATGCGGTTTAATTGTGGATTATTCGTTTTGTTTCTGTTCTTTCTGGATTATATTTCCAACACATGCGCATTCAACATACATATACCCTTGACGGTGTCATGACCTTGCATGAAAGGAGGTGTTTGATTTTACGATTATGTTCATGTTGATGTTCAGGTAATGATGACCGTGGTCTTAACCACACATTAAATACGCTTCTAATCACTTCTATCCTAAGTGCTTATTAATAAACACAAGTAACGATAAACCATGAGTGAATAAGCTTTTGTAGTAAGACACTTGACAAACCGAAACATCTGTATACGCCTTTTGAGATCATAACATGTCTAACGTCTTATCATTCAACATGTCGATGAAGACGCCGTCTCCGCTCAAACAGCTCTATCCAGCAGCAAAGGGACTCATGGCGCGCAGCTTCGCACCATATTTCCACAAAAGCAGCGGAGCTGGAATACCAATGCCTATTCCGATGAACGCCAATAGACTATTGCCCCAACCATAGTCCAATGCATTGTACATATACTGAGCAAATAGGGGGAACCCAAAACCAGCTAGCGATCGTAGGACCGTAACAGCCGCCAAAGCACTGGCCGCATATCGCGTATAGGCATCAACCAGATAGGTCTGAATACATTGGAACGTCATGATAGCACCAATGGAGAATAACGCAGCCCCAATATTAGGTCCGATCCAGTGTGTTTTGTACTGCGCGGTCCAGCCATAGATAAACAGGCCAATGGGAATCGCCATCGCTCCTATCAAGAGCAGCGGTGTGCGGAACTCCGGGGCACCGACGCCACCGTTTCGTGTTTTCAGTTTTCGGTAGATGAGATCGATCAAACGTGCGCTGATTTGGGACCCGACGAAAAATCCCAGACCTAAAGATATGTAGTTGAGACCTCCAATGCCGACAGATTCGTTGTAGTAGTCTGCGCCAGTCCAGAGACCAGGGAAAGATGCTAGCATGAGATACATGAGGCCATAGATGTATGCCATGAAAACTGCTAGAACCTGGACAATTGGCTGGGTCGCGAGTAAGATGAATGGACGGCGCAGGGATGTGGATAATAGAGAGGTAAAGGTCCGATTTGCATTATCATATTCGGTGTGCCAGGAGGGATCTTGGGTCTCTTTGCGTAGTTTCTTGGCCTTTCGATTCAACAATGCCGGGCCGTATGTCTCTTGCAAGATGAAAAGCCCGACGAACTGTATCATGCCAGTCAATATGGACGTTGAATAAAAACACCACCGCCAGGTTGTGTTTTCAGCGATGAAACCTCCAGCTATGGGACCGACGGCGGGTCCTAAAAGCGGTGCCAGACTATAGATGGAAACTGCGCGTCCTCTTTCTTCGGCTCTGAAGCAGTCGCTCATGACACCACCTCCGATCTGACATCATCATCAGCATTGTAGGCATGACACATGTACAAAGGAACTTACTGATAAAGGCGCACTACCACCTAAGCCGGACAAGAACCGAAAAACAATCATCTGCGTTTTCGTCTGAGCAAAGCCGCATGCAATATTAAAGGCGAGAAAGAAAAGATTGGCCAGCTGCAAGACAATGGCTCGACCGTAGATTTCAGACAGCGGGCCCAGAAAGAGAGGCCCGATACTGTAGGCTAGCACAAAGATGGACAAGGTCATCTCGAGCTCGACTTGGTCTGTGATATCTAAATCCTTTGCAATGGATGTCAAGTCTGGTGCCACCATAGATGAAGACACTGGGGATATGAAGGTATAACACGAGACGACGAAGACAGCCGCCCAGCGTCTCCTCATTGACCAATTCTTTGGGTCTTCGGGGTCGTCGGGGCCTTTCCAAGTGACCTGCGAAGGTCAGCTTGAATGCAAGCAAACATTCGAAGAAGGGCTAGAGTCTGAATGCATACCAGTTTAGGGTCTCGTTCCGAGCGTCGAGACCTGGAAGTCTGGGCTGGCTGCAGGTCGTCGTCTTGACTATCGCTACCGGCGTTGCCATTCTCCAGAGTTGCGTTGTCGTCATCTCTTGCCAGATGAGAGCCAGCCTCTTGGTCCTCCTCCTCCTCCTTGGACGAATCATAATATGCAGTCTGGTTGTCCAAGTGAGGCGCAGAGTATACTCTGCTCAATTCAGATCTCCTCGAGGCAGCGGAAGCCACCTTTTTTATGTCAGCCATGATCGTGACAATGGCGCATTGAGCAGCGTTCAATCGGGCAAGGATTACAGCAACTGGGACGGGTCGCTTTAAAGCAAGTTTCGCCTTGACCTTTAGTCTATGTTGGACGTGTCCGAGATCTCGCCGACAATGCATAAGAATGCTTGCAGCTACGCAGTACACGCTCTCCCATCATAGAGTAGTACTACCTTAAAATCCGTTTTTAAGTCCGCCAGGATCAAGCCAATCAGCGGCAAGAAATAGAGTCTGGATGCATTGTGATTGGCTGGATCCGAAATCTGCCGGAAAAGCGGCATCTTCGAGGGCACGTCCACGTGACACGAGATCTTGCATAATTCTTGCAACGCCACAGAACAGTAAAAGATAATTCCCGAATCCCGGGCGGTATACTAAACACCTTAATACAGACACAACGGGCATTATATGAACTGTAACGCAATAAAGACCAGCGAACGAAAAGAAGCTTATTTACAAATGCAGGGTATTACACGAACACGTTTCCATCTTCATTCTGCCTCAAATCGGTGGTTGGGTTTGGAGGTATCTGCCATCTCGAGCGCCGCAGGCCCAGAAGCAGCCAACTCGGACGCGGTAAAACCGCCCGTTGGTCCTTGAGGAGGCACACCTGACGGCGCGCCAGGGTCCTTGTAGTATTCATAAGGCGCTTGCTGGTTAACGGGCTGGTATGGGGGACCGGTGGCTTGACTGCTCTCTGCTCCTCCTGTTGCACCACCAGAACCACTATTTCCTCGTCGCGATCGCCACCAGAATGCTGCTGCCGCGAGAAGAGCGATAACCCCCACCGCGACACCGACACCGATACCAGCCTTGGCTCCAGCACTCAATCCACCGCTCGCAGGAACGACGGTGTTGGTCGCAGACGCAACGCTGGTTGCTGGATGGGTGAAGCTCGATGTGATAGAACTGGTCGAAGACGTCGAAGCGGAGGTTGTAAAACTAGTAGAAGCAGGCGCAGTGGTACTAGTCACGGCTTGAGTCAAGTTGAAATCGTGGGTGAATGCACGCGGCGATGTTTCTCCCTCGACGAAGATGTCGAAGAAGAATTCATGCGAGCTTGTAAGGTTCATGCTGCCCAAGTCAATCTGCCAGGTGTAGTGTCCACCCAAGTTGGTGACGTTTTCTGTCAAAGGTAGCGCACTTTAGTCATGCATCTCTATCGACGTTGTCACTGGGGGAAATTGTGAGAGAGCATACCAAAGACATAGGTGAACTCGTCAATATTGTCATTGAGAAAAACGTGCACGAGACGAATCGACACAAAATCGTTGCCGCCAACCCACTCAATGTTGATATCACTTCCAACGGTGTAGGAGGGATTGGTGATCTGGGAGCTGTCGGGGGGCGGATTTGTAAAGCTGTAGGCGTCGTCCTGAAGACTGAGAGACCAGAGCAGCGACCAGACGAAGAGCCAGAGGGCTCCTCGAAAGGACAGGTCTGCCATGATTCTGAGGATGCGGCTCGTCGTTGAGGGAAAGGATTTACCTTCAGGAGGGTTGAAATTGCGCGAAATAGAACGATTGAAAAACAGCAAGGTCTAGCAGCAGACACTAAGACATTACGGTGGGCGTTGCAGCAACCCAACCTCGTTCGCTTGGCAAATGCAGCTGAAATTAATAATTTACTGATAGCACTACGAGCACGGGACGACAACCTTTCTGAAGGCGGGGAACTGAATCCGCGTGCTTTCAGTGGTTGATCACAGGCAACTAAGCTGATTGTCGGTGGTGCTGCAGACTGTTCAAGTTAGCAGCCTTTCTTAGTGCCTGGATACTAACAAGATGGGGTTAGCATGGGGGCTTGTTTTGTGAGAGCGGCTCCAAGTACTCCGTAACGCTGTATTGACAAGGCTCTTCTGAACGTACGATGGACCTCTCCTAGGCGCATCAATCTGGACTATGACATCGTCTGTGCCTTGTCCAAGAACTTCGAGGTACGTACTTCAGTATCTTGTACCAAATAGCATTATCTACTCCGTAATTGGAAATTTGAGGCTCAAATCACGACACTTTCGGGATTAGTCAGCGCCAGTCGAGACTCTGGTTGGCTTGCTGCCGCATTAGCTTAAGGCCGATAAGCATAAAGCGCACCACTTTTCCATTGTATGATTGATTCTCAACTCGATGACTTCCTCCATGGTAGACTCGACCTTCTTCCATCTTATGTGTCTCGGTACTCAGAATTACTGCTTATAAAGTGAAGCTGACTCTAACGCACTTATCAGATCCGTACAGCAGAGACTTACTACGTATACATAGTAATGCAGGACTGCGTGCTGGATGCGGCATGGCGCTCCATGTGGCTTACCGTCTGGGCACGTCAATGTTTCATCTCTCTCTCTCTCTCTCATGGCTTCTGCCATCCACACAAACGGTAAACGGTCTATCTCAGGAGAGACTTGGCCAATGAGAATGTCAGAGGTCTTGATCTTATCCTTTTTGGGCGTGGATGCAGACGGGCTTTGCCTCAATTGGCATAACGGTTGCTATTTTCGTCCGTTTGGCGTCGGGCTGGACAGGCTTGGCGGCCAAATTCAATCTCTTCGTCAGAATCGTAACCGGCAATACGGATGTTTATCCTCTCGGAATACCCATTCACAGCCAGTCGAGTTCAGTACGCCTAGTCAGTCAACTACGCCAAGAATAGTACCGATCTGAAACTGATACATCCTCATTAATACTACGTACGTAGCCCGTACCATTTCCGCGTGCGAAGAAGTATCTACGTAGTATGCCTTGCGATCTGGTAAAGACCCATTTTCGCCCTACCCTCCTTGCAACTTCACGCGAGCTCTGGATGCAGTATAGCACATTTTCAGTATAAATGACGGCTTGGTCGCTTAGAATGCACCAAGCTGATGCGACCGTAGGTTGATTGTGGTCTGCTACGTAAGGTAATTCGGCTAGATTGACTGCGTTTGTTGATCGAAGAAACTAGACGGTGGACCCTGGCACTCGCGCAGCTAATCATCGGCTTCCGTGGGTGAGTCGTGCTTATCCACACAGCGACCGCACCTTGACAACGTGACTCCGCAGCTCCGTATGCGTTATCTCTGCCTACCCATGAACTTCATGGCTTTTCGACTGTTCAAAAAGACAATGATTTGATCTTCCATCGCATTCACCGTCACTGCCATCCTCGGGACTCGAGCGGATCACCTTACAGCCCTGGTCTCGACACGAGCATGCGAGATCGAGGATGCAGCTTCCTCGACTGCCTTCAGGTGTGCCGCGCTATGTGTTGAATACTGGTATCGCTATTTTCGTCTTGTCGCTGGTGCTGTGGTCGATCAACGCCCTGAACATCACCAGTATCGACAGCCTGCGTGGCAAGCTGACCCAGCCGCTGCCTTTGGAACAGAGTCAGGAAGAAGATGGAAAGAACGGAGATGACTTATTGCAGCCGCCGCCGCCGCCGCCGCCTCCCCCGCCGCAGTTGATACCGTCGCCAACACCGTCGCCTACACCCAAGCCTGACGCAACCCTGGACGCAACCACAGACCGTCGTTGTCACGCCATCCCCAACGCTCCAGATGTCGCGATCATCGTGAAAACAGGCGCCAATGTGCTCTACGACAAGGTTCCCTTCCAACTTCTCTCGGCCTGGCGTTGCGCCGAAGATCCGCTCATCTTTTCCGACCTTGCCACGACGCTCGGCTCATACCAGATCTATGACGTGCTCGACAACATCACCGAGTCCATCAAGGATGGTCCAGACTTTGACTATTATCGCAAGTTGCAGGACTACAAGAAGAACGGTCAGGATGTGCGCGAACTTCGCACCGAAGGTGAAGCCGGATGGAAATTGGACAAATACAAGTTTATTCCCATGTTGAAAAAGACGTGGATTATGCGACCGAATCATGATTGGTATGTCTTCCTCGAAGGAGACACGTATGCCTTCTGGACAAACATTCTATTATGGTTGCAACAATTCGACCCGGACGAACTTCATTATTTGGGCGAGGAGACCTATGTCAACAATGAGGGGTTCGCGCACGGTGGAAGTGGCTTTATTATATCCAGAGGCGCTATGGCCAGGGTGCTTGACGACGATCCAGATATCACCATACGTTACGACGCGATCGCCCAGAGCGAGTACTATGGCGATTATGTCTTGATGAAAGCATTGAAAGAAAAGGGGGTGGAATTGGGTCCCTACAAACCGCTCTTGCAAGGAGAGCCACCCAGTACTTTGCGTTACGGGCCTGGACGCTACCAAGGAGAAAGGTATTGGTGTCAACCCCTGATGTCGCTTCATCATGTCACACCTCTCGATGTGGACGCCGTTTGGCAGTTTGAACAGCAGCGAGAAGACTTGTCGCAACCCATTTTGTTTGCTGACATGTACCAACATTTCATGGCCGAGCGCCTCCCTGAGGGCAGTGATAGTCTCGACGACTGGTACAATCACTCCGACGATGCTCACATCCGAGCCCCCGATGAGGAGGAAGACAAACCCATCTCACCGGAAGAGATGACTCCAACGCAAGCAGAAGCCTACCAGTCTCCCGAACACTGTGCCGCGGCTTGTACCGAGTATCCTCGTTGCATGCAATATGCATATGAATTCATGGCCAAGAAATGCTCGTACTCGTTCTCATATCGCTTTGGTGAGAAGCGCACCCGCAAATCGGACGGCACGCGATATAAGTCTGGTTGGATCCGGTCAAAAATCGAAGAAGACATCGCAGAGAACCCTTGTCATTCTCCGGAGTGGAAAGGATTCCATACTCCTTGAGTGTTTCAATAACATATGTATATGTTTTGCTTTGCATTTTGGGCGTTGGTTTGCGTATTTGGTATACGGATTTGTTATCATAGAATATGTGAGATTATAGGCAATCATTGAGCTGGTGATATACTTGAAAGATAGTACGTATTAATTGACAAGACGCCAGGGAACAGCAGATACCTGTTTCCATCCTTCTGGAAGCCAAACCCGTGAATGGCAATTGATTCGGGAGGACATAGGCGGATTTGTAATACCGCGTGCATTATACATTAGAGTGTGTTACCCTTAATATATCAAATCTCGATTGTTGTTGCTATCCTCATTGGCTAGGTCAACCGTCACCCAACCTCTAAAAACGCACACTCTACACCACTTTACTAAACACTTAATACCCTCACATTCTGTGTTTGGTAGCTGCCCCGAGCCGAGGTCTACCTACCATCATACGAAGAGTCAATGGTTCGATCCAATCCTGGTCCTGCGTTCCGGCCCATTGATATGTCTGACGGACAAGCTCTAGCTTGTACCTGAATTGTCATTGTCAGGATGGATCTGGTTTGGAATCCTTGGAAACAACAAAGGCTTCCCTATTCATTACGAGACTTCGGCGTCTAATCACTGGCCTCATCACTGTCCGAGAAACGGACTTTCTTTTCATTGAATTGGGTCGGTCATTGAAGGACTTGTCCTCCAATGTCGAGGTTACTCCGATTTTCGTTCTCCGTTCTCTGTTTCTAATTCATTATTGTATATCCTCAATCTGGCTATACAGGGCTCTCTCGGTCAATCCTCACTCACTCACTCACTCACTCACTCAGATTTCGGACCTCTGCAGTAGCCTGCAATATCAGATGTGATGCACGGAAAAAAGCTTCCATCCCGGCCCGGATTTCTTCGGATACGCCCGAGCCATCTGACCAAAAGAGAATAACTGGGCATCCCATGCATCCGGGCCGAGAGATGCTCAACTACAATATACCACGAAATATATCCAGCTTCAACAGGCAGTTGCCCCGAGAGCAAGTTTCCTGTATAAGCGGAACCCCTGCTGCGACCTTGTTCAAGCCCTGGGCATGGCAAAGAGCTGCCCTCAAACCGGCGGCAAAGTGAATTGTCGAGAGTTGTCTTGATCGACAAGCTCTCGGGCAAAGAAAAGGCAAAACCAGCAGAGACAAGGACGGACCAGGACAAAAATCTTGTTACATCTGAGTTCCAACGGCAGCAGTCTAAATGCTGCTCAACTCCTCTTCATCCTCCGCAAAATGACACACGCGCCTCACCATGCCATCCAAACCGCGAAATGCGGTTGGCCTTCTGCTCGCACATGCAATCTCAACCCCTATGTACGTAACATTTGTCATTGGAGGTTAGGAGACTATCCAGGTCCAAATGCGTAGGATAATCCTGGACAGATCTCATGTCGATTCTCCAACCATCAATTTTCTATATTGGAAGAGTGATACGACCATCAATTGGAGATATGTTTATATACATACCGGACAGGCGAGGCGAGATGGGTGGTCTATGGGGGGGGTCTAGGTTAGACAAGAGTCCACATTGTGCGCAAATACGCTCGAATCCAGAACTGTATGCTAAGATTTGGAGGCCGCTTTTGGGGTCAATGAAACCTCAGGCGAAATTATCGTGGGGGCACCAAGCATTTACCGGAACTTGATCATACACAAGATAGGTGGGCAAATGTAAAGAATATTGATTATTTCGATATCCCATTCCAGCTGCTGTATTCGTGTTCGGCACAGCACTGCAGTGACACTATCATATCACGTGAAGTATATAGTTCTACATAACCCTGCGCAAAGCCACGACATCAGTCCTCGGCCATCATTTCTGGTTCAGTTCCTTCTTTTTGGCTTCGATTTCTTCACGTGAGGCTTTCGGCGGCATTTCTGCACACAATGAGTACGGCTATCAAGCTCGACAAAGAGTCCAGTATTGCTCACCGTGGGGGATGACAGGGCCTTTGGATATGTGGTCTTGCGCGGTAGCCTTGGCACCTTCGCTCTGCTTTTGATCGCGGCTGGATGTGGCAGGAGGTAAATCCTGGGGATCAGAAGAGACGACAGGCATGATCAGAGTGTTCTTGGATATTGGATATAGTGATTCTGCAAGGGAGGCAAAGGTAGGAGAGACCTTGATGTCTTGTTAGTCGCTGTGATGTTGGCAAAGTGAAGTTTCATGGTAGATGTCCGGTTTGTGATGTACATATAAATACATTACGGAGACCGCGGTGCAATGACGTCGTTGGCTTCGTCAATAGTTCGAGGTAAGCCGTGTCAACATCTGGATTTGATGCTTCAGCCCATCATCGTTACTGACTTGTGGAAGTTACAAGCTAGCCTTCGGAGAATTGTCGACACCTGACTTATTATATACATCGCCTGTTGTGTGATTTGGTTGTGTTGACCGTGTCTTACTCCGTAGACTCTGGAGATGATTGTGGTGCAGGCCCCACTACAGTCGACTGCCTCAGCCCTCAGGCACTAAGTAAATCCACCTGACTGGCTCCCCTAAAAGTAGCTACCTAACACCACCAACTACGTCTGTTCTTGTTCGTTGTCACCACTGTCGTTGTTCACCCACGACTCGTCTCGACCTGCCTCAGTCTAGAACAGTTTGTCCGGATCTCACAAACCTCGAGCTCCAAGTCATATGCCAAACTTTGCGACCGTTGCCTGAACGAAGACGCTCCGCTACCCGTGACCGCATTGCGATGTATCACCAGCGGTACTAAGTGGAAGCCTAACTACCTTTTCCTTCGCCCTACTTCACACAATCACTTTAAACCTTCCTCGGCTCACTCGCTATGCCGTCTATACTTAGCGACGCAGACAAGGAGACGGTCAAAAGGACTGTTCCGAAACCGGGCAACAAGATCCTCGCTGTCGGTGTCGCACGACTGTACGTCGCCCATCCCAATCCGCAGAAATGGACATACACCGGCCTTCAGGGAGCGGCAATTCTTGCAAATGACCTGGTCGGTCACACCTTCTGGCTCAAACTCGTGGATGTTTCGGTAAGTCGCGAGTTGTGAGCAGATCAGCGTATACATTATACTAACATCAGCTAGCCTGCGAATCGTGGAGTACTCTGGGATCAAGAACTCTACGACGGCTTTTATTATAACCAAGACCGGGTCTTCTTTCACACGTTCGAACTTGAGGAGTGTCCAGCAGCCTTGTCATTCTCGGATGAGAAAGAGGCAAAGACTTTTCTGAAGAAAATGCACGAGCGCGAGAAGCATGCAAGCAAAGAAACGAAAGCCACCCCATTCGGCTCGACGCGCGGGCAAGGACCAGCGATTGTGTCCAGTGGAAAATCCGGCCGTTCGCTTTTTAGCGGCCTTCTCGGCAGAAGTTCATCATCTGCAACACCAACTATACCTGCAACACTACCACCAATCGCAGCTCCAGTACAACCTCCACCTCCTCCGACTCTTGTGCCTGCGCCAGTACAGGAGAAATCATCCACGATAGATCTTACGGACCCGGAAATACAAGGGGTTTTGGCAGAATTGCGGCAAATGGGTATCACCGACGCACAGATTAAAGACAATGAGGGTTTCATCAAATCATACATACAAAGCCAAGCTGCTGAAGCTTCCAATTGGTCGTCTCCCTCGCCTGAAGAGCAAAGACAAGTGAAAGCGCCACCTCCTCCCCCTCCTGCCGCAGCGCCGCAGCCGAAGGTCGCTACAATCAGTCCTCAGAACACTGGCGGCAGTGGTGGTGGTGGCAGAAGAGGTCCTCCTCCTCCCCCGCCCTCACGTCGACGAGCAGACGCTGCTCCAACACCCCAAGAGCCGGAAGCGCCCGCACCTCCACCGCCGCGAGAGCCATCTCCACCGCGACCAAGATTTCGAGCACCGCCTCCCATTGCAGATGCCGGCAGATTTGCCCAGCCTGTTACCGCTCCTGGTAGGCCTCGCGCGTCATCTGGCGCAACCCCCGGTCCTCCACCACCCCCGAGACCTCCAAAGACACCAATGGAGGAAGCTGCCTCACCGCCACCTCTACCAAGGGCTCATGGTGTTGCCCCTCCATTCCAAGGCGAACGCAAAGTTTCGGCGCCTCCAGCACCTCCAAGTCGCAGTCCTGCGCATGCTCCACCTCCACCACCACCTCGAGACGTCCCTCAATTGCCACCAAAAATCCCTCATGCTGTTGCACCAGCTTCTATTCCTCCACCTCCTCCGGCACGAGCTCCTGTTGCCCCTCCCCAGCCACCTCCCTCAAGCACTCGTCCTGTACCACCTCCGCCTCCCCCGGCTCCTTCGTTCGGTGCACCTCCACCACCACCTCCGCCTCCTTCATCTGGTATTCCACCACCTCCTCCACCTCCTCCCCCGCCTTCTTCCGGTGCTCCTCCTCCGCCTCCACCACCACCCCCTGCCAGTTCGGGAGCACCGCCGCCGCCGCCTCCTCCACCCGCTGGAGGAGCCGCACCACCACCTTTGCCTTCTGTCGGCGGTGGTGGACGAGACGATCTTCTCGCAGCTATCCGAGCATCTGGAGGTAAAGGTGGCAGTGCATTGCGTAGAGTCAACGATACAGAGAAGCGAGATCGCAGTGCTGCAATCGTTCCTGGAGGGTCAAAAGAAACAGGGGCATCAACCCCCAGCGCAGCACCTGCGGGTGGCTTAGCAGGTGCTATACAGAATGCCCTTGACAAGCGGAAAAAGAAAGTCAGCGGCAGTGGTAAGTCCGATTCTCTTCCTCGTGATGCGACTCTACTAACGACTTATAGATGATGAGAGAGAGGATGACGATGACTGGTAAACCGGTTTGTGCCTCATTTAAAGGCCGGTCCGTGCTCGGCCCATTTTATTGGCAGCTTTTTGATGGTCATGCCCGCCGATTTATTGACCATATGCAACGGCGATACGCCTTCTGTTGAAGACTGACGAAACATTTGCGGCTAGTGAGCCACCGTTCAAAGATCGCTTTGAACTTGTATATATCTATATATTGACTTGCGTCTTATATGAGGGTACAGACACCTGACAATGAATCCATGTGATACCGTCACAAATCTATATTAAATGGCACTTAAAAAGTCATTAGCTTACGCCTGTCGTACATGTCAGCATTAGCCATAAACCCTATAACCCTAAAATTGAAAATTGCGCCGACGTAGCAGCGACGTGGTGGTGCTGCGGGAAAAAACTAAGACTCGTTTATCTTTCACTGTAGCCTCCTGCAATATAGTATTCAAATTTGTCACGAATCGAACGCCTATATGTACATAGTAAAGCGAAATAGCACCTTTACAGTGTCCCAGACTTTCACGTGACCATCGAACTCAAGATGTCATCGATCGGGATTCCGACGCTAGTTTAAACTAAGGCATCGGAGAACATTTTATCCTTCATGGCAGGATCACTTAAACCAATATCAATAGAATACCAGCATCGTGCTCGGTTTCTACCATTGTAGAGTACGTCTCTGCAATCTGGAAAGATGCTGGTGGTTCCCACGCTGAAGCCCTTGGCACCATCGCCCAATCTACTCCGATTCCTGAGGTCTCAATCGGATTCTTGCTTCTTCACCTCCAACCCGACGAAACAGAAACCGAACACCGTAAAGGTCACTTATAGATGGGACAACGGTAGAGCGGATTGGACACGACTGAGTCCAGCACCTTGTTTGGCGCAGATCGAGGCCTCTTTTCTGCCCGTGTGGCCTGCAGTAAAAATCTTGACGCCGCGGAAATCATCTCAGCTACGCACCTCACTCACGACGCGTTCGGAAGCAATAAAGTCAATCGAAAGCGCCAATGTCTCTAGCCATGGTTCTTTGCGCAGCGCCTCGACAAAAAGCAGACGCTGGTGGCACAACTGGTTGCTCAAGAAGGGATCGTACCAAAAGTGGAAAAACTCGACCTCTCCTCCAATCACTAGTTTTACAGACGATGGTGCGGAAGGAAATCTCTTCAATCTAGGACGGACACTGGCCTCTAAAACACTGGATGAACCTCGATTACGCTGTACTGAATTTGACGAAAATGGGAATGTCACCCTGGTCAACGGAGAGTTCCGAAAGAGTGAGCTCATTGCCAAAGTGCGTATGTATGACTCTTTGATCGAGGCGCCAGTTTGTTGATATCGTATCACAGTACGGGCTTCTCAACCGCGATTTGCGAAAGATCGATTCTTCCGTCCTACCTCATATTCTCGTGCGACCAAGCACAATTCTTATTTCGCTCTTACATCTTCGTGTTCTGATCAAAGCGGACCGAGTTCTCGTCTTCGACGCATATGGCTCAGCCGATTCGTATACACAGTCCGTTTTCATGTATGACCTGGAGGGAAAATTGAGACAGCGTCAGGCTCCAGGGTCAGGCGCTTTGCCCTATGAGCTTCGAGCGCTTGAGTCTGTCTTGATCAGTGTGACCAGTGGTTTGGAAAGCGAATTTGAAGGTGTGCGCGATCCCGTCGTTCGCGTTCTGCGGGCGCTAGAAGAGGACATTGATCGGGACAAATTGCGTCACTTGCTTGTTTACTCGAAGAAATTAGGTAGCTTCGAACAGAAAGCGCGACTCGTACGAGATGCTATTGATGATCTGTTAGAAGCCGACGATGACCTTGCTGCGATGTACTTGTCCGATAGGGCCCACGGGAAGGTTCGGGATGAGAATGATCACCAAGAAGTAGAGATGCTGCTCGAGTCTTACCACAAGATATGTGATGAGATCGTCCAAGCCAGCGGTAATCTGGTTACTGCTATCCGAAACACGGAGGAAGTGTAAGCTATGTCTCGATCGCCACGTTTTCATGTGTATCATGTCGCTGATAGGGTCAATAGTGTTAAGGCAATTCTAGATGCGAACCGAAATTCTTTGATGCTTCTAGATCTCAAATTCAGCATCGGAACCCTTGGCCTCGCCGCAGGAACCCTCGTCTCGGCATTATACGGCATGAACTTGAAGAACTTTATTGAAGAAAGTGATCTCGGCTTCGGCGCCGTGTCCGTGACATGTTTCATCAGCAGCATTATCGTCAGTCTCTATGGACTTGCCAAATTACGCAAAGTCCAACGAGTAAGAATGTGGGGAGAAGGCATGGATACCTCGGGTATGGGTCCGCTACAAAGTCGCAGTCTAGCACTGACCAACCGTGGAAACTGGCGCTCTGACGCAATTGAGCCCATGTTGGCGGGTCTTCCTGGTGAAGGGCGGTCCGAAAGGTTGAAGAGGTTCAAGGAGGCTGTCAAATCAACAGCAAAAGGAAATTCAGCTACGGATGCGGCCCGACGCATGGCTATTTCGCAAGCTCGACGGACAGGGAGTCAGTCACAAGACAAGAATGGCGCGATACAAGAAGCGAGCGTATCTGACGAGACCACCCCAAAGGCATAAGGGAGGCTGCGTGGACGGCAGCTTAATACGCTCTTTATCATACATCATCTACAAAGAGTTTGTTAATACCCCCGGGAAGAGGCGTTTGACATACTATGGGCTTATTGACTTAGAATGGATAGTAGCATCTGTTGGCGTTTAGCGAAGCACATTGTGACCTGTACATTTAACCTCTCTCCTTCTTGTGAGAAAAATGTTTACCTGATTGTATTATATTTTTACGCGTCGGTGAATGATGACTCAAATTCCACTACTCTACTATCGATTCTAATCATTAGTAGTACAGAGCACCAAGCATGCAGCATCGGTCTATCAGGTAAGATTGAACCGGAGCGAGCCTTCATGACGTCTCTTCTTCGTGATACAGACAGGCATAACAATGCACCCAGGAAGACCGCCATGTTCAATAGCTTGATTTCATCCTCGCTCGCATCTTGTCGCCATAAAACCAGATCACCAGAATAGATGGTAAGAACAAAGCTGCAGCAACGAAGCCCAATAAGCTATTAGCCCATCCATAGCCAAGGGTCGAATACATAGCGGGCGAAAAAAGCGGCAGGCCAAAAGCCGCCATGCTTCGCAAAAACTGGGTGGCTGCCGATGCTGAGCTGGTATGCTCCGAGTACGTGTCGATCACATAGGCTTGCAATGACTGCCCGGCCAGTGTACCACCTATGAAGAGGATGGCGGCACCAATATCGACGACTGGCCATGGAGTATGATATTCTGCACACCACCCGTACATAAACAGGCCGGCCACCAGCAGGATAGTCCCGGGCAGCATGAGTGGAATATGAAATTCAGGGCGGCCCTCCTGCTCGGGGCTTTGCTGTTTGAGGCGCCGATAGATAGCGTCCATGATAGGTCCGCCGATCAACGCAGCGAAGATTTCTCCCAGAGAGATACCAATGTAGTGCAGTCCGCTAATTGTCACTGTCTCGCCGTATTGCGATGTCCAGAGATCAGCATATGTTGCTATCACGATATATGTGATACCATAGTCCAGACCAGACAGACAAGCCTGCATTTGAATGATTGGGTGAAAGGCGAGTAGGCGCATGGGCCTAGTGAGGCTGTTGCGTATCACGTCAAACTTGGAACGGCCGGCAGACTGTTTCATTGATTTGCAGTAATAATGATCCTGTCCAGTGCTCTTCCTCAGTCGCAGAGTACGCTTTTCAAGGATAACAGGAGCGTACGTCTCCTTGAAAATTACGAAGGAACCAATGACCATAAACACTTGGAGAATGGATGTCGACCAAAAAGTCCACCGCCATGTGGTCGCACCAGAGATCAATCCACCGAGAATAGGACCTATCGCGACACCAAGTAAGGGTATCAAAAGGTACAACCCCAAAGACCGACCGCGTTGTTCAGGCCGCCAAATGTCTCCCAGGACGCCACCTGCAAGTGCGTATATGGCACTGGCACCGAAGCCGGCGAGCAGACGAGAAGCGAACAACAGACCCTTCGAATTAGAGAAGCCGCATATCAGGTTCCATACCAGGAACCAGATGTTGGTAGCATGTAGCACAGGTCTTCTTCCGTAGACCTCAGAGAGCGGTCCAATGAGCAGAGGACCGAATGCTGTAGCAAGTAAATAAACAGACATTGCCATGACAGATTCGATGTCCGACATGTCCAAGTCTGATGCAATGTCGGATAATGCAGGAGCTATGATGGTGGATACCATGATGCGATTCAACCCTGTTGCTGACATGACACTGGTCACTGCCCACTTCTTGCTTGTTGACCAGTCTTTAGGGTTTTCAGGGTCGTGAGGCTCGGCAAAAATAACCAGAAAGGGGTCAGGTGACTCAATAGATTGTGGTTTTTCTGCATCAACCGCAGCCTCGATATCTGCTACAAGGCTCTCAGCAGTGTGAGGTATCTTTTCGGAAGCCATTGTGCTGGTGTCGCCAATCTTGAAGTGATGTCAATGATCATGGATGGGATGATATGATACATGCAGTAGATGGAAAACCAGAGAAGTAAAAACTGGATTTTTATAGCCGCTGACTTCAACCTATGTAACACCTCGGCTCCGAGTAAGAAGTTCATCTCAATTCTGTCCAGCCTTGTGTCGAGAAATATGACTGGACCTTTCAGGGCCTAATTGCCATTAGAGGGAACTTACTATAGTTAGTCAACGCGCGCCGAATGCGCACCGTCCAATTGAGATATACTCTCCGCAGGCATCGCCTACGGAGCAAGTTGTCTCACAGACCAGATATGTTCGGAAATACACGCTGAATATCGGTCACATCAGGTCTTGAGGTCGCCAAGCGTAGCTGGAGGCTCCATGATGCGAGGTATATTCGCGATATTTCCCGAAACGGTTAGAAGACCCATGCAGGTGCGCCCCAGCCATTGAGAACGTGGTATATGGTGGATCCCAGTTCTTTAGCGTCATCAGATAAGATTGATAATTGATCTCCGAGTCGGATTTAGGATCTCCGAGGGTTTTGTTCAACCTTTGCTACCGTACTTTCTCCTGATAAGTGCTTCGTACTCCTCGCGTTGGTCCCTATGTTACCAAGATGTCGGAATCTATCACGCCTGAACTTTGTAACATTGCATCAAGACGACGCATTCAGAGCCATACTAAGTCGCGAGCCGGATGCTTTACTTGCAAGTTAGTCAACATGCGATGTTTCTCAGGGTTACGCAGCTAAAAATATGGTTGTAGACTAAGACGCAAGAAGTGCGATGAGCGACGTCCGTCGTGTCGACGGTGCGTTGATACGGGCCGCAAATGCGATGGTTACACTGTCGGCCGTGCAGGAGCACAACAGCAAAACACGCAGTATCTGCCAGTTTCCAATGGTGGCTTGACGATCGAAGGTTACCATTGGACATTCCTAGAATACTTCCGGTTTCAAACGATTCCTATCTTTTCGACTTACTACGATACAACGCTATGGGAGGTTATGTTGGCACAGACATCAGTTTCCCAGGCGACGCTTCAATACACCGCCGTGGCGTTTGCTGCAACACATCATGAATACGAGTCCAGGTGCAGGCACTCCACGAACAGGCTAGATATGACCAGCCACGACAGTATAGTTACAACACTCTATATTGATGCCGTCTCTAAAGCCCGACAGGCTCTGGCAGATGCTTCATCAATGGCCGAGGCAGTGCGGACTGGGTTCATCATGTCCTTTATGCTTGCTGCAACTGAGTGTCTCAGAAACTCAGCGGAAGGCGTGACTATGCATTTAACCAATGGGCTAAAGATTGCCTTCTCTCAGGGATATGAGGAAATAAAGACAAGCTGGAAGCCACATGAGTCTGGTTTGGCGTTAAAAGATGCCGTGTTAGCTTTCATACAGAGGTTGAAAGTGACTATAGAGAAAGAGCTTGAAATGAACCTCCAAGGTATTCGAGGTACAGATAAGAGTACTCGCGGTTCGTTCACGGAACCAGGCTTGGCTGAACGATCACGCCACCCTTTTTGCGGTCTATATCTAGCAATATCTGGTCTGATAGACTATTTAGTGATATGGCGAGCAGAGTCGTCAGTCGCTTCGTCGGACGCTTCGGTGTTTCACACGACGCTGGAACGATTTTCGCAGAATATTCGACGCCTGAGTCAAGAAACTCCCAGTTCGAACCAGCGCAAAGTACGGTTTTTAAGACTGTTTAGAGAAACCGCTCATCTCTTGCTCCTATGTCATGTAAATGATCTGACCGCGTCCGATGATACCGGCTTTTCTCAATCTCAGACCACCTCTAAGTCGAGATCTCATTACTTGAAGGCATACTTTTCCAAGCTATGTATAATTGAAGAACAATTACGCCGAGAGGATACTCTTGTCACTCACCTTACACCAGCACAACTAAAAAGATTTGCCGCCAGATACTCTCTCATCTGCTTTCCATCTACAAGACACCCCACGTACTCTACGGGAGACCCTACAGCATTACATATTCTGTATGAGGAGATTGAACAGCTTGTCATGCTTGAAGAAGATGCCATCATTGCTACTGGTCTTGTCCCTGCAAATGCTACATGTATGGAGGTTATCAGTGCTTTGGAGCAAGGGTCTGTCTCAATTCGATATTGTATTGTCCAGTCAGGTGGAACGTCTTTCGAATGGATAGAGAAAAGAGCTTTATTGTGGAAGCCAGCAGTATTTAAACAGCACCGAGTCAATTGATTTTGCTAACGTTCACAATAAGTATGACAAGAGGGTTCGTTCTTGGGCTGGAACCAAGCATCAGCAACCCTAAGGATCTACGTAGTGCCCTAACCCTAACTGAATTATTCCAAGCTAGTCTATTCTAGTACTAGAATCAACATTACACGTCATTATCACCAAAGACGGGGCTAATCCATCTCCAACATCAACATCAGTTGACAACGACAATTCTTGTTCTATACGTCCTTGTTACAGCCCCATTTCAACGTATCAGAGACTTTTTGTCTTTTGAAATGACAATAGTCTTCCGCTCTATCCCGTATATATACAAGGCGCCATAGTCACTACGGCAAAACTGTCACAATGTCGACGACTTCTAAGCAATCCCACGTTACCGCCTTCCTCATCTACTTAGTTTTTGTCTCGACTCTAGGGCCTCTTCAATTTGGCTTCCATCTGGTATGCACCAATAGTCTGTCCGTCAAAGTGTTTCATGAGTTGACAAATTTCGGGCCATCTAGGCTGAATTGAATGCCCCACAAGCTGTCATTACTTGCGAGAAGAAGAGCATCACATCGTCATCAGTTTCTGCACGGCTACCACAATGTCTACCGATGAACGCATCACAATTCGGGCTTGTGTCATCCATATACACCCTTGGGGGACTTGTTGGGGCGCTGGTATCCGGACCGCTAGCTACCCGGTCAGGTCGGCTGTTGGCATTGAGGGCGACTACAATTTTCTTCGTAATAGGCTCGGTCGCTGAGGCAGCTTCTCCGAATATCGCTCTCTTGAGTATTGGACGATTCCTCAGTGGTGTCGGAGCCGGAGCATCGATTGTGGTCGGCCCAATCTACGTGTCCGAGATTGCCCCGCCTGCATCCAGAGGATTTTTCGGTGCCTTCACTCAGGTCATGACCAATGTAGGAATCTTGTTGACTCAATCTCTTGGATATTTCCTCAGTAGAGATAGTCTCTGGAGAATCATTCTCGCTGTGGGTGCCGGCCTCGGCCTGGCTGAATTTCTTGGCCTTCTTTTGGTGCCAGAGACTCCATCCTGGCTGGCGGAACATCGACACGCGGATAAGGCGCGACAAGTTCTTCAACGCATTCGCGGCAAAGATGTGGATATTGAGGAAGAGTTTCAGAATTGGAAGATTGGGTCGTCTGAAAGCAATGGAGTTGACGAGGAGGAGTCCTTGTTGTCACAGCATACACGTCAACCCTCCTCTTCGGAACCACGAGTCACGATCTTGACCGTGGCGACCGGCCCAAAGTATCGACCTGCTATTATTGCAGTTGTCATCGTCATGCTTGCACAGCAGTTTACTGGTGTGAACAGTATTATTATGTACAGTGTCTCGTTGCTTCAGACTACTCTACCAACGGCAGCGCCGTTGTTAGCTGTCATTATTTCTGCACTGAATCTTGTTGTCACCCTTGCGTGCTCTCCTTTACCAGACAAGATTGGTCGCAAGACCTGCCTGCTGCTCAGCATCGGTGGTATGGGTCTTGCATCGGTGCTACTAGCCATTGGTATTTCGGTTGGTCAGAAGATTGTTTCCGCACTTGCAAGTCTCCTCTTCGTTGCCAGCTTCGCGGTCGGACTTGGCCCTGTGCCCTTCATCCTTGCCTCTGAGCTTGTGGGTTCTGAGGCTGTGGGGCCCATTCAGAGCTGGGCGTTGTCTGCCAACTGGGTTGCCACATTTATTGTCGCCCAATTCTTCCCTATCCTCAATGCGGCTCTTGGAGCAAAGGGTCAGATCTACTGGATATTCGCCGTCCTAGCCGGCGTATTTGGTTTACTCATTTACCTCCGAGTTCCCGAGACCAAAGGTAAAGCCACACCGGATGAAGTCTGGGGTCGGGTCGGCGAACGACGGATAGATTAGTTCTTGTACACAATACTCGACTTATGGCACCGTCATCTACTTTCTCCCTTTTTTTGCACATTCCTTACGTACTTGTAAATTCAGCGTGAACATATTGATGAACAATAACAACCAGATGAATTGACATCAGACAGAGGAGCGTGCTGATATCATCGCCGTCGAGTGGCCCACCCGGCTAGCACTGCCATATTATATTTAGAATCAATCCGGAACGATCTGGAGCGTGACGTAGTACTACGTAGAGGGTCAATCGGTACGTACTAGGTACACGGACACACGCCCAAACCTGCACCGGATAGCCGGTACTGATACACGCTGCGGATGTCTTACTCTTAACATCCGAATGTTCCGCCTCGATCATTTTGTAAACAAAATGTCCCTGGTTGGGTCGATTGATCATTGGGCGAGATGAAAGACCAGGCAGGCTACGTAGCAATATTCGTGATTTGCCAGGCAGCCCCAGCACTATCCGAAACAAGATGATGACTCGGGCTGATGGTAATTAATTATAGACGGCCAATTGAAGTCTCTGCCCAGTCGTTGAGTAACTTTCGTACTCTGCAGTTACTAAACTGTTGTCAAACACATGGCTAGTAGTTAGTAGTAAGGAGGAGTAAGTAAGTAGGTGGTTAAATAGTAAAGTACACGAGTTAAGTCAGTCCTTACTGCGGGTAATTTACAGCGCCTCTGGAAAGTAGTACCTCAGGCCCACCCCGCTTGCTTTCTCCGCCAACTTTGCGACTTCCTCCTCTTCCACCATTCATTCCCCTCATTCAGCCACGCTGGTGTTGCTGGGACTTCATCCCTGATCTTGCCATTGTCACCTTGCCTCTCCTTGACATATCATCATGTGTTTTCACTTCTTCCCATTCTCCACGAATTGAGCGAGCTCTTCAACGCTACTTCTAAGCACCATTGTCACGTCAACTGCAGGCCAGTCCCCATCGCTCCCAGTGCCCGATTGCTTCGATCGGCAACGCAACGGATAGCCCAGCCATTGCTACTTGGTCTTCGACGATAGGGCCATCAGAGATCTGCCTGGCTATTTTAATCCCTGCCGCGTCGTCATCGCTACCGTGCGTTTATCGCTAATAACTATAGTGACCACCCGCTCCAGATATAATAAGGCTCTACCCCACATTCACTCCAATTGATCATGGTCCGTTTACCACTACCTCAGCGCTTCATCAGCTCCAAGAGCACAACTCCGGTTCAGCAGAGTCGTAATCCAAGTCCATTGAGGTCGCCAATGGAGTCCACGCTCACTCTCAAGGTCAATGTGATCAAGGTACGGCTGTACAACGTCAATGACTGCGTTCACCCCCCCCCCCCCCCTAACGCTTGCAGATGTGAGGCTAACATGGCAATCGTCATTAGGGAAGGGACTTAGCAGCAAAGGATAGAGGTGGCACGAGTGATCCTGTGAGTCTTTCCCTCGGTTGGTAGTTGACTTTGCGCCATGGCGCTGGCTAATATCTGGACAGTACCTGATCGTGTCTCTCGGGAGCGCACGCGAGTCGACTCCAACGATCAGCAAGACCCTGAATCCCGATTGGAATGTTACCTTTGACTTGCCCATCAGCGGGGTGCCCCTCTTGGAGTGTGTCTGCTGGGACCGTGATCGCTTTGGGAGGGATTACATGGGCGAATTCGATATTCCTTTGGAGGAAATATTCGCTGAAGACGAGATACAACACCAGGTACATCTCACCCACACTTGTGGCTCAAGCCGACGAGATAAGTGAAGCTAATATCATCTTAGCCCAAATGGTACACGTTAGAGTCCAAGCGGAGACGAGGCAAGAAGAAGGAGAGTATAGTCTCTGGGCAGATTCTCATCCAGTTTTCTCTGGTCGACACTGCCAACCCTGGCGCGACCCCTGCCGATACCTACCGAAAATTTAGATCCATCGTGTGCGCTGCAGAAGAAGATGATGATACCGCGCTGGAATCGGTCGATCAAGATGAAAATGACAAAGACGAAGAGACTTCGGACGAGACTGATGATCCAACCAAACCCGAAATCGTGGAAAAACGAAGACGTCGGCTGCGTATTGCACGGCTGAAACGTAAATCTCTTGCCGCAAGAGCATACCAATTTTCAGGTGCCTCGAATGGGGTTCAAGGAGTCATCTTCCTCGAAGTCAATAGGATCACCAACCTCCCACCAGAGAGAAACAGTAAGCAGTACTGCTATAAGCGATTGGCGAAAGAACCCAGAGTTGACCTCCTATAGTGACGCGAACTTCCTTTGATATGGATCCCTTTGTGGTAACGTCGCTGGGGAGAAAGACTCTCCGTACCAGAGTCATTCGTCATAATCTTAATCCTGTCTACGACGAAAAGATGGTGTTTCAAGTCATGAAACACGAACAGACATACACCATGAGCTTTACAGTGGTTGATCGAGACAAACTATCTGGGAACGATCTTGTGGCAACCGCAGAGCTTCCGCTCCAAACATTGATTGCAGCTGCTCCAGAGGCCGACCCCGAGACTGGTCTGTACAAGCTCCAGGAACCATCCAGGCCGGGCCAGCCGTTGCAATCTCAAAGGTCACGCTTCCGGCTGCCCATGTCGCGCTCTAACTCTGCAAGCAGTCTGAGCAGATCATCGAAACCAACTTTATCATCTCAATCATCCAATCCTTCACTTCTTACTACACAGACTAGGTCTGATCAGTCTCCCCCCACCCCTCCGGCTACCATCCCTTCCGAGACAAGTAACTCACTTCTTGACGTCCCGAGCACCAGCAGTCTCTCGCCAAAGATCGATGAAACACCTCCGTCGCCCCAAGGTTCTCCGGATAGCGAAGATCTCAAGAACTATACCATTCCCCTTTTGTTAAAGAACAAGGAGCGATGGGAAGACAAATACTCTCCGGAACTATACATCAAGGCAAAATATATGCCGTACAAAGCTCTTCGGCAACAATTCTGGAGGGTCATGCTCAAGCAGTACGATGCCGATGATAGCGGCCGGCTTAGTAAAATTGAGCTTACGACCATGCTTGATACGCTTGGCTCGACTCTGAAAGAATCTACAATCGACGGTTTCTTTAGCAGGTTCTCGACCGAGAATGAGTCTAGCGACGTCAACGATTTGACGTATGATCAAGCTGTGATCTGTTTGGAAGATGCTTTACAAAAAGTACAGAAGAGTAATTTTGGTGGAATCGACTCCAAGCTTCGGAAACTAGTGCCGGGGTCTCTGTCCTCGACCGGAGATCGTAGCCCGGATACTTCTTCCGGTGCAGACGAGTCGACTGACTTAGAAGGCACAGAAGGTCAACCACAGCAGCTGGATCTGTCCGAGTTTCCTGAGGGAGAGCAGCCTTCTCCAGGATATGGTGAACTCGCACCCGATGACCTTGCCGATGAAAGAGGTGAAGAACATGTCATTGAGATTGGAGAATGTCCGCTATGTCACCAGCCACGTCTAAGCAAGCGATCCGATGCAGATATTATCACTCATCTTGCAACGTGCGTCAGTCAAGACTGGCGGCAAGTCGACAATCTTGTGATGGGTGGCTTTGTTACGTCCAGCCAAGCACAGCGCAAATGGTATAGCAAAGTCGTTACTAAGATTGGATATGGTGGATACCGACTTGGTGCCAATTCGGCGAATATCCTGGTACAGGACCGTATCACCGGCCAAATAAACGAAGAGAAAATGAGCGTCTATGTGCGTCTTGGGATTCGCTTGTTATACAAGGGTATCAAAAGCCGCGATATGGAGAAGAAACGAAGTAAGTTTGATCATGCTACATGATAGAAAACATCAGATGGCTGATATACAGACAAAAGTTCGGAAGATGCTCAAGTCTCTTAGTGTCAAACAAGGGAAGAAATACGATGATCCAGCTTCTGCTAGTCAGATTGAAAGCTTTATCAATTTCCATCGACTCAATATGTCAGAGGTTCTGGAGCCCGTGGAAAGTTTCAAGACATTCAACGAATTTTTCTATCGCAAATTGAAGCCGGACGCAAGGCCTTGTTCAGCTCCCGACGAGCCGAGAATCGTCGTCTCTCCTGCTGATTGCCGCAGTGTAGTTTTTGATCGTATTGAAGACGCCACCAAAATCTGGATCAAAGGTCGAGAGTTCTCCATAGAGCGTTTGTTGGGCAAGGCTTATCCGGAAGATGTTTCACGCTATAAAAACGGTGCTCTTGGAATATTCCGGCTCGCACCCCAGGACTATCATCGTTTCCATATTCCTGTGGACGGAGTTCTTGGAACCCCAAAGACCATCGAAGGTGAATATTATACGGTGAACCCTATGGCCATCCGCTCGGCTCTTGACGTCTATGGTGAGAACGTTCGGGTACTAGTACCTATCGACTCTGTGGCTCATGGTCGGGTTATGGCGGTATGTGTTGGTGCCATGATGGTGGGAAGTACCGTGATTACTCGAGAAACCGGCGCGAAGGTGTCTCGTGGCGAGGAATTGGGTTACTTTGCATTTGGTGGCAGCACCGTTGTGCTGCTCTTCGAACCCGGTAAAATCAACTTCGATAGTGATCTAGTTGATAACTCCAAAGGTGCCCTCGAAACACTGGTAAGTGAGATCAAGAAAATCCAAAGCACATGGCATTCATGGCTGACACGATGTTTCCATAGATTCGTGTTGGTATGTCGATCGGCCACAGCCCAGATATGCCTCAATTCGAACCTGACGTGCGGCAAAAGGAGCAGGAGATCACCCAGGAGGAGAAAGAGGAGGCTCACCGCAGGATCGTGGGCTGATGTCATCCAGAGGACAGACCCAGTAGATGTATATACATATATATATAAATTCGTATTCCATGATGATTTACGACATTACAGACAATTCATCCGTTCCACTCCATAATGAGTATACCATATATACTGCGAGGGAGTACTGTGCAGATTATTGACGGTCAGTTGATATGCAGAGAGTCCCTCGTGTCCTAGTATGCACATTAGCCCTGGACAGGCTTAGCGGACCCCACACACAAGGTTGTTTTGGTCGTTGGCGCGTGTTTACAGTTGGCCAGCACAAGAAAGACTTCATTCAATTCGATTGCGATAATATCAACCTCTTTCCAGTCCCGCACTTCACCGCGTTTCAGCGTCAGGCGCAGACTCTTCAGTGTTGTCTTTGTTGTTGTTGTTGTTGTTGTTGTCCGCCCGTGAGGTCAATTGCCGTGGAGGGGTGGCTCATCGAATCAGAGGCTTCGAACGGGCGCGTCTATCTCCGGAAGCGCGACCCGTGCTTTTCAATCCAAGTTACTCACTCTGCGACACTTCTTAATTCCACACGACTGTACCCACGAGGACGGTGATACCAAAAGATCGTCATATACAGAAGGAAAGATATCACGCGATCAGCTGTCGGAAGTCACGACTGATATCTTGGAAAGGAGGGGCGTGAGTGCTAAAGATCCGCTGAAAGCTACGAAGTACCACGATCGCGCGAACAAGACGAACACAACGACATTGTCACGATATTCACGAACTTGCGGCTTTTCGCGTATGCTGTACCGAAGAAGAAGAGGCGGGTGGACTTGAGAGCTACGGATTCGGATTCTCGATTTGTATAGATCCGACGTAGATTGAACTTCCTGCTATGACCACCACGGTCCTGACAGCAACATCCATAAGGACCGCGCGCCGCGAACCTCTGAAAGTGATTGAAATGGCGGCGTCGCAGGGCCGGCCTGCGTCGTCGTCGTCAGCACGCGGTAATGGGGAAAAGGCAAGAAGCACGCGAACCAGCTCGCGCTTGAATGCAAAGGACGATGGTGACGATGAGGACGCTGCTCCTTCCAAACCAGCACAGGGAAGGCCTACAAGGAATGCATCGAAACGTAATGCTGGTAAGTTTTGCGACTTGAGTGTGGTCGGCAATGTCAAGTTCCGATCATCATTTGCGAAATTGGTTACTAATTTTGACGTTTCTGATCATTTAGCTGAGTACGACGAAGACATTGGAGGATTTCAATTTTCGCGAGCGGCGTCCAAGAAGCTAAAATCAGCGCCGGCTCTAAGGAACGTTGCAATAGAAGAACCAGTTGTGCACTCGCCGCGAAGAGGACGCCCGCCTAAATCGCAAACGGCTCAGCCAGCTGATGACACGACAATAGAAGACCTTGGAACTAGCACAAAAAAGACCAAAGCCACCAGAGGGCGGCCGAAGAGAGTCTCGGTGGAATTGCTTGCAGGGGTTCCCAGTAGACAAAGTCGAACACGCGACGAAGAGCCTCCGTTTTCGATAGAGAAACCTGCAAAGAAAGGTCGACCCGCCAAGACAAAACCCCCTGTGGATATCAGTTTGCGATCGCCTGAGCCTTCTCCAGGCGCTACCTCGAAAATCGCTCTGCCTGTGGCAGACACACCCGTTATAAGAAGGAATAAAGAAATGAGGGAAGGGCGAGGCGGAAAGGGACCAAGAAGAAATAGTCTGGGGATGAGAGGTCGAAGAGCAAGCTCGCTGATAGACTCAGGAGCATCAAACGGTGTGTAGCCCCTTCTAGAGGCGCAAAGAATTTTCATCTACAGACGGACATTTCCGCTAACATTTTTGGCGCAGCACTTCCGCATAAAGAGGTCCCAACCTCGGAGTTCTATAAGCATATCGCAAGTGATGGACTGCCAGAGCCACGCCGGATGAGACAGTTAATGACGTGGTGTGCGACTCGCGCTTTGGACGATAAACCCTCGGGTTCTCGTTCTGACGATGACAGCGCCAGATTAGCAGGTATGTTTCTTGTGCGTGGATCGAAAGCGGTGGCAAGGAGGTTCTAACTTTTTTCAGCCCGAGTAATACAAGAAGAGCTACTTCAGGATTTTTCGAATAAAACCGAGTTGACGAATTGGTTTGCGCGAGAAGATGCACCAGCTCCTGCGGTCATTGTCAAAAAACCAAATCCAAAAAATGTACAGAATGCGGAAAAGATAAAAGAGTTGGAGGAACAAATCCGAAAGTGAGTATTTGGAACTTGCGCTTTCCTTTTTGCAGCTTCTAGTGCTAAGCACAGCCAGATTACAAAATGAGAGACATGCTCTCAACGCGTTACTGCGGCAGCCCTCAATACCAGCGCTCGAACCGCCTTCTAACGAACAAACCGCGAAAGATGACCCTCCTTCGGAAAACTTGCCAATCATTGACGAGTCGGTGTTAGACCCTTCACAGCAAGCAATAATGACTACTCTCGCGCCCGAGGGCCTTCTCATTTATCGTGAAGGACGGCCAAGTGACGGGAAAACCCTCTCTCCATCAAATACTAACCCGCCTTTACCACCTGCTACAATATCCCGCCGCCTATCGCGTATCACCTCATCTTTGGCACCGACACTAGATGCCTTTTCTTCAGGGCTCCATGACATTGATCTCTACCGCTCCACAGCCGATTGTCTTTCACATCAGATGCTGAAAGTCTGTTCTGACCGTCTCGAAGAGCGTGATAACCGAATCGCAAAGGAAATATGCGAAGAGGACACCCAGAGAGAAGAGGGTTCGCATAAGGATGGCACCAGCAAAGGCAGTCGTCGAATGCCATTGCGGACACGACAAGAAAGACAACCAAAGGACGATATCAGTCTAATTCTAGGGGCTCTTAGTCGAATGGAAAGGAGGTGAGAGAGAAACTAGGGCTGCATATAAGTCGGAAGATCAGAGTCGGAACATTTAATTCTCTCCTTTGCCCTTAAATTTTTCTGAAATGATACCAGGTTACAGGCGCATTACATTGCACATCACTGTCTTCATTGAGAGGACTTAACTGTTTATTTCTATTGTTCTTCATGATTATCGATTCTGGCTAAGGCGTGTGGGTGTTTGTTCTTCCGTTATTAGGAATCGGGATCGGTGATATTGTAACGATAACGTGGAATGTAGTGAAGCGATCATGATATCTTTCGACAATTTGCCTTGGTGCGCAGTACTATCATTTTTGGAAAACTGATTCGATTGCAAGCAATAGCATGTACCTAAGAAGACGAAGTCATCTTTAACATCACTGAGGCTGATGACTGGATAGTGGATGTATGAAACGATGCAGACAGGGAATTCGACGATCTAGAACCAGAACATGACTCGCATGTACTTGGCTTGTGAGATGACTTATAGTGACACCTATCACTCGATCACAACTTTTGATACACAACGTCGAACACTGTGCGAATATCTGACCTCAGTCCCGCAATGTACATAACGAGCTGTCTCAAAGTACGTTCTCTTCGCCTACATACATCCGTGGATGCAGCTACATGACCGTGCCAATTCCGTTCGTCGCATATCCTAGGAACAAGGTGTCTGCAAGCACCATCAAATTCAGTCCAGGGCATGTACTACATTCACTCTTGAGACAGTGCCATGACTACCAACAAGGTGGCTCAGCAATAAAGAAGGTATCTACCATACTTGTTTTGAGAAAGACGAAAGAGTCACGCCGTACGTTCGATCTCAAGTTTAAGATGGTACTGTGGCTTTTTTGTACTCCCATCAAGGACCTATCATGATGTTTGAGGCAAGTCTTCAATAATAACCCTGATCTCACATTGTATACATTAATTTTGGAAGCGACAATATACCCTACAGGTCATATATTGATGAGCAGGATTTGGGTACGTTTGTCTCTTTTATCGGTAGACCTAGTTTGCTTTTCGAGTTCCTCGATTTGTTTTTCGGTGTCTCCGAGGTCAAAATGGCTAATAGGGATTGCTGTCTGACATGACAATTGATACAAGATTTGGAAGGCCCGCGCAAAATTATTGGCTGGCAAATAATTTCCACTTGTCGAATTTGGCACTCCTTTCTCATGCTGTGCTGCTGTGTGTGTTATCATCTCAACGGTGCTGCAGAAGCACTACAATTGGGAAATGCAAGTCTACTTGGTTCTGGGGACACCTTGCGTCATGTTCAAGCACCCCAGAATTCGATGCATGTTTGATGTAAGGCAACCACTACTGAAAGCAGGTCCTGGGCAAGGCGTTGGGCCTACGTACCAGTATATGCAGTGTCTATCGTCCAGTTGTATGCTTGTGGAAGAACTGAGCTTCAGGTAGCTATCAACGTCAGCTTCTCTAGCAGCTTTTGCTTTTTGCTGACAAGGAATGTATCCTGCGAGTGACCCCCTTCTCTCAGCTTTCTGCAAAGTATTTTGCATGTATTACGTATATGTATCGAAAGAATTGTGCATCGCTTCGTTTTAGCTGTGGCAATCAAGATGAAGTCATGCGAACTCTTTTTCAACACTTTCAAGATTGACTGACTTTGCATGCACTACGGCCGAACACCAAACAGACCAAACAAAACTTGCAGGAAGCCGAGAAATTGTAAAACAAACCCTGACATCCGGCCGGGAAAGTCCCCCCCTGATTACCGAGAGTCAAACGTTTTATCCACATTCTCCGTTAATGCATGGTTTGTACGTAGTACAACAACTATGTAGATCTGCAGCGGATTTGGGCTGCCAGTATCCGCGCGAAGCGCTACAACCGTGATTCATTAAAATCAAGCTAAGCATTTCTTCCCCCCTTCCTCATGAATCTGTTGAGCTTGTACTTTCTAGAAGGTGAAACGTCAACCGGAACTGTGTACTGTGACTTGCATGCTGATATACGTATACGCAATGGCTAGTTATAGTCACTTTCATATCAACTGGTCGCGGTGGTTTTCGTCTCATTTTCGCCTTATTGATGTAATAATTGCCTTCAGTAAGCTTGCTGGCAGGTCGTCAGTTTTCCCATATGATTGACTTAATCGATGGAAGTCTACCGTTCGCAGTTTTGACCCGCCGCAACTCAAGACACGGATAACTACATGGTATAGGCGGATACCGTTTCCTGTAGTCGTTGAACATCGTACAAATCAGCACCTGATGCTCAGCCATACCGAAGCAATGGGACACTTACTCCGTTAGGTTGTCGATATCAGAGTGTTTGTTCCAACCATCAGAGAACTGGAGACCAATCCTGAATGCCGGGGAGGAGTAAACCCTCCATAATCAAGGACTTCATCGTATCCTCGATGGTCCCGTCGAATCTGGAGTAATTTGTTATTAAGACAGTTATGACGGTCTGGTGTTGTTTTCGGAACGTTCCCTATATCGAGTCAGGGCTAAGCCGCTGTTGTGGCTATTAGGGCTATGCAGTTCAAACTTTCGGGCCGGACCGTGCCACAGAGCTTCCGACGACGAATCATACTTTGACCCTTCTTTTATCTCCTTGGTTTCTTGTTCTTAAGGTCTATGATGACACGTGATAAAAGCCGACTATTAAGTCAGTGTTGTTGAACACGGGACGAAAAGTCGAGAAAGTGTTGAGTGACATGGCAGTCAAGTTTGTGGGCCTCTGGCGCTTCAATAATCACATGGCCTTTTCTTAGATAATGTCTTCTACCTTTGCTCTCTCGAGGATACAAAGCGACATAAGTTGCTAGCAAGAAGTCACAGGTCATGAGGTTAAATAGTAGCCAACGCAAACCGTGCGCGAATTGGCCTTTAAAGAAGATTAAATCGAGACTTGCAGGAATTGGGCGGATTCCTCAGGACGAGTAAATCGGCACTCCTGTCGAGGCTACGCTTAGATCATACACATTCCTAAATTCTAAAAGCTGCAGGTCAGTCAATAGCACTGAATGTACCTCAAAACCTAGAAATTACTCGCAGAGTCGGATCACTTGCACATCAGATAATATAAATCTCAGCATCATAGACAGACTTTCAGATGTTGGATCCAAGACGAATATATCACGATTAGTCAATGACCCACCGCATCCAAGCCATCTTCACAGCCACTGATTGAGCATCTTCGAATAGGTATACATCATCGACTGACCCTGGTCTGGCGACAGGCCGTGTCGTCTAGCTTCTAATCTCATGTCCTGGAGCAAGTAAAGTCCGCCGGGAGCGCCGTAGAGTTTCCGGTGGTACCCAAACGACGCTCAGATCAAACTTGGCGCAGCTCCAGAGCCGTTAGAAGATCACCATTTTTGGCATACATCGCCGCAGGTCTTGTAAAACAGGAGTCAAAAGGAGATTGCCTATCCAACGTGAGCTCAGACTCTGATTCCCTCAGATATTGACGCAATGGTCATACGAAGTACGAAAGAAAAGCCAAGTAAATAATACTCGAAAGAGTTTAGTAACATCTTACGGTACGTTGCTCATGGGTATGCTTTACCTGCATCATCTGGACGACACAGCAATTAGAGTCGCCAGTATCAGGAGTCCAAGCTGTGACAAGTGTACAATATTTCATCCGTGCCATTCGTGCCATTGCATCATCACATGTAAATAATCCAATAATCATCAGCAATTTTTGCCAATCTTGGTCAGCTACCTATGTCTTTCAATTCCTGAGGATATGCGCGCGGTTTGCAACGAAAAAGCTCTATAGATAACCTCAATTGCAATCTCAAATGCTATTCTATATCTTCAAGCACTATCTCACTTCAGGCCTACAGTCTCAGTCAGTAGCATGTCTTAGGTAAGTCTCCCATGCCATATCGGTTTTTTAACCTATTTTGATATGCTCCGTACGACATAAGTTGGGTCAAAAGTCTAAGGTTACATGATGAATAAAGCCACAGACCTTGCCTTTCATAAGTGGATGTACCTCTACAAAACTACGTTGCACAGTACCATACTTACTATCGAATAGGTGTGACACTGAATAATTCCTGGCTCTTGGTACATAAAGCCCATGTAACATCAGTGCACGGGTCGTAATACTGTAGTTTCCGTAAAAAATAAAAGCTGTCATCTTCTACTGAGTTTCGACGATTGTTGTTGAAGTGGTCTGGAAGGCTGCGTGGGAGGCCCGGCCGCGAAACAGGGAGATGTTACAAATGTCTTCTAAACTTCCTAGCGACTGCACCAAAATGATCCGGGTGAAGGGTTGAAGCAAAGAGTTGCTGGAAATTGGCTGTAACAATCACGATATGGTTTGTAGAAGATACCACGTGAGCAGGCGATATCCGCCATCGCTCTGAAAGTTTCAAAAATGGTGAAGGGAAGTACTGGCGACTGATCATAATTGCAGGTCAAGAACGATAGCTGGGCCGTCTGTATCCACTGTTCAGCTCTATCTTTGCACTGATCGGCTTCTGTTCCCTGTTTGGATGCCTCTTTCAGAAACAGTATTGCCACTAGAGATCACTCTGGCAATATAGTCATGAGTCAAACAACCAGTGACCTAGATTATCCGGTGTTTGATGAGTCATGATGCATGCTTCCCTGCCAGTAATTCGCTTCGAACTGTATCGTTATTTGTGACCAGTATTGTACGTAAGATGTTAATGAAGACGAGTACGATGGCAGGGCTAGTGGCCATAAATGATCCAGCGAGCGATGTGTTCGTGAAAGCTGATCTTGAGCTGATAAATGCTGAACACTGCGAGAATCCGTGCATGGAAAGGTCGGAAATAAAGAGCCGTTAGCTGGTAGGTAATGCTAAATCGATTTGGATTGGCGGCTTGACAGGAATCCCTTAATCTAATCAGCATAGTCTGCGTGTAAAACAATGTTCCAGCATGATTCAACTATTGTTGATCCAATTGATAATTATGATCAACCACTCATATATCTTGTCAACAGTATCAGATGCAAGGCTAACGCAGGCACGTGTTGCTAATTCCTGGCATCTGCCGGCTATCAGCCAATCATACTTATTCAAACTGAGCCCGATAGTCTGCTCATTCCGCATACAATCTGATGTCAACGGCCGCGTAATGAATCATGTATCCTCATTCCATCCTCAGTGCCTCCTACCTCGTCCGCATAACTTGCACTCTCTCCACATATCCTGAGACGAGAGTCCGCAGAAAATGAAGGAGATATCGAACGGCTAATCACTGACAATGAGACATCAACAAGTCTATTTAAAAAACCTCGATCCGGTCACTCCTTGCTGACAGATTCGTAATCTGCATGTCAAGGAGCAGGACAAGAAGATATGGCACGTAAATCCCTGACTTGTTTTCGGACGAACTGTCAGATGCGTGAGGTCTGTTGTGGCATGCCTTCTGGGCCACTTTCAAGGTTAGCTCATCCGAAAAGAGCTTATCAAATCTACACAAGTCAATAACCTGTTTCTCGGTTTATCTTCCATCTACAGACGTATTTGATAAACATAGTGGTTTTGTCACCCAATGAAGGCTGTTGGTCTGGCGTTCGGCCCCGTGCACTCTCTCCACTGTTAATGGAAGATCCGTGCCGGCACTCCACTTCGATAGCCCTGAAGCCCACCTCACCTGATGGACAACCCGATTGGCTGGGAGTTGATGATGTGTATCAATGTCCTCGGTGCACCGACAAATGAATGGTATGCTCATCATTATTTTTGAGAAGCCAAATCCGTCTGTGGCACTGATGAAAATTGTATCGAGCTCGATTCTAGAGGAAATCGCCCCTGAGCGATCGGAACGGATGGCTATCATCGCCGACCACATTTGCCCCTATTTCAAGACTCGATAAATCAGTCCAATCAACTCTCTATGGCTTGCTGAAGGAGGGCGCTATGTGTCACTCGAGGAGTGCAAGCCCAGTGCCAATGCTACTCTCGCTGCTGCATGGTCGACCAGATTTGTTACCATCAGTCCACGTTCGGCTAATGATCTTAAGCCGTTGAGAGTCTTGGGACACTTGGTAGGTCTAGAATATTTGTCAGCAGCCCAATTAAACCCTGCCATAGCATAGGAGATCTGAAAGATTAGATTGTCAATTCTCTTTCGAGAGTAGAAAGCGTCTGCCCAAAGCATAATCTATCTCTCAATAGTCTGGGCGCGGGGGCGATGATGGAGGCTCAATTAGCCGGTGGGAGGCTCGAATAGGCATGTAGCAGCTGTGAGAATTGACCACTTTATTGTAAACGCAGACAAAACGGCAAATCGGGAGACCAATCTGTGCTTGCAAGGTCTAGCTAGTTTCAGCAACACGAGTGCTTACCGTAATCGTCGACTCTAGGAGCGAGGGGACAATGCTCGAGAAAGCGGGTCAAATAGAATGGTCTTGCTTCGTGAGAGAATGTGACCAAAAAAAAAAACTCATGGTTGCAGCTATACATCACAACCCAGTACTCATGTCATTCTTGTTCTATAACGTTTTGGGTCCACATGGACGCTGCAAGATGAGCCGTCACAGCTCGAGTTCACCCGGTCTTGCATGTCGGACTTGACATTCATGCCTACGGAACGCTTTATATGTCTTGAGCTTTTCGAAAGTTGAAAGTCAAGAGCTGCGACTTGTGCTCTCCTCGTTGAGAGTATCATATAATATAAATATATTTCATCGACGTCCCGTCGACGAATGTACCTCCTTCATGCATCACGATCGATAGCCTTCTCCTCTCACACTTGCAATAAGCTCACAGGCTGGGGCCTTGCACAAATAAACCCGCTTGCTCATAGCAGCCCATAATCTTGTGGGCCTTGACCGGGTTCTTGCTTTTACGTTGGAGTTACCCCAAGACTGAACTTCCCCAGAGTCCTCCCCAAGATTGTCTTGCGCCCTCCGGGCTAGACTCCACGGACAAGAAGCACAAATTTAAATAAACGGGAGTACTCTGGTTACATAACCAGCGCTATATTTTGCCTTTCTTCTCTATTCAGTGGCCGTCTCTGACGTGCCACTGGGTATTGGTAACGCCAAACTCTTATTGCAATTGCAACAACCCTTGTGCAGCACATGTGCATTTCTCACTACGTTATGGTAAGTCACGATTCTCATAAGTCTACCAAGGACCTTAAAGAAAAAACATCTTGTATTTCTTTTACTCGAGGCTTTGTCCTATGGCCGAGCCGGTATCTGGAAGCAATGATGTACAAATATGCTGACCGTTGCCGTAGATACAACCCAGTGAAACTTTCTCGCCTTTGCATGCAACCCACCTCTTGGTGTAGTGGTCCAACCAATTCTGGAGAAAGCTTCCGCTTGGAATTCCTATCGAAATTCGCAACTTGTTTTCTATCACAATGGATGGCGGGTTTTCCGCCGTTTCCTTGCCCAGTTCTGATTATGTAGACGATGCAGGCAAGGATTTCTCGAGGGCCGCCCCTAGAGGACTCATAAGTACAACTTCTATCTCTTCTCAGTCTTTCTCACATACATCAGCATTGCATCTACCCAATGGCGTCACTTCTAACAAGGAGGCGCCCGGACCAGGAGGTGCGCAAAGGAAGCCAAAGAATGTGGGAATTCTTCAAGTCACCAATAGCGTCGAGTATACTATCAATCAGCGTAGCTTGCAGATTGATCAAGAGCAACAGCCCATGTCGACGTCAGTTTCCCACACCCAGGAAGGGGTTTCGCAACTTCATGGGTCCACAATCGCCGCCAACATTCCTCATGCTGATAGCTTGAGGGAGGACTCTTCCCATCGGCTCTCCTCAGATGATTGCTCATGCCCATCCTCAGATGACAGTACCTTTAGTGGATCCACTTCAAGCGCGAACGAGTGCTGGACTGAAATCACTGACGATGATTATGATGAGATCGGCGTGGAAGAAAAACTCAAAACTGCAGACAATGCAGCTCAAGAGCAAGCTCGCTGGCCTTTTTGCCTTTGCTTCACAAAATCAAAGTTTCTTGATGTACATGGCCTAAGTGTGATTCTACCTATCAGTATCCCTATCGTCTCTAAAGTGCGTGAAGATCTACCTCTGGTCATTTTATCAGAGAAACTCTACGACTTGCTCAACGAGGATGAGGGAAGGTCGGCTGCTAAGGAACGAGAAACAGGACGTTCTATAAAGCTCTCTCAAGCTCTCTTACGTGTTCAACAAATGACTCGAAGGGGCCTCAATGCTCTGTCTCGGGTCCGCGCCTCCTCTCCTGGCTTGCACTCCGGGCAAACTACACCCACTGAAGACTACAATCCCGATGACTGTCTAGCTTCGCGATCTCACAATAATTTCGGTGTGCTTGCCAACCTACTGAGACTACACGACAGGCGAAATGCGGCTGCAAACTATGATCCAAGTCCAGAGTATATCAGCTACCCGGACAGCCTACATCTCCGCAATGGTAGCTTCGATGACACAAACAGCTCCGAACGGTCACTTAGCAAAGACTCCGGGATTGTCAAGCCTCCTAAGAGAAAATGGTGGGAGAAAAACTCCAGCAGATCATCTCCACCCCTTTCCTGGACAAACTCGAGCACCAAGAGCTCTTTCTCGAATCCGTCCGGACAACGCCCGCCACTCAGACGTTCTCGAAGCAGTGGTGGCCTTACCCCAGCTATACAGAGGCTGGTAAAGATGCGAACTCAAGAAGATGCCCGCGATGAAATGTGTATCACAGTGCAACTTGCTGAGACCTTGTCCCGCCAGCGATACTTGTTGCGCCTTTGCAAGGCGCTGATGAAGTATGGAGCACCTACACACCGACTCGAAGAATATATGCGCATGACGGCCAAAGTGTTGGAGATTGACGGACAGTTCTTGTACATCCCAGGCTGTATGGTCATCTCGTTTGATGATGCTGCTACTCATACTGCAGACGTTAAACTGGTCAAGGCTGCACAGGGCGTGGACTTGGGTCGATTGTTCGAAGTACATCAAATCTATAAGGAAGTGATCCATGATGTTATTGAAGTCGCAGAGGCAACACGAAAATTGGAAGAAATCATGAAACGAAAGCCGCGATTCAATGTTTGGTTCCTCATCCTCATGCATGGTTGCGCGAGTGCTTCCGTGGGTCCTTTTGCATTTGGAGCTCGTCCTATCGACATGCCAATCGCATTTCTTCTCGGCTGTTTGCTTGGGATCCTCCAATTAGTTTTGTCACCGCGTTCCTACTTATACTCGAATGTATTCGAAATCTCTGCTGCCGTCCTCACGTCATTCCTCGCAAGGGCCTTTGGCAGTATTCCTTATCATGGAGGTCGTCTGTTTTGTTTCTCCGCACTTGCTCAGTCATCCATCGCTCTGATCTTGCCAGGATATATGGTTTTATGTGGAAGCTTGGAACTGCAGTCCCGTAGCATTGTTGCCGGGTCAGTTCGCATGGTGTATTCCATCATTTATTCTCTCTTCCTTGGATTCGGCATTACTGTTGGCACATCAGTGTACGGTCTGTTAGACCCCAACGCCACATCTGAGTATTACTGCCCACCAAGTCCCATTGAAAATCCTTACCTACAGCGCCTGCCGTTTGTGATCATGTTCACCTTCTGCTTGACAACCATCAATCAGTCCAAGTGGCGGCAGATACCGGTGATGCTACTGATATCTGTTTGTGGCTATCTGACCACTTATTGTTCGACTAAGAGATTTGGATCAAATACTCAGGTGGTCAACGCTCTGGGTGCCTTTGTTATCGGCGTGATGGGCAATCTATACAGTCGACTTCGGCATGGATTAGCGGCAGCAGCTATCCTGCCAGCAATATTTGTCCAGGTGCCATCTGGTCTAGCAGCAAGCGGTTCTCTAGTTTCCGGTATCACCTCGGCGGATGAAATCAACCACAACACCTCTTTCTATTCAATCATCAACAACGGGACTCAAGGTTTCCTTGAGGCTCAGCAAAACATGTCGCTCTACGGAAGCAGTAAGATGTACAGCGGGGTCGTCTTTGACATCGGATATGGAATGATCCAGGTTGCCATTGGTATTACTGTTGGTCTGTTTTTGGCTGCTTTGGTTGTCTATCCTTTAGGAAAGAAACGGAGTGGTCTATTCAGTTTTTGATCTGGGAATACGAATGGAGCTAATGTTATTGATGACCGCTCTATGTCATATATATATATATGTATATCAAAATGTCTCTTGCGTTTAGACTTGCTAATACCGTTCTCACTCAATGTTTCTCCAATGTCCCATCATTCGTATTTGCGACTTGGGCTACTCTTTCTTTCCGATTCTCTTAATTGTTCACGTTACCTTTGCATTGTCGTATGAGACACTGACCTAAATGCACTGATGTTGATTGAAGGCATGCGTATCTTTGAACTCACAGAGATTATTACAATTATCTTCAGTATTAGGTAGCGCGTTCGCCATTGTATTCTGTCTGTTCTGTATCGCTTGCCGTTCTTCGAGGCCCATACCCCAAGAAACGAAATGATGGCATTTTCTGAACGTTACATGGCTTCTATCGATCGAGTCATTACCATTCCTGCGATCTGAAAATGCGCTTGTCTACTCAGAATGCTATGCTTCGATTGGTACTGCAACCTACGTTCATGACCTTGTCCAGACTTCCGTTCGTTCTTTGTCTTTCTGTGTACTGCGCTTATTGCTGTTGTAAGTTACCAGGGGTGAGCAAGATGCTGATGAAAGCTCATTCACGAAAATCGAATACGGAGTTGTGTGCATGTTTTGGGATGCAGCAGTCAATGTAACCTTTGAATGTGTAGTCGACTCTAGCCCTCGATTTAGCCCTATCTCGGCCATTGATCGGTAAAGTGACAATCTACAGAAACCTCGGAAGTTCATACTGAAGTTGCTTACTGCACCTTAAACCAAGATCGAACAGTTGTATTGACAGCTAGTACTACTTGTTTCGCGAGTATACGCCGAGCCATAGCATAGGGCGGGTCTTCACCCTACACTAGCTCAAAGTCGTCTATCTAAGCGTAAGTTTGGATGTTGCAACTTAGTTACGAGTCTGAAGATTTGGTCATCCAAAGACCGGGTCCACTAATCTTAGGATTGACTCGCGGTCATCACCGATGAGTGTCTTCAAATAGTCAAGGAGGGGTAACTGTTCGCCTACTAGTGTGAACTAGTAGATACATTCCACGGAGACCCCCGGATGAGAAAGTTCGGTAGCAACGGGTCTGGAAAAAGTCTTCATGGGCCGGATCGAATTTCGATTCGCCTACATGCATGTCAGGACTCCAAAAAAGGGTGCAAGTTAGAAACCGAGAGATGTTTCCTGAATCGCGCAGCGTGACACTTGCCACAATGAGGCATGGAGGCATGTCTCGGCCTTATCCTTGCCTCTTCAATCGTCCCCATACCATGTCTATCTCATGCCCACTGCTTCATCGAATTGTAACTATATGCATATTCCTGATCATCAGGGCTTGTCATGACACTACAACTCGGCCAGAAGCAGATGAAGTCGGTCAGCCATAAGCAAGTAACCAGTATAAAGATAAGCATCCAGTAGCGATTACTGCATCTCTTTTTGCATACGTCGACCTCATGTGCACGGTGGATAGCTCGTACTCGCGATTGAAATAAACAAGTATAATCAGTCCGGTAGCATCCGGTCCCGCCCTGAAAGTTCCATTGGAAAGGGAAAACCCCTAGTCCTATGGAGCACTCGCCTGTAGTCTGATAAGTTGACTAGTATATCCACCCTGGAGATCAATAGTCTCACAATTAGCGGTACCAATACTGCGGGTCAGATCCGAATGGAACTTCATCGACGATCTGGAGGAGGATGCGCTGTGTATGACGGGGGGAGGGCAACAATAGCCTATGACAGATCTTATCAGTGCAAGGGGCATGTCTGTCTTGCTCACAATTCGTCCATATTCACCACGTGATGAAATCGAGATGGAGTGCTAGCCACGTTATCATCTCGCGATCTATTAAAACCACAAGGAAAGTGAACATGATGGGCTGGCGCAGACTCAGACCTTGCACTCATCAATGAGCAATCAGGTACAAGGCTGCCGCCGTTGGGAACCCCTGAATACACAACTCGTCACTATATGGTCGCTACATCAAATGCTAAACGGCGAGGAGTGGTAGCGATACGCTCGGGAGGGAAACTAGACTACCAAGCAACATTTGTTATTACGTATCTAAAGAATACATAGACGGTGGTGCATATGAGGACAAGGCTGCATATCAATAATTGTCAAGGTCAGATTCACACTGTACCAGGTTGTATTTGACTATGTAGTATTGATATCTCGCAGAGTACATGCTGCAAGAGAATCTCGATGCTGCGAATGACTCCAAGATCGTTCCGAGAGTGTCTGTCTCTAAGACATACTCGATATCGATATCATGCAGAAAGCATACACACTTGAGGACCATGATGGTTTCAGGTACGTACAGAGCGCATCGTGAAAAATGGAATCCGGAAATACCTGGTATCTAAAACATGCAACTGTCTTAGAGAATACAGAAGCGTACCGTATGATCGGGGTATCACTTGAACTTTGGTGGTAAGACACATCCGTCTTGGCGTTTCAAAGTGTCCAGTAGAGAGAGGTCAAGTATGTGAGCTGCGATTCTGCGAAACATACCGGCAATCTCTGTTGTGAATTTGCGACATCAAGTTCTCGATTCATTACGTACATCAAGTAAGATGCCGGTTCCGACGGGCATCTGGTCATGCCTAGGAAGCATGCTTCCCTCGATCCAAATCTCGATTATTGGAATGGGTATGGGTTCGCTTGGACTATGGTAGCTCTGCAACTGTCCATTTCCTCACTCTTACACGCGCATCTTGACTACTAGCAGTCAGTGTCAAGACACAATCCCAAACGCCCGTCACCTGACGAATTGTCTGTCAATCTCCGGAGTGACTTCGTGTATGCACAAGTCATAGAATATGATCTGTCTCTTGAACTCGACAACTGACATGTGTCAAGATTGTCAATCTAGTAGATCACCGATCGGGTGTATGTGTACGGAGCATCGACCAGAGAGGAATGTGCGACATGACACATCATCACGACCGACAGCCTGTACGGTAAAGCTACAGTCTTGCGTACCACCGGAGCAAGTACGTACTCAGATCAGGACCTGTGGTCATCGGCGATGGAACTCAACTCGTGTGCCGCAATCGAGATCTCATCTCAAACCTAATCCCGGCTTCTTGGCATCAGCTAGGTTGATCGATCGACAGACAGAACGGCTGAGCCCCTAGCCTCGGCAATTGCCCATGCTGCGTACTCCGTACTGAATTGTTACGCACGCGGAGACGAACCTGGGTTTGTACCCAAAACAAGATTGTGGTGCGTACCATCCAACTAGCGGTTGCTTTGATCGTCGTCGTGGAGGAGGTACCCAGACCACGACGAATATTGCGATAGGCGCGCTGGGACGTATTGTCAAGCAAAATGGGGAGTACTAGACTTAAAGTCAAGGCAATGCACCTGCTCCATACATAAGTACGTATGGACACTGTCACTGTTGATCATAGTCCCAGTGAGACATTATCAAAGCGAGACCATCACTAGTCTAGTCGTTTTCATGCGCATCGGAAGTCTGTCGCGAATCAATGTTGGTCGACAGCCAGCCACGAGATGGCCACTCTTCTCAATGGAGATCGACGATGAACGAGGAACCAGCTGTAAAGGTTCGTCACGTATGCGTACGGTATGAAAGTAGTACGTACATTACATTGTATGGAAAACTCAATCTAGAGATCACCGCCGACGTAATACGATTACAGATGACAGGCACGATCGCGTTCGGGCGTGCAGGTGAGGGATTACATACGTACCGCGCAGCAATACTATGAGCAAGCGAGTCATCGAACCAGAACCAGCCCGACCAAGTCAGATACCAAACAAGCTTTCTTCCCTTCATTCGCTTTCTCAGCAGTCAAGGCAAGGGTTACAGGGGCGAAAAGGAAATCTTACAGCTTGTGCAAGATCTGAGATGATATGCAAGGAAGCAGCCGGGTTCCATGGTCGTGACTTTTGAGACCAAAACGATTGCCTCCCGCGGTAATTAGGTACCGCGCATTACGTATTACAAGGCCGAACCAACCAGAACGAGGCCGCATTACCGCCCCTGATTTGCTGGGTGTGATCCCGTACAATGCGAGCGCACACACAAAATAAAAAAGCAACCATAATTACAAGGCCGTCGTCCTCTTGCAGGAGGTTGCGTTTTGTAGTGTCACGTCTACTTTATGGGTTCGTAGTTCAGGCATGAGGGCGGTACGTACCGATTGCCGGCGCCGCGAACTATGCCCGCTATTTTTGTTACTCCAGCTCTTCTTTCCCCTTTAATCTTAATCTGCACATGAAGCTGAAGCCTTGGGACACCAGCATGAAGGACTGAAGAGTCGTGGGTCACGTCCAACGCCGCTGAAAACTCAAATGAGATTTCATGGTCTAGATTCTGCTTCCCATTGACAAAGTCTACCTAGGTATGCTAGCCACGGGTATTGTCATCGGGTCGCAACAGTACGAACATTTGAATCTGGCGTCAACATTGCAGACAACGTGGGGTGACCGCGCATGGATATGAACTGTTGCGCAACTATCGCAAGTTGTAAATAATGCAGAAAATATATACAGACAACCCAGCACGAGATTTTCAAAACAGACGACTCGTTACCGGGATCACCCAATTTCTCAGATTGTGGCGGATATCATTGTCAATACTAGGCGGTTTGGCATACATTAGCTCGAGATCGATCGTTCGTTTAGGCAGCTACAAGAGAAAGGGTAATTCAATTGGAGGGTCGTGTTGTTCTTGCTTTTTCCACGGTTCTCGAGTTTCTCCCATCGTTCCAATGAATACACACAGCTCTTTTGATAGTCTCATGCCATGCAGCTACGACGATGGCTTTCTAGTCGAATTAGGGCTCCGTTGCCCGTGGGCCGGCGTTTTCAGAGTTTGCCTCTGAATTGAATCCATCATCGCGATCGGTCCAATCATATGCTGGCCAACTCTCGAAGCAAAGGCGAGCTAAGTTGACAGATATCGTCTAGTCTAGTCATATGATCAGTAGTCTCTGCTGGATCGAAGTCTCTCGTTGGCTCTAGTCCACTTGTAGAAGAGTATTATGCGAAGATGGTTGGTTTCCTAGACCTATTCTATCAGGTTGGGAGATCTGGTATACATGCAGTCTTAACGTGTGGACCTCTGATGTGTAGATTGCAAGCCCGGCACCCTGTCATGGGAGGATATCTATGTACCGGGGACGAGCAAGGGTTATACAGCGGGATATATCAGATAAACTTCATGTTCTTGTATGTACATCGACTTTTCATCAATATGTCGACATGTAGGCAGGACGCCGTACACGCACCAGACAAGCTCATCAGACTGGCTTGTCATTTGTCAATATTTCTCGACATTGGATCTCTCACATGTTCAATCCTATCGGGCACACATACAAGATCTGCACATTGATCTGCATCTAACCAAGCAAATATCCTCTACTGGTGTTCGAAGAATGCTACACCGCACCCGGGCTAATCACGTTGGACCCTCCTGATCGATTGGATACCAGCTTTCTGATGTCAGAAGAATGGCCACAATCGAGTTGGTGGGCGTTTGCGATGCTCAACGATCGACAATAACCAGATTGTTCCCAGATTGGTCCATGTCAAGAGATGATGTCTTCGATTTCCGTGCATGAGAGGGCTTGCCTTTCACAGATGCAATCTTGACCATGTGCATGTAAGCTTGTGGGATCTAATTACAGCAGATACTTGGATGCACGGGCGCTGTTCTCAGAATGTGATGCGCCCCAAGACTCAATGCCCCTTTATGGAGTGCAAGAGCTGATCTGATTAGGGTTTGGAGAAAGGATGAAAGAGCAAATACGTAGTGTGTTTTCACCGGATATAGCCCCCCGAAGCATCGGTCCGTCAAACGAACACTCGTGGTTTGCTCGAGAGAACATTTCGAGGCATGTCGATCAAATTCAGCTTGATAAGGACAGAAAACAGCATGATGCCTCATACGTCCGAAGTTCAACTCATTTTTGAGCACGAAGCCATGATTCTCATGAAAGAATATATAAATGTATGCAAATAGATAGTAACAGAAAAGGATATGTATATGGCATGGTCATACCAAACATGTAAACGAGGAAGCAAAAAAAAACTTGAACGCCTATCAACGTGAGGGGAATACCAGCGGCTCAAGAAGGGGAAAAAAATATGAAAAACAAAGAGAATAGACACAAAGAATGGTACAAGTCTCGAGTGTGCATTGTTTCAAAGAAACGCCAGGTCCTTCCCGGGACTTCTAGTGCAATCCAATCTCTTCAAACGCCGTCAACAGAGAAGCAAATCGAAGTGGTAAATAAACATTAAAAGAAATTGGCGGGTAATATGGCAGACGCTCGGTCCTATATCATCGGTGTACTGGCGACGAGGAATCGAGGCTTTTCGGTTTGAGATTTGATGCTAGGGCAGCGGCTTTGTTTTGGCCCATCTTTCGAGTCAGTTTGGCATAGTGAAGACCGCATGCGTTGCACAAAGTGCGAGCGCCGTCGGGACCACGACGCCATTCGGGGGTCTCTGCGCGATTACAGCTATGGCATCGTCCTGGAGGAGCTGCCTTCTATATGTAGATCAATCGGTCAGAAACCTAGTACAGCTGGACAGTCGAAGCGGCAGGTGTCAACTTACGCCTCGTCTTTTCTTAGCATCACCTCCGGTAAATCCACCAGGGCTTTTGAATCCATCTTGATACAACCCTACATGCTCATCATCATATCCGTTTTCAACCTTGGGGTGACGTTGTTGGACTCTTTGTTCGGCTAGCGCATGTTCCTGGCTCACGACAGCGTTTCGGATCCGCAGAAGGGCATCGTGGTTGCGTTGCTGCTGTTGTAACAAATCATCGAGTTCATGTAAGGACGGTAACGTTCCTAGAATAGGTCCTGAGCGTTGATTTTGATGGGCGATTGATGCATAGTGTCTGGAAAAGTCGAGTGTTTTGGTGGATCCGTCGATAATCTTCAGTTGGAATTAGTCACAGGTCCATGGAATGATGAGCCAAATGCGTAGACTCACCTCAGTCAAGGATGATTCAACGTCGTAAGAGTCAAACTGTCGCTTCACTGATTCACTATGTGGTGGCATACCAGGGCGGAGTCCGATTTTCTCGTCTACGTTTGATTTCCAAGGACCTCCATTGTAAGCGCGACCATCATAAGGTGTCGGTTGTTGTGCCGGCCAGGAGTAAGGTTGCGACGGATAGGACACATAGCTGTTCGGGGAGTATGGAGCGGAACCTTGAGATATCGTAGTCGGGGCAGTTTTCGAACTGCTGGTAGGAGACTTCCCGGAAAGAGACTGAAGAGATTGCTTTCGGGAACCTTGGGTGGACAGCGAAACCATGCTGACCCGTTGCTGATCCACTGCAGCCGTCGACCCTTGTTGCGAATTGTATTGTGGTTCGCGCAAGTACGACACGGGGTTTGAGTTGTTGTTCGACGAGAATGGATTGGGTGGACCGGCGGGACCTTCGGTGCTGGGACGAGAGAGCAGATTCGGAGTTGTATGAGGATGCGACGGAGGACCCGAAGTCGATGGGCCCGGGTAGGGTAGAGGGTTATCGTTACCGAGCGCTTCGTGTATGGAGGGTAATGACTGTCGAGGCGGTTGAACTGGAGACGGTTCTTGGTCCAAGTCCATAGATCTTCGCAAAGCGTGCGGAGGATTATTATGACCGGGTAAACGCGGCGGTATCGAGGACATGGTAGGAGTTGGATAAGACTGATGAGAAGGACCGGGATACATTGTTGAGGGAGGCCCGATTGGGAGTGGGTTGACACTGACGCCTGTCGCCATTGCTTTTGTGCAAAGAGATGAAGCAAAGGATGAACGTCGAGGTTGAAGATCTGCGCACTCTGAAAATCAACGCGTCAGTCAAGATTTTCTCCTACCGAGCCACGTTAAACAACCATGCAAAGACCAAAAAAAGCGACCAAGATCCCAATCTCAGCACCCATCCACGTCTTGAACAGTTCAATGTAGGTCTGATGGGAGCAATGAGGAGATCGGTAATCGAATCGGCGGTCTGACAACCATCACAACAACAATGGCAGACAGGAAGAGCACAACAAGGAGGAGAACCCACGAACCCACGAATCAAGTATCAAGTATCAATTTCGCCCAAGTCAAATGTGATCTCGGATTTCCTGTTATGCGATCGCGATGCACCGAACTTTTCAAGGCCGGCAATGTGAGCAACGGACGCGGTTGGAGGGGTCAGACGGGAGTGCCAATGCAAGGGGAGTAAGCCAATGTCGCGTGGGATGGCTTTGTAGTATGTAGTATGTAGATGTAGTATGTTAATCGTATGTACTGATTGTTGGTTCGCCGGCCGAAGATGCAATAAACCACTTGTGTTTTCTTCCTTTGGTCTCTTTTTATCCCGCCTTTGAACCTTTCCTTTTCCTGGCTTGTATCTGCTTCGTATCTTGGTGCGTTGCCTTCAGAGTAACCCTACTCAATGCTTTTCCAAAGTGGACTTCGTATCGGGTGAATGATGTATCTCCGGGAGGACGCCGCAATCGAGCAGCCGACGCGAGGGGGAAGGGGAGTTCGAAAGACGACAGGTGAGAGCGGAAGAGAATCTCCAGTAGATTTGAGGAAGAAGCAGGGAAAAGCGAAGAATGAGGAATGTGATGGGAGAAGAGAAGGGAGGGGGAGGGGGGAAAGGAGAGAGAGAGAGAGAGAGGAACAAGTTGATTATTTTATTTTATTTTCCCTTTCTCTCTTGTGATGCGAGACGTGAAGACGAGAGAGAGAGAGAGAGAGTCAGAGAGGGAGCCAGAGAAGGAAGTGAGGAATGAGCGTGTGTCTTGTGGACGGGAAGGCGGACCACTGGTGGGTTTTGAGCCGTTCAGATGCGTGGAGAGAGATCGTAGCTTAGTATAACAAAGTTTACAAACCAAGTCAACTAGCCTGTCCAGACTGTATCCATACGTCGTACGTAGTGTAGTGAAGGGAACGAGAGAAGAAAAAAAAAAGGAACAAAAAGAAATAATACTAGATAGTATTGGTCCACTTCGCTGGTCAAATGTCTTTATTCAGTTCGCGCTTCATTTTGTTGTGTTGTTTGCCTCCTGCTCCAGCACGTCTGTGTCTCTTTTCCTGCATCTGGCCTTCTTCCTCTTTTTCAAGTCTATCCTCACTCTCCCACAGGTAACGATGACATTACGCTTTTGGGAAGGGGGGGGTTCCGCTTTTTTTTTTTTCTTTCCTTTGTTTTTCTTGTCTAATTTCATGATAAGATCCAAGTCTACAGCGACTACGATTAGTACGTAGTTAGCGGCTAGCATATAGATAGTAAATTACGGCGGGTTACCCATGCTTGTAATCTGTACCGGTCGTGGAATTGCGGATCTCTGAGATTCTGTGCTAATTGTGGAGTTTGCCATTTGGGCCAGGGCTAGGATCATTTTTCGGGTGGAGCAAGTTACGATGGAACCTCAGGGTGGAGATTGGAGACAGACTGGCTAGTCACTGCTCACTCAATGCTTAGCCCGTTTTTCCAAGTACGTACGGGTTTGTTTGTCTGTCTGTGCCGTATCGTTGTGCCAGTCGTTACGTACGTACTCACGTATCATCCAGAGTTATGAAAACACAAGTATTGTATACTTACTTCGATCGCGAGAATTCAGATAGAAACCCCCTCCCCCCCCAAGAGAAAGGTTATCGAGTGACCCGTCTCGCCTGCCATTGTGCCGTGATTCCTCCAAGGAATTCCGGACTGGACAAGACCCGTCGTGGCCGAAAGCCGTCCACTTTCTCTAGAGATATATCTCTCCTTGGGCCACCGGCAGAACTGCTACTACGTAGTACGCTGTAAAGTCAGTTTTCTCCTCCACTCGCAACCCATGGCTAGATGCTGGTCAATATGGGGTGTATACTATGCGCTATACCGCAGAACAAATTTAGTAGATTTGTGGACCCAAAGCATACTTGTCTCTGGTAAAGTCTAACCACCGGACAGGGGAAAGACAATATCCAGTCAGGACAGCTGTATGGTCATGATACGAACGTACGTCATGTAATCTTACGTGTTGTGTACCGTCAGGTTTGCAGTCAAGCAACAGCCACGATCCGCCGCCAATCTTCAAAGGGATGGCAATTTAAGTTGATTAGTGCAAGAGAAGGAGAACACGCTAGTCGCGGGCGAAATGATGCACAATGCACAGGGATCCAAGGGCACGCCAGAAATTAACAGAGGAAGAAAACGGAGCACTTACTTAGTCAGTACTAAGTACATTTAGGACACCAACTAGTACATAGTACGCCGAGTACATTCAGCATTACGATCCGTAACTCCGTACTAAATAATCTCAAGAGACCAAAAGTCATCGACGACTCGACTCTCTCTCTCGGGTACCACCCACGCGAGACCTTCCAACGGTCATTGGTCAGAAATCCCGAAAAGTGGTGTGTGGGCGCCCGCACTCCAAATTACTCGGTTGAGAAAGGGCGAAAGAGCGACACCCAAACAAGAAGGGATCCATCGATCGTGCGCTGAACCATAGACCCAAATGTATCGAGCCGGGTGACCCTCTCACAGCGTCGGATGGGCTTCATCCTGTCATGATGATCCACTTGCATTTCACATACTACTATGGATGTACGTAGTAAGCAGTACGTACCTACGACATAATGGCAGTACTAGTGATTCCGCAGTGCCGAGTACAGACAGACCAATGCGCTGTTGTACACAACTACGTACTCAAAGTAGCATCTCTGAGCGACTGCGTGGGTTTGACTTTTCTTGTTCCCTGCGGATTGGTCGGTGTGTGCACTATAATACCACGGCTATATGCTTGTACGTATCAGCAGTTTATCGACGTGATCATCCATCGAATCAAAATTCCGGGTTACATGTGCCAAAGGAGCAGCCGTTGGTATTATATCTCACGTCGGATCTCGATCTATCTGCACGACGCTCATTGGGCGCTTCAGTCAATACGTCCGTAAATTACAGATACGTGGGCGATCGTGTCAACGTGAAACGGTCGAGTGATTGATGATGCATCGCAAATCTCGATTGGCATCTGTTAGTTAATCTATGCACTAGCCGGGCCGCCCAAAGGGGGGTGAGGGGCCAATGTGCCGCGGTGATTGGCGGTAGAGTCCAGCTGCGAGACCGATGGTTGGTGGATGTTCCAGGCTCTGTTTTTTTTCTTCTTTTTGCTTTGCTTTTTGTTTTTTTCCCTTGGGGAAAAAAAAAAAAACCCCTCTTCGGCCTGTGAAAGTTTCGATTATCTTACAGGCTTATGCAGGCTCATTCTAAACACAGCAGGTAAGTTGTGTATTCCACAGAACGATCGGAGATCCATCCATCTCGCCCTCGGGAACGACAGGGTGCAGTGCATGTGCAACGGCTGGCTAGGCTGATGGGCTACGTACGTGGTACGTACTATGCAGTACACTCGGATACGCGCTTACGTATCTAATCTCGATGGTCACCGTAAGAGATTAATCAAGATCTTGATTGACTACGTAGGTCGTTGATTACGACGTGGTTAAAGTAATTACTAACGTTAGTTATAGTAAAAGTGTCCATGGACTAAGTACGGTCCGGAGTGCTGTATCTGTCGTAGTGCGCGTACTGCGTATCGTGATGTGACAGTCGTAATGCAGGAAGTCTAGGGACCATGGGAATGATGTAATGGGCCAGCCGGTAGTCCGGGCTTTTCTTCGATTCGATCTGGCATGGACTCCATGCCAGCTATCCAAAGACCCAAACGGTCTGTTCGTGTACGTAAATGTGTTGTCCGCCTGATCCGCTGGTCGAAGCTGGGTGAACTCAAAGGACTCGAGGGGAGCAAGATCAAGCGATACATACCATTATAACGTCGCAAATTTAATTCGCGCAATGCCCCTTTGTTTTTCTCTCTTCTGTTTTCTGGAGGCTGGATGCATCTTGTGGTTGCTGGTCCCGAGATAAATCCGACATTGAACCATGTGGAGAACAAGAAAAGCGTACTACTGCTACTCCTCCTCCTCCTCCGTACATACGGAGTAGGCGAAAGCAAGTTGTAACAACGTTTCAGCGCCATGTGGCGATGTGGCTGGCTACGTAACAGGGCGGAAGCCTCCAAGCCATGTCACGCTAAACTGGTCAATAGATCTTGTAATGGCCCGGTCATAGCTTGAGAGCTGGGGAATCGAGATATAGCACTCAGCAAACCCCCGAGTCAATTGAACAAAGAGCTGAACGTGTCCTACTTTCCGCAGGAGTCCACATCTGGGGCTTCCCCCGGAAAATTCAGAGAGACATGTACGACAACACACATCAGCATCATAGGTTCTAAAACCTGAGTGTATTATCTCATGGGCTGATGGTCTAGTGGTACGATACTCCCTTAGGGTGGGAGTGGTCCTGGGTTCGATTCCCAGTTAGCCCCTTGCTCAACGCAATTTTTTTTTTTTTTTTTTGATATCTAGTTTCAACTCTTTTCATAAAACCTCCTGGTTCACTTTTAGCCCAAAAGAGCTTCACTTATCTACAAGCGGATACGAAACGTACGGATACGCAATTCAACTTCCTCTTAATACCAAAATCGAAAAGTCAAAAACCATTTACTGGGTAAGATACAGCCTTACACTATCATGCTCGATAATTGATATCCCTGGTAATGTTTCCACGGTCTAGGCGCAAACTTCGAGGATCAACACGCAGATGCGGTGGCTCAGTCGGCTATTCCCTCTCTTTTTCCTTCTTTGGACACCAACCCCATCACTCTCCCGTGCTCCTCTTTTTTGTCTCGAAATGGAATAAATGAAACGGTATGTCAGTGACCTCGGGAAGAAGCCTATAACGCACTACGTACGACGATTACGGAGATACCGTGCCGGAACCAATTACCAGGATCAAGGATGTTCAGATCACAACCCGCCCCGCGCTCTTAGTACGCCTGTCAGTCTAGTCAAAGAGATTGCGAACCGCCCAATTGGTACTGGTTTCCGACAGCGCGGCAGTCATGCGCTTGTTAGACTACGTAGGATGACTGGGCGGACATCGACCCAAGAGATCCATCGTGATTTGATGATCGGTGCTTGTGAAACCGTTACAAGTTATCCACCCTCGAAGACAGTTTGCCCCCAAGCCGTTATTATTCTCAACTCTATTGTTTTCGAATTCTTAACTGGAACACGGGAACCTGCAGGGATATCCTTCCCAAAGATCGGACTTTTCCCTCCACAACACACGCGTAGTTATGGTTCGATTTCTTCCCTGTTGCTCTGTTGTGCGATTGCTGCGTCAGCTATCAGCAATCTCCAGCCGCGTAACCGACATGTTCAATAATCATGAGTCAATCGGATTTAACGGCGGCATGCGCCCTATCTGCACCTCGCGTGGTGAAATCGCCGTGAAGTCTGGATCTTGCATCCAGGTGATTAGTCCGAATCGTAAGACGACAACTCTTTAGTCACGCAACACGGCATCCGATTGATCCACCTATGTTCGGCCAGTCCAGGAATGATGGTAGAATCACTGGCAGCCCATTTGTATATCCCACTGAATGAATCATGCACTCAAGATTTTAACCAAATCGCGAGTCGGCTGGAGTGGATACAGCAGATCCAATTCGGCACGTACTCTCTTCCTGGAAGAAACTTGGATGTATGTAATAGAGACGAAGCAGGCGTAGGGGATGATGAATCGTGCCGTAAAAATGAGAACTTGTGCCGTCGACTATAAAGGTGAGTAGTATAGGGTACAGAAGACAGGGATGAGGAAGAGTTCACCCGAAAGGACAAGCTGCAGGAAGCTTGTCGTACGAAGCTGGGTTAGCAACTTCCCAACATAACACTAAGTGCGACGCGATTTCCTATCCATAGCTGCAGCGGACACACTCGTGCCGCTTCTGTGGTCGACTGTTCGGATTACTCCGTATGAGGTTGTAGATTCTGCATTGAGTAAAAGGCCATCCAGGACCAGGAGCCTGGGGACGGTTTAGAGTCTTGGCGAGTAACACGGGGTCTTCCCTGTCCACGACTCCATACCGGCTGAGGGGCCAACGGCGGCAGGGTGGAGACCGTAAAGGCTTTACGGCGATACATCATACAGAAGGAGTCTGGTACCTGTAACAAATGAACAATACCAACGTTATCTGCAGCGAGCAACTTAGTGCGGTCGATACGTTCCTGAACAGGGAAAGCATGGGCCTGGTCGGACACGGGAAGGGGCAAACTCGGAAGGATGAATCATTCCACGCAGGGAAGGCGCTGGAGTAACTTTACGCGAACAGCTTCACCAATTCGGGTAAGCTCCTTCCTCAAGCAGGGCTGCACTAGCAGGCAGTTGCCTTCTTCGGTCGCTCTCTAGGCCCCCAGGTAGCTCTTGCCTTGACTGCTCACTGTGCTGCACTCACGGACGGCAATCGTACACGTAATGAATCCCGCACCCCCTCCACCATGCACCATACTTGGCAACTCGCAACTTACTACCCTACACCTCACACCAAGCTCCGACACCTTAAACAATCCTCACCTTGATGCTCGTCTCAACTCTCGCCTCGTCTGAAGTTCCCCCTGATACCCAACCTCGCAAAGGATCTTGCCGCCATGTGGGAAGCTTTGTCCCGTCTTGCTTGTGTCAGCATTCGATTCGGCTCGAGAACAAAACCTTGAAATGAAAAAGCGCGGTATCGCCGAACACGGAAACTATAACACCGTCCGTTATTGTCTAGCTCAAACCCATCTCCCGAGTCAATGTAAGTCCTTGATCTCATTTCACAGTCAATATTGCCTTATACTAATGTTATTATCAATAAAAGACACAAAGCCGATCAAGGAATACTGCGCCACTACGACGTACTCCGTACCTACTCCGTGCTTGAGTTCTGGAAAAGAATGCTTTTCCTGCAATGAACCACCAATAGTGACGCAGCAATATAACAAACCTTCAACTCCATACGCTGAGCGCCTGGGCTGTCTACCGGGATGCTGATGGCTGGCCGTGCACGCACCGAACCCATCGATCGATCGAAGGGCGATAATTACCGGAATCTTCTGTCCTGACATACTATATGTATCTTATCCAATCTGTCTCGGAAGGTAGCCGAGGGAGAAAGAAGAGACTAAGAGATCAGGAATCATCAATTTTTCGAGGGACGCATCGAATGTATGAACCGCGAAGTATCATAATCATCCCGATCATGTCTCGTGGATGACGTCTTGAAAGGATTGAGCTATTACGCCAACCACAGTACTGGTCTCAACTTATCGCGTGTGGCATATATCGCCATCTAACATGCGATCGACTAGCCTAGGCCGGTTGGAACATAGAAGATCTCAATTTTATTCGGGGAGCTTGAGATTCGGATTTACGCTATGGTCGCCGAGCTAGGCTTTTTACCTGGTTGGCATAGCAATCATGCGGTGGAAACCTTTCTCTTTTCGAAATCAATCTCGTACGCATCTGTGTCATCGGATTACTGGGCTGTACCCATTCAAGCCTAGTCTGAGCAGATTGATGGTAGGTGACACCAACAATTGCAACTTTAGCCGCTCTCATGGAGCGTTCGCTGTTCCATGAATCCACAGTGCCTCCCAACCACGACAACAATAATGGGTCTGTTAAGCCTCATGTTGACTGTTCCAACAGCCAATCACTTACATCGGACTGCCTGGAATGGCCGCCAACCCCCCACAGAGACACTAGAAGCTAGCACCTCAACAACAGAGGTTCCATGCTGCAGACCTTTCGGAGTATGTACAAAATACACAAGTACATTATGCACTACCAATTTTCATACCAACCAGCTCTAGTCTTACCACAACACTGAGGCCTGAAACACCGTCTTGAGACGATGAGCCTAGATCAACTGTCCAGTCAAGACGCAAGTGGAGTAATCATAGTGATTGTGGGCTGTAAGCCTATTCTCAGGCTATCGGAATGGAGCAATTTTGACAGCACATCAAATTAACGCGACTTGACCAACTTTCATGGTACGTACTTGTTTATGACACGGGATTCCTTGGTCCTCTTCGACGTACTCACACCGGATCGCCTCTGGAAAAAACACAAACCTTACATAGGACCTGGACTCGATCAAGATTCCGGCTATTCAACTACTTTCACATACCGAGTAATTATAGTATGCATCACAGTCGGCGCTACTAAGAAAATTTCCGAATGTGTTACTCGTTACAAATCTAGACAATGGTTGACTTGAGACACAGGGAGCAGAGGCCATGGACAAAGTACGAAAATGTGAGCACTCAGCCCAGGCTCACACACAAAGCAATTGGGAGTCGCATAAACGCTTGTCCCCGTTAGGTGATGACAGCCGTTGATCGAGATCACAGTGGGTCCACTGTCCTCCTTAACGGTTGTTCACGCTTTACCTGTCACAAACCTAACATGACAGTCTTCGAAACTAGGTCCACGACTCGCCACTGCTCGCACTACAACACTATCAGACTAGCACCAGCTGTTCACGAATGCCAATCCGCCCAAAAAAATGGCCAGGAAAGCAGGGTTCGGATCTGTGTTGTACGTATTGTTTCCGTAAAATGACCGTTCCACGCCGTATCGGCTAACAAGGCGTGCATTGTCCTCCTCAAGGCGTTCGTGACAAGGTACAGAAACCGCTAGACAGATTCTAGCCGTTACCGAAGCATGGGGGAGGAGGGCTTTCAAGGACTAATCATATTTCGTCCTACTCGCCGTTGAAATCTCGCTTGTGAAGTACTTTGACTTGCTTTTAGCCTTCTCTCAGCAAGTACCACCCCTTCAGCCGTTGGGGTGTCATTCGCCATGTCGGCCGATGTTGTTTGAGAATTACTAGGAGGATATCCTCTCCTCTCCCCTCATTGACAACCCGTCCTCGACCTAGTGCTGACCCGCACTCAGCCTAGAAACTTTGTGTTAACTGATCTCAGCTGGGATCATCGCACGGAAGAGTAGCCTAGTTCCACGCCGAGATGACCAGTTCAGATATCTTGCAAAGCTGGAAGCCTGTAAAATGTAAATTGACACGAATCTTGTTTACAGGACGATCGAAGCGCCCCCAAAAACCAGTTTGCATTAGCTCGTGAGCTTCTCGTCACCCGAAGGATGAGCAGACCTCAGATGTGCTCTCGGTAAACGATGATGGCTTGATATTCAAACACTGTCCGCTCACCTTTGAATTTGAGCAGGAAGGTTCTAAAATTGGATGTTGACCTATGATTAAAGTTGAGATCAGATGAATACGATCGTGCTACAACACGCAACGAGATGGACGCGGCTTATTCCGAGTGTGACACTATCTCGATCTCGTAACCGGATATTATTTCGGCGTCGCATCGACAAATCAAAAGGACTACTTATCTTGATTCCAAATACAGACCCTGGCCAGGCGCTGGCAAACATGAAGAGTTGCTTTGTATCGCTGGTTTAAGTCAACTGATTTCATTGGTGGACTGGCTTGCTATGAAACTAAATACTTAGCATCATGCAGTCTTTGGCACGTCCGCCTGTGACATCTTCCCGACCGATCCCTTTAGAGGGAGAACTTTTGCGCAGTAGAGACAGACGGGAACTAACGGTATCAGATGTACGTCAACGGAGAGGAGGTACTGGGGGTTTCTTCGGTTTTGTATCTTGACTGCTCAGTACGGGAACCGATCGACCACGCACTCAGTATACTCTTGTGGGATCATTTCTCAAGGCAATCGAGAAGTGGACAGCTGTCAAACAAGCATGGAGACATGTCCAAAAAGCGCCTATGGCTATTTTGTAGAATCTCTTGCATGATTTGGCAGGCCCTAATTCTGCATTGTGCATACGTCAAAACCTGCACCCTGCACATGAATCTCATTTTTACCTAGGGTATAGAGTAGGCGTGTCTGTGCGGACGAGAGTAGTCACATCAACCCCATCAATTCGGGAACGTCTCCTGTCGAATTGACTTGTGGCCCTCGATGACATGTCCGATCGTATGCCAGGTATTTATCATAAATATCAGTCTCCGGCCGTCAGCTGGTAAGTCTCCGCAGACACGTCCAGGTATAATGGCTTCTAGCATGAGTAAAACAGTCACGGCGGCGGAGTGCATTATTTCCTCCTCCTACTAATTCAGCTACATGCAGTCTGTACCTAGGGCAAATCCCTCCTCGATTCCTGTGTGTTCATTCGCAAGTCACGAGGGATAGGCATCTTGCGATGCACACCGGCCAATAAGGCTGGAACTCAAGCCTTGACGTTTGTCTTTTGTAGCCGTGAGAAAACAGGCTTGATGACGTGCATTGCTGAACATTTTAATGCTCATGATATTGCATGTGATTTATCTACACGGTAGTCAACATCGGCAATTAGCAGATGTTGATCAATGATCAAGTACCAGTGAATCAAGTATCGGTACCTTAACAGTGTGGTCTTATACCTACATCTGTGATAGTTACATGCATCGTCGACATGTGTACCGGGATCAACTGATCGTTCCAATCAGACGGTCCACGCTCGGTCGATTTCACTCATGTGCTCCGTTACTTCAGGTCACCATCTATGACCTACAATTGATATGTTCGATATGTCGAGTGTAATACTCGTACCCTTGAAGTCTATTGGTATCGGTGTAGGCCGAGTATACGCCGTTGGAACCCTGTAATAACGCACCACATGGATGGGAGGTAGGAGGGATAACCCCGATATGTACCAAGGAAATGGCAGACACATGGATCCTGGAGCAGATGAGCTGAGGAGCAGAATTAGATCTGGCACATGTTGAGTCATGTCTCTATCTCTCTATCGAAAAGGATGATTCAAACATTGGCAAGAATGATATGGTCATAACGCATGAAAAAGCGTGAGTTTAGCTCTAGGTATAAAAGGGGCTGGAAAGATGGATCACTTCTGGCCCGTGAGCATTTGCCATCCTACACTTCCAGCCTTTCCTTCCTGTTCCTCCATAGCCTGTATAGCCCTGACCAGATCATAAGTGATACCTTCGGGTACCCTACTGTCATGTTGATAGTCTGGGTGATTGTCAACAAAATCGCGGATCCACTTTGCTCCAGTCCAGAGTGTGCCGTTTGCTCGTTTCCTGATCAAGTCCAGATATCGTGCCAATGAACATCGTGTCTCGACATCAACGTTGACGCTGTTCAAGTATGATTCCACCAATGGAATGAGGCCGGGGAACGTGCCATCTGCAGATCCATTTATGATATCCGCTATGCTCATCAACGCATATTCTGAGTCGACAGGTCCTAGTGGTGGCGATGGGGGAGCGCTGACCGTAGCAGAAGAACCGGCAGAAGATGTTTCGGTTCCATTGTTGTGCACATGTGACTGCCGTAATGACCTAGGTGGGAAGGGATCCTTCCTGAAATAGAATTTCTTCTCCAAAACAGCATTTCGCGCATGTGCTATCTCCATATTTTCCGTCGTTCGCTGTATTGGGATATAAAAATTCAAGTCGAAGCTGAGAATGGCTCGAGTGACAAGCACAATGAAGATACTGAATGCCGCATTTTCGAAATCGGTCATTTGAATCTCCATGGACCGGAACTCCACTCGCCAGCCAATATCCTTATCAGGTGGAGGTGGCTTGAACCTCATATGCTGCCAATTGGTGGATTGCAAGTTCTCAAAATGATTGACCTCATTAAGATCTAACTCTTTCAAGTCTTCCGAGAAAATGACGATGGGATCACGAATGAAGAGATGCGCAAAATGCGTGGCCAGCAAGTCATCCATACCTCCTTCTATCAATCGTTTCTTGATATCTTCGTCGATGACAAGATCCGGGTCCATGTATTCTTTTCGTAATCTTCTATCCTGCGAAATATATGTGGAGTTGGAGGCATATCGTGATTTTGGTATTCTCCAGCGGTCATTTTTCAGGGGCTGATCAAGTCAGATCATTGTTCGTCACGCTTAGGGATTGCTTACCTTTTCACCAAGTTCTTCAGGTGTCCTGCAATCGACGGCCCGACTGATTTGATTCCATCGTACATCGGTGTCCACCAAGAAACCTTTATATATCGGAGTCGCAGCTGTAAGAGCCAGTAATATCGGTCCCAATGGACTCAACTGGTCATATAGCGTCCTGCCTTCAGTAATATTCTTGGCTTGGAACGTTATTTGCAAGCAACAACTTCCCATGCCAAAAGCCATAGCATCCATATATACATGACCCTCTTTAGCAGCGCCATTCCTCACATCATCATCTTCCGGCCAGTCATGCAAGTCGTAATTCACTGTAGGGTCATGGAATGGCCATGGTGTATTCGTATCTTTAAATACCGGTACGTTTATCTCGACTTTGCGTCCTCGTCGAGACCTAATATTGGCGGCCAATGTTGGAAACCTGATATGAGGGTTGGCAATCTCGTCAGGGACGAACTGAGACCGCAGTGCAGGGCCAGAGGGCGGATAATATGGCTGAATGTAGTCTTCTGGACCTCCGAGCCGTGGGAAAGTAGTGAGTGTAATTGGATATTCGTTATCAGCCATGTGCCCTTTCGCGATTTCCCTCCTTTGTGCATAAATCAGCTTGATAGTTCCCTCTACAGGGTTCTGGTTCCAGATTCGTACCTCCAGCGCATGTTTGATTCCACCTTGAGCAAATCTGTAAGATTGATGCCCCAAGGTTGCCCGGGTGTGGCTTCCAACATGAATCTTCCAAACTCTGGGTGAAATGTCGGCAATGTCTCGCCCTCACTGAAGTCAAAACTAATGAGATGTGCCTTGTACAACTTTATGATCTTGATTTGCTCACTGCTTGGGTTTCATGCCAGAAACGTCTCCTCCAACCTTATATAAGGCTGCATCTCGGGCAAGCGACTTGAGTATATCGGCTTGAGCCAAGGATAACCGGACTTTTCTGTGGCTGTCATCAAACGCAACGACGAGATATTCGACCTGACCAGTGAAACCTCAAATCAATATATGTAGCCTCGCATACACGTAGGAGGTGTCACCTCATCTCCCCACAGAAGCACATCTCGTTCCTTGCCCTTTGCTCTGTTCCAGATCGCGAGTAGTTGCTGTCGCAAGGGTCAACCAATTGGATATCGTCAACTTTTCTGAGGACAAGACGGACCTCGATACCCCATTTTCTAACTTTGTCGGCATTTTTCTTGGCCTCGGGCCATTCGAGGGCAGTTCCTAATTGCCTATAAGGCACTCAAAATGTTAGATCCTGTATGTGCATGGCATTTCCGAGGAATGACGTTACAGTAAACCCATCGCAGGAGTTTCCACTCCCAAGAGGCAGTGTACTCAATTCGGACGACGGAGACGAGGCGGACACGAAGCTTTCTATCGCGCGACAAGAAGAACCAATCTTGAAGACATAAATGAAAGAGTCCCCCTGCGCGACAGCCTTGAGAGAAATGTCCTCAAGCTGGGAGCTTGACGCAAGAAAAAAAAAGTTTCGCGGATTAGTAAACCACCTACCCCGCTCAGTATTCAAGGCGGCCCCTTCTCGGCTGCAAAAGCACTTTGCTTCTCTCTTTCGCGATTCTCTCCAAGCAATTCTCCCCTCTCGCGAGTCACGGGCTAGAATCTTCCGGGAGGTTGAAGGTCGAAGATTGAATTGCTAAGCAAGATGTGGGTGGTGGGGGTAGATCGTGAAAGGAAAGAAGAACCGCATCCGCGGGGTCTTTGACTATCAATGTGCCTTGGCAGTTGATATCATTCATGTCCCCTTCTTCGTGTTGACTCGTACTATTTATTCTTCTCTCTATCTGCCTGCGACTCATAACATATGCCCTCCCAGTACAACTCCCTGTTCCCGTGTGCGGTGCAGGGGATATGACTTAGTAATAGTAATGGCACTACGTAAAACTTCAAGACCGAGATGATTGGTTACCTCAATGGATATAGCGCTGCATAAGCTCACGCCAGGTACTGCAGGTCTCCTGGTCTCGCGATTGCTGATACGCTCGGTGTCTGCCATACGGTACAACAGACACCGCAGGGTTTTACCTTCATGTCCGAACTTAGCGCCATAGGGAAGGTTCTTTCACGTGTCTTGTCTTTTGGAGGTAGATATTCGTGGGAAAGTACAGACACACGACCCTGGAACTGATCCGTTCTGAATGAGAAGGTCGCTTGAAGGGTGCGCATGTTCGGCCATAGTTTGGTGGATGCAGCGCTCAAATATCTTGGATTGGTCTGCACGATGAGAATTGTAGATTGATCCCAACGCCAACAACATCAGCAAACAATGAATAGTATTTACATCAACAACTCGATTCCGGTTGCACGACTGTGATGGTTCGATAATGATCGGCCGCGCGTCTACACACAGCTACTGCAGACTGTGCTAGCAAGACATCTAGTTGCTTCGTTCTCCTCCCTTGGCTGCTCGTAACTCATCCATCTTAGCCACACGCTTTTTGAACTCGTCGTATTGGCATTTCTCGTATGTATGGCGTTCGGTCTGATGAAGATAAGTAAGTAAGCTGTCTCGGAATCTGTCGAGCTTGTTCGGCAAACCACCACCACAGTCAGTAGTAGGGTATCGCATCACGCACCTCGCACTTCCAGGGAAGATAGTACTCGTCTCGGCGGCATCGATTCAGAGGGATGAGAAGGTGAGCGCAAGAGTCTCTGTATGCGAGTGGTAGACGGGCATCCGACATTTCCTTTTGCGAGGCTAAACAAGCTGTTAGATTCAGGAAGCCATTGATGTCCAATTGAGTATCGTACCACTGTCGGACAAGCCCACGAAGCTTTTGACTGACTCCACGACCGTCATTCTGTATGGAAAGATGAGAACAGTCGACTTTAAACGATAATGAGCAACAGGTACAGCTCCCTTCTCAATTACTGTAAGTACATCATTTGAAGTTGCCGTAGTGCTTCCGGCTGAAACCCGTGACCTTGAGTCACATGACCAGGGCCGGTTTCCCATACTACCAAGTCGAGACTAGCGTATTCTTGGACTGACCGGAACACTTTACGCGTCAAAGCATCCTGCCAACGCGTTCTCGCGATCGTAGTCCGACCTTGTTTCTCATAAGCCACCGTGGCTGCGAGCATTGCTATCTTTGAAACAATAAACAAAGCATTGAGGTACTACATACGTTGGTGTCCGTGCTTGGATGTAGTCTCTCGTCTCTTTACAACGATATACAGTTTTCTTTTTTTTTTCGGCCTCAATATCCGCGTCCAGAGAGGGCGCCAAATCCAAGATGGCGGGGAGCACTGAAGGCATAGTATATTCGGCAACGTATAGTGGAGTGAGTCATTCGCACACCGATTTTGTGTCTGTCAACTAATGTATGGCTGCTATTCTATTCAGGTCCCTGTCTATGAGTTCAAAATGGAGGGCGAGTGCCTGATGCGGAGGAGGGCCGATGATTGGATTAATGCAACACATATCCTCAAAGTTGCGGGCTTCGATAAGCCCTCGAGGACCCGGATCTTGGAACGAGAAGTACAAAAAGGTGTCCATGAAAAAGTGCAGGGCGGCTATGGGAAATATCAAGGTATGGCATTGGTCTAGCCCTCCAATCAAGATCGTCACCTCTTACCATTTGATCAGGAACATGGATCCCATTGCCAGAAGCCCGTTTGCTTGCGGAACGTAATAATATTCTAGACAAGATACGACCGATACTAGATTATGTTGCGGGGGATCGAAGCCCGCCACCGGCGCCGAAACACACTACTGCTTCCAGACCACGAGCGCCGCGAGGATCGGCCGCGAACAAACGAGCCACACAAGAAGACTCATTCAATATGCGAGCATCACGAATGAGTGTTCCTAGTTTCCCTCCTCCAGAGCAATATGAGATGCCGCCGCCATCAACCTTTGAAGAGGAAGAGTCTATTGAACAGAATACGATGGAATCATCATCGATGATGGCGGAAGAGGATATGGTCCCGATGTCACAACATTCAACTCATTCTAGGAAACGAAAACGTGGGATGGGAGAGATGAATATCATGTCGACCACTGAGCAGGAACATATATTATACGGAGACCAACTTCTGGACTATTTCATGACAGTTGGTGACGCGCCTGAGGCTACAAAAGTACAGCCTCCGGTACCACCAGCGAACTTCCAAGTGGACCGTCCTATTGATGATCAAGGTAATACTGCTTTGCACTGGGCCGCCGCCATGGGAGACCTAGAAATCGTTCAGGACCTCTTGCGTCGCGGTGCCAATGTGCAAGCAGTGTCGATCCATGAGGAAACTCCGCTTGTGCGCGCAGTTTTGTTCACCAACAACTTTGAGAAGAAGACGATGCCTTCGCTCGTTAATCTGCTCCAAGATAATCTTACGTTTCGGGACTGGTTCGGTGCAACAGTATTTCATCATTTGGCGGAAACCACTCGCAGCAAAGGCAAATGGAAGAGCGCTCGCTACTACTGCGAGGTTCTCCTACAGAAGATACGTGATACATTTCCTCCACAGGAGCTGGATATGCTTCTTTCATGTCAAGATTCGAATGGCGATACACCAGCACTAGTTGCTGCTCGGAATGGCAATTTTCGCCTAACATCTCTTTTTCTTCTTCACTGCCGCCGTTCCGGAGACCTGGTCAACGAGAAAGGCGATACCGCTGTTGCTATCATGGATCAGGCCAATGCTCAGCGAACCGTACCTCATGCTCCGTCTAGTGTAACTTGTGTTAACGAACGAGCTGAAAACGAGACGCTTGATGTCATTGATCCTGATAAGTCTATGAATCTCCCCCTGACTTCGTCTCCTGTGACTTCAGCCGTGGCTAGTAAAATAGCTCGCTTGATGGACGAGGCACAGCGGAAGCTCAGCCTGGCTTACGGTAATGCCAAAGTCGACCAACAAAATGCCGGAGACGCAACTACCCCTCAGGATCTGTTCGAGCAGTTGGAAAAGGATCGGCAAGCCCTGCAAAAGGAGAAGGTCACATTACTGTCCCAGGAAGACACGAATGAGTCGTACGATCTACAGATGGAGCGCTATAGGGAAATCGAAAGTCGCTGTGCGTCGCTTATTGAACAGATCCATCGCAAACAACTTTCCGATCGTTCTGCCCTTGGAGCTCTTGAGGAGCAGGCACCGGCCTCGAATAATAACCCTTTAGTATCAGTGGATCTTTTACAGCGCTTTGAGCTTGCGCGTCGACTAGTGTTAGCACAGGAGGAGCGGCGAGAAGCAGTTCGAGATCTCCTGCAGCAAAAGGCCGATGCTGGGGTCAGCACGAAACTAGACATGCACCGGAAGCTAGTAGCGTTGGCAACTGGTCTCAAAGAAGATGAGCTTGATCCAATGTCTGCTGAGCTGGCGGATACGCTGGAATTTGAGCGGGTTAATGGTAAAGAGTCGGGAAATGGTCCATCTGGCCAGATCCCACTGCTTTCACATGCAATGCTCTCTGGGCCTACGGTTCCTGTTGATGTTTGAAAATAAAACGTGTATATCTTTTCGACTTTGCACTTGGAAAGCTCCATTCCTTCCATATAGAAGCGTGAACTTCATTCCTACCAGCTTGTACCCGACACTCGATTTCTACCACGTGTGATAAAAAGCTCACCATACCCACTGCTCATGCCTCTCCAGGCTCGCTTGTGATACCCGTTTCTTTCTATTTCTCCATTGCTACCCTTGTTCTCGACCTTTGACGAGATTATCTATCGTGTACATGCTTTACTCTGACTCTTTCATCCTGGGAGTGCATAGCTACTGGATGGTTCATATATGACTCTAACTCGGGATTTCAAACATGCACACAGGACTCTTCTGAAGTACAGTCCTTGTAATTAACTAGCCGTGGCTTCGGTAGACCGATCATACTACTGGCAGACCCCACCCACACTATGCTTACGTGTGTGCTTGCTAGTACGTACAGTGCTTAGAACGGCTCGAAGAGTCGACGCAAATTCACTTGAGAACAACGGTGAGTAGGATCGTCGACGCTGGATGGCTGGCATGGCGAGCCACGTTGACAGCGCCAAACCAAGTATGGCCTAAGGGAGGGCTAATTTACCACGCTCATTGGAGGCAGCGCCTGTCCCCAAGCCCCGTAAGGCTCGGCACGGCAGTCCCTTGTTTCTATTGGGCTGGCCCGCCCGCATCAAGTGTTCTTCCGAAGGGCATACAGACATGACAATGGCATGCATATCATTCTGCTAGCGATGACGGCTTCAACAAATAGGACTGGAGAATTACACTATCGAGGCCGGGCGAGCTGACCTCATCGGCTGGGATGGCCAGCGACCCCTCACCTTGTTGTTGGCGACAATCGCTGAAGAATAGGCACTCTGCGATAAGTATGCATTGACTTCGCACGCCACCTGGGCCTAAACGCCCATAAACTCATGATGGTTTCAAAATGATAACAACGTACCCCATATCAAGTAGGGAGTCACGACGCACCTGTATACGTAGCTAGCATGGAGTAGGTACGAGGTACGTAGCATGATATATATTCAGATACAGACCAATTGGCATCGTCACAGATTGCAGCCAGCTGCAGCCTCTGATTGGCTGCACACCACAAAGTCTACCTGAGACGCCCGGCCCCTGTCCTCGCGCTGTTTCGTCCTCTCATTGGCTCGCTTGGCGGGTCTCACGTTCTGGCCCAATCAGCCTGGCTCCTGCCTGCCTGCGTGCCCGTTCCCCATTAATTTCCCCCAATCCTTTCGCTCTTCTTCGCCTCTCTTTCCCTTCCATCCGTCTCACATCTCTCTTCTTGATCACGTCGTCCTCTTCTTCCGTTCTTCTACCTTCTTTTCCCTGGGATCTTACTTCTTCCATTCACTCCCCTCCCCTCTCTCCTTTGACTGCATCTTTCTTATTGCAAATAGTCGATTCAAGAAAACAGAAAAGGAAAAAAATCATCCAAAAATCGCCCCCAAAAAATCGACCATCAAGACGTTCCCCTGAAGGCTTTCTACTGCGGTTTCATCTCACGCTTTGTTTATTATCTCTTCACACGGGGGCAAGAAGAAGTCTTCCAAAACCCTTCGTTAATTACCGATCAATCAAGACGTGTTCCCGACTTACTCTATCACTACCGAGAATTGTCCATCCGTCTCACCATTACTGCTTTCTCCGGCGTTCTTAAACCGAGTTTATCAGACACCATTCTATTTCCCGCCCGAGGCATCCGCACACGTGACATATTTCAGCCAATACCACATCTCAATCATCGGCTTTCGAGTTGTCTGAAACAGATCTCTTGGTTTCCATCCTTGGCTTGTAATTGAAAATCAACTCTCGACGAGGTGGGCTTGCAGTGCATCCACGTCTCGTTTCAAACAGAGCTACAAACACGACGCGGAATCACGTATCTGATCCGATCTTCATTCAAAGCATATACGCAACAATATCTTCCCTGTATATTTTAATTCCCCTGCATTCATCATTGCTCTTCGCGTCTCCGATACCGTTTGTTTCTTGGTCAATTGTCTTGCATTTTCGGTACGCGCCTTTCTCTCCGCTGTCACACAATATTTCAGTGGTTACTGACTCTAGGGTGACAGGTTCTGCTCTAGATTTTTCTTCTTTGACCGCTGCTTTTGACATACGGCTATCATCGACAGATCCTACTAATAACTTAATCGTTCGGTATACTTCGATATTCGCTTCTCGAGAACATTCGTCCGTGTCGACACCAAATTCTTTGGTACCATCGCACCCGATCACAACAACGTGCCGTTTGGTTCTCTGGGTTGCATATTTGCACATCACACATAATTAGCATTTCCGAAGCTTTCATTTTTCAAACACTGAGTATGGACGCAGGCGGTCTTACTCAAATGACTCAAAACTCTTCTTTCAATGGCGCTTCGCTTGGCGTTCCGGGTACTGGTTTCGCTTCCCGAGGAAAGGGAACTCACATCAAACGTTTGAGCGTTCCCCCTCAGATTTCGACAATCAATGAAACAGGACCGGCAACCGGTGTTGCCACTCCCCGGACCAGTCGTTCTCACCTTTTAGCTGGCTTGCGCACTGCTCCCAAGTCAGCGACTATCCCTTCCACGTACAACCAGCAATTTCAGGGTCATGATCGTGTTGGACTAGAAGGCAGCCGCTACGCTACAAATAGAACCAACGACCGTGTTCCTCAGACAGCGACGGGCGCAACATTCCCTCAGTACTCTTACGGACTGGATCCTCAGAGTACAAACATGGGATACAACACGGGTCGTCCTCTTTACTCTCTCCCCGAGCAGATTCTTGCCCCTCCAGCAATTGACTTGGGAGATGCTGACGGCATGGACGAAAAGCTATACGCTGAGTTGATGACCACCAACTTGTTCTTAGCTGCCCAGCAGCAGCGTCTTCAGCAACAGTTGTTGAGTGTTACTGCTGCTGCTCAACAGTTTCAGAACTTGAGTTTAGGTGCGAACCAACTCAATCAGCAATTCCAACAGCAGTTTCAACAGCAACATGTCCAACAACAACAGCAGCAGCAGCAGAGCCAATTTACTTCTTTCGTCCCAGGCATGAGCGTGTACCAACAACAGCTGCAGCAGGGTATGCAGCCTGTTGTCCAACCCGTTTCTGGTCAACCGGGATTGTATTCGGTCTACAATCCTATGACCGGACAGCAGAGCTTTATCTTTGATAACAGCACTCCTTCGCCCCAAGAAGAAGATCCTCTTCCTACGTATCAGGAGTCAATTCAGTCACCCATTGGATATCAAAAACACCACCAACAACAAGCACCCATTCGTGCTGAGGTATCCCCTCCCCCCGAATCTGCCAGGTCTTCTGTTCAAGCTTCTTCTCGGTCTGAATCACCCAAAGATATTCCATCTCCTCCCACAAATTCGACTCCGCTCTCATCCCTTTCTGGAAATTCTATGAGACGCAATCACAAGAAGAGCCACTCATTTGTACCCGGATTGCGCACCAACACCGAGTTGGCACGTACTGGAGGCTCGGGCCCTCGCTCTGCTGTACTCCCTCAGACCCCCTTGACCGGAACTTTTGGACCCGGTCAGGGCCGTGCAGGCGAACATCCGTCTCGCCAGCCGCGTGGTCCTCCAGCGCTCGAAGAGCTTGTTGCTAAGCCCACTTCGAAACATGAGGGCAGCAAGAACTTTGCCACACGTCAACGCCGTCGAGCAGTCCACAACTTGGTACGTGCCGGAATCGAGCGTCGAGGCGAATCTCGAAGTAACCATGGTAGTGGCGGCAGTAACACTCCTGCTAGCGAGACTGAATTCGTCTTTTCCGTCTCTGATGGGGATGACAGCCGTCGCGGTAGTGGTAGTCTTTCAAGCAAACCTAGCCTGGGAAGCCTGCGCGCCTTTGCTAACGGAGCCATCGGTTCTGAGATCAAGGAGAAGGACCGTTCGTCGCGAGAGCGGGTGTCTGCGGAAAACATGTACATACTTTCGGCTGCTGGTAGCGATGAAAGTTTTCCCAGCGCCTTGTCCCCCGTCGGTCCGCCGTCGACTGCTGCCATTGTGGCCGGTCACCGTTCAGTGAACCAGACTACCGAGCGACGAAAGACGCCTATGTTGGTTCTCTCCAGCGCTGAGAAGCGGAAGACCCCCATTGTGTAAAGTGATTCAGATGCTTTGCATGTCTTTCATTATATTTGACGATTGAACCGGTGGAAGGTTCGGCAACAGGCATTTTCTGCCCAAGACGTTACGTTCATGTCTCTCCTTTAGTTGACTCTGCAGGTCTCCAATTTCTTCTCTTCATTTTTGTTTTTAGCATTTTCTCAGGTTGACACTTCGGATTGAATCACTTTGTTCTGTTCGGATCATGTCTTCTACTCTTTCATACCAACTTGTTACCTTCTTATGTGATGCGGTGTTGACCTGCACCAGCACACCTCCTTTTTATGTCGAGTCAGTTGCACTGACTGTATGATGATTGATCTTTCGATCAACGATGCTTTGGTCGTTTCTGACTGACTGTCATGACAACTATGAACTACATAATAAAATTCTATTACCAATAAACAATTCTTGGTAGTGTTTCTGTACTCTTCAAGCAATAATGAAAGGAAGGCCACCCGTTCTTTGAATCTGATATCAAGAGCTTATATCTCATAAGGAGATCGGGTTCCCCTCTAACATAATAACCTGTCTGCTCAGGACATTTATTCTCTGAATCTAAAAGAAAAGCATCTCAATATATACGAATGGTGTGAAGGAGGTCTTCCAATTGTTTGTTTTAGGTAGGCTCTACTGTTTGTTATAGAAGCTTCTGTGCAAATGAGTGCGGTACACTTTTATAGCCTAGTGCGAACCCCCATCACGTGGCTGTTTCTATAGAACATAACACAATGACGAGTTTACCAGGCAGGTCCTTCATTATCTCTCAAGAAGAAAAAAGCACAGCATTCGAAGAAATATCTCATATCAACTTTGCAGTAGCGGCAAAAATCAACAGTCAAGCGCAGCACCCCGCCCAGCAACCATCGAAAAAGCGCATTGTCTACACCTTTATTTATCAGCCCTTGAGTACGCTTATACATCGATTGACAGGCGTCGCCGAGAACTCTCTTTCTGGTAAGTCAACTAAAAAATTTTCGATATTTACTGATCCCATTCACAGGTGTCCAGTACTTGACAGAATGGCGTCCAACGCTCTTACTCTCAAGGAGATCCCCACACTGACACAACTATATCGTGGCAGACTCTTATCATCAGCCAAGCATACCATGGGCACTGCCCCTTCTCAAGCACTGAACGACATCTTATCCCACATTCGAAACGACATTACCAAACTGCAAGTGGACTGCATCGTCAATGCTGCGAACAGAAGCCTCTTGGGCGGCGGGGGAGTAGATGGCGCCATCCATCGCGCCGCAGGTCATCGACTACTCGATGAATGCCGCACACTCGACGGCTGCCGTACAGGTGATGCGAAGATCACAAATGGATACAACTTGCCCGCTGCAAAAGTCATTCATACCGTCGGTCCCATCTACGACGAGGACAATCACGAGTTATCCGAAACGCTGCTTCGTGGCTGTTATCGTCGAAGCTTGGAATTAGCTCTTGAGCATGGTCAACGCTCGATAGCTTTCTCAGCGGTTAGTACTGGCGTTTACGGTTATCCAAACGAGGCAGCAGCTCGAGCAGTTCTAGACGAAGTTGATGAGTTCTTGAAAGAGGGTGACAATCTCTCAAAGTTTGAACGAGTCATTTTCTGTAGCTTTATGCCTGCCGATGTGAGGGCATATGAACGCTATTTACCGTATGAAATTTACCGCCCGAGTGCTTTATTCTTTCAATAAGACTGACTGGAAGTTAGTGCTTACTTCCCTCCCACGGACGAAGACATCCAGACTGCAAATGCATATCGCGAGACGAAGACCAATGACGGTCGGTGAATCTTTCGCCATTAATCAAGGATCAACAAAAGTCCTGACATAATTATCATCAACAGATACCGTGATTGTCGACGTGAATGAAGGCGACAGCTATGATTCACTTAGTGAAGACGAGCAGGACTGGGAAGAGCTGTCCCGAAGTGGTGACGACAAGAATCAGGAACTAGATGAAGAGCCCGTCGAGTTGCATGCGAATTCTCAAGCAGCCTCGGTGACGGATGTCCAGAGTATGCAATCGAGTTCAGCTGAATTTGATGAGTTGTCGAAGTCCGAAACCGAGAACAAGTCGTGAGCAGATGTTGTGGTTTGCGATTATTAAAGGAAGGGAAAGCTGTATATGAACCTTCCTTTGGTCGGATAGTGAATTGAGACGGAGCATTAGCTACACATGACGAAAATATACCTAATTCATTATCATACCCACCGCTTTCATGAAAAAAAAAAAGAGGAAAACCCAAGGGAACAAGCTATGTAGATTAGAAAATGAAGCCATCAACAGATGTTGCAAACAATGCAAACATGCCGAAGCTTGCATGCCATCCTCCGCGATAACGCCGAACGGAAATTTTGTTGATTATGTGATACAATCAACAGCGTGATGTGACCATGATCATGAATGAGAATTGAAAGTGTACAAACAGGCGATCGTCTAATTCCATTCCATGAGGTCGAAAATATCCAATTTGGTGTGATCAGTTTCTCGACGACCGCCACCCTCCGGCGATTCTCCGGTCGACGATGGCAGACTCCAAAGCAAAGCAGACAGCTGCACGGATTATATCCAGACTTCCCGGCGCAGTCAGATCCAAACCACGAGTCCTCTCTCGGGTTGAACTAAAACAGCAAACATCGCTCAACAAGGCCGGAAATTCCCGATCTTCTCCCATCGATATATCTGATTTCACAATCTACAAAGAACGTCCCTCGCGCTGGTCCTCCTTTCGAGATCGAATCCGCGGTCGCTATGCCGCACTACCGGTATCAGTGCGATGGAGTTTCCGAGCGCTTCGAACCATCGCGCCTATCGTGCCGGTGGGGATATTCTTCTCTGAACACATACTGCAGCTCATGTGGGTTGCTGGTCCGTCTATGACGCCGTATTTGAATGAGAACTACGACCAGACACAGACTGAAAATGATGTGATTCTTGTGAATCTGTGGCCTTGGGGAACATTGTGGCCCTGGAACAGGACGAGGACGTTGGAAAGGGGGATGATTGTGACCTTTCGGTACGACGCCTTACCATCTATATCAAGAAGGTTTTCAAGTTCCGGTCTTACTGATGTGTATAGATCACCCGCAAACCCCGAGAATGTTGCCATCAAACGAGTCATTGCTCTACCAGGGGATCGTGTCATAACACGCGAACCCTGCCCCCGAGCATCGCAAATCGTCCCTTTCAATCATGTCTGGTTAGAAGGCGACGCGGACGATCCACGCAAATCACTCGATAGTAACACATACGGCCCCGTGAGCATCAATATGATCACGGGGAGTGTGGTAGCGGTCCTGTATCCGCGGATGAGGCTACTGAAGTGGTGGGAGTGGGATCCGCCGGCTGAAATCCACGCGGATTCTGGTTCACAAAAGGAGATGGGAGAAGGGTATAGAAGTTCGGTCAGAGATAGAGTTGTGAAACAGGCGGTTAAGATCGAGGTACCGGGCTTGGATTAAGTCATTTGTTTTCCGCACTTCGCCCATTGTACATATATTTTGCATGTGGAGTACGAGGGTGTTCGCATTGGGGTATATAATTATGTATTACTAGATACTAGAGGTGGACCACCGGTCCTTATGTATGAGAACAATAAGATATATATATCTGAGCAACATCTTTCAGGCATTCAGTTCCGATCGATTGATCAAACGATCCTCACATCCTCTCCCCTTTCTTGTTGCAATCTATTGATCTCCGACTCTATACAGAGCACCCATCGATCTCGTTCGAGACGGTTCCTAGCCTTGAAGACAACGGTTCGTCCGGGTACACCGAGTGCAGAGACTCGGCGAAGCATGCTACCGGTCTTTCCTTCCTTGATTTCGGAAGCTCGGAAAAGACTTTTGCGCGTTGGATGCCAAATGACAAAACAGATCGCTGTATCTTCGTCTCGACTTGTCCAACCATCTTGAGCGAGGTAGATTCGAGGCAAGGCGTGGTGCCCGGGGTAGTTGTTGTCGAAGGTCTGATTGGTGTATAGTAGGTCGTTCTCTGTCAAAAGGCCAGAGTAGATGTAACAATCCTGTAAATCAAGCGTGGCTACCCTTTCCTTGTGAATGTGTGGGATTTCAACGCCGCTGTGTTTGCGAAGGGTGTCTTGGAAGATCAGTAACTGACCGGACGTGCAAATGACTTGGCAGCGATGAAAGGTAGAATGACGGCGAGGTTTGCGATACAGGTAACCTGACATCTGTAATCAATGTTAGCTTCGACGCACTGGTCATGAAACTCTACTGCTTCTGCTTCTTTTGATCTTACCTTGACCGATCGACACCCCGACAAATGGCACATGTTGTACAGGTGTGGCGACGCTTCTGCTCGTCTCACCTCCCACTTGCTGGCAAACTGACCGAAAAGTGATTCCATCCTCTCATCAATATTCAAAATCTCGAGATTGTGTTGGCGGATTGCTTTCAGCTCTCCGGCATCGGCCTTGACTCTGCTTTTCCAGTACTTTACTAAAGCTGACAGCCGCTTGACCCATTCATTTCTCGTTTCGTCGTTGTATGCTTTGAAGCGGACCACCAGATCGTTCGATAAAACGAGCTCAAACCTGCTATCGTCTGTATCGCTATCTATTTCGAGTCCATTGGAACCCCCCGAGATTCGTACATCTTTCACCTGGCATAAATCGATTAGACCTTCTGCGTTCTGCAGGTTGGCAATGTTGCGTCCAAACTGAGCGATTGCTTCTTCGTCGCGCCGTCGTAGAAACTCCGCATTGCCACTCGCAAGCCAGGTGATATCTCCGTCTTGCACTGGGTAAGGAAGAATGTCGTACTGCAGTGGGTTCCGTTCGAAAATTTCTTGATATGTCGGTATACTTGTAGCGGCATAATCGGTATCTGGAGGATGAGGGGGTAATGCTTTGGCCGGCTTGCAGAAGCACAGAAACCGATCCTGGCTGAAGTAATACTGTCGCTTGGAAAAATCCTTGCCTAGTCTTTGTTGTACGCCTTGCTGTGAAGTAAGACGTACGAGAAAGCCTTCAACAGGGGCTGGCTCCTCTTCCTCTTCGCCATCTGTCTTTGCCTTTGATGGGTAGTGATGCTTCGGCCTTAGCTCAAGATCATGAGAGGTTTGCATCCCAATAGTACCATACATGTGTTCTTCATCTGGTCCATGAATCCATTCGAGGCGGTCAAATCGTTTCCATGCCAGTCCCATCTTTGACGTTTTGGACCATTCTTCTAGGACTTCAGACCATTCACTGCGGCTTTTCAGTACATTGAGGCAGTGAGCGACAATCGATTCAGCGACCAGTGACTCCTTTCCCCACGAATTCTCGTTGTTGAGGCGAATCTGTTTGAAAGGATCTTTGAATATAACAGAAATATCTAGATCAGGCACATTGATGAGCAAAGATGTTGGACGCTGCCACCCTAGAGTCTGCCTGATAAAAGTATACCATTCCATTGCATGAGCTGAGGATCGAGGCCGTAATATATAGATTCGTGTACCGCCTTTGTATGGGTGCCATACGGCCCAAGTCTTGTCCAGTGCGGAGTACAAATTCACCCTGGTAGTCTTTCTGTCCATAGGGATTTCATAACAAGCTGATTTGCGTGACTTTTCGACGTCCTGGATAACCCGAGTCTTGTACATTTTGAGCGTGAAGGGAGCGTTATCTTCTACGGCTTTCCGACAGACAACGACGTACTCGCGCCATTTTTTGATCTCTCGTGTCTCCGTTCGAAGGCTGACATTTTCGGAATAATCTGACGGCAGCTCCTGTGCTGTTTCTTCGACTCGTACAAGCATCTTTTGTGCTCTGACCATCTCGCCTTCGCTTTCTTTACTCCAATGAGGCCTGCTGGTCGCAACCTTGTCCTGTGTTCGTTCGATTCGTGAACGGATGCGTTGTTGCTGATTCAAAACATTGTCATCCAAGTTGAAACGAGCCATTTTTGCTCTTACCCTATCCTGAGGGCTTGATGCCGGCTCGACTGACTGCACATCATGAGGTTGGGGGTCCTGCGGCCGGAGAGTCCTCGTCGATTTAGCAGAGCTGGTCTCTACGTTGTTCCGGCGTGGAAGGAGGGATACTGTAGATCCCGCGTCTGTCGTAGAATGCAAAGTGCTTGGCACCTGCGACGAGCGTTCTGGGGAGAGATGAGCATGCAATTGATTATGTTGCGCGCCTGAATCTCGTGAGGTCCCCTGCTCGTCCAACGTCGTGCTCTTGGTGATGGAAGGACTCAAAGTGTCCTCATCTTCTGGAAGCGTTTCTCTGGCAGTCACAAATGTGCTTGCTGCTCCGGTATCAGCATCGGACGGTCTGGGCTCGCCTTCCTCAGCAGCATTTTCATGTTGGGGACTCGAAGAGTCATCCCTCATGGTGGAGGAGCTTCCCGGTGTCCCGTCATTGTCTTGGTCTTCTTCCAGAGTCGCTCCATCCACATCCGCACATAGCTCGGGCGAAGGGGGCCTTGGTGCCTCGTTGAATGAAGTGGTCTTGGCCGAGAATGTCAGAGTGCGAGAGGTATAGTTCTTGAAGCTGAGTCTTGAGCGATACCAGGCCTTGCGATGGCTATGTATCCAGTCTTCCGGGATCGGCCCTATGAAATGTCGCCGCGATGTCAGGTATAGGTGATGTGCAGATGCATGGTGCTAGTCATGGACGCATTAGCGAGATTCGATTTCTGTAAGACCTGAAGCTGGCGCGTACCAAGCGGCGGGCTGTATAAGATGTAGCATCTAGCCCACGATACTGCTCAGGTTCACTCGGAATGATAGCGCCGTTGTGATGCTGATCATTTGGGGAGGTCGTCATGGTGCTCAATTCAAGCTGAGCGGCAACGTCAAAAGCACCCAGTAATAAACATTATAGAACTATTATCAGCAGGAAGGTGTCTATCACGATGCAACGCTGGAGAAGAATAGTGCCGAGCTCGCATAAATAAACAAAGAATAAGCAAAGCCATGAAACTGCTGAATATTTGGATCTGGTCACTAACCCATGCTAATTCGAAGCTATGACGTCGTTTCAGAGGTGTGGCAGTGCAAGCGTGTGCACACAAAAGGCTTAACTCGATCATCTGATGTCCGGAACAGGACTAGCGCTCAGATCGGGCGCTTGAACCAGATCAAAGCATCGAGCTAGCGTCCGGCAGCAGTCTTGGCAGGAGAGAAGCCACTGTGGCTTCTTCATGCTCAATGACCCTGCCCTGCACGTGATACCACTCCCCGCCGCTGTACAATGATACTATGTACGGAGTAGTAAACGATGAGTCCCCGCTGTTGATGCGGTACAATGTCCGTGCTAGCTTAGCTTGAAGACAAGGTGTTACCGCCACTTCTGAGTTGACCTCCCCTGAATTTCCCTTGCCATCCTCTTTCCCGTTGACTTCTATTTTTTTCTCACTGTGACAAGTTTCCATCCACTTCATATACCGCAATCATGCCTGCTCCCGTCATTCCTCCTGGCAAAACTTGGCTCGATACCTTGCAGAAGTCCTTTGTTGACGTTCCCATCGACACCGCCAACGACAATGCCGTGTCAACCAAAGATTTCCTGGACGCTGCAGAGTCCTTCACAACCCTCTTTGGTTGGTGCATAGTCTAGTTCCACGATGAATTATACTAATTTGTGACAGATGTAATCAACGTCACAGCTTTCAACACAGTTAAGAGCGACCTTCTTGGGAATGTCAAGGTACATTGTCTTCCTTATTACCCTTGTCATTTACGGCCTCTGGAAGCGAATGAATGCTCATACGGCGTGTCTTATAGAAACTTCGCGAACGTTATAATGCTGCCACCGCCGAATCCGAGACTTTGCAAAGCCTCGTTTTGAACGAGCTGAAAACGAAGAAACACACCGCTACGGAAGGTCTTTTGTGGCTTGTTCGGTATATACACAGCTCTGGAAAGCCGGGGACATGTCTTGCTAATTTCTATTCTCAGTGGTCTTGAGTTTACCGCTGAAGCGATCCGTGACTCCCTCGATGCTCCTAATAAGGAATTAGTTGACTCTTTCCGTGCGGCGTACGGAAACACACTCAAGCCTCACCACTCCTTCGTGGTTAAGCCGATCTTTAGCGCTGCTCTATCCGCCACCCCGTACCGCAAGGACTTCTTTAATAAGCTAGGTTTCGACGCCAGCGCGGAGCCTGCCTTGAAGGAATACGTCTCTGCTTTACAGAATCAAGTCAAGATCTTGAAAGACTTCCAATCCCGCAAGGAAGCCAAGTGGTAGAAATTCAAAGGCTGAGCTTCGCTTTTTGCTATTGAATCTGAAATCGCCACAAACCTCTTTCTGCCAACCAGATACACCAGCGACGTTGAATATGGGTACCTGCGCCGGATAAGATCGTGATTTGTCTGTGCTTAGATGGTATGCCATCGCTCACAATGATCACACCCCTGCATATATCAAGCGAATCGTGTCTAGAAACTTTTGAATATACATATTGAATCTATCTTTACGTCTTGTAAACTTCATCGATAAAGCATAGTCACCTATGTGAAGAACTTTGCTTAAAATCCGATGATAATTACATAAGCTACACAATAGCCAATTATAACCTAGGACGAGCAGCGCGCTAGTACCGTAACAGGACAAGCGGCTTGTCTATACAGCCAATCTCATCGCGACAAATCGAACGGCGTCCCTGGGCAGTGGGCAGCGCCATGCTCCGTAACAAAGGCAATCATCTACCCTATCTAATTTCTTCCTCTTCATTCTATTGCTACTGTGGCTTCTTCGACAGCTCCACGTTCTTCAGAAAGGGTCTGTTCGTGTTGATTTTCCGAGCCACTCAGTTCTCTTCTATACTCTCTTGCCTTGGTCTCACATGAGTTACTGAAAATTTGACTAATTCGCTTTGGTTGACCTGCTACAGCAGGATCTCCGAGTGGCAAGATGTAAGCAATCCGCGATCTTCGACCTCATGGTCATTGATACCGTACTAACAAAATATCTCGACAATTAGGCCCAAGCTTGTCGCAGACTCTCAAATTGAGAGTGCCTCTTTACATCACCCTCTTCCGGTTTTCCTTCACACCTACGTGTGGCCGTTTCTCATCGCCTGGCCGATCTTCTTTGCGTTCTATCTAAATCCCGCTTCATATGATACCTACATTCAGGGACAAGAATGGACATGGGTGTATTCCGGATCGATCATCACGCTGCAATCATTGTTCTGGTTGATGACCAAGTGGAGTGTCAACTTAAACACCCTGTTTACATCAACGCCTGCATCAGAAGTCGAGATCGCTCAATTGATCAAAGTCATCCCCATCACCAACGCCGGCGCCCCCGAAATCTGCAAGCTTCTCCGCGAAAATACGCGCGGAAAAGAGACGACCTCATTTTTGTTTCAGAAACGACGTTTCCTTTGGTACCCTGAAGAAGGAAAATTTGCGCCATTGTCTTACGCACTCGACGAGGAACCGAAGCCTGCGATTCATTCGTTCCAAAAGTCTCGCGGTCTACAGAGCAAGTCTGAGATTGAGCGTATCCAACATCACTACGGCGACAACACGTTCGACATTCCTGTCCCGACATTCGTCGAGTTGTTTCAAGAACATGCGGTTGCACCATTCTTTGTCTTCCAGGTGTTCTGTGTTGGTCTCTGGATGCTAGACGAATACTGGTATTATTCTCTCTTTACACTTTTCATGCTGGTCACCTTTGAGAGCACCGTTGTTTGGCAACGTCAAAGGACTTTGAACGAATTTCGGGGCATGAACATCAAGCCGTACGACATCTGGGTGTTCAGAGAGAACAAATGGGAAGAAATTACTAGCGATAAAGTGCTCCCTGGCGATCTTGTATCAGTGAATCGCACAAAGGAAGACGGCGGAGTAGCTTGCGATATCCTGCTTATCGAGGGTAGCGCAATTGTGAACGAAGCAATGTTATCCGGAGAAAGTACCCCACTGCTGAAAGATTCCATCCAACTTCGTCCTGGTGATGATCTCATTGAACCTGACGGGCTCGACAAAAACTCATTCGTTCACGGGGGAACAAAGGTCTTGCAAATTACTCACCCGAACCTTGGTGATCTCTCCGAAAAGGCTGCCAGTGCTGTTTCCGGTGTGCCTAAGCCACCCGACAATGGTGCCCTGGGCATTGTTGTGAAGACTGGTTTCGAGACTAGCCAAGGAAGTCTTGTTCGTACAATGATTTACTCCACGGAGCGTGTTTCTGCGAACAACGCTGAAGCACTCTTGTTCATTCTGTTTTTGCTCATTTTTGCCATTGCTGCCGCTTGGTATGTGTGGCAGGAAGGTGTTGAAAAGGACCGGAAGCGCTCTAAGCTCATGCTCGATTGTGTCCTGATTATCACAAGTGTTGTCCCACCAGAACTCCCCATGGAACTCAGTCTGGCCGTCAATACCAGTTTGGCTGCTCTGAGCAAGTTTGCCATTTTCTGCACCGAACCTTTCCGAATTCCTTTCGCTGGACGGGTTGATATTGCATGCTTTGACAAGACCGGAACTCTTACTGGAGAAGATCTTCTCGTCGATGGTATTGCAGGCTTGACATTGGGTCAGACTGAAGCCAAAGTTGACAAGGACGGCGCCCACACTGAGTTGATCAAGGTTGCTGAGGTCGGCAATGAAACTACACTGGTTCTCGCCACGGCGCATGCGCTTGTCAAACTTGAAGAAGGTGAAATTGTGGGCGACCCAATGGAAAAAGCTACTTTGTCATCGTTGGGCTGGGTCTTGGGTAAAGATGATATCCTTTCCAACAAGTCCTCAGGCTCTCAGGGATCCGAATCGGTTCAGATCAAAAGGCGTTTCCAGTTCTCCTCGGCTCTCAAGCGTCAAAGCTCCATTGCGCATGTTACAACTACCGATAAGACATCCGGCAAGAGACACAAGGCTACATTCGTCGGTGTAAAGGGCGCTCCTGAAACCATTCGCACTATGCTCGTCCATACTCCTCCCCAATACGAAGAGACTTTCAAGTACTTCACTAGAAACGGAGCTCGTGTACTTGCATTGGCCTTCAAGTACCTGTCCACCGACGCCGATTTGGGCCAAGGTCGTATCAACAACTACTCGCGCGAGGACATTGAATCTGATCTTCACTTTGCCGGTTTCCTTGTCCTTCAATGCCCACTCAAAGACGACGCCATCAAAGCCGTTCGCATGCTCAACGAAAGTAGCCATCGTGTGGTCATGATTACTGGAGACAATCCTCTTACTGCTGTACATGTCGCTCGCCAGGTGGAGATCGTTGATCGTGATGTATTAATTCTTGACGCACCTGAGAATGACAACTCGGGGAGTAGGCTTGTATGGCGCAGCACCGACGACAAAGTCAACATTGAAGTGAATCCTGCCCATCCTCTTGATCGCGATATTCTGCAAACGAAGGATCTATGCGTCACTGGATATGCATTGGCTAAATTCAAGGATCTTCCTGCTTTCTCTGATCTTCTACGCCATACTTGGGTATATGCTCGTGTTTCGCCGAAACAGAAGGAAGACATTCTTTTGGGTATGAAAGCTGCTGGATACACGACTCTCATGTGTGGTGACGGTACCAACGATGTCGGAGCACTCAAGCAGGCTCACGTTGGCGTGGCACTTTTGAATGGTAGCCCCGAAGATCTCACGAAGATTGCAGAACATGCGCGCAACACTAAGATGAAAGAGTTGTACGAGAAGCAGGTCCAGATGATGGCACGATTCAACCAGCCGCCACCTCCAATTCCCGTCCACATTGCCCATTTGTATCCTCCTGGTCCTACTAACCCGCACTACCAAAAGGCTATTGAACGCGAAGCGCAGAAGAAGGGTCAGCCCGTGCCACCTGTCACGGGGGATGTTGCAGCTCTGGCAGCTCCTGCACAGCAAGCACTTACTCCTCAACAACTTCGCCAAACACAGGCTCAGGCTACTGCTGCCGGACTCGCTGACAAATTGACTACTTCTATGCTCGAGTCAGAGCTGGACGACGAGCCACCTACCTTGAAGCTTGGAGATGCATCAGTTGCCGCTCCTTTTACCAGCAAGCTGGCCCATGTCATGGCTATTCCTAACATTTTACGCCAAGGTCGTTGCACTCTCGTTGCCACCATACAAATGTACAAGATTCTCGCTTTGAACTGTTTGATTAGCGCATACAGTTTAAGTGTCATCTACCTAGATGGAATCAAGTTCGGCGATGGACAAGTTACCATCAGTGGAATGTTAATGAGCGTCTGTTTCTTATCGATCTCTCGTGCCAAGGTAAGTTTCCTGCTGCTTGAAGCTCCGAATCTCTGAATAACCATATGATGTAGTCCGTCGAAGGTCTTTCTAAAGAACGTCCTCAGCCGAACATTTTCAATCCGTACATCATTGGTTCAGTGCTTGGACAATTCGCCATTCACATCGCGACCTTGATCTATCTTTCCAACTACGTTGCTAAGATTGAGCCGTACGTTACCCTTTTCTCTTACGTGTGACCATGTCTAATTTTGGACAGACCAAGTGGTGAAGTCGACCTTGAAGGAGAATTCGAGCCCTCTCTTCTCAACAGTGCTGTCTATCTTCTTCAACTCATCCAGCAGATCTCGACCTTCTCTATCAACTATCAAGGCCGTCCCTTCCGTGAATCGATCCGCGAGAACCGAGCCATGTACTGGGGTCTGGTTGGCGCATCAGGTGTGGCCTTTTCCTGCGCCACAGAATTCATTCCCGAAATAAACGAAAAGTTGCGCCTGGTCCCGTTCACCGAAGAATTCAAGATCACGCTTTCCGTTCTGATGATCCTCGATTATGGCGGCTGCTGGGTCGTTGAGAATGTACTTAAGCAGTTGTTCAGCGATTTCCGACCCAAGGATATCGCTGTTCGTCGACCGGATCAGTTGGAGCGTGAACAGGCGAGGAGGTTGGAAGAGCAGGCCGAGGCACAAGCCGAGGCGGAGAAGAACCGCAAAGTCTAAAGTTTCAAGACTGTTGTGTGATCGCATACAATCCATCAAACCGTAGGCTCGGGTGCTGATGGTTGATGTCCTGAATAGATTTTCAACTGTTTTACTCCCTTATCATTTTGGTTCGCTCCATGTATAAAGGCTTCTTGACGTTGTTATAGAATGTTAACATATACAGAAAGAACGAATATAGTTTAATCTTGATGCATTTTCACCTTGTCCTTACATGCAAAAATGAATCATTACCAACTTTGGAAACTACGAGAACCCCAAGGAGATCCCGAGAAGGAAAAGCACAAAGAAGATTTCCATATTTGACTAAAAACCCCTCGCGCAAGCATAAGTCAGAAAACGAACTGGCATCAAAAGAAGTAGCAACCACGTGGAAAGAATACAGAGAACCCCGTCAGCCCATACCGTAGGAACCAGAGATTAAAAAGGAAAAACGTGTCAGAGAGATAGCCTAGGGTATAGACTACGCGAGCGATGATCGTAGGTAGGAGAGAGAAAGAACAAGAACCATCAAGCCGACGATCAGAAGGTGTGGGGGGGGGGAATTCCTAATCAAATATAATCATACACTGAGGGATGATTTGTTCTCTTTTGTTTTCTCGTCAGAGGTGAAAGGAATGAAAAAGAAGAGATTTAGGAAGATTCTTCCTCATCGTCACCACCAGCCTGCATTCTTGCATTAGTATACATGGTTCAGAGTAACACAGCGTGTAATAAGGAGTCTCACCAAGTAGCTGGCCTTCTGGTCCTCGTAACGCTTCTTATCGGCGGCAGCCTTGTCTTCATATGGCTTGCGCTCAGAGTCGCTCAATCCCTTCCACAGCTCACCGAGCTTACGACCGAGGGCACCTGTAAGAGAGCGTAAGTTAGCAGATTGCACATGACGCGACAGGAACAGACAATAGGCCGGTGTAAACATACCGAAGGCGATGCCTGGGTTCTCGTCTCGGACGCGCTCACGGTTCTCGTTGGCGAAGAACATGTAAGCAGAGAGACCGCGCTTGGGGGCGTTGGGGTCTGTTGCGAAGGTTAGCTGTTGTTCGGTTTCGCGTCAGTTCAAAAGATCAGGCCTACCCTTCTTTCTCTTCTCACCACGCGCCTTGGTCTTGCGGGTTGTAGTCTTTTCCTTGGGCATCTTGATTATTGATTATTTGCTGCAAATGACAGTTAGCTTGGTTGACGGCAAAGTATGGTTCGTCTGTATATGAGCAATGCAGAGATCAAATGAGGGAAACGAGTTGGGATTAAGGGTCAATTTTGCTCAAGCCAGAGTCGGGACAAGGATGCGACCGGGGAAAACAAGTCAAGAAACACGACAAGCAAATGCGCGGAGTGATGCGCGACGACGGTGCAGAGTTGATAAGAGCGTCGTTGGTGTTGCGGGCGGGACGCGGATCCAAACACCATTTCGCGTCTCCCCCAAGCCCGAAACAAGATTCCTTTATGTTTCTTTCTGTCTGAGCAAGACTCACAAGCGACCGGACAAAAGGGGAACAAGGAATCAATTCGAGAGCGAAAACGATCGCCAAATTTTTCAAATTCAGCGAAATAATAATTTGCACTGTCGATGAATGGCTTGGTGGTGCGTTGGTGGTTGGGGTGAGAGGGCAGTGAGAAGGGGAAAGCGCAGAGGTGAAGCGCGACCCAGAGCGAAACTGAAGCAATTGCAAATCAAAAGACGCGTGAATCAAGTTGAAAAGAGCAGGAAAAGTGGTGGATGGAAAGGCAATGGACGGCGGAAGATATTGGCGGACACGATATATGATCGGGATAGCCAATATGTCTATTTTAGGGGAGCTTACCTGGTATAGCAGTATAGTATGGTGGTTTGTATGAGAGGCGATTTGTATGGGAGAAAGAGTATGTAGAGAGAAGAGAGGGCGGCAGTGTAGTAGTAAGTAGTAAGTAGCAGTAGTAGTAGGAGGGAGGAGGGAAGACACTGACAAGCCTGGCTGAGGGAAAGGGCGGGCGGGACTGCCTGTTTGCTAGCAAAACAGCCGCAGGTCTGGTTGCTACTGTACCGCTTTGCGCTAAGTGCGGGACTAATTACGACGCAATACAGGAATTACAGCTGATTATACGCAGCACACAGCACTCGACAGCCCTTGTTCGCGTATCCAAACGGTAATGCTAGCCAGCGTGTGCCAGTTCCACCGTCAGGCAAGGGCGACGACTGACTGACTGACCCCATTGTATGTATGGCAGTGTATATGTGTGGTATGGTATGGTACCGTTCTCTGTATTCAGTCAATTCAATGAACTAACAACAGATGGTGCGCTATCGCGCTCTGTTAAGTCAGTAGCCAGCCAGTTAACTTACCTTGACTATGGTTGAGTTACATGTACGTAGTAGTAGTCAACCCCGGTCCCTCAGCTGCATTCTTGCGCAGCGTCCTTCGATTTGTGGCACTACGGAATACTTGCATACATCAAGTACTTAGGCCATTGTATGTGATGATGAATCATGATCTATCAGCTTTGTTCGGGTCAGTCTACTCTTTCTCCCTAGGAGCGAGCGGGCGGTCTGTAACGATCGAATATTCCTTTCAGTCAGTGGGCGCATGTTTGCGTCGGCCCAGGATGAAGGGAGGTAACATACCGGTACCCCGTCGTTACCACTTTTTAATGGAGACCGTCTCCAAGTCTCCTACATCATCCGTATCCGTAGTACCGCTAAGCTCCATATTACGTCGCCCGTCCTCCGTCGTAAGCTTTGCAACTCTTAATTCAGGCAGTGTGGCCGATGCCGACCACACGACTCGCCCAGGAGTAGAAAATTGCATGCGACGCATATGCACGCCGGCAGTTTGGTAGCAGTGCTTGAGCCCTTGACGCTGCTTGTAATCTAGTATGTACTCATCTAGGTGGTAAACTGACTGCCGCACGCGGGCTGCCGTCAAATCAGTCAAATCCCCTAAAACACACACGCCTCTGGGAATATTACACGCGTAAGGAATCGGGATGGACATGATCATCACGAAAGATGGATTATACTGGCTACACTTATTTTAGTGCAGAGTATTTTGGCAGTAATGACCTAAACTAAGTTACGTATATGTTTACTTAGTCGTAACCACCATACATAAACATACATACGTACACGGACGTACATGCCCGCATTGACATTCCGACGAGTTGCTCGACTTCATTTAATATCCAGCCAGAAACAACAGTCAGCCAACCAGACATTTGGACGGACCATTGGTACACTCGATACACGCTCAAAAACTGCTCTAGCCTCAGCCAACGACATTGCTTGCCTACTGCCTATCTGTAATAAAACATTACTCCGTTGCCAGCTGCCTGTGCTGTATGTGCTTGTACATGGTGGTGTGGGTTCTAGACGCGTCGCGACAGTCAGCGTTTTCCCTCCTACATTCAGCATCTCAAACAGCTGCCTCCGGAACACCGACGCCGCACCTAGCACAGTAGATTGGTCCACTATACCTAAAGTATGTATATATACCATTACCAACTCTGTAGTACTGCGTGCTATCAGTTTGTAGTGCGCGTGTTGAGTCTATGTACGTAAATGTTAAGATACACAAAACAGACGAATTGATTAATGCATGTCATGCATGGGGAGTATCGACCAATCAGATAATATGCTCACTATTGTCAGCGGTGATTGGACAGAAGCAATCAGAGCAAACAATCAGCCTCATAGGGCTAGGTTAGATATTCCCAGGATCAAAGAAATATCAATCGATTGAGAGCTTATCAGAAGTTGAATGATCTACCTGGAAGTAAAAGTCTGTAGCAACATCAATCTAGTTCGTCCAGCACCAGGTTGCGCAATCGGTCATCGCGAGCCCAATCAACTCCGCTTCCTACAACCAATGCGCTGATCACGCTCTGAACAGTATCCCGTTGAGCACGAGTCTTCTTGTATTCTTGTTCGACATCCTCCATCTGAGCAATCACGGATTGATCATCCACGCGGTCACGCCACCTTGTCTCTTGCGCTGTTAAGTCCAAGAGTTCAGAGGCTAGCCCTTTGTTTTGTTCCATCAGGCGTAAATTTTCAACCTCGGCATTCGACAGTGCTTCGACTATAGCGGTTCGCGCATTGGCTAGGTTTTCATAGACAAGGGACAGTACGTCGCGACGATTTACCAGGGGTAGGAGAGCTCTGTCAACGAAACATATTAGTTAAATCTCCTAGAATGCTTGCCTCCTGGACACGGTAAAAGGAAGACAGACCTTTCTGCAGGAGATGCTGCTTTCGAGTGCACCGCTTTGAGGATCGGATCTGTCATGAGAATTGAATCGATTGCTTTCCTTCGAACTGTGAATGTCGCGCGAGCTTCCAAAAGTGCGCGCTCTGCGACTGAAAGCTGCTCTTCCGCATCTTCCGCAGTAGTTTCTTCCGAATCTTCGCGCGTTGTGAGCATGAGACAAGATTAGCAGTAAGGGAAAGAAAAGGAGCTTACCTTGCTCTAGGATTGCGCGTTCCAACTCGAGTTCCTGGATTTGATCATAGAGTTGCAATAGTAGCTCCTCCTTGCTAGAGAGCGATAAGACTTCCCGGCGGTCGTCAGCTGCCAGATCCAGCAGGGCCGTTTCCGCCTCTGTCAAGCCTATGGTATTAGAGGCATCTTGATATTTATCATTTGATGCCATGAACGAATGCTGATTGCCGTTAGAAGGCAGAAGATCGCATCTCGTGATAAAGAGAGTACAGGGTCAGTCGCATCGTGGTTGCCGGGGTTGATCCCGCCAAAATAAATCATTGGGTCGTGCCTTCTCTAGAGGGAGATAACAGGTGAAGGCATCTCCGCTAAGCCGGTTTGGGCCAGAGCTCTGTTGCGTCACGTTACCGCTTACCCAATGCTTGCGCTTGCTTGCTTGTTTGCCCAAGCTGTTCATCTCTTACAACAGAGTTAGCCTACAGAAACGCTTATCCTTTTGGTCTCGCTGGACCTTTTCTTCGGATTCCCTGCTTATAGGGCGCCGACGGAGAGAACCAGCAATGTCTTTACATATCTACATTGCTCACACCGGTGAGCATCTACTGGCGGATCCAGTTTCCTTTGCATCGTAAGTCGACTCGAGATCGCCCCAGCTCTCCAGTTGCCTTGGAGCATGAATAAGCCGTCAATCACATCCTTAAAATACTGACTTGACACCCGTATAGTCCGGAGGCTCTCCGATCATGGATTGCTCGCAACACATCCATCGCTTCTCAGAGGCAGATCCTGATGACCGCCCGGGGAAAGAATGTCAAGCTCCAGACGTTGGCCACAGAGGTATGTAGTATGCGGAGTAGCTTCCTGTCCTTCATGTTGATCAACGCAGGACGAAATCTTTGTCTACGACAGGCAGCTAGTGAGCGAAGGCGGCCCTATCGAGCTCCCCGATATTCCCAATCCACCGTCATTTAAACCGAAGAATCCCCCGGATACTCTCGCCGACCAGAATGATCTCCAGTCGTGGCGTAACCTTTACATGGCTCGCAGGACATGGGCTTTGGCGCTAGCTGAAGATTGTGTTCCTGTGAATCAAGCGCTCCAAGAGCACAATGAACGTATCGACATCATCTATCGAGGCGTCGGCGTGGCTCTTGAAAATCTCAAGTCCCATGTGGCTAGCTTGGAGAGCAAGTTTCAGGAAGCCCAAACGTGGGCAGATGATGTTCTCAAAGAACAGAAATCGGCTTTGGATGGGTGGCAGGCTGCTCTAGATAGATTGAGGGCGATACCGGCGAGGAAGGATATAACATTTCTCGGACGTCCATCGACACCGAAAAAAGGAAGCAGAGAGCGATCAAATGGAACACTGCAGGACTTTCTGGATGCGGATGAAGTTCGCCGGGCTGCTACAAAAGGCATGACTGTGTCGCAGAGCTTCTCGCGTCGCGTCCACGATGTTCAAGCGGCTGTCAATAGCATCTCGTCCGACACCAACGCCTTGCTAGAGCAGGCGCAGCCTCCAATGAACGATGGCAGTCATGGTTTACTGGAAGAGGTGGAGACCTTGGCAAAGAAAGTGAGCTCTGACTATGAGCATGTACTAGGTCTGCCCAGCAATCAAAAGAGTCTGGCAAACATTTCAAGGATGGCATTAGGTCATACAAAGGAGTTGTTGCCATCTCTACGGGAAATCAGTCTTGAATTACATACCGCGTTAGACCAGGCTGTTCAGCACCGGATCACAGCAATGAAAGCTGCGGTCAGCCATATGCGGACGGTTTCCTCATTAGAGTCTCGCCTAGCGGATGTCCAGGCACAGATCGCCAAACTAGATGTTGATGCAGATGTTTTTGACACAATATTTGAGGTGTACCATCTACCAGTGGCCTACGGATCGGTGCTTGTGGAAGCTGTTAGACGCCGTGAATGGAGCGAAAAACTCAAAACCGACTCGCTCACGTTGGCCGAAGAAATGGCCGTTTTCAGAGACGAAGAGCAGCGTCGCCGAAAGAAATGGGTAAAGTCGATTGGAGAGCTTGTAGCTCTTCCTGACGACATTACTCCTGGTCTAGAGATTAACATGCAAGGTCAAGGGCAGGAGTGGCCTGAAGTACATCGCAAAGAAATAGAGCTCTATATTGACGCTCTCAGAGCACGAAATGACATGTCTGCTATAGTCGAGGAACTATCCCAGCTCTATGCGGACCTTGATAAGCCTACTAGGCAACAGAAACGACGGGCGAAAGCCTTCAAACAGGGTAGTGTGATCGATATGGGACGCAGTTCGCTTCTAATTCGTGGCGATGACATGGTTCGCAGTCTTCAAGATGAGAAATGCAAACTTGAAGAGAAGGTCAAAAGTTCGGAGAGTCGAATTCGCAAATTAGAGGATCTGCTTCATCGCCAAACTCACATTGCAAGACCCCTGAGTGGAAATTTCAGTAGTGATTACCCTATCTCGCCGGCTTCCCCGCGACCGGATCCATTATCAAGACGGTCATCGGTTTCCTCCCGGCGTATGTCATCTAATCAAACAGCTGAAGATAGAAGTCTTGTACAACGGATAGTAGGACTTGAAGCAGACCTTGCCACTGAAAGGGAGACTGTCCAACGACTGCAGAAAGAGGCCCGCATGGAGCGTCAATCATCTACAGATAGAATGCAAGAAGCCCAATCTACCAAGGAAGACCTCATCAAAAACCTTGAGTCTAGGCAACGGGAATTCGAGGATGAACGCAAATTCCTCGAGGCCGACGCTAAACAATTACGACACAGAATTGAAGAGCTTGAAGAAGAACTGTTCAATGTTCTCGACCGCCGCGATCACGAAAAACAAGAAATTGAAGAACGTGCTCAGAAGCTGGAAGAACAACTTCTGGCTGCAGAGACTAGTAGTGCCAACGAACTTGAGAACGTGCAGACGGAACTTCAAGCCTTACAGGACAACTACTCTGGTTCAACAAAGCGAGCTAGTGAGCTGGAGGCTGCTCTTGCTAGCGACAAAGAACGATTGTCGAATCAGGAAGCGAAGACTGCAGAATTACAGGCGCAACTGGAGACACTACACAGCCAGAACCAGGAAAATCTTAGTACATTGCAAGCAGCACATACCATTCTGTCCCCGGAGCGATCAGCGCCGTCCGACTTTGCGTCTTTGGTCAAAGCCATTGAGATCTTAGCTGAAGGACTTACAATTCATGCCAGGAATACAGAAAAATCCCATGCCACTCTGGTCGAGGAGAAGAAAGACGTGGAAGACAAGCTGAACTTGCAGCAAGCCGAAGTTGTTCGATTACGTGAAGCAATCGAGACCCACCAGGCCGAGATGACGAAGGTGCGAAACGAGCTCTTTCAGGAACAGTCTCAAGTGTCCGTTCTCAAAAGCGAGCTCGCTGATGAGCGAAGCCAACTTCACCACCTGCGGTCAAAGTTTTCAGCTGGAGAAACCGGCTCTGAAGTCCTTCGTGAGCGCTTAGCAGAGGAGGAGAGCAAAGTGGCATCTTTCTCACAGAAACTGATTCAGCTAAATACTCAAGCGCACACGGCCGACGAAGAGGCCAAAGAATGTCGCGAGAAGCTAGCATTGGCAAAAGAATCAGAGAAGCAGTTGATAGCTTTGTTGAGTGCACGTGGTAAAAAAGCCCAAGAGGTCTCTCAACGACTTCTCGCACAGACTGGCAGTATAGGACATATGCTGGAGCAGCTTGGCTTCGCCGTCGTCCTCACGGATGATACACTGACCGTGCAAAGGGCATCCAAAGTCAATAGCGCCTCTGCATCGGGAGATCTTCTAGCTTCGTCAACAGTAGCGTCTCTTCGACCAGATCCAAACCTTCCGGCTTGGATACAGGATAGACCAGATGATGAAGATGCCAAGTTCAAGGAATTCATGGACTCGATGGCGAAGTTTGATGTCGAAGTCTTCAGTGAAGCGGTTGTGAAGAGGGAAAAAGAAATTGAAACCGTCGCGCGAAAGTGGCAGAAAGAAGCTCGAAATTATCGCGACAAGTACCACCGCATGCAAAGCGAGGCGCACGATAAAATTGCCTATCGATCTTTTAAGGGTGGCGACCTGGCACTTTTCCTTCCTACTCGAAACCAAGCGATCCGGTCTTGGGCCGCTTTCAATGTGGGCGCACCACATTATTTTCTCCGGGAGCAGGACGCCCATAAACTAACAACTAGAGACTGGTTGTTGGCCCGCATCAGCAAAATAGAGGAGCGGGTTGTCGATCTTTCTAAATCCATGAATGGCGGTAATCAGGATCGTCGTTCCATCACCAGTGACGGGACTTCGTTTGATGATGAGAATCCTTTTGAATTATCTGACGGCTTGCGGTGGTATCTTTTGGATGCAACTGAGGAGAAACCAGGCGCTCCTAGTACTCCAGGGTTAGGGAAAAGCACTGTTGCTTCGGCGCACGTTGATGCCAAAGGGTCTATTCGGCTTAAACGGACCGCTGCTGGAGGCAATGTAGCTAAGACCTTGACGAAGAGCCTGGACAGTCGTAGAAACAGCTCCGCCTCAAAGAACGGGACGCCGGTTCCAACGCTGGTTGCAGCAGAGTCGGTTGGAGACCATGTGCAACCAGCTGATGCTGATACTGGTATACCACCCAGGGAGTCTGATCCCATATTTGACGAGGTTCGCCGTGACTTACTACAGCGGAAATCTTGAGCCCGAGATCTCCCAACTTGCATTGTCCCTTGATGCACTGACGGATCCACAGGCTGCTGAACAGACCCAGGCTGCACCACAGTCTTCAGCTGTACGAGCAGAGATAGACGACATGCACTCCGGTGCATCTTCGCCGAGCAAGCGACCATCGAGGCTGAGACCATGGGAGAAGATATGGTCTCTCGACTATCGGCTTGAGGGTGATAAGCAATGAGTCATTCACCACTGTTAGGAACTCTTCAACGGTTTTCCTTTCAAGGACCACAAGGTTCAATATATCCCAAGTTTTATCAATCTATTTCTCGAACCTTGTTTGAACGATACCCCTTTTATGTTGCAGTTTGTCTATATAAGTACTACATAATTTGCATCGGGGAAAGTGATGTGCATAGATCATGGTCTAGCGTCCAAACCGTTTTTTTAACAAATTTTTGCCTGTACGTTCTCCGAATGTGGAGGTTAACAACATATGAGTGAAGCATTATCATGTCATTTCAATTTCGTCCCTTGCAAAGTAATCGCTCATGAACCCCGGTATGTCGAGTAATTCCACGGTCCCAGCAAGACTGGAACATGATAATGTCTCCAACCCTCCTCCCCATCAACACCACGTCCTCGTACCGTGAACTTGACCTCCACCTCCGGCCAAAAACTTTCTACTCCTTGTTCCTCGAACCAGGGTCCGACGTCAAAGCGGATAGACCAATTCGTCTTGGAGTCTGGGGCGGGTAGAGATTGTAAGATGGAGGGGACTGATTTGGAGTCCGAAGAAGAAATGGATGGGCTCCATGTCTTTATTCTTCCATCAGAGTCTGTGATGGCTGTGAAGGTGTGCTCAGTAGTGGCCGTTTTGGTTGCATTGTCCGAAGACAAGAGAGTCAATGTGCAAGGTAGCTTCGCTGCTGGTGTTCCAGTCAGGGTGTTGAGGACATGGCAAGTAATTGGGTCGCGAGCCATGGCGTTGGAAAGTTGCTGCTCTTGCGATTGGCGATTATCGACTGATCTGGATGAGTCGCTGATATGGCGCTGGTAGAGTGCGAGTCGTTCTCCGGTTCTGGATGAGCGAGTCTCTCTGTCCATGAGGTCTGTTATTTTTAGGGAGTGAAGTTAGTTAGAGTGATCAATCACCCATGCGGGGAGCAAGATTTATATGTCGCAAGCAGTCGTCGGATATCGCCGCCCGCCATAGAGAGCTTGCTGAAGCTCCGGCAGTGGAGTAAGTACAATGCCTATCAGAGCATTAACATCAGCTCGGATCATTCTTGTTCAGAAAACCACCTTGACTTGGTTGATGAGTAGGAAGTTCGAGTCAATCATTTGTACTGTACTGTGTAGCGACTGCCTACTAACTTAGTGCGTGAAAGGCTGCAAGAATTACAGATTGGATGTACCTAGGCAAGTAACTAGCATACCCCACAATTTGTTGATTGTTGTGAACTTGTGACATCTTCCGGAAACTTCGATTCGCCAGGCTGCCAGCTCCCATTCTCTCCACGCAAGCAACGACATCATCATCTAAAGACATATCCATATCCAGCTCGTCTCGTGCTCGCAGGAGGCTGTTACTTGAAGTTCAGCAACCTCTCATACACTCATTCTTTGCCGAACGTGATAACCCCGCCATGTCGTCGACCGCTCTCATCCACGACGACGAAGCTCTCGAGCCCACGCTCCAATCCATCCTCGACCAAAAGACTCTCCGCTGGATCTTTGTTGGTGGCAAAGGTGGTGTCGGTAAAACCACGACCTCATGCTCTCTCGCAATCCAGCTCTCCAAAGTTCGCAAGTCTGTCTTGCTCATTTCAACGGATCCCGCACACAATCTCAGCGATGCCTTTGGTCAGAAATTTGGCAAGGAAGCGCGTCTGGTCGATGGGTTCACGAATCTGAGTGCGATGGAAATTGATCCCAATGGCAGTATCCAGGATTTATTGGCTTCTGGTGGAGAGGCGCAAGAGGATCCTTTGGCGGGGCTTGGAATGGGCGGGATGATGCAAGATTTGGCCTTCAGCGTGAGTATACGCCTGTCCTTGCCAGTGCCTTTCTCTCTGACATCGACCAATTGGTCGGATAGATTCCCGGTGTAGATGAAGCCATGTCTTTTGCCGAGGTCCTGAAACAAGTGAAATCTCTCTCATACGAAGTCATCGTCTTCGACACAGCGCCTACAGGTCACACCCTTCGTTTCCTACAATTTCCTACCGTGCTTGAAAAGGCATTGGCCAAGCTTTCTCAGCTCTCGGGCCAGTTCGGTCCCATGCTGAACTCGATCTTGGGCTCGCGAGGCGGATTACCAGGCGGACAGAACCTAGATGATTTGATGTCAAAGATGGAGTCACTTCGTGAAACAATCAGTGAAGTCAACACGCAATTCAAGAATGCCGACATGACTACATTCGTCTGCGTTTGCATTGCAGAGTTCTTGTCGTTGTACGAAACGGAACGAATGATCCAGGAATTGACCGGCTATCAAATCGATACACATGCCATCGTCGTCAACCAATTGTTGTTCCCCAAGAAGGATAATCCCTGTGAACAATGCAATGCGCGAAGAAAGATGCAGAAGAAGTATCTAGAACAGATCGAGGAGCTGTACGAGGACTTCAACGTGGTCAGGATGCCCTTATTGGTGGAGGAAGTACGAGGAAAGGAGAAGCTGGAGAAGTATGTCTTCCGACCAATCTTCATGCAAGAAATCATGCTAATTGATCTACAGGTTTAGCGAAATGCTTGTCAAGCCCTATGTGCCTCCTGAGTAGGTATTGGGCCTTGCGCGGTTTCGTTACGTATGAGTATGAGTGATGAAAATAGATAATGATGACATCTTCCCTCTTGTTTTGTGAATGCATAAGCCTGAATTATTCCTATGAGTTATGGATGTGTCATATGACTCGTGCAGCCCCCCCTAACGTGATGAGTACCAGTTTTCGGGAAACAATGCACGAGTAAGAGACTGTTCAGACCGCGCGACGAAGCTTCCAACTTCCCTGACTTCTGCCCGGACGGGCTTCGTAGATCGAGTCAGACCAATCCCATGACAGGGTCATCGACATCACATTGTTGCACCGCCTCCAGTACCATCAAGGAAAAATGTAACTAAGTAAGCAACGCGCAGATTCAGTCCAATCTCCAGACATGGATGATCGCTGTGGATATGGCTAGTTTCCCCCCGACGAGCCGGGTCTATCCTTGCTCTTATGCTTGATCAAGCTAGGTAGCCGTGGGGTTTCAACTTTAGTTCCTAGGGCGAGCTTGGAGGTGGAATCAATGGCAAAAATGAGGCGTCTTACGACCGATATCACAAGGCACAGGCGTGAGGCTTGAGATCTACGATCGGGGCGCGATGTCAAGCGTCCGAGATGGTCAAATCCTTGTTTATCTAAACCTCCGTAAATGGCGTCGAGTCAGAGACAATCAAGACCCCATATCTCACGTCTTGGAAGCTGGGTACATGCTTTTACGATAGGCACTGAGCGGGAAAAACCTCCCCCCACAAATTTGATACCGAAGACACACTGGAGCTTGGACCTCAGTTCAAAGGCCGTATCAGTGCATGGAGATCTACAACATCGCCTTGGGGAGATGATATGGCTCTGGATCAGGAGGCATACCAACTTTCGAGTCGGACATCTGAAGTTGCCAATCATATCACGCACCGGTTGGCTCGATGGATCGCTCAGCAAGGCAAATCCTGGTGGTCGAAATGGCCGGGACTAGGAAAAAGAGCCCTGACTCGAGATTTTATATTCGGGGCACGCCTGGTAATTCAATCTGATATGGGTAGGCTACACTGGTGGGCAGGTACACATATTGTCGATTACCGAGTTGGCACGTCGCTGGGGCTCTATGTAGATTTGCATTCTAGCTTGCCCGGGCTGTTCTTCCAGGCAATACCTTTGAATGAAGAGGAGTGCGGTCTTGGGTAGGTTGAAAATCAAAAGTAGAATACCCGAACGAAGGGGAAGCAGCGTTCTCCACAGTCTCGACCTCGAGACTGTACAAGTCACCTAAACAGTATACTGATCATGAAGCACGTCGTAGAAAGTGGTAACACTGCTTGCAGACCGCCTTTCTCCAGATGCAAGGACAGGAGAACAGACTCCATGATATACTCGGGTCGGTGAGTCGAGACCAGTCCAGTCCAGTCTGGTTCGGTCTGAAGACACGTACATGTAGGGCCCATCTGTAGGTTGCTTGCTGTTAACGAAGCCATGTCTCTTTGTTGTTTGAATCCACCAATTTTGTGGGGAAGAATGAAGATATCCAACAATGAAGTTGTTCAGTCGTCGAGTTGTTGAGTGAAGGAGATGGACTAATCCGGCGAGATGCAGTGGAAAGTCCCGTGGCCGCAGCGGAAAACCGCCCAACTACGTACTTTCTACACTACACTACACATACACACACATCACATTATTGCACCACTCTTAGAGCACTGCATACCATGTAGTACATAGCAATGCCTGTGGTCAAATCGATATCGGGGCAAGTTATTTCGAGGGAACAGCCTCTTCACCGAGGAAAATTCAACGATTACGAGATACAAATATTGACGGAAGGGATATTTCGGAGGAGAGCACCGCAGCACTGTTGTTGGACTTAGAGAGGCCACGACAATCGCACTTGACGTTGGGGCGCTTGCATGCAGAAGAATAACCCGAATGCAAGCGCCAGTTTTGGCAGGAATCCGGTGCATGCAATCGAGAGTATTACATGGAGTCAGAGTCCCACTGTTCGCACCTCGCAGCATTCGGTGTCCACCGGCCACTTTTTCTTTAGCAAAAGAAGGACAGACAAGCACAAAAGAGAGGAGCCAGTGGAAAGGCGAATATTCAGTGCTTACCTACGTACTCGGTTCTCAACGACAATTTGCTACCAACTGCGAAGAAAAGCTAGTAGGCTAGCCTCACTTTTGTGCCGTGAAAGGGGAATGAGAAAAGTGAGGCGGAACCCATCGTCGGTCGTATCTTAATCTCGGCCCCCCTCTCTCACGCTCCCAAGTCAGCTTGCCTTTCGATGCCAATGGGATTGAGAAGGAATGTGAAGATGGACACTCCTTAATATAGGTCCCAATGCATCACTCGCCTCTATTGGTGAGAAAATCAGATGTGAGGGCGGGCATCACCGTGCTGGAATGAAGTTGGATTTGCGGAGATGCAACATCATCGTATGTCTTGGGACATCAAGAAGATCAGAATCTAACCTACTTTCACGACCAGCTGAGCGTTTCAGGTCTAGTATGAACTATTTGCGGACTACGTCGAATGGAGAATTACATGCTGTATGTAATACTCGGGCTATGATTTCTTTTTCTGTAGCGATGTTATTGTGGGACTTGAAAGCCTAGTCGGAAATCCCTGGGGCCTGTGCTAAAGAGCGCTATTCCAGTTAAGTAGACATTCGTCTCGGCTTTAGATTTGTGCTGGATTTCTGTATAATCTTATATCACCGAGTTGATGCACTCCTACGTACGGCGGCTTTGCTCTTCCTGAATACGCAACGACCTCGACACTGAATTACCAAAGTCTTCAATCACAGCTAATTAGTATCATACCCCCAGCTGCTAGGAATATACATCATCATCGCCAATACAGAATGTCAGCTGCTCGTGAACAACAATATTGGCTTCCGGGCTTCGGTCTTTCTCGTCATATCGTTCTTGGACACATACAATACTTCCTTGGCCCTAGTGCTTCAGCAAGACCTTTTACGTACCAGGTAATATCCGGAGCACTCATAATATCGGATACATGGTGATCTCTAACCCGCTATAGGGACGTGAAGGTTATCTGATCAATGGGATGCCTTTAACGCGAGTGAGTGACAATCAATGTCAAATATAGGATTCCAACGTTGCTGATGGGATGCCTCGTTCCGTAGGAGCAAATAAACGACCTCGCTGTGATGTCCAGAGAATATGAACGGCAAGAGGCTGCCAGAATGACTACACACGCAGCTTTGGATGGTTCTTGTTCGGGACAAGCATCGGAGCCCTATATCAATGAACTTATTCCGGTTCACCAGCGACCTCAGGCTCGCAGACATCCACGCCGCTTTGACAGCCGTCGAGCTCGCTGAGTACATAAGACATGACCTCGGACTTGCTCAGAGGGGTTCTATTAGCAAAGCCCTTTTGCTGCAAGTCTTGCTACTTTTTTCTTTCAGATTCTTCTGTACAACAAATAACAAGGGTTGGGTCTTTGTTATTTCCTTGCTGGGATCAACAGTACCGATCATAGCCATTCCAACACCAACGAATCTCCCGATACGGCTATCTACCTAGTCTATCTAGGTACGTAGCTGTATTGAGATGGTCAGGTCAATCTTGGTCCCACCATGAGTACTCTTTTCTTACAGAGTATGTCTTCAACAGACAGGGGTATCGCACACGCAGAACGCTATCAAGCGAAACCAGATCATTGATCTAGTACCTTCAGATTCGGTTCTTTCCTCTTTTCTTTCTATTGCCTACCATTTTGTCTCTCGTATTTATATGGATACCTCAAATTCACGCCTAATTCTGTTGCTCTTGTATGTAATATTTCCATGCTATAACTGATCCGCCAGTTATTTCTTGTTTGGCCTTTCATTTGCTCCTCTTTTCCTACATGCTTGTCGCTCACCCTCCCGGGATGATTTTTTGAATGTCCCAATAGTGCTTATATCATAGATCGCTCGTTGCAACTTCAAAGACTTCCAGGGGTATATGATATTGTTGATATTATAAACATCAGGAAGTTGGCCATCTATCTAGGTAATTGATGTACGAATGGATTCTCTCCAATGCCCCAACCCTCGTTATACATGCATACTAACGTCACAAGCAGACCATAGAGTGAAAATGAAATGCACATGTATTGTACAAGGAAAGCAACCAAGTTTCTTTGGTAATACAAGTTCAAGAAGAGAAATTCAACAGTCTTCCCAGCCACTGACAGCCCATTGCTCTAAATGAGAACAATAGCACCAATGGCAACTCCAGCAACTGCCATCAACGATCCGTCCAAGATCTTACCCGCATTACTATCAGTCGATTTTGTTGGCACGGCCGCACCACTTGTGCTCGTTCCATTAATGCCGGCTGTTGAAGAGATAGAAGGCGGAGGGGTGGTTGCAGCAGTGGCGGTGCTGCCTTCAGATGAAGTGACGAGGACGGCCGTAGTTCCAGTCGAGCTACCAGTCGAAGACGCGGAGACCGTGCTCGTCAATGTGGCCGTCGAGGCTGAAGTCGAAATCGTCGCTGAGGTTGCAGACGCCGCGACAGTTGTGGAAGTGGCAGAGACCGGCGCAATGGTTGCAGACGCGGCGACCGAGGGCGTCCAGCAGGAGAGATACGAGGTAGTGCGTACTGCTGTGCCGGAGTAGAGCGGGCACCCAGGTACATCGGTCTTTGGAGGAGCTCGGCCACCACCACAATCAAGCGGATCGCATACTTCGCCTGTACCAGGGTCGTACCAGTGAATGATTCCGTCGGCGCAGTGGGTGAAGCTGTGTGTAGTACAGTCTCCAAGGACTGTCGCCACTAGCATGAAGAGTGAGAGGGCACATGGCAACATCGTCTTGGAGGGTGCCATGATGAACTTGATTTTCGATGAAACTTAAAAAGGAATTCTTTTACGACGTACGCATTCCACGAGTAGTTACTGAGGCTTTTATAAAGTCTACTATCACTCTAGGGTTTCGGTGGGCACAGAGAGTCTCCGCGAGTTCAAGGGATCCAGATCCATCGGCAGAGCCTCCGGAATGAAAAAGGGGTCAGGCTCTGGCCCAAGTGTACCTGACTCCCGACAGATCATGACTAAAGATTTCAGCCTCATTTACTGCTGCACGAATCAGTCTGTCGACTACCATGAATAATCCACAAGGCCAAGAAAGTCATGAGACATCTCCTGCACAGCCATTGGTTCGGCGAGGGCTCAAGCAGCGTAGATCCGTGACCAAGAATGCCCTAATTTTAGCTGCTAATGTCCTGCGACTCCCAGAGCAACCCAGGTCCGAGCCACGGATAGTACGCTGCCGGGAAGCTATTGATTCCTGCGTCTGAGAAGGGTTTTTGGATTCGTGGTTAGTCAAACATTCTTTGTACATCTCGTCAAATGACCAATACGACGAGGATGAGACCGAGGGAGAATACATGTGTACCCCCCGAGAGAGATGAGAGACGCAGTGAAATGGTTTGAAGCTTGAGACATACCATTGATGAGGAGGACCACCTGCAATTTGGTGAATTTCTCATTGGTAACGATCGTTGAGCAGCCAGAAAAGGAGTGTGTAGCTAATAGCGCTCTAATGTAGGCTATCCTTTTTTCAATGGGCCTGTGATTTGCAGGACGACACTCGAGAATTTTTATTCTTGGTCCATGCTACAAGTCTTACTGAATCGATCCCTCTAGAAGACCTGGTTCTGGCGGACAGAAGATCTTTCGAAATCTCCCCTGATCATGGTTCGTTGGATGGTCATGAACTAAGAGTGTCAAGCGCACGGTGTGACATCGTCTCGCGAGACGCGCAGTAGGGCCACTTTCCGAAATAGGGAAATTCCATTCGCAAACCCTAAGACTATTCGCCGTGCAGGAGGCATCCCAACCCACGTCTCTCATGATCAGTAACGGAAAGCAACATTGTTGAGACGTGCTGGGCGCTTCTACGATACTTTACGTATTTCCATAATTGATCCGTGACATGTCAATATTTGTATCCTCATAAAACCATGTCAAACATACATCATCCACGTCAATGCATCATCACGAGCTGTCCAACTCTGTCGCCTTCCATAGGACAAGCAGAATCAGACATCAGTCTACCACCAGACAAAAAGAAAATTTTCATCATTAAAGAAAAAATACCTGAATGTGTACTTTCCCAATATCTTTTTGAGATCGCTATCTCAAGGATTCTCCAGTACGGAACTTTCCACCTCCTTCAGTGTAATGCAAAGGCTATGGGAAGGGCATATTTAGGAAAGGAAATTTTACAAGACAAACGTAAAAGAGACAACCTGAACGCCTGCCTCCTGCCTGAAAATGGAAGCCCCGCATCTTGCGCGTTTTCATCCGAATCAACCGTGAATGGACCATTGAATCATCACTTTGAGACTTTTGGTCTTATTTCGCAACCGCCGCACTATAGCAATAGTTAGAACCAGTTCTCTTGAGATGCATCGAAATGACGTCGACATACCTCAACACTTGAGTCCTGAAAAAGGCGCCCTTGGTCCTCTCAATGACTTGTTGATAGACTGATTGAGGGGGATGATTCATGATGACTGTTCCTTCCTTGTAGTCGATTTTCGCGTCAACCCGAGTGTCACGGATGAGGTTGACAATCCATTTTTCGCCTTCGTCTTGACCGAGGCCCAGACGGGTCGATAGGTCCCTGAACAATTCATTAGCTACTGAGCGGATCGATGTGCATCGAGTGATGCGTAAAACTTACTTGATATCGATACGTTGGTGAATCTTGCAGTAGCTCTCGGAGATCAAATGTCTAGCTGCGTCGACAAAGGCATCTGCGGCCGACACCAAGAAGAAATCGCTGCGCAATACTTCCTCCGCCTCCTCAAGTTTCTTTTGAGCTTCTTCAAAATCGAATTCGACATAGAGGGCCTTGATGAAGTCCGTGATTGGATCGGAGTATTCGTAACCTTCCTGTCGGACAACACGGATCAAGTCCTTCAGTTGTTTCTGGTACATGCTGGTGTTCTTGTGAGCGCGGCTTCGGTTCGTGATGACGGCGGCGGCCAAATATCGGAGAATCCAGGGGCAGTTGGTCTGGATGGTGTTGATGTAGGCGGGGGAGAAGAAGAGGTCAGTCAGAACGTCGCGGGCGGGTTCGTGGTTAAAGTAAGGGAAAAGAGACCAGTGAATCAACCAGGAACGGTGTTGAAGCTGTCCAAGAGGGTTGTTGAACAAGCGGGTCTCGATAGAATCCTTAACTTTCTGGACTTCCTCCATGGCTGCTTCCCAGTTGGTCGTCAAAATCTCACAAGCGAATTTACCCCATGTGGCTGACGAGACCTTGTCGTTATCTGTAGACAAAACACGAAACTGATATAGCAACTCTGCAGCATTTCCGTAACTACCGCAACTATATTGAAATCGACCGTAGTCGAACAGAGTGTTGACCATCTCGACGGTGACCCCATGCTGTTCCTCCAAGAACTTCAAGTTGGCTACCTTGTCGCTGCGAAGGTTTCCGACAACAGCCTCATCCTGCAAGAGCTCAGTGATTGTTTCGCTATCCTCCTGGTATTGCTGCAACTTGGCAAGAACGCCCTCTCGCTTCTTCACGAATTCTTCCGGGATAGTGTCTGAGTTGTTGATCTCTTGCCACAGGTTGGCAACATAATCCGTCATGTTCGTGTGCTTGAGCAATTCATATTTTGAGCGAGTGATCTCGAGATTGTCGTCATCCTGCCCGCTAATGAATTCGAGGAGAGGAAAAACCAAATGACGGTCAAGGTAGGGTATCAACTTGGGGAGGAGATCGTATTCTTTGGCAATTTCCTCGGCGGTCTTGGGGGGGTGGGCAGCGGCGCCGTTCAGGAGCTTCTCAGCAGACGGGGGAGCGTTGTCTGCCATGATGGTGGTACTCTGGCGGTTGTAACAGCGAGAGACCGTGGCTGATATGGGACGTTGGTTCTGGGAAAAAATGGGTTGGAGGAGGGGATCCCAACTTAGCCTACGGTCGTTTTGGAATGTGCGACACTTTTACTGGCGAAAAAGTGAGTGGGAAAGATTGCGGCGCCGCTAGCACAAAACGGGGTTAGCGTTGGAGTGCATTGAGTCTTGGGACTTTTCGGCGGCGCGGGAAAACTTGCTCGACCACGCCAGACATATGATCATAGTGCATACAAAAGACCCAGCAGGTGGTCGACAATCTACAACTCAAGGGAAACCGATCTCGTCGTGATCGATTTGTTCTTCTCTTTGCTAGGCGAGAAGATACCACGATCGAGGATAAAAGGAGAATCACTTCAAGTCTCGTCGTATCCAGAAAAAGAAGCTATCGAATTCTAGCAATGGCTTCCCTCACACGATCGTCGACTGCGATGTCTACAGTGCGACATCAATTATCCACAGCCAACTCAATGCGTCGATTCTCATTACTTCAAAGTCAAAGTCGGCGTTTAATGACCCGTATGCATATATCCATAACCCCCATTTGCGACTGAAGCTTCTCGAGCATGACGAGACAGCGAAGCAAAAAGATAGAGAAAGGAAGGATATCACTGACATGGAACCAGCAAATGGAATCGCAAATCAATTGTCCCACAACCTGCCGTATCCAAAATCGTCGCTACCGGTTCAACAAACCAGAACATTTCTCGCAAAACTTGCCCGCAAGTTTCCAGCCAGCACACATTCGACACGACCACCTATCTCCCCGGTAGAAGCTGAAGCGCCATCAGCCCAGGCGCAGACCGCACCTCTGCAACTCACCAATCTCCCCTATTTCGTCAGGCGCACGCCTTCCAACAAGTTACCGGTATATTTAGAGACCAAAGCCGGCGGAACGAAACGATTGACCAAGATTCAAAAGACGGAAGGTGACCTGGAAGCGCTCAAATCAGATCTGGCGAAAGCCCTCAGCCTAGAGACTGGATCAAAGAAGCCTGAGGTTACGATCAATTCGACGACTGGTCATATAATTGTTAAGGTATGTGCAGTTCAAGGGGTTTCCTCCCAGAGAGAGCTCAGCTAACTGCTGATTTTCCTTTGACAGGGTTGGCGCAAAGACGAGATTCAAAAGTTTCTCATCGAACGAAATTTCTGAATCGAACCATACAAGTCGACACAACACTGGAAATATCTTGGGAACAATGCGAGATACCCGAGGCATCCCATTTCTTTTCTCAAACTCCTATGTATTTCATTACCTTACGTTCTCCACACTACGCTCTACATATGCAATTGCTCGTCTCCATCTTTTTCTTTCGGCGTTCCACGTGCATAACTATTGATCACCGTTTTGCTCATTGCATCGACTATATTCTTTTCGTCGCAAAATGACTGTACATTTATGGTTGCATCTTTCTTCGTCTTCTACCTCTCTGAGCTTGTTTCTTGTCACCACTTCTCCTCTTCTACGCCGAAAAGCTTTATGTGGTCGGGCTTTGCTTTACAAGTAGTGGTCAGAAGAATGATCAGTAGGTAATTTTAGGATAGTGTGTTCTTCAGAAGGCTATTGGCGTCCTTTCCTGTTCAACCTTGCATTTGATTTAACGCGTAATGGAAAGTTCTGATCAGCGTGCCAAAGTTAGTTGACCATGTAGGCTAGTCGATTGTTCGCAGTCGTATACACATTTTTTATCCATCCTTAGAAAACGTAGCCAAAGTTTTTTATGTACGATCACATGAAACGTAGTTATCATATCTTCGCATGTTGACAGAAAGAGGCGACAGTGCTGCAGATATCACAACGACACTTGAGTCCCCCAACCATCTGATACTCCAAAGGTACAGTTGCAGTTTTAAAGATACAGTTTAGAAAGAAATATTCAACACAAAGGTATCAATCAGATCGGACGAGTCTCAGGACAAAGAGAAAAAAGATGATCAGGTTACATGGTTTTCATCTCGAGATTACTCCCCCAATCCTGCATATGCGATTAATTGTTTCACAACGCTAGAATCCAGGTTAGGTGTCAATAAAGCACCCAAGAGACTTTCTCGTTTGGGCAATACGCCGAGTGGAAAAGGCCGTCCGGATATGGAGTCTTCCTGTTTAGACTTCTCGGCAAGCTTTCGAAGAATGCTCAACCCGCGGTTGATTATGGAGATATAAGCATGGTGTTCCGGGTCTGGTTGATTCCGTGCCTGTGGATGACGAGGATTTGGTGGCATGGCAAGGCGGTCAGTGCTGAGCAGACAGCATAGTCGTAAAAGATGAATAGCAAACCGGTCCGTGGACTGAAGCCAAGTCCGCGCTGTGATTCCATCAACCAGACCTGTAAGGATCTCAGCAGCCAATAGCCCTTGCATGAGGAAGACTTTGCGAGCATCGGCGAATGACAACGGTTTCCGTGGTTGATCAGGCACAGGACATATAGCCATACCAAACGCACGAGTGAGTAATTCATTCTGGGGAGAGCATTGGGACTCCTGGAAGATAGCTTTGAAGTACATGCGATTCGGTTCATCGCGAGCAAGAAGCTTAGCCAACCCATCAATTGCCGCTGGTGTATATCTATGCAAGGAGGGCGAGTATTGAGTGAATGTGACACCGTCTGGGCCGAGCACAGGAGTCGGCAACGGCGCGAAGGACAGAAGAAAATGAAGCAAGCAAGATGCCTCTTCTTTGCCTGGCAGCAGGACACTTTGAGCGATGTTACTCAGATATGTGACGGTATCTTTCATAAAATCCAAACTATTTTGGTTGGTACGTAGTAACATGTTGCGAGTGCCTAAATATCGAATGATCGTAGAGAACATCGTAATAACTGGAGCGCTTCCCAGTATATTGAAGTTGGATTCCGAGAAGGAGAAATTTCTGAGTAGAGCAGTGATACAAAGCACTCTATCGGCGGCCCGATCAAGTTCGTACGCCAAACTGCCAAATTCTGGAACGTCCAAAAGCGATGCCATCTCCACATGACAGCCACGGATTACCTCTTCGTAGGCAGGCAGTAGCATCTCATCGGAGACCTCGGCTGCGTTCTCCGCGAGCAGATCGAGCTGTTCTTCCGCACAATCGACTAAAGTTTCCACGAGATCATCGCAATTGTCCAAGGAAAGAACCGAAGCTTCGGAAGATAAAGTCATCAAGGTATCCAAAGCCACTCGTACTTCAGCATGTATACCAGACTTTATGCTCATGGTGAGAGCATGGATGTCAATCACTCCCAACTCGGGAAATGAGGGTACGTTTGGCTTTAACCTTGTGATTTCTTCGCCGAGTTGGTATATTTCATCTATTACCACAGGTCCATGCCTATGATTGTCCGGAAGCACGGTTGCTTTGAAAGTCTGATCGATGTGATGTTTGATTGTCTTGGCGGGAGCCGCTTCTTGTCCTGGTGTGGGCTTACTCGGAGGAGCAACTGATTTAGCTGAGACTCCTGGAGGTGTAACTTGCGACTGCAAAGAAGGGTCAGCCGGGGAAGCCGGTATCTGCGGTTGGCGATGAACTCCCACTCGCGGGTTAGATTGACCGTGGGGCGGCTGGGGCTGTTGTGGATGTGGTTGCTGCTTAGCCTGTCGAGGTTGTTGAGGGGTTGCAAGGCCATTTGTGGTACCTGCAGGAATGCTGGTTGACATCGGCGCTGTGACCTGTGGTGACGGGGTGAATTGCTGAGAGCCTTGGGCTTCGAATTCTGGTAGGCTTTTGGCGGGAGATTGCTGGAACTGCATCGAGTTTGGGTCGGCAGACTGTCGCTGAAGCGCATTTTGTTGCATGCTGTCCATTTGTTTCTGTTGATGGCTACTCATGATGATAGCGTGCTCATAGGCGGCAAGATTCTTGGCATAGATGTCGCGAATTTCTAAAGCAGCATTTGGATATTGTTGATGAGGGAATTGCAATGCCTGGGCAATTGTTGGCCACATATTCGTGGTCGATATCTTTTTGGAACCACCCATTTTCATCACAGTGGCATATAATTGCATCAGGTGGATAGGTCGACCGCTCACCACGGGATTCAGATCCAGAGGCTGGTTGCGAGTCATCATGAACTTTTGCAAGGTTTTCAAGAATATTTCCGGACTGTTCGCTTTGGAAACACTCGGCTGGGCCATGTTGTGCTGCATCTGACGCAAGGCAGCCATTTGAGGGTTCACCATAGGGTTCATTGCACTGGCCTGACGGCCTACCATAGCAGGATTGTTCACTTGCATCTGGCGGGCTTGGTTCTGTAGTTGCATATGATACAGTCGTTGCTGCTGCGCAGCCATAGCTTGGGGTGAGAAGCCCTGCGGCATGTTGGCCATTTGAGCTTGCATTGTAGTCGGAGTCGCGCCCGATGTCATAGCCGCTTGCTGTGCGAACTGGGGAGCTATACCTTGAGGGAAAGCCTGTCCCGGTATGAAATTGTTGTTTTGTGGTGTGTTGACTCGGCTTCCGTGGTCGGACTGGGGTGGAGATATTTGATTTGCTACAGGACCTGCGGGAGAAAAAGGACTGGGTGAGGAGTTCTGCATCTTTTGAACACCGTGTTGGTCGAATTCTTGCATGCTAGGAGATTGTGATGTGTTGATTGGGCCTCGTTGTTGTGACTGCTGGAGATGCTGATAAGCCGTCGGATGCGCAAACTGAGGGTTTCCATTCGCTGGCCCTTGATAACCCGGGTAGGGAACTTGAGGTGTTTGAGAACGCGAGACCGGCAGCCCGCCTGGCGCTTGTCTCGGAGACATGGGGATTCCATCTTCAGGTCTTGGTCGTTTTGATGGTATCACCTGGTTAGGGTTGTGAAAGCCGGGGGACGCGTTACGAGCAACGCCGTTCTGAAACATGCGCTGGAATTGAGCAGGGTCTTGGGGAGCCTGCGATGGCTGGAGGAAAGCCATGGATGGATCGATGGTCCCATTAAATGTCCCATTGTCATGGTTGGGAACATTAGAGGCGTCCGTTAGCCACGCATTCATGTCGTGTGGATCGGCCAACCCATCTGAATAACGAATGATCAGCAAGACATCAAGGATAGACGCCAATCGCCATCAGGAGCGCGTCCAAGGAAGATCAGATCGATCGAAGGAGCAATTGCAAGTAAACATTGACTGGAAGTGGAGTGATGTCACGCCCGAAAAATGTTCTAGACGCGTCAAGAGGGTACCGAGACAATACAAAGAGAGTGGTGGAAGGGGCAAGCGCGACTGAACGTGAAGCTCTAAGCGAAGACAGGCATGCGCATATCGGGCTATCGACGAACCGGAGGTACAAGGAAATGGATACATACCGACAAGGTTGGTTCAGCTATAAATACCGTGATGCGAGTGAGCGCGATGGACGTCTCGTTCGGTAATCCGAAAATAGCGCTCTGGCTGAGCGACGAGTGTGACAAGTTGGCGGGAGAGAGCAAGTCACGGGACCTGAGAGGAAGGCGGTACGGTAAGTAGCTGCGACCAAAGGCAAATGGGCGCTTCCTGGTTTCGGAATTGACCGAACAGCCGTAACAGATTGCTTATAGCTCCGATCAGCATTGGTTCAGGTAACCTTAAAAGAATGGTAACAAAAAAAACAACGACAAATAAAATCAATCCAATTATCGATCTTCAATTAGGCGTTTGAGGCACATCTCATAACGTGTTGTACCGATAACAAGGCCAGTGCGCTGGCGGGTCATCGGGCTAATCGTGGATGGAAGTCGACCACAAGATCCATCTGGCCAAGCAATAAGGGAAAGGAACAGGCAGGGGAATCAGCCTACCTTAGATACGAAAAGAGCCTAAGGACAGATGGAGCAACACCAAATATCCTATCCTTTTTGGGGGAGGGCAGAAAGTGGAGGCGCAGGAATGGTAGGGCCGTGGAGAGGAATAGAGGGTTAAGGGGAATGATAATTTCAGTACGAATCTGGTGCGTGGCCGCTGGCCGGGGGTAGCGACACTTCCGGTCCACGCAAGGGAAGCCCGGCGGGAAATGAAAAAAAATAATAATAATAATAATGGGGAGGAGCTGCGTGCTGTCGAAAGTATGACAGCAAATAAGATGGCAGGGCACCTCTATTGTGTCTGTCTGTGACAGGAACAGTCGGGGAAACAGAGGTAGGTCGATGGGAGCGCGCTGGGGTTTCACGGGAAAAGCAGGAAAACTCATGAAAAAAGAACTTTGGGAGAAGCGCTCCGGTCATTGGGGGAGGGCCTTCACGCCCGGCGTGACTGAGGCTGCCCTTTACTAGCCCGGAAAAGGCTAGTGCAGTCACCGAGGCGCTAATCATCTTTGAGCCTGTATAGTTCGACATTCAATTGGCCAGGGAACTTGCGACTCCATTATGCCATCGTAACTTAGGCTGTTTGCGACCGTGTATTTCTACATGTCCCGGCGACACAGATCTGAGCTATACATTGATTATCATGTGAAGTCATTCCCATGATGCCACTCCAGCAGAACAGGCACCATGACTGCTTGTCAGGCCCACTCAGCTCGTCGAGCTTGCCACGCTTGACCTGGCCGAGTACGGATCCATCGTGAACGGACTGGCCGGTATTATCGACTCTATGCGATTTTCCTCATCCGAACGGAGGAAACTCGTGAGATGACATGGAGGTAGGGAGGATATGTTGATATTGAGGAGGTTAAAAAAAAGGAACTTGGTCGATGAGGGCGTGTCTGAGCTATATATATTCGTGTTAGCTACTCCGTATATCGAGCAACGCCGATAAGACCCATTGAGACTTGTACTTACGATTTCATCCCCAACCGGATGAGTCGATGACAGATGCGACATTTTATGTTCGTCAGAGTCAGGTAGTTTCATAAGTACTGTCACGTATGGTTACGTTTTGGGCGCTGATTACGAATATTTTACAAAAGTGCAGCAATTCCCGGTTCGCCGTCAAACTCACGTCGGGAAATGGACGAAGCAGACCCAGAGACCCTCTACTCGAGTGGCCGCGTGGGATTCTCTCTGGTCTTCTGATAAAGCTTACATAGGAAAAATGGACCGGCCAGCGGAGTTGGAATGACTTCTCATTCATGACTCGTGAGAATCGTCTCTCGAGGGCAACAATGACTGCCAGCAAGAATTGAAGCCCCGTAAACGTATGCTAGTCGAAACGTTCCGGACGTCTACTATATATTTAGCATTTATGTCGCTTGGACACCAAATTCAACTCCAAATGTGTTCTCTTCATGTCTCAATGCTACCCGGGAACGGTGCAGCACTGGTGTATACTTGCCATTGCTGAGTACCTCAACAATATTTCCAAAATATGACGAGCTTCGTAGATGAGTACGTTGTAGTGGTTCTGATTGTCCGAGGTCACGTGATCCATTAGAATCATCTAGGTCGTGAAGCTCTGAGGTCGGGTAGCTCCTGCTTAGATCACATTCAAGCTCCAAAGCACCATCTTACCAAACGACACCACTTCATCATTGATTTTAACCACCCTCTCCTCGTCGATTCAGTCGATAATACTTCGAAACTCGCCCTCAGCAATATTGAGATTCTGATATCCGTCATCCGTCATGGCTGACGTCGCAGTCGAGAATCCCGCCAACAGCGTGGCAATCCACAAGCGCCCTGCACCAGCAGATTCAGTACCCATCATCGATTCATTAGAAGGAACTGGTAATGACAGCGGCGATGAATATGCTACCTTGAAGCGCCTCCAAAGGCATCTAGAGTAAGCTCCGAAGCACCTTTTGGCGCAGCCAGAGCTGACAACATCTAGGTACATTCATCTCCAGGAGGAGTACATCAAAGACGAGCAAAGGTATGTGGCTATCTCTTATTGATGGTCTCGAAATAACCACCTCCGGTTCTATGCTAACAAGTTTGTAGGAGTCTGAAAAGAGAATTAGTACGGGCCCAAGAAGAGATCAAGCGGATACAAAGTGTTCCTCTGGTGATCGGCCAATTTATGGAAGCCATCGATCAGAAGTGAGTTGCCAACGATCTGCGTCGTTTTATGGAGACTAAATCGTGACAGTACTGGAATTGTACAATCGTCAACGGGCTCCAACTACGTCGTTCGCATCCTTTCCACCCTCGACCGAGAGAAATTGAAACCATCGTCATCCGTTGCTTTGCACAGACACTCCAACTCACTAGTCGATATTCTCCCTCCCGAAGCGGATTCGTCTATTGCGATGCTCGGCGCGCATGAGAAGCCGGATGTTACATATGCCGATGTTGGTGGACTGGACATGCAGAAACAAGAAATCAGAGAGGCTGTCGAATTGCCTCTTACACATACCGACCTTTACCAGCAGATTGGTAGGTTCTTGCTTTGGATGATTGTCTTACTGTGGGACTAATGAAAATTGCTAGGTATTGATCCTCCTCGCGGTGTGTTGCTCTATGGTCCTCCGGGTACCGGAAAGACCATGTTGGTCAAGGCTGTGGCAAACAGCACGACAGCCAGTTTTATCCGTGTCGTTGGCTCCGAGTTCGTTCAGAAATATCTAGGTGAAGGACCTCGTATGGTTCGTGATGTCTTTCGAATGGCTCGTGAGAACTCGCCTGCTATCATCTTCATTGATGAGATTGACGCCATTGCCACGAAACGGTTTGACGCACAAACAGGAGCCGATCGTGAAGTGCAGCGTATCCTTCTCGAACTCCTGAACCAGATGGACGGTTTCGATCAAGGTAGCAATGTCAAGGTTATCATGGCTACCAACCGAGCAGATACACTAGACCCCGCGCTGCTACGACCAGGTCGTCTTGACCGCAAGATTGAATTTCCCTCTCTCCGGGATCGCCGTGAGCGTCGTTTGATTTTCTCAACTATCGCAGCCAAAATGTCTCTCTCGCCCGAGGTGGATTTGGATTCGTTGATTGTGCGAAACGAGCCGCTGTCCGGTGCCGTTATTGCCGCTATCATGCAAGAAGCTGGTCTACGAGCTGTCCGCAAGAATCGTTACAACATCATCCAGTCTGACCTGGAAGACGCGTATTCAAGCCAAGTCAAGACTAGCCAGGAAGCTGATAAGTATGTTGCTCTTTTCTCTTGGCTGCCTGATTCCAAGTACGGCTCACTAACTGGTATGCTTCTTAGATTCGATTTTTACAAGTGAGGCGGAAAACCCTTGGATGGCTGCTTTGCGTAATAAGTCGGGTCTCTTGGTCTTCAATAACAATGTCCCCATGGTCTAGGCAATTCCTGTAACATCAATACATAGATTCATACTCATACGTGCGCAACCTGTATCGGTGCCTACATCCTTGAGGAGATTGGTGTGATACTTCGTCGTAGTACGCTGTCGTGTATCATGTGTCTTGTCCTAATGTAGTAGACTCCATCCTGGAATGATTGAAAAGGCGAATCGATTCAGATGTCATTTACATGTTCTGATTGTGTACAATAGCATCACTCAGAGTGCAATGCTTCATGTACGACGGTGTTGTACACACCACTTTTTAAATTCCTGTAGAACATGGAAGTAAGCAACTAACTAGCATACAGCTTATCGACAGCGATCAGGCGCCAAAAGTTGGTGCCTCGGCGGGTTCGACCAAGTCACGAGGCTGCCCTGGTTGCGGGTACCATGGCTGGTGCTGATTGGCGGAGGAAAGGGGCTGGTATCTCCTGTTTTGGCGGCTGCCTGCGAGCCTGTGACCAACCGGGGCCCGCTTTGCTCCAGCAACCAGGCCAAAAGAGCACATCATCGTCATCACCTGCGACCGGCCCTTCCACCGTCCCGAAACCCCAGAGAGGAGCTCTTACACACTCAGTTATCTATCTATCTATCCTCCGTACCTTTCTCTTCTCTTATCACCTCCTTCTCACCCACTCCATCATCATCAACATCTCTTCTTTTCCATCGTCTTATCACTTATCCATCTGCTTTTCTCCATCACTGCCACTCACTCCATACACAGCTTTGGTTGGTCATCATGAAGACTACCTCTGTGCTCGCAGCCGCCACGCTGGTTGGCGCTGCTACCGCCAAGGTCCACAAGCTCAAGCTGGACAAGGTGCCTCTCTCTGAGCAATTTGTATGGCATTTATATCCTTTCACTTTTACCTGAAGTATAGTCTTGGACTGATGATGATTTGTTATAGGAAAAACGCAGCATGAACGACCACATGCGATCATTGAGTCAGAAGTACATGGGGGTCGTTCCCGAGGGAATGTACCAGGACACCTCCATCCGACCTGAGGGCGGTCACGATGTGCTGGTTGACAATTTTCTGAACGCTCAGTGTATGTAGTGATCTCTCATGGTCTTGATAGACCAGACCAACGCTAATTGCAACATCCTAGACTTTTCCGAAATCACCATCGGTACACCCCCCCAGAACTTCAAGGTTGTTCTTGATACCGGCAGCTCGAACTTGTGGGTTCCTTCATCCTCTTGCAACTCGATTGCTTGCTACTTGCACAGCAAGTACGACTCGTCTTCTTCCTCCACCTACAAGAAGAACGGCAGCGACTTTGCCATTCAGTACGGCTCTGGTAGTCTCGAGGGCTTCGTTTCCCGGGACACCGTGACGATTGGCGACCTTTCCATCAAGGACCAAGACTTTGCCGAAGCTACCAATGAGCCTGGCTTGGCCTTCGCCTTTGGCCGCTTTGACGGTATATTGGGTCTTGGCTTCGATACCATCTCTGTCAACAAGATTGTCCCTCCTTTCTACAATATGCTCAACCAGAAGACTCTTGATGAGCCTGTTTTTGCCTTCTACCTCGGCGATAGCAACACGGAAGGCGATGACTCCGAAGCTACCTTTGGTGGCATCGACAAGAGCCACTATACTGGAGAGTTGGTCAATATTCCTCTCCGCCGCAAGGCCTACTGGGAGGTGGACTTTGATGCCGTCGCTTTTGGCGACAACGTTGCTGAGCTTGAGAACACCGGAGTCATTCTTGACACTGGTACTTCTCTCATTGCTCTTCCTTCCACCCTTGCCGAGCTTCTGTGAGTCACTCATAGATCGCTACACCTTAGACAAACGCTAACACCTTCCTAGAAACAAGGAAATCGGAGCCTCCAAGTCATGGAATGGTCAATACACCGTCGACTGTGCCAAGCGTGACTCTTTGCCCGACCTCACAGTTACCTTGAGCGGATACAACTTCTCCATCACCGCTTTCGATTACGTTTTGGAAGTCCAGGGATCTTGCATCAGCGCCTTTATGGGCATGGACTTCCCTGAACCTGTCGGTCCTCTTGCTATCCTTGGTGATGCTTTCCTCCGCAAGTGGTACAGCGTCTACGACTTGGGCAACGGGGCCGTCGGTCTCGCCAAGGCCAAGTAAATGGATTGACGGGTTTGCTGAAAAGCAAGAAAATAGCGTAGAGGCAAGTACAGAAGCTATGTGTACGACTTCCCGAACGCCCTTTATGTGTGAAGATTCGTGAGCAGATTGCAAGAGATACGATTGTCTCGACTTGAGATACCAGCCTAGCTTATTTGAAATTTCTATCCTTTCTCGTCGATTGCTGTTTTTTTGTTTTCCGGTACGAGGTGTCTGCTATGTAGTATATCACAATCTTATGATTGATCCTCTGAGCAAATTGAATATGGATACGAATATATAGATACATAAACTGATCCACATGAATTTATGTTTGTTAGCAGATCTTAAATGTCTCTCACGTTGTTTGTTGAAGGGGAAAGTAGCACGTAGCTTGTAACAGCTCCTCAGATCAGCATAGCAACGCAGGGACCAGCCAATCAGGCGCAGGCCGCTCCACTCGGCGACGTAGGCTAAGGCAACGATAAGGCGGTCAGGCAGAAGGTGGTGATGATTTGTTTGTTTTTGCTTCTTCCCAAGATTATCGAGCCTTGGTAATTGAATTTATCTTTTCTGTATATTCTTAATCGTGCCTAGGCATTCTATGATTGGCAAAAAACATACTTCTGAATTATTACTCCCGTCGTTTTTATTCGATACGTTTCCTTGGCTGCCTGCGATGGACTGAGCTCACCGTACCGGTGCACCATATACATATTACATACAACTAAACTCTTAGGTGCGGAGACGCCAGACGTGGCTCGCATCACACCGAACAGTGCCAGGTCATATCGTGGAGACTCTTTGATTGAGAACTGGAAGTGTTCCTAGGGTTACCATTAGGTACAATTCTAGCTACTTCCATCTCATATTTTGAAACGTGTTGCTGTCATTCTGTTTGCGCCCAAATCGAAGCTGAGCGGAACATACAAAGTCGACCATCGATCGACTGAGATATATATACGACGTACAAGACCGAGACTCTTCACCACATATCAAGACTATAATCAATTCTTTGTGATATACTCGCGACTCAGGCGACGAAAACACTAAACTTCCTCGTGGGGTGATCGTCGATATTGATTCAACATGCCGACGTACAGACGTGCAACAGCTCGGAGGCGGTATCAATGGCCGGAATTACAATTAAACATATGGCTGGTCACCGTCCTTGCCGGCTCAGGGACCTGTCTAGGTATATTTGCGTGGTTCATGGTCGTTCAGTCACAATTACAACTGGGTACACCATGGTATGTTTGACACCATCTACAAGAGTAGAGACCTGACGACTAACGGTTGTCGGCAACAGGCTCTTCCCCTTCATGACCGTTTGCGGAGCCCTCGGCGTCACCTTTTGTCTCATAATCCTCATCCTCGCGGCTCAACGATTTCTTCTCCCCGGCATAATAATAATCGGCAGTTTCCTGCTCTTTGCGTTATGGTTAACGGGGCTGATAGAGACGGGTCTGCAACTGTACGGCGCCCAGGCAAACGTCAATTCAAACTGTCAAAACTATGTCTCGAATCTGCCGTACGAGGGGAACACGATCGAGGCTTTGGCTTGGTTGACGCAGAATAATATATGTAAGTTGGGCAGTTCCTTCTTAGGCGGTCGCCGAGATGCTAATCGACGTTGTTCAAAGGTAACTGCTGGAAAGCAGCGTTCGCTTTCGAGCTTGTGAACACTATATTTTACTTCTGGATGATGGTCATGTCATGGCAGGTGCACCGGGATGCGAATTGATGGAACCAATTTGCTGCGACGACGATCATATGTCATGATCTCTTGAATGTTTTTGCGTTGAGTTTTCATGGTGTAAATAGAGGCGAAATGGTGTTTTGTATGTATTCGTGCATGGCCGAATGTGTATTATCCTGACTGTATGATTTATGTTTATGTACATGAGCATGTATCCGACGAAATCATTGATCTATATTACTGTGCATCTGTCGACGGTGTGGATTCCTCGATGATTGTAACCCACCCTGGTGTATATTGTCGCAGAGCTTTAAAAGAGGTAGGGTTGTGTTTAGGGCTTCCGAGAGCAGAGTTGACGACCTACGTCATCCCCGGACTCTCTCCCCCCCCGCGACGCAATCTGAATCTCTCGAGACGCCCGCTTGCATGCTCAGTCAGAGTACCATCCCCACGTCCTCGTGCGATTCGCTCTAGATACACCACTTGGAGGACACACTCAGACATACTCAGCCATGATCGAGCCACAACCCAATCGGAGATGCGTACAGTGACCCCTCCCATCGTGGCGACAAATCGGTGCGAAGCTGAGCTCCCGCAATGACGTCGTCTACTACGTCGAGATCTACATCTGGCTAAGCCTCCAGATCGGTTGAGTGGAGAGTAGATCAATGCAACAGATATAAATACTCCTTTTTCTCCTTTCTTCCTTCAGCCGTCAATTCATTCTACAAGAAAATCAATCAAACAAACAATCAATCAATTCTCTCACACAAAACCGTCATCGCAATCACAATGGATCCCAACCAGCAACAGCAAGGCAACGTCCAGAACGAGGACTACCTCGACAAGGGTATGTTCATGATACCCCTCACTCGTCAATTGCATAACCAGAACACAACACTGACTGCAACAGGCCTCGACTTCGCCGAGAAGAAGTTCGGTCAAGGAAAGGTTGACCCTACCAAGATGCGCAGCACCAACGAGAAGATCACCGACGGCGCTCGTGGCATGTTCGAGAAGATGACTGGGTATGCTCGTCCGTCCTTTGTTCTGCTCAAATCTTGGTGACTAACTTACTCTGCGCAATACAGAAAGAACGTTCCTGAGAAGTTCTCCAACTAAACATACGACGATCTGCCTATAATGCATGCGTTATGATTATACATATTTACCGAGCCTATATTTAGGTCTTGCTCATGTCTATGTAATGAAGATAGTTTACCAAATATACCAATTTTGAATCAATAATCCCGGGGTTTCACACTAGCTATACGATGTCAGACATGTAAGAAATCCAGGCCCCAATACTCAACAGTAATTCAAACCACGCTTGCCATCACGCCTTCCATATGCAAGGTTAAAATATACAAGACTTGTCACTTTACAACGCCACAAAACTAAGTAGAGATTTGTGAAGAAGAAGAAGAAGACAAAATTAGCCATTATCCGCTCCAATCGTGTCCTCCGCATTCTCATCGTAGTCGCCGTTCTCGAACGCGGCGAGCATTTCCCTCTCTAGTTCATCCTCGTCGTAATCTGCGTTGTCTGTGTAGCTACTTTGATTGTAGCTTTCATGCTCATCTTCAGCCCCGGTGGTGATGATAGCATCTGGCTTCGATGTATCTTCGCTATCATCGCGTCCGGATCTTTTAAGTCGCTGCGCAAGAGGTGCAGTATCTGCTCCTTCGTCGTCACCTTCTGTTTCATCCTCCCCCTCACGTTTTCGCTTGCGGGAATCCGGACTTGCTAGAGTAGCGGGCTCTTCTTCGCTATCACTGTCCGCATCGTCATCTTCCTCTTCATCGTCGACATAATCTTCATCCTCTTCGTCGTCGCTGTCGTCATCATCACTTCCCAGAAACTCCTTGAGCTCGTCGTGCACCGCTGCTTGTTCTGCGGCGGTGTACCCCACAGGCGAAAGTTCGGTCATTCCGGTCGATCTGATGATTTCATAATTGACATCTACTTCGAGTTAGCATTGCACCAAGCCCCTACAAGTGAAATGATTGTCTCACCCTCGTCGTCTGTAAGCGACTCACCCGTATCGTCGTCGGAAGAAGAGAGCCAGGAACTCTCGAGCTTAGAGCCAGGTGAACTACCCAAAACAGGCTCGCCACGGTCGTCTGGGTGAACCGGGATCAGATATGGTTCCTCATTCATGTGTCTCCAGCTCGTTAAACTGTCCAAAAGCCATTGCGTCGTGACAATCTTGATTCGAGGATATCTCGTTGCCTCCCGCACTTTAGCTGTCCGATTCCGCCCCGCCACCAAATGTGTTGTTTTAGATCCGATTCGAGATGAGATTATCGCTCCAAAGCTTTTGGCCCAGAGAGAAATGTCGGCATTCTGTAGATCGGTTCCGAGAGGCAAAACACCTGAGAACACGAGGACAGCGCCGCCGAGAACCGTGGCCTTGATTTGTGGCATGACAACCTTGATATCAGGTAGCAGCTCGAGGTCAATATCACGATCACGGATCGTTTTCTCGCCTCGAAGAGTGGAAATCCGCCCTTTCTCCAGATTTCTCTTTCGACGCCGTTCATACTCTTCGAAAAACTGCCTATGCACGTTTTCCAGCCGGTCTTGAAGATGAAACAGCTCTCGGTCATGATCCTCTAATAAGTGATGCCTCTGCCGTGTAAGATCCTGAGAATCTTCCATACTTGAGGTAGAAGTCTCGCTATCGGCACCTGCTTGTGATTCCGAGGCATCATCTTCTGCATCTAGTTCCTTTTGCTTCTGGAGCAGCGGCCGATCCTCTACTTGATGCATGATCGTCTCCTCCTGTTGCGTAGCTTGCTCTTGAAGCATGGTCGGGTTATCCCCTCCGCCCATCGTGACTAGTTGTTCCAGTGCCGAGACTTCCATTCCAGCCTCTTTCGCTTGAGTAGTGCCATTGACATGATGCTCACTAGGAGCACTTGCAGCTGGCTTTTCGCCCTTGGCCTTTCCTGGCGCCAACTCCTGCTTCTTTGGCAGAAAGCTCGAATTGATATCGCCGATGCCAACGAAGAAATCATATGGCGATACTTTGATCAGATTCGGATTCCATTTCCAGACATCACCACGGTCATCAATGATCACCACCATTTTAGTATCAACGGGAAACAGACGCTGTAGGTTTTTGGCGGTAAGACTGCCACTTTCATCACGACTGAGAATGCGATCGCCAAAGAGTTTCCGATCGGGGTCAATGATGTTTGCGATGTGTTGCGCATATGCCCTCGTACCCATGGTGTAGATATGTAGCTCGTAGAGTTCGGATACGTTCTGCAAGAAACTTTCTAGACCAGGCCGAAGTTTGATGTAGTACCAGCATCCGCGCATGCCAGGCCCGTCATCAGTGAGCTGAAATGCACGCACATCCTTGACAGCTTCATGGTTCGGATTGTTCTTGTCTTCCTTCCATTCTCCAACTGTCGGGTCAACCGTAGCGTGGATGATGGTCTGGTCCAAATCGACCACTAGGGACAGACGTTTCGAGGCCAATAGTCGGCGTTTCGCGTCCTCTTCCACTCGCGTGGCTTCTCTTTGACTGACGGTAAGCGCGGTATTATCGTGAACCATCTGGATCGGCGCTCGCAAGGCGTCCATGACATCGGTATTGTAATTCGCACTACAGACAAGAATCGTTAGTACTTCTGATACAGCTGATACTCAGTCAAAAACAAAGAAAAGAAAAAAAACGTACGCTGTCATGTCTTTCCCGCACTCTGCGCACATGCCTCCAAACTGAACTTCGTGAGCGCATGGCTCGTCAATTTCTACAACGTTTACGCTTCTCGAGTCAGCCAAACCATCCTACGTCGCAACGGATCATCCATAACTCACGGTTCATCGATGATGTCTCCCTTGGATATCTTCCATTCCACCACTGTGCCATCGACGCTCGATTCGAACTTGATAGGAAACTCCTTCTGGACCTCAATATCGTTGCCTAGTCCATCGCCCTCGATGACGGTTGTCCTGTAGACATACCAGAATAGGTGATCACCCCGCTCGACCGAATCGCCCGGGAGTTTGAGCAGCGATTTGACGGTGATGGGGTAATGAAGCGTGGGCGGGAGTCGCAAGAGCATACTCCTTTAAATTCGTCTGTCGGCTCGTTGGAGTCGACTCTTGGGGAATTCGCTTGCTCAAAAAATTATGTTTATTTCAAGCGTGAAAAGAATTCGGCGATAACTTTGCGCGACTTACTGTGCCATCGCCCAATGGTGGTGCCCGTCAGCATGCGCTCTGCCGGAGGTGAACGAAATCGCCACGAGCAATGATGCAACTAGAGAGCGTATCGCAAGAGGGGCGGTCTGATATCAGAGGAACGGAGTCGGACTCGGTGACTCTTTGGTGTTTTCACGAGTGGCGCAAAGCTAGTCTGAGATGACTCTTCGCGTGGTGTGTTGAGATGGAAACAGTCAACAAGCAAGTAGATGCGGGGACGCAAGGTAGCTGTCGAAAAGCAGGTTGTTGCATGAAAAATTTAGTAGCAAGCGGAGAAGCGAAGCGCGAATGAAGTAGAGACAAGGTCATAAAATACAGGTAGCGATAGGCGCGTCAGAGGAGGTTGGATTTTAATATAGCAAGCGTTGCGCGGTGATGAGTCGCAAGATAAATAGAGTAGGCGGTCAAGTCGCAGTGACCTAAGATCGTGAAGCTTCAAATAGCTAGCAGCCGCGCCGCCATATCCGGTTTAGCGCGGACTGGACGGCTCAATGGATATCCGACAGCTCTTTACAAAGATTGACTATGTGGATTGAGATTGAACTGTCATTTGATTCATAATATGGGCACTGCATCACGCATGCATTGTACATGAGACAGAGACTTAAATGAGGCTGATTTCTAGTCTATCCATCGCTGCGCAAGATACAGAAGACACGGTACAAGCAACAACTTAAAGAAGCGTATCGCCCAAAGCGCTGCGAACGAGTGAGCAACCCGTGCGAATAGTGTCGCCGGCTCCAGTTGCTTCCAGGCTAGGGTTGACCTCGACCAAGTCCATAGCAACCAAGTTCCCGGTCTCATGAACACATTCACAGATGAAGTCGCCTTCTCGAAGAGTAAGACCGCCTCGAACCGGGGTGCCGGTGCTAGGAGCCCATTGTGGGTCGAGGGCATCGACGTCAAAGGATAGATGTATGGGCGTATCGTTGCCGATGTGTGCAAGAGCCATCTCCACGACGCGACCAATACCGTGTCTAGGCCTAGTTAGTATGAGGTTCTCTCTGTGTTGGCGGTAAGTCGTAACGTACCTATCGATATCGTGCATACTGAAAGCCTTGATACCGTGTTCACGAAGAATTTTCTTTTCGCCGCGATCAACATCCCGCAATCCGATATAGACCAGCTTGTTCAGGTTCAACATTTGATCCTTCTCGAGCCAGCCAAAAATGTCCTTCTTCTCCTCTTTGGCAAGTCCTGTCAGGAAGGCAACCGGCATACCATGAATATTACCACTGGGGCTTTCTTCGGGAATGTTGATATCGGCATGAGCATCTACCCAAATAACTGCAATTTCGCGGCCCAATCGCTCACGGATAGCCTTCGCGGTACCGGAAATTGTGCCAATGGCGATCGAATGGTCTCCACCAAGTGTCAAAACCATCTTTCCTTGTTTCGCATGTTCGTAGACTTGCTGGCTAATCTTCTGGGTGACTGCGCTCACGGTACGAGGCTTCTTCATACCTCTGTGATCCGGGTCCTCTGCGGGCATCAGGTCCGCATAGTCGTGAACAATGTTGTCATGGTGAACGTTATAGGTAAGGTCTTCGTGCAATTGATCGAGAAGGCCAGATTCAATCAAGGCCATAGGCGCCGCTTCAACGCCTGCTTTGCACTGTAGGAATCGATCAGTTAGTCATTTGTACAAGTCAAGGGTGGTACGGGGGACCCCTCACCTGACCACCAGAGAAGCCCACGGCCACGACACCGAGATCGTTTGGCTGAGTGAGGAAGCGCTGCTTGATTGTAGAAGGCGCGGTCATCTTGACTGAGTTTTGTTCTTTCCCGCGACGAGTTGTGGGTGGGCAGAAGTGTAGACAGTCAGTAGTAAATCGTCTGGCAAAAAGAAAAATAGCGGGGACGGTTGACGATGATGTCAAGATGTTGCTTTTTGTGAAATTGACAGAAGAGAGTCAGTTCCCGACATCGATGAAAAGGTCAAATCCTTTTTAAATAACAGCCACAAGGGCAGAATCCGGGCGCCCCCTTGATTATCCATGTTTCTGGTGGTTTGACAAGAGGCAGTTCAGGTAATTCGCGTGCAGCTGCTTTTAGCGGTCGAAGCTCCCAGGTTGAGGTGGGCTTATCCGCCGCCAACCGTCGAGTGATCTCTTTCTCTTACACCATCCTCCGGCCTCAATTCCCCTAAGTACAGGTTGAACCGGAGGACACGAATCGCTCCGAATTTAGGTCGGAAAAAATTTTCGCTCTGATTGATGGCGTCGCTTATATTGCCTTTTGCGTCGGAATACATAAAATTGAAGTTTTAAGTGAAATGTTACGTTGCAGCAAGGGTATCATCATCTATCTAGCTAGGTACACAACATCACATATCCGGGGATGCTATCACCTTCGTACGCGCCTCAAAATTCGATACAGAGTAGACAGAGCAAGGATACATCAGTGCCCCAAGATCAGTTCTCGAACAATCTCTTCAGCGCGCTGTGCCTCAACGCGACCCTTTTCTCCCTGGCGCATCATTTGTCCGACAAACCAGCCTATCTTTCCCAATTGATTCTTTTCCCGTATCTGTGCAACCATTTGGGGGTTGTCCTCGATTAACGAGCTCGCCAATGCGATATACTCGTCTCTAGATAGAGGGCGCAGCAAGAGGTTCTCTTCCTCGAGCAGCTGAGGAATCGGTCGTTGATCTCCATCGAAAAGCATAGCTAGAACTTGTTTTGCGACAGAGCTGGTGATTTTCTTGCGCACCAATTGATCAATGAGTTCAGCGAGTGTTTGGGCCGAGACACGATCAGCATGCCAGGTCACATCTGCCTTGGTGTGTAATGCTCCCAGTTCGTGTAGCACCCAGTTGGCTGCTGTCCTACCCAGACCTTTTCTGGCCGCATCGCGGTCTCCGCCAGAGTGAAGAGCCTGGAGCGAGTCGACGACATCCTGGTAATATTCCAGCCGTGTACCGTCGTCTAATTCCACCAAGGGCTTTGCGTCCTCGAGACTCAGTCCGTATGATGAACCAATGAGCATGGTCAAAAGCTGATCAGGTAAGGCAGGAAGCGTGTCCTTCAACGTAGACACTAAGGCGCCATCAATTACCAGAGGATTCAGATCTGGGTCCGGCATATAGCGATAGTCAACTTCGCCTTCCTTGCTACGTAATTTTCTAGTCTCGGTGCTACCGATCGACCAACCTCGCGTCTCAACTTCGACAGTACCACCAGATTCGAGGACTCGTATCTGACGATCGCGCTCCGCTATAATCGCGTCTTCAACGGCTTTGAAACTGCTGAGGTTCTTGATTTCGGTCCGCTGGCCCAACCCCTGAACACCATAGTACTCTCCAGCACCGGGGGGTGCGTCGCGCCGTCGCACAGAAACATTGACATCTGCGCGCAAGCCACCCAATTCCATACCCGTGGTCACTGCGCTTGTAGCTTGTAAAATGGCCTGTATCTTCTCCACGCAGGCTGCGGCAGTGGCAGGCGAGTGGATTTGTGGCATAGTGATGATTTCAATGAGAGGATGCGAGACACGGTTGAAATCCAGGAAATGCGCAGACGGCGGGTGCTCGTGAGATTTGGCAGTGTCCTGCTCTAATTGTATTTGTTTGATGTCGACGCGGACAGACTTTCCATCCTCGGCCGCGATGCCGTCGTAGTCATACAAGTCGATATGCCCATTTCGTGCGAACGGTTCTAGTATAGCAAAGTCGATCAGTTGTGTCCCTGATTAAATGCTGAGTTGGGCATGCATACCGTAGTACTGAGTGATTTGATAACCTGCTGGCTGGTCTTGATAGAAATAATGTTTTCGGTCGAAGCGACTTGTGTGCTGAATATCACAATTGAGTGCTATAGCAGCGCGAAGTGCAGGAAGTAGAGTGGCGGCTTGAAATTCCTGAAAGAATAAAGTATCAGTACAAGCTTCAACGAACGGACTGTCAGACGAATTGCATACTGGCTGTGAGCCTGGAAATGCTAGATCAAACAGAGCTACGTTGGTGTTTGGCTCTGCAAATGTAGAAGTCGGCGCTCCTGCAATCGAACCGTCAGCTAGTCAGCCATCACATCGGTACACGGTGTACGGACTTGAGAAAAGCTTCGCTTCGGAATTCAATTGCGCATGAATCTCAATACCCACTGTCAACTCCCATTCATCGTTCGTAACCACTTGTTTCTTTCCCCGACCATGTCGACTCTGCGACTTTGCTCTTTTCGCTTCTTCCTTCAATTGCTTGCGGAGAGGGACGAAGTCGTTCGGGCGTTGGACTTTGGCATCGGTGTTTACCGTGCGGTGACGAAGAGGTTGAGATAGTCGGCTTGCTGGTTGGTCCGATATTAACAATGGGCGACAACGAAGCCGAGCCGAAGCCAGATACCGAGAATACCATAGACGTGGCATCGGTGAAGTGTCGGATGTCTTCTGCTTGATCGAATAAATAGAGAAATGGAGCTGTTGATTCTGATGACGATCAAGTGTAAATTACCGGGATGTATATTTTACGGTATGATACGGATTAAAGCTTCAATCGCCGTACTTGATTTGGTTGTCTAGTATATATCGTGTATTAAGAATTACGGGCTGATACATGTATCCACGATATGAGACGACTGATTAATATATAGTAAATATGAGCAAGCATCTGAGAAGCTCAAATCCTAGATGATGATTTGTATCTGTAGCTCTTCCTCTTCTGATTCGCCCGGTTACGACATGTCGTTGACGAGCCTTGTAGAACCGGCTAGACAACGTCCCCAAACCCTAGGTAAAACATCGGATGAATTGTACTGGGTGTTCTGCTGTGTCCGATGATATACACAATCTAGGCATCGGAAATTGCATCAGTGACTTCGGTCCCGGTCGACGGTACTGGGAAGCTCCCGCTCGTGCTGTGTGGGACGAGGTTTTGATAGCGACTGTGCTGGAACGAACAAGTTCAGGATGACACCTCCATTGCCCGTCTGCTGGAAAGGTGTCCAACAAGTTGGGTCAACAAGTTGGATGAGAAACAGAAGGATGCCTGGGCATGCCTCCCTAAGCAAACTGTGCGGCAGCAAGGTATGTGTGCAAGCCCTAATATTTCCTAAAGCGGAAAGCACCATCGCCATCAGGTTTCGAGGTGGGATACAAGGAGGCGGCATCTATCCATAAAGTCTGTCATGGAAAGGCCCATAAGCAAGAGTGTTTGTAATTCTCAACAAGAGAGCGAAAGCGTATGCGCTTCCGCTTCTTCTCCTTGGAGGGCCATTCAAGTTCGACACCGTTTCTGTTTCACCGGATCCCGCTGCGCAGATTGATTCTGTTTCCTCTTTCCAACATATTTCTCCGCATGCTCCAGGTGTATTTCAATATCGTCGTCACCAAACATCTCGCGATCTGTTGATGCTCTGGTTATAATGACTTTTGGCAGTTCCAGTGGAACATCATCCTCTAGCTGATCGGATTTTGCTCGAAAACACATTTCATCGAATTTGTACGCGCCCGTAAAGCGTAAGCGGAATAGATAGTAATATCTTGGGATCGGAGACAGAGTTACGACTGAGAGGGTTCCTATGTGCTTGTTATATATGCACTAACAACATCAACGCTCAGGCAGCTGAATTGACTGGTACTGACTGGACTGCGCTTGAGGCTGAGTTTCCTCGCCACAACGCAACACAAAAACACGAGACATACATCCAAGTTAGTGGTACATAAACAGCTAATTCCCACTTGGAATCAAAAATCACTACGAAGGATCGTTGGGGCGGTGACATCAGAAGAGAGCCTTGAAAGGGTCTTTGCGACAAGTAGCCCACTGGGCAGTATCCATGGCCAGCCCGGAGCCTAAGCCTTTGGTTACTCACACACATAGATAAAGCCCAACTACAAGCGCCCGCATCATGACTTGGAATGTCCCATTTCGTGCCATATCGCTAACCAGGGTGACAGAGTCCTACATAGTACGTATGCGTTTTCGGTCTTGAACTGTGGAAGACTAAAGTCTACTAGTGAGACTAGCTAGTGCTAGCGTGGCTTCCATTTGCTGATCGCCGTGGTAGTATTGCAAGATCACTATCGTTTGCCATTACATCCTCGGGTTCAGTATGTCGTGATAGAAGTCGATTGATGCCCTTTTGCTCATCGTGAAGACTTGTAACGTACTTCATCTGCCGAATCGGACTCGTTTTCTGCGTAAAGCGACGCAAGGAGTCCCCAGATTACCGCTAAGCGAGTGATCGATTGCCAACGAAGCATCGTCCCACTGGCTGACTCTGACCTGCAGCAGGTAAAAAAGCAAAAGAAAAAATAAGAGGCGTTCGTATGATCAGACAGCTGACTGGCTAAAATGGACTTACAACATGACACAGGCACACTTAACCCTCCTTGGACTATTTGTTTTTAGTTGAAAATCCCCGTTTAAGACTTTCGGGATTTTGATTGTGACCCGCCTTGATGCCTCACAGTTTCGGAAGAGAAAGGAACGCTTTTTCTTTTCCGGCTTTTCTTCTGCATTTTCATTGATTTGCACTTTTTTTGGTTTATGATATCAACGCCAATCAGGATATGATGACCCAAAAGCTCAGACTATAATTATAATCGGGCGTTCAGGCGATAAAGATGATGACCATGGGGGCCACACCTGAATCGTTTCAGAATTGGATTCCCCAGACTCAGATTGCGACTTCTCCGTAGCGCCCACTCTATCTACAACATCAAGGCCGCCAGATCATTTCTGAAATCATTATTGAGTTATTCTTTGTTGCAGAAACAATCACTACGGCTGGCCCGCTTGAATTCTTATGTCCCCTCCTGCCTTCAAGGAGGGGTCGACCTAGGGCTTTCAACTAGAGCCTTGATAAGCGTCACGTACTGCTGCAGCAAGGAGGTGTCGTACTACATTGTCATACCTACTACATGATCAAGATAGTGCTACTAGAGTAGCACTGTGGATTCTACTCTTCCCCCTAACGACCCTGGAATTCTTCAAACACGCGTTTCGAATGTGACCTCAACATCTCTCACTTTATATCGACTCGTCGCGCCAAATCAAACCTCTTGACTCGTAAAAACATATCGAATGTCGAATCTTGTTATATGTCATGATCATTGAGGACTTCAATTGGCATCAAAGTTGTCACCTTTAGCAGGGCTTTGCGATAGTTTACCACAATGCCCGAGAGCGTTTCCGGTCGACGAAAGGGCAGCAGGGCTGCCCGCAACAATATACCTCCTTCAACAGCTAATAAGGCACCGGCATCTTCTGTTGTCCTGCCAGCTGTCAAAGAGGCGAGTCCCTCTGCGCACTCCGAGTCACAGAAAAAGCCAGGGACGCAGAAAAAGGCACAGGTTGGAACTGAGCTTTCCAGAACGCAGACTGGCGCGCCTTCTATCAAACCGAATGTATTTCAATTCCTCCAGGAAGGCGACTCATCATCAACGACCTCCGAGGATACCGACTCGGATACAGATGACGATCAGGAAGAGGAAGGGTTGCAAGCCCTTGCTCAAGCGCGACCACCGCAAGATACTAGGGATACACATTCCTCATACCTTATCTCACCGGAATCCTCCTTTCGAGCAAGTAGTCCAGAGCAAACCTTTTCCGTAACGTCCAGGGATTCAGTTATAACTGACCCGACAACATCTCCTGACGGCTCACCCGCGACAGCCTATCTGCGTTTGGCCAACAGACAGAATCTTCAAAGAATTGCGCAAGCGCGAAGTCGGCGTGACGTTGTGCATCAGAGACAAAGTCCACCACCAACGGACGACGAGCACGACGAACAGTCGGATTATTCTGCTCCTGAGGACTACTACCTGGACGAGCGCATGCACTACCACCAACAAAAGCAGCAGCAACACCAGCACCAGCATCGCTCCCATACTAGCCGTGCACACCCTCACAGACAAAGAAAACATAGAGACCGAAGTCAAACATCTCAAAGGGGCTCATCAATATCCCCGGAAAGAGGCACAGGCCAGTTGGTCAAGACCGATACAAGCGATCCACACGATAAAATTGTCGAAACACCCGTCCCTGACTTGAAATTGTCTTCGGGTTACGCCCTCCTAGCCTCCAAGCTGGACTCATCATCACTTCCGTCGACGACGGATTCAACGAAGGGAGATCGTCGACTCGTCCCCGTATACCGGCGTTTCGAGAATGTCAACCACCGCATTCTCCTCCATCTGCAAGATGAGATATCGCAACTAGAGGAAGAACTTCAGATGATGGATGAATATGAAGCGAAACATCGCGCCGCAATGGCCGAGAGAGGGGGGTCGAAACAAACAGAACCGGGGTCGAGACGAATGGACGTTGAAGCTGCTGGAAGATATTCGGCATTTCACGCGCGGCGTTTGGAGTTGGTTGATAGACTTGCGTATAAAGTCAATCAGTACAGTACGTTATTCCTTCTTGTACCTCTTTGTGAATCGCATAGACTCATTTCCGAATTCAGATGACGCGCTCACCAATTACGCCAAATTGACCCGAATCCTCCCCAAAGCTTCGCCTAAAGACATCCAAACGTACCGTACCTGGATGACCGAAAACACTCCTATCGCTAAAAACGAGACTCGATTTCTAGACCATGACCTGGATCTGGTTTCCCTCAAAGCCGCAATCGACGCCATCCCAGCTGCGCGTGGCGATAATAGTAATGGAATTCTCTACTTCATAATCGGCGTGTTGTCGACTGCACTATTATTACCGCTTTTGGCTTACTGATCAACTAAATTCTACTCTCCCCCCTGATTCCGTGTTCGGTTTGCGCTTCGAAAATCTTGCTTTAGATTTGCTGTCTTCCCCCGGAGGGAATTTCCGGATTTGTGGCTTTCAATTTCTCGTTTGTTCGACATGATGATACCTGCATGACTGTGAAAAATATGGGCCCTGATTCTGTTTCCAAGGTTTGATACCTACCTATATACATGTACACACTACCAAGTTTGTGACAAACTACGTCTAATGAGATAATGATCAATATGATTGATGACTTTAATTGCACAACTACACACCATGCTCCTTCCATCCTAGCTGAGAAACAAGATGTAAAGTGAAATCAAACAGCAATGAAGATTATCGAATATGCCCCTAGTGCCGTCTTTGATATGTTTCGAACAAGTCAACAAGTTGAAATTAGGAATATGGATCAATGGGGAAACAGAGAGAGAATCGGAATTTGAAATAATACATGAGAAGCTGTTGAGATAGGGGCTTGAGGGATCCCCCCGCCGAGTCACTGAATAACGATCAAGGACATTTCTTTCAACACAGTTCAGAGGTAAAAAGGAAGTGAAAGCTCTCGAAGAGAAGAAATAGTAAAATTAGAACAAGACAAAACCCACTGTGAAGGAACATGCCCAAATACGCAAGCCATAATCCCAAAGGACACAGGGATTTCATACGCATACACCCACAAAGCGCCGATCCGCTACTAACATCATCTTGATAGGCCAGAAAAAAAATAATAGTATAGAAGAAGGGCATGTCAAGGCTGCAAAAAAGATCTTTTGTTTGAACCAATTCGAAACAGAATAAGATAAGAAAGCGAGGAAGGAGCTCATCACGTCGCTGGTGTAGGAGTAGCACTATGCTTCAAAGCCGGACTTTCACTTCGTCCTTGTGTAGAGGCTTGTGCAATGCTTTGTGGCGGGTTTGGAGTCCCCGAGACTTGACGGGAAGCTTCAATCTGAGCCTTATGTCGTGCCAATGCCATTGCTTGTTCCGTGGCCGCACTTCGATAGTGCGCTGCTGCAACATTAGGAGACATGGCATATTGTCCCGGCGTCTGTGTTGTCGAAGGTGCGTAATTTGCGTATACCGCAGGCGAAGGTCCTGGTTGCTGAGGGTAATACCGCTGAGTGTTACCTGATGCCGGATTCAGGTACGCTGTACGCGCAGCACTCTGCGGTGTGGCATACCCTTGGGGCTTTTGTGGAGAAGCGCTTCGCCCTGCGGCATATGTCGGATTCTGTTGATAACCCGGTCCTGGCGAAGGAGCTGATTGTCCGCTGTAAGGAGCGTAGCCATTTGGCGTAGCTCTAGGCTGAGACTGATATTGCCCGGGCGAATAGGCGGGAATATTGCTTGGCCGTTGGGATGGCGAGGCCTGTGGACGAAGACCGGCATAATTTTGTTGCGGAGTACTGGCTCCGGGAGTATAAGGTGTAGAAGACGATGGGCGGCCCTGGTAGTAGCTTTGTGGGCCAGCGGCTGGTTGCTGTGGTCTGGGATTTGTCGTAGGGTACATGCGTTGATTGTATCCGGGAGTGGCTTGATAAGAACCTGTTCGAGAGGGGGTTGCAGCAGGCGCACTCGCGGCGACTCGCTTTTGTAATAGCGAATAGTCATCCTCCTCCATGGTTCCATTGTAGGTTGGCATTTCTAACAGGATTTTCTGGCTGACATTGAGCTCAGCTAATTGGTCTCCATTCAATTTTGCAACAGCATAAGGCGGAAGATTTGAAATGATAGCTGCTAGTCCCGACTTCAGAGTTTCGTATGTAGCGAGTTCTGCGGCAGATGGAGAATCTGAATTTCCAGTCTTGCCATCACTCTTTGATTCACCTTGCGATGGTGATTCTAGATTGCGGTTTCGACGGAAAGAGTTCAAAGTCTGCAGGAGCTCAGAGATGTCTCGAAGTACTGCGTCAACATCCTTATCTTCTAGAGTCGTTTCGCTCGTCTCCTCCGCTTTGATATCGAGGGATCCATTGTCAATGAATGACTTGACGTCCTCTTCTATTGTAGTTTCGTCGAGTTCAATAAGTGGCTGGTCCTCCTCTAGTTGAGTCGCTCTGTGAAGTGCCAACATCGTGTTGAATCGTTTAGAGCCTCTCTTTGCCCACCACATGCTGCTCTTATCATCTGCCTGTATAACGGAATGTGAACTGTCAAAAGAAGGGGCGAATGAGGAGTAAGCGCCATAGATGAGAGATATGTCCTCGTCGATATTTCGAACATTCTGAGTGCTGGCTTCTCCTTCACTCTCTTCCTCTCGTCGATCCCAATAAGAGGGAGATGCACTTTCCCCACCGTAATGCAACCAATAGCCGGATGGAAGTTTGGTGAATGAATGATGGTGTCTTTGCCCTAGAATATTATCATAGTTTGTGATGGCGTCAAAAGCGTCAATCCAGGTGCTCGAGGAATTCCTCGCCCAAGGTCGACCTCGACGTGGCGGCTCTAGCTGAGCAAGCGTGGAGCGTGGCGCAAATACTTCACCGAACGTCTTAACCGGTTTTTCGTCCATTTCTAGATTAAAAGGAATAGCTCGGGTAGTTGTGATACCGTTCGGCAATCTGTCTTCAGGGAAGGTCGCGGGCTTATTAGAGGCAGAATCGGTGTCATTTGACTTCTGAAGACTAGAAAAGAGTTGTTTGGGGTTGGAGGAACTTCCCCCACAGACGGTCAAAACTTTCCTGTCGCGACGTGTAATATCTCGGGGCGATTCATCAGAAACAGGTTCGACCTTGATTTGGGCTGAGCCCTGGGACAAAGCTTGATGGATGAGGCCATTGAGGCGATCCTTTAGGGCTGTGACCTTCGTCTGCATCGACAAGACCTCTTCATCGTCACTCGCAGTCTGTCTTTCGACAACAGCTGCGCATGCCTGATCCACGTCATTCAAGAAGCCTTGGTACGACAGATATTGTCCCGCGGCGACGCGGGCCTCGATGCTATCCAGATTATTGACATCGTTCAAGAGCTTTGGCCGCTTGGAACGAGGTTTCGATGGCGACGACGGTGTCGAGGACGAGCTAAAAACGGATAAATGCTCATAGTCCCTGGAGGGATAATCGGGTTAGCAGGCCTAGAGTATACGGATCTTTCCCGGAATATCAGTCTTACTGAGCAGCAATCTGTATAATGTAGCGTAAATTTGTATTCAGCTCGGCCTTGTCCTCTTCACTAGTTTTCACAGTAGATTTTTTGTCTTGCGTCGGGGCTGCTTCGGGGGTCGAGGCACGCTTTCGTTTCCCAGGCGTTGAGGGTGCTGCGGACTCATCTGGTGGAGGATGGAGGACGCCATTTGTTAGGGGCGTGGTGGCCGTTTCACTCGCTATCTCACTGGCCATGGCGTTGTCCGGGAACTTTTCCTAGACGCGCAAACAAGAACACGTCCCCACGAGGAAGCAATCCAAATCAATGGCGCACCTCAAGCCACGACCAGGAATCGGAAGAAACAAGCGACTAAGTACAGAGCAATGCGATCGAGGACGACCTTTAGACTAAGAAAGCACCGCGAACGTGCTCGACGCTCCAGACGAGGGCTGGTGACCGCGTCCGGGGATCGCAAAAACGCTTCTGCACCGTAGCGTCAACCGGCTTCAACACCCACGGGAAGCACAGTGAAGGATGCAATGATGCCGCACCATGCACTAATTGATGTTGAAGAAGGCAGGGCAAGACGGAGAAAAAGCCTGATAAAGTAAACTAGAAATCGAAGCGAAATCTGGACTCTGGCAAGGACGAGAGCATCAATGAAGGAGGTCCAATTCTCTTACGATCTACGGCCGGCCCAATACGGGTTAGCGCGCAAATCCTGTGACGCCGGCAACGCCAGCCACTCATAAGCTCTATGTCACGTGAGCCGATGGCATCTGACGCTGAAAAGAATCCCGCGTCGCTGATTGGTTGCGCGGCCATCCTTCTTTCCGTCTTCGCTGGCTCGACTCTCGAATAATATTTATTGTAGTCTCGATCTTCCGTCTACGCGGTGAAGAAAGCTGTTCGGACCATCGATTCAATTAGCAATTAGTGTCTTGTCTCTGCAGTGGAAGAAGAGGATTCGAATGCGTCACTCCTTGGTCTATTCAGGGCTCAAGGACATTCTCATGGATGTCATCTATCTTGAGTAATGCCTCTTATAATTCGGGGCTTAGGGTACTGTCAAGTCTGCAATTTAGCAGAGGCACACAAAGTCAGGTTCGCACGTGCCGGACAATCGATATCGGCTGAAAAACAAATGGGCTGACAAGCTTTATCTTTTACAGAATTCAATTCGCTTACCACGAACTCGTTGTCTTCGATGTGCTCACAACCACATTCGACATCATGCAAATCTACCGCAGGCTTCTCGAGATATCCCGCATGACGGTGACACACCGTACAAAGCCCATGATCCATTAGCATACTGGAAGGAGCTGCGGTTCGGGGCACTGAATTCTTTTGTCTCAAGTTCTGCACGAGCCCCGAACAAATCAATAGTGACTCCGATTGCAATGAACAGCGCCGAGGATGGCACGGAAAGGAGAACTATTTACAATCATGCGCATGATCCAGAACATACGATACCCACCGGTATTGCAGACAACCGCTCGCATGGTGTGGGATCTGAGAAAAGCGCACTCTCTGCTCGTCCCGAGACAGGAAAAGACCCCTGGGATGATAGAAGTTCTTGGGAGGAGATGAACCTCGAGGGAGAGATAACTGCCACAGGCGAATCTAGTCCTCATGAAAATGCCAATCTCGCCGACGATTTCTTGCGCTCTCTTACCGATTCCTTGCCTCACATCGAACACGGTCGATATGTGAATACTACAAACTTATCACAAATCTTACAAAAATATTTGTTGTTCTTGAGGTCACGGGCCTCCGCAAGTTTCGATTCGGACCAAGAAGAGTTGACAACACTCTCTGAAGTTTTCAGTTGGCACAACCGGCGGTTCTTGCACGTTAGAAATTATACTCCAGCAGACGTAGCTGCTTGGGCATGGATTCTTAGCGCCCAGGACTCATTCCGAGCCGCAATGAGGCTTTTTCTCTGGGACAGTAAGAGTTCCCTCAGACCACGAACACCAATATTCGTTGTGAAAATGCTTCTTCATCGTCCCAATGTCGACGTGCGCACTTATCGATTACTTCTTTCTTATTCATTATCATATCTCCTTGGGCGACCCCTCAAGTTAATGGATCCCGTAACGAAGAAAAAATTTGCGAAACCATCCATGAAGTCTCACCATGCCGTTATGCAACCGAGAAAGGCCCACGGTTTGATGATGATTTTATTAAGAAAAGCTCGGGAGATGTTACCAGCGGCCCAGTTCAATATCGCTCAGGGCTACGCTTATTATTTGATTCATTTACTCGAGTTCACTCATTCGAAACCAGTGGCGTGGAGAACCAATAGGCTCCGAGCTGAATGCTTCAATGAGTGTCTCAGACTACTAGGGATACCTTCAAGAATACAGCCCTACTTATCTTCGTCTATTCAGCAACAAGCACAATTTGAATTACTCAAGGCGATGGCTGCCCACAACCCCGTCATACCCGTCAATCGCTCAGGCTATGAAGCCATCATGGCAGTACAATTAGCCCATGTGAAAACACCGGCAGAAAAATTGTTTGCGAAACAAAAGGCACTTTCTTGGCCCCCTTGGAAAGAAGCTCGAATGGGGATTGATGCAGAGCGTGGGAATGAGGGTATGCGGAGCCGTACAATGCAAGTATTGTCTCAAATGATCGAAGCCGGCTATGCGCGGTCTGCCTGGGATGATGTTGCTGCAATTCTTGCGGGCTGGGATACGGATGGCACTCCTACCATCCAGACGCGGAGTCTCGCGAGACCACAAAAGTCCTTGGAGCCTGGTACTAAAGAGTCCAAGGTCAATTCGACAATTTGGGCAAGCCGAATTCGTGCAACTCGCACTTTACGGGAGGCTTGGGCGTGTTTCCTATCGTATGAAGCTCGTTGCGCTCGTCCCAGCGAACCGGTGTATCATGCTATGGCCAGGAAGTTGATATATAGGGTAGAAGAAAGTGACGAAATAAACTCGAAGGATGGGCCTATTCCTGGAGATGGTTTTGAGGTTTATCCAGAACCAAGCTCAGCTCGCGACTTGACGTATGTCCCTACGGAACCGCCAACGCTCCAAGAACTGCTTGAGCGGATGATATCGCAGGGGGTCTTGCCGGGCGCTGATTTCATTACTCTTCTATTACGTTTTTCGCCAAATTTCTCTACAGGATTGCGGTATATAGCGGCCTTTTTGAGCCCAAAACAAACGAAGGCCGTGAGTACTCTTTACATTGGGGATCTTGAAGGGGAGAATTTAGCTACCCTGAAGGCAATCAAACCTAATCTGTTTGACTCGATCATTACCTTCTTTTGCACTCAATCACAATCGCCATGTCCCGGACATCGGTTTCGCAAAGCGGATCTTTTTCCAATCCTCATGCAGCGACCATCGCAGCTCTTGGTCGATACGAGCACGTTCTTCTCCGACGAAGCCGTTTTACACAGAGGCAACGTGAACGGTCACCCGCAGACATTATCGCACGCAGTCGAGCTCCTACTTGCCAGAAGGCCGCGACGAGTGACAGCATGGATACCCTTACTCAAGGCATTAGCTTCGCCAAGGGGACCGAGTGAAGAAAAATTGGTCAAGCCACATGTACACAGTTACTTTGCTTGGTACGAGGCATCTGAGCTGATCTACTGGATGCGTGAGTTGGGACTTGAGCCTGGGATGGAGGGCTTCATCGTTCTTTGTCAAATATTTGCTCAGGCAGTCGGCGTCGGAATTCAAAGTATATCCGCGGCCGAAGAAAGCTTATACCTGGCACACAGAATGAAAAGGCAGAATGACAAGCTACACGTCAATATTGCGCCTGATTTCGAGTCCTTTGTTCATCAGGGAACTCGGGTCTTGAAGGCTTATTTCGATCGTCTTGTGCTGCCAATTCATCCTATACTCGATGATACACAAGGTGCTAGCGGCAATACTGGCGAGTCCTCTTCACCGGAAATGCCCGAATCGATCGTGCCGGACATGATTCAGGTGCCTACTGCTGCTGCATTGCATAGCTTTGTCAGAGCACTCGGAATCGCCGAGGACCACGACAGCATCCTCAATCTGCTTGAATGGATGAGCCGGTACGCGTCGGAAATTGCGGAAGCAGCTGACCAGAAGCGAGGTGGCAGAAAGATGTTGCGGCGCACCTTGACGGCTATGAGAGTTTATCTAGAGGATCTGAATGCGCTCAAGATGCCTGTGCGCGAACCCGAGTCTGCAGCGAGCGGCAGGGCTACATTCGATTCTTATTACCATACCGGCGAACAAGAAGGTGGTCATGCAGAGACTCGCCCCATATTCGCTGACGGAAGAGTTGAAGAGGCATACGAGATTATTGAGAGCACAGCAGTCTGGGGACCATGGCCCTCGGACGATGAGGTTCGCGCATACGTCGCACGATATATACATCCCGACATATAGTTGCAATAGTGCACTGTAAATATTTGATTTGCATTTGGGCGCCGGGGATACCACATTGATCTATGTATTTTAGAATAGGTTCTTGTACAAATAGAATAGAATTGATTCTTCCCAGACATGTGGACCGATGATAACCGACGGCTTCAGAGTGGATCGTATGATAGCGGGACTTCCCCGCATCCATCCAAGCTCTCCTTCAGTTCTCCAAATTCAACGACATCCTTTCGTTCAACATACTCCAAGGAACAAATTGTTCAATCATTAATACAGAATGCCACCCCGGAAGACCATCGTTTTCTCAATAGTCCGACCAATTCGGTCAACGGCTACCACATCCCCCTTCTCACGCGCTACATCAAGCTATCTCCAAATTCGTACAAACAGCACAGCTAGCACCGCAGAAGGAACCGGCAGTACTATCAACGTACAACAAGTGCCCGCACCGGGATCGGGATACGTGCGCGTCTTGTTACTCAATCGGCCCAAAGCTCGAAATGCGATTTCAAAGGAGCTGTTGAATGCATTGAGGTTCCAGGTTGATGCTATTAGTGCGGAACAAGGCAATGGGCCGACGAGGGCTTTGGTGCTAGCGAGTAATGCGGATTCGGCTTTTTGCGCGGGGGCTGATCTGAAGGAGAGGAAAGGGATGACTAAGGAAGAGCATGTTTTTTCTCCTCTACAACACCTTTTCTCTACCTTGAGCTTACCAAATATCAACTCACCAGGACAAACGCATTTCTGACCAAACTTCGCGGAACCTTATCGCGACTAGAGGCTCTACCTATCCCGACCATCTGTGCACTCTCCTCCGTCGCTCTCGGAGGTGGCCTCGAATTGGCCCTGAGCACTCAACTCCGCGTGTTTGGATCGACCAGTGTCGTCGGTTTGCCCGAAACCCGTATCGCCATCATCCCCGGTGCGGGCGGCACCTATCGTCTTCCCAAACTAATTGGACTCAGTCGCGCACGGGACCTGATCTTGACAGGGCGCAAAATCACAGGCGCAGAGGCATATTTCCTCGGTATATGTGATCGACTAGTCGAAGTCACGCCCGAGGAAGAAAAGCAGGAAGGAGTTGCGCGAAATAAGGTCCTGCATGAGGGAATCAAGCTTGCCTTGGATATCTGTGAAGGCGGGCCGATTGCGATCAAGGCCGCGCTGCAAGCTGTCAATCAATTCGAGAAGGGCGAGGAGGCTGAGAATGCGGCGTATGATACGGTGGTGGATACGGAGGATAGACTTGAGGCCCTACTGGCTTTTGCAGAGAAGCGAAAGCCGGTTTATAGAGGCCGGTAGATTACATGTATGATTTCAGCTGACTGTAATCAGGCCCGGGGTGAAAGTGAAAAGTATTAATCTGTTTTTTTTGATTATACATGATTTTGCAACATGATACCTAATGACCATGACAGACACGCGGAGGAGTTGCAAACCTCAAGTGAAAAATGCCATTGTTATCTTATAAAGTTCGGAGGTACTACTAGACCTCAAGTACTATGGTGATTCCATTCAGGGAAAGCAATCCCAGCTTTGATACTTTAGCCTCTTGCTGGAATAGGATGAGTCATTAGGGCTATTCAATGTCTACTCCACTCAACGTCCCCTATGAGTTTCCGAACTCGCATATGACAGGTTGGTTTCATGAGATAGTTGATGTGGAAAGAAAAAAAAAACTAAAACAGGAAAATTTCTTTTTGGTATCATAGACATTGAAGCATTCTATAACTCCTTTTTCTCATGCTCCATGCTTCAGCTCCATGTAAAACTCTTTCTACCGTAAACACCATGCTATGATTAAGGGGGTATCAACGAATCAACAAACAAGGCAGGAAGATATATATAAAAGTATTAAATAAAAAAACCAATATTCACAACGAAAGGGAAGGTACTAGCGATTTCGAGGAGATTCAAATCGGGGATCAATCCCTAATCCCAGTCCCGATCCAGGATAGAACAGATCAGGTGAGCTCCCTGATCTCGCTCGGCCAGCGAGTTGAGTCGTAGTGCTAATCGGAATTATCGGGACGGCAACGGGTACCGGTATTATGGCCCCTGGATCGGAGCGTTGGACTTGCATGCGCGGTGCACTCAAGAATGGCTCGTACTCTTGTAGAGGAACTAACGCTGGTGATTGGCGTAAATTCCAGTCTATTACTCGCCGGCGCGCTTCTTCCACGTCAACCTCGTGTTGGCCAAAGAAAATGCTTTGGGAAGTCGCTGCGACAGTATGTGTTGGTAAGGTAGACAGTGGAGGACTCAGTGCCATGGGCGACTGCGGTAGCTGCTGCGACACTTGCCGAGCAACAGGAGCAGGATCCGTCTGCCACGAGACACGAGACTGGGCCGACGGATCCCGTGACATGTCCGCGGACAACGGCTCGGATGTGTATCCTCCAGGTATCGATGTCTGCCGAGGGGATGTAGAGAGATTTGAAGCCGGGTAGACTGGGATATATCTCGAGCCTAGCTCATTTGTGCCTAGTCTTGGGGTGAAAGCCGGATGTGTCGGATTTAGTCTGGACGTTTGAGGTCCAGGAATAAAAGTCCTCGAAGATTCACGACTGATTGGTGCGGTATTCACGGACGACGAAGGATGCCTTGAATGATTCCGAGACCCCGGCGCTGACATGGGGTTGGAATGAGATTGTCTCCTCCCACCTACCAGAGATGGATCGCTGTAGCTCATGGGATTCAGCCGATGGTATTTCCCAGACTCGGACAAAATTGGCGACGATCTGGAGCTGCTAGTCTGTGCGCTACTTGGTCTGATTTCCGATTGAAGATCTGGTCTGTTCTCTATTGTACTTTTTGGCCGTGGTTGAGAAGACGGAGTTCTGCGTTGACACAGGACACTCGGTGCGCTTTGACTTGGTGCTGATAGTGGATTCTCAACCGAAGGCCTCACCGCTGGTGGTGAAACAACTGGCGAAGCCCATGTAGAATGGCTGTCCTTTTGATCAGCATGCTTATTGAACGAAGCTAGCATTTCCTTCGCATTCGTCGGAGTCGTATTTCTTCCGCTAGATCCAGAAGGAAGTCGACTCATGGAGCCTTCCCCTTGAGCGGATGACATCTTGGTAATGGGAGAAGGTCGGAAGGATCCCAGATCCTTAAGCCTGCCACGAAATCTGGGTCTTTTTTGGGGCGAGTCTGATGATTTACTTCCATTCTTCTTTCTCTGCACAATCTGCCAACCCGAATCAGTGGAACCAGTGCCAGGTCCATCAACCGAAGTTGTCGGGGCTGTGGGGGCCGCCGCTGCTGCTGGAGGTGGTATCTCGGTCTTCTCGCTGTATCTTGAGGAATCTGCCGAAGATCGACGGGATTTCACTCTCAGCGCCGCCTCGCCATCACTGAGATAACCATCATTCTGCTCCTGAAGTCTCTCCCGATATAAATCGGCAAGCGGAAATTGGGAGGATTTCTGCTCTGAGGATCCCTCCCGATACAGACTGATATCTGGAACAGGTAGCGATGTTCGCTCTGGAGAGGCCTCCTGATACGGATTGGCATCTGGAAATTGAAAAGGGTTTTGTTGTGGATTAACCAATTCCGCAGGGGATTGAACCTTGAGCGACTCCCAGTCTTCATTCCACGTCGATCGATGGGATGCCATACTATCTTCTAGTGAAGATGAAGGCCCTGATGATGAACTGCTTGACCGGTCGAAAATCGACTTTCCATGTCGAAGGGACTCCTCAGACGCGTTCGGTGAGATTTTACCGATCTCCGTCCCGATATTTCTCACTGCTTCCTTGAGAAGCTTTTTCGTGTCTTTCACTACTGACGGACGGCTGTCTATTTTCCTATAGTGGACCATTAATCGCTCGGCATGATTTTCATACTCTCGCAAATCCTTCACGAAAAGGCAGCCTGTACGATCTCGAATCATCTTGTACCGAGCAATCTCATAAGATTTGCAGAAAACCCTCGTTGCGTTCAGCAACCACCACGTATAGAAGCTAGTAACCGGTTGTGAGCTTTCACTGTCAGCAGAGCCAGATTCGATGATTTGCTGCTTGTTTTTCCCGTCAGTAATTCTCAGCTCGTCCCGAAAGAATGTTTGCACAACACTATGAATTTTCACGACGTCAATCGCATTTTGATATATCCCAGAGGCTGTCATGCTCTCCGTAAACGATTCCGAACCTGAGATTTCACTATCTGGGCTTTCCGGTTTTGGGTCTTCCCTGCGTAGCAGTGATTTGCCTGGGTAACGGTCGGATATTCTCTCAATAAGACCGTACTGTATAAGGACACCCAATGTGGTATCGAGGTCGCCAGGCTCACCCGATCGACTGCTTGTCAAAATGGGTAGATTTTGTCCCTCGAGTGCACTTTTGCCCCAGCTAATCATACCGACGGGAATATGGTGCCCAAAGAACGCCAATAGATTGATCAGATTCATCGCTTCGAAATGCTCATGAGTGCGAAGATCTTGCATGATTCCAATGAAAGGCTCTGCGAGCCGTTGATCGGTCAGATGTGAATTGAGGTGATATCTCTCTAGGGGTTTTCGTGTGGCAGTAAGTCTATGAGCGATAGCATGGATTGCTAAAGGGAGGCCCTGATAGTGCTGAGCTATCTCGGTCGCCTTTCTGTTCTGCTCGGAGGTTGGATTCTCGATATCCAGATCGTCAAAGAGTAATTGGCGAGCTTCTTCGACCTTCAAAGCTCGTACATTCAGGCGATACGGCTCGAATAGCCGTTGTTTCTTTGCCAGTGTTCGGTCCACAGAGGTGTATATGATACTGGTGTTCTTCCGAAAGGGCAGGTATCTCTTGAACGCATTCAGTTGGCTATCTTCATCAAAGTTCAAGCCATCGAAAACAATCAGCCATTCCTCCCTTGCTTCAAACCAGTGGCGAACTTGTTCCACGAATATGCTAGCGTCAGTCGATGTGGGATATTCTTTACTACCATCTATCAACGCCGCTGCTTGAGCAACATCCCAGTAGCAAGTCGACATTGATAGGACAGACTTGGCGTCAATCCAGAATATGCCGCCAGGGAAATCTTTACGATGACTGTGAACATATTCGCGAGCAAGATGCGTCTTCCCAGATCCAGGACCTCCGCAGATGAGTACAGCCGCCGCTCTCTCCTCACGTCTTTTGGTGTTGAAAAGACGGATATGGAGTTCGTTCAACTCCTTTTCCATCCCAATGAACGCGGCATTAGGGTGGAATCCAGGAGGAACCACGAACAGTGGGCCGCGTTGAGGAGGTAGGACCTCGACACTTTGAGCCATGCGAGGGGTATGGTCGGCCGTGAATATAGGCGGTAAAGGGAGATTCGGTACGGAATTACCTACAAGAGACATAGCATATCAGCCCACTGTTGAGATGAAAATTCATTCTTTGTAAGATAATATACAAAAAACACTGGGAAGGCGTGAAGACGTCAAATCATGAGTCATAAGAAAAAGGAGAACAAGCTGTGCATGCATAGTGGAAAAACACATGACGGATATATCAATCGAATCGTCGTGGCTGAGCCGGCTCGGCCTCCTCGACCTCGTACGCCCTCATCAAGCTCGGGGGAGCATCAGAATTTGTTAGGAAATATTGACTCCTACCCATTCTAGAATCTACTTCTGGCTGAGGTCCTTGGGAGAAATCGACTGAAGCTAAGCAATGAGTTAGTATATCAGGCGGGCAACGACAAAGGTGGAACAATTTGCTTACATCGAGTGAGTTCATCGGCCAGAGAGTGGACTTGAAGATGCACGTGTGCCCTTTCTTCCTTCCAGCGGCCGGTGATCACAGGAGGTGCCTCGCGGGCGTAGCGGATTATTGCTTCGGCGACAGCCTCAAAACCCGGCGAACTGTCATCTTCGAATTTGACCATAGAGCTATGATCTGCTTCGATTCCCATGCGCTCGGCTCCTTGAATATCTGGTGCGGCAGACGACTCATCGACGATAAACTCGCGGGTTCCCTTCATGTCGAGAGGCTTGGTTTCGTGAAAGAAGTATACGTGAAAGCGACTGAAACTATCGTTGAATAATCTGTTGATGTTTTGGAGCACTTCGTTATTTGATTTTAGCGTTTCAATCAGCTGCGGAGAAGTATCCATGAACTTCCTTGGGAACACGGCGCTGCAGATCTTCTGCAACAGCAACCCCCATTTCGCGACATCAGAGCCCGTATGAGGGGTTCCCATGAATAAGATGCCGAAGGTAGAAACGTATATGGAGCGAAGGTGGCGTGTTTTGTCACCCTCTTGGCTGCGACACATGATTAAGCAGCGTTTAACTACCAAGCCCCCTAAAGAATGACAGACGAAGATGATGGGGCGCTCGAGGCAGCCCCGCAGGCTTCGGTTGGCATGCAATTCGCTGGCGAGAGTTTCTGCATGGTGGTGAACCCGATCTTTGGAGGCGCCGTCCGTGAAGGCGGTCACGTTGGCGTTGTAACCGTAGGTGAGGATGCGCAGACTCGAATTCTCTAAGAAATCGGGTAAGACGTCGGTGGGCCAGAAGACGTCGCTCTTGCTCGTCCAGGTGTCCTTGGGATGGCCGTTGAGGCCATGGACGAGCACGACACTAAGTATTTTCATCTTGATTAGTATTGATGAGGAGGTCGCCAGAGAGCGGGAATTACTGACTCGACCTGTGCGGGGCTCGCAGGCGATCTGTACACCTCTGTGAGGCCGTATTGTTTGATTTTGCGCTCAGGCATGGTCAGGTTTCCATGCGGAAGTTGGGAGAGGTCGATGGCATCAGGAAGAGAAGACGAAAACAAGGTGAATGCGAAGGACGACAGGCTAACTTATATTAGTTTGATAGATTCTATATGTAGCTTTAGTCACTAGCGCATCTGACTCGGGGCGCCCCGTGAACACATGCACCTTCCCGCCAGTCAGCCTGGAGTCCACCTGGCACCTGCTTCTTTACCTCAATCTTGCCTCCGGATATTGTTTCAACATTTGAACATTTTGACCTACTTTTCTGCGTCATGACCACTGGCAGGTTGACTGGGAGAATCTAAAAAAACAAAAACAAAAAAGGTGGCATATCAGCTAAGGAACGCCGACACAAGGCATTATTCTGAGGCTCAAAACGTGCACAATTCTTGGTGCCTGGCTTGGAGGCTGAGGAGTGAGGGGCGAGGCGCGGGATCTGATCTAACCTAACTTCTCGTTGCTACAGAGTACCGTACCACTACATAGTAGTTACATACTAAGTTGGTAGTACTAAGTATGTACCGGTACATATGGAGTAGCCTCTCCACATAGCGGGACGCCCCCTTAGCAGCTTCGTTGTCCCCCACAGCCTCACCAGACAAATACTTTAAATACCTTACCCACTCGTCGAATCACATCACAAAATGACTCTGATTCCTTCACACTCGGAGTCTCAAGTTCAAAACATCACCCTGTCGGATCTGGAATCTTGACGCTCATGTGCCCCCGGTCAACTCATCATATCTGACTAGATACTAACTACATAGGAGGTACTCGGATCATCCGGTTACATTTTCCCCTAATCATGTGACGCATCTAAAAGTCGATCACTCCAAGCTTGTTTTTGCCTGACTACCACGGGACGGGAAATGACGAAGATGTGGGCTAGGCAGGCACCGGATCATTTTGGTCTATCATTGTTGGGATCATTGCGAGCTTGCCGTGGTACATGTACAACTCGATTGACGCTCCGTGGGATGTGTCGGGTGTTTTTTACCAAATGGTCGTCGAAGGTAAAGATTGACTCAAGGTCATGTGATATCTCACGTATGGGTATCGTCAAACCGGTACGGAACAGGTTAATCCAGGCATCAACACAACAGGTTTATACTTTCCGGAGTCGCCAGGGCGTTCACTGTGCTTCGGGAACCCATTACGCCTAACACGCTGTACACTACTAACCCGCGTAGCAGAAGCGCTGCATGAAATCAAAATGTGGCGATGACCTGCTCCAAACAGACTCTATAGGAGCAATGGCAGTGGATGGGCTGGCGACTTGGTGTAATAAACATTGTCGTTTTGGCCAATATTGTTGATGATATTGTCAGAACAGGCGTGTAGCAGAGGAAATACAGACACGCTTCAACAGCACATTGCTGATTTGTGAGATCAAGTCGAAGATGTCTCTGCTTGACTGGTATATTTGAATGATTGGCATATACACTATCCATCTTGCCTTGTAGTTATATCGAACAGGTCGGTTTGCCGATGGTTGTCCACGCAGCCATGAACCCGCGCCGCCTCAGGCTGCCACGCTAGACCATCTACGGACCAGCCGTCAATGACCGAGCAACGACGTAAGTCTGACACAACCAATTACACTAACCCGTTTTGGACAGCTTGAATGCCTTGATGCCCTCATGCAGACAGTTCTCCGGCATGCTTGCTTAGCTCAAATGACGTAAAAGAGTCCTGGGGAAGCGGCGGGTGTATAAAGACATCAGAGTCCGTCCCTGCATTCCAGCAGCCTACGATCGAACCCTCCCAAAAAAATACCGCATAAACACATACTCGACAATACAAAACGTACGTTGATGAGATGACATATTATTCGAGATAGATTGAGCTGACTGAACGAATAAGTAGCTTCCAACACACGCTATCACCTGACACAATGGCTTTCGTCACTCGCATCGTCCCAGCCCGGTCTCTCATGACCGGTGCTTCCTTCCAAGCCTACCGATCATTCTCTACGACACTGGCCACCCAGAGAGGCCCCGTCGAAACAACCAAGGACGCCCTTAAGAAGGCTGACCGAACTGTCTCTGATGCCGCCGTCAAGGGTATTGAGACTGGAGGTATGTCACGCCGTATCACCTAGCATATCCCATCGCTAACGCCATCTCTTTTTAGAAACCTTGACCCAAAAAGCACAAGAGACCATGGGTGTCAAGAGCAAGGAAGCAGAAGGAAAGGCCAAAGAATTGGCGGGCGAAGCCAAGGGCAAGGCTCATGAGCTCGAGGGCAAGGCCAAAGGCAAAGCCGAAGAGCTCCGCAGCGGACAATAAGTCATTGTTCGTTTACGTTGGCTCGACTTCTGACTCCTGTTCATCGATTGTATGAAAACCATAATTTATGTGCATTAATAGCGACGTTGATTATCAGCAATTTTCTCAATTTTCTGAATTGTAGTCCGTAGTTGTGGCCGGTGTCTGTTTCATGACTGTGAGAGCATGAGCACGTATTCCCTGGTGCTGTGTCCAAATTTCAAAACATCCTTGTCTCGTAGCTCAATGTACCGTCCACCAGGAACAGGATCACCATTGACCATAGATCCATTCGAGCTCTCCAGATCGATAAGGTATGGCCGGACACGTCCCGTTTTGTCTCCGAATTCATTCTTTTTTTCCACATAGCGAAACTGTATAGCTGCATGCTGTTTAGAGCAGCTTGGGTGCTCAATGGGGAAGTCCACAACTAGTTTCTCCCGTCCGATCAACCAACAGCTACGCTCGCCCAGCGGTATCATTTCCAACAAATCTTCTCCCTTGAAAACATAGAGTCGCCAGTCGTCCTTCGCCGACGGTTTTCGTGCTTCGGCTGGTTCATGGTATTTCAGAACTACCGAGCTACCGTGGACAGCAATAGTGTTGCTTTCTGCGGCAAGCCTTCCAGTATTCGCAAAATTAGGCTTTTCCTTGACCGGTGCCGGCGAGCCCGTCTTGGTGACCTCTGTTGATTCAAATGCGTCGTTCTGTGATGGTAATGGACCTCGCGACCGGACCGGCACTCCTGGAGAGCGACTGCGATGGTGTTGATCTCCAGACCGTCGACGTCTGACAAGTTCCTTCGAGCGCGACCTTTGGCGTTTATCGCGTCGCGAGAAACGTTGGTCAGGGTTCGGCGAATCGTGACGGCGTTTTCGAGTATCGTGGTCTCCCCTCTCTCGACTCCCGGGTCTGTCGCTATTTCCCCTGCTTATAGATCGTTCTCTTCGTCGTCTTTGAGGGTCATCTCGCCTGTATGAAATTCGTTCTCGAGATCGATCTTGAGATCGTCGTCGACGTGTATGCTCCTTGTCATGATCTTTAGATCGTTCTTGGCTACGTTCACGTTTCCGTCGACGGTCGCTCGTGACGGGAGACTGCGAACGAGAATATTTCCGCCGGCGATCTCGGTCATCTATATCGGGAGACATCTCATTACTTGATGTAGCTGTTGTTGCCGTCATGCCAATATGTCCAAGCTTTTGCTTCAATCGTGAATCGACCCACGCAACACGTGACCTAGCCACAAACCGGGATCGGCATCGCAGGGTCGACCGATCAGAACCTCGTCGATTACGTATAACCTCAACCTCGATCGAGCTCACCCACCGCGCAACATGGGCAGTTTTATTCTAGCTGCCCCTTTCATATCCTAGAAATGTGATCATGTCGTGGAAGCAGGCAGTCTTTGGCTACGGCAGTATACCGACTTTCAACTGCCCGAGATCTCGTGCTCATTCCCTGCAATTGCCATGGAGGGGCAATCTATACGACTATATTCACAGCCGACATTATGCATCGTTACATAGCGAAAACTTCAGTGGCGGGGACTATCACTGGCCTTCAGCGCCGTCGTTCACACCTTACGATATTCTCCGTCAAGAGCCGGCAGCTCCGTACTCGAAGCGACGGTATTACGAACTCGTGAAGCTATATCATCCAGATCTGCAAAGTGAGGATCGAAGAAACTTTAGAAACGTCTCCGAGGAAATTCGACTTCAACGGTACCGACTTATAGTTGCCGCTCACGAGATATTATCCGATCCCCAGAAACGAGCAGCTTACGACCGCGACGGAACGGGCTGGCACAGTCACCCGGATCATCCAGACTCGAAAACAGATTCAAAAGCGTATTCGTGGGCTGCGGATAACGATGCCTCAATCTTCAACAACGGAACATGGGAAGATTGGGAACGATATCACAACAGAAACAAGCCCAAGCAAGTGCAGATGGTGTCGCATGGGACGTTCATATCGTTCATGCTTTTGTTAGTTCTATTTGGGGGTTTTGCCCAAGCCTCGTGGATTACGCAAACTCAATTGGGCCTTGATCAGCGGGTCCAGGAGATGAATGCCAAATCGGCGCGGTTATTGAATAAAAGGCGGCAGCAGACCGACGACTTGAAATCTAGAGAACATCGTGTACAAAATTTCTTGATACGGAGGGATCCAACGGGATCTGGTTTGAAGGAGGAAGAAGAATCTGTTTATAAGCAGGCACTTGATAAGCAGGCCAGACTCCCCAGACTCCCTGCTCCAGAAATCTCTCTACCGGAGGGCCAGCCGAAATAGTCTTGTGTTGTAAATTGTTGCAAGATAGCAAACTTGTTTCTAGACTGGGTGCCATCGGCGATAAACTTGAACATGTCTACGCAGTATTTCCCCGCCTTCCTGGAGCCCAAACTATCCTGAGCTTCTGCAAGTCTATATATACAGCTGTGTAATCCAGAATTGTCACTATGAATGTTACCATTCCGTAGCCATCTGCCAACTGACTCTGGTGTGAGGGGACAGCATGCTTGGACGAGGTTACATGACGAGCCGTCGCGTGTCCGGCAAGCACCGTATCGCTCGTATAAAGCGGGTTTCTGAGTCCAGAATCGAGAAACTTAGTCCTTGCATCATGCCCCGACGCACTAATCAGAGCCCAGGGTTCATGTTAGCCTAGCGGCCCCTAAATCTCCGGGCATCTACCATTTGCCAGAGGCTGCCCCCGCGGGTAGCTGTCATGGTATCGGGCTAGCGAGGCCTCTGTTGCCAACAATGGCAATATGTCGTTTCAAAAGAATGCTTATCAATCGGCTATGCAGCAACTTGAGAAAGAGAAACGCCCCTGCCTTGCGGAGTCACCTGCTTTGCGATGAACTAACCTAGAACTCTGATCTCATCGCCTCAGTTGTGATGGAATCGAAGAAAGAGGTCGAAATTGTGGAGGGAAGCCGTGCTCAGACACACAATGCGGCAATCTTAGATCAGAACTTCGTACCAACTACACTTTCATTCAATGCAGTCCGTCCAGTCGACGTTCGAGTCCAGGACTTGACGGTACAGATTGATACGACACCTCCAATATGGCAGGCATCTCCAGCACAAGCATGGAAACGTCTATGGCGACCAAAACCTAACAACGATGATCCATCATCTTACCAAACCATACTTGATGGCGTCAGTGCATATATGCCATCCGGTAGTCTAACCGCTATCATCGGAAGTAGCGGCTCAGGCAAGACGTCCTTCCTCAATATCATGGCCGGGAGGATGGAATCTAGTCGCTTGAAAGTCTCCGGCTCAACTGCCTTCAATGGTGATAACAATCTTGCCCATACGCGTAGCTCCTATGTTATGCAACAAGATGTGCTTATCCCGACGTTGACGGTCAGGGAAACTCTACAGTATGCTGCTGACCTGCGTCTTCCGCCACCCATAACGCAAGCCGAGCGAAAAGCTATTGTCGAACAGGTCATCCTCGAGCTAGGCTTGAAAGAGTGCGCACATACGAAAATTGGAAATAGTGCCCACAAAGGCTGCAGCGGAGGCGAGAAGAGGCGGACCAGTATTGGTGTACAGTTGCTGGCCAATCCATCCGTGCTGTTCTGCGACGAGCCGACGACGGGTACGTACTGAATAGCAGATCGGTGATCAGTAGCTAAAACCCTTGCAGGACTTGACGCTACAAGCGCATATCAAATCATCAGAACACTGAAAGGTCTTGCAAGCAAAGGTCGTACTGTCATTGTCTCCATTCATGCGCCACGATCCGAAATCTGGAGTCTTTTCGATAATGTCATTCTGCTATCCCGAGGCTCGACTTTATACAGTGGCCCGGTATCAGAATCGTTGCCTCATTTTTCTGGTCTGAACTACACGATGCCGACCTTCGTCAATCCGGCCGAATTCTTGATTGATCTTGCTGCTATTGACAATCGTTCACCAGAGCTAGAAGCCGCTTCGCTAGCTCGAGTAAACTTTCTCCGGGAGTCGTGGGAAACGAAGGAAAAGAAAGGCGTTGAGGATGACGATGCCGGAGCGAGGGCTGCTTCACCCCCCACTGGACGAGATGGTACCAATAATGTCGTCGCCAATAAGGTGCCATTCAGACGCGAATTCAGCGTTCTGACATCGCGAACATTCAAAACAACGCTTCGTGACCCTCTTGGTGTGGCGGGTACCATATTTGAGGCAGTTGGTATGGCAGTAATTACCGGTTGGATATTTCTACAACTAGACAAGAGTCAAGCTGGGATCCGCTCCCGTGAAGGAAGCTTATACACGGCCAGTAGCCTCAATGGCTACCTGGTCTTGACATATGAAACTTTTCGATTGACCATCGACATACGCCTCTTCGACCGAGAGCGAAATGAGGGTGTTGTCACGGTACCCGGGTTTCTCCTCAGCAGGCGCGCTGCACGATTTCTCCTTGAAGACCTCCCAGCTCCTATATTGTTTAGTATCATCTTCTACTTCATGGTGGGTTACCGCCTGGACGTTGCTGCTTTTTTCGTCTTCTTAGTCATCTCGATTCTGGTGCACTATATTGCAGTATCGTTTGCAGCCGTCGGCGTCGGCATTGCCCGTAGTTTCTCTGGCGCAGGTCTCGTTGCGAACCTCTCGTTCACCTTGCAGTCCTTCGCATGTGGATATTTCGTGCAGTCAAATCAGATTCCGGTCTACACAAGATGGTTGAAATGGACTGCTTATACCTTTTATGCATTTGGTGGTCTATGCTACAACGAGTTCATGGGCACAAGCAGTCCTCCTTACGGCCAGTTCTATGATTGTCCTTACTCAAATGACCCGCTGGACCCGGCATGTAAAGAATACACAGGAATATACATTATCGAGAGCTTAGGATTACCATCGAATTGGATATGGCGACCATGCGTGATCTTGATAGCGTACGTGATTGGATTTTACACCTTGGCGGGTTTCCTGCTCCAATACAACAAATTCGCCATGGGTATTGCGCAAGCCAGGAAGTCAGATAGTGATGTACAAGCTGGAAAGGAGATGGTGGTGGCTACACGTTCGGCAGGAGACATCCGGCGAGTCGTCATATCGCTCGATAAATACACGCTCGAGATCAAGAAGAAGGATGATCTTTGGAGATCGTCTCGAACAATTCCCATCTTGCAACCCATCACCACCGAATTCCAGGCCGGGCAGCTGAATGTGATCATGGGGCCGTCCGGCAGCGGTAAAACCTCATTGCTGAATTCCATTGCTCGAAGACTTCATGGGTCAATGGGTACCAAGTACAGACTCGGAGGCACCATGTCCTATAATGGGGCGATTCCAAGGGAAAGTGTGATCCGCTCGGTCACTTCTTTCGTTACACAAGATGACGATGCACTGATGCCCTCGCTTACCGTTCGTGAGAGCCTACGATTTGCAGCTGGCTTACGACTTCCGAGGTGGATGTCCAAGCAGGAAAAAAACCGAAGAGCAGAAGATATTCTGATGAAAATGGGTCTCAAGGACTGCGCCGACAATCTCATTGGGAGTGACTTGATCAAGGGCATCAGTGGTGGAGAAAAGCGAAGGGTTACTATCGCGATACAAATACTTACAGACCCTAAAATTCTGCTTCTTGACGAGCCTACGTCTGGTTTAGATGCATTTACTGCAACGTCAATCATGGAGGTACTGAATGGCTTGGCTGCCGAGGGCCGAACACTCATCATGACAATCCATCAGTCACGGTCAGACATCTTTCCGCATTTCTCGAATCTACTGCTTCTGGCTCGTGGTGGCTATCCCGTCTACTCAGGCAGTGGAGCAGATATGATCCCCTATTTTGGCTCTTTTGGCTACGATTGTCCGCCGGAGACCAACCCGGCGGATTTTGCTTTGGACCTCATCACTGTCGACCTACAACAAGAGGAACGGGAGGCGACTACGCGCAAGAGAGTCCAGCAACTCATCATCGCATGGCAAAGTAAAGATCACGTTGTAACACGACAAACATCTCAAATTGCCACGCCGGCTGAGCTGGGCAGTCTCAAAAAGCAAATGCACCCCTTGCGCGTCACTTTTCCACTGGTTCTTCACCGTTCAACCATCAATTTCTTTCGTCAACCAGACCTGATCATGGCGCGTACCTCCCAAATCATTGGCATTGCCATCATTATGGCGCTGTTCTTTGCGCCGATGAAGAACGATTACGCGGCTGTCCAGACTCGAATGGGTTTTGTGCAAGAATTTGCAGCACTGTATTTCATCGGCATGTTGCAAAACATCGCCGTCTATCCCCCTGAACGTGATGTCTACTATCGCGAAGAGGCGGATCAATGTTACTCTGCAGAAACGTTCATACTGTCCTACACTGTGCTAGAGCTACCATTTGAAATACTCGCCTCTATACTCTTCGGCGTCATAGCCGCTTACGCAGTAAATATGGAGCGCAGTGTGCTCATGCTCTTCGTTGCTGGATTCAATTGTTTCGCCATTATCAATGCCGGAGAGTCCCTCGGTATCGTGTTCTGCACACTATTCGACCACGTCGGATTTTCTGTCAATGTCACCTCAGTCATCTTGTCCATATCGACCATCATGGGCGGAATCATGTCTTTGAATCTGAATAAGGTGCTTCAGGGCTTCAATCATCTCTCTCCGATCAAATATGCCGTTGCGAATTTAGCCCCTTATTCTATGCGTAATCAACTATTCATATGTACGGATGCAGAGCGTCTGCCGGATGGACAGTGTCCAATTACTAGTGGAATACAGGTCCTGGAGTTGTACAATCTAGACACGAATCCTGCACTGAATGTTTTGTGGTTGGCGATTGCGGTGATTGTGTACCGGCTTCTGGCGTACGCAGTCGTGAAAGGGGTCAGAAGCCACGGACTTTGGGAGGGGGTGAGAAAGCTTCTGTCTAGATGACGAACTGAGGGGTCTTCATACTCATTTCCAGGGTTTTAGTATTAGTTCAATCTATTGACCAGAAGAGCTCATGATCATAAATAGCTAGATGATCCAGGGAATTAGGATCCAGGGATGAGGCAAGTCAAAATAGACACGCCCACGCTGGGTTGAAAACTGTATACACGTTTGTTCGCATGGCTTCAAACCACTCCGAGATGGAACTATGTCAGTCTTGAACCTCGGAGTCAAATCCAGATAGCTCAGTCCATGTCTTTTATGGATATGCCTAACAACGCGATTCTCTTTTCTACTTTCACAAGTCCATTTCAACCTTTTATTTCCTTCTTAATCTCCCGGATATAATATTCTTCTTCCGACACATTTCTTAACACCAAGTCTGACTGCTTCCTTGCATTTATTTTTCACTCGCCCTCTCGAATCATAGCATACCTAACCTCAACAAACAACTTCTACTGCCACAACCACCACATTGATTATAACATGGCATTGAAGCAACCTCGCAAGGAGGATCCAATCAACCGCCAAAAATGCGTCAAGATCACGGACGACATGATCGTTGGGTCACTGAAGATGCCACGATTCATGCCACCTTACTTTGAGCATGAACCACTCGACCCGAACCTCTACGCAGGAGGTATATGAGTTTGCTAATGTCTATGAACCGATGTTTAACGGCTTCAAGAATGGGCAAAACCATGTGTCAAGTTTTCTACGAACCATCTTCCCTATGACATTCAGCTGGTCCCTGGTGAAGAGGACGATGTCGAAGATGATGAGGATGATGAGGAAGAGATTGAGCGAGTGAGTTTGACATTCGTGACTTTCACCTCACATCTCTGATTGCGAATTACGGCTCACCCGCTCATGATATCACAGGTTTTCAATATGATGCTCTCAGGAACGGATGACATGGCGCCCACTAAGCCCAGTACTGCTCCAGCACCTCCCTCTGATGCAGATTATGCCGTTGTTGGTCCCCGCCCTGTTGCGGGCAAGGGCAAGAAGCTATGTGGTCTCGAAAACATGGATGAAGACGATAAGTTGATCTACTATATGAAACTAGCTAAATGGTCCGAGCGTGCCATCCATGAAAAGTTCGTCGCTGAAGGTCGCATTGGTTACAATCAAAAGACGATCGGAACGCGCTTTGCCCGTATGCGCCGTTTCATCATGTCGGAAAATGACCGGCGACTCAAGGATGGTACCGCCGTCTGGCTCGAAGCCGATGTGAGCCTTCATATTGGAATGTTATGGACCCGTCTCGTCAAGCTAACACACTTTCGACAGGAGAAACTGCTCCCAGATGCTGTGGCATATGCGGCCGAGCAAATTGGAAAGGAGCGCTTGGCCCTTCGCCAGCGCAAATGGGAATTGGTTTCCGAGTTCATCCAGAAGCGCGAACCTCTGGCCCTGTACTCTGGTAAAGCATGTCGCGATCAATACGAGACTATGCTAGTGCGGGATGATGACCATGTCACTTCTCTCAGTGACCCAACAGTCTCGAAGTTGGAAAAGGAACGGCAAGACCAGACTGAATTGCTGGCGCATTTCAGACGTTCTGAGTCTTTTTAAACGCGACACGGGTTTTCCGGTCCTGAAAATTGCTTCTGGATCGTTGGGTATTTCTCCAAATCGTTCTTAAATTGCTCGTGAATGATTGACGGTTCCAATATCGATAGTCATTAATAGTCATTTGTGTGAATTCACAACCTTGCTTTAGCTTGCCATTCCTCGTTGAGCTTCTTCTCCCACTCCACCCTGTGATCCCGACTATCTCGTAGTACTTTCTCGACCTCTGCATCGCTAAACTTATGAACTTCATCCAATGAAAGTACCTCTGTAGAATTCCATCCAGCATGATGGTATATGACTTTCCCGAGATCCCCGCGTGAAGATTGAAAGGATCCTGCCAAGACATCCCGAAGAAACTGAGACCATCCCCGAAAGAACAGTTTTGCAGCAGGGGTAGCGATCATAATAAAACCAAAGACATGCGGCATGCCCTCGTATTGCTCCACCACAACAGGTACACCGGCGTGATGAATTCTGCGCGCGGTTAGGAGATCCTCGTCTGTGAGACCTTCTTCGCCGGTCGTGACGTATATAGGAGGAGCGCCCGCCCAAAGTTCCTTGGGACAAGCAAGGGGCGATACCAATGGATGCGCAACTAGCCGCGCACTGCAGTACAAATCGCTTCGAGGAGGATTACTTGGCCAAACGCTGTCCGAGGTATTTGTAGTGGGATGATACATCGTCTCTGAGGGTTCATTCGGAGGTGGAGAGAGATAGTCATAGATCGCGAATTCGTGAACCGAGGGCATAGAGCGCGTGATGTCGCACCATGGAGAGATTAGCGTCACGCCGGCTGGAAGATCGATAGAGACTTCGCGACCATGGAATTGTACCGTCTTGGATGTCCTTCTGAGCGTGAGAAGAGTCTGTAGTAGGGCGAGGCTGAGGTTTCCTCCCGCCGAATCTCCGGCGAAAATGATCTTGTTGGCTGGGACTGGCTCATGGTATGAACCCTCAGGAGGGTGGATGAGCGTCAAGTAAGCCGTAAGAATATCCACTAGGGCTGCTGGAAAGGGATTTTGAGGGGCCAGGCGATATCTGACATTCAGCGCTCGTGCGCCTGTGAGTTTACAGATATGTGCCACGGGTACCCTATGAGTGCAGGGGTCCATGAGACTGAAGAAGTCGATATTAGTTTAAAGAGTGTGGGTCGAAAGATTCAGGGTATCTTACTATAAAGCTCCACCATGGATGTAAAATATCACCAAGTCAGATTTTGCCGCGGCCTTCAATGCTTCATATTTCTCCTGTTCAGAAATATTCGGCAACAGCGCATTCTTGTCCACACCGCTGCGGTATCCCGTCCACTCGGCCTCCACCGGTTGTACAGGCGGCAGCTGAATGGTCTGATACTCATCGCCTTCGGACAACGTCCTGACTGCTCGGAGGACAGCGTCCGCGACAGCGTCTTCCGGGGCCGGCAAGGTCACTTTGGACACCCACATGGGACCCTTGATCCCGGGATCATTCATCGATCTGCGCTGTTGCGCGCTGACCGAGATTGACATGTCCATGAATGAGCGGATAATGGCTACGGTCATTTCGGTGCGCAAGTCTTGCTTTTTCGATGCCGGGGTGACTTGAAGCCCGTGGTAAACTAAGGTTTTGAGGATTAAAGGAATGCGGGCCAGCATCGCCTTGAGCAAAGCTACCGGGTTGTTAAGAGTCGACATGTTGACCAAACGTCTTGGATCTGAAAGGTGAATATCAAAAGAAGTGCAACAATGTAGGCCGGAGGTCAAGACAGTATTCTGAATATAAAAAAGTACGAGAAAGAGAGTTCCAAGGTTGGGTACAAGGAAGTTCCAAGGTTGGAAAGTTGAACGTGGATAAGGACGAGCCTCGGTTCCTCCGGCCAATGATATCATACCAATACGACCTTTACGGGCACTAGGGTTAGGGCTAATGACAACAGTCCTACTGGATGACTAGAAGTAATGATTCGAGAGACTAAGGTTTTTGAGGTGGCCGAATATTTCTTGATTATTGTCAGTGAACACTGATCATGTCACTAGTGGCTCTCGCAGCCGGGAAGTATTGTACAGATACTACCGCATCAAGGCGCGATGAGCAGTAGACAGCCAAAGCGGAATACAGGCATAAAGCAAGCATAGGAATGCGAGTGCGCGCGGATGGTTCTTCCAGAGACTCAAAAGAAAATACAGAAACTATATGGCAAATTGTTCAGTTTCAACCAAAGCAAAAACAACGTCAAGGAGTGGAGTATATCAACATGAAGTAAACAAAAAGTTGGTTTTGCTCAAAACCTTAGGAACGGCGGCCAACCTCGAGGAACGAAAGAGTAATGTTGCATAGAAGCAAGAGAAGAACCCCAAAGTATTCTCGGTTATCCTGCCATTCTGGTCGAGTTCAAATCCATCTTCTCTGCTTCTGTAATCAACCCACTATCCAACCTTTTGACCTGTCTGAAATGCTAATAAGAGACAATCTCATCATTAGATGAATTTGGGTGATCGGCTGTTGCTGCGGAGCCATAAGCATATATGTTCGAGCAAGTCAATGGAAAACCAGATAGAAACTCACCCAATCTCCACGATGTCATCGATGTGATTGCTCATAGCCACAAACAGATCAAAGAACAATTTACCTCCAATTTCCATCTCCATCTGCATAGTCCCGCTCCTCTTGAATGTTTTGCGGCTTCGAATGATCAGTGCCAGATAATGCGCACGAAGACGCGATTCGGTATCCGGTGTATGCTCATAGGCAAACCGAGCAGACCTCAGAATGATATCGACAGGGATACCACTCTGAAGGCCCTGTTTGCGAAGGGCTAGATGCTTCAGCTCATCAAGACCGTACTTCTCTGCAGCGCAGTAGATGACGGTATCTCGGAGAAGCTCAGCGTCTGCGCCGGAATGAAACATAGTAGCCATGCTGGATCCTCGGCCACCAGTTTTATAAACGTCCTGGGCATCCTCGAGCTCCCAAGTGTGACGGCGTTTGTGGTGAAGCAGACGCGGCGAATAGTCACCCTTGTAGAGAAACTCGAGAATGCAGGATAATATCTCTGGTTCTCTTTGAATTGTATCAGAATTGCTGGCCAGCATTGTCTGATTCGAAGATACTTACTCGTCAGGAAGGTCCACTTTCTTAACGTTGGGTTCCAGGAACTGGTCCTTCAACACAGCTTCAAAGTAGGTGGACCGAGAAAGTACATCCTCGTGTGCAGCGAACAGGCGCCCCTCAGGACCAACAACGATGGTCACGATCGGGCTTGTTATGGGGCTGTAAGTTGACAGGTCAGTAAAGGGCTTGCTATGCGGTGTAAACGGTGCATACCTCCCCATAGGCGGACTGTCCAAGGACTCTTCCAACTTCTCCTTGGCCTTGTCACGATAGGTCCTCTTGGCAGGCTTCACAGCCTTGCCCACTCGATTCTTTGCAGTAAAAGAACGTTTGAACATGGTGTTTGCGTTTGTCAAAGATCTAACGAGTGACGTTGTAGACTTGCGAGGGAAGATAGCTGGAAGACACCAACAATAACGAAAGAATCCAGATGATACAACAAAACGAACGGACGATTTAAGTAGGGTAGAAAGAGCGAAAAAAAAAGTTGGATAAAAAACGACGCTCTTGCTTGATCATGCACGAACTCGCATGAGTATGGCGGGAGCCTTGGAAGCCTGGTCAGAAATTGCGATGCGATGACTTGGTAGTATCAAGATCACGTAGTCGTAATTTCCGATCGAGACTCTGCACATTTACACAACCTTGACGGCAGTAGTAGCATGTGCGTGGTTGTCAGCGGTCGACTCTCCGAAGCGTGAGGAAAGAAGAAAGAAAGAGAGGAGAAGAAAGACGGGAAGACATTCAGCCTCTCTCTAAATATTTAGTTGCAGCCATGCAGGTCACATGATATCGTCCAGTATGCCAATGAATTGCCAGGAACTAAGACGATCAGAATGATATTGTCTGTGGCTGTCGCTTCATTGGCGCTCGCTCTTGTGCCCCGCGTAGGTTTTATCGTCGCTAGTCGACGTGGCTGATAGGCCCCAGCATGCTTAGTTTCGCCGCAGTGTACCTATCAGGTACCTGATTTACTCGGACATTGCTATGTATCAGCATGCACCTGGAAGTACCAAGGGGAGTCAGTCTGGTTAGCGGCGAAAACGGGGCAGCCAATGGCTTTATTTGCACCTCATGCAATCTATTTGCTTGTAATCAGCCATCTACGTGACAATGCTTGAGCCTCCCAGAACATACCACAACATATCAACGGAGGTCATACGTAGAATCTTAATCCGTGCGAGACATAGGCACAGAAATGGTCTAGAGGGCCTCCTGTAATCATCTACTTCGATGCCCGAACTGGTGACAATATGGCCGACACATTCGCCGCGCCTGTACATTGCTTTGGATGAGAGACTCTCCTGTGGGAGTATCTATCTATTTGTAGCTCTCTTTTGATACTCACAAATTATAGTCCTCTTCCTCTTCACTCTCTCGATACTGAAAATCAACGTCTATGTTCATTCTTTGAACCATCATCTTATCGGCCGTCATTGAGCCTTCTTGATCTCGAATTCGATAGACCTCACCTCAAGCAGACCATCCTCGCCAGGCATTCTCACTTTTTTTGATCTCCCCATCTTACTGCTACTTGCATATTTCTTCCTCATTAATACTTTCTTCTCGTTCATTACCTCCAGGGTCTTCCTCTCCAGATTCTCACTTCTTTCATCTCCTCTAGCTTTTCGACCTCAATCATTTACAATCCGCACCGAGAATCTATCTGGATTGAAATCCCCTGTTGAAACTGAGTCGTTGATTTAAGTAAATGCTCATCACTGCTCCTCATACTCTCATACTCATATTTTGACCGTCTGTCTCCCCTATCGCCATCTCCTGTGTTGTTTCTCTTATTCAGTCTTTGTCTTCGTCCATACGAGCTTTCCTTCTCCACCAACCTCTCCAACCTTTCTCATATCTCAATCTAAGCAGGGTCTCTCGGAGACTTCTGTCTTGACTCGACTCCTCCTCTTATTGATTCTCCCTCACTTTATCTCTATTCAATCCTCTCACTTCTTCCATTCCTCTTTCTCATTCTCTCTTCCACAATCATCTTCTCATTCACTACCAAGGACCTTCCACTCAGTTGATACGCTTCTACAGACAGAGACCATGGCTCCTCGCAATTGCCTCATCCCTATTGATGCGGGCACCGAGCTCCAGCCCGGCATGCCCTTTGTCGTGAAATGGCGCAATCCTGCGGTCAGTCGACTGGACATCTGGATCGGCGTGCACATCCCGGAGAGCCTTGCCTTCGATGTTCGCAAACCCAAGGGCACCGGACGCGCAGATGCAGAAGACCGGGGAAAGTACCTGTTTTATCTTCCTGGCCGCAATACTTAGTAAGTACAAATCCCAATTCTTTTTTTCACTGGACTCGCACACGGCTGACATATATATCCTGATTAGCCGCTGGCTTGATATCAAGTCGCTCTATCCACTCACCGCGATTCCTCCCGTGGAATATGAGCAGGCCGGCCGTGATCATGCGGATATTTACAGTAGGCTCCATGCTATCGCCGAAAAGACGGCTGACATTCGCTTCTGGAGCCGCCTTGCAATTCAGGAGCGTAGTTACAAGGACCGCAATGATAAGGAGCCATGCATTGATTTCTACCCTGCCGGAGGTAACGCTGATGGAGCGCTGGGAGATGAAGCCGGCCCTGAAGTTGGCGATGATGATAATGATGAGGTCATGGGTGACTTTTCCGGGGACATCGAAGATCTTGCAGCTATTTACTCTACCGGAGGATCTCAGGGTCAAATGGAGAGTGCAAAACGCCAGCTGAGAGAGGGGTCGGTCTTCATCGCTACCAAGAAGGCCAGGACAAGCACTTCTGTCGGTCAGCATCATCGCATTCAGCAGCAGCAGGTCCCAGAGCCTGATGGCCAAGCGATCGTCGACGTCTACATCGGTAACGGAGCCAAGCAGAAGATCTTCCATCTTTCTCGCAACGACATCAGAAAATCTTCTTTCTTGAACGGACTTGTTCGCCGCGAGTTCTCATTCGTTTTTCACCCACTTCTCCAGCAGATGGACCCGGCCGATTTCGAGCCGGTCTACGCTTTCCTTGCGCGTGACGATGGTTTGGATTCCGACCTTGTTTCCGTCTATGGAAAACATCCCGATAGAGAGGAAGACATTCTGGGAGATGTGGATAAGATGGGCAGGTACTGGAAGATTAAGGGTATTCACAACATCGAGGAACTAAAGGCGTACATCCTCCAGCTTGGACCGACCTATGCTCGGGCTTGCTTGCTCGGTCTTGCTGAGATGGCTGATACCGTCATCGCCAGTGTCCAAGTGGCTTGGAACGTCTATGGAAGAGTCGACCAGTTGCCAGTCTTCATTGACTTTATTGAGGGCGTCATTCAGGATTCCGGTCGTGCAAGTGCCCCGGGATCCTTTCATGATGGTCAATGCTCATATGGATTCGGTGCCCATCAGCAGACATGGATCGTCCGTTTCCTTGCCGAGACCTTCGTCCTAAACGCTACTGAAGCTCCTCAACGCTTTTGGCCGTTGATGACGAAGTACCCTGGCCTGCGAGCGGCGGTATTTAAGCACCGGGGTGTCCTCGATGATGCGAAAATTCGAGTTCTCGAGCAAACCTTTCTGCAGCGGGAGCCCTTGGCCGATAGTGATTTCATGATTCCAGCCAAAATGGCAGAGACCGTTGAACAGGAGCCAGCTACCAAAGACGAGGGAGGAATGGGGCAGGTGGTGGAGACTAATGAGTGATTTGGGGGGATGCTCTGAATCTGAAAACTTTTTCAAATCAAAATTGCTACACATCTATTAATTTGACAATCTACTCTTATTATGACTAATCCAGAATGTTATTCAAAGACAATAACTCGATCAGTCTCCTCTCCTTTAGTGTTCATTGTCATACCTGTATTATCGTCTTGTAAAACCGGGTAGTATATAAGAGTGTCTTTGCCCTAAAAAGTCCTCTGGGATGCATCATGCATTAAAATTTGGCCCTGGAGGTTTCGATGACGCATATGGTCAAGCCCATATAATCTTGGTGTTGCTCCCAGGATATAAATAGTATATTGTCACTGGGGTTTCTCATGTTAGTCTGGGGTCTTCTTGAGAAGTGAGTCTGTGAAGTGGGTTTGGAGCAATCATGATAAGTTGAACCCCTTCGATGGTTCGGGTCGGTTAATCCTTCTCAAGCAGGTTAGCACTCTAGAGTGCTCCTGCGAGATGGTCAACTACAGACTACTTGTCGGTGAGCATTGAAATGTATAAACTTTTGAATTGGATATCAAAATATAGCTCTAGGAATCACCAACCTAGGCAATGCATATTCTCGAAGATAGTATAAAGGAGTGTAAGAAGTAAATTAATCCGAATATACCACTCTCCCTTTCCTTCCCTCATTATTATCAAAATAGAGATGACTGAAATGGGATACCATGACAGACGAATTCCAGCAAAACCGTGGCACATGAAAATAGTAACAGGCGAGTCGCCAAAAAAAAAAAGCAATTATATCAAAATCTTTGGGCGCGGCACATTGTCTTACAAGAACAGAGCCAACATACCCATGGCACCGGTCAAGAGCATACCCTGTCGGGAGATAACGGCGCCTGGAACGGCCGCACCGGTGAAAGGTACGAGCGTCGAGGATGCGGAGGGAGTCTTGTAGCCTGTGGCGCCAGCGACACCAGGGACGGCGCTGGTCTTGGTGGCCAAGGTCGTCACAGCGGCGACGGGGTTGGTGTTCACAGGAGCGACAGAAGTGACACCCACAAGGCCGACGGTGGGTGTGGCACCGACACCAGTGGCAGTTGCAGTGGTGAAAGCGACCTGAGGAACAGTCCAGGTGCTAGAGGAGTAGGTGATGGTAGTGCACGGCACAGAAGTGGCGGCAGCAGTACCAGTGGCAGCAGGGGTAGGTCCCAAGGTGATGGTGGTGGGAACAGCAGTGACGATACCTGGGTTACCGGGGATGTAGCCACTGCAGATACCAGTGAAGTAGGACAAAGCGGTGGAGAGTTCATCAGAGTCGCTGCTCCAGGCCTGGATACAGGAGATGATGGCGGAGGTGGCGCTGGATGAAGGGCAGTAGCAGGACACGTCGGTGTTGTCTGTGCAGGTGTCTGGGAGCCAGGTGTTGATACACTTGGGGACGACGCTAGGGCAGGACTCAGAGCCAGGAGCAGGGCTGGAGGTAGGGCTGGTGCCGGCAGGGGAGGTGCTGCTGGCAGCGCCTGCGGGTGCGGTGCTAGCGGCTCCGGGGACGCCAGTCTCAGTGGCAGTGACGGGGCAGATAGTGGTGGAGACGGCGATGGTCTGGGTGACGACCGTCACGGACTCAGCAGGGCAGTTGGTGACGGTAGGGGCGCAGCTGGTGATGGTGACTTCGGTGGTGGTGAAGACGGTGGAAGTGCTGAAGCTCTGAACTGGGCCGGTGGAAACAGCTCCGACGGAAGACACAGCTGGGCTAGACTGACCAACGACGGAAGTGCCGGGAACAACGGAGGTGGGAGCAGCTGAGGTTCCAGGGGCGACAGCGGTAGGAGCAGCAGACGTTCCGGGAGCAACGGAGGTGCCAGGGGCAGAGCTTCCAGGAGCGACAGATGTTCCGGGGGCAACGGAAGTACCAGGAGCGACGGAAGTACCAGGAGCAACAGAGGTGCCAGGAACAGAAGCTCCAGGAGTGGAGACAGAAGCAGTGGTTCCGGGAACAGAAGCTCCAGGTGTGGAGGCAGAAGCAGTGGTTCCGGGAACACCAGTGGCACCAGGAGCAGTAGTGCAAGGAGTGGTAGAAGGACCGGCAGGAGCAGTGGTAGGAGCGGCCTCGGTCGAGACCTCAGGGACAGTCACTGGAGCAGAGACAGGTGCGGTGGTCGGGACGGAGACGACGGGAACTGAGACAGGGACAGTAGAGGGAGAGCTAGTAGAGGCAGTGAAAGTTTGGCCACCGGTGCTGGGGCTGCAGTCGAAGCCAATAGAGTAAATTCCAAATCCACAGTCGTTGACGTCGCTGTGGTCGGGAATAGTCCAGCTGACAGAGGTAGCACCACCGCACTGGTCGTTGGAGACATCGGTACCCTCAGATCCGCACTTTGTTGTGAAGGAACACTTGCTTCCGTCAGGCATGCCAAAGTTGAAGTCAACGTCGGTGTCCTTGTCGGTGTAGACGCTGAAGTGGGTGATGGAGAAGGCATCAATGTCACCGCCGCAGCTGATCGAGGGGGCTGATCCCTTGCCGGACTTGGAGATGGAACCGGATATGCATTTGTCCTGTCAGCGTCAGAATGTGTTGCCACTGTACAGAAAAGACTAGGCAACTTACAGAAGTACGCTTGCCCTTTCCGCTGCTGCGCTCGGAGCAGGAGAAGCCAGAGAACCCGAAGCCGTCGTAGTTCTGGAGAGATTGACCAGCATTCAACCAGGACCAATCCCAGCCAGACTTTTGGGTGCTAGTACATTTGTTGTCACATTTGCTTGGGCTGGGGAAGCAGCTTTCGGTGTCCCACTGATTCCGAGTTAGTCTATGCATTGGCACAACATGATGTCGTAAGGTTGGTGACTCACGGTAGCAGAGACCTGCTGGACAGCCAAGAAGGCAGCCACAGCACTGACAGAAGAGAACTTCATGATGAAAATTGATTGGGTATATGAATTAACGATTGTAATGTTCAAACGCAAAGCGAGAGACGGTTTGTTGTAGGAGGTAACTCCAAACGAATGTTGTTGTTGTTATTTAACGAATGACGCAGCTCTCAGAGCCGGTATAGAGAGACACTAGAAACAAAAATGGAAAAAAGAGAGAGATGTTTGAGAATGAAGAGAGAGCAAGAGAAGGAAGGCAGAAAAGAGTCACCAGTCGAGGGAATACATGAGGATTTAAATCGAGTTCCATGTCTGCAAAGTAGTGACCTCAATGGTCAGTGCCATGACCAATCTGGGAACAGGAACAATACACTTTTACGGAATAAGATTCTCCCTTTGTTTCGAGCCACTAATCTTTACTTCCACGAGAGGGGCCACTTGGGTCAGCGAGAAGGGACCAAAAAACAAAGCATTGCAGCTCCGTACTATGCAGTGGTAGTCGGTGACTAGTCACTGCTACAGTCTCCGTGCTTGGCTGGCATGGTTCTACATCCAAGTTCCCACTACATAGTAGGCTACCACATCCCCGCCAATAGCGTGTAACCGGAGGCTTGATCACTTGCAGCAATCAGACGATGTGCTCGTCCGGTCGAATGCCCACTGAGCCCAGAGGAGGCGCTCAAGAGTCACAAGTAAGACATTCTGAGGAAGACCCCAGACGCCGGAGGGTCAACACAGCCTCAGGGTTGACCAGATCAAGTTTTAGCTATCGAGCTAATCCAGCATCTAGTTGCGAATCTGGACAGGAGAGTGGTCAGTGTCGAACACCATTAAAAGCCTCTCATAAGTTTGCTGCGATATAGGTGGGTCATCGCCTTTCCCACGACTAAAAGGGTTTATATTTGAAGAATCTAAAACAAAAGCGGTCAAACTCAAATTTTTAGACTTACTAGAGGAGGTGGATTAGCGCCAGGAACAGGAAAGGTCTTTGTTTCGAGTTTGCCAAAATGGTGTCAGACCTCCGACGTTAGAGCCTGGTAGGACGCACTTAGGGCTTTCTTGCTTTAGCTGCCGTTACTGCTTTCGGAAGGTTTCCTCTTAGGCGCGGGGCTCTTTCAACGCTACCGTAGAGGCTATTCTTTGTCATTTTTTTTTCTTTCTTTCTGCTTTTTGCACCGTCTATCTAGTATCCACTCGGTCTCGTGGCGTTTCGCTTAGGCTGCGGCGTGTTCCCTCGATCCCTCGAGCCATCCCAAAAAGGAGCCCCTTGCAAAGGCTCCATCGGATGATGGATCCTGGCTTGGCGGCTCGATTGTAGAGTCGCAGAGCACTGAGAGCAGACTTGAAAATCTGACTGATACCACATACGGACTGATCCCGCAGCACAACTACCTAGAACAGGCACTTTTCGTCGGACCTCCAGTGCAACAAATGGACTCAGCCAAGACCTTACTACGGGCGCCACAGCATGAGGGCGGTCGAATCACGCATCGACGGATTGTGCCTGGTACGTAATGGGGAGAAAGGTCTCAATAGATCGAAGGAGAGGAGTAAGATGCATCTATTGAATTGGAACCTTGGTGCGATCATGCATGCTTTGGATAATGTAGCGGTGTCAACAGGAGCCATTTTTGGAGACCACAAAGAGTCCGGACGTTTAATCTTTGCTTCTCATTGATTCCCCAAAACCGGGAAAGAAACCCTCACTCACTCCTCATCGGCTATTCATGACACTTTTCCTTTCCAAACATCCATCACAATGGTCTGGATCACGCTACTAACCATAACGGCCGATGGCCCGTGGTGACCCCGTGATGATCCGGTTCAACTTTTCCTTGACTGGACTTCGTATCGGACTATGGGTCGGATAAAAAGTTGCATTAGTCACTTGGTCTAGTGTGACTAGCGCACTAGTAAGCAGTTAGATCAGGGGAAAGCCCAAAAGCCAAGTGAAACGTGTGGTGTATCAAGCCCCGCCAGCCACGGAGAAAACTCGATTCTTCCGGTACATGTGATTGGTCGTCTTTGCACTGTTTCAACGACGTACTCGCCGATTGACTACATAATACATAGTATGATAGAACATTCGTCTCGAGTCCGCGGCATACGGAGGTGAAGAAACACATGTCAGGCCGAGAAGGGAGGGCTCGTTCGTATTGCAAATCACTACGTGATGGTTGTTCTGTTCGTGCAACTCGAGTTTTCCGCCCCTGAGCAGTGCATACGTGGCCAATCTTCAGTCTGATTTAGAAGTAACCGAACACCACACCCGCGGCATAAATCATCCCTATATAGATAATAGGACGTAGCACTGACCAGTGACCAGAAGCGCCGGCCGGTCCCTGAGCGCCAAGAACGATACGATATTAATAACGAGTCGGGGCGGAGACAGGTCTAGCAGTGTAGCACACAACTGGTAATGCGAACTGGTCCGGGACGTTTTTCAATGCAAAGATGGATACCCGGATAAGTCTGGATTCGGTCATAGACTCATAGCACGACCGAAAAAATACGGAGTAACCAACCTAACTACAACTACGGAGACACGTCTAGTTATCTAATCTGTTAGAGCTCCCCGCCCCTTTTGGCCGGTGTGCACTGTGCACTGTGCACTGTGCACTGTATATGGGCGTCGGCGAGAATTGGTACCATCGATCCTGGTCATCCTGTTCCTGTTCCTGTTCGTGTTCGTGTTCCGAGGAAGTTTGGGAACATTACATCCCATCCTGCAAGCTGCCTGTCTGTTCATGCAGTCACCAGTCATACCCGGTCAGCATGCCGGGACTCGCCTATGAGAACCACAGGCTAAGTTATTAGTTATAGATTGATCTCACCTCGGTCCCTGGAAATTCCATAGACCCCTTGATTTCTCGGTATGCGCCGAGTCAGGCGAAGAGATCGCGGTGTCCGATCCAGTGGTTCATGGTTCCCTTAACTCCAGTAGAAACCGATGAGTCCCTTATATGTACTGTGCAACTCGTTCTTCTCGTTGATTACAAGAGTGTTTGCCATTGATTGTTACACGATGCCAGGAGGTTTGAACCTTGCAACGGGGTGGTTGCATGAGTCCGATACGGTGCCTCGGCTCCTTGCTGGGTCCCGTTGGACATTGTACAGTCTGACCAGCACAGTAAGGTGAAATGTCAGAAACGCCTTCTGGCTCCTCCGACTTCGAAATGGAGATCTCTTCTTGGAAAAAAAGAGCACTCTACTGTCTCCAGACAGTTTTATCTGTGGTTTTTATACGTGAAAAGGCCTCCAGCTCATGGCATTCACTATGATGTTTGCATACGTAGGTTTACTGCTGAGATATTGAATGTTTATATGTTCATCAATTGCTAATCACAGAATAACTCCAAGGTATCGACTAAATCCACAAACAGAAAGAAACTTTTGATCTATCCAGTCATTGAACCAGCGATCAACGTCCGTCATCATAAACTCAATCAATTCATAATCCGCCTGCCATCGCCATCAAGTCTATAGATAGCAAATTGACATCGTCTCTTCGTAGCGCCGCTGCGCCAGTTCGCCTTGCCGCCCGCCGCCGTCCGTATACCGTGTCAAATCCTTCGTCACCTAATAAAACATGGCGTGAATGTAGTACATTACATATGGACTGGTATCAACATGTAATGAAGATAGAGAAAGGAAAAATCGATGCCTTCATGCAAAAGAGTGTGTGGACAGGTGGTAGATGAGCTCTAAAACGAGAGCTGGTTGCGACGATGGCCGTCAATTAGTTTACGTCGCACGGCTTCACCGCCGGAATATTGGTTGCTCTTGCGCTTGCGAGGCGGCGTTCGAGGATCGGCATAGCGAGAGTGCTTAAACACGCTGGCAACACGAGACGGGGAATTGGCTGGCATGAATTCTCGATGTTGTGGAAGGCGTATCAGAGTTTGGTACCGAGTGTGATTGCGACGGAAAGCAGTCACAATGCCCTTGTCTAGGTGATTGAGGAATCGCTCGGCGCTGTCATTGTCATTGACGCGGTTAGGTATTGGCGTAGTCAGGCCTTGTATAGTCGATGTAACAGCCGGTGAGGTCGTGAGGGCGTCGTCATCATCAGACCCCTTGTTCATTCCCTCATCTTCATCTTCATCATCAGACGATCCGTTTCCAAAGTCGATGAAGTCATCGACGTTTAACATGCGCTCGTCGTCTTCATCATCCTCATCGTACGAGCTGTCTCCACCATAATTTTGCGATGGATAGAATGCTTCAGGTGGACCCATGACCTGCCCACCAGGGGTGGCATCATTGCCCAAAGCAGTCATCATGAGGTTGCCGGAACTCAGCATTGGGTTCAATTCGAACCCGTTTGGTGAAGTAAGAGCATCTGTGTCACTTTCATCAACCAGATGCATGGTGGTGGTGCGAGGGCTATTTTGTGTTGTTCCACACATGCTGTTGGCCGCCGACTCCAGCCAATCGTGACGAGAAGAGGCGTATGCGGGGATGATGACTAGGTGTTTACCAGTGCAATCAACAAGTGCAACTGGCTTCTTGGGATCCGCAACAAAGGTGCCCATGATGGGTCCACGCCGACGTGGTGGGTTTGACCTCTGGCTGGTGGAATCGCCGGTTGCTGTCAAAGAAGTAGTCGAATCCCGTCGTAGAATAGACCGTGGATGTGTAATGGTAGCTGGGGGTGGTAGATCCTCGTCTGTCGTTTCTCCATCGTCGGCTATCGAATGTTAGTAAACCTAAGAACGTGAACAGGCGGAGCATTCTGATTGGGAGGCATACTTTCATAGCCGCTTGAGCCGTTTGAGACGGCGTCCGACTCTACGTGGTAAATATTGGCCGGGTGGCTGATATCGGACTCCCCAAAGATATCTCCATACCGCTGGTTATTGCTGGGGTCGTAGTCACTGTCGATCATACGGCGAAGAGTAGGGTCCAAGCTGTCTTGTTGTAAGAAATCACCAGGGATCTCATCATCGGTAGAGCCATCGCGGCTATCGCTAGACGAGTCCGAGTCGGCATCGTTATCTTCTTCGACGACAAAATGGACATGCCTCTGTACAGGAGTTTCGACGGCTTCGCTAGTAAAATCAGTCTCGCCGAACGTTTCCATTGCGCTGTACAAGGTATCTTCGAGGAAGGGTTCCGTAGAAAACAGGATGTGGTCGTCGAAGCTACCGAATCCCTCCCACTCGTCGAGGTCAGGAGCGTCCGAGGTCGAGAATGTGCTTTTCACCATTTGACTATCATCCTCGGAATCGAGAATCATTTGCTCTTCAAGCTTCTCGACATCCATATCTTCGTCGTCGTCAATTTCATCGACAGCCGCATAATCGCTGTCCGAATCGCCGGCGCTGCTTTGTTGACCCTCATAGCCCTCGTCATATGACAGCTTTCTTTTCTTCATGGGAAGAGTAGAGGATTTCGTCTTTGACCCCGTCTTGCGTCCTCTACGGCTCTTGCCTCCGTAAGACGGGGTCCGATGAGCAGATTCGTCGTCTTCATCGGAACTTGCTTCAGAATCCGCCTCGTCTTGTTCGTCATCGTCTTCAAACCCGGATAATGAAGATATAGTTGAAATGGATGAAAAGGAGGGCTTCCTTTTTCTGTTTATGCTCTTGCCTGTGACAGTCTTCTTTCCGGCGGGGTGTTTGAGGCCTTTGTTTCGTGCTGCCGTCAGTTGCGACAGTTCTGATCGGCGGTATTTGCCCATTGCCAATGGCGACCGCCTTGGGGACTGTGAGCTAGTTTTCGGCATTTTCTTTGCTGTGATATGTTGGGGCTGATTTGAATATGACTGTAGATCTTAGAATCGAAATGGTGATAATTTTGATATGATTCGATGGCTGGAAGGTAGGGACGACGTATGAGAGGTTATGGATAGGTTCAATTGAGGTGTTCGTCGTCCGTAGTCAGAGAGAGAGAGAGAGAGAGAGAGAAGAGGAAAAGAAGGTTGCGCAGGAAAACACTTTCCAGTCCTCACTTGGACATACAAAAAGTGCCTTTTCCGTGTGTGGTCTCAAGGGCAATTTCGACGTGCCTTAACGCAAGCGTCGAAAGAGGATAACAGATATCGTCAAGGTCGAGTTATGAAATTGTATCTTCGAAGAGCTGACTGGACTGGGAAGAGGGGGACAGACCGCCCCTCCCCAGCAGGGAATTTACAGCTCAGCGAATGCCATCTTGGGCGGTTTCCTGTCGACGATATCTGGGTGGAGGATTTTCTAGAAATCGGTTCTGAGGTAGATGGGATGCTGTTTGAGGTGGATGGAAGCGAGATATGACGATATGTCAAGGGGAAGAGAAGAAGGAAGGGAGGAAGAGAGAAGAAGGGAAGGAAAACAGAGACGAGGAGAGAGACGGGGGAAAAGAAAAGTCATCATACAGAACGGCCGGTAACAGGTAATACGAGCGTGTTACAGGCGCTGATCCAAAAGGCGCTCCAATTGGTGCAAGGCGGGACCAATTTTTACCGCAGGAGGGTGGGGTTCCCATTTTCTCCTCAGGCTGCGATCTTTTTTTGGCAGGGGAAACCCAATCAGCAGCCGTGCAGGCTCACCGCATATTGTAGTATCCAATAACATTGTGCGAATGCACTCAATTGGCAATTACGACGATCCGTTTGCTAGCCTTGCTGTATGTAACGATGCGTATCAATTACGAACGGCATACTCGGCGGTATGTATACGCAATCATCCGAATCTTGCAATCACCAGTATGACAATCTGAATATCAATAGCACTATATAAGTTCATCGTCGAGAGCAGTGTAGCGTTCTTCAGACCTATCTCATTAACAAGACAGGATGTGGTGAGTGACTGTTTGGAAAAACCTTGACCGCCGATTAGCCATCGCTACGTAATCACATACCACCCTGGCTGCGGGACTACCCCCAACCTATGATACCGAGGGAACGGTATGAAGAAGGAGCTGTCCGATGGTCGAGTACATGCAGTATGCAGCAATCCATAGGCCAACGCAGAGTACTAGGTACCTATACATGCATGTAGCTAAAAGTACACATGGCAGGATTGCATTTCACCCTCGAGACAAAGTACTCGAGGACAGCAGAGACGATGTGGCGGTGTCGGATAAGGGACGTATCGATAACAACGTTGGAGAAAAAGGCACATCAAACTTTGAGACTGTCCACAGTCTAAGATGGGAATGCGTCACCCCACCGGACTGCCCAAATTTACATCGTTGTATTAGCGTTACAGGCGCTGCACCACCTGCGGCCTAGGAATAGGTAACCTCGTTACTATGTATTACAGCTAACAGCCCGTGCAGTGGACACTGAGCATCTTCTACCCCGTGCTCAACACTTTATCACTACGTACGCAGTATCATGATTAGGTCCGTATGTTTTAAGAAGTTGACATGATCACAAAGCTGTGAGCTCAAAGATAAAGAGTCCTAGCAACGACGCATATGTACTCCATGCACTCGTCATGCTAAAAGTCGACCCGGCCAGATTCCATGATGAATCATAGCAACATATCCGCCAGCCAATCAATCCGTCGCTCAACCACAACAACAAGTTCAGATCGTCAAAGCAGCCCCCAGGTTTTTCCAAGTCTGGACTACCTCCTCATGCTAATTACTGGTCGCACGAGCAAGATTGATTCAATATGACTTGCCATGACTACGACAACTCGACATGAGTCAACCTTTCAACAGCGTGATCCTTGCAAGTAGCAGCTAGGCTGCAGCCCATGACTTGACTGACTGCGGCAGACTGTAGCGGCTGGAATGAGGCGAGTGTACTGTATGAATGGCTCTAGGAGGGTTCCACTTCCCTACCTCGACTACAGGGAGGACAGGTAACATTTCGAATCTTCGATACTGAGAGTGACTGGAGTGAGGCGTAGGTTTTTTTCTTCCTTTTTTTGGATTTTTTTTTTTTTTTTAAATGGCGACTGTGGGGTACTAAGTTTCCGGCGAGCCGCTAGGGCTTGTCTAGCGGGCCAATCAGTAAGCTTAGAAGCCATAGATCAGGGTAAAGAGGTGGATTTGTTTGTGAAGCACAGCGAATCAAAGGCGCACGGAACGCGGTTCCACTGACGTTATTGACGCTCTGGCGGGGCAGTCATGGCTCGTTTGGGGTAAGCGCTTATGGTTGTTAGAACGTTTCTTGGCCGCACGACCTGGACAATGGACCACGAGCATCGTGGTCTGCGTAGATAATGGTGGGAATGATTAGATGATTCCGTAGAGTAGGATCGTGGAGTCTGAGAGAATGTATTATTATTATATCAAATCGAATCTAGCCAAGGTGCGGTGATGGAATACATCGTGTTCCCGGGATCTGCATCGTCGCATCATTAAAAGCAAATACATCATATATTCGTCAGGTGCATTAACGTCGTGCCAAAATTGCAAGAGAAGAGAACAAATTATGTGCCAGGGTATGGTTGGATATTGCTAGTGTCCTCGCTCTTCGTCCTTTTTGAGAACGTACGCAGCAGCGAGAATCGATTGCGCTCGGAATTCCTTCGAGCAGTCGCAGGGGCAGGAGTAGACGCCGCTGTAGGTGTTGCATTAGCACTGCCTGACACCGTTGCGGATGGTGATGCTGTCTCTGGCGGTGGCGTTTGTAGTTCGCTATTAGACTCAGAAGCAAGTGCCTGCTCTCGCGTCTTCTGTACTTGCTCAACTCCGTCGCGCACCTCGGATATCGGAGCGTCTATAGGAGCAGTCGTGCTCAATGTTTCTGTAGGACGAATATTTTGCTCGTACTCTTCATTCATCTTGGTAATTTCTGCATCCGTGACGAGCCGCTCGTTCTCTAGTCGTACCTCTTTGCCCCGCTTGTGGCAGTACCAGAGTGCAAGCAGGACAACTAAATTGAGAAGAGGTCTTAGCACCGAACCATATTGTCCATCAAGAATCAAAAGAATCAAACTTACTGAATAGAGCCAATGACCACAACACGTTCATTCCCAGCACGGCCGGGAATCTAGCACGAAGAAAAGTAATGATCGACCTCATCATTCCCGCAATCGCAGTTGGCTTGCCCACAAGCTCCTTCAAACTCGGGGCTTTGAATCCCATCTTCTGCGCTGCAGCGGCCGCCTTACCCGCATTCTCCATGTTGACTCCGCTCTTCGAAGCCCTCTCACCGGCTACAGCCATGAGCTCGGGACCAAGGGACCCCGTAAACTTCTCGGGAAGCTGTTGAACAAGCTTCTGCAGAAACCCAGGAAGATGTCCGAATGCATCCTTGAGTTGTTGATCGCCGTTCGTTAACAGCGACTCCAGATCACGGTAAGCCGTAGGTACACCCGTCACAAGATCCTTGAAGATCAGTTTGAACTTCGACAGGAGTTGTTGAGTCTCATCGCTCACGGAGAATGCGCGGTTATTTTCGGCGGAAAGATTGAGTCGCTCCATGATGATGGCGAGGTCTTCTTGTTCTTCTGCCTGCTCTGTATCTGTTATTGGGATGCCGTTGTCGGCTGTTGGTTTTGTGGGGATCCGGTCCGCATCGATTTGGGGTTCTTTCCCCTTGTCCTTTGCCGTGTCAGTGTACTATTATCGCAATCCTAGGAGATGACTGATGGGATACCTTGCTATCAGTGCTTCCCTTCTTCATCCAGAGACTCCATGGTCTCCTCTTCTTAGTAGTCGTAGCTGTAACAGTATTCAACTCTTCCTTTTCCGCCCTGGTCTCCGTTACCTGCTCAGGTAGCTCTCTCTCGACATCGCCGGAAGGAGACATTGGTAGTGGAATATCCTGCGCACCATCCATCAACGCAGTCTGAGCATCCTTGCCCAGCGAATTGAATCCTTCTTCAGCGGACGTGTCAATCTTGCTATTTTCGTCGTCAGGACTCGATGTGACGCGCTGTAAGAAAGCCTCGTCCTCGTCAGTAAGCACGGGCTTGGAGCTCCACGGGCTCGCTTTCGATGCGACGTTCGTTATATATTGAAGGGCCATTTTGTGTAATCATATATATTTCTGGATAGAAAGCAGAAATACTTTGGACAGATCAAATATAGAGATAAAAAGAAACAGAGCAGGAAATAAATCAAGAAAATGCGGAGATCTATACTTATCGAGGAGATCGGACGATGATATCACTTTCCCACGCTTTGACGGCGCCAATGCACTCGCCACACCTGCCGCCATGTGAAGATTGGGGGTTAGCACAGCCACACACCATCCACCCGGATCGGCCCAATCAAGGAAGATGTCTTGGAGTATGAGAACAAGAATCCTGTGAGCCCCGATATTCCATCGTTAGAAGAATATATATGTATTTATGTATATGTATATACACATGATTTAACCGGACCTGTACATACGATGGTCGCAACAGCAATAGAGAATGCGAGCACTACTTGGATAGATGCATTCATACATGGGTACGCTTCACGACAAGTCTACATTATAATTTACATAGGTAGGCATATACAAACTAAAAATCCTCCATCGGCGCGGCCTGCGCATTCTTATAGCTAATCCCATGCACGTACCTACTCAACATAGGCTCCTCATCCACTCCACAATGCAATTTCCCATCTCTGCCCCGAAACCATCCGAGTCCGTACCGCTTGTTCTTTGATACGAGCATAGACCTCATCTGGTCACCACTGAACCGCTCCGTATTCACAAAGTCGTCTAGCATGTGGGACTGATGCACAAATGCCAGGATTGAGGCGATCGTCGACGGCGGCCGAGGGACGAAGTAATGTCGCCGACAGACCAGAGCCAGGGTCGCCGAACAGAGCAGGAAAAAAACCACGACGGTCGAGATTGCGGAGGAGGTCATGAACGATTGCTCGGTCTCGTCTTTGATGGACAACGAGGCAGATGTCACCGTCAACACGTCGCTGAGAATCGACCCGACCCCGATCAGCGAGACGAGGTAGTGATGATTCAGCATGGCTTGAAAGGGTAGGACACCGTAGGGAATGCCCTGATAATCGAGGGTGAGCGTGTTCTCCGGTCGCGCATTCCCCTGCGACAACGCATAAAATGGTTCCAACACTTTGATGGCAAACTCGAGCGCAGTCCAGATCTGCTTTGCAATTACAGCCAGTAGCACAGGTAGCCAGGGCAGTCTGACGGCTACCACATTCGCATTCGTGTACGTCACGACGGGAATGGCGGCGACGAGGAAAGTCAAGTAAATCAGAAACACGATTCCAGGGATACGGCGGAGGGCAACGGGATGCGGGGATGCGGTGGAAAAGGGTTCGAGGGCGTGTTCTTGGGTATATTTGATATATTCCCCTTGCCATATACTCGACTTGTACAGCACGTATCGACGGTGTCGAAGTCGTTTGTGTATGTCGTTATCCGTGGCAGTGTCCATGCCCTGGAAATCGTTCAGAATATGAGACTTGGTCGCCATAGACGCGATTCCTGCAATGCCCTTGGGGTCGCTAAGCAGACCGGATTTGCGTCGAAGTTGGAATATCAACACCAGTGCCATGACGGCCACCAGCGCAAGACAAACTGTAACCAGCCTCGACCATACCGCGTTGATATGCACAAAATACGTGAACTGATCTGGCGACTTGCACTTCTTGTCCGGACAGTGTGGGTTCTGGATCGGCATTACCGACGCGTTCTGTAGAGACGGCGCTGCGGTGGTCGCGAGGATGGCTCCTAGGGACGCTACCAGGACCGTCCAGTGACGGTTCCGCACAGCTTTATACGGGACAAAGTAGCTGAACAGTGTGGTGTAGTCGAGATTTAGTGATTTCGAGGCAACATTACCCGTCGGCTGTGAGAGTTGGTAGTACGGTTCCAGTCTTTTGACGTTGTACTCCATGATCTGCCACAGCACACCGTAAGTGACCATCACCATAGTCGGGAGATACTTCCATGCAAAAAATTGCAGAGTTGGGATTTCGGCCACGTCGTTGAATTGGATGAGGCCTTTCCCACGTGATTCGAGAGATTTAGACTGTTGATAGAGATATTCCTGCACGCCTGCCAGCCCCAAGGAGACGAGGATGAGCATGAGGAGATAAGGCGCAGTCATCGAGAATGGTTTCCAATTTGGTTTTTCAGGGTCTGTCGGATAGAAGAAACTCGTTTCTTCGTCGAGGGAAGCAGTAGTTTTGTAAGTTGAGCGGCGTTCGGTGCCTTCCAGACTGCTCAGATCAACAGCCGGCGCAACAGCGGCTTCTTTGACGGAGACAATCATATTTTTTTGATTGGCGAGGTGTTGGCCGTATTCTCGCGCTGTGTGCTGTACGATTACATCGTCTGGTTTGGGAGTCGACTCTGGCTGCTGATGCGCGCCATGATTGATGCCGCTAGAATAGGGAAACGCATCTTGATGTCGCGCAACGTCCGTATTCGGTCCCTCCAAAAACGAAATGTCGACCGTGACGAAATCCTCCTCATTCAGATTCTCAAGCTCTTGGTTATGTGCCGGCTCTTTATTCTTCATCGGCCAAAATGACCGCACGCCTGAGGGCGTCAACGGGCTGGCTGATGATAGTATTGAGTTTGAGTGTCGCAAATCGCGTTTGTTCTTGGTCGGTGACCGGACAGCTGTAGGTCGTCGCATACTCAATCTTTGCGACAGGCGTGGAACAAGACGACTTTTTTCGAGGCGCGGTGATTGCATAGCTGAACTGGATTCATGGATCGACGTTGGTTCTGCTTCCGGGTCCGGCCCATCGATCTCCTCATGGAAAGCAGACATGGAATGATCATGGACCGGTGGCGGCCTGAAAGCAGATTTGTGCAAAACCGACGAGGGCTCGACCGGACGCATTTCGAGGTCATCGCGCTCGAAACCACTATCATACTGCGAGGAACCAACCCTAGAATAAGCAGCACGCGAAACCGGCGCCGGATATTTGTGTCTGATAGCGCCGCCATCCAGCAACGGCGAAGTGTCCATTTCATCCATCTTGGAAATTTTTCTACATTCAGATTCTTTGGAAGAATGGCACCGAATCAAGATGCAGCAGTTGAAACCAACGTTGGTTTTTCTTTGCCTGGCGCGTAACAACGCCAACGCCGGCGAAAGGATATTCTATAACCCTGCAAACGAGCGACGAGGATAATAGCAGGCTGCGCGGACAGATTCGAGTTAAGCCTCGCACGCCGCAGCGTTTAGTTGTTCGAAACCGTCATGATCGTGTTGTTCGTGGTGGTGTGTAACCTCCGAAATCGAACACGAAAAGGAATCTCAAAAAAAGCAAGTCTAGTCTAAACAGGCTGCCGCACTATAGCACATGAAACTAAGGACAAAAATTAAACCTTAGGACGCCATGGATCCGAGCTGAAATCAGCAGTTGTCCATGCCGCGGGGGCTGGTGGCTTACTCTGATTAAGGCTAATGATCCTATATTAGCCTTGCCGAATAGCGCTCGCTCTAGAAGCGCCGTTGCTTGGCTGAGCGCTAGCTGAAAACGAAACCGCATTGCTGTTGCATCAGAGACTGATCGTTATTTCGCATGATGGGGGGCAATATTAAACGTGATTTGCCATGAAGTTATCGGAGGTGGAAAGGAATTAAATTAGGGCTCGTCCTCGCGTTTCGGCAAAAACCATTATGCTCAACATCCAGTCATCTAAACATACATGCATTCATACAATCATATCGAAACTTGATAGAGAAATAAATCAACCAAAAACCAAAGCCCTAACCTCAATACTCTCCCTAGGCTTCGCACCCTTTGGCGTCCTAGGATCCGCAAAGGCTGTGTGAGGGCACCTCTTTCCCACCTCCTTTCCAGCCGGCGGATTGATATCCGAGCACTTCAAGAGTATCCTCTCATCGTTATCAATACCAGACCAGTAATTCCACCTAATCTCCGGATTGTACACAACGCCCATCGTCTCGCCCGTTCTCGTGGGATAGCGATGCTCAATCGGCACCAGGTCTTTGTCCGGATTGCCCGACGCGGCCGACGCAATTGCTAAAGGGGCTGCCTGCACAGCGCCGTTGATCGGACGCCAGACGTTGATGATCCTATACCGACCCTTGAGAAGCCTTTCAGCTTCCTCGGGATCCTCGACGTGAAGCCTCACGCGCCATTCCGTCGCGCGGTCCGTCTGATCCGAATGCGCCGCATTGACGGGTTGACGATGCGCATTAGGATCCTGGCGACGGATCGTATGGTCAAAGAGAATCACTTTGTGCGCTCCCTCGACTTTATCTAACAGCAACTGCTCGACTTCAGGGTAATAAGCACGTTTGATCTCCTCGTCGTCCTTGAACGAGTCGTACGTGGTTGCCGATTGCACGCCGCTAAAGACCTGGAATGCATCCTTGTCGAGGTTGAACTCTGACTCGTGGCCCCGGATATCGTTGATGTTGACTACGTGATTCTTGCGCTCGAAGTTGGTGCGTGGCTCGCCCTGGGGCGGCTCTTCGACATAGTTGTAAGGAATGGAGCCGTCGGCGGGGGGCTCGAAGAAGGAGAGCTCGGCGGAAATGGGGCCGCGCGGGATGAAGCTGGGGTCAGCCGCTGTCAGGGTGGTTGTGGATGTGGTCGTGGTGGTCGACATTTTGTATCAATGTACTCGCAATGATGTGACGGTGAAACTTGATGAAATCACTATCTATCTACAAGCCGGTCGTTTTGACGGTATTTATATTGCGCCAATAAATTATCAATCGATCGAATGTCCCCGGAAAGTTGTGCCGCTGCTGGATTACAAATATCAGAATTTGTAATCGAGGGGGGTAACAGAAGTACCATAAATTACGTAAATAACGTCTTTGCACCGGGCGGACCAAGCGCAGTTTGCGTATTTGAAACGTAATTGACGTCAGTCTTAACCCAACTCTGCACCGTTTCGATGCGAGAATCGTACAATTTCGGGATTTGAGCACGCAATTTACCAGCTCATTCTGTTCAATCACAGACTGCATTCAATGTATCCATCCATATCCTTATATTTCATCTACTCCGGCCCAGCGATTAGAAAACAGACACGAACACGACTGAGAGGAAAAAGACAAACAAAAAAACTGAAAATTAGGCACGCCGTTTACCAGCCCGCTCATTACCCTGTGGAAACATCTCATACCCGCCATTGTTGTTCCTGGGATACCACTTGATACCCATCTCAATCGGAAAATCAGGATGCAACAAGCTGAATCGATCCGGATTAGTGGGCACGCCGTCCGTCTCTTCTTCTACGGGCTCCGTCATGTTATCAATCAGCCCCTTATCGATCCAGCCGTGTGGTTTGGCCTGTAACCGATCCATGCGGGAGATATCGTCGTCGATCTCCTCATTCATGAGCGAGTTCAATGGTGGTGCGCTCTGGTTTGTGCGTGAATTGTGGTTGGCCAGGATATGGTACGGTAGGTTTGGTCGTGTAGCTGGTTTATCGGATAGCTCGGCCAGCAGATTGAGCCCGGCATTGCCCTGGTTGCGCGTTGATCGAGTTGCATGGTAGCTCTGACTGGCTGTGCGTGCCATATCGGTCGCCGCAGGCGTTCCGTCTTCTCCGGGCACAGCGCTGTCGGCATCATCGACGTCTTCACTGTTGTTACCATTAAGCGCGGTGCCGACACCTTCCTGGTTTCTCGACGTAGAAAAAAAATGTGCCGTAGCGATGTGCGCCTGGTTTGCGTGCAAAGCAAGCTCTTTGTCTGTAAACAACGAGTTGATACTGTAGATCTTTTCTGTTTGCTGCTTCTCGGCACTGGCCTTGGCCCGTTCTGCAGGAGTCGACAAGCCATCCCGACCGGGAGATCCAGTATCGTCGTCGGGAGCTTTCCGTTTTCTTCTGTTGTCCAGGCCGATCCCGTTCCCGAACTCATCGATCCCGATTCGGTGCCTGGTGTGTCGAGTCTTGCGGTTGCCGTGAATACCACCGGGGCTCGAGGGGTTTGTGATCGTAAATTGATTCGGGTTGAGTAGCAGTGCATTCGTGTCCGAAATGTCCATTTGTTCTTTCTCACGCATAAGACGTGTCTTATTCGCAGAGACTTTTTGCACCAGTCGCTCTCGCAAAGTCCCCGACAGAAGCCTAAACTCTTCGCGCGCAAAATGCTGTCGCCATGAAAACTCGTGGTTGTAACGTTTGACGGCTTCGCGATGCCGGTTCTAATAGACCCAATATCAGCCATGTCGACACCAAAAAAAAAAGTAAAAAAAGAGCGAGACAAAGCGAACATACCATAACAGCAACCAAATCTGCATCCCGATCCTCCTTGATCTCATTAATCTCCTGCACAAATCTCGAATACCAACTGCCTGAGATACTAGCCATCTCCTTGCCAAATTTCCCGCCCCCGACGGTCGTCTCGATCAACTGCGCGATTTCCTCTGCCGAGTCAGGCAATGGACCAGTCTCGTAAGGATCGGCATTATTGATGAGGGTCATATCACATTGTAAGGCATGAAGTTGTTGACGAAATTGACTGTCGCGGTTCTGATTGAAGGTGACGGTGAGATCATGCAGGCGTTCTTGCAGCTGGGTGCGTCTCTTGTCTCGTTTGGATTGTTGAGGGGCGCTGCTACCCGCTAAAGGTGCTGGAGGACTGAGTGATCTGTTTCGTGCGTGGAGTCCAAAGCCGCGATCACCCATGGCGATGGGTGATGCTGGACCTGGCGAGTACACCATCTTATCGTAGTTGCCCGGTGGTCTCGTCGCCTGGGAAGGATCAAAACTCGTAATGTAAGCAAGAGCTCTGGGAAAAACTGGTTGCGACAAGATCTAAGGCGAAGACATGGCGAAACACTCAAATGATTAGTGACAGAGAGAGCGAATCACATCAATAGACGGCAGAACAGAGTGTAGACGGCGACCGACTGACAGAATGAAGCAGGCTGGGATTTGTCAATAACTCTCGACTCGCGGAGAAGGCTCGGAGATTGAGCCAATCCGGCAGCCGGCGACATGTTTTTCCGGTCTACCAAACTGACCGCCTGAGTGTAGGGTTAGGGTCGTCTCATTGTGGGGAGAAACGACAATAAGCAAGAAAGGACAGAAAGTGTTTGTCCAAGGGAGCAACAATTGATGTATCGTCTATTTGATATCTATGATAGACTAAGCAATGGAGAAGCTCTACTTCTACAAATCACTTATATACACATGTCCCTCCATTTATGGAGAACGTCGATAACAAAGGGGTATTCTAGAAATCAATGCCTTTTATGGCAATCGCACCATCATGAACAACAGACCGTCAGACAGACACAAACCAAAAACCGGTTTCCTCCATTATTTGAACGTGAAAAAACAACGCCAGCCGCCATGCCGCTAATCCGATGATACAAGCATACTTTTTGATCCCGTCCTTGGCCTCTCATAATGAGTGAGTGTACTGAAAGTAAAAAAGAAAAAAAAAAAAGTTTAGTGCGATCGACGAATCACGAAAACACCGAGCTCAATATCCCCCTTGGGGTATATCTCGTATGGTCGTCTTTTGATCCCCTCGATAATCTCACTCAACAGCATTGCTGAGCTGAGTTGACCCCCACTGGTCTCCGGGCTGTTTACCGTCGGTGTGTGCCGTCCTCCCGACGTCTGCCAGCTGCGACTCAACAACGACTTCATACGGGGACGTTCCTGCTGGATATACCACTCCGCCCATAGATTTCGGTCAAGCGGAGCACGACCCTTGCCAGCCTCGACCACTGTGAATTTGGCCGTTGCCATGCTGAGTTTCCGACACAAGGCTTCCACATTCGTCTTCATCGTGTCGAAGTCGTCCATGTAATTGACCGCTTCTAGTCGACCCAAATCACGGCTCACGTCTGCAGAAAAGCCGTTGACCACGACCAACTGTCGCAATAGAGGATCCAAGATAGGACCAAGATATTGACTCTTGAATGTGTTGGCGCCTACTCGGGTAGGGTAAATGAACATCAGACATCCACCGAGTGGCGAGAGCTCGAGCAGACGATCTGTGAGTGCGGAGGGACGTCCATGACTGAACATATCTCGATACTCGTGCGGCGTGGAGGGTGGTATGTATCGTTCCAAAACGGACATGTGAATACTGTAAGGCGGAACGATAGGATGTGGCCAGCTGACTGAGCGAACCCCTCCATGGACATCGTGGTATAAGGGCACGGTACTTGCGCTGGAAAACACGGTCGAATCGAAATAGTTGTCCATTTGCATCAACTGTCCTGGGGTGCTGGGAGGTGAAGTCGGCAGGTTTGATAGGCTGAAGTCTTCCGGAACGGCATGAACGACGTGGATATACGGAGGTCTTTCAGGACGAACGCGCTCCTGGATATTTTCGATGATTGATCCAAAGACGGTGTTTTGGGTCGGTAAGCGTACATTCTGCCCCGGTGCTCGAGGATATGGTAAAGTCTGGGAAACGAGCCGTACCGCATCAGGACTTTTGTTCGACTCGAAAACGGACGATACTAGACCAATTAATTTCTATCTTTTGAGGCAAATGCGGGAGTAACTTACGGGCAGTGCTGATACTGTTGTCAAGCCAGTTTTCAGGAGGCGGTTGATCGTGCATATCCTGGTCGGACATGTTCACATCGTCATCACTCGAAGAGCGTCGTCCCGGTACTGCACCAAACGACGATCGACCATCTCTCTGCCGTTGTGCCGGAGAGGCGCTGTGACGATCCCGGTTCTCGTCCATGGCTACCTGGGGTTTGGGCTCTGTATTCATCGGCGGCTCCATATTATCCACGGCCCAACGGACGTGCACATCGTCTTCGTCGTCTGCTGGGGGGGTCAGAGGCAGGGAATGGGGATGTTCGGATTGTAGGGTTTCCCGTGGCATGGCAGTGTCGACAGTCATGGGAACCTTTGACGAGGCAAAAGGAGAAGACCCTCGCGGTGTGCCGAAGGAAGGAGTGTGAAGAGCAGCCTTCTCCTTTGACGCCAGAAAGCGAGACAAGGGAAAATGTAGTCGTTGGGTAGAGATGGAGCCTTGCGATGCCCGGCGACGTGGTCTGGGAGATGGCGACGACGACGAGGAGCGAGGCGGGAAGAAATATGGAGCGGATGTGGACATGGAGGAGCGAGGCGAGGATTTGTCGGTGAGGTCCATAAACTGCTGTTGCTGTTTTGGTGTGCTGTCTTTCTTCAGCCCAGTTTCCATGCGAACAAGACGAGAGTCATTCCGTGTCAAATGTAGAGTCATGTAGAGGGTGTGTTGTTGCGGGTGGAACAGGGGGAAAGGCAATTCGACAAAGCAAACTCAGACGAGCGAATTGACTAGATCGAAAGACGATTGCACCGTGATCGCGCGGTTTGTGTTGTGCTGCGTTGTGTTGTCTGAGTTGTCTGAGATGCTGGAAGAAAAAACAGAAGCGCTCCTTCCAGAATAAACAATAAGCGAGGCGAGTGGAGTAAGTAGCGGGAGGAGGGAAGGAAGGAAGGGAGGGAGCGAGGGAGGGAGAGAGGGCGCCTAACAAGGACCGAAGCTGAGTGCGAGGCTGCAGGGCGCGGGCGTAAAAGATTTGCTAGCGCTGATACTTCCAACAATAAGACTTTACAGACTTGAGAAGACTCAAGCCTCGAGAAGAGTATGCGCAGTATAGGAGTGGTCGAGAAAAGAAAAGAAAAGGACAGAAATGGAGAAGAAAAGAAAGGAAGAAACGAGTCTAGACTGGGCGGTTTAGGCTTTGCTTTAGGGTCGCCCGGATGATCCACCAGGCATCAATATACTAATACTATACTGTACTGATCCAGTATACTCCGTGGTAGACTCCGTGAAGGCTCAGCCCAGTTGACCCGGTCAGAAACTTGGGACTCCGTCTGGACCGTGGATCTGTCCGGTGTGGAGAGGATGGATGGACAGACAGACAGACAGATAGAGAACTGTGGAAACAGGAAATAGATAGGATATACGTACTCTCTCTACTATGTACTTAGTAGTTGCTGTGTAGAGTCGCAGGTTATGGAGAGAAGCAAGAGAGCAAAAGAGGAGTCGTGAGTCCACACTGATCGACGGGGCCAGACTGGTCTAGACTCTCTCTGACTTGTCAAGCAACTCCGAAGGCGAATAATTTTTAGTCGCATAGTCTGAGTAGGAAGTAAACAGTCAACACGGAACACGCTCTTTGATCCTCCCCCCGCTGTGAGAGAGAACGAATATTAAATAGTATTCATCAAAGGATAACCATTTACAGTAGCAGAAGCTAGAAGGAAGGGCGCTGTTGGATGTGTGTGTGGGTGTATGTGTGGGTGTATGTGTGCGTGACACGACCAGGCCTAGACCCGCGGGAGCCTTACTGATTCTATTTGAGCTTCAAGCAGTTCAAATGGTACGTACTTTGAAGTATGACCGCCGTGCCCTGTCAGCTATTATCGCTTCTACAGACGTACAGCTAATTAGATTAACTGAACCTTAATGAAAAAGAAAAAAAGAAAAAAAAAAAAAAAGACCAAAGTTATCTGATCAAGAAGCTCGATCCGACCTGTGATCAGACCCAAATTCCTTTTTTTTCCTTCTTCCCCCATTATCTTCTTCTGGTCTAGTCGATTCGCCACGCTGAGCGTAGCCAAGTCTAGCCAGCCACACCCGGATGCGGCAGCACTTATGAGAGAATATACATATTGATTAAACTCCAGTCTTGCTGACCTCACGGACGACAGGACGTCTCATGACAAGGATTTTGTTCTGCACAACGCCGGAATTGGGTACTGCCACTCTTCTTTCCTCACGTCTCCGCGGTGCGCGCCTGCGATATACCACAAAGTCGCCGTGCCCGCCAATTCCGACCACCTGCCAAATCCAGCACTCTACTTTTCATGTTGCCGTCCATCCATGAATCATGATTTGATCCTGGCACCTGCGGGGAGTATATGCTGATCGGTACGGGGTGCCACAAGAAGGCATGCGCTGGACGGGGAAGTGTCTTTACCGCGGCGGAGACTCGGAGATGGCATTCTTGAAACGCATACTGAAACGGTCTGTTGATCGGACACGCACCTAGGACGATCGATCTGTCTAGACATTCGCTCTAGGCTCTAGAGATCCACCCGATCGGCTTGTATGACTGTCTGTCGTTGACTTGATCACTGGTGCCGGGCTGGCGGGTGTTCCGGGCACAAGTCGGCAATTGCTATCGTCGTCGTGGTGCGACGTGACCTGCCATGCCCTAACCGTACCCAATTGGGCTGAGATTTGGTCATCACCGTTTCTCTGAGTCATTGACGACTGTTTTGCGCCGGAAAAAGTCTAATCATGTATCATGTGGCTGCGAATGCTCTTCTAGATGAGTCATGGAATGTTCAAAACCGGGCTTTAGCTTCCTGGTGCCATCTTGTCGTTCCACGCTGCCTTCGATGCAGGTCGCATTAACGTCGCCAGCGAGACGACAGCCCTGGTCCTGACTTGCCCTTGGGATGGGCCAAGGTGAAGTAGATGGTTGAGATCTGTGCATCTCAATCAGCGTCAATCCCTGGAGATCGGGTAGGCAAGAAGAAGCCTGCGAAGAGGGCAATTTGCACGCTCAGCCCCCTGGCCTGAATCGCAAAGCACCGAATCCCCGTCGAACCGCAGTGCGGCATCTGACTGACTATCCGCAGCATTAAAGCGGTATTGTAAGAGACTGAACACAATACCAAGTACGCCGCGGGTTTCGAGCCGCCTTGGTCACGTATAGAACATAAAAAAGCGGTTCTAAGAAGTATGCAGACGAACGTCGTAAGCCAGGGCGTGCGACGACCGAGGTAGTGTGCTAGAACAGCTCCAGCGATGGCCTAGGTCGGCTTTCATATCTACAAATCGCCCTCCATTCCCGTTCGTTCGGATTGCAGGTGTCACGCCACCGTTGTTGACGATAGGGCTGGAATGGCACATGAACTGATTAACTGAGCGTTTCGCGGTTTGTTGAATACCGAGATCTCGGATTCATCGATAGACCGACTTGCTGGTTCAGGGTTGTGGCTGAGACAATAGACCATCAGTCTTTTCATACGCAAACGTAGCGTGGGCTAGCGTGCCTTCTGTCCTATTCCCACATATACGTCCTGAAGCTTTCATGGATGCCTCGCAACTTGGCTCGCAACTCACGTGCATTAGCAGGCTCGATTGTGTCAGACCCTCTATGGTGGGATCTTCTTCTTCTTCTTCTCCCAACATACCTAGGTAAACTCCCATGTTCCTTCATGTCTTAGATTCCAGGTCTGTACGTGGTACGAATGATATTTGATCTCCTCCATTTGTCGATACGTTGTGATGCAGGTCCAGAACCACTCGGCGATAATGTATCTACCTCGTACCAGATGCTTACGAATATTGAGACCTGTCGCGTATGAATACACAACCTAGCAATGCAAGAGTCGCACGTTCCGGCAAATACGCGGATGAGAGGGCGATGAGAGGAAATAATGCCCGAAATCACCCTCTGTTCATGATTATAGTCTGTCTTCCTATACCGAGGTAGGTAGGCGGACTCATTGGGTTTGACCTTAGGTGGAATACATAGGTAAGCTAATCGTACTTTGGATCAAGTCTAGACATAAATTGCGCCATGCTGTAGGTTTACATCAAGGCATCCTATTTGGCATTTGACGTGTGATTCTTTCTATTCAACTGAAATAGTCTCGCAAGTCCGAATAAATAATTCATCATTCATAGAATGGATAGAATGAATATCTGCATCTAAGGATAAGAACATAAGAACAGAAGAGGCAGAATGCGTCTATTTCCCAACAGACTAGATTGAAAACTCCCAACTCCCACGCTAGTCCCGAATCCAGATCCGATAGTCGTGGATTCTATAACATAGAAAAAAAAAAGGGTATAAAAATGTATAATGAACCAAGTGGCAACGAAACGAATGAGTGCAAAGTATGTTCATGAAAAGAAGAAAAGGCGATACAAGAGACTAGATGGCCCCTCGCGGAAGATACAATGAGCCCGTCTTGGAAAATTCAAGCATCTTCTGTCGACGATCGCTCCAACATAACTGGTTCCAGTATCCCTGGAGGAATTTGGAGACGAGTTCTTGCTCTTCCCACATCATGTTGAGTTGTCGTCGAGCAAGAGCTGATGGCTGGACAGGAATGCTCCGCACATGAACGCGGTATGCATGCCGGTCTGATCGCGTGGTCATAGAGCAAGTCGACTTGGCGCTAGCACTGCTGGTCGTCGAAGGCGTGCGCTGTACTTCCGTTGGATTGCGCAATTCGACGCACTGCATAATCAAGTACTTGATATCGACCGCCAGACCTTCAGCCCGGTGTTGTATCTCCGGCCAGAAAGCATCGCCCCAGAATGGATCTTCGCGCACGGCGGTCTCCAATGCCTTTAACCAGAAGCTGAAATCCGGTCGATGGGTCTTGTTGACTTTCGAATCTGCAAAGTCCGAGGATGACAAAGTGTCGCATAAGAGACACGCCACTGTGACCAGGCGAATTGTTGGCTCCGACGAAAGGACATGCGAAACGACACAGGCGGGACACCCTTCGGCCAGACAAAAGTCGTGCTCCTCGGTCAGGATACAGTGTAACCAGGTATATGCTCCGCGGGCCTCGCCCTTGAAGGCTCGTTCGGGCTCTGTGCCTTGTCGTCTGCCCAGAACGCGTGTGGCTATTTGCGTTGCTTGGTTGTGGATTTCGAACAGGGGAAGTAGAAGGCTGTAGATGACGTCACGGTGCAGTTGGAAGACGGCGCGCTGTTGTTCGCTGCATTCTTCATTGTGGAAGGGACAGAGACTGGTCACATTAGTGTTGTGTTTATTTGTTGGATGAAGCTTCCCAACTCACCTCGACTCCGAGCGTTGGAAAGCCTCATCGTGCTCGAGCGCGGCCATAGCCTCGGCAGGCACCTTGAATGGCGAAGAGATATCGGTAGATAGAGCCATGATGGAGCAGATTATCGACCATTGATAAAGATGGAGGTTGGTCTATCAGTTGTTTATAAGGCTATCGGTGTGATTTGATCGACTGTGTTGTTGTTGTTGTATACGTTCGGATTTGAGTAACTGAGCCCATTGAGTGAATGGCGGTATAAGGGGTATAAGGAGGGGAGCGTCGAGAGGGTTGAGAGGGTTGAGAGGGTTGAGATGGAGTCAATGACGTGCAAAAGGGGACAAATTCCGTAGATATATCGTCAAAAGCAACAAGATTGAATAGTCATGAAGTCAGAAAGGAGCAGAGAGCCGGTAGATAAACTTGTGCCGGGAGAACTCCTGAGCGGTTTGGTGACGGCGCCCCACCGCCAAAGTAACCGGCGCTCCGCTTCCGGCCACAGACAAGCTCTAGACTGCGTCGATGATGGATCGATGTCTCGCCAATGATGGCCTGAGTACGTTCGACCGTATGCGAATAAACATGTATAAATGGCAGCCCTGTTCATGCATTATCTTGAATTACCTTCGCGTACGGGATTCCATGCAGTCGATAGGACTACGTGGGAATATTCCAAAGAATATCGGCTCGATCTACTCGATATCGCAGCGCTAACGGTGGGATCAGACTCTTCTTTTGTGAGTCTACGATTGTAGGATGCTCCAATCCGCGGCGAGCGCTGCACTGTCAGATGCCCAATGCCAGGCTGATGGTCGTTCTAGACCAGAGTGATGAGACTAGTTCTGCCACTAAAAGCTGCTAGCAAAGGTATCTAGGTTTACGATTGCCGAGTAGACTTGGACAGCGGCAGGATGAGCAAGATAGCAGTCTGCACGAGTCATCTACGTAGTGCGCACCACCATACTACATACTGTCTCATTGACAGACTGGCAGTGCTATATGTGTCGTTGACGTTGTTGCATTGTCATCACGGTCATATTGGGCCACAGGTGAAACATTCCGCCCGTATGTAGTAGAACACCCACAGCTCATTTGACTGGCGCCATTACACCGCGTAGACGGAACGGACAGGGTATAAATAGGAGATCCCACGTTGCTTCAGACACAGCACGCCGACCGACGACTTGACAGTATTGCGACTCTCTAATCTCCACGCGCGGGGGCCGTTTGGCGATCACCGGCCATCTCCACCGGCTGTCTCCTTTAAAGAAAAGAGACTGACCGCTTGTCGAACTGCCAGTGACCATGGAAAACCTGTAATTCTGCGTCCGTCGACTTGAAACCTACGTATTATTGTGATCGTAGGGACTGGCGGTTCGTCGTTTGCTTGGGCGGCGAGCTTGGTGTGCAACGAGAGAGCTCTCCATCCGTTACGTAGGGAGATCTACTGGGCCACGCGTCTCGCTGGACTGGATCGACTCGAGCGTTCTATGTGTGACAATCACGTTCCACCGTCGAATCAACCATGCTGACTCATGCTGGCGGAAATAGAGTCAGTCAGTCGCGACATGCCACAAGCCGAATATATATTGTTGGATAGAATCCTTGACGTGTCAGTGGTGCTGGGAGGCACGGGAAAAAGACCAGGCAAGAAGGAGATGATAAGATGAGATGTATTGATGTATGGTAACATTACCGCTCTCAGGCACTAGTTTCACAATCTATGGGTCATGCCCCAATCACCGCTTGAGAAGAGCAATATTAGTCGGCCACGGCCTTGGAAGTCAGACATTAACGTGCGTAACGGTACGGTATTTCCAGGTTCTAACCAGTTCCTGGGCCAATCTTGCATCTCCATCTCCAAGTTTCTTCTCCTTCATCGTCGACTTGCAAATCTCTCCTTCTGACCTTCTAACCTCCTTACTTTCTCCTGCACCATCGACTTTTCCTTCTCCGTCATTCTTTGAATCAGTTACTTTGCAATTGCCTAGACATACACTCGCTCTGTCTACGGCTTTTAATTTCGTCGTCGGATTCACCAGATTAATTAATCGACTTCTTCATCATGTCGCTCTCGCTAATGCGCTGGGCAAGCTTGGTCATGCTGGGCATGCAAGCTGCCCAGGTCTCTGCCATCTCTCAGATCTCTGCCGTCGGATCCAAGTTTTTCAATTCGTCTGGAGATCAATTCTACATCAAGGGTGTGTGCTTCCCAATTCGTCTCTTGTGCCTCAGCTAATGTGGAATAGGAATCGCCTACCAACTGACCGACGATGATCCTCTCGTTGATACCGCTCAGTGCAAATTGGACGCTGCTTTGATGAAGGAGTTGGGCGCCAACACAATTCGTGTCTACCACGTCGACCCTGATGGCGACCACGACGGCTGCATGTCCGCCTTTGAGGATGCCGGAATTTATCTGTTTGTCGATCTGGAAACTTTCAACTCGGCTATTGATCAGGTATATATTCTCCTCGCTCATGTGCTGCAATCAAGCTAATAGAAGTAGTCCAATCCTTACTGGAACAGCACAATGTTGAACGCCTACACAAAGGTGCTGGACACTTTCCACGGCTACGACAATTTGGCTGGTGTCTTTGTCGGAAACGAAGTTTTGACCATGACCAACGGCTCCTGGGCTGCTCCTTACGTCAAGGCTGCCGCGCGCGATGTCAAGGCCTACCGCGATTCCAAGGGCTACCGTGAGATTCCCGTCGGATACGCCGCAGCTGATATCGCCGATCTTCGTCCCATGTTGCAAAACTACATGGCCTGCTCGACCAACTCTTCTGAAGACTTGGACTTTTTCTCGTTGAACGCTTATGAGTGGTGCGGAGACAACACTTTCACTGGATCTGGATACTCGGAATTGCAGAAGAACGCTACTGGATATTCAATCCCCATTTTCTTCTCTGAAACTGGCTGCAACACCGCCCCTCCTCGTACTTTTGAAGATCAAGCCGCTATCTTTGGTGACGACATGGCCGGTACCTGGTCCGGCGCTATCATTTACGAATGGATCGAGGAAGCCAACGACTACGGTTTGATCAGCTACGGACCCAGCGTCGCCGCCACTGCTACTGGTACCAACATCGTCGGTGGATACACTCGCGGCGGCACACCCACTCCTATTTCCCCTGATTTTTCCAACTTGAAATCTGTCTGGGCTACTCTTAATCCTACCGGTGTCCAATTGTCCGACTACAGCGCATCCGCCTCCACGATTACTCCTCTGGCCTGCCCTGCCGAGACATCTGGCATCTGGAACGTGAACCCTTCTTCCGCTCTGCCCACCGTCGGCCAGACTGCCGAGGCCTCTGGAACCGGCTCTAGTGGCACTACCACTGGTAGTTCCACCGGCACTGCTTCCGGCGCCTCTTCGACTGCTACTTCGTCCAAGGGTGCCGCTCCTATCGGTATCGCGACTCTTGGATCTGCTGGCGCCACGAGTGCTGTCGTTGTCTATGGTGCCCTTGTCGGATTTACCGGATTCATGGCTTGGTGGTTGTAATTTATAGAAATGATCTTTATTGCAGTTTGTATGTATACATAGAGGATCGACCGTGTACATGTGTTGTTTATAGTTGTTTCTTTTAACAAGAATACGATGTTTGATGACTATCATCACTTTCTTCCGAAAGCAAGAAACAAGAGTACAATTAGTTCTATGGTATAATAGTATAAATAAGCGATATTCAAGAAGAAGAATAGAACAATAATCATACATAAGAAAACGAAAGAGCGAAAAGTGTCCCCGTTTCCGATCGGGAGAGAGCAAAAAGCCAACCATAATCGTAACCAATGACCAGAGACATGACCAGAGACGAAAGAAAGAGAGACAAGAAAGAAAAAGAAGTTACGCCTCGTATCTAGGTAGGTTCAAATTACTCCCGTTCAGACTCAGCGCCAGATCATCAAAGTAACGCCTCCTATCGTCCCTCTTCCTCCGTCTCTTCCGATCGTCGTCGTGGTCGTCATCATTGTTGTCGTGGTCGTCGTCGTATTCATGGTTCAGTTTCTCTTCGAGCGCCTTGCGGAGATGAAGGATTGTCTCGTCTATTGTGACTGCGCTGGTGTTATCTTTCTCCTTCTTGTCCCTTTTTTCATCGTATCTCTTGGCTGTGTTCTGTTTGTTCGAGTGCTGATGGTACGGACGCATGTCGACCATCTGCTCCTGATGATGAAGTGATGAATACGAGTTCCCGGATGAAGGTGGCGGGGTGGCTGATGATTCTGTTGAAGTAGGGCTATGGTCGTCTCGGTATTGTTGCTGTTGCTGTTGTTGTTGTTGTTGTTGTCGCTGGGGATGGCGTTGTTTCGAGGCAAAGCCAAAGTCAAAGTCGTAGCCGCCGACGTCTAGACGTTGTAGACTTCGCTGCTGATCTTTTGGTCTGGCGCGTTTGTTGGCGAGATCCGCAAAGTTGGGAATGGTGGGCTCGAGATCTTCGTCGTCTAGGATCTCTTGTCGTCTAGGTCTTGACCCTGCGCGGAGGCTGTTGTATTCTCTTGGATGGAGGTTCGGTGATGGGGGTAAGGGCATGTCCACCGGTCCAGGTGGCGTGACGGCTTTTTTAACGTACGAGGCTACAGCCGGGTTTGAAGGAACCTGTTTGCAATGCGCAACGATAATCCCTTCCAACTGTCGAATGGTATGCGCAAACCTCGCTTCTACCTCTTCTGCAGCAGGTCGTCTCTCAGGGGCTCGCGCAACCATGTCCCGGACCACAGTGAGCATGGGCTCAACAGCCCTGAAAGCAAGGCCCTTTCGCTTTTTGGAATCTGCCGTCAGAAGCGTGAGCCAGGATGTGACTTGCGGTAGATTAGTGACGAGATGGAATGAGGCGTCTGCCACACCACCTCCGCGACCCGGGGTACGATTCTTAGCACTTCGATGGTTTGCGAATGATGAGACTTTGCGTTCGCAGAGGAAAGTAAAGATATCTGTGATGACGGCGCCCAGGGAGAATACGTCTGATAGTTGTGCATTGACTTGTTGAGATTGCCATGTTCTCACGAGAGCTGTATTGTGTGGCACGAAGGGAATACTGGCGGCACTTTCGGGGGCAGTCACGGGCCGAGTTCGGGAGTCCGATGCAAGGTTGGAGGAATGAATTGATGGCGTATAGAGGATCGGTTTTGTGCGGAAAAGTTTGTGCGCGGACTTGCCGTGGCTGCCTCCTGAGCCTCCTGATGCAGAGGACGAGGAGGAAGAGACCAACGAATTTCGGGATCCGACTCGGATTACTGTTCCCCTTGATTCGCTAGACTGCGTGGATCCAGCCGTCATCCAGCTGGCGCGAGGTGTCTTTGGAGATGCGGATGATGAGGAGGATGAAGATGACGAGCCCGGGCCACGCATCGTTCGGCCGCCAGAATGAAAAGAAGTCTTTGCGACGCTCGTTTCTTGGATAGCGGTTGTGCGAATCCAGCGTTCCGGTGCAGCGTATTGGTAGGCTTCAATGTCATTTATCTTGGGGGAGTCGAGGAGGGTGTCTAACCCTTCGAAGTGGCCCAGGAAGATGCGATAGTCGCCATCAACCAGAACGTTGGATGGCCGAATCGATCCATGAGGGTGGCCATTAGCGTGAAGCCATGCCAATCCACTGACCAAACAGTGAGGCCAATTGACCAGGATCTCTCGACGATCCGGTTTGGGCAGTTTCTTAAAGGTTTGCGGCGTGTCTGACAAGAAGCTTAACAGCGAGCGCTCATAAACGCCGCTAAACAGCACATTAATGCTGTTGTCCACTGTATAAGACCCATAGATTGAAAGAACATGCTCGTGTGCAAGCTGTCTCAACGACCGAATCTCCTCTAGCACTTCGTCTTCCTCCGAAAAATAGGGCGCCTCATTGATACCGACTTGCGTGCGAAGAAAGACTCGACACGTCGCGCCGGATAGCACCACCCTCTCCACTCCGTCTTTATTATTGTTCGAACCCACCAGACCGGTTTTCAAGACTTCGACGGGCACGCCTTCGTTCTCAGTATATCGCACATGTTCACCTTCCGCGATGCCGCGGACGAGGTATCGCCATTGCGTAAGAAAGAATTTATTATTCAGCGAGGCAGCAGCCGACGACGACACGGACTCATCTCTGGGTATCAGGGGCAGATCAGGCACTCGAGACTCGGCGAAGGGAAGATCCGAGTCATCTACAAAGTCGTCCGCCAAGTCAAAGATACGGTGCGGAATCCCGAGCTCGCTCAGAATGAGGAAAAGTTTGCCGGCTTTTGTGAGGATCCATTCGAGATAAGTCTCGCTCGTGAGTCCCTCGCCCCAGGGGAGAGGCTCAAAGAGGCGCGATTGATAGTCGGGTTGGAGCTGCGAAAAGACGTATTGGCGGCACAGGGTTGCTTCTATTCGCTCGTCGGTCCACCACAGGGAGGATACTTCGGACATGATGCTTGCATATTCGAGACTCACGGGTGCGCAGGGAAACGACGACAAGACCTCTGGTAGGAGTACAGTAGGAACGAGTTGATATAAATCACACCATGAGGCACAATCATCGACCGGTCACTGGTTACCTCCCAATCGGGCAGAGAGAGGGAAAAGAAAGTTTCGATAAAAAGAGATCGCACTTCGGACAGGCGCGCGACAAGAAAAATATAACTGATAGTAGCCCATACTACGTAGTTACTAGTCCCCTCCCTTCCGTGAGTAGTACTGGTAGTCTGGTGCCTCTTTGACAAGCGACATGACACATCGGACCAGGATCCACAGGCCATGAGTTGTGTGGACTGGCGCTAATCTAGAGGCAGCACCTAGGGCAAGCCAGATGACACCAGTCGTCGAGCGAAGCCCGTCGAACGAAGCGGGGTGATGGATTGCTCTCGACGATTGAGACTCATAGCACGTCCCACGGCAAATGAAGGGCTGATCAGGCTAGAGCAAGGGTTGCTTACCGACATCTTCCAATAGTATGCCGCGGGCAGGTTCAATAGTGGCGCGGCACTGCATGCATGTCTTCTTTTGCGTTATGAGCTCTTTTCGTTATTTATTGTCATTATACATGATACATACGGGATATTCGGGCTATCGCCGGATGGCAGTGAGTAGTCTGGAGCTCATTTCGCAACCCCTGCAGCAATATTGAACCTGAAATTGTTCCCTTCCGTTTGGTTTTTTGTCTCTTGACTATGCTCTGGATCGGACGTATCGAGCAGCCGGAGACCCGAAGCTGAATTGTGGGATCCATTCAAGCGGGGAGAGGGCAGTGAGCGCTAAGGATGGTTCGCCATGTTCTTGCGTATCCACTGCGTATCGGTCCCAGTCGAAGCTGTAAAGAAAGAGTCAAGAGTCCCGAGATAAGGTAACCGGCTATACTACGAGAGGGTTAGTGCCGGAGCGAATCAGTCGGCTAGTTCATCTGACAAGGAATGCGATCCTTTCTCTTTCTCGCATTCTGCGCGTCTACCTTCTTTGTCTGTTTCAGCTTGCAGTCTTTGGGTGGCCTAGCTTGATATTCACAAGGTTTCCCGTCTCGTCAACGGTCGTAGGGCTTTGGAAAAATGAGAAATAGGATCTTCAAAAGAGAGTATTTGCTGCTTGCCGAGACTCTCGTATCCACTACGCCTCCTCCTACGCACAGTGGGAATACGATGATATGCCCAACTCGTACCTGATAAGACTTATTACCATCCACGAAGGAATCGAATCTACGTAATGCTTCCTGACAGCTTGGCATGATTGGACCCGAACTCCTGGGGCAATCTTTTTCGGACTACGTAGCAACGTACTGCTACAGTACTACGTAGTAGTAGCGAGTCTCCGTGGTGCGGCGAGTGGCGTTCTCCAGCGCTAGATTGTCAGGGGATTCCTTGTTACCATATCACATGGAACCGACCATTCAGCGCTCCTAATGGATCCTCGGGTGAAGGATCCCTATCCCAGGGAAGATCAGACTCGAGCTTTTCGTCTCGGAATATAAATAAACACCACACTGCCGTCTGAACCATCATCCTGGACCAGATGTGAAGGGGTTGGGCTATTTGGCAATAGTCTATTTGCGATAACCATGACGATGATCAACCTTGCATGAAGAATCACAACGACGTTCATGCTTCGAGTTGGGTTATTGAAGCTTACAGCTCGCTCATAGATAAGACACCTCTGTTGTTTCGTTATATTGAGATCAATCTATCAGCCCTGCCCTCGCATGAGCCAAATTAGTGAAAGATTCTCGTTCAGACATCCACTTCGACTCCCCCCCTTTTAAAAGACTCTTACTAGTAGAGAGCGAGAATATCGCATAAAGCACCATCACGGTCCCAGGCTTCGATCCGATTGATGAAGACTGACGTGCATGCCGGCCAGTGAGGTGGTGAATGCTTATCTCTTAGCTTTCTTTTTTAGTCAGATTAGTGTGTCTTTAGGGCTTGAGGCTAGGCTTTGCAATTAGTAGTTAGTTTCCTTTTCAGGAACTAGCGTCTGCTGGGGCTTTTTACTTTGTTTTCTTTTGCGAGAACTGCTGCGTCAGGACTTGTGCTTATGCGCTGCGTCCGTCGAGAAGCTTGTTCATTTCTCGGTTTCATTTGGCATTGTTTACTCTACATGTAGAGCCACTGTGCACCAGGTACGAAGGGATGGAATGGACGCCGGGCATGGGATGCGCTATACTATGCACAAGTCTCCACCGAGATAACTGACAGACTGACTAACAAACGTAATCAAGTATCGAATGTTAGTCAATTCAATCGGACTGCCGAAGCAGACAGATAACGCTTTCCGTGCCACTTCTGGAGGTTGACTCCGGCCGCAACAAGCCACCATTTAGTCAGTGCTCACGGCGCACTCCGGATTTATTTACCATAGCATCTGACAATCTGTACGTAGTGCATATTTGCTTTTGCTGCTACGTAGTCCGCTAGTCTCTCGGTGCCAGTACGGAGTATGTAGACGTGATTTTTGGTTAACCGCTCTTCGCGGGGGTGACGAGCGAAAGTCCGGATGGTGTCTGATGCGAAGAAATCTGATTTATCCCTATTACTACGCATTTTATAGTTACTACAAGAAGTAATATCGCAGCAGAGGCCAAAGATGCTGACATCTGGAGCTATACGAGCGGTAACCGCGTGGATCTGTCTAGTCGCTCGCCGAGACCTGGGGTGACATTCATGCCATGTCATGCCATGTCATGCTATGCCATGCTATGTCATACATACAGACCAATTCTAACGATCTTGCCCTTGATTGGTCATGTCGACTTGCAATGAGATATTATGTCGAATCGAATATACCCTGAATCAGTAACATTGGCCGAGCCTCTCTCGATCAACTCTAGGTGACACAATGAGGTTGTTATAACAAAGGCACAGCACAGATCAAACGCCCGGGGCGTTCAGAGAATGCCGAAAGAACTGCGATCGATATATTCCGATGAACAATGAATAGAACAACATGGTATCAAGCATAAAGTGGCCATCTCATCTCGTTTGCATCATCTGTCGTTTCACCATTAACGTCATCCGAACAACGCGCAGACCACCCCGAGAATAAATGGGTCAATATAGAAAGAGAAAGAAAAAAAAAAAAAGATAAATCATACGAGCTAACGCATCTCGTTCAACAGTCGCTCCTCCCTTCGTTCGCGCCTAATCTCCTCGCCCACGATGATACTGAACAGACGCTTGTGCAGGTCATCCTCTGTCCATCCGATCTGACCCCGTCCCCCGTTCCGGATATCAGTGCTAATCAATTCGGAGACGAACCGATCTATTATCCCGAATTGGATCTTGGCAATCGGTAGACCGTGCTCGCCGTCGGATGTCCATAGAGAATCGCCGAGCATCTCGTCGCGGTGCACAGTAGAATGATAGGGGAAGCGTTCGGGGTATCGTTTCGCTTCCCAGTAAAGCCGCTTCAAGGCAACGTAATGCGCGTCTGTAAAATAGCCGGATGTAGCTAGCACTCTTGGCGAGGACAGAGCAGAGAGGCGGTGCTTCTTGATTCTTGACTGTATTGTAGAGATGGCCGGAGTTACCTGATCCTGCTCTCTGGCCTCTTCTGCATCTCTAGTCGCTCGAGAGCGTTTCAAACTGGGGGTTTGTTCATTCACCGGGAAAGGCGGGCTTTGGGACTCGTCCAAGGGCACCTCCTTTGATGTAGTCCACCAGCCCGGGGTGAAGTTGTTCGTGATCCGTCGGAACCATGATTGCTTGGGTCCACCCATTGACTGCTCTGGTGTTGTAATGGATGGGTCGAAGGAAGTGTGCTCGCCCGTGTCTCTCCACACCCCGTTATGATCACTATCACCATCGGCTTCGTCAACTTGGTCATTGTTCTCTTGCTGTTGCTCTCGTTCTTCATCTTCGTCCTCGACTGGTTCCTGCTCCTCGCTTTTCTCGTCTTCTTGTTCTCCAACTCCTTCTTGCTCTTCGATCAGATCATCGTCGTCCAACGATTGGTCATCTTCCGCGGTATGACCTCGAATATTCTCAGCTGCATCGTTGATATGAGAAGTACCCAGTGAAGACCGCTTGATCGGAGACGAAGCGTCGAGACTGATGGCCCCATATCTAGAGCTTCTGTCAGATCGTAGTCTTTGACTTGACGCTGTACGAGGACTCTTTCCGTAGTACTTGCGTGAATTTGGAGTGTCGCGAGGTTTTAAAAGAACCGACAGATCAACTTCCGTTTCACGAAGTTGGGCCGTTCGTGACTTTCCAAGTGGTGGGATCTCACCATTGTTGGGATTCCAATCGTAGCGTTGACTTACTACGCTCCTGTAAGGATTTCCTCGTCCGGAAGTTGTTGTAGATGCTCGTCTCTTGTCCATAGATGATGCAAACATTGAGTCCCTGTTAGAGCTTGAGTCGTGATTTCGGGCTTCTTCCTGCCATACGTCTCCATAATCTTCATCCTCCTCGCTTGCCTCTTCATCGTCTACTTTGTCTTCCGCGTAGATCTGCTCTTCTGCTAGGTTTCGTATTGAAACGTCGTCGCTGTCAAGGACAATGACGTCGTCCGACCCTGCCATATCAATATGACGGCTTACGAGCTCACGCTCCCGCTGCCACTCTGCTTCCATTCGCTGAGTTCGTGACATTTCCTCTTCTTCTGAGACAGCCTCTTCTTCTGACATAGCCTCTTCTTCTGACATAGCTTCTTCTTCTGACACATCCTTCTCTACTGACACGTCGTCTTCTTCCCACGCATTCTCTTCTTCCGACGAGACTTCTACCGGTAATTCCTCATCAGAAAAGGCATCTGCTTGCTGCGGACTTTCGACAGGTTCTGCTTCCTCGCTCCCTTCCTTCTCACGACGGGCGTCTGCTTCCCTCTTCTGCCGCCGTTGTAGTCTTCTAGTCCTCATTGTACCGCGAGCCACAAGTTCACCGAATCTGAGACCAGCTTGAAGGTGGCGCTGGGAATCCATATCCAGGTCATCGAAGATATGCTTCAGCCTATCAGCTGCGCTTGCTATGTCTTCCTCCTCCTCGTCACTATCTTCTCTCTTGAGGGTTCGTTGTTGGATCAAAGTATCTTGCAGACTCAAGCCAAGTCGAACTGTGCGAGCAAGACCAAGTATTCTTTTCTTGGGCTTCTCGACTGACGTTCGTACTGAAAGATCTGATGCCATGACATCCATGGCGATTGTGTCGACAGCCACTGGTACAGCCTGATCATCTGATTGTTGCACGTGATAGAATTTCGCAGGCTCGTAGCGTGGTGTTGTAGATGGCTTAGGAATATGAGTGCTGCTCGTTTGAGGTGACTTTGTACTCCTTCTAGTCGGATTCTCGATAAGAACGGCATTCTGCTTTTCAGTAAAAGGCTGGAGACTGGTTTTCGAAGAGTTGAGAATAGAGCTCAGTCCAGGTTGCTTCGCGGATGGGAGAGTATCTAGCGATACCATGCTGAAATCTTCACTCTCCATGATGGTATCATATTCATGATGTACATCAGTCGGATCTGTGATCGAATTTGTAGCGTGATTGTCCTGAGCTGTTGTCGATGATTCTCCATTCCCATCAACGAGTGACGATGACGTCGGCGTCGGATAGCTTCGACGTGATTTCCGAGGCGTGTGCCCTGCGTGCAAGGTATTCTGGGGAGTCGTTCCCGTGTGCCCACGGATAGGAGAGACAGAAGCCTGTGGTGTGGCTTGTTGTGCGCTCATAGCGAGTGGTCTCGATTTCGCACTTTGGCGACCAGGCAAATCAAAGACAATGGGAGGAGAGAAACGGTCGGGAACTGGACGCGGTGATTGTTCCTCAAATGCTCCTGAGCCGGCCATATCGAGGAAAGGATCAGGTTCGGACGATGCATCAGAAGGGAGGCCTATATCGGCATTCATGAACAGCGCGGGAGATTGCCTGTCGATGACTCCATCTAGTGTAGCTGATTTCACATCATTCTTCACAGGACTTTCTATCGCCTCTATACTTTGCGCGACTGGCTCGCTTTGCATGCTCTTTCGCGGTCGCCCACGCGGTCGCTTTACCGAGTCTGGGGGCTGCTGTTTGGGTGTTCGTCCGGGGCTTCCTTTGATGGGGCTGAGACTTTTTTCGCGGACGTCTGATTTGCGCGGGCGACCTCTTCGTTTTTTCGCTAACGGCGGGTTCCTTTCTTCATCTTTCAGCGGTACCTTGGTTGTGATGGTCGAAGGTTTGAGTCTCTTCCGAGGCCCATCCTGCGTGTTTTCGTCATCTTCGTGCTCGGCCTCTACCGTGACTCGGATCCTCCACGGACTGAGATTGCCTTCTGACTGCATTTTTGTCGGGGACATTGACCGCTGTCGCAAATGTGGACTGGTTGGCAGTACAATGTCATTGAACCGCATGGTTTGAGAGCTCTGTTGTTTGGGAGTTCGGCGAGGGCCCCGTTCTTGCCTCCGTGGTGTCTGGATCGTGTACGGCGGAACCCAGCTTTGTCGGCCGCTGAAATCTGGTACTGGCGATGAAATGAGATACAGCGCGTCTCCTTCCGGACCCAGGGCATCAGGCGACGATGCGCTCGAGGATACAGAGGACATTCCGTCCAGCGCAAAATAATCGGCCGGTCGATTGCGCCACGGGTACGACGGGACGGCCACGGTGGAGGGAGAAGTTGGTCGGAGTGAGGGCCTGTGGAATAGAATGCTAGCATTGCATTGACAGCGACATCTACTTGGAGAATCTGTTCAAGTTCTCCCGACTCGGTCTAAGCGTGGATCGTTCACCCACGGTGGGAAGGAGGTATAAACAACTCTCCCGATCCGGCAGGCGCGACCGTGTTGATGATGGGCCTCTCCCAAAGAGGTTAGCGCATCACATGATCTCGTCGCTCAATCTGTCGGGCCAAGCCTGTCTCTTGCTTTCCATCCGTCATTCTAGAAAAAAGATGTAGAAGCAGAAGAAGGATCAACATCCGGAGACCAGAAGGGCTACGAGATCCTCTAGGGGGGGGGGGCCTGGTCTGCTGTACAGAACCCAGTCCGTCGCTGCATCCATGTGGCATCCAGAGTCGCATTGCAGCAAGCAAACAAGCAACATTCACGTGGCTCGCCCACCACAATCGCTCTCCTATAGTTACTCCTTCGTACTCAAGTTGAGTTGAGCTAGTTAGTTATGTTGAGTCGAACTTACAGAGTACGTACGTACTTACGCGCATGGCGTCATTCGGCTCCTTCGGTTAATTTTGGGATTGCGGAGAGAGAGACTAGGCCAGCCTTAGCCTTGAGCAGATTGCGGCCCCCTCCGGAATAACTTGTCAGACTCGATATTACTAGTACTTTGACCTCATCCGTTATTGTGCCAATTTGTTTTTCCACCAAGAAGCAATCTCGGGTAATTGATTGAGAGAGAGAGAGAGTCAATGAATCACAAAAGTCTCGCCGCACGGCACAGAGACCGAGCACTATATTCCAGCAACAAGCGACTGACCAGACCGCCGATCATGGCCTGATTCTCCCTCTACGTACTTGGCTCGGTGCATTCAGCGGAAAGAGACTTCTCGAATGCGGTTCGTAGCTTCAGCTCCTTTATTAACGACGTACATCCTACATAGTAAACCCCGGATACGACGTGACCACTGACTAGTGGCCGATTGTGCCGTGTATGTCAATCCTTGCCTTGTCGGAGGGATGGGTGATGCCATGTGCTGGACACTCGGCAGTGCATGCTGCGTAGCACCAAGAGTCCTGGTTGCTCCCAAGGCACCGGCTCGACTCCGGAATCAGGAAGTTGAGTAAGTTGAGTTAGTCGCTGGCCATTAAGTACGTAGTGAGTCCGGAGATTGATGAGAGAGAACAAGCACTTCTCCACGTTACATTGCTGGTGGCCTGAGGCTACAGCCTGGGAGCGATGGCATTGGCCAGTCTATACCAAACTAGCACGGAAACAGGCCTAGCTGCAGTTACCCAGTAACACCTGACGACCAACCCCGGATTCGCGCGCAATAAACATCGCCAGCTCCTAACCCACCTCAACCCGACCCAACCAAAACCCCTGCAGCATACGGATATTACGTCGCTCGACCTTCGGAATCCTGCCATTTGTTCATTCAAGCCTCTTTGTTCCTCAGATATCCCCGCATCTACTTGGAGCAAATCAGAATTACTGCTTATTTCCCCCCGCCTCTTCATCGGCAAGAGAGAGAGAGACAGAGAGAAGGAGAGGGGGTGGGAAAAAGCGGGAAAATAGCTCGACTGGAGCAATGGGGGAGAAGCTTAGCTAGTCGATCTTTTCCATTATAAAAGCTGGAATGCCCCTTGCGACCGGGCAGAGCAGCTTCTCGCAGCTCAGCCCTTGTATATCTTACTACGTCAAAAAACTTGCTAGACCCCGTTTATCGCTTGTTGCATTGATACTTTACGCTCTCGTGTTTCTGGGCATTGCTTGTACCGTCGTCTACAAGATGCGCTTCCAGAGCTACGTCTCCGCGGCGACGCTGTTTGCGCTACCCGCTCTCGGAGGCTCTGTTTCTAGCAGTAGCAATTCGACTACAGATCCCTTCAAGATCTACAACATCACCGCAACTAATATCACTGCTTCCTTCATCGGATACGGGGCGCGTCTCGTGGCGTTGTATGTCCCCGACAGCAATGGCACAGTCCAAGACGTTGTTGTCGGTTATGACGACCCGACGACCTATGTCCACGACTCCGAGACCAACCACACCTTCTTCGGGGCTGTGGTCGGTCGCTATGCCAATCGCATCAAGAATGGCACGTTCGCCATCGATGGGGAGACATACCACGTCCCCACGAACGAGAACGGTGGCGCCGATACCCTTCACGGTGGTACCGTGGGCTACGATCAGCGCAACTGGACTGTGGCCGCATCGTCCAACGATAGTATCACGTTCTCTTTGCTAGACCCCGGCTACGAGGATTTCCCCGGTACTGTGCTCAATCACGTCACTTTCACCGTCGACGCGCTCAGGACTGCTGTCAACCCCAAGGGTCTCCCCCAATTGACCTCTCGCATTGTTTCTTTGTCCTTGACCGAGAAGACCCCCATCATGCTCGCCAACCACATCTACTGGAACTTGGATGCTTTCCAGGAGCCCACCGTGCTCAACGACACCTTGCACATGCCTCTGGCAACCCGCGTCGTCGCTGGCGACAACATCCTTGTCCCCAACGGCACTATCTTCGACGTCGATACCGCCTTCTCCGGCGCAATTGACTACACAGCCGGCAAGGAGATTGGTGCCGACTTTGACAACGCCTTGGGCGTCTGCGGCTTCAACTGCACGGGTGTCGATACCTGCTTCATCAATGACCGCAGCCCGTACTACTTGGACGGCGCCACCGTGCCTATTATCCACCTCTCCTCCCCAGCGACGGGTATCACTCTCGACGTCGCCACAAACCAGGCTGCGCACCAAATCTACACCTGCAACGGCCAGAATGGTACCATCCCTATCAAGGCTTCACAAAAGGCTCGTAACGAGGCTGCTGGTAAAGGTGGCGTGGACTACGTGAACAAGTATGGCTGCATCGTCATTGAGACCGAGGATTGGATCGATGCTATCAACCAGCCGGAGTGGGCTCGCCAGGAGATCTTCTCGCCGGCTGATGGCCCGGTGGTAAATATGGCTACCTACCAGTTCGGGACTCTTTAGAGCAGTCAATGAAGGAAAACGTTGAATGTTGAATCTATCTTATGCCATCATATGTGCTCAAGATAAGCCTCTCTAGCTTCTAATAAGGTACCGAATGCGTAATGACTGTGTACTGATTCTTTCATTTTTGGTCTTCGTAATCCTCACGGAGCCCTTCTATGTCTGCGGCTAGAAGATGCACAAAATCACTTACTTCGAGAAACCCACTTTCGAGGTGAGCTTTTTATAAGATTTGAAAATCAGTCTTGAGCATAGACGGTACCAACATGATTTAAGTGGCACTCCCCTCTCGGAAAACAAACCAAGACCCCATCCGCTGCTCTATATCGACCGGATTGACTTTCATGACCGATCGTCTATCCCCGTGACTCTCACCCGCATTCCCTTGGTATCTAATTTGGGCTGCGGCACCATGAAATCATGAGCCACCTCCACGTCGGTGATATCAGTCTCATGAAGCTCGAATTCAAATCGCCGAAACAGCATAGCTAGGGTCAAGTGGAGCTCCACGTACGCCAGACTGTACCACCCCGTTAGCCCTTTTAAAACTCACAAATGTAAAACGTAAAAGTAAAAACGGTTTCGATCACTCACTTGACCCCAATACACATTCGCGGACCTTTACCAAACGGGACGAAGAACCGACTCAGACTCTCCCCATCTTTGGTCTTTGCGCCGTCTAGCCATCTTTCAGGCACAAACGAACTGGCATCTGAAAACACGGTCTCATCTCGGAGGACATCCAGCGTAGTCATCGAAACTGGCGTTCCAGGCGGGATCACCCAGTCTCCGTACTCGATTGGCTTTTCCGGCGACACTCGCGGGAGCCGAACGGAGACGCCAGTTGACAATCTGATCCCTTCCTTCACACACGCCGCGAGGTAAGGTAGCTTTTCCAGGACTACGGATGGTGGTAACGTAGCCGAGTTTGGTATGGCTTCCTGCAGCTCGCTGCGCAGTCGTCGACATCGCTCGGGGCTATCGAGAAGGTGGAAGACGGTGGTGGTTAATGCCCAAGCTACAGTCTCGACGCCCGCCCCGATCATTTGCTGCGCCTCGGAACCTAGGCGACGGACTGTCTTTTCGGGGGGCGGAAGGCTGCTTTTGAGTAGAGCGTCGAAGATGGTTGGATTCGAATCGGAGTCGGCCTTTTCTTTGTTCATGATGTTGGTGATTTTGAGTTGCAGGTCCTGTTTGGTCGTAAGAAGACAGTATAAACAGAGGAAAAGTGGTGCGTACCTTTTGTAGATCAAACATCTTGTATATGTTTGGCACCACCATTTTCAACAAAGCTCGGGGACTAAGTCCCAGCACCTATAGTCTTGTCAATATCACTCTTCATCGAATCAGAGAAGATCAGCTCACGATAAAAATACTCGGAAACTGCAGCCCGAAATGCGCAAACTTGCGAACCGCTTCGTACGCAGCATGAAAACTATCCCGAAAATCCGGCGACTCCAATTGATCGTACGAGAAGCCGAAACAATACGACGAGATGACGTCTCCCGCGAATGAATTAAAGGCATCGTTGAACGCGAGAATGCGTCCAGTATCCTTATACGTCGCGACACGATCACTCAGTTTCTCCACCTTTTCATGTACGATCGGCTCGAATTTGGTGATGCTTCGCTTGGAGAACATGGGATCCAAGGGTGCACGGCGGATGGTATGGAGGTGACTCGATACAGTCGATGAAGTGGTCGTATTCGCTCCGAACCTGCCGGACATCCATGCGTACCGCTCATATTCCTTGTGGCCGGTATACAACTCATCCCAATACCGACTGTCTTGAATGTGTATCTCGAACGGATTGATGCGCACAATGGGACCTGATACGTACAGCATGAGTTAGTCCAAAGACCAAGAATCGGAGCCCACCACGCTGCCCCTCCCTCACGTACCATATTTTTGATGCATGCGCTGGATTTGAAATGTGAATTGCCCCCTCTTGACGACATCGTAGTAAAACTCGTACCATTTCGATGCCGCAGCTAGTTTTGGGCCTGGAAATCTGGCCAGTGGGCTAACATATAAGCGGTATACGACAAGGCCGACCAGATAGAGTACATAGGCGGCTGCTATTGCGCCTATGGCTTCGACCGATGGCCGTGAGATGGAAATGTATCCCATGCCAATTCAGACGATGACGATGACGATGACGATGACGATAAAAGGCGACGATGACTGGCGAGAGAAGTCTACCAAACACACTGCGATTTGGTTTTTCTCGTTACACTGGCCAGCAATTAGGGTATGCGTAGCGCATCTGTGCATGACTACATGTATCTGTACCGGATCACCAAGAGCAGGACCAAGCCCTAATCTGAGCTCTATATGGCAACCCCGGGCCAATTGGTCTCAATCAACTCACAGAGTTTCATATTCGGTACTGCGCCGGCTTGACCTACGGTTTCCTCACACATTATAATTTGCCAGTAATAGAATTTCGCCTCGGATCCTTTGGAGGCGGGGTGATTGTCGAGGCTGGCCTCTTTGCATCGCTTTTCCTACTCTGCAGTGGGGGCGCGAAAACCACGAGTCTGACTACTGAGTCTAACTACTCTGTCCCGATTGAAAAGTATAGGTAGCTCCGGCATTTGCCTGTTACGTGAGAAGAAGAAAAGATCGACCTACTTCATGCATTGGTGAGCCTTGTAGATCTGTATGCTGTTATTTCCACAACCGGAATTAGCGCATCACCTGGTGATTCCTAAAATAGTAAGTCCGAGGCACTGTGCAGCAACAACACTTGATCACCTTCATGATGTTCTTAAGTTTAATATACTCAATGAAGTATCATCTCCTTAGTTTGTGAGTATCGTCTTCGGTTTGTACGAACAAAGATGGACACTCTCAACAAGACATTCTACGACCAGCTTGTCCGGCTTGGCTCGCAGCCGGAGGAGGTCGCGCCCATCATCAAAGAGAGGGCTACGGATTTCTTCAAAAATCTTACTATTTGGCAGACAATAGCCTTACTGTCATGCGTCTACTGGGCTCTGACATCTTTCGCCGCGTACAGAAGAGTCAGAGTGAAGGGAGCGCCTGTTCATGGCTACTGGTCATGGTTCGAGCCGACGTGGTTCTTGCAACTGCGATATGCATTCACGGCGCATAAAATTATATCTAGCGGTTACTTGAAGGTAAATAATCTATTCAGAGGAACTCACAGACGATGCTTTACTTGTTTGTTCCCATTCTTTGGAGATCATAGGCTGACGTAGGAATTGTTTAGTACGGAGAAAAACCTTTTGTTCTTCGTCGTCAGGATCTTGATATCACAGTCTTGCCGACCAAGTACCTCACGGAACTGCGCACCATTCCCAACTCGAAGCTGCACCGAGGAAAGGCGAATTTCATGGTATGCTCCGTGGGCAAGTTATGAATGGCCTAATTTCAGTCTAACAATGTTACAGGAATGGGGCGATCAGTGGGCGATGAACACTCTCTGGAGTCATTCTGAAGTCCCGATCAAAGCGATCTCCGAGAACCGCAACGATCAAATGGGCAAATACCTCGAAGCTGTTCGAAAGGAGCTCGACTATGCTCTTGAAATGGAAATACCGAACGCGGAAGGTATGCTATAAGCTATCAGCAACCCAATATTCGAAGGGAGGCTAACAGTCCAGCAGATTGGACGAGCATCGATGTTCAGCTGATGATTCAGAAGATCCTGGCTCGACTTGTCGGCAAGATGATTGTCGGCAAACCCGCCTGCCGCAGCCCCGAGTGGATGGACCTTGCCGAGCACTTTACGGAAGACTTCGTCACGGCATCCATTATCATGCGCCTGGCACCGAAGTGGATGCATCCTCTTTTGACAGAAGCAATTCCCCAGAGACGGCGATTGAGAAAGCGTCTTCAGGGAGTCTTTGATATCACTGATCCCTGCATAGCCAGACACGAAGAGGCCAAATTGAAGAGAAAGCAAGGCTTAGAAGTTGAAGAAGAGGAAAACATGCTGGCCTGGATTCTAGACAATATTGAGGATCAGGAGTACGTCTTGAAGAACTTGAACAAACTTGTCGTCGTCATGCTCGTCCCCGCCGCTCACACTACGGCAATGGGAATTTCGAACCTTCTCTTTGACCTTTGCTCTCATCCTGAATGGGACTCAACTCTCCACGAAGAGACCCTGCGAGTCAACAAGGAGTTTGGTGAGATTGGCGAGAAATTGCCAATGAAGGAGTGGGTGACAAAGTTGGAATTGCTAGACAGTTTCTTCAACGAGAGTCAAAGGTTGAGCCAACCTCTATCGAGTAAGTTGCCCCCCTTTTGTCATCGTTTTTGCCTTTACTCAAATCATGATACTAATTGCTGCTCTCTTTCAAAGTTACCCCCAACCGGTATGCTGTCGAGGACATCACTTTCAAAGACGGCCTCCGAGTGCCCAAGGGAGCTCTCCTAGGCTGGGTCAGCATTCACAATCAGATTGACAGCAATATTGCCCCGGAGCCAGAGAGGTTCGACCCTATGCGAAGCTACAGGAAGCGACAGGCTGCTGCCGAGGAGCGCCACAAGCATCTTGCCGGACAGCCCAGTCTGGAGAATTTGACCTTTGGCTACGGAAGCCAGGCCTGCCCGGGGAGAAATATAGCCATCAGTATCTTGAAAATGGTGGTCTCGCGACTGATCCGGGACTACGAATTCAAGTTTGCGGATGACCAGTCCAAGCCTAAGAACATTTACTTGTTGGAATTCATCATCCCGGACCCTAAAGCGAGACTGATGATTAGGAAACGGAAATAGAGCAGATTCCGAATATTACGACAAGAATCTTTGTTTTCCTACTTTGCAAGCGAGGTTTCGCGGTCTCTTAGTTATAGAAGATACTCTTTCTTGTGAGAATGTACTGTTTGCAAATAGCTTGCTTTGAGGATGCATACGTAGTCAATGTCGGATTGTTAGCTGCATTGTAACAGATCGTACATTATGAATCGTCTATTATATCTATTGGTTAGCTGACCTTGCTACATCGCCTCTTGGTTTCACGACATGTAGCAAGGTAATAATAATAAAGTCAAGTTTTCGTGCCTCGAAGGAGTATTACTGGTTCCAGTTACTTTCTTATCTTTGTTCATTTGACAATACACGTCTCTTTATTTAAAGTTGGATTTGTTGTCTATATAACGTTGAAAAGCATGTCAGTATCAGTCTCGGCTTTCGTTTCTCAACCGCATCAGCTCCCGCAAAACGTCACCCGGTTTAGATAGCAGTGCGCCATGAGACATTGTATTTGTCTCAAACACTTTGATGCCCCTGATCTTGGACGCCGTTTCCCTGGCCATTTCCGAGTCCATGAACATATCATCGAAGCAGGCAGCGTAGACGGGAACCTCGTTGACTGCCAACTGCTTCTCATCGTATAGGTATGGCCAGTCATCGAACTTGGCAATAAGGTGAGCAGTTTCTTTTATTTTCACCAATCCTGCGCAGATATCGAATAGGAAAGGGTAAAGCATTCCGCCCGAGAAGTATAGCGGTTCATCATCAGAGCTCTGTTGCCAATCTTCAGCCAGCCATGGAAATGTGCCCAGCTGCTTGCCGACTCGGTCTGCGGTCCAGTTAGAAGCGACGCCCGGGCCGTTCACCATCCAACTGTCATGCATTGCATAAATTGGGACAATATCCCATGTCCTATTAGATCCTTTAGCAAATGGGCGACTACTGGTTATATGAGATTTGACGTACATGCTCTGCTCCAAAGCATGAAGACTTGGTCTAGTAAAGAAGCCATGGATATCAAGGTCTGCTTTCATTTTGGTGAAGAGATCGTGAAGTCTGTCAAATCCGCCGTCGGCTCCGAGGTGTACTCCGAGCGTCAACAGACGCTGCACAGTGAGTCGTCCACCAGTAGGTAATAGAACGCCGTCCTGACCGCCCAGCTTTCGAATGTGACTTGCGATATCCTTAACCAACACAACATCTGCGGGGTATTTTGCATAGTAATCCTTGTTTCGTTTGATGACTCTCCTATACATTCTGTTGTAATGTTCTTCTGGCTGCGTTTTGAGTGAACCCAATCCTGCAGTTATGAAGCATTCTTGGACTCCCCGTGGATAAAAGGAAAGATAATTCAAGCACACAGCCCCGCCAAACGACTGTCCGAAAATAGTCCATTTCTTGAGCTCTGAAGGGTATTCGTTCGTCAAGCGTTGTCGGACAGCTTCGCAGTCTTTCACTATAGTGTCGGCCCTGAATAGTCGTAGATATTGAGCTTGTTCAGCTGGACTGCCGACCAATTCTAGGGTTTCAGCCGAGATGGGGGAACTGTTGCCGGTTCCTCGGTAATCTAAGTACACGATATCATAGCCATAATCGATCATGAACGATGTTATAGGGCTTTCTTGTGGTGCCGGGTTGCCCGCTCCTGGTCCGCCCTTTACTCACAGACGACAAAGTCAATTCTAGCTTCTTCTCAAGCCACATAGTCATATGGGAACTCTGCAAAAATCAAGAACGACGTCTGCTCACAGTAAAAAACACTAGTAATGGCCTTTGTGGCTTTTTCGCTGTTATATTGGGAACAGCTGGGTTACTGTGTCTCGTAGCTGTCCTGGCAAATAACCTGATTGTCTGCGATTCTGGCTTCGAGTAGTCTAAGGGAACTTCGAACCATAGCTCAGTAACTGATAGCTTGCCTGTCTGTGAATTTAGTATCAAATGCCGGAGAACTTTGACCAGTTCATGAACTGAAGTCACTGACCGGCCCGGACGTGTGCCTCGCTCTCGGAAAGGAGCTTTGCGGGTGAAACAGAATCCATGTCGGACTAGAGATGAGTTGACAGAGATCAGACTCTCACCGTGCTTGATTATCTCTTTGCATCTTGAATCGCACGTGGATTGGGCCCCTTCCAGAGACCTTTATTTTATCTGAAAATTCATGGGTCTGATTTAGGAAAGCCCGGAAAGGCTGGATTTCCTACAACAGTCTCTCAGCGAGGCCTACAAACTACATGCCTGATGATGTGATATTTGCCTAGCACATACAATATGAAAATCTCAGGTCATTCGGCACCAGAATGATCAGTTGACCTCACCTACACAAATCTACCTACCGAAACTTGGGAAGTGATCAAGGTTGATTCATTCGACGAGTGACTGAGCACTTCGTTATAATGTCGTTTTTCACCCTTCGTCAAAAACGCTCCCATAAATTCCAACTTCAACAATTCTGTCTGGAATGAAAGAAGATCAGCTTATGGTAGAACATACCGACGGCTGTGAATGCGATATGGGCCTATTAGGGCATGTCAGAGCACGTGACCCCGCGTTGGCTTTCACCGACTCTCGTCAACCCACAGTACAGTTCACAGGACATTATGAGCGGGTTTGAATTGCTGAATGATTGAATGTTCACTTGCCAAGCAGTCTACATGCAGTGGCGTCAGTCAAGAGGATGACGAAGGGTCCTCAGAGCAGTCGGAAACTCGGAATATCTTCTTTTGGAATTGGCCCCATCTCTGATTTGAAGGGAATCTAAGTTCCGGCACCGCAAAAATGCAACGAAGATTGGTCACTTATGCTTTCCTGTGATTGCACGGACCGCTTCGGAAGATCCCAATTAGTGAGTATCGATGCATTGTTTAAATCCTTTATCGTTCTAGCTTGTAACATTGTGCTGTTATGTGTGAGTAGTCGTCAGTGACCGCCCATACTGCGAGTACCGACTACCGAGACCACGGTTCATTCCTTTCACGTCGGTGAATTCTTGAGATGCTCTAGAATCAGTGTAGATCAAGGGATTACATACGTTGCCCATCATCGTACAAGCTTCTAATGAAGGGAGGAGGAGGAGGAGGAGGAGGAGGAGGACATATTGCATGACAAATATTCAAGTAAATATGGATAGAGCTCGTTTATATTTCTTGCACTGGTCTTGTGGGAGCTACTGCCGTATCTATGGATACATACTAGGCACTCTTCAATTATGAACATATACCCGTGGTGTAATGCCTCAATATATTCTAATACCTCAATCTAATAAACGAGTGTTGACTGGACTACATGATTCAGCACTAAAGCTTCAAAGCCAAACACTTGCAATAATCTACAAACTGCACTCTTATGCGACAGCATTCAGCTGATCTCAGAAGATTGAAGTGGAGAGAAGGTGCATGTCTACTGTAAACGTTGTTTGAAATGTTTTATTCTAAGGCGAGTGACGATCTTCCCTCGGGGCTTCCAACGACTCCACATGGCGCCACCGGGGTCTGCGCAACAAAAATTTAGGGTTACTAGCGGACTATCACTTCGTATTTCGATTGAACAGCGGAGTGGGTTTGAAACGACGTACTTGGTGTGAAATAATTAATCCCCTCCTAGTCATTTGGACGAATGGCAAGATCGCAAAAATAATACTAGATCAAGCAAGTCATATCGAAATCCTAGCCCCGCCTGCGTTCGTAACAAACCAACAACAGGACTTGGCTGAAGTAACCATATTAAGCCCGAAGTTTGAGATCAAAGGATTTCGGGTACTTGTCTCAACCCCGCTCCACTGGCGGCGTATTTCTCGGCCACTCGTAGTGGGCGAAGGATTGGATGTGCTCGTTAAACATTTCTACGAAGTCCAAGTTGGGCAACCTGTAGTCTGTCTGGATTCCTTCAGGGACCGAGTTACGTGATGTGTCCACCTTTCGGCCCCTTCTGCTAGTAATTAAAGTACGTAGGAATTCCGAGTACACCCCGCCGAACTGCGCGGACCGAGTCGCAAGACAGTCGCACAGCGGATCGCGATTCAGCGCATCAAATTGAATTGTCTAAGTGCTCTTAACTGGAACAAGCACTTAGCCAACCACAGCGTCGCGTACATGTAACGTATCTCGGTGGCAGAAACACTCATCAATTAGGACTTTTGGTGTATGAAGCTGTCCGCATAGGTCGATCCACCTGATGGGAATTGCACCCAAGCCTAGTGACCGGGGAGATCTTCCTTTCAGTACGACGTAGTAATCCTGAACCTAATCAAGATCTCAGGTAGTATTCTCACTTGAGTTAACACGAGTGCTACATAGTAATCTCGGAACACGAATTATAACTTGGGTTAAGGCTTGTGCGGGAGCTTATTTAAGGTTTTTATAGGGGCTTAATTAGGGGGCCACAAAGCTTATGAGCGAGCAGCCACCGTCGCTTGATTTAAGGTATTGGGAACTCGGCCTTTGGGACAAATAAGCCTCTAAATGACGAGTATTGCGATCGGGCGCACACCAAGGCGACATCAATCGGTGTGGCTGGTATGCTAATAAGATATCTCACTGGTGCCACCCGTATGGAGACTACACCCGTTACCTTTTGAATCAACACCACTAGCCCCGTGCAAAGCAGGGCAGCGACATGTGCCTGCCAATGGGCTTACTGGTATAGTCGCTACAAGGGCGTATTCCAGGCTCACCATTAGGCTTAATTACAAGCTCACTCATGCAGGCTACCTCCTAGGCTAGTTGTAGACTTATCTACAGGTTTGCGAACAGACACGACGCTGAGGAGGTTCATATGGGCCAGTGGGTAAGTATGCCAAGCTGGTTGATCAACTAGCTCCCATAGCCGGTTGCCCTAATAGGAAGATTCGCAGATGTTCATTGGCCGAGGCGCAAATAGGAAGCATGAGGTTGCTCCATTTTGCTAGTGAAATTGTACGTGAAACTTTGGTACTGGATGCGCAAGGATTTTATTTCTCACGGGGAGGGAAAAAAAAAGGTCACGGGCGAAATTAGGAATGCCGGGTGGATATAAAGGTCCCCAATAAGATAGCTTGAAGATTTCGTTTAGTCACAATCACAGCTAGTCATTATACGAACCATGAGGGAACTTCTTGGACGGGTTTCAGATTTATCCTATGACTTGGCGTGTACTGACAAACTCGGCAGATTGGCATTAACAGCTTCTTGGGGGATATATTACATATCAAGCGCACTAGTCTATTAACATCATATTGAGCATGATCCTTCTCTGGAAGCGCTTGCGCTTTACGTTCTAGATGAACGGGTCTCAAAAGCTTCCACGTAGATAGAGTAACAAGCATATTCAAACGATGCGTAGCTGATTTGTCGAAGCTGTAACCGTTGTAGTATGATGCCATTGCTCAGGTTTTGGGGCCATTTCACCAACCTTATCTACTCGAATATACGAGAATACGTAGCAGAAATGCTTCCTGGACTGAACGCATCATGCATATTTTTACTTCGTATTCCCATGTCTGTCCACTTCACGACGTTGATTTTGTTGTTGATCCTGATGTAGCCTTCCAAACGGTTCAATTTGCTGGGAATTCGCTATGTTCCAAACACTCAAACCTCGGAAAGGAAACCTAGGTGGTATGGAATATGTCACACAGTTTGCAGATGTACCTTTTCAGAAAAATCCAAGAAAACGGCCAGCTTGTACTTATTGCAAGTCAAAAAAGGTTAGTAGTACGACTTGATCTCCGCAGCTACCGTCGTCAGGTGCATCATCTCCTACCTCACCACTCTACGTCTGAGACTCTCAACAGTTTTCTAACGGCTTATGTTCTAGTTGAGGTGTGTCTTTGGGACGGGCAACATCTGTAGCCAGTGTGAGAGACAAGGTATAAAGTGTTCCCACGGGAGCTTTACCACCAGATCCCAAAATTCACAGAGCCTATTGTCTCCGACATCTGAGACCCTGGACACCCAGTCGTCAGACCAAAGCCAAGGGAGGCCCTGGCAGCAAGAAAAAGCACAACAACAACACCATCAGAACCAGCACCTACAACAAAAGCCCCAGCAAGGTCAGCAGGAAGAGGAAGATTTAGCACTTGTCCACGACAGCGATAGCAGCTGCTATATCGGGAACTCCATAGACAACGACCCAAGGACCCCAGTGTCCAAGACAAACGACGACCTAACAATAGAGTTTGAAGATCAATCTAGTGGACCCTACTCTGGCGACTACATTCTTCCCGATTTGAACGGCTCCGATCATTACTTCGACTTTCTGGATCTATCAAACAACAACAGTAAGACACCCTCTCCACCAATTTATGCTACCTTCTACTAACACCATGCAAGAATCTGCCTTGAACTATCAGCAACAAAACAACGGAGACCTATTGGGAACTTCATTACTGCTTAATACCATACACACCGATAATAATCACGATCACAATCAAATGACTGGCCTGCCCGTAGGGCTACAAGATTGGCTACCCGTTTCACAATCACCCGTTGATTTCGAGGAATTGAACACTATGACAGAAACCAATCAGTCTAGAGGCGAAGGAGAGGATGCGCATCTACGACGCTTACAGCAACAACCGACGGCTGGATGCTGTTGCATAGACGATATACTTGCCGCGAATGAAAATATACAACTTCAGCTTGTATCTGAAGATCACTGCTCTACCGCAAACATAGACAATACACTTCAATGTCAAAAGAACGTCCTCACCTGCATCGAGGGTCTACTGGACTGTTCACAATGCAGCTCGCGCTCCGACTATATTACATTGACAATATCTGTCTGTCGAGGGGTGATGACAAGCGTCATCAATGTGATAGACACAACGATCAATCCCGTGCTCACTGAAACTGTTCCCAGTTCGTCGTGCAGTGGCCCAAAGCGTACGAACAGAAGTCGGAGTGCAAGCTACAACAGCAATATGACAGGCCCGAGCCTCGGTAACGACAGCTCAATGATGGCCACGGCTGGGGGATGGCGATTAGATGACTACGAAGAAATGCAGATAGCCTTGAGCCTCTTCAATTTAAGAGTATCAAAGCTCCAGAGATTGATCCAGCAGCTCGAACAAGTCGCCATTGATAACCAGCTCGGATGTATCCGCGTTGTGCAAGCAATGAGACGTAGTTTTGAGAGCCGCATTGCAGCAATGAGACCGGCCAACTCGAGACGAAATTGGGAAGGTTCCACAGAGAATATAGAGAATCGATAATAGATAGAGATTTCGCGCATTATTTATATAGATAGCGGATTTTTCATTGAAATTGTGCTAAAACTGATGACTTCAAACCTTAACACAGACATGGAGGTCGTGCTCACGCCAAAAATTGTAGATACACGTAAAGAAATGAATTCGAAAGTCATCCTCTTAGAAATATTTTGATCTTCAGATCGCTGACTGACCGTCTTTAGAGTCAAGTTCGTTCTACAAATGGCCACCAGCTTGCTAAAGAGTGCATAGAGTCAGTTATCTCAGTCTTGCCGCCTTTTCTATTTCTTTCTACGGCTATACACGATGAAAGAATACAGCACTACAAAGATATGAATTTAAAAACATTGCAGATCTGGATGATGTTTCTGTTTTACGTCTGATAGTCACTATGATACGGATATTTCAATTTCAAGAGTCTGGCCCAAGTGCGTGGCGAAACCTCTTCCGCCTGTTTCAGGAGGGTACGCAAAGGGACGCGGTACTTCGTCTCAATAGGAGAAAAAGTAGTCGGGATTTTTATTTCCTATGTCGTCCAAACTCAAGCCTCGCAACGCCTCCGCTTCCGGCGAGTTTTGCTGCTGTCTTTTCCTGGCGTTCAGTGTTCTGAATAGGAGCGTCTGTAGAACAATGAACACGATGGCAATGCAATCCATGATAAGACAAATCTTGAGTCCCTTGTGATACAAGGGAGGGTCGGTAAAACCGTGCTGGCCGCCTACCGACACGAGATACACAACGATATTGACCATGCCCACCGCGCTACCACGGAAGGTATAACCCACGTTAGCACTAACGAGCCACGAGAAAGAGATGACACCACCAGTGTTGGCTCCCGCCAGCACTAGACAAGTTGCAATAAGCCGTCCTACCAGATCGTCGGTGGTTAGAAGTACGATATACCCGACTGCAGTCACGATGCTGCAGGCCAATATCCAGGGACCTCTTAGTTTCGTCAAGTCCGACAGATACGAGACCACTAAGATGACGACAAAGTATGCAGCGTAAGGAATGACGCTCATTAATTGTGATTTCACCCCCGAGTATCCTAAGCCAGTCATGATAGACGGAAGGAATATAGTAGTGGTATTGCCGCACATATACAGCAAGCTCTGAATGCCAGCAAACAACCACCACTGCGGGTCCACCAAAACCTTGAGGATAAGCTTTGGTTTGATCTTGTTATCCCCAGTGTTATGCGACCTAATTGACCTTTGTACCAACATTTTCTTTTCGCGCTCTGTGAAACCACCACGAAGCTTCTGAGGCGAGGGAGGAAGTAAGAAAAGTACCACAAAGGACCACCCTGCGGGCAGAATGCCCTCGATAAGGAAGATCCAGCGCCAGGCCAACCATCCGTTATGGCCATTGAGGTTTTGTACGATGGCGTACGCGACCAAACCCCCGAAGGCACCGGCGAGTGCAGTGATGGCACTCAAAACTGCTGCGCGAGTGGCCAATTCGTTATACTCATACCAGAAGGCGAGATAGAGAAGTCCGCCCTGAACGAGGGCTTCCGCGAGGCCGATGAAGAAGCGACAAGCGATGATAGTAGCATAATCTTTTGCAAAGGCAGATCCTAAGGTAAATAAACCCCATATGAGCATCGCACCTGCAAACTGTAGTTTTGATATTAGCACGGTTGTTGACGTCTTTGTCATTAGGCGACCAAAGAAAGATATAGAAGAACATACCTGACGCTGGGGACCGAGTTTGCGGAGTAAAAGCGTTGCCGGAAGCTGGCCTATAACGGTCCCAACGGTGAGAACACTGGTGATATTGGTAAACATAGTCGCGGTAATGTTGAGGTCTTCAGTGAGCCCTGCTGTCTCTGCATTTCCGATATTGGATGCGCCCTAATGTGATTCATGCACGTCAGTAAACAGGATACGTCGATAGTAATTGGTATAGAGACTGAAACACAGGCAACTCGCTTACCAACGTGCTCAGGAAGAAAACCGATGACAATAAGGGAAGAATCAAAAGGTCAATTTTCCACCTCAGTTTTGTCTCGCTGACGCCATCGTGATGGGCATCCTCTTCGAGTTGCCCATCTGATTTATCAATGTCATTTGGCCTCATATCGTCAACCATTGTCACGTCAGGTAAAGGTCGAGATTTCATGACCTGGCCAGGTGCAGCAGGATGGAAATTGCCTGCAACCTCGGACCTTTCAGAAAATCGGTCTGCGGTGTTGTTCATCTCTGGCTGCTCTGCTCGCTATCTCTGCTTGACCGAGATATTTATTCTGGGAATAAATGAGCGCTTTCCTGGTTTTTCTCACTTCAAACATTTCAGACAGTTGATGCGGGCGTGACATTTTTCTGCAGACTTTTTCGCCCTAACAGGGTAGTAGTAGCATTCCGAAAGAGGCAATACCGAGACACCATGCCACAGAATGAAGAAGTGGCCATTAAAGCCTGGTAAGCATTATAAAAATGAATCAAGTTCAATTTCTGCGACCTAGGCTAAGATAAGTTTCTGTCACAAACGTCGAAGTAACTGTCTCGCCCCCACCAGGGACAGCTGTTATGGAAAACTTGAACAATTCTGCGTTAGGGTCAGAGGCTCCCATCCTCAAGGGTGTGATGATGGGTATCTCAGATATTCTGAGCTCAATCAAAGAGCAGAGCTCCGATAAATTATTATTACAACTCATCTTCACGTTTCTCATTATCTTTCTTATTGCCGGTGATCCTGTAGGTATTGGAAGCCGTTATAAATCGGTGCCGGGAGCACGAGTTGTCGGCGCCAGGTTTTCACTCGAACCACGATGGTGGACGCGATATCGATTTTACTCCTCGGGTTACGACATCATACAAAAGGGCTCGGAAAAGGTGATTTGAACAATCGTGTTCGTAAAAGTTTTATCATACACTGATCAAGGATTTCAACAGTACCCCGACCGCGTATTCACCGTCGTGAGACCAGAGTCAAATATTACCGTGATACCAAGAAAATACGTTGATGAATTGGCAAATATTCCTGAGGCGCGTCTGGCCTCCAACGAGGCAGTCGTGAATGTGTGTTCTACTCTGGTTCAGTTTTATAGGACTTGGTCTGATAACCATGCTAGGACATGCTGCGCGAGTATACAGGATCTATCACCTTGTTGAAACGCTACATTGGACATCACGCTGTCAACACAAAGTTGACACCACAGCTAGACTTACTCGTCTTTGCTATCCAAGAAGAGCTCCTCGAAACGGCGAGCAAGAGCCCACTTGTCCCCACAGGTATAGCTCCATCAAACCATGGGATGAAGGTGTATTCTAACTCGTTTCACTAGGAGGAGAGGACTGGACGGAGCAAAATCTTCCAACCTACGTGTCGTTACTGATGGGTCGTATCACATCCCATTTGTTCCTCGGCAAACCCATTTGCCGTGATCCTAGGTGGTTGAATCTAGTCTTGGAACTTGTGAGAGCTATATTCGAGACCACGTCAATTATGAGAAACGCGCCCCGATACCTCCACCCTATACTCGGAGCGACGATTCCATCTCGTAGACGTTTGAAGGAGAATATGGAAAAGCTACACGACTTCCTCGAACCTTTGATCAAAGAACGTATGGCTAATGATGCCAAGTATAATTCCCGTGGGCAGCTGACCTCTGAGCATTACAAAAAGCCTAACGATGTCATGCAATGGATGTTGGATCTAGCCACCGACGAGGAATATAATCCAGAAAATATGGCCAATCGATTCATGTTTACGATTATGGGCTCTATTCGCTCCGTTGTTGATGCTGTCGTGAATTGTCTGCACGAATTATGCCTGCGGCCAGAATACATGGAACCGCTGAGGGAAGAGATGACTCGGGTTCTGGAGGAAGACAAAGGATGGGGCAAGAAAACTGCGGGAAAGCTGCTCAAAACTGATAGTTTCATCAAGGAGACTACAAGGCATTATCCGCCTAGTGCGCGTAAGTTGTTATCCTTACCATCCAAGTTTCAAAAGCATATGTTGATCAGGCAAACAGTTGCCTACCGAAGGGTCGCGAAAGAAGATATAGTACTTCACGACGGCGTCGTCATACCCAAGGACGCTTACATATGCGTTGCAACGACGTCGACAGCCCAAGACGAAATCAAGAACCCTACCGAATTTGACGGATTTCGCTATTATAACGAGCGGATTGCTCAAAACAAAATTGGCGCGTCATCCCGATTCGACTACTCCTCGACCGACAAAGATCACTTGGGTTTCGGCCATGGGAAATATGCATGCCCTGGACGTTTCGCCGCTGCAGTTGAAATCAAAATGCTGCTAGCTCATGTTATTCTTCAGTACGATCTGAAGCTCCCTCCCGGAAGGACGACCAGGCCACAAACGATCAAGTTCATGGAGTTCAAGGTTCAGGACAGCAGGGCCACCACTCATGTACGGAAGCGACAGCCTCGTGCCATGAGCCTCGCCGATTTTATTCCCAAAGAAGGTCACACCGACTGAAGGTCGAGTGAATGGATTAAGCACATCGGGACAGGATTTGGACTATGCAGGGAACTTTCTATTTGTACATAGTAAATTCCGTTTTTAGTTTATTGTGTGTCCTGTCTTGAATACGCGGCTATGTATGATACATTCTCTGATTTTATCTTTACTTTACTTGCTAGAATGCATATATCATACGGTGGAGCCTGATTTTGACAGACAGACTCCCAACATCGGCACTTGATACCTACATAGAGAATGTATTTCGTACGGAGATATCTAGCGCCCAATTGATATACACATTATATAAAATAAATTAGGGCATTCCAAAGTGAATTGATACTTACGTAATGAGAAGGGGATGTCTGTTCTGTAGAGTCTTGTAGAAAGACTTAGTATGTTTTTATATCGTATCAAGATCTCTATCAATGATCGTCGTGTGGTTTATGTTCTGTTCCGATTATTGGAAATGACACGTGTGAATGGGGACAATTAGTAGTTTTTGACCTGATGCTACCGGTACTGTTTCATGTATGGACCTTGTGTAGAAATCTTTGTACGAGTCTAGTATACTTTGTAAACACTCAGATCAACCATATTCTAGTTGCCAACTACCAAGCAACCAGTGGCTCGAACCTGTTCTCCTTCCTCTTTATTCAAATATCGGCCGCTCTTGAAGCTGAACACCATGCTATGTAAGTTTCTACTTCGCTGAAAAGTTGGCTCTTTTGGGCATGGTGGACTTACCTCCATCGCATGTTGGCTCTAGCAACGTCACGGCAAGCGCCTATGTATCGTCTTACTTCGCGGTCGTTATCTTCGCCCCATGTTGGTAGGGCTTCCACTGCCCTGTCCCAATCTTGTTGACACTGCACCATAATGTCACCAGTCTTATCTACGGCTTCTTGCTCAGTCGAACCTTGCTTCATCAACAAACTTATCAGGTTGTGCTCGACACCGAATGCCTATTGTCATTGTTAGCTCGACTCATATGGAAGATGATAGAAACTGAGGGTAATACCAGATCTTTTTTATACGACAGCACATCATTTACACTACCAAAGTACCCCATGTTAGCTAAAGACGGCGGCACTAAAATATGTGTTTTTAGGTTGAACATACAGCCAAGTCAAATCAGCCGCTGCTCGCTCGCAGATACGGATGGAAGGGTGGTTCATGATCTCTTCGGGTAATCTGATGTTATGCGCCCATCTGCAAATGTCAACTTCACGACCCATATTGCGTCTCTTCGAGAGGCAGAATGGTAGAACAACGTACTCCACCACAGCAAAAAGGCAGTAAGAGCCAATTGACTCTCTCCGAATGTCCATGTATTGCTCAATACTAAGCTGACCGCCGCTATTTGTTTGAGCCATGTCTACCTGTTGAAGAATGGCAAAGAGGCATCTGCGGTGAGTGTCCTTCCAACGCTGCTGAAGCCCTGTTTTGCATTGAGTCAGTGTTCTGATCCGAGCACGGAACTTTACCCATAACTTTCGGTGCGTGAGACTAACCTGGGGAAGGATTTCTCTGTACTTGCATGTTAGCCAAATTGAAACCTTCAAAGACGGCTGTAGAATAGACGCACTTCCTGAAAACGACGCCATGTGGTCTGGAACATGTATCTCAAGGGATACTTTTCCGGGTCGACGTCGGGGTGAACGTCGTCCATGACGGCTAAAGCATAGATCATTTCCTCCGCTGCTTGAATCGTCTTGTCTCTCATCAACCCCTCGTCAAATTCTGTTTGTTTGCATCAGCCTTTCCATCTGCAATGCCCGGAAAATGTTTCTATCAAAAACAGAGACAGTCATAACTGTGGACTCACGGTCGTCAAATATGAAAGCCTGCTCAAGTATTAGTCCAAATTTGGCTCACATATCGTAGCACAGAGTAAACAACAACTTACCCATATACACCAATCCACTCCCATGCGAAGTGCGTCGGCGTCGGCATCGGGAGCAGAAAGGCTAACGAGGTATGCAAAATTGGCTTTTGACAGAATCTTGGCCGCCTTAGGATCCAGCCTTGCAAGTCTATATCGAATCAATCCTGTTTAGCTACATGTATCTTGAACCTATCAGACGTAGATACCACGATTGTCGTTGCTGGCGAGGGGCTATCAAATACAGACTTTTTACTCCATGCTTCCGATTCACTAGCAACTTGAGACTCGAAGGGGTTCTCCACTGGTTCTCCTGAGAGTATCCCAGCAAACATATCCGGAACGTGGAGCGTTCTCAATGCTTTCGTTACGGTCATATTGAATGGTTGTGGCTTGAAGATGTATGAAGGAGGTATATTGGTGCAAGATCCGAGGCACAGTGCAATCGCTAGATAGAAAATCTGTATATAACACTCTTACAGGACTTTTGATGCGTCTAAGACTGTTTTCTACTCAGTGCGGCAAGGATCTCTTGCTACATTTGGTAGCTCGACAAGCCTTGGATTACCTCTTTGGGCAATTATCAACTCTTCGGGACTACTATTACTGATTTAGGCAGAGAGATGTCTAAAGTTAAAATCCTTGTAGATGTAAGTATGGATACCGGGCGTCCCGTCGCAGGGCACAACTGAGGGGGGCGCAAGTGCTGAGGGAAATGGCCGAGTGATAGGCTCACGGTGACCTTTGCCACTTACCACCGACAAAGCTAGACTTAGACTGACAAGCTACGTATCAATGTATCCTCTGAAATGAGGCATGATCTTGAGAACATTGCTCGGTACTATTTACTTAGGTTTAGCGGATGATCATAGTGGATGTTATCATTGGGGGCTGCTGTCCGGGCCCTACCGTGGTTGGTATCTCCGCAGGAAGACTATCGCTTTGTTGCATTGAGATAATTGGCAGATGGGTTATCTGTTTCGAACAATTCACCTTCTTAGAGGTATTACAGAAATTCGAACAACATAGAGTAAAGTCACTAGGCGCTAATAAGTGTCATGTCTGCACAATTTGTCCGAAGTTACTTGTGAGTACTTAGGCTATCCAGGTCAATCCACAATCCACAACATTGGTTTGCAACATTCCAACACTTCGACACGCTGCAAAGAATCAACAAATTGCAAGACTCTAGTCTTAGTTTGACGCAAATCTCTTGAAGATGTTGCATGGCGATCTACCTAACCACCAGAGCGATTCTGCAATATGCCTAAGCTCGATGAACACACAATCTTTTATCCCCAAGTTGGTGCCCACTTCACCCACAAGTAATAAAGATATCATAGTTGTTAACTGATTTTGGTTTTTGAAAGCTATGAAAAGGTCGAATGTGCCCCTATTCAGGATTTGAGTGCCGACTTGCCCGACATCGAGCATCAAGCAGAGAATAATGATACGGCGAAATGGAACCCTTACAAATCAAATGACGATACGGTCGCTCTCTGCTCTCGAGGCATCAGTTCACCATCATGCACTGTAAGTGAATTCCATATATAAAGTGTGTTGAAGCCAAGTCTAAGCTGATTTCTCTTAGAACGTTCGAGCTCCCGCCCGATACGTAGAGTCTCTCCCCACCAAGAAAATACGCGACAAGGTTGCAGACGCTTTCAACCTATGGTTGGTAGTGCCTGAGCAGGAGCTCAATTGCATAAAGGAAGTCATCAAAGTTCTTCACAATGCATCACTCATACTCGACGACGTGGAGGATGGATCCGTCTCCCGTCGCGGCCGACCAGCAACACACATGATCTACGGAACTCCTCAAGCCATCAATTCTGCCGGGTATCAAATCAATAGAGCCCTCAAACAAGTTATTGCGCTGGGTGATTCTAGATGCGTTACAGTGTTCAGCGGTAAGATTCCTCTTTTTGTCCTACAAGGACTCTCCCGTCCTCAATCATCCACTGATGATATTTGAAACCCAGAGGAGATGGACAGATTGTACATAGGACAAGGCCAGGACTTATTCTGGACGTTCAACAACCGAGATCCAACACTTGAGGAGTATCTTAATATGGTTGATCATAGTACGTTCGTACTTCGTTCAGATGTTACACAGATCTAACGGCGATTGCTTTACAGAAACTGGGGCACTTTTCAACCTTTTATTGAGGCTGATGATTATCAAATCATCAAAATGGTCATCTACCCATTCTGACCTGGATCATCTCATGTCGATGTTGGGCAGGTATTATCAGATTCGGGACGATTACATGAATCTCACATCTGTCGAGGTAAGTAGATTTCCTGTTCGACTTGAAAGTACTGTGTTACAAGTATTGACATATGCAAATTCAAGTACGCCAACCAGAAAGGATTTTGCGAGGACTTGGATGAAGGCAAATTCAGTATAGCCCTGATGCATGCCTTGAAACACGCTTCTGAAGCCGATATTTCCATTCTGCGACACATTTTCCTTCAACGTCACATCTCCCATAGTATGTCATTTGAGCAAAAACATCTGGTCCTCGACATCTTCAAGGCTGCAGGCAGCTTAGATTATACATTGGACATGCTCCGCAATTTGGGTGTTGCCGTCGAGGCGGAGCTGAAACGGGTTGAGAGTCTGCATAATGTACAAAATGAGCAGTTGCGCGCTCTGTTCGAAATGTTGAGGGTATGATAGATTGGAGCTCATTTACGACGTGTTTGAGTTTTGGAGTTTGTGGGATTCCTAGAATATACCGCGGAGAATTTTTCATCTAGTTACAGAGACACCACGTTCATGATGATAGACCAACACGTTCTATTCGCTTTTTGCAAATTATCCACGTAAGAAATACACGGCCTACTGCAGGTGTATCCAGTAAAACACTTTGATGAACCAGTATCAAATGCTTTATTATCGTTTCTGGTGCCTTACGGACAGAATAGAATGAAATGAAGCATACTGGTACTCATTCCAGGGCTATGGCCGTTAAGGTTATCGGTAGGTAGGGCTAAGCTCAGAAGCCCTAAAGAGCTGGAAACAAGCAGCCTTTGTACACTAAACTGTCCACAGGCTTGTCAACAATCTGTTGAGCATCCTGCCTACTATTTTATTGCTACGTATAGGCGTCCCCCAGATGCCTGCTAGATACTGACCCTTCCAACTATTACTCTGTTTGACATGCGGCGACACTTCGTATCCCAATTAGTCATTTCTTTCCCAAATAGGAAGTTCCGGCGATTGCTTTGACTCTTGTAAATTTGTTTATAGAGGTCCTCTGAGAGTCTGGAACTCATGCTACAGCCAAGTCGTATCGATAATATCAAAAGACTGTTTGAACAAGATTTCTCACATTTGTCCATAGCAATGTCCAGCTTTAAGATACTCTCTCCCGACGAAGCAGAGCAACTACTCTCCAAGGTTAGTCATCATCACGCCACAATCACCAAACCTGATTCGTTAATGATTGAAAGGTCTTTGAAATACTCGATTCTTATGACTTTGATCGCTTCCCCGAAATTTTTGCCAAGAATCTTGATTATGAAGGAGGTCTGCAGGCAAACAAGGGTCTTGATGATTTTACCAACGTAAGCTTGGACACCTGAAGTGAAACCGCACAACTGCTTTGAGAAGAAGAAACTTGGTAACCATTCTCAAAGTATCTGAGCAAGCAAATGAAGATAATGCCTGGGATGAAGACATCTCATTCGCGGACCAAGAATGGTGAGTGCATCAGCCTCTCTCCGCAGGGGATGTCCGATGTTGATACGGGAGGAACTCACTAAATATATTAGATGTAACTGGGAATGGCATCATATACAGCACCGGATTCTCTACTGCTTTGTTTGATACTCACCCAGATCAACCGGTGACCATACCAATGCTGGGAGTATTTACTGTTCTGGCGGACGGGCCTGACGCGGGCAAGATCAGTACCATGAAGATATACAAGGATCGCATTCCGTTTATGCCTTACATCCAGGCTGCCATACCAGGACAAGGAAAGAAGTAATTGAGTCAGGTCCTAACAGGAAATGCACAATTTGCAATTGTCAATTATCAACGATAGGAAAACCAATTATGTAACAAGAATGTACAATGCCTGTTGCATGTGAATTGACAGGATACGCCCGTTCCTACAATATTTCACAACATCCATACAACCATAACATCCATGCGCCTGAAAACTGATCTAAATTAGCATTTCAGGGTAGATAGTGCCTTTCTCGACAAGCTTCAGCTGTACGGGGTTTTTCATCCACACATGCCAGGCTTTCGCATTCTCAAACGATGTTCCGCCATCGCCATCAACAGTCCAATCAAAATTGAACAACATCCTAGCCATGACAATCCTCATTGAGGCCCAAGCTAAACCTCTTCCAATGCACACATTGGCTCCCATTATAAATGGCTGCACCGCATCTCGCTTGTCATTGCGAAACTCCTCGGGCCGCTCACTCAACCAACGCTCAGGGTGAAACTCGCTGGGAAGGTGAAAGTGAGAAGAATGCCGATTTGCCGCAAACTGAGATACGTAAATAGCAGTCTATACATCGTTCAGCAAGTGCTTATAGCCATATATCAGTCAGAGAGACACTTACATCTTTTGGAATATAGTGTTCGTTAATTTCCATGTGCTCTACAACGACTTTTCGCGCCAACCCATTTGGTTCTGCGGGTGTTAATCTCAATGCTTCTTTTATGATAGCCTGAAGGTAGGGCAACTTTTTCAAGGCTTCATCATTTATCTCGTCCGCTGTTCGGAACGACGATCGTACCTCTGCAGCTGCCTTTTGGAAACAGCTCGGGTTCTTCGCTAAGTAATAGCTCGTAGCTGTCAACGCAAATCCGGTCGTCTCGCTCCCGGCAATAACAATAGCAGTGAGGTTCCCATCCAGTTCTAACTGGGTAAGTGGATTACCATCATTGACGATACTCGAATAGAGTGTTGCCTTTTCTTGCTTGGTCTGCATGCAGTCGGTGCATTTCGAACGCACCAGGTTGATGAACATGGCCTCCACGCCAGATAAGCGGACCAACCAGTTCTTCAGAGCCGTCCACCATGAGACAAAAACAATAAATGAAGACATGGACACAAGATCCATGGACAGAGCGAGGCATGGGTGGCTAATACGATCTGTAACGCAACCGAATGACTTTCCCCAAGTGACGTCGCCGATTATATCGAAAGCCAACCACTGATACCACTTTGTGATGTTCTCTCCGGAACTACCCAGCTTCGGCTGCTTTTCTTGCGAGCCCGCAGATAACTGCAATATCATGTTTTTCGCATTCTCTTGAATAATAGGTTCGTACCCCCTGACAGATCTCTCTGAAAAGTACGTATTCAGTATCTGCCGATATCTGTCATGATCGGAGGGCTTGGTCGTTAGGAGGTCATACTTCGATCCGTGGGGCGTCAGAGAGGGGAAGGAGTTCGGATCCCGTTCGATCTGCTTGCTTCGTTTGAGACTGTATATGTCTTTCCATGCATTCGCGTCTATAAATGACACCTCGCTTGGGCCTATTCTGACTGTGGAGCCGTACTTTTCGTGGAGCTTCAGAACATGAAGGTGCATGCGACCTGAAAACCAGTATCTGTACCAAGGAAGCCACGACACACTGTTCAGGAAGGGGCCCTTGACTTTTCGCAGCGGATTGAAGAAAACGTTGTAGATTACCGAAGCTAGTAGGTATACCTAGTTTTCAGGTTAGCATTGCTATTCCACTCCCAGAGCAATAATCATGACAGAAGAATCTGAAGGAAGTGACTTACCCCGAACATAGCCGCCCCGATGGACAGCTGTAGATCGGTTAACATTTTTAAGAACTGAACTTTATGTCTTATGGAGAGTTCTGGCAAGATCTTCGTTCAGTTTTATTGCATTCTAGCCTGATGCTGAAATTAGGCAGTCGGCGAGACGTGAAGCACCTACCATGTGACTAAGGAGGATATTGGGTGAAAGAAGACACAATTAGAATAGTGAAAACATTTCAAAATTCTTTTCATTTATGAGCAAAGCTGATGCGTCGCATGAATATGACGATTTGGAATTCGAACTAAGTTTGTAGAGCACTCTGAGAAAGTCTCGGAATTTCCTAATTTGGATGTTTTAGGGCTATCTTTCAGGCAATTGACTTAGGGTTAGGGTCATACTCGATCCAACTTTGATGATATTTCGCATGTCTCACTGTTCCATCTCTGCATAGTGGTCTAATATTTGTTTCATGTAGTATATAATTTTCTTACATAGCCTGGACCTTGGTCTCGGTGGGAAATCTTCGTAGTCAAAAATATGGAGAGAAAAAAAAAAATTGAATAGTCCTACAAAATCGCAACAAGGCCTCCGTGGGTTTCGGGATACTAGAAATCGGAGTGATCGTATAACAGCACGATGCATGCTAATTCTGATCATAGCGAAGAACTCAGTTGTTCTAGCTGCCGTTCAATCCCATCCCAATCCTTAGGGCGAACTCTTGTCATGAGCCACCAATTACCCAGAGCATCTTTTCCAACAATGACGATGAAGTTCCGAAGTAAAAATGACTTATCAACCCATGTGGACGTAATGAGCTTAGGCTTCCCACTCGTGTTGCGACCGTCCTTAACGCCGGTGCCGCTGTCCTCCGCAATAGCGCCGGAAAAGTCGAGATGGAAAAAGCCGCCACGGTGCCAATTGGTGCAGACGACGCGGTGTACGTCAGACTCTCCGTAGACTGGTGAGTGTCCGTACTTGTTAAAACTATCCTTGATTGCAGCCGCGTGAGCCAGAAGCTGGTCCTCCGTACGTTGAACATTAATAGTCTCGCGAACATAATTCGACAGAGTACTAAGGGGCGTCGGGGCGGTCTTGCTGATCAACTCGTGTGCCGGTATAAGCGAAGTCATTGGGAACATAGCATTAGCCATAACAGCAGATCCGGCTGGCAATAGAGGGCTCATCTTGCTCAACACGCCACGTGTGTCAGCCAAGTTGAGTAGAGACACAGTGCGTTGAGGAGATGGTGACTGTGCCCGGACCACTATTCGTGTCCACCATGTCAATAGAACATCACTCTCACTCAAGAATGGTATTGCTGCTTTGGCCTGGTGGTCATCTTGAGCAAGCGTCTCCTCGTGGACTTTTGTATCCCTCAACTGTTGTCTTAGAGTGTCACGCAAGTCGTTGAGAAACCTTCCTGATACCCTAGTAAGGCGCGTCTCTGTCTCTCGGTACCATAGAAGATCAAATATCGTACGTGCTATATACATGACTCGGCTCCATCCCGTAACAAGGCGATCTGCCAGAACGTAGGAGTTCTTCGGCTTTCCATCATAGAGACATGTGAGAGGATCATCGGCACCACCACCAAATCCCAGTAGCCGTGGAATCTGATCCTGTTTGCCGTTTAAGATTTTAGTCCACGCATCCATGAACGCGCCAAGTCCCATAGCATCACTCAGCGTATGCGGCATGGTAACTGTTAAAATAGTCGCATCGTTGAAACTGACAACGTGAATTGCCAGCTGTGGTGAATCAGAGTATAGCCAGTCTTCCAAATATTCTGGCGTGCCAGGATCGCGCAGGTATTTGCGATACGATTGTGACGGTGGCTCAAATATGGCGGTCTTTTCACCATTTTCCCGAGGTAGCTGAGATAGATACTCGTGGTCTGCAATGGACATGTCGTGTTTTGTTCTTGTAAACTTATAGGCGGGTCGCTTTTCTGTATATTCAGTGGGTATATGATACTCCAACGCCTTTCCTTTCTGTAATGTCGTTGATGAATTAGCAGTAGGCTCATTCAAAGTCCCAAATGCTTCGAGACACAGGTGATCGGCAGAAAGAACTTACAGCTGGACGTATTCTTGCACCCAAATTCCTCCATCCATCTTTCTCAACCAGAACATCCAGCCCATTGCGCAACTTTTCTGGATCTAGAACGTCTTCGAAAAGGAATATGTAATCCCATGATACTCGGAGATGATTGTCCGAGAACCGGAAGGGAATCACATCGTCAGCGGGATTCGTGGGAGGAGGGCTTTTCTTTGAGAACGGCCACATATGGTCGGTATGATAGTAATCGTATCGCCTTGTTATTTGGTCGAAAGATCAGTCTAAAACTTCCTCAAGAAATCTGTGATGAGCTTTTTGTTACTGAGCGCATGTTTCTACCAAAATTTCCTTTCGTGTAGAAACTAAAGTACAACCAAGTATTCCTCCTGAACCCCGTAGAAGATGATTGTAACTCGGCCCCCAACTTGTAGCTGCGTCTTAACTTCTCTTAGTTACATTAGAGCCTCCATAAATTCATTATCCAAAGTCGGTATTCCCTAACCTAGAAGGAGAACGGAGCTCCTTTGATGGCTGGTTGAAGCTCGGTTTGATCCATACATGCTACCATTCGATGTTGATGTGTGGTTCTTCGATTCACGTTTAAAAACAGCTCACGAGCGAAGATCTTCGTTTCCTTTAGCTAATCTGGAATTTCATTGGACTTCTAGATCCTCTTAGCAATTTTATAATACCGATATGTGGATAGACGACTATATCAGAACGACCACTTTCGAATTTCGAGGAGCCTTGCAATCAAGTTAGTGAAATTTTTGCACTTTGTTTGCTTTATCTCGCTGTGAATGGTTCATGATCCATGGATAACAGGCTTGTGATGTGTGATAGCACAAGGCATCCCAGATTGACCTAAACGGGTATCTCCGAGATTTGCTTCAGCATGCACGAAACTTACTCCAGTTACTAAATAATGCTTACGAAAACTATTTTGCCATTCACATACTCTAATTTTTGATGTATGTATCTCACTCAATAGAATTAGATAAATCAAATCCTGATAATCGAATTCGTGCCGTCAAACGTTCAATGTTGATGAACGTCGTTTAAAGTCTATCCGAAAGATACTTCCGCCAGTCTCTACCTCTACAAAGCATAATGGCAGATCGTAGACCGATCCTGTTCTTCACCAACAGCGACTTCGGTCAAGTCAATGTTGTGTTAGCCGTCGTTTATGAGCTTCTTCGACAAAACCAACTTGACATTCATATCGCTTCCTGGCCGAACTTGAAAGACCGTCTAGACAGTTTGACGAATACCATTCAGGACGGAGATCCTTCGCAGAAAACTCCCGCCATACACTTTCACAATCTCGCTTCTTTCCCCAAGTTTGGAGAGTTTCTGGAGAAGAACAAAGGGAGAAGGAAGGCCGATGTTCCTCATCCACCAGGCCGGCTCGGGGCGGAAAGAATCGAGCTATTAACAACCAAATCGCTCGCAGTCTGGGAGCCAGACCAATATCTTTCATTGTTCGACTGGGCAACGGAATTGACGCAAAGATTGAAACCTGCTCTGGTTGTTTTGGATCCTTTCTTAATTCCCATACACGATATGGCTCGGCATGGGCAGATCAAGTACGCAGTCTTGAGTCCTTGCACTCTGGCTGATGGTCTAATCCCACAACAACCGCTATATGCCTCCTTATGGAAATACCCAGCGTACGTTTTTTTATTCTTTTCTTGATTGAATTTACCAAGAGTCGCTGCTTTTTGGCCTAACGTTGATGCTCAGATTTGCGACGGGTTTCCAGTTCCCTTTACCGTGGAGCAAATTGTTTGACAACTTGGTCTGTAATTGGACAGCAAAGAAATGTGTATGGGATCCTAAAGTCAAAGCTATCAATCAGGCAAGATATGCTCGTGGTATGAGAGAGCCTCTCGGAAGCTTTACTCCTTGGGTTCCGGATGTTCCACATATCTCTCCCTCTCTTTCCGCCATTGATCTTCCCATGAGTATACCTCCCAACGTACACAATGTTGGACCTATCGTTCTTGCATCAAAACCAGTGAAATTGATTGATCCAGAGCTCTTCTCCTGGCTAGAACAGAGACCAACAGTCTTATTAGTTCTGGGAACGCATTTTGAGGCTTATGAAGAAACGATTCGAGAGTTGGCGGTGGGCTTGCGTATTTTGCTCGACGCAAGGCCTGATATACAGGTGCTTTGGAAGCTGAAAGCAGAGTCTGCTTCTGAAAATAAGGGAAACGATGCTGTCAGAACTATACTCGGGGACGATATGGTGAATGGGAGAGTCAGGATCGAAAGCTGGTTGAAAGCCGATCCTGTTGCAATCTTGACGAGCGGTCATGTCATTTGCTCTGTGCATCATGGCGGTGCTAATTCCTACTTTGAAGGAGCCTTGTGAGAAATACCCTCCTTGAAGCAATTGGCTAAAACGTCGATGACTAACTATTGAAATAGGGCTGGAGTGCCCCAGGTCGTTCTTCCTATGTGGTACGACACTTACGACTACGCCACGCGAGCCGAATACCTCGGCATAGGAGTTTATGGCAACCGTCATGCTGGCAACAACTGTATTGTAGATATGGCAAACTACGTTGCTCCCTTAATGATTGCGGGTAAAGAATTCGGCCGTTCGCTGTTGGAGGCTGTGGGAACTACCAAGGGAGAGGCAGATGCCATGAGAAAGCGTGCTGCTGAGCTGGGAAGAGTCTGCCAACAAAGTGGTGGAAGAACAGAGGCTGCGCAGATTCTTACTGATCTCTGTCTGAACTAAACGGTTGGTATATTTTACATGAGAATGAGATATTCAAGCTAGTAAGGATTTCCCAATTAAGTAAAAATACTAAAAATAAGGCTTCGATCCTGCTATTGAGTAACTCGGCTGCCTTCTTTATTAGGAAAGGCCCACGTAGCAATTTCAAACCAAATATAGTCTTCATTCGGTAAGTGTTTTGTTTTCGACCCCCGAAGCCCTACCAGGTTCAGTAACATATTGATCTGACTGTCAGGGTAATGGGACGCTATAGTATGCTCGGCCTTGCCTAACTCGTTTCCGTACGAAGTGATGTGCAGATCAACCTAAACTCATTTGACTAATCCAATACAGTATATCTGTCGTCGCCATTTGTCGTGTCGGTATTCAAGTTATAAGTCTGGCAGTCCTAATCCGTAACAGTCTCCTTGATCTTGGACGCTTCATATTCGAGCGCACGATCTGTCTCTCTTTGTACTACAGCTTCCAACTCGACCTTAGCCACCAATATGAGTCCTGCAGCCGTCGAAACCGAACCTACTTCCCAGGAAGTAGTCCCCAAGCAGCGACGCTTTGGAACTTTCGAGGTCCCTGATGTCGCAACGAAGCGTTTGGAAAAGGCAGGCATAGATCTTAGCCAGGGATACCCGGAGTATCCAGCCGAACTGAAGACTTTCAAGGATATTCACAACCTGCAGCCAGGGCCTGTCGAATTTTCCGACCCGGGTGCTCGCGCCGATCGTGAGAAAAAAGCCCTCTTCGGCGCTGCGAAGGAAGTACGCCATTTGACTTACTACTGCGGCACCGAGATCGTGGGTTTGCAACTCAAAGACCTGAATCCCACCCAACTAGATGAGCTGGCTCTCTTGGTTGCTGAGAGAGGTGTCGTTTTTTTCCGCGATCAGGATCTTTCCCCCCAACAGCAAAGGGATGTCACGGGACACTTTGGACCTATCTTCGTATGTTTTTCTACATTTTCAGCCCATGATTTTATGCACTAACCGTTCTCGATGTGGTTTTGTAGCGTCAAGGTCCTCACGTACCTGGTGTCCCTGAAGCTTCTGTCATCTGGTCACAGTTCTTCGCGAGCCATATTCGCAAGCCTACCTTCAGAACACCATTTCAAGGATGGCATACGTAAGCTGTACCTTCATGCCCATAGCAAGTTTCCATGATCTAGTGCTGATTCCGGTACATTGTTGTTCAGCGACATTGTCCACCTGAAGCAGAACTTCGGCATCACACATCTCCATTACGACACCGTCCCACCTTATGGAGGTGATATTCTCTGGGCCAGCGGATACGCCGCTTACAACAAACTCTCACCCTCTTTCAGAGAGTTCATTGACGGGAAAATGGCAGTCATGAGATCTGGAGACCCATACATCGATGAGAACGACCCTGGTGCTGGTCCCAAATATGTGGAAAAGATTCACCCGATTGTTCGAGTTCACCCTGCTACTGGTTGGAAGTGCCTTTACGTGAACGGACCATGGGTTTTGAGAATCCTGGGTTTGGAGAAGGCCGAAAGTGACATGGTTATCAAATACCTAGTCAACATCTACGAAAACAGCATTGACATTCAGTGCCGATGGCACTGGACTCCAGGAACTTCCGCACTCTGGGACAACAGGTATGTTTTTCTCTTCAATGTTTCACCTTGATGATACTGACGATCGAACGAAGATGTACGTTGCACAATGCTAGTTGGGATTATGAGAACCGTGTGATCCGTCATGGTACCCGAGTTGCCACCGTCGCTGAAGCGCCTTACTTTGATCCGAAGGCCAAATCCATGAGAGAAGCCTTGGGCCTCGAAGATTAAGTCTGAAAATGGCACATTTCTCGGGTCCGGCGCATGTATTAGGAAATGCTAGTATCATATCAATAGCAGACTGTTATTTACTAGAGACACAAATTACACCATTTCAAACTAGATTGCATATATTCCTCAATACTGTCATTGACCGTACTTAGGACAGACAGCCTATCATTGTTACATCATTAGCACAGTTGGTTATTCAAGCTTTCAACCAGGTGCCTTTCACTTGAATAATTCGCTAAGGTTGTTCGGCAAAATGCCTGTATGCGATGGCACTCAAGAGTAAAGATATTTGATCAGCGATAGAATTTCTAATCTACCTTACTATTCTATATGAAAAGAAAATGCTGGAAAACCTCATTTGAAACAAGCGGTAAAATCTCTATAGAAGCATCATCTCATCTTTTCAAACGTGTCCTGCTCGACCAAATCTTTAATTCACAACCGCACTGAGACCACGCGACCCATACTTTGGTACGCCAAATTCATTGTCGACGACAGGGAAAACATCAGACTCATCGCAATCTCCCAGTTTAAGGCGATAGCTCTTGTTAGGACGGAACAGTGTACCTAGGATAAGGTACATTTGAGCCCACGCAAGACTAGAAACACAAATCAGAAGTAGGTACATAATCCTTAGGAGCATTCAGACTTACTGCATTCCGACACAATTCCTTGCTCCACCCAGGAACGGATTCCAGTTTCGTTCCATACGTGGGTCAAGAGTCGGGGACAACCACCGCTCTGGATTGAATTCCAAAGGGTTGGGAAAGACTTCAGGATCGATATGCATAGTATAAGGTGACATGCTGACGGGAGTGCCTTTCGGGATAACGTAGCGGTCGTAAACTAGATCTTTATCTGTGCAGATTCTCGACTTCCGACGGAACAATCTCAATAATCTATGCTCGACGAATCAGCAAAACGCGAAAGTCAGCATTAATGCAAGGTAAATCCTACTGACCGTAATCCTTCTTTGAGACAAGCCGTGAGATAGTCAATCTGTTCCAACTTGACCCAGCTCACTACGTCGTTATCGAATCCAGCCATAGCATCTTTGAGCTCGTTTCGTAGCCTTTCTTCTATTTCTGGCTTAGCGAGAATGTAGTATGCCACAAAGATAAGAGTCGCTGCTGTGGGATATGTTCCGGCACCGAGAAAAGCGACGGCTTCAGCGTTGAGACGGTCTGAGTTCTTTTCCGATTCCGGGATGTCGCTTCGAAGGAGGTTATGAAACATTGAGTCGCCGGCTCCGTACTCGTGAGCCTTTTCCCGAGCTACTTCATCTCTAATGATACCTATGCGTTTCTCACCAAGCTACAGAGGCGAGAAAACATGTTAGATGGAAGAAGTATAAGCTTTGGAAAGTCGAACGTACCATCTGCAGAATCTTGAATCCAGTGGAACGAGGGATCAGGGCTTGTACCAGCCACGCAGGAACGGACTGCGTAAACCTTTGATACGAAATAGCTCAGCAATCATGTCTTAGAGCTCAAGGAGAAGATATACATACTCTCCAATTTGAGGGAAGTGACGAATAATTGGAATGATACGGGCTGCACCTCGAATCATATCGTACCATTCCGGGCTACAGGACGGGGCATCGAGCAATGAGGGATTCTCTCCGCAGGCAACCTCTCCCACGATATCGCCAGTAAACGAGGTAAACATGTGGTCAAGTCGGATCTGAGAGCCTGTGTTCTTGGCGCTGGACACTTTTCGATCCAATATCCTAAGCTCTTCGTTTATGACATTTTGAAGACGTTGAACATTTTGGCGAGATAGAAACTTTTCCAATGGTTTTCTTCTCATTTGATGCAGCTCAAAGTTACCTGTGGCTCCGATGGAGTCTGTTTACCTCAAGGACGTGGAGGGGCTCGTTAGCAACAGCCATACAGATGGACGCAAGTTGGTGTTCAAGCTTGCTCCAACAGAAATGCGTTATTACTCACCCTCTTGGCCAAGGCCTCGTGGCGGAATAATGTCTGTTCGGTGCCTCGCAGCAGTGGCAAAGACGTCCTGAAAGAATTCGGCATCGTCGACATGTATTTCTCCTGGGGCCACCCGGACAATAGGACCTATGACACAATGTCAATTCCATAGACTGAGAACACTGGTCCACAAAGACTGACCATATTTCTTATGTATCTGAGCTAGTCTTTGAGGGAAATCGTGCGGACCAATGTCTACCAATGCCTCATACCAGGTCGTTGCAGCAAGGAGCTTAGGACCCGGGAATCTAGCCAGAGGGTGAAAGTATAGGCGGTAGATCACGAGTCCCAAACCATATAAGAAGAAGATCCCGATGCCAGCAAGTACAACATGCCAGTATGTAAGAGTCTCGATTTCGACCGACACAACTCCGTCGCTCTTCGAAAATGATAGCAGCCCCATGATGACCGACTGAGAAAAAACGAGGCTACGAAATAGGTGACTGGTTCGGAAGGGGAGAAGATTGAAAGAAGATTAATGACTCTCAGATGAACCAGCTTAAGCGACTGGCTTTCTGCATATCTTGTTCACTGGATATCAAGGCTATTTTTCTCTTTGCATCGACTTCTTCCGTGTCTTTCAATATTACCTCTTCGGGAAGGACCGAACGCGATCATCTTGCCGCTATTCCCAACACAGCTCTGGGATAATCGAAATAGGCAACACCATACAGCCCTCAACTACTGTATCCATATATCGGTAATTAGGCATACAAAACACATGGCTTGGCTTGGATGTAAGATGAGAAAAAGAAGCAAGCGAATACTCCGAGGTAGGCTGTTTCCGGCAGTTGATAAGTTATTAGGGTTCGTTGAGCCTAGCCCTGGTCGTATTTCCGCTTCGTCGACTCTACCTTGGACTACTCGCACTTCAACTTCTATACTTAGTTGACAATCAGTAATCAAAACATTGTTGTTGAAAGATGATATTATAGAATAACAAGAGGGTATCGTGAATTGAAACGTATGAAAATCATAAATAGGTAAAACACTAATAAGCGCAATAATAAACTATCCCCAACCCGCCAAGGTCCAGCTCGAACGATCACTTATAACAGAGGAACGAACGCCAGAACGTCGATCTGCGACCTGATGATTACCATCGAGGTCTCTGGTTGCACTCGCTAGTCCATCGCGAAGGAACTTCTCGCGCTCAACTTCGACGAGTCCTCTGATTTTGAGGCTTGTTACAAGGCTGGCGCCTGCCCAAGCCCCGAGAGATTCGACCTGACGAAATTGGCCTTGTATGAAGGGTTTGCTATTTCTAGCTTGGCTGCGGCGAAGTTTCCGTTCGATGAAATCAATCTCCCCTTCTTTCTCTTCTTCTGAAGATGATGTTTCGTGTGCTTCGTCGATACTTTCGACTCTCTCTAGTTTATCTTTCAGTTCTCGTTTTATTATGAGCTCTTGCAATCTTTTTCGCTGCTCTTCCACTGCACGTCCCCTTGCCACATCCCACCCGTGCTCTGCTACCAGCGAAGAGACTTCATTCACTATACGTTGGCGAATGCCCGGTATCCTCGACCCGCCTCCCACGAAGATAATACGAGACATGCATGCCCCACGTATGTCTGGCGGAAGCTCTATCAAGGCACTGTATACTAAATTGTGAATCGGTGTCTCGTCGTCGTCTAATTCGTGCTCGTCAGTACCAGTCGCGAAGAAATTGGCTTCGACCGGCTCTGCGAACCGAGAAAATGGAACTTCTGTGTATTCTATATCGGGATCCGATGGCGATGGAATTGACACATCCTTGTCCAAGTCCTCGTCCTCCGCTGCGAATTTGCACCAAGCGAATCGGTTCATGACTTCCTCGCAGTAATCGAAGTTGACTAATATCCTCTCGTTCTCTTTTGTGTCTCCCTGAAACTGGTTGTCTAGACGCGATAGCATCCGTCCCATGTGTTGCATAAGTGTCTTCGTTGCTCGAGTACTCCTTTTCGAGGTGATATCTCTATATTCGTAGATAGCAGTGGCCGTCGTTTCAGCCCAGCCTATATCGACAACCAGGGCTGCACGTACTCCTGCTGCCACGGCTACCATGGCGGCAGATGGTAGAAGCGTAATAGAAGGAAATCTCCAGCGACTAAATAAAGTCTCGAGAACGACCGACAGCAAGGGATGCGGCATGACGGACGGGATGACCAAAACAAGACGCGCAGTCCCCGCATCCGTCAGAAGGTAGTTGTTGTATATCTCGCGTATCGCACGTTCAAGTTTGTCCTCCACAAGTCCTAAATCAACCTCTCTGAGATCCATGCGCCATAGCTCGTGGTTTCTGACCCACTCCTCTCCATACAAGGACCTGGCAGCACCTCCTTCCGTTGCACTCTTTTGAACTTTGATCCAACCTCGATAATCGCCGACCTTTCTCGACTCCTCCGGTCCGAATCCTACAGAACACATCGGGATACTCTCCCCTTCGAACCCGGCCCGCAGGGATCGGGCTCCCATTTCGAGGATTATAGAATCTTCTTCGTTTCGGAAAGATGATAGGGGGGAGGACGAGGAGCCGAATGACGAGACCATTGACCGATTCCGGTGATGAGGTGGTGTGCGAGGCTCGAAAGACTGGTCATCTTTGCGTATTCGTGCTCGCGCTGCTTCGAGGGCTGATATGGATGGTTTGCTTGCGTGTCGAGATTCGGTGGTTGCCATCGTCGATGCACAACCAGCGATTCAACCGAGTAGAAATCCCTGTATCCGACACCAATCCAAAATTGCCAATTAGACCATATTTCGTCGACCTGTTTGGAAAATATTCATCGATCGTGGCTTCACCTACAAGGGTGGGAGTGAGAATGATTGCGTTACGCTTGGATCTAAGAAAGAGTTCTACGCGGTGGCTCTGATTGGCGGGAGCTCCGTTGCCAGGCCGGAAATTCCACAACAAAACAACCTCCTCGACTCTGACAATTTCCCTAACTCTCGCCACAAGGACGTTTTGGACTGCTATATGCGCTTCAAGTTGTTTTGGGGGGGGCTATGAACGAATCTTAGTCAACAATGGGTATTCCAGGGTATGGTCAACCATCCGCAAGTTCTGACTCGATTTCATAGCAGCTAACATCTAAACAGACTCGGCAAAGCAATTGGAAATGCCGATCGGATCGCTCTATCAAGGCTCGCAATTAGACATCTAGAGATCTCTAAACGCCCTATTCGAATCGCCGTTGATATTTCGATTTGGCTCTTTCAATTACAAGCTGGTCGAGGTGGACAAAATCCAGAACTGCGAACTCTTTTCTTCCGATTAGTACGGCTCCTTGCCTTGCCGATTCACCCCCTGTTCGTCTACGATGGAAAGCAGAAGCCACCATTCAAGCGGGGCAAAGCAACGACCGGCCGAAGCTATGGTTCTGCGCCAATAATCAACCTTTCCAAGATCTTGATAGACCTGTTCAAGTTTCCTCGGCATGATGCGCCAGGAGAAGCGGAGGCCGAATGCGCAAGGCTGCAACAAGCGGGGGTTGTGGACGCAGTCATGAGCAATGACATCGATACTTTGATGTTTGGATCAGGTCTTACCGTACTGAATTTTTCGAAGGAGGGGTCAACCGGCACTTCGGCCGCGACTCATATCGACTGTTATGCTGCCGAATCGCAGCTTGACGTGGAAGCAAACGTTAATCTAAGCCGAGCGGGTATGGTTCTTTTCGCAATGCTGAGTGGAGGAGACTATCTACCATCCGGTGTCACAAAATGCGGTCCTGGTCTCGCCGGCGAGATCGCAAAGGCCGGATTCGGTGAGGACCTTTTTGACATCATCTACTCCAATGAGAACGAGGTGGAAGCTAAACTCACCGAATGGAGAGAGCGGCTTCAATATGAACTGGATGAAAATGAAAGCGGTTATTTTCAGTCCAAGCACAAAGCTGTTCGGATCCCAGACACGTTCCCCAATCGTCAGATCTTGTCTTTCTATGCGAAACCGATTGTCTCCAATGAACGTGAAATCGAGCAATTGCGCCAGCGACTCGTGGGAGGTTGGGATCACGAAATCGACGCCCTTGAACTTCGAAATTTTGTTGCAAACTACTTTGATTGGAAGTACCGTTCGGGAGCCAGAAAATTGATACGAAACCTGGCAGAGCCGTTGATTCTGACCAGACTTCGACTGGCTCAGTCTCCCATTGCTCCCTTTGGCTACGGATCGTATGTTCCAAATGCAGATCTACCTGTTTTGCAGAGGATATACCGCAGTCGGATGCATTTCAGTACTGGCTGTATTCCTCAAGTTCAAGTGGAGATAATTCCTGCTGATGTTGTAGGGTTGGATTTAGATGCGGAGGAACCTAATCCCCCTCCAGAGTGGTCGCGCCCTACTGAATCGAGCGCACAGTCAATCGAAGAGGAAGACGAGGCAGGTGGCGAAGCCGCGCCGGTAGAAGATCAAGCACCGAAATCTCATGCACCTAAAAATCCATATAATCCGTCTGAGCCTGAAAAAATATGGGTATTTGAGACCGTTGCGAGAATGGGAATTCCGGATGTTGTAGAGCGTTGGCAGAAGCAGGAAGCGGAAAAAAAAGCGCCTAAAAAGCCACTGCCCAAGAAAACGACGACTAGGAAGAAGAAGGTGATTGATCCGAGCATGAAACCGGGTGGGATTCTGCGTTACACGACTGTCACCAAACCAAACAGCGATATGAGCAGCGTCAAAAAGGCTCACATTCTAGATGCCGCGGGTTTATCATCATCGCCGCAACAGTCTTCTAGTCAAAGCACTTACAGCAGTCAACATAGCATGCTGTCTGATACAGGGATCTTGCCAAGTCATTCTCCGCGGCCGAGTCAAAAGTCAATGAAGTCATCTGGCCTTGCTATAGATGAACTTGCTAGTCAGTTTTCTGCGACTTGCAGCATTGAGGATGGATACAGCGATGCGCGAGAGTCAGGCTTTAGACATCCTCCCTCTATTCGTGGATTCGAATCAGACAGTTTTGACTTTGATACTGAGCGTGAAGGTTCTGCGACTTTCTCTCCATCACACTCGCCATCGCCAACGAAATTCAGAATTAGTTACACGGCTGCTGGCAGCCTTCCGCCTCAAGCGGTACAAACCTTGCGGGTCGATCCTCAGACTTCATCGCCATCATCAACGCCTAAACTTCGGCGCTCAAATAGAATCAAGGCAAGTCAATCCAACTGCGAAGAGTCACTAGAGAAAGCATTCGAATCCCTACATTTGTCTTCGACAGTCAAGATGTCTGAGTTCGAGATACATGATGATACAAAAACTTCGCGGAAAACCAAATCAAAGGCGGTCAAGTCAAGAGAACCACTGCCTTCGCCGGCACTCAATGTTATTGGAGCTCAGCTCAAGAGCAATTGCAAATCACCTACCCTGCAAGAGCAGAAAGATGAACCGAAAGCAAAGAAAACCAACCAAGTTATCGATCATGAAGTTGAAGACGTTGAACTAGAACCAACCAAAGGTGAGATGAACATTAAAGAGCCGAATCAGGATCAGCCTCAACCTGCCAAAAGTCTGACTGAGATGATACGAACTCACAAAGGATTCTGGACTGTTGAGCTTTGCGAGCAGGATGGGGCTAATCTTTTAGCCGATGAAGCACAAGAAGGCGAAGAAGACGTCGGAGAAGGGAAAGAAAAGAAGAAGAGAATTGCACGTGTCAGCCTCTTGGATATGAGGTGACCATCTTACTTTCAGCAAACCCTCACACATTTTGATCTATCTGTTCAGTGATACCGTGTCAGCATTTTAGGCGTTGGGATATCTTTCGTGATTTATCGTTGGATGGTTTGGGCTTATACATCCGTGGATATACGCTTTCGTATACACAGAGAGGCGCATGATTAAATGATATAATGATCGAATTACTCTACGGTAATTGGTATGAATTTTCCTTGACACCCCAGCAATGGAAAGAGCATTATTGGCCCCAGGTCAATTTACCCAGTATCGAAAAAGGATATGTGCCTCGTCCAGCAGGCGAGTGCCCAAGAAGACCACCGCACGTACGGCCGAGATAAGTGAGTAGCTGTGGCAGCCAACGAGCAACAATCAATAGATGTCAGTTCAAATGTTCTTGATATAAATACGGAGAATGCTATGGATTGATTATAGAAGGGACAGTCGTTCATCATGTGCAAAAAATCTACCAAGTCTATTTACAAAGTTTATAAGTCTAGGTCCAAATCAACCAAAGAATTTGAGAAATCTCCAAAACCCTAGCCCACTCAAAACAGGTATAGTAAGGTTATCATCCCACCCGAAAAGATCGATAAATTCACTTCCAGCAGCAACGACGCCGGACACAATGCTCATAACACCAAGCGCTAGGGGACCTGTGATGATAGTGTTTTGATCATTACCGCTAGCCCAGCCGATTAGGTTCCTGATCGAATCTGGAAAATAGTTGAGTCGACCCGTGAACATGAAGGCATCTTCGGGGTCATTGGGGAATGCTCCAACGCTAGGGACGAATGCGCCCCAGAAAAAGAGTGCGGTAGCTACGCCTGTGAAGAAAGCAGCGACTGTACCTGCAAGGCTCTTCCCTTGACGAAGTTTGGGGGTGTATTTGCCATACAAACGACCAAAAGTGGATGCAGCGGTGTCGCACCAGCTCAAAAGCAAAACTCCCATAACGCCAATGTCCTTGGGAAATGCGCGCAGCACAGTGAATGCACCTAAAAGATACCAGATAACGCCATTGTACCCCTTGACTTCGGATTCGCGCATGAGAGCACCTAGTGAACGAATATAGAATTGATTTACGCGCTCATATCGATGCCGAAGTATGTCGGTAGCAGCGATAGGGAGGAGTAAGGAAAGCAGCCACGGCGTGATTTCGAATGTTTGAATACCGCGTCGATAGAACTCCAACGTCACGAATCCGATAGAAACATGTAACAGTTTGCGTGGTATTTCATGTTTGTGGATAAAAGTGCGATAATTCTGATGTAAAGGTATGAGTCCCAGTGGTGAAGGCGACCTTGACAGATCTCGCCAGCGATCCTGTAGGTTTGTGTAGGGTGATAGATAACCATTTGAGGATGGTGATTTACCGTTTGCTCCAACTAAAGGTTGTGACCTAACTACCGGCGAATTTGCCGATTTAGGTGTCTTCCTCGTCGAGCCACGCCTTCTGGCTGTTCCTGCAGCGCCTGATCGTGAAGATGGGTTCCGCGGTCCGGATCGCGATTGGTGGTCAGAATCATCAGCCTGATCCTCCTCGGGTATAGGCTGGGTATCATTATTCATACGCTGCCGCCGGGCTGCCGAGCGCGTCACAGGAGCAAAATATCCATCCCTTTGTTCTGATACATCCGAAGGCGTTGGCGATGGCGAAATGACTCGGGGTGTGCCTGGCACACGCGGAGAAGACATCTCCACCGCGTCTGGGAGGAGAAGCGGCAGGGCCGGAAGGGCGATGACTCCGTTGGCTGTACGATGCAGAAATAGGGATGTCGAATGGGAATGAAATCGGTCGTTAGACGTTGACTTGGTGAGTAGAGCGGAGAGGAGAGTCGGAACGGGAGTTGGGGACTGAATATTGGCGGTTTGTCGTGGTGTCCTTACTGATGGAGTTGATATATCAATATCACGCAGTTGTTAAGCTGGTTCAACGCCGATGTAGGGGAGAAAAGTCAGGCAGGCACCGTAAAGCACCAGCTCATGACATCCGTCCTAGAACCAACCAGAAAAGCAAGAAAAAGTGTCGAATACAAGCCGAAGGTATAGAAGCCTCGTGAACTTTTTAAGATTTCTTCTAGCTGAATCGTGCCTAAATCACATGCAACGCCGAAGTTCCGGTACTATCCAGGTCACGTGATGACGTTTTCGTCCAAACGATGAAGTCGGCAAGAATCAGGAATTTGAAAGACTGAATCTATGTTTCGAGATGTTTGAATTATTTGTGGCAGTACACATCTGAGAACATGAGTCGCAGCAATGGATCGACAATATATTTGCGCTGTTAAGATGCCGAGCGAGCGATGGATTTTTTATCTTATCAGCCTCCCCCAGACGATTCCGGCCAATCAGAGACGACCTTTTCGACGGCAGAAAAAGACCGCCCGAGATAATTTTATTTTCGACATGCGACATCGACAACAATTGCTCATTCTCTCACATTCCAGCAATTGTCTCAAAAGGCGATATTTCTAGCCTGGAGATGGTACCGAAAGCTCGAGCATCGAGCGGCAGATTATGGGAGAATCTCGATCCCCCGCTCTCAGAATGGATTTTAGAAGCAATGTCGACAATGGGGTTCGCCCGCATGACCCCAGTACAAGCATCTGCCATTCCACTGTTCATGAGCCATAAAGACGTTGTGGTAGAAGCAGTGACAGGCAGTGGAAAGACTTTGTCGTTTTTGATACCTATTGTGGAAAAGTTGCTGCGGCTGGACGAGCCGATCAAGAGACATCATATTGGATCTATCATTGTTGCGCCGACGAGGTAAGTTTGACAATATATATAGCCTGCATTGTTTCAAGTTCGATCTAATCACTTACAGAGAACTCGCTTCTCAAATCTACAATGTCCTCCTCTCGCTTCTGGAATTTCACGCCCCCTCCGCATCCGTTATAAAACCTGCCGATGAGGCAGACGGCGCAAAAAAGTACTCATCATCTACACTAAAAGTCTTTCCTCAACTCCTCCTGGGCGGCACAACAACGCCCGCTGAAGATCTAAGCCAATTCCTGAAAAGGTCGCCAAACGTGCTCGTTGGAACTCCCGGCAGATTACTCGAACTACTTTCGTCACCTCATGTACACTGCCCTCAATCCTCGTTTGAAATGTTGGTATTTGATGAAGCCGATCGATTATTAGATCTTGGTTTCAAGGACGATATTTCGAAAATTCTTGGGAGACTTCCGAAACAAAGACGGACAGGCTTGTTCAGTGCCAGTGTGAGCGAGGCTTTGGATCAGATCATTCGGGTTGGCTTGCGGAACCCTGTTAAGATCGCAGTCAAAGTGCGCGGAGCGTCTGGCGTGGAGGAAAAGCGTACGCCTGCTAGGTTTGTTCACAGCACTTGATTTCCGCGATTCAAATCACTAACCTGGCTACAGCTTGCAGATGACATATCTCGTCACACCTCCTACTCACAAACTTCCCGCCGTCAAAAATATCCTCGATGTGTTACAGCCTCGACCGCAAAAGACTATTCTATATTTTTCGACATGTGCAGGTGTCGACTATTTCCAGTATATAATACCATTAATCCTCAGCAACGAGTTTGCCGTTATACCGCTACACGGCAAACATCCGGCTAATGTTCGACAAAAGAATTTTACCCGCTTTACCAACTCCGTCACACCTTCGGTTCTACTCACTACTGATGTCGCAGCACGTGGGTTAGATATCCCCTCCGTTGATCTCGTCATTCAGATCGACCCTCCATCCGATCCTAAAGCTTTTATTCACCGTTGCGGACGAGCCGGTAGAGCAGGTCGCCGGGGTTTGAGTATCGTACTTCTTACACCAGGCCGCGAGGAAGATTACGTCCCATTCCTCGAGGTGCGAAAGACACCAGTTACTTTATACGAAAATCCAGCATTGAAAATTACTGATGAAGATGCCCGCAATGCAACCGAGACGGCTCGAAAAGCGATTCTATCAGACAGGTCGTACCATGATAAAGCTCAAAAGGCATTTGTCAGCTGGCTTCGAAGCTACAGCAAGCATCAAGCCAGCAGTATCTTTCGTGTTGCTGATTTAGATTGGGAAGCATTGGGTCATGCTTGGGGATTATTAAAACTGCCCAAAATGCCTGAGTTGAGGAACTTCAAGGGAGATAAATTTCTCGGTGTGAATCTCGACTGGGATAGCTATGCGTATGCCGACAAACAAAGGGAGAAGCATCGCTTGGAAGCTTTGAAGGAATACCAAGCATCGAAAACGGAAGAAACGTCCAAGAAACGACCCGCAGCTTCAGGAGAAAGCGTACCGTGGAGTCAAAACGTTGAAAAGAGGAAAGAGAGGGAACAGCGACGAGAGCGGAAACGAGCACGTCGTGACAGAGACAAATGGGATAAGATGACCGAGGAAGAAAAGCAGGAAGTTCGGCAGACGGAGGCCATGATTGAAAATGTACGAAAGGAGGCTCAGAAACGACGAGAGGCTGCCAAAGCAGCACAAGCTACTGAGGCAGATGGCAGCGAAGATGAATTTAAGGGATTTGACTGAAACTTCGGAAGTAGTGCCTGCATTCGCAAACTATCATGTTCTCTACCTTTTCCCATATAACTTTTCTTAGATACCCAGTGAATAGAGCTAGTGTACTATTCTTGTGAACCAATCTATCTCATCCTCAGCTGAGAAAGCAAGTGGGAAGCTGTGCCAATCATCCCTCCAATCCTCATTCCTTGGTGGCCACACACAATGATAAATCTGTAACGCACTGGGTAAGATGTTGGGAATCGTCATTCTGTTCATATACGATCCAAACTTGGCTCGGCCACTTTGTCCCATGTCTTCATGAATATCCTCTAATTTGATTTCAACATCTCCGTCTCTCTTCCGAGTCACACGATGTCCACGACTAAGCCTGCGAAGTACATCGTGAAAACCCCAATGAGGTTCACGATCCCAACTTAGTTGACCTGCTCCCCTTACTCGCAGCTCCAGAACTTCAAGAGGGTGGGAGTCTATTCCATCTGTATTCGCCTGATCGTATGGTCTGAAAAATGCTTCTCACAAGATCCTCATCCAACGCAACGTTGATGAAGGCGTCTCGGATATGGCCGTTCCGTGGACGGAGATAGTCACGGAAGAATTTACATTCGCTATATTGCTGGTCAAAGGAACTGAAAGAGGCATCGTTGCGATCTCTGGAAGCTCTGGTCCTTCTACTAGATCTTCGTAGTCAAACCTATCTAACCAAAAGATATCTGAGGCGTCGATTTTGAGAAATAAACGCGTCAGTTGTGGCAATGCGCCAAGGGCTTTATACATGGACACTTCATGGAGATTGCCCCGAGAACGACTAATCTTTGTGGAGAGCTCTTCAAGAACCATGCAGTTGTGGCTGAGGTGATGAAGCGTTTCTAGAGGTACAATTCCGCCACGGCAAGGCAGCATCCAAAGTCTCTTTGAGCGTAATCCGTGGTGTTTCATGACCGTTTCGGTGGCCATCTTGGAGTGCCAGGCGTGTAACTTGAGACTCGATAGAGGCGGAAGATTGAGTAAAAATGAGCTCGAAGCAGAATAATAATCGAAGGGATGCACGCGATGCCATTTTGGCTTGAGGTAAATGGTCAATTTGGCAAGTGAACCAAATTGGCATTTTGTAGCCATGTATTCGAGGGCGCCGAATGTCGAGCAGTCGCGAAGTTTCAGCGTCTTCAAAACCCAAAATCAGTGTCTTGGTTGCATTTCTCCATATCCTCCTTTGTATTTTGCCGGATACTGCGGGTGTTTGACTCTCGTATTTCGAGATGCTCTAGAAGCCCACCACCTTGCAGCGTAAATCCTGCCCATGGTGGAGGGCTGAGATATCTTGTTGGGGTCTTCCTGTCTCCTCTGAGATGAGTAACGATCAGTATCTTCAATTGCGGCGCACCAAAGACAACATATCTGAGGGCCTCAGTCAGATATACATGTCCCCAAGATGTGGTACTTTTTACCAGTCTATTATCGTAGTGCCCTCACCAGCCATCCCATTACCATACAAACCAGGTGAACGCATTAACGTGAGTTCATAAGGATCCGTTGGCCCGTGAGGCTCTAGACTTCACAAAGCAAATTTGATTATGTACAATCTTCACTTTGATTGATGAACACTGTGTAGAAGGCAAGGCGGGAATTGGTAATAGCTGTCATAGTAGATGCACTCCAGATTAGGCAGTCGCAGAATGAAGTCGGCCAAGGGTCTCGAAACATGGTTTTCCTGATGCACTTTGTCTTTATGCTTCATGTCGCCTGGTTTTGACGCGGAAGATTTCAGATAGTTCTGCTCACACCCTCCATAAGTATCTGGCGGGATGACTGGTAGACACCATGGCTGCTGTGACGGACGCTGGCGGTGCTGTCGCGATCTTTCTGGGTCATTGTCGAAGGTAACAATTATCCAACGACGAACCGCCCAGAAACAATCGAGACGCTGCAGGAGTTCGGAGTATTGCGGTATATCATCCTTCAACCGTTTTCCATCGTCGTTGTACTCGACGAATCTGAGAGCCCGGACATGAAGCAAAGGAAGACAGATAGAAAAAAAGCCTCTATTCACGCGTGCTAGACTGCTCACACTTGCGTGGTCTATTTGATTGAGAAAGTCGCTGATCAGTATCAGTATCTCCTGAGGCAACCGAGTCAGGGCCATGGATGTCAATTGATGTTGTCAGATGGCAGCGATGTTGCCATGTCTATACATGTAGTCTCCCCGCAAGATCAGTTGGCACGTTTGTAACCTCGCAGATTTCATTGCGACCTTACTTGATCTACTAAAACAGGACAATGAGCGGCGCGCAATTTATACCATCTTGACTCCCCGAATGTTGATAGATATATACCTAGGTATTTACAAATTCTTGTTGTCCTCGCAGCAGTCTTGCTACCAGACGACCCTCATTCTCCAACCCTTCGCTCGAACTCGCACCCACAGAAAGCAAGCAAATGCCGCGACATAACTTATAGCAGTGAAAACAATGAGACTCCAGTAGCCCCTTCGGCCTCCTTCAGTGGTCGTGATGAGGTTTCCGGCGATAGGAATACCCGTCAAACAGCCTACACTAGCCACAGTGTAGGCACTGGCATAATACTTCCCGTAATCTTCGATAGGGCACAGCTGTCCAATACAGACAGGCATCAGACTGACATTAGAACCACTCGCAAACCCAAAGACCACAACGAACCAGATCAATAAAGCCTTACTCGGAGGTGAATCTGCCAGTGCGTCGGGTAGCCACAAGGATATCACAGAGACCAGACATATCAGATTTGAAACAATCATGGTGTTGTAGCGACCTGCCCTGTCGGCAATATGTCCAATAACATAGCGGCCAACGCATGACACGGCATTAAGAATGGCGAGCAACTGGTAGGCGAATCCTGCTTCTCCTGTGACAGCCGCTGTGTCCGAAAGACTCTGTCGAGTCAAATAGTAGCTCGGCAAGTACGTCAGAGGGATGAAGTAAGCCCATTCAAGGAGGAAGACACCGGCGGTGGTCACGGCCATAGCTCCAGTTCCATCCTTGAAGAAAATGCTCAGGTCAGGCATCATTACCCGCCATGAAGTGGCCGCGCCTCTTTTGGGCGGTAGACGGCTTCGACAAAGGGCCACGCCGAGGGTGCAGAGAAGTAAAAAGACGAAGCCGACGATACGTGTTGACCAGGCCCATCCTACCCGTGGAAGGAGGGACTGTATCATCAGGGGAAATAGGACTCCGCCGAAGCCACTGCCCGTGAAAGCGAAGCCACTTGCTTCACCGCGTCGTTTATCAAACCAGTGCGATATAGCGCCCATTGCAGGGGTGAACAAGAATGAGTTTCCGATCCCGCTGAGAATGGAGAAAGCCAAGATGAATTGATAGTACTCTGTGTGACGTCAACACCGCTTCCAGATCATTTGCAACAAGCAATGAATGCACCCACCTGTGCAAAGCCCGAGAGTGAAAGTGCCAACCAGCAGAAAGACAGTCCCAACAAGCATCAACTCACGTGGACCCCGAGCATCAAAAATTGGCCCGACCTGTACACCACAAAAATACGAGACGAACACATAGATTCCGAATATCCAACCGGTCGAGTCAGTCGAGCTCGAGGTCAGGATATTGGTTGATACGTACGCTTCCAAGACACCAACTGAATTGACCATACCTAGGCCGGCCGTCATTGAACACCAAGACCCTATGGCAACGAGCCATGCGTCGCGACCTCCTTCCGGGTAGCTGGTCGCATACACGGCCGGTTCATCCTCGCCGGGTTCTGTGATAAGCAGCTCTTCGGGTTGTTGTGCGACGGTGGTCACGGTTGCTACGGCTGTCATGTTGAATCTGTCCCCACGAGTGACCGAGGATGTAATCAACGTGGTTACTGGAAGAGGGAAAAAGGTACCTCTTGTACTGCAGGATGCCAAGCTGATTGCATCCTGATTCCTTGTCTGAATTGCCAACTTGGAGACGTACTAATTCATATTCGTTTAGCAGTATAGGGATGTTCAATGACGTCGGATTATTAATAACCGTACCATTAACTTAGTTACTTAGTGAACTACACGGTGTGTACTTATTGATTCTCAAAGGTCCAGTGTCTACGATTTTGATTTGTAGTAATAGCGCCATGATCAACAGACTATATACACATATTGATAGCAGAAGACCAGGCATTCTCCTATGCATGTTTTGGTTGCTGCCTCCCTAGAGATAGATACCGTTTCGCAGTCGGTGGCACCACTAAAACATATATATCACCCGCCACAGCACCGGTCAGCACGAGCAGTGGAGCGCGCATGTGAGCTCTCGAATCACGATGGACAGTGAATACCAGAGCAATGGCATTGTTGGATGACCTCGACATGGTATGCATATAATGTACGTAGGTGACTTGCTTAGTATGTGGTATGTTGTAAAGGAGAAGTTCATTGGAACCACGATGATAACAATGCAAATGGTGCAAACCCCGGGCACTTTGGGCGGTCAGCTCCTCCGCACCAATCAGAGCCGACAAACTATTCTGCCCACGTCACGTCCTGCCAGACAGAGCACCGCCAACTTCCTCGTCTCTTTTTTTTTTATCGACCTACTGCTGTTTGTGTTTGTTCTACCATGACGATAACCTCACCGCGCTGCTCCTTGGCCATATTGTAACGGGGCAATCCTTCATTCAAGTAAGAAGAAAAAGACGTGTTCTGATCGTTGTTGTTGTGGCCCGCCCACTCAAACACAATCGCCGACCCAGGTCAGTCCGTTTGCTTGCGTTTGCTCTTGTCTCCCTCTTAACTCCGTGAAGCTTGATTCTTCTCACTCCATCCACCCCTCTCTCTCTCCTCTCTCTCTCTCCACCTTCTTCTCTTCACTCGTTCGTCTCAAGCGTTCTTGCTTTCTTCGTGCCACAAGCTCCAAAAGCTTCTACTTTACTCTTCTGCACCTTCTTCAACAACTCAACTCTATCAAGGACTCATCTTTTTCGAGTCATCATCTCGAGTCTCGAAGAAAAAAAAGGGCGTTCGAGTCTTCGTTTACACACTCTCAACACCACAACACCATTCTCTATGCTCTTTAAATAAACCTTTCCCAAACGATTCTTGACCTGTCTACTTCTCTACACACCTTCCCCTACGACAAGTCGGGCCAATTGCGCACTCTCACTTATGTCTCCTTGGACCTAACGTTTCGCAAGATTCACGATGCCTCGCACGCGCGCTCAAGCGCAGGCCCAGGAGGTGGAGTCGCCTCTCGTTTCGCTTGAAACCCCACGTCGTACGAGAAGGATTACTACTGCCATCACGCCTTCACAAAAATCCGCTGATACCAAAAAAGCTACCGACACGAAAACAAAGCGTGGTCGCAAGCCTACGAAAAAGGCAACAGTTGTAGCGACAGAGGAAATAACGCAGGGGAGCATTCAAAACAAAAGTGAGATTGAAACCCAACCTACTCAACCTATCCCAACCCCTTCCCAGGAACCCCAGTGGACCCAGGAAATACCTCGAAATCAAGGCCAAGTACCTGCTCCCCAGACTCCTCGAATCCAGACACCACGAACCATCGATGCAGCACAGGACAACGGCTCGACTACATCGCCTACTCCCGTCACCCCAGAACTCGTCTATGAGTCTGACGCTTCCTCCATCTCCTCTCTTGGAAGTATGTCAAGCCTCGGTTCGCCAACCAAGAAGACGTCCGTTAGAAATGCTCTCAAGTTCTTCAAGGACGGACTCAAGGAGCATTCTTCAAACATCAGACGCCGGTTCCATAAACTGAAAAGCCGACGCGAACCGCTGGATAATCCTTTCGACACCGAAGTACCAGCACTGCCTAGGGATGTCAAGGAATTTCCCACTTATTTAACCAACTATTCTCTTGCCGAGGACGAGATTCTCGAAGCCGCTTTAAAAATTCTTCATCATCGCGAGGCCACCGACGGTTCCAAGCCATTCGCCGAATCAATCCGTTGTCCTTGCTGCTCCGGTGTCGTGAAGATGGAATGCGTGCGAGGCCATGATTTACACTGCTGGATGTCCAAGGAAACAATTCGAAGTCTGAATTCTGTGCTAATACCCATGTGTGCGGAAGGTTTGCTTGCCACCGCGAAAGAGAAAGAGAACCGTCTTCGAGCCGAAAAGGAAGCTGAGGCCATGGCCCATGCCAAGGCTGCACAACTAGCTGAACAGCGAAAGAAGGAACTTTCTGCAAAGCAGAAGGGCAAGAAGCGGGCATTGGAATCGAAAAACGATGAAGATATTACTGATGGACCTTCTAGGGCACAGCGCCGTCGCATTAGACCTCCTCCTGGCAAAACCCCTCGCAGCAAACGTCGCACGCCTACTACTAATCCTGGCCGTACCCTTACTTACCTTGAAACGGTACGACAACGCGTTGCTGATGGAGAACGTGCGAGCGCACAGTCATCGATATTCCGATTAGACGAAGCTATGACCAACTTTCGAGAGCAAGAGCAGGCTGAACAAGCTGCACAGGAAGCGGCAGAGGAAGAAGCCCGGAATGCTGTCACACAAAAGGCAATGGAGCGCCATATGGTGCTAGGACCAATTCCAGAGAACATGCGGACTTCCTTCCAGGTTCCTGTGTACGAAGATGAATCCGACGTCGAAGATGAAGAACCCGAGAATCAACCAGTCGAGACTCCGACTTCGAATAATTGGGGCCTTCGCAGTCTGTTCACTTCTGTTACCGGGTCTGTGAGACGACGGCTTGTCCCATTTGTGCGACTAGCCCCGGACCAAGCTGTCCCCTTTGGTAAGTTGCCATATCATCATTGCTTGTATTTATTGCTAATATCTCATTGAACTTACTAGCTGCTGGTGGTGGTGCAACACCAGCACGTGACAATGGCGCAGCGGCTCCAACTACAGAACCTAATGGCGCCCAGAATGTTGATGTGGATATGACATACAGCCTATTTCCCCGGATTCCATCACCTCCCAGGATTGAATCTTCGTCGAATGGAAAGGTTCAGGCTGAGACACAGAAAGACGAAGACGGCAAAACTCCTGCTACCATCAAAGAGAACGTAGCTTCAGAAACGGAGCAGACTGGTCAAAGCCAAACAAATGGAGAACCCCAGATTGCTGATACCCAGGTAGAGCCAAGAACTGGAAGCCACAAACGCAAACGTGCACCTTCTCCAGACGTGATTCCAAATCCTGCCGGTTGCAGCTACGGCATGGATTTGGATTATTTCACCTATTCCGACGATGAAATCGAAGAAGCTGAGGAATACTCAAGACGTGAACGTGAACACGAAATCGCCGCCGCAGAACCTACCGTTCATGCTTCCAATGCTCGGCCTCCAGAGAAGAGAGCCCGTTTCCTCCCACCTGAACCGGAATCATCGAACGGTCGCCTCAGGACTACAAACACGACTACGCAAACTCATTGGCAGCCTCCTACACCTACCGGTTGGGACCGTCCTACCACCACTGTCTACCAAGGACAAATGTTTCAGGGTATGAGACATCCAGCTTCCACTTTTCCTTTCAACCCATATCAATCAACCCCGGATTGGCAAACCCAGCCTACACCCTTGGTGAACCCCTACACGCAACCCATATATCCTATGCAAACTACGTACCCCATGCAACCCGTGCAATATATGCAGCTCACGCAATCTATGCAGCCCATGCAGCCCATGCAACCCCCTTCAAAGACTTTCCCCCAATCTGGTTCATTCAAAGATCTACGCAGGCAGGCGTCTGCAAGACGTCGTTTTATAAGACTCAATAGTGTTAACAATGATTCAGGAACCCCTATGAATCGCTTCGGACAGCCCCCTGTGTCTCAACCTGCTCAACAACCCATTGCTCAGCCATCACCCATGCGCAATCCTGCCCAGCGACCCATCGCTCAACCACGCGTCGAATCCCCGGTGCAACAATCAGTCCAACAACCTCGTCAGCAAACAACCGTTCAGGCACCAGTGGAGCAACAAACGAGAGAAGTCTCCCAGCCACAGCTTGCGACAGGCGTTCCAAGCCATGGCGTGTCTGCGGACCAGTCTCGCGATCGTTCGATCACCACTGTCACTAAACAGAATATCAGCGAAGAAATAACACATCTACCACCCATCAAACCGATTTCAGCAACCGCAAGGGGCCAGCCTGTGATAGAAAGAAACAGGCCTAAAACCCCCAGTCGTCTCCGCAACAACATTCCACTTTCTTCAAGCCCGGCTTCACAGGCGAGCCCGGCTCAAACTTTGACTGCAATGCATCAGCATGATCAAGAGAATTTGATGCGAGTCTTCGGCGACGACGAACATGGGCGACAGGCTTTTGAGCTCTACCAGAGCTGTCCCAGTGGTGATTTAAGCAAGGTGCAGTGGCCTAGCTTCGACCCACTTCCAGCAAACGACATCCAAACCAGTCGTTTAACATCTGGGTACAGTTCGTTCCAAAAATCCTTCGAGCAGTTTCAGAAGGAGCTCGACCGGGGCTTGATTGACACAGATGAGATACTCGGCGACTTGCCCCTGTAATCACGAGTACTGCACATCGTTTTGTTACACTGAGATCAATATGACCACAGAAAGGCGTCGTCTGCCTCGAATATCGAAAAGACGTATCAAATGTTTACGAAGTCGATGAACGATCGTGTGATCAATCCATTGCATTTGGAGTTTTGTCTTTTCAATGTTGGTCATGTTCTTTGGGAGTTTTGCTGGTTTCAGGTCAATCGGTTTCAGTTCATGTATGGGTCAAAAAGTGGTTTCCTCTTCCAACCTGTACTTTATTCTCAGGTTTAATCTTTTTTTTGTGTGCGTTTCCAGACCGGAGGTGCCGTCCTCATGCTCACCTCGAGAGGCAGGTCCCTCTCGAGGCGGTACCTCTGGTCTGGAGTATTAGCATTCTTATTATTATCACATTGGGTGCGCCCCTGCGCCTTTTGTCGGTGTAACAAATAATAGCTTCGAGCCCAAATCCGTATAAAATTTCCCCCAAGTTATGTTAGGTATGCATTCTCAGATTTCAATGATCATGATCATCGTCGATTCTCTATCAAGGACAGTCACGCGATGCTTGCCTTGACAGATCTTGACCTGGATAGAGTGCAGAATAGGTAATATTCTTGCCAGTTATGGTGCTAAAAATACAAAAGATAAATGTATGAATGTGATAATTTACATGCTGATTTCGCCTTTCCAGGCTGCATCCGACAGACCGAGAGATGTCATTAGATTTTGCCACCGCGGACCTCCTCGCTCTTTCCGTCTCAAATACTGTAACAGCTTCTGTCTCTTGTGCACAAGCACTCGGAGATTGCGCTTGTTGTGTCTGTCCTTGTTTGTCGTCTGAAGATGTCGCGATAAATTCATAATCTTGGTTGTCAAGATAGCAACCTGAACTTCAGGTGATCCAGTATCCGGACCTGCTCGGGGAGTCTTTTCGGGGTGTTCTGTAGTGGTTACAGCAGCTGGTTTCGGGGGTAGCACCTTGTCGGTATTGTGTCGGCCAAAAGTCTCGATGCAAGCCTCAATATTGACTCGAGTACGATCCGCGGTATTTCCGCTGGATAGCTGCACGATACGCTTCATTGCCTCTCGTGCGTTGTGGTGAGCTTTTTCGTGTTGTTGCATATCTTGCTCGTGTGCTTGAGGATCAGCGATGTTTGCGTCCAGGGGTGGCAGGGGCTCCGTGAGAGCTTTGGAGTATTCGAGTGCCGAATCGAATTCGTCGGCCTTGATGTAATGATTCCACGTGCTGACTTTGGCCTGTCCAACCGTTTGTGACGGAAGATTTCCCGACTGGATTGCATCGATCTGCTGAATGAATGGGGTGGGTTCGCTTTTCACGGGATCGCCCAGAGCAGCCTGTCGCTCTTCAAAAAAAGCCTTTTGACGAGAGATGTTGGCGGCTTTGCGTTGACGCGACTGTGCCATGAGGAACGGATCATGTCTTCGTCGTTGGCGCGCCTCGAATGAGCCTGCACGAATATCGACTTTGCATGGCTCGCATTTGACGATTGTCAACGGATTGGTTATATGTGAGGAGCCTTGATTTGGTGAGTAATGGTTGATTGCATGAGTAAGGCGAGTACAAACCTGAGAATGGCTTCGGGATGCCCTGCAATGATAGTCGTGGAGGCATCTTTTTGTAGCTAGCTGCTTCCCCTGCTGCTCAATGTGACAGGAAACTTGCCTACCGTAAGATACTCTCCGGGAAATCTCGACATCAACGCCAAGCCCGGAAGCCGCACCCAAGCCACGCTATTCCACTTTCGATGTAGCGCTTAACGTGACCTTCAAAATCTTGGCGCGCTATTGCCCTAACCCACAACGCAAGCGAAATTCCCGCGATGCGCTGCTCTGACTGGCTGAGTCCGTTAGATCGCGGTGCGCTGTGCGACACTTTTTTCATCGACTTCGACTTCGACTTCGACCGACCTTCGACTTCCTCCTCACGCTCAGGACAAGTGCCAAAACGATTGAATAACCTCACTTCCATCATCACATCAGTCGTTCACCATGGCTCCCTCTAACCTCCCCCCCGTTTTCAATGCCACCTCTCAGGACATTGAGATGCTCCTCGCAGCTCAATGCCATTTGGGTTCCAAGAACTTGCAGGTTCACATGGAACCTTATCTCTGGAAGACTCGCCCTGATGGTATCAATGTGCTCAACATCGGCAAGACCTGGTATGCCTCCATAGTCGCAATACGGTGAAAATCGCTCGTCTAATATTTCATAGGGAGAAGATTGTCCTCGCTGCCCGTATCATCGCAGCCATCGACAACCCCGCCGATGTTGCCGTCATCTCTGCCCGTCCCTACGGCCAGCGTGCTGTCCTCAAGTTCGCTGCTCACACCGGTGCTACCGCCATTGCCGGTCGTTTCACCCCCGGTAACTTCACCAACTACATCACCCGTTCATTCAAGGAACCCCGCTTGATCATTGTTACCGACCCCCGCACCGATGCTCAGGCTATCAAGGAGGCCAGCTATGTCAACATTCCCGTCATTGCTCTCTGCGACACTGACTCCCCCACCGAGTTCGTCGATGTTGCCATCCCCACCAACAACAAGGGTCGTCACGCTATCGGTTTGGTCTGGTGGATGCTCGCCCGTGAGGTTCTCCGTCTTCGCGGTACCCTCGCTACCCGCGAGACCGACTGGGACGTCGTTGTCGATCTCTACTTCTACCGCGACCCTGAGGCCGAGGAGACCAAGGAGATCGCTGACGAGTCCAAGGTCCCCGGTGCTGAGGAAGTCGGCCCTGCCGCTATTGAGTCTGGCTTCGTCGGTGACAGCTGGGACGCCGCCGCTCCCGGCGCCGCTGCTCCCGGATCTGCTTTCGCTGCTGCCAGCGCTACTGCTGGTGCCAGCTGGGAGGCTGAGGGTGCTGGTGATTGGGCTGCTGAGTCCGCTCAGCCCAACCCTGAGACCAAGTGGTAGATTGATTGGAATGATTTAATTGTATTCGAATTCAATCAGAAAAATTTTTTGCGATGATTTCGATGATGGATGTCGGAAAACTCGTTACATATTCACTCTGAGCGCAAAAAAAAAAGCAAACCTTGGTCCTTCCAAAACACAACACCGTTGTTCCTTTGTACGTGATGAGAAAGATTATGATTCCATGAGACGATAATCTACAGCAGCGGAGATTTCTTTATACCTGTCACACGCATATTGTTTATTGTTCTGACCGGTACTTACGAGGGAAAGATACCTAGTCTATTCTATCAATGGATTCACTAGGGGAAAGCCCTGTACTGTCAGTTTGACGAGGCGGACTTGATCGTTGTCTCGGGGAAATCTCATTTGTTATGTCGTCTTAGCTAATCAATAAGAATTACCACGCGTGCAGCTAAGCATCGGAGTCAGTTTGAATAGACAAGCAACCTAGTGGTAAAAAAGTTACAAAGAAGCCAAGCCCGGCTCATAGGATTCATTCATTGATCGGCCTTCGTCGGCGCCGCAGTAGGTGATGCATTCGAGTTTCAAACTGACAGTAGAGTATGAATTGCTTTATACGCAGATCTTCTTGCTCGTAGATTCCCTCGACCTTCTCCTCTTGCAAGGGATTCATTTTCAAAGTAGTCATGGAGCGCAATGCATCTCACATAACCATACAACCACCCTCGCCTTGAGCACCTTTCTCAGTAGTCGTCATAGCTGCAACCTTGGCGATATCTTCAAAGGCTTCCTTGATCAACTCTCCAGTGACCGCGGAGCATTCCGCGTAGCGATCACAGTGTAATTCTTGTGCAATACGATAGCCCTACATAGATCTCAGATTATTAGTATATGACATGATATGAAGTTGTATGATCTGTTCATCGACCTACCTCTTGTGGATATATGATTTGATCATTCATGACTCGAAGATCCCGTTTGAAACCGAGCATCATGACGGGAATACGTTCACCGGCACCTCGCTGGAAGTATCTAGTTATGTCGTTACGCCACTACAGTAGGGTTACAAGGTGTAAGCTCTGCATTCTCGCTGCTTCGAATTGACATACTTGTTTCAAGGCGTCCAGACTATTTCTGTTTGATATGTCATATGCGAGTATGACAACGCTCGGGTTCAAGGATGACCAATGCTGGTTTGGTGAAGCAGTATCGTATACTTCTAACTTGAACTGTTTTCTGGAAAATCGAATGTCGTACAAGTACGGTTGATCGCTGTCTCGTAGTAGACTTGATTCTCCATGTAATGGTAGATTGGGATTTTTAAGGCGTCTGTGTTTCAACCAATGGTCAGTCTCGAGGTTCACCTCAGGAATCTTGGGGGTCTATCCAGACCGGAATATGTATACTCACGACAAGAACGTCGTCTTTCCACAACCTGCCTCTCCGAGGATCAATAGTGTGACTGTTGCATTATCTTCCATCTCACACTCGCAAATATACAAATAGTATTGATTATCAACGGATCTCTTTGTGCATTTGTGTTGATAGCAGGCGACGTTAGGAAAGAGGGTGGAGTTCATCATGCCTTAGGCCGAAGTTTGGTGCCGCAATTTAAAGACCCTCCGAAATGTAAAAAAAGAAACGAGCCAGAAAACTTACAACTCCGAACCCCACGACAATTCCACCGGCTAGGCTTTAGTCTCTCTCCAATATAGAGGGATGAGGTTGTCGCGACCTGTTCAGCTTAGGTTCGTCAAGGTCAAAAACCCTCCTTTGCACATTGCGACTCGAAGAGATTACTCGCATACGCCGTACTTGTTCACGATGTCCACCACTCAGAAGCCAGAGTCAGGTCTTGCTCAAGGCCAAGATTACTCGACATGGAGCACACCTAGCCTGGTCGAACGTATCATGGAGCTTGAACGTCAGCTCAATGCTCAGACAAATGAATTCGGTGCTGTCTCACCAACGAAATCCGAACACATTGAACCTACAGTCATAACTACACCCAAGCCTCAAGCTCAAGATACAACACCAGTCAGAGCTCCGAGCCCCAAGAGCGCGAACACGCCAAAGAAACAGGTCCGAGCGATGGATCCGTCCAAATATCATACCCGCCACATTGCGCTCAAATTCGCCTACCTTGGTCAACGATATAACGGATTTGAGCATGCGAATGGAAATGCAACTCCACTACCCACTATCGAGGAGGAATTATGGAAGGCACTACGCAAAACACGACTGATATTTCCCACGACGACGTCCCCGATGGAATTGAGTCTTGATCAACACGATAGAACGCAGCCGTTTGATTTGAGTTGGGACGGTTGTCAATATTCCAAATGTGGGCGCACTGATAGGGGTGTCAGTGCTTTTGGACAGGTCATTGGCATTAGGGTTCGAAGTGCTCGGCCTAAGCGAAAGGTCGAAGTTGCAACGAGTACGGTTGTTACTGCGACTACGACTGGGGAGACTATTGTACAGCAGGTCGATGTGGAGTCATCAATCGTTGATTTTACCAAAGGCAATGTCGAGCCCAATCCAGATTTGGAGGTTCAGCCAGTCAACGAAATAGAGGAAGATGACGGCTGGGATGGAATAAGGGACGAACTCCCCTACATACAAATATTAAACGGTGTCCTACCGCAAGATATCCGCATCCTAGCATGGTGTCCCAATCCCGGCCCTAACTTTGATGCTCGCTTCTCGTGCCGCGAGCGACAGTATAGATACTTCTTCACGCAGCCAGCCTTCAACCCCATCCCGGGAGAACTCGGATTCCGTCGCAGCGCGGCGCATCATCGTGGTATAGCCAGAAAGGAGCTCAGAGACGGCTGGCTGGACATTGAAGCCATGCGCGAAGCCTGCAAGCACTATGTTGGAAGGCATGACTTTCGAAATTTTTGCCGCGTCGATACGAGCAAACAAATCGACAATTTTGAGCGCATAATCTACCGTGCAAGCATAGATTTAGTCGACCCTAGAAAGAACCCTCTCGGTTATGTTGGGTCGAGGGAATTTCAACCCACGAGGAATTCTGTTGACACCGCTAACGAGAACAGTGTCAACGAAGAACAACCTTTCATTCCATTGGTGTATACATTCACTCTCCACGGATCAGCGTTTTTGTGGCATCAAGTGCGCCACATGGTTGCGGTCCTTTTCTTGGTCGGTCAAGGTGTTGAAAGTCCGTCCATCGTCCCCGAACTGTTAGATATCTCAAAAAATCCTTGTAAACCCACGTATGAGATGGCGTCTGATGCGCCACTTGTCCTATGGGATTGCATCTTCCCAGACGAAGCAAGTGGTAGTCGAGACGATTCTTTGAACTGGGTCTTTTGCGGCGATCCTCGCCAAGGAAATCCATCATCCGGCAAGGGTGACGGCAAATTCGGCTTCGGCGGCCTCATGGACACGCTCTGGCAAACTTGGAGGCAGCGTAAGATGGACGAGATCCTTGCGGGATCCTTGCTTGATCTAGCGGCTGGTCAAGGCAGTCCTAGCTTCATCCAGAATGAACTACCAGCAAAGCCTTTCAGGAGCCAGAAGATTTTTTATGGAGGAGACGAAGGAAAATTGGGCGGAGTGTATGTCCCTGTTATGAAAAAGGGGAAGACGGCAACAGTAGAAGTACAGAATGCCAGGTATCTGGCTAGTCGTGAGCGAAAAGCGGAGAGGTTAAAGCTTGAAGGTAAAGAGAACGCATCGAACGTACAAGTTTAGACCATACTGCATCAATCACTTCTTCATAGCTCAATTGACCCCCTTTGTTCGTACATAAGGACGTGAATGCAGCACGACTTCTGCTATCCAACGCCTTTCATCCAGGTAGAGGCACAGTCTTGGACTCGTATAGACACTGGCGAGCACCACGCCAAGCCTCTTCAAGCAGTGTGCGTTTTGGCAGAAGATTCTATCAATTTCATATAAGCCTTTTTTCGGTATATGTAGCCAGTGGGGAGCTCTACCGGAAAGACAACGACCACTCCACTTTCACCTTCCACGATTATCGCAAGGTAGAAGCGAACCTCGAAGCCCTTGAATGCTTCATGTATGACAATATCTTGTATCTGGGTAGTCGGTATAAATCTCGTAGCGGCGCTGGACCAGTACATGGAAGACGAAGTCGAGGTCTGAACTCCTAATCCGCGAATCACCAGAAGCGATTCCTCTGCACCAACATTAGCTTCTATCCTTAAAAAGACGTAGTCAGATTGGATCATTGGATCAAAGATCAACAAACCGGTATATCCTTTTCTCCAAACGGCATATGTAATTATTGCGCTTGCAACAACCACAATCGGCCACGTATAGTGGTCCGCAATGCGACAAGTGAGTGATCCCGCATTCGTCGTCCACAATTCAGGCGATACACCCCAATTCCCATCATTGATGGTTACGAAGCGACGGACTTTTGCAAGATTGACGAATAACACCGAGAAGAATCCCAGAATGCGTAACAGGATCTCAATGGCGAATGCAAGCTTCGATGACCAGGCGCGACGTGCCGGCGCGTTGGAAGCGGTAAATAGTACCGTCGTAGGGGACGGACGCTGAATCGTGAGTCGAGGAGACATTGAGAACATCGATTGCGCAAGATTTTAGAATTGAGTCATGATATTCACGGCGAAGACGCAGTGTCTGCAGCTGGTCCAAGAATGAATTGTGAAACGTCCGATTAACTAACTCATCGACCGCTGAAGACATCACCGGAGGCAGGCCTAGACGGAATCCAAAGAAGCTCCCGATCCCGGCGGGCCAGTAAGCTTAGAGAAGCTAAAGCCAGATCTGCGGAGCGGCCTTAGGCCCCAAATTTTGCAGCGGCTCCCGTCACGTGTTGTCCTCCGCGCTGGAAACTGCGTTGCTTTCGTGTTCGCCCAGCCTGCCTCTCAAAACTAGATCAACTATCACCACCATGCCCGACTCACGCTCGCGGTCTCCACGACCTGAACGTCGGAGACGAAGTCGATCACCCGACTTCGACAAATCGAGACGCCCGCGCAATCAAGGAGGATTCCGCTGGAAAGACAAAAGACCTCAAGGTGACAAAAACCGCGATGACGATCGTCGTCTAGAGCGAGGTTACCGCGAACAATACCGACCGCGGTCTCCTCGTCGTGACAGAAGCAAGGATCGATACGGTGATCGTGAACGAGGTCGTGAATCGAATGCTCCTTCAAGGCATGACGAGAAAGAAGATCAGAAACTGGATGGCAACAAACCAAAGCCAGCGCCTAAGAAGGCCCCGGTAGTAGCAGCACCTACGGAGGAGATGATCATCGTCAATGTCAACGATCGTCTCGGTACGAAAGCTGCTATTCCATGTCTGGCCTCAGATCCGATCAGTGAGTTCCCTCAATGAATTAAAGGGGTTCTTTGAACAGAGCTAATGGCCAACATGTAGAACTCTTCAAGGCCCAAGTCGCCGCACGAATCGGACGTGAACCTCATGAAATCTTACTGAAGCGCCAAGGCGAGAGGCCTTTCAAAGACCAGCTCACTTTACAGGTAAACACACCGTTTGCTATGTCAGTTTTGAGCTTGCGCTAACATAATTTAGGACTATGGTGTGTCGAATGGCGTGCAACTTGACCTGTGAGCTACCACTTTATCCCCGTTGCTTGACCCATGCGCCTAAGAGATTGCATATACTAATTACTGATTACAGGGAAGTCGACACTGGCGATTGAAAGACATCCTGCGATACTTGCAGCGACATGGAGCTATCTACCAGGATATATTGCGACCGCAACCAGCAACATACGGTCAATATGCATCTACATACTCTGTCAGTCACATACGTGGCTGGAGACGCCGTCCGGTTGTCAAACGCAAGGCGACACCGATCTCTCTGGGATGCACTATGATATGAACCTTTGTCATAGCCTTACTGTTCTCTCTCGTCACTTGATGTACCGGTCCCTATACTTGGCTCCTTTTCGTGGCGTGAGTGCTGGAAAACGTTACTTGAATCCATTATCTTCTTGTCTTGATGTATCTTAAGCAGCAGAACGGATCCATATTATAGCGTAACGCGAGTGTATTCCACACTGCAGTCAGCTGCTAATGCCCTAGGTAAGGCCGGCTGACTGAGCGCGTGCGTACTGGTGGTTGTCTGCAAGATTCATTACTTCATCTTTCCTTCTCTCTTCCTCTTCTCTTCTGTCCTCATCGTTCTGGTCGTCGCGCTTCTCGCCGTTGCAAGCGCGGCATTATGGCAGGGCTGGCGGGGTAAATGGTTTTGCCGCAACCCTTGTGCCGCCTTACCCTTTTCGGCCATTTTTCTCTGAGCACGAGAGAGCCAAGCCTTGGTTCCGCTTTTGCTGGCGGCGAGTCATTTTTCTCCATGCAGATAAAATATTGTCGACATTGAACCTCGTCTTGTCGGCCTCTATTTCCTAACTCAACCTTCTTCGTTCGGAATAGTTTCCTCGCCCCTCCAGTTACAGTCATGGCTTTTTGATTTTCCACTCACTCCGCAAATCGATGATCGCCTACTGCTCTGATCTCTTCGCAAGTCTTACGTCGCTCGCTCCGAATATCGGTGATCTGTGAGCTGTGCTTCTGATCTAAACGACGAGTATCACAACAATAACACAACAGCAACCATGGTCAGAAACATCGTTGTCATCGGGGGAACATCCCATCCTCAGCTCACACAAACAATTTGCAACCATCTCGGAATTCCTCAGGCAAATGTTCTACTTTCCAAATTTGCCGTCGGTGAGACTCGGGTCGAGATTCAAGAGTCGGTGAGAGAGAAGGATGTTTACATTATTCAGTCTGGCGGGGGAAAAGTGAATGATCATTTGCTTGAGCTTCTGATCACCATCTCGGCTTGCAAGACCGCTTCTGCGAAGCGAGTAACCGCTGTACTGCCCTTGTTCCCATATTCTCGTCAGAGCGATATCCCATACAAGAAGAGCGGAGCTCCCTTGGTTAAGTCGTCGGCACAAACCCAGTTCACATTCGATAGCACGCCGTCGACGCCTCACCCTGGGAAAGTTGAGAGCCAAGGAATGAACAATGATGTGGATAGTCTCCAGAAGAGCCTCGCCAGAGCTCAAATCGAATCAGAGAGCAACGGCTCGCCCGTAAAACGACGCCTCGTCGCGAATGGAATCAAAGGAAGCGATACGATTGAGGTCGGTCGCCTAGAGTCTAGCCTCTCCAATGGCGTGAACGGTGATGAAATGGCTAGTACCTCCAGCAGCGTTGCCAAGGTTCCCGAGTTTGAGCCTCGTCCCGGTTACCGACAGTGGGTTGCACAAGCAGGAACTCTGATTGCGGACCTCTTGACGTGCGCCGGCGCTGACCACATCATCACAATGGACTTGCATGACCCTCAATATCAGGGTTTCTTCGACATTCCCGTCGACAACCTTTACGGCCGACCATTACTCAAGAGATATATTCAGCGTCACATCCCTGATTATAGGAATTGCATTATCGTCAGCCCTGATGCGGGCGGTGCAAAGCGAGCAACTGCCATTGCAGACTCCATGGGAGTCGAATTTGCACTTATCCACAAAGTCAGTATCTATGCCAACCGTTGGGAAAGCTGGACACAGCCTAATATCTTTGTTGATAGGAACGACGACCTACGAAAATAGCTGATAGACAAAATGCCACGATGATGCTCGTTGGAGATGTCCGAGACCGAACGGCTATTCTTATTGATGATTTGGCAGACACATCAAACACCATAACCCGAGCGGCAAAACTACTCAAGAAAGAGGGTGCTGCCAAAGTCTACGCTCTCGTCACCCACGGCATACTAAGTGGTGATGCCATTGAGCGTATCAATGCTAGCGCCTTGGACAAGGTGGTAGTGACTAACACTGTCGACCAAACCGAACATTGCAAGCGCTGCCCCAAGCTTGAGGTTCTTGAAGTTGGCAATGTATTTGCAGAGGTATGCTTCTTTTGACAGACTTTAAGATTTTCACTTTACTAAAATCCATCGAAGGCCATCCGTCGTGTACATCATGGTGAAAGTATCAGCGTTCTGTTCCAGTACGACTAGAGTCTCCATTTCTTTACCATCATGGATGGTTTTTTGGTCATCTAGTTCCTTCTTCCAAATCATCTTCTCCAACCCTTGAAAACGATTTTACCATAACCAAGCGCTGGTTAGTTCGTCAGTATTTTTCTTTTCTTTCTTGCTCGTTCTTGGGGTTTGTCATCATATATGATTGCATACTGCTGCTTTTCTCTTTTCAAAAACAATATCACAAACCAACAGCGAGAATGACATTAGACCGACACTTCTCGTCTGCTATGTATAAGTATGTAATTGAGTATTGAGCAAGATGTTTGTCTTGCCCAGTTTAGAGAATCTGATTCAGGATTGATCATGGAACAAAACATGTATCAGAGTTACGTATCACGATTTTTATGGGTAAATGAACAGTCACGTAGTCGCCGAAACATTTATTGCACATAAAGGAATCATAACGCCGGAAGAAAGTAAGTACATACACTGCAAGACGAGGGAGATCACAGATTGCAAGACAGGGCTAGAAAACAGAGATATAATTGCCTATCCGCTCCTTTTGATGTTGTGCAATACACTCTGCTATCCAAGTGATATTGCGAATTTCCTTGTAAGACAGGTCAGCTTGATTTCCTGGATAGACAAATATAAGAACATTGGCTTACCTGCTCCCTTAACTTGACCCACGCATATACTATAGCCGTAGTAAACTGGCGCGTGAAAACAACCTTGCACAATTCCATCTCTTTTTGGTAAAACAAGTCTTCTAGGCTCTTTCCGTCTGAGCTGCCGCCGCCGGCCATATTGCCAATGCCACCGGGACCTCCCTGAGACAATCCCACGGCATCGAAAAAAGTCTTATAGTCCCCGACTCCGCTAACCGCAAGGGCAACACCTTCCACATCATCAGCGCGGGAAAGCATGAGCGAACCTTCCGGATACAATTTTCCAAACTCAGGGTAAAGTTTCTTCCGTTCTTGTTTGGAGAGTTCGGTACCGAATGAGTTGAGAGTAATGTTGATTGCTCGTCGATCAGCCTCGTACTCCAATATCTCGGCCATGGCCTCTTGCGTTGGCGTACCCTTGAGCTCTGAATTTGTGTTGATGAAGTTATAGAAATCCTCAAGGTAATTCTTATACAACGTATTCCGGACAATCTCGATATTCAATTCGTCCAAGTCCTGATGGCTCAAGCTGCCCTTGAAATAAGGCGCCAGCGGCGTCTCAACTAAGACAGAGTTATAGAGTTCTTCAATATTTGTGGCAACGCAGAGGACAGGTAGAGTCTCGAACCAGCCGAGGGGGTGACAACGCTCTAGGAGCTCGCGGGTATCTCTTTCGTGTAAAGTGCCGGTGATCAGCAATGCAACATTATCGATCATGTAGCCGTACGTCAAATATTCCATGAATTTGGCAAATGATCCGGTCGCTTGGGCTTGTACGTATCGAAATTCGGCAACCATCTTGTCGGTCATTTTGGCGGCGAGAGAAGAGGTGGAGGGGTTTGGGGGGAGAGCTGCGAGAAAGTCTCCATATGCGGGGGCGAGTTGGAGCTTGACATCTACATTTTTTGGATTAGATATGTCGTAGCAGATTCAGCTCCAGAGCAAGGCATACATACCGTCTATGCTATCACATTGGGTCAAGTTGGCATAGTGCTGGCCTGTGAGTAGAGTGTTACGGTATCCACGGACGATACCTTCGAGGTATCTGTAGAATAGTAGCCATCGAGTTAGTGTACCGCGCTCGGTATCCGAATCGAGTATGAAGAGCTTACCCTCCATTGACGTTGAAGAAGAGGCCTTCCATATTGCACGGCTGCTATAAGAAGCTTGTATAGTCGACGATGCGCAAGCTACGGCGGAGAAAGGCATGGGCCAAATAGAGAGCTCCAAGCATGTCTACGGCAGCCTATCTGACACATTAGCGTTGTTACTAACAAAGCAAGAAGAGACCTGCCGATCATGTTTTTCCAGACCACCGTACAGATAACAATTACATAATCTGCACCCTCCAGCCACTCACAAGCCGTGTGAGCTTTTCACCGCCCTCCACCCTGCAACTTCTTCAAATTTTCGAGCCGAAGGAAAGAAAAAAAAAATCCCCAAGCTCACCACACAGCCCAGCAAGAGTCACGGTTGTGCCTTCCTCAACAACCACCCGGTCTTTTGAAATCATTGGAAGGAAGCCGCGACAGAGATATACATACGGGTGTCGCTTTGCCTGCCATGTCTCTCTTTATTCTTACCGAGACCAGCGCTGGTTATGCTCTGTTGAAGGCCAAGGACAAGAAGCTCCTGAAGCGTGATGATCTCGATATTCCTGCTGAGGCTGCTACTCCTGAGGGAGTATCAAATCTGTATGTCTGCCCGTCTCCTGCACGGTGTCTTGGCTTTGTTCACACAGATACCAATTGGGACAATCGAACATCTGGAGAAACGACACTAACACAGTTCTAGGCTGAAGCTGAAGTCGTTCCAGAAGTTCGACAGTGCTGCTACTGCTGTTGAAGAAGCTACGGCCATCGTTGAAGGAAAAGTCACACCTCGTCTGGCCAGTTTGCTCGACGAGATTAAAGATGAGAAGAAAGTTTCTCTCGCTGTCGCAGACCCCAAGCTTGGTAAGTTCTTTGTCTTCGACTAGTATGCTACTTATACAATATGCTGATATCCAATTCTGCAGGTAATGCTATTGGCAAACTTCCCGGGTTTGATCTCAAGGTCATTGCCAACTCCTCTACCGCCGAGTCTTCTCCCACTGCCGAAATTTATCGTGCCATTCGCGAGCACCTTCCCACTCTTATCCCAGGTCTCGTTCCCGAAGATATCTCTGCCATGGCGCTTGGTCTTTCGCACTCATTGGCCCGCCACAAGCTCAAGTTCTCCCCGGATAAAATCGATACCATGATCATTCAAGCCATTGCTCTTCTCGATGACCTTGACAAGGAATTGAACACATATGCTATGCGCGTCAAGGAATGGTACGGCTGGCACTTCCCTGAAATGGCTAAGATTATCAACGATAACATAGCCTATGCTCGTGTTGTTTTGAAGATGGGAATGCGAACTGAGTTTGAGACCACCGACTTGAGTGATATTCTCCCTGAAGAGATTGAAGCTGCTGTAAAGAATGCTGCCGACAAGTCCATGGGAACCGAAATCAGCGCCGAAGACTTGGACAACATTCAGGCTTTAGCTGAGCAAGTTGTCGGCTTCTCCGACTACCGCCAGCAGCTTGCCAGCTACCTGACTGCTCGCATGACCGCTATTGCGCCCAATTTGACAGCACTTGTTGGCGAGCTCGTCGGTGCTCGGTTAATCGCCCATGCAGGTAGCTTGATGAACCTTTCCAAGAGCCCTGCCTCGACATTGCAGATTCTCGGTGCCGAGAAGGCCCTTTTCAGAGCTTTGAAGACGAAACACGACACTCCCAAATACGGTCTCATCTACCACGCATCCCTCATTGGGCAAGCTACCGGTAAGAACAAGGGTAAAATGGCTCGTATTCTTGCCGCCAAGGCCTCCCTTGGTATCCGTGTGGATGCTCTTGCTGAGTGGGAAGAGGATGTTGCCGAGGAGGAGAAGGCTGCTCTGGGAACCGAAGCACGATTCAATCTTGAACGCAAATTGGCCGGTATGGAAGGAAAACCTCTCAAGCCCAGAGGTGTCAACATTGCACCCAATGGCATTTCTTCGCAGCCCAAGAAGTTCGAGATCAACGAAGCTCGCAAATACAACGCGGATGCTGACGCTTTGAGTGGAAACGAGGAGCCTGCCTCCAAGACGAAGAAGGATAAGAAAGATAAGAAGGTAGTTGAAGAGGAATCTGAGGATGAAGATGAGGATGAGGATATGGAAGACTCCGAAAACTCCGACGAGACCGAGAAATTGGCCGCCAAGGCTGGTTTGAGCGTCAAGAGATATCTGCGCAAGCTCGAACGCGGCGAAATCCAGTTCGATGCTGAAGGGAACCCGACAGCTATTAGCAAGAAGGACTTGAAGAAAGCCAAGAAAGAGGCCAAGAAAGCCGCCAAAGACGATGATGGCAAGAAGCGCAAGAGGGACGACGAAGATGCTGACGACAAAGCTGAGAAGAAGAAAAAGAAGAAGAAGAGCAAAGACTAAATATTGATGTCGGGTGTTCTTCTGGAAAATAAAAAGTGATGCTCATTTTTGTATGATATACAACAACTTTTTTGCTTTTTCTTGTCTATTTCTTCCTTTCGCTTGTTGGGTGGCATTTGGGGCGAATTTGCTGGTTGTTTCTTTGGCGTATGTGGATTGTCTCTTTCCGTCTCTTTCTTCTGGCATATGCAACGATCTATCTCAGTCGAATAGATATACTTGAATATCAAGTATGAACTTCTATCTTGACTCTTATAAATAAGGATTTACCTAGGTAGTGAAGAAGATAACACCGTCGATTTTAACGCCTTGCTATGCTAAACCCGAGTCACACATGATTGAGCCTTCCGTAATAACGATTCTTCCTTTCGACCAGATGGGGCAATGTAATCACTGCCCACTTCCCAGATTTTTATCCATAATCCTAAAAATATTCATCATATCCTCTTCACTCAGCCTCTCTTCCATCTCCTCGACGATAGTACTCAACAACGCCTTATGACCATACATATCATCCTCCTCTTCCCCTTGCTCTTCTCCATTTTCAGCGACTCTCTCATTATCCCCGTTCACATCCATCGCATCCCCATCCGTCGCCTTCTTCTGCTTCACCCCCACACCCAGATTGATAAGCATTATAACTTCACCCTTCGTCAGATTGTACGGCGCAAGTTCCTGCACCACTTTGCGTAATGCATTGTCTGCTGGCGTTGGTTCGGTGGGTTGAATATACGGCTCTACTTGGTCTGTAGAGGGTTGTTGGAGTGTGTGGATGGTCGGGTTCGGGGATGAATCGTGGGTGTAGCGTGGATAGGCAAGGAGGTGAGGGGATGTGCGCTCGACGTAGTTATGTATCTATTACCCAAGTCAGCTCAGCCTAGCCTTTCCAATCATGGGATATCCTGATATCGAGGCTCCAACGGGTTGAGGATAGTTGGAATTACTTCAGTGACGACAGTACAGTGATCCCTCAAGTCGGGCTTGGGAACAAAGTTTCTCACACCAGGAGGTGCTTCGGCTGATTTTCGAGGTGGATTGGCAGTGAAGTAGGATAGAACCTCGAGGTTGGTCAGAGTCGCGGTTTGGGGATCGACGATCTGAATGACGCATGTTAGTCAATCTCTCCCCTGGCGAACCTAAGAGAGGGGTTGTGTTGTGTGACAGATGTGTTAGCGGTGCCAAACCTTCATTGTGAATGTCTTATTAAACAGAGTGTTTCAGTTTTCACAAGAAATAATTGACGTTCCTGCGCAGGAAAGAAACTCTGGCGGGGAATAATTTCTAGTGGCTTTTGCCGGCAATATAAACATTCCTGTGAGCGGTGTGAAGCTATAACGAAGGCGGTGAGACTTTACATACTCGAATACCCAAAAGATTCGAAATCGGGACAAAAAAAAAGTCCATTAAATATATAGATATGCAATCGCTAATATACACAAAGTTTGGTACCTCAAGGGCTTCCATCTCAACAAACGAGAAGTACAAGTATGAAATAATGTACAGAGGAACTGGTCTTTACTCCGTTTCCTTTTCCTCTTCCTCGTCGTCTTCAATCCCAAGAATGAATCTCTCGATATCCTCAGCTTCGGATCTCATTTCGCCAAGTTTCCTGTGTTTAGGACCCTTGCCTGCCATGAGTTTGCCCCAGAGATTGTAGACTGCACGATGTGCGCTTGTCTTCTCTGAACCCCAGGGACCAAGTTCGTCGTCAAAGAGAGGGACTTCAAGTCCAGAGCAAAGGTCCTCAAAGCTCATCCACTCGTCATTGTCGGTCCACATGCCACCCTTCCTGTCCGGATGTTTCAATAAATCCGTGGCTCCCAATGTCGCGACTTGTACTGGTCGAACCTTTGGCGCTGATCGAACATAGTTGCGCAACAACGCTCGAGCCCATGGATGGAACCATGAGTTGAGCCAGAAAGTTTGACGGACGTTTGTCTCGCCGCCAGTGTGTACCAGTGCAGGTACTGCTGCTGTCTGAATGTATGTGACGAGCGGCAAGTCATTCCACGTAAAATTCCACGAAGGCGGGAGCACGTCAATGCTTGTCATGTTTGCGGTTTTGCTAGACAGACTATTTGACAACTTGACTTTCGTGAATGGGTTCAACTCGTTCTGTTCGACATCGAGAGGCAGATTCAGGCGTACTTCTCGCGGAACTCCATGCTGAATTTGAACCGATGACACTTTTCGCGAGTCTCGGTACCTCAACCATTCTATATCGCCGAGTGTCTTTCTCGTGCTGAGAAAAAGCTGTCCCTCGTAATCAAGCCCCATGCCAAATTCATGCTGAGCTCCAGGTTGTATATGAGCGCGCACCTTAGTGACGTTGGTAGCTTCCAAGATTCCCATATAATCCCAGAGCCATTCCTTGAAGGGACTGACTGTTTTTCGCCTTTCTACCTCTCTAGAATACTCCTGCGCCCCGAACATGTTGGTGAAAATCAGTTGCTCATTGGCACGTAGTGGCTGCTTTTTCATTTCCTCCAGAACCCTTTCATATATGGGAATCAAGTCCGATGTTTGGCCCATGACAGCGCCAGATTCAATCCATCGGGGTCTATTGAGGGTTCCATCACGTTTCTTGTCCGTCTTGGGCCCATAAATGTCTGGCGGCAACGGGGACTGCGGGACACTAGCACAGGCCGCACTGTCGGTAAGATTCGAGGAGCAATCTTTACGGGCAGCAAACAAAGCCCTCTGCGTGTATCTTTGAACAGTATACCTTTCATTTTCGTTTTCGGGGTTGACGAGTATCTTTGTACCATATTTGCTTCTCAGGTGTTCATTCTTCTGACGGGTTATCTCCATGTATCGATCGATGAGTACATCGTGCGGCAACTGAAACACCGTATCATCGCTGTCCACTATCAACAGCAAATCCCTCTCTCTTATTCTTTGATTTGTCTTTAAAAAAGTGAGCATGGACTCAATCTTTTCAACCGCGGCTTGCTTAGCAGTAGCTCCTTTGCGTGACTCTGGTTTCGGTCTCAATAACGTGAAAGGTGGGTATTCGAGGATCATCGACGAAGTAATTGTGCGGCATAGCTGAGCGTTTTTCGGCGATGCAGAGATCAGGATATGGAAGGAATTTTCAGAGGAATTGAAATCGGGTACTGGGCTCCAACTCTGGCCTCGAGGCCCCTTTAGATCGTGATGCGAGCTTCCCTGTACAACGTATTAGCACTCCAAGGGAAACCAAATATCCAGAGTAACCTACAACTAGGCTAAATGAGAGCCAGAAAATAAATGAGAGACACGCAACAATATACAAAATCAGCCTGGTGGGCCGTACACGTGGTATGTTGAATGGAACGTTGAATGGTATGTTAAGTGGCACACGAGGCAACTTCGTCCGTATCAAGTCGACATGGCCAAGTAGACGTTGGACTTGCTGCCGAAAGTCGACCATGGTCTCGCGACTTTTCTTTCAGTATGCGCAAAGTTATCTGTGAGAGCACGGGACCCCAAGGACAACGAGCATCTTCTCCGATCAATCAATGGGGTAGGCGATGACAAAATCGTGCCGGCTGAGTAATTCGACTAAGCGGCACCAAAAAATGTAAGCAAACAGACAAATGGTCATCAACAAAAAGAATGGATGAGTTGGGCGTGCGTGGACAATTCTCCTGAACAACGCCGCGTAACATGAACTTGAAGAAGCCACAGACTCGGGTGGGGCGCCTTAGAGTTGGTGCCTTAGGAGTTAGGACTTAGTCAGGGGCCTGGATCACGTGTGGGTCCTTGTTTTGTGGGGAGTTACTATTTACGGATACTATGATTATTACCATCTGCCCGAAACAGAGGTTCTAAAGATCTTAATGTTCTTAGCATGGTATCGTTGTATTTATACTACATATTAGATCACAAGAGAAGTCCGGCTACTCTAGGTATATTTCGTCGCGGATCCGCTGAAGGCCCCGAAACAAGCCCGCGCCAGGCCCACTGTCGCGTTCCTCAGCTATCTGTTCCATGGAGGATTTTGCTTTCTTCGATGCTCGATCTCGTTGGTTCTCCAAGGCCTTGCGTCGATCTTCGACCATACGCGTGAGGCCGTCCAAGAAACGAGTCCGGGCTTTCTCCTCGGCTGTTCCTTTCCAAACGGTTGCAAGATTGCGTAGTCTTTCGAGGCGCTCTGTGGCAGCAGCCAAGCCAGCATCCCCTCCGCCATTACTATCCAGCAGGTCTGTGATTTCTGTGCGAAGCTTTTTGGCTATCTCTTGACCCTTTTCCTCGCGACTATAGCTCTCACTTCCGGGTTCTGGGGCAGATACCGATATAAACGAGGATGTGATCGATAGTTCAGACGGGGGAAGCGGCCATTCCATTGCATCTCCAAATGTCTGTATAACCTCCTCTAAGCGTGTGCGCACCTGGCCCAATACTCGTAGTTGTGCGATAAAATCTGGTTCATTGGGCAGCTTGAGTGAAGAAATTATTTCGCCCTCGTCAGGGACTTCATTTTGTGCATTCGCGTCCTGCCCTTCCGGAGCGAATTTAATAATGTCTTCATGTAGATTTTCACTCAGGGCATCGGCAAGGCCGATTGCGTCTCCCCGCAGAACCTCTACCTCATATGCTAGTCGTCCACCACTGCGGAGAATCTCCTCAGTGAGCTGTGTCAGATTCCCCGAAAGTCGAACATTTTGCGTGCCTAACTGCGAAACTAGAGACTGGCTTCGGGAAGAAAGATCGGCTAGGTTAACCGAGTTTGACGCACGAGTAGCATGCGGTTGGGAAGCTGACAGTGTCAGTGGAGGGAAGTGGTCGTTTAGATAGTCGACTGGGTCAAAGGACGATTCGGTGAAATGCTGTAGGGAAGAGTCTAATTGAGATTGTGTGGCTGGCGCAAGTGCGGTTCCATTCCCTGTCGTAGCGCCGGCAGACGATCGTAGTGATTGAGCCATTGAAATCAAACTACTATATCGTGCTAGGCTGCATAGCGGACATTCCTGCAACAAGTACAAGGATCGCGAAAGAGAGGCGTTTAACCATTTACATGGCGCTCCAGGAATGAAGCTAAGGACCAGTTTGTGGGGAGTCGGATCAACTATTACCCGATGCATATTGATATATCACCTCAATTGTGATTTGTTCTGTCATCCTCCGGACATCTGTTGATGCAGGGATCATTGGTACATGGCGGTTGCTGTACTCCTTTGAGAAGGTGATGAAGGTGAAGATGAGGCAAAAAAGACAATGGCACTGCAGTCTGTGGCATCAGGCTGCCATGATTGGCTAACCCGAAGGGGTAAACAGGCATCAACCTCTGTACAGTTCGTCAGGAACGACGATAGTAATTCAATGCCATTCTCCGTTATAGCTACCGCTCTCTGTTCACTCATTGACGCATTTTTCCTTGTACTATCCCACATGGACTTCCGTCAATGGGTCGTTATGAAGAGAGTTGCCTAAAAGGTAGCACCTTCTACATATGTCAACGACGTCTCCTACATCGACCGCTACATCTTCTTTTATTTCAATGAACCACCACTACTACTACTTATAATTACTTTGCTTCTCTTCACTTTCATCGATACCACAGATTTTGTGATACCCACACCAGACGTCAGTCAAATTCTTCTAGTCTTGATTACTATCAACCATCAGATCGGCGTATTATGTCACTATTTTGACCTCATGCCTCGAAAACAGTTCATCCTAGACCTGGAAAAGGCCAGTGCCTCTGACGCTTATCCAAATATTCAAAACATCCGACAAGGGGATGATAATGAGTCAATATGTTTCTCATTCTCCCACCCAGAGGACACACAGACAGCATATGAATTCCAAGTTGCCGTATCAGGTATGCTATGATCACTGTCCCTGAAAACGAGTTTGAAGTGGAACAGCTGCTGAAGTCCCTTGTAGATCTCACTGAATACCCACGTACTCATCAATACCTCATCTTTTCGACCTCTGCTACTGTCCCTCCTGCTGTCATTAGCGTCCTCGAAGTAGTTCAAGCTGCCGCTGATGGATACCCAGTCTCCGACCTATTCAATACCTTACATGATGCGCTGGAGAAGACTCTAATAGCTGACAGTCATGAAGACCTACCCGAGGATCAGAGCGGGGCTGGATATCGTACCGATGATGATGCCATGTCCGCGGACTACGAAGCAGAATCTGAGCATGAGGCTCACTGGGACGATGGATTCTTTGACGAAGATCAACAATTCTTTGGAACAGTGCAGAATGCTATCGGCAAATCATCTAGTCTCCGATCAGACCTTCGGGCTACTAAAGCGGCCGGTTTTAAAGTGGGATACCTGGGCGATTCAAATGCTTCCCTCATACTTTCAGTCTCCTGTCGCATATCGAAGCTAGGCATTTCAGAGGAGGCAATGCAGGCATGGGAAGTATCGAGCAGTCAATACCTGGTTCTGTTGCTCCGCTTTCCGAACGGGTACGTTGATGCAAGTTATTTGCTAGAGGCAGCAAGCGATACGTCGTTGGTACAGATGTATGTTGGTCTCTGTGCTTCTTATAAACCAAGCATGACGGAAGCGCTACAAGCATTTGCACGCACATCCACCTCCCGTTCTTTAGCGTCAGAGCTCATGTCAGAGTCCGATAGTCTGGAAAAGCTACTTCCATTGTTCTTGGAGAAACCTCTGGGTTCGCTTCTGAACGAACGATTCATCACGATTCTCAAGCTCCGACATCGTCATTCCCTCTCATGGTCTAGAGCAGAATCTCTGTTTAACGATAGCCAGGGTCTGATAGCGGTTGATCAAAACCCCCAAGAAAACAATGCATCGTATCATTGTAAGGATGAATGGAGCGAGACCGTTCCGCACTTGGTCCAGGACGATCATTTTACCAGTACAAATGATCCCAAGTCTCTATCTTTTCCATTGTTGGCTTTCCAATTTACTCTTCGGCATTTTGTCAAGTGCACCGAATTCTGTCTCGTCTGCCATTGCAAAATTGACACAAATTTTGAGGCACTCAAACCCTATGTCTGCTCGAAACCTTTGTGTCTCTATCAATATATGGCTCTCGGAATGGGACCCAGCTTAGAATGGGAGATTACTCGGCAGCCCCTCGTGATCGACCTTCTCATTAGCTTCGCGTATGCAAGTGCAACTGCTGGGAGCATGGGAGAACTGCCAGTTGGCCTCAGAATGATGGTTCCTCCGATTCACAACCCAGGCAATTTGCTATCCGGTTCCTTGCATCGGTCTAGAAAACAGCTTAGGGTAGATGATCACGATCAAAAAATCACTATCAAGGAAGGTGACTGGATCTTGATAGACATGGCTAGTGCTGGCCAATACTGCTATTGCCGAGTTGAGAGCACAGAACTATGGCCAGTTGTTGACGTATTGGAACCAGTCACACAACATATGTCCGATGTATCGACGGCCGAAGATACTGAATCCTTGCTTGTCAAATTCGCTCTGCATGACACGAATTTCGATGATATCGGAAGTGCGGATCAGAAGCAAACGGCGATCGTAGCTCTCCTACATTCACTGCCGGACGTTTTATCGATCAAGTTGTGGCTTGAGTCGGCGCCAGTAGGATCAAGAAGCTTAGCAATGTGGAAGAATGTGCCTCCAGCAGCTCTTGATCTTCTGCGTTGGATTGTAGCGTCGAACAGATCTTGCATTATGCAGGATGGCGATATCACGGAACAAAGGCAGTGCACCTCACGGCATAACCTGGTCACCGGCATGAATGGCTACCTGCAGTTTCGGTTTGCTCAAGGTTCCCCAGACAAAGAAGAAAAATTCGTGTCTGCTGTAAGTGACAATTCTCTAAAGAACAACACCAAACACCCAACCATCTTTGCTTGGCATGGGAGTAGCCTCTCGAATTGGCACAGTATTATCAGAGAAGGGCTACATTTCAGAAAGACTACCAATGGCCGAGCTTACGGGCATGGTGTTTATATGGCTCAACAATTTCACTATTCACTTAGTTATTCCGGACGACATGGATTCTCGGGACTATCGGGGATGCGAACGTGCTCGACATGGCCAAATAGTATTCTGAATGTGAATGTTGCGGTGTCACTGAACGAGATAGTCAATAGGCCAAAAGACTTCGTCCACAGCTCAAACGGCATCTATGTTGTGAATCGTATAGAGTGGATTCAGACACGATACTTATTTGTTGACTGTCAGAAGCCAGGGGGATATATCAACGCTCAACCTAGCACACCAGTCGAAGCCACAGACCCAGGTAACGACGCTTACTACGATCAGGATCCCAAACACACTGCCATGGGTAGTAATAATAAACAAATCAGTATACCAATGACTGTTTTTAGTCGACGCCGGCGCAATCTTACACTAAAGGATATATCGCCAGAGATACAGCCCAAGATGAAGAGAAAGGGCAAAAAGAGCAAAAAAGCCATTAGCAGAAAGAGGAAGATCGGAACTCCTGAGGTTTTCCCGATGGAGGGACCTGAGTATGACGATGACGATGGTGCAAGCGTGGCGACACTGGCGGAAGATCTTGAAATATTGTTCTCAGATGCGGAAGGTGATGGTGAATCAGAGACAGAGAAGGCAATCAAGAAATTGAAGGCATCGTCAACAACGACGGAGAAGGTGAAAGCAAAGAATACATCGGTGACGCCATTCAAACCCGGTACACTCACCGAATCATCAACAACGCTTCTCGAGCCACCAGCGTACGCAAGCAGTTCAGCCACAAAGGCTCTACAGCAACGTCTTCTTCAGGCACTCAGGGTGCAGGAGAAGATACCTTCAGATGAGCTGGGATGGTACATTGACCCGCAACTGGTCAACAATCCCTACCAGTGGATCGTGGAACTACATTCGTTCGAACTCACTCTCCCCTTGGGTCAGGATCTTCAAAAGGCGGCCCTACAAAGCGTCGTTCTTGAAATGCGCTTTCTTCAAGATTTTCCCATGTCTCCCCCGTTTGTACGCATCATTCGTCCACGATTTCTCGAATTCAACGCTGGAGGCGGCGGCCACGTTACTATGGGCGGAGCGCTGTGTATGGAATTGTTGACTGGCTCAGGGTGGTTACCAACAATTTCTATTGAGAATGTTTTACTCTCGATTCGACTTGCGTTGTGCTCTGTGGATCCCAGACCGGCGCGTTTGGCGATGAGTGGCAATGGGTATGGATCTTTTTCAGTGCGGGCCGGTGATTACTCGGTTCAGGAGGCCGTCGCTGCTTATACTCGGGCTTGTAAAGCGCACGGATGGGAAGTCCCTAAAAGTTTCGAGGCAATGGCGTGGTTGACTACATAGACTGGCGTTACGGAAGATGCATGACGAGGTTATCTCATGCTAATTTTAGACTCGAGCGTTGAGGCTTAGATGAACCAATTTGCTACTCAGGTTAGACAGAATCCAAATACATCAAAAGAAAAAAAAAGAATTCCCATTTGACTAGCTATTAACGTAAATCGTAAATTTCAAAAAAAAACCAAATTCATCCGAGGTAAGTACATTCAACGCATGGGGTATCGCTCAGCAAGTGTGTTATCAGGGTATAGGATCAGTCATCAAGTAATGTTGTTCGTGATTGAAGGCAGAGATTAGATGTTCTCGACAACGCGCGCATTAACCGCACGCTGGAATCCGTCATCGTTCTCGTAGCTGTTCTCTTGATTCTGGTATCTGCTGGGCCCTTCACCAAGGTTCTCGGCCAACGAAAGCTGCTGCGACACCGTCTGTCCTGGAGCCGGCAAGAAGATGACTTTGCTGTTTGCCGTCTTGGCCATCGCCTGCATAGCCTCCAAGTATCTGATCTGCATAGCCGGTGCCGAGGACAAGATATCCGCAGCCTGGCGCATCAACTTGGCCGATTCAACCTCTGCACGAGCCGCGATGACTTTACTCTCACCGATCCGCTTGGACTGCGCAGCCATGGACAGTGAGTCTTGCAAATCATTGCTGAAGATGATGTCCTTGATGAGCATGGACTCGACCTTGACGCCCCAGCCGGCAGCAACGTCTTCGATAATCTCACTGATGGACTGAGCGATTTCCTCGCGACGCTCAATTACGTCTTGCAAGACACGGGCGCCGACGACGTGGCGCAATGTAGTCTGGGTGCGCTCGACGAGGGCTTGGCGGACGTCGGCGATGCCAAAGGCGGTCTTGTGCGGCGCCACGATGTGGTAGTAGATGACCGAGGTGAGATTGAGGTTGACATTGTCCTTGGTCATGCAGACTTGGCGTGGGACTTCGACGATTTGGATTTTGACGTCGACTGTCCTTAGGCGCTCGCTGAGAGGGTTGACTTTGACGAGGCCGGGGTCGACGGCGCGCTCGAATCTATGATTGTCAGTGTTTTTTTTTTTTTTCTCTTTCTTTTTCCTGCGGAAGTGTGGTAATACATACCGGCCGAATCGCTGAATCAAGCCGACTTCACCTTGGGCCACTGGCTTGAAGGGGTTGGGGCAACAAACGCAGCAGGGAATGGCTCCCAAGAAGCCCATACATTCACCAAGCCCGTGGACTGTACATGATACCTTAGCATGGAACACACACACACACACAGAAAAATAAGGTGGGAAAGAGAGGGTCTCTCACTCATAGAAGCATACCATCCATGGGCATCTGGATTATCATCATCGTGCTTGATCTGCTGGGCGTAGCGTGGCTGCAGGTCCTCGACGCGGGCAGGCTGCACCTGCACCAGACTGGTCGCGAGATTGCCGGGGGCTTGGGGTGCTTTGCCATTGCTGCTGCCGCCGTTGGTGTGGCCGTTGGTTGGGGGGGTGTTTAGGGAGGATGCCATATTGTGGGAATTTCTTTCTGTTTGGATAAGTGAAGTTAAGTCTGCGGCGAAAGATGCGACAGGTGGAGTGGTCGATACTTATATACCTCCCTCCCGATACTCCATAGTACTAAGTAGGTACACGGTTACTACTGGTACCATAGTATGTAAGTCATGTACTCTTATGTACTCTTACATAGTATGTGGTAGAGTGTGTCGACCCCACAGCGGCGACCCACCACACATGGGGAGCATCACCCACTAACCCCAATCAAGCAATACGCTCGCCGGCTGGAGCGGCATGGCAGCCTTCCCATTGGCCGATCGCCGCGTATCTGTCGTCATAGCGAACATAGTACGTACATACAAAAGTGTTATCGACTAGCCCCAATCGGTCTTCCCTGCTCAGGCTCAAACAGAGAAACTTACAACTAGTCTACTACGCATGTACTACTTTGCATTCAGTAACTGCTAAAGTTAGTCCTTGAACCTTCTCCGTGGCTCAGCACCGTATTCTTCGTTTAACCATTGGACACGCATCTGACCTTTTTAATTCCCGCATTGGACTTCGTAGAATCTGCTGATCGGGGCATGATGTTCGATGATCGAGGGTTGCCCTGCACTGCCTGGTGGAGCACAGCGGCTCTGCTGTTCTGTTCCAACACAGTTACTACATACTACGTACTACGTAGTAGATAGTCAATCGCTGTACTATAGAGACCCTGCAGCTTCCATCTCAGCTATGATCGATGCCAAGTTTATATGCTCCATTGTCTTGACGAGGACTCGCAGATTGGCCAATTGCGTGGGCCTGCAGTCAGATGATCGGAGGCCTAACGTGCCTGTGACATGATTGGCGGATGTCTCAGCACTGCCTCTTGGTGATTTCCAGGTGTTCGGACAATCGGCGAGTATATGCTGTATATCGCGCATATACCGCTGAGCATGAACTTGAATGCGACGGGGCCGATGGCTATGGTAACCAACTGTCTTTTGTGTGGTTCACCGTGGTGGTCACTGTCGACGCCGGTGGAAGTGGATTGAGTCATTTTTTTCGGGGAGTTAATCGTGATCCTCTTGTAGTTTTATTTTCTACCTACCTATTTTTGTTCTAGGATTTCTGTTTCAGAGTGGTAAGTATCGGTTGGGACTACAAATCTTTTCAGTTTACTGACAGTAGAACCTGGCTATAACGAAAGGGAGGCACGTTTGAATCTTGGTTTTAGTTATTTCGGGCAAACGAGAGGGCGGAGGGCCCTTTGATACGTCAACTTGTCTTGCCGATCATGATTCGGAGTATTCTCCGACTTCATGTAGAATACATCTCAGCTCACGTCTATGTGGTGAGGAGAAGGCCTCCTTGGGTTATAGCCGAGTTCTACTGCAATGATGTTCTTCAGAAGATCAACTGCATAGCTTGTGGCATAACTTGACCTATGCTTTCTGCTTGAGAAGACATCAATTCATCACGGTCTATAAAGAATATAAAACAATCTGACAAAATACATGGAAAACAGTAGAGGGAATAAGCATGGTCAAGAAATGAAATAAAGAAGAGAAGCAAGGCGCCCAGTCACATGACAGACCGCAAGACTAGCTAGTGGTTGACCTTGTCGTTAACCACCTCCTTGGTCCGCTCCTTCTTATCCGCCAGGTAATCACTCAACCAGCCCAGCGACTCCTGCGAGATGACCAGCCCCGTAGTGATCACTGCCTTACCGCTCGCGACATACCCATCGCCACCACACTTCTTGTACTCGGAGCCATAGGTATCAACGACATGTTTACGCGCATCGCCGGCAAGACGAAGAGGGAAAAAAGCAGTGTCGACCAGGGTGTTTTTTATTTTTTCGGTCTCTTCCTTGACGATGGGGAATCGTTCGTCGACTTTGGTCAGGCCCTGGTCGCCGAGAGAGTCGGCTTTGGCGACGTAGGGTGCGACGTAGGAGTAGGGCGTGGAGAGATAAGGGATGAAGGGCTTTGCGAGACGCTCGTAGCCCTGGTCGGCGTACTTGAGGGAGGTCGCGCCGTATCTGTTGCTCTTGAAGGTAGAGATGGAGTCGGACACGACGGGGTAGGAGGTCAGGTGCTCGAGGGGAAATCAGCAGCGCCCTCGCGATTATATGACGTAGATCAGACTCACCGAGATGAATTGAGAATGAGGCTTTTCGCCGTTGACTAGAGGCTCACCCATTGTGTCTCTCTCTGCGTGGGGCATGAAGCTTGGATTGTGTCTGCCTTTTTGTAGAAAGAAGAAGTCAGTGCGGGCGCTCGGAGCAGGATGGCCATCCGTTCTGGGTGGAGGTGTGACGAGACAAGGCTCAGAGAAGAAGACAGAGGACAAAGCGAACCTGGATTGCGGTACTGGGCAACTACTTGGGGGAGTGAGTATACGCGGGAGCAATTGATGTCGACGGAGGGCGGGCGGGAGGAAGAAGGGGGAGGTGTGGGAGTCAAACGAGGTGACACACACGAAAGATATAAGAAATGGCCAACAGAGGTAACGTCAACGATGTTTGTCTTGCGAACATTTGCGTGCAAAGTTGGATCCAGGCCTGTCGATGGGAGGGGAGGGGGGCGCTCTCACATGTATCAGCTTGCTGTCAGCCAATCAGAACGCAGGACGGATCACGCAACTTGTTTGCCTCTTGCATGTGACGACAGCCTTTGCTCGCAGTCTGCAGTCTTTTTTTATTTTTATTTTACCCTTCACTTTATCAGATGTGCTTTTCGAGCTCTTGGACGCGCGATTCGAGAAAATGATGCTATCTCGACCTTTGGTATCGGCAGAACCTCTGCAGCAATCTCAATTCCGAGTGTTATCGCCAGAGTAGAGGACCGTCGTTGTGGCATGATGACTTCCACTGGACGTCGCACTGTGCAATGGGAAGTGCTCGGGAATGGAAACAAAGATGCGTTATCGGACCAATGGCTGTCCCTCCGTCGCACACTGACTGTGCTGCTAAAACTAAGGGAGTCAGTCCTGTAAAACCTTGTAGGCTACTAAGTAGCCATCCAAGCAGGTAATTGACTAATTGACTAATTGACTGCCTGAAACCAAGTAACTTAACTAACTTGGAATAATCATCGACTTGTCTGAGAGGATGCATGCGTGGACTGGCATGTGATAGTGGGGCCCTCTATCTCTGTGTCCTTTTCGAGCTTAGCGCCTCATCATCTCAGTCCTTTACTTACTTTGAGGGAGAGAGAGAGAGAGAGAGAGAGAGAGACAGAGAGAGCGTGAAGAGAGAGGAGTGCAAGACAAGGCTTGATCTTGAGGGGACTCCGATAATAGCCTGAATGAGCTGGTCTTAACAAGCCTAGATATAGACTGGCGTACCTATTTCCAGGCCATATCATTGCTGGAAACTGGCCTGTCTATGTGATGCATCTTCTACACATCTCGAGGCCCGTGCAACCAATGCGCTGGCCCAATTCCTGACTTGTCAACATCGAGCCTGTGGTCAGATCATGATGAGACCGGTTGACCGCGCCCAGAGCAGTCTTCGCTACGTGACTATGCATTATCAATCTAGCACAGTTATAGGACGTCGAGCGGGCGAAGGATGGATATCTCTCGTCATCCCACTAGCCTAAGCGCCCGCTGCATGCACGTTTCTACCTCTGATCCTGGTTCATTGGCAACGCGTCATGCCCGTATATGCACAACACAGATGTCAACACAACCTCCAGAGGTCTTCTAGAGCCGAGGGTGACATAGACCCATCTACCTTCCTGATTCGGTCGCCTATTTATGAGTCCATCTACATGCATGCCAACCTTTTCAACGTACGCCAATGCCCGTCATATCGCCCTTGGCTCGCCAAGCTCTCGAGAAGTCCAAACCAAGGCTCGATTCCCGAGCCCCAAAGACGCGATTGCGCCAAGATCCTTTGATGCTCTACGGGTACAAGACTTAGATCCACCTCGAAATTAAAGTATCCCGGTGTGCAGCCCATCGCAAGTGTTTCAATTTCTCTGCCGTGGCTGGACCCTTGATTCACGCGTAGCATGAATGCGTTGAAGACGAGGAGCGTCAATTTGAATGAACCTCGCCGTGCATGCTGGAATCTTCTCGGGTGGTTTGGGTGCCTTTCAGTAGCTGGTCAGACCAACCAAGGCAGGGGTGCGAGTCCATCTGTTATCAGCTAGAATCACTGCTGGCGTCTCGCGAAAGGTGAAATGTGGGTGGAAGATGCGCATTCGCTTTCGCTACCATCATTTTGAGTTTGCGATCTCTTCACAAACCCATTCTTCGGCATAGTCATTGCAGACAGTCTTGACGCCTGGGTCTGGAAAACGGCGCGGTCCGTCAAACCCCGTTTCTGCGCAACAAGATGGACATACTCACGGATTTTCTTGCCTTGCGAATACCGATGCTTCGGCACGTACTCCGTTTCTTCAGGGAGATAGGAGTAGCTCTCAATACTACACCTGAGTCCGCCGGACTCGAATATCTTCAGCCGGTATACCAGACTCGATCGTTCGGACAGCATCCTGTATTCTGCCCCATGCGACACCGATGATGAGCATTCGCTTCTGTTATTTGTAAGTTGGGCTTGAATGGGCTAGATTGTCGCTGGGTCAACCCAGGGATCGTCGGCGAGAACGCGCATATTGAGCAGACTTTGCGATCTCGATGAGTTTGCACTAGAACAAACAGATCGCTAAAGATCCTCTGGTCAGCGACAAAGGCGTTATAGATAATTTGCACATGTTGGTCTACATAAAAAACATTACGAGTCCGGGAATTGCTGGCTACGGTAGGCGGGTAACACAGCTACTCTGTCTCGTTCGGATTTTGTGGTGGGAGCCGAACGTGCAGCTGAGTCCTGACAACGAAACCTGGCCCCGCTCGACTTTAGGTCTGGTCATGCAACGGTTTCCTTTCATGACTTGCTCTTCATTGCAGGTTAGGGAGGTATATAATGGTCTATGGCTGTCAATCCCGATTGTACATAGCACAATTCCAAGAAACGCAGCAAGGTACAATAACGTTGAGACTAAACGATATATCCAACCCCAAGACGATACGACTGTGATGATGGAAAATCTGACTGCCTCATGAATCCAGTCAAGTCCTTGCTTCATCGATGTCAATTAAAAATGCCTAGGTAATTGATTGAAACTAGCCACATATAACATGATCAGCCAATGTCTCGATTGTGCGATCGATGCCTAGATACTAGGCATGGCAACATTGATTAGATTCATCGCCACCGCAAGCCCTAATTCGGCTCATCGAACAGCACCAACCGTGATGATGGGCCTAGGATTAGATTTTTTTTTTTCGGAGGATCACATGCTCAAGGCAGCCCAAATGAGAAAAAGTTTTCGAAGATTTGTCCAACGACATCGACGGCGTTCAGATCTCCTAGGAAGAGCATGTGAAGGTGGCAAGACGGCTCCTTTGATTGAAGAACTCCATATTCGGTTTGAAATGAACAAACTTCGAATCTTTTTCGCCTGAAGGCATTTGTGCGTCTTGCTTTACTTGTCGGCTGAGAGATACTCTCGTCGCTGTTACGTGTACATGCATCTAGGTACTCTGAAATGAGAACTGAGCAACATCGAGATTGAAAAGACCCTGTCCGTTTGACTTATATGTAACCCTGATTGATTAGCCCTAATGACTCTGACCACACTGCGAAAGGGAATCGAATGCTAGGGAGATGGACGACGCTGAAAGATCATAAGGTCAGTTATTCAAATAGTTGCTATGTGGTATATGACCTTAACAGTCCCTCTCCAGTTAGTTTTCGCATTCATTCATTCAGGCTGCAAGATGTCTAAAAACATCCTCAAGGTCATCGTTCGGATCCCTATTTCCCACCAACCCCAACGCCGTGCCTGGCTTCTTGTACCCCAAAAGACTCCTCATCCCCGGCGTCATCGTAAGCGCTTTACTATGCGGTATGGCTAAAAATTGATTCTCTTCCGTACGCAGAGTACCCCGAACGAAGAACAGTCCATGCACAACACGGCAGGAGCCGGGGACGCTGTTGTGTCCGCCGCCATGGTAAGCGGCGCCCATGAAGATGAGTGCTGAACCTGCTTTCATTTCTGCGACCAGTCAGCAATCAGACTGCTGATGCAAGGATCTAACTGAAACCTACTTACCAGCGAAGCATAATTCATCCACCCGCGGACGCCGATCATCGTCCCACCGATGGCTACCAGGCACAAACATCGTGGCGCCGTTGGCCCTCGTAGTCTCGCAACCCGCTATCAAGCATGCGAACTGGCTTGCCTTCTTCAAATCAAACGGTGCACCGTGTTTTGTACCGTGAATCGCATCGTCGCGGTGTAGGGACTGCCTTGGAGCACCGGTGTTGATCTGAAAGGACAGACTGATACTAAGCAAAGGATCGATCTTGTAGTGATCCGTGAATTGCTCGCGGGTCACGGAGAATCTGTCGACTAGGATCTCTTCTCGAAGCTGATTCAGGACAGGTCTTTCGCACAACTCGGCCACGGTCCTGGAGCGTCCGACCAGACCGGGCACGACACGGGTCTCGGAGGGGATAATCGGAAGGCCGGTATGAGTCTTGCCGTCGTCTGCTCTCTCGGACTCCTTGATCTCCTCGTCTATACTCTGTAATTCCTCGGCAGTCGCAAAGTCTTCGAGGATGACGCCGCCGTCACGATCGAGAATGGCAAGAATCTTTTCGATTGGTGCCGTGGCTGGCAATTTTGTGATTGAGACCTGAGGCACGTAGCCTGAGTCGAGGGGCTCGGGGTATCGTCTCGTTGCAACTTGAGCCATTCCTAAGAATTGGTGTACTCAGATGTGGCTTCTGAGTCAATGGAAGATACGCTGACGAAGATGCAGCACTCAAGGACCATGCCGTGAGGCGATGTGATGAGCTTTTGTATCAATCCTCGAATCGTCCCAAGGAATAAATTATACGTGCTGTAGCTTTAGTAGATTGGGGGAAAACCCCGCACCGTTTCTTTGAAAGCATTCCGAGATAGGCAATTGTATCCATACGGATCTTCTATACATGTTCGCCGAATAGGGCAGGCTGTGCCGATTTGGTTGTCTGAGGAAGGTCAAGGGCGAGCATCCAATTATAGGATGAAAGTGAAAGAACGAATAATAAGTCACGGATAGACAGTATGTGAGTGGGGTAAAATAATGAAAGTATTCAGCTAGGTCAAGAGCGAGCTATCAGGTCAGACAAGTCACAGCAACTGACTAGAGTTAGCACGGCGACTAAAAGTCATGTCGTTTTGACTCCTAGGATACAAGCCCGAAATATCATGAATGACATCTCATTCGTCGGTATGACTATTCTCAAATAGAGGGTGGTGCCCTTCCTGAACTGACGTATATCTTCTAAGCCCCGAATTAGCACTCCAACAGGATTGCGACTAAACACTACTCAGCAGGCTTGACTACACTTGAAGACGTAGCTAGTCAATGATCGGAATATGCGTGATAATTTTTTTCATCGAAATGGACGCCAAAGTGGTATGTTAACAGCTTCGTCCCCCTCACAGGAAAGAGAGACCGTCATTGGAACTTTTTAAAAAGGAAAATGATTTCTTGTCTTCGTCTTTTTTTGTTTTCATTTGCAACATGAGTGTCCATTATAATCGAGGACTGAGGAGATATTCAATACACATCCCATTCCTTTTTCAGAAAACAGAACTCTTCCCATCTATTTTGTTTGAGCTGCTTTCTGAGGGATGACTTGGAAGACCGAGTAGTGTTTCTTCCACTCCAGATATTCCCCGGATTTTCATGTCGCTCCATTATGCACCCAAGTGACCCCCATCACACCGTAAAACGAATAGCTTAGAAACCTGTAGACAACGCATTAGTAGAATCCTCTGAGCCTGCACCAAGCGGCGGTACTTACGCAGAGGAGTGAAGAACCAGCGGTTCTTGCCACTAGTGTATCGCTCCTCGAGAGCCTTCTTGACGGTCTTCTTGGCATCCTCGCGCTGGGAAACTTCCTTGAAGGTATCGTTGCTAACAACGCCCTTGAGTCCTTCGAGCTCGAGTGTGTAACGGGTGGGCATGAGGTGGTTGTAGTTGACGACCTTGATAAAAGGCTTGATGCGGCTGCGCTTCTCGACCTTCTTGGCGCCCATGCGACGGGTCACCTTGGAGGGATAGCGCTCGATACCGGCGACGAGAGCATAGGAGAAGGGGTGAGCCTTGGAGCCGGTGTCTTGAGGCTGGATGATGACGACCTATCGACATGTCAATGGAATTCGCGAACCGAGCAACAGTGCGAAATCAGTAATGCAAGGATGAACAATCGAGATGCCATGATATCATTTCTGCAAAGACCTGCCCCAATTCACGTATTTCTTTGCTTTTGCATTCTTTCCCGACGATTTCGATGCCGGCTGTTTTGATTGTTGATTCTCGTTTGGCCTTTATTTAATTTCTCGCAATCACTTTTTTTCCTGCCCAAGTCCTTCACAGAAACCATTTCATGTGCATCTCGATCGTAGGAAACAAACGTGTAGTCGTACCTTCTTTCCGGCGTAACGGCCTCGGGTGATGATGGCCACACGGCCAACTTTCATGACTATACCATCACCGTCAGTACCCCAGTTTCACAGACCCAAAAACAATCGCAGTTTGATTTCTGGAGACTAACACTTCATTTCGAAAGTTCCCGGACGATATGTGCTGATTTGTCGAGGTTGATCGGTCGCGGGATCAAGGTGTCGTTAGCAAGCCTCCAGACTTCAACTTCTTTTTTTCGCTTAGGGAAGTCAGGTCAGTGGATGAGGGTTCTAGGGCAAGCCGGGCTAAGCTGGATGGGTTTGTGTGCCTACTTTTCATTGGCTCGTTTAACGACGGCTGACGGACAGCCAAGCCCAACCGAAATTGGTTTAGCTCCGAAGTGCATTTAAGAACCACGTGATATAAACCAAGGATCAAATATAAGGCACCAAGATCGGCCTGATTTATCAGCCCGTGTCTGCGATCCCACTCACTTGTACGTACTTACTTAGTCAACATTCTTTGTTGAGCACGCGTCGTCGCATCTGACTACAAGCAGTCCTCATAGAACATTAGAAATTCAGGACCATAAAGCAGACACTAATCGCATCAACAAAAATATTGTAGTCGTTCGTAACGTTCACAATCACTCGAGATACTGCTCGATCTGCTATGACACGTCGGATCACAGTCGGCGCAAAGCGACTAGCGCCAGCACCCGACATGCCGTGATTGGCTGCACCGTCTTAGTCAGCGCATGTGTGTTGACGGTTGCCAGGCGGGAGGCCTCGTTGCTACAGAGAATGCGCAGAACATCAACACCAAGCTCACGCTGACTCGAGACTGCTCCATCATCGACTCTGTTAGGCGTTGGCTCATCACACACTAACCCCAGCAGATGATGTGGCATCGGGCCACTCGCTCCACTAGTTACCACAGTTCGTGCTTGCCTTGACGCCATTGTTTTGGTCGCTGCCATAGATAAACTCGCGCTGCTCGACACTCTGCCCAGCAGTCCTTCTTTTACCATATCCACGAACCTCCAACAACGGAGTCTTCATCTTCTACTCTCGCATTTCACCTCAACGAATATTCACGATCGGTGTTGTGTGTTGTAGTGTTTTTGTGCTTAGCATTGCTCATTTGTTCTTGCGCTTTTCTGTCATGACCCCATTGCTCAACTGAGAACCTGTACATTCCTCAGTCTCCCCACATTCCACAAACATCGAAGGCATTACTACAGCAAAGTCCACCTTCTACTATGGCAAGTGATACCGAGGCAGCTCCCAATGGAGCTATGGACCTTGTTGTCAAGGGCCATCATCAACACTCAAATTCCGAGATTGCTAAACTCAATATTCCTATGTATGTGTTTCCCGCCATTGCAAGAACCCAGAATCGGGATAGCATTCTATCCTCATGTCCATCCAAGACAAAATGGAACTGATTCCAAGCTATACAAATTACAGGTGGGATAGCTCTGACCCCGAACGACGGCCACCACCCTTACCTATGAATCCCGGTGCTGGCAGCCCGAAAACACGATCAAATGCGTCTCCAGCCATTCAGGCAGTGACAGCGAGCCTCGCAGAGAAGATGCGCGAAAATGCTCCTAGCCCATACACTATAAATCCTATGCCTCTCAAATCATCGCCAGAAAAGTCACTTGTCAAAGGGCAGTATCACAGACGAATGCAATCGCTTCAGCCGACAACTGACGCCCGCACCGAGTTCCGCAACTTTGTCGAGAATAGATCACCAGAACGAAAGACGCGATCGTCTACTTTTAACGATGACTATCTCGACAAGAGTCCCACTCGTGTGGGCACATCAGGATCACAAGACTCTGGTCGTGACTCCCCGTCTCTTTATGTCTCAAATCGTTACCTTTCCAAACCGATAATTGGCGAAAATACCCCAACATCAGCTACCATGCTAGCATTACAGAACATGCAGCTTCCTGGAGACGAGCTGAAATCAGTCCAAGTGTCGGTATCGAAACCGGCCACAGCCACAGCGCTGCCCGAAAACAAGCTATCCGAACAGATCGAAAGCCTGACTAGCATCGCAACAAACCTGCAGAAAGAATTGACGAGTCTGGCGAGACGAAGTAAGGACAACGCCACTGATTTACTGAGTTTGAAAGCGGCTACCAATGCACGCGACGAGGATATACGAAAGAGTATTCGGGACTTGGCCAATAACATCAGCTCCAAGCTTCTGGAGCCTGATAGTGCGAGTACAAGGTCTGGAGCCTTTGGGTCCGTGAGAAGTGGATATAGTATTGACAGCAAGCCATTCGACAGCCCACCAAACCACCGCAAATCTTTCAATCTTCCCCGGGTAGCCAGTCCTTCCAGCTTCGCTGCAGCTTTGGAGCGTGATCTCTGTGGATCGCCTGCGCCTATAAGTGACGGCTCCGCGAGCATTGCACTGCTGGAAAAGGTCTTGCGCGAAATGGCTACGAAAGAAGCCCAAGAGAAACTCCTAGAACTTGTCGATGAAGTCAAAAAGAGGCCTGCCAAGGACGGAAGCACCAAAGAGGCTGATCAGAACGTCACAAAAATGCTGGAAGAGATCTTGAATCTTGTCAAGGAGAACCCAACGAATCGAGCTCTGATCCGACCTGACGCGGACGAACTAGAGTCTCCGGAACGCACACGATCCGGCCCAATTATTCTGAGCTATGACGCCGAGAAAAATGCGATGAGTGAAGATATTATCGGGCTCCTCAATAGAATCAAGAACAGCGTCGCTGAAGGCGGAGGTCTGACGAGTGAAGTCAAAGCCCTTGTTCGTGAACTACGAGGAGAGGTCTTAGGCATGGGACGGGAAATCGGCCGGAAGCTTGAAGAAGCTGCAATTTCCAAGTCTGAAGAAGACGCTCCACAATCTCTAGGAGCAGACGAAGTCGCAGAAATCGTTCGAGCTGGACTCGCTGAATTGAAAGAGCAAATGTATTCCATGATTCAGGACCATCAGCAGACACTATCATCTTCGTTGACTCGCAGTGGCGCGGATGCAGACGAGATGTTAACAGCTGTTCGTTCTGCTTTAGACGAATACTCTCCACAGCATCTCACCGCTCCAGCAACGGGCACTGTAGGTATGGATAAGGAGGACATTCTTGAGGCAGTCAGAGAGGCTTGGGAAGTGAATAAACCGGAAATAGAACTACAGAATTTTGGCCTGGAGCGTGAAGAAATTCTTGAATGTCTCACTGAAGGACTGAAAGCTTACCAACCCAAGCACGAGGAGGCCGTGACTTACGATCAGGTTTTGGCTGCGGTACAGGCTGGTATGCAAAGCTTTACTCCGCCGCCTATCGAAGCGCCGCCAGCGATCACTCGCGAGGAAGTCGCTGAAGCAGTCAAAGAGTGCCTAGAGTCCTTTGAACTGACCATTCCCGAGCCCAACATCACAAAGGAAGACATTTATGCGGCAGTATCAGAAGCGATGGGCAATCAACAGCGTGCACTTCCTTCCGAAGAAGACTTACCTAAGATTACTCGTGACGACGTTTTCGAAGCCGTAGCAGAAGCATTGGGTCGATCCACGTTAGCAGAGTCTCTGAACGCCGCTGGGCTGTCCCGTGACGATGTTCACGGTGTTGTCGTGGAAGCTATGGCTGGCCAACGGGCGCTTCCAATGGATGAAGATGTGCCCAAACTTACTCGCGATGACGTTTTTGAAGCCGTAGCAGAATCTCTGAATGCTGCTGGCTTGACACGTGATGAAGTCCATGCCGCCGTTGCTGAAGCTATGGCAGGTCAACGAACACTTCCTATGGAGGAGGATGTACCGAAACTTACTCGTGACGACGTCTTCGAAGCTGTAACAGAAGCTATGGCTCGCTCAACACTAGGCGAGTCTCTGACTGGCACTGGTCTAACCCGTGATGATGTTCATGGTGCTGTCGTTGAAGCCATGGTTGGCCAGCGCGCAATCACGCAAGACGAAACAGACGGTGCTCTGTCCCGAGATGATGTCTTCAATGCGGTGACGGAAGGTTTGGCTGCGCACTTCGCAGCTACTAAGGAGATGGGCGAGTCATCGGTAACCCGAGAAGATGTCGTGCAGGTGATCAATGATGCTTTGGCTTCTCATAGTAGTGCCCTCATCACACAGGAACCTGCTTTGACGCGAGAGGACATCATCAGTGCAATCTCGGAAGGCTTGATCAATCAGAGCTCTATTAGCCGAGAAATAGAACTCAACAAGGACGACCTATTTGAGGCTGTAAGTTCCGGCCTTCAGGAAGCTGCAGCTTCTTCTCAATTAAATGTCGGGGAGCAAGTCCTTGATCGCCTTAGCGACCTCGTTCAGGAAATGAAAGATGAGTTCAAGCAGTATTCCGCCGCCAGTGGACACGACACCGAACAAGTACTTGACTCCATGAAAGACGGACTACAAGTGCTTAGAACCGATATTGAGTCTTACGTCGACAAGGCTGCAGATGTTACTGGAAAAGAAGAAATTATATCTACTGTCAAGGAAGGTTTCCGATTATTACAGGCTGATCTTGAGCATTCTATCAACGAAGCAGCTCTTCGAAGCTCTAGTCCCCGTGGAAACCCCGATACCCCTGAACTTCTTGATGCGATGGAGAAGGAATTTGAACATCTTCGCTCAACGCTTAGTGGTTTGCTGATCCGCACCGAAACATCGGGCGACAAAGCTGAATTACTCGATGCGATTCACGAAATCAGTACTAGCACAAGCAATGAAGTGGATACTACCCAACTTGTTCAAGCTGTCAGAGAAGAATTTGAGAACATTCGCGAGTCCATTGGCATGAGTTTGGTCAAGTCTGAGCCATCTGAAAAGGACGAAATCATCTCAGCTCTGCGCGAAAGCTTTGAAAATCTACAAGCCGAAACTATGCAAAAGCGAGATGGCAACGAAAGCACGTTCTCGAACACTAGCGAGTTGCTTGAAGCCTTCAACGATGGTGTCGACACTATCCGGGCAGACTTGGAAACACTCATTCACAAGTCAGATGAACAGAGCAACTCTGAGGTGCTCGATGCATTGAAAGAAGGATTAGAATCGATCAAATTCGAAATGGAGGCTTTGAGGACGTCTCAAAAAGAGTTCGAAGAGACATCAACTACACGTGGCCAGGAATTGATACTTGCCAATGAGAGCAACATCAGCAGTGATATAGAAAGCCTCAAAGTATTGATTACACAACTACAGATCAAGGTTGAATCGATAGAAGCTAATCCAGCGCCTGCGCCACCTCTGGAAGATGCCTTGAAAAGGGAGCATCTAGACGAAGTCTTGTCTGCCGTGCGAGACGTTCACGGATCTGTTGCTGAAGCAAATACTCGCAAGGAAGATGCAGAGATTATCGAAACTCTACTACGAGACACAATCGCCAAGTTTGATGAAATCAATATTCCTTCCACGGAGGATCTTGCTAAATCGGATCAAGTCATGACTCTGGAAGTAGTCGTTTCAGAACTGAAGGACGCTATCACTGAGGTGGCTGCTCGCCTTGAAACAGAGAGCTGCACCAAGGCCGACTTTGGTACACTTGAAACACTCATGAAGGACTTATGGGTCGCCGTGGAGGAGTCGAAGAGTCAGGCCAAGGACGTTCCAGAAGGAGAGGAAGCTCCCGAGCCCATTGTGAAGAGCGATCTCCAGACCGTCGAAGCTATGATTTGTGAAGTCAAGACAAGTATTGAAGAGTTGAAGCTTCCCGACGTTGACACACTTCCCGCGAAATCAGATATTGAAGCGCTTTCGGAGCTAATCAATGGTTTCAAAGAGAAGGTCGATACAGAGTCAGAACTGACCGCCCAAGCCTTTGAAGCACGAAAAGTTGAGCACGGTGGCTTAGCCGAAAAAATTGAAGAGGCCAAGGTTGTTGTTGCCGACCTTCGTGACGAGCTCAAAGGCAAGCTTGATGGAAGCGAGGAGGGCTTGACAGAACTGAAAACCCTTCTAGAAGGTCTGGCAGTGTCTTCCGAGGCTTTCATGACTGTCGAGAGCGTCAAAGAACTCAGTGACCTCATAAACAGGGAGTTTGAACGTGCACGAGGTGAACAGGAAGCAACCAAGCTTGAAACAGAAGAACGAGACGCGGCGGTCATGGTCAAACAAGACGAGGTCCGCGCTGCAATCGTAGCAGATCTCGAGAAGAAAGTGGATGAACGCATCGACCACATCTTGTCCAGGTACGACGAACTACAAGAGAACCTCGACAAGAAGTTTTCCGAAACAGAAGATCGAGACACTATGAATGTTGAACACCTGACAAGCACAAAGGGGCTTGCTGAGGATATAAAATTGATCATTGGTGCTATGGGCAACAGCGTTACCGAATCTTGCGAGCGCATGGGTGACGATACCAAAACCCTCTTCACCAAGATCAGCGAGTCTTACGATAAGATGGAAGAAATGCACAACGAGATCAAGGAGTTCAACGATCTGTCCAAGGTCGAGTTAGAGAAGACCTCAGCCGCTACAGATCGAGTGGAAAGTCAAATATTGGAATATCATCCTCAGATTCTCGGGGCCATTAAAGATATACTCTTGCTTGTCGGACAGCATTATGAGCATTCACAAAAGACAAACGAAGAAATGAGCAAGAATCTTTCCGCTATTCCTGCCAGTATTCCGACAATGCTTCCTGCTCTTCTTCCACCTCCTCCTGAGCCTCGAGAAATCATCATTCCAGACAAGTATGATGATACCGAGCTCCACTCCAAGCTTGACTTGATCATGAATCACGCCGAGAGCACTAAGAACATCATTCCGGAAAAGTACGATGACTCCGAGCTACGTTCTAAGCTAGACGTGATCATGAGCCATACCGAGAGTACCAAAAGTATTATTCCGGAGAAGTATGACGATACTGAGCTTCATTCTAAGCTTGACATGATTATGAATCATGCGGAAAGCACCAAGAGCATCGTCCCGGAGAAGTATGACGATACTGAGCTTCACTCGAAGCTTGACATGATTATGAACCATGCCGAGAATACTAGTAAGACCATGGCAGGTATGGACAAACTGGATCAGATACATGAGAAAGTTATGGAGACCTCACGTGAGATTACTGAGATGGTTGCAACACAGTCGCGTCTCGTTGTTGAAGACTATGAGCGCAAGAAGCGAGAGGCTGAAGAAGCTGCCTATGCCCTTGAGAGGAGACTTGCTCAGAAAGAGAAAGTTGAATCCGAAATTCTCAGTTTGACTGACGAAAAAGAATCACTTCTCAAGATCATCCAGGCCATGAAGACTGAGAAAGAGCAGCTCACTAAGCAAAATACAAAACTTGGAAAAGAGCTCCATGGATTGGAGACTGCTCTTGACATTCGACAACACGAGATGGAGCTATTTGAAGAGCGCGCACAAGGTCTCGAGAAGCGAATCCTCGCAGGTGTTTTTGACCATGCTAGGACCATGCTTTTGAAAGAAAGCGGGCGAGGCAAGAGCCGTATGAGCCTACGCCGCATTCCCAGCTATGGCAGCAACGCCACAAGAACTAGTCGTGCTACGAGTCGTGCCACCAGTACCAATAGCGCAGCCAAGGACACTCGTAGCTTGGTCAGCAATGGCGTAGAAATGGTCCTGAAACGCCGTCAGCCAGCTAAAACTCCAGCTTACAATGGGTCAAACGTGTCGTCCAATGCCGGCAAGGAACGCCGGATCCTCAGTCTCAGCCATGTCACTGGTAATCGAGGTCCCACTGATCGTCATGTCACAGCACCAGTCGGTACTACTGGGCTAACGAATCTCAAGCGGAGCCACTCGGTCCGGTCCAACCTCCCATCGCGCAAGACATCTTGGGGAACATCAAGAGACTTCGAGGCTAACAAGGAGAACGAGAGCTTGTTCGAAGAAGAAGACGAGCATTTCAGTGCTGCTCATAGTGATGCGGGAACTGAGCGTACAGCCGATACGGGTCACTATCTAGAAAGTGTGAGCCACGACAGCGAAAGCACCATCTCAGCCAGCCATCAGTCTAGTCGTCAGACCAGTCTTCAGTCCAGCCGTCAGCCCAGTTATGCCAGTACTACGAACGGATTAGTTGCGGAGCACACGGGCTCTATTATCGAAGAAGATGACGAGGACGAAGATGGGGTTGGGCACCATGATCAATCATATGAGCAAGAGTCCGAGCGAGAATCTTTGGAGCATTCTGACGCAGAAGACCCCGAAGACCACGACGAGCAACACGATGAGAGTGTTGATGATGAAGGTGACTACCAAACCACTATTGACGAGCACGAAGAGCAGCCTGCTCTTGAAGAGGATCTTTCCGAGCTCGAGGCCCCGCCCGGGTTCAAGATTCCAGGTCAGAATGACAGTGGATTAGGAAGTGACATTCAGCGTCCTATCAATGTCTAACACTGGCTATGTCTACATGCATTTTGGTTTCTTGCTCTCAAAAAATGTTCCTTCGCTTAGCTTGAGCGGAGAGATTGATTATGTTTAGTTATTACCCCCCCTTATTGATACCTCTTTGACCACTCGTGTCTGGATAGCCCGGACACCCGTTTGGTTTATGTTTGTTAAATTTTCCTTTATTTCATGTCTCTCCTTTGTCGAATGACTGTATGGCGTATCGCGCTTGATTTATTAGCCTGCAAATGATGATGACTTCAATGTTGACTTGACTTTTCATACTGTAGACGTAGTTGTAGGGCTTTTGTAGTGGAAATAAGCAGCGGTCCGTGCAGCTAGTATGCTCCTCACCTATGTTGATTCTACACTCATTGATGTGATTTCTACCTAGCTGTATAATACCACAGTCAGAAGCAGCAGAGAACACCTTGTGATCGACTCAGGCCACTGTACTTTTCAATAGAGTATACTCCAGAGTAGAGGTGTTCGTATGACTTGTAGAATGAGTAGGTGGTCGCGTGACTTTGTCAGCTTCAGCATCATCATCATCATCATCATCATCATCGCAAAATCATGTCCATTTCAGTCTTAGAGTCTTCACGCTGCCAGCTCTTGAACTCAAGCATAAGTTCCACAAATAGAATGCGGTACGAACACTAATTCTAGCATTAGCCATTAGAAACGTAGTAGGAGTGCGCGTAGCCAAGCGCTGCCTCGTGGTGGTTTGGTACACCGACCGATCTGATTGGCTGCCACCTTCCCCAACGCATCCACGCCAGCCTCGGCCTCATCCGCCACGGACAGAAGATAAAGATCAGCTTCCTTGCCCACCTGCTTACTACATACTCACGCACTTCTTCATCCACGCTCTTCAGGTCCAGTGTGACCTCAACATTCTCAGCTCAGCATCTTGAGTCAGTTGAGTGAGGAGAATGTCCTTTTGTTCTCAATATATATTCTGATACCTCTTTTCTTCTTTGGGCTCTCCTTTTCTATCCCGGCTGAGATGTTCTCCATCTAGTCATCTCGACAAAGCAACCTCATCCTTGCCTTCCCGGCAAGACCTAGCAACATGCTAGATCCGTTCCCCCCTCCCCCGGCCTGGCTGCAAGACTTCATCACACCGTACGCCGAATACCTACGAATATACACCCTGCCCTACCACATCCATGAAGTCATCCTCGCCTTTGCATTCTACCAAGTCATCCACTCTTACATCTCGCCATGGCTCTCCACCTTATTGTTCCCTCGACACTACCCACAACTCTCGAAACGTACCCGCCTGAACTGGGATATTCACGTTGTCTCGTTTGTGCAGAGTGTCCTCATCAATGTTGTCGCGCTTTGGGTCATGTATGCCGACGAAGAGAGGAAGAGAATGAATATTGACGAGCGGGTACATGGATATACCGGGGCAAATGGGCTTGTTCAAGCTCTTGCGACGGGTTATTTCATTTATGATCTTATCGTCAGTGCTTTGCATATTAATCTGTTTGGGGTTGGGATGCTATTCCATGCCATCAGCGCTTTGTGCGTGTTTAGTCTTGGCTTTGTAAGTTCTTCCTCGCGCTCGATCTGCACCCGCGGAACAGATTCTAATTGTGGCCTCTATGCAGAGACCGTTCGTCAATTACTACGCCCCGACATTTATCCTCTACGAACTTTCCAGCCCGTTCCTTAATATTCACTGGTTTTTGGACAAGGTCAACATGACCGGCAGCAAACTGCAATGGTATAACGGTATGATGCTTCTGGTCGTCTTCTTTTCGTGCCGTCTCGTTTGGGGCACGTGGCAATCCGTCATTGTCTACGGAGACATGTGGCATGCATGGAAACAGAGTCGCTCCATGACCCATTCACCATTTCTCGACGGCGTGTCTACCAACGCTCCGATCTTCAAGCTCGGTGACGGCGGGGCTTTATGCGCGGATGACAGTTGCCTCAGAGCCAATGCTGAGATCTCGCAGTTCGCTCACCATTTCACCGATGTTTCGCTCCCGCAGTGGTTGCCAGTTGCATACGTCATCTCGAATTTGATCCTCAATTCGCTCAATTTCTACTGGTTCTCGCAAATGATTGATGCTGTCTTGAAACGTTTTCGTCAACAGCCCGCCGAGAAATCGGAGGCTGCCCCTAAGGAACCTGTTTACGTTCTGGATGCGGCCGAGAAGTTGGAGAAGGTGCAAGGATACTTTGAGACTGGTGATGGCGCAGAGCTCGCTATTCCTGCTGCGACAGGTGTAGAGACTGCCGAAGGTGCAGATGCGCTGAAACATCGTAAAGTTGCTGTTGCATGATGATTTAGCTTTGTATTTAGATTTATCGTTAGTTCGTATGATTACTTTTGCTTGGATTATAATCAGCAGAGCAAGAAACCTCCATCCCCACAATAACAGATAGCAGCAGTACCGTCTGGCAAGTATATGGACTAGGTGTCGCATCTGATTGATTGGTCAAGAAACAATTTCTGATTTACTCCATGATTTGACTCGAATTTCATATTTAACACAGACAAGCTAAGAGATTAATCCAACATATCGCGCGCCCCCAAACTACCTGGCCATAAGAGAAAAAAAGGGAATAAAGTCGTTTGCAACGCAATCAGTAAAAATACATCCGCAACTCCCACGGCAAATCAAAGATTTATCGATACACGGTATTAGCCTCCGGACGAGCAAGCATGTACCGCACCGCTTCCCTCGCCACAGGCGCATTCCAGGCACTATTTGCACCACCGCGTCTAAACTCGGGACCACTACCATCCTCACCACCGCCGCGAACAGCCTCTCCAAGGATAGTCTCGAGGTCACGACGCTGAGAACTGAGCCAGCGACGCACAAAGTTGGCGGGATCCCGGCTAAGGGAAGTGTAGAATGCGTGGCGCGCCTTAGAGTGCGTGATCGCCTGGACAATGAGGGCGAGGCGGTCGTCGAGTTCGCTGATGTTGCGTAGGGAGGTGGTGTATTGGGGGTTTGTAGTGAGAGTGACCATTTTCTGCAGGAGGGTGTCATCCATGGCGACGCGAATATCGTAGATTGTGGGTGTTGGGTTGTTGTGGAACTCTTGGTCCACGCGGATCGTGTAGGGAAGTTTGATGGGGTCGAGGGGCGAGGTAATGCTTCCGATCACGTCGACGATTGCAGGGAAAAAGATCTGGTCACGCCCGAAGATCTATCAAGTGGTCAGCAAATTTCATATATCTTGCGTGCAATTCGGGGCACATACGTTTCTCAATTTCGCGTCACAACGGACGAGACGTTTTTCGTGATCCTCTTGGAGCCCCTTGACTTGTGCATAGTCCCAGAGAGCAGAAATAATTTCACTCCTTGTAGCCTCTTCCATGTCGATGACATCCTGCAGTTCCTGGCTCAGCTTCAATCGCTCAGGCTGTTCATCTCGAACGAGAGTCAGAGTGAAATTGACATTCTCCTGCGCTGCGCGAGAGAAGGATATTTCATCGAAATCCGCAGAAGGTGGTAGAGTTACAGCAGTCGGAGGAATCTGAGGTTTTGTCCATGTGATAGGCGACAAGTCGGTTTCCTTTACGCTGTTTGTCCTGTCAAAGTCGATTGTGATGGATTTGAAGAAATGCGACAGTTTTTGTCGCGGGCTTCGTCGCTTCTTCGACTTGGCTTTCTCTACATCGTCACCTTCTTCAACCCCCACGTTTTGCTCTTCCTCTGGTTCGGAATCGCTATCCTCAGCTGGAACGGTTACATCGGCACTACCATCATCCAAAATTCTACCTTCAATTCGCACTTTGTACCGGCCCGCTCCAGGTCTCTCCCCGTTCCCGTTCTGTTCGCTCTGTTGCCAGTCCTGTCCTTCAGTCGTATTTGATATCCACAGACGCAATGTCTTGTAGCGTTTGACCGATCGGCCCAACGAATCTTGAATGTCCAATCTCTTTCTGACCATGGACGAATCCAGACGTTTCTCTATGTTTTGTAGCTTCTTGTACTCCTGGACTCCATCACCAATGACATACTCCTCTATACCATCTGGCAAATTTTTTTCGGTAGGTTTTCGGCTACGCCTCATATGGGCATCGTTGACTGGAGGCATCCCGCGTTGATGAGCTGCTGCTGCGGCAGCCATGTACTGAGGATGAGCGACTTGTTGATGAGACATGGGCACGCCTGGACCTATCACGGAAACAGAAAATTAGTCTTCCATTCATTGGTCCACGTTGTCTGATATAGTCGCAAACCATACCTGGCACTGGAGCTCCACGACGTGGTGCGGCGGGTGAGCGCTGCGCGGCCTGAGGGTAGCCACGAGGATAATTGGGCTGCATTGAGGCGTTCATAGCCATGTTGGCGTTTGCGTGGTCAGCGTCACACGGTCAGTATTAAGACCTTTGTGGCAGTAACGTTGGCAGGAAGAATTGAGACAAGTGGGTGGCTGTTAGACCAATACAACGATGCGTCAAAGTCGCGATGAGCGTCCAAAGCGGCAGATCGCAGGAACATTCGCGACAACGCGCTAACCCGATTTGGCCACATATTCAATAGCCACTTGGAGGACCCAAATATCACTACCATTAGACATTCAGAAGTTGAATATTTACTTGACTAATCACTTATTTTATTTTCCACGAATGAAGCATAGTATTTCATGTTCTCAACGTTGTGTGACGATGCCGCAAACAAATTCTATTCCAACATAGACGCTTGGTTGGCGTACAGAACCTCCACCACGTTGTTCAACTTCTCAATTGTCTGCAATGCCGCATCATAGCCCTTGTCCCTTTCAGTCTCCTCAAAGACAATCAAGCAGCCGGCCCCCTGATCCAAAACACCAATAATGACCTTGTCTAGAATCATCTGCGACAATTTCCTCTCGACTTGTTGAGTATCTAAGCCAACCATCTTGGCAATGTGATCAATCTCTACTCGGCTAAATGGCTCAATAACCTTGATGAGGTTCTGCTCCAACATGGCATCGTAAAGTCGGCGGAGGTGATTGCGGATGAAGACGTCGCCGCCGAGCTCGTACCGGTAGTCTGAAAGCGCCTTCTCGTATTCTTCCAAGGATCGGTTGGCGTGAGCACGAGCAACAGCTTTCATGGCCTCGAGCCGTGTGCTTGCATACTTCAATGCTTGCTTTGAGCCGAGCAGATTCGTCACGTCGTCCACAAGGTTGAGCATAATCTTACAAAGTAGCATATACTGCAGAGCTGCTGTGGCTTTTTCTGTGTCATCGACGGAGCTATAACCCTCGAGCGCCTCGATGAAGTATGAGTACGCTGTGTTGAAATCCTTATCTTCTGCGTGTAACATGCCACTCTGCATGTCGAGACCAGCTTGTAAAGTAGGAGGAGTGTAGACGGCCGAGGCGGATGTACGAGCAGATGTCAAGGCTGCGCGTGCCTTGGGCTGGTTTCCGAGAGCATGATAAACTCGCGATTCCAAGAGTTGGATCTCGACCAGTACAACTTTGTCGTCCAACCGTTTCAGCTCTCGGAGGAGGGAGTTGATCAAAGTCAAGGCATCGTAATAGGACTGTTTTTGCATGTAAATCGCAACTAGACGTGTCTCTAGGCTCTGTCGAAGGAAGGATCGTCGCTCGGAGACTGCCCATTCTATCGATGACTTGATGACGGCGACTTGAATCTCGATTGTGTCCGGAATCTCGCTTAGAAGGTCCAACAGCTGGCGTACTGTATGATATTAGAGTTGAGTTACAGCCTTCATACGATATTTACTCACCCAGTTTGGCCGTCTTTGCCTTTGCAAACGAAGAAAAAGCATCACGACTCGTCTTGATGAGCTCAGCAAGCTCATGTGCCTTTTTGTTATCCCGATACAGCTCTCCCAGCCCGACGAGAGCTGCCTCGTAGTCTCTTGAAGCCGACTCAGTCTTGCCAATGCCGCCCGATAAAACATCTCGATATAATTGCTCAGCTTTGGCAGGGTTCTTTGATGCAAGTGACTTTGCTTCCTCGATACGCTCACTGGCGGACGTGGAAGCCATTATGTGGTGATGTCGGATGCGAGCGCAGCCGAAGATGAGTGAGGTGTCTTTGTGAGAGCGGATGTACTGTATAAAGAAATCTTGATGATGTATTTGTGTATTTGTGTGGGTGACGGATCGAGGTTGAAGATGGTGGTTGGAGAGCAACAAGAGCTCTCTGGGCAAGCGTCACTTGAGCTGCCAACTGCGAGCTTGCGGCAACAACGGATCCAACCAATCAGCGCTATTCGGCGGGGCCGCCAAATATTTTTATCTCCATCAGTCTCGAAATTTATTTTCTCTTCAAGTCCAGATTGTGATAAACCACAATTCTTCCGAGATGGTGTGTTCGATCTAGTACTCCTAAGTATTCCTCAGCCCATGCTAATTGTCATGATAGAAAATCAAAGCTCTCTCGCGCTCCGCTGCCTCGCAGCAAGCGCCTGGATCAAGCGTTGCAAGACTGCAAAGAAACCTCGACCCAGCACAGCATCCATTTGAGCGAGCACGAGAATACACCAGAGCGCTGACGGCAACCAAGATGGATCGCATGTTCGCTGCACCTTTTATCGGTCAGCTAGGCCGGGGCCATATCGATGGAGTGTATACCATGGCCAAAGACCCAGGTTCTTTGGAGCGTTTCGCAAGTGGTTCGGGCGATGGAGTCGTCAAAGTCTGGGACATGGAAACCAAAAACGAAGTATGGAATACGCAAGCACATGAGAATATTGTCAAGAGCCTTTGCTGGACTCCAGATCGCAAGATTCTATCCTGCGCTAGCGACAAAACGGTGAAGCTTTTCGATCCTTATAACTCCTCGCCAGAGGCACCACCACTAGCGACTTTCCTCGGCCAAACGCCGTTCACCAGTGTTTCTCATCATCGGGATGAGAATGCATTTGCCGCAGCGTCGTCTGTCATCTCTATCTACGATCTGTCTCGCCCCTCTGCAAATGCATCTCAAACTCTTCACTGGCCAACGAGTACCGACACCATCACATCTGTTGCTTTCAACCAGACCGAAACTTCCATTCTTGGATCGACAGCAAACGATCGCTCCGTCGTTATCTATGACCTGCGAACGTCGACACCAGTGGCCAAAGTTATCCTTACTCTCGCATCCAACGCTATTTCTTGGAATCCTATGGAGGCATTCAACTTCGCTGTTGCCAACGAAGATCACAATGCGTACATGTTCGATATGCGAAAGATGGATCGTGCATTGAATATTTACAAAGACCACGTCGCCGCCATTATGGACGTCGAGTTCAGCCCAACTGGTGAAGAATTGGTCACGGCCTCCTACGATCGCACCATACGATTGTTCAACAGAAACCAAGGTCGCTCTAGAGACGTTTACCATACACAGCGAATGCAGAGGTGAGTCTATTCATTATTCGTCAAACATTTAGGTGTCGTTGCTCATCATCTATACACAGAGTTTTTTCGGCCATGTTCACTCCCGATAACAACTATGTCCTGTCTGGATCCGACGATGGAAACATCCGTATCTGGCGTGCCAATGCATCATCCCGAGCCGGCGTCAAAAGCGCCAAACAGCGCCAGAAACTTGAATACGATAAGGCGCTCATTCGCAGGTATTCTCACATGCCGGAGGTTCGAAGAATCAAGAATTACCGCCATGTGCCCAAGGCGATCAAGAAGGCGGGAGAGATCAAGAAGGAGGAGCTTGCGGCTATCAAACGAAGAGTGGATAATGTTCGAAAACACACCAAAAAAGGCATGCCTCAGCGAGCCGAGCGAGAGAAGGTGGTTTTGGCGACTGAACAATAGTTCCAAAGGCAGGGGTCACGCGTTTAATCTTATGTTTGGTGTCATCCATCTACTTGGAACAGATTGAGAGGTCATGTCCGTGTCCTTACTCATACATCGCTATCTGATCCACTCTCGGGTACACTTTCTGGTTGGAGAACATTGCGGTTGTACGCTTTTGCAACAGCGGAGTCAATTCCACTGAGGTAACGGACGAGCCTTTGGATGGATGCAGGCAGCACAGCATACCAATTCACCCACTTGGCAAAGGCGGGCAATCTGATGATACCGCTTTGGCCATTATCAATAGCGGACACAATTTCATATGCCACTTGGATTGGCTCGAGGACAGGGGCAAAGAATCGACTTGGTGTTTCAATCCCGTTGAACAGGGGCGTCGAGAGCTGTCCCGTTTCGACCAACAGTGTCTTGATCCTATCATCATGTCCGGAAGCTCTCAACTCAGCCTCAAGAGATTTATGCAGTGCGCTTAGACCAGCTTTGCTGACCGAATAATCCGATAGACCGGCAGCAGTGAGATGGCCTAGAACAGAGCTCACATTGACTACAACGCCGCCCATGTTGGTCTCCAGCATCGCCGGTAAAAATATTTGCATTAGATGAAATGGCGCCAGGAGATTTGTTTGGATTGTCTTCGTCATGGATCCGGGATTGAGTGATAGCAAGGGTACACCATGCACCGACGTTGCGGCGCAATTGATGAGCACAGTCGGTCGTCCTAGCTATATATCATATCATAGTCAGCTTAGTCTAGCCATACCAATCACAGGAAGAACTTACATCCTCCTCAATCTTCCTAGCCGTCATCTCCAGGGCCTTCCTGTTCCCCACGTCGCATTGATAATACTCGACGCCAGACAGCTCATCCCACCCATCCACCTCACTGACTTCTTTAATATCGAGCACCGCAACACTAGCACCCCTCATCCCATAAATCTGCGCAATGAGTTGGCCCAACCCACTACCCCCACCGGTAATCACAATAACCTCATGACTTGGCTCCACCTCCCGAGGCAGACCATACGCCAACCGACGATTTAGCATGTTCGCCGCGGTAAGTAACGTGAGAAATGAAGCGTACGCTACCGCGGCGATCCATGCCGGGTGGTCGGTAGGCGTGACTTGGGCGCGAAGACAGAGGACGACGATCCATGCGACGAACGGGTGGAGGAAGGTCTGGTTCAGGACCTTGATGATGAGGTCGAGATTGAAGTGTTCGTACCATTTCTGGGCGGGTCGAGGTGTGATAATACGTGATGTCGTTGCGATTTTCTCCATGTTTAGAGTTGTTGTCGTTGTTATCGTCGGAGGTGGTGATAAGGACCCGGCTGCATATGAAGCTCTCGTTTCGTACCAGCGATTCGAGATCAAACGACGATGCTGCAGATGCAGTTCGCTCAGCTTGCAGTATGAATGGTTCAGTGATATTATGTTGCGATATCGTAATGCGTCTGTAGCTGTTTAACGCGATTTCTCGCCATTGACTTGTTTCGCCGTTGAAAGCTAGCCGACGGTGAATGGCAGAAGAAGTTCGGCAATCCCAGACTCAAATTCAAGGAGAAGTCATGGTATTAAATAGTAGGGAGAACAACGCGATCAGTAGTCCGGAAGTTGCACCCTTATATACACCAGGAAAGAGGAAACCCGGCATCTGACACGAAGTGAAGCCTGAACGGTTTCAGTTCCGACTGGCGGCCGCGAATCGATCGTTATTAATGGCGGGGACGGGTAGGCCTGTTTTGCCTCTACAGCTAGTTCAAGCTTGACAATACGTACTGTAAATATTTGCGAACCATTGAGGCTGCTCAATTATCCTCTTCTGTTATTGTCTGTATTGATATCATTGTCGAGGACAAAGCACGGCGACTCCACCACATTGTATAATTATTTACATAATTTACATGGGTCGAACATGTAGCAGCACGAGTCATGATCATGTAGTTCGATAAATCACCGGAAGAGGCGAGGCTCTGTGCAAACTAGCAGTAAGAGATTGATGAAATTGCTTGAAGCCGTTGTTTCCTCCAGACCCCGATTTACACGGGTGAATAACACACTCCGTACATAGCCACTTCGTTCGGGGTATAGGCACTGGAGGCATCTCATTCCGCAGCCGCTTGTGGATGGCATTTTGTTCTTGGCACCAGGTACAGTTCTCCTCAAGCGACATTGGGTGGCCGCGCACTGTACGCAAGCTGTAGTGACTTGCTCGGTACGTGCACAGACGGCTCATCAGGAGATGCCTTTCGTTTTAATTCTGATGGCGTTGCACAAGCGGCGCCGACGGCGAGGATGCGAGCAATCGACGCCATAGCAGTCGTCGCATCTCGGTGCGACTCACCTGGGCCTTACCCTTGACCTTGACGCGTGAGGGCTGTGATCTCCAAGGATGAAAAGTTGCTCCATCTAGAAATTGGATTAATTCGTCGAAGGCGCCTTCACTGGCACGTTTGGCACTTTGGGATCTTTTGTCGAATTCGGCTCGTCTTTGAGGTCTGCCGTAACCGGAAAGTTCATGGCTCATATCGGTTTTGGATACATGAACACATCGGATGAGTTACTGAAAAGCGGAACAGGTTCGTGTATCCAGATATTGTGTGAATTAGCCTCGCGGAAATATCTCGGTTCCAATATAATCCAGTCTGAGGTTTTCCATGGAGAATCATGTGAATCATGGTACCGAAGAGAACCTTGATTCCTGTCTTGGTTGCTACATGCCGACTTCGCTGTTAGTCATGTGGCTATTTTGATGCAAATCATTTTATAATGATTCGTGTTGAAATCGGTGTTCCTGGCAACGGCTTGATAGAACGTCAAAATGGGACTGAAGATTCGATATGGCTTTCTGCCGTCAACAGTATCTGGAAAGAACTCTGACAATGTCCCAACCTTAAGCGGTTCGATCTGAGGAGCCTTGACCCTTAGTATCTGTGGAGAGGTTGTTCTGGCACTAGCTCGCTCCTCGGTTGAATTTGGTTGCACTGACGGGGTAGTTTTCACACTGGTTTGTTCATTGGCTGGCGTTGGCCAAAAAGTCTTAGACGAGCGTTGAGATGTTTCTGCGTCGTTTAGCGTTTTTTCCATGGATTGTAAGCATATTAAAATACCCGTGCACAATTGATGAGTACGGTCCACGTCAAATCTTCTCTTGAGGTAAAATATAAATGTTTCTGGTAACGATTCAACCAAAGCGCTTATACCAGCTATGGCGCTAGTGCGGCCTAGCGTACAGGCGAGCTACTCTCATTGGCGACTGCAATCTCATACAAAGGTTGACAGTAATGATTCCTCCATTTAAAACGGTGAATATTTACTAGCCTCCGACTTGAACTGTCCGCATGGCATCGGCATGGGATTTCACCTGAAGATGCCTATGCAGCGTGTAGCTGAATGTAGGGCATGCAGGATCATCAAGCAGTATATCAAAGTCATCCTCCTCCGGTGGTAGACGGAACCCATTCCCGGAACGGGGATACAGGCGGTGCTCTTCTACTTCGTACTCAGAGCCAGAGTCAGATTCTGCATCAGAATCATCTTCATTCACACTAGGACTTGTTGCATCTTTTGCTTCTGCTGCCACTGTTTCGGTCGATTCAGCAGGATTCGTTGCTGTCACGGCTGCAACGGCGAACTTTGATCGCTGTAGATCCTTCAAATTCTCGGGGTATACTGGTAGATTAGGGTTCGTCTTGGCGAGCGTAACTAGCATATCGACCAGGGCAGCATGCGAAAGAGACGACAAGTATCCACGTTGTTCTTCTCCAGTAAAATGCTCGCCACTCACAAGGGGTACCGATAATATTGGCGTTTCGACTGAACGGGTATCCTTTTGCCGAGGTGGCAGCTTCAGCCTCAATAAGACTCTGTGTCGTGTTACAGGCCGGCATTCAGTGCAAAACCACTGTGCATCCTTATCGTCAATCAGTTCTTGTTGAATGGGCGGATCATGACAATGTTGATGATACGCGTCGTTACACTCATCACAGAACACAATCATATTGGTGACAGGACTATGACCCCTCTGGCAGTGTAGACAAGTGACATTTATATCCTTTCCGTTCTTGCGATAGACTTTCCTACGCCTCTTTGCGGGTGCAGCGGTCGCTGACGGGGACAACTTTTGTCGTGAGACTGGGACAGGCTCTGGCGATGGAGCAAAGAAGATGGGCCGATTGACTTGACGACCAGACTTTGTTTGCCTCGCGGACGGAAACATATCTTCTGATTCATCATCTGAAGTCGAGTCGTGGGCTTTGATTTCATCTTCACTGTCATGGGCACGCTTACGCTTGTTCTTTCGCTTACGGCTTTTGACAGTGGTTTTGCTTAGAGATGATTTCATTGAAGTCGGCCGCTCCGGTGCGGCGGTCGGATTGATAGATAGATTCGGTGTAAAAAGAGGTACAGGTTGCATGTGAACACTTGCAACGGTCTGGCTGCCATTTGGGTCGGTTGGGGAAAGGCTGGACATGGCCGGATTGACATCACTGGGAGCTATTTGCACCACGGACGACGTAGATGCATCGACCGACGACTTGGCTTTTGGTGCAGTCTTAGAAAGAGCTTCAGTCGGAGCCGGAGCCAACGCAGGATATCCAACTACCCTGTTGCGTAGGACGGCCATCGGATTAGTGGCCGATCCAAAGTTGTTGAAGAACAACGAAGCCGTGTTCCACATAGAGGCGCTGTTCATTGAATTTTGTGAATAGACCTCTGTCCCACCAGACTGGCTCGCCGTTGTTAGACCTTGCGAGTAGTTCTCGGTCGGATTGGAGAGTCCACCAGACAGAGTTTGCGGTGGATGTGCGATTACAGAAGTGAAGGATGGTACCGAATTGTTTGCTGGCACTCCGTATATATTGAGATCATTTGACAAAGGTGCATGTTGGGCATGTTGCAGCATCGAATAAGATGCATCATATGTTGGCGTGGAGGTTCCCGCCGCCGAATGGGACGGTGGAGGGTTGGAAACCCTACTATTCTGCAAGTCCATGGTTCCAGAGGTTCCTATCTTTCAGCAAAAAATCGAAAAAATGCATTGCTCGCGCTGACTTTGGTGTCGTCAAGTCAATGGAAGTCGCTTTCTGTTCTCCCCCACCAGATGACTGTTTTAAGCCAACTAGAAGCATCACGTGATATTATTCGGCTTCTTACACATCTTTTGGCAGAGAACGTTCGCTGTCTTTTCGAACGCCCGGTAATACTTCCAACAACAACTGCCACAGTGTTGTCGGGGTGGGTTGTGGAGTATGATGGATCACATATTCGCTCTCTCAAAGTAGAGCGCCCTCTTTAAAGGTTGCATGATCATAAATCGCGCTGAAGAGGACTCAGTCAAAGGTGCCGGAATCTGTCTGTACGATCTCGGAGACTAATGAGGCATCTTACTCTCATCGAACATCTGTGTTAGTATTTCCTCTAGCTATGAGAAGCAATGGTGTCGGCCGATTTGAGGCTCCTCTGCGTACAAATGAATATCCTGTTAGCTCTTGGCTCCCATCGTACTAGACGACACCTGATCAGCCAGTTCGAGTTGCTGACTGCAAACCCACCAAGACGAATATCCTCTTCATGTCTGGAAACTGCATGTACAACGTAGTAAACGACTGACCTACTAGAAACACAGATAAACGGAGATGTACCCATTCGAAATCCTCCAAAACCCTTGTCTATCTATGTAAGCTTTAGTTTACACAACCACTGGCAAATATGCCGTACATTTCCAGTCAACCTCCTGTGCAAGGATCTAGAGAATGATATGAGCATTGACAAATGGCTGTTGCCCACAAAAATCCGTGTTTGGTCTGCATCCGGCTTGGTCCAGGGGTTGCGGAAGGCTACATGACAAGGTGTCTACATATGATAAGGCTTGCCAGAAGACCAGAAACGACAAGTTCGTAGCTGGTATGGATTTCCGTCAAGCAAAAGGCCTGAAAAGATCCAGGGATGGAAGGTGGCCAAGGACTTCTGTGACGGGAAGAGTATTTGTGCAAGGAATCTAGCTCTAGTCAGCTTGAATGAAGATGGATTACTGCAAGCTTGGCCTCCCCAGTTTCTTTAAGATGTGACATGCATTAATAGGGTGAGAGAAGGTTGAGCGTACATTTGAACATTTTTCTTATATGCAAGTCGCGGATTAAGCTCCAAAGTATATCTATGAAATCACTCCTTCCCTCCTCATAGAATGCACTTCGTCTTTGCTATAGTTCAATAAGCCCTGAAGCACTTCATTCGTATGTTGACCCAAGGTAGGAGGTGGCGTGCGGATGCCTGGTCTAGCATGAGAGTACTTGATAGGCGTGTTTACAAGTTCCATTGGCCCGCAATCTGGGTGTTCAATCTCTGTGACCATGCCGCGAGCTCGTACTATACAATGGATATTAGCGATTCAATCAAGTCGAACATCCCCGTGGTACTAACCATGCTCATGATTCAGTGTCCCCTGAATGTCGTTCACGGCGGCATACGGCATTCCACTACCTTCGAAAAGCTCAAGCCACTCTTGCGTCGTCTTTGTCTTTGTAAGTTCTTCAATCATACCATCTAGCTGGACGCGATTTTCGACTCGATTGCTATTTGTAACGAAGCGGCCGTCCGTTTTCCATTCGGGGTGTCCGAGTCGGTCACTCAGGACGCCGAATAGTCGGTCATTACCGCCGCCGAAAAGAATGTCGCCGTCGAGAGTCTTGTAGCTTCGATACGGGACAATTGAGGCTATGGCAAGAGTTTCAATTCGTATTCAAGCACTCACTATTGAGATAAGAGACTTACGATGAGCCGTGCCCCAACGACCAGAATCCTTCTCCCCACTGATCAATGCCGAGCTCGCCAAATTGGCCAAAGTCGCAACCTGTACATCGCTCAAGCACGCATCGATATGTTGTCCTTTACCTGTGCGTCCACGCGCAATTATAGCTGCCATGATAGCGTTTGATGTATAGAGACCAGTCGTTAAATCCGTAACTGCAACACCAACTTTGACAGGAGGTCCATCTCTAGAACCTGTGATGTGCATGAGACCCATTTCTGCTTCAACCATGACATCGTAGCCAGCTCTGTTGCTGTATGGTCCTGTTTGGCCGTAACCGGTAATGCTGGCATAGATCAATTTGGGGTTGATTTTACTGAGGGTTTCGTAATCCATGGCGTATTTCTTTAAGCTGCCTGGTAAATAGTTTTCGACGAGGACGTCGCATTCGTTCACGAGTTTGTGAAGGATTTCGACTCCGGATGTATGTGCAAATGATAATCCAATGGACTTTTTGTTTCGGTTGACCTAGTCCCGGCGCATCAGCATCTAAGATGTTGTGATGACGGGAGCATGTCTTACCGCTAGATAGTAGGCACTTTCGCCCGGTCCCTTCTTGGACGCATCCTGATACCGAGCAAAAGGCGGACCCCAAGCTCGAGTATCATCACCTCGTTGTGGGTGCTCGACTTTGATCACATCTGCACTGTAGTTTGTCCTCAGTAAGAAGTACAGGCATTGCTCGATGAGATACGTACCCAAGATCTCCCAGTATCTGTGTACAATAAGGCTGAAAGAAGTGTCAGTGAATAGCCCCTGCTCAAAGGGTTGATTGAGTCCTAACCCCTGCGAGAACCCTAGTCATATCCAATACTCGAATGCCTTCGAGCGGTAAGACACCTGGAGCAGTGACGGGCGTAGAATAGCGCCGCCATTGGGTTCCATAGCCCCCTGCATAAGTAGTAGACCTATAGGTAGCTCTACTGGCCAAAGATCCTTGCGATACTATCGTACGAGCTCTCATTTTCACAGCATGGACGGAGACAATCCCACTCGGGTATGAAGATAGACATGCGCGCATATTCGAGTATTCGAGTCTCCAATCTAAAGCGGAGACAAAGCCGCGGGTATCCCTCCGGATAAGAGAACGACTCACATGTCCGCCGAATCCACCTCACCAACCGACTGTCACAGAGCCATCATGTTTACTGGTCTGGTTGAAACAATTGGGAGTAAGTCTACATCATATTTGAGATATATTCGCGATACTAAACAAACCTTCGGCACAGCGGTGACGTCTCTTGAGCCTCTCGACACCAGCGCAAGCGGGGGCGGGGGAACCTCGCTCACCATTGGAAATTGTGCGGAGATTCTTGGAGATGCCCATCTAGGCGACAGCATTGCCGTCAATGGTACAAATTACTGTCTTCTAAGAAGGTCAGATGGCTAATCGAGGGCATTAAACAGGAACCTGCCTGACCGTCACAGCCTTCGACAAGGACTGGTTCAAAGTGGGCGTTGCCCCCGAAACACTTCGCCGCACCAACCTAGGCTCTCTCCAAAAAGACTCCAAAGTCAACCTGGAGCGCGCCGTATCCTCCGAGACGCGAATGGGTGGTCATTTCGTGCAGGGACATGTCGATACCACCGCAAAAATTCTATCCGTTACTCCGGATGGAAACGCGCTTACATTCAGATTCCAACCTAGCGACAGGAGCATCCTACGATATGTCGTCGAGAAGGGATTCATAACGCTTGACGGCGCCAGTCTGACTGTCACGAAAGTGGTTGATGGTGAGGACGGGTATTGGGAAGTCATGCTAATTGCGTATACGCAAGAGAAGATCGTGACGGCTGCGAAAAAGGCGGGCGACGATGTCAATGTTGAAATTGATATGGTCGGAAAGTATGTTGAGAAGAGCGTGCAGGCATATTTCAGTCAGAGCACTGGCGGTGATTTCACTGTTCTTGAAAAGATGGTTGGAAAGCTTGTGGATGAGAAACTCCGGCAGACCAAGGCTATCTAATAACATGTAATAATATTGGATGATTACGAAGCATCGAATTTGATCTGGGAAAATGAATGTCGCAACGTGAACATCCTGTATAAATGCATTTGTTCTGTGTAATTCTACTCTTCCATGGACTCGTCGTCATCACCATTGTCATCCTCATCCTCCTGCTCAACACCAACTTCCTCATCATACTCATCACTATCCCACTCATAATCATCGTCCATACTTACATCCTCGTCATCATCCGCATTGTCACCTCCTTGCCCATTAGCCTTTGCTCTAGCCTTATCCTGCTTCTTCTTTTCGATATTCGCTCTCTGTTGCTTCTTGCGCTCTTCCTTTTCCTTCCTCCTCCGATTCCACTCATCATCCATTCTCTTAACCTCCTTCTCCGACTTGGAGATGAACTCGTGCCACATGATTCTCCCGCCGCACAGTCCTTCCTCGACCTTCTTCAGTCGTAACGTCATACGAGGGCCTAGTTCGACTAACTTGACAGCTCTTTTCTCGACATTGGGCTTTCCAGGCTGTTTATCCGTCGCATTTTCACCCGCTCTTGCCCGCTGCATCTCACGTCTGCTGAGAACTTTCTTGGTCGTGCTTTCGGTGATTTCAACCTCTGCGTCCGTGTCCAATTCAGTTTCACTGGCCGAAGTGTAACCACCAGCGGCTGGATCGAGCAGATAATCTGCGACGTCCTCCAACTTGCCCAAGTTGGGCAAACTCTTTTTGGGATCTTTATGTCTTTGTAGTGTAGGGTCAAGACGACGTATCCTCTTCGAAACACCCGTCTTTCTCGTAGTGATTGCGTAATGGCGAAGTTTCAGAATATAAGAGTCATCGTTAGGTGACTTCTCGCGGTTCAGCATCATGACACGGCGTATCGAGGTCAGCGGTGTAGCCTGTGGGTTGATAGGCGGGAATAACGATTGAAAAACGGTTGTGGCGAGCGATTCTAGACGCTTGGGTATCTTGGAGTTTTCGTCGGCGTCGGGGGTATTAAAGTTGTTCATGACTAGGAGAGGAGGTGTGCGGTGATCCTGTCCACCGCCGCGGGGATGTTTGAGTGCTCTAGCGACATCTTTGCAAAGCGAGTAGTTTTCCACTTTGAAATGAAGTGTTGGGCCTCGCGGAGTGAGGGCGAGGCGCATGTTGGTATTTCCGGTACTTGATTTGGAGAACAGAATGAGATGTGTGACGCCGAGAGGTCCTGCCATGACGACGTAATCTTTGAGCTTGTTTGCTTTTCGTTCCTGTTGAATAATGTCAGTACTTGCTTCAATTTGGCGATAGCAGAAATAAGAGTGCCTACCTTCAAACGACTAGCTGTATCAGGCTCCATCATCAGGCGAAAGTCTTTGGCAAGCTGGCTAACACTTGAACCGACTTCACTTGCTCCAATTCGAATGACCATCGACTTGGGCGATTGGGAAGCGGCATTTTTAGAATTAGCTGCCTCATTCTGTCCTTGGCCTTGGGTCCGCTTCTTGGTACGTCTTCTCGCCATTATGCGTTGGTAGTTCAATTGCTGAAGCTTGCTGTAAAATGACAAGGTGAATTATTTTTTCCGATAAGATATTAATCAGGGAAAATAGGCCGGGTTATCAATTTTGCGGCGCTAAAATAATTTTTTGCGGGTCGCCGATACAACCAGCGGGGATTTTGTTCACCATCAACATCTTCTTTTATATCAACAATATATCGAACGATCATTTCATAACGGCTCACTGCAAGATACTCAAAATGCCTGCGCTCAAGAAACGCAAGATCTCGCACGAGAAATTAGTTGAGAAAGAGGACGTGTCGGACTCGGAAAACTCTGTCTCGTCGCAAGTCTCGTCACAAAAGGAAGCTCACGAAAATGCCGCCGAAGATGGAATTGCTAAAGATGAGGCTGCCAAAGCGCCGCCAAAGACGTTCAAAGAATTGGGATTGATTCCCCAGCTGTGCGAAGCATGCGAGACCCTGGGATACAAGGCGCCGACCGCCATTCAGGCGGAAGCTATACCACTGGCGTTGCAGGTATTTCTGTTTTTGCCCTTGTCGTTGTCGTGATAATTGTTAACAAATGCGTCCAGAATCGAGATCTGATAGCCCTCGCCGAAACCGGTAGCGGAAAAACTGCAGCTTTTGGACTACCGATCCTCGCTGCACTCATGGACAAGCCGCAACCGTTCTTTGGGCTAGTCCTTGCCCCGACTCGTGAACTGGCATACCAGATATCCGAAGCCTTTGAGGCCTTAGGGTCAACGATCTCAGTCCGCACTGTAAGATACTATTGCAGAATTTTAGTTTATCATCCTCGAACTCATGTCTGTTCTAGGTCGTGCTCGTCGGAGGGATGGATATGATACCTCAAGCTATTGCGATTGGAAAACGACCACATATCATCGTCGCTACACCCGGTCGATTGCTTGATCATCTCGAAAATACAAAGGGATTCAGTCTGCGAAGTTTAAAGTATCTGGTTATGGACGAAGCGGATCGTCTTTTGGACATGGATTTCGGCCCTATTATTGATAAAATTCTCAAGGTTCTGCCAAGGGAAAGACGCACGTTTCTATTCTCGGCAACTATGAGTTCCAAGGTAGAAGGCTTGCAGCGCGCTTCACTCAGTAACCCGCTGCGCGTCTCGGTCTCTTCGAATAAGTACCAGACAGTTTCGACTCTTTTGCAGTACTATATGTTTATTCCGCACAAGCACAAGGACGTTCATCTCATCTGGTTGTTGAACGAACATATTGGACAGACCGTTATCATCTTCACAAGAACGATCCACTCCGCGAACTTTCTAGCTCTTCTTTGTCGAGCTCTAGGCTTCGGGGCCATCGCTTTGCACGGTCAACTATCACAATCGGCACGTCTGGCTTCATTGGGCCGTTTTCGAAGTCGGCAGCGCGACATCCTTATCGCAACCGATGTCGCTGCCCGAGGTCTTGACATTCCCTCCGTGGATCTGGTGCTGAACTATGACCTCGCAGCAGACAGCAAGACGCATGTCCACCGAATTGGCAGAACAGCCCGAGCTGGAAAATCCGGGAAAGCTATCAGTCTAGTCACGCAATACGACGTGGAGGTTTGGCTTCGTATCGAGAAGGCTCTGGACAAGAAATTGCCCGAATACAAAGTTGAGAAGGATGAAGTCCTGGTTCTCTCTGAGCGAGTTGGGGAAGCGCAGCGACAGGCTGTTACCCAGTTGAAGGATATGGAAGAGAGAAATAGTGGTAGCAAGGGTGGTAGGGGGGGTAAAGGTTCGGGAATGAGAGGGAGTCGGTCCGGAAACGGTGGGAAGCGAGGACGTGATAACATGGATCAGGAAGAGGGTTGAATGTTCTCCTATCACTATAAGGCATCTTTCAATTTCATCCCCTGGCGGATTTGCATCATATACTGTGAGACAGTATCCGACTTCAATTTTGGCAATCGCTTCTACGTAATGTTTACCAATAATCTCCATTTTACTGAAATGACAGTATGCATTCAGTGTTCTAATTCATTGCTTGAATCATGACATTTTAACGCCATCGTTGCAATGCAACATCAGGCTACAAAAGAGAGGTAATATCCATTCATCCATTCTCTTTAATTTTGCTTTTCATTCTGAAATACGTAATTCATTAGATGTCAGGCAATGCTTAGGCATCGCCTCCAGAGCCAGCTTCCTTCACGGCGTTTGCGACTCGAGTTGCGAGATCATCAGCTTCGGATCTGCTAGCAGCCTCAGCATACACGCGCACAGCATCTTCTGTACCGCTGGCACGGGCAAAGCTTCGACCCTTATTGTAACGGGATTGCAGAGCATCGATCTTATCCTGAATTCCTGCGGGGGATTCGAGCTTGCGTTCTGCGTCATAGGTTTTGAAAATCGAGCGGTCTGCAACCTCGACGCGGACAAGACGAGAAGGTAGGTCGGTGTAGGTACCAAGCCATTCCTTGGTGGTCCATCCTTTGTGAGCCAAGATCGCCTCGACAAGGAGCATATCCGACAGAGCATCTCCAACTGCCTGGTTGATCAAATCCGTCAGTCCGACAAGAGATTCGAGTGCGTGTTGCTGAGCCGGTGATTGAGGCTCTGCACTCTTGATGGTCTTGAGCGCATTTTCTGAAAAGGTCACTGTGCCGTGGCCGTTGGCTTCGAAGTAGACACCAACGTCATACCGCATGGCCGCATGGTGAAGATGCTTGACACCCGTCTTTGTGCAGACGGCAGGGAGTTTAAGAACTTTCTCAATGTATTCAGTGCTAGCACCGTTGGCATATGCGGTCTGAACGACACCAATTTTCAGCTTCTGCGCAATGCCGGCGTTGCGGGCTAGATCGCCAATAAAGGAAGCTGCAAGCGTTGCGATGCGATCTCCGTCGAGCAATCGGAAAACGTTGTTCTCATCCATAAAGTAGTACACCAATCTATCAGCGTCACCGTCCAAGGATGCACAGCGATCCAACTGTGCGGCCTTGGAGGAGGGAGGAGCTCGTTGCTTGGTTTTGACGTAGTCGGCGCCGCACTAAATATATTAGGATTAATATCATTGAAATAGAGTGCGTCTGACCTACCTCAAAATTAAGACTATCTGGGTTAATGACATTGTCGTTGACAACCTTGATGTCAAGACCACCTTCCGCCGCAGAAGGAAGGTATTTGATGAGTTCGTGAAGCTTAGGGCCACCAACACCGTTGGCGCAGTCAACAGTTAAGTGACCCTGAATCTTGACACTCTTCATAACCTTCTTAAAGGCTTGACCGAGTTTCTCGTAATAACCCTGCTCTGTAGGTTCGCCATATTCGTAAGGAGTGCCCAGGGTGTTTTTGCATCGAACGATGTAGTGTAGCTGAGGGGTGGTCATGAACTTGAAGTCGACGAACTCGACTTCAGTAGCGCTCAGGGCCGCATTGAGGATACCCACCAGGCGAGAACCGGATGCGCGCGTGTCGCGGGCAAACACTACTCGTGCAGGGTTGTCCATCTTGATGTCAATCTCCTTAACAAGGTCATTGTAGACATCCGCCACCTTGTCAAGGGGCGCGTTGGCCAATTTGGTTGCATATGCCTCCCACTCAGCCTGGTATGGTCAATATGATCGTCAGGATGTTATCAAGATTGGAATCGTCGGCTTACTTCAAGCATCTCGCCCTTTTTCGTCCCAGATAATATTAGTTTTTTTTCCCCACGACAATCGTACTGGGCTACACTACGAACTTACCATAGGGTCAACCAGCTTCACACCATTGTCCTCGGCGGGATTGTGGCTGGCTGTGACCATAACACCAATCCACTGGCCATTGAGCTTCTTTGATCGTAGACCGGCGAGGAGCCCTACGGCGAAGACGACTGTGTTGAGCAGATCTCTGTTCGCAACGCGGGGTTGCTAGTCAGCCGCTAAGCTCCCAACGATTTAGACTTGCGAAGAAAATTGAGTTTCCCGGGGGAAAATCGTGTAGGATCGTTCGAGGTGTACTTACGCTTTCATGCGGAACTGTCGAACATCATCAATTAGCTAAAGAAAAAACCGGAAGTGCAAAGAGCAGACGTGGAGAATAGCTTACCCCGGCGGTGCCATACTCAAACACCCGTCCTTCAGGAAAGCGGTAATTGGCAGCGGCCTCAGTGATGGCCTGGTGAATTGCAGGAGACGCCATTGAGGCGGTTATCTGAGATGATATGTTGCTTTGAATCACAGGAGACTTGAGGATTCAGAGGTGATCGGGAAGCAGAAAGAAAGGTGGTTATGTAGAGAGTGAGTGAAACAGTCTCAGATGAGAGGGTAAACAGAGTGGAGCCGTGCCTGCGGAGGCTCAGACGGACAAGGCCCCCCTCCCCCTTCCTTGAGAAATCCTTGGATATCGAAGGCTTGACGCCCTTTCAGCCAGGGCTGAGCAATGCCGTCCAGCCTTTGCAGAGGAAAAAATAGCAATATAGAGTGAGACGCTCATATGCTTTTTGCTTTTTTGTCGACGACAACAGCTCCAAGTGGTTCTATTAAAAGATGCAAAAGTGCTATTCTAATTCCAGCTAGCTTCAGACACTCATACGAACAGCATATATTACAAAACATAGTGACTTTCGGACGGCTTGACCAAAAAAGCTTAAGCCTTCAACCTCTCCGTGGCCAAATCGTTCTTGGCGTCCTGAACGATGAATCTATGTATCCTTGATTAGTATGAGCATCGGGAACGCAAGGACGGACTGCTTACAGGTACCACCATGCAGTGGGTATAACGGTACCCAGATGCCACAAGGCATGTGCATCAACCAATCCCCACCACGGCGGGAAGTCAAAAAGCTCCAGGCTCATTGCCAGCGAGATCCAAAGAACAATCATAGCGGGCCACACCATCCATGGCTTCTTTGGCTCCTTTCTATATCGGTAGATGCTGAAAGCGGTCCAGAGAACATTCTGAATGACTCCCACGACAACGTTCGCAATCATATTGTAGGTATAATCCCACGACCAGAAAGTGAGATACGACACGTGTGCAATGTATAGTCCAACACAGAGATAAGTCCACATCCGACGAAGTGCCGGTTTGAAGCGAGGCCTTTCCTGATCCAGGCGGAATACGCGGATCACCACGAGATAGAGTCCGTAGAGAATGCTTGCGCCGGCGGCCCAGTAATCCAATTTCTCGGTCAAGGGGAAATCGCGGGTGTGGAACAGCATGCTGAAAGTCCAACTAGCAAATCCAAAATACCCGAATCCAAAGTAGTATTTGCGAAGAGGGTACGAGGCCGGGATCGACGATTCAACCCACTTCAAACCGTAATAATGAGCTAGGAAATTGAAGAGGGAGAAAAGCACAGAGAAGATCTCCTGCATGCCAAGGACCCTGTAAAATGGCCACTTTCCATGGAACTGTACGACAGGTTGCAGCATTGGGAATTCTCGGTGGACTCTGCGATCGGTAATGACATGTTGGCAGGTGTAGTCGCACTCCGCGGCGCAAGTCCATAGCATAAAACGGAGATAGAGCGCTGTGGCGTTGTATTGTCGTAAATCAGCAAAAGCAAAATAGGACGAGAGACGAAGGGACACTCACGTACGGCAGAATTACCATCTTGGCAATTCTGCTCTTTACATATCTAGTGAAGACTGTCAGAAAACCCCAGGTCATGGCAGAGCTGAGAGGTCATTCATTACCTCCACGCATTCTTTAAAATCGGGCAATCGATCTCCGAGAGAAGCCGCCGAATGCCCGGCGAAGAGCGCTAGGATATAAAGACAGATAGAAACTTTTGAGACACAGGACAACGAACGGAAGACCTGCATCTTGTGTGTTTGCCCTATAGGATTGAACTAGCAGAAGGTCGCGAGAGCATCAACCTGGACTGATCAATGAGAGCTAGTTACCCGAGACGGCTGCTGACTGATTACATAATAAAGCCGGTCTTTCGCGATGTCTGATTGGCCAATGACTAAAGGTGGGATATCGAGCTTAGTACTTACACGACAGCTCTTTGGCACCTACTTGATTATCCTTCAAACATGCATGTTCACAGACCAGCTCGATGTTTCTGACATTTTTTCAGAAAATCATTGACTGCGGTCAGGGAGCGTACCATAGATATGCATACAATAAGGGAAAGGGGAGAAGTACATAGTACAGATCAGTTATCCCCAATTCCATATTTCACGTGCCAGGCTAAGCCTTTTCAAGCTAGTGCCCCTCCAAGTGGGCTAAAAGTAGGAGCAAATCGCCAAATAAGAAAAAAAAAAAAAATCGGCTAGACTGATACGAACGATAGGAAGGAAGAAGCATCTATCGACTCCGCCATCTCTTTATCTCCTTAACTTTTTTCTGCCTTCCGACATACTTTTTTCCCATTTCTTCATCTTTTGGATTTTCCGGATCTGAAATATAGTATCTACAATCATGGCTGCTGAAGGAAGTGCTATTACTAGCAGCGCCGATCGAATGGTTGGTGCTGATCACGCTGAGGTTCGCTACTTTACAAGGTATGTGCAAAGCGAAAAGAAGTCTACTCTCTGGTCTTGGATTGCTGACAATTCTCATTACAGCTACGACCATCATGGTATTTGGCATCGAATCTGCACTTTTTGATTATTGCTGACAATACGCTATCTGGGATCAGGCATTCACGAGGAGATGTTGGTGAGTGCATAGACTCGGAACTTTTGACCTGAACCGAAACTGATTGCGTTGTCCTATGCAGAAAGATGATGTCCGTACTCGGTCCTATCGTGATGCCATCTACCAGAATAAGCACATCTTCAAGGACAAGGTTGTCCTGGATGTCGGTTGCGGTACCGGCATTCTCAGCATGTGAGCAGCCATACTTTGAGCAAGGTGTCTCACCACAACTAACCGCTCGGCTTCTGTAGGTTCGCCGTCCGTGCCGGCGCGAAACACGTCATTGGTGTCGACATGTCGTCCATCATTGAGAAGGCTCGTGAGATCGTCGCCGTGAACGGTATGGCCGATAAGATTACCCTTCTGCAAGGAAAGATGGAGGAAGTGAATCTTCCTTTCCCTCAGGTTGACATCATCGTGTCCGAATGGATGGGCTATTTCCTTCTCTACGAGAGCATGCTGGATACTGTTCTCTATGCCCGCGATAGATACCTTGCTCCGGGCGGAAAGATCTTCCCTGACCAAGCTACCATCTACGTTGCCGGTATCGAAGATGGCGAGTACAAGGACGATAAGATCGGATGTAAGTTTATCATAAGCCGGACCACCCACAAAGTCTAGGACTGATTGCTCGTAATAGTCTGGGACAACGTTTATGGCTTCAATTACAGTCCCATGAAGGACGTCGCCCTTACCGAGCCTCTGGTCGATACTGTTGAAATGAAGGCTGTCGTCACGGACCCTTGCGCTGTGCTCACCTTGGATCTGTACACAGTCACTCCCGCAGACTTGTCCTTCAAAGTCCCGTACTCGCTTCCCGTCAAGCGCAACGATTTCATCCACGCAATCATTGCCTGGTTCGACATTCAATTCACCGCGTGCCATAAGCCCATCACCTTCTCCACTGGTCCTCATGCCAAGTACACTCACTGGAAGCAAACTGTCTTTTACTTGCGAGACGTCTTGACTGTTGAAGAGGAGGAATCCGTCAGTGGTGTTCTGGAGAACAAGCCTAATGCCAAGAACAAGCGTGATCTTGACATTAAGCTCTCCTACACCCTGGAGACCCGGGATCCGATCCGTTATGCTGCAGGAGAATGCGAGTACAAGATGTGAGTTCCCGCTGTCTATGATCCGAGACTTCAATCGACTAATTTATCTAGGTGCTAAATCAAAATGACTTGATGTTTGATTTATCAGACTGAATGTACCTCGGCTCTGGGTCCACCCTATCTACACATATGGCTTTCTTTTTCTTGTCTTTGCTATTGTTCAATCCATTCAGGGCGTTTTATGGGACTGTGCTGTCTGCTGTCGTTGTTGGAAGAAAAAGCAAAAACTGAGCATGTTAGGCGCTACGGGTCGTCAAAAAGAGATGGATGAGATGAGATGAATGATAATGAGCTCCTCGCAAACATTTGTTTTGCAAATTATATACCCTCGAGTTGAAGCTACGCATAATCTACTTCAGATCGCATCGTTGAGTTCGGAGAACTGTCTATTGGCATAAAGACTAACGCTTCTGGGACTCAGTATTTCAGACATCGATAGTGAAGCTCAATCAACAGTAGAGATAGAAAGGGTCCTGAGACACGATTGACTCAAGAGATTCATGGATCTGGGTTTACGCCACGACCTTGGTGCTCAATATGTACATGTACTCAAAAGCACACGGAAAATGGTGTCTTTGTTTGCTTCGGCAGTGCTACATGGGAAAGCGGCAGGAGCAAAACTACCTCGGCCCATTAACTAGCTGATGCGCTATAAATACGCCGGTGCGGAGAAGAATCTGGAGAATTTCCGACCTACAAATGTAACTACCATCACAGCTACGGACTAGACCATTTACAAAAATTCAACTTTCTCAAATCGAAATCATCGTCAATATGTCTGGCCCCGGAGCTGGATTTGAATACCCCCGCCGTGCTGTCACTTGGACGAAGCGTGATGCACTGCTATTTGCGAACAGCATTGGCTGCAAATCCGATGAACTGCACTTCTTATACGTAAGTAGTCTCCTGTTTTCCTATTTGGTCGACAACGTGAAGAAGGCTTATTCAGACAGGAACTCCACCCAGACTTTGCCGTCTTCCCAACATATATAAACATTCTCCGTGCGTCGAAACACATTACCCTTGAGGCTCATGTAGTAGGTACTAATGACCAACAGCGTTTAAACTCACAAATACCGACGTAATCGACTTCTACAAAGCCTCCACAAGTACTCCAATCCCTGACGTTCCCAAATTTAATCCCCAGCGCGTAGTCGATGGCGAACGCAGGATCATTTTCTTGCAGCAGCTACCCACATCAAGCGAGGGAAAGCAATTCGAGATTCGAACTAAAGTCATTGGCGTTTATGATAAGGGAAAGGCTTCGGTTGTGGAGACCGAGACGTCCTTGGTGGATAAGGAGACTGATGAGGTTTATTCGAAGATGATTGGGAGTGCGTTCTATGTTGGGCAGGGGGGTTGGGGTGGTCCTAAGGGTGTGTATCATTTCTCTCCAGGGTGCTTCGATTGGTGTAGGAGGGTACTGATGCAATTCCGTAGGTCCCAGTGCCGTGAACTATCCGCCCCCCAAGGGCAAAGCTCCGGATGCTGTATTCGTTGACCAGACCAGCGAGGAGACCTCTCTTCTTTACCGGTAAGTAGCATCCTCTGTCCGCAAGAAGGACATCGTCTAATTCACTCAGTCTCAACGGCGATTACAACCCCCTCCACGCCACTCCCGAGCCAGGCACAAAGATGGGCTTCGGTGGCATCATCGTCCACGGCCTCTACAGCTGGAACGCCACTGCACACGGAGTCCTCAAGGAACTCGGCGGCAGCGACCCCAAGCATTTGCGAGAGTTCCAAGCTCGTTTTGCATCCCCCGTCCGCCCCGGTGATAAACTCACCACTGAAATCTGGCGGACTGGTGAGGTGGATAAGGATGGATACGAGGATATTCGATTTTCTACGAAGAACCAAGATGGGAAGGCTGTTTTGGCTAACGGGCGAGCGTTGTTGAAGGTTGCAACTAAGGGGAGTAAGCTTTGAGTGATATCATGTCCTATAAAGTATGGTAGGCACCAGCGAGCACAGAAACGCTGTTTAGATACGTAACGGTCGTTCAGCTATCGACAAAATCCATGGGTATTTGATGCGGCACATTGTGGATTAATGGAGCTTGAACTTAAAAGCTCAGCCGGGTAGCGTATGTGCCTATCTCGTCCAGCACCTTTTCTCTACCATTTTTCAACAGACGGAAGCGCGAGACGAAATCGTCGTTGTTTACTATTTCAAAGTTAGTCTGCCGGCTTTTTATGGGTTTCAGAAACTGGGAAACGTACTGTAACCACCGCACATCCTGCGCTTTCCAGTGAATTCAGAGCGCCCGTGAAGCATCCTCCAATTATCAAAGACTGACAGATCAACGGTTCGATTAGTAGGCCTTCGCCAAACTCCAAGATCAGTTGACAAGACTCACGTAGTGCTGTTCCCGGTTCAAGTTGCAGCCATTTCTGAACATTCTCTCGAGAAATGATCGCGTTCCAATATCTCGCAGCTTTGTACCATTGCATGGCCATATTAGGCGTCCAATCAATCTTCGCCGCACGATCATAGTTGTTCCATCGAATTCGCAACAGTCTTGCATTCAAGGGATCCCTTTCGAATACCGGAAAATATCGATATGGTTGTATGCTGACACCTTCATTGCCACTTGAATGCCAGGGCTGTGCATAGTCTGTGAATGGCTCAACGTTCTGAGGGTCCTCTGACAACATGCGCCATGCCGCATGAAATCCGTCCACGAGCAATGTCTTCCCACCTTCTCCTTGTGAGTGTTCTAGGAGATGAAATAGTTGAAGTCTAGCCGGGTCGCTAAAATATGTGTTATCTGTATGTGCACCCAGTGCTTCGTCGGTATAGGCTGTGTCTTTGAAGGTCAGATCAGACGTGAAATCCCAGAAATCACCTATAATTAGTCAGAGAATTGTATATCTACAAAGACGAGTTCCAAATACCGTAGTGTGTTTCCCTGATAAAAGCTATTCTTTCCAACAACTTTTTGGTTGCCTCTGGGGTGACCGGAACACCTTTGACCAAGCAGTAGCCCCAATCAATCTGTCACTGAGTAAGCTTTCGTCCCATATTCATGACATGCTTCAAATCTATACATACGACATATTGCAGCCACTCAGTGAGACCCTCGTCCGTTTTCATGATTGCCTCGAAATCCACAAAAGGGTGAAATTTGTGTGAATGTTTGTATTTCCTACGGAAAATTGAATTGTATTAGCTTTGACTGATTCCCACTCGCCGCATCTATAAGCTGGTAGAGAAAAACCTGAACGTCAGAACTTTGTTGCTCATCTGTGACTTGGTAGGCAACTGGTGACTTTCAAGCCACGACATAGGGTATTCACCAACGTGTCCATCGGACCCTAGAAATGAACGAGAGCGAAGTAAGCCTATAACCTCAATTTGCGGTTTGATGAGAGTGTGGATGCGTACAAGCAACGTGTATATGAGCTGGTGGATCCTTGAATATTGACAATGCATAAATCTTCTTCGGAAACTGCGCGTCAAGTCAGTAATCTTTGACATGGCAAATGTGTATATCGATGCTAACTGACTTCAAAGCTAGATACCGTTCGCTGTCTTGTATCTCGACGAATGCAAGCGCTACATTGGCAATTATCCCTACATAATCGGGTAAATCAGACTTACTCGACGGCGAATTGACACATTTTGATAGTAATACATACCTGAGCCAATAGGCAGGACTTTGTTGTTGTCAGTGATAGTCTCGATGGAGATTTCAGTGCACGTACTATTTATTGAACGGTCTGATGTGCACATGCTCGTAAAATGACTCGTCTTCGAAGGTCTCGTATTTTTTGATCGGAACAGGCTGGGACGTGTCTGATAGATCTTCTGAAATCTCTTCTGAAGCTTTGAAGCTCATGGAGTCTGTTATTTCATGTTCTTGTGTACGAGCAAGGAGATTGAGCCGCGTTGATGATTCAGATTGAAGAGCATCGCCATTTTCAGCCGATACACCCGCGTGTGGTTGTACATGATTTTGCGCTGCGTCTAGTGTTATCCGACTGCCGGAGACTGTAGAAGTCCCAGGAACTTCACTGGACCGACTTGAGACCTGAGCCAGAAGGTGAGGAAAAGACTAGGAAATACGCACAGATCATCTTAAGACCTACCTGATGCTCAGTATCACTATCACGGACACTAGAAGTTCCTGAAACCTCACTGTAACATCTTGGAACCTGAAATTGAAGTGAGCATGAATCAAGCTCTAGGGGGCGATACATGCAAGCCCTACCTGGTTCCAAGGCCATGCCGATGACACGGATGACTTTGGTCTGCAAGATCTGATTATAACTTAGGATGTGAATGAATCTGTATCAATCATTTGCTTACCCTAAACTCTTCTGCAATATCACCTCACGAACCCTATACAGATTACCGAGACGGACACGGTGAAGGGTCATGATTTTGAGATGTTACACATGCAAGCGTGATTATGTGCATCGATATTTAGCTAAGCACACAGGTTCAAAAGGTGATAACCATTCCGACTTTTATTTGTTTCGATATCTCAAAGTTGCTGTCCAACAATTGGTTGTCGCAAGATGGAATAATCGGCCGAGGGAAATCGATATCTGATAAGTCATCACGTGACCATCGACGTACCGTAAGCTTAGCTACAGCTCTTCTCCGTCCAAGTTCGCCGCATCAACAACCAACCTTCACCTCATTCGCTCCTTCATCGATTTTTGCTGCCGTCAGACTAAAGATATTGATTCTAGATCTTGTTCTAATCAGCCAACTACCAACGCATCATGTCCACCCTCGAAGATCTCGACGATCTTGAGCGCGAGGATCAGAGCAAGAAGCAACAACAAGGTGGTGATGACAATGGTGACGGCAAGAAGCCTAGCGGCGATGGCGATGCCGAAATGCAAGATGCAGAATCTAAGAAGGATGAGATCGATGAGCTTCTAGATGCAGAACTGGTCGGAGCAAGCACAGACGACATCAAGAAACGGAGACGGCTGCTCGACAACGAGCTGCGGATCATGAAGAGCGAGTTTCAGCGGTTAACACATGAGCAGAACACGATGAGAGAAAAGGTCAAGGATAATCAAGAAAAGATAGAAAACAATAGGTGAGACGACTTCCTGTTCGGTGTGATGGATTCGTTTGATGGATTACAAATACTGATAGATGACGGCAGGCAATTACCATATCTCGTCGGAAACGTCGTCGAACTCCTGGATCTTGACGTTGAAGCTGAAGCCGCTGAAGAAGGTGCTAATATCGATCTCGATGCTACTCGAGTGGGCAAGTCTGCCGTTATCAAGACGTCAACCCGTCAAACCATCTTCCTTCCCCTCATCGGTTTGGTGGACCACGAGAAACTCAAGCCCGGCGACCTTATCGGCGTGAACAAAGACTCATATCTGGTGCTCGATACTCTACCAGCTGAATATGATAGTCGTGTCAAGGCTATGGAGGTTGACGAGAAGCCTACGGAGAAGTACACTGATGTGGGTGGATTGAGTAAACAAATTGAAGAGCTTGTGGAGGCCGTTGTGTGGCCTATGCAAGAGGCGGAGAAGTTCAAGAAGATCGGTATCAAAGCGCCAAAAGGCAAGTTGAATGGCCGTTCATGAGGAAGCTTGACGATGCTAATACTTCACAGGTGCCCTCATGTATGGACCTCCAGGTACCGGTAAGACGCTACTAGCTCGTGCCTGCGCCGCTCAAACGAATGCAACGTTCCTCAAACTCGCCGGACCCCAACTGGTGCAAATGTTCATCGGAGACGGCGCAAAACTCGTCCGTGACTGCTTCGCTCTCGCCAAAGAAAAGGCCCCCTCAATCATTTTCATTGATGAGCTCGATGCCGTCGGTACTAAACGTTTCGATTCGGAGAAGTCTGGAGACCGTGAAGTGCAACGGACCATGCTTGAACTTCTCAACCAGCTCGACGGTTTCGCTTCAGACGATCGTGTCAAGGTCCTCGCCGCCACGAATCGTGTTGATGTCCTCGATCCTGCCCTTTTGCGATCTGGACGATTAGATCGAAAGATTGAATTTCCTCTTCCCAACGAAGAAGCACGTGCCCAGATATTGCAGATCCACTCCCGCAAAATGACAACAGACGACGGTGTGAACTGGGCTGAGCTGGCCCGCAGTACGGACGAATTTGGAGGCGCTATGCTCAAGGCTGTCTGTGTAGAAGCTGGTATGATTGCGTTGAGAAAAGGTATGAACAAGGTCAACCACGAGCATTACGTGGATGCTATTGCAGAGGTACAGTCGAAGAAGAAGGATACAAACATGGGAATTTACGTGTAGTCCTATTTCCTGTCGTTCCCATATCTTGTGTTATTTCGTTTCCATTAGAGAATAGCATCATCATACACACAATACCTAATTGTACGGCACCATTTCTTTGCTCGCTGCTATTCCCACCAGCGTTTCGCGGAGTTCACCAAGGTAAGTTTGATCAAGGCGCTATTTTTCCAATATTATGGTCCTATAAGCAAAAGTAGATACAATGTAATGATAATATACACCATGCTCCCCTTTTTGGTCCTCCTGTAGCCGTACGATTGAAAGCAATGCAGTGATAAAACAAGAAGATCAAGCAAAAAAGAGAGATATCCATTTATACAATAAAGACAATGGAAACAAAAAAAAAAGAAAAGAAAAAGAAAAAGAGAGCGAAAGATCAACGCCGAATGTAATACCTAAAGAAAGGGTATACAAGTAGACAGCAGAAGCGGAAAATGATACACAATGTACAAATAAGAAGCGGGTAGGTGAAGATATAGATATATATATATATATATATATTTATATCAGAAAAGTTGCAGGAAAGTCAAGATATAGGTGTGAAAATATATTAACAACAAAAAAGAATCAGAAAAACCTTTTCACATCAATGACATCCATGTTATTCTGTCGTTCGCGCTCGAAATGCATCCACCAGTCCTTGGGGTGGCCTGAATTCCAGGCTCCGTTGCACGTATCTGTACCCCAGGGCACGTTGTTCACTGTTGGAACAAAGGAGTATGAAATTGGTGTAGGCGGGCAGACCGTTGTTGGGGATGTTATTGTTGTTGGGGATGTTGAAGAGTTATTATTAGAGCGAGAGCTAAAGCCGCTCCAGCTTGCGAGTCGGGATGCGGCCGATGTTGTTGTGGGTGAAACGATCGAGTCTGTTGTGCTGAGATCGCTCTCACTTCGTTTTAAATGGTCTGGATTTGTATTTGTCGAGGAAGATGAGAAGGATGATGTATGAGATAAGGAGGAGAATGATTGCTGTTGTTGTGCTGTATTGCTACTGCTCATTTGTGCGGGGCCCAGTAGATGTTTCCATCCTAACAGACCTCCGTCAGAGTCGATTCCTCGAACATCAGGCTGGAGGTTGAAGCGTGGTATTGATCCAAGTCCGGTAATGTCATGAGGCGCCACGGCCCGCACAATGCCCATGATTGCCGGCATACGGAACTCAAAGACTTTCTTCGGTCCATTGGGAACCGATTCGTCGACCTGCTCATCTGACAGAGATAAGTTTTGTGCTCCTGGATACGAACCACCGAAAAGGTCTTTGTTCGCTTCGTCCTCTTCGTCCGAGCCATCGTCTGAATCACCATCCATGGCGCAATCGGGAACATATGAGTCTGAGTGATCAGTGACGAGGACCTTCATACCGGCTTCGCTATCCTTTGCAGCCATGTCGATGAACGTCTGGGCCCGGATTCGTGCGGATGTCAAATTATTCCCAGCTGGCAGTGCTAAGGGTCGAGTGCTAACTGATCCGTGAGAACTTCGCGGTAGACTGTATCTATCTGATGGAATCAAAGCCTGTCCGTGAGGGACAGGGCGACAGACCGACTGTAGAATGCCGGGGGGCTCAATATCCGACGGAGCTCGTAGCTCTGCCAAATGCGGGAATCCCGAGAAAAGGATACTCTGAGCCAAGTGAAAATTGGGCGAATCATGTGGTTTGTGGGGTGTCACAAAGGGTAGGTCCAATGATTTCCCGAGTCCGGCTGCAGATTCAGGTCCAGTCACGTCCCAGTGCAGCTGCTTAAGGGTTGCCGATGCAAGAATTGGTTGCAAGACCATGGCTTCGAAAGGGAGAGTGGGTAATTGCGTTGACTGAACGAAGCTGAACTTCTCCAGCATCCTTAAAGAAGCAAAGATCTTGGATATCACCAAGAGGGAATTGATATTCTGTTCGATCAGCGTCAAAGATCGGATCGTGCGGGCCTCTGGTCGTGACACGTATTGCGCGATCCCCCCGTCTGTAACGCCTCGTAGGTTCTCCAAACGCAACGACTCGAGTGGTGGCAGAAATTGTAAAGTACGGTCCGTGAAAGCATCAGCATCGAAAGAAGAAATACACAAATTTCGAAGCGCAGGTAGACGGTTGAAGATCCTCAAGAAAACACCATGTTCCAGTACGCCGCCCATGTTGAGTGAATGAAGCATCAGAGTTTCCAAATTGCTCCAACAAGAATGGTAATGCAAAAACTCAAAGGCTTGCTGAGGTTCAAGGGTCTTTCCGGCCGTTCTTGGAATCTTCGTCGGCGATGAAGACGATGTATTTCTCGGATTTCTATCCTCAGTCGAAAGCGTGCCATCAACCGGCTCTCCCAAAATCCATTGATGCTCCCTGAGACGTTTCCGCGTCGACAAAGCATACGTCAGACGATCGAATTCGTGATGAAAAGACATATCAAATCCGATCAGACGTTCCAGGTTTGGACAGACCATGACAACGGAAGCTACCAGATCACGATAGTCCTCCCACTGCGGATTCATCTTGCCATTTGCGGCGGTTGGTGAGACGTCGATTTCGGGAATACGCAATTCCAGGACGAGATTTGCCAGTAACTTTCGTTCCCGCAAAGTCCGTCTTAGGAGTTTTAGCCGGCTGCCTCGTTTGAGTCGATATTTCTTCAACTGGGCTGGTGAGTCGGCACCGTGGATATGTATATAATTATATCTAAAGATAAACTTAGCATCTAACGACCAACAAGGAGTAGTAATGAGTGGCATACAGTTTACTCCTCACGTTCCTCTCCCAAGTCCTGCTTGTGAGGGCCAAGGCATGTAAATCTCGCTGAAAACATGTGGTACAACCATACTGGTAATTCTGTGGTGCTTCGTGCAAATCTTGCAATTGTTTCAATATGCAATCATATACTGCCGGCGGCAGGCATTTGATGGCGGGTTCATTCGTTTGGCGTGATAGCGTCAAAAAGGTAGGAGGAATAGTCGGGGTCCGAGGCGGCTGCTGTGCGGCGGCAGTCTGTTGTTTCAAGGCTCGATATGCGGGTTTAGGAGAGGTAGGAGAGTAGACGGTTGGGGGTGTGCTGCTGTATGTGCTGCTACTATAGTTACGAGTATATGAAGAAACCGATGCAGCCGAGCCTCGTCTGGGAGGTACGTCCTGGATTGCAACGGAGTATTGTGAATCGTAATCCCGGAAAGCCACCGGGGCTCGTTGTGAAGTTGCTGTAATGACACTCATCATGAAAAAATGCGTAGCGAGGGTATAGAATGGGTGGGATCGCTGCTGTTTCCAGCTGGTTTGGCTTTCCCCTCTGCAAGATGTTCTCTTTGTTCCCCTAACGAAAGACTCGCAAATGCTTGACAGAATCGGTTATAAAGGAATGACTGGGTAAAGACCGGAACGATTCACGCAACGAGAGTATAAGGAAGAGTTGCCAGCAAGCAAGCCAAGCAGCAGCAGCAGCAACAGCAGCAACAACAACGACAACGACAACGACGACATACGAAGGAGGGACTAGGTCAGTGTCCGGTCTAAGTCTCGGGGCGAGATCAACAACGATCAACAACCAGAGTGGTTAGCTGAATGGAGAGTTGCTCAGAGTAAAGATTCTTAGTGGGTACTACACACGTTGGTCTGATTGGCCCGCTTTGGGTAACCTTAATGTCGCCCGCCCTTCCCATTCCCATTCTGCGCGGTTACCTGCAATGCCGTCGTGTGGAATACGACCACAGCTAACCGGCAGTTGGTCCGGTCGAGTCAACGGCAAGTGGTGGCAGAGCCAGCTTCGCATGTCCTACAGAGGGAGGGAGTGCATGGATGAGTGACTTTACGTAGCGTTGGGTACGTAGGATGTGTTGTAACTTACCATAGTATTGTGTATGCAGCAAAGTGACAGGGTTGGAGATGGAGGGAGAGGACGGAGCTCAGGGGAAGCGGAGCCCTTGGACCCCTCGTGCACATGTTCTATGCCGGAAGCGGACTAGCAGGGAGGATTCCCATGCACGTACGTCCACGAGCGGAGTATCCTGCACTGATCAATGGTCTATCAATCATCAATCATCAATCCACAGTGCCACACGGCTACTCGATGTTCCGTGCTCGCAGTCCCTCTGTGGACTGGTACACTCTGAGCTTGAGGAGAATCAGAGTCCACTACGTGTGTTCTGCAAGAGACGGACGAAAACAGAAGGTCGTATTGGAGGGTTCATCACCTCAAGCAGGAGGATGCTAAGCAGAACTAAGAAGGACTAAGGAAGTGCCAGGGCATGCTAACCGAACTAAAGGCCAAGACATCCCCATAACGTGCTCTTCTACTGCTCTGATTTGTCTATCCCGACATGCAAAAGCCGCGCCAAGACCGCGCGAACCGGTGGAGATCGAGCGCCAGGTCCCAAGCAGGACTAGCGTGGCTCCAGTCAACTAAACACCGCCTCGGTGCTCGCTAAGAAAGTTGTACGTACGCTTCATCTACTTTGGTACGTACTCACTGTTGAGTAGCATATATACTATGTAGTAGCATATATAGTAACATAGTACGTAGCATGATCTCTCGGCTTGGTGCTTGCTCTTTTCGGTCTAGCGTACAGACTGACCTTCCATGCAGATGCCGAGATGCCCCTTTCTTTTATGGGGAAGCTTCAAATGTGAAACATGCCCACTGCTGTCCGTTGATAGGGAAGAGAGAGAGAGAGAGAGAGAGAGAGAGAGTGGGAAAAGAAAAACACAAAAAAAAAAAAAAAGAACAAAACATCGAATCCCGAATGGATCGAATGAATCTGATTCGACTACGTGATCAATCATATTAATTGTGGTATTAGATTCTAATGAGTTGATGTGGCCTGTTCCGTACATAGTACAAAATTCTCCGTGCCTCTGCCGCTATGGATATGCACCCCCTTAATCAACGATCTATGAGATATCGCTATCGTAATTGCCGTCCGGAGTGGTCGCGTGTGGCTTGACGCCTGCAGGACTTGGGCTGGGTCTCGATAATGATCAATCGTTGATCGATGCCGCCCGCATAGATTCCATGAGCCGCATGGAAGACTGAGTCATGTCTTCCAGAAGCTGCGACTACTACGGATGTCTAGATGTGTACTGGAGCCGTGTGTAGAAATATGCTTTTGTTTTGAAGATATCATTACTATGCGGAAGAAAGAGCAAGAACAACAACTCTGTACATGTTCTCCGGGGGTATGCAGTTGAATATGTATGTGGTCGGACGAGGGTCAGAAGCTCGCCGGGGCTAATACTAATAACGCCATCTGAAAGGTCAAGTTGATGATAGTCATAGAAAAATGAACAGGCATGATGGTAATAAAAATAGTAGACAATAAACAGTAATGATAGCGACGGCAAATATCTCAGCAACGACGTCGCCACCTACGGCCGACGGGGTGTGCTCGAGGAACCGTCAAAGTAATCCCCCAGACAGAGAACGACACATACGCCGCATTGATATGAAAGCTATTGAATGTCAATGAGAAAATGAGCGATCAAGTCCGTGTGTTGACAGAACCACGAGACGACAGTCTCTCAAGCTAATCATCCTGCACACTGACGGGAACGAGTATCACTCCCTCTCTTTCTCTTATCTCAACAAGAACAACACCAAACAAATGACCAATGACAACGATATTGCAAAAAGACTTCGTCAACCCTTCAAGGATGCATGAAAAAAAAAAAATCAAGTATATGCAATATGACTCCAAGAGAATGAGAAGGAATCACAACCCACAAACATGCACCATCCATACATGAATGAAACAGACTAAATGTCAAAATTGTTGAAGACACCGCCTTCTTCTCCCGTCTTGACAACTCCGCTCATACGCCGATCCGTCGAGTCTACCGATCGTTGATGGCGATGCCACGACTCATCTTCTTTCGTATCTTCGTCCATTCGATCTGCGCTGTTGTCCTTGAGGTGATGATCCATGGAGCTCTCATTCACAAAGGTAAAACCCTTGAAGTTAGCTTGCATGCCAGGTGAAAGAGGGGTCGAGCCAGGCATGAGGCCGTTGGCCAGCGCAGCCGCCCGATCGTTCAAAGATGTGGAATGGTCCAGGGCTGTGGTGAATTCAGGGTCAAAGTTGGAAGTGTCCGACTCTGACTTGAGCTTCGGTTTGAAAGGGGGAATGACCTCTTTACGGCCCAAAGCCTCCCAGTCTATATCGTGGAAGAACGGATGAGCAATCAGCTCCTTGGCATCGTCTTTGGCTCCCAAACGGTGCTTAGGGTTGCGGTTGAGCAATCCTTTGACAAAATTACGTCCCTCTGTGCTCAACGCATCCCGTGGGAAGCGAACCTTGCCAAACGCAATGTTCTTGTACATCTGCTGCGTGTCCTCAGCGTAGAAGGGGCTCCAACCACAACACATCTCAAAGACAAGCACTCCTAAAGACCAGAAATCGACCATCTTGGTGTAGCCTTGCTCATCTAACAAGACCTCTGGAGCCAAATATTCCGTTGTACCGCAAAACGTGTTTGTCGTGTCGTTCTTGGTGAGATTGGCTTTAGATAAGCCAAAATCGCAAAGTGCAATGTGACCGTTCGCATCCAGCAAAATATTCTCCGGCTTCAGATCACGATACACGATATCGTGGTCGTGTAAGTGTTGCAAGGCAAGGATCAGCTCTGCGATATAGAACTTGGCTCGCGCTTCCTGAAATCGGCCTTCCTTTTGCAGGTGCCAGAAGAGTTCACCCCCGGACATGTAATCGGTAACCAAATACAGATCGGTAGGGGTTTGAAAGGAGAACTTGAGGCCGACAATGAAAGGCGATGCTGCCATGGCCGTCCGAACAAGAATGTTTCGCTCGCCTAATGTGTGCGCGACTTCCTTTTTCTGAATAATAACCTTCTTGGACAAGACTTTCATGGCGTAGATTCGCTGAGTATCCTTCTTCTTGACCTGGTAGACCTGGCCGAACGTGCCTTTTCCAATGAGCTTCAGGATTTGGAAATCGTTTGGCCCAACCTGTTTCTTCTCGGTCCTTTCGAAATGCATCTCTAAGTGGATTTCTCCAGAAACTTGAAAATCACCTTGGCCTCGAGCAGCTAGAGGAAACCAGCCCTCTAAGCTAGAACGCTCCTCCCTAAGATTGAGGCTCATTCGCACATGACCCAAAAACGCTTCTTGGTTGTAGCGATCGTACACCGAAACATCAATCTCGGACTGTTCGCCCATTACGTCACTGAATCACAAGTTAGTACATGCAGGTGTTTCGGTCTGAGGATAAAATATATATACGCACAATACTGCCTCGTGGTTCCATTGCGGATCCGTTACGGGTGCTCTGCCCTTCAGATCCACGTTGTCCAATTGGCTGTTGTGGCTACTCTGGCGACTCTTCATAGGTATGGCCATTGGTCGACCCGTGTCGTTATCAAGATAGTCCTTACCACCGTTCTTGCCCTCAGGAGACTGTGCACCGCTCTGGGTACCCTTCGAAATATACTCGTTCCACTCGAAAACACACACAACGTACGGATCAGCGCTGGGACGTAAGCCCCTGGCGCGAGAGATCTTGACGGACAATTTGCCCTTCAGAGGCGCGACAGTTGGGCCTTCCGAAGATGAACGGCTGTCACTCGATTTACCGTCAGAAGCCTCCGACGGAGTTTCAGTGTGACTTCGGCGTTGGTTTGACGAATTCGACGGAATCGGGGTTGAGCCGTTGGATTGTGACATACTATTATCATGCGACATAGCTCGTGGTGTCAAGGGTGGAGTGTTCTTTAGATGGGAAGGATTAGCCGTGCCCTCAGTCAGTTTGGCAAGGTTCTCAGAAGATTTGGATATGTGGTGGGGCTTCTCATGCTCCAACAGGGGGACTGCCGGTGGAGGTGGGAGATCTGAAGCATCAGGGAGGGATGGGTTGGAGAAATGAGATGCAAGTACTGGGTCGTCAGAGACGCTGGACACTGGGTCACAAGTGGGACGCCGTGAAGAATGTAATTCGGAGGCATTGTTATTCGACGTTGTCGACGACATGTAATCTTTCAGCGCAGAGTAAATGGAGACGGCAGATTTCTCGGTGGTAGGCGCCGTACTCTCCATGTCCTCCATGTCCTTCTGTGATAATGAACAAGCAGACGAATAGGGGGGAGTAGGAAGGGACGTGGGTTTGGAGAAGCTCTCTGTGTTCTCAGATTTTTCTGGCGTTCGAAGATGCTCTGTAGCATTCGCACCAGATGTCGGAGAAACATCATCAGAGACACCATCCACATCGGGCTTCACAGTCTCAGCTTTGGACTGCTCATCTGGCCCCGCAGGAGCAGCAGTAGCGTTCGCAACAGAGGTAGTCAAAGAACCAGATAACCGTGCTTTGAGAGAGCTTAGTGGAAAAGCAGAGTTACCAACCTGGGAGAAATAATGAATTATGGATGGCAAGCGTTTGTCCGCTGGATCAGGCTGAGGAGTGATGATTCCTGATGGTGTCGAGCCATTTGACGTGATGAGATTGTCTGGATGATCATCCTCGTGCGCAGCACTGCTACAATCATGATGGTTAGTCTCAAGGTGAAAAACGATCCCACGCTCGATGAAAGAGCAAGTCATTCCCCGCATCTCTCAAAAACAATATCGATGACTATTCAGAACAACAGACGACGGCGAAACACAAACAACAACAGCAACACCGGTCGCAACACACACGGAAACGACCGCCAAAACTGACATCCGAGTGGCACGCAAAACATCCTCATTTTCCCGATCGCCACAGAGAGAACAAAACTTTTGCTGATAGTAAGAATGTCGAGAAAAGCGCTCAACTCACTTCTGTAGTACAGCCTGCTTCATGAGGTCGGCATCGGAATGCGGGTGAATTCCGCCTGGTGCAGCCATGAGTGTCTTCCCATCCGATCACTGTCCTTGTCAATTGCAGTAGACCTTAGTTCTCCGGAACAGATTTTGACGTGGCCGCCGCGCGTGAACGAATAGACTAGATGCTGGTATGTTTGTTGTGAATCCAACAGTCAGATCTGGCAAACAATAAAAATATATAACGTGAGGTCAAGTGGGATAAGTTGCTTGTCGCCGGTAATAATGACCTAGAGATGCGGGATGATCGATCGTTACGGTGGACTCGTCTGCGGCCTGCGGGTCTAAGCCTCAGATTAGGCCAGGTAGGTACCGTTGGACGAAGTACAGAGTACGTACGCACACAAGCCGAGGGGGGGTAACGCGACACGGTAGAGCGCAGTCGATAGGCCGCTCGGACTCTCTGAAGCAGTCGAACAGGGAGGACGACGTGAGGGAGGTCACGGCTGTTGTATATAGGTGAGGGAAAGTGTCGAAGGGGAGAAGTTGGAGAGAAGAGAGAAAAAAAAAACAACACGGAGGATACCTGAGTAATAATATAACAGTTGACAGATAGGAATACGGTACCATACAGCAGTAATTAACGCTGGGTTACCTGGTTTACCCCCACGTAGGCAAAAGGTAACCTCATTTGTGTGGCTACTTACTGGCAGGTGGACCTGGATCTTGGGAAGGAACCCACCGCAATGAATTACCATAACGCGGCCAATACCAACTGATACACACAGCATACACAATCCATACGCTGGCGACTTGAACGACGTCCTCTGCCTAGTTGATGATTTATGAATAATCAACATATACATTTGTAGATATGCCTTATCCATGAATTAGCAGAGGAGTCGTCTCTATTGCTAAGATATCAAACATCCATGAGGTTCGCCTCCAGACATCAACAACATCACCAATCCATGAACCGAGTTCAGTCAACGCGCCTAAACCATATGCAAAATCACCCTTGTCCGTGACCACTCTCAGTCCCTCTCGGTTTCTAAGCTATAACCATTTTCGGCACACTGATAGAAGCTTCGAAGAGAAAGGAGGGCTTGGAATAGGTCGCCCAATACATTAACAGACTCGGCCTGTATTTGAGGAATATTATCACGGGGAGTGACAGCCTCGGGAAGCGCCGGGGCAAGACCCAACCAGCTCCAGTAATCTAATGACTTGTCCCAGTGTTCAGTGTTGGTAAGCCGCCGGTGAAAACGACCGGACTTTTGCAAACTCTTTATTTGATCTTTACTGGCGCACACTGGAACCAATACTACAAATGTCAATCCTCCAGAACAATGTACGGACAGAGGGCGTGCGACCGATGAAAAAACTCGTATAATACTGGGCTACTGAGCGGCCTCTGTAACATACATACACCTGTTTGAGCCTGTACGTACATGGCTGTAACATCGCCCGGCGTTCGTTCAGCTTCGAGGAGGCAAATCTATTGCAAAAACGACGCGGTTATGGTGGAGCCCAGAAATGGGGACTCTATCAGCGCATAAGCCCAGTCCTGCGCCATTCCACATTTGCCATCTTTCTTCACGGCCCCAGAAGTGGCAGAGTTCCTTTTATCGGCCTGACGACTGCCACATCTCTCTGGTCGGTACCAAGGATGGGCGGGGTGCTTCATTCCTGAAACCATATGGTTATTTCGGATGAGGGGCTGTTTTTGAAAGTGGTAACGAAACAGACCTTGAGGCATGCTATCTATCCGAGGAAATGCAATGCAGATGCTAAGGAAAGATACGTATTCAGCAATGCTGGGACTTGAAATGCGAACCAGAATAGGAAAGGAATAACGACGGTACGTATTGCGGCACTGCCGATTAAGGAAGCAATTGCAGGTACGGCATTCTCTGCCAAAACATGGCGAACTTTCGTACCCCTCCTCGCGCTCCTCGCCGGATCAGCTATCGAGAATGCAATAAGATTGTATAGTAGTATGTACTCTTCGCTCATGACATGTGTGGCGTTTTATAGAGGTCGCGGGGTCTGCAGGTATGGAAAATGGTATTCTACAGTAGGTTTCATGAAGCCTTATGTTTCGCCACCTTCATACAGCAGTTTACCGCCATCCCTCGTTAACAACCCCTGATGGTGTAGTTGGTATGTTTTATTTTGCAACCCTATACTATTTCTTATCTCTAATTCGTTCCAGGTTTATCACGTTCGACTGTAATATATTATTGTGATCGAAAGGTCCGCGGATCGATTCCGCGTCGGGGGATTATTCGTTTTTTTGTTGGCTCTTTCATGTCTTCCTTTTCTTTCTGTTCAATCGAATTGTTCTGGAATAGTCCTGGAGGGCATTCCCACGCGACATTGCCTCACCGGTAACTCAAAAATTGGAGAATTGTGCGAACAAGCCATAAGAGCTAAGATCACGAGATTGACTACTGCTATCGGTCTACACTGCAAAAACAGAGCAACAAATCGAATAGAAAGAATGGCACGGAAGATGAACATAGCAAGAGCTAATCGATATGCAAGAAAGTCCACTATTGGGCACGGAGGATATGGCGATGCTTCTCAGTTGCTTGCAAACACCAGGCAAAATCATCTGCCAGAATCCGCGAGCAAGCCCGTTGCTTGTGGAGGCTATACCCAAACGTGAATTATATACAACAAAGACCTTCTTGATGTAAAATACCCTGCTAGTATTACCTACCAACTCAGTACCGGACAAACAGATACTCTAGATACGTAGCATCTTTACTATTCACGACCTATTTGGATAGCAGATGCTGGCCAGAGTCTGATAGACGGGGACCGCAGTGCTCCGGAGGTATTAAGCTACTTACGAAACTGCAGCTAGCATTGACCTAGCCGATCCTCAGTCATGTATTGACTTATCTTGGTACAGCCAGACTGACATTCAGTAAAAGGACCTGACGTCAATGCAAATATGGTCTGCATGGCTTGGCTGACAATTATACAAGTATCTTCTACCTCGATACGGTGAATCTGAAGATCACGTTGATCTTCCAGATGGCGGATTAACGAGGCACGTCTGCGAACGAGACATGCGAAGCTTGCTTCGACCCTAGGCTATACATCACCATCTGCATGTCAAAAATATATCGGACATATTCATCGGATATTGACATACCAATCACGCTACACAGCTTGTTTATTTGGACCAAATTCTGGCTAGAACAACGAATCTACAAGGCATGTCCGAGTATGATCGATGGGCCGGAATCCTTTCCTCTCTCATGTCGCGGTCTGTGTGTCTAAAGCAGTATCATCAAAGGCTGAATTCAAGTTTCGACTGAGCGTCAAGGGGACATGGCGTTCCTGCCACGCTGTAGCTGTGACAGGTCTGATGTCAGAATAGCTGTCCATGCGTGGGTAAACCACCAACTACCTAACTTATCTAGAAGTGTTTGGTCATACTCGGCAAAACCAGGGTCCGAATTAAGTACGATATGTAGAAAATAAAGGAAGATACGAGTAAATGGCCGGTAGTTGTTTCCGAGAGTCCCTAACCCTGGTATCAATTCTATTTACATCCCTTCCTGCTTGCTTATTCTCCATCCTTTCGAGAGGATGCGTCACGATGCAACATGTAACTGAGATGCAGATGACACACCCTTGATTATCTAATATCCCTGTCAGTGCAGCTTCGATCGGGAGTTATCCGTATCTTTACAGAACACGATCCTTGGTCTACTTACCTGATTGAGGTATGTCCTAATCTTTGGAGTTGCATAGAATTCATCACATCCTGTCAGATAACCCCAGCCGAAGAATCACCCGCCCATGGGCCACTACTAGCCACAACATCTACAAAAGCCTAGATGACCCTCGACTCAGCAAGACGAACAAAGGAATTGTCAAATGCCGATGCACATGAAACATGAGAAACATTCGACGGGTCCTCTTCCATAGATTATCGTCTCCTCATGTGCTGTGATATCACCAATGCACCGAGATAACAGGTATGATGCTATTATCGAGGGCGTACCCCATAACTTCCCCCCGAGGTCTTAGATGCAAGCATTTACTCCGTACTAGAGGAGCGATCTACTTGTCAACGTCATCGGAGGTAGTGAACTCACATGTCAAATGCGCAATGAATGAATATAATCCGTGAAACAAACGAATTGAAAAGCCTCCAGGAACAGTATTCAATACATGATAGACCTAGAGAAACAACACACTTCAGGACTAAGGTACAGACCCATGTACATAATATGTACAACAACTCAGCCGAAGAGGAGACTGTGGACTCTGACGGTGTACATGTACTATGTGGTCATGTACACTTAAGAATGGAATAATTCATGATGCGTTCCAGTATTATAATTGGTTCAGATCAATACAGCTGTATTGCCTTGAATTTCCAGGGACCACTTTCAATCAATCAGTGGGTTAACGACGAGGAAAGTCTTACCAGAATTCGGCATATCTCAGACGGAGATTAGGGGACAAACAGCAGTGACGTCACCGTCTGAACAGGATGCGGTGAGGAACGGAGCGCGGAACCGATCGGAATTGGAGATCGGATCGAAGATGCCTCTGGTTGTAAGAGAAACTCTGGAAGTGAAAGTAGGGCTAGGGCTCTAGGGCTAGGGCTGGAACAAAATCACGTTTTGATCGATTCTGCGCTAAGCCTAAAATGATAGGACGTACCTTCACGTGATTTTGTCGGAACAACGTAACACCGGCAGCTGCGCGCGCCGCGAATACAAGTCGTTGATCCCGCGACATATCAAGCAAAAAGGGCAACCGCGATTAAGGGAAGCCACCGTCCACACGGGCACGAATTCTAGCTACCCCACGAGCTCCTACCCAGATGGCTCCTCGAAGTAAGAGGGCAGCTGCGCAGGCAGCTGCTCAATCAATGCGTATGGCTTTTCCAAATGGATATCTTCCTTTCGTCCAACACCAGCGACATTCAACTCCAATTACCTCCAACCAAGCTTTTAGACAGCCACTAATAGATTGCAATGGCAGGAATCGCACAACCAAGCTTACCTGATGTCTCCGATGATGAAATGGTCGATGCGTCACCATCAAGAGATCCCAGTGCCGATGTTCAAATAGCCGACAACCAAGACGATGACCCTGATGTTGAGCCAGAACAAGAACCAGAACCCGGCGAAGAAGACGAGCAGTCGCAGGAACGTGAAAAAGAAGAACAACGACAGCAAGAGCAGGATGGGACAGATGAGGCTAATAGTGAAGCACAACCAAAGCCCAATGCGGAGCCCAAAGCCGAAGGCGCATCAAGCCCAGCAGCGCCAGAGCCAGATGCTCCATCAAATTTCAGCGGTACGCCCCGTGGAGGTGGTAGATTAGCTGGATACCCTCGCAAGCGTCGCCCTGGTCGGCCGCCCAAAAATCCTCGGCCGGAATGGGATAACCCCGACGATGGAACAGAGCAGAAGATTGTTGTCTCAACCCCGGTAAAGAGGAGACGGGGTCGGCCTGCTGCTAGCGGAGGAAGATGGGGTCGTCGAGGTGGACATCCTCACGTTACACAGGTGGCTGTCGACAAGGAAGGTACGATGATGGATGTCGTGAACGACGAAGTTGCGGTACCAGATATTGAAGAAGGCGAAAAGAAGGTGGACAAGATGGGTCGCTTGTTGGGAGGAAGAGAGTACCGAGTGCGCACGTTTACCATTCTGAATCGTGGAGAGAGGCTGTACATGCTGTCTACAGAACCGGCGCGTTGCATCGGATTCAGGGATTCGTACCTGTTCTTCCAAAAGCACAAGATGCTTTATAAGATTATCATTGACGATGATGCCAAACGTGACTTGATCGAGCGAGACATCATCCCCCATTCCTACAAAGGAAGGGCAATTGGTGTGGTGACGGCAAGGTCTGTGTTCCGGGAGTTCGGCGCAAAAATCGTGATCGGTGGACGCAAGGTCGTTGATGACTATGACGAAAAGGCCGCACTTGAACGTGGAGATACCGAGGGTGAACTGGCTGTACCTGAAGACAGACTGCCGCCCCCTGGAGAGGAGTACAACAGGAACCAGTACGTCGCGTGGCATGGCGCAAGTGCAGTCTATCACACCGGCGCGCCGTCTGTTCCGTTGCCTGTTGGGAAAGCTGTTGATCAAAAGAAGCGCAAGGTGACTGTGACAGGGGATAACTGGATGATTGAACACGCTAGAGAAACTAGGTATGACCTTTCTGAAACGAATCTCATTACGAACTGCTAACATCGCACGTAGTCGGTTCAACTCAGTTCTTGCAAACGTGCGACGGGAGAATTTAGAGGGTGTATACGACGTACACACTAACTACATACAATATCCTAAGATCATGCAACCAACACATGCACGATGGGAAGCAGTACCTCCGTCTGAAGACTCGAAATCTTCCAGCCAGCTCGTCGAGAACATGTCATCCTTACAGATCATGAGTGGAAACACGCCGAAAGCCGATGAGGACGTAGAGGTTGCTGACAACAACGGAAATGGCGAGTTAGGTGAAACTCAACCATCACAGCCTACCCTGCAAGTGTCTGCTATAATGCCTGCGGTACCTTCCATATTCACACGGCGTTTTGCCATAATAGACATGTATTACGAAACACCCGAGACCAGCACGCTTGGGCGCCCAGGTCCGGACGGTGATATTCAGGACATTGGCTCAAACGGAATTATCAGCATGGCCAACCCTCAACATCCGGAGTTCTTGAGTGCAGATATACTTGCTGAGCTCCCACCGGAGTGCAAAGAAGCATTGATCGAAGCAGCAATGAAAGAGTATGAATGGAAATCGAGATGGCAGACCGAATCGTCGGACGCCGCTCGGGGTCACATCCTTCCAAGCTATAATTGGCATCCTTGATCAGGATCTTCTTTTCTCTTTTGTATTTGTTCTATTTTCGTCCCGGCGCAATCATGGGTTCCTATATCAAGATGGGCATGCTTTGGGAGTTTCTTTTATTAATCCGCATGGGGGATGGAGCTTTTCGCGCAGCATGGTTACCTGAGCTGATTTGGTTATCGTGGTATCATACGAATAATATTAGGAACGTTTTAAACAGTATCCAACATACTTCTCAGGCATCTATACAGATGATCTCTCTTCAGAGTCGTGTATTTTGCTTCATACAACTAGCGTGAAATCATTCCACTAGGCAGGTCCATACATACATGGGCGAAAAGAAATGACTCATAGCTGTTACTGTATAAAGCTGTAGCTTGGAAAGCACTAGTTCGGTAGTGAGGAGTATGTACATGTATAGTGAGGGGTACATCGGCCATCGTCGGGTAATACGGGCTGCAGTCGAGTTACAGAGTTATCATGCCTGTTTACACTTTGGTGTTACTTGTATTGTGTCGCACGTTTACTGTAGACATCTATGGACATTGATCCGCGCTTCCTTTACTTCTGCACAGGAACAGAAGGCTGGGTATGTCAATTGACTCAATGAGGAAATTTTGTCGATATTTCGCGCATGTCCCGTTTGAGGAGTTAGCCCTAACTATGGCCTCAGCTTTGGCTAGTCCCGCCTCCCGGTCAACAGGTAAGCACATTAAGCCGATCGACGTATCTCTTAACAGCAGTGAGTTGACTGAGAGCCTAGATAGGATATAGTTGGGGGGGCAATACTGTACGTAGTCAAAAATCCACTCAGACGTAGGTGACATGCATACTCCAATACCACCGTAGGTACGTATGTACTACGGCAGAAATACGAGTGTCTGGACTCTCTTTCCTGAACATCGAAGGCAACAGGTATGGCTGACTCCAGTCCAATTGAAATGAACCTAGCGGGCCCTGCAGTACCTAGACAGTATTTGCCTCTTGAAAAGAAACACATCAAATGAGATCATCACCAAATTAGAATCGGAGGCTGTGATCGAGACAGTCAGCAGCAACGTCATTCCGCGATGTGACGGACGGAGTACGGACTTCCTGGATCAGCAACATTATTTCCATTGGATGGTGATATGGGGCAAGATTTGGGACCTGAAAAATTTTATACTTGGAGAGTGATGTCGTTGTCATACTCGCCTAATCGACTTATGGGATAGAGTATCAAAGAAGACTCCGCGAACCCCTTCAAGCAGAGCGGCCCAATAAACTCAGAAATTCAGATTGAAAATTATAAGATCAAACTTCAGAGAAGAAAAGGGTCGTAGGTTCGTCTTACCTGTTACGGCCAAGTGCTGTAAAAATGTCTTCAAAAAAAAGACGTCACAGCCAATAGACGTGGCGATATCTAGTATGTCCGTGTAATTGGCTTACCAGACCTGCAAACGATTCAATACAGATTTTCCTCGTGGCAAACCCGGAAGCCCAAGAGGTGGAGTTCTTCTGGGCTAATGGTTCGTCGTCAACCAGCCAGAGTCTATGAATAGGTTGACAGACCGGTATTGTATTGTAATTTGGGGTTTCCTTTTCTTCTTCCTGTACTACTCTATGTACGGATTATGGACGATCGTCTGTGATATGGTTACTGCACACTTGAAAGGCTCGTAGTTTATGTGTCATTTGATTATTGAAATTCTGAATGGATATTTCCATATGAACAGTCCGTCAGACTGGTCATCAAAGTCAGAGGCAACTGCTGAGGTTATGAGAAGAGTCATAGTCGGATCCAAGCCACTAAGAGCGTCACCTGCCATTTGGCATCCGCCATCCATATCCATATCCACATGCATTGCTAGTACCTACTACCTACGCCAGAGGGGCCTTACTTGATGCTGGCGACTAGATACCATCAAATCAGAATCAATCATGTGTTCAATCAATGTGCCCACTCGTAATATGTCCGTTTATATAGCTCGATTGCTGTGCAACGCTTCTACGCCTGGCTAGTGATGGTGCGCCTAGGTACTCATCGATAGCAATCAATACTCGATCGGTCTCAGTGACGCATCACCGAGGACAGGGTGACTGTGTCAGAAGGCGATGCAGTTGTTTGTATCATACCACGAGTTTGGGAGGAATGCAATGCGGCGTCTGACTCGCTTCGCCGTAGGCTGTAGCTAAGCCTCCATACAGGCTCGCACGTACTACCTGCTACGTACCTAGTAACCAAGAGACAAAAATAACACGGATGACTGGGGCGCTCAGAAGAAGCATCCTTACAAATCACAACACGTAGGAGCTGCTAAGGCACGAAACGGTGTTTCAGGCTTTCATCCGAATCCCTTGAAAGTTGAGACTAGCGTATAGTTGTACTGTATGGTACTGACCGGCCCTCTCCGCCGCTGTTCTCGTTCCTTAGCTGGCGTCTGGCCTTCGCCCAACGATGAATTACTAATTACCGTACGGCACAAGTTGCGTTACGTAGTTACCACCTAGTACGCCGTATACTGCCCAGAACGTATCGCCGTTACCTCGGATACCACGAAGGCTGCCTAGTGCCGCTGCCACCGGGAGGGCTCGCAAGTAACACGACCGTAATTACTGGGACTGGAGTCCAGCCAAATGGGCTCTAACCGCGCCCACACACACCACGCCGGGCTTGCCCCTTCCCCTTCTGAGTCTCGCGCTCTCACTCGACGCTGACTTGACTCCCGGCGCCCACTCAAACAATAATTAATTTCCCTCTCTCGCTCGCTCTCTCTCTCTCTCTCTCTTGCCTCACCTCACCTCGATCTTCTACCTCACCACCCATTCTCTTTTTGTTCCTCTCTCCTTGATCCAACAGTCTCTGAAAACCCTTCGAATATTCTCAATCTATCTATTTTTTGACGAGCTTTTCATTAAGTGTCGTCGATCCAAAAAAAAATATTATTGGTGGTTACTGTTTTACCCTTTCTACCAAATTTTCGTCGCGGTTATTTTTGACTAAAGATCACACCCTCCAAAGAGAAACAAGCACTTGTGTTGTGCTTCCCTTCTCTACTTCTCGTCTTGTGATTGATTGTCTACTCCGTTATTCGTTTTCTGCCCCCGTTACCAGCGCGCTTTACCTACGACTTCACGCTCAAAACGTTCGATTCTATTCCTCTTTACGCGCCCAACTCGTCCGGCATTTTCGTCAACAAGAGAAGGATACAGGAGAAAATAACAGGAACCGACAATCATAAAGTCTAAAACAGTGTTGTCGTTCTGACTCTCTGATCATACGTTTTCGCTTTTCAGAAATCCGCTTGTCGAAAAGCAGACTGATCACGTCAACAATTTTCCACTCATGAGAAGCTACTAGGACAGCGTCCGTTGTTCTTTTTAAAAAAGAGCGGCCGCTCGTTGAGCAGCGCTCCCGGGTTCGGGTAGTGGCGGTAGTGTAGACGGTCGGTATCCCTCCAAAAGTTCGACGCGAGAAAGACCATCAGTCTCGGTTTCGTCTTGCTGATATCTTTTTTTGGGGGAACACAGCTCGTCTGCTCTCCGCCGTGACCAATCCTCCCTTTCAGTCATGCCATCTTTCTACAACCCTGGCCTTCATGGCCTGCCACCTACTCCGCCCCATCTTCATGGGAACGGCAAAATGGAACTAGACCCTCCATTCTTCGTTACTGGTCATACCTCCTTCCCTCCACGATATCCCCAAACTGGCTGCGAATTCATCGAACAGTACTCCCAGGCAAACTCCTTTGTTAAGTCGGCACCGGTTAATGCTCACCAACATACCATGCCGTCTCTTCGAGGCGGTCGCGACTATGCCGCAGCTCTTCACCAGTCACAACACAGCTTAGCACAGTCGCAACTAGGAGGTCACCAGTCTCTGTATGGAGCAGTATCGAACAATGGGACGACTTTGCCCCCTATTCGATCGAACATGCACATGCCAGCCAATTCCGAAGCCGCGATTCCACCTCAGTACCGTCGTCACGATGTCCATATTCCGACGGAAACCCGTGTCAAGGAGGAAAAGCCCACAGGTGGTGTAGCCGCCCACCTTGATTACGAGATGGATCAGATGTCCGATTTTGTTGCCGAAACGGCCCAGGGAATGTATGCATTGTACAGCTCCGGAATCAATCTAGATGATATTGACATGCTTGGAAGCGTCTACCCAGGACAGACAGTTGTACCCCCACCATTTCGGAAATACGTACACCAAATCCTTTCCTCGACGCGTCTCCCGAGCTCCACTATCTTGCTTGGTCTCTTCTACTTGGCCACCCGGATGCGTATGCTCTCTGCGAAAGGCGTCTATGCTACTGGCACTGGTCAGGTATACAGAATGTTGACTACAGCTCTGTTGCTGGGTAGTAAGTTCTTAGACGACAACACTTTCCAGAACCGTTCATGGGCCGAGGTCAGCAACATACCCGTATCTGAACTGAACATCATGGAGTTGGATTGGCTGTTCGCCTTTGAGTGGAAGATTCATGAGCGCATTCACAACAAGAAAGATGGGTTTGGGGTATGGTTGTCCCGCTGGGAAAACTACAAGGCGCCTATGGCCTCGCGAAACGAAGTTCGCCAGAAGTTATCCCCAATTGACACAAACATCACGAGGCAACTCACCATTCCCAAGCCTCTGATGTCCCCCGATGGTCCAATTCCACCGCAGTATCAACGAAGTACCACTTACGAGAACACTTGGTTGAACCCGACTGCCTGTGAATATTCTCCCCCTTCCGCTCCGCACAGTGGCCCTAACACGCCAGACTATTATAGTGGAGGAGCGTGGATTTATTCGAATCCTCCACCACCATACACGCGTACATGGGCCTCACAAACAGAGTACCCCTCTTATTCTCACCCTCCTCGTTCACAGCCGCCATCGTACCATCATACCCCCGTGTACACTGCGCCTATGAATCATTCCGTCTGGACTGGTCATGGCTCTTCCTGTGGCTGTTCCTACTGCTCGAAACATCACGAAAATTATTTTAGCGGCCACAGCTTCGGAACCCTTCAACCTATGGTTGCTGGATGAATTGCATATTAGGCGTCAACGACGTCCAAAAAATCCTTTGAACATTTCTTTCTTCTTGACTGATTCATTTGTTGTTCCCACTGTCCACTTCGCTGTATTCAAACACTCGACGATGACTGTATCGGTTACGTCGGATTTCCTCCGATTTTCGAGTCATGTCTCTTAAAAGTGCTTGGGGTTTATTTTTTGTTCTTTTCGCTCCTTACCGCCAACCCGTCGCGTCAAGCAACGTCATTTCGGCTTCTCATTATTCCAACCATATGCTCTTTTGACTCATTCATGCGCCCCTCATTCGATGCTAAGTCGTCCGAGCGCCAAAAGTTTCGCCAAAAGAATTTCACGGCTTACGATATCTTTCTTCTTTCTGCTAGTACCTCTTTGCTGAACTGGTCTGCGTTTTTTATTCCTGAATCTGTTGCATGTTGATTGGCGAATATTACCCATAGACCCTGCTATGTTTGTTTTCTCTTCTGAATGATTTTTACCTTCAGAATGAGGCGTTTGTAATCCTCATCTCTTCCCTTTGATTTGCGACTCCGATTTCTTATTACACAAAGCGTCTTCGTCTTTGATCTATCACACGGAAATCTATGTTCTTCCTTCTGACTATTGTTTTGAATGCTTAGTTGATCATCAACACATCAGAAGAAATATCCTGCAAAAAAAAAAAGAAGAGCATTGATTATGTTTTTTTCCCCTTCTTTTTCTTCTTGTCCCTGCGTCCTCTTCTTTGGTTCAATCAATGGCAAAAAGAAAGTCTTTCATGGGAAGGAACTTAGCCAATAGGGACATCTTTCTATTTCAAAAATTTCCCTCTTCAACCCTTGAAACAAACATATTTATAGCATGGCATGCTTGATTATTGATCGGCGTTGCAAACCAACATAAAGCCTGTTTTTTTTTTTTTTTTTTTTTTTTTTTTTTTTTTTTATTATTTACCTATCTACCACTCTGATGACTTCGTGTTTCCTTATTTCCTTGGTAGAAAAAGGATTAATTTGGACCATAGGGCTTTTTACATTTCCCGAAGTTATATTATTTTAATGTGCACATGCAAAGCGTGCCGTGCATTGTTTCCATTGATGGCAGGCACTATGTACATTTCCTACATCTGTTATATGTGAACAATTGAATTCGGACATAAGAGGAAGGATCATATTGTCTATACACAACAAGATTTGAATGTTTTTGCTTCGTAGTCATGGTCTTATGTCGTGGTATCATAATTTGCTCTCCATTCATGCACCAGCTACTTGAGGTTTCTAGAATACGCTCCCAGAAACACTCTCCTCTTCTCTTCTCAACTGCTCAATCTCTGGGTTTGGTATGCCTTCTATTGTATCGGCATTTTCGTTGATGTCATTTTCATTGTCATCATTATCATCGTTATCGTCATCGGCCATGTCACCTAATGCATTCGCTTTGCGTTGATAAGTAGTAGCAGTACTTGGTTTAGCGGTATGCTGCTGATGCTGATGATGGTGATGGTTTGCATGATTCTGGTAAATGGCCTTTGTAGATCGTCGGGCTCGCCGTGACGCTGTGCCGGCTCCTTCGTCGTCACCGTCGTCTTCGGCGTCTTGTATTGAGTGGTATGAAGTAGAGTATTTGAGATTAGTGGTGCTGTTGCTGCTAACGAGGGCGGCGAGTGATTCGCTTTTCTCCGGAAGTATGCCGTCTGACTCAGAGTCTGATATCTCGACGTTGTTCAGCGAGCCGCCTCCGTCGCGGCCCGTGAGATGAAGGGAATTGATGTTTGGGAGGCTTTGAGCTGGTACTCCAAATGCTGAATTATCCTTGAGAATGGTGTTGTCTTGTTCTCTAAGTATATCATGTTCACCGGGTTCTCGAGGGTTGACGATACCGCCGAGAGCGATATACGACGGTGTCTGGTTCGGCGAAGACACAATGTCATCGGGATTCTGAGGCTCAATTGTGAGATGAAGCTTGGACTTGTCGATATGACTTATTGTCTTTCTATCTTTCAGAGATGGCATGCGTTTGAATGTCTTCTTGCGGTCTGCAGATGGGCCTCGTTTTGTTCCATTTGCATCCGTTGTTTCGCCTTCATCATCCCGGAAAACATCAACCTCATCACGCCGCGTTGGGCGCCATGTCGACGATACGGCATCGCCATGCGTACAACCGTCAGGACATCCTCCCCATTTCCGACGTACGGGTACTTCGGCTTCCGGGGATTGTACCTGACTACCCTTCGAAAGTGTAGATTCCTCACGTTTGCGCTCTTCTCCCTTCTCCTGCCGGAGAGCAGACCATGTTCGCAATTTGTTTTGCAAAATAAATTTTCCATTGTCTGGGTTCTTTTCCATAATCACGAACTCACAATGATTGATATTGCGTAGATCCTCAAAGTACTCCACGCTGAAATGATACCATTTCATCAGGAACACCCGAGTCATCAGTCCATGAGTCACCAAGACACATACACTGGCGAACGAGTCTTCTCCAAACAGCCGCCAAAGAGACTCGTTGAACCCGCTCACACGATCGTAGGCATCCGCAGCGGATTCACCGTTGGGGATCCGATAGAAAAAATGTCCATAGTCCGCTCTCTCCTGCCACATACGTGACATCTCGGCAGAACATGGCTGGAAATTCCCAAAATCTTGTTCGCGAAGACGTGGCTCTTCATATACCTTGATCGTATGCCGTGGGAAGGGTGAGGGAGACGGATCGTCTGATGTTAGCGACTCTAGTATCCCTTCTGTTGTCTCGCGGGTTCTGCGATACGGTGACGTGAAAAAATGCAGTGTATCGTCCGGTCTCAGTAGATCTCGTAGTCTACGTCCTGCCTCGAGCGCTTGCTTGTGTCCTTCCGGTGTTAGTTTGACTCGGTGATCTGGTACCGACTGGTGGATGTCGCGGTTCTTGTTTCCCTCGGATTGCGCATGGCGGATCAGGATGATCATCTGAGAGTCGAATCGTAAGTCAGAAACATTTTCTCGCATAGAACTAATCAGCACTCACCCGCGGCTTCCCCATGTTGAAGATCGTAATCGTCTATCGTCTAGCTGAACCAATTGTCTAGTTATGCCAATAGCGGGGAATGAGTGCGCTGTATAGATAGACTGGTATATGACTTTATGGCAAGGGTAGTGGATACAAGAAATGATTTCAGTGTTCTTCAAAGCTCAAAGCAGGAACCGAGAGAGGTGCAATTTCTCTCATGTTGGGTGGTTCGATTTGAAACATGTAACGATTCAAAGATCCGATGGAGAAATGCGGATAGATAAAGTGATTGGCTCCACTGGTGGAAAGGCAGGTGGATGCCGAAACAGCCAACTCTCTTTCTCTACACTCCCAACAACAACTACACTGACCCAAGCACTTTGTTGTGCTGAGGGCTGAGCGATTGAGGGAACCACCATGGCTGACGCTATATTGGAGCTGCTTGATTCGCATCTCAGCAACAACAACAGCAGCAGCAGCAGCAATGCTTCGTCCCCGACAACATCCCGCTTGCCACGAGCATCGTCAACAAATGCGACAACCACCAAGTACCTCAATCGTCTGACGAGTCTGTCACTTGAGCAGATCCGAAATAGCGAACCCCAATCGATATCCCAATCAGCGCATTCTACTCTCCTATCCCTCCAGGCATTGTCTAATCGCTCCCACAAAGCCTTAATATCTTCATCCGACCACCTCTCGACACTTCGAAGTCTGATACCATCCTTAGGCCAAGATGTTAAGGCTCTACAGGAAAGTATACCAATACTCGATTCAGAAGCCGTGCGCTTCTCGACCACATTCAGCAAATTCAGTGATAATCCGAGTCTGGACCGCAGGAAGAAGGCAATGCAGCTATCGCGAAACGTCGACCGAATATCAGACGTCCTTGAGCTTCCAGCTCTCCTCTCAACCGCTGTTTCTACCTCATCTGCGAATGCCGGACCGACTACAGGAAGTGCGGCAGGCAACTACTCAACGGCTCTCGATCTTTATTCTCACATCAAAAGGCTACAGACCCTCTACCCAGACTCTCCGCTTATTAAGGACATCATATTGCAAGCGGAAGATGCAATGAAGACCATGACCACGAATCTTATCGCTGGATTGAGGACACAAAATATTCGACTTGCAGCCGCAATGAGAACAATTGGATGGCTGAGACGTGTTGCGCCGGAGCTGGAAGATCCGCGGAGAAGTCACGACAAAGGGACAGGAACAGGTGAAGGATCGTTGGGAGCACTCTTCCTTGTGTGTAGACTGGCTAATTTAATCTCGACATTGGAAGCTCTTGATCCTCTCAGGGATTTAGCAGATCAAGAGACTCAGCGCAGGGCTGAAGCAGCTGCAGGTGAACGAGCGGCATCGTCTAAATGGTCGGGAGGCCAGCAGACAGAGCGGTATTTGAAACGATTTATCGAAATCTACCGAGAACAGAGCTTTGCTATTGTTTCGCTATATAGGAACATATTCACACCAGAGCCCGCTGAGAACGGCTCGAAGCCGAATCCTGTTCCTGGGTTAGACCTCAAATCCCTGAATTTGAAAACACAACCACCCGCGAATCCAGTCAAAAAGACTGATCCTCTACAAGCTCTTCCACCTGCAGTTGCGACGTTCCCCTTATATCTCGTGCGCTTGCTCACAGATACCCTTCGCACCTATCTGCCTAATGTGAAGGACAAGAGTTCTCGAGAGAGTCTTTTGACTCAAGTCTTGTACTGTGCAGCTAGTCTTGGACGATTGGGCGGCGACTTTAGCATGATCCTTACGGAACTAGAGGTTGAAGAGGTCGAGGATGAGACAATAGTCCATGAATGGGAGGAGGTGATGCGCAAACATCATGCGTTGGCAGGGAGACTCGAGCAGCTCACCAGTGGTCAAGCTGTAGGCGGTGCTATCAAGAGTATCTCGCGAGTGACCTCGCCAGTACATTAAGTCTTGCATAAATGATGAGATGATGATAATGAGCGGTTATGATCCCGCCCACACGACTAAAACTGCGAACACACTTTCTTATCGTTGTAAGAAATAAACACATTGTACATCGATCTCAACTTCAGGCTAATACTATTCAATCCTGAGACAGGAAATACCAAAAGTAGAATCTTCAAAACGCATAAGACATGTGGGTTTGCATGTTAGAGATATCCAGATAGATAGAAGTGGGGGGGCAAGGCCCGCTTCCCGTCGGTCTCGCCCCGGAGTCGCTGGCCGCTGTCACTTGCTGACTCTCTCTCTCTCCCTCTCTCCCCCTCTCTATGCTCTTCAACTCTGCCCTAAGCAGGACGTTGGGCAAGCGGTCTTTGTCTCCATGAGACACCTATAAACCTATTGAAGAGTTTCATATCAGTTATATCACATCTTTATTCTCGGGCCTATTGTTCTTACGATCAGTACAGCTGGCCTCAATACCTCTATTCTACCTATACGATGCGCCGTTTACCTCCTCGGACACTCGATCAGCCCTGAAGATATTCACACCACGTTTTGTATAGGCTAGGACTTTATACTGTCTTGACAGTAGCCCTTGGTTAGTGGCTAATATAGGGGGTGGTTTCAGTCATTTTCAAAGAGAGGAGACACGTCAACGCTACACAGTATATTTCAGACTATAACTTTGGACTCGCCGGTCTCATGGCCCTCTCTGCGTCGGCGCCGCCAGCCGGCATGATGATCGACCCCACGAAGCAAGGCGATTATCCGATCCTTCTCGGTGATCAACTGGCTAAAAAAAACGGAAAAGGTTCCTCCACATTCATAAACATCACATATAACCACAAGAGCAAGTCGGCAACAACGAATCAACGGGCGAAAATCACACGCTCCCCGATTTCACAAGATATATACAACCTCACGATTACAGACAAGGCTGGGAATGCGGAGCAGACTTCGCTCGAGTATAAGTACAAAGGCAGCATCGATCCAGATATTCCGGTCCAGGGCTCTGAAGCAAGGAATCTTGTCCTCATCTTTGACCCGAGTCGCAAAGCCTTTGTCCTAGAACCTGTGAGCACGAGTTTGAACTTCAACCTGCGCGCTGCACCCGGGAAAAATAAAGACGTGATCGAGCAATATGAGCAGCTGCATACTCTCGGCGACGATGGAGATCACGCGTCTCGGGATGAGAGCGATGACGAGAAGCCAGAAGATGCTGACCAGGATAACCCTTATGATTTCAGGCATTTCCTCAAGAAGCCTGAATCAGAAAAGGGCAAGCCAACACTGTCGACAACCACGACACCAGACCCTCACGGGACCATCAGCACAACCAATACGCCTGCAATGCAACCTACAAAGGTTGAGGTCAAAAAGATGGCACCTAGGCCCAAGCAGCAGACGAATCCTTTGCGGCAACCGAAAAGAGCACCTAAGGCTAAGCCAGCTAGTACAACTTCTACGTCGAAGGCCAAAGCACAGCCCAAGTCGGCGTCGCGTATTGATCCTGAGGAGGATATGGTCATCTCTGATGTAGAGCAGTCTGAGAAGGAAGAGGATGGCTATCAACATCTCAAATCTGGTCAGGCCGTACCTTCACCAAGTACTAATATCATTGTCGACGGTGACCTCATCATCGACATGGGCTCTCCACCTACACGGCCCGCATTCAAGGTCGATCCCACCCACTTCTCATCCAGTGACCAATCCGCCCACGGTACGGATGAAGAAGGAAATGACGAAGACGACGAAGAGATTGAAGATTTCCGTCTTCCATCTCCTGCGAGACAGGATGCGAGAGTAGCAACATCCGTTGCCACACAGCAGGAATTGGAGGCGGCCGACGAGGATGAGGATGAGGACGAGGATGCTCTAGCAGCAGAGATGGAAGCAGCGTTCGAGGAGGAAGCATCGAGGACACAGAGCCTACAGCAGACTCACCGCTATGTGCCGAGCGACGACGAAAGTGAAGTTAGTGAAGAGGAATGATCTGGTATTACTTCCTTCTACTTGTCCAAGAACCAATTGCTTCTTTGGAAACAGGGCGTTTTAAGCTTCCAGGCTATCTGAGGACATCTATGGGACGTCATTCGGGGTTGTGCATTACTTTCGCAATATTTGTTCTTTTCTGTATTTAGATACCACATATATGACACGGGCACGTCTGGCGAATATTTGACATTGAGTTTGACTTCCTAAGATAAGAAAAATGGCATCCAGATAATACTACGTACTATGCATGTACGTAGTGAGCGTTAAGACGATGGAGTCATTGGCCGGGCGGTAATAGCCGGCAAAAAATGGCCGCGGGCAATTGATTGGATTGCACGCCCTTCAACTTCCAACCAATACTTTGCCCAAGTCATCTATCACATCTTGTCTGATCTCCTGTTATTGTATCAAACTCTATACTACTTAGCAGCACGAAGCTGGGCGTGTTTCACCATGCTAAAAACCGCATCTGATATGTCTAGATAGCACCGAGAAGCTGAAAGGTACTCTTGAGAGTCATTGTCATTGACGAGTTGACCTCACTTTTTGGAAGCAGCTAGCAAAGAAGCCATTACTACATCTATTGAGGCATCTACGACGCGAAGTGGTAAAGTTTCACACAATGGAGTCCGCGGCTCAACATCCTCCGCGACGACCGGTGCCGGCGCCGTCGAACAGCGTCATTGTCGAGTCGCAGAAACAGTGGTACTTCACCGATGAAGAGCTAAGCAGGACACCATCCCTGCTCGATGGCATGAGCCTAGAGACGGAGCATATGCAGCGCAGCAAAGGCGTCAATTTCATTGTGCAAGTGGGCATTATGCTGAAGCTTCCACAGCTCACACTGACGACGGCCGCTGTCTTCCTACATCGCTTCTTTGTACGACACAGTATGGTCGACTTGCCTCGAAGGCCTGGTCTACACCCGTACTCTGTCGCGGCGGGATGCTTGTTTCTAGCGAGTAAAGTGGATGAGAATTGTCGCAAAATCAAAGAATTGGTCATCGCCTGCTGTCGCGTCGCGCAAAAGAACAACAACCTCGAAATCGATGAACAGAACAAGGAATTTTGGAGATGGAAGGATACATTACTCGCCTATGAGGATATGTGCCTGGAAGCATTATGTTTCGACCTGCAGTTGGAGCAGCCGCACAAGATTTGTTATGAATTTCTATGCTATTTTGGCAAGAATGATCACAAAGGGTTGCGCAATGCGGCCTGGGCGTTCTTGAATGACTCCAACTATACTGTCCTCTGTCTGCAATTCTACCCGCGAACAATCGCCGCTGCAGCTCTCTGGGCTGGCGCAAGGTTATGTGATGTCGCGTTCGAAGATGACGAAGAAGGCCGTCCGTGGTGGGTACAGATTGATGTCAATCTATCTGAAGTCCGACGCGCCGTCAGTCGCATGGTTCAGCTCTATGAAAGGAACATAACAGTTCATCGACAGGCGCACGAATACCCAACCATTCCGACGGATAGTGATAACGGTCAGGAAACCACACGGATCGTCAATCCAAATCCTCATAGCTTCACCGAGTCATTATCGGCAGGAGAATCAAACGGCCGCAAACGATCAAGAGAGCCGGAAGAGGGTCGCCCATCTCCCGCGAGTAGTCTTCACCCCCTTGCGAACAATCACCACACTCGAGAGCCTTCTCCGAAACGCCAACGTCTAAGTCCCGACCCTGCTAGAATGTCGATCCAGTCAGAGAGTCCGCGTAGTCTGGTAAATGGCAATCATCGATCATCGCGATCTCATTCGCGCATACCTTCTGCGGCCATAGACGACTCACATCGACGACATGCTCTTCCACCGCCGCCTCCACCACCAGATGATGCGCTTCAACAGCGAATAGACGAGATTGTGCAGCTGGGGATGTCAAAGGGCGAAAAGGGAGGGCCCAATATAGGTCGCAATGATAGTTATCATGGTCGTCATCGCGAGTGGGATCGGGATCGGGATCGTGAAAGAGATAGAGATAGGGATCGAGAGCGGGATAGATACAAAGATCACGATCGATACATGGATCGAGACCGCGAGCGTGACCGTGACCGAGACCGAGACCGAGACCGAGGCCTTGATCAAGACCGCGACTGGCGCAGATCAAACAGCTACGAAGCAGACTACAGAGAGCGCGACAGCCGAAGCCGAGACTATCGCGATGACCGAAATCGCAATCTGAACAACAAAGACAAGCTACCACAGCGAGAAAGAAGACGTTCATCCACAACTCATGAATCCTTACCACAACGCCCACCACTTCCGACATCATCACGACCATCAGAGGAAAGAAGGAGAGAGGCGCCTAACGAGGAAGGCGAGATATCGGAAGAAGGCGAGCTCGTAGCAAACAATAACAACCACCCCTACAAGGAACGAAGCTCCAAGCCCGACGAGAAGATGGGTAATGGCGATGATGATGGCGGTGGGAGCGAGGAAGGGGAGCTCTAATTGGAAAGGAAGACATCATCATTGAATACATTACACCATACACTCACATATTCGTAGTTTTTAAATCCCATTTATGGAATGATCATATCCAATTAAGTAACATTACTAGTCACTGCGTAATTGATAAAGGAAAAGAAAATTGTGGTGTTGCTTCGCTTCGCTTTTCATTCATTCTCGTGCTCTTCGCTTTCTCTCTCTCCTCTATAATCAAATTTTGCCTTATCTGAATCGTACATGTTTTAGAAACGCCGAAGTAGAAGTGAGGAGGAAAAATCTGATCTACACAGACCAGAAAGAGATAATAGAATGATAAAACATGTACAGATAGTCAGAGAAGAGAAAGGAGAAAGGGAACCCAAAACACCAAAGGCAAGACCATCCAAGCCCAGCCCAGCAAATCAATACAAAAAGCAGAACCAAAACCGTGCTTGAGTATCATGCAAATTCTTCAAAATCAGAAATCAAAAAGGTATCAAATCAAAACTCTTTATCGTCGAAAGAGGAGAGGGGATGGTATCAAATGAGGTGAGTGAAGATATCATTAAAAGTCGCCAAACATCGCATCCAGTTCGTCGACCTCTACAGTCTCAGGGCTGCGGAGATCGGCCCAAGAATCTATAATCATCTCAAAGTCAAATATTTGAGATTGCGTGAGATCCGTGACCGACTTGGTCGGGAAGCCGGTCTCGACCATGTCAAAGGAGCGCTTCAGGGATGCTTCTGTAGTGGTCATGGCGGTATACGGACGGGCGGAGTCGGCTGAAGAAGCGTCACGGGTGCTGTCTAGGGTAGAAGGGATATCGGCAAGCTCGGCTTCGGACAGCGCAGTCGTGCCAGACGACTTTGAAGAAGCGACCGAAGTGAGAGAGGGAGATGGCGAGGTACCGAACAAAGTTGCGACAGCGGCATCGTCAAAATCGTGTTCTTGATCGCGAGAGCCGCCCTGCGAGAAATAGTCTTCGTACTGGTTCTTTTCGCTGCTTGATGTGATGAGAGGATCTTCATCCATAGGCGAAGCAGGAAATCCAATAACCTGAGCTGGCTGCGTCTCATCCGTAGGCATGCTCAGAGCGGCGAGGCTACTTTGACGGCTGGCCTTTTCTTCTGATGCTCGTTCGCGCAAAGAGCTGGCAGTTTGGGTAAATTCCCGCTCGTCACCTTCCAATGGCGGCGAGGCAGCTCTGTGATTATGCGACAAGCGGTGGCTGTTCTGGTTTGTATGGGCACCAGACGTGTGGCGCCCATCAAAAGTGCTGTGCTCTTCCTCGAATTCCGGAGATGAGAGATCGATCTCCGGACTGGGACTGAGTCGCGACCGCTCGCGCGCCATCGCATCGTCCTCGTCTTGATCGACACTTCCATTGGAGAGGCTCGGGGTCAACCGCTTCTCATCCAAGGCCACCATATCGTCCAAGTTTTCAGGTAGAGGCTGGTGGGGAGTGTTGGTGAGATAGTAGAAGACTTTGCGAGGATGCACGTTGATGAGCTCCTTGCCGATAGGGCACGGCGACAGCGCAGTCCATGAACGCTTCATGTAGGTGCTGAGGCGTGAGGAAAGCAAGGCAGCGGGGTTTGCAGAACTACGAGACGTTAGTAAACGTTGCGCGACGACGGGGAGCGACAAAAACTTACTTGGCGACGGTGTCGTTAACTTTGACTAACACGGCGGCCAGCTCGCGCACTAGGTGAGGCTTGTTTCCCGTCTTCTCCAACTGGTCGATCGCAGCGACGACAACATCATCGTTGATGCCTTCGGTATCGATTTTCATGGCGACATCGATGGCATCGCTGGGCGACGGTGGCGGCGTATGTTCATAGGCGCCTCGACTGTTCCTCATGCGACCAGTGGCGATCTTTTGCGACTTGTCGGCGTCGACGGCATCATGCGACCTCTTGACTTTCTTGGACGGATGAAGCTGCTCGTCCGGTATCGTTGAGCCTGAAATAGAACTCTTTGAGGCCGAAGGAGATCTGTGCGACCGAGAAGCGTTAGGCAAGTGAATGCCTAACGAAGGGAGCGACAACGACTTTCGACGTGTGTTGTACGGCATTCTGAAGGATGGTGTAGTGAAGGGAGAGGAAGGGAGGGGGGGGGGGAAGGGCAGAAGTTGCGCGAAAAATAAGAATAACGGGAGTATAAAGAGGAAGGGAGAGGATTAGATTAATTACAAAAACAATACTGGAGGAGAAGAAAGGATGGAATGGATGGTAATAATAGAAAATAGTAACAATAACAGGACAAGAGTAATAATGACAATAATGATCGAAGGGGGAAGGGGGTTAGGAGGAATGATGGATGATGGGGAGTGATGGGTTGATGATACAATAGTACAAAGGGCACGCAACAGCTTGAGGGAGGCAGAAGGAAGGAGAGTCGTGGAGAGGGAAGATGGTCTTGCTGAAGAAGGAAGAGATCGAAGGGGCGGAACAAATCGGCAGGAGGAGTTTGGCGTGTCTGATGAGAGGAGGGAGTGTGGACTGTGGAGATTAGAGACAGAGCTGCAACAATAAAAAAAAAAAAATAAAAAAAAAAAGAATACGTAAAGGGATGCAGGAAAAAATAGAGACAGGACCCTCTTCTGCTTTTGCTGTGGCAAGTGATTGGATTGAGGAGCAATAGAGATGGAGCCGTGGAGTCTGGTTGTTTGGAAAGCTTTTTATGCAAGACCCAGAAGAACCGACTTCAAGAATGCGACAAGTACGACGTTGGAGTATTTTTGCAGGGGAGGATCTTTGGCAAAAGAGTCCCAACAGTCAGGATGGCAAAATGAGGCGATGTATACCTAGGGGAAGACAGATGAAAAGAGCCCGACTCACGGTGAGGCAGCGATCAATCCAAGCAGCAACGGTCGACCGAACAGGCAGAGAATAGGAAGCAAGAGAGAGAGAGAAAAAAAAAAAAAAAAAAAAAAAAAACACAAATTAAGAGCCGACGCCGACACGGCGGGAAGAGACAGGCTGGGCTAGATTGACTAGCCTTCGCGATGGTAGCCTACGTAGTAGAGCAAGGACGTCTGCTGATGCACACCGCCCAGCCCGATCTCTGATATTCTGATATTCAGTATGATAGCAACGATAATGCAGGGGCAAAAGCAAGCTGGATGGCTGAATCGAATATCGAAACGGGGTAACCGGATGATCCTCGGTTCGTCTTCTTTCCCTTTCAGAAATGAAAGTTGATGGACGACGCAGAAGGGGGCCAGGGGGGGCAAATGGATGCTGGGTCTATGACGAGCGACAGGACGTCACCACGACAGCTAACGACCAATCAGAGGCCGATTTGGGGTAGATGAATAGTTTCACTTTCCTCTGCTCGGGAGACTCAATATTGAGATTACTTGTGTCTGTGAACACCCGAATGATGCGAGTGATCCAAGCTGACTGTCTGTATCTGCAGACGAAAGTGAAGGTGGATGCAGGACCCAGGGGATGGGCTGGTTGATGCCAGATCGAGTCAGTCGCTCCTTTTTTCTGCTTCATCCAGACTACGTACTGCATCGTATGTAAGTTACTATGTGCGATGTACTATGTACTATGTATCGCGGCAGACGCAGGAGGAGGCAGGGACAGAGAGGCAAAAAAACGAAACAGTCGAGCAGACACGAGACCAATCATAATCTGGTATGGCCCCGCTAGTGGCTAAGTCGGGCTGGTGACTAACTTCGACGGTACTAGCTCGCTCCACTAGAAGGATACGCTAGCTCGTATATGGACTAGAGCACAAATCCGGGAGAGAGTCGGTGGAGACTGGAGTGCAGCAGGTATCACTCTAGCCACATCGGGGATAGGGCCGACCAGAAGGGGGTGGGAAAAAGGAAGGAAAGAAAAAAAAGAGAATTTTTCCCACTCCAAAGAGCCAATCGCATTGTTGCGCCAGGCAGTCGGAATACAGGGATACCCTCCCCATCCAATCACCGGGTCGGCATTTGTATCATATTTGTGATTTTTCCATTCCATTCTCATCTCCCGCTGAGTGCTAGGTTAGTTATGTAACTTATGTTAATTATAACTAACTAAGTTAACTACTTCTGAGTTCTGACTAACTACAGAGTAACAACTCTGTAGTGCCGATAGCAGATCACTTATGATAGTATTGCTTACCGACATTTGGGCTGGAAGCATACTTGACATATCTCAGCAGGGCGGTGTCCAATAGAAGCGAGAACAACACACGCCTTTCTAGAGTCTACAGTCTATAGTCTATAGTCTTTACACACCGTCTGTACAGAGTCAAAGCAACAAGACGTAAACAGACAGCATCAGCCATGGAGCAGCCCCACTGTCGCGTGGAATGGTGGTCCTTTCATCTGATTCGGCAGGGCTTTGCTATGACAACTGCGCATTTATGCACGACTGCGACAGGGTTTTTCGAATCTGTCTGCTTCACCGACTGGATTGGCAGGTGAGTGATAGCCATGCCAATCAAGTACATCGTGAGAGTGCTCACTATCGGGAGGGTCCACTGATCGTGTTGTATTTTGACCGCCAAAGTCAGGATTTCCAATCTACAAGTCAAGTATCACGCCACACTTCAACATTCATTATCTGATAAATCAAGTTTTGAAACGGCCACTATCTGGTCTGCCTTGGTTGTCTTCAATGTACGATGTAGTATGCACGCTGATTGGCCAGCGATCAGTGGCTTGCCAGCCCCGGCTTACTCATATCAATATCATATGCAAGTCTTGCGGCGTAGTCCAGATACGGCAGCCATCGGTACATTGCAGATACATCTACAGCATGTAGGTACACCAATGCATGCATTGAGATCGAAGATCAATGTTACATTATGATACATATTCTGTCAGCTTTGGCCCTTTGGGGCTGTCTTCGGCCTCAACACGGCCCTCCAGGTAGTGCCCAGATGATAGCGCCGAATGTCCACCACGTCCAATCCACTCTGCTCAATGATCTGTCCGATGTCTCGATTCCACCAGCATCCGTGTCTATCTGCGTGTGCAGGCGCAAGATTGTCCAGAATCCTATTCAACCAACCATAATGCGATCGGCCGTGCTCCAGCAGCAAGATCTGCCCTCGCTGCGGTTCCGTGATCGATCCAAGATGTCGTAATAGTTCGACGGGATCCGGTGTGGAACAAAGACCCATGGTTTGTATCACAGTATCATAATGGGGTCGTGAAGATGTCCCGTTTGTTGTCTGATCAGAGGGTACAGTCACTGGAACGACCTGCTTCGCGTCTTCAGTCCGGAAAGCAGCCGTTGCACAATCGGGATAAAGCCGGCGAAATTTTTGTCGCGCAATCTCAACCATCTGCGGACTCAAGTCGACAAAAGTCACCGACCGACATCCTTGTAATACAGCACGACCTCGCTCATCAAGCCCTCTCTTCTCGCCTAGACGATAGTACTCCATGTTGCGGCCCGTACCACAACTCACCTCGAGAACATCTCCACGCGCCATTCGAACAAGCTCTTTCCTCCTTTTGCCTAATCGCATAAATCTCTCGCCGAGTTCAACTTCGGCGTCGTAAGCCCTTGCTGTGGAGTTGTAGCGATCAGAGACATCTTCAGGCACCTCGAGAGTCTTGGATTGAGTGACTGCTTGGCTATAGGACGAGTACAAGTAGCCGCAGTAAGTGCTGATTCCTAACACGCCCACAGCAAAGATGGTCATCATCCGCGGAGACATACGACGGCCAGCTGTTGTAGCTGCTGTGACATCGCGAAATGGATCCGTTCTTCTGTGAACAGTGAGCTTCCATTTCAGCTTTTGGGCTGTTGATTCAACCTACGTAGTTCTTTTCAATTGTGATGGTCTCTCTCCAGAGATCGGGTCCCTCTGAACCCTCTTAATTCGAGTACTATAGGATCGTGACCACTCTCGGGCCGTCCTGTCGCCCATGGACGATTTGTGTGTATTGGATGTAATCATGACACTTCCACTCGGTAGTGATTCCAGCTACCTTGGCAACATGCTGCACATATACAGTTGTTGATCTATCCAAAGTTGAGCTGATCTTCCGGACCGAGAATTAAGCATGACAACCTAGTCCTGATTAGGAATAGCATAGATATATGCATCGTCATTTGCAATTTCCTCGACCTCTTTGCACGTTGGCTATTTCTCAAGATGCACATAGCTTCTCACTCTACGAAGTGTTCGTCGATCCGCCATCGTTGAAATGCTACTCGAAGTACTAAAAAGACGTCCTGCTGGTCGAAGCTGGCGTCCACCATGACCGACCACGGGGCGTCTCCGAAATCGCAGCGATAGAATTTCACGGCCTCCGCTACCTCCACTGACCTGATAGCTCTTTATCGGCTACAATCTTCCCTCTTCACTCGTTTCAACAGCACACACAGCTTCAGTGCCTCACGTGTACTGATCATTTATACAAATTCGTCTTTTCGGGAGCTATCAATGGAGCTATCAGACACGATCTTGATTGTCGGGGGCGGGGTATTTGGATGTATGTACTTCACCAGCCTCGAAACACCATATCTTCTGCGTCAATTCAGCTGCATGCCGCTGAGCTGCAAGCGTATTCAGCCATATGTTTGTCTTCTCCTGGTATATCTTGCCTGCAGGCTTAGATCATTCGATCGGACCATGTCGCTGGACGGTTTTCAGCCAGATATATATCTGTCACATGTTTTCGCATCTTGAAATCTCGCAACGACGGATTACGTCGCGCATATATTTGAAGCTCGTTAAGTACCAGAGACAGACTAATGGATTGCAGTATCGACCGCCCTGTCGCTTTCCGAACGCCATCCGAACAAGAAAATCACTCTGATCGAAGCCGCACCCACAATCCCTAACCCGCACGGCTCATCGGTCGACACCTCACGCATCGTTCGCGCCGACTACTCGAATCCCGCATACGCCAGACTCGCGGCAGACGGAATCAAGAAATGGCGCAATAGCGAATGGGGCCAGGAAGGTCGCTACACTGAGAATGGACTGGTCCTGCTATACACGGACGGAAACTCTGATTCCGAGAAGTACACTAGAAAGAGCTATGAGAATGTAAAGAAGTTGCTGGAGGAGGAAGGCGAAACACCAGATAGTATAGCGCAGAAAGTGGTTTATCTACCCAACAAGGCAGCGTTGAAGACAGCCGTGCCGAGTCATGCTGGGAGCATGGATATCTCGGGAGGTTATCTCAATCGAGGATCAGGATGGGGTGATGCCGAAGCTGGAGTACGATTTGCAAAGAAGAAACTTGATGAGATGGGCACGGTCGACTTTAAACATGGAGAGGTGGAACGATTGTTGTTTGAGGCGACAACGCGCAAAGTCACCGGCGTCTTACTCAAAGATCTCGTGAACGATACAACATCGACAATCACAGCAGATCTAGTCATTCTAGCCACAGGTGCCTCATCAAGCAGACTGGTCGACCTCCGTGGCATCGTCGACGCTACAGGCCAAGTATTGGCGTACATCGAAATCACCGACGAAGAACAGGCTCAACTAGCACACATGCCCACGATCCTTAGTTTCTCGACAGGCATGTTCATCATCCCCCCCCGAAACAATTTGCTCAAGATCGCTCGTCACGCCTATGGTTACTTGAACCCGTCGAACGTCCCGATACCTGGTATCACTACCTCTCCGTCACAAACCATGACAATCAGCCTGCCCGTACATGACCTACCGATCCCAGCCGAGGGGGAAAGAGCGTGTCGCCAGGCGCTTCGTGAAATGTTACCTTCGTTCGCCGAAAGACCTTTCGCGCGGACCAGGATATGCTGGTACTCGGATACGTATGTCACACAACCCCTTCTTGATACTTCTGCCTACGCGAGATGACAAAAATTACTAACGTGGAATATAGGCCCACCGGCGACTTCCTCATAACCTACCACCCATCCCATCCCAATCTCTTCCTAGCTACCGGCGGCAGCGGCCACGGCTACAAATTCTTCCCGGTGCTGGGGGATCGAATTGTAGATGCCCTGGAGGGCAAACTAGATGCCGAATTGCAGCAACTGTGGAAGTGGCCGCAGCAAAGGCACATTACTGAAGAGCAAGGGGGACAGTTTGTGGTGACCAAGGATGGCAGTCGGTCTGGAAAAATTGGGATGATTCTCAGGGATGAGCTTGCCAAGTCCAGTCGTCTATAAAATCGGATCATTAAAGGATACTCAATGTGTGAGCAAAAGATAGTCATACGTGAAGCGTAGCTATGACTCGGGTCATCCTCCACTTGGTCTATTACTACTTAGTTTATAGATGCAATTTCACAGATTTCTTATATTCTCTGACTAGTACTAGATACGTAGTCATTGGATCAATCAATTGACAATGCCATGCTGAGGATGGCAACACTCCTTCGAGGAACCATCACGATAACAATCTGCCACACCCTCCCCCCATCAACGATACGAATGTAAAGTGATGAGACTGCAACCGAAGCGATGATTAGTAGAAAAAAAGGGGGAACATGAACGGGCAGGCATTGATTCGACCAGCGCAGGATGTACCGCCCATTTCACACACACACACACACACACACACACAAAGAGAAGAAAAAGAAAAAAAAAATAAAAAAAAACAGTCTGCGGTTATGCAACCTTCTAATATAACAGTTTGGAAACGAATTCTTTTGAAAAAAGGTAATAGAAAAAGGGTGAAAAGACCCCCCAACCGAAGAATGAAAAGAATCGCTAGAACGCCGTTAAAATGCTAAACATCAGCCAATCGTGATAAAGCGAGTCCGAGCACGGGTGTGAAGGGTAATTCGGTCGAACGATCAGTTGACGAACGACGAGTGACACATCCCGGTGGACTGCAATTGGAAAAACAAAAATGTTAATACATGAGATGAGAACTGGTGTGATTATTACCACGAAAGCAGCAATCTCACCGAGTGGCTAGCCCTTAAGTCTTGCGGAAGTCTGGTGGTCAATTAGTTAAACCCGAACCATGAAGTCGATATAAAACAACATACCAGAAAGCACAGGGTAGATCAGCTCGAAAGCCTGATATATCTCCTCGCGAACTTTAGCACCAGTAAGGACGATTTTGCCGCTGACGAAAATCAAAAGAACGATCTTAGGTTTCATCATACGGTAAATCAGACCAGGGAAAAGCTCCGGCTCATAAGAACTAAAGTTGTGATGGCGCGATGCAAGTCCTTCCAAGCGAATGGGGAATTTGATATCGCACGAGCCAACGATATTCTGAATTTTAAAGTCTGTGAACTTGGCATTGAAACCCAGCTTCTGGATAATACGGGCATATTTGCGCGATGCGAGTTTCGAATCGTCTTCCGACTTGGCACCAGTAACGACCATCTTGCCCGAAGCGAAAATCAAAGCAGTGGTTTTGGGCTCACGAATACGCATGATCACGGCCGCGAAACGCTACAGACAATGCCATTTTAGCAGAAGTTGGGACCAAGGACAATGCTAGATTGCAGTACCTTTGGATTATACTCCGCATTTCGAGCATGGAGTGCAATGGTCTTCAGGTCCAAACGACAGTCAAGATTGACAGTCGCCACTATGTTTCTTTTCGCAAGAAAGAGTCTTGTTCAGCTTTCTGGTGGGCCAGAAAAGACAGCAAAGCGTATACTCACTGCAAAGTAGGCACGATGCCACTCCCCACATTATTTGCACCAGGAGTCGCAGCTGGAGTCGCGGGTGTCACCCCATTGCCGTTGGCATTTGCTCCCTGCTGCTGACCAGTCAACCCGGCCAAATTACCTTCCTTCTCCGAGGAAGGTGGAGTCAGATCTCCGGCACCTCCGGGGAAGGAAAGCGATGCTGGTGAGGTGAAAGCTTTGGCCTGCTGAGCGTTCGAAGGGTGAGTTGTGAGTGAATCCATGGTGACGATGTTGATTATCACTGTTGCATATGCCAGTAAGGTGTTGATGTCGCGACTAAAGGTAGCCTGAGATTAGGGGATTATAGAGGTCAGTCCACGACACGCAAGTGGCAAGTCAGTGCAGGATTCATGCAGCAATGGTGACTGACCTTGCTTTTGTGGGAGATGAACAACTAAATGCCTCCCCTACAGGTGCTCGAGTGATGCAACGATGGCTTTGAATGTAAGAAGAGTGATGATGATGACAGGAGGTGACCGCGAGATATAAGCGATCAAAAGTCAGGTGACAAAGTGGTGTTGAGCTGGGTTTGACAGCAGCGGTCGTTAGAAATCAAAGACAACCACAGTAAGCCCACGACGGAATTTAATGCGCGCGAAGAATGTGTTTTGGATTGTTTTTTTTTCCCTTTCTCTTTTCTTCTATCTGGTATTGGGGTGTAGAGAGAGATATAAAAGCGATGCGATGATCGACGATGCGATAAGGCGGTCGTTGGAGGATGAGGTCTAAAAGGACAAATTCTTCCTGATTGAGCAACCAACACACGACGCGAGGCGGTAATCGAAGTGCAATGCTGCAAGTCGATATATGGAGAGATACGAGCACAAGAGAGTGATGGTGGAGTAGTTGGCGATGGTAGTGCCGGAGTATGTGTGAGTGTGTGTGGTGGTAGGGGAAGAAGGTGACGTGCTGGCGTTTTCCGCGCGGTGCCAAGACCTAGAGCAAGATTTCATCGAGACGGGCGGGAGTGGGAGGCAGGCTCTTTATATACGCGCGAGTGCTGGCTGTCGTCAGGGGAGGCTGGCCTATGGTGGCGCTAAAAGCAGCGCTGGATCTGTCCGCGTTCGCTCAAGACTGGCTGTCCGCTTCCATGGGTGATGCTGCTCTTGGCGGCGTCGGAGTCATTCAATTGTCGGGATTGGTCTAATTTGACCCACTATTATCGAGAGTCTTGAGACCTAGTGCAGCTGAGTGCGCCAATCATAATATTCTAGACCTGCTCTCTGCTCCACTTGGCCCCTACCAAGCCTGATACGACAGTCCTTACCTCTTGCTGATTGGCGCTCACAGACTGATTGTCAGACACTCATTTTCCGCGAATCCCAGTCTACGGTCTGATTGGGTGCCTATCGCCATCGTCGACGGACCCACCGCCTTCCTCTATCAGCAGTCCAATCACCGCTTGCAGGCAGTGCCTCCCCATTGTCCCCAGAACTCGCACCCTAACACGTCGCCGCTTTAGTCGTTGTAAAGCGAACAAAAAAGTCTTTCCAGCCGCCATCCTTCCTTCCTTTTCTCCCATGCCCTTCTCTACCTTCTCGCCCACTGCGTTTATATACCATATCCCCCATGACGAAGCGATATGAAAGCGGGTTTTCGCTCCATACATATCACAAGTCGTGATCTTTGTTTTATTGACTTCTTCATCTATTTCCTCTTGATTTTTTCGTTTAGCCGGCGGAAAAGGACTTCTTACGTCTACGAAAAACCTCTTATCTTGACCGAGCGAGCACCGTTTGTGCCCAAAAAAGGAGGTGGACACCGGACACGCCAAGACCAGACGCGTCGCAATCTAGCCCAGAGTCGGCGCGTTCCCAGGTGATCAATCGATCTATCCGTTCTATGCGAGTTTATTGTTCATCGATATGAATCAGCTCTATCATTTGTGTATGTCACATTCTCTTGAACTATTCGTTCTCATACTTTTGTTATTGTTATTGGTAAACCCTTTGCGTTTGTTTGGTGGAATGTCACATCATCGATGAACATACCCTCAGTCTCGCGCTGTGCTTGGCGCTATTTGACCAGCAAAGCTACAAGGCTGCGAGACTCGAACAGTCTCACCACACTGACAGGTGACACACCGGTGACACCACTACTGCAGGCTGCAGCATTCCCAGACCCAGCCACAGTCTGTAGGCACCTGGTTCGATATCCGTCAGGAAGTGAATATAGATCGCTTCCACTCCTCTCGAAGCCCACCATCAGGCTTCTCCAACTTGATTATGATCAAGCAAGAATCACATGTCGATCAGCTTAGCTTACTACGTAGTCTTGCACAACTCTGGAGTAATCTCTACGTAATGTTTGCTTGCTTGCATCTGGGCATAAGAGGCTCCGTGATATCGCCCTGAATTTCTCGCCGTTCATCTAAACACGGCCATATTTTGCGTAAAATAATCACTGCACGAAGAGGCTCAACAAGGTTGACTCATAAAGACGGCTCCAGGCGCCTATACATGACGATATGGCGGGTAGTAGCGGAGGAAGTTGATTAACATCGGATCGAATATGATTGGGCCAGTTGTTAGTAAGCGGCTATCTAACTGGCCTCGGCTAAGCCTCGGTGATGGGGACTGTCGCCGAAACCGGGTCAACGGTTCAGACCTCATTGCCTTTTCGGCGGATATTTCTCCGACACATACGTTCCTCTAGTTATCATAGATTTTTAACCTTGTTTCTAATCCTTGGAAACACCTCATTTGTCAAACATGGCTTCCAAAAGGGCTGCGCGCTTTCTGCTGAGGCGCGAAATTCAATCACCACCCAGAAGTTGGCAGTCATCGCAGACTACAATCTCTGGTATCAACTCCGGACGCCGTTTGTCCCCGCTTACACCACGCAGCGGTCGCCAACACTGCAATACCACCAACTCGTTCAGCGCCCGCATACAAACTGGACAGAGCAGAACTTTTTCACGATCAGCTAGGAGGCACAATGCGGAGGAGGACCTTGATCTTAAGCAGATCGAAAGGGAGTCAGATGAGGTTGATGTCTGTATCGTCGGAGGAGGTAAGATTGAAGCTGCTTGCGCTAATCGCATAGGATCTACAAGACGTATTTGCTGATTGCGATCGAACTTCAGGCCCGGCAGGTCTTGCGTCAGCAATTCGTCTAAAGCAACTCGCCAATGAAGCCGGAAACGAAGACTTTCGGGTCGTTCTTTTGGAAAAGGCTGGCGAAATAGGAGCTCACATAGTCTCGGGAAACGTCTTACAACCGACCGCTTTGAATGAATTACTCCCAGACTGGCTTGATGAAGGCAATCCCTCACGGTTCGAGAATGTCACGCCCGCCAAGAGCGACAAGATGCGCTTTTTGACTAAAACAATGTCCATCCCGATCCCCGCACCGCCTCAAATGAACAATCACGGAAACTATATCGTAAGTCTGAGCGAGCTCACAAAATGGCTAGGAGACCGCGCAGAAGAACTGGGAGTTGAAGTTTATCCTGGCTTCGCTGCAAGTGAAGTGTTATACAAGCCCGACGGCTCCGTGCGCGGTGTCGCCACCAACGATTTAGGTATCGGCCGGGACGGAAAACCCAGGGACAATTTCGAGAGAGGAATGGAATTCCATGCGCGAGTGACATTATTGGGTGAAGGCTGCCACGGCAGCTTGACCAAGCAGGTTATAAAGAAATACGATCTTCGTCGGGATAGTCAACCACAAACGTACGGTTTGGGCATCAAAGAAGTATGGGAGATTCAACCGGACAAGTTCAAAGCTGGCGAGATTGTTCATTCTATGGGATATCCGTTGCCGTCAGACACCTACGGAGGAGCTTGGATGTATCACTTTGGCGAAAACCTCGTCAGTATCGGACTGGTTGTCGGACTGGATTATCCTAACCCTTGGCTTTCACCTTACCAAGAATTCCAAAAATTGAAGCACCACCCACTCTTCAAGGATGTCCTGGAAGGTGGCAAGTGCATCTCGTACGGCGCGCGAGCCTTGAATGAGGGCGGGTTTCAATCCATCCCCAAAGTCGCATTTCCTGGAGGTGCTTTGATCGGAGATACTGCTGGTTTCTTGAACGTTCCCAAGATCAAGGGAACTCACACCGCGATCAAATCGGGTATGCTCGCAGCTGAAGCCGCCTATTCTGCTTTGCAAGGAAGCGATGACGGCAGTATTTTCTTGTACGACTACGAAAAGACCTTGCGTGAATCGTGGGTTTGGAAAGAGCTCAAGGAGGTCCGCAATATGCGACCTGCATTCGGCACGGCTGGGTTATTTGGTGGGATCTTATACTCGGGTCTTGAGGCCTTTGTTCTCCGCGGCAAAGCTCCCTGGACATTGAAACATCACAGCACAGATTCCGGAGCAACGAAGTTGGCTTCGCAATGCAACAAGATTGAATATCCCAAGCCCGACGGTGTGCTCAGTTTTGACATTTTGACCAGTGTCAGCCGCACTGGCACCAATCACGAGGAAGATCAGCCTGTCCATCTCCAAGTCAAGGACTGGGATGCACATACCGCCAAAGCGTGGCCCAAGTATCGCGGAATCGAAAACCGATTCTGCCCTGCTGGTGTATATGAATATCTTGAAGATCCTTCCAAGGAGCAGGGTGTTCGTTTCCAGATCAATGCGCAAAAGTGGGTAGTCCTCTTCTAATATGGCTTTGATTTTTATGTCCCGATGTTCTAACAATCTATAGTTGTATCCACTGCAAGACATGCGATATCAAGGTTCCGACCCAAGACATCAATTGGCAGACTCCCCAAGGAGGCGAGGGTCCCAAATATGTCCTGACGTGATGATCTATATGCTCCGTCACGTAAAAGTATTTCTGCTTGTGTGCCTTTATGTATCATATAAGTGATATCCTATGCACATACTTGTCTCTGTACGAGCGCTTTGTGGTGCATCCAGTACACAGTACCTCCTACGTACCCATCCATACATAAAAGTATTCATTTCCAATATGTCTTCAAGCATAATTAATACCAAAGCGAATAATATCGACTCAATTGAAGCATAGCTAAATCGGACGACAGCCAATGATCACGTGTAAAAATGAATGTCTTCGCCCCCCACGGGGTTAGGAAGCGGTACCATGGAATTGATGACATTGAACTACTCCATCTGCCCGTTGTAATTTGTAAGCTTCTTGATAGATTCATCATAACAAGGCTGAAATATACTTCGGACAGCAAACATACTGGGCGCTTAGCTGTAGGCTGAGCTGCAGTGTGATACGAAATGCAAAACAAGGCCAAGCGTCCAGCCTGAGCGGGGCCACGTGGATCGCCAGAGAGGAGAGAAGAAGGTAAAGCTCACTGAGGAGTCGCCCACTTCCTCACCTCTCCCGTCCTCGCTCTGTTTTCTCTCAACTTTCCTCCTTCTCTCAACGCATCATACTCTACTTCACAATTTGTATTATCAAAAAGCTGACTGGCATTGATTTTGTCCAATTCCAGCACTCGGATCCTTAGCGTTGAGGTGAGTGCAAGGTACTAAAGCTCTAGGACGCTCTCCGCTACTTCTGGTGCTGAGGCTGTGGGCCGCCGACTGCGACATCCACGTCGTCGCCAATTCACCGCCTCGACGTATCTCTGTTTCGCTGTCATACTTCCCTACCCCTTTCGCCATTCTGGTCTCAATCGGTCCCGGGAACTCTGCTAAAAGAGTTCGTCAAAACGGTCCCTTGCCGCCGCCGTTGTCCATCATCCGGTCATTCTCCAAGGCTTCGATACATTCTCTACATTCCAGCCAGCCATGAGTGAGGTTTCGTCCACACGGCTCTATCTTGGGAATCTTCCCCGCAATGGTACGCAGGTCTTTACCAATTCACCCTGAGATTCCGCCATTTTCGTGACGGATTCTTCCCCCGTGTCAACACTCCGTTCTCTTGCAAGAGCTTTCTTGGACGCTTCCATCCCCGCACTGTTGTCCTCTAATTGGTTTGCCCTACGGATAGCAAAAGAGAAGGTTATCGGAGCTGTATCGGCTCGCTTAAAAGGATCATGGTCGGAGACGTACCTTCTATGGAGCTTTTGGGCAGTTTCGCTTGTTTTCCCTGGATCGTTACGTTAGGCCACCACGTGCTGACGTTTTATGGCGCCTTCCTGGCGCTGGACTCCCTTCAGTGACTAAAAAGGATATCGAAGATTATTTCGGCTCCCATGGCACCGGCAAAATCACAGAGATCAAGTTGATGAACGGATTTGGTTTCATTGAATACGAAGATGCGCTGGATGCGCGGGACGTCGTCCCAGGTATGTATTTCCAAACCTCTGACATGGATCGCAAGCTAATTATACTTTCCATCAGCTTTTCGTATGTTCCTGTCCTTTTCCCGCTATACGTTCAGGGCCCACGAGACCTTTTATTGACCGGTGGATGCGTATAGACGGTAGCGACTTCAAGGGGGAACGTCTGACTGTTCAGTTTGCCCGTGGCCCTCGCCATAAGGAGACTTTCAATGGCCCTTCGGACCGTCCTAGTGCACCCAGACCTCGTCGTACAGTCTTTCGCATGCAAGTATCGGGTCTTCCTACCGAGACGAGCTGGCAGGTAAGCTACGATTTCCACATAGCAGACTTGATGAATATCTGCCATAAAATCTGCAGTCTGATCCCCTCAGACACTTTGGAGCTTTCGCTAGATGGAGATAAGTCTGACACACATGATCATAGGATCTTAAAGATTTTGCTCGTCAATCTGGACTGGATGTAGTGTATTCAGAGACTACTCGTGAGCGCGACGGTAGAGGGTAAGTCTGGAAGCAAACAAAAAAAAAAAACGGACAAACAAGAGCTGATGTCAAGCTCAAGTTTCGTCGAATTCGAATCACACGCCGATCTCAAGACCGCCGTCGAGAAGCTCGATGGCCGCGAGTTGAAAGGCTCCCAAGTGACATGTGTTGCTGATGTACGTTGTTTCCTCTGAAATTTAGCATGGTTCGCATGCTAATTCTTTCCAGGTCCAACCCGCAGAAGAACGAGCTCCATATCGCGACCCTTATCGTTCCCGCTCACCTCCTCGTCGCGGTTATCCTCCCGTGGATGAATATGACAGACGAGGGCCTCCGCGCGGCTATAGTCCCCGACCACACTATCGCGAACGTTCCCCACAAGCTATGCGGCGGGACTATTATGATCGTGATGGCTACGGACGGCGGAGCCCTCCACGCCCACGAATGGAGGATTACCCTCCGCGACGCCCATATGATGACCCTTACGCGCCACCACCGCCTCCTCCTCCCCCCCCTCGACATTATGACGATCCTTACTTTGCAGGCAGGCCATACGGACGCCCGCGAAGCCCGCCACGAGGTGACTATGGAGGGTATGAACGACGCCCGTATTGGTAGAATGTGATTAATCGTTCTGCATCTGCGAGCCTGCCATGGAATGCAGGGGCCGACACATTGACGTGGTGATCTATTTGAAGCGTTTTCTTTGCGGGGGAAAAAAAGACTTGAGGTTTATCTTAACGAACAAAAGGATAATCATAGCATTGACAACCGAGCGACGAATAGCGTTCCAAATATCGTGTTCAATAAATGGCTTGGGCGAGACGCAAGGAGGTATGCACTTATCAATACTGGGCTTTTTGAATTCGGATACCCTCATTCCACTTCTTGATCTGAAAGCTGCACATTTCAAGTCATCGTGAAGTGAAACAGCGGTGGAAATGTACAAAACAGGTGGCAAGGTTAATAATGAGTGTGTGTGCATATGTGTGCGAAAATGAAATGCAAACGGCCGACTTGAAGATTTTAATGGGACGATCAAACGGTAATCGGGTGGATTTTACTAATTTGGGGATGGATTTCTTCCTGTTTAATGATTACCTCTACTGGGTTTCTTCCCTTTCATGGATACTTTTCTTCATCGAACTCATTACTCTATCTCTCCCTCCTGATATATGCAAAATATGTTGCATTGTAATGCATGTATGTGGGTTATGTTCACGAAGCCCTAGTCTTCACTCGTCCTGACTCATCAACGCATGCATGAGACGTATGACCAATACTGTAATCAACCTAGTCATCACTCACTAGAAACAGTCTTCTCTTCTGACTGCATTGGACCACCAGCTGCATGATTGACCTGCTCAACCCCCTCATGAACATACAAATGCGTCAGTCGAGGCCCAGCATAGTTCCTGATCCCATGAAGTATCCACCAGATACTCGTCAACGCAACAACGCCCACGAGAATTACGCTATTGTAGTTCATGGCCGCACTGGTAGTCGGTATTGAATATGCTGAGCATAATCCGAATCAGCTTACTACCAGAGCGAGGAAAGCGAGGTGGAAGAAGTACTTACGAAAACAGTAAAAAACATTGAAGAACATGATCAATACAACAGCTCCCCAACCTACGAATAAACTTATGGCTCCCCTGCCTAGTTGAAAGGGTCCCTTGGGAAGATATCTCTGACCCGTCAACATGTTTGCGACGATTGGGATAGCGTAGGACACAGTGGTAAGGATGATGAATGATCCTGTCAGATCGATGAAGGCGGTACTGCTGCCGAGGGGGATTGCGCCGAGGCCAGTTGCAAAGATGACTATACTCAGTGAGCTTTTGAAGGAAATCATAGACGCACGGAGTGATGGTAGAGCATACCGCATAGCAATGTTGCGTAGACAGGACAGCTGAGGCTTTCGTTGACCCTGCCGAATAGAGAGGATATCGGGACAGCGTTGTCGCGTGCAAGAGACCAGTAGATACGAGAATTCTGCATACACTTGTATTAAGAACAAAAAGTCTAAAGTAGTCTCAGGAGAGTGGTCTTACGGTTAGCACCGTGCCAATGGTGCACAAGAAGGACGAACAGAAGATAATGAACAGTAAACCAAACGTAGCCCCGGCGTTATTTCCAGTGGCCTGCGCATAAATGGTAGCTAGAGGATAGCTGTTGACTCCGGAGAGAAGGGCATTCAGATCGGTGATTGAGTAGCAGAGCGCAATCGCGAAACAGAATGCGTCTATACCAGTCAGTCTCCCTCTCTCTTCAACAAGTGGAAAGAAAAGCATACAGAGAAACCCTAAGCCAATCTGCAGTCCAATAGCCTTTGGTAAGTCCTTCTTCGGATGAGGCAGTTCCTCAGCCATGTGCGTAATTGCATCGGGCGTGCCAATAGTGAAGGCTCCATTGAGTACTCCGCAGAGAAACGCGACACCTCCCGTCCATCCAGTCAGATTGTTCTCATCGAATGAGCCCCAGACAAAGTATGAAGTGGCATGCGTTTTGGGCATAGCGGCTAGCACAATGATAGTCACAACACCGCCGACAATAACGAAGAACATGCCCGCATATTGCGAATAGGGTAATAGCCTGTTTGCGAATATGACGATAAATGCACTTATCCAAATGACTAACAGGTAGGTGATGTATGTATGCCACGCCTGCTGGACATATTCTGGGTGATAGGTTGCGTACATTTGGATGGTGATGTTTGCCGTGATCTGTACTAGAGAGGCAAGATCAAACATCCAGCCGAAGAAGTTGATCCAACCTGTGTAGAACCCCAAGATTCTGCCCCAGCGTGGGCCACCAGTGACTGTGGCCCAGTGGTAGACGCCGCCTGCTGACGGGATGGATGATGCGAACTATCGAGTCGTTTAGCATGCGCCTCCCTTCTTTGAAATGAGATACACAATACCTCAGCCAGGTTGAGACCGATGAAGGAGTAGTATACTCCGGCGACTACAAGGCTGAATATTAGACCAGGAGGTCCGCCGTTTGCTATTCAAAACATGTATCAAATCATTTTATCACAGAAAGACGTCGACAATTTTACCAATAGATACTGAAATAGAACTGCCCAGGGCAACCCAGGCATTGTCCACCGTCAGAGCAATCCCACATAAGCTGAGTAGTCCATATTGCCGGTCTAACTGATCCTTCCAGCCGGATGCATTCACGGTAGTGCCATCATCGTCCACTACCACAACCTCATTGTCGAGGACTGAGCTTTCTATCCCTGAGCCTAGGCCTTCAGGTTGGCGCTTTCCTTGGTCCGAGGCCATCGTGTCTGCTGTATCAACCCATACGTGTCTGCTCATTGACATTCAGGATCAATCTATCTGGCATGTACCGGATGTAATAGACCTCAGTCCAGATCGTTACACAATCTATCTTATCAAGGATTTCACAACAATAGGGACTTGATAGGAATATATACACTATGCCAGGGATATCCGTGCTCCTTTGTTCTTCTTCATGCAAGTGCATTAATTAATTGCCCTGGAAGAAGAAAGGTTGTTTTTTCTGATTCACGAGGCTCGATCGTGGAGACCGTAGAACACACCTACCAGTCGACATAGAAATCAGTGATATGACAAGGGGGTGTATATCACTTCTAATCCTCCAACTCTGATTCGCCCTTGCTGAGAATATGATTTGCTTTTTAGCTATGTGCTCAAGCCTGTAGAAGCTGATAAGCATCATCATTGCACGATCTCAGTGGCTGCAGAATTCCTTATCGCAACCTTGACTTCCACCTTATGCAGCCAACAGAACCCTGCAACACTTGCTGATTGTCTTTTAGTCTTCTGGAATGACATAATCACGTGTTTATTTTCATTTTCTCAAACAGAATTTATTACGTTTTTCATGGTTTGGCCGAAAGAAATCTTAGATAAGGGATGTCAAGAATATTTCCAAATTAGGAAGGTGAATTGAGATTACCAAGCCCTAGCCCTAATTCTATAGCTACGCAGTCGTTTTGAGAACCTGCATCAGCACCTCCGTACCGACGGAGAATTTTGTCAGTCCGAATTCGATTTGCCTTGTAATCGATCAATCAAGGATTAGACTATAGCTCTTCAAGCTCGGACAAACTCAACGGCCCCTTCTTAACCATAATCGTTAACACTTCATAGAGAACGTCAGCGGCAGCCCTGTGATTTAGTCAGTAAACCAGTACGATAGCATGTGACAACGAATCCACAGACATAGTCGTCAGCTCGGCATTGGTGTCGTATGCTGGAGCGACCTCGACAATATCAGCGCCAACAAAGTTGAGGCCATCGAGACCGCGGACGATGGTGCGGAGTTCACGGGTTGTCCATCCACCGGTTTCGGGTGTGCCGGTAGCTGGGGCGACTGTATCCATATCAGTCAAGTTTGATGGAGCGATCGAGTTCAAAGTTGACGACTTACATGCAGGATCAAGAGTATCAATGTCAATGGATAAGTAAACAGGGTTGACGGTGCCGACACGGTCACGGATACGCTTTATGATTCCATCGGTACCTAACATAGAGAATCAATTCCTGAGACCATACGTCACAGAGAGTGACATGGCATAGGTATGCCTTACCGATGATATCAATTTCTCTAGCCTCTACAATCTCAAAGCCGACGTATCCATCGTTGTCGTAATCAGACGGTCCGGAGAGGGTCGTGCGAATCCCAGCATGTATGTTCGTGTCATTTCGTAGCAGACCTTCCATAGCTGCATGGTAAAAGTAAGTCCCGTGATTGATGCTAGCAATCTCCGAAGGAGCACCGCCAAAGACCTTTGGTTTCCACGTGTCCCTGGCAGCGTCAGCCAACATCATCAAAACGCACGCGAGTCAAGATGCCCCTTACAGGTGGCTATCGAAATGAATAACAGTTACCGGTCCATAAGCCCTGTTGATGCTACGCAGCAATGGTAGAGTAATAGTATGATCACCGCCTAGCGTAATCACACGCGGCAACGTCTTTCCGGCCTTGGATAGCCCCTTTTGGTCGGCATTGGTAAAGGGTCTGCGCATCATGACACTATTGTGTCCTTCCTCAATTTGACGAAGAGCCCAAGCATTGTCGTATCTATGTAATTGATATAGATGAGCTTCGGATCCCGTATTGAGGAAAGGGTCAAACGTACGATGTGACTGGGATATCTCCGCAGTCAAGGACTTTGATATTGCTTGAGAAGGGGTTGGCTTCTAACGGGACGTTGTATCCTCCACTGTACGATTATCGAACGTCAGTATAGAAGAGCAAAAGATGTACGGGAAAAACGCACTAGAGGTTCAGACGGCGGGAACCCTGCCTGATACCACTTGGACCGAACCTCGCACCTGGTCTGTAGGAAGTGCCAGTATCAAAAGGGGCGCCTGCATGGTGAAGACTCGGCCGTCAATAATGATACGTCACGATCGCGGAGAGATAGGAACAAACCCAAGAAAGCAATGTCATATTTTTCATCTTCACTTGCCAAACATGGGAAGAAAGGAAGGCGTCCAAATGTCGAGATTCCAGAGAATACGGAGTCAGCCTGTATAAGTTATCAAACCTTCAATACCACAAGCCAGCCGAAACCAAATCAAATAGCCATCACAGAATACATACTTGAGTACCTCCATCACCAGGGAGGGTGTTGTACCATAGCTGCTTGTGCGGACCAGTGATTGGGCTCTGGTCGTGATTTCCATGCGCAGAAGCAATGGCAGAGAGCGCGACGAGAGTCAATATTGAGGCGTGCATGATGTTTATTCTTCAGTCAAGCATAACCAAAAACAATGGAAAATATATTAGGAAGAAGGTATCTTAAGAGAGAGGCTGATCGTTAATTTTGTCACTTTGGTTTCTATATGGTCAGATCAAGTTTGCGGAAACATGCAGGCAGAGAGACTCAATCAAAGACACAATTTTTGATTTGATCATGTTATCTCCTACTAGAATTTTAAAAGAAACGAGAGCAGGCTTGATGCAAGTCCATCCATTCTGAGTCTATCTCTATCGACCTACCGAATTAGGGCCGACAGCTCGAGTCAGAAGTCAGGTAGGAGGATTTTCTTTACGTCGATCAATGTCGTCAATTCAATTGCATTTTCCTATCTGCGGGGTACTGCTTTTGCCTGAAAGAAACTTCCGCCAATTTTATTTCCGGTCAATCATTGACTGATCAACGTCTGATAGAGTCGAGACCGTTACCTCGCGCAGCTTCCGGTTGGTCAATGCCAGAGATACGAGACTATCTCGTGTTGTGTACATGTATGAATGCTTCTTCTTGAGTGTTAGCGTGGTGAGTTGTCCCTGAAGTCAATCAACAAGCCGTGTGGTTCCGATGCCTCGTCTTATCTAGATTGATTGGAGGTATAATTAGATTAGGAAGGTCGGCGGAGAAGGATTTCAAGCCATAATCAAGGTTTAGATAGAGAGGAAGTAGAGATCGACGTATAGCAGAGCCATTTGTGAAGATATCTGCATTGGTGGAGATCTGTCGGCGTCTGGAATGCGTCGATTTTCCCTTCTGGGACGTAGTTTGTAAGCACTGCTAGACAGAAAGTGGAATTAACAACATGAAAGACAATGATTGGATCCAGCCTGCTTATCTCAAAATCAATTGATAATCATCAATTGTCAATTTGAGACCCAATTGTAGACCATACTCATCATTTACACCAACGTATCAACATCATCATCTTCAAGCCGAGTCTGCACGTCCATCCTCTTGAACGCATTATCCACCTCCTTGTCCCAGTTGCTCAGGAAAACAATGACCCATTCCAATGCTCCAACCAAGTATAATGCAATGCACTGACCAATCCACAGTCCCTTCAAACCCCAGCCATGAAATGCTAGCCAGATACCTAGTGGCAACGCACCTCCGTAGTAGCTTATCAAATTGACAAGTGCACCGATATGCTGACGACCCATGCCTCGTAGACTACCCCCACAGCTGCCGTTGAGCCCATCTGCAATTTGGAACAATGCCACGTAGGGAAGAACCTCTGCGGTCAGATGCACTACGTGATCGTCGTCGTTGAAGATTCGTCCGAACGAGTTTCGCGTAACCATAAGCACGGCGAGGACCACTCCGCCGAGTAGGATACTAAGCATCGCAGCTGTATGGGCGGCGCGCGCAGCGCCGTGAGCATTTCTAGCTCCGAGGAGATTGCCAACCCTCGTAGATGCAGCGACGCCCACTCCGAAAGGGATCGTATTCATGACTTGGTCCGCGGTCATGATCACACTCTGCGCAGCGAGTGAGATTGTCCCTAGACGACCCGCAGCTAGTGCAACAATCTCAAAGGCCCACCATTCAGTGCCAACATGAATGATACCCAGGAAAGCCAGACGGGCAAAGGTGCCGATATTTTGGAACGCTGTGCGCGACCAGCCCCCCCAGCACTCAGAACCGGCTATGAAATGGGTATACAATACAAGTAGACCAAATGATAGCCAGTATGAAATACTTGTAGCAATTGGGGCACCGAGGAGGCCGATGTTAAAAGTGTAGCAAAAGAGGTAATTGAGAGCTGCGTTGAGCGGTGAAGTGATCAAAAGGACGTACGTCCCTGGACGCATAATACCTGAACAATGTAAGTGGTAAGAAAGATACCCAGACTGGTTCAAGTACCTTGAGCCTGCAAGTATTTCTTCATAGATTCAAAGTAGATGTACCCCAGTCCTCCCGGTATAAGGCAAGTCAGAAATCTAGCACTGTCTCTGGAAAGATTTGAATCTTGGCCGAGGAAAAGAAACACGGATTCGGACAATGCCCAGAGAACAGCAACTGGAACATAGAATAACCCAAGGAGAAAGAATCCACGTTGGAGTAATATTCCAAGATCGTACTTGTTAGTGCTCCCGGTAAAGGATGAAGAGGCCAGAGTATCAAGAGCCGTGGTACCCCCCAAAGCAATCAGCCAGGCCGTGCACATTGCGAACATGTAAGAGAAAGCAGCGGTTGCCAGATTTTCAGGGGATGACCGCCCAACGATCAGAACGGAGATGGTCTGCAAGCTGTTTTGTAATGTGTATGCTAGAATGACTGGCGTGCTTCCTTTGAGGAGCAAGACAAATTCAGTCAGAACGAGCTGTTTGCTAGAGTGCTTTGAATCTTGGCTATCACAGTTCCCACATTCATACGGGCTGGAAGGCCTGGGTATGAGCAGTGTAGACTCATTTGGAACGGATTCAGTGTCTATAGTTTTGCTTGCCATGATGCCTCGAATGATGTGTCTGTCTTGGAATCTTAGGAAAGGAATCCTCACCAGTCACGAAATTGACAAGTACTGACTTCGACATCAACTGGAGTGCATAGGGGCTAACTTATATTTCCGCCATAGGGATGCATCAATGCGTGCAAGTTGGCCTATGTGGGTCTCCCAACATTGTATGCGATTTTTGATAAGAACTTGTATGTCATTATCTGTGCAGAGATTACTTGAGAGCCTAAGCAATAGCAAGCTGAGCAATTCTGAAGCTTTGATATCCAAGTGACTTTGACTTGCTCAGAAGCTCTGGCACCCTAGGAACCAGATGGATTGTTCTTCCAAAAGATTATTGCAACCCTTCTCGAGATATCGTATCTCATCTTCGATTACTGAGTTTCCAAGGCCAATAACAATGCATCATGTTACCAAATTCGGAAAAAATAAGCAACATCTTAACCCTATGTTGAGTGAGATGCACGTCGTTTCTTTCTCTCTTGAAGCTTTTCACAGTGTCGGAGGCCAGATACCTGGAGCTAGGCTCAATCTAGTAAAGCGCAATAAGCTTCCTTGTCAAAAAAAAATATTATATATCAATTTCGGAGATCGACAAGTACAATGAGAGAGTAAGTATTATGCCGACACGAAAAGGAACTCAAGGTAGTGACGGCAGTATCTCCAACTGATCTAGAGGGCTCAACGTCTCAGCCTTATTTGGCCGTGAGATGCCATGCGACTGCAGGTACAGTGTTTTGTATCATGAACATGATGATGATGTAAATGGTGGGCTGATGAGAATGCGGGACAGTGACCCGAAAACTCTAAGAATCTCCCACTCGACCACTTTCTTTGGCTTCCCCGAACATCGACTCGGTACGATCTTACGTACTGATACCTGCTTAATCGGAAATCACTCATTCTAAAACCCGCCCTCTGGGCTCAGTTCGACGAGAAGTCTGCTTAGTGTGCAAGTCGCAACTTCGGCGATACATCTCGGGCCGAAATGGCAGGCATCGCAAATCTAAGACCAGCGACTCGCCCTAGTATCGTGGACAATGTCTCTTTACGGAACATCAATCTTCACTTTCCAGCAGCTCCTGATCCATGGCATCGCTCTGGAAAATCCCAGCCGTGTACAGCAGCCGTAAAGCTCTCATATTCGTCCGCTGTCGCCGCAGCCAACGCGGACGATGTCTCGCTCTCCTTGGACTACGGGAAGCTCTATCGCCGCATTGAAAGTACGGTGCGTGATTCTACAAAATCGCAAAGTGGTGGTAGCCTGTCTGTAGCAGCAGAGTCCTCTATAAGTAACGACGTGCGAGTCATTGCTGGACTGATCGCACATTGCGGTCTAGGTCTGCTAGACGAGACCATTGCCGGAGTGCGAAGAATGGATCACCTCCAAGCTCATCCAGAATCTCCAAGCCGGAGACGTGCAAGCCAGGCCAGCCGGAGATTGAGTGGTGTTTCGGCTTCGGCATCCAAAGAGCTCCAGAGTGCTACATCTCCTGATGTTCTGAATGGCATGTTTGGCGAATGCGAGGTATTACTACACTTGCCCAATGCTCACTTACGCGCGGAGGGAGGATTATCTTTCCGCACGGTACAAACCTGGGTCTATGCTGATGATAGTGCTTCATTGGAAAATGCGGTGGAAAGCAGTAGACAGGTTGCGATCGTGGAACAAGAATTTCGTGTCGAGAGTATCCGTTGTCACTGCATCCTTGGGGTCAACTCTCATGAGAGAGTGGAAAAACAGGCTGTAATTATCACACTGGACTTCCGCGGCTTTGGGGAAGCTGCCTGGGCTTCTACATTTTTGAACACATATCAGAAGATGGTAAGAACCATAGCCGAGGTGAGTTGTCCAAGTCGTAACCGGAGCGTACCAATAAAGCAGATACTGACTGAAAACACAGAGGGTGGAAAACACCTCTTTCCAAACAGTTGAAGCGCTGGCCACTTCCATCGCCCGCACAGCGACAATGGACTTTGGCAACGATTCTGTCACCGTCTTGGTGGAGAAGCCGAGTGCTTTGGCATTTGTGGAGAGAGCGGGGGTGCAAGTCACCCGGTCGAAGGCCTTCTTTGCAGAGCAGGACTTTTCAAAAGCGCGCGGAGGGTTGTAGTCGCTACATAGCTGTACAAGAAGCATAAGCCTAGCTTAATGAAAAGTATCATGTGTTCTCAATGTTCGTAACTGAGGGCTCGACCTATGACATTTACACGTGAAGCTGTCGGTTGCCGCATCGGGCCTTAGCGTCAGCGCCAAGCCGGTCATCGTTCTTACCCGGTTTCACTTTCCCTCAGTGTCATAAAAAAACCCTCATACTTCCTTCTCTCCGTTCTTCCTTCGAACACACACGCACACAGTACATACAAGTCAACTTCCAATTGACCGTCTGTCAGACGACCGCATTATCATCGACCGCCTCGATAACACCCGGATTTCTCTATGGGCTGCATCTCTGCAACTACCTCATCAATCTTCGCTTGCCCGCCCGCGTCCAATGTTTTCACCTTGACTCCCTGGGACTTTTGCTTTACGTCGGCTTGCCATTCATCCGCTGCAGACCGCATCGATTCCATCGAGGATACTCGATCCACCGCACTGCTGTGGTCCGGTGCCTCTTTCAGCGACGTGCTTTGGGTAGGGGTGCAGGGTCCGTCCTGAAGTAGGACGGACGTTAATAGGGTTATCCTCAAATATCATCCTTACGAAGACCTATGGTTGCCTAGAATCTAGGAACGATATGCGAGCTGCATAATATCGTCAGCTCCTGAATATTGCTCCCACGTCTGTTTGCTGGCTATCATAGCAGACACTGGCACAATCGCCTGCTTCAACCCTCGATCGCGTGTTAGACTCGAACCATTGAGCGAGTTCGTTCCGAATCCGGCAACATGTTCGATACAACCTACCGGCCGTCTTCTGCGCAGCGCTTGGCGAATCAGATGGAGCGTTTGAACGAAGGCCCTGCGCCCCAGTGTACAATGGATGATCTGTCAGTGGGCGACGTGTTTAGTTCTCAGATGGACATTGAACCGGAAAACGGCGGATCCAACAATGATGCGGCGCGCAGACCTGGACATGCGCAAGCCGAGCAGACCTCCGCACCAAGCCGTACGAATGTCCCAACAGCTGGAGTTCAAGTACTGCAGCTCCATGAAAAGGCAGCGAGCCGTAGAAAGAAGAAGAAAGGAAGGCGTGCTGATGTCGAAGTTGGACGTGCTAATCCGGCCCTGTCCACAGTCCGAGGTTTCACTCCCATGGCTTCCGGTGATGAAGACTCCGATATGTCTACAGCTGGATCCCGGGTAATGTCGCCGCAACTCAATGCTGTCCCTCCTACGAACATGCCAAGTGGAATCAGCGCATTGAAATTGCAGCTTGACGCCCTGAGTCTATCAGAGAGAGTTCCCCGCTCGGGAGACTCTGTCATTTCGAGCACCGCTAGTGTCTCCTCTGATAGCGACAGGACCGAAGTCATGACCAGTTATGAGGTATCACTTGAGCACGATTTCATTAGCGAGGAAGCAGCTGCAGAAGAAAAGCTTTCCAGCACTCCGAAGAATGACTTGTGCAGGAAAATGACAAGTCGCGACTTTGAACAACTGATGTGTCTCGGAAAGGGCACTTTTGGAACAGTACTATTGGTACGCCACAAGCCGACTGGTCGCCTTTATGCTCAGAAACAGTTTCGCAAGGCTTCCATCACCGTGCACAGAAAATTGGTGGAGCAGACCAAGACAGAACGTATGATCCTAGAAAGTGTCAACCGCCACCCTTTCGTGGTCAAGCTCTTTTACGCTTTCCAGGATCACGAGAAGCTGTACCTCATCCTCGAGTATGCCCAAGGCGGCGAGTTGTTCACTCATCTCGCGGCAGAACGTATGTTCAGTGAAGATACTGCGGCGTTCTACATGGCCGAAATGGTCCTTGCTCTTGAACATCTACACCAAACCGTTGGTGTTGTGTACCGAGATTTAAAACCCGAAAATTGTCTCTTGGACTCGGGAGGTCATTTGCTACTCACAGATTTCGGATTGAGCAAAGTTGCTGTCAGCGATGACGACCGCTGTAACTCGTCTCTAGGGACTATCGAGTACATGGCCCCTGAGGTTGTTCAGGGCAAATCCTACGGCAAGGCCTGTGACTGGTGGTCTCTGGGAGCTTTAGGATATGACTTGTTGACTGGTTCGCCACCTTTCAAGGCCAACAACCATGCGAAGATCCAGGAAAAGATCGTCAAACAGAAGCTGGCGTTGCCTTACTATCTCGGGCCTGATGCGAAAGACTTGCTCACCCGATTACTTCGCAAGGAGCCGCAGAAGCGACTCGGGTATCACATGCCCAAGGACTTGGACACCATCAAGAAACATCGTTTCTTCCGCAAGATCGATTGGAAAGCGCTTGCCCGACGCGAGTTAGAGGCACCAATTCAACCCCTCATCACTGATCCTGCTCTGGCGGAGAACTTTTCCACCGATTTCACTGGTCTGGCTCTGAGCCCGACGTTTGGGGACGATGTGCATATTGGCGATATGCTGAAGAATGTCGGGCTTTCGGCTGAACCTTCCAACAGCATGGGTGACGCTGACCCTTTCCATGGCTTTAGCTTCGTTGCATCGAGCAGTCTCCTGAACAGTGGATTCAGCCTCGCCACTTGATTGGCTTCTCTGGACTAGACTTTGCCCTTGACGCTGGTTCGTACATGTACATGGGGTTATTAGATTTCTGTGCTTGGATTCGTTTTGTTCGTACCGATCACGTCTCTTCGGTTTGCTATTTTCTTTTGGCTACCGTGAATATATACATTTTTTTTTTATCTTTCTTCCTTATCTCTTAGGAATGTTGCTATCTTAGCTCGTCACGTGTAATCGGCTTTCTAACCTGAATGGGAGCTTTGCCCAATTTCGAAGAGGCGAAAAAGGGATCCATCGATGACCACCACCTGAGGCAGTCTTCTTTTGTATGGAGACGGGCAGAGGTGATCGCGATTCAGCCAAAGATTGATTATGTCTTGCCAGTCAACGGTTATTCCCACAGAGAGCCGGAATTGGATATGCTGGTCCATCCGCCTTGATTGTTCGGATTCCGCCCCGCTTTCGACGGTTGGATAGCTTCTTTTCTTCACCAGAGTCTGCCTGCCCCTCCGATCGCTCATGATATCGAGTGCGAGTCACAGATCACCTTCCAGTAGAGATACTTTGAGCTGATTTTATTGATGGCGGTTTGAGACCGACTCTGAAGTGGCAAGCTATACCCGTTCGTGAAAGAGTATTATTTTGAGCAGAACCGGAATTTTAGCGGCTTTTCGCCGCCTATCATACAAATAACCCAAAGAGAAAATTTCAACAGGTTACGAATCGAAGAGCATAGGAATCGGCCTTCATCATGGACCCGTCAGCCGATTCCTCGCAATTGAATTTGCAAAATAACAGTGACAACAACAACCTTGCAATGTCTTCCCGAACGACCTCCCGAAGCCAAGAGACGCAATCGACTCCAGAAAAGACTGAGCCTGTCGCTATTCCAGCGCAGCAGACAAATCAAGGTTATCCGACAAATGCCAAGGTTGCCATTCCTAGAAGTCGCGCTGGTGCCAGTCATCGGTATAGCCGTCGTGTCGCAAAGGCATGTGAAAGCTGTCGCCAAAGGAAGACGAAATGTTCGGGCGATACGCCGATTTGTCGCCAATGTCGTGAGCTGAGGGTGCGATGTCAGTACCCAGATGGCATGAGGGAAAAGACGAAGAGGTGATTCATTCCCTTTCCTCTCATTGCTATCGTTCTTGGCTTGTACTGATTCATACAGACATATGGAAGAACTATCCCACAAAGCAAACGATTACGAAGCCCTCCTTAAGGACTTGCGCTTGACAGTCAACGAGGCCGTGGGAGACCGCATCGCTGCGACACTTAATAGATACGCAGTCGATGGAGAGCAGAATACGGCTGACCACCCTTCTTCATCCTCGCGCACACCTCTCGATGATGCCGATCTTGAACCGTCCTCCCCCTCTTCTATCGGATCCTTGGAGGCCATCGATCGTGTGGAGGAAGATCTCAACAGAGGGGAGAACGTTCGTGCAACAGGATTCATTGGCAAAAATTCGGAAATAAGTTGGATGCAACGCGTTCAAAGAGAATCCGTGCAACGAGCTCGAGGCGAGCCTGGCATGTACGAAGGCGAGCCGCAAGAACGCCAATACGAAGATTTTGCCATCAACTCTGTTAGCTACCACCTTGATGATTTAGATATCAATGTCTCGGGTCCTATCGACAAGTACAAGATGCCCTCGCGTGAACAGGCTGACCGCCTATTCGAAGATTATCTAACTACGGTGCACCCATTTTATCCCATCATAAACCGCCCTCTCTTTAATTCGCAATTCAAATACTTCTTTGAAAATTCAGCACGACCAGGTGACAGATGGTTGGCCATCTTGAACATGATCTTTGCCATCGCGGCCAAACACTCTCATTTAGTGCAAGCGTCTTGGAAGAGTAATGATACGCAGGACCATTTGATTTATTTTACGCGTGCCAGGTATCTCAGCATGACAGACGATGACCTTTTCGCCCATCCTGATTTACAACAAGTTCAAGTTGAAGGTCTCATGGCCTTCTATCTACTATCGACAGATCAAATCAATAGGTAAGCTGGGCCTTGTCTTTCGCTCTTAATTGTTCAGAAGCTAATCGATCCTTTCTTGTTTCAGAGCATGGAGAATATCAAGTCTTGCTATTCGTTCCGCTATAGCCCTAGGAATCAATATGAAGAGCTCCAGTGAGACGACAGCCAACACATCAAAGGAGTCTCGCTACCGGGTATGGTGGTCTCTCTACTACTTTGAGCACCTCCTTGGTGTAATGACAGGTCGAGCCACTTGTATTCTAGACGGTGTGTGTACCACACCCATGCCGTTACCCTTTGAAGAGGAAAGATTCAATGAGCCCGAGATTCAAGATATCATGGGCAATAATTCTCTACGCGAGGAGAAGATTCAAAACGCGGTGGCAAGCTCTTTGATCAGGCTGATGCCGCCAAATCCTGTTGGTGGCCAAAACGTTGATAGACGCGAGAAGAACGACCGATTCGCGTGGATACGAAGTATTCCGTTTAATTCCGGTCTACTCTTTCTGCTGTACATGGATCTTACAGTCATCACCCAAGAAATAGTGAACAAGGTGTATACGTCTGATGCAGTGAGGGTTCCCTGGTCTCACATTGAGAACCGGATCGGCGAGTTGAAATCACGAATTGATCTGTGGTTCAACCAGCTACCGGAACCCTTTAAATTCACCCAGAAGGAGAGCAGCTCTCCTGAACAGGTTCGCGCAAAGCTTGGGCTTGCATTTCAATACTACAGCGCTCGCATCACACTTGGTCGGCCTTGTCTCTGTCGTCGAGACGCCGCCTCTAACAAAAGCTCTTCCTTCAGTCACAAGATGGCACTAGTATCGCTCGAGGCTGCCACACGAATGCTAGACTTGGTACCCGATGCGCCGGATCCGTTCCAGCTTTACCAACTAGCTCCATGGTGGTCTATTCTTCATTTCTTAATGCAAGCAACGACCGTCCTTCTGTTAGAGCTATCTTTCGCCAATGTGCATGCGCCGGACGAAGAGAAAAACACATTTTTGTCAGCAAAGAAAGCGATTCGCTGGTTATACGCAATGTCAGAACATAGCACTGCCTCGCTTCGGGCATGGCAACTCTGCGACAGCTGTATGCGCCGCATAGCTTTGGGGATGAGCTACGATGTCAGCGATCTGCCCCCACTGCCTAGCGACGCCGTTCTCGCGCAACAAAAACAATACCACGCCCAAGATCAACTTCAGTCCCAGCCACCCGTCACAACCGCGACAACAGGCAATCCTCTCCAGCAGTCCGAACCATTCGACTGGAGCACAGGAATGGAACCCCTCACCACGCCATCATCAGAAGCCGTGAGACGTCGCGAGCTTCTCAGCGACCTCGAAGTTGAACAGAACGTCAGTTTGACTGCGGCCGAATCCGTGACATACCCGCTGAGTTTCTCGCCTTTCATGACGAACCCTGGTATGAATAATTTCTCATCAGCTGATTCGCATTTCCCATATGATCCGATTAGCGGGGAATTTATGGGATCTTTTTTTCCTCCTGGAGCTGATCAACACGAATGGGATAATTGATTGTTTCTGACAGGTGAGCATGGCTTACAAATATATCGAAGCTGAAGACGGGCAGAACAAAAAGAGTACATACTGTCAAATAATCGTTTATCGTTTTCGGTGCTAGATGATTCTATATCGGATTTTGTCGCCTTTCCACTTCATGCTTATATGGGTTCAGGAAACGCAGTTCTTATAATGGTACATAAAATAAATACAAAAATAATAAATATCAACCCCCAACCTCAAATAGTACACCAGTGCTCAATGACTACATATCTATGGTAATATACAATACAAGGGGTGGCATGCCATGCTAGAAAGGCAAATTAGGTCATCTTGAAAAGACCCCGTCTTTCTCCTCATCTTCTGTTTTTGCCAACATTTCCTCCATGCCAGTATTATCCTCTTCGTCCAGGTCTCCATAGACCCATCGAACGATATTCTTCCTCTTTCTCGACTGCCACATTCTGATTCGCCTCAAATGGCCACCCGTCTCCCGGCCAATCTCCTCATTGTCTCGGTTGAATCGTTGATAGCGAACAACACAGAAATCAAGAACTTTATACACCTGGTCTCTGAACTGCTGCTGCGAGTGTGACATGTTCTTTCTGTCTGGCGCCGCTTCTTGAGATTGCTTCAGCTCCTTCACAGCGGCTCGACTGATGATTCGTAGGGTATTAAGGTTAGGGTTCACAACCTTGCGTTGCCGCTCGTAGTGCCATGCCCAGTCAAATTCTATGTCGAGGTTTTCCATGTTCATGGGATCGGCGCTCATCTTCAAACGATATTGCTCATCCACGGCGAGTCGGGCCACGTGCGATCGCTCAATGTCTATGCACCACTTTTCCCACAAATCCATCCCAAGTTGGCTACCGCGCGTTTCCACGACAGCGCTCAGCAAGATATTGAACGCCCTACTTGGGACGAACGTAAATTTATCTCGTCCCAATGGATTTGTGTATGCAAGTTTGACATCGTTGACAACTCGGGCCACAGCACCAGGAATCGAAGACAATAGACTATGCCACCGGTATATTGTTTGTCTGTAGTAGAGATGCACGTTCTCATCGTACACCTTTTGAACGTTATAGTGGCCCCAAAGAAATTTGCGCAACATTCTTTGGGCTCGCAGAAGGGAAGTCTCGAGTTCTTGATCCCAGGGCTCCGCCCAGACTCGCTGTTCAAGACGCAGTATGGTAGCAGCCAAGGTGGCGAGTGTGGTTTCACCCCATGCTTGCCTTCTGTATTCGGTCAAGAGCTCGAAGATACCCTCAGCCTCCTCCCATTGCCCAAAGGCAATATAGAAATTCGCTACTGCATTGTACGTGTTCCGTGAAATCGGCTCTCGTAATTGCTGGATGACAAGATTACCAAGTTCTTGGTTGCCTATGGCTGCAGCGAATCGCAAAATGGACGGAGTCAAGCTTTGATCGCCATATGATGCAAAGGTAATGATAGGCCCATCAGCGTCCTTTGAGAAAAGGAGCCATTTGCCAAATGCATACGCTTTGCTAATCCTGACCAAGTCTAGAAGATTACCTAGAGCGCCATTCGGCAGCGTCGGGATTGGGGACTGATCGATTCTAATAGAGGTTTGAGGTAGCGAATCATCTTCATGTGGAAGTTCCGAAACGCTTCCGTCATCCTTTTCTTTGTTCCAAAATTCTTGTATGCGATTCAACTTGCTAGTGTCGACAATTTCAAGCAAAGAGTCAAAGATCCTCATTGCATTCTCAATCTGCTGCTGATAGGCATACAGTCGTAAATTCTGTTGGAGCAATCCGATGTAGAGAGATGAGGTTTCATATACATCCTGTTCAGCCAATGCAGAAAGCTCTTGATGGTCGGTTGAAACGGCATCATTCCAAGGTGGTATAGGAGGTGGCAAAACCTGTAAGACACGATCCAGCCGTTCGGGATGCATGCTTGGGTTGAAAATCTGCGATTCTAACACTGGAATGATAAGATGGCCACCGTCGCTTTGACTCACTGATTTCTTGTCACCAGATGACTGCTTCATTTCAATCACAGATGCAAGCTGCTCGATCAAATCCCCAGTATTGTTATCAGAACCGTAATCTGTATGAACATAATGTGCAGCTTGTGTCGTCAGAGCATTGAAGACTTCGGCGCTGATAGTGAACCTCCCTAAACCATGAAAAAATCCATTTTTGTTTTGAAGTTCGTCAGGTGTTCTCGGTATATCGGGATGCGGCCAAAAATCATGGGTATCGATATTAGTGTTCTTGATAAGTTCCGGGTTGTCAAGAAGAGGACTCCATGAGACAACCTTCCAGGCTGCGCCATAATTACTCCCTCGCATATGCTTGAGGATCCATAAACCTTCCATAATATGACCTTGTTCAATGCAGGCCCAAAGGATAAATTCAAGCCAAATTTGAGGCCCCAAGTGCCGTATCCCCATCTTGAAGGGGCGGAACGGTGAATCTTCGCCGGCCGCTTTTGCTTTCCTCCTCACTTCCGCCTCATGGTCCAGCCATGCAGCGTCTGACAGAACGTTCATGATATGTGTAGATAATAAATGCATCCCTGGCGGTCGAAAGGTACCTCCATTATCAGTACGTTTAGTAAATTTATATATTGCATCTGAGATGTTTCCAGACCGGTGGAGATGAGCCAGCGTTCGATATACAAAGGACATAGCCAGCTCAGAGTGCTGTGATGCCCTATTCGCAGCGGCTAGCACAATGAAACCTAAGCTCTGCCATATTTCTCCCATAATGCCAAGTCTTGCCGTGATGTGGCGCGGCTCATCTGTGAAAGCTTCCATGGAAACGTATGCTGGAGAGTGATTGATACCGGTGACCATGACATCTTCTTCCGAGGACTCCCATTGCAGATTGGATGGCGTCCCTTCAAAAGCATGTCCATACATCTGAAGCCTGTCCGCCGCATCTAGCATCTTCGTAATCAGTGTGTAGACGGCCGGCCATCTCTGTAATGTGAACCCAAGATATGCAAGCAAATCCAAGTCATGTAAGCGACGCGCGCGGCTTATAACAGCCGAGATTTGCTCGCCCTCAGAAATTAATTGATCATTATTCTTCGTTAAATTTGTTGCCAGACTATCACTCGTTGTTCCGTCGCGCAAGTCGGGGGGTAAATATGACTCCAGCTGATGCACCCATGCTGCTGGATTTTGATCGTCCCGTTTGCTCGATATGGATCGCTTTTGTGCGCTTTCGACTGAGCTATATCTGAAAGAACGAGCTGGCCTTGAATAAGCTTTCGAGTTTCCATCAGTCGTTGCGAAAGTTCGGCAAAATGGTTTTTTCGGTATGCCAAATGGACGCCCAGTGCGCCGCTCGGAAGCGGTCACCGAGCTTGTACCATCAAAGCGAATTATATGACACCTGCAGCCCAGCTGGAAAGGACGGTAAGCACGTAGGCAATGTTTCATGACCCAGAATCCGAGAGCGTCAAGGAGTAATGGAGGACGTTCGGATGCGAGAAGGATATTTCGTAAACGCCGCAGTCATATCCGATAGCAAATGACGAAACTTCAGAGCGAGAATGGCCCTATGAGGGCTTCATTAAAGACAAGAAGCCTGTCGTGAGGTTTAAAAAGGATTGGTGGATAATGATGAGAAGAATGGCGGAAAGGAAGATCTCCAAAAAACATTTACTTAGTCAGCATCCAGCTATCGCCCAATCAGCATGCAGTAAAATGCCTTGTCCACGATGTTTCTTCCCAATACATTCAGCATGCTCAGTCTCACTTGCAAGATGCGCAATTCCTTCTAAGAATGCTCATCAATCTAGACAAGTATGACATCCGTACGTAGTAAAGAGTGTGCTAAAGTGTTTGGTGTCTTGACTAACGATATGTATGCCTAAAAACCGCCCTGATCAACAGCCTAAAGATAAACAAGGTGTATACATGATGCATTTTCACATTTCATTGCTCATTGAAAGGCTTTGCAAAGGGTATAAGAAAGTAAAAAGCGACGATGACTCCCGAAGTATAATCAATATGCGCCATTGCTAAAATGTATCATTCGCCAAGGACAAAGGAGGTCAAGTGAGATTATTGGACGCTCACGCATTGTGAGCCTCAGCCATTTCTGTGTCTTCCATGGACTGTAACTCGCCGCCCAGCTCCTGTTCGACTTCTTCCACCACAAAGCTTTCATAATCCTCCAGCCCTTTTTGTACGTGAACTTTGAATCGAATGATATCGTTCAACATGCTCTCAACACCAGTATGAAGCTCTTCCCGAAGCTGGTTTGCGCGAAGGGTGAGTTGTTCATATTCTACATCCGTGTTCATCTCCCGCTGCTCCATCAGTTGAACGCTTTCAATCAGTGAAGCGCGCATCTTTGCTAGCTCTTTTTCCATCTTTTCGATTTGGGCGTCTGACTGAACCTTTTGCGTGGTTGTTATCTCCTTGGTACGCTCGAACTCTTCCTCGGCAGCGCGTCTTCGGTGTTCAAGTGCTTCAATCTCGCTGCGTTTCTCGTCCATGGCCTCCTTTATGTCGTTGAGCAGATCACGGTCCGCCATATCCTTCTCAGCGGCCTTCTTTCTTCGCTCGTTGACCTCCTTCCGAAGAGAAATCAAATTAGCACGGATAACTCCGCGAAGGTCAAGCTTCACTAAATGGACTGGCTGATAGCCATTGTTCGCATCCGCGAGAAGACGATAACCTTCGGGAGAGCCTTGATTCTGTGGCCCACCCATTTGGGACGAAGAAAAGCTTGCTTCGTTCACATTCAGCCTAATTTCGTAGTCCTCGCCGTTGGCATTAACGGCAGACTTGGGGATCAGACTATTCTGGTACCCTAGCGTGTTGTAAGCTTTCACAACCTGCTCTAGGTCTTCGAGTTTTTGATTTGCTTCGGTTTCTTTCTCCATCACACGTGCGTGTGCTTCCTCAAGTCGGCCCGCAGTGTCTTCAAGACTTCGCTGTAAGCGCTCACGCTCAGTGTTCATGCGATCAATATCCTGGATAGTAATTCCCTGGCTATCAACACTAGCCTGCAAATTTCCGCGCTCTTCTTCCGCTGTTTGTAGCTCGTCTTCGGTTTTTTTAATTTCTTCTTCGAGAAACTGGATGCGGTTTTTGTACTTGTCGATCTTGCCTTGCACATTCGAGTTATAATCTTCAAATTTGCGCTTGTCGTCTTCGAGTATTCGAAAATCTTTATCCAACTTAGCCATATCCGGTGCGTTTTTTTCTAAATCTTCTAATTGGTCTCGAAGCGCACGATTTTCCGCTTCTAACACCTCCAATTCTCGGACATATTTCTCATTCGACTGCTCAAATTCAGCAGCCATCGCTTCGACATGGGGTACCAGCCGTTTTTCAGCCACATCGTCATCTTCATCCTCACCTCCTTGTAACCAATCATGGTAGGCTCCAGTAAGAAATCGGAAGATGATTCGATCTCCTGAAATATCAACACCAGCTGCAGCACATGCCTCATCATACTCGCCAACGGAATAGTGATCCAACATTTGCGCAAGTTGCATCATCCAATGAAGCATTCCTAAGAAAGTCGACCAGTTTTGACCACCAACTGCAGCGATCTGAGATTTGGTGATGTTTTTCTCATATGGATAGCGCAGTTGTTTCAAGATAGGAGGCACTTCGGCCTCGATGCTCTTTTGGAACTTATAACTCGGATCTATTCGGCGGTAGAGCCATTGGAAAATGTTCGTAAAATCCTTTTGCGTTGGTGATTTTAGAGAATTCTGGCCCAACGAGTGTTTCATTTCCAACTCGAAATTATTGTGCGTCAAATACTCCAGAAGCTCTTGGCCAATTCGTCCTTGAAACGACCTGTCTCTGAGCGGCCGTGGATCTTTTGGAGCTCCGGCAGGAACAGGCCCCTGGGTGAAGAATGATTGATGTGCCATGGGCCCTCCAGCCATAGATGGCCGAGAAAAGACGCTGCTTCTTCTTTGCAGATTCTGCTGCGAAGCGCTACTTGAAGGGAACGAGTTGGGTGCATAGCTGAGTCGTCCAACGGCAGTATTTTGAAATAAATTATTAGAAACAGATCGTCTGACGGTTGAGAGACCAGCTTCAGGGCCAAAGCTGGCGCCTGAGGACGAACGCTGAAAATTTGGTTGTTGAGGTCTGCCATGCGAATTGAAGAGCGACGTCGAACGCGAATGCTGCGAAGTATATGGAGGGTTTTGGTGACTGCCAATCATGCTTGTGCGCTTTAGCGCAGATGAGGGCTGAGGCAAGGCGGAGAAATTCTGTACACTGGCCAGCGTCTATGTCAGGAGGATTTTAGTTATGATTAGAGCAATAAATGGATATCACTGTTTATCTGTCGACCACGGTGATTGGGAAATATTCTACCTACCTCGCGAGGCCGCTTGATGCTGAACAAACCCGTGTCTTGCGACATGATGTTATTCCCTTCCCGACCAGAAGGTCGCGTATTATGCCAAGTAATTCACTCAATCCGTACTAATGAAATTATATGTTCTGGACAGGAATTGATAAGCCAAAAAACGAAGTCGGTTGTGTGCGCGCGTTGTCGAAGATGTATATCGCGAAATAATCGTAGTCCAAGTCAGAAATGCGACGGAAAGTAAACAAAAGGCAGGAGGGACGTTTCCTTGGCAAAGCTTACAGGAACGGCAGGCGGTGGGGGACCAAAACAAAGCATGTCGCCAAGATTTATCAGGCATCACGTGCCTTTCGCGGACGACTCGCTGAGATTGGCTTAGCGCCATTTCATGCAACTTCCGAGGTTCAACATGGGGGACACTCTAACCTCGCCGCTCGGCAACTGCTCTTCAGTCCTGCTCGTAAGTTATAACTTACTCGACGTTTGCAAATCACTTAACCCACAAACCCTCTTTGAGACACATCCTCTTCGAGCTCGGAAACAGCCGACGCGACTGCTTCAACTACACTTCTATTGTTGTATCGCGTTGATAGGCGAGCAAATACATTGGTTTGAAAAGTCGCCGTCATGGCTCCTCGCGAGGAGCTCATCTCTTCAGCTGTAAATTGTTCTCATTGCTTTGCTTTTCTAGCGCATAACTAATTCGATGATGCAGATCAACTGTATGTCTTACACGAATTCCATTTTGAATGATTCCAACAATGACAGGAGCTTATTGTTTTCAGTCCTCCAGGATCCATCTGTCGCATCCTCGCCGCTGGAGAAACGAGTCGCTTTCTTACAATCAAAAAATCTCACACAGGAAGAAATCGACATTGCCATCGCACGGGCAGGCGAAGAGTCAGTACAAACAACAACGACGACAACTACGACGCCTGTAGGATATTCTCAGCAGCAACAACCTATTTATCGGCCGACAGCTCCCCAGCCCAGCTACGGTCCTGGTCCTTATGGCCAATGGCAAGCTCCTCCAGAGTAAGAGTCACCATCTATTCATAGCTTTGTATCCTTGTCATTGATGGAGTCATAGGATCCCTAGGAGGGACTGGCGGGACTGGTTTATCATGGCGACCATAACAGGAGGACTTGGTTATGGATTATATGTCCTAGCAAAGGTAACTTCACCAGTGCGATAATTCTTTCCTCTCGCTAAACTCGATTACAGAGATATGTGGTGCCTATCATAGCACCTCCTACCCCACCACAATTAGAACAAGACAAGCAAAGCATAGACGAGGAGTTCGCTCGGGCTTTCGCTCTGATCGATCAGCTATCGACGGACACCGCAGCTCTGAAGTCTGCAGAGGAAGCCAGAACAGAACGTCTGGATGCTGCTCTTCGTGAAGTTGAGAGTGTCCTGTCGGAATTGAAATCTTCCTCTCGCCGTCGCGATGACGAAACTCGCAGAATAAGCGACGAAGTCAAGAACTTGAAGGATAGCATCCCCAAAGCATTGGAAGGTGCTCGGGAAGGAAATGAAGGCAGACTCAAGGAACTCGGCACAGAACTACGAAGCTTGAAGACCCTGTTAAATAATCGCCTAAGCGCTGGTAACCCCCCTACCACACCGGTTACGGGTCGGCCAGTTGGGTCGACCTCTACTCCTGAGCCGACATCATCTCCAGCAACCACCATCCCCGCAGCCATCCCCGCAACGACACCATCTGCAAACACCACGCCTATTCCTTCCGCTTCAAATAGCCAAGTCTCTAGCTCACCAGCTTCAACCAACCCTCTGACCCAGCTTGGCAAGTCTGCGTCAATTCCTGCCTGGCAAATGGCTGCTGCGAACAGGTCGAAGACATCCTCTCAGCCAGCACCATCTGCAACTGTTGAGGAAGCACAGAGCAGCTAGACGGAGTTCGCGCCTAGGTATGACTTCTTTGTATTCTATATATGGGAGAAATCTTCTTGCTTTCCACGTCGTAGAGCTTAGATTCTCTTAGAATATAAGGTGCTTTTTCCTCCGTACCGTACATAGTGCTTCTGAACATGCCGAGAGCGAGAGCATCTGAGAAAGTAACCATAGTTAGCTGCGAGCCAGAAATAAGTTAGGTCTAGACTCGTACTAGTCCGCATATGGGTTAGTTCTGGAGCTGCTTGGCATGCATGGTCTCAATACGTACTGGAGGATTTCACTCAGGATGTAGCTGTCAACATGTCATGAGAATCGAGAAGTGCTGTTACTTTGATAGCGATAGAAGCCGCAAGTGGTGCCGCCTTTATACCGGTTACAGCAGCCGCTTTCACAGTACACAATTTTCACTTGCGCCGTCCGAGACGGGAGCGCCGTCGGCAACTTCAGCGACGCAATCGCGAAATTGCGAAATCATCCCGAAGTCTATCAGCTCGACTAATTCGGCGTCGAGAGCGATATACCCTAGGTCCCCTGATACAACTTGTTGAGGTACGACACTATGGACCGCGAAGCTCCCAAGCACCGTTTCGTAGAGCGCCGACACCGCCATAGGTCTCACACTCGATCTGTGTCGCCGGCGAGGCCGGGTTCCAGCAGATGTGATAGATACAAAGACCGTAGCCCCAGTCGCAGATACCATAACCGCAGCTCACGATCACCTGCCCACGATTTGAAGCATGGCGACAAAATCTCGGAACGGAAACGCCATCATCACCGCGAGCGCAGAGAACTTTCGCCTGTATCCGCCGCACCGCCTGTTCTACCGTATAATGCGAGACAATTGTCGAAACGCGATTTCTTGCAATTAAAGTCCATGTTTGCGATGTATCTGGATATACAGAAGGGGTTGGTGATAGAAGATATGAATGAACAAGAAGTCATGGGAAGGTGGAAGAGCTTTGTCAAGAAATGGTAAGTACGGGCATTTCACTTCCATACCATCGCGTCAAGAAACGGGTTTGGTGTATCAAACGCTAACATATTAGGAACCGTGGAGAGCTCGCGGAAGGGTGGTATGACCCCGCCACTTTCCAGAAAGCCAAAGGTAGTTTGGACGATGTACGAGCCCCTCACAAGAAGGGGCAATTCAATGATAGCGACACCTTGCCGAACAAGGATAACGATATTACCGGTACAGAGGAAAACGACGATGATGATCCCGAAGATGAAGAGGACTATGGTCCTAGGCTGCCTAGTGGAGCCATTATTTCCAGAGGCCCTCTAGCTGGCCCTACTATACCGAACATACAAGATATAGAACTTCGGCGAGGCATGCACCTTTCAACCCATGTTACTGGTACTTTAACTAACACTTTTGTATAGAACAAGCTCGCGTGGATGCCGAAGAAGCGCGATTTGGAGCTCGTACTCAATACAAATACGAAGCCTTGTCCCACAAAACTCATCTCCGCGCCTTTGAAGACGAAGTCACGCCTCGCGCCGAGCCAGGAACCCACGAACGCAAAATGGAAAAGAAACGTGAAAAAGCCGCCGCAAACCGTGAATTCGCATCTGGGCGCCGTGGGGGCTCCCCGATGATGGATGCCGCGCCCGATTCAGAATTGCTGGGTGGTGGTGGCGACGACGATCTTTCTGCGCTGAAACGAGCGAAAGAGCAGGAAGCGAGGAAGAAGAATGAACGAGAAATACGTCGCGAAGAAATTATGATGGCGAAAAAGGCGGAGCGAGAGGAGCGGCTAGCGGAGTATAAGAAAAAGGAGGAGGAGACTATGGGATGGTTGAAGGCTTTGGCTAAGCAGCGATTTGGCTAGTCGACGAAGTGATCTTCTGATCGTAATGAAGGTGCAAGCTTCTTTGAAAGACACTCGATGTCTGGATTGGCTTCTCGATAATTGTGGGTGGGATTCCAATTCTTAACCAATGGCCAATAGGTGCCATACAAATATATGGATATGAATTGAATGTGCACACATGGTGTAGGGTTGCAGTGGTTGTTAATCGGGATTACAGCTTTGATGAAGCTTCTTGGTGATCAGAGGTGATCAGAAATAGGTATAATTTGCCGTTGTATATGATCCAACCACGTAAAGCTGCTCTATTTAACGCATACAATTGAACGACATTCTGCAATCTATCAATATACCTTCCAAATAAGTCCGGTGCTTTTCACGACACTCTTCGTCACATCACTTCATTTGACTTTCACCATAGGAACAAATTCAGGAGCCTCGGGTTTCAATGTCGATCCATTCGCCTTCGTATCAAGGCCGGCCTGCTGCTTCCATAGGCGACAATAGTAACCATTCTGCTTGATCAAGTTGTGATGGGTTCCTCGTTCAATGATACTTCCGTCTTTGAACACAAGTATCTGATCCGCCTTGATAGTTGTTGACAAACGATGTGCTATCACCAATGTCGTCCTCCCTGTGGCAAGTTGAGCCAGGCTGTGTTGGATATGTGCTTCAGTCTCGGTGTCTACAGCGCTTGTTGCTTCGTCCAGTAACACAAAACGGGGATTCTTGAGTAGCACCCGGGCTATTGCTACACGCTGAAGTTCCCCCCCCGAAAGCTTGATGCCTCTTTCACCGACGATGGTGTCATAGCCATCGGTAAAGCTAAGAAAACGCTCATGGAGTCTGACTGCTGCACATGCACGATGGAGGTCCTCCACAGTAGCGAATTGGTCTGCGTATTTCAAGTTGTTGAACAGGGTATCGTTGAAAAGTGCAGGGTCTTGAGGAACGACCCCGATAGCATCTCGTAGACTTTGCAGTGAAATATCAGAAATATTCTGACCATCGATCTGAATAGACCCACGATCCGGATCATAGAGGCGAAGTAATAACTTCAACGTAGTCGACTTGCCGCTCCCCGTTTCCCCAACCAATGCTACGGTCTGCCCTGGCTGCGCCTCAAATGTGATACCATTGAGCGCTTGACGTTTCTTGTCATAAGAGAACGAAACATCATTGAAGCTGACAACGCCTGTCTGAGCTCGCAGTTCACTCGCACCCGGTGTGTCTACAATGGCCGGTTCCTTTTTCAAGAGAGCCATAAACTCCTCGGCGTCTACCAAGTCGAGCGTGATAGAAGTGAGCCCATTAGAGAATAGCTCGAGTGGGCTGGAGAGCTGAGCCCAGTATCCAAGCAGCATGACAAAGCTTCCAACTGGTTTGGAAGAATTCGAGACTTGATAGACGGCAATGGCACAAGCACATATCAAACCAATAGATAGGATTAAGGATTGCACAAGGTTCTCCGCGCGTAACCATCGACGAAGAGATAACTCAGAGCCGAGACGATCATTGACTGCAAAAGAATGACGATGCTTTTCATGATCGATCCTGTTGAAATATGTGGCGGTGAGCCAATTGTTCGTTGCTTCACAGCGGATATTGACCTCCTTCCTGATAGATGCGATGTACTTCTTGCGCTTTGCTTTTTGCAGTTCTGCTATTGCGCTAGAAGACCAAAGAAAGAGGCCTATCATCGCTGCGGTAATCAGACCCATATACGGGCCGAATGTGACGTGTAGCACGGTTATTGCAATAAAAAGATCAGAAATCATCGGTGCAAATTGAAAGAGCACCTTGCGGACCACATTCTGAATGACTGTTCCCCGGTTGATGGAATGCCATACTGAACCCGAACTTTTGTCGTCATGAAAGTCGCATGAGAGATCCATCACTTGATTGAAGCCGATTACTGTTATCCGTTGATAGGTGTATTGTTCCAGTGGCAGCCACATATATGATCTAAGCGCTGAGACACCCCCACTCGATTCTAGTAGTCTCAAGAGAACGAGAGTTGTCATCTGCTGCCACGGCACGGTCTTCTCTTGAGTCAAAGTGTTGGTGACTATGCCCAGTTGCATAGGAACGTAGACTATGAGGAGACGCTCAGCGAACAGACAAAGACCTACGCCTATGGCTAGTAATTGTAGTCCAAACTGGCGCTTGGGCCATAATAGGGGAACGGCAAACGAGAGTACTTCCCAGCTCTGCAACAAGGTCGACGTTACTTCCTTTGAGGCCATATCTTGGCTCGACTCGCCGGTGCTTGTATCTGTATTGCTGACAGTTGAGTAAGATGTATCACTTCGAAAGCCGTACATCAGAGGGCGATTCTCTTCGCTTCTATGTCCATATCTCCGAGATTTGTGTTTGTTGAGGGGGTGCACCAATGCCAGGCCAGAAAGCATCGACAAAGTCACTGAACGTACAACTTGCAGCGCTAGAATAATTCCATGGACCGGCAAACGAGCTGATAACTGAAGACCGAGAAGAGCCGACTCGCCAGCTAGATAAACAATCCAGCAGTTCCATAAGGGGTACCCGAACCTACAACGACCGGAGGCAACCCGAGCAGTCAAGAAAGCCCAAAGCAGTATCGACCAAAGTGAGAACAAAATGACATCCTCGGAAGTATACCGGCTCCCGTTGAGAGCTTCATAGGATAACAGTGCAGCACTGAGGCAGTAAGAAGTGAGAACAACTACCATCAAAGCTAGGATAGTGTTGCCGACCGCTTGTCGTAAGCGCGCTGGTTGTAAATATCGATCTTTGGATAAGAGACACTGGGCAGCAGATGCTAGGATATAGGATGAACCGGTCAAAAGGGGGAGGAATATTCGCACGCCTTGTATTGCTCGAATTCGCCAGTCCGTCGTCGTGGAGGCGGGAGACATGTTGTAGATGTATGTCACGAATTCAGATAATATTTGACCATTCCATTCGACGTGAACACTTGAACTTCGGAAAGGCGACGAATAATGCAAATGTAAGCAAGTACAAAATGAAAAACAACGAAGTTGAAGAAAAGGAGGAACCGGCAGAGGCGAAGCAAGGAAGGAAGTTGCCTTCGCTCAAGAAGGCAGGCAGCATTCAACGGCCTTCAAAGAAAGCGGCATATGTCGGCCTTTTCCCTCTTTCATCTGTTCAGGGGGGTTTTTCCCTCTTTCCTTTTCATACTTGAATGGCACTGGCGTTGGTGCTATGATACAGGAGACACTGCTCAGGCTGGACTGCAAGTGTGAAGATGGGCTGTTGTACTCTCAGTGTGACTGGTTGTGCATCTCAGGGGGTAATCCTAGTTGGTACCTGTTGAATAGGGTTTGTATATTGCAGATAATGTACAGCTAATATGCTCGATTGGAACAATATGCAGGTCAATATCAGAAGGGCCATGTCTGTGTAACGCCTGATGCTTCTTCCCTGACCGCCATCTGCCGTTGCTTGGTAAGTCGTTGGCGTGCTCATGCCTTCCGCCCGAGATCCAGATCGGTGACGAGTCTCAAATCCGGATCAGATGCAGGTAATTTAGCGAAGAATGGCTTGATGGCAACGTTCATTGTAGCCTCGAACAGTCGACCGACCACAGCGTGTTTGAGATCATCACCAGTCTGTCCAAAGTCCGGGAAAGCATTCACCTCCAGGAGCCATGCATTTCCCGCAGCATCTACCAGGTAATCCAAACCAAATAGCTCAAAGGCATTAGGCAAAGTCTGAAAGTGTACAAGCATTCCCCGGGAGGCGGCTTCGAATGTCTCCCCAGTCACTGCGCATATTTGCTCAAACACCTTGTCTTTCCAACCGTCCTTCAGCCCAGGAATGTCCTCATCCAAAGCCCAATATTGTCGAACGGTGCCTTCGGTAACGCTACCGTTTTCTTGCAGACAAGTATTTGTCAAGTGCCTACTCAGATCACGAATCTCATCTTCCTCCTCCCAAGGAGCCTTGTAAGGCTTCTCCGCAAATAGGGCAAGCATTTCCCTAAAAACATATACCTTAAGGGATCCTACTACGACGACATAAGTTCGGATATGGAACTTTCTCCCGGCAGCCGAAGGCAGAAGCAGAGGCGGGTGTATGTATGGCTGGGCGATAAAGTGCCGGAGCTGCGATGTAACGACACCCTGCTTGTTATTCGGATTGAGTCTTGAGCCCGATTTGTCCTGTGTATCTTCATTGCTTTCTTCCTCATCTTCTTCGTCTGACTCCTCGATGTCCCACTCTTCGAATATTTCCTGAAGCTGTGTTTCACTGTTGAACAAACGGATACCCTGTCCACGATCGCTCATTCCTGGTTTTAATATCCACCATTCTTTCTCGTCATCTGTTCTTGACTCGTTCTGACCCAAGCTCTCGCGTAACTCATACGCCTCCAGCAAGGCTTCGTCGAGAAACTCTGCAAAATCCAGCTCGAAATCGAATGCTGGTTTGAAATGGTTCTTCAGGATGCTGTCAGGATATTTCAAGACCCAGTTAGCGATAGTAGTCGATAGGTAATGCTTCCTGATAAGAGCTTTACGAATAATAAAAGAGTTTGTCAAGGATGTCGCCGGATGTGACATAACATGGTCGAAGTCAATATCTTCGTAGGCTCGATACTGCAACAGCGGCTGTGAAGGATCGGGGAGATCTGCGACAGACTCGATGAGTTTGCAGCTATTGTCGCTAGCAAGTTTGTCGAACAATTCTTCAAGCAAAGGCTGAACGTATTTATCTTCGTAATTAAGAATGCAGTAAAAGTCGAAGTCATCATTCTTTCTGGTTCTATAAAAATGAAATCAGAAAATACAATCACTCCGGACAAGACATGATGCAATTGAGACAAGTCTATAACTCTTAAGTCTAGAGGTCTCCCTAATTCGCCTTTTTGTGGTTCAGCTTGTATTAATGACCACTTACCCTAGCTTGATCTCTCCGTGAATGCCAAGTGCATGCATAAAATTCGCTCTGAGCGGAGTGACACTGTAATAAATGAGGTTAGCAAGGTGAGTTGGAATAAATGGATACTCAGGAACATGCCTCGTCATTCCCTCTTTGACTGTCCAACCATCATTTCTGTCATTGCTCTCCTCCACACTCCGATAGACATCAGTCAACTTCGGAGCCCACTTAAAATGCTTATGCTGCAATGCCATTCTCTTATTCGAGGTAGTGGAGCCGCCACCTTGTAATTGACTTTCGCTTCCTTCTCGCAAACTGTGCTCTTGAAGACCCGGTTCATCACCCGATGCAGACGCATCAATGGCCTCAAAGCAGCTGCCACTCGACCATTGATTGTGAAGCATATGCGTATAGACAATTTTCGCCTTACTAATACCGGGCTCGAGGGGTACATTGACTGAGTATACATCGACCGCCTCATTCCAGTTGCCGTGCAAATACTCGATCAATTGAACCGAATGTTTCGACGCCTCCTCGATAACTACCGGATCGTGATGTCTAGTGGTGAAAGCATATGATAGAGCAATAGACTTCTTGCCGCTCACCGCCGCCTCCATTGCGCCTCCTATCGTTCCACTCGATAAGGCGAAAACAGCCGTAGTGTTTCTGCCGTAGTTCGGGCCCGAGACAACGATATCAATTGGCCCTCGGTCTTGGAAAAAGTGATATAATCCGATCTGAACGCAGCTGGCCGGTGTAGAATCAATCAAAACCCATTCATCGCCTTCTTCGTCGTCGCCTTCTTGACTACCGCGGGGAAGAGGGTGGATGGTACCGTCGTCGTGATGAAGAGTTCCGGGGCGGAAATAGGTCGGCTTCACGGATGCGCCGACGATGTGTGCCTTGCCGATCCATGACCGTTGTTGGTTGGGAAGAATCACCGAGACTGTATGACCGGCGTTCTGGAGAGAATGGACGAGCGAGTGTACGTATGGAGAGGACTGGTTGGACGGCGGACCGTCGTCGTTTGTTACCTGTACCGCGGGGTAATTGCTTCGTTAGCGGCCATTCCGAACGAACAAAACCAATTGGTAGAACAATGGTGTTGTAATAGCTAAATTTGAGGGATATATAGTCGAATTGACATGATTAACACTTACTAGGACATGCATTGTTGATTCCGGTATATACTTAGCGAGAGATGCGGAGGGAAGTAAAGAAACTGCGGGATGAAGATTTTCCCCTCTCAAATAACGTCAGATTACATACACTCTCCGCATCGCCTCACTTCACTCTTTTATTTGGTTTACATGTTCGATGGGAGTTACACTTTATATTATCTTACACACGCAAGCCAGTCATTGGGAATCTTTCACATGTATCAGTCTCAATGCAGAGATCACAATTATTGGCTCTCAACATGCAATCTGACTGAAAGGTTACCAACGTTGCTTATTCAGACAAATGGCTTCGACGACGCTGGGCGCCAACGGTATCATGACCATCAAATGCTGTCCCCCGCCCAGAACCACTGTTGTCGTGTATGCGCCTGATTGATCCCACCTCCTCCGCTTCGTTGCCAGATTGGGTACTAAGTGGAGGAATGTTCGTTGTCTCTTCGATTTCCTCTTGCTTCACTGCGTCATCATCCCTTCCGCTAGACTCCTTCTTGAGAGGGTTGACGCTATCCTCCGCCTTGTCTTCTTCCTTTTTGATGCGCTGGTTGTCGTGTGCCGTTGAGCCCAGATATTGTGAGACTAGTAGCCAGACAATACTGCTCGAGATCATGGAGACGGACCAGAACATCGAAGTGAAAGCGAAGAATGACAAAATTCTCCACCTATACATCAACCACCTGCTCGTAGTCAGCCCCAGGAATACGCATGCAATCGATTTTTCGGGCAGAAACGTAGTAGCTCACCTCAATCCTCTGAATTTAGCTCGAAATTTGACCTCCACATCGTACACTTGCATCTGCTCACGGCTCTGAATCTCCAACCTCAAACTAGCTGGCACATTTCGCCATCCACGGGCAAATTCAAGATTCTCAAACATAGGCACCTCCAAGGTTTCTGCCTCGCGCTTCCAACCAATCATGTAGAGTGGCATAAGGGAAAGTGTATGCGCCGTATTCACGAGCGGAGAGGTATATGTCAGAATTGCTGGACGTCTTGAATGCGCAATCAGTGTCGTAGAGGTATTTGTGCCCATGATGGAGGTTTGAGGGGGGGATTGTAATGCTAGATCAAGCATGAAATTGCCTGTAGCAAGATTTGCCGGAGTCCGTGGCAGTTTCAACGAAATGCTCACATCGTACTGTTGGAGAGATGCTAGATCCGATCCAAGACTACCGACTCCCCACGGGCTTTCATCACCTCTGGTATTTTTTTTAGCGTGCCAAAAATCAAAGGAGGCAATTGGCTTACTCAAACTGGAGATGCACCACACGCCTCAGCCCAATCTGAGGAACATAACTGAGATAGAACACCCAATAAGCCACTGCAGCCACGCAAAACAGCGCAACAGATGCGCTAAGAAACAATATAGCTCCTAGATATGTCTTTTGAGCTTCTTTGGAGAATAAAGAGCGAAAAGGCGTCAAGACGATTCTCTGTTCTCACTGGTCAGTTGGTGTTCGAAAATCAGCTCGAGAAAGTGCCGCTCACCGCTGTTCTCCATACTACTCGATCCTCCTCTTCAAATTCATCATATTCATCATCTTCCTCGGAGTATTTCCCCTTGTCACTCATTGTTATCTTTCATCTGATCTGAGGACAATTGGGTGGGTTGTAGTGGTCAAGGACTGACAGCGCGTAGGAATGTGATGTCACCGGGCAAAACAAGACTAAGCTGGGAAGAGCGATCACATGCAATATGTATGACTGGCAGACTACATGATATTTACAACTACGAGATTAAAATTAGACAAATGGTTTGCAAATAATGTATGATATTAGGTATTTGAATTATCAAGTCAAGAAATCCTATTAACTATAATACATGTAAACAAAGAGACGATGCCCATGCAAATTTTACACAACACAATCTCCTAGGGCAGGTCCCACTTATAGAGACCCTAATGATCGAAAGACAAGCCTAAGTCACATGAAGGAAAAAAGTCCAGCCAAACACCCGATCCATTCATTGCAAGTTGCATCATGCTGTATTGATTTTCTTTTCTTTTGCCAGAGAACGTTTCCAAGCCAAATGAAGATCCGATTCGCCATGAAAATGAACAGATGAAAAGGGAAGGAAAACATGAGTAAATCAGACGCAGGACCAATGAGGGCCTTTTCCCATCAAACGCCGGAAATAAACAGGATATGAGATTCGTGAACCAGTCATCAACTTCTCATAGCTGAGGTCATGTACGGTATTAAACGAACTAAGACAAAGCGCGAGGGCTCTGCTGCTGAATATGTTGAAGAAGAGCGTCAAAGAGGCGACCAATCTAAAAGATGTTAGAAATGACTTGACGTTCAGGTGAAAAAATGAGATAGTCGTACCTCTGGTGCTGCTTGGATGAAGGGCAGTCTGAAGAATGTGTAGCTGCGGTTCTGAAGCAGCTCCTGAAGAGTGATGATCAGACCCCAAGGATGTGGTCGATGGACAATCAGCCTTTCTAGCAGGACGCGGATGATCTGCTGACGGATATCAGAATCCTGTTGTTCAGCGTAATCAATTCCGAATAGCTGAAGGATGGCAAAGCTGAAATAATAAGTGTGGCTATTGGGGTAACGCAGTTGATTTGCCATGGCACTGAGTAAGTAGTACCGAGCCTCTGGACCAAGAACCTTGGCTAGCTTGTCTAAAAGCATTGAGTGAGGAGATTGTTCAAAAGCAGCACGTGTGTTGCCTTTTAATCCACCAGATACCACAGCCTGTTCACCGATATACAGAACCAATGCGTTGATCAGAACAATATCAACATGGATGGGAGTCATGAAAAGACCCGTCTCCTTATCGGCCGGTTTGTACAAAGCATCGCAGATCGTTTGGACGACACTATCGTTGACCGTATTGCTTTGGAACGAGGTGTCAAGGATGCTCCTAAGATTTGCCTGCTGCAGGGGCGTAGCAATGTCGCCTGTGATTTTTGGAGCTTCCCGCATTTCCTGAAGCCGGTCTAACTTCAACCCTTCGCGAAATGGATCCGGAAGCTTTTGGAAAGACGATGGATAAGCGCTGAGGATAAGATTGCGCAACTGTGCGCAATGGGCGGGAATCACGTTGCAGAACTGGAAGTGATTTTCTGCTACGAATTCGGGAAAGTCGTGGTGCAGAATGAGGAGAATTCTCAACACACCCTTGTAGAGATCCTTAGCAACATATGACACGTTTCCTGGCTTCAACTGCTCGCCCATGTAGGATAGGAGGACCTGCATGATTTCACAGTATGGTGCCCAGCCCTAGTATTTGATTAGTCGTTGTGATTCTGATAATTCACGAGAGCAAGGAAAACTAACCACTTCGTCACGCATGTTCAACATGCCTGACATGAATACCCGGTGGGACACTAGAGACAACCAGCCATACACAAAGGTTGGTACATACTTGGGCTGAAGAGACAAGAATCGGCTGGCGAACGCGAACATCATCTCTTGGTGCTGATCACTCATATGCAGACCAGAAAGTGAATACTCGCAAAGAATGCTTGAAAAGAGCCTGAAGAAGACTCGCTGGTTGAAGGCATCGCCCCGCATGACTTGGTGGTGATTGAGAACCAGCACCAGCAAAGACAGGACGGAATCAAGATAGGCTGGCTTGGAACCTTTGACTGCACCGGTAGTTTCACCCTGGAACTTAACAAGGAGAATTACCAACTTGGCTAGAGCGTCAATATATAGGAACGCCTCATCAAGACTGCCGTTGGGGTTTTGAGACTCGTGTTCAAACATCGCGACTGAAATATCCACGCTTAATCTGAAGAACAATGCCGAATCTTCCTGACTGTTCATCACCTGTCTGTTGTGCATATCCTTTAGGAATGACTGGAAGGTGCGATCGGTAGCACCGGCAAATTTATAGACGCCAATCCACTCGCTGAAAATATACTCCATTTGGTCACGCTTCGCTCTGGCTTTGTCGTTCAAGTACGGGTTCACGACCTCTGATACCCCGGATTCCCGTAGCTTGCGAATGATATCAGCAGCAATCGCAAGGTTTGGCTCTTCGACGAGCCACTGGTTCATTGCTTCAAGACTGCCGGAGAAATCTGATCTCAAAGCAGATGGTTCATCGTTGAATAGGACACGGTCCATCAAGCTTGCCAAAAGATCCAAGGCACTGTTATTCTTCTGAAGGATCAACTTGTTAAGCAACATGTCAACGCGTCTGAGATCAAGTAGTCCGGCATCAATCAGAGCAACGGTGATTGGGACGTTAAACATATGCTCGTCGTCGACATCCGAAAGAATGGCCCAGGTGTATCTTGCCACAATCGAGGACATATCACATATCTTGGCAAGCAAGCTAACGAGAACCTCGATCTCAAGTGGACTCTCTGTCTGAGAGTACAGACTAGTGCAGATCTTTAGACAGGTCAATCTGGCGAAATCTTCGCCATTGGGAGAACTTATAATGGTGCGTAGGATCTGGTTATAGTCTTGAATAACAGCACTGTCTCGGCCCAAATCCTTGATGTGTTCTTCTGAAGCGCTTCGGGCATCCTGTTGGAGACCCGTAATGAGTATCTCCACTTTTTCACGAGGATTCTGGCTGTCGAGGAAACCATTTAATTGAGTTTGCGCGCCAACTGCAGAAGATTGAGGTAGGCGACTATCTTGTTGAGGCTGTGTCGCTTGATGAGGTACTGCTGGTGGCTCTGCAGGAGTGGAGAGGTTGGGAATTGCCGGGTAGGATTCTTGAAGAACGTCAGGCAACTGTCGTCCAGAGTCAGTCGATGCGTTCTGTAAATGGCTTGATGCGGGTCCTCTAGTCTGTCGGGCGAAATCTTCGTAGATCGCCAACTGCTCCTTGTTCAAACCACCAGGGATTTGTCGGTAAGGCTCAGGTATGAGGATTCCCCATCGATTCATCGAGGAAGGATCAATGAAAGGGTCATTGGGTCTAGCGACTCTGTGACGACGGCGTGCTTCTAGTTGTGGCTCGATGATCTTTTCAATCTCAGGTACAGACTTTTCTTCAGCCGCTTTCTCGACAATGCCGCAGGCAGCGTCAAGATTATCATTGACGCACATCAAAATGAGACCTTCGGGCATAGGTTGCTCGGAATAATCCTGCTGAATCATCCGTATGTAATTTGTCATACTCATTTTGAGAGGTTCTTTGCATGTCACAAGGGCCAAGCTACCTGCGAGCTGTCGTACCATTGTTCTCGCGGCATGTCGTACCTTCTCTTCATCTGGCTCCATTGCATAATCTTTTGAAATGAGCTGGACCGTTGAGATAGAGGCAATAGCGATTGATCGTTCAACAACCGGTGTGATGATTTCAGCGATAGCACGCTCGACGGCAGTATGAACAATCTGGCGTAGAATGCTTGGGTCAACCATGCTGCTTGCTGAAGACGGGAAAACCAAGATTTTGTCCAAACTAGGGAGGCTTGACAAAATAGCAGCGGGCGACAACCGCTCGGTCCTAATGGCTGGGTTGATACCGCTTAAAGTCATATCTTCGAAAACTTCCAACCCTTCTGGTATGTTAGCCGCCGAGATGACTTCTTCACCTTGCTGTGAGCGATCCCGGATGTCGGAAGCAGGTTCGATGGACTTGTGGTCTAGGTCGAGGTCTTTGCAAAGTACTTCGATCTCAAACTTGAGATTGAGCTTCAACTCAGCATAATGATACAGCTCTATTAAGAGACCGATAATGTCCATCAGCCATGGATTCGGTGGCTTGAAGACTGTTGACTTGACCGCTTGGAGCAACACCTTGCAAGTAAAGGGGATAACGACCATCAGACGCTGATTGTCGTAGCCTTCCATAAGCAGTTCTTTGAAATAGATGTTCTTGTGCTTGATAGGCTTGTCCTTGGCAATTGTTAATAGACCTAACCAAGCACCCAGATTCTTCAAATGGCTACGTTCTGTTGACGAGTTCACAGTGGTTTCTGCATTTAGCAAACGTATAGAGCTAACATAGGTCTCACGGAGGACTTCTGCCCAAAGTGTTCGGTTGCCGATGAGTTCCAAAAGGTCAAGGTACAGCTGCTGAAAATTCGGTTGTAGCTTCGCACGCTGTTCAACAAGATACGCCGCGAACCATTGATAATGTTCATCTCTTAGCACATCTCTCAGGTCTCGCAATTTGTCTTCAATGTTCTGTTCTGAGACATTGTTCAGAACAAACAATATCTTGTCCTGAACTTCCTCGTCAGGATCCTCGTAGATTTCAGGGTGCAATGGTGGGCCGACATGCAACGAGCGAAATACGCGAGAAGAATCGGTGTCTTCCAAATTACCATTTGTGACACCCTCGCCGTTGATTCTAGCCGAGCCAGTCTCATTTGTGGTTTGATGGCCTTGATCCATCAAAACTTCCTCTGCTTTTTGAGAGATAGGAGTTCCATGAAGACTTGGAATCTGGAGAAGGAGATGACAGAATCCAACCCATTCTGGTAATCGACTAACTAATTGTTCGATCGCCTCCACACCAAATTTATACATAGGATCATGTGGCTGATGATCACGAACAGCCTCCAGGATCATACCCAGACCAACCTTGAGGGGAATGCCATCTATCAAGCGGAAATTGATGATTCCTCCAAACATGACGGCAGTCTTAGTCAAAGCCTCCAATGGATATTCGTGGTAACAATGATACTCGTCAATCAGACCATGAACCATGCACGTGAAAAGATCCTGCTCCGCTGGGTCTCTTGACGTCTTGTATCGTCGCATGAGTTCAAGCATCTCGCGTAGTGAAAGCTCTTCGTGATACATTCGGCCAAATAGTTCCTGCATTTTCTCATCAATGGCTCTGGGAATGGCGTTGCTTTTCTCGCCATTTGCATCAATGATATCATCGAAGCCTTCGCCATAATTGATGAGTCTGGGATACGTTTGAACACAAATACGTTGAACAGGCGTCAAGTTTTCACGGTCTCCGACATACTCTTCCAATATAGTGAGTAGCGTATATACTGTCTTGACAGCAAGGCTGACCATCTGTGGAGCGGCTTGCTCAGGCCGATGCGCCTGAAGTTCGTCCTCGGCCTTGATCCGGAGAAATTTGGAGAGAAGACTACCCATATCCATCTGTCCTTTCTGAGCTGCACTTCGCACCCATGCTTCGAGGTCGAAATCGCCCTTGCGATGGGCTAGGGATGCTAGATCAAGGGCAAGGCCATTTGCAAAACTCAAAAGATATTCTAACCATCCATATTCGACGGCATTTTCGTAAATCGCCGCGGTTGATGTCGGATCTTGGGTGAACATGGTGAAAAGTTGCTCCGCAAGCCATTGCCGATCCTGCTTCCATACACCGTACAAGGCAAGTTGGTAGCCTTCCTCCTGTCTGAGGATGAAAAAGGCCAGCGTACGCAACACAAGGCTTTGTTGGATAGCCGTCCATGGTTGAGGGACCGCTAGGGCAGAGAGCAAAAAGACCGGCAAGTCCTGTGACAGAACAATTTTTATCAATGGTGCACTCTCTGGAGAATTCCAAGATGCCTGGGAAAACAAGGCTAGGTCAAAGATCGCCTTGATAGCATCAACCGACCGAATCGGTGATTTCTCGGCGAGCTCTGCCTGCACACGCACCGCATCGGGAGCATCCTCAAACAAATCTTGCGGAAACGATGCACGGAAGTTAGGAATTTGAGATGGGTCGACACGCGAATTGAGGTAAGCCGTGAGAAACGAGATCTGTGTTTGCCTGTTCTTCCAGTCACCACCCCATAGTCTCTGAATATCGAGACTAGTGTCGTCACCTGTGATGCTAAGCAATGCGGAATAAAGCTTGTTAAATTGTCCAGGCGTGATTCTCAAGGATTCGCGGTCAAAAGCCCGAAAGACCAGGGACCAATTAATGGTTTCATCAGCGTAATGCGACTTGACGGCTCGCAAAAAATTCTCCAGAGAGTAGGATTGACCATATTGCGATAGAAGCATAAAGACCAAAGCATTGCCCACATGTTCTTCGCCCCAGCTCTCAGACCCACAGGACGCCATAACTTCGTTGACGGCTTCCAAAGATGCTGTTGCTTTGGGGCCTCTAGAATGTAGCTGCCGAATAACAGCCATTCGGGAACTGCCGAGGTCAAACATTTGTAGTGCATTGAACACGTCCAAGGGAAGCTCGAGGCCTTGGTTCCGGTAGCGCATAGTTGCTGCTTGGACAAGTCTGCTCTTTACTTCGTCGTCAAAATTCCGTGGAGGAAATAAGATGAATCGTTCAATGGTAAGGCCGATGTATGCGGCGCTGAAATCCTTTGTTGTTTCGGTTGAGTTCATCAGGCTGTGTAGAAAATGTGGTACGGTGTTCGTCAAAATAGCATCCGCTGTGAGACTGTTAGCCAAAGAATGTGATCGCACAAGTATGATGTGTTACCTTTTGCCCGCAAATCCGATCGACTTGCAAACTTGAAAGCTAAAGCAAGGGACACTTTGACAATTGCATCAAGCTTGAAATGATCGAGGAAGGTTGAAAGGTCAAAGTCACGAAAGATATCGCCTTCTGAGGTATCAATAGTCTCTGCAATCTTCTGCGCTTGATCTAAGTCATGAGATACTTTCTGCATCTCTTGCACGAGAAGTGGATAATTCCCGGCATTTTCAACGACCTTGTTGATCCCAGGGAAGATTTGAGGCGCGTTGCCTGTGAGAAGACGGCGAAAGTATTTTGAAAACACCTCCATACCGTTAGATTCAACAAGCTATAAATACGGGAGATGAAAAATTAGTCACTTCCTGAAAAGAGCAGAGATGAGGTCGTGACTCACTTTATTGATTTGCGCCGCTTTGACTTCCCACTTTTCCTTTCCTTCTTTTTCGGTAATGGAGTCCAAAAGCAGAAAGACTTGGGCGATGGATATTTTGGTGAGAGATGATTGACTCGAGCTTACGGCAGAGCCTGGCTTGTCCGATGCAAAACCTGTAGGAGAGTTCACTGTCGGACCTGAAAGCAGCGGAGAGAAGTTGACACCTCTTGAAGATCCCAATCCACCGCCTCCCCCACTTCCTCCTCCTCCTAAGGCGTTACTGGCGGAACTGGCCAGATGGACGCCCGCAGAGGGAGTGATAGCTCTGGACTTCGGGGGAGAAGACAGAGAATGTGCGGTATGCGATAGTGGCTGCGAGCCAGGATGTTGGAAGTTGAAAGCTGACGGGGTTGTAGCTGGAGACGGGGGGTTTCGAGTGGAGCGAATGCTCGAGTTCAAAATACCTGAAAAGGGGGCTGATAGAGGAGCGGCGGCCGAAGACGATATGTTGGTAGTCGAGAGCGGAGTCAAGCCGCGACGCTGACTCGAATGTGAGCTCGGGGCACCCCAGGTTGAGTGTAGGGATCTCGAGGATCTCACAGAGGAAGACTTCTCGGTGCCAGAAGCAATCGATGACTGGGCGGAAGGGGAAAGGGGACGGAATGTCATCTAGGAGACGCGATCATTTGATCTACGGCCGTTGGACAGAATTTGAATCGGTTTCTTTTGTGTGAGATTGCCAGATCCAGCAAAGCTGGACAGTAGATATTGGATCGTATTGAGAACGATTATAGGGCTCCAATCACGACTATGGTTGGAGTGTTGGCAGGACTCAGAAAGGTGAGTGGGATGTGAGATTTGGATGAAATGTCCCTGGGTTGTGCAGCAAGAAGGTACAGTCCGAGAACTTGGTGAGTTAGGTGGAGGGTGAGCCTAATCAGCCTAGCCCGATTGAGCCGGCTCCCCAGAGTCACGTGCCATCGGCTCTTGCTCTTGCTCGAGGCCGACATCACCACTGTAGTCTCACCTCTTCTGAGTGATACAAACAAGCGATATCTTTTTCTCTCCTGAAAGCTCTCATGATCTATACTCTTCACGACTAGGGAAAGTTGGAACTAAACAGGCATCAATTGGCTTGCTAGGACCTTTGGGAACCTGTTTTCCGGCCTTGTATAGCATCTAGATTGTTGTTGATAAAATAACTCGGGACAACAGTGTGGACTGGATAGTTGCAAACTTCTGCTCGATCGGAAAGCGATTACATCGATACAATGATACGGTCTGCCGTGCATTTATGGTTGTGACTGGACTTCTTCTCACCATTGTTCCAGGAACAAGACACCGAGTGGAAGGCTGCTTCATGAACACTTGAAAGAACTTGCACGCGATGGTCTAGATAATGGCACTGGCTAAAATAATGCATGTGAATACGAACCTGATCAATTGATTTCAATCAATTGAAGTATAGCAAGGATGACCCCGAGCATGAGAACGGTGTTGTCTACATTCATGATTGATGTGCTTCCCGCATCACATATTCAGAGTTTGCCTTTCCTAAGTAAAAACGTTCACTGTTTTCCAAGCTACATATTTGTGAAATTCAGAACATTCTCGTTGTTTGCCCTTCCTTACAAGAATCAATATATCTGTAACATACACAGGTTTGGAAACGAGAGCGATTTCAACTCACTCCTACATGATTATGTAGTTATGCTCTGCTTGCGGATCGAAAAAAAGCATTGAATAATGCTATAGCCGATGAGTCCCATGAACGCTGCTGACTGATAATTGTTCCTCCACCATCGCCGAAGATGCACAAAGCTAAGTAGAAATCCCAAGTATCTGAAACTCGCATACATAATCCACTGGACACCTCGAATACCGAACTACGTAGGTAGCGTCTATCAGCCACTTGCTATATATGGAAATATCCTTGCTCACCCCAGTGTGTGCAGTGGTCAGCTACCCGAACCCCGCAGGTTTGTCAAGCGATTTCAACTCACTCCAGTAGAGTTTCTTAATAGGTAGTCCTTTGAAAAGAAGATCTTCGAAGATATTTTCCTCACCCTTTTTAATATGTACCGGGCCCGTTGATATTCGAAATCGACTCGATATCTCCCGGTTCACATCGAAAGAATCTACTTTTGCAAGGCGGAGCCATTACTGCCTGATACTTTCAGATAACCTCGACCGTTCAAGAAGGGAAATTTTCATTCAATTGTTTCGACTCTACAATCGCAAGCCGCATCCCCTTATTAAAATATGCCTTCGATCAATGGAAAAGAAGTAGGCCCTATTGGCTTCGGCCTCATGGGTCTCACATGGCGCGCTAAACCATGCTCTCAAGAGCAAGCCTTCGAAGCCATGCGCACCGCACTTCAAAATGGGTGTATGTATTGTAAGTCAAAATGTGACCGTTTAGTCTAACGCGGACAGGCAAATTTTGGAATGGGGGTGAGTTCTACGGTACGCCTGACTACAACAGTCTCGTGCTCTTGGAACGATACTTTGAAAAGTATCCAGAGGATGCCGAGAAAGTCATCCTTAGTATCAAAGGTGGAATGAATCCTAAAAGTGGCCGCCCGGATGGTTCACCTGAAAATACACGGAGAACTCTTGACGACAGTCTCGCTCAGCTAAAAGGTCGCAAGAAGCTGGACCTGTTTGAGTTTGCTCGTCGAGATCCAGATGTGCCTCTTGAAGTTACTTTTAGCATCATGGACAAGGAGTATGTGCAAACAGGCAAGCTCGGAGGCATATCTCTATCTGAAGTGCGCGCCGATACCATCCATGAAGCTGTTAAAGTCGCCAAGGTTTCTGCCGTTGAGGTCGAACTGTCCATGTAAGCATCCAATAACACCAGTGATACGATTTTGTTCTGATTAGAAGACAGGTTTTCGACCGAAGTCCTGGAGAATGGAGTTGCCGCCGCATGCAAACAGTATGGAATCCCGCTTATTGCCTACTCGCCAATCGGCAGAGGCATGTTGACGGGCCAGATCAAAAAGATTGATGACATCCCAGTGGACTCAAGGTTGCGCCACTTTCCTCGATTTCAGCCTGGCAATTTCGAGATAAATCTGCAGCTTGTCGCGCAGGTCGAGCGCATGGCTCAAAAGAAGGGTTGCACACCGGCTCAGCTGGCAATCAACTGGGTAAGGGCACTGCAAAGGCGCCCAGAGATGCCGACCATTATCCCGATTCCTGGTGCGACGACGGTTGAGAGGGTAGCAGAGAACGGCCTGGTCATTGATTTGACAGATAAAGAGATGGCAGAGATCGATGCCACTTTGGCCAAGTTCACGACTGCGGGCGAACGCTACCCTGCGCAAGCTGCCACAAATACGTAGGGCTGCTAGCTGCGTGACAGGTGTACCTAGAACGTTGCGTCGAGCAATGATCAGCGATACTGGTTGTGGAAAGAAAGGCACGCCGTAGCTCCTTCCCAATCGAGGATTGATCCAAGTAGATGCCGTAATTCCAAGGCTGAAATATGCCGGGCTTATCACGTGAGGCGGCAAGCAATACCGGCGACGTCATTGACATATGTACGTATTGGGACTAGTGTGCGTGGGACTTGGGAAGCCATCTGGGCACACTCCGCCGCCGTTGCCCCGAGAGACGTCCACGGTAAACATACACTTTGGAGCTCCCCATGAAATTGTGCTCCATCCCATTACTCCTTTCGATCATTTTCTACCCTTTCTTCAACACACTGGATCCTGAATACCAACTGTGTGCAACGACCGTAACGACCGTCTATCATTGAGTATTGGCTATTTGCTAGCTATCGTCCCTTCTTTTTGCTTTTCTCTTTGCTTTTCTCCCTTGCGGGTTACCCCGAGCACACGCTGGTCGAAGCTCAGAAACACTGGAACACTCGAATTGATACGACGCCATCTAACAATGCCTGGCACCATGGTGGAGGGGCCGACTGTGTCGATGTCTTGTAAGTCAATGTGTTCCTTGTCTACATAGTGTTCGATACTAATGGTCATGTCTAGTTGCCAATAACTTCTGGGGCAAAGACGACGCTGGTGTGATCCCGTTATTGGAACGAATGCATAATGCAAAAGTAACGTGTGATGAGGTGAAGTCTTTCTATAATAGTGAGTTATCTATCTACATAATTTATCTACATGATAGATGATCCCGTCGAGTCCTAACGTCCACAGCACGCGCGGCAATTGAGGATGAATACGCACGAAAACTGCTCGCACTTTGTCGCAAAACCCTCGGTTCCAATGAAACCGGTACCCTGCGCCTTTCTCTTGATATTGTACGAGGCGAGACAGAAGCCATTGCAAAGGCACATGCTGCTATCTCACAACAGATGAAGAGCGAATTAGAAGAGCCACTAGCAGCATTTGCCGGTGGTATGAAAGAACGACGAAAGATAGTCCAAAACAGCATTGAGAAGCTATTGAAGATCAAAAATCAGCAGACACATGCAGTGAATAAAGTTGGTGATGACAATTATCATTTGAATAAGAATCGCCTAGCTAACAGAAGGGACAAACAGGCAAGAGATAGATACGAGCAAGACTGTCTGCGAATTAAAGGTTACCTCGCACAAGGTCACATGGTAATGGGTCAGGAAGAGCGCAAAAATAAAGCAAAGCTTGAGAAGACACAAATCCAACTTGCGTCAAACAGCAATGAATACGAGGCAGCAGTGAAGGTGCTTCAAGAGACCACCGGTCGATGGAATAAAGAGTGGAAGGCGGCGTGTGATGTATGCAGGGATCAATAGTATGAGTTCTTGGCGACTAACTCTTTGACAGAAATTCCAAGACCTCGAAGAAGAAAGACTCGATTTCACAAAGAGCAGTCTCTGGGCGTACGCTAATATCGCCTCGACTGTTTGTGTCAGCGATGATGCAGTATGTATCAAGACCTGATCACAAATAGGAAATCAGCTAATTATTTATAGTCTTGTGAGAAGATACGTGTTTCATTGGAGGGTTGCGAGGTCGAAAAAGACATTGGTAGTTTTATCAAAGACCGCGGTACAGGACAAGAGATTCCGGATGCACCTAGATTCATCAATTTTGCCCGCGGAGACATCAATGACACCAGTTCGGAAGCTTCCGACGAAGACAATTATTCTGTGGCACAGTTCCAAAGAGCCATCAATCCTGCCTTCCGAAGTTCCTCGCCTCAGCCTTCAACCTACGAATCTCATCATGACCCAAGCTCAGAATTGGCTGCTCAGATGGGCCTACCCAACCTCACCGCTACAGATAGTAGAGAGGCCACAATAACACCGCACATGTCGAGCCCTCAGCCAGTGCAACAGAGTCAGCCTGCACAGCCCGTCCAGCCTTCTCCTTTGGATCTTAGACGTGGGGGTCAACTGCCACCTAATTATGATCCCAACCAGCACGGCGAGATTGGAAATGTGCCTCATAATTCCTACCCAACCGACGGTATGACTATGTTCTGCCGCACTGGGCCTCCTTCTGAGCGTAGCTCGGCGACCAGCGCATACAGACCGTCTAGCCGAGAAGACAACGCGAGTGATATTTCCAACCCTACATCCTTCTCCAGCCAAGAACCCCCCAGTGGCAAGCAGTCACCAGTGAAGCAGCCAATCAACGACGTTGCGATGGCCGGAATGACTCCCGAGAAGCAGGTTCAGAAGAAACGAAGCGCGTTTTTCAGCAACAGCCCATTCCGTCGAAAGAGTCGCCATGACAAAGACCGTCAGTCGCAGTCTTACTCTCGTAGCCCGACTAAGCCTGTGTACAAGCAGCCGTCACCGGAGCCAGCACGATCTACTAGCCCAGAGCCTGTAGATCCGAGAGCGAATTTTCAGCTTAACATTGGAAACAATGTATTTGATGTAGCATCGCCGGACAAGAAACCAGCGCAAGCATCACAGCCCCCAGAAGACGACCTTGATCCGATTGCTAGAGCGCTTGCCGATCTCAAAGGAGTCGGCAAGCCTTCGTCAGGCCGAGTCTCAGCTGATCGTTATCATGGCATAGCGACGCCTGCTCCATCTGCTACCAGTTCTACTTATGGAAATACTGGAACTGCAGACGCACCACCTCCCTCATATAATGAGCCTGCAAAGCGATTGGATGCCCCTCAGCCGGCATTCACTTCGGCTCAAATGCAAAAGACGACCCAGAAGTACGTTGGTCAGGCCCAGAATATGTTTGGGGGGTCCAATAGTCCTCAAAAGAGCCCCACAAGGCCACAGGTCTCCGCTCAAGAAGTACCCCGTGCTCGGTCTCCTGCTCCTACCATGGCCTCCCAGAATCCTCAGCGAACCAATACTAGAGCCTATGCTCCGGCGCAAGACATACCTCGTGCTCGGTCTCCTGCTCCCACGATCAGAAGGAGTGCCAGCCCCCAACCTGCACCTGCACCGATGGATAAACGCGCCAATCAATACAATACAGGTGCCGGATCTCAAGGGGGAAGTACAAGCCGTGCTCCCACAACGTATCAACCGAGAAATTACAACATCCGTAACGCTCAGTCTCCTACCACCAACGCTCGCCCTGGTAGTGATCGTGGTTACTCGCCGCAGCAATATTCTCGGCACGCGTCCCCTGTGGAAGCTGCTCGACCAGTTTCACCACGCCCAGCGTTCGCACAAGAGACTCGCCCAGCGAGTGCTAACGGTATGGAGCTTCAGCTTTCTGGAGGGCATGTAGAGGCATACAGAGGCGGCTACGACTCTTACAACGGAAGAGGAGGTCAAAATACTGGCCGACCTCAATCTATGTACTACGGCAGTGGTGCGGATTCAGTATCACGATCTCGCAGCAAGAGCATCACGGTTGCCGATCCTGGTCGACATCTCAGCCGTGATGGCCGGCCAATTTTGCATTTTGGTCAGTTGATACCCTTCCATGCTAAATTCATATGTGGTACTAATGAAACTCTACGCACAGCTCGCGCCTTGTATAGTTACAACGCCGCCATTCCTGAGGAACTCGGGTTCTCCAAAGGAGACATCCTCGCGGTTTTGCGCTTGCAAGATGATGGATGGTGGGAAGCAGAAGTAACCGGAAGCCGGGGCCACCCTGGTTTGGTACCGAGCAACTATCTACAAAGCATTTAACGACTTTCAACGACAATGTATAAAATAACCATCAATATGGGCAACTCAAGCGGTTGTGTCTCGCACATTATCTTTCATTTTTGACCCGAGTCGGCGCGCTTTGAGTTTATATCTTACATCTTTTTCAGTCTTTCGATGCTCCACGCAAATTGCTCTATTCTCGGCTGTTCATGAATGGGTATCAGCAAGATTTTTATTTATGAGCGACATTTTTCGTCTATTGTTGTCAATTTCTCCCATTACCCCTGAAATTCTTCTATTCTTTCCCCCCTTTTCTAACTTTGGTCCTTTCGTATTGCACGTTTCCTTCAACAAGCATATTACTTTTTTCACCTTTTCCAATTATGTTGAATAATTTTCTATTGGTGCTGTTAAATTCCTTTTATAGGGATTGTCAACACCCTATTTATGTTTTTCCTATGTAAATACGTAAATGACTAGTCTGAACGAAGATTGCAGTTTCTTTCTATATATTCAGACCACTCAACTGAACGTAGTTGATTTTGTTATAGTCGACTTTATAAAGTCAGTTGGCACGTTGGCAATAGTCCTCTAACAACTACTATTTACGAACACCCGGATGGCATGGCTAGGACATCTGCATAAGAGCGTGAAGTGTTGTCCGAAATGACTGATGTCTGGGTACACATATACACATACTATTAATTAATGTAAAAATGTGGCTGCGAGATCGAGCCACTGTGCGCGATCAACGCTCAAAATTCCTCGACATCGAGGACTGTACATAACGAAGACAGAGACATAGAAAAGCAAGAGACGGCGAAGTATATCATCATCCGATATTGCCTCACTCATCGTCGACGAAGGAATTCGCTAGTCGTCCGATTACCGGTACCTCGTAATGATCGAGGGAGTCAACTATACAACTAATTAACATGCTAGTCTATCGCGTCATGAACATTATGTAGACAAACGTACCGTCTTGATAAGCATGCAGACTCAAAAAGGCGATGAGAAGAGCATCGCAAATGAACATCAGCCAGGAGATTATGCTTGACCAGGAGAACATAAGATGTAGGACCTGTGGAAAGTCAGTCAACATGTCCGAATAGCTAGCGGAGAACGGAAGACGAACGAATATAGCGCTAAACAGCATACTCGACTGCCATGCATGGAACCTGGTAACCAGACGTCAGTCCAATATCTATGCCTCCACCAGAAGGTTTACAAATACCGAACATAATCACTCTTATGCTCAAACAACAAGAGAAACACCCCTCCAGCTGGCGGCAGCAACAGATATGCTAGCATAGCCTCATAATCGACTCTTAATGGTAAGCTCGTCTCGAACGCATCGAGATCTGCCCGCGCGCCTCCACATCCATTTCTTTTTTGTCGTTGACTCTCAGGATCTGTCCATGACGCTGATGCTGCTGCGGATTCTTGGTATCCGTATCCGCCGGTTGCGGGATTGTAGAAGTGTGATGTGGGCGATGCTTGATATGGCGGCGGTGTCGGATTTTGCGGCTGCTGTTTTTGTCTGTTATTATTGTTATACTGGGCCTGTATGGAGGGTGACTTGGTGCGGTTTGCTGGGTCTGCTGCGAATGGTGGTGGAGGTGAGAGAGCTCTTTCGACTTCTGGGGATTCGTCTTGATATGGCGCGAAGTTCATGTTGATCTAATTTCGTTGTCGCAACGCTGGGGAAGGATCTACTTGTGTGTCTGAGATCACTGGCATTTGCCCTATACTGAGCCTCGTATTCAGATATGGAAGAAGAAAGTTGTCGCATTCAGAGCTGGCTGGCTGATAAGATTAATCCAGACAGATAGGGGAGCTTAATATACACGCCCCACTTCCACGCGTTCGTAATAAATGATTGGTCAGAATGATCCGCGCTTTATTTACTCTCAGGAACAGGAAGTCTCCAATGAGTATAGAATCTTAGCTGTGGTTTATGTGCATAGCTGTAGTCTAGTGCTGCAGCCGGGTATCAATCGTTGTCTATTGCTATTTGTCTAAGGTTTACCACGCCCACGAGTGGCAGCACTGGATCCACGGGCAATCCCGCTGACTGGTCGTCGAGTCGATCCTGCCGAGGCTGGTCGTGCCGTTCTCGTTGTGCTTGTAGAAGAAGTCTTGGAAGCAGACACACTCGGCGTCCTGCCCAATCCTCCTCCACGTACCACTCGCCCTCTCGTTGTACCTCGAGCTCGCCCCGTCGTTGTCGTGGCAGCTGCGCGCGCCTTTTCTTCCTGTTCCGCCTTTCTTGCTGCTGCTTCTCGACGTTCTTGGAGTTCCCGCTCTCTGCGCTCGGCGGCGTGTTGTTTGGCTGCTGCTTCGCTTTCCATCTCGGCTATGTCATGGGAGGCGCCTTGCCATTGAGGATTGAGGAGGAGTCTTTGGTTGTGTTCTGTCTGTGCTAGAATTCTTGTCCATGTGTTGAGGAGCGTGGACGCCGAGTCGACTGTGCGTGAAACTGTCTGCTTGTCGATTAGCTACCGCAGTGTCAGAGCACCGGGAAACAATCACGAACCTCCATGTTCCCTCTAGCTCGTTCAAGACTTTCCAACACTCCTTCGATAGCTTGATTCACATTCCTCACAGTTTGTAACTCATTTCGTAAGGCGATTTCCCGAGCTTCTTCCTGGTCGAGCGGTGGCTCAGTATCTTGGTTCGGTAAACGATCTGCTGATGCTGGCGTCCTCTGAGAGACTGGTCTTGTGCGTCGTTGAGAGGGGGAATTCCATAGCTCTTCTGTATCTTCGTCCGATAGCTGCAATCTCTCCATCTCCTCGGTCGCGGTCGGAGTAGCCATATCCAGATACCTTCAAATCTATAGGTTGCAAAAGGTGTGTTGGGCAATATTCCGACTCAAGTAAATATGTGTACCACGCGTAGTTGATGTGTTGTCGAAGTAAACATCAAAAAATCGAATGGGCGGGGCAGATTGGCGGCATCGTCGGCGGAGATCAACCAATCAGTATGAAGTATAGATTTGTATACTCCTGTATCTGTATCCCTCCATTTACGCGAAAGGATAATTAACTCAAACCAAACAAGTAAATAAATGAATAGAAGAACAGAAATAGATATACAACAGCACCTTGACCACTATGTCAATGCCAATCTCCTTTCTTTGTTCTTGGTTGTTTTGCACCTCTGACTGGGCGTGGTGCTGCGGAGCCCAAACAGGCTAGAGGCCGCCGTGTCAGCCTCTCGAATTAAAGCGAGTGGCTGGAGGTCCTTCTGCCAACAACCAAGCATTCCGCACTTCATCCCAGTCTTTCTGCATATCAACAACAACACTTCCACTTCCCTCCTCTTCCACTCATCATTCTTTTTGTCATTTTGCATCGCAACGAGTGGCATACGCTTTATCTACTCGATCTTTGGGTTTTCTTTGGCGTGTCGAATCTGACCCGGTAACCCTCGATCTCAATTACTCTTCCATTTTGGCGACTGTGAGCGCGCGTTTTTGGGGATAATCAACAATCCCTTGTGTACGTTCAACTGTCCGCCGTAGCGAACTCTATCATTCTTCTACCAGCAGACATTGTTACCGGTAGATCATCGACTCCCCAGTCAAGTGATCGCAATGGCGACCACTCCTCCGCCATCGGACTTTCGTGAGCTACGCGAACCCCGGGCACCTAGACATGGCGCTGGCTACGACAGCTTCGACCCATATCCTACAAGACAATCTGCTCGCCTGGCAGGGCAAAGGTCTAGCGAGTCGCGCACAACTCCCCCTCCGCCATCGCCCAGAAAACCTACACGTCGCAATGAAATCGACACATTATCTCCTCCCAGCACTCTTTCTCCTCGCAAGAAGACAGTCCGTGGAAAAGCGTCTCTACTCAATGAAACATTAGATCTGGAATCATCAGATCTATCAGACGGTGCAGGAGGTGCCTCAGCAGATCAATTCTCGCGGTCGGCAATTGTTTCAGAACCTTCATTTCTTTTGCCCACTCCTGCAAAGACCCCTCGCCATCAAAAGTCGATTGGCGATTTCGGTGCCGCAGCACGTTCTCTCTTTTCCTCCAACGCCTCATCTTCGAGCCACAAGAAGGGCCCAAAGAAACCTAGCGGATTCTCCCTCGACAGTTTCCACGAAGATTCCACTGGCAACAACAATTCTATCGAAATATTTACAGACAGTCGTGATCGTATCCCTGTGGCCAACAAGAGCCTCGACAACCCATTCTTGGTCAAAGCAGAACCCAAGATGTCCTCTGCAAGCGAAACCCCCAAGGCCAAGCGTCAGCGTGTCTCTCACCATGTGGAACTAGAAATTAATCCTCAAGAAGCTGTCAAGCGGACTGATGGGATGCTATACACCTTGTAAGTTGATGGATCATTCGCAAGTCAATACATGTATGCTAACAAATCATCAGCCGTGGCAAAAAAGTCTTTCGCAAGTTTGATCATCGACGCAGTGATTCCGAGGAAGATCAGAACGAAGGGGACGAATTGGGCTTCTTCGCTATTCGCCCAGACTTGCTCGACAGTAGTGTTGATCTCAAAGTCCCGCGTTTGACCCGCTCAGCCATCAAAGGCCGTCGTCTCTTCCCGACCTCGGGCACCAACCAGGCTGAGGCTGACTCGGTTGATGAAAATGAAGAGGCTGCTACCGATATTGAAGAGCCTGTCGAGTCTGTTGAGAGCACAGACATTGTCCATTCGGAAGGCGACCTGGAGACGACACCCAAACGTTCACTCCGCACTCGAAACACTCGCCTGCACAACGGCGATAAAACGGAGCCTGTCCATCCTGCTGTTTCAGAGACGAAGAAGAATGACAAACGCAGCAGTCCTTTCAATGTCTGGGCTCGCAAGAAGACACAACCTGCCGAAGCGTCTGTATCGAAGAAGCGTGAAGCCGACCCTTTTACTGACTCGCCTGCTCCTGCGACGAAGCGGACCAGGGCTCACTGAGAGGTGTTTGTAGCCAACGAACATGTTCTCTGCCGGATATCAATTTGACGATACCATCATGAGGCCCACCTCTCAGGATTGGGCCGCAGCCGGAGTTCCAAGGAGTTATTTTAGTGGTACCCAGGCCAGAGATACCTTTCTTTTCCAATTCATGGTCTTCATTATTTCTTCGAGTGATTGTCTATTTTTCTCTTTCTTTTCATCTCAAACGGCCTATTCTGTCAGATGCCCCTTTTTCTTGTATGCTCTAATGTCCATGACAAGGCGTTCGAGATTGCGCTTCATGTTCGCTGGGCCATGATTTTGGCTTTTTACATTACGATGATGGGGTGGATATGCACCGATTCGGACATGGGTAGAGTTCGTTGCATTAAGCGATAATCCAACTCAATTGATATCTGAAACCGAGTCGACCCAAATACAGAGATGTGAAGAATGCGTAGCTAGTCGACGTAGGTTTGTGAAGAAGTATACTATGCTGACAGAAGGCTATCGCAACTAGTTGTGATCTCCATGATATATGCACATGGGTAGACCAATAATCACGCTTTGCTCGTTAGGGTTATGCCCTGTCGGCTAATTTCTAGACTAGGTAAGGCCTATTCAGGTAGATTCCGAGCGGTGTTTCGACTCTAGTCTCTCGTTGCTCTGCGCGTTTTCCATGAATCATGTGACTTGTAAGAGGTGGAAGATATGTCACGTAAGGAGATTTAAGAATGTCCTGGGCCGCCAGTGAGTTATCCGTTCCATCTACTTTGAAGAAATCTCACGATATTCTCTCATCCGTGACCAGCATTCGAGCGACGAGATCGGGTCGGGCTTGGGACGAAGTTGGTCTCGGAGTACAACGTAGAATGGGCGACATGAAAGTTCCTGCATCGAACCTGCGTATGGTGATAATGACAGGAGTATAGTCAAGCTGGCTTTGCAAGCCGACGTTCATGGAGGCGAGGAAATGAGTGCTTCATGTTGAGTATTTCTTTACGCCAATCGCTCATTGTCCACATAGGAATCTCAGCATAACGACACTGAGAATTAAGCTTACGGCAGGGATGTCGCATTCACTTCATGGTCTGACACAAGGAGCATGCGGACAATCCGGATGCCTATGGCCACCGCGAGGCGCTGTCGTAGGCCCGCGGACATGTTGTCATGACACCAGATGTGGATTTTATATTTCTACGCCTATAGTCCACAATGGGAAGGACACACGAGTACGAGCGGGAGTGAGATTTGAGATTTGAGATTTTCTTTTTTCACTAATTTAGTCGGTGGAGGTCCCCACTGGTTAACGGTGATACGGTACTAATACAGTCGAATAGTACGATACGAGTACGATACGTAACCTTTGATGGACCTGAAAGTGAATGTAAAACAGCAAACAGGCAAATAATTGAAATTGTAGAGACTAGAGAAACCGAATTTAGCGTACAGGACATTCAACCCAGAAAGCATTGCGATAAATAGACATGAAGAGCGAAGACGTAGGTGACATTGAAGAAAGATCCAGACACAAAAACATAGGTCATCATCATACGGCCACAGTGGTATTAGGACTTTCCAACTCCCACGTAGAGATAGACTCAATCTTGCGTACTTCGAACCCCTTTTGAAAGAATCTCTCACCACGACCAATCTGGCAATTGATTTCACTTGGATGATAAAAATGGAAAATGGCCATTACGACGAACATTAGAAGCGCATCGAGGACGTAGAGAAAGATTTCATGCGACAATAAGTATCCATCGTACCCTTCTAGGTACTCGACGACACGCACAACGGATCGAATCATTATCAGTGTACTTGTAACGTACAGGGCGAAAAGATGTCTCTGCCAGAGTTTCGACAGTCCGATTGTCGCGGGTGTCGGGTTCTTATTGATTCGGATCTGGAAGATCAATGTAGTGATTATAAAGAAGCCAAAGAAGATGATTTGCACGAAAAGACCGCCGAGGATGATGTGTTCCCCCGTTGAGGGATTGGAGGGGCTCGATACCATGAGGCCAGCACCTATACGGGAGGAATAGGGTTAGTCAATGAGCATGTCAATGAGAGTATCTTAGATATACCGGATGCTTGCATCAAGAACGACAGGACGTCACCGGCGACGAAAGTCCTGGTCAACCACCGTACAGGTACGAGGGAGCTGTTCTCTGCGCGTAGCATCTGAATCAATCGTCCAAGCTCCATGTAGATGCTGGCTGCAAAGAAGGCGGGTGCAATGAGGATCAAGGAACTCTGCATAGCATATGCCCCGACTGAATAATTGGGTGCTTGACCTGCGGAGAGTATACGGCCGATGTACCCAACGGTCTCAACTACATCATGAGCGTTCAGCGATGACACGGCAATAAAACAGGAAATCATGAAAAAGAACCTACAGAGACCACCGACGAAGAAGGGAATCATGAACCAAGTTCGAGTCCGCATCAGCTGGTAGAAATGATACACAGTGCTGAGGCCAAATAGGGCAGTGAAGATGCCCGCAGCCGCGGTAGACGGAATGTAGTAATAAAAGACCCAAGCCATGATTCGTATATTGCAAGCACGTTTGCACGGGTTGAATGTGCAATACCAAGACGATCTGAAAGCAAAAAAAAAAAAAAAAAAAAAGAAAAAGTACAGCATGTTGAGGGATCGTAGCTGTACTTATACCTGATTGTGAAGATTACACAAGTTAAGTTGTCTATAGGTCGACCTGCCATCCTATCTTGGGGAGGGACCCTGGAAACCCTAATGTTATCGATCCAATCTTACTTACAGCGAAACAGTCCCACTTAGTGGCCGAGCAGGCGTAATACCAAAACAGCAAGGTAACACGAATACGAAGTAAACAATTCCTTCAAATACTCGCAACCTCCAGGCATCAACTTTTGTTGCCGACCCGTGCTTCTAACCTCGCAACCCTAATGCCTTGATCGCCTGGCAGCCCGATAGCGTGTACACAGAATATGATGCGCTGGGGACCATGGACAGCACTTTCTATGATGCAGACTCAGCTTGCTCGAATATCCGATCCATAGCCCACTGGATCGATTCGCGCCCTCGGGCGTCCAACACGTCCCATATAGCTTTGGACACTCGCGTCGCCCACGGAGCAATACACCAATGCTGCCGTAGACAATGAAGCAAAACACAGTAGTGTGCTAAGATAACCAGCGAGAAGGCTCGGCGTTCTTGCAGATTCTTCATGTATAACGGCGATAGTCGAATGGCCCACTTTCCACTCGGCGTCATGGATGTCGCACCGCCATAGAAAAGAACAAACATCTCTTCAAGATCCTCGATCGCGTCTCCGTAGGCTTTGTGACTCTCTCGCTCCTCTTGAAGCGAGTCGTTCAGCGCTCGCAACCTGCTCAGTGCGGCTTTAGTATCAGCGGGTATTCCTTTGTGATACTCGTCTATTTGCAACAGCGGCGCGAAATCGCTATCCAAGAGAGTTTGACGAACACGGGCGACAATTTGATTAGTCCCACGGATCAGCACGAGTATCTGATAGATATCTTGAATAGGGTCGGACGTCTCCTGATTATATAGGGATCCGAAGGCATAGACAGCAACCAGGGAAGAAAAAGCGAAGACAGCCTTGCCGTTCCATGAACCAACTGATTCTAAAGTTTCTCTGAACAATGTCAAAGCTCGACTCTGATGCAATGCGGCTTTCTTGAGATATATCGCTCGGTTTTCTTCTGCCCTGAAGCACGAGAGATGCAGTGCGGCTACAGACAGAATCCCCCACAACAGGAAACGATGAGAGAAAGCTTCTTGAGGAACCAACTGCCGCCATATCAAGGCCGTCGCCTCACTGCGAGCCATCACCTCATAGGCTGAGTTACACCAGTGCATCATCAACTCCAGATCAACCACATTGACTTCCATAGCAGGCATGGTATCGGCGCCCTGTGACGCCATCCATCGTTCCAATGTGACAAATATATCATCTCTCTGATCCTGGGCAAAGGGGTGCTCATCGCTCTGGGGTGACCTTTTTTCTTCATTCCAGTCTTTCCAGACTAGCGATGGTGTTCCATAATCACATGTCATTTGGCGTCTCACACAGTTTGTACATTTTGGGCGAGTTTCGTCGCACTAGTGGAGTCAGCATTGAGCGCGTAATCGAGCATAAAGAGATCATACGTACCTTGACTCGCCTACGCTTACATTCCAGGCATCCTCGACGTGATTTGTTATGACTTCGACGAGTCAGCATGGTCGCTGGGTTAGAAATCACCAAAAACTCAATCGAATTCCCGGTTGATCGTAGCTCATTCTGTCACGTGATCTTGTGTGTAGGATGCTGTAGCCTGGTCTGACAGTCAACACGAGCCAAAAGCAATTGTACAATGTCCAAGCGATGCTGTCATCAAGGCTGAGTCTGGAGCAGCAGGGCTGACATCTGCTTCACCGCCGAATTCATCCCTATTGCGCAAGGCAGCTGATTTGGAAAAGTCAATTGCCGTTTCCATTTTGAGGCAAAAGGTACGAGTACGAAAAAAAAAACCACGGTTTTCTCGAGCCAACCTTATGTAATACGGTAATACTTGATACGGTACTCATTATGGCAAAGTATCACGTATCAAACGACTTGAATTAAGCTCACCGTAGAACGATCGTCACGATCGTACTCGTTCCGCGATTCCTAGACAGGAATAGCTTAAGGGGGAAAGCACGGTCCGTAACTGTACGTATCTGGTAAGACCGTATTGTGGAGGTACGGAGAACCTGACCTATTAGCTAGAAATTTGGTTCTACGTATATAGGGTTGGAAAACACTCTGCTATGATGGCATATCCGAAAATAGCAATTTGAAGCAAGTTCCCACAGATGGAACGATTACATCTAATATAACATGATACCCAGGGTGTCTTGCGTTCGTTCATTCATTATGGCCAAGGTCTACCGTACTACGTCCCATAATGGAAGTCACTTAATTTTACTGAGTCACGCACAACCAATAACTAAAGGCCTTATGAGCTGTCTGACTGTGCCACGGCAGATCTGACAAGTCTGCGATTAGTGTTTATGTTATGTGTCTATACGACAACGACGTGCAAGAGCTTCGCCTCATTCGGCATCCATCTTTTACCTCAGACATGGCTTAAGGATTTTCACGGCAACTCTCTGATACGATCTCGGAGAGCTCTGCCACGACACAGATAGATGAACTTGCTTGAATCTCGAACGTCCATTTGATCTACCAGGCAGAAAGATTATATACGAACCAATCCGGTCCGCAACTGAGTCTCGACATCAAAACCCTCCCCACCCCTTTTTGAGGATAGGACGGATCTAATCGCTATCTTGAGGAATATGTTACGAATGCGAGTAAGCAATGAGACTTTGTTACGCACGCTAAGCAGTAGAAAGCGGTTAAGCAAAGGGTGAGGAGACGCTACTCTTGACACTTCAGATACTTCTCTGATTGGGTCCTAGACGAAGATACCAAAATGCAACACATGTAATCAGCCCCAATACGATCGAGTGATGGGACAAACCACTTCAATTCAGGCGGTAGCCTGAAGGGGCACTTCCTTGAGGTTGTCTACATATATGGCAGCTTTCTTCTCGTGTCTTATTGTTCCATTGTCTCTGACACTCTTCCAGCTTCATGACATTCATTTATTCCAAGGCTCCTTTCATTCTTTCAACGTCCTTTTGTTTTTTAAGTGCTATCTTCTCTGTCATAAGTCTTTCAAGGTAATTTGCGCTTCGCAGTATTTTGGTCATTAGCATCCATATCCTCAGTTTCATGATCAACGATCAACATGAGTGGTTACAAGCTGTACAACTATGACCCATCCAAAGGCGCTGCCGTCGTCTTTGCCATCATCTTCGCCATCACGACTCTCCTCCACATGGTCCAGATGGCCCGGAAGCGATCATGGTATTTCATACCATTCGTTGTCGGAGGACTCTGTAAGTTCTCATCGATGAGTCTTCACCATGAAAGTCTACTAAGTTCACTACCAACCATTAGTTGAAACGATTGGATATGCTGCACGATATAGCAGTGCAACGCAAACGCCAAATTGGACGCTGGGACCGTATATAATGCAAAGTCTATTGCTCCTATTGGCTCCTGCCCTTCTCGCGGCTTCGATTTATATGATTCTTGGACGCATCATATCACTTCTGAACGGAGCGTCTCGTTCATTGATTCGGCCGTCGTGGATGACGAAGATATTCGTCTTCGGCGATGTTCTATCGTTTCTTATTCAAAGTGGAGGTTAGTTCCTGCATCATGACCCCGGGAGTCTTTCCCTTCATGTTGCCGAGAGTGATAAATCGTATAGGCGGCGGCATGATGGCCAGCGCCAACACCCAAAGTGCCATCAACTTCGGAAACCACATCATCATCGTCGGTCTTCTCATCCAACTCATTTTTTTCGGATTCTTCATCATCGTCTCGATCGTGTTTCACCGTCGTATGCTTGCCTCGCCTACCGAAGCATCTTTAGTGGTCAATGTGCCCTGGACCCGGTACATGATGATCATGTACGCCGTCAATGCGCTGATCATGATCCGTTCCGTATACCGAGTTATTGAATATGCGCAAGGAGCGCAGGGTGCGCTGCAGGAACACGAGGCGTTTTTGTATGTGTTTGATTCCACGTTGATGATCACTTGCTCCTTGATTTTCAATTACTTTCATCCCAGCCAGATAATCGAAGGCGGCAAGGAGTATGAGAAAATGGCGGGTGATCTCGAGATGCTGAACGCATCGCAGCAGAGCCCGGCGTATCAGCGCTCCTACATGCCATAGATATAGAGATCTGACATAGACATAGACTTGGACCTGCTTGTATGGGAAATATTGCGGGGTTTCGGTGGAAACTATCCCGAGTAGAAAGTTTGGCTGCTCGGAAAAACACCGCTTTGGGGCTCGGATAAGTCGACTGCTCAACGGCTCGGTCAGAACCCCGAGCGAGGCGATATATTGATTCTTCTTCAGCAAACATGACTCTTTTTTCTTTCCTTCTTTGCCTCTTTCTCCCCATCTTCATTTTCGTTCTCACGGTGTATTTGTGAAGGTCCAGCGGTGTATAATCCCATTCTCTTCTCAATCTCATCCGCCCCGCACCGTGATAGAGCTCGGTTTGTATAGATCGTATCGCAAATAACTACCCCGCAAAGACTCAAGATGTCTTTCACTACAGCAATTCGCGACACCCTGGGAAGTCCCTCGACAGCATATGGTTTCTGGCTCACGTAAGCTCTCGATTGCTCTTTCAGCGCAATATTGAAGTCTTCGCAGGATTTCGATGCTGCTCCGAACGAAACTAACAGATTGATAAATCAGTCTTCCCGGTGCTGGCGTTGTCAAGACTATTCTCCGTTCCACAGTTGGCTCACCGGATGGCGGCTTCAGCTGGGTTCTGGTCGATGCCGAGCATGGTTTGATCTCAGACAAGGATTATTATGAGGTAGAACAGCCGTTTCCTGTCGGCTTGTCCGTGGTTTCCGTGCATAAATACTAATTGATACAGCTCAATAATGCCATTGGCTCCGAAGGTGCCAGCCCTATTATCCGTGTTCCCTGGGCCGAGGAATGGATGATCAAGCGAGCCCTCGATTCCGGCGCTCACGGAGTCATGACCCCTATGTGTCACTCAGCTGTACGTTCCGACCACCCCCGAAAAGATGCGTCACCCCACCCTTTTCTGACCTTGATCGTTGTGGCTGAATAGGAAGACGCCGCCAAAGTCGTGAGATGGTGCAAATACCCCCCTACCGGAAGCCGTGGGTACGGACCTATGTTTGCTGCTCACTCTCTCCCCCGAGGAACGAACTATGACGAGGGTGCGGATAAAGCTTTGATGGTTGTTGTGCAGATCGAGTCGAGGTCAGGTGTTGAGAATGTAGAGGAGATTGCAAAGGTTGACGGTCTTGATGTGCTTTTCATCGGTGAGTTGCTATTCTGTCTGGGAGCCCGAGGAGGCAGTGTATTGACAAGGTTGTAGGACCCTTCGATCTCGCTAAGCAGACCGGCGTCGTCCGCGGTGGTGAGGAGCACGAAGCTATGATCCAGCGTACCCTCAAGGCCGCAAAGGCCGCTGGAAAGAAGGCTGCTATCTTCTGTAAGTCAGGACTTTTCTTTCTAGATAACCACAACTAACATATATCTACTCAGGTGTCGACGGTGCCGACGCTCAAAAGCGCGCGCAGCAAGGATTCGACATGGTCTCGATTATCACCGATGTGGGTGTTTTGGCTCAAGCAATGGCCCAGCAATTGGATATTGCCAAGGGCAAGGGAATCGAAGGAAATAAGCAAAGAGATGGTTACTAGATCATATACATGCGAAAATAGATCGAAAAAGTGGATACCCCAAATAAAGGTTATTCAATTATGAGAGAAGCGAGCGAGAGCACAACGCAAGATCCAATCGTCTTATGCGGTGCATGATTTTCTTTCCTAATAAACGCCAGGCTATTCATCTCTCGGTGAGATGTACTATGCACGTGGATAGAAATAACAATACCAAACCCACTGATATCATTTAGATAATTTCCAACTCATCATCGTCGTCATAATCGTCATTACTCATAACCATATGCGGCATACCTATGTTCGCTTCACTACCCGTAGATGCCCCCAAACTATCTCTGCCCGCTTCACGAATGCCCTTTGCAGTGATGAAGCGCGTCTTTTTGACCGATGCTGGCACGCCGCTGTTTGAGGCCTTGTCATCCGATTGTGCACGTGCTCGCTTTTTCACGGGACCAAGATTGACTTCATCTGCTTTGCGAAATTTGAAAATGCTGGCTGTTGGAGTTTGCGAGCCTGCCGTAGACAGTAATGGTGCTGCTGATGTTCCTGTCTTCGTTGCTGCAGTCTTTGACGCAGCTTGCTCGAGTCCAGCACGAAGATATTCCGATCCCGTACTGCCACCCCGAGAGCTGAGTTTTTGTGCAATGTCGCGTTCGCGTTGCTGTTCCACCAATCGGCGTCGTGTACGCTCTTCCTTGTTCGCATTGCCACGAACCTGGTCGGTGAATGGGTTGTCATCGATACCGTCAATGAGAGCTGCAGCCGATGCACCTCTGCCCACGCCATAGCGGGGATGCATAGAGGGATTCTGAGAGGAGGCAGCTTTGGGCGCAGGAGCGACAAAGTATGTTGACTGTGTCGCCCAATCGTATCTACTGCCTTCGGGTTTGAGTCCTCGGCGACCGCCACGCTGACCTTTTGAGGCACTGAAGTCTGCTATGCGTGATGCGCTGCGACCGCCAGGTGCAAACAAACCCGTGCCACCATTCACGCCGGCCCTTGATGCCTGCGTCCGCCGAACCTGGATGTCAACATGGAAATCACAAAAGTCGCTCTTTCTTGAGTCAATCCATGACCGGCATATCTTTCCGTCTTTACGTTCAGCCTTGCAGTATCCAATATCTTGAGCAGAACCGATCTCAAGAACGGTATCGTCAGACGATGAAAGACATAGACTGAAACGGTTGGTGTCGATTTTGCCTGGAGGCGGAGGAAGAATCGCCGGGTTAAGTATAGCTATCAATGTGCCCTCTGAAAGTCTGTAATAGCGTGGAAATGCAGTGTCGAACAAGAAAAGATCGACGGTCCAATTGAGGTCTGTCAGAGTAATGATCATGTATTTCTCTGTATTATTAAGCCCATCGTCATACATGTCCTTTTCTTTCGTTGAGTTCTTGGGCTCTTTGTGCTGCTTTGGATCTGATTTCGAGGCGACAATTCCAAAAACGACGTAGTCGCCATCTATGGTCTCGGGTAACTCGAATTCCGGTGCCTTGACTGATCTTAACAGTTGTGGTATTCGAAGAACTGTTTTATTCTCGAGGGTGCGATTGAGAAATGACTGTGGGAGAATGCGATTTGAGAGATTGAGTCCGGAGAGTGGCTCGAACTTGGATGTATCTGGTTGCTTGGATGATGTTTGACCCGCAATCCCAGTTGCCGAAGAATCGAGGTTTGGTGACGTGATGGGTGCTGATGCAAGAAGGCTTGGAGCTGTGGTAGATTTTTTGATCCGCATTTGCGAATTGCTATACGACTGGAGGATCTCCTCACGACTGAAAGTCTCCGCTGGCCGCTTATCAGGGCTTGCTGGTTGCGGCCTTGAAGCAGCTTCTTCTTTGTATTTTTCAATTTCTTTCGTATCAACTTGGAAAGCCGTATTACGGTTGCGTTGTATCTGGTCCGTCCGTTGTTGCTTGGCTTTGTCGGCATTCCTGCTTTCTGCAATTCTCTCGCTAAATGATTTGGGTCTTTTGAAATCATCCGCGGCGGCTGACCAAATATCCGGCGGACTGTCTTGATTATTTGTGGGATGAGAGGTCCCAGGACGAATACTTGAGGCTTTCGATTGAGCGGTTCCCGGTCTAGCACTGGAGGGTCGTTTCAGTGAAATCTCGCTTGCCTTTTTGAAATTTATAAGTGCCCGACGGGGAGACATGGGATCCTGAGGCATCAGTCGCTTGGAAGGAGACAAAGGAACTTGAACGTCATCTGCTTGTTCCGCAGCAGTCATTCGCTCTCTCACTGCTCGCATTCGGCTCGCGGGTTGTCCGGACGAAGAAGACGATGTAAGACTTCCCTGCAACGACGTGTCATCTTTGCGTGGACTTGCTGCGTTCAATCTGGCTGATTGTAGTTTCTTTAGCTTCAGCTTGGCCTCAATGGCTGCTAGCTGTAATCGTAGTGTTTCCTCGTCCTCGTCCTCGTTCAGGTCGTCGTCACCGACACCCACGCCTTCGTCGCTATTTTCATGTTGGGCGAGTCTTCGAGAAAAGAGATTCGGTGTAGTGCGTGACCGCTTCAGCGGCGAAGTCTGCTCGTTTGCTTCTCGTTCTCTTCGTAGTTCAAGGTATCGCTTGCGGCCACCGGGAGAGGCAAGTAGGGCGTCCCTCGGTGATTTGGGAGGCCATGATACTGGATCGACCACTGAAAAGAATTAGCCTTCATAAGACCGAGGCGGTGGTTTTTCGACATACTATCTTCTTATCCGCCTAAAGGTAGGCAGGCACACACTGTTTGAGCACCTCCAATCGATCGACACCGCAACTTTCATCGCATTGAAATGACATGCACGTAATGAGCCAACCCCACCATCTCCGAGATTCTGTTTGTACTCTGCAGTGAAAACGAGTGGCTGTTGTTCTGGTCTGCTGTGCTGTTAAATATTCCGAATCATTTTCATCGAGGCCCCAACGTAGCAGAAATGCTGTGACGAGTCAGAAAGAGCTATGGAAATAGCACGAGCGCTGATAGGTGCGGCTGTGTGTCTTTCATTCTGCGCTCCTTCATCCTTGCATGCAATTTGACGCGTGACCGGCGCGTGTCGCGTCAGCCCGTGGAACCAATTAAGGACGATCACTCCTGAAACCATTTGTCTAGACTACATTTCCTAGACATTGCACAATATTCGATTGCAAATAATCTACAAACATTCAAATCATTGACCAGCATGCCGAGCACGCGATCGAAACCCGCAACCGAAGACCGTTTGGAGGATACCAAGGGCCCAGCTTCAAGTTCCAAGAGAAAAGCCCCCCAATCAGTCGACGTACCCAACAAAACATTCGTTCTACCTTCAAAGAGGAGTGATGCAGCCAGGTTTCTGTCTCTGCCAAATCCCAGTTCCGGAACCCTCAACCGATACTTCTTCGATCCGGAAGGTGCTGGCTTGTACGAGTTCACAGCCGTCGCATCAACACAATTCGCTCCGAGGAGTATCCTATTTACGCCGAACAATGATGACGACGAAACAGATGCAGAACAAAAGGGAAAGGCATACATTGCCAAAAAGGCAGAACTTTTCATTGCAACACCAATTGATGTCTTATTCTTCATGTTACCCATTATAGCGCCGGTCGACAAGACCTCGACATCGAATATGTTTCAGCCCTTGGACGATATTCTGGACTCACAGGACGAGCTTCCTGCACACCTACGACATGTCTTTTACCATACCCTATTCAGATCGACTCTCGAGAAGCGTATGGAATCAGTTTGCGATATAATGGAAGCCGCGGATGAGAAGTTATATCGTTTCAGTGAGACGAAGCTTCTCACTGAGCTATTCGCAAAGGCGGACCGAATGATCGCCCATGAGCTTCCTGCAAGTCTAGAACAGAACTTTATTCACAAAGCCCTAGCTACACCTTTGATGAGTGTCAAGCGCGACGATACAGTAACCTCCACCACTACTGTCAGCACTATTGAGCACGTGGAGAGCCAGGACACGGAAGTCGCTGAGACGCAATCGACGTCTGCCACGGCTGTTGCCACGACATTTTCCGAACAGTCAGCAATCTCGACACCAGCTACACAGCCTTCTACCGTGGAAGAAATTTCCCCCTCTTCCGAAAGTATCGCGCGACTACTCCGTCTACGCATCGCCCTTGCCTTTATAAAAGAGTCATACCTACCACAAAACCTATCCACCAAAATTGACGAAACGCTCAAATCTCCCGAAAGTCCCATCAGCTTCAAGCCTCTCGATGACCGACTGAAGGAACTCGCTGCTCTTCGCGCCGAGGCGTTTGCGTCGCGCGCAATGGGCGGGGATTTTATTCGCAAGCGCGGCTTCGAAGACGAAGATGGCGAATCGGACCGTGCAGCAGCGAAACGTAGAAAGGACGAAGAAAAGAAAGCCAAACTAGCGGAGTCGAGAGCTTTGAGGGACTTGAAGAAGGTTAATACATCGGGGATGAAGAAGATGAGTGATTTTTTCAAAAAGAAATCTTGAGATGTATACTCCCCAAGTGTGTACTCGATACCTTGCAACAAAAAAGACATCCGAAAGTCCTATTCAAATTGTGGACCTATTCGGCAATACAGGCCAGAGACAGCTCGAGACTAAGGATGCTTTGGCGAGACACCGTACTACGATACGGAGAGCGGACGACGTACTGTTCCTTTTTATAGCGAGGAGTGTATTCCTCGCAATATTTGGGGACATGGCGACTATCAAAGCATTGCTGCGCGCTTGCCAGGAGAGTAAAGGAGCTGCTGGCGCTACATAGGCAAGAGAATACGCACATATCCAGAGTCTGCTGGTTGTCATTATCAATTGAATCTATATGCAACATACATTGATGCTCCAGAATTAATAGACGACCCTTGAATGCTTCACGCTTCCAAAGCGGCGCCATGAACCCTAAAATGATGTCAGGAATGAGATGGAAATCAAAAGGGAAGAAAAAAGCTTACACGAAAGACCCGTTAGATGGCTTGCTGATCACAATAGCCTGGGCCAATTGCTCCTGGGTAACACCAGAGAGCTTTGAATAATACTCATCGTGCAATGCCCTGCTGACAGCATCAACCTTGGACTTGGGTAGCATGTGCACCGTGCAGCCACCCCATCCTGCACCAGTGAGTCTGCTGCCCCAAGTTCCAGCACGACGAGCAATGTCACAAATCTGGTCAACTTCGGGGCAACTGCATTCGTAGTCATCGCGGCACGAGTCCTGAGTCTCATTCAACAACTGACCAAGGTAATGAATACGTTTAGTGTCGAGCTTATCAGCTTGGGAGAGACAGGCCTTGAAGTCTAGCACCCGGCGAGCCTCCTTGAAACAGTGCAGTGCGCGCTGACGAAGCTTGAACCGTTCTGCTTCGACAGGGAAGGAAGAAAGGAATCGAGATTCGAGCTCGGGCACTGTAATGTCAAGGAGTTTCGCAATTTCCTCGCGTGTATAACCTTCTTCTTGTGTGAATATTTCTGTAGTGGTTTGGATGACCGCATCAAGCTGGTACTCCAATGGGTCCTGAAGACGGCCTTGCTTGCGCATGAGCTCTTCATGAAAGTTTCTCAAACTATAGCCCAATGAGCTGTTGTCCTTTTCTAGTGTGATACCATGTTGTTTGGCAAGCGCAACGGCGGCTAATGTGCATTCGGCGACACGAAGGTTGTAATGACGAGGACCTGTCTCGGCCTTGTTGGAGGTAACGAAGCTTTGCGCAACTAGGAACACGATTTCCTCGTCGGCAACTGGGATAGGAACGTGCTCAACGGAGAATTTGGGGAAGAATTTGGTATAGAGGAGGAAACCGCGAAGGGAGAAGATGGAAGCAGCTTGGTCCATCCTGCGCATGGTCAGTTGTAGTTCATGAGAAGAGAGAAGTGATGGCAACAAACCCTCCGGAGTAAACGCCCACAGCACGTTCGGACACGACGGCCAAGTCCAGAAGATCCTCCTTGGATACATCGTGGCCATTTGCCTTGATGACAGCCAATGCACTGGCGCACACGAATGCAGCACTGCTAGAAATGCCACCACCGGGAGGCACATTGCCGTCTAAATGGATTTCGAGCGAAGCCGGTTTCACGGATGGGCTGCTTTTGCGAAGGAACTTCAATGCTCCAACCAGACCTGCTTTGAAGTAGTTGATCCATTCATGTTTTTTAGGGTCAATCACAACGTCCTTATCAAATGGGACACCGAATTCGCGGGAGGGAAACTTTTGAGAATTGACATTGGAGATTCTGACGGTGGCTTCGGATCCTTCCGTCGGGACAACCTTGACGGCGATAATAACGTCCACGCTGACAGCTGTGGGCAGGACATCGTATAAATTGTAGTCTATGTGCTCGCCAATAATGTTAACACGACCAGGGCTGCGTGCAACGAAGTCCGGCTTCTTGCCGTAGGTTTCGACAAATTGTTTGACGAGATTCTGCCAGCGAGCTTTGATCTCGGGCGCCACTGACTGGGCGGAGAGCTCATCTGTCGCGTAGACGTCTGCGATGTTTTCGGTCTGAGGAACGAGGAGTTGCTGCGGGGCCATCGTTACGGAAGTGGAGGGAAGAAGCTCCCTGGTTTATAGCTCGTCGCGTGTTCAAATGCTCCTTTATTGAGTAGAATATAGGGCTTGGTTTAGTTTGCGGGAGAATATAATAGGAGGAAGTTGAAAGACCCGAAACCTGAGCTGAAAGAAACATCGAAAGGTGGAAGGTACCACCTCTTTGGCACCACCCGTGACCTCATGCTCCTTCTTGACGAGCATGATACAACATAAATTTCGATTTAGGGCATCCCCACTGTAACACCCCGCCATTGATGCTAATGGCCTAATGCTAATAAATATCCGTCCACACGGCTAAATTGTCATTCCAGGGGCCACATGTGCAGGCTATGCCCGGCAGACCTTTCGGTGTGAATTGACCGGATATCCCGACATTCAATTTTCCGCCGAGTCAACGTCAGACCTTGAAGACAGTGATTGATACGGTTATTGCTTCGTGAACATGCCGCAAGATGAATCTTGACGCGACCTTGAAGAGGAACGTCTGATTGAAAAGATCCGGGTTGCTGTGTCGGTACTACATTTTATATAACGCACTATGTAGTGCTCGACTAATATATGATGAGTGTCTGATGACGCTCTTGGACAATTAAAGAAGGCTTGGAATGCCTTATAAGTGCCTGAGATAACCCAGGTGCCTGAGGTATCCAAAGCTGTTCAAGAACTCATGATTGTTTGGCTAACCAGATCAAGGCTAGGCCGTCATGCTTCCCACTTTGCCATCGAGCGCCGAGACCGCACGCAATGATACCTGAGATCTCAGGCATCGAAATCATGTCCAGCGATTGAAGATGTTGTTCGTGTGTGCATGCAAAGTTGCCTGACGGACGCTGGGACGGACTTTGATGCTTATATCCGTGCATAATCAGACCCATTGTCTACGATCTGTTGGCTCTGTTCAGTGATTTCGGGTATTATGTAGTTGATTGCGATCCTGTGCGAGCATATAATGGCGAAGATTGGCTGGCTCCCTTGCACTCCGTGCTCACCTCGTACTATGTACTTACAGTAGCTGTCATACCCCTTGGGGCAACCGATTCGCTCATACCCCTTGAGGCAAACGATTTGCCCATCCAATGCAATCTGAGGGCAGTCAAAAGTGCTTCAGGAAGTGCAGGTCCTCAGCCGAGTCATACGGCCGATAATCGGATGCCGTCCTCCAATCACAGCCGCCATAGAGCTCTACACTCCACTGCGGGGTGCGCAGAAAGCCAATCATCAGGCTTCAATTAGTGAATATGGTGGACCCGGTAGACTAGCGCGATGCAAGAATCTGTGACTCTTATTTGGCCTCCGCCAGAGAGAGCAAACAAAAAATGGATGGCGCTGGATTGTCGGTCTGGCCTACCTCGAACGAACTTCTTCTTCCTTCTCTCTGAACTCTCCCAGCGGATTTATTCTCCTACAACTCAATTCTCGACGTCGCCAGAGCCATCGTCTTTTGCTGACAAGATGATGCCTATCCGACCGTCAAGGAGTGCCTTGCGCACCCTGCCTTCTCAGAGACAGCTTGTGTCAAGTCGCAGGCATTTTTCCACTACTCTGGTCGCTGGTGCCGTTTCGCCCCACCGTACTTTCAAACGAGGACAGAGTACAGCCACTGCATCGTCGTATGTGCCTTCTCTATATCAATCTGTTGGAGTTGATCAAGCACTGGAACTTGAAAATGGCGGCTGACGATACGTTTCTTTACACAGAGAGGCTCGTCCCGTGCCCAGTCCGGCCTTCAACCAAGAGACTCGAAATGCTTCCCCTTTGGAGAACCGAAAACTACCTGAACTCGATGACTCGTATGTTAGGCCTCGAACAGCACGGCCAATTGGGAAAATGTGCTAATACATTTGTTTCTGTTTTCAACAGATTTGTCGGACTCAGCGGTGGCGAGATTTTCCATGAGATGATGCTGAGACTTGATGTCAAACATATCTGTGAGTCACATCTTGAAAAATGGCACCAACAGCATTTCGTGACCCCTTCATCTAATTGCTACGTCTAGTTGGTTACCCTGGCGGTGCAATCCTACCCGTCTTCGATGCCATCTACAATTCCAAACACTTTGACTTCGTCCTACCTCGCCATGAACAAGGCGCCGGCCACATGGCTGAAGGTTACGCTCGTGCGTCTGGAAAGCCCGGTGTCGTCCTAGTCACCTCCGGCCCCGGTGCTACTAACGTGATTACCCCAATGCAGGATGCTTTGTCTGATGGAACTCCCATGGTTGTCTTCTGTGGTCAGGTGCCAACATCCGCCATTGGTACCGACGCTTTTCAAGAGGCCGACGTGGTCGGTATCTCTCGCCCTTGCACTAAGTGGAACGTCTTGGTGAAAAGCGTGGCTGAACTTCCTCGACGCATCAAAGAAGCCTTCGAGATTGCTACTAGCGGTCGTCCAGGTCCCGTCTTGGTCGATCTTCCCAAAGACATTACTGCTGGTATTCTACGCAAACCTATTCCCATGAACAGCACCTTGCCATTCTACCCGACAACCGCCAGCGAAGCAGCTCGCGCTCTTGGACGTCACAACCTTGAAAACACTCTTGACCGTGTTGCCGATCTTATTGGCGTCGCACAGAAGCCTGTTCTATATGTTGGACAAGGCTTGTTGGCCCGTCCCGATGGACCCAAACTTCTCAAAGAGTTCACCGATAAGACTTCCATTCCCGTCACTACGACTCTTCAAGGTCTGGGAGGCTTCGATGAGCTTGATCCAAAATCTCTCCACATGCTCGGGATGCATGGATCGGCCTACGCCAACATGGCCATGCAGGAGGCCGATTTGATCATTGCTCTAGGCGCCCGTTTCGATGACCGAGTCACCCTTAATGTTGCTCGTTTTGCTCCTCAAGCCAAAGCTGCTGCTTTGGAAGGCCGTGGTGGAATTGTCCACTTTGAGGTCATGCCAAAGAACATTAACAAAGTTGTGGAGGCCACCGAGGCCGTTGAAGGTGATTGTGCCGACAACCTCGCTCTGCTTATTCCCAAAGTCAAGGCAGTTTCTGAAAGACCAGAATGGTTCGCTCAGATCAACGACTGGAAGAAACGTTTCCCATTGACTCTATATGAAGAACAGACCGCGGACGGTCCTATTAAGCCCCAGGCTCTAATTCAAAAGCTGAGTGACTTGACCGCTCATATGAAGGATCGAACCGTCATTACAACTGGTGTTGGCCAACATCAGATGTGGGCTGCTCAGCACTTCCGATGGCGCCATCCTCGTACTATGATTACCTCTGGTGGGTTGGGTACTATGGGATTCGGATTGCCTGCGGCTATCGGTGCCAAGGTTGCTCGCCCTGATGCCCTCGTTATTGATATCGATGGTGATGCCTCTTTCAACATGACCTTGACCGAGTTGACAACTGCCGCTCAGTTTAACATCGGTGTTAAAGTCCTTGTGATCAACAACGAAGAACAAGGCATGGTTACGCAATGGCAAAATCTTTTTTACGAAGACCGTTACGCACACACACATCAGAAGAATCCCGATTTCGTCAAACTCTCTGAAGCCATGGGTGTTCAGGCGCAGCGGTGTCGCAAACCCGATGAAGTTGAAGAGAAGCTCAAATGGCTCATTGAAAGCGAGGGCCCTGCGCTTTTGGAAGTCTTTACCGATAAGAAGGTTCCTGTTCTTCCTATGGTTCCTGCCGGCAGCGCTCTCCACGAATTCCTCGTATATGATGAAGGTGAGTCACAATCTGTATCAAGCCCTCCATATGTTTTTACTAATATTCTACTTGTAGCCAAAAACAAGGAGCGAAAAGCTCTGATGAAGAAGCGTGGCGTAACACAGATGTTGAACTAGTTTCACCAGATTTACGGCATGTGCATGCTTGTCTCCGTTTCATCATATGCGTTTGGTCATTTTTGCCGCCTCTTTTCTGCGACTTACGGATATCCTGGCGTTGTGGGATTCTTACTTCAAAAGCTTTGTCACCAACAGATACTGTGCCTTGATTTACCGCTGAGCCTTATGTCTCCATGACAGTCCTGGTTTCGGCTTCCTACCAACCATCTTCCTTTTTCTCTTCCAGTAGCTTCATGTTTCTTGACAGTTGCTGTATGTGTATATAACCTGAATTTAGCATCATAAGATTCTAGTCATGGGTCACGGCTGAAACACAAAAGTGATTGTACACGCGAAACTCGTCATCGAAATATACAATTACCGTGAAGCACGAGATGATGCCTATTTGAGTTAAGACAGAGTGGACGGAAGCTCGGCCGTGGAGCGGCAAGATTGATCTCACGTCAAAGTCAAAACACGGTGAGCCGAGGCCCACTTAATGTGACGTATCGTCAAACAACGTTCGTCGGTCAAGCTTCCTTCATCAACTCATCAATCGCATTCTTTCGAGATTGTCATTACTATCAAGTGCTATTATCTATCTTATTCTACTATGATCGTTTGATATAGACCACGTCGAATGATTCGCCCTTGCACTGTCTGTTTCCTTCAGCAATAATACCACCATGGCATCGCTTCCCCCGCGTCAGACGACGCCCGGGCGACGTCGATACTCACAACCTAATGACTCAACTAGCACATACGATGCAAGAGATTCGAGAGAACCAAGCGTATTAGGAGATAACAGAGATTCAGAAACATCGTTTCAAGAATCAGATACAGTCTTTCTGCACAATCCATCTTCCGTGCGATTCGATTCAGCCTCGCCTTCGCCACCAAGAGACATTCCACATCAGAACAAATCCGATAGACAAGACACAATCGCGCAGAAGAGCCAAATAGCCGAACGGGCGACAACGGAGGAAGAGCCCAGAAAATGCTGGATATGTTACAGTGACGAGACGGAAGATTTACCGCATAGTTCTGAGTGGCGGTCTCCCTGTCCTTGCGCCTTGACTGCTCATGAAGCATGCCTTTTAGACTGGCTAGCAGAACTCGAATCTCCGCGAACACGTAGGCAGAATAAAGGAGATGTACGATTGCAGTGTCCTCAGTGTAAGTCGAAAATCGTCATATCGCGGCCTCGGAGCTACGTCGTTGATATCGTTCGGGCTTGTGAGAGACTTGCAGGGAAATTGGTAATCCCCGGATTAGTATTCACATTTGCCGGGACGATATGGGCCGGTTGCTGCGCACATGGGGTATATTCAATGCATCTGGTTTTTGGTTCAGAAGAGGTGCATCACATATTTGACCGTGCCGTCGAAGACGCGTGGAGCCCTGTCCGAAACGTGGGCATTCCTTTTATACCCATCGTGCTTATCTTTTCTCGAATGTCGTGGGCAGATGGCGTTTTACCAGCGATCCCGGTGTTATTTTTTGCAACCCACAATCCGACGGGCTTTGAGCCCCAGGGCGCTCTATGGCCACCAAGTGCTACGATGACATTCGCGGCGCTGCCATACGTGAAGAGCATATACAACGCTCTCTATGAGCGACTTTTCGGTAAATTGGAGCGTAAATGGATTGCCGAGGTACAGCCACGTCGTGGCGAGGAGGAAAGTCAGCAAGGCGATCAGCGCGCAGCTCTGGGAATCGGCGGAAATGGAGGTATTCTGATGGAGATCGACCTGGAACTACAAATCGGAATGGACGATGATCGGCAGAATATTGAAGAGCCTGTCAATATCCCGGGAGCGAATAACGAGCAGCAAGCAGAGCAGGATGGTCAACCAGGAGTGCAGAATGGACAACAAGATCCAGAACAACAAATTCTCGGCCGACGACGTCAAGAACTCATTCACGACACAACCGATCTCGCCGACACAGTCCTCGGTGCATTACTCTTCCCCGCGATTTCGGCTGGAATGGGCGGGCTCCTAAAATTGGCATTACCGAAATCATGGACAGCGCCACAATCCGCATTCACCCCAGGGAGAGCAGGACTCTTCCAAAGCCGATGGGGCCGTAGTGTAGTCGGCGGGTGCCTATTTGTTCTCTTGAAGGATGCATTGGTGTTGTACTGTCGATGGCGATTGGCGCAGACACATCGCAAGAGGCGAGTATTGAATTATGATCGACAGAAGAAGGTTGTACAATAGCTATACTCTTTGCATGCTGAAAGAACGGACGATTATGGCGTGATGGGAACTTGGGATTATTTTCATGGGATGAGTTCCATGAATAGGTGCATGGTATAACTGGTGAAGCTTGACTTATGAGTACGTATTATTCGGACATACACTTTTACGAACATGAAGATGAAAATGGTAAACTGGCATTTGTAGACCGCTCAGCGTTGAGTACAGATGGCGAGGGCAATTAGCCGCGCGCTTAGATTCCGAGCGGAAAAGCCAATAATTTTTGCTCCGAGCTTTATGAACATCGAAGGCATCAACCACAGCCAGATTAGCCAACATACGGGCATAATCGACTGAGTCTCCACGAGAATTAGTAGCAAGACGAATCAGAAATTTCATTGATAGTCTCAACCAGTTTCAAAATGCGACCTCACTCTCCCAATATGGCCTCCCTAGCCAACGTCTTTCGGATCCCAATCACAAGACCACAAATAACACCCTTAACATCGACAATCCTCCAAAGCCTCTCAGCAAGCAATGCACAGCCAACGTCATCTTTCTCGACGACAGCATCACTCGCAAAACGGAAATCAGCGTACAAGCCTGACAGGCGTATCAGTGTGTTCGACCCTTTTTTACCCATCCGCAAAACCAAAACCGCCAATTTGATATGGAAATGCTAACATGCTTTGAAATAGCATTAATAAGATACTTCCTCTACCACCCTCTCACGCCCCGACCTCTTCGTTTCTCACGTAATCGCTACCTCCGCCACTGGACCATCCACCGCGCCTGGCAACTCTACCAATCCAACCTACGCACTCAACAAGAGTCCGAACTTTACCGCCAACAACAGGCCATGTCCGCTGCATGCGAAGAGTTGCGCACTAGCTGCGGCGAAAGAGGTGCCAAGCTCTTTCGAGTGTCCATGAACAAGAGAGGCGTCTTCACGGATTTGTTTCCGATTGAGTATGCGAGATTGCAGACTGATAGTCCCGGCAGGGAGGGGTGGAATCATGGATGGAAGAGTATGTAAATCGATCTTTCGGATTGAGTTATTAATCGAAAGATGGATGATTCGGTTGATGGGGAAGCGAGGTCTACCAGTTTATAATTTGTTCTTGTTTGTCTGTATATATACATTGTATAACATCAATCATTTTCAACGTCAGTCAACTTTATTGGTCTAAAGTATCTCTCAATTTGTTACGTGCAACAGCAAGGCAGTCAAGAAATATTTTCAGGTACGAGAAGGAGAGAAATAAAGATCGAAAGGGAATAATCAGTCGGTAGACAGAAATAACGCGCCTGCAAAGAACAGCACACAATACAAAAAACTCCGTAAATGCAAATCTGGCATGGAAACCAGTTTTTTTTGAGTCAAATCGGATCGACAGAATAGGAACAGCAACAGCGTGGGGAAGAACATATTGCATGGAAGTCGACATTTATAGGATGACGCAGCACCCATTTCGCTCCTTTTCGAATGATAAAAGTGCCGCACGGGTAGCAGCTTCAAAAACATCGTCCACGCCTTCTCCCGTTAACGAGGAGCATTCGAGGTATTTGCGAGCTCCAATCTGTGCGGCGGTTTCACTGCCTTCTTTGGGCGTGAGGAATCGTTGCGACTTCTTCCTCATTTCTTCAATGGCCACGGGGTCATCGCGGAGATCTTTTTTCAGACCAACGAGTATGATTGGGACATCGGGACATCGCTCGTTCGCTTCTTCGATCCACTATGATGAGTTAGTTGCATGCAAATCGACTGCGAATACGGAAGAAAGGCGGACTTTTGTCTTCACGTTGTCTAATGAATCCGGTGTATCGACGGCGAAGCCTATCAGCAAGACGTGTGCTTTAGAATATGCTAAGGGCCGTAGTCGTTCGTAATCTTCCTGACCGGCCGTATCCCACAAGGCTAGCTGAACTGATCTTCCATCGACTCGACAATCGGTAACGTAGTTTTCAAAAACAGTGGGCACCTGATCGCATTAGCGCTAAACGAACGGTCGTAACGAAATTATCGGAGGATGGCTACTAACATAATGCTATGAGAGGTCAGCATAGAACGATGTACAAAGCAATGTTGGACCACTCACTGTTGGGAAATAACCAAGTGTGAACACACTGAGTAAACTGGTCTTCCCACAGGCACCGTCACCTATAATCACCAATTTCCTACGCGCAAAGTCAGCGTCAGTCTCAAATATTGTTTCTTTGTCTCTTCCTCATGTATGCAAACAAACGTTCAAGAACCCCTCTACTCCACATCGCACCTGACTAGAGAACAACACAAACATTCCATCAGGTAACGTACCTTCGCATAACATTATCTGTCGGTTGTTGGGCCATGGTACAAATAGTGGTAAACGATCGTTATCGTAAATCAATTATGTGAACGCCCGGTGAGGTGAGGAGGCGCTCGAGTGATAAATATATCGAATTCGATTTGTCGATATGCGCAACACGGAGAAAACCGAATGTTTTTGATGATTATGGCACTGTCGATAAAATGTCGCAACCGATTATAATGGCATTTCACTTCGGGCTAGCTGAACCACGAACCGCGCCTTGTCGATCGATTGTTTGCAGTAGACAGAACGAGTAGTCGGCCCGATTGTTCTATGAGACAACTGCAGGCACGGCGAGAAAGGTGACGAGGATTGTAAGACACCGGATAGCTTTGGTGAGCTGAATATCCTCGAAATTCAGGTACTCTGTAGATCCGCTCGGACTATGGATGGAGTTGACAACGTCAAAATCCACTTGGGGTTCTCTTCCTTTTGAGCCCCTGTAACGTTCACATCGGCGGGTACCGGGGGGGGGCTATGCTTCCTCGCCAATCCGAGCGGCCACAGGGTCGAGAAATAGCGAGATGTCTCAGGTAGGCTGGTGGGCTTTACCCAGACAAGTGGAAGAGAGTCGACAATTTGATTGAAATTGTGGAGTGTACAGGACTAAACTTGGTGCTGGTGGGATTTTTGAGAGTTTCCTTTCAGATTAATTTGGGTCAGCTCCTCCCTTCTGGATACCAAATAAGGCAGAAACCAGGCACTCCATTGTGACAATTTATGTAATGGCCAAATAGTTAATTAAAGTTCTCTTTACCTATAGTTTCAAAGTCGCTACCTGTGACGAATTGCCAAGCTTCCTGAAGGGATGAATTGAAGTTCTTCAAGACACAGTCAGGACTCGGTTTATTGCAACGGCTGAGTGCTTGCCCAGCCCTGTCAAACTGTGCATGATGTGATTTATTTGTGTATTCAGACTGCTAAAAGATCTCGTCTACATTGCATATGAATGGATTGAGAAGCAAATAACCATCATGGCTACTGAGTTGATGATCCAAGTCATAATTCATCCCTCGTACAAACGCCAAAGACAAAGAGAGACAAGACAGATAGAGCTCGCTTGCGGCGTCTAAGGCAGCCCACTTTTGTGCCCAGCGGCGGGCGGCACTTGGACCAGCCAGAAGGCCAGGAAGGTCCAGGGCCCGCGTCCAAACCAACCATCCATCCATCCCATTCGATCCCATCGCTCTGCCCATCCTCTACCTGTCAACCACTCTGAGTTGTTCAACGAAAGCGCCCTGTCAATCTGGCTTAACAACCACCATCGCTACGTGACTGATCAGATCCTGGCAGCCTATACTTGATCATTACAGGTAGACCTCAACCTCTTCGCGGCCAGCTGCTTTTATCCGCATTCCGCCCGCGGCTTGGAGAATCTTCCCCTCCACCACCGACGACCTTTGTTACATCCTTGGCTCAACCAAGTGCAGTCGACGCTCTCTTACGTACCATCCGACCTCGCAACGGCATCTTCATCGCTCCAACAGGATCCCTTGAGAAGGGATAGTGACTTTTTTCCATGTACATCAGACATTGCGTCTAGGTTAATTGCATATCAGAGAAAGCGGCATGTCTGCCGCCCTTCACCGACCACCAGCTGCCACTCACGTCCCAGCGAGCTCGAAATCGAAGCAGCCGTCAGCTGTACGAACGACGGCAGCCTCGGTTCCCCCACAATTAAATCGTTCGGCCAGTGAGAATAGCAGCAGACCCGAATCGGACACCATGGCGCCGACAGTGAATCGTAAGAAACAAAAGAGGCGACAGAAGCAAGCTGCCAAACTTGCCGCTGAGCAACACGATCACAGTGCCGACAACTCGACAAATTTTTCAGATCAGATGCACTATAGCAACAAGGAACAGTCCGACGCCGACGATGGGGACGTCTATGACCAAGATGATATTGACGATGAAGACGACACACACGACCATTCTGGGCCCATGACCAATGGAAACGGCACGACAAAGACGTCCAAATCGAAAAAGAAGAAAAAGTCCAAGACTCCATCCACTTCTCAGAAACTGGCCGAGGAAAGTTCGACATCGCTTTCCGCACCCTCCGCGACAGGAGGTCGCTCACAACCCCTGTTACCATCCATGCCGATTAGCCAAACTAGCAAAAAGCCTAAGGACCGCATATGGAATACATCCACTCAAGAGGAACGTGAAAATATAAAAAAATTCTGGCTTGAGCTTGGAGAAGACGAGCGAAGGGCATTGGTCAAGGTAGAAAAAGATGCTGTATTGAAGAAAATGAAGGAGCAACAAAAGCATTCGTGTAGCTGCACCGTTTGTGGGCGAAAGCGAACGGCGATAGAAGAGGAGCTGGAGGTACTGTACGATGCATACTATGAGGAACTCGAACAGTATGCCAACAACAACCAGGGCACTTTTGAAAATGGCGCCCCTATCGTTCCTCCGCCACGACTGTACCATCGCAATCTTCTCAACCGTCATATGCATAGACATTCGCATGCACATCACTCGCACCACTCGCACGGCCATTCCCATTCCCACTCCCACTCGCATTCGCACCTTCATGATCATCACCACGATCATTACCACGACCACGACCATGATCATGATCATGATCACCATGATCACCATGACCACCACGATCATTACCACGATCATGACCATGACCACGATCACGATCACGATCACGACCACGACCACGACCACGACCACGACCATGATCACGGCCATGACCATGACCATGACCATCATCATCATCATCACCACCACCACTCTCATCGTGGCCGGGTGCATGAAATTCCCGAAGACGAAGACGACTTGGACGATGGCTATGATGAAGAGGACGATGATGAAGAGCCGTACAGTGACGATGAATTGGATGACGACAGCCATGGTGAGCGTGCGGATTTTTTTGCTTTTGGGAATAGTCTCACCGTAAAAGGTTTGTTACCATGGCCGTCTCTACGCCCCTCAAATCCCATTATAATCTAACTTTCCGTCAGATGGAATCTTGACTGTCGCAGACGACCTCCTGAAGAACGACGGGAAACATTTCATAGATATGATGGAACAATTAGCCGAGCGTCGAATGCAGCGCGAAGAAGACACACAATATGGAATGGTAGCCGCACATCAATCTTATCACGCAGGACATAATCATGGACCCCTAGACGAAGACGATTATGATGATGAAGAAGAGGAAGATTATGACAGTCAGGAGGAGGAAGACTATGAGGACGATGAAATGGTTAGTTGCGCAAGGTGAAATAGTTCAAGGGAACGAGAATACTGATCTGATGTGTGAAGGATACGATGACCGAGGAACAACGTATGGAAGAAGGACGGCGAATGTTTCAAATATTTGCTGCTCGAATGTTTGAGCAGCGCGTGCTAACAGCGTATCGAGAAAAAGTCGCGCAGCAACGGCAGGAGTTGCTACTCCAGGAACTCATGGAAGAGCAAACACTAAACGAACAGCGATCGGCAAAGAAAGCTCGCGAGGCACAAAAGAAGAAGGATCGCAAAAAGCAACAGAAACAAGCTCGGGAGGAGGAGAAGGCTCGGAAGGAAGCTGAGAAAGCTGCCGAAGAAGCTGCCGCTCGTGCTCTCGAAGCGAAGAGATTAGAGGAACAAAAACGGAAGAAGGAAGAGTTACGGAAAAAGAAGGAGGCTGAGAAGAAAGCTCAAGAAGAGGAGCGTCTGCGCAAGGAAGCTGAAAAACAGAAACGCCTTCAGGAAGAACGTGAGCGTCAAGCTGAGATTGAGCGCAAACAAAGGGAGCAGAAGGAAAAGGAACGAAAGAGGCGTGAGGATGCCAAAAGGAAAGAAAAGGAAGAACGTGAAGCAAAAGAGAAGGAACTGAAGGACAAAAAGACCAAAGAGGAACAGGATCGTAAGCTTCGTGAAGAGCAAGCCGCTCGCGCTTCGGACTCAACTAGCAAGCAACGAAGTCAATCACAGTCCTTGTCCCAGCCTGCAGTGGCCGGCCTCAAAATAGCATCGCAGCCTACATCTGGCCCTGGTTTTGTACCATCCGAATTCCAAAGCCCACAGGTTGCGCCCGTTGCTGGTTCCCCTCATTTTCAAGTTGCGACGCCCATCATCCACAAAGTTTCCACTCCTGCTCGTCCTCGCCAGCCATCTCAGCAAGGATCACACGCGTCATCTCCACGGTCCCAAGCCACGAGCGGTCCTGAGCCTCTTTCGTCGATCTCACCGCAGAGCTTGCCTCTATCGCAGCCTTCAAGCACACCTCTGAGTTCATCAGGCAAAAGCGGTCTTCCACCACAACCTCTCCTTCACCATCCACACCCTTCAGCACCTCTTTCACCAATGGGTGGCGCTGGTAGATCTCATCCCCTAGGTTATCCGCCTGTCAACGGTTTGCCTCCTCATCCTCCTGGAATGCCTGGATTAGCAACGCGACCCATGGGCAACGAAAATATGGCAATGTATCCGCCCCATTCTGGGCCTATCGGTGCCCAGTATAGAGGTTTTCCTGCTCCGAATGGGGTTCTCCTACCTCCAGGAATTGGTGGCACTCGTCCGATGCCAATTCCCAATCGTGGATTTCCTTTAGACTCAGGCCACATGGCTTTCAGCGTTCAAGCGCCTGGATCTGGCATAATGTCGACCGTTCAATTAGCTGGAAGACCTAGCGCACACTCTCGGCAAGCTTCTGGATCATTTGACAGACCACCAGTCGATGGTCCACCCATGAATGCGCCGATTTCTCGCCCAACACCGATCAAACGGCCTTCGAGTCCTCAGAAAGGAGAGTCGGATGTCGACGATTTGAGTGCTCAATTGGGCAGTAGCGCATTGCTTGATGATTCGGATGTGTCGTTCTCAGCGCATTTGTCGCAATCTTTACCAGGAGCTCCAGTTCCAAGTGGATTTGGGCTGTCTCGTGCGAGTATTGGCGCACCCCCGTTTCCTGATCCATTAAGCCGTGAGTTCTCCGAATCCCAACAATTTCTAATGCACAGACGGATGCACTGACGTTTATTGTTCAGCAGCGAAACACCCGAGCTTTTCTGGGCAAGGAAACAGTGCATGGGCTACCCATAGTCCGTTCGGCGTGCCCTTCCCAACGTCTTGGAACGCGGCAGCTGGTATGTTTTACGTTTATAGATCCATGCTGCATGAATGTACTAATATTGCAATAGGTTCCTCTTGGCCCAGTCGACCATTCGGCGCTACTAACCCTCATCGTACTCATGCATCTCGACCTGTGGCTATTCGTCTTTTGGTCATCCAAGCGATCAAGCACCTAAGCTCAACCGGATCCTCGGAATTTGCTCCTGGATTCTACGAAGTCAATCGTCTTCTCAACCAAGTTGAACAACTGAAGTCGCACAATGATCCAGCAATTACACTGAACGAAATGATGGACATTTGTGATACAGAAGGCAGTTCACAGAACGGAGGTGGATCTTTCACCGTTCAAGAAGATGACAGTGGAAGCCGTTATGTCAAGTTCGAACCGGACAGCACGAGTCCTTTGTCCAGCCATCGTGGTGGTTTTGTGCCGGGGGATATTGGAAGTCCCGTTCCTGCTAGCAGCATGCCGGCGCCTTTTGGTGCCCCTGGTGTCCGCCAATACTCGTCTCCAACGACATTCTAAACAGCCCTTTCACATCTTATTCTCCTCGCATTCGCAAGCGGACGCCAAGTTGCTCAAAGCATCTAGGTGTCATGTTTCACGTCTGTTCCAGTTCTATAAGTTTCGGGACGTCACCTCTATTGAGTCTTTTCTAGGGCTGCCATATCCTTTCTCACTTGCTTCAAGGGTCTTTCTGGAGTGCATCAGAGCCTCCTTTTCGTCTTTTTTTTCAAACGTAGCATCATGCCATCAGCTTTGCGGAGTTCTTCTTTTTCGTCTATTCGTCTTTTCGAGTGGGACCATGCTTTTCGTTCGCCTCTTAGTGCACGCCTTTCTCATTCCATTACGATGCTGTTTTGTCACGTTTATCCTCCCACCAAGCCTGAGTAGTAGACTACAGGCTCGTGGTACCCTTTGTATTGTAGGTAGCTGCCAGAGATAGGTAGTTCCGGCTGCTCGAGACTACCAATAAGGAAGCATTATGAGGGGGTAGCTGTTCCATGAAATGCTGCTCCCATAACGTCTGATCTCGTATCTCTCTCTGAATTTGTAGATCGCTCACTAGGTCAATGTGTCTTTTGTATGATTAGTAGTCATATAATTGACTAAGTTAGCTTAACTAAGTTAGAGAAGTGAGTGATTATATCATAGTGGAGAGACTAGCGCGACTGTTGTGAGTGGCTGAGCGGCGAGCAGCTCGTGCTCCTTCCCGACACCAGATCAATCACCAAGACCTTTAATATCAACACCTCCGCAAACCCAATTCCTGCTCTCCCTCTTGCAAAGTCGGTGCGCCACCTCTCAACTCTGCATCGGGTAATCACGAGCATATTGTTGATTTTATTGCTGTCTCGCTATCCCCCTCGGCGCGGTACTCGTGTGTGCTGACTGCACGCAAGCTTCCAGCATGTCGACCACACCCACCCCCACCGAAGACCAGGGTCGGCTTCTCGAAGAGGCCTTGGGAGTGGTACGACAACAGTCGCATATGATGCGAAAATGCCTTGAAACACCCGGCAAGCTCATGGATGCTCTGAAATGCGCGTATGTCTTCTGTTCCGGTTAACCCTGAAGATGCCCAGGCAGCTGCTTTCTTACCATAGATCAAGAGCGAGATCAAATTCACTGACACATTCAATTGGTTCTTACAGGTCTACTTTTGTTTCGGAATTGCGTACCTCGAGTCTGGGACCAAAACAATACTATGAATTATACATGGCTGTCTTCGATGCATTGCGACATTTGTCCGTCTATCTGCGTGAAAGCCACCCGGTGAACCATCTCGCGGACCTATACGAACTCGTCCAATATGCCGGCAACATAATTCCTCGTCTATATCTCATGATTACCGTGGGAACAGTCTATATGTCAATTGAAGATGCCCCCGTCAAGGAGATCATGAAGGATATGATGGAAATGAGTCGAGGTGTCCAACATCCCGTCCGTGGATTGTTTTTGAGATACTACCTGTCCGGACAGGCAAGAGATCATCTTCCTGAGGGGACAGGCGATGGCCCGCAGGGCAATATCCAGGACTCGATCAGTTTCGTTTTGACCAACTTCGTGGAGATGAATAAGCTTTGGGTCCGATTACAGCACCAAGGTCATTCTCGAGAGCGTGAGAAGAGAACGCAAGAACGAAAGGAATTAGAATTATTGGTGGGTAGCAATATCGTTCGATTGAGTCAATTGGTCGACCTGGAGACATACAAGAATACTATCTTGCCGCCTTTGTTGGAGCAAGTTGTCCAATGTCGGGATGTTTTGGCGCAGGAGTATTTACTGGAGGGTAAGCATTGCGCAAGTCTACCTGCAAGAATTCACTAACATGTCAAAGTCATCACAAAGGTCTTCCCCGACGAATATCATCTTCACACCTTGGATCTACTGCTCTCCAGCATCGCGCGGCTGAACCCTTACGTTGATATGAAGAAAATAGTTATCGGTCTCATGGACCGACTTTCTTCGTACGCTGTCAAGGATGCAGAGCAGGGGGACAATCCTGCAAAGAAGAGGGAACATGAAGAAGAAGCAGTCGCTAAGTTGCTGGAGAACTTCAAATTGGCTGAAGAGAAGAAGGCCGAGAAGGCCGGGAAGGCTGCTGAGCAGACTCAAGAAAATGGCGCTGCACCAGAAGAGACGGCCGTAGCAGCGGAAAATAGCAGCGAGCCGCCCGGAGAGCAAGATACGAATGGAGTCAATACCCCGTCCGAAACAAAGCTTTATGAGACGTTCTACGAACAAGTCGTGAACTTGATCAAGTCGCGAGGTTTGCCCATTCAAGACACAATCGCCCTACTGGTGTCTCTCATCAACCTTGCTCTGTAAGTTGATCTTTGGAGAGATATCCTTTACCAATAGAACTAACACGAGATTACAGCAACATCTATCCCGACAAGCTTGAATATGTTGATCAAGTGCTGAACTATGCAACACAAAAAGCCACCGAGCATTCAGATCAAGCAGACTTGCATTCTGCACCAGCTCAGCAAAATTTGTTGAATCTGCTGCTCGCACCAGTCCGACTTTATTCTTCGATCTTTACAGGTCTCGCACTACCACACTACATCCCGCTTTTGGCCTCTCAATCCTATCCTACACGAAGGGCAGTTGCCACAGAAGTCATCAGGAGCATTCTCACGAACAAGACTGCTATTACCAGCTTGGAGAACTTGGACAGGGTTCTCAAGGTTCTCAAGGTTCTGATCAAAGAGGGAGCGCCCCATCCTGCAGGATACCCTGGTGTACATCCTCAGCGACGTGGCGAAACCGACGAGACAATCGAAGAGCAAGGATGGTTGGCAAGACTGGTACATCTTATCAAAGGACCGGACAATGATACGCAACTTAAGGTATTTTACCGCGGGCCTGAAGAGTGTATTTTATGCTAACGTGTTTATAGCTTTTGCAAGCAGTCAAGACTGCTTATGCGGAAGGTAACGAGCGCGTTAGATATACGACTCCTGCGATCGTGACAGTCTCTTTGCGTTTGTCTCGACAGCTTAAATCTCGAGAACATTACGACGATAACTGGCAATCCCAGTCATCAACATTGCACCGATTCATGCACCAATGTATCAGCAATCTTTACCAGCGCGTTAATAGTCCTGGATGCGCGGACTTAGCTCTACGCTTGTTTATAATGTGTGGTGAAGTCGCTGATCAGACCGAGTTCGAGGAGGTTAGCTACGAGTTCTTTGCACAAGCTTTCACTATTTACGAGGACGCCATCAGCGATTCTCGAGCGCAATTTCAAGCCGTGTGCATCATCGCCAGTGCCCTTCACAATTCCAGAGGTTTCTCAAAAGAAAACTACGACACTCTTATCACGAAGGTGGCCTTGCATGGAAGTAAATTGTTGAAAAAGCCAGATCAATGCCGGGCCGTCTACCTGGCAAGTCACTTGTGGTGGGTGGTGGAGAATTCGCAACGAGAAGAAGACCCCAAATCCGTAAGTACTCTCATTACTATGACATCAGCGTATGCTAACACAATATCAAGCTGTATCGCGATGGAAAACGGGTCCTCGAATGTCTCCAACGCGCTCTCCGCGTCGCAGATGCATGTATGGACACTGCAGTCTCTGTGGAACTCTTCGTCGAGATCCTGAATCGATACGTCTACTACTTCGATCAACAAAACGAAACCGTAACGACAAAATACCTAAACGGATTGATTGAATTGATACACTCGAACCTACAAAGCAATGAAGGGGAAGCAAGTCCAAGTCTTGAAAACCCTAAACGTCATTTCCAGCGTACACTTGAGTATATTCGATCGCGGGATTATGAGGGTGTTGTGACTGAGGCTAGGCAGTAGTCGATGGTCAGGCTTGTAATATCGGGGTTCCTATGTCATGTATCAATTGAGTATATAGTAGCACTCTTTAGCGTTTTTAATGTCACTGAATCAGTTGTAGCTGGAAAGCTGTATCTCGGGATGAAGTCGGACCGAGATTCTGGATCTCCATCGTCAACTTTCACAGAAGCCATCTTTGTCTCAATAGTGTCAAACACTCGGTTGTACCTTAAAATCAGGGTATATTGTCATTCTCATCGACCGAATTGACGCACTCAGCAATCTCAAAGGAAATTATATCCTCGTTTGGATGTATTAATTCCAGAAATCCAATACTCCAAAGGCAGTGGATGAATGAATGAATGTCTTCAATGCCCTTATTCGCACCCACCACATCACCTCCCGCAAAAAGATAGCGGCCCTCAAAAAGGCAGCAGATACATACAACTGCTATGTCCTCTTGCGAACGGGCGGTTGTCCCGGTGTGATGTACGCCCAGGCCCGGAGGGAGGAAGATGTTTCTGCTTGGGTGAATACAGTGCAAAGATTGCGGTATAAGGATTATCAGTTGGTCGCGAGGCCGGCTCAACTTCTTGTGGAGAAAGGTCAAGAAGAAGAGAAAAGAGAAGCGAAGGGGGACGAGGACGTATCTATTGAGGTTGGTTTGAGGGAAGTTGGGTCGATGAAGGAGTTTGGGTCGATTATGAAGAGGCGTGGAATATGGGAGTGGTGGAGGAGGGGGATGGGATATGCTCCACGGTGATACTCTTGAGCGCTATTTGTAGATATCTTGAGAGCTGTTTGTAGATAAACATTCTATGCTTAAGACTTCACTGCCTTGCCTTATTCTTAATTCTTCTCTCGTCGTCTTCTTGATGTTGATTCTGGTCACCGATTGGTCGGTAAATTACCAATATATTACAGCATTGTGGAATACCATTACATAGGCGCTGGATTTTCGTAATCTGCACTAACCAAATTCATCATCCCTCGCAAACCATCTTCTTCCATACATCGACCGAAGTTTTATGAAAGCTCAACGAGTATATGGCGATGGTGAAAACATGACATTTTGAGGAAGAGAAAATCCCGATAATTAATAGCCATGGCACCGCGCAGATCAACACGCCGCGCAACAACCCGCAAAAGTTATACCGAAGATGCATTTGAAGCAGTTGGCCTAGAAGATGAGGAACATATCGAGACTTCTTCTTCATTCAAAGAAGCAAAGGGGAAATCAAGCAAGCGACAACGAGATGAGTCAGATGATGAATTTGTTGAAGAAGCTGCCGCTGCTGAAGAGGAGGATGATGACGATGGATCTGTGAAGAAGGAGGAAGCAGAGGTTGATGATGATGATAATGATTTTGAAGACGAAGGTGTGATCAAGGAGCCAGTTACACCTGCCGCTGAGATTTCGAGTATGTCAATCGCTGCTCGTGGTAATCGCACTTCAACCAGTAATGCTGCTAGACAGAGAAGAGACGATGGGACAATTCTCTTCAAGCCAACGGATACACATACACGTGGCGCGTATAATCCGTCCGAGCATGTGGGTAAGTCAATGCATATCAAGTTGTCGTTTGGCACAGATGACCGTGACCTCCTCGCTGCGGCAGCTGCCAGGACGCAGTGGTCTCAGGGAGTCGATGCTACGTTTCCTACAAGGGACACTTTAGAAAATGTGCCGAGCGCAGAAGAATACGGCCCTGGATCAATGCATGGTATATCGGCTGAAATGCTCGATCGTGAAGCTACAGAAGCATGGGATTGGTATTACGACGAGAATTACGGGCCTGCGTTTAGGAAGAAGCAGCGTACGGAGAGAATTGATCAACAGCGAGCGGAGCAAGAGTACCTTTACAGGTCGAGCAAATCTAGCCACAAAGTCTTATATGGACCAAGCGAGAATTTGTCGAATACTCATTTAGCTCAGCATGAATCTTTAAATTTCGGGGATGCGTGGAAATACCGCGATGAAACTCACAAGGCAGGAAAGACATCTGAAACTACCAAGAAGGGCGGAGGGCGGAAGAAAACGAATGCCTTGCCTATTCCAGTGGATGAAGGTGACGGAACCCCAAATATACAAACAGGACAGAGACGAAAAAACCATTACGGGTGGATTTTGAACCTTTCAGGAAAGATCCAGGCGTTGGAATGGGCACCGAATCAAGACGGTTTGGCCCAATATCTCGCAGTGTCAGTTCCAATCAGCTCGGAGCAAGAGAAGGGGAATGATCTGCCTCAGCCACCAGTTGCGTCACCCGCTTTTTCCGTCTCTTCCCCATATCCGGGGGCTATACAGATATGGTCCTTTGACGCTGAAGATCGCAAGGATGGCACGGTCAAGACGATAGATGTCAAGAGTAAGCCAAAATTACGGCAGGTGCTTTGCATGAACTTTGGGCATATTAGAAAGATATACTGGTGCCAGTTCAGTCGGAAACGACGTGACGAGGAAATCGACAGTAGCAAACATGACCTGGGCTTACTCGCCTGTGTTTTCTCAGATGGGCGAACAAGAGTGTTTGATGTCAAGATAAACAGAGATGAGGAAAGTACAGAGTATCGTAAGTTTGTAACACGGCTTGAGCTGTTTCATATTATCCTAACTGATATCTTGTTAGTGCATGTAGCCTCGGCCGCATTCACCGTTATACCGTCACCAACCATCTCCACTTGTATGGTCTGGCTATCACCTAGCGACATTGCAATTGGTTGCGCGAACGGTTGGGTCGCTGTATACAATATCGCAACGTACCAGACCACATCGAAGCCAGGCGGACGAGACGACGAGCCCGTTCCATACATCTACATACCGATTCACTCAACATACCTCACCAACATTGAATCAGCATACCCGCAACACCCGCATCTCATATCCACTGTAGCAATGGATGGGAACACTCGGCTAACATCTCTACTCGACCCTACCAAAGACGTGGTAGAGACACAAAGACAACGTCTAGGAACAATGCAGATTTCGTACTACCCCCATCTACAAGCATTTGTATCAAGTGACGAAAATGACTTTGTGCGCGGACTGTCCACCCGCCGCTTCTATACTTCGACTATCATTGGCAAGATTCCGAGCACGATAACGAGTATTGCGAGGGGCAGTCGCTGGCATCCATCCGTTATGGTGGGCTGTACTGAAGGTTCTATTTACTGCTTCAATCCACTCCGCAGATTCATGCATGCCAAAGAAGCATATTACCACGCAAGATGGTTCCTACACGAGTGGGCCGCAGGAAAAGGTGAACAGACACCTAACACGAGTCGATTTACGGATGACTTGGAGGTGGAAAATTTGAGTCTGGTGCGAAATGTGGAAGGTGGGAAGGTTGTAAATGGCGTGATGACTATTACGATATATGATGAGCAGCAGCATGTTATTGCTACTCACTGGAATCCAAATCAACACTGTGCGGGTTGGGCGGCTGCTGGGTTGGGGTCGGGGTTGGTGCGAGTGGAAGATTTGGCAATGTTTCACTAAGTAGCTTCTCGAGGGACATTGATAGGACAGTTTCGAAGGACACTGTGTCCCCTGTGTACAAGTAATGCAGTACAATTCACTCTCATCCATCATCATTCTTTCTCAACCGAAGGCGCAGCATCTGACTCGCGCTTTCCATTCTTGCCCACAACGGATCCCTCCTCATCATCCTCTCGACCTGGTGCCTTCAAGACTGACTTGGCACGCTCAGCAGCATCTGGTCCAGTCCCTCGGTCCTCGTCAACCGATTCAAGCAAGCCGACAAACTTTGCCAAGAAGTCGTTGCTCGTGCGGACGTGAGTAAGAGCTCGGCTGAGCTCATCTTCCAGGCATTTGCCTCGATGTAGCATGGTCAGGGCTACATTTGCTGATGCAGCTACGAGGGCTTCGTGGCGACGATTAGCATTTTCGTCATTGGCCTTTCTGGCTTGGTCTGATTCGGAGGAGGGATGATCTGCAATGAGGTTAGCTGGAGAGTCACTGGATGGATATGCAAAATAGGGGAATCCGCGCACCTGTCTGATCGCCCATCTTGGCTGTAATTGTCTCTTCTTGGATGAAAAGCTGTCAATGGTCTACTTGACGAAATTCTGTAGTGATGTGCTGAGTTTTACACGGGTTGAGCAATCGAGTGTTTCGTAAAGATGAAATGATTATTGGGTGAGAGAATGAGGTAAGCAAAGAAAGTCTAGATGGGAGGGAACAGATAGAAGGAGCATGGCGGCGTGACGTGCCGTCTTTGTTGACAAACAGTCAGGTAGGCTGATTGTGTTTCGCTTGCCACGTCAAAGCCTATCGAGTCTCCCTGCTCATCACGTTGCATGTCGACCATCATCGAGGCCACTCAATTGAGAGTAAACCATACTAGAGAGTCAAGTTACATGATAGACTCGACATTGTGTAAGTTGCTCGATTAAGAGTATTTTAACATAGTTAATTACCAAGTACGTATGCGCATGACATGCCATATGCAGCTAGTTCTGTGCGGGTCGCTATTAAGTAGTCTGATTGGCTTAATCTAATAAAGTATGTGGCTGGGAGGGGCTCGTTCTGGCGTACCTGAGGAGATGGCCAATAAGAGACCGTGATTTTTGTCCCAGCCACCGATCGGCTCCACGCAGATAAGATCGTGCCCCGCCATCTTTTTCTACTAAAGTTACTACTCCGTACATTGTAGGTACATAGATTCCACGATAACATTCTCTCCAACTTTCTTTCCTGACAAATTCTTTATGATCAATGCCAGACGGATATGCTCCTTGACGACTGCATATGAAACTTGATGATCTACACGAGCTACACTACCTGAATCAACGAGAGCTGTAATCGAACAACACCGTCGACACCGTCGACGACGCATTTACGAGTGAGAGCAGCCGCCCAACTCCCTCCTCCCTTCCCACCATGTATCTCCCAACAGCGCTTTTTCTTCTCTCGACAGCACTTTCTCTGCCACACCAAACACTGGCGTTGCCAATATCAGAAGCTGAACAACATACCCCCATCCTCGAGCGAAGAAAAGCTACATATTCAGTCGTCAATGTAAATGGCAGTGGGACGACGACAGCTCCCGCAACAGCTACAGACACGGTCGTGAAGACGATAACGATGACAGACATTGTTTCCACGGCTACTACAACCACAATCGACGCAACAACGGCAATTTCAGTAGTACAGCCTGAACCAACGAGGACAAATACTGTTACTGTGACGGTGACCGAAAGTACATCTCTCTCACCGGCTACCGCCCCACCAACGACTTCATCAACAACACTCGCCTCATCAGCGACGACGAGTGGTTCTTTATCTAGACCTCTGTCCAGCTCCACTTGCACATCCAGCGCGTCGATTCCAATGAGTTCACCAATCTCATCCTACACACCTACCATGACGATACCATGGCCATCATCCTCGCCATCATGGGTCCCGTCCACAGGACTTCCTCTCCCGAAGCCCACAGAGCCGACCAATTCTGGTCCTTCAAATTGGCAATACAAAAGAAACCAGGGCGAGAAGAACACCGTGGTCAGGCGGTCATTGCTACACGACATGTAGTCGAACGCTTGAACGACGAATGGCCCCTCTGGACTTTACTTCAATTAACATAACCCTTATCTTGCATTTCGTTTCCCTTAGATCGATTGGCCGTTCAAGCGATTTTCGACTGATTTCATGTACAATTATGACTTACCCAGCATTGAACTTTCGTTGTGATTGTAAATCTGGGATGTACCTATGCTCTCGAATTGCACATTCCGTCTACCTGATCTGTATTCCCAGACCTTTTGAGCGTGTAATTGAAAACCCTTTTTTCTTTGGCGATGTAAGACTTGAATTATCTGATGAACTCTTATCTAAGTATGACAATACGCTACCTATAAACCACTAGTGATGATTTGGAGCGAGTCAATCGCATACTCAGTCCATGACTGGCGGTGATTGACAAGACTGCAAGAGGAACACAGCACTAACACAAGTCGAGTGAACACCGGAGGAGCGAAGTAGTATAGACTGAACGGACCCCATGCTCAATGCTACTTTCATTGCCCCTTCTCTTGTCTGGGATGTCTCCTATACGGACCAATACATGGATACATTTAAGCCTTTGGCCGTCAATTACCGTCCACTCTTGTATTTTGTATCAGTTTCCCTCATCTCTCATCCATGTTTCGATACATACAAAAAGTTCAATCCAAACTCCGGCTTGCCAGGTGGCAATAATCAGTCATCTCACCGGTAACTCGTACACGTTCTGATCCGGTCTTTCCCGATGTGGTAGTTCGTGAGTCTCGCGCTGGGGAGGCATGCTCCATGCCGACATTTCATTTTCATGAGTAGGCCTCATGCTATTGTTAACTTGAATGGAATGCGTCGACATTCTTTTCCGGCCTTGCCATAGTAATACTCCATTAGCCACCAGTAGCGCAATACCAAACGGTACCCCAACTCCCACACCAACTTTCATTGCCTCGCTTAATCCACTGGCTGAAGCGGTACTCCTGCTCGTGCTCGTAGCAATGACAAAAGTTGCAGATGTTGTCACGGATGCAGCGTCAGGAGAAGGAGAGGCTGAACTTGTCACAGAGGGAATGGTAGACGAACCCAAAGGCGATACGGGAGTCAGCTTGTCATTATCGAATCGTGATTTTACACTTGGTGCTTTTGCTGGTCGATCCTACGCTTTGAACACCCCATTACCTGGCTAATCCACACAGCAGTTCAACATCTTGGCTTCTTCGTCGGTGGAATGCTAGGACTAGGAGCTAAGATCCACAACTCTCCTACAGAGTTGGAAGCCGCCATGAGACTGACAAACGGCTGCGTCTGGGCATATGAAAATACACCGTCAGGAATTATGCCGGAAATCTTCCACGTCGACCAATGCGCTGATCCTACTTCTTGCACTTGGGATGGCCAGGGTAAAGGGTTCACGCGTGTTTTCGATTCATCTTATCCACTTCGTCCGGAGGCTATTGAGTCTGTATTCGTCAGGTGCCGTCTCACGGGTGATCCGTCATGGCAGGAAAAAAGGTGGAAAATGTTTGAGTCTGTGGAGAAACACTCGAGAACGAGCATTGCGCATGCGAGATTGGGAAATGTGATGGATCCCCATCCCGCAAAGAAAGACTCAATGAAGAGCTTTTGGCTGGCGGAGACGCTGAAGTACTCCTATCTACTGTTCAGTGAAGCCTGAGCCGGTCAGTTTGGACCAATACGTTTTGAACACAGAAGCACATCCATTCAAAAGGCTGGAAAACTAGACCATCTAGCTAGGCGCGTATGTATAAATACCAGGAAGATTTTGTAGAAGAATAGATGACTTCACCATTTCACGCCGACCTTTGCCAGAAGGGCGGATTCAAAAAGAGGCATATTAGTTTACCACAATTGCAAAGCGAGATAGATTAAACTCCAGTTTCAACCTCCACTAATGATAGATCGCAAGTAATAATAGTGTGTGAAAAAATTACAACTAGTGGGTGATTTCCATCATGGGGCTTTTGCAAACAGGAGATTTATATCTCCTCGTAGTATGATTTCATCAGAGTGGCACACTGGTCTACCTTCAGCGTCGTCAGTGCAATCAAAGTCTCAAGGTTTGTGGAAAGAAGTGTTATTGTTTGAGGAAAGAGCAAATTGATGGGACTTACGGAATTAAGAATCTTCATATCAGCGCCACTACTGCTCGTAAAATTTCTTTTGTGATGATTGAAGGACCGGATAATGGTCATTATTCTTCATGATTTCGTTCATACGGAGAATTCCTCATTGTACGACAAATCACCGACACTTGAGACTCGGCCGTACTCAGATGATACAACTATGCTCATATCTCATTTATGCAATCTTTTTTATGCCTACATGCCATTGTACAAACCTCGTTTACGGAAGTAGCACAGGAGAGATAGAGTAACACACCCCTTAGTCAGATGTGACTCCTGATTCCACGCTCAGTCAAGATTGCGGCATTTGCACCCACCATCTATTTTTTTCGAGAGCTCTCTCTCGTGGAACTAAGGGAACGGATCTAATGCTACGTCCGGTATTCAATGTGAAGGATCGGAGTGACGCATTGTGGCGGTCATATTGTATTGCTGTCAAGGGTAGTGCAGGAACAGTACCATGATCAGTCTCAATTGAATGTCAGCAAAGGGGGAGTGTACATATGCCATGCCGTAGTATTTTTACTAAAGCTGCTGGACTTGAGATCTCGGTTATTGATATGATGATGAATATGGTGCAACATTGACTTACTAGGGGCGGGCGAAGTCGAGTGATGACTTGTGCTGAGACAAAATTATATAGACCTCAGGATCAATGGCGAGGCTAGGTAATGCGAGATGACTCCAGTCGTGGGTATGTTAAATTCAAGCCACATGATTGGGCTCTGGAGCTAACGTGAATGCCATACTCGACTGATGATATAGTTTTACCAGCATGCATCCTAGGAAGACTGCATACAGTGGTAAAGTGGATTTGAAACACTGACTTAACAGGACGAAGTAGTGAAGAAAGGACGCAGAAAAGAATTATTCATCGACAGTTTCCGAGGTTTAGTCTCGTCCGTCGTGAAAGTACCTCGTGGCCTACAACGTAGAGTGAATCGTTGTTTTGGGACACACTTCTTTGAACGAGGATAGTCGAAATCAGTATTTAGCGCAGATCCTGCTTGTTTACTCACACAAGCCATCCACTACATGCTAGAGACTCATATCTTATGGGTCATATAAGAACGATCAAGTCCAATCGTGAGCCAAGCAGAGGTCAAAGGAACATTAACGTTGCATCTTCTGTACATCAGATTTAATCCAAACTGGTTCATCTACTGTCCATCCACACTCCTGAGAACATGAAGGCAACTAGAACCAACTCGATAGTATACTTTAATCGACCAACACTGACCAAAGCTTCCAACTGACACAATCTTTTTCGGATGTATGGCTCCTCAGAAGATGACAAGCAGAAAATTAACGGTCTCCTCCCATCGCATGATATCATACTTAGGTCGTTCGCTGGTCCTCGAATATCGCGATACTCGCTTAGAAGAATATCGAGTGGCTACTGGACGGTGGCAAACATCCCTGGCTCTGAGTCATCTGCCGGGGGCCTTACATTGATTAATAACAATCCATACTAAATACCGTTCGGTTGCCCGTCCGTTCAAGGTGTTATCCAGCCTGAAAAGTGGCACTGCTCCAGGTCGAGAATAAGCAATCAATTCTAGGACAATGCAATGTGATCTACTGGAGCATAGACCGAAATTCTCCAGTTGTCATTTCGATGGTCCATGCCTAGTGGCGTGTCAACCTGCACGCGACGAAACAAGCAATAGAAAATCATCGTTAACAAGGCGACCGAGAATATACTCGGCTGTGGTACATGACGAATAAGAACAAATCCCCAGAGTTGTAGCTGAAAGACGGTTGGGTAACACAGACATTCCCCTCCAAAGAAGTTCCAGCGAGGAGGCTCAGTTAGGGCTTTGCTTGCCTAAAGCGGCAAGTCCTCTGTACACAGCCACCAATTGCGAGGTGAACCGCACCAGGGATTCTTTATGGTACAATCAGGCATTCCCAAGCGCTTTGGACGGAGGTGTTGGGTAAATATATATCCTGGATAGCCGATCGACGATGGAGATACGTATGTCTAGCACGTTGTACATACATGCCTACATGCATATGGGGGCCAATTTTGCATACTCACTCCAATGATGATGATTTCATTCTCGCCCAGGGTTTGCCTAATTTTTAAATGACCAATCAGTAAAAAGATGTTCTAGAACCCTCTGCTTGCTGCTTCTCAGTCTATATCTGCACCAGGTATTGTATCCAACAGTTACCTTGACAGCGTAATTACGCATGTGCCAACTGGATGACCCTGCACCCCCGAAGTACAGCGGGTGATCTACTAAAGGGGGCAGGTTGTCGAATCATTGAACAGCACCGCGAGATCATCCGGGGATCGCTGCTCTACGGCTGACACGCCTCTTTTCCTGAGGCAGAATTGGGGTTTGGAATCGGATAAGGGATTCGAACCTGTCTGGCATGTCATTCGTGTCATGGTGGTGTAAGAGCCTCTGCGCTTCTCCTGGCCTGCCCAGATATGGCATTCGTTTTAGTGATATATATATAAATTCTCATTGTCAACAAAGCGTTGAGGCAGTGATCTCAAAAGACTTGTAGCTGTTGTGGCGCCCATGCTACCTATTTAAAAAAGAATCACGAATCGGGTACGTAGCCTTGTCAAGTTGTCTCTCACTAACCAAACAATATCGACCAATGTCTCTTATCTCCACCCCACCAGAGTCCAAACGATATGGGTAGAAACATTCTCCATTCAGCCTGTATGCATGTACTTGACGCAGTCACTCGATCACCATGCCTCAGGTCGAGGCGCTTTCCTAAAGACGTTACGGTGAGTGCTAAAGTTGGTACCTAGCTAGGGTTGTGCATACTGCAAGGCCATCTGCCTCCATACTACACTACGGAGTACTGTACCAGCTACATACAATGCCACTTTACACAGGAATCTAGAGCTGAAACTACAAAGTGTCATCTAAGTACCATGATTGGAAACGGTGAAATTCTGGGTGGATTCAGATAAATCACATGTGTCCAAGGACTATCGATCGAAGGATTTTATAAACAGGTACATCCGAACTCCTGTCCCAAGATATCGGGTTCGTAACTAAGCACTTTTTCCAATAACTCACAGTCTGAAAATAAAATAGTAAACGCCAATCTTCTTAACTATCTGTCTCATCGAATAGCCAATGGCCCATACTCAGACACCCAAACTTCGATCGGCATGCGATGCATGCCACGAAGCAAAGGTTAAATGTACAGGTGGAACACCTTGTGTGCATTGCAAGAATCACCACCAAAACTGCCACTACAGTTTTGCAGCACGCATTGGAAAACCTAAGGGAAGTCGCAATCGTAAAACCCTGGCTCGCTTGCGAGAAGCTGCCTTTCATGCGACGAAGAGTCGAACAAGCTGTCCGACGCCTCCATGTGCCTTTGACCCAGTTCCTCTCAGCATATCGCCCCAATCTATCTCTTCAACACCGGAATGGATGACATCTGACTGTTCTGTACCGACAACACAGGTGGGTTTGCGGTGACCCCATTTTAATTTCTATTTAAAAAAGCCGAGTTCTAACGGACCGTTAGCATCCATCGTACGTATCTTGTACTTGGCTATCATCACAAGCTACACCAACGCCCCCCGAGAGCATTGACATGAGTCTGAGCGCATTTCAGGTACACGATGACCTGCTACCGTACCAACAACAAGCGTCGCTGACAAATCCATTCGAGTCCCAAATACACAGTCCAGAACTTTCAACAACATCCTTCACGACCGGGAATCTAGACTTCGTTCTGCCATATCAAGAGACGAGCAGCTATCCGGCGACCTGGCAACCACATGTACCAACATGTGATTGTTTCCATTGGCAGACTTCAAATATGGTCTCACTCCATGCGCTCAAGTCGCCAGTGGGCGCAATTCAGCAGAGTACATTCGGAGATTCGTTGCAGTACATAAGCGGAACAATTACAGCATGCCAGCGAACTGTGTCATGCCAATCATGCGAAAAGAGCTCGTCTATGATGTACCTCCTTATAACATCCTTGCAGATGGTATCCGATCATCTCGAAGCTCTACTTTCGTGGGAACAGCTAGATTTCTCTTCTACAATAACAAGCCCGTTCTCGTCAGTCTCGTCTGTATCTAGTCCGATGATTTCACAGGATTCGCATGCCGAGCAACAGAAAGTAATCCGAATGATGCAAATCCGTCACATGCTTATCAAGACGGAAAACACGCTGAAGGACATCCGCCAATTTGTCCCCTCAATCCAGCAGAGAGTCTCTGAAGACTCCGCAATATCTGGATTTGGGGGGTTTGCACCAAGCTCTACGAGTGGTCATCCAGATTATCTTCACCAATCAGTCGATAGACTGCAAGGAGGAATAGGCTCTCTTCTTAGTACTATTAGCACACGTTAGGCATAAACTATACAAGGACGGGTAGATTTAGTGTATGATATGAATCATTTCTCGACAGCCTTTAGCTCTGTTCAATGTGAATCGTCTTTCTTTTATAGCGTTGCTCAAATTCAATTACAGGCCCTAAGCCCTAAGAGTAACCCTAATTACTGCCCCGCTCTTGAGCAACGATTGATGTAATCTCAGGCTTCGTTCCTCTTTTTGCTTCAAATTATCAACAACCGACTTTTCCCTTTTTTCCGAACATCTGCGCATGAAGCTTCTCATATTTGGTCATATCTACCTAGTTACCACCTTTTGATACCGAAGTTCTCAGTCTCACAATGGGGGGTTTTCACGGAGTCGTTGGAACTCAAGATTCGGGCAAGGTCCACCACATCGTATGTCATGTCTTATTCCTCTCATGCATCGCCTGACGCTAATGATCCTTTCGTAGACGGAGAGGCTTGTCGCCTTTGAGTATATCACACCCAATGCTCACGAAAAGCCTCACAGTTTGGTATTTATAGGCGGTCTAGGAGATGGTCTATGTACTGTGCCTTACCTCAAAAGCCTCGCTACTGGTCTTGAGTCTACAGAATGGGCCCTGTTCTCGTTCATACCGAACTCGGCATATGATATGTGGGGGACTGGCCGTTTGGGTCAAGATGTTGAAGACATCGCACGATGCGTCGAGTACATCGCCAATTACAAGGAAAAGTCTTTACCAGCGAGTAAGACCCAGGAATCACCCAAGATCGTAATCATGGGCCACTCTACAGGAAGTCAAGATGTATTACATTATCTGTACTCACCTAATCCACTACCCGCAGATACCGTTTTCGACAGGGGGCTCCACCACATCAACCGACCTGCGTTAGATGGTGCGATTATGCAAGCCCCCGTCTCCGATAGAGAAGCAATCTTGAATGGAATTACCAATGAAGACGGGACTTTTCGTGACGCTGAGGTCGAAGGTGCATACCGGCAGCTCGTTGAAATGGCCAAGACATGCACATATTCTTCAGGAAATGCGTACGATGTCATTTTGCCCCTCTCAATGACATCCAGGATTGGATTTCCGCCCGCGCCGGTTACGGCAAGACGCTTCCTCAGCCTTATCTCTCCCGATGCGCCTGAGATGCCTGGGGAAGATGATTTTTTCAGTTCGGACTTGTCTGATAAACGGCTACAGGAGACGTTCGGGATGATTGCGACTCGAGATCTGCTTAAGACCAAGCTTCTAGTTCTGTATTCCGGCAGCGATGAGCACGTTCCAAAGAACTTAGACAAGGCTGGGCTTTTGGAGCGGTGGAGGGCGGCTACGGACAAGTCGTATCAGAAGGTATGGGATGACAAGAATGGCGGTATTGTGCCTGGAGCGTCACACAACCTTGGCGGCGATGGAGAAGATGACGCCAGACAGGACCTGGTCAATCGAGTAAAAGCATACCTGGAAGATGTGGGAGCCTCCCCTTAGGCAAGATGTTGAGGGGTAAAAGGCGCCGCCTTGTATGTTTCAAGCACTGAGAAAAAATAAAATAATATACACAAAAGTAATGCACCAAGGTCAGACAAATGGAAACTATCAGGACATAGTATATGGAGTAGCCATAGAAATGCTTATGGAAGAATGGTCATCAAGAAAGCAGAGGGAGAGGACAAGGAAGAGAGGCTTCATGAGCAGGTAGAAGTCATTCATTGGACCTCAAGTCCTCGGTCAGCAGGAGGCGGATATTATTATGGATAGCGGGAAAATCAGAGTCGAAGAAGACAATCACCATCAAACTTTCAACCACAGCATGAAGACACCCTTCAGATATCCAACAATCTCATCTCCACCAAGCTTACTATCGCCATACAGACGATCAACGAAGGTAATCGGGCATTCTTCCACCTTGTAGCCCAAAGCTTTTGCACGGACCATCATCTCCATTTGGAAGGAGTAACCCTTGCTCTCCGTGCTTGTAATGACCTTCTCCAAGACGCTCTTCTTATACAATCGGAAACTGCCAGTCAAGTCGCTAACGCCGGGCATCAACATGACATCTGCAATGAGATTGGCGCCTCGAGATGTGAACTTCCGAATCAAGTCCCATCCATACACACCACCTTTCAGCTCGCCGCGCTTAGCGTATCTTGTACCGGTCACAATATCTGCGTTGCTCTCTTTTTGGATCTGAATCATTTTGGGGATGTATTTCGGGTGGTGACTGAAATCGGCGTCCATGATGATCACGAAGTTGCCTGTAACGAACTGAAGACCGTGGACGTAGGCTGTTCCGAGACCGAGCTTGCCAGCTCGGGGCTTGAGGATGATGTGGTTGGTGCCCCATACTTTTTGAAGCTGCTTTGCGACTTCTTGTGTGCCATCTGGGGATCCGTCGTCGACGATGATGACTTCCCAGTCGAGATTTCTAATGATGATAAGCAAATGTTACAAGCACTAGTGACGGCGCGTATTGCTCACTGTTCTCGAAATGTCTTTTCAATGAGCCAGCAAATAATGGGTAGGTTCTTCCGTTCGTTGTAGGTGGGAAGAATCACAGAGTACTTGTTCTGTTTCGCCATTGTGATGTGCTGCGCGGACCGACTGCTTGTGATTCACGTTTCTGACGTCAGTTGCGTCAACATAAGAGGGTAAAAAAGAGTGTAAGAAGCGTAGTTGATTGTGAGCAATAAATAAAGTTGTCTCGATCGATGAAGGCCAAGTCGCAACATCTAAACAGGAGTAATGGCACACCGCTCGGCAGAATAAGTTCCACTCCGGAGATTTGTTTAGCTTGAGCTTCGTTCTCCACTTGGACCCTAAGCTAGGTAGACAGCTTCCAAACTACGTACAATCCAGCCTTTACATGCCTTTATTCAATGTGAGAGAAGTTCATCACAATGGCAAGCTCCCAAAGTCAGAAGCATCAACACAGCACATCAAAGAGTAAGATACAGCGCTGTCAACCGGATATTTTTGCTCGCAACGACGCATGCTAATAATATACTTCCCGTACAGCAACACGACCGCGTGCATCGACGAAGGGGCCGCTGGATCTATCTGACGAGTGCGTTTGTATGTTCCTTCCAATCTGATATGTATGCTAAAGACTACAGTGACACTGTATCGTCAGAAGACCCTTTGTCATCTCCTCGGTCGCCACGGAAGTCCCAAGTGCAACATCCCCGCTTCTCGCATGATGCCGGTTCACTCTCCCCGTCGAATCCTTTAGATCTCAACCCACTGAAAGTCGAGCTTGACAGCATACTCACGAACCATGAGACTTCCACAGTCGTCACGAAGGATCTTTCATTTCTGCTACGTGCAGAGATATACCATCCTCTCTCCCAACTCGAGATCCCGCCTATGTTTCGCTCTTCCTTCTACAATCCTTCTATAGGAGAGACGATCGGGGCTTCGATGGAGGTCCTCAACAAGCAGCTTGCACAGGGTCATTTCCTTCTTGCGGCGCATTTGAGCGCAAAGTTGTTGACGTCTCCACTCATTCACTCCTCTGATGCAAATATTATCTTCACGCTGCTATATACTCGTCTAGCGAGCCTTGAATTGACTGGCAACAGCGCATTTGCTGCACAAGAGTCGAAAGCCTTGGAAGATTTAAATTCGACATTTTACTATGTCGATGCTGATTTCAAAGTGGATATTGATGCCCACGATCGCTCCAGGCGATCTTATCATATTGTTCCATGGCCTCTACGCATTCTTGCGGTACGTCTTCAGAGTATTGCCTTTGGTGACTCGCGGAGGAGTATCACTGGCTTGTATGAGCTTGGCTTTGAGGCTCGCAGGGAACTCATGCAGCCGGGTCTAGACAAGACAGAGAAGCAAGTATGGAGGGACAGGCTTTACGATCTTGGGGTGCGCACTGTCAATGCTCTTGTCGAAATGGGAGACCTCGATGCGGCGCGACGATCATTGGGCAACCTAGGAGATTCGGGGAATATCGATAATCAAGCTAGATCTATTCTTTTAGCCTTGAGAATAGGGGATCTTGCCCTTGCTAAAGACATACTGGAAAAGTCTACAGTGCTCCAAGATGGAATTTTAAAACCTTTGACAACCATGGCTGAGGGCTCTTACGATGAGGCGGCTGTACAGTGGAGTGCTTTGCTGGATAAATCCACGCAATTGGACAGGCCAATGATTGTGCAGAATCTTGCAGTTTGCTTGTTGTATACAGGTCAATTGAACGAGGTGAGTTCATCTGTTCCGTCGCAACTTCTGCTTTGAAGTCACTGACAAGTAACCGCTGGTGAATACAGTCACGCTCTCTTCTAGAATCACTCGTCTCTGACAATCATGCGTTCCAAAGTCTCACTTTCAATCTAGCGACCATCTATGAGCTATGCTCTGATAACCCGCAAAATCGCAAATTGGGCTTAGGGCAGATAGTATCCCAGCAGAGCCACAGCGGAGAAATGAATCTGGATCGCGCCAATGCAGATTTTAAGCTATAATGCAGAAGTCTGTGTCCATAAGTCTCCAGGTCTAATGATACACTGTATCATTGTCTCACTCGAAGGAATACAACATTTTGACGCAATGCCAGGATACGAACACACCGTGTTGTACAGAACCGAGCGAGTCTTCCTAGTCATCGGCAATAGCATTTCAGCTTTTCGCTCTAGGCTTCCGGATAATGATTGAATCGTCCTCAAGCTGCCACCCTAGCTTCTCCTTCTCTGCCAACTTCTGCCAAGTCCAGCCCTCTTCGCCGGTGGACGTTCGCAGAAGCCAATTTGCTTTCACACTGAGGTATGTTCGACCGGCAGCCTTGAGCGCCTGTTTCGTCATGTGATCTGTTGCCCAGCCCATGATTGCGCGTACATAGCCGTCTACCTCTTTTGATATCCGCCAGAATGATATCCAATTGTCATGAGTGAGAGCGTTAAGAACTTGGTCAACTACGGGAGACTTGAAGCCATGCTTTTGTTTCGCTTGAATCAAGAGTGTGTAAGCAGGGGCGAGCGAATTTTGACGACACGCATAGTCCAGAATGAGGTAAGATGTGAACTCGGTCAATACGTGTGGCGTGAGCGGATGGGAGGCTGTGTGCAAGTTGTCCACCAGGTAACGCAAGGAAGAAAAGTAAGACGGTGGGTGGCGTGCTAGTATTGAGAAGCGACTGGAGAAGATATACACCTGCTGTTGAAAGTCTACGGGAGTAGTAGATGCCGTTGCGAGAATTCCCTCTCGGAGCTTGCGCAGTGACATTAGCAATGTGGATAGCTCAGCTGCCGGTGGGCGTTGTCTCTCAACGATAGGTTTGGTTGATATGTACAGGCTTTCTGTCTTCGTGACGAGATCGTCTGCAGGGTCATCTCGAGGAGCGGGTTGTGCAGGTGGCTTAGCAAGTGGAAGGGCGGGAAGATTTGATGGGGGGTTTTTGGTTGCGTCTGCAGACGCACTGGCAGGTAGAGATGCCCATGCTGCTTCGAGATCATGCGAGTGGCTAGAACAAAATCGCATGTATCGGTCGACGACGGTGTCATAATATGCTCTCTGAGCCTTGTGGTCTAAAAGCCTGAGGCAAAGTACATTAGCCAGTCGATCGGCTATCCCTTCGATGGAACAAGGAAGCCGCCTTAAGGAGAGACATACGTCTTGTCACCCTTTGACGGGAACCCAACAGCTTCGAGAGGATCGGAGACTGGCCGCAATCGACTCCCTGTGTGATTGTTTCTAATGCTCGTGCCACTATCCGGTCTTCTGAAGGGAGGTTTCCGACCGCGATAGCTCATATTGGACTGACTAGTAGCTCATGACATCAATGATTTGCATTGCATCTGTCATTTGTTGCGGCTTTGTTTGTCGATAGCACCAATCTCGACGTGAATCATTTCGATTGTTTGTTGTAGTACTTGCCATCCTTGCCATTATGACGATACAGCACTTGGCCCGCATGTTTGTCTCGTTTGAATCGTCTTATCACGTGCTTGACATGTGATCTATCTGCTACTCTCGGATTTAGTCTAAAAGAGGAATAGCATCTTCAATGGACCATCCCAACATTTCTCAAGGCTTCATCATTTCGTTAGACATTGTTGTAGATACCTTAGAAATTCTCGCGTACGGGGGAAGAAAGTGCTCTCGACAGGCCATTGAGTTTCTGTCCTTGTTTTCTCCGTCAGAAGACCATCGCCTTCGTGTTATATACAGCCGTGTGTATTGTAGCTTCTTTGTTCCCCTTTTTTTATAGTCTCGTCCACCTTTCCATTCAGACCAGCGCCATGTCTGATCCTCGTTTGCGACCTTCGGCTCGTAAACAACAATCGAGCAATGACAATAAGAGACCCACCAACGAGCAAGTCACTCCAAAAATGGCCGTCAAACAGCCTGGAAAAGCAGTTCGAAAATTACTTCATTGGGATGAGCTTCCACCTTGGCTACAGGACAACCACTACATTCATCACGGATACCGGCCAGCATCCTCTTCGTTTTCTGATTCATTCCGCTCCTTGACATATCTCCACAACGAGACCGTGAATATATACTCGCATTTGTTACCTGCATTGGTGGCCTTGCCAGCGGGTTTCCGCCTGTATCAATCGCTAGCGCCTCGCTACCAATCGGCGACTCAGGCTGATATCTCCGCTTTTGCCTGTTTCTTTGTCGGTGCCACCTTTTGTTTGGGGATGTCTGCAACTTATCACACGATTTCAAATCATTCGCCTCCCGTGGCTCGTATCGGCAACGCCCTGGATTACGTGGGTATCGTCGGTCTGATCACCGGCAGTTTCATTCCCAGTGTTTATTACGGCTTCTATTGTGCGCCCAGCTTGCAGCTCATATACTGGACCATGATTTGCACAATAGGCCTTGGATGCATTTTTGTATGTCTGTTGCCCAAGTTCCGGACTCCAGAATGGCGCCCCTTTCGAGCCGGCATGTTCGTCTCGATGGGCTTGTCTGCCATTTTCCCAGTCATTCATGGGCTATGGCTGTACGGTCCGAAGCAGATGACGGATCAGATCGGGCTCTACTGGTTGCTTCTCCAAGGTTTTCTCTATATTCTTGGTGCCACCATTTACGCAGCTCGCGTGCCGGAGAGACTGCAGCCAGGCCGGTTCAACAATCTTGGCAGCTCCCACCAGATATTCCATGTTTTAGTGGTGTGTGCCGCAATCTCACATTTGACGGGTCTTGTTCGAGCGTTTGACTACCGACACAGTGGCTTGGCTGAATTATGTCTGTAATTATGCGCATGTAGTTTTACCTCTTTTGGAATGATATCTATTGCTCTGTACAGTCTGACAGCTCTAACGTCAACTCATTTTGTAGTCTAGCTACACGCTGATGCTATGCATGCAATACTGTGGAAGTTAGCTGTCCCTTCTTATTTTGACTGCATGGAAGACTGGAAAGTTTTTGATTTCCTTCTTTATCGAAATGGCACCCAGATAGCCAGCCCCAATCTGATAAACTGTCTGCTAAAAAATCCCAACCCTCTAATTTTGCACCGCTCAGAGAACACCAGTTCGTCTCGTGATCTACAGCGCCCCCTGCCAATCGGGAACGTAACTCGAATCGTCGTGTCGTACATGAGTAAGTAAGCAAGAACACGGGAAGGAAGAACGTAAGCGAGTCAGGAGATGTAGTTCGCCCTCAGCTTTGGGCCAACCCAAAGGGAGCTTTCGGGCTTTTCGATTACAACGTTGTACCCGGTCATTTTGACTACAGCTTCGGGGACAGGGTTTGGAGGCAGTGAGAACCGGAGCTACATGACTGGAACAAAGGAAAAGAAAAGAGACTGATTGCTGTTTCCCGTCGACAGAATAAGCTAGCCTGCAGTATTCTCCCATTTCCCAGTCGGTTGTGGAAGACTAGTTGACTCCGCCGAGCTTCTTTGACATGGATACATTCATACGCATATAGACTGACCTTGTACACTCATGGCATGCGCCACATGCTCTCTAGTTGTCAGTGAAAGTTTGGTCGTGTTTTGTCTTGCAAGCTAAGGTTAACTGCTTCGAAAGACAGTCACGGTCTAGCGAGCTATCACCATAATCCAATTCATTCGGCGGTTCCTTGATGATCAACAACACCTGCTGAATCGAGTCGCCAACCCTAGTCCTCCTTCTCGCCTTTGTCTTCACCAGCCCAAAAAGCCACCACGAAGATCAACGACCGAGCTAATGCATATCAAGGACTGATCTTTGAACACCAGTTCCAGCAAAGCCAAGTTTCCAGAATAAAGAGAAACTTCTAGTTAACCGCTTGATCTTCACGAGCCTAAAGACGTTTAGGCTAGAACGGTTCCCGTTTGTTGTGTGTATGGCATACATACAACCTAGTCAACATACCCACGTCCTCACTCTTTTGGGTGGATAAATCCATCCACCTACGTGTGTATGAATGAGTCTAGCTTTCTAGTCCCATGTCGCCTGGTACGTTGTGAATAAAGTTGAAGTAGTCCCTTTGCCCCTGGTTCTAAGTGAAAAGCTTACTCGCAAGAATTGGAGCTCGTTCAAAGAGGGAAAAAGAAGTATTGGCATTCCAGATTTGACGGTGCTTGAATAATATACTCGAGCAAATTCTGGGCTCTGTACGTTGTTCATGGGAACTTTCATAGCTCGAGTCGCTCATTGGGTATATTTGGAACTGTTTATCTATCCTGATATTCTACTTGTTCTCTCTTTTGTTTCTTTACATATCTGCATCTCTACTCAACTGACTCAACTCGACGGTTATCAAAACTTCTCGATGCTGCCGGACAGGGTAATCATTGATTACATTCTTGAGTAGGAGGATTCACCAACATATAAGCCTCCATGCAGTCCTTAGACGAGACAGGCAAGCCGCGATATCGCGCCGCCTGCGACGCTTGTCGTCAGTCTAAAGTCCGCTGTTCGGGTGGTGGGGTTTGCGTTCGATGCAAAAAACATGACTACAAATGTCGATACAGCATCGCTCATCGAGCAGGTAAACCAAAGGGTAGCAAGAACAAGGCTACATTGAAGAAACTGGAGAATCTCCAGGCGGCTCAACAGGGAAAGCTTGCAGTGGGTGGCGGGACAGGATCATCTTCAAGGAAAATATCGAGACTTTTGACGGATACTAGCTTTTCTCAGAGGAAGAGGAGAAAGAGTATGGTAGGCTTTTTCTCTATGGGTGAGCTTGAATTCGGCATTGTACTAATGATATGCTAGTCAACACACGATACCAGAGTAAACTACGACCTCGTCCATACTGCACAACTGCACATGAGAAACGGATCCCATCCGATGGCTCGAAAGTATGCCATTACCAGTCCATTGTTCCCCGTGTATCCGTCACCTATAACTCCGGCAGAGCCACACTTGTGGGAAGGTGGCCTACCGTCAACAGACATGGTGCTCTACGATCCTCCAGAGACTATGTACGGGCATATTGCCTCACCTACCATGGTGCCGTACCTGCCATCTCCGAGTGAAGAGTCGTCTCCTATGTCCAGTTTACCATCAAACCCATCAATAGTGGCCGGTGCATGCAACTGCATCGATATACTGGACTCGAGTCACCGACAGCTATCTCCTCTCGGCTCAAACCTTGCCCTGTGGCGTTTCGACCCGACCATGGAACTTATCACAGCCTCACTGTCTTCGTGTCAAATATTTCTTAGCTGTACTTCGTGCCCAAAGACTAGCGGTGGGAGCGTGTGGCTTCTCATTTCTGTACTGGATCGGAGTTTGGACATTCTCAATCATCTTGCCCTCCATCGAGCCAATCAGAGTAACCACGAAGTCTGGTCTGGGCAATACTACAACGTCGTTCCGTACAATTACGCGCTTGCTCTTCAAGGTTGCACACTCGAGCAGAGCGTTCAAACGTCATACCAGATTCTTCGTGCGCTAAGGGACGCAATTGACACCGAGATCGGGATCAGTGGAAGTGGTGGCTTGCTCGGAGACATCAGCATGCACAACCATGGCCTGTCATCGTCGTCGTTCTCATCCTCATCATCCGGGTTTCCCTCTCCGGGCTCGATAGAGAAGCCAGCCCAGGATTTTATACCTGAAAGCGAACAGATACGCGAACCGGAATGCTCAGTGCTGAAGAACGGCAAGGCAGTATCCAGCAACAATGCACTATCCTCCGTCAAAATCAACTTCCTACTCCAGGCCCTCCATCGCTATGACACATTGATTGGCAACATGCAAGCAATTGTCGCCCGCAACACTGCCGCTGCTACTGCGCACGCACACTCAGCTTCTTGGCCCATTGGCATGTATGACACCGCAGCGAATCAATGTGGAGCAGGCGTGGCACCATACCAACCCGCAATAACAATGGAGGGATCCGCACAACAACCGCACCCGGAACATGCAGCAAGGTTCGCTTCGTATAATGCGATTGGGCTTTCTTAATATGTATACATGTTAGCCTGGGCAAATTTTGTGTCTGGGGTTTCACCCTGGCTATCTTACACTAATCGCAAGCCTGTGGCTAATATTTCCTGGGAAACCTTGAGTGGAATTGTTTAAATTAGATAGTTTCGGGTTCGCGTCATTCATCGATGTACAGGACCAGATCAGCCTTGCGTTTTGGCCTCTTGATATTGCTCTGTGATTTTACCTGCCTATATAGCGACTTATCTTAATCTTAATAACCATTAGTATGAGGCTTGATGAATCTATTATAACTAACGAATCATATATTTAGTTGATATTCCAGAGGTACATATGTACGGCCTGGCCATCGTGCATCGCTAGCCCTAATCGGTGTTCACTCGGGCCACCATATGCATGTATCAAGTCCGCTGGTAACCTCTAGGCTCAGCTCTAGGCTGAACCTGAATTAGTACATATCACGATATCCAATCCGAACTATGCCCGCGCCGTCTACTCAACAAGAAAAGTCACGCGCTGCCGAAATTTTCGAGATATCATTGCATGCCTTGCCACTGTAATATGCCCAGACGTAACACGATTCAAGCTTCTTGGTTGGAGTTCAAACCATCATTCTCGATATGCGTTATGCAATGTTTATGCACTGTCATATGTGCATTAGAATGACCCAGATCTTCTAGAGTCTGACATCTGCAAAGCTTTTACAGAGTACCGGCTGTTCGGATGTTCAGATCGTGCATGTGACTCTTATAGCACCAAGTCAGCTCAGCAGTTGACTAAAACCGGTATAATGGGCGATGCATCTCTTTGTTATCCCGACCCGGGGCCGCCTTGGAGCTGAATTTCCCGGATGCCTTGTACAACCCTCCCATATTCTCACGGGACATGCTCGTTCAGAGTCCTCGGATCATGTGTGGACAGATTTAAAACGGCCAAGTTGTGATGACATTTGTTGTAAATCGAGAATACGTTTCATTGTTTCACGTTTCTCCATATTGCTCTGAGGATGTGGTTGTTTGATCCAGGTTGTTGCAGATTTGAAACTGGTTTTCATTCTTAATTCAGAGTGGGCATTTCTCTCGGCTCGAGATTTAGGTAACTACCAACAGTGAGACACCGAGAAATGAGCCCGTGGTTGTTGGTATTACTAATTATAGTACGGAATGTCGGACTGGTATTGAGTTAAAGTTCAGCGTTTTGAGGTTATCGAAATCATCATCTGTATAATGAGATATATGCGGCTGGGCTATGCTAAAGAACTTTCGACAGATCCTCTTTCATACTAGACTGACAGGTCGTAGTCTTTACGACAGAAATAGAGGGTCGTGTGTAATCATGTGTGGCGAATACGTATGATTGTTGAAGCAGACATATCATGTATCATGTTAGATGACTGTGCAAGAGTGGCTGAATCTGATTCACATAGGAGTGCGTAATAGTGCTGACTAGTCTTTTGATGAAAGCATTGTGTGCTATATTCGTAAAGTGATGACTTCAAAAGGCTTAGTACTTGACGGTTTGAAGCTTCTCAAGATGTACGGAGTAGTTACGTAGTTCGATGGAGATCCTCCCGTTGGTCGATGGGTCATCAAAGGAGCTTCTCCTATTGGTCAAACTTAAATGGATCATGTAGCTCTTCTCCGATTGGCTGCCGTTAGCACGACTCCAATTACCAAGCGGCGACTTTCCCCAAAGGAGACTTGCACCATATTAGGTATTAAGATGATGAATTCAGGTTTCTGGTCAGTATACGACCACATTCAAATTCTGTTTGTCTGGGACCATAAGCCATTGAGGTCACTCCACTGATCGATATCAAAAGCCATGTGAAACATATCTTGCATCGACTCGAGGCTCATGTCCCCAAAGTCTAGGGCGCCATCTGACGGCTGAAACATGATGTTATCCATGTATGCCCCAGGCTGTGAGAACGGGGTGCTCGAATGAGCCAGAATTTGACTGGCTGTTCCTCGGTGCCCTTCCACTACAGATTGTTTTTGCCAGGCGCGTTTGGCAAGAAAATCTATTTTCGTGATCAAACTCCGCACAATGGTAGCTGCGCTATTAGCTACTGCGAAGCTGTGCCCGAAAATGTCAAAAACAGAGACCGATAATGTGATTGCATCCCTGGCGGCCACGGTCATTGCACTTTGCGGATAAGCGAGCACAAACCCAACAAGAGTCATGGCGCTGTTCCATTGCCATTGAAATGCCTCGTGCCAGCCAGACAAGATAGTCGTCGAGGAAAGAACTTGATGTGTGATGCTGGTCAGAGCTATGGCATGACCAGCACATTTGAACGCCAATTCTTCGGCGATCGTCAATGAAGGGGTAAGCGCAAACGAAATAAAAGGACGACAGACATTGGCACTCAAATTGTGGTACATGAGTTCGAGAATTACACGCTGCCTTTGAAGCCAGAGAGGTGCATATTGCTCAATTTCAAGTTCTGCGCTAACGGTGGCAAATGGGCGACCGCCGTCTTTTCGTTTGGACGTGAGGGTGCCGGGTACGCCATTCGTCCAATTCTCGAGCCTTTTGACAAACGGATAAACAAATTCAGCCTGACCTTCCAGAATACTGAAGTCATCCCAAAGCATCTGGCCCTCCTTTAGATTTAGATCTCTGTTATAGAAAGCAGTATGGGCATCTCGAGCTGCTAGGAACATGGTCATGTTTTGTAGGTTGAAAGTAAGCCACGTGGCGTTGTGCCCTAAAGGCGCAAAGCTAGAACCCGACAGCATCGCAGCTTCAACGTCATCATCCGGCAAGCTGGGCGTAGTATTGGTCTTGTAGAGGAGAAATGGACGGCCCAGCTTCATGCCGAGTTTGCTGTCTAAACTGTACAACGCCCACCACAATCGCTTGCGCATTTCCCGTTCCTTGCGGAGCATGCTTTGGGGAGGAGCCAAGTGAAGCCCAAGCATGTGAGCTGTACGTACAGCCATAGCGCACGTACTATCCGAAGTGTTTTGAAAAGAAGCCGAGCATAGGAAAACCACACATAACAGATGACACTGCAAGGTCGCCAGAGTAGGACTTTCCAGTTCGTAGGCGAGTAATGCCTGGCACCGTCGGTAGTACCATCGACCGGCGATAGTAGCATCGATATCATCTGCGAGTTGATGTCTCATGTTCGGAAGCATAGAAATGCCGTACTGCATGCCAAGCGCAATCACAATGTCAACGAGAGCAGAGTCTTTTCGGGCATCCCCTGTGGTCGTCCACAGCGACCGATAGTGCTGCTTGAACTCGGTTTCGTCGATGATTGGAAAGAGAGAAGTATGATAAGAACTCCAATACGAGTCTAGAAAATAGTCCTCCTGAGTTGGAGTCAAGTAATGACCGTCCTCGTCATTTCTTGTTTGGGAGCCAGAGCCAGGAACGCTAGAGTTCTCATCAATACCAGCAAGGGGGCCACACAGTCGCCTACTGACTGAGTCAGGCACCATCTGGTCTTTGGACTGGGTCTGATCGAGATTGAGGTTCAAAAAGTTTGTGATGCGTCCCATGAAGTAGAAGAGCGACGAAGGTCCATACCATGTCTCGTTGGGCGAGCGGGCAGTCCTAAAGTGGATGCCACCCCAGTTCGTCCTTCGTGAGACATCATGGCTATTAGGATTGACACTTTCAGATATCGAAAGCTCCGGCGTCGGTAGACTCGTCACAGGGGACGGGATATGGGTTTGCTTATCGGCCTGTCGGCGTAGTTGCTGCAGTTCCAGCTGCAGGTCTTCAACCCGGCGTCTTAGGGTTTCGATCTCCTGGTGTGCATGTGGCAAGGATACAATCTTCTTGGCGTTGTTGGTGCATCTGCTGCCTCTCGTTCTACAATTGGAGCATGGAGAGAAGTTGTCGCATTTTATCCGGCGGACACGGCACTCATCGCAAGCTCTGGCGACCTGGTCGCGCTTTTGACGAGCCCGCAGCGGAGTATGTTGTCGCGAGGAATTCTCTGATGGAAAGTTCATTTAGAATACAACGTACAACGTCCGTGGTGGTGCTGTCGTTTGCATCGTATAGTCGATCTGGCGATGCAGAGATGAAGTTGAAGGACCCGAGACAATGAGTCCATCGGGAACAATGTGGGGCTGTCCGTTTGTCATGTCGTGGTGGCCTGAATCCTCAGGGCAGAAAGCCGACGTGACGTACCTGTTATCTTATCGTGCTTATCGTGCTTATCGTGCTTATCACGCTTATCGAGCTCATCGACCCAAACGTTTTCGAGTAAGCATTGTCAACAGCAGATAGTTTACACATCATGCTTGGTAATCACACCGTTTCCTGGATTATTCAGAGCAGTTCTCCACTTATTCTGCTGTTCCACGTTGTTCCACGAGCGCAGGTATCGCCAAATAAGCACGAGGCGACAGAGCGAGGGAAAATTTTCAAATTCCGGTGCTTAAGTGATTTTCGGAGCGGGGCCCAGGAGCCACTCCTATTGGCCAGAGGAGCTACATACTCTCATACAGTATGATACAGAGTGAGCTACGTAATCCAATCCAAGAAGTAGGTGGGTTTCATCATGACCTTTGGACCGGCACTACGTTCCACGATGCAACGACGTTTCAAACATGGTCGAGGTGCTCAGAAAAAAAGTATATAAGCTGCCTCGACCTCCGGTGTGATCCTCGTCTTCCGTCTTGTCACGCAGCAGCAATACCACCGCAATCGACCGACTACACAGCTTTACCAAGCAACTGTGGAACATAACTTTAAACGACGAACACAAATGTCTTCTTTCACTGTCTTTCGGGGTGTCAAGGATGGCTTTCCCAAGAAGAGCACCACAGCCAAACCCGATTCACTCACTGGCGACAAGGTCTACCTCAGAGTGACCGCATCTGGTCTTTGTGGAACGGATCTCCACTATGTAAGCCCTCAATTGCGCCCTAGTTTAACCCCGGTTGTCTAATCAAAATAGAAACATGCGGACATAGTTCTCGGACATGAAGGCGTTGGTGTCGTCGAAGAAGTCGGACCCGCAGTCAAACATCTGAAGAAGGGCGACCGAGTTGGCTGGGGATACGAAACCGACAGTTGCGGCCTCTGTATGCAGTGTCTTCAAGGAACCGAAGTCTTTTGCCCCGAGCGCGTTATGTACGGCTCAGGGAACACTGATCAAGGTAGCTTCGCATATAACGCAGTCCTTCGCGAGGCTTTCTTATTCAAGATTCCCGACAATATCAAGGATGAGCATGCCGCACCTCTGCAATGTGGTGGCGCCACCGTCTACACAGCTTTGTCAGATGTGCAGCCCAATGAAACCGTGGGAGTTTTAGGAGTCGGTGGTCTGGGTCATCTCGCTATTCGATTTGCATCCCAAATGGGCGCTCGTGTCGTTGTTCTTTCGGGATCAGATAGGAAGAAGGACGAGGCTACTAAACTCGGCGCCCACCACTTCATCGCTACAAAAGGACAGGATCAACTTGACCTCAAGGGTGCACCAAAGGTGTCGAGACTACTAGTTACTGCAGCTATACAACCCGACTGGGACGCAATCATCCCTATCATGGCTCCTGGGTCTCGCATCTACCCTCTCACTGTGTCCGGCGACAATCTCTCTATCCCAGCCATGGGTCTGATTCTTAATGGTATTTCTGTTGTCGGTTCCCTGGTTGCGACCCGAGCTACCCAGCGCAAGATGCTCGAATTTGCCTCCTTCCACAACATCACCCCGGTGATTGAGAAGTTCCCCATGACCGAAGATGGTATCAAAGAGGCCATTGAGAAGTTGGAGAACGGCAATGTACACTTTAGGGCTGTCTTGATTCCTCAGTGATGTTCCACGATTTGATGTAATATAGAACTTAACGAATAGATGGATGAGCACTTTTAGCCTTGATTTGTGATTAATCGATGTACTTGTGATCATGCATTAGCACAATAATGTCAGACCACTACACGACTCGTCTAGCCCGAAGACTCTAACACAGGCATTGTCCCCGCCTAGTCCTTCTATTTCCCTTCCAAAAGTCGCAGTATTCGGCACTCGGGCATGTCGAGCAAAGAAGGTCGGATCTCAAAGCTCATTGGCAACCAAGTCGCGGATAATCGATGGGAGATTCTGGTTCCCGACGCACTACCTTGACGTCAATTTCACAGTGGCGCATATGAAGGCTTCTTGCCGGCGGCCTATCAAAGCTCGCACACGCCACTGGAAACGTGAAGATTCCCAGATTACCCATGGAGCAAGCTAGGAACCCGAGTCGCCGAAGCCGAAACCATGATTCGGTAAAAGAGAATCAAGCTTATACATTGGGTTGTCGCAGAAATACGTCGCCATCGACCGTACTCTATACGAATCAACTTACAGAACCAAACTTCGGTATAAAGACATGGCCGTTGAAGAAGCAAATCTGCCGTCACCTTACCATGGTCAGGGCATTCTTCGAGCCGAGTCGGTACTCAGGCACAGGCGAGAAGATCCCAAGGGGAAACATCGGTTGAACTCTGGGGGCATCTGGGGACATTGCAGGTGAAGCACGATGGATCGAAAAGCTATAAATATAGATGGTTGTCGCACCCTACAATCCATCCTCGTTCTCATCAATCAGACAAACAGTCAAGAATTACACACTCCTTTGATCAACAAACTACAGTATCTCTCTACGGACAGAGAATAGGAACAAGAACAACACTCTTTCCTACTTTTCTTCTTCATTCTATCTGAAAAGACAAAAAGTCTTCCAACATTACATTCTTTCAGACTTTCTTTCAAACAACACCTCAAGTCAACATGTACTTCACCAAGGCTCTCGGTCTTCTCGCTGCCATGGGCACTCTTGCCTCTGCTGCTCCTACTTCTATGAACAGCACAACCACCACCACCACCCACGGTACTGCCGACATCAACGGCAACGGTGGAAGCGTCGACATCCATAACAACATGCAAGACACCATCTATTACTGGTCCGTCAGTCAGGACGCCGGCACCATGAAGAGCCTCGAGCCCGGTGCCAGCTACACTGAGAGCTGGCGCACCAACCCCGATGGCGGCGGCATCTCCATCAAGATGGCCATGAAGCCCGAGCAGGTCGACGTCCTACAGTACGAGTACACCTTACAGGGCGACACTATTTTCTGGGATCTCTCTCTCATCGACATGGGCACCAACTCTGAGTTCACCAAGGTCGGCTTCGCCGTTACTTCCAACGATAGCGGATGCCCCTCTGCTACTTGCGCTCCTGGCGACACTGCTTGCGCCGACGCTTACCTTGTCTGGAACGATGACCATGCTACTCATGGCTGCCCTTCTGGTACTCAAATGACTTTGAATATTGGACCCTCTTCCTAAGCTCATAGAGCATGAGGACATCAACCACAATATCGACCGAAGATCTGGATCCCAACAGACAGTCTTCAATCAAGACAAACAAAAGCAAGCAAATCGATACCCATTCTTCTTTTGAATGATACCCATGTAAATAGAGATAAGAGTTTAAACATCCAAATTGAAATCATCAGAAACAATTCACTTTTCCTCAAGATCTGTGGAGCAGGACTCGTTATAGACATGCCTCGGTTAATAACTTAGGGCAAGCTCCGAACCGACGGTTCTATTTTGAAAGTCCCTTCCCCGCAAACCACCTTTACTCCATTATAAAGTAGCACTTTCTACATCGATGTCAATGTATCTCGATCTTCACCACATTGTGTTCGTTTGAAGTATTTAGTAAGAAAGAAAGAAAAAAAAAGAAAAGAAAAAAGAAGTGATATCAAAATGGCGCCCCAAGAGCGTCTCAAGCAAGTCTCCTCCCACCTCAACTTCCCTCAGGGCCTCTTCTACAACCAGACCGCCATCATCACCGGCGCAGGACAAGGCATTGGCGCCGAAGCAGCACGCTTATTTGCCAATGAAGGCGCCAAGGTCGTCGTCGCTGATATCGATCAAGGTTTACACCTTTTCCTTGGAACAACCAGCGATGCTCAATACTCATGAGTTGAATAGTGAAAGCAAAAGCAGTCGCCAAAAGCATCAATGACATGGCACCCAACCGCGCGATCGCCGTGGCAGGCGATGTCATGGACGCAGCTTACATCGACACTCTAGTCAAGACATCCGCTGAATTCGGTGGTGGGAAGATTCACATCATTGTCAATAATGCTGGGTTTACCTGGGATGGCGTTATTCACAAGGTTTGTCCTATTACATCCTTGCATCGAGCCTCACTGTAGACATACGGATGGCTGAGAAGAGCAGATCACCGATAAACAATGGGACACCATGATTGCCGTCCATAATACAGCACCCTTCAGACTCATCCGTGCCGCCGCACCCTATTTCCGCGTCAAGGACAAGGAGCCGCGCGTAATCATCAATATCAGTTCTACCAGTGGAACGCACGGCAACGCGTAAGCCTTCCCTTTTCCCCCTTCCTATTATTCCAGCGCTCAACGTCCCCAAAGAGGTCAAGCAAACTACTCCCTCGCCAAAGCCGGCGTGGTCGGTCTCACAAAGACAATCGCCAAAGAATGGGGCCCCCAATTCGGTGTCCGGGCCGTCACAGTCGCATTCGGCTACATCCTTACGCGACTGACAGCCGCAAAGGAAGACGGCGCTACCTTCGTTGCTGCGGACGGCACAAAAGTGGCTTTGGGGATCCCAGGACGCCAATCTTCTGCTCAGGGTAGTGTGACTGCGCATACAGACATTCCTTTGAGAAGACCCGGTACGCCGGAGGAGGCGGCCAGGGCGATTGTGGGTGCGGCGAGTCCGTGGTTTTCGTATGTTAATGGGGAGACTATCGAGGTTACGGGGGGCAGGAATATCTAATCTTATTTCAGCCTAACCTGAGTTTGTACACAACGTTGTCAATTATCTTAATGTACGAAGACAAATCTGATGTAACTAAACTACCTGTACATTTTACTGTCTAAGTATCATTCGCATCTCTTGACATTGAATTAGGCACTCTGTACCAAATAAAGACCATGCCACCTGGGCAATGTAGGGCTTAATGTCACAAGCTACGTTACATACAGATCTCTCATGTTGTTTGCTAGGAGTTCCCATCCCTGAAGGATCTTTAACCCGGGCGATGGGGCAACAATGAGTATCTCATAATTGCCACCTATCATAAATGATGGCAAAGGTGCCTAAACAGAGAGTATACCCACATCAATGACCGCAAATCATGCACGCTCATACAGACGTCTACTGTGGGTTCTACGTTGCCTGATTTCATGTCTAGTTCCAATAATGGATTCAGATATTGATAGTGTCATAGATAGTCTATATGTACATTAAGCAATGTGACGATATGTGCTTATTAAAGGTCACTGATATGCGATGGCCTGCTTGACTGTGGCAATAACATCCAGTGACCATTTGACCTGCGCTCTGAACATCTGACAAACAGAGCCGGCATAATAAAAAATGTGAAAAAAGAAAGAAGAAAGAAGAAGAAAATCATAGAAGAATGGAATCCACAAGACCAAGTGCTTGTCCAACTCCATAACCAACAGCAATGTAATAGGGTATTTTTTCGGCTCAATTTCCCACAACCACACCAAACATGAGTATGTAGCATCAAATGTAAAACAAACGCCTTCCATCTTCGTAATATGTAGTCTTTTGCAAGCAATGCAACCCAGCCCAGAATAATGATACAGAGGAGAAAGTAAATCCGACACGAAATTATAAGTATATTTGCAGTCCAGGCAGTCCGTTCAATTATGAAGCCTTGCAAGAGTCGAAAGTAGTGTATGTCCAGTGGCAAAGGGAAAAATATCCAGAATGAGGATTGGAAGTAGTCCAGGTAATAGAAGCTATCCTTGGAAAAATGTTAACCATACCGGATCGAATAGAATTGACAAGGTTGAAGGTTGGAAGCAGGGGTATGGTGAAAAGTATAGTCGTAATATCATAGCACGTAGATCGAAGTGATGAGTCGATCAGTAAACCGCAATATAAGGCTCAATATGGTTGGGCAAGGCAAACGGCTTTTCCGGCACATTGCTAGGCACATGAACTTGATCCCAAAGTTCAGGCACAGCCTGTGGATCGACAAAAGAGAAGCTTTCCGTTTCGCCCTCGGAAGCATAATCCGAGTCCGACGAGACAGAGGAGATGGTCTCGTCGTCGGTGAGTGACGTATCGGAAACAGCGGAGTCAGAGTATTGTGCGTTGAGCAACTCCACCCGCGGAGCTGGTGGATAAGCATAATAGGGATAGGCGGGCAACGCCTCGGGATGTCCAGATTTCCTAGTGGTAGTGGCAGGAGTTGTCGGAGCCGGCATAGTAAACCTTGGGCACTCTAGAATGAGCTGTCGCAACTCCGCAATGGAGATTCTCTTGTACGGGTCGCATTCAAATATGCGTTGTAGAATTAGATTCAGCTCCGGAGATACAGGCAGTATGGATCGTAAGAAACCCGGGTCTTTCAAAAAAGCACGGAATGTCGCGTCCTCGTTGGATGCCCGTTTCCAGGGATTACGGCCACAGGTCAAGTTGACGAGGATCACACCCAAGCTCCACACATCGTTGACAGGGGAAACGTAGCAAGAGCCTGGTCGTGGGGTGGTTTGTTGACATTCTATTAATCGTTAATTATAGCGTCCCTCGTGACAACATAAGAAAACCTACCAGGTGACATGTAAAAGGTAGAGCCGCAGCCAAAGTCCGAGGTAAGGTAATCCGTAGTGGCCAAGCCAAAATCAGCAAGCTTGACGGTCATTCCACCATCGGTGACAAGGATATTCTCGGGCTTGAGGTCGCGGTGGTAGATTCCAATAGAGTGGCAATAGTCGACAGCATCCAGGACTTGCATGAACGCACGCTTGGCCAGTAGATCGTTGCCGACGAACAGACCACGTTCGGTGATGTTGGAGAACAGGTCACCTTCTGGGCAGAACTCGATAACCACAAAAGTACAATCAACGGAATCCATAATGCGCACCAGAGACACAACATTGGGGTGCTGACTGGCCAGATGGTGGAGTTTGATTTCGCGCTGTTGAAATTTCCGTTGTCTGGGGTCGAGTCCAATCTTGTTGAGAGCCTTCACCGCATAGGGGATATGGGTGTGGATGTCGATGGCAGTGTAAACGACGCCATAGGCGCCAACGCCAAGAATACTGGTCAGTTCCAGACGGTTGGCCAGCAGTAGTCCTAGTCGTTCCTCAGGTGTACAGCATCGTAGCAATGGTGGAGATGGAGGTGGCGTGGGCAGCATAGTAGGATACATTACGCCGGAGGTTTGTGTCCTTGGTAGATGTGATGTAGTCGAACTTCCAATGGTAAGCAATTGTCCTGGTAAGATTCCTGGGATCCAAGAGAATATCCTGGGCGCGACAAATCCTGGCGAAAGAGGGACGTAGTAGAAGTGATATAGCACGTAAAACGGCGGAAGACTGAGTGGCCGAGGAGAGGGATCCAAAGAGAGAGAGAGGTCAAAGTAAAAAGAAGGAATCCAGGTTTGGGAGAAGGATCGGTTGTAAAGACGATATTGCTATCGTCTTTACTTGGACCCGACTAGAAACCTAACCAGCCAAGGAGAGAGCGCAGTTTTAAGGACTTTAAGGACTTCGGGAGAGAGGCGTTATGTACCAGACGGCAGCAGAGAATCCTAGACGTACACTTATATATATGAATATGTGGATATTTATATATATAAGAAGCACAGGGTTGAAGGTGTATATAGAACAGAACAGGAGTGGCCGTCGGGAGGGTCCTCGGAAGTAAACACCAGCGGCAAGAGCGTATGTTGCGGGTAAGGACCGGTCAAGTAGAAGAAAGGAAAGGCGACGAAGAGAAGAAGAGATTATTAGGAATAGGAAGAGCGGATAAGAGAAGAGAGATGATGATGATGATGATGATGAAGAGGATAGAAGGAGGCGTAGGGGGGAGGGAGAGAAAGGTGAGGATGGGAGGGGGGGAGTAAGAAGTGTAAATAAAAAAAGAATAGAGCCACGACGATGGAAAGAGGAAGGCAGGCAGGCAGGAAGGAGCGACGGGAGGAAATGGTGATGTCGATGCGACGAGAGCAGGAGCCAGAACGACCACCGAAGGCAAGAACAACCCCAGCCAGACAACCACAGAAGGCGGCAAAAAAGCAGGATCCAGCCAATGAGCAGCAAGTAAATGGACCAGGTTCTAGCGCTAGCCAGTTTCAGGTATAGCGGCAACGACTATTCATGGGTTCTGACTAGTCAGACTAGCTTCAGCTCTAGCCTCGTCTGAGGAATCGCTAATCCACTTCACTGCCCATAGTGGATTGCGAGTGGGCACTGTAGAGGGGCGATTCTCTGCCCCGTTTCTGTTTTTAATCGACTTGAGTCTGTGCAGTCATAGACTCACAGACCGACCAACTAAACAGACTAGTCCAGGGTCTACTAGGACTGGCAGTGCCACGAGTGATCATCATCTCGAGAAAAAGGGGTGCCCCCCGAGTGCGCCAGGCTGCGCCGTACGTACTGTGTAGTATGTACAACGTGAGGGTAAGTTAACTAGTCATTCTCTGTGTATGTAGCCTTTAGGTAATGTGCAAAAGCTTCGACCGGAGGGCTCCGTATGCCGGAATACTACGCATAATGCTATGTATGTATGCCTATGTACGGGATATGCTACGCTCTTACTACATACGTACTATGTAGTAGTAGCATTATTGATTGATGCTATTTGTCTCACCCGACACGATCGGAATCAGGATCAGCCTTAGCCTTGAGTCGAGGCAGTCCAGACCAGAATGCGACACACAAACAGGCGAACCAAGATGATAATCGTCCTCTGGATGGGGTGTGGGCTGGCACGGCTGGGTTCGGCAGGCAAAGCTATCTAGGGCAAAGCAAAACTCTGAGAGTCAGGAGATTCAGATTGGCTGCACTTTTCTTCTTCGAGACAGCCAGACGTCGCGATTACGGCAGTCGACGGGAGGGCGAGTGGAGGCAATTTCACTTTTCGTCACGCTAGCCTTGGCCAGGCAGCAGGATGATAGTGTGAGTCTGACTCTTGAGTCGTCGTAGCGTTGGGAAGTTGGACTAAGTGGCGACCACGGAATAGTGCGAGAGACTGTAACCTGCGAACGGACAGCCGCATGAAAAGGAGAGAGAGAGAGAAAAAAAGAAAATCCAAGCTGGTCACACGATGACACAGACTCTCCTTCAGCCACGCACTACGTACATAGTGTTCTCGAGATTTCTATGAACAGAATAGCGTGGCAACAAGTCAAGTGCGTGGAAGAGTCGACGCTCGGTGGGAGATGCCTCGTGGAACAGACTGATTGGTCCAGCCCGCCCCGTGAAGAGTCCGATCTAGCCAATAGCCACGCCAACGCAACGCATTGACCGCGTCACAGCCTGTTCCGTCATACAGATTAACACACCGACACGCCGTCGCTGTCCAATCAGAAACTGAATTAGCCCTCCTTGCATGTCCGACAATGTTCTCGAATGGCTCCACTCGTGACTTTCAGTCTTGGAAGTTGGCTCCCAGAACGGCGCCTAAGGCCATTAACTTCTGCAAGTGCTTTATTGAATGCGCTCTGATTGGCTGCTATTTGTGCCATGATGCAGTGATATGCAAGACTTGACGGTGTGCATACATAGATGCTTATTGACTTCAGACTTAGCCTTGACTCTCGACTCACCAGTGCTGGCAATGACAATCAACATGTGTGGGCACTGGGCAGTTTGATGTTCTAGTCAAGACTATGGAGAAAATGGATCTATCCAATAAGCCGTTTCTCCATGAGACTCCATTCATAGACTCGGACAATCAAGATTACCCCCTCCCTTCTCCGAGAAAAGAGCGGTAAGCACCTCTCCCGAAGCTGATATGGCCAAAAAAAAGTGGATTGCTCACAAAGTCGATGATGCATCGACTGCATCAGGGCATCAGTAGAATGAGAGATAGGCCTATCAGCCTGAGGCATTCGTACACTCAAGCACGGAACACTCCGCATGGAGCCCCATGCTGATTGGCCTGTGGCAGTCTGGATAGCACGAGCTGTCACTGTCCGCCCAAGATCGGTCTGACCACGGGAGAATGGAAGTTCTAGGTTGGCGTCGAATGTTAACAAATTATTGATTATCAATTATCGAGGAACCAATGATCCGTGCTGGCTTGATTCTTATCCACTGTACGTACGTCCGTCTCTTTAACGGCATATACTACGTAGTATGTAGCTTCCGATGTCGATCCATAACGGATGGCAAAATGAGAGTTGATCTGCTGATGACGGCGACGGACAGGGAGGGATGCCTGCATTTGCGCGCCGTACAGCGTACACTCCCAGAGTCCCAGTCAGAGTCATCCCTTGTAGTTCGTGTTGATAGACAGACAGACAGACAGCCAGAAGCTAATCCAAGTAGAAATCCGAGTGGGGTCCATTTCTTCGCAAGATGATTGGCCAGGCTGGAATTGGCTGCCTTAGTCCGTCGCAGCCCAGCCGCAGCCAATCACCACCACAGCTCCCAGATCGAATCGACCCAACCAAGTTGATTGAACCAACTTTGCTCCCTCTCCAGCACTTACTTGTTCTCTCAAGTCACCAAGGCAGCGTGATCAGACCTCAAAGTGAGGCGGAGGCACCAACGCTCGCGCTCCACCATTCGCTCGCCCAACGCACCCTAGAACAGAGAGTTGCATATCTAGGACAAAGAGGGCCCTGAGAGTGGCTTCCCAGGGCGGGGGTCGTGCTGGAATTAAAGGGGTTATGCCATGACCACGTTACGCTGTTGGCTTTTTCTAGGTTTGCTTGGCTTCCTTAGCCCTTTGGGGTCTGTGAGCGGCCAATCAGGGACATGTTTGATCAGTATACACTTCCGATGGCGTTAGTCGGTGATTGTTTGATCATTCGATTATCAATAATAGCAACCAGCCATCTATAGAATTCCGTGCTATAGAAACCGGGAGGCATATTACACACATTATCGTGGAACTTTTGGAGCATAGCGCACTAAACAGCGGACGTATCGACTTAATCCATATCATGAGGATAGCCCGTCCGAGAGAGTGGGCCTAAGGTTTCAGGCTCGACACATTGCGAGCGACAGACCAGCCGACTCGTTGATATTCACGAGGTCCTTCATAATCAGCGAATATGCGCCGATACTTTCTTCCGTACCCCGAGTGCTCTGAGTTTTGACCTTGCGCAACCCCAGCCTGCACTATTGCCCACTGCACGGTGCACACTGTGCATGCCGAGATAGACTAGCGTTGGCTGGTGCGTTGCATGACTGTCGTGTTGATGCATATGTACCGTTAGTCATCTGGAGACTCCATTGCACCGAGACTCTCTACTTTGTGGGTTGCAGCACCCAGATACGAACTGGGTAGGGTGCGACCAGACAAAAGTCATGCAAGATGATTCAGACTGATTTTCTGGTCTCGCCTGGCATGGAACAAATCATAAATCTCAAGGCAATCCTTGGGAAATGAGTTGAATTGAGTTGATTTTATAATTTGTAGAACGCTATGGGTTTCAACGACCCCTGGCGCTTAGCTCCTTGACCACTGAAACCATATGCCGGTACGAGTAGAGTAATAGCAATTTTGATTATCAAGTTTGAATCGAATTGTTTCAAAGAGATGGGAAATTGGGGGTCTCTATGTAAATTAGAAGAAGTCGTTGAATCGGTCTTGGAGCGGGCTGTTATCGTGTCAGGGCTTCGGATTTAGGGCTCCGGCAATGATCCTGGTGCATGCAGAACGTAGCACGCGGTGCTTTCTCACCATACACAAGAGAGCAGAATTCTTTTCCATAGCAAGGATCCGTGTATATCTGGCGACGGTCATATTGGCCGGAAAGCAATCACGGCGACGCTGTTAATGTTGTTCAACGCACCGAACGGCAACGGGCCAAGAGAGATATATGTCTGATACACACAACTTCAAAAGTCAAATCAATTGCACTTGACCACCTAGAACTGAAGCCGGTGTTGATAGGTCTAGCTACCTCACCTTGGATCTTTGATTCTCTGATTGTTAGATTATTTAGCCATTAGAGCACTACCTAGGTATCATTGACTTCTCACACAATTCCATCCTTGTCCTTCGGAATAACCACACTCAGTATGGAGTCAACTTCACAGATAGCTTTTATGTACCGTTGACATGCCATATTCATTGATCCAACCTTACAAGATGCCCAGCATGCACGGCTTTTTGGTATGACTGGTTCTGTTATTTCACAGTCTCTGACTAAGGTATAATAACAACCTGCCATTTGATGGCATCAGGTCAACATCAGCCTCATGGCGACCTTCAATGATTCAACCTATCTCAGAAAGTTGCCATACCTCGGCCACTCCAGGGCTCGTTTAGACTGAGCCATCGGATCGTTCCTTCAATCAATCGATATAGTCATTCTTAACACGAAATACGTTCGGATTTTGTTTCCCCATCCCTGGGCTTTACCACCAACTCCAGTCACATCAACCGGCATCGACCGCATATCATACTGCCACAACGTACTCGCAATGGTCATATAAATGACCAATCTGCTCGCTGTCAGTCGAAGATCTCAGCTTGCATGCACTGATAAGTACTGAAGCGTACCCGGTAAGTCATCCGGAGAAACGGCTCGATCGCATGTGGGATCTGTCTGTATTGATTCTCCCCGGTATCCTTGAGTTTGATACTCTGCCCAAAGCAAAGATCAGTCAAGACATGCAGCACCAATCAGTCGCATACACCAGACATCTTCCTCGGCGTCGACCAGTCCGCGTCGTCCCCATCAACGAGTAGCTCACACTAGCGAGACATATGTTTTACCAAAAACGGCTCCATCGAGCGAAGCGACTTGTCTGAAAAGACGCTATTCAGGACCCGCCTCTTCTGTGTGTGACGCTCCGGATCAGTGCCCGTGATAGTCCTCGTATCGTACTTACTTCGAATCATCATATCATATAATCTGGCCCGTTTGACACTGGCCTTGCCGTTGAGTATACCCCCGGCGCCTAAAGCGTGCGAAGCAGCAACCCATCGGGTCGGTAGCGAATCACATCGCCATAGGCTTCATGACAGCGTGCAATCCACAAGTGTCGATCGCCAGTCAGTGACCAGTAGAAATCTGGAAAGGCGGAAAATCGTGCCAGCATTGGGCCGGGATACTGTGCCAGCGGGTTGAACCATACATTATAGATTGCAAGCCGACGAACTGAGGCTTGCGTTAGCTTTTATCTCTATGGGAATAGTATTCAGACATAGCAGATCACAGAACTGATGACGATGGTAGCCCAATGGGACGTCAATCACGGAGTTCATTCTGAAATCTTATTCTTTGTTCTCCTTCATTGGGAGCAGGACGTAGCAGTGATACCACTTCCTTCAAACCGGGCGCTTAGGGCTTCAACAATCCGCTCTCCACCCACAGTCGAGCTGAAATGGTTTTTTGATTGTGAAATCAAAAGTCGGACAACCGTCCTAGTTGTTGTTCTTTTCATGGCCTACATTGAATTTCGCTGGATTCTGCAGCGTGCTCGGAGTTTGATCAAACACCGCAGCGAAAAAAAAACTAGTCGCAACATCATCACTCTCTTCCCCCCCAGTTATCCAAGCCGTTGGCCACCGCGGGGCCCTAGAAGCCGCAAAGGAGGCAAATGTTGACCCGAATGTCATCCGACCTCTACGAAAGTAGCGTCATCCTCGATGACTCTGTATGGTACACCGAGTAAGGCGGTATGAATCGTCTGGCACAGAAGGAGATGGAGGCTCAGGCTGCAGCTGCGTTATTCCTGGGACCCCATCAAATTGAGCCATAGTGACAGCTGAACGAAGAATAATTATGAACACACGTCTACTCAGTCTCAATATCGTGGATACAGTTGACATTAACGAGTACGCTTGAAATAGAATCAATGCTGATATATACACAGACCCAGACATCCGACGAACTATTTCCTCGAAAGAAAAGGATGCTTCAACGCTTCCAACGGTGTGCACCTCTTTTCTGGGTTCACACTCAGACACCGATCCAGCAAATCCACAAACTGTGCCAATTCTTTCGCCTCGCTTTCCGTCATTCCCTTGGAACCCTTACCGCCACTGCCAGTTCCCATCAATCGTGATTTCAGATCTCGAGTCGGTTTCTTAAAGTCAAGTATTTTTGTCACCACCCTGCCCGTGAGTTTGTCCTGTTCTGTACTGTGGAAGTTGAGCATGTCATCGAAATGGGCGCCCGTCAAAGCTCCCTTGCGCAGGAACTTTGGCGGAAATTTGCCACGGCATTCCATAATTGATCGTAACATTTGATTGTTGTTGCGGCCTGTGAACAGAATTTTGCCAGTGTACAACTCATATAGCGTGCAGCCGATAGACCAGATATCAATCGCGTAGTCGTACGGGACACCGAGAATGATCTCAGGAGCACGATAGAATCGACTGACTAGATACGGTGTAATCTCGTTATCAGATGCAGAAGATGCAGATCCTAAATCGCAAATTTTCAAAACACTTCGCTGCTCGTTTACTAGTAGATTGTCCGGCTTCAAATCTGCATGCAAGATGTTACACTTGCGGAGCAGACTTAAGCCAAGGAACATTTGCTGTGCATACGCACGAATGGCTCGTAAGTTCAGCCCAACATCCCGGCCGAACTTCTTTAGCACCTCCCGCAAGTTCATGCTGAGGTTCTCGAAAACCATACAAAGATGCCCCTTATGATCAAAATACCGTTCGAAGCGGATCACATGCTTTTTATCGTCGGGGTCCGCCTCAAGTATTTGCTCAAGTATTTGTATTTCTTTCATTCCGGCTTTTCGCATCGTGTCGTTGTTTCGAATGATCTTAACAGCCACATATTTGTCTGTCTTGGAGTCCGTGGCACGTACAACGGACGAGAACATTCCTTTGCCCAAATTTTGGTGAACGTGATAACGTCCATTGATCAACTCACCCAGCCTCACATTGTAGTAGCCCTCAGGATCGTCCCAATTGTCCAACATGGTCATATCAAGTTCTTGGGCCTTAGGAAGCGCCTTGGCGCTTGCGTGTTCGGGCTGCTCCTGGGGCTCCGGAGCGAACATGTCGTCGTCCTCTTCAGCAAACATATCGAATGGGTCTTTAGCGGAAGCCTTTGGCTGCGGATCGGGAATGAGTACGTCCTGTTTGGTTGTTTTCGTTTCATCGTAAGCAGCTGATAATACATCCTCGCCGAAATGCTGGTCATGCCTTTGGCTCTCTTCTCGCATGTCTTGAGTGGGATCGTAGTCTGCCGCTGATGGTTCGTCTTTTTCAATGCCTTCCATAGGCTGGGTACCATTAGCGAGATCTTCATCTTTGGCAACTGTAAAATCACTTTCAGGGGTTTCGGTAGAAACTTCCATGGCGGGGGATTTAGGTGATTCTGTAGGAATTAGTCGTAGATCCTGGCTCCGTTCTCGAGTGCAAAACTTACCGGCTGCGCTCATTGGCGTGACGGGAGTAAGCTCCGGGTCAGCTCCTTGATGCAACGCTTGGATACGCAATGCATCCTGGCCTCGGTACTTGGCTTTGATGGCTTCACGCCGTTTTCGCCGGGCTTCGAGCCTTGCTGCTTCGTCTAAAATTTCTTCCGGTGCTTCGGCTGTGAAGTCTGAACTTGATCTGCCGTACGTTAGTCGAATTTCATGACATTAGGAACGTGAAGAGAGCGTACCCATTCAAGACACCGGAAGCATCCGTGCTAGACTCAACCTGACGCTCTGGTTCAGCATGTGGTTTAATATCTTGAGCGACGATATGGGAAACACCCCGTTCGCTCACTGACTGTTCTCTAAAAGCCACTTTCCGCGATTCCACAACGTCATCAGCATCATCGTACTTTTTCGGCTTCCTTACGTCTCTGAACGGCGACCGACTGCGCGTCTTTTGTCGCTTGTCGCGTCGATCGTAGTCATCCATATATCGCAGGCTGCCATGGTAGCTATCGTCTCGGTCGTAGTCGTGATATGTTCTCTGACGGCGCGAGTCGTATCTACGATCATGCTCCGACCGCGACTCGTAACGGTAGGACGAGGAAGCCCCCCGTCGATAGTCATCATAATCATCGTAATCATCATATCGTCGACGTTTTCCGCCGCGTCGATAAGGCGAACGCGTCCGAGATCGAGATCGGCGCCGCGCTGGCGATCTGGGAGAAAACGATGGACTCAGTCTGGAGCGACGGTTAACATTCGTGTCATTGTTCATGGAAGTCTGCGACGTAGTTGCCTTCGTCTCGGATCCCGACTCGACTATCTCGCCCTCGGAGGGGGTTGATAGCGACCTTGACCGGCGGGAAGCCATTTTTGAACAAGCGATGCTAGGTTCAACAAGAGAAAGGCTGGCTGATGTTCAGACGAAGAGAGATTGCAAAACTCGGTTAGCGATGATGTTCCAATGTCAAGAACGTAGTAGATGGTGATTGAGATGTCCAACCGGCTAATGGTCCTGCCTTGCCCTCGATCGTGTCACCTAATCATTGAGTCTCAGCGATAAGGTGTAACAAGTAATGCTTGCCAGCGATGATGGCTATGGCTATGGCTGGTGCTGATGCTGATACTGATGCTGGTAGTCGAGTGAGTCGGTGAGTCGATATCGAGGTTGCCGTCTGACTCTCCAGAGATTTGCCGCCAGCCGAATATGGACTAGCGCGACCTCCTGCGCCGATAAAGTCGATAAGCCGGCGCCGCCTCTTGATCAAACTCCATTTTTTTCTCTGCCCCTCAGCGAATCTCAACCCGTCCTGTCCTGCCTTTCCGTTGTGCCTGAAAGCGTACCGCGCAGCGCAAAGCATTTTTTTTAAACGCTATACAAAATGGGTGGTCAAGGTAGAGAAGGTACTTGATGTCTTTCGATCCTCTGTGATGCTGAACACATACTGATTCTGTCATTATTGCAGGCGGCAAAGCCAAACCCCTCAAGGCGGCCAAGAAGGACAAGAAGGAACTAGACGATGACGATCTCGCCTTCAAGGAGAGACAACGAGCAGGTGGGTTGAGGACTATGTCCCATGAACTGATCCGGGGCAGATACTAACAAACGTCGACTCAACAGAGGCCAAGGCTAAGAAGGAACTCGCCGACAAGGCTAAAGGCAAAGGCCCTTTGAACACCGGCGCTCAAGGCATCAAGAAATCCGGAAAGAAGTAAACGACCATGAACTTTTTTTTGCTTCCTCCGTTTCATCAAATGCATCCTTCGTTAAACCATGGCGCTACTTACATCTTCGAAAACGAGTTCCCCAATCGATACCCGGCATACGGCCGATCGGCGTCCAGCACTTACCTCGTTTGAATATCCGGTAATTTCAATATCGGACATGAGTATATAGGCAAAGATTTTCATGTATTTACGATTTCTATGCATTTTCAGCAGAATGGAAATTCAACACAATACATATCGCACAACGCTTGGAACTCATACAGGACTTATCATATACTTATCACGAGGGTATCAATCGGGAAATATGCGACAACGCCACGCTAGCTAGGTACATGCAACGCAAGCACATGTTGAAATTCCGTTGAAGATCCAGCTTCAACACAACAGGAAACTCGCGGGAAAAGATTCGGCATCGCACAGTAAAAAAAAAAAAAAAGTACATGGAAGACAAGCCAAGACCTGTAAAAGTTCAACTGGTAATCCTTTTAACCCACAAACTGCTCTGCTCAAACTCGGACACATTGTTCAAATTCTTGTAGAGCCGTACCAGTTTGAGGCCAATCTCGTGATCCTCCTTTCCGATGTCGTCAAGCTCACTCTTCAACGAGCTAACAGTCTTCTTGACTTCATCGCGCGTAGCCATGTCGTATGCAATTGAACTAGGCTGAATGACTTCGGTGAGCTCATGAAGCATGGTCTTGATACTCTCCTTGCGTAATGAAAGCTGCCTGCGCCGACCTTCCAAGCTGTCAACGCGGCGTTGCGTCTGTTCTTCTGGAGACAAGTTCTTGATATCTACTTCTGGTGTGTCGGCAGAGACAGGCTTCCGTTTCATGCTTTTGATGGATGCCGCAGAGCTTGGTATGGGTCGTCTTCTCGCCATCATAGGCGAGTACTCCAGCGAAGGCATGGGTGGGACGTCGGCGTGACTGCTCCCCGGCGGCGTAGTCGCGGCTTCGGTGGGCGCATAGGTCGATGCACTAAACCGACTTCTTGGCTCTTGAGGGAGGCGCAGGTTGTGAAACATGTCGGTGATGTTCGACTCGTCTGGTGCGTCGAGAATAGGCGTGTTGGCTCGACTTTCTGAAAATTGGCGTGGATCACGGGGAGTGTCCGGATCAATGCCAGGGATATCAATTACAGGACTGGCATTTCGGCTAACAACAGGTTCAATTTTGCGCTCTGGTTCTTTTGACGAGTCCTTTTTATCGGGTGACGCATTTCTCGATCGCAATCTGAATTGACTGGTCTTGCTTCGAAGCTTTTCCTCAGGTGGTGGGCCGGCGGTAATAGTGGTAATGGTGTAAGTATTTGAGTTGGAGTTCAGATACTCGAAAGTTGGGTCCTCGGTATCATGTTGTGCAATTCCAGACTTTTTGCCATGTTTCGCGGTACTTTTAGTATCAATCGGTGGCACAAGAGGGAAGCGTCCACTGGCCCCTTTCCACTGCTCACGAGGCTGTTTTGCATCGCGCTGTTTTTGTTCACGAGTCTTGGCAAACATTTGCAGCTTCTCTTTGCCAGCGCTAAATAGGCGGGCGGCTTCTTTGCTTCTAGCGTCGGCCATCCCGACCTGTGGACTTTTGCTTTGTGCGTCCTGGGGTGAGACGTTTCGTGATGCCGTGGACTTTTCTGATGGACCTTCAAGCCCTTGAGTATTGGCTCGCTTGGCTTGAAGATGAGATGCTCCTATCGGTGATTGAGTTGGACCGTTGATAGGCATATCGTTGCTGACGTTTCGGCGAGGAATAGGCAACTGACTTGCTCTTTGTTTAGGGATTTCAGCAAATAACAGCCTGTCGTTATCGATGGGTGACACGTCTGAGTGAGCCTGTGTGCTCGACAGATCGACGGGAGTATCAGGGGGGGATATTTCAGGTTCCTGCTGTTGCTCTGCATATCTGGCGTACTCTGCATAGTCGCGCGTGGGTGAAGTGGGCATGTTCCCACCTAGAAATCGCACTCCGCTATCATCGCGCGAGTAGATAGAAGAAGTCACGCGATCATTGTTGGAAGATTGCGTAGGCTCTCTAGACAAGTAGATAAGATTGCTCAGTTCACGATACTACTCAAGTATCCGACTACGGCTCACTCACCTCGGCAGAGCTGGTAGGTCCTTTGATATGCTCTGGGACGGAACAGGGTTGCCAGATGTTGTCTGAAGCACGGGCTGACCTGCAGGGCTTTCGACAGTCGCATGCCGGCCAACGTGGCGAGCATGATCGCGGTTTTTATTGATCCTTGACCACATGTTGTTGGTTCAAAGCATGAACTGAATGGAAGAATGCCCCTGGAAAACTGTTCAAGATAGAGTATTGTAACCGAGGCCGGCTGTCTTGAATGCCAGTGAAAGAGTTGAACTACCGAAAAAAATAGGCCAACACGGGGACAAAAAGAATAAGGATCGTGCTATTAGGTTGAAACAAAACAGCATGCGGCGCAAAGTCAAAGACAAGGCACAACGAGGGCGCGTCTCGTGTAAACTATGTACAACGATAGTCGGCCAGATGCAGCATCCGAAGAGTGACTGTACAGAGAGTACAGACGTGCATCATGACTGACTGACTGACTGGGTGAGCTGGCAGAGCGAAGGAAGTCAGACAGAGTCAGAGGGGCGGTTTGATTACAGGCGCCCTCCAAGCTGAATGACGTTTCATGTTTCCAAGAATAGCCGCCGGCGGCCGTTGTACCCTAACCCTGTCCTAGTCCATACAAAAGAGCTAACTAAACCCCCATTGGCTCTGTTTTGGAGCACTTGCGTTGGCAGATTAATGACTATTGATTGTTTTTCCCTTTAACTAGACGATCGATTGATCGGCTGCTCATATATATATACGCTCTCAAAGCGGTTAGCGGGGATCTTCAAAGAAGCTGACGGAAGCGCCATTAATGATCTTGCAGTAATGCCGGAGTAAAAAGGCCCCCAACCGGGGGCGTACTTTATATGTGATCTCCCCGTCGGCTATCTCTGCTACTCTCACCACCAACGACTATTTGTATTTGACTGTCAGCCCTGTCTGAAGATAAAGATTAGAAATCATGGACTCTGGTAATGCCCCCAGCTCATTGATGTATATGGATCTATGTCCTCTAACTGACCCCCGTCTAGACTACGCCGACATTCCAGCCGAGGTGTAAGTATCAGTCAACACATTCAGCTTCTACACAGAACCTAAAACCGCAATCGGCGTTATGGCTTCCAGGCAAACTCTCGCCACGCCCATCAATCTCATCCTCGCATCCGTCTTCATCGTTGTCGTTTATCTTCAGTTCCGTCCCAAGAAGCCCGTGACTCTGCCCAAGGGTCCCGCGCCCGTCGTCTTCCGCACATTTACGCCGTCGACTTTGTTGCCGTTCAACGGTAATGATGGCGCACCTGTCTATCTAGCTGTGCGCGGTAGAGTGTTTGACGTCACTCCAGGACGACACTTTTACGGACCGGTATGAATTATTATGATCAGGAGCATGGGACATGGGCAGATACTGATGACGGTGACGCAGGGAGGCGCGTACGAGAACTTCGCCGGCCGTGACGCTACCCGCGGCCTCGCATGTCAGAGCTTCGACGAGTCGATGCTCACCAAGGATCTCAAGGGTCCCCTCGACGATCTCAGTGGTCTTGATGAAGAGCAATTGGAGAACTTGCAGGGATGGGAAGAGCGGTTCTTGGAGAAGTATCTGATTGTTGGAAAGCTGGTTGCGGAGGGTGATCCTGAGGCGCCGAAGGCTTAGAGAGGGACGCAGTGCTCGTAGAGCTTCCATGGGCTATACAGTAATATTATGGGTTGATGCGATATTTACGACCACATCGACAAACTCTCTTCCGTAAGAGGGTCGGCTCATTTGCTTTTTTTCTCTTTTTGCACTGATTTGCGCATCTTTGGTGTTTTGATGCTCTCATATGTGAAATAAGGATGAAGGTTACAAACTGCAGACATACATGCTTAATGTTTTCATGGTACGATTCATTGGTGCATCATTCAAAATTCTGATCCATCTCGTTCGTGATTATTTTCCACGATAAGAATCAAGGTTTATCCCCTTCATGATGATCGACTTTCTGATTCGAAGATCTCCCTGAAGTTATCGAGTCACCAATCATTATGACTGGTGACCGCCACTCACTCATAGGCAATAGCTCCGGGATCTCATCAGTCGCCCTTTTACGCTCCACAACCCTCAGAATCTGCTCAGACGGTACGATCAAGGTCAGCTGGATAGCCAACGCCCAAATCACCGGCTCAGCAAGCTCCTCTTCATTTCCCACGGGCCGCGACATCCACACGCTGGTCACATACAGGAAGATCATAGCCGAGACGTCGGTGCAGGGCTCGCAGAGAAGAAATCCCCAATTGATGTCCTCACTGATTTGTGGGCACAACATGTCCATCTGCAAGCGAAAGAAGTTCAGGTCTCGAATGCACATGCGGTTGAACAGGGGCCAGAAGTTGTGCGCTACCGTGGCGGGGTTGATGATTGCGTTGTCATCCTTGTCGTTGCACTGATTGGTCTTGATCTGAGCGACTTCCTTGAGCTTGTTTGTGGAGATATTGATGTCGCCGACGTGCGTCGATGCGTTGATGGACCTGAGGTCTGTCACCTTTTGGGCGGCAAAGTATTCTTCGTCTATCTCATACTCCCCATCTTCATCACTGTTGTACGCATCCTCCCCAGCGCGTCGTCCCAAGCTATACGGCAACGCAAGACGAGGCATCGCAGGCCTCTCCCTTTCCATCTGAATTTGCATTACGGCAACGCGCTTGTACCAATTCTGTAACACCTTCTCCCTCAATCTCCCTTCTATGCCAATCCAATCCAGCATCGTCTCGATGGCAGATACTTTCTGAAACACGCGGACGCCAAGTACGTATCTGGCTTTGTGAATGTCGATGGGTTGCTTGGTTCCAAGGTAGAATTTGATGTCCGGCACGCCGGGTTCGAGCCAGTGCTGGACTTGTGTGCAATCAATGTCTTGCAGCCATTCTGGTCGGATGCGTGCGTAGGGAGGATGTTCTGGACAGCGGGGGTAAGTAATTTCACCTATGGGGAGGGCTGAGTAGGTCATGTCCTTTGATCTCATGTAGTCGTTACGATTCTGTTGCGCGTCCTGTTGCTATCGTGTTGTGGTCAAAGGGCTAGATACACAGGTTGTTTGATGCTATATCGTCGTTATCAGGGCGAGAGAAGCGAAGGGAAAGAAAGAGACAGCTTGACGTGCAAAAGAGATAATCTAGAGCTTCATGCTTGAGAGTTCCCAGGTTATCAAGGACTATGTGTGGTGTTCCTCTTGAAGCCAGCATGTTGAGCAAGACAAGGAGACAAGAAAAGCAAACGAAGACTGTTCATCTTATTCTTCTACAAAGTATCACGCGCCCAGGTGAGACTTCAGCGCCCTGCCTACAAACCTATGTTATAATTGTAATCAATCACAGAAGGTTACCGTTCAAGTCTAGGTCTATGCTGTAAGCACGCTAAATATACACAAAGACAAAGCCGGCCTTCAACTGGTAGACCTGCTGATATAAATTGGACGGGCTTCCCCGATGCATTCTGATGAATCCTGAAGTGATTGGACAAGTGCACAGTTTTTTAGGCTGTTTGAACGTTGATAGTATACGCCCTGCCCTAGTCCTATAAGAGGAACCGTGCAACAAAGCCCTAAAACAGACAGGCACACTGCGAACAACCCTGGGCACGAGTTTGTTGTACAATATCTATACCAAGAAGAAATTATAACAGATTTTGTTTCGTAGATATGTTTCATTATTTTGTTTACCTACATAACAGTTGACTACCTAAGTAAAAGTCGCAAATAAAACAGCCTTGGAGGGAAGAAAGTTAAAAAATGGGTCTCAACGCCGAAAAGATAAAACTCCCAAGTCATACTGTATTCGTGAGTTGATGGTCATTCCGTATCGTTCCGTATCCTGGTGATTATCATCATCTATCACTCCATCGCGGAATTCAAGTTATTGCGTCGTTGCTGATTTGAATTCGTTCAAAACTAGCAAGCCCTGTCAAGAGCTTACAACTCCTCGCGGATCTTTTGAGTGGCCTGTGCTGCCTTTGTCTTTGCGGACTGAGCAGCGTCCTGACCTTCAGCGCGACCAAGCGCAGCACCAAATTTCAATTGGTCTAGCAGCCACCAAGCGCCCTCTTTGACACGAGCAAAGATCGTCTGGGATGGGGTGCTGGTACCGTAATGGAAGTATTGCGCATTGCGACGGACGGCAGAGCGGAGTTCATTGACGTGAGAGCCCTGGTAGGTGGGGATACCGTACGAGTCAAGGTAGTTCTTCAGGTCAGACTCGCTCCATTCGTTGAAGGTATCCTTCTTAGCTGCAGCAGTGGCCTGAGCAAGGTAAGAAGTAGCGGAGGCGTAGTGGCTGCCTCCAGTCTTGGAGGCCTTTGCATATTGCTCTTGAGCCTGCTTCAGGAGATCCTCACGGGTAGCATCGGCCTTTTTGGCGTATTTGTTGTTAACAGAGGAGAGGTATTTCCTGTAATCAGGTCAGCAATAATTATTTGAAGATGACCATTAAGACTCACTTCAAGTTGTCGATAGTCCAGGTATCGAAAGTCCAGGCGCTATAACCAGTAGCCGCCTTATGCTTGTGAAGTCGAACCTTGGCAAGCAGCTCATCACGCTTGGTATTTTGAGGCACCGGAACGCCACGTGCATCCAAAAAGGCCTTCAAACGAGAGTCCGACCATTGCGCTACAACCGCATCGAATGCATCTTCAGCCTTGAGCTGTGCATCGTCGGTAGCTCGTGCAAATTCATTGCCAGCCTTGGAGGTCGCAGCACCATATGCGCTAGCGGCAGATGCAGAGACTGATGAAGCTTGATTGGTAAGGTACTTTCGGTTTTTGCGAGCCAAGGCAATGAGCTCATTGCGCTTGGACCCTTGAGGGACATTGACGCCGTTCTCGTCGAGGAACTTCTTCAGACTCGAGTCAGACCAGGCATCAAAGAGAGCTTCGCTAAGAGTTTGTTCAGTGGCAGCTGCGGAGGCAGAAAGCGAAGCTGCTGATTGCTTAGCAGCGAGGCTGGCAAGGCGGGATTGGCGTCGAACAGCTGCAATCAGACGGTCACGGGTGGTAGGCTGAGGAACTGGCCATCCACGAGCGTCGAGCCACTCCTTAAGATCCGAATCGCTCCATTCTGAGTACAACCAGTTTCCAGGATAGGCAGCGGTCTCGCCAAGTTTCTTTGCGACGGTCTCGTAGTTCTCACGTGCGGCACGAAGAAGAGTGTCTCGCTTCCGTGGCTGGGGAGCGGGAATGCTGTGATGATCAAGGAAAGCTTTCAAACGAGATTCGGTCCAGCTGAGATATATGAGTAAAGTTCCACAACGTAATGATGATAGAGCTAACCTGTCAAAAATCCATTCTTTGACGTTAGTCAAGTGGTCTGTAGCCGTGTCGGAGACATCGGCAATAGGTGCCTGCACCTTGGAGTTCCAGTTGCTCTTAACCAGTTTTTCCAGGTCTTTGCGGTCGGCAGGTGTCGGGTATGGGATATCTGACCCCGATCAGCAGTGTACATTGATGAGATGAAACAGCATCTCCACTTACCATGATCGCTAAGCCATCGCTCAAGCTCAGTCTCATGCCAGCTGTTGTACACTGCAGTAAACACTGATTAGCTCTTCATTCCACCAGTCAGCAAACGCCGCACGTACCAGACCTACTGAACCAGTTGCTAGCCCCAACAGCTTCGGAGGTAGCTAGCACGACCAAAAGGCCGGTAGCCCAGCGGAATCTCATCGTTCGCGTGTTCTCTTTCTTTGAGTCTGCTGTGTTGATATGGTAAGAAGCTCGCGCGTAGGTGACCAGAAGATCTAGAAGCTTGCGAGTTAGTCAAATGAAACGCTGGATGAAACCAATGAGATGAGCGTGATGAAAATAGGATAAATACCTGTACAATCAATGTTATGAATGAGAAGTAAGGTTGAGGAAGATGAGTAAGAACTGAAGATAAAATCGTGGGGAGATATTTAAAGAGGGAAGGACGCCAGGGATGATGAGCAGCGAGTGACGTATTGGCGGGAAGCTGAGCTGCCACACAAAGCTTGGGGAAGCATACCACGTCATACCACCGTTACACATACTACCCCATACTAGGACAGATGAATTACTGTACCAATACAAAAGATACATCCAAGCAGATCCTGGCTTAGAATCTCGTGGATGACGCCAGCACAATGACGCACCAGACATCCATGCAAGTTGTTGATGTTGAGCTGTCATGGCCCCCAGGGATACCTGGTGAACATACACAGTTATTATGACAATAGTTCATGCTCTCTCTCGCGTATACCTTGAGCGTATACCCGGCCTTCATTGAAAATACTGCTTGGGTACACTCTCTTTTCAGAGATTCATCAGCCTCGAACCCTGCAAAACGACACACGCGCATGATACAGTCAGTCTATGGGACAGGCTGCATGCCACCGAAAAATCCTCCAAAACAACCAAGGTTACCTGAACGGGAACTATGTTTCCTATTCGGGAAGCAAGCCAACGCTAAGAATTCGACACGACTCTCAAGTAGCTGTGAACGTCTGCGAAAATCAACAGACATATAGAATTCCATTAGATACACTGGAGGTCCAACATCAATTAGTCCAATCTATTTCTTTTGACGTGTGTATTCAGAGCATCGTTACAATTGTTTTACCGCTGCGTAGACGTTGGCCAATCACAGCAAGTCACGGGTGGAGCCGAGGTATCAGGCGCAGCTCCAGCCCTTCTTATCTGTTATCGAACGACCTTGGGAGCTACAACTACAACAACAACATCTTGCCATCCGACGACACGACAACGTCTATCCAGGCTGGATACAAACGGAAACACTTGCAGACACATTTGCATAGCCTGCAAACATGGGCCCCGTCTCCCCACAATGCCAGAACCTTGAACTCCCCCACGGCGTGAGCTTCAACTTCATCTTATCGCTGTACGTGACCTACTCCACCAGCTCCTGACCTAAGGAAGAACGTAACCATACTAATCGCCTTTCTCAACGACAGTCTCATTCTCGTCGGAATCCTAGTCTCATACCTCCCGCAGCACATCCGCATCATCCAACTGCGAAGCTCATTCGGCTTGTCGCCGTACTTTGTCCTCCTCGGCACGACGTCGGGAACCGCAGCATTCGCAAACATATTAGTTCTCCCTCGGAGCGCACGCGATGTAGCCTGCTGTCGAGAGATATCGGGCGTGTCGTGTTTTGCGGGCTTGTTGGGCATATTTCAGGTTGGGGTGCAGTGTTTGTCGTTTTATGTCATGTAGGTCATCCATACACCTGGTGGGGAACGGGTCACTAACCAAGAGCGTTGTGTAGTCTCCTCCTCTTTTTGATTTACTTTCCTCGAGCGAGTTCCCTAGTCAACCCTACGACATCCGTCGAGACAGAAGCAGAATCTGCAGGCGATGAGAATGGCGGCAGCGATGAGAAACAGGCGAGCTATAGCACAGCCGTCATTGTTTCCATCACTTGTCTCGCCCACGCCGTGATCGTGCTCATCATCTCACTCGTCGTAGCCATCAAAACCCCTTCCCATCTGCAAACATGGGCCAACGTTCTGGGCATCATGTCTGCCGTCCTGGCATCCATCCAATACTTCCCTCAAATCTGGACAACGTTCCGCCTGCAAAAAGTCGGTAGCCTGAGTATCCCCATGATGTGTATCCAGACTCCGGGTAGTCTCGTCTGGGCCGCTAGTCTGGCGCAAAGATTGGGTGCGGAAGGCTGGAGTGCATGGGGAGTGTATGTGATTACTGCTTTATTACAAGGGACACTTCTTGTCATGGGGGTCTATTTTGAGTATTTGGGTCCGAAGAAGGATGTCATTGAGCATCCGTTTATGGACGACGGGACGCCGGCCGCGGTTGAAGACCAGGAACCGTCGGCGACGGAAAACACGCCATTACTCTCTGAGCAGCGATGAAGATAAGAAGTCACTATCTCTGTATTCTCAGATTTGGTTCAATCGACAGTAGCATAAGATATTTAGAGATAAACACAAATCAGATTCACCGTTATTCATACATGTTACCATATCCTGGTATCAAATTACTGCTGCGCCCTCGCGCCCCCCTGCCCCTCCGTCAAACTCTCCCCATTCCCTTTCCAAAACCCCTTATTCACTTTACCCTCATCACCAATCTGATTATATGCCTTATCATGTCTCTGCTCCATGTCACGGTTGTGCCGTTTTACGTCTTCCGGCACATCCTCTCGGACACGGCCTTCATCATCGACGTTGGGCGATTCGCGACCCGTGTTGAGGGTCGGTCGTGCTTTGTTGGAAGGCTGCTTTTTTTGATAGTGGTCTTCGTGTTGTACTTGTTCTTTTTGATCTTGCTGCTGCTGCTTCTGTGTAGATTCGGACTTGGTGCCGCTGGGCGAGTCTTTGCTTACGTCAGGAGGTGCAGGGCCTGCTTAGATATTAGCATTTGGGATTTGATTGTACGAATTAGAGAGGGATAGATACAAGAACATACCGGGATGCTCCATTTCGCGACTTTTGCGAGACGCAGGTCGGTTGCCCTGAGGATTGTCGTCGCCGCCGTATGATTGATGGCTGTATCGCATGATTGATGATGGATACGCAAGTGTTTGCCTTGCGATTGACGCCCTGGTCCCCAGCAAAGATGACTTTATGACGGTCGTTGACCGTGACATGCGGAGGATTGACTGCATGCTGATGTTTCTTTCGAGGAGGTGAGATGTGTGGCTTTGGTATTGTGTTGAATGTTTACGAAATTGATAAGGAGTACAACGACTGACAATCAAATATAATCGAGAGGAGAGCAGACTAGCCAGCCTTTATTAGCTGTTGGGATATCGATTTGTAACAGGGAGAGCAAGAATTTAAGAGTCGCCATCTTGTATGGAGTCTGAATGTGGAGATGACGTCGAAGCTGGTCATCTACCGCGAGCGATCATCCCATCCGGAACAACCCTTTGATGATCTGATTGCTTACTAGAGAAATGATCAGGGACATCAATAGAAAGAATTTGAAGATCGAATTATTAGAATTCAGAGCGTAAGAAAGTAGTTGCCAAAACTATGCTTGATCGATCGGCAGACTTCGATCGATGTAACACCCAAGACGCAGTGAAAAGCTATGTACCCCCCCAAAAAAAAACCATCACTTGAGTCTTGACGCTCTCCTCAAATGTCAAATGAAATTGTTATCAACGCCATCCCTATCCAGGCAGGAAAACAAAAGGAACGAAAGAAAGTAAAATCGCTCAACAAGATTGCTAGAATACCGCAAGACTCCGACCAATGGATGAGATGTACACCGGGAAGATTTTGCTGTCACAACGGCAATCGTATCACGTCAGGAAGATGGTATAACTTGATAATTCGGAAACGCCAGAAAATGCTATGCAGATTGATGCAGAAGGTATCATCAGGTCATCCACTCGCAATAACACGGAACGGGCCCGTCGTGCGCACCCGTCGGTACCGTTTCGTTGATGTTGAAACGCTGACCCGAGATTGGAGTAATGCTATTGTCTGGATTGACCTGCATCTGCTGGCAATAGGCTTGAGGTGCGCTGGGGTTCACCCGGTTTTCCTTGATCTTGACCTTCCTGGGGTAATTACCGGTTATGCTATCACGGAGCAATAGATCGAGCTCTCGTTTCTGAGATCCCGCCGTGGACGCGGGGGACGGTGCCGTTGTAATTGAGGCAGGTTGCGTAGCCGAGCTGATAGTCGATGTGGTTCCGGAACCTGTAGCATCCTGGGTCTCATTGATGTAGATGAATGTCTCGATTTGTGTCTGATTCCACCAACAAAACCAAGGCTTTGGGTAGTTCGTGTTTTGATTTTGCCCATTGACAAATCCATCGCTGGAGGTGTCCCTCTCGTTGAGTGAGCGTTTTGATTGCATGTCTTGAGAATCTTGGACTATAACGAGTTTGTTGAACATTGTCTGGAAGAAGAGCGCTGGCCCTAATTGAGGATCCTCTTTGTCGATCATGATGTTGAGATGTTGCTGGAGGGGGTTGATATCGTAAGGTAGTTGGGCGCCGTAGTCGAACTGGCCATTCTGAATGCTGGGCTGCTGAACAGTGATGCTGCTAGACATGAAAGATCCTTGGACGTCAATAGGCAGAGGATCCATGATTTGGCAGCTCCAGGATTGCATCTGATCAGACGTGCCGACACAGAATTTGGACACATTGGTGACTGTCCAAGGAACCTGATAATTGCCCGTCGGCAGAGCAGCAATGCCTGTAGGAGTAGCTGTATAAGGTGACACATCCGAGGTATAAGTGACGGTAACCACACTCGCCGGATGCGAGGTATGCTCAGCGGCTGCAAGCTGTGCCCGGTGGGTGGCCGCCCTTTCGCCCAGTACACCACCGATGACACCACCCAAAACTGCACAAATCACCATCGCCATACTTAACATTACCACGAGCCAAACCGGGGCGCCGCAGCATTTCTGTTGACCTTTTTGACGTAGTTTTTCCTCTAAAGGCACAGGCGCTACTATGGTTGATGAACGTTGAGATGACGCGGTTGGTGACCGTAAAGGTTCTGAAGAATCAACATTGATCAATGTACCCGACCCAGAAGACGAGTCTGATCTATTATTAGGTTCGTCTTGATATCTTTCCCATCGTCCTCTCATGTCACTGGCTATACTAGCAGGACCTCTGCCCATTGTCGGTCGAATTACGCCGTCGGGATAGCGGGAATACGGCGGGAGTTGTTCCAGGTGGCCGTCTGGTCCTATAATGTCCCCGACGTCGTCCGCCTGGGTGGCCGTTCCTTGAGGTTGAATCCCACGGGGAGGAAAACCTACTGGAATTGGCCGATCCCCTAAATCTTCTTCATAGTCGATGTTTTGCGGATACATGCCGTATGGATGTTGTGGACCAGATTGCATTCTCAATGGGCTTTCGGCGTGTCGTATTGTCGATACCGTCGCAACACTGGGCGATCGACCGACGCCAACTTGTGGGTACATTGCATATGGATGACTAGGGCCAGTTGCTCCTCGATACGGGCTCATTGCTCGCGGTACTGCAGTGTATCCTGAGCGCGTTGAAATAGTTGAAACTGTAGATTGTCGATTCAATGCGGTGATGCCCTTTCGAATGCTCGATGGCCGAGCGCTCTCGGCAAATGGTGGATTTGGTTGGTCCGCAAAAGGGTTAAGGTCGTCATCCGAGGCAGACGATGTGTGTGACTGACGACTGACAGTCCTACCTAGTGTTAAGGATTCATCCCGCTGATGGACCGAAGCCAGCGACCGGCGATTTGGCTGCTGATCCAACAGGTTCACCCGTGTGCCATTTTCGTCCCCTGGTTTCGGTGTATCGTATTGTCGTGGTTCAACGGTAGAGCTAGAATCGAAGGATGAGAAAGAATGGTTTCGCTGATGATTTGAAAAGAGAGGTGCATCAATCGAGTCGATGGAGTAGTCGTCCGAAAACACATTGGGATTCGACGGTTGCCGAGCATGCGGCGGACGAAATAGCGAGCCATCTGCAGGTACCAGATCTGACATCTGAGGCAGAGTGCTGTCTATACTATCACGAGGCGCTTCATTGTGCCGAACCATCGCGGTTTGGGAGCCCCGAACGGGGGCTCTTGGGCTGCTGGGATCCTGTTCCGGTGGTTTCTAGTATTGCGGCAGTGCCAGCCGACCGTGAACACTTTGAATGTCTGACACCGAATCGGGCGACGATTGTTTGAGCGATCGGATACGATGTCGTAGGAGAGGTTGAGAGGTCGGTACGGCGGATAGGGTAGGAGGAGGTCGTCAAGGTGTCGTCGTACGATCGGCAGCAGGAGGAGTGAGAGTCTGAGATGGGTGGAGTGAAGGGTTTGTTGCGTTAGAACTTGGCTGAGTCTGAGACTCCTCCAGGCTGGGCGGCAGAGACGGGGCCAGACGTCACGTGATGGATGGCTGAGTTGCGCCGACTAGTCCTATTCGGACTGACGTCTATTCAAACAAAGCGTCAACCTCGTCTTTCACTGCTCATGACGACCTCGAAATTACGACATATTAGCATTTACAGTTGATCAGTCCATTTCTTGCCTTTGGGTACTAGACATTCTTTGATGTATCTCACTATCTAGCTACTCAATGGCCCATACCACAACCACCACATCATCTGTGGCTGACACTATTCAACCTCCGATTTCATTCTCAGCACATCAGCGTCGGAGTGATCTACGCGGGTTACATTGATATGGCAAGCTTGGGCGCACTGGAGGAAAAGCTATTTCCAATCGGATGCTCTTTCAATTATGTCCTACGTCGAACGTCAATATAGTTGCTAGGAGTCACGGTCAGATACACGGCAGCCGCAAAGTCATGCACGAATATATATTGTAGCTTTATATCCTTCCTGGTGGTACTTGGCGATCTCGAGCCGACTTCTTGCGCCTTTGAACATCATTTTCCCCCGTGCGCAAGAAGTTGTCTACATATATTGACTTGGTACTTGCTCATAGGGTCATTGGGCTGCAGGACTAGATCGTGACCACGACAATGATTCCAAGGACTTTCGAACCTCTCAGAATTCTATTCATTATGACCTACTTTACCTCAGAGGACGTGGCTGTCGGACAACCCCGTTCATCTCGAAAACATCATCGGGCTTGATCAAGTCGATATGTTCGCGGTCTGGAACAATGACGGACAAATCAGAGAGTCAACCCTACGAAGAGTGGAGTCATAGCCTATACTAGAGTAAGCCACTGGCGACTAATTTCGCCGATCTATGACCATCTTCCAATGACGGGTTGGTTGGGCGTTTTGAACTCCGTTTCAGGTCTAGAATTTTGGACAGATCGATTGTGGATTGGCTGCAATCTTAGACTATATCCAGACCCGCAGACGCGCTTGACTTGATTGAGAAGGGATTGCGAATCACCTATGGATGCCTCAGTCATCACTTCGTGCTCATGAACGACATCGAGGCGCTCTTAATGACATCGATGTTCGCAGAAATCAAACACGTCTCTTGCTTGAACCTTTGCCCAAAGTGGTGCGTTGAGTAGGGCTACGGACTATGTGGTCTGCGAGACGCTCACTCATCCCAATTGACCCTAGGCACTGTGCAGTAGTTAGTTCCGAGAATTATAGATCCTAATCGGCAAGGATGATTGATTATTGACACGTGCAAGGGCTAATATTAGCCCTCGCGTGATAATCATCCTGAAGACCGTGCCGTGCTTCCTTCAGTGTCGAGTAGAAATCATTCCAATGGCGTCAATATCGTCTGAGCCATGGGCATTAATCCAACACACCATCCCAGCGTTTCAATCGCGCGCTTATCGACGCGCCGTCCGGGACCCCAATACCTCTAGACTCTATCTCCATGTCAACGAATACCGCATCACAAACACCACAGCAACCACACAAGCCACCCCTCAAGGAATAACGATCATATTTGCCCATGGCCTAGAATCCACAAAAGAGCAATACGAGCCCTTTTTCAGCGACTTACTTCAAACTGTCGGAACAGGTACACCCATCAAAGCCATTTTTGCGGCTGATGTATACAACCACGGACAATCGTTCCTACTCAATAGACACGAACTTGGGGATGAGGCGGAATGGTTTGATCCGGCGCGCGATATTGTGCAGATGATCAACCATTTCCGATCTCAGGAAGATGGCGGTGTTAAAAGTAGTAGAGCATATATGGCTCCGCCGTTGGTGGGCATGGGTCAATCTTTCGGCGCAGTACATGTCCTCGCTCCAGCAGCGTGGCATCCACGCCTCTTGCATGCGTTGGTGTGTATCGAGCCCGTGCTCGAGAATGGATCGTGGCATGATGACGGCAAGGGGACTCGGCGCTCAACTCAATTCAAATACCGCCTGCATCAATTGAAAAATTCATGGAAGAACATGGCCGAAGCCAGAGAGCACTTCGCTCAATCTCCATATTACGGCGCGTTCGAGTCTAGAGTCTTTGAGAAGACGCTCAAATATGAACTGTGGCGCCCCGACCCAGCAAGCGAGCGCGTCACCTTGGTAACGCCTATACTACAACGGATTGTGTGGTATATGAAAGCCGATCCTCCCTATGAAGGCATTGCGCCCACTGAGGATTGGGCAACTCGGTCCGAGAAGAGTATCATTCCCGGCGGATTTTACAGAGCCGAATGCGACAAGATTAAGGATCTCATGCCGAGCATTCATTGCAAGACGTTATATCTCTGGAGCAGGAATGCAGATTTCATCAGCGATGCGGCCTATCGGAAGAGGCTACTGGATCGTACGGGCACGGGAAGAGGGGGAGGTGGTGGAATGGCGACGGGACAGGTCACGGAGGCGTTCGTGGAGAAAGGGGCGCATGCCTTGAATTTTGAGAATCCGTTTGGGACGGCTGTGCAGGTTGCTAAGTTTTTGGATGGTGTATGGCCGGGGTGGATGGATGAAGAGGCTCAGAGGTTCCGGGAACCGGCGCCGAAGGCGGTTGATTTGCCTGAGGAGCTGGTGGAGAGGCTGGATAGATATCTTAGAAATAAGAAAAAGGGAAAACAGACAAGCAATTTATAGAACTAAGGGGAATTCCGAGGTTCACGTGAAGGAGCCGTACGTGAGATGGACTTATGTCGGCTGTGTTACGATGGAATCATGTATATGAGTGAAATAACATTGTGCAGTGGTCATTCTAGCCCACACGGAGTTTCCGAATCACATTAGTGGTCCCAACACTGGGATGTCTTTTCACTATGGAAAGAGGTTTCGAGCCAATGCGTAGAACAGAAGCCTTATCAAACTCACCTTCGCTGTTTGGACTGTCAAATGGCCATGCCTTTTTATGCAGTGCCTGACGACTCTTGCTGTTTGCAGCCAGATCGATATACCGCTGCCGATAAACCTCGGCCAACTCTTGTGCGCGTCCAAAGTCTTCGGATAAATGGCGACCGTCGCGGGGTGTATTGACGGTGTGTTGGACGTTTTGAATCATGTTAAAAAGCACATCGAGCTCTTGTCGGGCAAATTTTTCTTTGGCATGGTTTTCCAGTTCCTCTCCTCCGAATTGTTCTAATGCCGGTACAGACTTGGTGAGATCTCCTCCCTGCAAATTGCGCACCGCAAGAAGCGAGTCTCGTAGATCGAATATACGGCGATTATTCCATGCATCGAATACTTTCGACATTGGACCTATGATAAGCTCGTACTCTTGTGGTTTGCTGAATATGCGGTCGTAGCGGAGACGATCCGATGACTGGACGAGTTCACGATACCGTTGTTTCGGCAACGATTGGTTTCGGTCAGCCGATTGTGTCTGAAATTCTGTGTCGAGGAATCTGGGATATGGACGCTTGAGTAATGGTGGGGTTATCGATGCGGATTGCCATCCTGTCAAATCAACAATCTCCTTCGTTCTTGGATCGATCCATACATTTCCAAGACTGAGGTTCGGGTGGGAGATCGTGCATGGGTCGTTGTCAAATTCTGGCCGGATGAGTTGCTTCTGCAGAGCGGTGAATTTGAAAATCAGTTCCATGTATATTCACTAGGATCCTGTTGAAGTTGCTTTGATGTGATATAATTCGCCTTCACCCACGGATTGTCAAGCATGTATCTTCTTTCGTTTTTTGATAGACTACTAGCATAGTGCGAGAGGTCCTTAGCTTTGGACAGAACGCATTTAGTTTAGGTCATTTATACAACGAAGGTGCATCAACACTTACAAGGACCCCGGAACTGCTTCGAAAAATCCCTAGGGCCTCGGAAAAGTCTCCGATCAGTCGAAGGCCCGATAGCATAATGTCTCCAGAATCGCTCAGACTTTAACTTGAGTGCTTCGTGTCTGTTCAGGATTTGACCCAGCGAATTCATTGCCGTACAGAACACTTTTTTGGTATATAGCGAGCGTTGAGAGACACACTGCCGTGGCTCGAGAATTTCGTAGTGGCTAGCTTGCTCTCCAAATCAACCACTTGTTCATTGATACGCATTTGAGCTTGACGGCTCATTCTAAACCAATGGTCACGGAGTGGCTCTCCGGCAGCCTTTGATTCGATAATCCATTATGCACCGACGGTATTACGAGAGCGAAAATCCCAGTCCCAAATTTTAGGAGATGGAACGTTACAGATACTCTGCACAAGTCGTCGAGTGGCTACCTCCGATGCCACAGTGAGCCAATTGATGCCAGCATTAGAATTGGGTACTCTTGCGATGAGCTCGTCTCCGTCACTCATGGTCAAAAGTAAGACCTTCTTGTGATCGCCTTCCAAAAGCTTGAGTATTTTGACACCTGTATATAAACTTAGCACGCGTTATGACGGCAGCCAGGCGAAAGAAACATACATGTTAGATCATCAGCACGTTCTCTCTTGGCAGAGAGAGCTCGCTCTATCAACGCCGTGACGTTGAACGGTCTATATCGTACATCCTGCTCTTTCGCATCGTTATATCTGGACACCGTGTCAACTTGAAGCAATACATTGAGAGATTCTTCATAATACATACAGCCAGCGATGCCTTTGATATTTGAACAAGTCATCTGCTGTGATTGATTGTTCTGTGCTACTTATCAGCTATCTGCGCCGCAGGGTCTCCGGAAAAACATAAAGACAGACCTGTACCGTCTTCAAGCTGACGAAAAATAGCAGGTTCGGCGATGCTACTCAGACAGCGGCTGCATCTGTTGCTTGGCCGCCAATCGCGTTCGCGTCGACAATTGTCGCGATGTGTACAACCTGGTGGCATGATGTTTGCTCATGACGACACTATTGCAATCAAGGCCTGAGAAGAAAGCTGATCAAAGGGCAACATGACAGATTGATGACCTCCATAGTTCTCCTGACCGCGAGGTTCGCTGTGTTTTTGGATAATCAAAATCGCTCGATGGACGAGTAGGCGGAGGAGAACTTGCGCTAGTCTACTTTGGAGCATGGTTTTACGCTAAATCATTTCAGGCTCATGTTTTCAGCACCTTGAATCTACGACTTTCCTCCTGTGACTTTCTTCAGCTTCTGGCAGAAAAGGACAATTGACGTAGGCTCATTTCATGCGATTTAATGGCACACAGCGTCGTCTTGTACTGGCTACGATGGTAAATCATGTCCTGGACCGATATCCGATGAAGCCGCGCAGTATCCGGCTTCAAGTCAAACCCTACTTGTCTCGGCTGCCTGAACTTTTTTCGGCGTAACAGGCATTATCACAAGGAGTACTAGCGAAACTCTGTGACGCTTGTTGCAGTTACAATCAGGATAAAGGAAAGTTAGTAGGAGGGTTAGCAGACTGGCAAGTCTATTCGGAATTATTCAAGAAGGGACACGACTTGGATGACTTTCAAGAAGATTGATTATAGATTAAGACTACATACAGATAACAAAACCTCAGCCACACAGGTGGGGAATACAGCGTAAAATTGGGATATAGAGGTTTGAATTCAATAGAGTTCGAGATGCGAAGAAAAAGTGGTGACTGTGACTGGCTTGACGTTCTTACAAAAGAGCGGCAGCAATGAGAACAGCAGCACCGGCACCGGCAGGCAGAGCCATGGGAACAGAGAGGCCGACAGCGCCGCCGAGCGTATTGCCAGAGATAGGAGAAGGAGCAGTCGTAGCAGCTGACGTGGTTTCTGTACCCGTTGTGGAAGTAGTAGAAGCAGTGGAAGTGGTGGAGTGGCTGGTGGTGGATGAGGAAGCGTGAGTAGAGGCAGCTGAGCCTGCACCGCTAGTAGTAGCAACAGACTCGGCAGCGGTGGAAGTAGTGCTGGAGCCAATCAAGCCAGATCCAGCGCCGCTAGTACTCGTGCCAGATCCTGAACCAGTTCCAGAGGTTCCGTCGGGGCAAGAGGTAGTCGGATCAGCAGGGTCGTAGCAAGTGACACCGTCTGAGCACTCGATATATCCAGAGCCAAAGCAGCTGGCACAAGTAACGTCAGTACCGTAGCAATAGTCGGAGCCTCCAGCAGAACCGCCAGAGCCGCTGCTAGAACCAGAGGACGAGTCGCAGGTGCTGGTAGGGTCGGTCACATCGTAGCAAGTCACGCCGTCGGAGCATTCGGTCCAGTTGCTACCAAAGCAGCTGGCACAGGTGACGCCTTGACCGGAACAGGTATCTGAGCTACCGGCGGAGCCAGTCTCACCGGAGCCGCTGCCGCTGCCAGAGCTACCAGAGGACGAGTCGCAGGTGCTGGTAGGGTCGGTCACATCATAGCAAGTCACGCCGTCAGAGCATTCGGTCCAGTTGCTACCAAAGCAGCTGGCACAGGTGACGCCTTGACCGGAACAGGTATCTGAGCTACCCGCGGAGCCAGTCTCGCCGGAGGACTGACGGGCAAAGAGGTGGGAGGCGCCGGCCTTGTGAAGGACCTTTTCGTCGTCACGGGCGAGGAGTTGGGGGGCACTGCCCTTGTGAAGAGTCTTTCCGCCGGGTCCACGGGCGAGAATGTATCGGGGGCTCGTGCCGGCCTTGTATAGGGTCTTGTCTCCGTCCGGGTGAGGAGCAGCAACTGCCGCAGTGGACAGAGCCAGGATGAGGGAGAGATCAGTGAAGCGCATGATGACAATTTTGATGAGGTCTGTTTTGACTTGATTAAAGATCACTTCGTCTGAGATGTGCTCAATCGAGAGAGAGAATGAATTCTGTGAAGATTGACAAGGGCGATAAACGGGCTAGCAACCTGTAGAGAAAGAGACAGGAAGGTAGCTATATATCTGTCAGCCGCTACCTTAGTACCAACCTTAAGAGACCAAGATGGGCGCAGAGACACTAAAATTATGTTCAATGAGTCTAACTCTGATGATCTTATCTAAAGTCCACAGCCACCCAACTTGACCCAAGCAAGAGCTATAGAGCGAGGGATCCTCATTGGAGCACCGTCACATGGTTCCCCAGCGTCCAACTGTCTAATCTTAAATAACCATTGTCATTCTTTCGGATACGAGGATGCAAAGCCCCGTCCTCCGTACAGAGTCAGTTTTTTTGGTTTGCCAGAGGTAGAAGAAAGTACCCGATGTCCCTTCGTTGTCCGTGCATGGTACCCATCAGTTTCTTGGCAGGCTCGTTCGAGCGTGAGCTGATGCTCGTCTTTGCTTGTATTAATGCTTCCGGGCTTTCTCACAGAGACTCTGTGGAAGAGGTCGACAAAGATCACAATCGCTGCAGCGTCGTAGCTGAGGCAAGGTAGGCATTAGACTTTCTGCCAAGCAACCTGCCGAGTGACTGCGGTCGTATTTCGTTCATTTTTTGTTTGGACAGCAGATGCTCTTCTTCGCCTGATTGGAATATTCGATGCTCAGAGTCCCGGCTAAACAGCAAAGGGTTTAGAGCCAAAGGTGTTAAGGGACTCGGGTCGCTCACTGACCCTTGTCTGCGACCTATGAGGCTCTGAGCCATCTCGCTTCGAGCCGTGGGCTCTAACGATGTTTGGTATCATTCCCCTATTTAGAGTCTGGGCACCAACCCGAACTGGGGGGCACGGAGTACAGAGTTTCTTCTTAGCTCAGAAAGTCTTTGGCTCGCGTTGTCAATCTCCATTGAGCCGCGATAGTGGAGCTTCTTCGCTGAGACGTGGCTGTTGGATCAACCATGCGTTGTTTTTTCCGTTGCTTGGCGTGACTCAATAGAGCAGCGCTCAAAGCCAGTTTTGCAGTCATCTTTTGTGTACATTTACATGAGCGTTTTCAGCCTCGCGGTCTTCCGTGGAGACAAGGCTGACTTTGACTGTCACTTGTCGGATGTCACGTCTGTCGCGTTATGGAGACAACGCATTAAGCATCGGAAATTTATGCGGATTATGTTCAGCGCGTGGGGGCCCTCCTTTCTGTCAAGTTTAAGACGAGACGAAGGGATTACGCTAATCAATCAATCTGGTGATTTCTGATCATCTAGTGAACCCCAACGCTAAAAGTCTCGCCGGGTGGAACTCAAAATAAACGAGTTTAAGCCGCATCTACAGTCGACAAACATAGGCACCGTCACCACCGCATTGTCGTTACGGATGTGAAGTTCCTAAGCAACAAGTTAGATATGATTTACAGAGTGCAAATAAGTCTGTACAGGAATGGCCAAAAGACTACAAAGATACAGCTCGCACCGGATTTCTATACTTGCACACGATCGTATACATAAGCTTCTTCGGAATCTGTGAGCGATCATATCTCTCGTCAGATGTTACTGAATTTGGTAAATGGCGATTCTCGCTCTTCACGGAATTCTGTTGCACGCACTCGCTACTACGTACTCATCGATTGCCAGATTTGGCGGCATCTCGCCGAGTCTGGAAGCTCTAAGCCCCCGCCGCCAAGAAGTAGCAGGGACTGTAGGATCGAGATGGATATTAGCATAGATCAAAGGGCCAGTAGCATCTAGAGCTCGGCTTCTGGCGTCTTGACGTGGTCCTTGGCGATGTCATTGAGAGGTAAGTTGATGACAAGAACTGACTGTGAAATCCCTACTTGCAATGGTGAGCATTTTGGAAGTGGCATGAATGCTGGTTGACGTTACTATTATTGATTCCAAATTTGAACGATAGTATCAGAGCGTTCATGCGAGTCTCGACTTTCCGCTATACTCTTGTGCATCAGGAATCGAACCCGGATTGACTTGAGAGTTAATCGACCAGCTGAATCTCTAAGATAGAGTCAATCCGACCACAGATTTCGATGCTGAGAAGCTTTTGGCAGGAAATCTTTCGAAGAAGATCTGGCCGGTGAAGCTTTAGGTCACTTAACAACGGGTCCTCTGCAGGGGTTCTGCACAGTACCTTGCAAATTACAGCCATGCCCCGGGCATGCTTCAGGGCCGGCTCAAGCGTTTAAATCCAACCAATTTGGTACCGACTGCGACGTCCCTGTAAACTGTTCCGGGAATGGTAAGCACTGTAAATTTCTTCTTACTTTCGACTTTATAGAGAGTCTCTTATGAATTTTGTCTCCATGTGTCCTCAGGGACTCCATGTTGTTTCGATCACATTTTGAGGTGTAATGACTGATACCTGATCTATCGTTCTTTTAATACTTGCGGCTATTTTTTCCCGCGTGACGGAAACAATCATAAATGCTGACCTTAACTATCCACTGGAATTTTGACACTCTTCTACAGCACTTGTAGCAGATACAGTGCCGTTGGCTGATAATTTTCAGAGAATTGTAGTCAGCTTTGTCGGGCTATCTCGATTGTCTGCACCCAATTCGATCGATCTACTAGCATACCGTATATAACGCCAAATTGCAAGGATGTGCCACGCGCCGCGGTCTTTGAACCCATTCGTTATACTTGGAACGAAGCTCGTGAGTCACTTTTGATTATTCCTAAGTAGAGCGGATACAGTCAGAGGAGTCCAGCGTATTACTTCCAAGGTTTGTCAGTCAATTCTCATTTCTCACGGGGTTTATACAGTTGGCAGTTGCCGAAAAAGAATTCCTGGAGCGCTCGAAAGATATATACCACATCCTTAACGCCAGAACTCTGCTATTTGAAATAGGATTGAATGGAATGTGATAAGTACCAAGGTAACTTCTTTTCCTGGCATCCTGCTCTTGCTCGAGAAGTCGCTGCTTCACTTTATAATTATAAAGCATGCTCTTCGATATCTAGTGTGTACAACCAGTGACAAGGAATCTGGCCGCTTCAAATACCTTCTTCGTCAATTGTCTGGCAGCTTCTGGCGCGACTCGAGATCTCTCCGGTCAAGCCTTGTCTCGACCTGGATTATTGTTCACGAGCCAACAAGAGGAAGGCTCTATCTGCTCATAAGTCAGTTGTACGGCTGTGTGTCAAGAACCCTGCACGCTCATGTCAGCAAAGTCATGTGCTGCACCTGCCTCGCACGCAAACACATCTATCCATGCAAACCGAGATCGCCCTCTCACCACAAAAACAAATCGATCGCATCGACCGACTTGAATTTTCTCGACCTCGCTATTCTTTGGCCGCAGTGATAAATAAGGTTATCCCTCTTCTGATTCTGCTCATCATTGGCTATCGCTATGGCAGAGATTCCGCCACCCAGGGTCGCGATGTCGGCGAGAAAAGCGTTACAAGCACTGAAGAAACAGACAGCCGACGCGGATAAACCCATTTACACCTGTCATTTTTGTAGTCGATCTTTCGGCTCGAGTCAGGCTCTTAGATCTCACTGTTTTGCTACCAAACATCAAGTTCGTTGTCCCATCTGCGACAAAGGGTTTGTTAACAATGAAGCACTACAACAACATGCTTATATCCACGATATTGAAGCTGTCCTCGAGACACCCGGCGACTCAAGGCATAAGCAAATAGTGCTGCAAGAAGTCGACGGAACAGCAGCCGATTTAGAAAATCCTGCAATGTCTGGTAGCTTGCGCGAGTCCGTCATCGTTCGAGGTACGTCGGCTATTTTGCTTGCGCTCCAAGTCTCTTCCATAAGAGCCGCGACTGATTGAATGCACAGATACTGCAAACATCAGTATCGCTAGTAACAATCTACAACAAATGGTCGTCGCTGAGAACCAGGAAATAGCTCAGAAAGACGGACTTTTACACAAGTCCAACATATACACCCTATTATCCAACACGGAGCAGGAAACCATCTTTAGCGTTCTTCTTGCTGCCTGTCACGCAGTTGAGGTTCTTGACGCGGAGCAGTATACGTTGCAGGTCTCCACAGAGCGAAAAATTCACACCAATGTTCCGTATTCAAAGTTTCGTCAGACTCCACAAGCAGCCGATCGACCGAAGCGCAGAGTAGTGGCTCTTGACTGTGAGATGGTCGGACTATGGAAGAATGTAGACTGTGTCGCTCTTGTATGTGCGGTAGACGTCCTGACAGGCGAGACGCTCTTAGATGCATATGTGAACCCCGGATCGAAAGTCCTAGCCTGGAGGTCCACAGTTAGCGGTATTACACGCCAATCTATGACCGACGCAATTGAAAAAGGCCAAGCTCTACCAGGCTGGGTAGCTGCTAGAGAAGCACTCTGGGAGTATGTTGACTCCGACACCATCATTGTCGGACACGCTCTACAGAATGACCTGAATGTCCTAGGGATTTTCCACACAAGAATTGTCGATACAGCAATTCTAGCTTCACAAGCAGTATTTACAGAGACCCGAGACAGAAAATTTCCGGAGTCTTATGGCCTGAAGAGATTACTCCTTAACTGGCTCGGCATGACGATTCAGACGGGCAAGAAGGGCCATGACTGTTTGGAAGATACACTTGCAACGAGGGAGCTCGCAATATGGTGCGCTAGGAACGCGAAAAAGTTGGAGATATGGGGCTCACAGATGCGCATTGTATACGAGGCACGAAAATTGGCTATTCGAAAGGCGAGGGAAGAGGCTAGAAGACGTGCAAAAGAGGCCGCTCAAAAAGACGCCAAAGACGATGAGGCAAAAGGTGTCGTCATGGATGTCAAGAAGAACGCTAAGGAAAATGCCAAACAGAATAGTAAACCGACAGCCAGAAAGGAGACTATACAGGATGGCAGTAAAGATGCTAGGAGAAATGCAAAGAGCGACGGCAGAAAGGACACAAGAGAATACAACAAGAAGGGTACCAAGCAGCACGATGGTAAGGATGGCAGGAAGCAGCGCAACAAAAATCAGATAAGAGACAGACAGGAGACCAAAGGTACTGTACCAGTCGATACACAACAAGTCGCCCTCACAGAAGCCAAGCCTGAGGTCGTCAAACGATCTTGACGTTGCGTGGCCGACGGACGATCACGTCCGAACGACTTTGAATCGAGCTTGGGGACTTTTATGTAGTGTATACTCTAGCAAGGTCGGATTCATGATATGTGTTCGTCTGTTTCTGATATTGATAGACAAGGTAGATCTTCTTACTTGACAGCCTTACCATGCATACTACACGGGCTTACTTCGATAGCCGAGTACCGTGGGACCTGAATGAAATCAATCCTCATGCACAAATTCTGCATAATCGGAGACAAAGAAGGAGCCATCCAATTATGCAGCACTTTGACGAGTATCCACGACAGCTATAAGCAGCGATGCTAAACCCTAACTCCTCCCCAAGAGCTGCAATATTGAGCTAAACCGAAAATGGAAAAACGCGCGAGATCCATCCAACACCTTCCGCTTTAGGCAAGGCTCCACTATCTTCCGGGCAGTACGTGGTCCTCAGCCCCAGAATATCTCGTACACGCAGTATCAGAGCTAATCTGCTTAAAATAGAGAAATGTTGTTGTTGAGGGAATATGACGGACTTTCAGGACTTAAGAATATCTCCGGCCTCACAGCGAGATGATTTGTGCTTTTGATGTGAATGTTAGTCCCGGAGGTTGTGGTATAAAAGGAGCTTGTCGTCTCGGTATTCGTCAAAAGCTCAGCATTCAATCATTCAGATCAGAAACACACTCGTAGAACTGATTATTCGAGTTCCAATACAACTTTAAAGACTAATAACTATCAACTAAAGTCAATCGAACACCTCGACACAATGGCCCTCAGATTTCAAGCACCCGCAAGCCTTCAAAAGTCTCTCGACGCTACTAAGGTTGAATACGTCCGCCTTGGAAAATCCGGTCTTCGCGTCTCCCTACCGATTTTGGGATGCATGGGTCTCAGCATGACTGGCAAATCACCCTACGCGAACTGGCTTCTCAACAAGGAGGAATCTTTCAAAGTTCTCAAAGCGGCATACGACAACGGGATAAATACCTGGGACACATCGAATGTCTACTCGAGTGGACAGAGTGAGGAAGTCATCGGTACCGCAATCCGAGAATTGAAGATTCCGAGAAGCAAGGTTGTGATTATGACCAAGTGCGCGTTTGCGGTAGGGGAGGATGAGACCGTTATGGGGCATGGGTTTCCGGATTTGTGTCTACAGAGCAAGGATTACGTCAACCAGGGTGGTCAGTTTCTTGCCTTTGCTTTTGCAACGCTTTTCCCATCCGCTGACCTGCTTGGAAATAGGATTGAGTCGAGCTGCTATCATGAAGTGCGTCGACGACTCCCTCACCCGCCTGGGCACCACATACATCGACGTTCTCCAAATTCAGCGGTTCGACAACAACACCCCCGTTGAAGAAACCATGAAAGCCCTGCACGACCTCGTCCAATCCGGCAAAGTGCGCTACATTGGCGCAAGCTCCATGTGGGCCGTGCAGTTCGCTCAAATGCAATTCGTCGCCGAAAAGAACGGCTGGACTAAATTCATCAGTATGCAGAACTACTATAACCTGTGCTACCGCGAAGAAGAGAGGGAGATGATCCGTTTCTGTAAGGAGACTGGCGTCGGTGTTGTGCCCTATTCGCCTCTGTTTGCGGGGAAACTGGCGCGGCCCGTGGGATATGATAAATCAGCTCGATCAAGGGGGCCGACAGCACATATCAATGGCCTGACCAAGGCTGACGAGGAGATCATTTCGAGAGTGGAGAAGTTGGCGGCCGACAAGGAATGGAAGATGAGCGAGGTCGCTTTGGCGTGGAATAAGAGCAAAGGTACGGTGCCGATTGTGGGTCTGAACTCGGTCGACAGGATAGAGGAGATGGCTGGTCTTAAAGATAAGGTGTTGACGGATGAGGAGGTGAAGCATCTTGAAGAACCTTATGAAGCGAGGGCGGTTGCTGGCCATTCGTAGTGGTGGTTCATATTGTCCACCGTGTCTCTTTTCAAGTTTGTACTATCAGTCAAATCGCACTTTTAGGAAATGTATTTTGCATTTGAACTTGTCAGCTTGTTCTAAAGGTGGTATAGCAGGGTGAAATTGACTTGAAAGCATCCAAGCAAACACTGTATAGACATATTATTCTCTACAAAATCGCCTCATAAATTATAAATGCCTGGATGGATTAATCCTCCGACGGAACTTGAAGGCTCGGTAACCCAACCGTCTGAGAGACAGCTTGGAGCCTACACTTCAGCCACTCCAGCTGATCAGATGGCACTCCTTTGATCCTAATAGCAATGGTCATAGGCCATGCCAGTAGAACCGCCTTCATCAGCGGCGGAAATTGTGACGAAACTGAACTCTTCAGATCAGATAGTTCCATAGCTGGATTATTGTGTCGTCCCTCGTGATCAAAGCCGGCGTTGAAAAGATAGAAGAAAGGAATATCACGGCATAGATCAGTGGATAGACTATTGATGGTATTTTGACATGCCGTTGATTGTTCCACATAAGCGGTGCTTAGGTTTTCGGGTGTGTGTTGGGCCACTTGGGATAGGAGTTCCATGACGATGCTGTTGACGAGGAGTCGGACAGCGCGGTATCGGCTCCATACGACTGCATGTCCGTGTGTGGCATAAGAATGGAAAAGTCCGTCGTAGAAAATATGATGATGTTCAAGAGACAATTTTCTCTCGTCGCATTCGAGCCTTTGGTGAACTGTAAATGTCCAATTCAGTGGAATATTTTGAGCCCATTGTACAAATAGGCGGTCTAATTGTTGGGCTTCTCCAAGCACCGCCATCAAAGCTTTCTCATGACGGATGATCGGAATTATTCCTTGATTGGTCTGGTTCATGACCAAGATTGACTTTGACCGCAGAGATGCGGCCTCTATCATGAGGGAGTCCAATGCCAACGCCGGCTCTGATCTGCCGTAGGTACTGGTTTGTAACCAGCCTGGGACAGAATCAGTGGAAAGTAGATGTGCTCTTATCTGCAAGGAATTTGTTCATTAGCCGTGGCTCAAGTCGGATGGTCTAACATTTACACTTACTATAGTCCGCCGAATGGCCTTCTCTAAAGGAACATTTTGCGTATATCCTCTTTCTTGCCGAACTTGCAAAAGGCTTGCCGTGCCCTTGTAATGGTATGCATAGGACCCGAGGAACGGCGGACTTGAGCCTTGAGCTGATGGGACTGGTTTTCGGCTTTTTCGTACTCGAAATCCGTACATTATGTTCTAACTGCGTTAGAACGCTCAACTTCAAAATATGATGATCGAACACACATCGTATTTACTAAGGATCATCGTCGCAAGAAGTAGTTGATCAATCGTGTCCTTTGACAATCCTATGAGCTCTCTTCGCAGCTTTGTGATGCTTCGAGCATAGTGCCTCTCAGAACGTGAAAGTATCTCATACGCATTATTCGCGCGCCCAAGAATAGCAAGTGAGAACGCAGAGACAGCATGATAGAGACTGGATTCCGTCTCTTCCGCAGAACGCGAATGATACTGCGCACCAGCTCCATACTCCTGCCCAACATCATGCAGATCGTCCGGCCACGATGCTAGATTCTCTAACCAATATTGAAAAGCATAAGTTTCCATGGGAAAATCGACCTGCTGCAGATTTAATGGTAATGGTTCCCTGTATGCCGAAGGTTTGGTGACAATGCCAATCCGTTTACGAGGTCGTCGAGGCCTCCCCCTCGCATAGGCATTTTCGCTCCTGAAGGGAATGTCGCTTGCCGATGCATTACTGTCTTCCCAAGAACAATCTCGGTTTCCTTTGCGACATCGGTCACAATGCGGTCGCGATGCATCGCACTACCGTATGCGTGGTCAGCTTGAATTTATAGCAGCGAGGACACTCTAGATTATGGAATTACCTTGACACGGCGAATCTTACAAGTGAGGCAGCGAACACTAGGGAAGACCATGATATATACGAGGTGCAGTTGCAATTCAACGCTCAGTGCTGGCTGTTGGCAGAGATCACTTCTTCGAGATCCGCTACGCTAAGTTTCTGGCCGCCGATGAAACAAACCCACCCGGGGATTAAAGATCGTTAATCCCGACGGGTCCGATATTTACGCATACCTAATATGGCAACTGGCTTGAAAGTCAAGACTTTAATTGTATTCAAGAGACGTGTTCACTCCTATTTTTCGAAATCGGCTTTGACAGCTTTGTTAAATTCGTCATCCATCAAGATGCGTAGACCAACCACGGCCATGCCAGTGGCACAAACAATGCTTCTTTTGTAACCCTCCGATGAACCAGCTCCAGCCGTGAAGCCGTGTGTATGGTTTCCAGCTCCGTTGTCTGTAGGAATTTGGAATAGGGCATGAAATCCCGGAACCTGATGCATGACGTTCCCTTTACTTCGAATGAGTTTGATATACATCATCAAGACGGACATTTGACGACTTACCCATATCGGTAGATGCACCATCCAAAGAACCCTTGACTTCACGATCGTTGAGGACACAATTATGACCCATTGCTTTGAGTGTTTCCATATAAGCCTCGCAGATGGGCTGATTGTTCTTGAGTTCCTGATAATTGTTGATCCTGGTGCACGAGAGTGTTAGCAGGTACAGCCCCAGAGTCATACCAAGATGATACCCACCATTCAAAGTCGACCTTACAACCCGTTGCTGTGGCTGCGCCTTCAAAGCACTTGAACACTCTATCCGTAAGTGCGCTCAAAGACTTTGTATCGGGCGACCGGATATAGTATTGCAGACTTGCGGAGCCTGGTATCACATTCGGTCGCTCGCCGCCATTTGCGATGACCCCATGAACCCTTTGCGAGGGCAGCATCTGCTGCCGGAGAAGCGAAATGTTGACGTAGGCAGACACGACTGCATCCAGGGCATTGACGCCCTCCCAAGGAGCCCCAGCTGCATGAGCAGTAGAGCCTGTATAGTTAATCTTAATTTTATTGTTAGCGAGTAAGGACTCAGGTCCCGCAATGTGAACGCTCGGGATCGATTCATCGTTGTTTCCTTGCGTGACTGGGTGAACCATGAGGCATGCATCGACGCCCTTGTATGCCCCGGCCTCGATCAGCTTCAGTTTTCCGCCGCCACCTTCCTCTGCGGGAGTGCCGAGTAGTCGCACCGTGTATCCTGGTAGAGAAGAGGTCTCGAGAGCCTCTAGAGTCTCTACCGTGGCAATATACGCCGCGATTGAGCTGGTGGCAATGAGATTGTGACCGCAGGCGTGTCCAATACCTGGTAATGCATCATATTCTGCGTTGAAGACGAGGATTCGACCTCCATCCCCTTTTCTGTATTCAATCTCAAAGGATGTGTCGAGTTGATATGTTTTACGGCGGATTCGGTAATTCAAGGATCGTGTAGAGGCCAAGTTCTCAAACATTGCGCAAATATTGTCGTGGGCCAAGTACTCATTATAAGCGAGTTCCGGGTTTGACCATATCTAGAGAGTATCAACAACTGTGCCCTCCTGTAACGAGGATGTTATTAGACACGAACTTTTTTATTGATATCTTGAAGTTCAACGTCGGCATTCTGCAAGGCGATCTGCACTTGTTTCAGCACTGCTCTATCTACACTGTCCGCCATCGTAAAGTGCGTGATGTGCCGAAAAGACTTCTTTACAGGTGATATTGCACGGGGTAGATGCTTGATGGGAAGTCCAAATAAACAACAATGAATGCAAGATCTCCTCCGGCTGTCCCCGCGACCCCGCCGAATGAGATCTGTACCTTATCGCCCAATCGTATGCATGGGCTTCCTAATGTACAACGAATCTATTGAACCAAGGACCTGCATAATGGATGATAAATGATCCGGAGTGAATGATTTTGCGTCGGCCCTGTCCCATATCGCACGCATTACAACTGAATTAAGAGTGCTCCTAACAAGCGTTATCAAAAGCTTGGCTACAATTTCATCCGTTCCCTCTGCCACTGCCCGGAAGATTGGTGCAGCATCAAGAACTGCTGGTATCCGTGATATCTGTTTTGGCGCGAGCCTAATAGCCATTAATAGCATGAAGAACAAAGCAGTAAGTAAGTACGAACTATGTAGAAACAGAGTGAACACATGACGAACCACGCTATACCCAAACGAGCGACTAGCGGTTTACCCCACGCCGACTTCGCACGGATGACTCACCGCCCAACCGGAAATCTTTGCGTATGCCGTCACAGTACTAATTAATTAAGCATCTTGTCGTTCAGTCGCTTTCCTGCATTTTTGATCTGAGCTACGGACTCAATTGTTTGTATGCTGAGTCGACACCTCGGAGACAATATGACTGCTTTACCAGATCCGACTGTCGACCTTGACTGGTCCGGTTACGTATGTTATTTTTCACCATCAAAACTGCGGGGTTGGAAATTTTTGTATACTAACCTGAATATCAACACAGGTCGGGTCAATTCAAGATATCTTCGGAAAGAACGGTATGTCGAATTACTTTCAAGCAGCATACTTTTCTTGTTCAAAGCTCCATCTCTGATGCGGTTATTCTTAACAACAGCCCAAAGCCATCCGGATCGTACGTGCGTCGTCGAAACTGCCTCCGCCGAGGGCCCCGAGCGTCGCTTCACATATAAACAAATCTACGAAGCATCAAATACACTCGCCCATTATCTCCATGATGCGGGAATCACCAACGATGACGTTGTCATGATTTTCGCCCATCGATCGGTCGATTTGGTGGTTGCCATCATGGGGACATTGTCCTCCGCGGCAACCTTCACAGTCCTGGATCCCGCATACCCCCCAGCAAGACAGAAGATCTACCTCGAGGTCGCCCAACCTCGTGCGTTGATCAACATTGGAAGAGCCACCGATGAAGCCGGCGTCCTTGCCCCGATCGTTCGAAGTTATATTGACGATGAATTGAATCTCAAGGCAGAGGTGCCCTCACTCCGCATCGGGGACGATGGAACGCTTTCCGGTGGAGAAGTTGACGGAAAGGATGTGTTTGCAGACGCTTTGTTGAAAGCATCAGCTCCCCCTCCTACACAAGTCGGACCTGACAGTCATCCCACATTATCCTTTACTTCCGGTTCGGAAGGACGACCTAAGGGTGTTTTGGGCAGGCATTACAGCCTATGCAGATATTTTGCCTGGATGGCCCAGCGCTTTGGATTGAGCTCGGAAAGCAAATTCACTATGCTTAGCGGAAGTAAGGAAAGCACACCTGTTGTTATCATGCACTGTGGCTAATATCGGACTTTTTCTAGTTGCACACGACCCGATTCAGCGAGATGGCAAGTCAACTCAACCGCACTAATTTTGATACTCATGACTAACACTCCGAGAATAGTTTTCACACCATTGTTTTTGGGTGCTCAGTTATTAGTCCCCTCACGATCTGATATTGCCCATGAAAGACTTGCAGAGTGGATGGCCAAGTACTCGCCAACAGTGACTCACTTGACTCCTGCTAGTACGTCGAGACAACTGCATGATAGATATAGATGGTTGCTAACATACACAAAGTGGGACAGATTCTCGTCGGTGGAGCTAGTGCCGCCTTCCCCAGCCTCAAGAGCGCTTTCTTCGTCGGAGACGTCCTAACTACCCGAGACTGCAAAGCGCTGCGAGCCCTTGCCGAGAACGTCAATATCATCAACATGTACGGAACAACCGAGACGCAGCGTGCCGTCAGCTACTACTCAATCAAAAGCCGAGCCGAGGATCCTAATGGTATGGACCATCTGAAGGATACCGTTCCAGCGGGCACGGGTATGCAAAACGTCCAATTACTTGTCGTCAACCGCGAAGACCGCAACAAGATGTGTACTGTTGGTGAAACTGGTGAAATTTATGTCCGCGCAGCTGGCTTGGCTGAAGGATACCGCGGCGATCAAGCTTTGAACGATCTCAAGTTTGTGCCAAATTGGTTCGTTGATAACAATAAATGGGTTGAACTAGACCAGAAGAACAACAGAGGCGAGCCGTGGAGGAAGTACTATAAGGGACCACGAGATCGTCTATACCGAACTGGTGACCTAGGTCGCTATCTGGAATCCGGCGACGTGGAGTGCACCGGTAGAGCTGACGACCAGGTCAAAATTCGTGGCTTCCGAATTGAGCTCAACGACATCGACAGCAATTTGAGCCAAAACCCTATGATCCGAGACTGCAAGACCCTCGTGCGAAGAGATCGAAACGAAGAGCCAACACTGGTGAGCTACATTGTACCGGAGATGAAACTATGGCCACAATGGCTCGAATCACATGGCTTGGAAGATGTTCCCGATGAGGGAACCGACTTCGGCGTTACCAAAGTCTACCTGAAGAAATTCAGAGCGATGCAGACCGAGGTCAGAGATCACGTTAAAGGCAGACTTCCCAGTTACGCAGTCCCGAGTCTCTTTATTTTCTTGAAGGCATTGCCTTTGAACCCTAACGGCAAGGTTGATAAGCCAAATCTTCCTTTTCCTGATATCTCCGAACAAACAGAAGTTGCCTCTGCCGAAGAGCTCAAGCGTTGGGAGTCTTTGACAGAGACCGAGAGGACTGTCGCAACAAGATGGGCTACTCTTGTTCGTGGTTTGAACGAAAAGAAAGTCTCTCCAGACGACGATTTCTTCACCCTTGGTGGACACAGTCTGCTGGCGCAGCAGATGTTGCTTGATATTCGCAAAGAGACCGGAGCGCAGGTATCGATCAACATTCTCTACGAACATTCGACTTTGCGAGCTTTCAGTGCGCAAATCGACAGACAACTCCATGGAGGAGAAACTCAAGAAGAAAGCCAAGAGGAGCCTGCTTATGCAAAATCTTTGGATCACTTGCTCACGACGCTGCCGAAAAATTTCCAAGCCGCGGACCCATCTACCGTTCGAGCATCTGCGAGCCCGGCCGTTTTCATTACTGGAGCAACGGGGTTCCTAGGAGGCTTCATCATCAAAGATCTTCTCGAGCGAAACACCCGACAACTGCGTATCATTGCTCATGTTCGTGCCAAGGATGCCGATTCTGGTATGGCACGCCTCGAACGCTCACTTAAGGGTTATGGGTTGTGGCAAGACCAATGGAAGTCGCGTATCAGTTGTGTTGCAGGAGATCTCTCCAAGCCACAGCTTGGTTTGAGCGACGAAGAATGGCAAAAACTTGCCCATGAAGTGTCCGTCATCATTGCCAATGGTGCCACTGTCCACTGGGTGAAGCGATACCAGGAGATGATGGCTGCTAATGTTTTGTCGACTATTGAAGCCATGAAGCTGTGCAACATTGGCAAGCCCAAGATCTTCACTTTTGTGTCCTCTACGAGTGTTCTTGATACTGAGCACTACGTCTCCCTTTCTGAGAAGCAGATCAGTACCGGCGAGGGAGCTATATCTGAGGATGATGATATGCAGGGTAGCCGTCGCCATTTGGGTACTGGATATGGTCAGACTAAAGTAAGTACTCCAGCAAGATCATAAGCAAACGGTCATTGACTTATTGAATAGTGGGTGTCTGAGCACCTTGTGAGAGAGGCAGGTAGGAGAGGTCTTCGTGGCTCTGTTATCCGAGCTGGATATATTCTAGGATGTTCCCAGACTGGAACTTGCAAGTAAGTATTCTTCTTAGGTCACGACAAATGTAATTACTAACGACTTCGCGTACAGCACCGACGACTTCCTCATCAGATTCTTGAAGGGATCTATTCAACTGCACTCTCGCCCTCGTATTGTCAACACAGTCAACTCCGTCCCCGTAAACCACGTGGCGCGCGTCGTCGTCGCAGCAGCGCTCAACCCTCTTGAAGGCGTCAACGTCGTCCACGTCACCGGTCATCCTCGACTCCGCATGAACGAATATCTGTCAATTCTCGAATATTACGGCTATGACGTTCCCGAAATCAGCTACGAAGACTGGAAGCACGATTTGGAGAAATATGTTTCTGCTGGTGGCCAAGAGAAGGATCAAGAACAACACGCTCTCATGCCACTGTTCCACTTTTGTGTAAATGATTTGCCTGGGAATACAAAGGCACCCGAACTCGACGACCGAAATGCAGTAAAAATCCTCAAGTTAGATGCTGATCATTGGACGGGTATTGACGAGAGCGCCGGTTATGGAATCAGTCGTGAGGACGTTGGTCGTTACTTGCGATACTTGTGCGAGACCGGTTTTATTAGCTGGCCCACGGGTAGAGGTCGGCCACTTCCAGACGTTCGTCTGACGGCTGACCAGCTACAGGTTGTCGGTGCTGTGGGAGGTCGTGGTGGTGTTTCCCAATAGTTGGTGTTTCCGGAGGTAACGTTTCAATGATTTGCATTTATAGAGCAGAGAAAAGTCAATTGTATTTTACTTTACCTTATATATTTCCCTTGTATAAGCTGTATTTGTGATGGTACTACGAAATATTAAGGACTGTTCTTTTCGGCATTGAATTAGGAAGATGGTGGCTGTTCTCAATTTTCAATCTGTCTACCAAAGCAAATATCCTCCCTCTTGGCCCTCTGAGCGCCATCCTCATCCACCTCCACGACAAGCCCCCGTCTACTTTCGATCCCCAAATTTAGTCCTTTGTGAAAACTCGTCTCAATCGTATTGTATCATAAATCAATCGCCCAAGGCTTCATAGTTCAGTCGCGCCAAGCACTACTGTCAAGCCATACGCCTCTCGCCGGGGCCTGAAAATCGCCTGGACGGATAGGAAACTCCTTGTCCCAACCTTGACTGAGATATGTCATGCCTGTGACATTTTCGTCCAGGGCATGGAAGGTTCGGTCGGCTACTTGGAGGATACCCCAGAGCCAGTAGCGGTTGCCTTTTAGACAATTCTCAGGTCAGCTCATTTCTTAAGCAGGTCTATATCGCAAAAATGTTTCGTGGCATATGCCCACCGATATTCAATATTCTTCGAGCGGGAGGAGAAGCACAAACCTCGTCCATGCAACAACTGATACTGATTCAGATTCTTCTCAAAGATCTCATCGATCAAATCCCCAATCGTTGAGCCACCGCGCACACTAATCTTGAATGTCTTGGCCATCCCATCGAGTCTGCCGTTTGCCATAACCTTCGGGCCAGGTGCAAGCTGAAGGTACGTGTCATTGACCTCGCACCCCCCCTCGGTACGGCAGGGCAGACCCTTGAGCGAGATCTCGTAGGTATCTACGTGATTGATGCGACAGACGATACGCCACTCGTTGATGAGGCCCATTCCCGCGAAGGGAGGGCAAGCGGCGATGTAGGCTGAGACGATCCTGTGGTTGCGGATTGTGGTCTGGTCTTCGGTGACGCGGGCGAGGATGAGGGAAGAAGGTGTCGGTCGGTTGTACTCTCTGCCTTCGAGTAAGGCGAGCTCAGCGCCGTGGTCAAATTGAGAGTCTGGGACATATCCTGCTGGTTCGGCCATGGCGGTCGTCGATGGATGAGTTGATCGAGGTCTTGAGGTTGGATGGATGTGTGACGAAGTGATGCTTAGGAGGACATGAAAGAAAGGAAGAAAGAGCTTTCTTATACAGAAGGAGAGGCGTGGGAGGGAGACTGGGGAAGACGGCGACAGTGAAGACAATGGTGAGGAATAACCTAGCAAGCCTTTTTCCCCTTCCAGGGCTACCAGAATGGCGACGATTCTCTGATAATACCCACAATTTGCTCAATAAAGCTGCCGGGTAGGTGAATCATAGTCCTCTAACGCATAGGACTGAGCCTGCTTGTCTATATGAAAAGCTAGAATAGCAAGCATTGTTGTTTCACTTGTCAGGAATGTTCTTGTGTGAATGGAATTATTTCGCTGTCATCTGATGTGAATAGAGCATTAGTTGCAACATTTGACAAACCAGATCAATGGGTTTCCAATGCTGACCCTGGGACGCAGTAATCCTTGGAGAAACTTTCTGTTGATATCTTTCAACCAGAGACGTATGGTTAGAGAAGAAGTGTTCTATAAGATCCCTCGGATTGTACAATTTGTAACATAGGTCTGCCAAGGAAATCCATATTACTTCGCACTGAAGACTGCCTTTTTGAGAACCATGACCAAAGTATATATGAAAAGTTACCTTCAAAAATGAATTCAATAATACCTGAAAACATACATTACCCAGCTAATAAACCTCGCCACCAGACTTGGTACAGTGACGAGGTCAACTTAGGGCTAAATCCAACAGATCGGGTCGGTCATTCGAGGGTGGTGAGGCTCTACCGCTCATTCAAATGGCATGTATCAACGCGATGCTCAAAAAGACACTAGGCTAATGATCATTATAGCTGACCATTAGCGTATTCTATCCAACTATTTTCGCGTTGCTCTTGCCTCTGGTTGATTGAAAGTGCATGATTTTTTCCAAGCTCAGCAATCTGCACTGTGATGTCGTAACGCTGGAATAGAGACATACCGAAATTGACTCAGCTGTGATTATTGCAAGTCTGAAATGGAAGAGTGATCGTAGTTGTACCTTGCATGAGATTGCACGTAATCTGCCCATTCTGCCTAGCTACAGGTTATCCGCTCACCAAAGTACAAGGTGGCTGTACTTGATGTTGAATCTGACTAAGTACTGTTAAGCGGTCTACCAAGAAATCATTGTAATGCAAGAACACGCCGTTGCTAGCGACTGGTCATTTTTACAAAGATTTTTGGCATATTTACAAGGATTGTACATCGTAGTCGGTTCTAGGCATTTCGCGATTAGGGCTAACTTGAACTTAGCCACAGTCGACACATCAAGGAAGCCACTATTAGTATTCATGCCGCGACAAGCGCTGCAAAAATTGCAGCGAGTTTTAGATGCGCCATAGACGTACCGTTCCTGCTAGTACCGTTCTCACCGTCTTAGTGCGACGCAGGAGTCGACTTTGGTTGTCGTTGTCTGAACCAGTCCATACGACTCTGCTCAGCCGCCAATCAAACCCATGTCATTGCTTTAGATTGAGACATTTTTATCTCATTAGTACATTTGACCTTACTTTTTACGTTCTAAGTGCGGGCAGATAGTGGCTGAAGTAAATCATTTCAATGCTGCATCACGCTCCATGGGCATGGAAAGTGCATAGATTTATTTATAGCCAGATGCGACAAGCCACACTGACAGCCGGAGGAGCGATTCTAGGCTTTTTGACCACAAGGCGTTATGCTTCATGTATACTTAGCACGTTCATAGAAGAGTATAAAGTACATCAAACCTCAACCCATGGCTTCCGCCGTCATTGTCGACCTCTCCTCTGAGTGATTCCACACATTCATCCATCAACGTCAAGCAAGATGCCTAGCTCTACATCCAGCCAAGACCAAAGCCTCTCTCATCTTTCCCTTATTCTCGGCGTGGCGCCTGATCTTGACAAGTACTGTGTGGGCTTCGCGAAAACGACAAAGAACCGCTGTAAACTGCACGCCACAGACAAACGCGGCCGCGCTGAAGCGTGCCGGGTTTTGGAGGAAGGAACGCGTCTTTTGGAATCCGGAGAAGATAATATCAACGACATATTGGAAAAGTTGGCTCCATTGCTATTATGTAATCGCTGGCATCAGGATCAAGCTAGGAAATTGGTGTATGAGTGGTCCAGCAAGGTCGAGAAATTTCATGAACGGAGACGTGCTTCGGCGCAGTTTCTTTCGAGGTCACCCTCGCCTGCTCCGCGGCCTGGTAGTGTGAGAAACAGAGCGAATCGCGCCCTGTCGTATACCGAGGACAGGGGTTCGCGAGCTCCACGAGCATCGGTTGATGGTACAACTTCAGTCGAACGAGACGGAGATTCAAGACAGATCAGGATATCTTCTGCACGGCCTCGATTCAACCACATCGAAGAGGCCAACGCATCATCACTGGCTGAGACAGATCATGTCTCAAACGACTCGTCACGACAAGCCCGGAATAACGAATTGAGGGCAACGGTGCGACATGAAACGAGCAGTTTTATGCTTTCAACACGAACAATCGACATTGATGAGTCCGTCTCTTCTCGTCAGCGGGTAGCTACTGTTTCATCAAGATCGGCACGAGCGAGATTCGAAGCCGAAACGAGAACTTTTACATCACGAGAGTACGCCGGATCTGCACAGAATACAACCAGGCGGCAGACTTCGGGAAGCGAAGAGGTTAACCAGAGACCCATTGAGGGCGACTGCAACATCTGCTTCTTACCATTACAGGAAGACGGATCGGATTCGGATCGGCACGAAGTCGAAAGGGATGATGGCGTCTCTGAATCGCATGCTCATCATGAAAATGTGCACGAGGACCTGGTGTGGTGTAGAAGACGATGCGGCAACACCTTTCACAGAGATTGTATGGAATCATGGATTAATACGGTTAAAAGCCGGTTTGAGGTGGATGGCCGCCAACCCACTTGTCCTATTTGTAGGGCGGAATGGGTGGAAGATCAGTGATGGATTTTGGAGCTTGCTGTATCATAGTTTCTGTTTATGATGTCCATGTTGATGATGTTCATGTGTACCGTCTATCTATCTACATTTTAGCTTTCCTAGTATGCTCTCAGGGAATTGATGGCTTGTGTTGGAATTCGCCAGATCTTGCAAGATACTTCATATTCACTAAGGATCATATTCATTCATGAAGAGAAAGAGAAACAAATATACATGAGTTGAAATCCGTTAACAGGACTGTCCATTTACTGAACATCAGTACGGCTCTCGGTCTGGTCGTTGTGGTGTCGGTGCATCATGCCTATCATCAGTCAGCCATTTATTCCATGATGCTTAAACTTGCGAAAACATACCCTCAGCCTTATCTTTGATCTTTTGTCCAAAGCTCTCCTTTTGGGTGTCGTGAGAACCGTGCTCACTCGGCACATTGGTATCCTTTCCGGCCTTAGCACCCTGCTTTCCGCCCATGGTGTATTCACCACCGCCAGCGGCAGCACCGGAGCCCGAGGCGTTGGCGCTATCGTCAACGCTGAATCGGCCCTTGAGTTGGGCACCGGTCTCGTCGAAACCCTCACCGTACTTCTCACCCTGGGACTTTTCAAAGGTGGAAGTGGTGGTCTTGTCAGCGCCGAAGTTGGAGTGGATCACGCCTGCGATACCCTTCTTGGGAACTCCGTCTTTGTCGGTTTCGTCAGTAGTGGAGTCGGTGTTGGGGCCGCGGTTAGAGTCGCGGTTCTCAACATCGCGGTTGCCGGATTCACGGTCCTCGAAACCGCGGGTCTCAGGATCCCGGGTCTCAAAGCTGCGGTTTCCAGTCTCGCGGTCCTCGAAGCCACTGCCAGATCCGCGTACTGTAGAGTCGCGTTGGAACGAGTCAGTGTTGGTGCTTGGTGTCTCGGTAGGCTGAGAAACACCCTGTCGGAGGTTGTCCCGCTTGTTGTCTGCGGCGTAGTTGAAGGAGTCGGTCTTGTTCTCGGTGTTTGTTGTATTGTATTCGTTAGTGTTATAGTCGTTGGTGGTGTTCATGGTGTTGTAGTCATTGGTCTTGGTCGAGGTGGTGTTCATGTTGTTGTTGTCGTAGTTGTTGTTGCCGTCGGTGAAGTTGGCATTGGTGTGGGTGCTAGTGTTGATAGCGTCCAAGTTGGTGCTTTGAGAATTCATTTTGTGGGATGAATTTTGAGTTCTTCTTGAACAATGTTGTGGAAAGTAGAAGCTTATAAGAAATGCGAGGCTTGAAGTTACTGTTGAGAGAGATCAATGAAGAGGGAAGGAGGTGTTCGAGGCGTGCGTCTTTATAGCCGCGACACTGGGAGACCGCGGGATATGACGTAGGCAGCAACTACTATGAGTGCCTAGTAGCACATAAGGTAGTCCAGGCAATGATAGCACCTCGTTTATTCTTTCTCCTTGCTGTACTGAAGTACGTATGCGATGGACCTATCAGTAAGACCCCGAGAGACAAGCTTTCTGGCGGATGACGTAGCCCTCGAGCGAATCTTCGATGATGCTTCTACCCCACACTTTCTTCCTCTGCCCGGCGATTAGGTCTGTCTCTCACTACGACCGCACAAAACATACATAACACGGGCAATGACTACGGCTTTATAGGCAATCGGTTAATTCTGGAAGAGTACTTAGATGATACTAACATTTTTCGGGGAGGCGAGCGATCAATGGCAGGGACTGCGCAAATGGAAGCCCGCGGAGACATGACGTAATGCCCCGTTCTCCTGTTCATGATGCCTAGTTTCTCAGGCCGCACTTTCTAGCCCTAATCGTCCAAGGTTGCTTTCCCTTTACGGTAATCATTACTCCTACCCTTATCCGGCCTCATTTACAGGCTCTTATCTACAATTACAGAGTAGGATGCAAGAGGATCGATATGTAAATGGGGTGGAGGTGGCTGCCACACTTGATCAGGCGATTTCCACCATCCAGCTCCCAGGGGGGTGATAAGACAGTAGTGATAGCCTCAATTACTTCCTTAATGGATGGACTAACTATGAAGGAAACCATCTGTTTGGATTGATATGGGTCTGATATGAGTACCATTACGATTGTAGCGCCGCTCCGACGCCGAGACTGGACTACCATCGTCTGCTGACCCGGCCGATAATTAATGGCAATGACTGAAAGCCTGTTACTGAGGAGCCGAACGTTTGAGCGGGCTGTCGCCCGGCTACATGATTAGATGCCATTACTGCCGGGGACTAGTACATAATTGTTTGGATAGTGAAAACGACTTACTTATGGGATCTCAAGTAGAATCATAAGCAGGTCAGGCCGATTTACGCATGGATAAGTTTAGTCTTACTTGATACAAATGTCCTGATGCTAGAGATGCAACAGGTTGCTACCACAGTAGCTTCTGGAAATGGATACAGGCATGTATGTGCCCTGAAACAAACACTTGATTAAACCTCACTGAATGTATCTAAAAGGTCACGTCCACGTGGTTATCAAGCATTTTGATCCTTGGGCCTAGCCTGATGGTCTCGATTCAATCCTTGTCTCACCCGGACTCGAAATCGGTATGGTTAGTTCGTCATAGTAGCTTCTCGAAACGGGTAATATGAGATTTGGATCCAAAATTCCTTCGATTGTACATCGAACATGGTTTACTGCCACGTGAAACTCATGCGTTTGGATCCATGGGGCCAACCTTCACTTTAGTTCCTAGTCATTAGTCCCTTGGTCTATCCAGTTAGAGAAGCCTTTGAAACCGGATACGAGCACAAGTGATCCGTGGGCCAGCTTGAAACCAATCCATTGCATTCGGGAATATCAACTAGGGTCTATTGCCACGTGGTTGTCAAGCATCTGCATCCTTGGGGCCAACTTTGACCTGAATTGATGCTTTAATCATCTAATCTCAATCTTCATCTGGCCATCGAGTTATGTCTTATTATTTTTAAATCACTCGGACAAGGTCTAGAACGGAACGACCGGCTAGACGAAAGTACGATCAATAATGCTGTGGCACGACAAAGGTCGTAAATTCCGGTATCGACACCAATGGGCAAAGAAATTCTGCCATCTTGATTTGGATCAATCCCGCGTTACGCAAATTTCCCAACGAAGTTGTTTTCAGCTTGCTAGTGGCCAAGTATGAGACACTATTCCACGGACAACATCATAGCTTTCAACGGAGTGGTAGATTATCACAATGAGGCTGTGCTTAAGCATCACAATGACAGCCTACAAGTGAGGGGTAGACAGGGATCTGCGCTCAGCCTCAGTGTCTGTGAACTAGATCCCTTAGCGCATCGGATCCCTTAGTGCGCTGCAATCTTTAATACTTTGAATTGCCCTCAGTGGTTTTCTCCAATTTATGGTTTCCACCATTTTCATTTTCAAAAAGTAAACGAGCTTTTCCGCAAAGTATGATATACGCCGTTGGTATCATTGACTCATGTCGTCGTCGATAAACACCAGTTCCGACGACGAACGGCTAGAAAAGCCCGTCGTGGAACGCAAGTCTGTCGGTGTACAGATTCAGGAACCACCGATTGATCTGCAATATGTCCGACAAGATGTCATCGATTATGCACTGTACTTGTGTCGTGGAAGGAAAATTCCACAACAGTGCTCCAAGGCTGATATTACTGACCGTAATGAAAAAATAACACGTTTGGTCGTGCTTGACGAATCCGGTACGCTATGAGGGACGCAATAATGAATGATGAATGATGCTAATTCGTTACAAAGCAACGATGGAGTTTGATGAACATGTTCGAACACTGTCTGCCAGAACTCCAGCCGAAGGTGGCCCGCATTTACGATTGGTGTAAGTCTGGCACGATAGGCTTCGCATAAGTACAGTAATTTGACAGGCTCCATAGGTTAACGAATCGCTATGAAGGCACGTTTCTTGAGGACAAGAGCCAAGCCCTTGAATTGTTCGAGCAATTCTGGAACATAGACATGGACGATGTGGCATTGTTCACTTCAGAGCTGGTTTCCAGTTACCATAGCCGGGTTGTGAGAGTCAACGACGATATCTGTCTGGGTATGTCCAGACTCTACTTTCGGGTCTCATTCATTCTGATTCTGATTATGTCTAGACATAAATTATAACATACGAGAAGATATTCTTTACGACCAAGATAACATATCATCACTGGAAAGCACCTTAACAGTCAACGTGGTCAAGCCAACCGACTTGCGAGTACAGCACGAATATGAATCACTCTATTTTCGGCATAACACAGCGACTGGACAAACGACTTATATACTTCCAAATGCGAGCCAAGAGTATCGTGGCTTGCTCCACAGTGTTGGTCGCAAGTTTTCGGAAAGGGCGTCTAATACGCATCCGTTCTCCTTGCACGCTGTGATCCTGTTCCAGAGTCTCGCCGCACGAAGCGTTCAAATAGACGACCTATACCGCCGCTTATTGTGGATTGAGACGCAAATATACCAGGGGTCAATCTTTCAGGGCACCGATTCCCAGAAATTCATACGTTACATCCAGCTTTCCCATAAGCTATCCCGCAATCTTATAACACTAGAACATCGCAACGAGCGAGACAGATCTCATATCGAGAAACTTTTAGATGACCACAAACGCTTGCGAAGACTGATCAAGCAATCATCGGCCAATTTTCAACATCACATTGATGTGAACACACATGAACATGTCCGCGACAGCCTCCTGAGTCTAAAAGATCTCGCCCACGACCAAGATCGGCAAATCGTCAATTCCCAACGCAAGACACAACTCTTCATAACACTACTATATAATCTCATAACCGGCCACGATAGTGGCATCAACCTACGCATAGCATCAGAAACAGCTAAAGTCGCACACGAAGCCAAGAAAGATAGCACCTCAATGAAGATCATTGCCGGTGTAACTATGTTCTATCTCCCGGCAACGTTTGTTTGCAGTCTTTTCGGCACAAATTTTGTGGCGCTCAATACTAATACTTCGGAGCCGACGTTTGTTGTGTCGAAATTGTGGTGGGTATACATTGCATTTGCGGTTCCTTTGACGGCGGCTACGATTGTGGGCTTTCTTATTTGGCGTCGGTGGCGTCGTGGAAAAGTAATACTCGAAGATAGATATGAGGTCTGAGGTAGGCATATATATAATCATCTGCATAATTAGCATGTCTTTATAGGGATGAAAGTCGATACATTAGACGGGTTGCCATGATCTACATTCCGGTTCAGGTCACTCTTTTCTTGACGTGAATCGACAAGACACTGGTGAACCTTGGACAACGCGATAGGTCCCTACGTCTTCTCCTGAATGAGAGTAAGTATCTCTTACCTAATTGAAATTGAATCTAAGACAATAGGTTTATCATAGTACGGTCTTTTAGGGGCTTCCAGAACTCGCAGTAGGATATGGCCCGGGGAGCTTTAGGAGAACTCCGATAGGTACGCAAGTGATCCCATACGCCTTCTCACAACCTGCAAGTGGCAGTGCATACACTGAAGTCCATCATATAATATCGCAAGCTACCGCCATGATTCATTGTATGCGTGAATCTATACTTAAGCATTTAGCCGATCCTGTACCAATTATTGTCTTTTACTCTCGAAATATTTGCTAGACACTACAAACCGGAGGATTATTCGAAGACATCACTTGCCAAAACACTCTCAATTCAGTATGTCTTCGCTTTCCCCCGTCATTGCGCCGGAACACATCCTGCAGCTCTTATCCAAATTACACAAAATCTCTCTGGATCAGGAAGCCACTATTTCAGACTTGGATAAAGGAAAGGTCTACTCATCCAAAGTTCTAGATGACCTAGAAGATAAACACGGGGCTGAGGGCTCGAAGAATGCGTTTGACCAGCTCATGCTAGACAAATTCATCGCTCTCGACGAAGACAAATGCCAATTTATGTACCAACTCATCATCGCTATGGGGGCTACTAATGTCGTTGAGGCCGGGACCAGCTTTGGAGTCAGCACTATCTACCTCGCTCTTGCTGTTTCCCAAACCAAAGCCGTGACTGGTAAATCTGGCACCGTTATTGCTACCGAGAAAGAGGCAAAGAAGGCTGGAATAGCTCGAGGATACTGGGCGCAGTGTGGTGAGGCAGTAGAACAGCATATTGATCTTCGGGAAGGTGATTTACTCGAGACACTCAAAGTCGGACTTCCACAGGTTGATCTTCTCCTTCTTGATAGTAAGACCACCCCTGACTCAACTTATAATTCAACTTTGGCTAACGCACTATCTTTCCTACCTAGTTTGGTCATCGCTCGCGCTTCCGACTCTGAAGATCGTCCAGCCTCATCTTCGCCACGGCGCAGTCGTGTTAGCAGATAATTCTATATCTAGCGCTGAAGGCTACGCTGAATTGCTGGCTTATTTGCGAAATTCCGAGAATGGTTTTCGAAATATGACCTTACCTTTCACAAATGGCTTTGAGATGAGTGTTTATATGCCAGGCTCCAAGTAATTGTTTGTCACTCCCTTGCAATGGCACAATGAATTCTTTTGTCGGCTAAATGACATCTGGAGGGACTCGACACATGATGGAGTTCACGGTCGGTCATTTTCTGGCTTGAGACCAGGCGACTATCATTTACTCTCATTCCGATCATCAGTGCCCTTACTCCACTGTGATAGCAACTCAATTTCAAGCCAGTATGCATTAGGGTTAAGGCTTCATAGCCCAGACAGATCCTATAATGGATATACCCAATCAGAATTATGATTTGCAATGGACCACAATGTCTGCCCCCGCGCCCTAATTTCAGCGTCCGTATGACCCGGTGATATTGTGGCGGGGTAATCGCTCGTAGTCCATTTGTTCGTCTACCCTCCAGGGCTGAGTCAATAGTCCTCCATAAAACTACAACCCACCGGGAAGTACCATAATAAAACTTTGATCGATTCAGAGCTATAAGCTGCAGAGCGCTTGACTTCAAGCTTCGTGCATGACTGTATCATCACCACGAGCTTTAGGTACTCAAAAACATTACATCCGAGTCGCCTCAAAACAGAACTACAAAATGGACTTTCCCGAAAAACAGCCAAAAAATCTTCCTATCAAAGTAGAGCCTATTACTTCTGTCGAAGACTTTGGGAGATTTTTCGACATCGCCGCAAATGCTTTTGCCCGGCAGGCCAAGGACAACGTATGGATCACCCTCCATCCTGGCTGGGATACATCTGAGGGACGCGAAAATGCGATATCCGGTAATATCAAACGGTGGTCCAGCACTACAAAAGACCGGAACGGCGAGCTGAATACAATCTTCCTCAAAGCTACTGTGCCTCGTTCAGACGAATCTGGTGAGGAGGATATCGCTGGAGTAGCCATTTGGGTCCAAGCATCCAAAATCGACGGATACGGCGATATGCCTACTAATGACATCGACAAAGTCATGGACGTGAAGGCGCTCTATCCCGATAACGTGACAGAACAGGAGTATTCACGACAGCTACTACGCTCATTTCATGCACGTCGAGTCGAGATCGCCAACGAGATTGCATCAAGCTCTTCTCCAGCGCTCATGATACTTGATCTCTGCGCTGTTGACCCTGCGTTCCAGCGGCTCGGCGTTGCTACTAAATTGGTGGAATGGGGACTGGATGAAGCGAAAAGACGTGGTGGAATGGAGGCTACCTTGGAGGCATCTAGTATGGGTAGACATGTTTACAAGAAGCTTGGGTTTCGACAGGAAGGTGGCGAGATTGAGTTTCTGGTGGATGAGCGGTTCCAGCATCGTGAGCGACCATCGGTCGTATTCATGCGTACAGGTAGACCAGCGTGAGTACAATGGGCTATAGAATGAACCATCAGTTTGTTCATTTGTTTACTTGTTCTTAAACATTCCTTGAAGAACTTAGGAAATGATCCTCTATTTTTCATCTTCGCGGTCCTCGTACAGTCATATCTGGATTTTCACTATCGACTTGGCACTAAACTGTATGTGCTAGACTTGGGATCAATAATCGGAATGAGTGAAGACAGACAGATTCCATCTCAACAATGTTCTAGAGGCAAGAAAGTACATAAAGAGAAGAACGGAACGGAGTTGCCTAATTTCTAAGCTGGCGAATGAGCCCAACACTCCTCCAGTACTGGAGATACTTTCGAATAGTCTCATCCCGCACCGGACCTGCTCTCCTCAAGGTGGGCGAATGTCGTCTGGACCTTTCCGTAGACAATATTATGCTCCCACCAGACATCCATTCAAAGTCTTCTTGGAAAAAATCAGCGAGCGCGGCGGCGGGATTGCCATCCTCTGCGGGTCGTCGCCTCATTTCTTCAAGCCATTCAGCCATTGTACGACGACCATGTTTGTCCACATCCAAGTCTGAGCCTAGAATATCAAGTACTTCGTTCCAAGGTTGTCGGACTGGATTTTCTAGGTGATAGACCAGCTCTAAAGACTCTGGGCTGAGAATGATCTCCGCGAGCACGGCGCTGGCCAGGTCAACGGGAAGCCATGAAAGCGTCTGTGATTGAATCGTCAGCCGATAAGATCAACTGTAAAAGACTCAAAGTACGGAAGGTATGGACTCACTCCACGAATGGCGGGAAATTGTCCCAACGTCTCTGATGATGCAACAAGACTCGCAAAGTGTTCATCTGCATTCCAAAACCCACCTTGAGCGCCGGCGATTTGACCAATGCGAATGTACCCAGCCTCGATCTCTCCACTGAACTTTTCATGTGCTTGTTCGATGATCTTCTCGCAGACCAATTTGGCTTGCGCATACCCTAAATCAAGCGCAGCCCGAAAGTCCACTATTGGTGTCTCAGGCACGACTGTCTCTCCGGTGAATCTTCCATATCGGCCGACAACAGATATCGACGAGATAAAGAGAACGCGTGTTCTCTTTTTACAGTGTTGATAGACATGCGCTTTTCTAGCAAGCAACAAAAGATTCTGTAGCACGCGGAACTGTGACTCATAAGAAGTTATGTGCATCTTGAAGTTCATCGGCCAGGCATTGTGGACAATGTGAGTGATATTCTCACACAGCCAGGTGTAATCAGTTGCAGGCAGCCCAAGTTTGGGTAAACTGGTATTAGTTTCAAAGACGGTAACCTTGGCCCATTCTTCCGGCGAGACACTTAGACCTTTGGATCTCAAAGCCCTTGCTTGTCGCTCATATGGATCCTGCTTATCTGTTGACGAGCGGTTGATGCACACTATTCGACGTACCGCGGGATTTTGACTGAGATGAGCCAGGAAGTGTGATCCGAGACTTCCTGTGCCTCCTGTCAAGAGAACGGTTACAGCGTCGTCGCTGTCGCCGGTCGCAGTGAGTTGCTGCAGGGAGTACTGGTTGATGAACCTTTCAAGGACACTATCATCCACTGATGCCGCAGCCTGATTCTGGAATCCTTCTCTCACGGCTTTAGCGAGTTTAGTAATGGACGGATGCTGGTAAATAAAGTCCCGTTCAATCGGAACCTTGGCAAGCCCGTCGCGTAGAGCTGATATGAGCAACCTGCGGAAAATTGTTGCTTGGAGGCTATCCATGCCCAGTTCAAAAAAGTCCCTTTCATCTGTCAGCTCACTCTTGTTTGTCCACTTCAGATTGTCGTGAATCAGCTTGCTCAGGTCGTCCTCAAGTGAGTCCATGCGAAGCGTGGGAACAGAATAGTCTATCACAGTGTCAAGTTTTCGGTAAACCTCCGCAATCTCTTTTTCAAATCGCTGGTTGACCTCTCGCCGCAAGACCGTACCTTTATCGGATCGTGGGAGACCCCCTGCCGGGACTACGACAATTGCCTGAGGAGACGAAATGCGAGCATGGGAATCCATCTTCTCCCCAGCCTTTTGAATAAGTGGCCAGAGACTGGATCTCAACGCATTTTCCTTCTCTGTAGTCGTGATGCTAAACGTTGGCTCAATCAACACTCCTATTTCAAACTGGCCATCCCCAAACGCTACCGCAGCTTTGACGGCTTCGTTTTGAGATAGCATCGATTCAAGGATCGTGGGACGAACTTTCTCGCCTGTAGCCAAGCGGATGAGATCATCGCTTCGGCCCAGCACCGTGTACTCATTATCGGCATCTGGAGATGGCCGAGTAACCAGGATATCCTGAATCGGAAATCGTTCGCTCCAGCCCACTGGCTGAAGACTTAATTTCCAATGATTCACCTCGTCACCGGTTGGCTCGAGACAAACCCGCAGCGCATCTTTGATATCTGTACGCAGCTTGAAATAATGCCAGTCATAACTCGGTTCGGGCACGTACAAGGGAGCCAAAGGTCCCGTTTCGGTAGCACCGTAGTGGTTGAGCAGCTTCACTCCTGCATTTATCAGGTTTTCGCCGATTGTCTCCTTGGGCAATCCACCGCCAAAAGCGACAAAATGAAGCTGCTGCAGAACATCAATGCCCTCGTTGTCTGGAAGCATGGCGATTTCCTCGAGAATCGATGGCACTGTGAGCAGCGACTTTGCACCGCTGCTTCGCAATAGTTGCGTTGTCGATGAACCAGTGAAGATGGTGCCTGCTTCTGGGAGGCAGAACGGTTTACCTACGCCTAAGGAAAGGCATGGTGGCAGCAATCCAAATCCCTATAAGCGGTGGCTGATCAGTCGCTCTCTGACTCATAAAAAGAGGAATATCATGACTGCTTACATGGAACAGCGGAGATGTCGACAAGCCTGGTGAGAGCATTTCTTCCTTATTTTTGAATTCATGGCAAAGAGCAAAGCTGAGATAGTGCCGATGAGAGGTATAAATGGGTTTAGGCAAACCTGTCGTCCCACTTGAATGCAGAATGAGTACATTGCAGTCGACTTCCGAGATAAAGTGGCGTTCTCGGCTGACGTTGATCTGTGAGAACGCAGTAGATGATAATGGCGTCTCTTCGATTAAGAAATGTTTGTACGCCGCAGGATAGTACTTGGAAGGCGACGGGGTGGGCTCATTCGTATCCCATGATGATAGGGCCTCATCGGCTGTGCCATCCAGCCTTGCAGAAACAAGGACTGCACTTGTTCGTGTTCTCTGCACCAAGTGTCTGACGGCTTCAGCACTGAGTCGCGTCGAGAGTAAAACGGTAGGGATTCCCAGACCCATCAAGGCAAAAAGGTATATGACGAGTGTAAGGTCGCTATCCATGAACAAGCCAACGGGCCGGCCTTTGGTGCGATCCTCGAATTGGATCTCGGACACATTTCGGCAGAGCCAGTCTTGACAGTGCAAGATTGCACTCTTAAGTTGTGTATATGTAATGTCTAGTAGTGGTGTATCTGTGTCTTTCTGTGCTTGGATACAAAATCGGTGGTGCGGGTTCGCTCTTGCGTGAAAGTCGATTAGCTCTGGAAGGGATCTCGCGTCGCCCTCGCCTTCGCAAAGACTGAGTTTTGGCCATGTGAAGTGTGTTCCGAGTCCATTCATGTTCATCTCGGCGGATTTCAATCTTTCGCTAATCGAACTGTCCGGGTGAATATACTGAAGAAGATGTCAAATCTCCTCAATACGACTAAAATCAGAGAAAATCTTATTTTGAGTTTCATTCCTGCTACATGACTTTCATTTTAGACCCTAAATGGTCTCTGCGCATCGAGATCGATCCCAGGTGAGGAGTCGTGCACCACGTACTCGGGTCCCGTTAGGAGACATATTCTGTGAGAGACCAAGCCTGTGATGAGAGTCTGAGTTGTAATCAATCGTATTAAAGTGAAACTTGATCCCACGCGATGTATAACACGCAATTGTATAACTTTTGATAAGAACTTGAAAGAGGAATAAGAGCTACCCAGCTAGCTGTGGTGATCATAGAGAGGCACTTCTCCGCACCTTTGGAACTTTTCCTTCCAACAAGGAGAAAACAACCTAATTTATGTACAGCTGAGAACTAATTTAGTAGTAAGCTTCATCAGGTTATTATTTGACTGCTATCTCCTCTGGATCTGTCTTATTTAACAAACGGCTTCAGACTGTTCACCGTGTCAATAATACACTCCTTAAACGGCCGATAGGTCAAGCCCAAGACCTCCTTGGACCTGGTAGTATCCCAGTTATACCACCCTCCGGGAGGGAAATCGCCTCCTTTCAAAGCGTCTCCCGTCGGCAAGCCGTCCTGGAGCTCCGGAAATTGTTCCTGGATGACTTCTGCAATCTCCTTGTTGGTATACTGACCTGGAGAAATCAAGAATCTCTGGCCAGCTGCCTCAGATTTCTCGATTGCTAGAACGTGTGCCAAAGCGAGGTCACGGACATCCACCCACACGAATACACCAGTGAAGGGGCAGCCGTCCTTTGCTTTACCAAAAGCGATGTCCCGAATGCGCTCGTTGGAGGTGTTTAGTGCATTTAGATCCTTGATATGGTGAATGACAGGACCGTAAACCATAGGCGGGTTCATCTACGGGATAATACACCGTGAGTGGCAAGTATCTTGACGTTTTTTGACAGAATCTTTGTCTGACTTACACTTGTGAGAGCAAAATTGGGCTGCTCCTTTTCCACAAAGTCCCACGCAGCTTTCTCCTAACGGGGTTTGAAGCGTTTAATAATAATCACACCTGCGTGTCAAAAGTGTGGACTTACGGAGAAAGCTTTGCTGGCGCGGTAGGCATTCAATGGGTTGGAAACAGCCTCTTCCCAGGTCATGTTGTTCCAATCCGCCTTGGTCATGTCAGCATGATACACGATGTGCGTTTTCACAAATTATTGGAGTCGGTACCTCAGTGTATGTGTATGTTTTAGGCTGGGAAAAATCCATAACTGCGGCGCCAGAAGATAAGACCACTACCCGCTTGACGGAAGGCGCGTTGTTCTTGACGGCCTTAAGGATTCCAACGGTACCATCAATAGCTGACGAGCAATCTCATAAGCACGTATTCATTCCTCAATATTGAAGGCACCAACCTGGATCAATCAATTCCTTCTTGACATCCTGAATACGGAAATGAAACGGACTAGCTGTATGGATCACAGCCTCAAAAGGAGGGTCAGAAACGACGGCCCGGTCGAAGGCTAAACATCAGCCGCAGGTTAATTCACGTTTACCCGGCAAAGAGAAGGATAGAAAGGTAGCTACCATCAGGAGCGGAAACATCAGGCACAATCACAAAATCCAGATTCTCCTTCGCGACGCTCGGATGGGATGTCTTGATCTGCTCCGCTTTTTCCTGCGAGCGGACAGTGGTCACAACGGAATGACCTCGCTTGAGCAGCACATTGAGGATGTGAGAGGCAATGAAGCCGCTTCCACCAGTAAGAAGGGTTCGCGTCATGCTGGGCTTAGTAGCAATTTCGTAAGGCTTGAGTCTGCGTCGAAGTTTTTATTTGTGGGTGCCAATTGATATCGTGAGACGAATATTCATCCTCGATTTATTGCTCTCACGAATCGCATCATGGGCTCTAAGCCTTACTTATATCAAGTCTCCTAAGTAGACGCGGGCCCGATGATGGTGGGGTTTTCTTTGTTGACGTGCAAGATTCATGGGAACCGTTGGTTAGCTCTGATCCCTGTTCGGTTTTATGATTATTTCCGACCGAGGATTCTAGGAGTTAGTGTAAAAGCGATCTCTCCAAACAGCCTTCTCTCGTCATACTTATCACAATTGCAAGGCCTGCAATGCTTTCACATACACACTTCATTCCAGATCGATAGCTTATATGCATACTACGTAGGTATTTGCTACTTGGTAGTAGTACTTAGTTACAGCTAAATAAGTGAGTGTGGAGCAAGATCGGTTTCTACCCGTGCCCACGGCCCCACTCAGATCAGACCGGACTTAATCCTACGTAATTCCTGTGTCTTGAGCTGTAATCGTAATTTACGCGTCCGCTCTTGGCGTCTTGGCACCGCTCCCAACGGACCCGCGTACTCATAGTATGCTCTGGTTCAAGAGTGTTTGGGGGCTGGCAACACATTCAGTTTGTGACTTTTGGCATCAAAAGACCTTTGATCCCTTCATGGACTGAGTAAAATGGCAGTTCTGTATGCCATCTTGCTCCCGAAAGTCGTAAGCGATCGAGTAAGAAACGATCCGAATGACGTCGGTATATATGTCAGATCTGACTACGCATATTCTTCCAAATCCTCACGTGTCCATGTGTACTCGGGTCCACGGCTGTTTTCAAGAATATTGAAAGAGGCTAAAAAAGGGCCATAGTTTAGTATACGGTTTGGCAGCATCAGTAGCGCTCTTTTTCCACACGTAAGCGATCTGATGCAACTGTTTCCCCCAACGTCTCCGTCCTCACCATGTCTCCCAGCATCATCGTCGCCGGAGAAGACATCACGACAGCTACCCCTGCGGTGAGCAAAGCAACGAGTGAAATTGATAGTAGCCATGCCTTTGAGATCCCGACTGTGGATATTTCGGCTTTTTTGAAAAACCCAGACTCCCCCGAAGCTCAGGCCATTATCCCCATCGTGCGGTCCGCCTGCCGCTCCACAGGGTTTTTCCAGATCACTGGCCATAACATCAGCAAGGATCTGCAACAGGCGGTGTTTACCGGGGCAAAGAAATTTTTCTCCCTCCCCTTTGAGACTAAAAAGGCCCTAGATGCTCATTCAAATCAAGGCCTTAGAGGCTACGATATACTGGCCTCGCAGTCCTACGAAGATGGTGTTCTGCCTGATCTCAAGGAAGGCTTCTATACAGGGGTCGACCTGCCAGCTGATGACCCACGTGTACAAGCACGACGCTTCCTGATGGGGAGCAATGTCTGGCCTGATGCATTCTTGCTTCCCGAGGATGAATTCCGGAAGCCTGTTGAGGAATACCATACCTCACTGATGAAGCTATCTATCAATGTCTTGAGACTCATTGAACGCACACTTCCGTATGGGATAGGCATTTTTGATGAATTCATCGCCAACGATCCTATCACGCCGATGCGCATGCTCCATTACCCACCAGCGCGCCCAGAGGACGAGAAAAATGGCAAGACTCAATACGGGGCCAGCGCTCATACCGACTTTGGCGCCATCACTCTGTTGCTTCAAGAGAAGAGTCCTGGTTTGGAGGTCCTCGATTCTAGAACCGGCGAATGGAAGCCGGTTCCGCCAAACCCAGGGGTGTATGTGGTCAATGTTGGCGATATGCTCAGTTTCTGGACCAAGAATGAGTATAAGAGCAGTGTGCATCGCGTCATTAACCGCGAACCGGGAGATAGATATAGTATCGTGTTCTTTTTTGATGGAAATGGTGATGCAAAGTTATCTCCGTTGGATGGTTCTGAGGACCACAATCCGCTCACTGTGGAGCAGCATATGATCCGTAGGGTTGTGGAGAGCTACGGCAAGAAGTAGACGTGAAACTATAAGTGCTTATGTTGGTAGTCCAATATTTTATACTTCACGCGAGATATGACTGCTGTTTCGTATTATGAAGCGACATCCTTAGTCTTAGTCCCAGTGGCAATGAATTATAACCCATGTCGAGTTTTCAAATCGATGAGACTCCGTCTAGATTGTAATTAGCCTGTTGACTGCCATTTGAAGGCACCGAAGAGCTGAACCGCAAAGGACAGATCTCTATGCTTACCCTAATGAGAGTAACCCTAATAGCCCCAACGGTCTTGACAAAGATATGACCGAAAGGGCAAAAACACACAATGGAGGTAAAAGAAAACCGACTAAGGACTGACTATCGGAAGAACAACGGAGAAAGAACGGAGATAACTAACGCTTTTATTCTCACGTAAGGCCGGAGCAACGACAGGCTTGACAGCCTTGTACCTGAGCACAATGCATATTGGCCTGGCAAATACCAGGGTGGCGCCGCAGCCCTGGAACATACTGAACGACGCGGGTCCCCAGATTAGTACATTGTGATTAATGGAATTGAAATAAATCAATGCGCGAAAAGGACTCTAAAATTGAAGTTCATCCGTTCAAGGTTGGAGATTATTCGCGATCAACGTCTGGAAAAATGTCCGAAAAAGTTGCATCAAATACCGAACTGGGCGATGTTACCACGCCACCATCCACTAGATCCGTTCAAGGTCTACGTTGGTTTGTGGTGGTAATAGCTATTTTGTCTTCAACTTTCTTCTACGGTCTAGATAATACAGTCGTGGCAGATATCCAGCCGACTGTGGTCCAGAGATTCGATGCCATTGACCGACTTCCTTGGATTTCTGTCACGTTCCTGATCGGAGCGGCAACCACGAACTTCTTCTGATAAGTGTTTGATTCATTTGCACATATGGAAGTATGCTGACCTTGAATTGGCGAGTTGTACGGGTCAAGTTTATAGCTTGTTCGATGTGAAATGGACCTACATAGTTTGCGTCGCACTGTTCGAGCTAGGTTCTGCGGTCTGCGGTGCGGCACCTACCATGACCGCGTTTCTCGTGGGCCGCACAATCTGCGGTCTCGGAGGCTGTGGAATGTACACGGGAGTCATGATGATGCTGAGCTTTCTCACAACACCTGAAGAACGCCCTGCGTATCTGGGTCTGACTGGACTCACCTGGGGCCTGGGGACCGTACTAGGACCAATTATCGGCGGCGCGTTTGCCTTGAATGTGAGCTGGAGATGGGCGCTATACATAAATCTAATCTTTGGCGCAATCGCTGCCCCGGTATACTTTTTCATGATCCCATCTTTGCAAACCGCCAAAGGATCAATCATGTCACGCTGGAAAAAGGTCGACTTTTTGGGCACAATCTTGATTATCGGCTTGCTCATATCATGTCTCATGGCCATCAACTTCGGAGGAATCCTGTATCCTTGGGGTAGCGGACAGATCATCGCACTGTTCGTTGTTGCTGGGGTATTGGCAGTGCTGTTTAGTGTTCAGCAGGCCTGGTGCATCGGAACAAGCACCGAGCATCGTTCGTTTCCAGTTCAATTTCTACGTAATCCGCAAGTCCTGCTAATATTCGGGGCGGAGATTTGTGCAATCACGCTGACCTTCATACCAATATACTTCCTGCCGCTGTACTTCCAGCTTGTCCAAGGGGATACCGCTCTCCAGTCAGGAATCAAGTGTTTCCCACTGGTCATTTTTCTGGTGGTCACCATCGTCGGTAATGGCATGGCTACTGCACGTTATCCATGGTTTCAACCTTGGTTCCTCATGGGTTCCATTTTTGGTCTGGCAGGCGCCGTGCTTCTGTATTGTGCGGACGAATCAACCAACGACGCACGAATATACGGATACTCGATCCTCATTGGCTTCGGTGCCGGCTGTTTCGTGACGTTGTGCTTCGCAACGGCGCAGACCCAGGTGGATGTTGCGGAGATTCCACATGCGGTCACATTTATGACCTTTGCGCAGCAGGGCGGCGCTGCTCTTACCTTGGCCGTCTCCAATAGCGTGTTCTTAAATGTGGCAATCCGAAAGGTTAGCAATATTCTGCCCGGTGTTTCCCGGGACAGCATTCAGAGAATCCTTTCAGGGTTGGGGTCTGACATCCTCTCCTCTCTGAGCAACTCAGATAAAGATAGAGTCTCTCAGGCAGTTGCTGCAAGCATCAGCAAAGCATACATCGCAACGATCATCTGTGGCGCGCTTGCAGTTATCCTTTCATTGTTTATCGTAAGAGACAAGAATTGGGAGAAGCGAGCAAAGCGTGCTATCGGTAAGCTGCTCAATCAACCAAAAAAACCGACCTAGAAGATATACACACATGTAAGAAGGGTTCATACCTAGCTGGCACGAGGAAATCTTCGAAATTGGACCTTTAAGAAGTTTTATTACAGAGGATAGATTATCGATTCTCAAGTTGAAAAGTAGCTACACAAATGAAATTTCATCTCATTCCGATACAGAATCATATTTGTCACTGGAATCGCCCTATGTATCTCAGGGTCGCTAACATCGAAAATTTCGCTAGAAAAGAGAAATCCATGGAGCTTTCCTGCACTGTTCCGGCATTGAGTCCCATACGGAGCTCCTTACTGCGGCTTTGACGAAACAGATCGGACATAATCGAGGGGCGAACTTGGACTCTTATGACTCTTAATAGGTGATTCTCACATTGTCACACAGCCCTTTGGCCAGCCCTCACGCTCGGGTCCGCTACACCTTCTTTGGCACGCGGGTCCATTTACTGAGATTGGGGAGAATTTCTACAAAAGGGCAAAGTCACAGAATTATGATCAAGGAATAAAAAAAAAGAGTAGAAGGGTAAAGTCTCAAGAGTAAGAATGCAAAATAAGAAAATGCCTACTTTGACAGAAATCGCTCAAAATATCCTCGAAAGTGCTCGTGCGCTGGACGAGCACACTGTATCTCAAGGGTTAGACCCCACGTCCTTCTCGCAGCATACTCTACCAACCCTCTCCGGTGATCTAGAGGTAGTTCGAAAGAAGCTTGTCGACTCAACAACTGAGCTGAAGGCTCTGATTCAAGGTCCCATTGGACAACTTTACGATGTGTTGTTTGCAGTACGTGCAGATTTTGTCGTAGTGAAGAGGTTCCGCAGCGCTGACTTCCCTAGTTCACGGATCTCATGAGCATTCGATTCATCTACCGACATAATGTTCCTCATTATGTACCACTCGAAGGCGATATCTCCATTCAGGACCTCGCCGAGAAGACCAAGCTAGATCCTATCCGTCTTCGGCGATACCTCCACCACACAATGATGTACCGCGTATTCGTCGAATCACGCCCGGGATTCGTCGCCCATTCCGCAGTCTCCCGTCTTTTAAGTGTCAATCCCGCAGCTCTGGATACCGTTGGTTTCCTCGTCGAAGAACTCGCTCCAGCAGCGACCAAGGTCGTTGAGGCCGAGGCCAAATGGCCGGACTCAGCAGAGCCGAACGAGACGGGGTTCAATGTCGAGTTCAATACTGCCGATTCATTCTATCTGGAGATTGCAAAGACGAGTGAGCGCGCGAGACGCTTTGGTGCTGCTATGCGCTTCATGACCAGCGGAACGTTCTATGATATCTCTCACCTGATTAAAGGTTATGACTGGAAGTCCTTGGACGTGCCTGGTAGCGTCATAGTGGACGTTGGAGGTGGCCAAGGTGGTGTAAGTCAAGCACTTGCAGGCGCAACTTCTCATACTCGCTTCGTCGTGCAGGATCTCGAAGGCACAGTCCAGGAAGGCCAACGAATTTTGCCTCAACATCTTCAGGAGCGTGTCATCTTCCAAGCTCACGACTTCTTCACAACGCAGCCTGTAAAACACGCAGACGTATACTTTTTCCGCTACATCCTGCACAATTGGGCAGACAAGTATGCAACTGAGATCTTGCGGAACTTGATTCCTGCAATGAAAGCAGGATCTCGTGTTATAATCTACGAGTTCCTTCTGCCCGACGTCTCCCAGCCGGAATGGACGAAGAAGCAGTGGCGGTAAGTATCCCAGTCCAGCATGTGTAATGTCTCCGATAGGCACTGACTGCTAAAATTTTAGGAACCTCGATATGATTCAAATGTTGGGCTGGAATTCCCTCGAACGTACGGAATCGGATTGGATATCCCTCTTTGCGTCAGTTGACCCCCGTTTGGAGTTTGTCGGAACAAAGACTCCTGAAGGCAGCATTGTTTCTTTGATTGAAGCTGTTTGGCGACCATAAGATATATTTTTGTCTTGCCGCACTGCAAGTCAAGTATTGAAACTTCAATCACTAGCTTCTTGACTTAATGGCCCAATAAGTTGAATGTTCCACCAGATCTTGATTTGATAAGTCTTGATTTTCATTCGAATCCGCGTTGGGGACTCGTCGATGCATAAGTGAACTCCTTGTGAAACCATATCAAAGTTAAAAACCATGTAATAGCGTTTTTGGAGTAGAATTTGACAATACTAGGACATCCAAAACTTAATTTCAACCATTTCCGCTAATCGTTGCAAGACTTCAAGTGACAATGGATATTGTATTTGAACTTTTACTTTCACCATTATTTAGTACCTGCAGGAACTGGACGTAGGTCAACCTTGCTAACACAGTACTAGTTTATAGTAAGTTGATTCGATCAACGGGGTCACTTTAAAGAACCTTACAGACTATGTCCAGATGTGTCTTGCAAGGTTTGGTCAAAGTACAGCAAAAAATACCACAAGAAGCGGAAAAGTTTAAAGTACAGAAATTGAAATCTGGTTAATACATCACATCTACTTATAATGTGAAGGGTTGTCTATCTATTGCTTTGGTGCAACGCCGAGGTGTCGGAAAAGAAAGTCGAAAGCCTCCAACATTCGTTGCCATTTCTTGCCATCTCCATCACTGAACAAATCAAAAAGATGTGGCTGGCCTTCCAATATGGAAATACCCGCATCTACCCCAGACGCGACGAGTGCCTCGTAGGTCCGTTGCGACTGCTGCCATGGAATCAAGTCATCCTCAGTCCCATGCACGAGGTACGTTGGCGACCGGACCTCGTTCTTCAAGATGTGGGCGAGAGGGCTGAATCTAGCGATCTGTTCTGAGGACGGCTGTGGGAGATTTTTTATTTGCTCTTGTTCCTCAATAGAAAGTTGCCGGACGGCTTCTTTGGATGGCAGGCCATTCGCAAGTACTGGCAGCATCTGACCGCGCCAATTCATGTGCAGAATAATCCTCGATCGAGGGTCAGACGGACACATCCATCCCCCGGTTGCCCGCTTGGACGGTGGCACGTTGTAGCTTGTAATCTAATACGTCGTATGTCAATACTGAACATTGATGCTTACATGGGGAAAAAGAAGAGACTTACAGGTTGATTATAAACTCCCTCCAAAAGGTCATAGTTTTCATTCCGCGCTTCAGCCTCGGACTTATTAGGGAAGTTCGGTGCTTGCCAGCCTTGAGTTCGAGTCAATTCAATAACTCACCACGACCTCAAACGGAATGGAATCATAAAGCTTACAGGGATCTTCATAGTCAGTCGGACAGTAGAATGAGAGTATTGCGTCTGGAGCTTTGACATCTGGAGTCCATCCAAGCGTCAGAGCCAACGTGCCTCCAGTGGACCAGCCAACCACGGCGACACGGCTGTCATCAAGCTGCAAGTAAGCTGACGCAGATAGCTTCAAAGAAGATAGCTGCGTTCGAGCCCAGACGAAGGCGTCCCGGACATCACGCATTGGGCCGTCGACGATATTGACTTCAGGACATAATCGGTAGTCCACGCTGACAGGAAGAATGCCATGGCGGATCAGATGTTGTACTTGTTTGGTTCGAATATCTTTCCTTGAAAGCATGACATGTCCGCCACCGTGAATCAGCAGGGCTTGTAATTGGAGTCAGCTAACCTGATTCATACTGAAAACCGAAGGACATTAGAAAATACATACCAACAGGCCATTTTCTTGGTGAGGACAATCCCGACACACCGATACTTGAAGAAGGTGTAGGATAGTAGATATCCGCACGCAGGATCACACCATCAGGCGTGGTGTTGAAAACCACGGTTTCCATTCCGGTCTCATCTTTCTTTCTCTCAATCCATGACGCTGTACGAGGCGGTTCGGTAGCTTTATTGACAAAACCAGTGATTATCCGCACAGTGTTGGACTCCAGGCTCGGACCCTCGGTCATTGCCACATGTTGAAATCCAACGTTCCGCATGCAACGTTCCCAGAAGGCTTCATCGGCAAGGACGTGCTGACGGCCATCGTTGAACAACCACCAGCCTTCCAAAAGTCCAAAGACAAGATCAAACCAGAACATGTTTTTGGTAAATTCGACCAACGAAACAAATCCGCCGGGCCGTAACATTTGGTAAATATGGTCGAGGGAGTTTGGCAAGTTGCTCGTTGCGTGGATACAATTCGTCGAGAGGATGGTATCAAAAGACTTCAAGAACTTCTTGGGAACGTCTTTTTCTATGTCCAAGACTTGAAACTCCATGCAATCATCATACTTAGAAAATTTGCGCCTTCCAGCGGCGACCAGGGATGGAGAAATATCGGTGAAGGTATAGTTGAATGAGATGCCAGAGCGCACGAGAGTATCAACTACCCACTTTGTTGTCGAGCCCGTCCCTGCGCCTAACTCCAAGATGCGTACAGGCGATGAACGATTACCCAGTGCTTGTTTGAGGAACTTGGCCAATAACTGACTCATGGCCCGATACATGGGCCCGTTGCTGTACACCTCTTCCAAGAGCTCCTTGTTCTTTTTCGTTCCGAAAAGTAGTTGAAGGGGATCCCGCTCTCCACTGACGAGCTTTGCCATGATTGAGCCACACAGATGGAGTAATTCGTGCTCCTTAGCGTGCTGTGGGTGAGCGCGGATGATCTCCGAGTAAATTTTTCCGGAGGTCTCCGGATCTAGTGGCTGTTCAGAGCGGATATACTCCTTGCCCGTGTAGTCAGCAATCTGTCCGTCTCGCAAAACTTCATAAAACACATCACGAAGACGTTCGTGTTTGGGTAGGATGGGTAGTAGTGGAATAGTCTGTCCTGGCTGAAGCGCATCGAGTGGGCAATCGAGATCGCGAAATGTTTCCACAACGTAAGCAAGTACAAGACGTGCTTGCGTAGGGTAAACATTCTTCCAGAATCCTATGAACCCAAGTTCGTTCGCATATTGGTCATAGTCGAATTGTATCTTCTCGAAAGCCTGCTGGGGATTGTATCCACTATCGGGGAGTGAAATCTGCTCATAATCAGTATCGGTACCTGCTGGGGTAGAAGTTCCCAGGCTCTCGGTTCCTGAAGCTGAACTAGATGACAATGAGGATGGCGGTGGTAGCTTCTCGCTATCCCCCCCTTTTCCAAAGACCATGTCGGCTAAATCGCCAAAGGTGGACTCTGTAGTGAGTAGCGTCACGTCAATCCTCACAGCAAAAGATCGCTCGATATCGCTTGCAAGTTCCATGCAGAGGAGCGAGTCAAGTCCCTGGTCAGCGAGGTTTGTCGTTCGAACGAAGTTGCTAGCTGGAACTTCCAAGTGACTTGCGACTAACTGAGCCAACTGTAGTCGAAGATTTTCATCTTTTTGAGAGTCTGTGCGAGCTGCCTTGGGAACCGTAGCCGAGACATCGGGAGGAACAAGCTGATTATCGTACTCTTCAATGGTATCCTCCTCTTCACCGGTGCTGTTTCCACGAGCGCCGCGACGGGTAAGATAGGTGCTGAGGGACTCAAACGTTACCAGATCTTGTAAATCCTCCTGTGGGATGTTGATGCCGAAGGCCGTGCTAACCTCAGAAACAATTTCTGTGATCATCAATGAGTCAATACCGAGGTCTTCTAGTGTTGCTTGACCACTGAATTCTTGCTCGGGGACATCCGTGATCTTGGAAAGAAGCTGTCGCAATTCTTTTTCTATACCCGCTATCTTCTTTTTTCGGATCACCCGGGTCTTTGCAGGAGCCGAGAATGGCGCTATGGGCGGTTGAGAGGCAACGAATGTACTTTCAGGGATTGATAGCGCGATGTGTTCGGACCGTTTTGTCGTGCTAAGGCTTTTGGTAGATGCCGCCGTGGTAGTTGCCGCCGTGGTAGTAGATGTAGTCGAGGTATTGGCTCTTGATAGCACTCTGCTCAGCGAGGTAATGACAACCCTGCTGAATTGAGCGCCGACCACTATTAAAACGAGCTCCCCAGTTATAGCATCGAAGACATAGACATCATTTTCAACCTGTTTGTCATTGATGACATTTAGATTCGAAACTACTCCCCAACAGCCATGACCGGGTTGTGATGACGAAGCAGAGAAATTTGGGCTTATTGATAATTGATCAACCTTGGTGCAAACATAGACATCGGTGTCCGCACAGTCTCTGAGGCTGTTGACATGCAAGCCAGCCACCTGCAGGAAGTTATCCAAGGCTAAGGGATTACAGACCTGTTCTGCGGCCCACGGTAGTGGCGGATTGCGAAGTACAACATCGGCGGCTACTTGGCCGGATTTGGCCACAATGCGCGACACTCCCTTGTAATAGTCGTCGTATTGGACAACTCGATTAAACACCTTGTAGACAAGAGCACCATGCATGGCTTCACCATCCTCCTGAGAGAGAAGTTCTTTGACCCGGCTATAGGGAAGTAGTCGCGCAGTTCGATCAAACTCGGCTGTAGTACTATTATTGTCCTTGGCAATGGTAACACTTCCTGTCGCATGCACAGCCGGCTCCTGTTGTTGTGGTCCCTTGAGCGATTGAGAGACGAAGGAAAATGACCAATTGCTGTCAGTCTGTTGATTGAGCTGAATAGCCAAATCCGCATCCTGACTTAGTCCCAATGGTGCAACAATTTCGAGAGAGTGAAATGCGGACACGCCACCAAGTTCCAGGACTTTGATTGCTCGGGAGATCAACTCGATGTAGAGTGGCGCAGGACACAGAGGATTGTTGAGGACAGCATGTCCTTGGACTACTCGCTGCCATTCATCGCTGCGGGTATTGACGCGAATCCTAGCAGTTTGTCGGGCAGTGCCAAGCCATGTGGGATTGTAGAGCAAGTGGTTGTTGCTGATATCCTTGTCTTCATCATTTGTGACAGAGACTGGGACAGCGGCAGGCTTTTCCTCTAACCATTCCAACCAATGCCTGGTTTTCTCGAATGGGAACGGCGGCAGGCTGAGCTGAGTGAAGAAGGCCCTCTCGACACGATGGAATGGCCAGAACTGGACACGGTTATGACCGTTCCTCCATAATTGAACTGTAGCATCAGCGAGAGATCCAATCGCGCTGGGGCTGCTAAGATTGAGGGGAACAAAAGCATGACTCTGTACATCGTCGCCTACAGCACGGCGTGCCATGCTTGTGATGGATGAGTTGGATCCGGCCTCAAGCCAGATACACGAACCGAGATGAGAGACGATGCGACTGATAGCCTGCCCTAAGTACACCGGGACTCGGGTATGCTGGGCGATCAGCTGTGGGGTGGGAGCAGGCCATGATGAGCCATCTGAGCAAGTTTCCAGCGGAATTTGTGGGGAGCAGTAGGTGAGAGAACTGGCTAGCGATTCCAAAGCGGGTATAATATCATCAGTGAAGCGGGAATGGAATCCATGTGTTACGTTCAACTTCTTATACTTCACTGCAGAGGTCACCCGAAGCTTGTCAATCAATCCGTCGATGGCGGCATTTGAGCCAACCACAACGTGGCTTTTCGGTCCATTAAAGCATGCAATTTCAAGTTTATCGTTTGGTGATGAGTTTGCAATGAGGTCCTGAGTTGTCTTGAGGTCGGCGTCTAGAGCCACCATTTCTCCACGTTCGGTTCCCCATTCTTGTTGCATCAGGGCAGCGCGACCATGAACCAGCTTCAGACCGTCCTCGAGAGTGAGTACACCTGCGACAGTCATCCCAACAAGCTGGCCGAATGAATGGCCCACAATGTAGTCAACACGCAAGCCAGAATCTATCCATGTTTTTGCAGAAGCATACTGTACGGCAAACTGCATTGTCTGAAGACCAACGATGTCATCTCGCGGGCTGGTCTCGAAGATGCCTGGATAAATGCTGTCGCTCCCAAGTGATTTTAGAATCTGATCGCATTTATCGAGATATGATCGAAACAGCCCTGAGGCTTCCGTCACAGCCGGGTTGAGACCAACAAATCGATTAGTTTGTCCCCCAAATGCGAGCACAATAGGCTTGAGATCTGTCACGGCCCTCTGCGCAGGAGCTGAGTCAGGTACAGAAGACACGATTCGAAGTTGATCGTCAAGTTCGGACATGCTAGATACAGTTGTTGCTACTATGTTCGATAGAGATCGGTTTTGTCGATCAGCTAGGCCAAAGGCAAGATCTGCCAGGGTGTTCCTGCTTGATGAAGGAGGAAGGTGATTGATGAACGTGCGCAATCTCGAAGCTAGCTCACCTAGAACTTGGGGTGAATGTGCTGACAGGAATATTGGATAGCGCGCCTGAGTAGGCAGTGAAGAAGCTTTCTTCTGTTTGGATATCTCAGGAGCTTCCTTGATTATCACGGCCGCGATGCTGCCGCCAGCACCGTAATTATTGATGCAAGCAATCAGTGTCTTCGCAGTCCACGGTACAGATGAGGTAGGAATCATCAAGTTAGGTTCCAAGGTGATCTTCGAGTTAAGCCGCTTGAAGCTGCCTTGTCTGGGTATCACACGTCGCTCCATCATCAATAATGTTTTGATCAGGCCCGCCACACCCGATGCACCTTCTGTGTGGCCAATGTTGCCCTTCACCGAAGCGAAGTGAAACAGCTGTTCACGCCGTCCCTCGCAGCCGAAGACTTCTCGGATGCCGTCATATTCTTGAGGATCGCCGATCCTCGTCCCAGTGCCGTGAGCTTCTAGATATGTTACTTCTTCTGGAGAGACGTTTGCTTGCTTGAGAACTCTGCGGTATAGAGAGGTCTGAGAAGGGCTATATGGTACAGTGATCGGAACAAGGTTACTGCTCTGGGCGACTGCGTTGGATAAAATTACGCCCAGAATGTTATCGTTGTCGGCCAATGCATTCGACATCTTTTTTAACACTACTAAGCCAATACCCTCTCCACGGCAGTACCCGTCCGCGTCTGCATCAAAAGACTTTGTTGGGCCTGTTGGGCTCAAAAATGAGGCCCCGGACAAATTCTGGAAAAAATACGGACTCGTGAAGAGAGAAACGCCGCCAGCGACAGCGCTATAGCAATTATCGAGCCGAATCGCGTTACAGGCAGCATCAATGGCCACCATAGACGATGAGCATGCTGTGTCAACGGACACGGAGGGGCCCGTCCAGCCGAAGTAGTGACTGATTTTACCCGTCAAAAAAGCGCGAAGGGTTCCTAATGTTGAAAACGCATTTGGTGGATGTGCTGCCACGTTATCGTTGTAATCGGATGCACAAACACCGACATAGCAACCGACATCTGTACGCGGTTCGCCTGGGCCAAAATAACCCGAGGATTCGAGAGCTTGATAAGCCACTTGTAAGAGAAGACGCTGCTGTGGGTCCATTGAGGCAGCTTCGCGACTGGACTTGCGAAAGAACTTGTGATCAAAAGCATCGATGTCCGAGACCCAGTTACCGTTGTAAATGGATTTCTCCTGGTGCCGTCGGTTTTCTGTCGTGGCGAAGCGACCATCCGGTGGTGGTTCACACATAGACCTGCCCTCGTCCAGCAGTTGCCAGTATTCCTCTAGGGAGTCCGCACCAGGAAACTTGCAGGCCATGCCGATGACGGCGACGGCATTGTCTGGGTAACCATAGACCATTTTGATGGTGAATTGGATCGCTAGTCCCTTTTCCGGTCGTTGAAGAGTGCGGAAAGAGCGTTGAGATATTTGGTTGAAGAGTTACCGGGGCAATCAATGAAAAGCCTTTGATTTATGCATATTTTACTTTGATGGATTTGAATATGCTTCAAATATCTGCATAGAGAAATCGATTGCTGCGCGGGTCCCGTTTCAGGGTAAGGTAACCCTTGTATGTAGCTACAGGGCTTTGTCCCACGAGTTCACTAGAGTATCTGGTATTCCTATACAACTTCCCCGCGCGGACCCGCGTCAGTGCTGTACCGATAAAACTTATCATTCTCATCGTTGGTGGAGCATAGTACCGTCTTAAGGTCATGGTAGAAGAAAGAGTCAAGGCTGATGGTCGTCACACGTCAAATTACTTGGCGGCCGCCTTGCGCACTGATTCAAAGTTCACTCTTTTCATGTGTTCTGCATTTGAATTTTTGGCAGATAAGGATCGTGAGGATCACCGTGGATTTCGTCGCGTGATGCTGAAGCAGTAACCCGCGTTTTGTACTCCATGGTTGAAAGTTTTGACATGGTTTGTGCTCTACCTCATATACCTGCATATTTAGCTGTGATGCTCGTAGATAGATTGTAACTGAGTGCTGAGGAGATACATCTCGGTGTCAATTCGAGTAAGGAGATGTTTCTTTTTTGTCCAACGTAAAATGATTCGAGGTTAAGATGAGCAACCAATCAAACATTCTTATTACGCTTAGTGGTTGCTCGATCACGTGCCAGTGCAAGCCCTAGACAACTTTCACAAATGGATGGATCTATCAATGGGAAGAGCGAGGGAATATACATCTTGTGTGACTTATTATTTCTTTAGCGGTATCTTCTTACGCACTTGAGGATTGAATGTATAAAATCCTGATGTTTTATCAGGAAAGGAAGACTAAGAACGAAAATTGCAATCTGCCGGATTCATTGCTTCAGGTACGTACGGACTCTGAGCAAATCTATCTCGTTGTGAAATTCAACATGCAAGAGACAAGATCGCTCTCTATGATGGAGAAAAGTTTAACCATTTATCTTGATACCCGGTGTCAGCGTATGGATGGTTCCTCTACTTAGTGGACCGGCAACCCGTTGTTGAAACTAAAGAGACCCTTTGGATCCCATTTTCTTTTTAGCGCCAACAGGCGAGGCAGCTTCTTCTTGCCGTACTTTGTTTCGAGACTTTCATCGCCATGTGCATAACTCACATATACCCGCGACGCATTGAAGCCCCCAGTCTCGGTGAACTCAGGAACCCATTGTTCCGCAAAATTTGTCACAGTATCATCGTTTACGGGGAAGTTGAGAATTCTGAATTGAGCAGGAGAAATTAAACAGGTCAGTCAGTCAGTTGATCCTGAATCAAACTTTTTTCTTTTTCTTGCGAGTGATTTGCTTACAGCTGAACTGCGGTGTCTCGCCATGGATATGCAGTTTCCCAGTCAGGGACAGTAAGTGCTGTCTGTGGGGAGAATATTTCTATTGAAAGAATCGCATCGGCCGCCGCAGGGTGTTGAGTCCAGAGATCGGCCAGCGCGTCGAAATAGGCAACGTGGGTCGCTACGTCAATTTTCGCTAATCCTTGTGACCAATTGTTCTGTGGGTTTCCACCAGTACACGTGGCTGCTATGGAGCCGAACAAATGTGCATCAAATACCGTGTTCCATGTCAATTGAGTGATGTTGCGTCTCAGATAGGGCAGTTCTAGAAGAGGTTGAAGATAAGCAAGACCTTCCTCTTGAGGACCGATGTATACGGCGTTGAGGAGAATCGAAGGCTAGCAAGTAATTGCGAGATGTGATCAGTCAAGCTTGCTCATATGCACTAGGCTGTGCTCATGTGTCAAGACCATGTAGACTCACCCCGGCAGTGGCATCGTTGGCGAGTACGCCGAACAAGGCTAGCTTGGGAGGCAAGTTGCCGTTGAAGGACGCCAGAAATTCGAAAACTGTCTGATTGAGATTGCCCGCGAACTGGAAATCTGCATTCATCACGGAGCCATTGTTCGTCAAATCATAGACCTTATAAGTGGCCTCGGTAATTACTCCAAAGTTGAAACCAGCACCCCGTAACCCCCAGAACAAATCGGATTCCTGATCTTTGGATACTGTAACTAAGTCTCCCGAGGCAGTGACTAATTTCACCGATTCCAAGGCATCGATAATGAGCCCATGGACGCCCTGATACTTCCCGACGCCAGCGCCGAGAGAGCCTCCAACCATGCCGACGCAGGGGCAGCTTCCGATTTCTGCAAAGTGCCGAGATACATATTCCGGTTAGCGTATTGATCCAGGTAGATGGTTTCAAGTCCAATGTGCTTGACGTACGAATCTCCTTGCCAGCGGCATATAAGGGGTCCAGAATAGCTTCAAATCTCACACTCCCACCAATTGTCAAGCGATTGTTTGGAGCGTCGACGGAGACCTCGTTGAACTGACTCAGGTCTATTTCTAGGCCTTCCTTTAATTCGCCCAAAGTCGTCGTGAAGCCATGCCCTCCTCCCACTCCAAGGAAAGGAATGCTGTTCCTAGAAGCATAACGGACGATATTCTGGACGTCGCCAGGGGTTGCTGGTTTTATGGCAGCGAAGAATGTCGGAGCATCATTGGTTGACCATCGTGGGGTTACCTCTGACCAGTTTGCAGCGGAGGGATAAAACACTTCAGCGCCTGGTGACAGCTTTTTAACTAAAGGGGAAATGTTGTAAGATCCGGCGGCCACGGCGACTTGCACAATTAGTCCGAAGACGGGCCACAGTCGCAGGAATGAGATCATATTTTGTCAAAGGCAGTAATATGCAAGTACAAGGAAACTTGCTCAAATTTGAGGCTACGGGAAGTCACACAGCTATATGTATACTCGTACACCGAGTCGTTATGGGGCCCAAACACAAGTGGAAGACCGACGCTAGCACGCGGGGCCTGGCTAAATTTCTCAAAATATGACCTCTAATACTTGGTGCACAGCGTATGGTTTAAAGAAGACATTATTATTATGGCTTTAGACCACTCCCAGATTATCTACTTTCGAACAAGTCGTTTTAAATGTGCTCCGTACACCAAAGTAAAATGTAGAGACTTTTACTGAATAAACCGAATACAGGAGTGGATTCAATTCTACGCCGATGATTCCAGATGTCATGTGTCAGCAGGCAGAAAAAGCACTCATTTGACTTCGCACCGGCCAGACACTCTGTAAAACTCAATAATATTCAGCTCAGAATCCTGGCAAGCTTGCATTGAGTCACCAAATAAGCTCTTCTTCTTTGCCAAGCGTGTAATTGAGCGTGACGTTACCACACGAGCCAGACAGCAAATTCCTTTCTTAAAATGACACAGGTTTTGGCACGCAAGAAATAGTCCCAAGCATACTAAGAGTAGCATCAGACTCAGCAGGTTCAACTGATTGAGCAACCTCGGGTTACCTTGTGGTGTGTGTACCTGAAGGACACAGTGTAGGAGGCAAACTTTCGGCACTAGGCGTTTGGCTTTTGAAAATACGAACCGATATGTACTCGGGGCAATTGGGTCCGCTATAGTGGACACAACTATCATGAGAGCTAGAGATAAGACCTATAGCAGGACACTCCATGTATAGGGATATTCAAATTGTTGGGTTTGTCCTAACGACACATTTCTTCAAGGAATAGGGCATCCGGGGGAATCGGAACATTCCAGATAATGGCTTTAGTGAACCGGGGTTATTAAGCCGTATAATTTTAGACTAATGACTTTTCATAATTAAAAATCGACAACCGAATACGATGCAGCGCTTCCACCCATCAAGTGACTTGATTGGTTTGATGTCTCAATAGATTTTCACCATCCGTTCATTTATAAAGACTTCCAGGACCTTCAGGACTCAAGAATAGCAGCGAACAACAGGGGCTTTCTTAGCTCCTAGAGAATTCCCAGACCAGGTGGTGATGATAGGTCTGCATGGCTGTAGTCTAACTATGACCAAGACTTTTGAATCAATGTTAGCCTGCCGGTTGTAGCGATCAGGCAATTATGATTCTTTTCTAATCATTCAGTGTGCATATAAAGGAAAATATCAAGAAACCATATTCGACATAATCAAAGACAGACTGGGAAAGGTTGAGCAGTACAGATGTATCACTCAATCAGTGGCTGTTCGCTTCTTGAATCTTACATCCAAGCCCGTTTGGTGTGTGAACCATGCGTTGTGCACATGGTAGGAGCGTCCATCGGGTACTGCAAACTCAAGCTATTATGTCGTGGTGTGTTAGACACTTCCTCTAGGTGTGTGAAGTATGGAACATTGCCAGAGTAGACCAACCTTGTATCGCCGTAAAACACTAGGCACGAGCTTATACATCTCTATAATCGAAATATGTTTACCCAGACAGACTCGCCTACCGGCGCCAAACTAAAGAAAGACAGAGGTTGAATTAGGATTTTGATCTGATTGACAAAAGCCTATAAACAGGAACAACAGGTGTCACACTTACAGTAAGAATAGCTCGTCCCATTTTCCGCCGTTGTGTCTCGTCGCACAGCCATCGTTCTGGTCTGAACTCATCGGCGTCCTTTCCGAATGTATCTTCACGTCGATGGATTGCCCATGAATTGGTCCCAACAATGGTGCCGCCAGGCAAATGTGTGCCACAAATGACTGCACCTTCTGGTGGCACATAGCGTTCCAGATGAAGGCCGAAGGGTGGATGTAGACGTCCAGCTTCTTTGATGACAGCGTCCAGATATGGTAATTGTTGCGCTTCCTGCCATGACACATATTTGGACAGACGGCCTTCTTGCTCTGCTTGGTCAAGCTCATGCATTAGATGCTGCAGTTTATCTGGGTGTTTTAGAAGCTGATAGAAAATGCTTCGGGTCAGAATGGAGGTTGTGTCGCTGCCAGCTGTCATGTTAGAGGTCGCCCACGCAGCCAGGGCACTGCAAGCAGAGAAAATAAAGTTAGATACGTGTAGTTGAAAAAAATAAGTAAAATCGTATGCTGAGAAATTCTAAGACTGGAAGACACATACGACTTTGGAATCGAGGGATCTTTAGACATCGCATTCATGAATCCTGAAAGAAAATCTCTATCCTTAATTGTCTTTCCCTTATTCTTTTCAAGCTCCTCGAGTCTTTCGTTGGCTCTTGCCATGGCAAATGTGACAACGGGGCTAGCCTTCTCGTTCTTCACCCTACGAAGAATGGGATTCTTAAAGAAAAGGTAGTCTAGCCAAGGCATTTGCGTGACCTATTCCCATTAGAGTTGGAGAAAGATCTACCAAGATCGTGCGTACATACCATTCCGTTGAGCCCGAAGAATTTTCCGATACTCTCGGTGATATTCTCCACATCGCCTCCAAGCTCCAGGAATCCAAGAGGCTTGGAGAAGGTGAGATTCCCGATCACGTCCCATGCAAAATACTGGATCCAGGTACCCAGGTCACAAACTTTATTTGTCTTTACAAAGACTTCATCTAAACGCCTGAAAAAATGATCCATTGTCTGGTCCACAAGCTTTTCGTGGGAGGCAATGTAACTCATTGAGTATAAATTCGCAATTGGTTTTCGCAAGGTTTGGTGTTCTTGACCATCCTGGGTGGAAAAAATCGTCCGAACTAGTCTGCCCCCGGCAGTGAATGTAAGAACGCGATAGAAGTCAGTCTATATTATATATGTGTCAGCCCTGCTTCCATTGTTGCTTGCCATTTCTATATTAGGTGAAGGCTTTTTTTGTAAAAGAACATATATCTTGCCGAGTACAAATGGAATCGTCGCACCTTGAGATATCTCCCTGCAAAGTCGTATATCTTGGGAATTTCATCCGGATCTGTGACGGATACAACATTTGGGCCTATCCGCACAAGATCCCCATATTTGCGGTGCAGGTCAATGTGAACATCATGCGCCTTGCCTCCAGCTACCCAAAGGAAACGAGGCAAATTGCTAAACTTAGCCCAAAACGGTCCGGGAACGTGCCGTAGCCGCAGATATGATCGCAAATACCAGGTAAAAATTGACAGCACGATCCATGTGTAGAGTATCGGCAGCAACATGCTTGTGAGGTTTATCCCACCGTTTCTGCTATATCTCTCTTCAATGACTCAAAAGAGAAAAAGGCTTTTTCAATAATACTCATACTTCATGACCTGGATCTTCAGAAGAATACCAGCTGACATTATGTCGGTTTGAACCAGTCTGGAAGAGCTTCGGAGGAAACACGCGGGCCCGGCTGGCTGACGCTGACCTGGTATGTACGTAGCCCAAAGGACGACTGATTGGCTTAACATGACCTGGTAAAGCCGATTTATACGAAGTCACTGTCGATATTGAGCAGTAAACGATCATAGTCTTCCACAATAGCCCCCGTCTTCATCCTACTGAGAATGTGGCACCAATCAGGTAGGTACACCGTACGCGGGTCCGCGGAGTAGATTGACATAATAGCCAGTTTGCAGATCTACTTAATGAATAGGCTACAGAGTTCAACTAATGTGACTAGATCGAGCACTTTAAATCATTCCCGGCCAACCAGGATACTTACCTGGGTAATGTCTTATTAAGTGTGGTCGGAACGGAACGGGCCATTATCGCTGGACCCGCGTACGGACTACTATGGAGACTGTCCATTCTGGTTTATAGGGATTTTTAGGCGTCCTCAATACAGATGATTTCAGTGAAAGGGCCCATTTTCGGTCTTCTCGTATCCAAGGGTGGGTAACGGCGTTCGGACATACCTGTCCATTTTCTGGCCCCCATTCCTGTCATTTTACGAGCTCAAACTCAATGTAATCATACATTGAGCGAAACTCACCCTCGTACGGATGAGATTTCCACAATTGCTTAAGCAGGGAATACGGGGCACAGGCGGACCAAACGCCACTGAAGTTCGAGACACAGATAAAGTCGATCTTGGCCGACTTTTACCAGTTAGCAGCTGAATATAAGTTTGTTTACAGATCATCATCCGTGCACTCGAGATGAGCCGTAATGTACATGTATGGAGAGGCCTTTCCGATTGATTAACCGTTCACCTTTTCTTCTTTTGGCCAACCAGCACGAACCGTCATCGGGCAATATCTCCAGTTGAGCTTGCATTGCATTACATGGCTTCATGATTCGCAGGCCAGGAGGCGATCTGGAGAAAATAGCACATGGCATCTGACCATCGATGCAAAAGAGAAAGACGTTTGGCCGGTAAGTGTCGGCCGCACAAACCTGAGTCATAGACCGGGACAAACTCGAGAGTATCAAAAAAACCTCCGTCCTCGGTGAACTTACATTAGCTTCATGCTTAACTTCAAATACTAATCTGTCAGAAATACAGGGCTACATTTATTTATCTTTTTAAATCAATCCCGAATTCAGACTTCAACCGTACCCAGTGAGCACCTTGTCTAGAATGTCTACAAAAAGCTTATGCTTCTCATCATTCTTCTAGCGCATGTGTTAAACCTAATCTAAGCGGTCTCGTAGATGAAGAATTTAAGAACCCTGATTTCAGGAAGGCTGCATCCGTTGCTATGGTGCTTTCTTGTGCATACTTTGGGGCTCTGTCTGCATCGCATTATAACATTGCGCAAAAACTCAGAATTGTGACCAGCAGCTAGACGTTGCCAAGTTACAAAACATCGTAAGGTAAGTCAGAAACACGAGATTTCCAGAACGCGAGACCTAAGGGCATCCGCTACTCATTGACCAACCGGGAGACGGGAATGAGGTTCATCACGCACTGTAAAGTTGCCAGACGGAGTAGACCACAGCAGCCTTACCAACATCAATCAATCTTTGAGGGTATGTGCTTATGATCATTGGGGCTAGGCAAACCCTACATGGGTACTTGGTCATATTGGGCTAACTCAAACAAGATTGTGTTGCGGAATCCTGCCAGTCCAAGACCGCCAACCTTGCCAGAGACGCCTACATATCATGTAAATGGCTGTTTCCACATATCGTGTTTACGGCTGAACTTTGCTAAGGATTTTTAGTTCGTGATCTGAGTATATTCAGTGGCAAAGATGCGGGGAGGGTGCAATATGGCGGCTCGAGGCACGAAATGAGTGCAATACCCCAATAAGGAATGACTATAGAGCAATTGGCAAAGGGTCAGAAAGCTATATCAAAATGATATCAAGTGATTTTAGAGTATTAAAATATCGATTTTGGGTTTAGGAGATTTGGAACAGGCATCGGAACAGGTTAGCGGCTGCACACTACGGAGCAATTTAACCAACGTTGCACCAGTGTTAATACCGGAATTAGAGTCGGTTTTATGCGAAAACAAGTCCGGGTGCGATGCGGTTTACTTTAACTGTAGGCGCCAATCATGCTTCTTCAGTAGCACTCTAGAGGCTGCACGGACGACCGATTACCAATTGACAACTTGTGGCCTTCTTCCAAGACGAGATTGGTACACCCAGATGAATATTTTCACGTGGTAAGTTGGGCTCTATATGCAAGTTCTAAGAGAGATGTCAAGCCAAACAAAGATACAAGCCCATAGGTGAGGCTCATGGGTCGGTCATGTACATGTAGCCCACGCAATAGTCCTTGTCAACTTAGTGATGCATAATCACTCATTGATGTCCGTCAGAAACCGAGGATTACGCTTAGAGGGGACACATCACGCAACACAGCATGGGAGTAGGCCATCCATGTACGCAGCCTCTCCGGATTATCGGACAATCAAACATGAGCAATCAAAGAAACGCCTGTTCAAAACGATCGTGTTGGTAACAGGGGTCTAGACGATTCATATCAATACTCTCCAATCAGGTTTGCTGATCGAAACGACCAAGACATCGAGCGGCGCAAACATACAGTTACGGGTATGGGGCTAAAAAAGCACAATGAATTCGGTATTCAACCCTCGTCTATTAGTTGAATTGTGCATTTGACTGATAAGGTTGGTTTCTCCACATGCGAGCTTGTTCGTAAACATTATCTGAAGTTATGTTATGATGCAGTCAAATGGATGCGGGGAAGAGATATGCAAGCCCCGTGTTGTCATTGATAAGACGTGGTTAGTTAACTATGGAAGAGTGCCAAAGGCTGAGTAAGACATCCAATAATCCTTGTGGCTTTACTTACAATTTCGCCCCCCCTCGGCCGAAGAGGCCGTATTCAAACCAGAAGGAAGCAATTCAGACATGTCTGCAAGTCGTGCCGGGCACAATGCACTGCAAAAGCCAGGGCTGAAATACTGCAGATTATTTATCATGTTGTGTTGGATGCCTTTGGGACCCGCGTATTGGATGGATACACGCTCATTATCTCGATTACTTTCTTCATGATTTCAGCCGCCGTTTTATGTTGGTGACAAGGTCCCCTTGTCGCTGCCAATCCAAGTGGCCTGCCGATTCCTGCAATAGTCCTTCTTGGTTCACGTTGGACTGGTTGCGTTTCTAGGCTTCTTTTCCCTGATACACTTTTGGCTTTCATCTGATCGATGTCGATGCGGTAAAATGAATGGCGAGAACACTTTGAAAGCTCGAAACTTATGGGCGGAAGAAGAGGACCGCATATTGCGTGGTGAGGTTGTCAAGCAAGGTAAATTGACCTGCAGTGAGATTTTCACTTCTTTGACTTGGTTACATGTGTTTTGGAGCAATATCGCAAGGTTAACATGGTGGAACATTACTGGTATACAGCTTCGAGACTGGGAAAGCCTAGAGACTGGCGAGCAATTGCAGAGAAGTTGCCAGGGAGAAGCAACAAAGGTAGGATATATCTGTCTTGACTTCATTTCAAAGCTAGTCTGACTAATAATTTGAGAAGACTGTAGGAAGCGGTGGATCAAGCTGGATAGTAAGATCAACAAGGGTCTATGGAGTCAAGAGGAGAATAAGCGCCTTCATGAGGCTGTTGCAAAGTATTCAACTGTGTCCGTATCACTTCTTTCCCACGGGCATACCGACCATGATACTTACCGGATGATTGTAGATGGACCGAGGTTGCTCAGTTCGTCGAGACTCGTCAACCAGACCGTACGTAGCTTGCTTGTCAATATTACTCAGGTGTTTGGTCCTTTGATTAGAAAGAGCTGACCGAAGGTCTTGACATAGAATGCGCCAAACGTTGGCAACAATTTCTCGACCCAGATCTGGATCGCAGTGAATGGACTCCGGAGGAAGACAACATCTTGCTTGCAGAAGTTGAAAACAGAGGTCGAAACTGGGCACAGATTGTAGACGAAGTGCTCCACCGTAGATCCGCCAACGACGCAAAAAATAGATTCACAATTTTACAGCGGATGAGACAAACCACGAACAACTCCAGCTCCCTCTCCCCAATGAGTAGAACGATGCCGGCTACTGAAGATTCTTCACCTTCCTCACAGCCTGACATTCGTCCGCGATCCTACTTGATGGCTCCCAAGTCCATGGTTAGAGACACCAGCCCACATCAACGAGGAGAGGCACACACGCCCATCTCTACCATAGACAAATCGGAATTAGTGCATGAAGAATTTCATCCTGGTCATAACACTTTTTCTCAAAGCGCCAAAAGCGCTGGCAAACAGCCTTCGATCACATCTGACCCACATTACCTGCGTCCTAGTGGTAGCACGTCTGAAATACTTGGAGAGATGGACACAGAGCATACAGGATCTCTGGAATCTTGGGTAGACTACGTGATGGGTACCGGTATGTTGGCGGCAACCGACTGCTCTACACCAGCGCTCTGTGACGATGATAGCCGGATGGATACGACTCGGAGTGAAGGAAGCGAAATGCAATTTGACGTAACTACCGCAACTACTACAACCGACCCTACGACTAGTGATCTAAGACTTACAGTCAACGGTTTTCCTTCAAATCTAGATTGGAATTGGGATCATATCCCCGATGTGGACTTGACGCCACCGGATCAGGAATCTGTCAAGAGTAGAACCATGATTCTACAGCAGATGCAGCCTGAGCAGATCACACGAGTCATGGACTTGCTGCTCTCCTGGAATACACCCATTGACGTGAAAATTGTGAACCGGGAGTGATATCCTGCGCACATCATAGAGAACAAGAGCGACATACACATACAGATGAGGTAGACAAATTATATGACAATAGGTGTTTGCGTTAGGGCTTGAAGTTAGAGAGGGATTTATGCAATCATGCTCAAGAAGATGGAGGATTTCAAGCATAACGGGATGAAGCAAATGAACGAGTAAGAGCCAACAAGAAATTTGAATAGAAGAACTGCTTTGTATCAGCTGCTGATTGCATTGGGCCATGAACGAAAAGTAGGAAAGCTAAGATTAGACTTAAGTTGTGATGCGAGATGACAAATCATTTATTTTCGACGCTTGAATTAAGAGATATGGAATGAAATATTACCACATCCTTCCATGACACAAGCGTCTAGGCACTCTGCATTCGGCGTTTTCATGCATCGGCTATTTTTCTCTTTGGTCTAGTCTCGAGGGAGTTTCTGACCTCCTGGAACGAGACGCTGGAATACACCCGTGGGGTCGTAAGCCTTCGCTATTTTCCGCAGTCTCGCAACATTGTCTGCGCCATACGAGGCGATAGCCGGCTGGCCAGCTCCTGAGTAGGTGAGCATTCTGTAATGTGGCCTGTTAGCTCTGCCTTCACTCGTGATTGCTAGAAAATTGTGATTCGTACATGTAAGGATGGTAAACACCTCGCTTCTTTGCCAAATCTATCAGTTTTTCCATCAAGGCATTGTGCTCAGTCCTCAAACGTGGAACATCTGAAAGGTTGCTAAAGTTAAGCAGCATCAAAATGACTAGAAGGATAATTGGTGAATATATACTTCACTTCTATGGCGAAATCTCTTGGGGACAGCAATACTAACCTACTATGGATTTCCCCTCGTTGGTCGAGTCTAGGCCAAGGGCGTTTCCACCTTTGGCGACACCCTGCGCGACTTGGTTCGGGGTGATAGGCATAGGTACCTGAACTCCAACTAGGCCTGGGACATCCTTACGGTCCCGGAGCCATTGGAGTTGTATGTCCCATGCCTCTTTTAGGAAGTCTTTGTCTGGGAAGACGCTAAATAGACGCTGGTCCACGCTATCATGAGTCAGCCGATGCTCTTCCAATAGTCTATCCGTTCGTTCGAGTTGATATGTGGAAGATCAATCCAGGAACTCACGCCAATCCATCAAAAATGCCACTTCCCTCCTCTTGTGCGAGGCTTCCATACGTTCTCCGTGAAAATGTGTTACTGTCATACGGAACCTGAAGCCAGGGTTGCAATATCGGAGGCATTTCGTCGACTGCCTCATTGTATACAACAAGACTGACTGCAGATGCGACATCAGTCGAGCCGATATACTGGTAGGAGGGCATCACATGTGTCAAAGTATCCACTACCGCCTGATATGTGAAATAGTCGTAAAAGAGTTCCGCCACCCCGTCGAAAGAAGACTCCGGATGAACGATATTTCCTCCATAGACGGTACCATTGTATGGGAACGTCTTAAGATGAAAATGAGTAACGACACCAAAGTTACTATTACCACCTTTAAGAGCCCAGAAAAGATCCGGGTTAGTAGTACTGTTGGCGTTGACGACTGTCCCGTTTGCGATTACGACTTCATAGTTGAGAACGTTGTCAATCGTCAAGCCTTCACGATTGCATAAGAAGGAGAAGCCAGCTCCGACAGCGAGACCAAGACCGACATCTTCGTATCTTCCGATAATGGGCACCAAATTTTGGGGATCGGTTGCATTGTAAACCGCACCAAGGCGGTTGCCAGCACCGACGCGAACGTATCCTTCTTCATGGTTGATATCAATTGAATTGAGCTGATCAGTTCCAAGGAGTATCCCGCCGTCAATATTAGCTGCTCCAGGAATGGGGCTATGTCCACCACCTCTGATGGCCCATTGACAGTTGAGGCGGGTAAAAAGCTGAACTGCTCGAGCAACCTTGTCCGTCGTATCTGGGAGAAACACACAAGAGGGGGTCAAGTCCTCGGTGGACGCTATCCCTGTCAAAATCTCCTGAACTCACATATCGGAATATTCAACTCACACCAGAAGTCGTGATACTCAGCGTTGTACTCCGTAGTATTGGAAACAAAAGTATCGTAGGGCAGAATTCCTTTCAGGGCACGACACTAGCAAAGGTATACTACAATCAGGAATCTTTGATTTCGATAGGTTGAAACAGTCATTGCTTGGCCGTAACTTACACATGCTGGACCATTCTGTGGACGCCTGGTTGTGGACGCGTTGGTCAGTGCCGCGAATGCGCTCACTAGAGCGACGATCGAAACAGTTGCTGCCCGCATTGTAATGGTCTAATATCTTTCACAGTCCCCTCTATCCTCGTCATCGTGACCACGAACTTGCTCACGTTATTTATGCTCATGGAGCGAGAACGAGGCCCCGGAAGGAGTCAGTTCAAAAGCATTTCTATCGGACCCGCGTTCAGCTATACCGGTGCAAATTACCCGTAACAGATCTCATCAAAGTGAGGCTTATAGAAAGGCGTACCTGCAGCTCTCAATCTCCGACCTGCCAGCCTTGTTGGCCTCGTGGTTGTGAATTAATTTCCGTACTATGCATTGCATGATTTCGGGGACCCGCGTAGAGAAATGTGTCTAATTTGGCGCCCAATGAAGAGCACTCTGAAAGACTTTGCAAGGGCCGTTTTGGGGCATCTATGAAGGCACCCCGGTGGCTTGGGAGCCCGCGTAGCGTCCTTATTGACCAGCTTGCGTAAGGGAAGCGGGCGCAACGCACGTGAGACTTGATGCCCTAAAAGCCTGTAAATGAGCCGACCCGCTACCAGACATTGGGATGGTTACTATATGCTGCACACTCACACACGTAGGGATTGAAGGCCGTGCGCTGAAGTTGATGATTTGTTATTTCATGATGAGCTCAAACCAGCTGGATGTGTTGCCCCAGAGCCTCGAGCGAGACCTCCCCCGTGCTGATCTCTTGATAGGGAAGCAGCTTCGGTCTTTGTTCGAATGTACACACTACGAGACATTATAATCTACTCGGGGAGCAAACTGGGTTGGTGTCAATTGTAGTACTCACGAAACGTCAAATAAGTGAATTCCAGTGACCAGAACCCCTGGGATATCAACAACACGAATACATGCTGCATACTTGATGGGCATTTGTACAGTCTTTTGAAGAATAATTCAACTTTTTTCAAGGCTCACGCAGGTGATGTATGAAGTCATGAATGCCCAGGTGGCATCAACCCAGATGTTCGTAAGGAAATTTCCATTCTCCAATATCTAGTGTTGTCTCACTTTCGCCAAACACCTCGAGGAATAGATATGGCAGGTCTAATCTGCGGCTGTAACATACAAACATTTCAAGAACGACGCATGGAATCTTATATAACATTATTTCACACATCCAGTATTGATAGTCAACATACATGATTGCCTGACATCTCGGTGGCCGCCTGAACAGGCTCGTCAATACGTGTGGTTAAGTCACCATCCACTCCCCTGACCCGAGCAGGATTTAGAAGATTGTGATCTTAGTGCTTTTCTCTATTGCATTGATAAGTAGCTACCTACCCTCTCGAGTACGAAAGTCAGTATACAATAGAACAAATAACAGCAATGCCGCTGGCCTCGTAACCCTGGGGCACTCGAGGATTCCGTATCAACACATTTCGCCATACTGTGGAAATTTTCAATGCTCTCCCGCTAAAACTGTCTATAAACGTACTTCAGGTGCGCCATTAATACGAAAGTGGCAGCTTTATCATCACCGACAGAGCTGTTACTGTGGTCATGCTCCATTCGGCTCTGAACGAATCCAAGTATCACTGTCGGCGTCAAGTCAAGTCAAATTATGTTTCAGAGTGAAGCGAGGAGTTGCATCTTTGAGTATCGAGTGAAAAGGGGTCCTTCGCCAGTTTGTCCTGTTTGCATCTCTTATCGATAGGGTGAAATCACGTGCGTTTTCCTTCGGGGATTACGCGGAAGATAGAAGGAAAGGAGGCATCTCATTCCTCAACTCATCCACAACAAAAACAATACTCTTAATCGAATAATGACAACGACTGGTTCGCTCACACTCGCTTAGAGATGACTACAATTTTCTGTTACTTGTAGTATTTTTCTTTTCCTCTCAAAAACTTGTTTCACCTTCCTCATGCATAGACACAATTTATCCGCGACTTCCATCCGCAAGAAAGTTTCTTTCGACCTTGCAGACCTCACAGATGATTCAGACCCCGAAGACTATCGAGACGACTACAAGTCCGACTGGTCGCCACGATCAGCCATCACCGGTATCACGCCGCGCAGACTCCGCAAATATGTTATAGCTTCCCTCGTCTTTTTCCTCATCCTTTATGTTACCTTCCACCGATCGCATCCGCCTCGAGGGCTGTCTCCGTATCTGAATTATGACGCCATTGATTGGACGCAATATGCATATACCCAATATGTCACCGATGAAACATATTTATGTAATTCGGTGATGGTGTTTGAAGCCTTGGATCGGCTAGGGAGTCGGGCGGATAGGATTATGTTTTACCCCAAACATTGGGATTTGGAGGTGAATTTTGAGAATGATCGACTGAGCCAGTTGTTGAATCTGGCGCGCGATCGTTACAAAGTCCAGCTTGAGCCAGTGACGATGGATACTTTGCATCAGCATGAGTCGGGTATGTTTTTCCGGTCTGCTTGGCAATGCATGCAACACCGCTATGGGTCCATTGATCTGACATTCAATCTCATACAGAAGATCGCGCTACATGGGACGAGAGCATCAACAAGTTATGGGCTTTCAGAATGGCAACGTACCGCCGCATTCTACAGATCGACTCGGACACGCTGATTCTTCAGAACCTTGACGAGTTGTTCTTCCTGCCGTCTTCTACCGTTGCTATGCCACGGGCGTACTGGAACTCTCCCGAAAATATGAAACTTACTTCTCTCTTGGTGTTATTGGAACCTTCATATACGGAATACAAGGCGTTAATGGACAAGGTGCAAGGAGTGGAAGCAGGTCAACTCGGCACGGATAGGGATGAGTCGCATGAATTATATGATATGGAGCTGCTAAACGAACGATATGGCGGATCGGCGCTTGTTCTGCCGCATCGACAGTACGGCTTGGTGACGGGCGAATTCCGTACGAAAGACCACCAGAACTTTTTGGGCAACGACTACGAGACATGGAATCCTGACAAGGTCCTCAGCGAGGCTAAGTTGGTCCATTTCTCGGACTGGCCGCTGCCCAAACCGTGGATCATGTGGCCACTTGCGCAGCTCGCAAAGATGCAACCGGTCTGTGACCATAACCCGGGCACACCTCAGGAGAGTGGCTGTCGCGATCGCGAAATATGGAAACAACTATACGAGGATTTCAGATTAAAGCGGAAGGATGTATGCAAACTCCTCAGCTATCCGGCGCCGGATTGGCCGCCAAAGCCGAAAGATATGTCGAATCTGCCGAACAGACCTCCTCCTCAGGACCTCCCTCCACAAGCACCATCCGTTAATTACGAGGTGGACGTTGATGCAAACATTGATGCAACGGATACCAACGCAGAGGCAAATATCGAGGCAAAGTCACAAATAACCGCGTGAATCACACGCAGTGCATCATTGGCGTTTTGGGATTGTCGCATGTGCGACTTACGACCTGTTATTCAGATCCCGACAACCTGGACCTACAGTCGGGGATCTTGTAGATTATATATATGGAAAATAACATTTGTATCATATCACTGCTTTTTCAAGGAGAACTAAGGTGGTTGTATAAAGTCCCTGGCCTGACCCAGCTTATCGCCAGGGGCCATGACGTCACTGCGATAAGGCCGCCAAGTCAATATTGTGAAGCCTCACCCCAACGCAGACAATGATAATCTATGGGTCGATAAGTAAAGAGTCTCGGAAGCTCAAAATCAAAGATGAGGGAAGTCTGATTGTTTCTCCTCACCACGTGTTTGCAGAGAGACCACGCTCTTTCGGGTTTCGGAGAATTTCCCACGCGTCTCGAGAGTGCTCGACCACGGCGCCGACACAGCCATTGACGATCGTCCCATGACCGAGTGCAGCAACATCCATGGACACCACTAGTGGCTTCCAGCACATCCTTACCACGCCGCTGACAATTGAACCTAATCAGTCTGCACTGGCAGTACCAGTGATCGGATAATCCACTGCCAGATGTCATATCCAATCTCCTCGTCCGATCTGATTAGCTGAAGTGCGCGGCCTATGTGGAGAGTCCGCTGGTAGTCCCATAGTGAACCTCCGCCACAACGGCCGGGTCAACGTCATGGCGGCAGTGAACACTGAATGGGACTGGTTGACGCAGACAGGGTTTGTGGTTGTTAGGAGAGAAGTGTAGCGTGTTTTGCTGTTACGGCGTGCTGAGGAGCGATGTGGTGTGGCTTGGATGACATTCGAGGAGTGACGTCAAGGGATTTGTGCGGGGAGATATATGTATTTTCCTCTACTCCAGCACTTTTCTTCCATCTTCACACTATACACCTCCAACACCAAAACGGTTATATCAGCATACATCTAATTTACCCAAGTTTTAGGTACATCTATCGCAGAGTCTACGAGATTTCAAATACTAATATACCGTCTCAGCCTCGAAACACCCCATCCCACCGCCACCATGCCGGCTATGCACGAACGTATCCAGGAGGACCTCAAGCTCAAAGAGCGCCAGCTCTGGACAGCCCTAACGTCCGCCGACCCTGCTCATGCCGTCAACAAGCTCTGCTCTCCCAACGCCAATCTGCTCTTCCCAAACATGGACATCGTCGCCCTCAACCCGGACAAGCCCGACAAAAACGAAAAGACTCTCCAAGAAGTATTGGCGCCTCCATTTCACCGCTTCGATGATTTTTCACTCACAAGTGTTCGCCCTCTGGTGATTGATTTGATGGCCGGTACGATCACCTATCGCATTAGCGCCTACAGGGGGAAAAAGACGTACAATGCTACGGGAAGCACGACGTGGGCGCAGGGAAGTGACGGTGAATGGAGGATAATTGCGCATCAGGAGACCTTGCTATAAATCCTACAAGTTGATCCCTGCGATTTCAGGCTTTAATATTTCATGATTGACGATGAACGCCGTCTCGATTCTTTGATTCTGTTTCTACCCCTGCTCTCAAGTGGGTACGATTTTACTCTCCCTTCATTTTGAGCCAAACGGGATAATGTGATGGAGGACTTTATGATGAGCGTGGCGTTGTTTTACTGTCAAGCTACCGTGTACTTGGTTTTTCTTAATTCTAGAAATCGAATCTTTACAGTCCAATCTTTCACATTCTCCTCATTCAATGAAAAGCCGGTCTAATAGCTTGTCACATGGCACATGATACATACATAGTATGTGGAATGAACAGGGATAAAAAGAGACACAATCTAAGAACGTAATTCAATTCGCGGCGTCTCAACACCACTCTTCCTATGACCACCAGACCTCAATCCCAAATTATGCACTGCCGACAATCGAACAGGGTTGTCAACAACTACTTGCGACGGCCCAAAGAATAAGTGTAAACTAGACACGATATCTCGATAATCGCACATCTCCACAAGCTTGAACCGTTGCACTTTCCCGCTGGGCGTGCGCGGAATCTCATCGACAAAGACAACCCCTCCCGTCAAGGATTTGTAACTTACGAGTTGGTGGCGCGCGAACCGATAGACTTCGTCGCCTGTGAGGCGTGCTGCGGCGGTGGTTTTCCGTCGTACGACAAAGGCGCGCACGAGCTCATCTTCAAGTTGGTGAGCTGAGCCTTCTTTCTTGATGCCAACGACCGCTGCGTCGGCGATGCAGGGGTGTTTGAGGAGGACGCCTTCGATTTCAGCCGGGGCGACCTGCCACCTGTATACCGAGTACCATCATTAGTAAGAGATCAGATAAAATTGGCGAGGACGGACGGTGGGAAATGTACCCCCTGACTTTGATCAGTTCCTTTGCCCGTCCGACGACATAGTACATCCCGGCACGAACAGAGACTATATCCCCCGTGCGGAACCAGCCATCTCCATCTTTAGCATGGGGGTTACCTTTATACTCCATCAAGACTCCAGGACCACGGACATACAGTTCGCCAGGTGTATCGTCAGCCTTGATTTCTGACCCGTGAACATCTAACAATTTAACCTCATAGTTTGACAGCAACCGGCCAATACTCCCAGTCCGATCGCGGCATCCGTATCGCATCTGAAACGCAACTCCGACTTCCGTCATGCCCCAGATCTGCGATATCTGCGCTTCTGGGTGGAGTTTGGCTTCCAGACGCTGTGCCGTCGCTAAGTCGAGAGACGCTCCCGCCGTACCGATGTAGCGCAATGATCGAAAGAATTGCGACAGCTCGAGATCGGGACACTTGTTCAATGCCTGTACCATTGCGGGCACCATGAACGTCTCAGTAATGCGGTAGAGATATATCGTTTGCACAAATTGCGCAATATCGAATCTCGGCAGGACGTAACATGTCTCTCCGTACCGTACTGGCCAGATGTGTGTGAACAGGGCGCCGAAGAGGTGGAACATTGGAATACAGATCAATCGTGTAGTGTCGTAAGGCGTCTCGTAGTATAGGCTCTGGTGATGCATGATGATAGAGTGATGGGATATTAGTGCGCCTTTGGGTAGACCGCCGGTTCCGCTGGTGGTGTACATTGCCGCCGGTGTGGTCATGGAGCGATTTCTGTCATTGAATCTGATCCAGTCTTCTTGACCGTGGCGGAGAAGAGCTGAGAAATTGAGAGTCTCTGGATGTTGGGTGTTGTTGTCGATGTTTTCAATCTGCATAGCTTCGCTCACTGGACTTGACGGCCGTGAGGACAAAATCTCTGATATGCATGTGATGGCATAGTCGTCTAGGACACAGATGCGATCCTGTGGTATACCCTTCGCTTTAGTAACTTCCTGCAACAGACTCAGTCCGGCGGGTGCTGTGATGAGCAACTTCGGTGTCGATAATTCCAGGAAGTGCTCGAGTTCTGCATACTGACTCGATGGATTGATGCCCATGTATACCCCACCGGCGCCAATAATACTATAAAATATGGAAGAGTATAATACCTGTTCACATTAGTGACTGCAACATGGACGCGAAGAGAGAAGATGGATACATTATTAGGCAACGTCACCAAAACGCAGTCACCAGTCTCAACTCCAGCCCTCGTCTTCAAGCCAGCAATAACAGTCCTTACAAAAACCCTCACTTGCCGCGCATTGAGTGACAAGGATGGGTTCTCAGCGTCAACATACAACGGTCTTTGCTCATCATACACAATGGGCTGCTCATCAAGCGCAAAAGACAACAAGTCCTTATACACCGGACGCTGGAAACGTGTATCGTGCTCCATGGAAGAGGTCTGACCCATGGCTGCTGCATGCGGTGGTCCTCAGGGTGGTGGCATTTATTTGTCTTACCACAAAGCAAGAACTAAGTTCTAGTGTCTGAATGGAGCATGAGCATTTATAAACCCCGCTGGTTCTCAGACTTGATGCACTGGATTTGGAACTCAACAGTTGTAAGAATTAGGTACCTCCAATGTGCTCGGGGGCCCTCGGCAGGTAGTAGAGCGGAAAACAGGATAAGTAGTGCAAGATATGCGATGCAGACAAGGGTAGTCGTGGCGAAATAGATTACCGATGCAGATAGACTATCAATATAGATCAATATTAATAAAAGGGTCCCATAATTAGGTCCAGGTCCTACAATCATAGATTGATGAGAGAATTGAGCAAGATTAGCCGAAAATAAGCTGCAGGCACATGTTGTATTTGCTTCTTCCCTCAAGCATCCCACTTGCTATTTCAAGATAATGTGATCTCTGGATCTACGAGTGACCAGTTCTTCGCTGGTCGAACCAACCACCCAGTTGGATAATGTATTTTATTAGTATCCTGAGTGGCGTCCATAGAGAAATCTCGAGTGCACAAAGACATTTCCTATTTCGGAAAGTATCCGCTCCATTTTGCCCTACTTTGCGCGTGCACCGGATGTCTTGTTCCAATCTATGACATCGTCCAATTCAACTAGTCTTCAATAGCCTCGAACTTACCATGACGACTTGCGATATTCGGTTGGGCGGGGTTTTGCTCTGTCAAATACTTCCAGCTCGTCTTGGACTCACTGACGAGGTGGGTTTACCCAACGCAGGATCCGGGATGTTGGGTGGGTTCAGCAAGTGACCCAGATTATCTGTCATGCATGTAACACTCCACAGCGTATCATACCCAATTACAAATTTGGGATCACGACAGTTTGCAGATTTTATTTAGTACGTGCATATTGAGGCTTGGTACGAAAAAAACATTCGTCCCAATTGGCCCTGTATGGGCCATGTCTGAGGCGGGCAATGGATGCTAATAGAGAACGTACCGGGTACGCGTTGACGGGTTAACAGCGCCCACGAATGATTGGCAGGGTAGTTCTTGACTGGCTATGTTCGTTAGACACATATTCATGTTGGTCTATTTGATCGGCCGGTTTTGACGTACTAACGAGTGGGATCCTACAGTTTGGTTCGCCTTGATTAGGTCTTTACTTTCAAAGTCCCGTTTCAGCTAGTTGAATCATTAACCTCGGCCTCACTCCGTATATGGTCATGAGTTCGCGATAGATTATGATTAAAATGTGCCCAGATATATGAAGGAAGGATAGTCATGTCTACAGCACACAGGAATCCTACTTGCAACTATAAAAGCAACCAACAACTTATTCGTCATTGACTGTAAGATCTCCTACCTAATCTTCCACCTCGTTGCCTCGACGCCCTTAGAAAGTCTAATCGCCGCTCTTCAACTGGTCTCACCATGTCAGGAGACTCGGCCAAAGAGCTGAAACTGGTGATACCAAGTTTGACCCCTTCACCAAACCTTTTTCAAACCTCAATCCAAACAGCACGTCAAAATACTTCCCCAAAGCTACGTGAACAAAACAAAGATAGCGGATTTTATAGCAATTTTGATGCAGACATTGAAGCACAACAAGAGCCCAAACGCCAATCCAAACCAAGAATATACTGGCACTTCCTCCGCTATACAGCGCTCAATGTCTATCGCCGCCTTTTTTCATTCATCTTCCTCGCAAATCTCGCCGGCTTCATTTCAATTATGATAATCGATCAAACCTCCCTGCTTGCGTTCGTCAATGCAACGGCAGCGAATCTGGCCGTCTGCGGTCTGATTCGTCAACCATTGGTAGTCAATACGATATACCTAGTGATCTGCTCTGTACCACGGTCAGCTCCGCTACGACTACGACGAATTGCATCCAAGGCTTTCCACTTGGGTGGTGTTCATAGTGGATGCGGCGTTGCATCATTCGTGTGGTACGTCGGACTAGTTGCCTTGATCTCCAAGCATTACTGGTTTCCGGATGAGCATGACAGTAGCAGGTCCCATGCAGCACAGCAGCAAGTGGCTGCTACCACAATCCCCACCGCGGTGGTCGTAATAGCCTATATCATTCTGATGTTATTGCTGTTCAGCATGACCGCGGCCTATCCGGCTTTCCGGTTCAAGCACCACAATGGATTTGAGCTAACACATCGCTTCTCCGCTTGGACGGTGGTTGCTCTATTCTTGGCCCTGCTGTTGGTATTTTCGGACCAAGCTAGGAGAGCAGAGGATCTGAGTCTGGGTCAATTCCTCGTTCGGCTGCCTGCTTTCTGGTTGCTCATTGTGGTTATTGCGGCTATCATTCATCCTTACTTACTACTACGAAGGGTGAAAGTGGAACCCGAGTTACTTTCTAGACATGCAATCAGACTCCATATGAGCCATACACGAACGGAATTTGGTCTGGGGATTCAACTTGCCAAAAACCCCTTGTGGGACTGGCATTCGTTTGCAACTTTCCCGGATAGCGCCGCTGAGAAGAGACCGAATTCGGCCTTACAGTCTTTCAACTCGTTCTCGTGTCTGATATCCAAGGCAGGTGACTGGACGACCGACACTATCGAGAACCCTCCACAATATTTGTGGAAGCGGGGTGTTCTAGTCTACGGCTTCGCCTACGTAATGCGTCTCTACAAAAGGATCATCGTGGTCACGACAGGATCTGGCATCGGACCATGTCTGTCCTTCCTAGGTGATGGCGAAAGACCCGCTATGCGAGTCGTGTGGCAAACACGCTCACCACTGAAGACTTACGGACAAGGAATCATCGACCTAGTCAAGCAGATGGACCCTGACCCGCTAGTGATGGACACTGATTTGACGGGTCGCGTGGATATGGTCCCTATCATTGAGCGGATGACCAGGGAATTCGAGGCTGAGGCGGTCTGCGTGATTAGCAATCCGAGGCTTACCAAGAAATTGGTGTACGAGTTGGAAACGAGGGGCGTGATTGCTATGGGTCCGATTTTTGATTCGTGAATAGGATTGTATTTTTCGCTTGATCTTGCCTATAGTACTTATTGGGTCTGTACACTTATCCAGAATCTACTAGCTTCATTGCAAATATCACTCAATATCACTTGGATAGCATGAGCCCGTCTTATCCCCGAATTAGGAAAGTCGAGTAGCCAAGAACAACACCAACATGCTGGAGGGAACCCACATGACAGCGACGAAAGGACAAATGAGAATGCTGAGCCATTCCATGTAGCTATCTTTTAGTTCGTCAATCAAGTATCGAACCCGATGGCAGGTCGATTGTTGTAGGTGTGGCGAGCTAGTATGACTACTAATCCTTGTTGATTTTTAGCCTTGTTGCCGGGTCAGGAGTCACCTGCCAATGATATCCTGTTTACGCAGTGATATCTGGCTTTTTCGTGACTTGTATCACATTCACCGAGACATTCGCAACTTATAGCGTATTACTTACTACCCTGGGTTCATGTTCAAGAGGTCCAACTTGGCAGTGGGCCGGGGTAGCGAGCCATTAGCATACATGGGATTGAGAGGCCTAGGGCTATTAACGCCACAAACCTCCGGTGTAAGTAAGTATACAGTTGTTAATAACATATCCATTTGGCACAGAACATCTTCATCACAATTATAGTTGATCTTCAATTGAAGACTACCAAGCAGACCAGTTACATTCCATAATAAGGAAAGACCAGTACATACTCAATTCACCATTTAGGACTGCGGACTCCCACCATCAAGCGACCGAAGGAAGTATCACGATCTGCCATACAGAAATGATCGTCAATATACAGCCTAGCACGCTGTTCGTGCATACACGTCGCTGCAAACTTTGACGATCGGGGCGTTCATGACGGCTGGAGAGGGGTGCATCGAACCTCTAGCGTGCATATTGAACAGCAAGTGATCAGGACTAATCGACAGTAGTCCTTGAACTAACAGTCTTAGCGTTGACCACAATCCTTGAATAGTTGCTGGTGACCTGACGCCGGCACAAAGTCAAAACACACGATCAATTCCGGCTGATCGGTGGCCGTCATTGGCGAGATACACTTTCTAGACTCGCATCCACTTCCATGCCAAGACTTGCTTTTGCAATCGTCTAGTTTAGCATGGATGTAGTCAGTGATCCAATCGTATCGAGAAACCGAAAGTTCGAAAAGAAGTGATGGTGAAGAAGAGGGGCAATCCAATTAGCCTTTCAGTCTATTGATTTGATGTGCGGGACACTGCCCAATCACCGCGACACAAACCTAGTATTCAGGGTTTCTCAGGATGCTCTTGATTACTTGAAGGTTGACGTACGACGTCCCTATCTGGCCGAGTTCCCGGGACGGCGGTCGTCTAGCCATGGGGTCAATCAGGCTTCCTCGGCTGTCACTTGAGTCAATCCGCGCCAGAGGCAGTAGAGTGACAGTGCAACTTTACTACCACTTTTCTTCTCCACTCATCTGACGTTGTACTGCGCAAGAGACATGTGCAGGTTCAAATTACACTACACTAAAAAAGTTGCGTGGTCAGATAAGGCATACTAAGTACAGTCCGCTGTACTCAAATAACAAGAATTAGAGAGTCTAGTCATTCGCATACGCTGGTCTATAAGCCCTGATTCATTTCACGTGATTGAAGCATATGTGTAGAATCCACCCAGCACTCCCCTGCATGTATACCCTAGGAACAAGCAAGGCTGAAAGATTCTTCATTCAGGCACCGACTCTGATCAGATAGGGTTTGCAAAAACGTCCTGCCACTTTCACCAGACCAGTTTGTTAACCGACCCGACAGATCCATCAATATTGAGTTGTTGAGAAAAGAAAAAAGAAACGAGTATCCGCCTTGCAATTAAGACGGATTTACTACGCACACACGTTCGAATCTTGAATGAATCCGCTTGATTCGCGCACATGTGAGTACCTACGCATATCCCCAGTGCGTTCCCACTTTCTCACGTTCTCATATGCAACTTGGCAGATGGGGTACACCTTAGCGAGTCCGTAAAGTATGTTCCTTAAGTAAACGATTACGGATTCGTTTGACTTGGAATGAACCCTGTTATAGCTCATTTCTGAGTACTCGTACTAATTTCTATGCCGCGGAAGGAAATAATAAACGATTGAAATGGAATAGTTCATCTAAGATGTCACATTGTGCCCCTTCAGCTTGGGGCTAATATTGCCTAGGCCAAGTGTGATAATAAGATCAAGCCTGTCTTGGCCAATCTTTGGACTGGGTTTGTAGATTGATGAGTCTTCAGTGCCACTCACAAGCTGAAGACTTCTATTCTGGCTTGGGGAGATCGGCTTAGATCGCATCGGATCGAGATTGGGTCCCGCTCCCAATTTTTTGGGCGAGTGGAGGGCTATAATAAGCTTGATATTATAGTTATCGATAAACTATAGGTTGACTAGTTGGTTGATCCTTTGAGTGATTACGTATTGCACCACTTCATATAGCATGTTGTTGGATTCACGACAAAATGCCTGAAGTGAAGCTGACTAGGTTTATGCTGAATGAGTTCCCACAGACTATCGAGTTGATGCTTGGTTGCATTTCAGGATGCACGCAGAAAGAGACAATTTCTCGCAATCTCAGTCCAACAGTCGCTGGCATGTCTACCTGAAGGCATGTCTTCCAGAGTTCACGTGTCGCATCGTTCAATTTGACTTCAAATTGCATATTTGTCGTGTCTCAGTCTGGCCCGCGCAAATCTACTTAGTGGTGACACATGTACTATATGAATTGATATTTACATCCAGCAATTTTGACTAAGACTCCAAGCGACTTGAGAGTTCCAGATAGCTTTTGTACAATTACTTTGTACAAATTTCCACAAATTCTCTAAGGTATCGCTGCTGGCTTGCGTTGTAGTTACACACATGTAGTATCTTGACCTGTCGCCGAGACTATTGTGTCGCTACGAAAATGAAACCGGCCCGATACTGTCAAGAATGAATCGTATGTCCAGTACAGATGTGTGTCGTGTCACAGATACTACACATCCAACCGGATTTCAGACTTACTACGAGGCTGCCACCCGTGCGTGACGACTGATTCAGACTGACTTCTATCTAGCTACACGTGTGTCAACACCAGTGATCACAAGCGTGACTTTAATATAAGTGCGACCTTGACGTCGACGCAGTATTACAACAACAGGCAGGCTTTCAGCTGCGTCTGCGTTCTATATCTGAGACGGATGTGGTCATATCAAGGACTTCTGCTGGAATACGTGATTGAAACTCGGATTAGGGATAATGGTGCCATCGAATTCCGGGAACGAAGTCTCAGTGGCAAACTCTCCAAGAAGAATACCATCAAAAGAGAACACCTGTATTATCTGATTTCATCTTGAAATATAGGCGTGTATGACAAGTATCAGCTAGCCCCGAATGGCACTCATTCGCAGATTGTTCGCTCTAATAGGTACTACCAGATAACATGACGAGGACAATTTGGACATGCTGGGTCACTTGATAAAGCCCATTCATTTTACCATACATAGGAATCTAAAGTAAACAAGCTGGTTCAACAGCTGAATGACACATACGCCGGGCTACCAATTTGACTCATCTGCATGTCTAGTGAAGACTTGAGGAATATATAGCCCTAGGTATATGCACGAGGCAGAGAACGTTGATATAATCAATGACTCTTATCCATCTAGCTGATTTTAATTAGTGAAAGGATTACTATATTATTAAAAGAGTATTAGCACGTAGTCCCATAGCCTCATCTTCATTAAAGTATTTCGAGTTAAATGCTAAATATCTGATAGGCTCTAAGGAAATTGCCGCAACATGATAGAAGGTTCCTGTTCGATCATGGTACCCCTGCTTGATCGAGACTGATGGCGTTCGGTTTCCTCCATCGTCGATGACCGTGAAGCTTCAATGTGCACAGTATATGATGGTGCTTTTGCACTATGGCGATTCCATGGTTGTGCTTGGGAGTTCACGGAACGTCGCTGAGAGTTCCGAAGAGCAACCGCAGCTTGAAAGTGATGAGACTCCCAAGCCTTGTCGATTTCAGCGTACATCTCGTCAACCTGTTCCAGAGAAAGGCCTTTGGTTTCATAGACCAGGCACCAGACAGTAATGGTGGCAAGGACGCAGAAGCTGGCCCAGATAAAAAACATTTTGGCTTGCAAATTCAGATTTCCCGTACCGGAACCGACCATATAAGGGACGGAGTAGGCTAACGCCCAGTTGATAAGCCAGTTGGATGCCGTTGACAACGACATGGATTTAGCGCGCACTTTTAGCGAAAAAATCTCACCGGGTACAACCCATACTACTGGGCCCCAAGAGCATGCGTAGAAAAAGATGAAAAGACAGATCAGAACTATCGAAGCCTTATTGGTAGCGTCACTTTGAGAGAGGCCTGTACCTAAACCAGCCACAAGGAATTGAGAGATTGCCATACCAACACCGCCAAAGAGCAGCAGTGGTCGTCGGCCCCATCTTTCGATCATAAACAAGCCAGGAATGGTTGCCAGCATATTGACACTATTAGTGATCATGGTGATGACAAACGCATCGCCCATGTCGGCACTTGAGAAGTAAGACGTGCCGTAATAAAATATGAAGTTGATGCCCGTGAGCTGTTGGAAGGCTTGCAGCAGGCATCCCGTCATGAGTCGTTTCCCAAGACTTCCCCTGAAGCAGTCCAGATACGAGCTTCCGCCAAGATTGAGCTCATGCTCGTGATGCTCAGCGATTTCCGCAATTTCTGCCAAATATCGACTGTCCATGGGGAGTCGTCGTAAGCGAGCAAGCGAACGAGCAGCGTCTTCGTGTCGATCACGTTTGATGAGATATCGAGGTGTTTCTGGAAGAGCGATCATACCGAGAATAAGAACGACAGCCCAGGCTAATTGTACGGTCAGAGGGATGCGATATGCGCCGTAATTATTGCGGTCCTTGGTTGCGTTGTCAACAATGGCGGCCAAGAACAGGCCAAATGTCACTGCGAACTGAAATGCAGAACAAATAGCTCCTCTGATCCATTTTGGTGCACTATCAACGTGGTCCAATGTCAGCTTCAAATAACTCGGGACGTACTTAAGGCATCGACCATTTGGAACGAGGTACATGAGTACAGGAGTGACCGTGGAGGGGAACCATGTACTTACGTTTCGGCTTGGTACAAGGGTACAAGGGTCGACAGCATGCCGACACCCAAGCCAGCGACACATCTGCCAACAGCAAAGACAGGAATGGTGTTTGACGCAACCTGCAACAAAGCTCCAACGATGAAAATGACGCAGGAAACCATCAGGCCATACCGACGGCCAACTTTATCTGCAACTGGTGCAGCGAATAGGGCCCCGAAGAATGTACCCGCCGACAAGATCGAAACAATCAGAGCTTTTTGCCCTGCGGTGAAATCGGGTTGATTGTCTTGTCCGTCAATGGTGTCAGTAAAGCCCGTGGAGAACTGGTCCCTAAACTGTTTCATAGCAAGAATGCCATTGATGTTGCCTGTATCGTATCTGAGAAAAGCGTGAGTATTCCTCAACCCACTATTACATGTAATAATAACATACCCGAAAAGGATACCTCCCAGCGCAACAAATAGTCCAACCAATATGGCAGGAACAGCAGAGCCAGGGACCCCCACTGGCATAGGAAGAGATATCCTCTCAAGAATGGAGGGGATCTTCATCGTTGCTCACATGTTCTCACGATCAATTGCCCTGAAGTTCGCAACAATGGTGGAGAGAATGAGAAACGAGCCAGAGGCTGACTATAAAGAGACTCAGAGTCGATTACCCGAGAGCGCTAAATTTTTACCCCGATTCAAAGTCCTTTGAATGGGGCACAATGCGGCGAGTTTATACTCTCGACTTAACTTTCTTGCCGATGGCCCAGATGCTGGTCCAAGGATGGGGTATTCTCTCTGGTCTATTTTAAACTTTTATCAAGTCAAATCTCTTACTTCTCTGGCGCTTCAGACTAATTTACTGCGTGAAAGACGCATTCAAAGCCAGCCACCCCCAGTCCTGGAGATTTGGGACTGAGTCGCAAGGCATATTAGTGCACCACGCTAGAATGCATGGATTTGACCAGTGACACGCGGTGGGACCGGCTCACATTTCCCATATAGGCAATATCTGATGCGCGATGCTTCCAAGAAAGAAAGGAGGCATATGATTCGCCTTCGGAAGCCTTCGCTCATGAGCTAGAAATGTTCCTTTCCGTTCCTTTCCCACTTTCACAGTTACGAGAACGTGCCCGGCTCTCCATCACAGATTGTGGCCAAAGACTAAGCGGAATTTCCTGGCTCCACCTACTCTCTCCAGTGACTCCGTTCATGACACAAGGCTGTCATAAAGTCCGGGGTAGTCATGCGTTACGTACTCTCCTCGCAAGTCCCGCATGTCCCCTCCGTACCACTTACCGATGGTAACCAACTACTAGCTTTCCGAATACCCGCGTAGATAAAAAGAGTCGGATTCTGTGCCACGAGACAGAGTTGAAAAGATAGATTAAACTCCAATGGGAAGCCTGAGCAGCAGATTATCCGTGCAACATGTTGTCTGTACGATGCTTCGCACAGTCTACGCCGTAAGTCAAAAGTCTCTCATGCAAAAGTGGATTCGGTCCGGAGCGATACAGTCAATCACAAAGAGAAGGAAAAGGCGCCTGAGCGCTCCAATGCGACGCTAATATACTAAGCTGCCGAGTCGTGGCTTTGATTGGCTTCGAAATCCGAGACCGTCAAACTGGCTGAAAGCCAACCATGTGAAAAGCATGGATAGTGCGAGGCTACTTGAACTAGTTGCTAACATCTTTGGGGTCTGCATGGTTGTTCGCGACAAGTCCTTATGCGAATTACGAGGTGCGGAAGTGCATACTCCATCCCGGTTGTACGCCATGATTAGCTGGCATTCGGGCCCCTCCGGATACACTAGAAGAAACACAATTCCTTTCGACTGGAAACATGGAGAAAGGTCATGGAGTGTGTGTGTAGTATGCAGAAAGAGGTGCTTACTGCATCAGTTCAGAAAGTGCGGGGAACAGGTCTTGAAGCAATGACACCGGTATCTCAAATTGATGAAGTGAAAAGCCCGGGCGTACACGACGCAAGTCACTCAACCAGATTCAGGGCGAATATGAGATAGTAGACACACAATCCTACCGATCCTCAAGCTTGTTAGTTGCGTGTACTTGTCTTACTAAGGAATGTATCGCCACCATCGGCGAGAAATACCAGCGCGCTACAATTGGAGCACGAAATTCCTCCGATAGTTAGCGGCACTTATTGAATGCGAAATGTCATCATGTAACTCATGACTCAGATAAAATATAGCGACTCTGCACACGACAGTCAACTGGTGGGTGCCTGGGTGCCCCTGGACCATAACATAATCTCATTATCTAGCACGTTCAGATTGGACGCCACCAAGCCGCAAGGCTGGGAGGACGGATGATTTTAGTCAGTGTTCCGGATCAAAGCGTACGGAATTACGGATTACGGGGTACAGACTAAGTGCCCGGTGTTGCTGGTGTGCAGAGTGCAGGCTTTTGATCGGCTGAAGGGAGCAACACGCCTGCAGTAATTTTTCCATAGAGTCCAGCGGGTATAACCAAAAGTGCGCATCGACCTAGGACATTGTAGATTTCATTTCCACCAACACCTTTCAAGGTCTGATTCTTAAACGCTTGTTTGGGTAAATTCCGGCCCCGAAAGTATAAAGGCAAGCGAGGCGTTGGTGCGTAGGAATCGTGGTAACTCGCTTAACAGAGACAGTTGCTGACACTGTCGACGGAACTTGAGTTAGTCACTTCGTAGGTAGATGACTACCTGTCACATTCATGACTGGCTGATTCCGAGCTAAAAGCAACGTTTGCTTTTAGAAGATTTTGAAGCACGTGGGTGGGAATCGGTTGACTATATAGATGTACGCAGGTTGCAACGGGCGGAGAAGGATCACCTCATGACACTTCCAAAAATCCATACCACATGTTTCGTATACACCGCTAAATGGCCTGAGTGTTTGCTAAAGTCTCTGCTCCTGTCACCACCTGTCAATAAATCCTGTCGGTTATGATGTCCTCGCTTTAGGGCCCGCAAGGCCCGTTTCTTAGTGGCCTCACGCTTTTCATTACCTCAAACAATCAATTAAGTTATCATGGACTGATACGTACAGCATGAAGGGTTTTGGGAGCTGATTTTAATACTGCTAAGCTATAGAATTGTTGAAATATTGAAGGTTTCTAACGCCGTGTCGACAAGGCTGCCGTTCCAGAACAAAATACAGTCCATTGCCCCCAAGAATTCCAGAACTGCATAGCGTCGAATAGGCATCACTCAGTGTAGGGATCGGTCTGCCATGTTGTGCGGAGCGTTTGAGATTCGAAGTCAATCAACTTCCCGCTTCACGATGATCATTGGCATAGTCTATAATCATTTCGGCTCTGGCGAATCATGTCGCCATGAATAAATACTTGTTGATCTTCACTGTGTTGTAACATCAAACGTCTCCGCATGGTGGGCAGATCAAGAAACGGCTTTCTTCAGTCCCATCAGCGACGTTACGTACCCTAATCGCATAGTATCATTGGCATATATGTAAGGCCGATATCTACACTGGATTGCATAATCTGAGGAAGTGACTTGCAGCTTGATGTCGATCGACCAACTGCCGATACTACATAGTTCTGCACGGGCGTGTCATCCTCGATAGCGTCAGACGCACGTGGGTGGAGGCCGTCAGAAAAGACAGATCCTGAAGCTGTACGGTCAGCAGGTGACTTTGATGCTCTATTTTGGCAACTTCGAAAACTCTATACCTCGATAGAATTGAGCTGTCACCATTGGCAAGTATCTCAATGGTAGCATATGTATCAATTTATTTCGTGCTTGAATGACACTCTGCAATCGTCATAGATTTCATTGGCCAAAATTGAAATGTAGGTTTATTTCCTCTTAAGTCTCTTTGTATACACTGTATTTCCGCGCTTTCATTGTAATATCTTCTCAAGGGGAACTTTCTGCACTTTGCCATGTCATTCTATAGCTAGAAGAGTCTCAATATCTCATGAATTAAGAGATTCAAGAAGCACTTATTGAACACGTCCTTAATCTGTAGAGTACTTGAAGACATAACAAACTGGTTCTCTCGTCTGAACATATATCTACATACGTAGATCCAGCCGTTGCGTTCAGCAGTTGATAGGAAATTTCAAAGTAGAACTAAAGGCCCCTCAAGGTTGACGAAGTTTTATTCTGTCGTTGTGTTTCCTCACAATCACATGCAATTAAGGTATTTGTGTGCGTTAGAGTCTACCAATGGCTCCCTTCGATATCATTGTATCTTTTCTAGATCAGTATGGTCCGCTCATTCGTTTTGCTTATAAAAGTGTATGGAAAGACTGTGCTACTTCAAGCAGTATCGATTGTTTTTATTGTAAAGTTCATACTCACTATTCAGACATTTTCCTAGGCTTGTAAAGTGTGGCATACCGTGCGTTACAGACGGAAATGATAAAAAAGGCAACGATAAAGCAAGATCGATTCAGGGTATGAATCACGATACCATAGAAGAACATTACTGTCGGTGATGATTGCTACATCACGTTGGACTTGTTGAGAGCTGCCCTGGATCCGATTGCCATTAAGACTCAAATCAGTGTTGACAATAGCATAGTCTATGAGAAGAGGAGCTGTTGGGTAGAACTCCTAGATGACTCTATGGATACTCAGTTAAATACAATTGCGATAATGGTTTATAGTTTTCGAAATAATAGTTGCCTGTGGAGGCTTACTATACATGTTGCGCAGTGGAAGTAAGCGCCAGATGATGCAACATAAGTGTCCCAATCGGTATTTGTTTTCATAAACTTACTGGATCAAGGGATGAACGAGGGATATGTTGCGGGGACTCAGCTAGGGAGAGATCTGGCTAAAATGTAGGAAAATGGGGATTTGGTACATACTTCTAATTTCATGGATAGATCGGCCTTGATCAGCCACAAAATTACACCATTGCTACATGATCATCTCAATATCTGGTTCTATAGCCCTTAAGACTTGTGCTGAATTGGTGATACTAATTGGGAGGCCACTTTTGCAAGTCTCTAATACATTATATCAGTTCTACTACATACCTACGGCAGGTAAGTAACGTGGAGTCTGCAAAGGAATGATGCCGGAAAACGAGTCTAAGAATATTTTCATAATGTAGTCCACACCCTGAACAAATCACTAGTATTTTCATCTCTAATCGGTCCCTCAGAGCACAACCGCCAAAACGCCAATAGACCCCGCAAGAACACCCATAGTCGCTAGCAACCCTCCGCCAACGAATGTGAATGGTGCCTGATGAAAAGCTGCGCCACCGGTTGATGAGGCTTGCGTTGCCGTTGCTCCCGCTGAATCGCTCGTTCTGGTGACGGTCACTGTTCCTGAGTCTGTACCAGTACCAGTACTAGTCTCAGTGCTCGAAGTAGTTGACGTCGTCGTCGTTGAGTCGCTTCCGCCGTCGCCATATTCGCTGGCATAAGAGCTGGCCAAGCTTAGCGCACTACTGGCAACACTGTTTCCGTAACTCTCATATGATGATGCAAGCGATAGGGCCGAAGAGACTGCAGATTGTGCATCCGGTGGAATGGTACTGTATTCGGATGCGTACGAGCTGGCAAGGCTTAAGGCTGATGAAACAACGTCGCCGACAATTGGGGGGACATCATTCGCGTTTGGGGCTGCGCGTACTGCGCTTGGTGCAAGTGCTATCAAGATGGCTAGAAAGCTTGGCTGAAGCATGATGATGGATGTCGAAGGTTCTTCGATATGTTGATAATAACAGCGGTCTTCTAATGCTGGTGGGCGTAAAGTCACACTTCGTTGAACCACTTGTGCAAAATGTGTATATGTCACACGGGAGATAGGCGTACTTAACTAATCCTATGGGACACACTCTACTACATTATACTTTTTATCAGGAACTGACGCAACACTCAAGTAAGGAGTGATTTGATTTGCAGTGAGCTATATGATAGATCTGACTTCGACGGTGGCCATGCAATTGTAGATCCCTGTCAAGCCCGGTAAGTAAGTAGCTTGCTCGGTAGATATGTCTACCGAGTGGCTGTAATCCAGTCATAAATGTACAGCCCAATGAGATCACAACTTACTGTGTTGGTTATGTGGCCATGCATGGATGAGAATCACAAGATTGAAGGGGCGTTATTCGTGGGATAGATAATACGAAGCGCGGCCACGTGTGCTTACATAAATGATGCATAGCCGATGGCGTACTCTGCTATAAAAAAAATGAAAATGAAGGAGTCGAGGTTTTATTGAACTTCTGGCGCGCTACCGCTTGATACGATACCTGAATGGGTAAAATCCCAGTACCTGATCTGCATGAGTTGTCACTAAGGTAGGTCTATGTAAGACAATTAATCAGACTTGAATGAGACACTGTCACCCAAGCTTCGGTCCTTTTTGCGGTGTAGTCAGGGGCCGACACAACGAAGGGATGCAATACGGACAGATGGAAAAGTGGGATTGATGTCCGAATAAGCAAGGGGCTGTCACAATGTATCGGATATCGATCGGCATATGACCCCCATTAAGTATTCGACAAGGTTCTACATCCAAATAAGATGTATCAGATGCGATGCCCATCCATTGATAGTATATTTTCCCTCACCTTTCGTAGTGTTCCTTAACCAGATCCTTTCAGGCTCAGTATAAGAGATTATGATCCTATAGACTACTTCCCATGTAGGAGCAACTTTTCAAAATTTCATGTCCGGAATCAATGCCTGGGATTTCTCAGCAGTACCACTGGGCGGCAGCCTTTCCTTCGTCTCCGCTGTTGCAGCCAACGTATGGAATAGCTATCATTGCAGTTGATGAGAAACCCCCGCCTTCAAAACTCTATTCTCAGTCTCGTCGAGCAGCATAGCCGGTGCAAAGACTTGTGGAATAAGGGGATGTTGAAGGTGGAAAGCAGGATCGAGCTTTGTGCAAAGGAGAAAGATGGAATTCTAATGATGGAGCACTGATTGATTCTGGGATTATCTGCTCATATTGTGGCTCCTACTTCCAATAAATGATGCGCAAAAGGTAACTCTATCCTAAGTTTTTCTCAGAGTAGGTCTATAGCTGAAAACATTGCATTGCATGTGAGGAAGTAATTGCTAGGGTTTGGAGGATCATATGACCCCAGAGTGAGCCTGAGGCCGATAACATCATCCACTTCATCTTCAACCTTCACGTCAGATAGTCACACAATCCCACATAAGTCTTGCTTGCCCTAGACTCCTCAAGCTAGTTTCGTTTGTTTTCTTCCCGTCGTCATCAGACTGTGTAGTTCTTGGAATTGGGCTCATTCAAAAAGCAATCAGGCTCGCTCATTCACAACCTACCAACTAACTTAGCGTATGGCTCACCTTACTCAAACGCTTGATTCAGATGGCTCTGGGACATTTTTACCGGATGCCGGTCGCTTTTCAAGGAGGACTGACATCATATAGATTTATCCCATCTTGGTCTGACTCGAACCGAAACGTGGTCTCGGGACATCCGGAATAGAGGCTCCGTAGAAGCGATCTAGATTTAATGAGATCAGCCAATCATACCAGAATCAAGACGCCTCTTGATCTGAATAACCGACCGCATATCTGAACGAGTCATTTGGAATCTAGAGCGAGAAATGAATGAGTTGAATGTCTCTTGCCAACCGACCTAGTCGACAACTAAAATACAAGTCGGGTATGCAGTTCTTCGGCTTCTGGGGTTTTCCTGACAAAATCAAAGTACTGCAAGCCTCAGTTTTCGCAACGGAACTCTTCCCGTTCATCTAGACTGACTCACCTTTGAAATTATTGGTTTTACATAATTTGTGACAATTGACAACTCGAAAAAGCCATGTGCTTCCATCCATTTTGACGTTTCACGAAGTACCGACTTTTCATACCCTCGCCAATAATGGCTGTGTTCTAGCCACGAGCGAACGGCTCCAAACCTAAAGGGCATCATCACTCAAAGCCGCAATGCACGCGACTAGCTAACACAACTACTAGTGCCGCGCTCCATACCGTAAAGAGATGCATTCCATCAGGACTTGGCAAAAGCCACATGCATAGTTACGTATCTTAAGAGTCTTATTCGTATCCGTGTTGGGCCGGAGCTGAGAGTCTCGCTTTCACGAAGTAGGCAACACGGAGGACGGAAAGTCATTTCTTGCCACTTGTGCTGTACGGATGAAATGTTTAAGCGGCCCGAGCAACCAAGTATGTAGGCCATAGGTCTCTTGAAGCAAGACTATAATGCACTCCCGGGTATACTGGATCCGGGGTTCTCCCGCCACGGTTTCTCCGTTCCATTCAGTCGAGAATCATAACTGGCCAATGCCTCTGAATTTGACAGTGAAGATCTACGCTTGAATTAGTGCACACCGGATCAGACCAATAAAATATCCGAGAAAGTATGCAATGTTGATGCCATCGCACATGGAGAGGATCGTCTCTCGACTTCCGGCACACTCCGTCTGGTGTTCGAAGTGGGATGATCAAGTGGCTGAATTTACAGACGAAGACAAAGGCAATGGATGAACCAGAGATAGAAAAAAGCCCAATTCAGCGTGATTTGTTTTTGAGTGATGTTCGCCAAGAATTTACGAGACTCTGGGCCTAGATCATCGCTGAATTGGCCGTCCCGCTGTTGAAATCCAACCGCAAACGTCACCACTTTTTTTTCAGTTGATCCTTTTGTGGTATTCCTGGTATGTAAGCTAACCACTACGTGCACGCTGGTTGGAGAACTCCTCTGTTTCGTCTGGGGTATACTGGACGGCGCCTTTCTATTCTTGGAAAGGTTATGCGCCCAGATCTTGTGTCTGGTAGTATTTCGCCTTCCTGCCCTTCTTCGGAAGAGCGCGTGGGACATGGAGCATAAGAATAATGAGAGCTGGTTATCGGTCCTCGGAGGTTACAGAGTATTTGTGCCGTTGTCATCCTTCTGATGTGCATAATCCATTCGTACTTAAATCTTACCTAGTTCTTGTACCCAATAAATATAGATTGACCCTTCCCCCCGCCGATACGAAAATCTTCTAATGCCGGGTTAGAGATCTTGTATCAATCAATCTGCAAAGATGACCACAACGCAACCTGGGCTAGAAAGTCCATCAGGGGCATCGGGTGACGCGTTGATAGCCACTCCATCGTCAACAGGACATTATGACCTCCATGAGAAGCGTGAGGGGCATGGAGACGAAGACGAAATTTCAAGCTCGGAAGCCTTGAATTCAAACGAAGATGGCTTTTCCGGCAGGTTCGAGCCAGTCCGACCTGGTGATCGCGAAGAGTTGACCAGGATCGCATCATCTTTATCTTCTTCGCGCCGTCCGAGTACACTAGGCCGTCGCAATAGTGCCCCGTTGAGGCGCATGGACACAGTAGACGAGATGGCGCTCGAAGACCCGCGCATCGATCCGGGGCATGAAAAGTTCGATGCATACTTGTGGTCACGAAAGAGGTTGCGTTTGGTACAACAGGAGGGTTTGAAACTTCCCAGAGCGAGTGTGACGTTCAAGAATATGAAAGTATCTGGTTCTGGGGAAGCGTTGCAGCTACAAGAAACTGTCGGCTCGGTTTTGACTGCGCCATTGCGACCTGGGAAGTTCTTCAGTTTCGCCAAGAAGAAAGAGCACAAAACAATCTTGCGCAACTTCGATGGCGTTATCAAAGGTGGTGAACTGTTGATGGTTCTCGGACGACCTGGCAGTGGTTGCTCTACTTTTCTCAAGACGCTTTCCGGGGAGCTACACGGCTTGGACCTCGACAAGGAGTCTACTATTCACTACAACGGTGTCGAAATGCAAAAGATGCACACTGAATTCAAAGGCGAAGTGCTGTATAATCAAGAAGTGGACAAGCATTTCCCTCATTTGACCGTCGGCCAGACACTCGAATTTGCCGCCACAGCTCGGGCCCCATCCCATCGACTCCTGGATCAGACACGGGAAGAGTACGTGAAAGAAGTGACTCAAGTCATCATGGCCGTCTTTGGTCTCTCGCACACATACAACACCGTCGTCGGAAATGATTATGTACGCGGTGTCTCTGGCGGTGAAAGAAAGCGTGTCAGTATCGCCGAAATGGCTCTTGCCAGAGCCCCTATCGCTGCCTGGGACAACAGTACCCGTGGATTGGATGCAGCCAGTGCACTCGAATTCGTCAAGGCATTGCGCATGGCATCTAATCTCGCTGGGAGTTGCCACAGCGTCGCAATCTACCAAGCTTCTCAAGCAATCTACGACGTTTTCGACAAGGTCATCGTCCTATACGAGGGACGAGAAATCTACTTTGGTCCCTGTAAGAGCGCCGAGCAATATTTCATCAGTATGGGCTGGTCCAAACCCGCGCGCCAAACAACCGGCGATTTCCTGACATCGGTCACAAATCCCCAGGAACGTCAGGCGCGTGATGGAATGGATAAGCGAGTGCCTCGAACCCCGGATGAATTCGAGGCATACTGGAAGAAGAGCCGCGAGCATGCTGCTCTGATGCGAGAGATCGAGGGCCACGAGACGGAGTTCCCGGTTGGTCGCGTTGCGGAGAAGGATTTGGCGGGGAAGAAGCATGAGCAGCAGGCGAAACATGTGCGGCCCAAGAGCCCGTATCTAATGTCGGTGCCGATGCAGATCCGGCTGTGTACGAAGAGAGCTTACCAGAGGTACAACTAATATTTCTGTCGAAATGAAACGAGCAAAAGGCTGATAGATGCAGAATATGGAACGATAAAGCCACGACGTTGACGACCGTTATCGGGCGAGTCGTTATGGCTCTGATTATCGGATCAATCTACTATGGGTGAGTGAACATTCCAAAAACATCATGTATCGACTAACAAAATTAAGGACCCCAACTGCAACCGCTGGTTTTCAAAGTAAAGGCGCGGCCTTGTTCTTTGCGGTTTTGTAAGTGACAACTGTACTCTTTTTCGTGCAAAGCTAATGCATGTGGCAGGTTGAATGCGCTCATCAGTATCACGGAGATCAACTCACTTTACGACCAACGCCCGATCATCGAGAAGCAAGCATCGTACGCTTTTGTGCATCCGTTCGCCGAGGCCATGGGTGATATCGTGGCCGACCTGCCCATCAAATTTGTAGCATCGGCTGCGTTCAACATCGTCTTGTATTTCCTCGCCGGTCTAGTAAGTCACGACCCTGAACCCCTGGTACACATGGTCAGTACTGATTCCTCACAGCGCTACGAACCGTCCCAATTCTTCATCTTCTTCCTCTTCACCTTCGTCGCAACCCTAGCCATGTCAGGCATCTTCCGCACCCTAGCCGCCGCAACGAAAAGTCTCGCCCAAGCCATGGCGTTAGCCGGTATCATGGTCCTCGCCATCGTCATCTACACCGGTTTCGTCATCCCCGGTCCACAAATGCATCCCTGGTTCTCATGGATTCGCTGGATCAACCCTGTTTTCTATACATTTGAAGCCCTGGTCGCCAACGAGTTCCACGGCCGCGATTTCACCTGCTCCGCTTTTGTGCCTGCATACAACAACTTGGTGGGTGACACATTCGTATGTTCTGCCACTGGCTCCGTGACGGGGCGACGAACGGTCTCGGGCGATGAGTACATCCAGAGTCAGTACGAGTACTCGTATTCGCATGAATGGAGGAATTTTGGTATTCTGATTGCATTTTGGATTTTCTTCATGTTCACTTATTTGACGTGCACGGAACTCAATTCGGCTACTTCGTCCACTGCGGAATTCCTCGTGTTTCGACGCGGTCATGTACCAGCTTATATGCGAAAGTCTGAAAATGAAGCCAAACAGGGGTCTATCGAAGCCCCGCCAGCCGACGAGAACGAGGTTGCAACGGAGGAGGAACTGAATATTCTCCCCGAACAGCGAGATGTCTTCACATGGCGGAATGTCTGCTACGATATACCCGTCAAAGGAGGCCAGCGTCGTTTGTTGGACAATGTATCGGGTTGGGTCAAACCGGGTACTTTGACAGCACTTATGGGTGTTTCGGGCGCTGGGAAGACCACTCTTCTCGACGTCCTCGCCCAGCGCGTCTCTATCGGAGTTGTGACCGGAGACATGTTCGTCAACGGTAAACCACTGGATGCCAGCTTCCAACGTAAAACCGGATATGTCCAGCAACAAGATCTTCATCTTCAGACCAGCACGGTACGGGAAGCGTTACGCTTCAGCGCCGCTTTACGTCAGCCAAAGTCCACATCTCTCTCCGAGAAATATGAATACGTGGAAGACGTCATCAAAATGCTCAACATGGAAGACTTTGCCGAGGCCGTCGTGGGCACCCCGGGCGAAGGATTGAACGTCGAACAGCGCAAACTTCTGACCATTGGTGTTGAACTTGCTGCGAAACCGGCTTTATTGCTGTTCTTGGATGAGCCCACCAGCGGTCTAGACTCGCAGAGTTCATGGTCTATCTGTGCATTCTTGCGCAAATTGGCCGATCACGGTCAGGCTGTGCTTTCGACGATTCACCAGCCGAGTGCCATTCTGTTCCAGCAATTTGATCGATTGTTGTTCTTGGCCAAGGGGGGTAAGACTGTTTATTTCGGTGACATTGGTAAGGATTCAACCGTATTGCTGGACTACTTCGAGAGAAATGGAGCACGGAAATGTGATGCTGCTGAAAATGTAAGCCCTTCCTCCACGGACTGAAAGAACCGTAAGCTAATAAGATTGTTAGCCTGCCGAATATATGCTCGAGATCATCGGTGCTGGCGCGAGCGGAAAAGCTACTCTAGATTGGCCTACTGTTTGGCGCGAGTCTCAGGAAGCGAAAAATATCCAAACGGAGCTCAACGACATCCAGGCACACCATGCTGCAAATTCACCTAATGGCCCTGAGCGTTCCGTAAATTCGACGACGGACGGCAGCGGCGAATTCGCAATGCCGTTCACGGCTCAACTTAAGCACGTCGTGATCCGTGTCTTCCAGCAATACTGGCGTGATCCGCAGTACATCTTCGCCAAGTTATTTCTCGGTCTTGCATCGGCTCTGTTCATTGGATTCTCCTTCTACCGACCAGATAGCAGCCTCCAGGGCTTCCAAGACATTCTCTTCAGCACATTCATGATGACATCCATATTTTCCACGCTTGTGCAGCAGTAAGTCTCCCATCCTCTTACCATCGAGTCTTTCCGGTGACTTAACCTGGGTATAGAATCATGCCGCGCTTCGTTAGCCAGCGCTCGCTCTACGAAGTCCGCGAACGACCGTCCAAAGCCTACTCCTGGGCCGCCTTTCTGATTGCCAACATCATCGTCGAAATCCCTTACCAAATCCTGTTGGGCATTATCGTCTGGGCCTGCTACTACTTCCCCATCTACGGCGCGGGTCAATCCGGCGAACAACAAGGGTTGATGCTATTGTTCATCATCCAATTCTTCGTCTTTGCATCCACTTTTGCGGATTTGGTGATTTCGTCAATGCCGAATGCGCAGATGGCGGGTACTATTGCAACGTTTGCGTTCTCGCTGACGCTGACTTTCAATGGTGTCATGCAGCCGCCGGACGCGTTGCCTGGGTTCTGGATATTCATGTACAGGGTTTCGCCCTTGACGTATTTGATCGCCGGCATGACAGGTAACGGTTTGGACGGGAGAGAAGTGGAATGCTCAAGCTCCGAGTTGAGTGTCTTCAACCCGCCGTCTGGGCAGACCTGTGGCGAGTACTTGCAGCAATATTTGACCACTGCGCCGGGTACGCTGTACAATTATGATGCGACGAGTGATTGTCAATATTGCTCGTTGCAGAGCGCGAATCAGGTGTTGGCTAGTAGCAGTATCTGTACGTTCTCCTTCTCTATGTTTCCGTTGACTGCAATGCTGATAGTACCACAGACCCCGATCAGAGATGGCGCAATTGGGGCATAGGATGGGCCTACATCGGCTTCAACATCTTTGGTGCAGTTGCTTTATATTACGCCTTCCGAGTGAAGCATTACAATCCGACCTCGATCGTGAGAGGAGTTCGCGATGCAGGCGGTTTTGCAGGCCGCATGTTCAAGAGGAAATCGGAGACTCCCAAGGGTCGGAAAGCGCAGGACGGGCGCGTCTTTTAATTCACTGTTCGCTCATGTTCGCGCGTTTGAATTTCGATTCGTTTAGTATATATAAGTTATAATAATCTGACATTGACTTAGCGATATTTCTTAGTGGATGCCTTGCAATAATGAGAAAAGTAGGAGTAGCATCAGAGAGTCTAACAATGTTAGCGGTACTAAATTACAAGCTGACCGCTTTACCTACATCGGTGATCCTCCGACTAGATTCTGCCGCTCCACAACACTGTAAACATTCACCTCACCGTCACCACCATCGATTCCTTTTTTTTGGGTCAATTGAGTCATTTTTTGCTAAACTTACTTTGCCAGAAGTGTCCATCATCATGCCACCTAAAGCTGCCAAGGGCGAGTACATCGAAACCGTTCGTCACCCTCTCGAAGTTCGACATAACCTCCTCAAACTCCTAAACAGCAACAAACATTACTTCTCTCGTGCAATCAGCTAACGCAAGAAAAAAAAAACAAAACACAGGACACCGGCAATAAAATATCCCGTCGCAGTCTCATTCACGGCACGCAACACATCATCCTCGGCGGAAAGACCGTCATACAAGCCGAAGCCGTTATTCGCGGCGACCTCTTCCGCCTCCAACCAAGTAGCCACTCGCACAGCAACGACGGCGAAAACACCTCTTCCACCACCACGTCCTCTTCGACGAATACACCTCCCTCCGTCGCGATCACCGTCGGGCGATACACCTACATTTCGCGCGCCGCCATCCTGCGCCCTCCGTCACGACTACATCGCGGATTACATTCTTACTATCCGCTCAAAATAGGTGACCACGTCTTCATCGGGGAACGGTCCATCGTCGAGGCGGCCCAGGTCGGGAACCATGTACACATCGGCAACGACGTAGTGGTGGGGAATATGGCAATCCTGAAAGATTCCGCGTACGTCTTGGATGGAGCAGTGGTGCCGCCGAATATGGTTGTGCCGAGTTTTTGTGTGGTGGGTGGCAAGCCGGCAAGGATTGTGGGTGAGGTTGGAGAGGGGTATGGGGTTGAAGGGGCTGTGGGGGGTCTGGCGAGGGAGAGGTACAGGGTTGTTGGGAGGTGATTGGTTTTTTTTTTTTTTTTTTACTCTCTGTGTGTTGGAGTAAATTGTTCTTTATGATACCCCTTTGGTTTTCGTTGGTCTAGCGTTGGGAAGGAAGAATGGTAGCACAATACACTCTAACCTTTAAGCAAACTATGTACATAGGACGTGCTCTATACGTTACCTGTATCTAATCATCTAGTCTATGATTAACCCATATTCTCAACCCGAACAGCTCTCTTCAACTTATTCTCCCCTTTCTCGTACGGGATGCCCGCCTCCTCCCTCGCCATATCATTGATCCACCTCTCATTCGGCTTCACCGACTTGCCTGCCGTAAGCTGCGAAGCAAGATACAGCCAGGACAACGCATTTCCGACGGTGGTAACTTCGTCGCTCACCGTTTCCAATGCCGCCTTGCTCATTCGATCGTACAAGGCTTGGTCTGTCCAGAGGTCAAAAAGGTGTTTTGCGACTGCTTCTTGATCGCCGACTTGGACGAGGAAGCCATTTTTCTCGTGTTCGACCTGCAATGGAATTCCGCCTGCTCGGCTGGCGATGATGGGTTTGCCCTTGTGGATTGCCTCGGATACCTTCACCTCGAAGCCTTCTCGAGTAGAGAGCTGTAATGCGATCTTGGCCTTGGATAACAGCGCGTTGAGGATTTGGTCTGATGGTCCCAGACGCATCACGCAGATCAGATCCTTCAAGTGCGGCAGTCGGGTTTCGATATGCTGCAATGTGGCGTCGTAGATGGCATTGCCGTCGGGGTCATCGACGGAACCGTGGCCGCAGATCAAGAGCTTAGGAGGTTTTTGGTCTGCCTCCTTCTCTTTGAGAAGTGCATGGAATTTGGCGTATGATTCGAGGACGTCAGGTATTCCTTTTGATGGGTCAAAGCGTGCAATCTGGACGATATATTCATCTGACTAGTCAGCATTTTAGCTATTCGGTTGAGGGAAAAGTGGCATACCATCTGGGTAGTTGATTGTAGGCGTCCGGGTGTTGTAGCACAATGTATTAAAAATACGGCCATAGGAAGCGACGTCCCAATCACGCATGGTCTTGTTAAGACCGTCAAGCCTAGCACAATTAGAACAATCCAAGATTCGAACAAAACGATCTTACCAGTCTGTGGTAGCCGGCATATATCCAACCTTCTCCTTGGGAACATTGGAAGGAACAAAAGCTTCCACCGGATGGCTGATAAAAACATCTGCATGCTTGATACGATCCCACATCCAGGACCAAGCCTCATGCTGGGGAGTGTCCGGAGTAGCCACGAGATCGCTGCGAATCTGGATGTGACTGCGGAAAATGACTGGTCTGTCTGGCGCTGCACGTTTGGCGATCGGGATCAGAGAAGGCATTTGTGGATCATCAATGATGACTAGATCCGCGCCGCCTTCCGATGGCTTCTGCAGGGGACCTCCTGATGACAGCCAGTACCTCTGCGCGTTATCCTGCAGCCACGCCTCGATGGTTTGCTGACGGTCCTCGGTGAACCGCTCCTCTGGGGCTGACACGCCTTGCAGGATGTTGTGGTTCGTCTTGGTGATGCGGAACACTCCGGGGCGTGGTTTGGGAACGTACCTTGAAAAGTTTAGTATGTACCACTATATCTAATGCCAGCAGACATACCATTTGAGATCAATGCCCAATTCACGAGCATAGCGCACAAGTGCGTGGCGCATGAGAGCAACGCCACCACCCTGGGGCGTTGCGCTGAAGAATGCAATCTTGATCTTTCGCTTCTTGAGCTCAGCCGCGTACTGGTTCACGGCTTTCCAGGTCGTGGGCCCAACGGTTGGCTCGTAATCATCTAGCGTGGCAATGCGAACGCGAGATGCACAGTCCACTTCGACGAGACCCTGATAGCCAACGTCTAGAATGGGGTTGTTGCTCGGTCCGAAGAACCTGACACACCTTCTTGACATTGCTTCGGCAAGCTCATCGATACCTCGTGCATCCCATTTCGTTGACTCTATCGGTGCGGTGGCGAACATCGGCACTCCCTCGGTAAAGGCTATTGGCACTATATCCAACTCATGCCACAAGCGCGAGCATAGATGAGGGCATCGATCGGCGACATCTCGCGGCATACCCAGTCCGGCGAACCGTTCCAGATGTTCTTCGCTGTATTCGCGCAGTTTGGTGATGATGAAGTCGCTGATATCCTTCCCCGTGAGCCTTACCTCTGGCCTGGAATCAAAGTGATGCTCGTAAAAGTCGAGCAGGTAGGTTGTATCGCGGATGGCGATTGCGACGACGGCCGCAGCCGAGTCGTCGAACTGAAGTGCGATTCCCGCATAGAGGTTCTGGAGAGTCAGTGCGATCCTTTTGTCAATGACTTAATTGACTCACGTCTAACGGAGCGCCCTGCCAGGCACATCTGGCGGCGTCAGTGTGGTTGAGGTCTCGCTGGAAGACGGAGCTGCGTCGTTGGAACCGGTGGGTGGCTTCTGTTGAAGACATTGTGGCTGGTCTGCTGCTGAACAATGTCTTCTGAGGGACATGAAGCTCAAGGAACTGACTCTGCAGCTCACTTAAGTATACCCATGGCTCTTTCCTCAGAGCTATCCGACGCGTCCGGATGACAGCTCTATGACGTAGTATACATCGCAGGTACATACACACACATGGAGATACATATACATGCTTGCGTACTAGAAAAGTACATCATGTGCTCATCGAACACAGCATCAGATTATATGCTGCCTTGTTCGACCATTGCTGAGGTGCCGTCTAGGTGCGTGTTGGTGCCATCAGCAGGGAGCAAACATGACCCGGGAAGGGGTCAGGCCATTGCTGCCTCGGCGCATCGTATGAGCAGCGCTGTGGCTTGCAGTACGCCAGCTTTGTAGCCAACACGATGCATGCATGCATACGAATGCTGGCCTTTCTGCCGAACGGAAGTTACTTGCTATGTATAAGTCATGTCGCTAAAGATAATCGCGTATCTATAGGTATATACACTATAGTTAGTACGTAGTTATGCTATATAGATGAAGAGCACCGCATTGGCCAATCAGAAGCTGCGCGGCTGACAGGGCACGTGCCGGCGGGTGAAACGATAGTCCGGCGCCTTCTTGCTCCTGTCAGCCTCCAGCGACCAGTCCGTTGTTTCCCCCTTTTACGGGGGCAGCCACGCCGAAGTGCTTGTTTTGGTCCGTGCCTCCATCTGCTCGACTCCGGACGCTCACACTCTGGACTTCCCGTTACTTACTCGCTCGTGTGCGCGAGAAATCCCACCTTCTCGCTCACTTACTCAGTCACTCACCACACCACACCACCCACCTCCACCTCCACCTCCCTGCCTGCATCGACTGCTGCTCGACTCCGGTTCGCGTCGCCCCGCTGTATATGTAAGTGTCGCTGCGTTGCTTGCTGCTGTCACTTTCTCATCGCTCGCAGTAGACGTGTGCGACTGCCGCTCGCCGACCACGCACTCCACCGACACCAGCACACACATTGCCGTTCCGACCGATCAGTCCGACATTCACAATGGGTGGCTCCGTGTCCAAACTAATGGGCAAGATCTTCGGGTCCAAGGAGATGCGCATTCTCATGCTCGGTCTCGACGCCGCCGGAAAGACCAGTGAGTCAATTGAGCCCACATGCATGCATGCAAAGACGATAATACTGATAGGCCAGCCATTCTGTATAAATTGAAACTCAACCAGGACGTGACCACCATCCCCACCGTCGGATTCAACGTCGAGAGCGTGACGTACAAGAACGTCAAATTCAACGTTTGGGACGTCGGTGGCCAGGATAAGATTCGTCCATTGTGGCGTCATTACTACTCGGGTATGTCCAACGCCGGGGACGCACGAGGCACGCTGACTTGCAATTGCAGGCACCCAGGGTCTGATCTTCGTCGTCGACTCGAGCGACACCGCCCGTCTCGGCGAAGCCCGATTAGAATTACACAAAATTATCAACGACCGCGAAATGAAAGATGCGCTATTGTTGGTGTTTGCGAACAAGCAGGATACGCCAGGCCGTAAGTCTGATTTCCTGCGACTTGTTCGGTTTCTGTCTCTAATATGGGGTTGTGTACAGATTTGAGCCCTGAGGAAATCACCAATGCGCTGCAACTCAACAAGCTCAAGGACCGACTGTGGTACGTCGTGCCCAGTGTCGCCACTGAAGGAACCGGTATTTTCGAGGGTTTGGTGAGTCTCCCACCCGCCGTCCGCTGCATACATACTGACCTTTCAGGCCTGGCTCTCGAACAACGTCAAGACTCCGGCTCCTCCCAAATAAGCCAAACCACCGCCGCCGAATTGTACAACAACACTCGAGAGTCGTTGCTTTGCCTGATTAATACATTAATGACCACGCAGCATTCGAAGATTGTCCTTTTGTTTCGTTGTTTCTTTCTTTTGCTCTGTTGCTAATGGTTTTGCATATTGCCGATTGGCTTTTATGATATCCCTGTTGTATTTCCCATCTATCTTGATTTATGATCCCCTTTCTTGATTATCCACTTTTCTTTGTACGCCTCGGCCTCGTCCGTCAGAAGAGGCCATTTGCACGATCTTAATGTATAGAAAGAAAAGCTTCTAATACAATCTTCTCTTACTGGATTTGAGGCTTGAACAGTACTTCCATTGCAGTTGTTCGTTTGGAGAACAGCAAGGTTAGTCCCTAACCTTGTTCATCTGTACGTCAATATGTCCACGGGCGGCCATCGGAATCAAGCTCCTGACAGATCCATGTGGTGCGGAACTTTGTTCCTGATATCCATCCTGTATTCCTCTCCCGTCGTTCAACGTAGACTATATCGTATTTCATACCTGGCGGCGAGAGACGATGATGCAAGTCAGACCTCAGATGGCAATCCTTTGTATTGCTGTTCTGACTTATGTCTCTTGCTCATAGAATGAACAGCAGCCATAACCGATTCATACAACCTGGGAAGGCATCTACTTCCGGAGTCCATTCGCAGTTGCCACTGTCCACTGTTCTGACTTATAAATACACCTGCTTTGACAAAGACTTGGTTGCGAGCTTACACCGACCGATCGTCAAAGATACAGAATCACTCAGATCGAATATTCTTAGTCTCGACTTCAGCAACACCCGTAAGACCACCAAGTCTTCCGCCTCTTTTTCTTTTTGATCCCAAGAAAAATTATGCCTCGATACAGTGTCAACGATTCAGTTCGCTACAAGCCTGTCGGTGGTACGTCCCCCTTCCCCCTTCACTCCCTCTCCCTTGCGTGAAACGATGCTAAACGCATCTTTCGGCTACCTCGTCACAGGTCCCCATAGTCACACATCCGTAACCGTCGGCGTGATCAAAGAAGTTCTTACCTCGCCCGGTAATCTGACGGGTCGTCAAGTGCAGGCCTCCGAGCAGGATCCACGCTATGAGGTATTCCCCCTTTTCCTCCCTGCCATGCAGCTCCTAAACAAAGAGCCGATGGAGGTGTGATGACTAACGTTGGGCTGGGAGGACAGATCGAGAATAGTCACACCCACAAACGCACCGCAATCAAGGAGTCGAATATCCTTGAACATTGTTAATTTCTCGCGGCCTTTGCCGTTCACGGTTGGTGGCGTCGGTATGAACCGGGGGATGGGATGGATGGCTCCGGCTAGAGGGGATGATGTTTCTGGCCCATCCACAGCAGGCATGGAAGGAAATGATGTGAATGTCGACGAGGGGACGGAGATGGAGGTGCGGCTATGTATGGATGGGTGCGAAAGCTTAGATTAAGTTAATGATAGAGGCGGTAATCAAGTCGGTGCAATAAATGGGGTTGCTTTGAATATGTTTTCAATTTCATGTACACGATTGTTGAACTCCATCCATCATCCATCATAACCAAGCCATGAATCGTAAAAAAAGTTACATCATCTTGTTGAAAGCTGATCCTACATCTGAAATCCCTGGGGCCCCTCATGGAATTTTAAGCCTCACCGGGCCAAATCTCATCCGCAATCTCACGCACAAGCTTCAGCTTCTTGATCATTCCCTCGCGACTAATGGCGTTTCCGCCGTGATGGGACGCAAATCCACACTGAGGGCTGACGCCGCACTGCTGAAGCGCTTCCTTGACTGGAATATCGTTGCCCTGAGCAATGAACTCGGCGGCGTCGAGGATCCGTTTCTTCATTTCCTCCTTGTCCTCCATATCGTCGAATTTGGAAGTGACGACTCCCAAAATCACGTTCTTGGTAACGGGGAGTTCCTTGAGAGGCTCAAAGCCGCCGGCCCGGGGGGTGTCGTATTCAAGGTAATAAGTGTCGACGTTGAGCTCCTTGAAGAGCTTGACGGCGATGCGGTCGTACCCTCCCTCTGAGAAGTGGCGCGAGTTGTGGAAGTTGCCACGGCACAGGTGGACGCCGACGTGCATATCTGCCGGCCGCTTGGCGATGCAGTCGTTGTAGAGTTTGATGTATTTGTCGAGCAGGTCCTCGGTTGTACCTTTGTTGAGCGGGTCGGCGTTCCAGCCTTCAATCATTTTATCGGAGCAAAAGTCTGTCTCGTTAGCCCGATTCATCAAGCCGCAAAAACAGGATGAGAAAAACCCAGAAGGAAAAAGACTTACAAGCAAGATTAGGATCATCATACTGCACGTTCCTGCAACCCGCTTCGTACAAAATGCGCAGCTCCTCCTGGTACGCCTTTGCGATGTCACCAAAGTACTCCTCATCCGAGGAATACGCCTCCTTGCTATAGGCATACCCTTCCTTGTATCGCATATGATACCAATTGGGCGCTGCGAGCGTGATCTTAATGTTTTTCACCTCCTCGGGTTTAACCAGTCCGGCGAGGTATTTGAAGTCCTCAATGTAGCTGCTGCCGACATGCTTGATCTTACCGTCGCAGACCACAGTCTCGCCGGGCTCGACTTTTTCTTCTACGAAAGCAGCAATGTCGGGCATGTAGAGGCGGAACATGTCTGCGGAGGGTTTCATGATTTGCGTGAAGCCCTCGAGGTTGGGGAAGAAGGAGCCCCAGAACACTGCACCATCAGTCAGTCAAACTCTCATATCTGCGCAAATGTTCCTAGGTAGATAGGCAAGAGGGGCGTACTGTGTCGACGGTACTCGCCATCGGTGATAGCCTTGAAACCGAGCTTCTCCTGCACTGCAACGATGTCCTTGATGTCCTGGTCCTCGATGGGGATCAATTCTTCGCGGGTCGCTTTTCCTTCGGTCAGGAGGTCGCGCTTCTTGACGAGAGTCTCTGTCCGGAGCAGAGAGCCCAAGTGCTCTGCGCGGAAAGGTGGGTTTTGATGACGGGCCATGTTGTTTCTAATGCTGTCAGTACCCTAAGTCCGAGATGAGCAGGACGGCGTATCTTACATCGATATCAATAGATGAACATTGACGATATGTAGACACGGAGAGGAAAGGAAAAGGAAAAGAAAGAAATTCAGAAAAGAGGGACATTCATAGCCCCATTCAACGACAACTCGCCAGCTCTTTCAAAAAAACTCTGGGTCCCTCCCGATGCGGGGAACTGTGCCCTCATTTCCGTTTCGGTTACATAGCACAGTCACCATGCCCGAGGTGAGCACTGTCTACGCATGTAGTTCATCTTGAGTGAGTCAGGTAGCATACCCACCACTTGAAGCATCCAATTGGTCTGACTGGCTGCCCTCGCGACATTTTCTCCATTTGGTGCTTGTTCAGGCCTTTAGCTCGGCTCTGTAACGCCGGAGAGTACGTAGGCACTATCAAATGTCAACATGCAATTCGCGAAGGAGCTAGCGCTTTCTATTTCACACCTCAAACACTCTGCTCCTCTTTTGTGTGTCACGACAAAAAGATCTAGAAACCTGTGTAAAGATGCTATCATTCCTCGTGGTGTATACATATAGCCCCCCCCCCTGGGAGACGCTATTTTTCATCTTGGAGATGTCTTGAAGTTTGCCACTGTTCTTGATTAATCCTAATGTAGTACGAGGAAGGATTGAGCCATGCAACTAGCGCTGCTGTAAGCTGTAAGCCATTATCGTTCATTCGAGCCTTTGTTCATACTAGCAGCTTGAGCACGTCGCTGGCGACCTCCTACGAAACACGAGAAGCCCTAACATTCCTCCGGACTCCGTGATGGATATCAAAACATCTGTACCCTTTAACCTCATCTATCAAGGCATGTCAGCATCCAATCAGTATTTCTCTTCGGTCTCCGTGAAAAGTTCAAGATCCATCTTGATGGCGACGAGGCCGGTGTCCAGCAATTTATACAGATGTTCTCCCCGAGCTCTCCACATAGCTCATGTGGAGCAGTCTATACACATAGCACAACAAGACGACATCATAGTCCTCTGTTCGTCTGCAAGGGGTTCAGGCTGTGGTCAGAGATTTCAAGATGACTATAGTGAATACTCCATTCACTCGAATTAGGCTCAATATATAGCCACCAGACAAGAGAGCCAAGCAGAATAGTGTATGCCAGTTCTAGAGGGCTGTTGGTTAAACTCCCCACTTACAGGTAACCGCCACAATGCTCAATCGTGGGGCCCATGTCGCAAGCATTGCCTCCCTCTTTAGCAGCACAAAGAACAAGAGGGAGACCGGTCTTGCTTAAGTCCGTCGTTATCAGACTGTTAATAATAGAATTGTTATGATCAGTGTCGATATCGAATTTGTCGAGGTCGGAAACATTGTGCGGGCTAATCGCTGTTCTTAGCCATCCGTACATCATCAATGTACGGCAATGTATAATTAACTCTTTAGTCGTCCGAAGAGAAAAGCCGCAAGAAGAGCATCACCACAACGTCGGAAAATTTTGCCAAGTAATCCCTCCTTTGTGACGGGTTGAGGAGGTCTCGAAAGGAACAGAATTGGTCTAAATTTAAGCCTATTTTGACTACATTTGTCCACCAAGGTGCCTTACCAGGCTGGCCAGGAGAAGGATGTCTTTTATTGGTCACGCCGGACCTCTGCGAATATCATTACTACTGGTCTTGTAGAAGGAGGCTATGGAATAGAAGCGAGGGCCCATGCGAAGATGGAGAATAGATAGAGAAAGTTTTTTGTCTGATTGACAAGGAGGGCAGAATAGGCGAAGCTGATTCTACGACGGTAAGCTGTTCCGGAATACACGCTACAAATGATAGCTCTCGACAATTCACCTGCATCCGCAACAATATGTGCATGTCAATCAAAATATAGACGATGTGGATATATGTGCTTACGTCGGTCGTCACACAGCGCGTCGCCGTTACAGCACCACATTCGACACCTCAAACGACTGTACCGCGCCGGTAGGAAAGTAGGACCAGAACTTAGTCCCGCTAATATAAGTATCGTTGTAGCTAACATACTGATCGCCACTTCCGACTTGAGTAATCCAGCGCGGTACCACTGCGCCGCTGACCCCTGGAGTGCTAAAGTCGGACAGCTCAAAGTTGAGATATTGGGAAGCACCCCAGTTTGCAGCAACGATGACCAGCTTCTCGGCCGTGGAGTCGTAAGCTGCGACGGTGTAGTTGCTCCCACCGTCCAGGATACGCATCCCAGGTCGAATGTGGCGGGTGAATTGTGATAGAGCAAAGTACTTTTGGTTGACGGCTCCGAGAGAAACATTGTCGTTGTCTCCATCAATCAAGCCCCAGCCAGAGCCATCGATGGCCTGCCAGTATACCCAGGCGGTGGGGTGGAGCCAGCGGAAATCAAGCAGCAAGTTTGTCACGAGTGACTCCCCCGTCGCATCGCTCTCACCGTACTCACTGTTCCAAAGCCGCTTCCCGGCACTGGATGCCAGGCTGTACAGCGTATCCCGCCGTCCTCCACCATATTGGTATCCGTGGACATTGATGCGGCCGACGTTGCTCGTCGCCGTGCTCCCGAGACTGTTCCACGTGGAAACAGCCAAGTCGTATGTGTTTTCGTCTGAAGCAGAAACCAGTGTCGAACTGAGATCCCTGTTATTCAGTTCAGTACGCAGATTCCCGATCACTGTCGCCTGAGTGCTGACGTTGAAATGGCATCCTTCCTGGGTTCCTGTTTCGCCATTCCACCAGTCCGAAGACGGCTCGTTGAAGGCTTCAACGGACTGAAATGACACGCCCCAGTTCTCCGCGGCGTATTCGGCAACGGTGGCGAGATACACCGCATGCTGGTCGTAATTCCACGATTGCAAGTTATCGCTTGAACCATCGTCGGATCCAGAAGGGTTGTGATTGAGGCACATCCACCACGGCGGGGAGTTTGAGAAGAGCTCAAAGATGTTTGCACCGCGTGCTTTAGCCATGGACAACATGTTGCGCTGATTTGCGTCGACGCTCCAGCTCCAGCTCGAGGAAGACGGCGAGGTGCTGAGCCAGTCTACCCAGTAGCTTTCCATCTGCCGCGAGTCGATCATGTCGGGCGACACGACCATCGTAGAGCCGTTGACGGTGTTCCAGCTGCAAGCGCCGGCGTTGTACCGTGCAATGGTGAGCCCCATGCCGGGAATACTTTGACCATTGTAGGTTGTCGACGTCGTAGAGAAAAAGATGTCAGCCAAGTCACTTCGTGTGCCAAACGCCTTGGCCCACCATGCGAGAGACACGCCGAAGCCCTCCCAGGTGCCCCAGTTCGTGGTGGAGCTGATAGTCGTCGTCAAGTCGGCAGATGCGACTGGCAGCGTGGTAACGGCAATCGCTAGCCCCAGAAGCGATCTACGATTCATTGTCCGCGTTTGGATGGTAAAGATGATATACAGTACTCTTGGAAAGAACAGACTTCAATCCCGCATCAATCAAGGCAAAGCTCATAAGCCCCAGCTGAGAAGAGTTGTAGGGTTTTTATCTCCTCAACAGGCATTTTTTCTCAATCATGAGCTGATCAGACCTCGGGGGTAGCGGAACGAAGGTGAACCCGGAGATTCCGCAGATCTTGTAGCCTTGATGGTCATATGCCCTACTTTCCGCGACACTAGACTTTGGTTGTATGGCTTCATGCGACTCTCCCCGCAACGCCAAAGATCGAGCATCCGATATCCCCGCCCCCGCGTCAGTAAAAAGAGAGCGTTCCGAATGGCTTGACCTGAAGCATGTCCCATGACAAGCATGCTCGCATACACGGCGGAAGAAGTTGCTCGATACTCATCAGGCAACCAAATGGCATTGGAACCATTGAGAGTCAGCCATCCATTCTTCATTAGTATACATTCTGGAGGACCGCTTGGTGTTTGGGGAAGACTACGAACAGGAAGAGATTCAATATTTTATCGTTCTTGATCAATCTCCAGAAACTCGCCGTCGGGAGAGAATACCACTTCCTGAACTCCATCAGAATAGCTTTGAAGTCTCTGCTGTAGAGCGTTGGTTGCTAGATTCTATAGCTTGACTATATTATTATAGGAGCCTAAGACCATCAGTTAAGGAGGCCCAATTGGCGAGACTTGGCCTATTTCTAATGAACTGAATTGCGATGCAAAACGCTTCATTTTTGCCGCTGACAGAATTTATATTATCTAAAAAAGAATTTACTAGCCTCAAATGATCACATATGAAAGATCCAGTTGTGCAATTTATATTTGCTAAGTGTGACTTTCGACACTACTGTCCCTTCTTTGCACATTATAATATTTTTCCATTACTATTCATATTCTTCACTATCTCAACTATTGAGTGTAAGCTCCATATGAAGTGGAAAGCTCTTCCACTTGAAAACCTATGTAAAGTCCTCTGTTTCAGGGGGCTAAAGGGAGAAAATAATCTCTTGGACTCTCTTTGGCAGTTCAAATATTTCGTCTTCATTATATTTTAGCTGCCTCGCGGTTTGCGATTCGATTCGGCCTTGTCTGACTTTATTTATCTTTATATGGCCACCCACGTAAGACATTGATTGAGTGATCAGAAATTGGCGAGCTAGGTGCTTTGTAATCTCAATCTCTGCCCTTTTCAAGCTGGAGATCTTGGAAATTGAGATGCGGAGATTTCTTATGCGCTTGCCTTCTCTGCTTAGATTGATTCTATTCTAGATCGCCTCGGCTAATGCTCTTTTATCGCAGCATTGATCAAATCATCGCGGGCTGGTAATTCTGTATTCTGCTCAGAGAATTGATTATAGTCTCTAGCTATGCTCTCGCGAAAATTGCAGTCTAAATCAGAGCAAGACTGTGAAGCAAAGGGAAGTTGCCTAGCGCTTCATAGAGTTTGCATTCTGCCTGGCTACCTAAAAAATCTTCGATAGAAGTATCTTCGTGGCCATATGTAGGGGAAATTAAGCTTGAATTTAGACCGTGCTTTGTCCCCCTGCTAACTATTTTCTCCATTGCACCACACAGTTTATAGCTATAGCACTTATGTCTTGTCGGTCTCAGCAATACGCTCGACATGGTCTTCTTCAAGACCTAGAAACCCTTTCTCGCCTTTGTCGGCCAATGCATGCTCAACAGCAGCTCGTCCAGTGAGGTAGTCAGATCCAAAAGCCTCACCGACATCCTCCAAGTCTTTACCATGTGTCTCTGGAAGAGCGAAATAGACGATCAACCAAAGTAGAAGGAGGTTGATACACCAAACAATATAGTATTTCCATGTGATTGCTTCCATGGCAATCGGGTTTACATAATTATTGAACAGCCCGGCAATGTTGCCCGAAAGCTGGTAAATCATTGATCCTGTAGCACGCATGGTGTAGGGGCAAATTTCCATCACGTATGGAATACCGATGAGGGCGGGTAGATTGCAAGGCTGATAAAGATAGATCATGACGACGACGCCGATAGCCAGCCCGTGATTCTGGAAGTTTGATTGCTGAGCAAGGGCCGAGAGTATTGTCCAAATTGTATAGACCAGGCATAGAAGAGTGAGACCAGTCAGGAATACTTTGCGTCGTTTGTACATGTCAATGATGGATGCAAGAGCAACGGACGTCACAAGACTCCAGACGGTGATTCCGAGATTAATCTTTAGCTGCGAAACGGCGTCCGTAATTCCGATGTTGTCCAGTATAATGTGCAGGTAGTAGGAAATCAAGGCGTTGCCTTCGAGTTGAAGCATGGCGGGGATGAAAAAGCAGATGAATAGTCGATGGCGCATTGCTGGGGTTTGAATCCACTTGAGCCAACTGGACAGGTTTTGCAACTTTTCCTGTTCGATAGTGGCAGTGATCTCTGCCATCTGCAGCGAGACAATGAGTTCGTCTTCATTCCCACCAGCGTGGTATCTGACAAAGAATTGGCGTGCTTCCTCTTCGCGGCCTTTGTCAACAAGCCAGCGCGGAGACTCTGGTCCCAGAAAAGCCAATATGAGCTGGATGAGGGGGAAGAACCCCTGAAGAATGGAAGGAATGCGCCAGCTCCAAGTCGATGTTTGAAGTGAAGATTGGTAAGTGCCCCAGGTAATCAATGCCGCAAAGAAGGCCCCAAGGGGCCAGGATGCAATCAGCATGGCAGTGATGGTACCGCGGTGAGTAGGGTATGCGCATTCAGTCACATATGGTGATGCAGCAGTTGAGGCGAGGCATCCCCCGACTCCGATGAGAATTCTTGCGCCCATAAACATGGAGAAATTCTGAGCCACCCCTTGAAGAACGGCACCGATGATAATGATCAGGCAGCCGAGCATGATACTCATCCGTCTGCCAAGATAGTTGCATAAGAAGGTCACAAAGGGAATGACAATCAGTGTACCAATGGTTATACCATTAGACATCGTTCCCAAGCGACTTCCGGTTGGATGGTTGAAATAATCCTGCCATGAGACAACGCTTTGTAATCCATTCATCATACTTCCGTCAAAGCCCGAGACAACCTGAGCCAGAACGCCAGCCATGAGAAAGATGTTGAGTTTGAGTAAGTGTGGCACGAGAAACCACGGTTTGTCATGTTTTGGAGTGACGCTGAGGACTGTCTTGCCCTCGCCCAGAGTTTTCGAGATTTTCTTGGTGTCCTCCATGGCTGCTGTCGTCTTTGTTGTGATGATCGTATATCCAAAGGAGAAGCACAAGAGAAAGGGAGGGAAGAACGTGCTTATTTAAATGCAGAGATTCCCACCATTGAGCTGCACACGTGGCTCACAAGACGCGCAGGTATTTGAAAGAACAGTAATTAATCACTCGTGGGCATAGTCGATTTAAGTAAAACAAGCATCAAGTCTGGGGTAATGGTTCACTTTTTCGGCTCCGGTAACCCCGAGTAAAGTTTGAGGGCCCTTCATATTTACGAGGTTTTTGTTTAAGCGTCAAAACCAGGGACTGTGCCAAAGCATTCTTGCACTCAAGAGCTTTGGAATGAACTACCTTCGGCTCCGGAGTCCCCGAACTTTCAGGGCTGCTTTGTACGATGCTAATCGATCAAGCCTCTGGTATCTCCACATTCCACTCCGCACTGTCTTTCACTCCCCATTCGTCCTCCGCAATCTCGCTTTCCGGGGTTGGATGGTGCATACTTGAGAGTATCATAAGGTCCAGATCGCTAGCGGAAATTCAGTCCATATACATACTGCACAATGAATGAGAGACGGCATAGTCTCATTCTAAGGTGGAATGATCATGCGTCCTTGGAGCGTCCATACCATAGAGAACCGAGAAAAACTGCGAGTCATAGATCTACAAATATGTCATATGACCCTGGGTTCTTTAGTAAAATGCTCTCTCTTGATGAAACTTATTTATCGTTTGTAAGAAGGAATGATTCCGCATTGGTCAATTTGCGCATTATCCTACCTACCAAGGACGGCCCACTCGCCTAGGTGTGGTTAATATGCAGTCTAATTATCCGGGGTCAAATGCCTAATAGGCTACTCAACATCTTTTCAGCAGTGTCTGCAAGCTTTGCTCCCCCGCATGCTGGATCACCACATGTCTTAAGGTCTGCGACTGGGAGCTGTAGTCCCTTGTTTGCATCCCAGAATAGAAGCCCTCGAAATGTCCGTCGAATCAGTTTCAAGATACAGATCTCGGAAAAGAACAGCACACGCGGTATAATCTAAGACGTCTCCGTGCTAAATGTTTGTTGGGTTGCTCCAGATTCTGACGCAATTTGGCTGTAGTGCGACGCTTGTCGGCATCGAAAAGTGAGGTACGTTCTCTGCTGGTGTACTGGTGCTCTATACATAGGTACTAAAACGAAAACACGAAAACAAGATGTGACGGCCGTCAACCATGCACAACCTGTTCTACAACAGGAGATGAATGCGCATATGGCGCAGACGCTGTTTCGTTGGTGAAATGACCCGGTTTATCTCCATGAAGAATACTGAGACCACTTCATTTTGGCAGTCGCAGTAAAAGCGACATGATTCTCGATGTCGCTTTACGTTCGGAAGATCTTCTTCGTGAAATGTCGGCTCATCTGGTGAGAAACAAATCCAATATCTGCTAGAGACCCATCTGTTGACCATCAGCGATACAGACCTCAATTACTGGCCTAATATCAAGCGGAGATCTGTCGAATCACAGCCTCAACTTCTCGCCTCAGGCTATAATATCACCTCGCACAATCGAGAAAGACTATGCTCAGCCTGACACTCCGACAGACCATATTTCCAACGCAGCGCTATCACCGCTGCACGCTTCCACCACCGAGTCAATTCTTGCCTGGCCGCAATTTACAGATTTTAATGCTCTGAGACAAGAACATAGCAACTCTGTCTTCCATATGGAAAGCACACGCCCATCTCTGCTGTCTAGACCCGTTGCAATACACCCTTATATCGGAAAGTACGAGCTAGATGAGACAGTGCAAAGCTTTGAGAGGAATATTAATTTCTGGTATCCGACAATGTCCCGGGAGCGGACGACGCAGCTTCGACGGGTGATCATGTCTGGGGTCGTTGATGAGAGCACGGGATCATGTCTTGCGTTTCTGCTCATTGCATTGGGGTGCGCTAGCGAGCTTATATGCACGTTTGCAGAGAATGATAATCTAGACTCTGAAAGTCTAGAGTTGCAGAACCAGCGGCGGACGATGAGTGAGCTGCACTTTGATATTGCTTTCAAGAAGGTGCATCTAGCACAAGCGGAATGTTCAGTCGAAGCGGTCCAATGCCTATTTTTCACGGGGTCGGTACACTGCAAGTCCGGCTTTTAACACGTAGGTAGCCAAAATACTGATCTTTTGTTCAAGGTTATTCTTCGCATTTCTTCAACGGCCAATACAAGCCTGGTCTTTTATTAGTGCAACTGCGACAAAGTGCCGGTTGCTTCTGTCATATCAGAAGCCAAATTCACCTTCGGAGGAGCAAGAATGCCTGCGTCGTATCTTCTGGTCCTGCTATATCCTTGAAAGGTGAGTCTGGACGTTCAAGATATGCTATACAATACTAATCATGTATATTCAAGTGATTATCTCGCCGAACTTTCAGCGCTGCCTCAAACTGGAATCGCCGATATTGAATCATCCGTTGCACTTCCAGGCGTATATCACACACACGAGTCGCAAACCGACGAAGAACAATCGTCCCTCTATTTTCTGGCTTGCATCTCCATGCGTCGTCTTCTCAATCGCGCACACGACCTTCTCTATGCCCGCGACACCGGGGTCGGATTCGACAGACATCAATTTCCATCCGTCGTCGCCGAGCTCGCCCATCAGCTTGAAAGCTGGAAAGATCTTCTCCCTCCTCAATTCCAATTTCCTGTGAATCAGGAGCTAGCGAGGACCCCGGCCGGGGGATTTCTTCGTCAAAGATATTTAACGTGCAAAAGCGTTATTTACAGGCCTTATCTGACCTGGGCGCTGTCTACTACCTCCTCCACCGGAGCAGCTACTGTTGCAGAGGACTTACCGCTATCTGTTTACGAAGGCTGCGAAATATGTCTCAATGCTTGCTGGCTACATGCGCAGAATCTGCGCAGTTTTCCACATACGGTCATGGTTGACACGTGGATATGTTCTCTTTCGTAAGGCCTTCATCTCTCATACTCTCGCACCTTGATCTAATTGACATATTCTTCAAAGGATGGCATCAGTCATGCTTATCACGCTCGCTGTATCACGCATAGATGCGCTCAGACGGTGCATTCCTCCGCAAGTGGTAGACATCGGTTCCCATCTCAGTAGACTGTTCGAGCAGTGGATGCACATCCCAGGTCGTGGAGTTTCGCCGAGTGTGTATCAAAGTAAAAAGCTCATTGACGATGTGAGTATGTCATTGTCAATGATAGTGAAGTAATTCGTGTACGAGAAAATGACAATAGAGTGAATGGTATCCAGGTAAAAATTGATTGCTCGTCCTTAGAGAAGTGTTTCAAAAAAGCTGGCAAATGGTTGGATTTCATCGCCCATACAGCATGATCAGATGCGCGTTCAGGTAGGTAAATAGCCCAAGCCAATGCAATCCTGGACCCTGACCACCCAACACATCAGACGAGGCGAAGCTAGCATATTACTGGATTATGCGAGTAATATGGCCGGGTTTTGATACATGCATAATGCTTCCTCACTATGGATAGATCAAGCTAGTTTGCGTTGCTCTCAGGACGAATCAAGAATAAATCATCGGCCCCGACATCCCCGAAAGTGTTTACGCACGGATGCAGCTCTTTTGGTCGACAGCATGGAAAGATATGTACAAGACTGCCTCAGTTGCGGGGATCTTATGACTAGTGAATCGATAGATAGAAACCTTTGGCCGATAAGTCATCTACGATCATCGAAGAGGAAAACAATCTAATAGCTCGAGTCCCAACCTGTCGTTGATCAATAGAATACAAAATCGGTTAAATACCGATATCATCCGTATGGTCAAGAGAACGCTATTCACTCTGAATACATATTTGTTCCTCACTTGACGAATCTCGAGTAGCTTGAGATTCTATTAGTTACGAGCTTCAATCAAACCTTGGAATCTGAACATGTCCTCCGTTAAAGTCAGCTCGGAGGAGGTACTGGCAAGTCACATCCCCGACTATGAAAACCCCCGCATCTTCCAGCGCAACCGTCTTCCAGCACGCTTTTACCATCTCCCAGAGACATCCCTCTGCTTGAACGGGACATGGAACTTTCACTACGCCGCGTCGCCATTACATGCTCCCGATCCAACTCCATCATCTCTCGGGTCAAACAGAAGCGTAATTGAATCCGCTGTCGAGACAACTTCCAGCGACGATGAGGTGCAATCACTATCCCTGCTTGATCTGATAGAAGACTCACCTACCCCGGAGTGGAATACAATCACTGTACCGGGCCACTGGCAACTCCAAGGCCATGGCCACCCACACTATACGAACGTCGTGTTTCCCTTTCCTGCTTGTCCGCCTTACGTGCCCTCCGAGAATCCAACCGGTACCTACCGTCGCTCATTTCAGATTCCGTCTTGGTGGGGAAAGACATCTCAGCTACGCTTGCGATTTGACGGCGTCGACAGCGCTTATCACGTATGGCTGAATGGGGTCGAAGTTGGTTATTCTCAGGGCAGCCGGAACCCGGCTGAGTTTGATGTGTCCAGCCATGTCAAGCGAGACGGAGTCAACGACTTGTTCGTTCGAGTGTACCAGTGGTCTGATGGTTCTTATATTGAAGATCAGGATCAATGGTGGTTATCCGGTAAGCTCTTTCATGGCTCGAAGGGTGTCTGGGTATGTGGCTAATGAATCTAGGTATTTTCCGCGACGTACATCTCGTTGCTTTTCCCTCGCAAGCACGTATTGAGGACGTCTTCGTCAAGACCGAACTCGACGGTACCTATACCGACGCCACGCTTTGTGTTTCACTATCTTTGCACGTAGTATCGGCTTGTCTGGTTCGGGTAAAACTATACAAATCAGACGGCAGTGACGACGTTCTTGAGTCGACGGAGCTAAACATTAAAACCGGACAAGAAACTGCAGATATTGTCATGCCTGTATCGGCGCCGCAGAAATGGACAGCTGAAACCCCTAATCTCTACACACTAGAAATCAGCTTGTTGTTGAGCCATTCTGGCTCGGCGCCACTCCAGACTATCGTTGAGAAAGTCGGCTTCCGACAAGTTGAGATCAAGAAAGGAAACATCACCGTCAACGGTCAGCCGATACTTCTACGCGGCGTGAATAGGCACGATCATCACCACCTCTTCGGCCGTGCGGTGCCTCTTTCCGCGGTCAGAGAAGACTTGCTCCAAATGAAGCGGTACAATATCAATGCTCTTCGCTGTTCCCACTATCCGTCGCATCCAAAACTACTACAACTATGCGACGAGCTCGGACTTTGGGTCATGGACGAAGCCGATCTTGAATGTCACGGATTCTACGACGCCGTTGCTCGTCCGATGGACATTCCCGAATCGATGGACTACGAAGAACGAAAGAAGCTCACCTTCGGCAAGGCTGCCGAGTTCACCACGAACAACCCGGAGTGGAAGGATGCCTACGTTGATCGGATGACGCAGTTGATACACAGAGACAAAAATCATGCCAGCGTGATCATTTGGTCGTTGGGAAACGAGGCCTTCTACGGTCAGAACCACAAGGCCATGTATGAGTATGCAAAGAAGGTCGATCCAAGTAGACCCGTGCATTACGAAGGCGACACCGAGGCTCTGACTGCTGATATGTTTTCGTACATGTATCCTTCCTTAGAGCGCCTGATTGAGTTTGCAACTGCAGAAGGAGATGCCTTTTCAAAGCCTATTGTACTCTGTGAATACGCTCATGCCATGGGCAATGCGCCAGGTGGTCTGGTAGAATACATGAACGCCTTTCGCAAGTACCGCAGGCTGCAGGGCGGCTTTATCTGGGAATGGGCCAACCACGGCCTCTGGGTTGAGCCTAGTGAACCAGGAATGAAAGGGTACTATGCATACGGTGGAGATTTTGGCGATTTCCCCAATGATGGAGACTTTGTCATGGATGGGCTTTGTTATAGTGATCACAGTCCGACTCCGGGTTTGATGGAGCTGAGAAAGGCATATGAGCCAGTGCGGGCTTGGGTTGAGAATGACTTGATCGTTGTCAAGAATGAGTATGATTTTATTAGTCTGGATGACATTTTGGCTGTGTTCAAAATTGAGGCATTTTCTGAGAAGTGTGTATCTATTTTGTCTTTTAGAGTCAACTGGACTAACTCGATTTCAGGTCCGCGAAAGTGCTAAGCAGCGGCACCCTGAATCTACCACACATACTGGCTGGTCAACAGGGTACAATCCCACTACCAAAGGGTATCCATTTCCCTGCTACTGGTGAAATCTGGCTCTCCGTGAGCTTTCTCTCCAAGACTGCACGCGACTGGGCGGACAGCCACACTGAGCTGGCCTGGTTCCAGCACTGCCTCCGCTCGACCAAATCTCTACCCCCTCTCATTCAAAACATAAACAGCGCGGGCAGTCTCAAAATGCACACAACAGGAACCTCGCAAACCATCACCGGCCCAGCGTTCTCTATGTCCTTTTCCCGCGTGACGGGGAGCCTTTCGAGCTGGCATGTCGACGGCCATTCCTTCCTCGAGCCCGATCCTCAAACGAACGCTGCTCTGGCCGTCGGTTTCTGGCGTCCCCCGACCAGCAACGACATGCCCTTTGACCTGCCAGAGTGGCGCCGCTTCGGCATCGACGATTTGACCAGTCAGCTCCGCAGCTTTCGCATTGCGCAACTAAGAAGCGGGAGCGTCCAAATCACCACCACAACCTTTATCTGCACACCTATTCTTGCCTGGGGTTTCCGAGCCGAATCCGTCTACACCATCAACATCCACGGCGCACTCCTGGTAAGCGTCCACATTACACCGGAGGGTCCAGCGCCAAAGACCCTTCCCCGAATGGGTCTTGATCTGTATCTTGCAGATTCATTGGACAATGCGACCTGGTTCGGCCGTGGACCTGGAGAAAGTTATGCGGATAAAAGAGAATCACAGAAGATGGGAATTTATCAAGCCGACACGGCGCGACTGCATACTCCGTACGAAGTTCCGCAGGAGAACGGCAATAGGATGGATACTTGGTGGTTGCGAATGGCCGACGGACGCGGGTGGGGACTTAAAGCGATCAGGACAGCCAGGAGTGTCGAGAACTCGGATAAGGTGCATTTCGAGTCTGCACCATTTCAATGGACTGCTAACCGGTTCAGCGCAACGACGGTCGAGCGTGCAAAACATCCGCGGGATCTCGTCGCCGAAAAGGCGGTGCGTTTGCGTTTGGATATTGCGAGCGCTGGAGTTGGGACGGGTGCTTGCGGGCCGCGAACTTTGAAGGAGTATCAGGTCCCGTGCGAAACGAGTGAGATCTCATTCTGCTTGCAGCCGTGCGTTGATGACTCTGAGGTATAGGTGGACTCAAAGTACATGATATGACGGTGGAGCATCTCTGCGTTTCAAAAAGGCCGCGTGCATCCATGGATATTTGATGGGTTCCTTTCCCTTCTGCAAGCCATAACTAGCAAAGACAGTCACATAGTGTATATAGCCGTGCATTCATTCTCCTTAAGATCAAAACTCCTTCAGAATGTATTCCACACTTCCGATTGCCGAGCTGGAAAGCATAGCAAAAGCACGAAGTCCTTCGCAACCAAGGCCGACCCGGTTTCTGGTTTCTACAGAGAGAATTAAAGACGAGGCTGATTTTTGTCGCGTTTATGCTTGTAGGAATGCTGCATTAGGACTACGTTGGGCTCGGTGCCTTTTCCATGCATTTAGCATCACAGGTCATGAATTGATGTCCTTGTTCCCGACCGACTGATGTACATATCCACGCCATCTACCTCGTGGTTCTACGAGCAGTGATCGACCTATCAGGTCCCGGCGTGGGTTTATGAAAAGGCAGACTCCTCCAGTCGCGGACTCGTCGTAGATGAAGGATCAACTCAGCGTCCGCAAGAATATAGCCTGACGTCTTCCCGCGCGCGAAACCTGCGAGCTGGGTGTGAGGTCCTCATCCATTATTCGATCAACAAGGATGATGTTGCAAGATATGCACGGGAGTGATCATCGTAGTGGACTTGCAGTCGACTGTTGAAGCAAGGTCCAAATTATTCCGCACTGCAAGCCCTAACTAGGTAATTAGAATGATACCCTACCCTACACTGACCGAGCACGCTAACAGACAGCCGGCCAGACAATACAACAATGCTACACAGCCTCACTCAAGTGATGTCACTAAGTAACCCCTCTCTTTATCGAATATTATGTAGTATATCGCTATAATACCACAAAGCGGTGTACGGGAGTACGTTGCTCTACCGCGGAACCAAGATCCAGTCCCGTCTCGCCCAGGATGATATCATGGCTGACTGTGAACGGGGCTCAGAAAGCCCCCTCGGTGAGTCTTATCAGTTCTCAAATTCCTCCCACGGCAGAAAGAGGGGTAAAATACCAAGCAGACTAAGCAGCGCCGGACTAAGGGGACGTTGCCAATCGGAGCGTCGGCTTTGAGTCTCCAGAATCGTACGTATCTCCCCCCCCCTCTCTCTCTCTCTCTGGGTCCCAGAGCCCCAGTGTTGAGAACGATCGGGTCAACCAGGTTCGACAGAGAGAATTAATGATACAAGCAACAGACGATCGAATGGCGAATCCGGCTATGAAGGTTGTCGCTGCTTTACCGAGATCAAGTTTTGAGCGAGATCATGTGCCGAACAGAGATAACCACATTCCTTAGTCACTCAAACACATACATACATACACCGCCGTGCAAACCACACAGGAAGAAAATGATGTAAATCTGCAGAATCTCAACGCAATCCACCAAATCTAGGCCCTTATCCCGCTCGTGTTGTGGTTATGACTAACTCCCCAAGGGCCAGCACGTGCGGTTACACTGCTCAGTCAGCGCCTCGACTCAGCTCGTTGCGACTGCGGAGGGGGGAAAACGACAGAAAGTGTAAAAAAAATTAAGAAGAAAAAAAAAAAAAAAAGACCCACGCGGAGATACTCACGATGCCGCCTACGTCATGAAAGGTTGTCCAATCTAAGGATCTGACATCAATTCAATCGAGACTGTTCTAAAAGATATCTGGCAAAAACAGGATTAGAGAGAAGGAGAAGAGGAAAATGGATGCAAATGCGAATTGTGAAACACATTGGCGGGAGAATATAAAGATGTCTGTATTTCCGAAGGTCAAGGGCAACATTCTACTGGAGCAAAAACCGGTTCTAGCTTCGACCAAGCCCTAACCCTGTTGACCCTACCCTGTTAACCCTATTAACCATCAACCCTCAACCCTAACATCAACACCCCCAAACAACAACATACACAATGGTTGCCGACAAGAACAATGTGCGGAGAAAGGTGGTCTGTTTCTCAGGTGAGTCGTCTCGTCGGGTGCACTCACCGGGAGAGTTGGTCTGACGGCAGAACTGTATAGACTTTGACGGCACAATCTTCATGCAAGACACCGGCCACGTCCTCTTCGACAAGTACGGCTGCGGCGCCGAACGCCGTCAGATCCTCGACGAACAAATCAAGACCGGCGAGCGCTCCTTCCGCGACGTCTCGGAGGAGATGTGGGCGTCGCTGAACGTGCCGTTCGAGAACGGCTTCGACGTGCTCGCCGAGTCGCTGGAAATCGATCCTGATTTCCGCGAGTTCCACACCTTCTGCGCCCAGAATGATATTCCGTTCAACGTGATCAGTGCGGGACTCAAGCCGGTATTGAGAAAGGTGCTGGACACGTTCTTGGGAGAGGAGGACTCGGCGAGAATCGAGATTGTGGCCAACGAGGCTTCGATCAACGAGGATGGATCGGAATGGAAACCGATTTGGCGCCACGACAGCGAAGTCGGACACGACAAGGCCCTGAGCGTCAACGAAGCCCGCATGCAAGCTCGCGACAACTGCGGAGAAGATGAGGTGCCCCTCATCGTGTTCATCGGCGACGGCGTCTCTGACCTGCCGGCTGCTCGTGAGGCCGACGTCCTCTTTGCGCGCAAGGGGTTGAGACTGGAAGAGTACTGCCAGGAACACAGCATCCCCTACATTCCGTTTGACACCTTTGCCGACATCAAGCGGGAGATCGAGAAGATCCTGGCAGAGGATCAGGCCAAGACCGGTGGACATGGAAAGCCATTGCGCTTCAACCCCAGAGCCAACATGTGGCGACGGGTGTCGAGCAAACAAGCCGTACGTTGTCCCTTCGTCGTTTCAATTCATTTCTTTCGCATTGCTAATCTGGTCCACACAGATCCCTCGCTTCGTTGCTATGACCCCATCCAAAGAAGAGCGCATGTTCCTCTGGCCCGAGACCTTCTCCGAGTTGAAGAATGGTCAACCAGATGCCGCCGCCTTGAAGTCGCCCGGTGTCGCTACTAGTGCTATTGCATAGACTTGTTTTTTTTTTTTTTCTTTTCTATTTTTTGATGCATCACGATTCATTATGAATATTGCAAAAGACTGGCGTTTTGGGTGATCACATCAGGTGATCTTGGGACGGACTTCATTGCAACACTACTTGCTACATTTTCTTTATTAGATCAATGGATTCTTGATAAACTGGTTATCATTCCAATGTAACGTTTAGTAACAAGTACGAGGGAGAGGCCCGTATCAGCACAAAGATCTTCAACAGCCGTCAACGAATATCGGGACAACGGACGAGGATTTCGGCCCAATACGCATCTTATTCATCACATCCTGCTGACATGGTGCCGAACACCCGTCTTGAACACTTGACTCGCGCCTCAATTTCCCGAACGCTGCATACAATCACGCTGATTCAGTGGACGGCCCAGAGCCGGTTTACCGACTTTCTAACTGCGAACTGCCTAGCGTGCGCCGGCCTGGCCTGAATGGTCCTTAGCGGTGCGCTCAGTGGGAATATTCGTCTGTTGACTCCAATCTGATAGGATCGCGCTCCAAGATGGCCATCCACTTCGCCGTAATCGTAAGACAAAAATAATCGTACGTATTGCTCAGACACAGAAAATGGTCCGGGAATAACGTGGCCAAACCCCGGTTTCTCGAGAGTATCCCCCTTCTCAAGAAATAGAGACTTTCTAATTGTGGGGAGATATGGGTTCCTCCACATCAAGAATCAAGTATTCGCGGGGCAAAGGGGAAAAAAAAGATATTAGACACTGGAGTCAAGCAAAGCCAGAACAAAATCTCACAATCTGTTATCGCCAATTGTGTCTTGTTTCGTTTTGCATATCGCGTATTCTAGAACAACAGGGATCGGTGGATGATCCTAACCACCCTTAGTTTACGCGCTAAGCTTAGATTACCTGGACTAGCTTGAAGCTGTCACTGACTCAGACTCGCTGTTCACGGGCCACATTTGCGGTTAACGAAAGGGAGATTGGCGGCGGACGGAATTCAAGGCCAGCTTGGTAATGTAATTGTGAAGAATCCGTGGATTTAGGCTTAAATCCAGGCGGCGTTGGTTGCTTGTTGGTGTTGAGCTTAGAGGGGTGGCCCCATAAGGATGTCGTAGTGACCATGCTAGTGTCTCAAAATCTTGGGTGCTTAAATTGATCGGTCTGTCCGCGTCCGTCTCCTTAAAACCTGTGATTTGTTTTCGCGTAGACAGACGTCGTACATCGCAGGGTCCTCTTCAATGAGACGATCGACACGTCACTAGGACACTCGATATAAGTCGCCCTGTGCTATCCTAGTAATTGTCATTGCGATTGACAATGCCGGCGCTTTCCACAAAGAGCAGCTCGGAAGCTGTTGCGTCCGGAGAGATGACCGAGTAAGTTGATTTGCTCGCACCATCAATGTGCTGCATCATGAAACTAATATTCGTTCAAAGACGCCCCGGGACCCCGACGGCAAAAAGCGAGACGACCAATGTTGCGGAAAGCACAACTTCGGACTATGTGCCGCACAACACAAATAACATGATGGAAGATATTGAAAAATTCGAAATCGCCAAGACGGCCACCAACGATATACAAGTGAGGGATGAACAGCCTGGAGAAGACCCAAATATAGTGTGGTGGGACGGCGATGACGATCCTGCCAATCCAATGAACTGGACACCGTCCAAGAAATGGACCAATATCCTGCTCATCTCCGGCATCACGTTCATCGTGTAAGCACCAAGGTCTTTTCTGTCGTGGATGATTGCTGATCAACATCCAGTCCTCTTGCGTCGTCTATGTTTGCCCCAGGTGTCAGCCAGGTCGCTTCCGAATTTGGTGAAAGCAACGAAATCCTCGAAGCCCTCGTCGTTTCGATATATGTGATTGGACTCGCAATCGGCCCGTTAGTGCAAGCTCCAATGTCTGAAGTGTATGGCCGATGGATCGTATATGCAGTCTGCAACATTCTATATGTGATCTTCACCATCGCCTGTGCAGTATCGACCAATATGTCAATGTTGATCGTGTTCCGTTTTTTCGCCGGATGTATGGGCTCTGCCCCGGTCACGATCGGTGGAGGATCCATCGCAGATATATTTCCACCCCATCAGCGTGGGCGTGCGCTTTCTATCTATACCCTAGGCCCAGTGGCTGGACCTGCAATCGGGCCAATCGCCGGTGGTTTCCTGTCTCAGAGTGAAGGCTGGAGATGGATTTTCTGGGTCTTGGCTATTGCAGTAAGAGAAAGCTCCCCTTCTGTCTAAAATGAGCAGTTATTGACAGAGTCTCTAGAGTGGGGTCATCACCGTCGGCCAGCTACTGGTCACGAAAGAGACGAGCGCAGTCGTGATCCTCCAACGCAAAGTCAAAAGACTGCAAAAGGAAACGGGAAACATGAACCTTCGGTCGAAACTCGACAGACAAATTCCAAACGCCGAAGTCCTCAAGCGAGCAATCGTGCGTCCGGCCAAGCTACAAATTCTGTCTCCTATCTCGATTCTCATGTCTGTGGCTACCGCCGTGGTTTATGGAAATTTGTACCTGATGCTTACCACCATCACGACGGTGTTCGAATCCACGTATGGTTTCTCAATTGGAACGTCAGGTCTGGCGTATATTGGCCTAGGCTTGGGAAACATCATCGGTCTGCTCGCGTTCTCTTTCTCTAGCGACAGGTACCTCCAGCAGAAATCCGCCAAGGGTCTTCAAGTAAAGCCGGAAGATCGTTTGCCTTTGATGCTTGGGGCCTGCCCAACAATTGCCGCCGGTATGTTTTGGTATGGATGGAGTGCACAGTCCAAAACTCACTGGATCGTACCCATTATCGGCTCCGGTGTTGTCGGCCTCGGCAACATGTTCTTCTTCCTGCCGATGATGGGGTACCTCGTTGATGCATACACCGTTTACGCTGCCTCGGCTCTGGCGACAAACACGGTCCTTCGTTCCATCGGCGGTGGACTCCTTCCTCTCGCGGGAGACAGCATGTATGGCGCGTTGGGATATGGATGGGGCAATTCACTCCTGGGATTTATCCTCGTTGGCTTCACCCCTGTCATTCTGATCATTTACCGATACGGAGAGTACATCCGTACTAGGTGGGTGCTCAATCTGGACTAGTCAATGCGGTACCATGACAGATCGTGGTAATACCCACGATCCCTGTGATAAGGTGCTGGGTTAATATTGACGTGCGATGACTGGCGTTCGACAGAGCTGTAGCTCTCGGCATGATAGCGCTTGGACATTTTCGACACTGCATCGAAAGGGAGCTAGAATGGCGTTATGTATATAGATTGGGATAATAGATTAGATTTTGGTATAGAGTTGATTTCAAACATGACTTCGATTCTCGAGGTTGAGGTTGTTCAGAAGTTGAAACTAGAAAGTGACAGATCTGGAAGGGGCGACCCACAGACCCACCTAAGAGCTTCTGCCATGGCCCAAACCCAATTCAAAAAGTTTAGCTCTTTCCTAATCACGTCAACCACCTTGTTTGGATATCTTCCAACTTCATCCTCATTCTGTATTTCAAGCCTTTGTTCCTTTCTTCTCATTTGTTCGGCTAGAAAGTCTCGTCATGCCAGCAGATCTTCACGCTCTGTCATCATGTACAATCGAAGAGATCCATCTTCCCTCCGATCTGGAAGAGAGGACAAACAAACAATTCGATGAGATGGTTCGCAAAGGTCGCATCTATTATGATCATCAGACGAGACCGGGCGAGGTGTGTGTAGACGATGGGTTCCTGGTAAGTGGTCTACGGATTGTGGGATTGATGGTGTACATTCTCGCTCTTTTTGCTTTTTCCATGCCCCTTTTCGGTTCAGCTCACCGCAATTTCATCATTGATGTATACTGCTCAAAATGAGCAAATTGATGATTTCGGAAAGGCTTGCGAAACAAGCCACTTCTAGTCATAAAGATCTCATATTGCTTTTTGATTAACGTCTTATGGCCTGTCGGGGCGTCAATTGAGCTAACATGCCTAGCTTGAATATCGCATCGTGTCAATCCTCAAAGGAAAACCTATTCTTGCTCCAGATGATCCAGGTCGCAGTAACACGCCCACCCCGGAAAGCACTCGTGCATCTACACCAGTAGTGGCATCTTCAGCATCCTCACTATCAGCGGCAACCATATCGACACCGAGACCATCACCTTCGCCACAGCCAGCAATCAAAGGCCCTTTTGTAAACCCGAAACCAGATGAAATCGTCCATGAGGATGTCGGCTCAAAGCACCGACTTATGCTCAACAAATACTGCTTGTATCGGCCTATGCTTGTGCTACCGACGAAGGAGTTTGCGCTCCAGTCCGACGATTTAGATGCATCCGATATCACAGCAGCATGGGCAATACTGCATTCTTATCATACCTTCGAGCCGCTGGTTATATATAATCGAGGCGTCAATGGAGGCTCGTCACAGGGTCACAAACATCTACAGCTATTTCCTGTTCCGCCATTAGCTCCATTTCACGGGAAAGCAGAGAACTTGTGGCCTGCAAAAGCCACGTCTTCGACTGAGGTGTCTGACAGGATACCCCATGTTCCTTTCAAACATTATGCCTTGCGTATACCACCACAAGCAAGTGTAAAGATGGTAGTCGATATGTATTTCCGCCTGCTTGAACTTACGCGAAAAGCGCATGTTGAGGCAGGATACGATGCCGACGGCGACTACAATGTTACCATGACCAGAGACTGGATTGCTGTGATACCCCGAACGACAGCCGGCCCATCTGACGGACCCTTTGGCACTAGTACTGTGGGCATGCTAGGTATGCCAGCCATCAGGGATGAGCGTGACCGAGAAAAGTGGAGGAAGCTGGGGGATGCCAAGTTTCTGGCTACGCTTGGAATACCGCAGTCCACTTGATCTTCTGGTGATGAGCATAGACCTTGCGATTGGGACTTGAATCTTTTTGGTGTTTCAATATAGAATTACGAATATGAATTGACTGATGAATTAGATGGTTATATCGCTATTATTTACCAAGGTTCTGTGGGGCAGGAGTCGCTGGACCTTCGGGGGTAACATATGCCTGTATCAAGAGTTAGCCAGCGTCAAATAAGCCCACTAAGGGAAGAGCTACCTTGGTCATTCCGCCATCGACCACAAAATCTGTACCATTAACAAAGCTTGCCTCATCACTGGCAAGGAACAGAACGGCATTCGCTTGCTCGATAGCTTCTCCAAATCGGCCGGTAGGAAAATGAACTTCACGTCGATGGCGTTTGGCCTGGTCGTCACCGAGCCAATCTTGCAAAAGAGGTGTGCTACAACGATTAGCCAAGGCTCATGACAACACGAAATATGAGGAGGCTTACTTCAAAGGTGCCGGGCAAAGCGCGTTAAACCTGAACCCTTCCCTGGCATGCACGATCGCCAACTCCCTCGTCATCGCCAACACAGCACCTTTACTCGCGGTATACGCCAGCTGCGGCGTCGCACTACCCACTAGGGCGACAACGCTCGCCGTGTTGATAATACTGCCCTTGGTCTTCTTGTGGCGCCTGAGACTCAACACGGCATGTTTACAGCCATACCACACACCCTTCACATTGATATTGTGCGTCAAATCCCAGATCTTGTCCGGTGTGTCGACTGCATCTGCGTCGTCGGCGTGCATGATGCCTGCATTGTTGAATATGACGTCTGTGCCGCCCCAGCTATCCTGTGACTCGACCATGGCTTGCACGTCGGACTCCTTGGAGACGTCGCATTTGATAGTTTCGATGCGTACGGAGGAGGATTCTGGGATGAGGGCTTTCACTTTCTTGAGGGCTGCGGCGAGCGCGGGCTCGGAAATATCGGCCATCAGCACGGAGGCGCCTTCGCGGACAAAAAGGATTGTTGTTTCGAGGCCGATGCCACTATTGATGTTAGTCGAGATGGAGCATGATGGTATTGGGCGGTGTTCTACCCCGCGGCACCGGTGATGATGGCATTTTTGCCTTGGAGACGGCCTCTGGGAGCTGCCATAATGGTCTGCGTAGCTATTTGTATGTATTTCAACTTTATACAAGCAAAGAAATAGAGGGTTGCTGGAATTCGAGGTAATTATATTGTGTGATGGCGGGGCAGTCGTGTTCCTGCTGTAAGGGATCAGCTACTGTGGAGACTGCCCGATTTTCTTATCTATGCCATCGGACTGTTCAGACCGCGCATATCGGGATGTCACATTCACACAATTGTAATACTGGCCCCGTACCAGAAGCAATATTGCGCGTCGGACACGACAGTCCGATTGTGCTTCATTCGAACAAGCATCTCAGAGATCATAATTAGTAGGGAAGGTAGAGGGAGCGTAGTTCGACACCTCATGAATCAGGCCGCGTGCTCCTACCCAATACAGACTAGCCGTACCGATAAGCAGGGATTCATCCTTGCCAGCTTCCACCGACGTAACTGGACCAGCCCGACTGATAACCTCCAGCCACCACTATCCTCTAACTTATTCCTTTTTGTACCACTCGCTCACTCAGTCATTATCACTCGATATTAACGTGCGATATGGCCAGCTGACCTCTTGACTTTATCTCCCCCGTCGTCCCTTTCGTCCCTCCGTCCTACACCCGCTTCCACCATCCAGCCCGAACCAGAGACAACGCGACCATGTCCCCACCAAGCGAGGAAACAATCACCGCAGAAAACGTAGCCACTCTCCTCGCACACGACACAAAAGTCAAACTCGCTGGCGTCGACGCAGACGGCATCCTACGCGGTAAACTCGTCGCCAAGAAGAAATTTCTCTCCATCGCGCAGGATGGCTTTGGGTTCTGCTCCGTCATCTTCGGCTGGGATATGCACGATCGCACTTATTTCAAGGAATTGAGTATCAGCAACAAAGAAAATGGGTATAGAGATTTGTTGGCCATTCCGGATCTTCAGTCCTTCAGAAGGATTCCGTGGGAGGACAACGTGCCGTTTTTCCTCGTGAGCTTTTTTGATCCCGAGACGAAGGAGCCGATTAGTGCATGTCCCCGGAATCTGTTGCAGGCGTCGGTGGATAAGTTGGCCAAATTGGAGTACAAGGCTATGGCTGGAGGTATTTGTCCTGTGTCACGATGCGTGTCGTGAGGAAATACTAAATGGTCAGCCGAATATGAGTTCTACCAATTCCGCGTTCCACACGATGCATCGAGCAGCGAGCGAAACTCGTCGGCCACAGCATCGTTTCTGAAGAACAACCCCGTCGAGTCGCTACCTCCACTAACGGAAGGTATGTTCGGATACAGTATTACGAGACCAGTGCATAACCAGGATTATTATTATGGTATCTTTGATGCATGCGAGAAGTTCCGGTGTGATCTGGAAGGATGGCATACGGAGAGCGGGCCGGGTGTGTTTGAGGCTGTGGGTACTTTTTGAATCGATACGAGGGTTCTCTTCCTGACTGTTTACGTTCAGGCATTGCAATTCGGTGAAATCAAAGAAATGGCCGATCGTGCAGGGTTGTTCAAGTATGTTTTGTGTTCTGGACCCTACGAAAAGGGCGGAGCTGACGTTACAGATACGTCGTCAAATCTATCGGCAGTAAACACGGAATAACGCCCGCGTTCATGGCCAAGCCGCGTGAAGGGTTACCAGGTAACAGCGGCCATATGCATATCTCGATTTGTTCAGAAGATGGCAAGAACCTGTTTGCACGGGAGACGGTCGACCCGTCACCGCCGTACCCAGAAGTTGCCCATTTGTCAGACATGGGCAGACACTTTCTTGCGGGTCTCCTTGAAGGTCTGCCAGATATCATGCCTATATTAGCACCCACCATCAACTCCTACAAGCGTTTGGTCGAGAACTTCTGGGCCCCGGTCACCGTATCTTGGGGTCTCGAACATCGAGCAGCATCTATCCGACTGATCGCTCCTCCGACAGCAAGCGCCAAAGCAACGCGCTTCGAAGTCCGCGTTCCCGGCGCAGACACTAACCCACACTACGTCCTCGCGGCAATCCTGGCCACTGGATGGCGAGGAGTGGAGAAGAAGCTCGAAATCCCCTTGCCGCCACTGGGCAAAGGCGAAGATACGGGCAGTACGAGCGACAAGGGGGCTCGATTGGCGAAGTCGCTCAAAGAGGCAAATGAGATTTTCCGGAGACCGGATAGTGTTGCGCGAGAGGTGTTTGGAGACGAGTTTGTGGATCATTTCAGTGGGACGAGGGAGCATGAGATTGTGCTGTGGGAGGAGGCTGTTACGGACTGGTTCGTCTTACCCCGAGAACTATTTGTTGTTGACTCGCTAACAATTGCGTAGGGAAGTTCGACGGTATATAGAGACAGTGTAACGCTACACGTCAGGCGGAGGAACCTCGTTCTCCGGCTATGTGAATTGTATACTTACGGCCCTTTGCAGCGTACAATGATATGACTATCCCAATGCAGCCCTCCATAACCGTCTGAAGGCTCTTTGTTTAGTTTTCTTGAGTGAGTTCTTGGTAAGAGCCATAGCCCTCTCAGATTCTAATGCCGATATCAAGCCGATTCCAGTCGGCATGTGCGGGATCTTTCCGCCCATCCATCCAGCCATTCTTTCCTCTGGACTGCGTAGACTCTGGCCGCGCTTGCCCACGGGCCAAGCATCTGACTCAGGGCTAAGCTCTTCGCCATGTGAAGACAAACTAACGATTTCAAACTCGACGCACAAACACGTGAATGGTTCATTCCATCCCTCCGATCGAGGCTGCAGACTACCAAGTGTTTCACATGCAATCGAGTAACCAGATACACAGTAGATAGGCATTATAAGCCAAACTACCGGATCCCGCCGAACTACCTTGCTCAGTTGTGCCTAATGATAGGTCGATAGTCGGAGAGGGCCGGAAATATGGAGGCAGATCACATGACTTTTCCGCGGCGGAGGCTCCCAAAGTGGATGATGTCAGAAGTTGCCCGATGCCGCGGTTATGCCTCTGCTTATGGTGTGCAATCAACGATGATGGGGATTGCTGTTGTCTGATCATTCGAGTATTGCTAAGGCAGAATGTACACACAACGCAATTGTCTGTATCTCTTGCCCATTGAGTATATACAATGAGCACAGAGAATTGAGAGTGTTGAGCATATGCGATTTCACCAAAACAGTGGACATGAAGCTCCGTCCAGAACAACTGGCGCTAGTGGGTTTCGATAAGATAACGCCAGCGCGGGGAACCTATCTACCTAGCAAATAGCACGTAGTGGACTAGTAACTAGTGACTAGTAACTAGAACTGCAAATAATTCGTACACGATATATCGGCCGAGAATAGCGGCCAACAGCTATGCTCCCAAAACGATGGAAGATGATTCGACTCCAATTAGATCTACTGGGAAATGCAATTTAGTTGTCACCATTGCTGAGCTCCGACCACCGGGGCTGATGATTGGCCCAGGGCCGACAGAATGTCTGACCTTCTGTCCGGGCCGCGGCTATGGGAAAAGGCATTGACGTCGACATTTATCAGTCTGGAGGATCCTTCCTATCGTCCGAGACCTTTTCTCTGCTGAATATATATCATTGCTTGCACCTACTTGGGTCCTTGTACCAGTGACATTGACTACCTGAACATCATCGAAGATATCCACCACAACAAACACAATGACTACAGTCGAAACCCAACTCCAGGGGGTCTCCATCCTCGGAACGGTCAACAACGAGCATCGCAAGATCCTCACCAAAGACGCCGTTGCTTTCCTCGCACTTCTGCATCGCACATTCAACAGCACCCGCAAGTCTCTACTCGAACGACGAGTGGCCCGTCAAGCAGAGATTGATCGTGGTCATCTCCTTGATTTCCTACCAGAGACCAAACACATTCGTGAAAATGACACCTGGAAGGGAGCACCTCCTGCCCCGGGGTTGGTGGATCGCCGTGTCGAGATTACGGGGCCGACTGATCGAAAGATGGTGGTGAATGCATTGAACTCGGACGTGTGGACGTATATGGCTGATTTTGAGGGTATACCTGCTTACTTTGTTGTCGATATGACCAAGAGCTAATGGCAACAGACTCCTCGGCCCCGACGTGGGAGAATATGATCAACGGCCAGGTCAACCTCTACGACGCCATCCGCCGTCAGGTCGACTTCAAGATCGGAAACAAAGAATACAAGCTCCGCACAGACCGAACACTCCCGACCCTGATTGCTCGTGCCCGTGGCTGGCACCTGGAAGAAAAACATTTCACCGTCGATGGCGAGCCCATCTCGGGCTCTCTCTTCGACTTTGGGCTCTACTTCTTCCATAATGCGCGTGAGCTCATCGCCCGCGGTACCGGTCCTTACTTTTACCTCCCCAAGATGGAGTCTCACTTGGAGGCCCGTCTGTGGAATGACGTCTTCAACCTTGCCCAAGACTACGTTGGTCTGCCACGCGGAACGATCCGTGGTACGGTCTTGATTGAGACCATCACCGCTGCGTTTGAGATGGACGAGATCATCTACGAGCTTCGTGACCACAGCTCCGGTCTCAACTGTGGTCGTTGGGATTACATCTTCAGCTTCATCAAGAAGTTCCGCCAGAATGCCAACTTTGTGCTGCCGGATCGTTCTGCGGTCACAATGACGGTGCCTTTCATGGATGCTTACGTCCGTCTACTCATCAAGACTTGTCACCGCCGAGGCGTCCATGCCATGGGTGGTATGGCCGCCCAGATTCCTATCAAGGACGACCCCAAAGCCAACGATGTCGCTATGGAGAATGTTCGTAAAGACAAGCTTCGTGAGGTGCTTGCCGGTCACGACGGTACCTGGGTCGCGCACCCGGCCCTCGCCTCGATTGCCTCTGAAATATTCAACAAGCACATGCCTACTCCGAACCAGCTGTATAAACGTCGTGAAGAAGTTCACGTTACTGCCAATGATCTTTTGAACACCAACGTTCCCGGCTCCATCACCGAAGAAGGAATCCGAAAGAACCTCAACATCGGTCTCGGATACATGGAGGGCTGGCTCCGCGGCGTCGGTTGTATCCCGATCAATTATCTCATGGTTCGTCCCCCTCTCTGATATCTTGTGATTCGATCCAACTGCTAACTCCGAACAGGAAGACGCCGCTACCGCAGAGGTCTCCCGCAGTCAACTCTGGCAATGGGTCCGCCACAACGTTACCACCGCCGAAGGCAAACGCATCGACAAGGCCTACGCTCTTCGCTTGCTCCAAGAACAAACCGAGTCTCTCGCTTCTTCCGCGCCCAAGGGCAACAAATTCCAGCTCGCAGCTCGATATTTCGCGACTCAGGTCACGGGTGAAGAGTACGCGGATTTCCTGACGTCGTTGCTGTATAACGAGATTTCCTCACCGGGGAATGCCGCTAAGCTTTGATTTGCTTTCTGTGTGTGAAGGTTGATGATTAATGGTTGAAAAAGGCGTTATGAGTCCATGTATATAAGTTTGATCATTGTGATGCTTTTTTGCTAGGTTTAATATATCCACTGTGCAGATGATATTGAGCTGATCCCGGGTACAATGATATCCCCTGAGTTTTGACATCTGGAGGTTGTAGGCTTCTTTCCGGTCTTCAATCATAATGAGTCATGGTAGAAGTACAGCCCTACGAGGTACATTGAAGGTATCGATTGTAACCATGTCTTTTTTAGAAACAGCAAAAATCCGTTCCACGCATCCATGTGTGTTGAAGTCTTAAAAACTTCCCCAGTAGTGCAGGTCGTAGTCGACGCCACCGGCTCTCCAAAGAGGAGCTGGTGTATAGACCGGAATGGGAGATGCGGCTATGCACAGATCAGATCAGCTTTGAAACGTGCAAGAGAAAAAAAAAGTCACAACCACGATGAACGGATGGATGGATTGATAGAACTTACTGCCGTAGCCCGTACTAGGAACAGCCCACGTCGGTGTCGTGGGTGCCTGCCAACTCGTCGGTGAGGCGGTGATGGTGTATGTACTGGTATAAGTATAAGGAGCCTCGCCGGCACTCAGGGTAGGGATACCGTCATTGGTTCCGTAGCTATCGTCGCCGTGACCAAAGACGTTGCTGATCTTGTTGACTACCTCTGTTCCTGTCTCCGTCCAGATGGAGAAGTCTTCTACTGTCACGTTGGTTGCGAACGTTAGGTCGTTGGCGAGCAGGTAGAGCGGAGGGCGGAGGGCGCCGTCGGCGACGGATCCTGTCACGACTTGATTAGAAAGGATGCTCTTCTTTTCTGGTATTGTAGCAATTCTACCAGAGAAGTTCTTGAAGAGGATGTTACTCAACGCAACGGATCCCGTGTCCGGCGTAAAAGTGCTCTGCCAGTACTGATTGACGTCGAGACCATACAGACTAGCGAGCGACCGGAAATTTTCAAAGGTGACGTTTGTCACGTAGCCAGACCCGCCGGGATATGTTTTGATAAAGGCGATGTTGTTGCCCTGGATAATGCTGATGTTTCGTGCCTCCTGTGCGTTCAAGTGAGTTTGGAGTTACTTAGGGCTAGGTGTGGGCTGCAGTACGGCACGTACAACGTTGGAGATTTCAGCCGAAACGTTCAGACTTCCGATGGATATGCCCGATCCAGCCTGGTTACAGACCAGGTTCTCGACCAAAGCATGATGGGAAGGACTCTTGACCGAGACACACTCGTCGCGGTTCGTGACCTGAGCCCTTGTTAGTTCTGAGTCAGCATACCACGGAAATGAAGACATGCCTCATTATCATGTATCCAATAGTTTGTGCCGATAGCATCGATACCGTCATAACTTCCCAGATTGGCACCCCGAACTGTGATATGGTATGCTTCAACATTCACGGCGAAATCTAGGATGATGTGGAACTTGGGACTGTCGACAAGAATCAAGTCATGTACCGACGCATTCGTCGGCGAGATCAAGCGGACCAAGCGCGGACGATCGGTGCTATATGCAGGCTTGGATCAACCGAGGATCTTTCTTGTATATTTCGTTCATCACTTACTTATTCAGATTCCTGTAGATATACCCCTGGCCCTGGAACGCACCCAGGCCGTTGGAGGAGTAGAACTCAAAGTCAACAGCTACACCCATCAGTCTGATTGCATACCCTAGACTTGAAGGTGTATATGTACTCACCATTGACGATCACGAGCACATCTAACAAAAACTTGTTATCTCCCTCGCCATTAATCGTAGAATTGAGAGCCTGCACGCCCGCAAAACCCTGAAGTATCAACTCACGGTCCACAGTCCAATTCCCACCGTACGCAGCCGTGATCAGTCCGTCCAACTGCAAAGCCCAGTTCGTGGCGTTGCTGAGTACAACGGATCTATTAAGGAGGTATTCACCTTCGGGGACTATCAGACGACTGCCGGGATGACTTAAAACGCAGTCCGTGAATGTATCTTCGAGAGCCGTGGAGATGTCGGTGCTGTTGTCTGCTTTTGCGCCGTAGTCGAGGATGTTGCATTCGACGCTTTTATCTTTGAGATCTGTCGTCGGGCCTACTGGACCGATGAGTTGGGCTGTTGTGGCCTGCCAAAGCACGGCTGCCGCGAGGAGCGTTGACAGTCTCATCTTGTCTAGATAGTGAAGACCAGGACTTGTTGGTATCGTTCCCTATTCCACGATATTGTTCTCTCTCGCTACCAAAGGTGCTTTTATAGTTTGTGTCTCGCATGTAGCTATGTTGTGCAATATCTAACGCTGCGTTATGATTGACGGATTAAAATGATTGTGAATCTGCTCGATATATGGCACCATCTACGCTATACTCAGGCACCGTCGTCTAGAAACTCGAGATACAGACAATTTGAAGAAACATGATATACAAGCTGTTACTTGGAAATACAATGCTTTGAATTGGTCGTTCATCTACGCAGTGAAGAATTTGCGATGCACCATTTTAGGCCTAATGACGAGCTCACGGACTGTCCCGCTCATGGTTAGGGCACGAATTAGGCAATTTTCAAGTGATCTAATAAAGGAACAGGTAAGATTGTTACTCAGCAAGAAGCCTAATATACTAGTTTAATTTGGATAGTAGGATAGTGATTGTATGGTGTTTTGTTGGTCTAATTACCGCCAGCTACTGATATTAACCGCATCGCTAGCTGACCACAACATAAAATCCACTGACGTGCCAGAACCAGAGAGTCGAGCACCGAGCCCCAGTAATGTACCGACTTATATAGCAGCGGTCTGGAGTCTTGCCTAATGTGGAAAAACTGTTAGCACATGTTCTTGGGCCCATTTCCTCGCTGTTCGACAGGATTGTGATTCTACCCACGACAGAGGCAGGCAGGGACAGTACCGTTCAAGATCTTTTGCGATGCTAGATAGATAACACTGACGGTATTTAGCTCATATCTAAGCAATCTAGATGATCCGAGACTCTCAAATTTTGAACGCCACACGTCTTTCTACTCTTTGTGAAAAGATAAAGCTTGAGAGCAGGCTGTTTCCTCGATCAGCTGCTTTTATCTCGTGTCGAGACAAACAGAGCCTCAGACTGTTCTGATTCACTCTTCCGCAGGTGCTGTTCAACGTAATCAATCACCTTGATCAGGTAAGAGTGAAATTGAACCGTCTAGCCTGGACGTCGGTCAGCGATAGATCAGCAGAAGACATAACATGCAGACATCCTTTTTCTCTCCGGATCATTAAATTGAAATCACTTGAATCATTTGGCAGACTTGCCGGTTGTATTGAACATGTATCAAGTCCATATGTCGTGATATGGCGTTATCGAAGTTGGCAAAAGCTACTCAGAAAAAGACGGAGTTGCTATATTAACGTGGGGCACAAGGAAGGGCCATTTTTCCCAGTCCGATTCATTGAACCCAGCCACATTGAATTTCACCACGCGATCCTAAACGATCAGTACTCGGCCTTTTGTCCATCCAGCCAATACTCCAGCCTGTTCTAAACATATTTAGACTCGCAAAATGCCCATCATCACAGACTACAAGCTCCCCAAATCGGCAGAAGGCTTAGATCTGCCTACCGACTCCAACTCGCCGTTTTTCATCTCCTTTCACGCGTCTCGCGATCCAAATACAGGCGCACCTTGGTGTCCAGACGTGAGAGCCGCTCTGCCGCCCCTGGAAGCTGCTTTTTCCTCCGATAGCGCTCCTCGGGTCGCTTTTGTTGAAGTCGGACAGCGAGCCGAGTAAGTTTTCTGATTCAAATCCTCGTGAATGCTGTACAATTCTGTAGAGATGCTAACCATACGTATCTAGATGGAAAGACCCCAAAAATGTCTACAGAACCAAGTGGAATGTGAATAGTGTACCTTCTTTGGTCCGCTACGAACGAGTTGATGGCAAGGTGAAGGAGGTTGGTCGTTTAGAGGAGGCTGAGATTCTTGATTCGAAGAGACTCAAGGAGTTGATAACTCGTTCATCTGCATCTCTATAAGCTGAACTCTATGAGCTGAAAATTAAGCTTAAATTAATGACGCGCTGTGAATCATATGTACCTTGGGCTTCACATTTAGGTTGCTAAACTACTCTGTAGTAATGCGACCTGGATATATCCATCAAGGCCCCAACCTCAAGTGCTGCCTATGCATATTGGCACATGAATGGTTTTTTTCTTTCTTTTTTCCCTCTCTAGCTATTGAAGTGCTGGCTGCTTGTATAATCCAGGCGAAGCGCAAGACTCAGACTGACTTAAGCAATATTGGAAGATTTCTAGGTAACAACTCCATCTCATCTTATACTAAACAGTTTTACACTGTAAAGGTTCGGAGATGTGTAGAATCCGGTAATCCCTTGGATTTGTAGATAATGTTTGAAAGTCTCAGACACCCGAGCCTGTATGCCCATAGCCGCCTCTCGAACTAGCATATCCACTGATCGCGCGAGACCATAGAGGAAAACTAGAGACAAGATGCATGGCGCTCGGTCTAAGATCACGAAAGTGCATCAAGCCAAATCTGCAATTGATTTGAGTCGATGGGTTTGATTCGTGGAGCCCCGTCGATGCTGAGAAAGTTTCGTTGAGAGTATTTGTGCGCCGGTCCCCTTTCGGTGAGTTGCTCAAAGAAGCTCAACAATGGAATGGAGGGCAAGACTTGCAGACGATCCTTACCGTCCTGCTGTCGAGCTTTCACCGCGGTAATCCATTCTTTCAAACTTGCGACATTGCTGTTCTGACCACACCAGTTCTGAATCACAGGTACAGCTTGTGTCCACGGCATTGGAGAAGGGTGCACCAAATTGTAGAATCGGATCTTGTTTCTTGAATGGCGGTCTTGATGTAATATTGAACTCACGATATCAGCCACTTCATTTACAGGCAGCCAATCAATATCCAACATGTCAGAAGGCACCATCTGCAAAGACTTGGAGGTTTTCAGCAACCCTGTCAAAGCATCTTTCTCTGACCATAAGGCCTCATTATTAGAACTTGTGGGCGGCGCAATCTGTCCCACTCGCAAAATGCTCGCAGTCAACCCGCACCTAGCGCTGGCACGGCAGATGAGGTTTTCAGCCACATGTTTAGATTCGCCGTAGCCGGTGTGCATTGCTTCATTTGGATCCGTTATTTGATCTTCCGGCACCAATTTCCCCTCGGTTGACAGGCGCGAAGATTGCATCCCAGAGGCTGACACTGAAGAAACGAAAAGGATGCGTGCGCGTCTTTTAGAGGATGCCGCAAGTTCAATCGTGTTCATAAGACCAATGAAACTATCCTTGAAGGAGCCGAGAGGAAGCACAAAGTGAACCTGCCATGCTGAATGGATGATAATGTCACATTCGTCTCTCAGTTCACTATAGATCTCTTCATCGAGTCCGAATTTTGACTTGGTGAAATCAATCCGGCGGAAGGTCACTTTCCCCTGCCACTGCTTACTTTCCAATGTTTGCTCGGTGGAAGAGTGATTTTTCCATGTTTCCTGTGCTCTAGGGCTGCGATTCAAGCATGTAATCTGCCCAATTTTGGGATCTTGTACAAGCGAAAGAAGCGTGTACTGGCCCAAGTAGCCAGTCGAGCCAATAAGTGCAACATGCAGCTTCCGCTCGGGATTCATGTATGATTCTTGCAGGACACCGGAGTTTGTCGGCAAAGACTTTTCGTAATAGCCGAGGATATTTTGCATTCTAGTGGCCTTATCAATGCTTTCAGGATACGTGCCATCGTTCAGCCAGTTGAGTATCACGGTAGTCAGCTCGTCGAGGGTTGGATGATTATAGATCAGCTCAAGCGTCATCCAGTTCAAAGGTCTTTCTAGGCCGAGGGATTCAACGGCGGCTTTCAGTTGAGTCATTGTTTCAATGGATTTAGCTGAGTCTAGCCCTTGCGCGTACAAGTTCAATGAATCGTCGACTGCCACTCCGTCCAAAGTATTCTCGATAATTGAACGAAGCAAAGATTTCACATCGTCCAAACGGAATGTAGTTGGCTTCAATAAGATTGGTGGTCTTGACTTTTTGGTAGCGCCCCCAAATAGTTCTTTCAGCTCGTGTTCATATGCTTGCAATGTCAGCTTGCGCACGATGGTACCCTTCCCAGCTCGGACAAAGGGCTTATCCTTTTGAGCGATAAGTATCATCGATCGCGACACTCGGCCTGGGCCGGCGGTATTTGCGTTCAAGCGTTGAATGCTAGGCCAAATGGCATCTTCTGGGGCAGTATCGAAATTATGATCTGATTGCAGCTCGACGAGCAGCGCGACTCGTGGCTGGCCGTCTCCAGCGATCAAAGCCCCGGAAACACCAGGAATGGCTTGAAGCCCGAGTTCGAGCGGCAGTGGATTGAACTTCTCTCCTGTAAGAAGAACGAGGATATCGTCACGGCGAGAATAGAATTTCCAGAGACCGGCCTTACTTGGGTGAGGTAGAAACAAATCCTTGGTCCGGTACTCTCGAACGCCGGGAAAGTTGTGGTTGAGTAGTGAGAATGCCGCTGTCTCGGCGTTGGCGTGAACAACAAGTTCAAATGTACCGTCCCCTATTGCTTGTAACTCGACGTTTTCCGAGGGGTGAAATTCCATGTAATGCCAGTCTTCTTTTTGTGGAAGAAGCTGTCGTATCTGCCCAGTCTCGGTAGACCCATAGAACTGACACATGGTAACGTGTTGGATGAGCTCGTTTCCAATCACCTCAGGCAATGGACCGCCAGTATAACAGAGTAAATTCAGGCTTTTGAGCAATGTCGGACCATCTTGCTCGTTGTAAAGGTCGGCCACGATATTTGGGGGTAAAAGGCATCCGGATACATTCAAGCAACGTAACACCTGAGCTACCAGTCCACCGCTTGGTATTCTTGTTGCAGGTCCAAAGATTGGTACCGCGTTGGTGAAGATGGGGACCATCGTGTTGAACATAAATCCTCCCATGTGAAACGGCGGAAATGGCGCATAGATATGACTACCTGGAAGAAAGTCCCACATTGTCAAATCGTGATTGCGCCTGCCAGGAACAGTCGGGAAGTTGCGATCATTGTCATTGCAAGCGACACTTCCATTAGTCAATGTGACTGGTTTGGGGGTTCCGGTTGATCCTGAAGAATGCAGGATAACGATGGGGTCATCTCGGAAACGGGCAAAGTCGGCCAAATACGGCACAGGTTCGCACCGGGCACTTAGGAGATCATCGAGCGAGAAATACTCGAAAGAGCACAATTCCTTGGCCGCTTCCAGGACTGCTTTGGTCATGGCTACAACGCCTAGTGAGTCTGCTGAGTAGCACAACTTGGCGCATTGGGTCTGTTCGAAAAGAGATGCATTTGTTGTAGGGGCATTCCGCGGCGAAGGAAGAAACACCTGTTGAACGACCGTGAGACGAGATTGAGGCCCTTGATGATGTGAGCACGCTTACCTTCAGGCGGAGCTTTATCGCAGCGTAGAAGAATATATTGTATCTTAAGTCAGGAAGTCCCATGTAAGCTATCGTCTCGTTGGGAGAAAATGGACCCAGGGTGTTCTGCAGCCACTGAACCGTATAGTCAACGGCGGTCTGTATTTGTTTATATGTCACTTCATAGAATCCGTCTTGTAGGTTGGTGGACCGAGGAAGCAAACAAAAGGCCTGTTCAGGTCTCGAGCGTGCTTTCTCCTCGAGTGTAGCGACTAGTAAACGCTGGCCGTATTTGACGCTCATGGTGCAAATTGGTGAGCTTCAGTTTTGTTGAGAAATAAAAAGTATCAACTCAATTTCTAGGACTTGCAATAATAAAATCCGTAAACGCTATTGAGAAGATTGGGGCTCAGTATCAACCTATATATCTACATGAAAAGACGAGCGAACGATGCGATATCTGACTTCGTGGACGACACAGATAATGGCCTGCCTCATATGGTAATAAAAGCGAGCAATCAAAGGAAAATCTAAATTTTGAGTAGGCAGAGATACCGTATTAGGAAGTATATATGATGACTACAAATATGATTAGGGTTGGGAGAAGAGGGGCGCTTCTATCCCTCGCAGTGTTTACCAAATTCGGCTTGGCATAGAATATTTACCGTTCGTGTCAGCCATCTCGGCTCGATAGATGCACAAAATGACTACGTATAACAGCCAAGATACACTTTCAGCTTGACCTGCAGCATCCGAATGTGCTATGGCGACTTTCAGTTCGTCCATCCGCGCGTCGGCTCTGAATTTCCACCCTGCTGTTCCGAAAAGATGCGCGTACTTTTTGTCCAGTAAGGATCGATAGGGCTAGCATGATCCCTGTCAGTAAAACCCGAGGCTTTGCGACAGTGGAGAAAGGAATCGAGATCAAGTCATAGCGATTACTTTTTGAATGTGATCAGATCACACTGATGGTCAGGATGGTTTGACCTACTTTCAGCCCTCAAGAGGCCCATGCCTACCGGATTGTTCCTGGTTCATGCACGATGCTTTTTCAAGTAACCTTGGTACAAAGGTTGTTGTACAAAATTCTTTTATTGCTGGGAGCAAGTTAGTAAAGGATAAGGAGTTGCCTCTTAGAAAAGCTAGTGATGGCATGGAGTTATGGTACTTCTTAACCCTAATCATTAGGGTACCCGACCCTATGTGCAAAACCAATGCATCAAGATAAGTACAACAGAACCCAGCGAGGACGAAAAGAAGGTTAGGAACTCATATTCAAGAACTCTATTGACGTAGGAACCAGAATACACTCCAATACTTCGTAAGATGTCGTTCACATCGAGATGTGCACGGAACCAGGGCACCATGCCCTAGCCCTAACTTTGTATACCACAACTTGACGTAACGAACCCCAAGTTAGGCTGGTTTGACAAAGTCCCTGTTTTGTGTCGAGGCAAACTTGAAAACGCGTCTGTACCAGAGATTTATCCCAGCATCGTCGATGTCTGACAGCAAATATATGAAATATGGCTGGACTGGCGTGATGTTGTAATGATTCCGTACCTATGCCCTCATTTCCTTGGCGGATTTCACCTATATACGCAGCCATGTACCTACGTAGCTATAGAGATAGCTCAAGCATCTACTTGAGACATTTGACCAGTCACTGATAGACTTATCTGCAAATTGTGACCATGGCCCGAAACATCGCCATCACCGCCATCGACGGCCATACAGGGTCTCTGATTGCCGAACTACTCCTCACCAACGACGACTTCAAACGCAAGGTCTCCTCCGTGACGGGGCTCGCCTTGCGCGCCGACTCACCTCAATGCACTGAACTCACAAATCTCGGCGCAAAGATTATCCCTCACGAACCCGGCACGGGCTTCAAGCAACTCATCCAAACCCTCAAGAAGGCCGAGATAGATGCACTGTGTCTCATTCCGCCAGCCCATAAGGACAAGTACGACGTCACGATGGAGTTGATTGAAGTGGCGGAGCATGTCGGTGTACCGAACGTATGTCTGCTGTCGGCGGCGGGATGTGATCTTGCAGAACGCGACAAGCAGCCTAGACTGAGAGAGTTTGTGGATATCGAGGCGCGCATGATGGCGTCCAAGGGGGATACAGGGACAGCAACGGGGCATTCGCCAGTTATCATCCGGTATTTATTTCCATCTTCTACAGACGTAGTGAAATTCCTAAGGTCATGATGCTGAATTTGTGACGGTCAAGGGCCGGATTCTATGCTGAGAATCTATTGCTATACTCCAAACAAGCTCAGGAGCAGGGCACATTACCCCTGCCAATCGGGAAGAATCACAAATTTGCCCCTGTTGCTCTTGGTGTAAGTCATCTCCTTCCATCTGGCACTCTGAGCGCAAGCTGATTGATAGACAAGGACGTCGCACAAGTCGTCGCTCACGTTATGACCGGCAAAGGCAAACATGGGTTCGCCGATAAGCATCGCGGACAGCTCATGGTTGTTACCGGTACGTCCATCACTCCCTTTCTTTATCAAGCATAACAATGTAGATCTGACGAGCACGTAAGGCCCAATGCTGTCCTCTGGCGACGAACTCGCAACAGCAGCCAGCAGCGCACTCGACACAACACTTCAATTCGAGGATATTTCAACGTAAGCCCCTCCCGCTCTCCTCCTCCTCCTCCTCCTCCTCCGGTTCCTACTCTTCTAATTCTGCATAGCTTCCAAGCCCGGAAAATCCTCAAATCTGAATCTCAGAGCGACGACGCCGAACTCGAGTACCTACTTGAATACTATTCTCTTGTCCGCGAGGGAAAGACGAATTACATCTCCACGACCGCGTTCCACGACGTGACGGGTGTGCATCCCTTGGAACCGCCAGAGTTCTTCAATTTGTACGCTGAAAGTTTTCGAGATAGACATGCTCGGCATGCAAGTAAGAAACGTAAGACCGATGGCAAGTAAAAAGTGAATCGGAGAGACTACCTGAACTCGTCACTGTGAATTAGTTTGATTTTTGACATTGTCTTCCATGGCTATACATGACTCAATACTGTACACAGTTGGGGAAAAAAAAAGTATGTACCAAATAGCTCAAATGCTTGGATTACATAAAAGTAGACGACCGCCAACGCTGAAATATGAACAGAACAAAACGGAGGGAGAAAAATCATTCATCGTTTCCCCCGAAAATAATCGTACGATGTGGGAGGAGGATTGTTATCGTCTTGAGCTACAGGACCATATCCCCGCGTCCGCCATCTATCGACGGTATGGACTGTGTCTTCTCCATCGACAGCGGGGAGTTGCGCGTGACTCAGTAATCGAGACTCGCTCTCGTTTGACTGCATATACAATGACGGCCCATTTGGATCAGTGAAGTTGCTGCCGACGCGAGACATTTGGGGACGGAACGCAGGGTGATCCATATCCAATGGTCGCTGCGTACCCAGGTCGTATCCTTCGGTCTGCTTGCGGCCAATCGTCGATACAGGCGAGGAAGCTCGTGACGAGGTTGGGGAATCACCCATAAAGGCCCGCGGCGTCTGGGATCGTTCAGAGATAAGATCCTCCGGTCGTCCGTAGATGCCACCGCCAAACTCATCTCTGAAATCAGCGCGGTTCTTGAAATATGAGAAATCGAGTTGGTTTTCGGCAACGACTTCGAACGGTGCCGAGTCCATTGGCTTTCCAGGGGCGGACGTGGACATGGACTGCATAGCGATATCAGAATAATCTGCAGCAGTATCGAAATTGCCTAGTCTGCCTCGATAGATCGACTTCAGTGTCTCTGCGGCCCGCGCATGCACCATCGGTGTGACCAAAGGCCGGAACAAGGCCGGATGCCCGAATCGCGAGTTCAAGCGATCACCTGCTCGCTTGGGACCTTTGCCCATGGAGGCTCCCAGAGCTTCGGCATCATTCAAGACCCCTTTGTTGTAGTAAATCATGCCATCATCATAAGTCCTTGAGCAGTACCACTTGAATCCTAGTATGATGAACGGCAGAGGAGCCAAGCAGTACAGCATTATCCATGTACCCTTTGATGTAGCAACCAATGCAATAACAAAGTTTGCCAACAACGCCCCAAAGAGCATTCGGTTGACCACGATTCGCCAGAAAAGGCCGCCCGATTCGTTCTTGGTGACAAACACGTACAGTAACAAGTATCGTTTGAAGTAGCAGTCCAAGGCAAAGTACAGCGCAGCCACTGGAAGGATGATCGGTTGCAACGTTGCAAAGCAGAAAGCCACCGTTGCATAAAAAAGGTAGTAGTTGTAGTAACTGGCGTAGTCGAATGGAGGTGGAGCCGTCCATTCGATACTTTGGCGCGGAGTTGGAGCCATAAACGTCTTCATGAACCATTTCCAAACAATGGTAAACAACTGCACTAGGTCCAATGTCGCACCGAGATTGCGTTGCAGTAACCAAGTGACCCAGAATGGAGATACTTGACACAACGCAGACAATGCCTTGTACCAGAATTGACCATCTTTGATAGCCTGCCACGCGCTTTCGTTATTATTTTTTGCGTTGATGACGGCGGCCACATAAGTCCACGCTGCAGAAAACAGCGAAAAGACTATCAAGTTGTTAAAGACGAAGAAAAAGTACAAGTGGTGAATGACGTGCTGTTCTCGGGCGGTTTTGGTGATATCACCCGCACGGCGCATAAGACGTCGGAAGAAGATCGGCAATACCAGATAGATCAAAGATGTCAAGGCAGGCGCAGCGATACCTTGCACAGCCGCCCACGTGTTCGGATGTGCCTCCAGAGAAGTCTGGAAAGCCGGCCAGACTAAACCCAGGTTGTTGAGATCGGAAAGGAAAATGGCAATCATAGCGTTAGGCGCAACCCACAACACCGTCAGCAGCGTGATCCAAAAGACATTAACCAGGCGGCGCCATCTCCTCGTTTGTGGTGACAAATGAAGGTTCTCCCAGATAATATCGTGAGGCCTCGGGGCAAGTTTGATGATTGTGCCTTGGGGTTTCTTCTTGCGGGCTGTGTATGCAACGGCATGGGCGTGTTCGATAGCTTCCCAACTGGCAAATCCATATGGCATGGGATTGCGCTTGTCGACTGACTGACGAACATCTTTTATCCTGGCCTCGAGTTCTTGGATCCGGTCGGTAAGATAGTCAATTGCATCGACTTTGCCAGAACCACGGACGCTCATTGTGGGTCTGTTGATCGGAAGACGGTCTGGATTTTTGAGGTATTTCGCCAAAACGGATTCCAAGTCTCTGACTGCTTCTTCATGTTTTTTGATCAGGGAGGGAAGATCTTTCACATTTCGTCCAATCGTGGTCCGCGGTAGTGATGAGGTTGGGTTGACGCCGTCAGTCAGTCGCATCAGGCCTTCTTCAGAACGTAAATTGGGTGAAACACTCGTAATCTACCATTTTTTTTTTTTCCAAATTTTAGCACATGAAATTCGAAAGAACCCCACAGAATGAAGAAAGAGCATACCATCAAAGTCCTGGCGTGGAGACTCATCTGATAATCCGAGCTATCAAAATATCGTCTCCGCAAGGCTAGAATATGCCTATAATTCTGCCACAAGAAGAACATGATGACAATGTCAAAGACATAAGCACATACAACTTGAGCCCACACAGCGTTGGTGAGAATATACAACGGCGTCATAAGTGTAAAAACCGACGTTCCCGGAACGGCGGATCCATTGCTTTGGGTGATGTTGACCGCGATGAGGATTGTACAGCCGATGATACTCAAGACCAAGAAAATATTCCTCATCATATTGGCGCACCGTAGAAACACGACAGCGTCCAGGCCAATTCGATCTGCAAGATTTTCTTCCTTGACACTTAGAACAGGCGGGACCCAGGCAAAGACTCCTTTGCCCACCGGCGGGGGGGCGTGTTTTTGGTCGGCATGTTTGACTTTCGGTGCATAGATTGCGTTATGGTATGGTCGAAAAATGGAAAAGAGAAGCATGAGCATGGCAGATATGCCGAGGGAGGTACCGAGCGAGACCCAGAAGGCGTTGAGTTGGATCTAGCACATTCATTAGTTAGCAACATTGCGTTGAGCAGGGCCACGATAGATGCTCACAGATTCTTTGAACGGGTTGGCTATTAAACGCAAAAATTGGTCGGCCGGAGACAGATCGCTGTCGTCTCGTGTTTCCATGGCATGAGCCATGTAAAAGCCTGGACCGGCCATGGTGGGAGTGCTCGGTGTATTGGTATGGGATAAAAAGAGCAACCGACAACGTCCAGCGCTGTTTAAAGAGGAATTTGCGAGAGTCCAGACATGAACGACGATTCTATTGCGTTACTGAAATTGAATGTAGTACGGGGATCGTCCGGTCCGATTAGTTGCTGATCGTTTTCTTGATAGAATGATGATCGATGCAATAGAGCGAGTGACATTCGACGAATTGAAGCGATTGCAATGACTGCGGATTGATGTCAATGTCTGTGCAGATGAAAGAGAAAAAATAACAGTATAAAGAAAGGCAGTCAGCAGTAAGGACGAATAATGTGGATGTTTTTCTTTTCTGCTCTGGCAGGTAGGTATTTCCGAATAATGGGGTGTTTCACCTGACTGGCCAGTCAGGTGGCCTGCTTCAGGTACCACCGTATTGCGAATACCACGCTTCGTAGCGGATGACTGTCATAGCACGCATTAATACGGTAAGGATTTACAGATCTGGCCGGCTAAGAATAGCCTCTCGAGCGGTCTTTGATCTCTATCCACTCTATTCCGTAGTACGCACTACATACTTCATAGTAGTAGTAAATCATTGGCATCGATGACCGTAGTACGTTTCAATATGGCTGGATGGCTAATCAGCGTGATCACTCCGCGTGGTTCCTTTTTCGTTGGGCCTAATTCCGAGGTGTTTATTTGGTACCTTTTCCAAGCTCCTTTTTCTTTTTTCTCACTGGGTCGACCAGCTGGCCAGTTGGCATTTACTACACCCTCGGTATGAACAAAGAAGTCAGTGGTAGTGGTACGTTGACGTGCAACCCTTTACCACGGCTCTCGCTTCTGGGTCCATTGTTCCAGGCCCTGGCAGGTACCCACCAATGGCCATCAGCCATTTTCGGGAAACTGAGACACGGCATGAAGTTGTACATACATAGTAATCAGTAAATAGTATGCTGTATTTGACACATTGTGTACGGCAGGCTTGAGCTCGCGAGTCTGTTTCGTCCCATCGCGGTCTTAGGGATGTTCGATAAGTGGCTGTGCTTAACGTGTTGCGAAGAGAGCCTCACAAGCCAATGACGTTTACTGAGTTCGGGTCACGTGATGTATATCACATGCTGCGTATACTTTCGGTAAGTATACCACGTGAGTTGCCAACGTTCATATTATTATTGCCAGTCTCACTCGATGCACTTGTCTTTATATTGTTATTGACTTGAGTTGATTCCAGTATATCGAGTGGTCAATCTGCTTGGCTGCTTTTCCCTCCATACGACAAGCTCTTTTCAGTGGTGTAACATTAGAGTCTTATTTTGCTTCTTGCTGAAGTCCAAGTTCCATTGCCACCACGTTCGCTGTCATTCTGCGTATACTTTCCGGGTATATCGTACCACCTACTATGATGGATAGCCCACGCGTTAATTCTTTTATTGTGAGCGGTTCGTGCGTGTTGAGTATGAAGGACAAGACATCCTCAACTGTTTTATCTCTTTTGGCAATCAGACGCTCGTGCCTCTTTCGGCAGGCATTCGCCGTTTTGAATGGAAAGTTCTCTCTCTGTATTTTCGCCCATTCGTGTCCTTGTGACCGCGCAATTAGTAATACTCTATCATTTTGAGAAGACCAATTTTGTCGTTCATATTCTTTAACCGACATCATAAGAACTCTTAGCGCCGTTTCGGGCGAAACTACTTCAACAGGCGCTTTCGGATCTTCAGCAGTTTCTTTAGCGGCGTTTGTCGCAGCATTGGCCTGGTAAGAGTCATTCTCATCACGTATCATATGGTTTGTGACTGTGTTTTGTCTTTTCAATTGTTCAGCCTGGTATTCCCGCACTTGAGCGAGGGCCTCGTAAAATCTGGGTCCACGCCTTGCTTCTTCAGCCCGAGGAGAACCTGGGCTTTCAACTTGAGGGTAATCTTCAGGTCGTCTGTCGGGAGGTGGATTAGCCCCCATACCTTGTGTGTAGTTTTCCAGATCTTCATTCTTGTTGCGGTGTCGTGACAACAGCGCAGCTGCCGCTCCTCCTAGTGCTCCTGCTGCTAGCTCGCGTCTTGGGTCTAGTAAGTGATCATCGGCGTGACCAAGAGCTGCGTCTGGCGCCGTAGCAGATTTATCAGAAGCATTCTTTGCCTCTTCTGCAGCCACAGCCGCAGCTTCTTTGGCACTCTTTATCGCTTCTGCCGCCGCAGCTGCGGCTCGCTCCTCGGCTGCCTTTTGAGCTGCGACGGCCGCCTCTGCAGCTTTCTGTTCTGCTTCCCTTAATTCTAATTGCAAAAATTCTTCGGTGTCAAACCACACAGGAATGAGCTGCTTCTTCGTTTCTTCCAGCTCCTCCGTAAAACGCGCTTCCCGTTGGTAAGATTGAAGTCTGACTTTCGTTAGTCCGACACATACAATAGAGTAAAAAGGGCTGGAGGGGAAAAGGGGGCATACTCTGCTTGTCTTTTCAAGAGGATGCGCTTCCGCTGCCTAAGTTCCTTGATATCATCCTCATCGGTTATGTAGACAATCAAATCGTCGATCTTTTTGAGTATGGGCTCGGTTCGGGTCTCAAATCTAGTACTATTCTTGCTGATGTCATCCGATTCCGTGCTCAGTGGGACATCTTGTGGATACTCTTCTGGCTTGTGGAGAGACTCGGGATCGTTATAAGGCATTGGAGTAGAATCCGTATCCTCAAAAGTTAGTGGGTTCCCATAATCAGGATCATCAACAATGGTGCCTTGACTTTGTCGGTCTATGTCCTCGGACATAACGGCAGCTTTCCCAGAACCCTCCTCGTCCTCTCCATCATCCGTAAATGGAAGAGATTTCAATGCAAGGTATCTAAGATGAACAGCAATGTGTTCATCTACCGACGTATCACAATCACGAGTTCCGCAAAGAGGACAGGACTCAAAAATTGGTCCGGACGATCTACTGCCACGCTCGATCAACATTGGGAGCTGGGATTCAATATTTCTGTGATTTGTCCGCATATGCTCTTCATACTCGATTTGATCCTCGAATAAAAGCACCCCGTGCGACTTTGCCGCACAGCGCCATTGTCGTAATTTGTGCTGGCGCATGTGTTTTAGCCAATCATGGCTGTGATTGTACAATACATCCGGGGTGTCGCATGTCTTGAATAAGCACACGTACGGGTCGAGATCGTGTTTAACATGATCTCTATAAAGAAAAGAATTAGCTGGTTTCAAATTTAATAACGGCCCCGCCACGATATTATGCGCAAAACTCACATCCACCGATGGTCATTCATCACAATTGCGCTAGATAGCATACTGCAGCAATATGGACAGATGACTTCCATGTTTCCTTTATAACAAGCATCCTGGTCGTTCTCTATTCGTTCCTCCAGTTCGTCGTTCAGATCTGAAATGCGATTCTGCCTCCAAGTATCATAGTCAGTTTCTGGGGGAAGATCGCCAATATGTTGTTTGTAGCCTGAAAAGTTGTCAAGTGATGAAACTTCCTCATCGTGTCTAGCTATCCAGTACAGCTTTCGCTCCTTTAGCTTTTGTAATATAGGTCCCTTGGGTGAAGGAGGAAATTCGAGTATTTCTTGATCGTTCAGGCGGATCGTGTTAGGTCTGCTTATCACCGAAGGGGTTGACGCCCGTTTCCACTGTTCCATATGAAGAGTAGTCGCAGTATTCGTTTGGGACTTCGCATCGCTTTTCTTCTGTTCGTGCTCTGGTAGAGACACTTCTATATTATCTTTTGGCGGGTCTTGGGTAGTTTTCTGGACTTTTTCAATGGTAAAGGCCTCCCTTTGTGGAGCAAGTGATGCATCATTGCTGGACGAGAATCCACCGTATCGCGAGCGTCGATACAGAATCAGTTTTCGGCGAAGCAACATTGCAGCAGCCAGTCGTTGTTTAATTGTCTCGTCACACCCCGGAAACCTCCAATGTATAAGTTCCAACGCAAAGAGGTCTCTGAATGCAGATCCATAATCATTGCCTTCCTCGTCCCTAATGACAAAGGAAGTTGCAGCCTTGAGGGTATGAGTTTCCCTACTCGCTTTGCGGATCGTATTGGAAAGTTGATGTAACAAGCCAATATCCTCCGAGATGTCACGGATCGCCGAGTCGAGATTATCATCGGTTGCTGAGGCTATGCTACTTTGTCTTGAGTCGTTTGTTGTTGAATTATTGTAGGAGGGTCTGAGGTATGATAAATCTGCAAAGGTTCAGAATCAATCTTCGGGGCGTCTTTCAGACAACATAAAGAGATCAAATATAGTTGGCACGTAAGACTCTCGATGTAAAGCTTACATTGCTGAAGATGCTCGTCCAATGTCTGTAGAATTCGCCTAACCAGCCGCTGTATCTCATCCACACCACGAAGGCGATAATCGAGAGATGCTCGGTAGGAAGCAAATACACCAATGGTAAAGGCCCAGATCGAGAATCTTCCGAGCTGGTCCTCGATAGCTGACTGCTGTTTTGGGGAGAGCAGATCAAAACATGTGAGACAACGTTCGAACGATTGGCGGCAGATTCCTGCGCTCTCCGTGATTGTCATATTTGATCTCGCTCCACCAGGCAAGCGGGCGCGGCTTTCGACTTCATTCTCGGTCTTCATTTCATTACATCTCATGTGTTCATAGTCAGATTCGAAGACGTGAAGCGCATTCTCAACCTATCATAGGGTACGCAAGGCTGAGGATAGCTGATTTCCGTAACCCCGCATCGACTAGGCGGGCCTTCCTTGCTTAATCGCTCTTGCCTGCAAGGCTGGCTCTCTGTAGAATGCTTTCATCATCTTCTTCTTCATCATTTCTCGTTCTCCGAGGTCTTCTAAAAAGTCGACCGACCGAGAGTTCCATATCATAAATGTCATGCAGACGACTTTGGCGATGAACAGCGGGGTACGCTCATCTTTGATGACATACAGCCTAAAAGGAATGGCTGAATCTGATCAGGTTGGGAAACTGCTACCTATTGCATTTGTATGAAGACGGGAGAATTGCTGACTTTGAAGTAACGCGCAGAACCCGACTGACTTGCTCTTGGACGTACTGCGGATATTCCGGAAGATTGTCGACTCTGTGCAAGATGACGAACCGAACCTTGACCTCCGCAAATTCTATAGCCACCTTCATGTACACAGCCTTGTCTTGACAGAAGATATCTTTCCGAAATTGCAGGCCGAGTCTGGCGTGGATATAAGCTTTCTCGTTCTTTTGATACTTGACAAATTCGCAGCGTTCTTACAATGCTCCGTTATGCCAGACTATCAGATGAGCTTACCGGCTTCAGATGAATTTCCTGGACTAGTTACACTGGTACATTACTGGAGATCCGCTAGTCCGAATGCTACTGAAAGGCTTGCGCATGTACGAAAGTGCTTGGATTTCAATCTGAAGGAACGGCGGGATGAGACAGTGCTTTTACTTCGGCGCTCCGTCGATAGGCTTCAGTCTCAATGCTCCGAATCCTCAACGTACCAAGAAGAATATCGCGCGCCACGGAAAAAGAGGAAAGCGACATCCTCTGTGCACTGTGCTGCAAATACAGTCTTTCAGGCCCTGTCCGCTTCATCAAGAACGTGTCAAACTAGTCACAAACATGAATACACGGCTAGATTGCGATTAAAAACATATCGCAAGAGGCTTGACGGTCGATATGCTTTCGATGCTTTTGTGAACCTTAGTCTCGCCCATCAATTTTGGCAAGAGACGCAGATCCAGGCAATCTTGAGTAAGCAGCATGAACCTCGACATTATTCTCGTGGTGTGAAATTTGCCGAACAACCAGACAATAGGAAAGGCCGCCCTCGGATGCGTCTGGAGAGATTGTGCGAGCAGATCGAAAAGACGAAATCAAGACCATGGATGCGCCTGAATCTAACCGTGGAGGACGGAAAGTTGTGGAAAGATGTGTCTTCGAAAAGTGAATTCCCCATCAGTCGATCGGACCCTCCACTGTCTCTAGAAAACATCATCACTTCTCGTCCGGCCAGTCTAACGGAGAAAGTAAAGCGCGTCCTCGCAGTTCTACTTGCATCTTCTGTTCTTCACCTTCATGGAACACCCTGGATGAGACATGTTCACTTCAATGCTGCCAACATCATGTTTTTTCATACTTCTACTGCTGTTCCGCTGAAGCCATATATCCACGCGGAGCTGGTCGACGCTGACCCAAATGCAGCCGACATCTCAGAAGCAGACGACGATATTGACCCGGACGATCTACCAATTCATCCTTTTCCCGATGTTGTCATGTTAGCAATCATGTTGATGGAGCTTTACATGGTGCAACCAATCCAGTCACTGGGTGAAGAAGCAGAGATTGAAGTAGATGATTGGAATAATATCGATGACAATATGAGATATTCAGTTGCCGTGGCAGTTTTTGAAAAGTTCAAGGGAGATTTTACACAGAACTTTCGGGAAGCAGTTGACCGGTGCTTAGATCAGAATATGGGATTCGACCAGAACGATGAGGAGCTGGATGAAGAGGGCCTGAAAAGATTGATATATGATGAGATCGTGAGGCCACTTGAAGATGAGCTGGATCAGGGCTTTGGTAGTATTATACCAATTGACAATCTGGATGAAATTGCTCAGACCTTAGATCTCAACAACTGTGGACAGAAGAAATTAGGCCCAGAGAGCAACGCCATGTCCCATGCGACGCCCTTTGAGCACATTGGCATTCCCCACAACCCCCGTCCAAGGATTTTGAAAAGTACATATAGCTCGTCGTCAGACTCTTTGATGTTTAATACTGCCGTGGATCAATTGGAACTCGGCCAAGAACTTGACCATAGTCCTCTATCGAACTATGAGAAGCTTTATCGAAGCCAAAGTGAACCGAATCCATTGACCTTAGTGCCTTCGCTGAGCCATGAAAGCTACACAGTCGGATGGATCTGTGCTCTTCCAGAGGAAATGGCTGTGGCACAGGCAATGCTCGACGATATACATATGCCTCTATCCCAGAATTCCTCTGATAAGAACAATTATACACTAGGGCGCATGGGCACGCACAACGTAGTGATTGCCTGCCTTCCAGCCAAGGTCATCGGCACCGTTGCTGCGGCACGGGTTTCAAACCACATGCTTTATACTTTCAAACACTTAAAGTTTGGTTTGCTCGTTGGTATTGGCGGCGGAGTGCCTGGCGCAAAGGACATCCGATTAGGGGATGTTGTGGTCGGAGAACCATGTGAAACCAGCGGGGGTGTCATACAATACGACTTTGGTAAGACAACAGAGGGCGGCACATTCGCTCACAAGGGATCGTTGAACCGTCCACCTGATGTGCTTTTGACAGCCGTTTCCCGTCTGAAAGCAGACCACTATCGGGGGGCACCTAAGCTTGAGAGCTATATAAAAGTAATGATGACGAGAAATCCTCGATTAATCCCCAGATTCTCGCACCCTGGTGTCGAGCATGACTTTCTTTATGAGTCCGACTACGAACACTGTCTTTGCAGTGAGGAAGCATCCTGTGGACAATGCGACCCAGCGAGGATAGTGAAGCGAATCCAAAGAGAGCAGCATCTCCCGCATGTTCACTACGGTCTCATCGCATCAGGCAACCAAGTGATGAGGCATGGACAGACCCGTGATCGCCTGGGAAAGGAGCTGGGCGTCCTCTGTATCGAAATGGAGGCAGCTGGAATGGTGGATGCCTTCCCCTGTCTGGTGATCCGAGGCATCTGTGATTATGCTGATTCGCATAAGAACAAGAGATGGCAGGGTTATGCCGCGACGACAGCCGCAGCGTATGCGAAGGAGCTTCTGAGTGTGATTTCTACCTAGGAATGCCGCTGAAGCAGTTTAACGTCGTAGTAAAACATTCAGCTCTCAGCTCCATTTGAGGGAGGGGCTCTGAATATCAGATCGCTTCTCGTATATCCACGGGGCCCTGCCCATTTGATGCGATTTCAGGCAGAGACTTGATTGACTCGGCCCCCGATCTGGTGTGGCTAAGCAGGCAGGACTAGGGTTTTGGTAGAATCCTATGCTGTGCAGCCGTTAGGCGTTGGACCACCCCAAGCATATCTATGTTTATGTGCGCTGACATGAGCAAGTAAAAGGTCCATGATGAATTGGATGTTTAGAAACCCATATGAACATGTGGAAAATAGTTGCTACTTCTTGATCATGATAACAGTGAATGATGGGAACCGTGAGTGGACTAGCTCGGCACGGGACGATACAATGCATCTTTCTAACCCTAGATTGATAAAGTTAGGGTTCGGGCTAAAGACTCTGAGAATTGTTCCAGGGCTTGAGTAAGCTTGGGCTGCTGGTGTCTGTCGAGTCTCTGCCATGATCCAGGCCCTTTTGACTTTTCCCCCCGGGTTGTCAGCCATGGGACCCGGCGCGGAGTATATTCGTCCTGTCGTATGTACGGCCATAGCCATCTTTCCGATCAATAATCATTGACGATTTACCACAATTAATCAACGGGTAAAAGAGGTACAATATTAGCCAATTCATCCGGCTGCGGTTTGTTGCCATTTGATTTGAATACATAACTTGACTGCTCGAAAGAGATAGTGAAGAATCGTGTTGCCTTGAAGGGAAAATAAAATGACAGCGGCGGAAATCACGGCAGCGGAGTAGTCAGCCCCCCCCCCACACCCTAGAGACGCTTGGCACCCCAGCGCCCATGTTCACCAATTCTTCTTCAGCACCTCGCACCTACGGTTATTCCTTCGTATCTGCATAGGGGTCGCTGTTGTCTTCACAGCTGACATATTCGCTATCAGGCTGCACCATTGTTGCAGTGCATAGTCAATTCCGCGTGGTATCGCTTCAAATCGGGGCATTCTGGCATTTCCGCCGGCGTCTTCCGTGCCTACCCTCGGCAGGTAACAAGTTATCCTCGATTCGCGTCAAGTCAAGCGACATTTCATTCTAAAACAGAATTTCTAAAAGTATCATTTTAGTCGCTGCACCACGAACCGTTCACCTTAAATCGATCCGACGAGCAACACGCCACAATTGCAGAAGCCTGCATTGTATCATCGAGACTATCCGGAAATGGCGCGATAGAACACGATATTTGAAATAAGAGTGCAATCATTTAACAGTCTCGTTGATGCCTGACAAGCCCGGAACGGTAGCCGCGTATGCGGCTGGAGCCTCATTGGCCGCCATCACTTTATTCTATGTCTTCGGACCGAACTTCACCATAGACGGGGACGAGTCGAGCAGTAGCGATCGCAAGAAGGGCGTCGTTGGTCTGTCGAATCCCGCCAACGACTGTTTTATAAACTCCGTTCTTCAGGCACTGGCCGGTCTAGGCCAGTTGCGCGTATACCTCATTCGCGAATTGCATCGTCGAGAATTGGATGGTCCACATGTTTATAATCAGCTTCCGAGACCGGATGAGGTGACGGGGAAGCGCAGTCTTCCGCCGGACAGATTGCGGGAGTTACAACAGGGCACTGTGACGTTGGCACTGAAGGAGATGCTTGACCGGCTGAATGAGCGACCGATATATAAGAAGACGATCTCTGCTCGCGCTTTTATCCAGGCGCTGGAGTTTGCCTTTCGTACCCGAATCAGCCGCAATCAGCAGGATGCGCAGGAGTTTCTGCAAATCGTTGCAGAGCGATTGTGTGACGAGTACCATGCAGCGGTGAAAGCCAGACAGCGAGCACAGCGTGCGGTTAGTGCGGACAGTGCGGACACCGACGGATCGTCTATTGCGCAGGCTGAAAGTGATGGAAATTCCGGGGAAATCTCTGTACGAATCGACGACGGCTCTAAAGACGGTCTTCCGGCGATTGTTGACACTAAACTGAAAGAAATCGACCACGAAGACGGGTTCCCGCTTGAAGGGCAGCTGGAATCACAAATCGAATGCCAGACCTGCCATTATCAGTATCGACCCAACAGGACAACGTTTGTGAACTTGACGCTGCAGGTTCCACAAAAGAGTTCCACCACGCTCAGTTCGTGTTTTGACGGGTTGCTCAAGACGGAATATATAGACGATTTTCGCTGTGACAAGTGTGGACTGCAGCATGCGTTGGAAACCAAAATCATTGCGAAAACCAAAGCCAAGTCGGCTGCTGAGATAGAACACCTGGATACACAAATCAGGCAAATTCAGCAAGCTCTAGACACAGATCCAGAGCAAGGCTTGGACGAAGTTGAACTGCCCGCAGCGGAGTCGGCGCCCAAGCGCCGAATCGCGCGACATATGCGCATCGTCGTTTTTCCCAAGGTCGTCGCAATTCACTTGTCGCGCTCAATCTTTGACCAGAGTAGCTCTACCAAAAACGCAGCCAAAGTGTCATTTCCCGAACGTTTGCCTCTGGGCGGAATCCTCAATCGCAAATGGTACAAATTACTAGGCATCGTATGCCACAAGGGAAGTCATAACAGTGGACACTATGAATCTTTCCGAAGAAGTCATCTGTACCCACCGTTTTCCACACCAGACGTCTTTCGATCGTACGCGGCGAGTCGGACGGGCAGCGAAAACCCGTCGGTTGCGGGCAGTCCACGTCTTCCGGCGACGAAGAAATCTCATCATTCACCTTCCGGCGGGATTGAGCCCAGTCCGACGAGTATTTCGCCCGTAGAGTCCTCACTCTCGCTCTCGAGCACAAACCTCAACAACCCACCGTCCTCAACATCCACACCCTCTACAGCCCAAACCGCTTCATCATTCTCCTCCTCTTCATCCCAAGACACCGCCAATCCGCCCCGTTCATCACTGCAACTACAGCCATCCGCCGACCAAAGTCAAGACAATCCTCCCCGTCGCAGCTCCTCAGTCCGCTTAGGAACTCCCAGACTCAACACCACCAGCAGTGGCTCCGCTGGCGGCGGCGGCGGCGGCCTGAGCGCTCAACGGCTTCTACGTAGCAGACGCAAAGCGGCAGATAGATGGTGGCGCATATCCGACGAAAAAGTCAAGGAGTGTAAGACGAGTGACGTGCTGGGGATGCAGAAGGAGGTTTATCTGCTCTTCTACGAGATGGACAGTCAGACGCCGTCGTCGTGAGCCACGCGTTGGAGGGGGGGGCCAAGGAAATGCATTATGCAGGCGTTTTGATATATATTTCTGTATCTTTCGCGGGGGGGTCTTTTTTTTCTCCTTCTTCTTCTTCTTTGGAACTTGTACATTTTCATTGTATATATGGAAGCGAGTCGACGAGACATAAAAAGAGGTGTGCTACATGTTCTCTGTAGCACTGGGAGAGGTTACACATTCCACGAAAGATATTTCACTACGCATATACCATCTGAAGCAGTGAGCAGCTGACTGCCAAAATGACTGAAACCTTTGCTACTCATAGCAGCTGTGCTGCATGTCAATCTGAGAGTCTATAGATAAAGAATGTAGCTATCGGAGCTCTGTCCGACCTCCACATCAGCATATACCCGAGGTATTCGGAAACACCCCCCGGAAGAGCAGTTGCCCTCGACTCCTGGTTAGTCGTCCTCTATAAAATAATCCACGAATGATCGGCCGGATATTATCTGTGTTGATTTGTCTCTGTAGCTTCGCGGGTCTAGATGCTCTGGATTCGGGCTGGCTGGTCTGATTGGAATCCCGGGATATTGCATCCCTCGCTGGCGGGATTGTCGTCGGAGATGCTATGCCATTATCTCAATATATTTCGATAAATTATGGCAGATCAAGTGATCTCTACATATGATCGTGTCAATTGGGTTGGTGCCTGAGATCCGGGCTTTTCCGTGATTGTGCACTTAGTAGGGTGATTTTCTACCTATTGCCTAACTCCCATAAAGACATACGTATATATCGCGACGTAACTAGCTGGAGCTCGTTTGACCGATGATCGTAGCACTCAGGATCCTCTCGCGACTGATCAATCGTCGATTACTGTCTGAGCATTCGACACAGATTGAGGATGTGTATCAAATATGCGCTGGACGCAATGCAATCAAGATAGAACCAGGCATACTCCGTCGAGGATGTTTGTATTGCCGCGGGGTAACTGGTTGCTATGCCACTCACTGTAGAGCAGTGACCGCAAGGCACTGTACAACCAGGACGACAACACGGATCAATTGACGTAGTACCAGCATAGGATCGAAAGCCATCGGCATGATGCACAGCACAGCAATACTCGTGTCGTTGTACTATGTTGTGTCAGTATGTCCTCTTCGCAGGATGTTAAAATGTTTGCAAGAGTAAAAGAGTCGCGGGGCAAATCGGGAACGTCATAGAAAAATCGGAGCCATTGTATGTGTCCCCCCCCCCCCCCACCAGTACAAGAGCAGAAACCGGATAGACCAGGTAGTCAATGGATTATATCATTGTCGGATTGACAATTATTTAAGCAGATGCCCTGAACTTCTGCTGCGTTTCTCTCCAATTCACATTGGAATACTGGAATACTGAAACTGAAACCGAAGCTAAAACTAAAAAAGTGAGTGCTACATCACTGGCTGCCTGATTGTCAAGGCATCTCTGACCTCATCTTTTTCTCCAGCAGAATCCACCCTTTCAAGCTGCCGGTGAACTCGGTGAGTGCATTCCTCTCGTGAAGGATACGCCGTGTCATTGCAAGAAAGTGTAAAGAAAGAGAAAAAAAAAAGAAAGGAACACACTACACAAACCAGGGCCCTCGCGTTGAGCTCAGTCTGGTTGCATTGAGCTGTTCTGTTTTGGCTGTTGTTTCTGTCTGAGCTTGCCCCCTCCATCCCCACTTCTACTGCCACTTTTACCTCATTCTTCCTCTTTTTCACTTTCTTCTTTCTTCTCTACTTGACTCCAAACCATCAGAGACTAATCGTCGCTCAATCAGATTATCCTTAGCACAAACTCACACATAAAACAAGCACAACATGGGTGTCCTCGAGAAGCTGTCCCGCAAGACCGGTGTCATCGTCGGCGATGACGTCCTCGAGCTCTTCAAGTATGCTCAGGAGAAGCAGTTTGCCATTCCCGCCATTGTACGTTATGGTTGCCGTCATGAGTGTGGATGAGAGGGTATTGATCGCTGACGGACTAGAACGTGACCTCTTCCTCCACCGTCGTCGCTTCTCTCGAAGCTGCCCGCGACCAGAACTGCCCCATCATCCTGCAAATGTCCCAGGGTGGTGCTGCCTACTTTGCCGGAAAGGTATTTTCTTCAGCCGTTTCAGCAGCTCAATTCCAATTCAAATGCTGATGAGGACAGGGCGTCGCAAACTCCAACCAGGAAGCCTCCATTGCCGGCGCCATTGCCGGCGCCCACTACATCCGTAGCATCGCCCCGGCCTACGGCATCCCCGTCGTCCTGCACACCGACCACTGCGCCAAGAAGCTCTTGCCTTGGTTGGACGGTATGCTCGACGAGGACGAGCGCTTCTTCAAGCAGCACGGCGAGCCTCTGTTCTCTTCCCACATGATTGATTTGTCCGAGGAGCCCGTGGACTGGAACATTGAGACTACCGCCAAGTACTTGAAGCGCGCTGCCCCTATGAAGCAGTGGCTCGAGATGGTATTTCTTCTGTTCTCTCTAAGCTGGTGAGGTAGAGACTAACGAGGGCTTAGGAAATCGGTATCACCGGCGGTGAAGAAGACGGCGTCAACAACGAAGATGTCGACAACAACTCCCTCTACACCCAACCCGAGGATATCCTCGCCATCCAGAACGCCCTCTCTCCCATCAGCCCTTACTTCTCCATCGCCGCTGGCTTCGGTAACGTGCACGGTGTCTACAAGCCCGGCAACGTGCGCCTGCACCCGGAACTGCTCTCCAAGCACCAGAAATACGTCAAGGAGAAGCTCAACTCTTCCTCCGACAAGCCCGTCTTCTTCGTCTTCCACGGTGGCTCCGGCTCCTCCAAGGAAGAGTACAGGGAAGCTATCAGCTACGGTGTCGTCAAGGTCAACGTCGACACTGATATGCAGTATGCTTACTTGTCTGGTGTGCGCGACTACGTCCTCAAGAAGAAGGATTACTTGATGACTACCGTCGGTAACCCCGACGGCGCCGACAAGCCCAACAAGAAGTTCTTCGATCCCCGTGTCTGGGTCCGTGAGGGTGAGAAGACGATGAGCGCTCGTGTCAAGGAGGCTCTTGAGGACTTCAACACTGCTGGTCAGTTGTAATTTGTGGCGGCGAGCGGAAGTAATTTTAAAATAAAACAAGACAGAATGAATAATCTTGAGTTTTGACCCATTGCTCCTTACGTAAGTATGACCGGTCATCTTTATTCTTAGCATGAACCATTGTATCACTTCTATCTTTTTTTTTTTTTTTTGCGAACTGCCGAAAATAAATCATAACTGTATCAAGACTTTTTCCGCCTCTACAAGAAAGAAAAAATCTTAATCTCTCTTCCTCAACTCCTCCGGCAGAGTGGAAACGTGCTGCTCAAACAATTCCTCTGCCTGTACCCACACGCGCGCATTCTGTCGGTCCTTGAGCTGCAACAACGACGGCAACAACGCGGTACTGAACATCTCGGAACTCTCACGAGGCAACAACGACGGCAGATGGTCGATGCTGATCACGTCGAGGGGCAGGTCCGGGTTGCCGAGGGTGGGGATGTTGGTGACGGGGACGGTGGGCTTGTCGAATGTGGTGGTGATGTTGTAAATCGGGATTGGGTTGTGAGGGTTTGTTCTGTATAGGTTTAGTTTTTAAAACTCAGACATAGGGTTCGTTCTGACGAAGACAAGAGGCAAAAGAGGACTCACGTGTCGGCGCTGACGTCGCAGACGACGGAGAGTGTGCGCTTGGAGGAAGCGAGGGTCTCGGCGTTGACGAACGGAGGAATGGCTGCGGAGAGGTAGATGCAGTTGATGAAGATGTCGGCATCCTCGACAATTTCCCTGAACGGGCCCCCTGTCGTTCTGTTAGTATGTCAACAACATCCCCGTGAGAGAGAGGAAATACCTTTCTTCGTCTCCTCAAGATCCCACTTGATGATATCCTCGTCAGGGATACCGACATCCTTGGCGAACTGGACAGCACCACCGCCGCATCGGCCGAGCTATCTCACGTTAGTATAGATAGTAAAGACAGGATGCAAAGGACGCAAACTGACAGCGCCGATGACGAGCACCTTGGGTGATCGACCAGCTCTCTTAATTCCGGCTTCTAGAATCTCCTTGACGGAATTGATGAGGAGACCTTCGTTGGCGTAGGGGGTTTCGCCGGGGAGAGGCTCATCCTTGCCATGTGTGAATTGCCAGGCCCAGGTCTTGATTCCGAGTGCGGATCCTAACACAGTCAGCACAGCAACCCCTCTATCTTCTGAGAAAAAAACATACCTGCGTAACCAGCAGAATAACCGAATGCTTCATCCCACATCAGCTTTGTAGTCCACCCACAAACAAAGAATCATACCATACCAGCAACCCGGCGACCCTTCTCATCAGTCAAAAACTCCAAATCCAACAGGGTACCGCCACCGCGGGGCCAGCGACTGAGCACCTTTTCCCACCCTGCCTGTTTCTTGTAGCAATGCGCAAACGAGATGTGTACATGTTCGAGCGGGAATTCGTCTTCAGGGAGCTCCTTGAGGCCGAGAATGTATGTGTCTTTGGGTGCGTCTTTGACCCATGATCCTTCTTCGACGAGGCGGGCGCCGACCTACTCTCGTCAGATATTTTGTTCCGTTGCCAAGCGGAGTGTTCATACAGCGGCGTATTCCTCATCTAATCAAGCGGTCAACTCAACATTCAATCCCAGTTTGATCTTTGGGTAAAATTGACATACCATCGAAGATACTTTGACTCGACTTTTCAACTGTGACATCATATCCCGCATCCAACAAAGCCTTTGTCGTCGTAGGCGTAACTACCAACAGTTCAATAAGCATCTATACAAATAGCGGGGTTTAAAAAAATATTGACTGCAGGCAAAACTTACGAGCTGACCGCGCCTCTTGAGGCTTGGTCTCTGCTCTGAGCCAGATCTTTGTTCCGGACATGATTTCAAAGTAAAGAATTGAGTCAATGGATGTTTAAAATTGGAGGAATTGGGGTTTGAGTCAGATGTATGAAGATGCTAGATAGATCTGATGATTATTACTCACAGCGGATCAATGATTGTCCGGTCGCCGGCTTGCGCAATCGGAGCGGGATGTGCCTGAGCACCCAGGCGTGGTGGTATGAGTCAATGAATAGGATGTTTGGTATATTGGAATTGTATTGTTTTGTTCGCTAATATTACAGTTCATGGTCACATAATTCCTTCAGTAGGATTGTCGTCAAATCAAAGGGTCACTTTACACTTATGATAATGCTAGCACGTACCGACCGACTCTGGGTCTGCATCAAGCGGCGTCTGAAGCGATTATGGATCGCTAGTAGAATCTTCGGCTGGCGAGAGAGTCCTTGACACATCCCTGGACTGTATCAAGCGTAGCGTGTCTTAGACATGCATCCGGAGGGAGGATGGTATGAGCATGGAGCGCTTGGTGTACAAGCTGTGTCCATTTCATGTAGACTTTAGAATCTTTCTGATTTTTAGGAGTGTCATGGCACATGCGTCCACCGAAACGACAACGCATTTTCAGCCAGACTCAACCGCTCCATCAGGTGATCCAGCTGAGGGGAGTAACTGTCATTTTGACGGTCCGTGACTCGCTCTTCAAACAACATAGCCTTAATATGATGAGAATATTGGGCGGCATCCCGGTATTTTCCCTGGTCGATGAGAAGGCGTAATCCGTTGAGGCTCGTTTGAAGCAAAACATCCTGTCCCATCTCGGTCCGTGGTGGAGACTTGGATCTCCGCAACGTCTGCACAAACGATAAAAACGGTAGAGCGTCCCGCTGCGTAGGATGGTTCATGCGCATAGCAAGGCCGTAAGCTCGAAGACCTGGTAAGGAGTCTACTATATTGCAGTATTGGTCAAATACTCGAGCGGGAACTTCTTTGAACATCCCGGCATCAAGATCCCGACTCATTAGGCGACTGAAATGAAAGACTGTTGCCTTGAGTAACGATTCCTTGAAATTCGTCGATTCCGAGTCCCCTGGATCAGCAATTGAATCTGCTACCTCTGCAAATATTTCCATGGCACTACTCATGCCTCGCCCATGGGTGATTTCGGACGCAATATAATTATACAAGAACGTAGCAAAGATTTTGTCGGCGATTCTTTTTGGGATTTTTCCGTCGGTGCCGCCCAAATCAGATCTGTACAGTAGACGTAGAAAAGCCCTGAGTTCATCGTGGAGACCTTCTGCCACCATGAACAGAATGGCATGTTTGGTTGCGCCTGGAATCTTGAAGAAAGATTTCCGTGAAGCTGAATCCGAGGCCCAGAACCACTTGGCTACTCTTTGCCCTGCACCAGTTTCTTTGAGAGCTTGTTCCGGATTTGTTGAACCGCTATTAATCAATGACAGCTGTGACCGTAAAACTTCTTTGAGTATTCGTCCGGTAAGTGTGCCGGCAGCTACATTGTCATCGAGCAGCCTCAAGGGGTCATTGATAATTGCAAATGTTTCTTGCGTCTCTTGTCTATTCTGGTGAGATTCGATAGTCGGGTACGCCGGCTTAGATGGAACGACCCGGAATAGGGGGTTGTCCAGGATGGCTTCCAAGTGCTCACTCGCAGACTGTGCTGGCTTATTGGTATCGGCAGCATCGAGTTGACGGCGGAAGGATGATGTCAATGCAGATAACAGCTGCTGTGACTCTCGGGGAGTTTGTGGAAGCGGATGGTGAATTTTGGGCCATCCTTTTAGCTTGAGAAAGGCGGTACCCTTTTTCATTCTGTGATGATATGTTGATCGTTTCGTGTATCGTCGAAGTAGCGGAAGAGGAAAGAGACGCCTGGTGACCGGACTTGCGCCCGATAGCCACTGATCAATCACAAGCAGCCAATATAATTTGTGTTGAAGTAGCCTGATGATTGATTTATATTTCACACGCGACCGAACAAACGTGTTTAAATTGAGAGTGTGTTGTGTTCAATCGCCAGTCGATAAGAGGTTGTATGATGTGCTGCTGACTGATGAACTCGGCCCATGCCTTACAGGCACTTACCTCTCACCGCCTGCTCTTTCTGACGACATCGACTGGTTCTTTTGAGCTTAGCTTCGCCGCCTCGCTAAACCTGTGTTGGTAGCAATTTCAGCTCTCAAAAGTTCCTCCTGTCTGACTTAGTCAACCATTTACCTACTTCACTACTTACTGTACCTTAAACCATCAATCCCCATCTATTTCCTGCTTTTGAATCTGGCGGCCCCTTTGCTGCAGAGCTGGTGCTAACCTCTAAAAGAGGGCGCATCGTTTGATCAATTCGATTTTTTTGACACATCTAGTCTTCTCCTTGCCTGGGCACCTGTCCCGTTTGCAATCCCTGTCATCCTCCAACAAGATCAGAGACCAACCTTCATCACGCTTCTCGTGTCCACGATTTCCTCTCAAACAATTCTCAGAATCTCTTGCGAGTCAGCAGCATAACACAACAGACACACCATGTCCGAAGTTTTATCCAGACCCTCGGCGCCGCGTGGGCGCGGCTCCGCTCGAGGTGGACGAGGTGGTTACAGCTCCAGAGGTGGTCGCGGCGGTCCTCAATCTGCCAAAGTCGATATTGCCGAAAACGCTACAACAACATCATATGAAGATGAAGGAGAGATCGGTCAATTGAAGCTCAAATATGCGACAGAATTACCCACGCTGAAAGAGCTCTTCTCGGACTGGACAGATGAAGATCTCGTGTTTGCCTTGGAGGATGCCAATGGTGTCCTTGAGACTGCCATTGAACATATAAGTGAAGGTATGGATCCTTTCTCATTACGCAAATATAGTCAGTCACTGATGATTGACAATTACAGGTAACGCATCTCAATGGGGTGAGGTTAAGAAGAAGACTACCGATCGCTCCCGTTCCAAGGCAAAGGATGTGCCCAAGCCTCAGACCACCGGCAGCGAAACAGTACCTTTAGCATCTCGTGGTGGCCGTGGTCGTGGTGGATTTGAAGCACGCGGTGGTCGTGCTCGAGGAGATCGTGGTCGTGGAGGTCGCGGTGGACGAGCTGGAGGCGCACGTGACGAGAAACCTGCTGCACCCATCGAACAGGTCATTACAAGCATCCCTACCGAACCTGCTCCTGCTGAAGTTGAAGCAACTCAACCTGCTGAGCCGGTCGAGGCCGTTAAGGAACCACAGCAGGAAGTTCCTAAAGCCGAACCCGCGAAGAAGGGATGGGCTAGCTTGTTTGCCAAACCTACACCACCACCTCCGCAGAAGAAGCCTCCCCCAGTCGCCGCGCCTCCTGCCGCTCCTCCTGTCGAAGCTCCCGTCGAAACAAAACCTGAAACGATTATACCGCCTGTACCTGCCGCTGTGGCAACCCCGGAAATCCCCAAACCCCAAGTACCCGAACTGCCGCCTGTACCACTTAATGAACCCGCACAAGAAACTCCTTCCACCCAGTCTTTCGAAGCTCCTACCGATGATCTCACCAAAACAAACCTTGAACAAATCCCTGATGTATCAGTGCCACCTGCCACTGCAACCGCAGCCAGCACGATCGCAAGCGTCCAGGACCCCAACTCTCTACCTCCCGTCACTCCCCAAAGCCGTGGTGGACCTGTGTCTGGCTATGCAGCTTCTGCTTTCAAGGCGGCTGGACCTCAAGGCCGCTCTGCTAGCTTTCAGCGTCGTGTTTTGGAACAGCAGGAAGCTGTCGTTATGCCTGCTAATCACGCTGTTGATCGCGCTGCTGTCCAATTCGGTAGCATGGGATTGAACGGTAACGAATCTTTGGATGGTGATGAACAGCCTGAAGAAGCAGAAACTCGGGCTCAACCACCCCAACATTCTCCAGTCGCTCCTCGCGCTTCTCTCCCCCCACCTCAAACTCAACCTTCTACAGAAACTCCCGCGGTAGCCCGTCCTGCTCCTGGATTGCCTCCCGTACCCCAGACCGATGCCGCACCTTTCAACGATTTCGGCCGTTACGGTGAAGCCCAGAAGCCATACGACCCATTTACTCAGCATCCCGCCCAGACTCAGGCTCAAGCTCAAGAGCCCTTCTCTCACCAAGCTCCTACTCAAGCTGCAGCAACGACTGGCAGCGAGTATTCTCCCTTTTATGCTGCCGATCAGCAGCGCCTTCCCTACAACTACTACGGATACCCTTCTCAGGACAACACTGGCCAGCGCGCGTCTGGTTTTGCAAGTTCGGGTGCTGAAGGACAGGCCCAGGCTGCCCAAACCCCTAGCCGCTATGGTCACACCGAAGCTCCTGGAAGCGGTCAAAACACTCCTCAGCCAACCTTGCCGGGTGCCACCCAATCGCAACAACCATCTGGTCAGCATATTCCTGGTGGACAGGGTGCTCATGCTGCTAACTACGGCTACGGCTATCCTTACTACTCCAACCCTCATTACGCTCAGACCTACATGAACATGAACCAACAGCACCAGTATGGCCGCAACCGCCCTATGTACGATGACGCTCGACGTTATGAAGATCACTACATGCCTCATAGCAATCAGTACGCGTACACCAACCAGTACGCGCCATACGGTGGCAAGGGTGCTATGTACGGCCAACCTTTCTCTTATGATCACACGTCTTCTCCAGCAGGTTCTGGTTTCAACCAGGCTCTTCCAGGTCGTGACTCTGTCTATGGCCGCACCGGATCTGCCCAGCCTGAAAACCAGCAGTCTGCAGCGGCAAACACTACCTTCGGTACAGCTGTTCCCGATGTGTTTGGTCGTTCGCAGTCCGGTTTTGGCCAAAATCAGCCTATCTCCCAGCAACAGCCTGTGAGCAGTGAGGAGTCCACTAAGGGATACGAAACCTCCAAGACTGGTGGCCCAAGCCCTTCTCTCGCTCAGGCTAACCGACCTGGCTCTGCGACCAGCAGCATTCCTGGACAGTCGCAGTCACAGACTGGTCTGCCTCCTCTCCAGGGACAACAGGGACAGCAGGGATTCGGTGGATACCCTCACTTGAATCCACAGTACAGTGGCGGTCTCGGTGGACTGGGCAGCCATCAAGGCAACGTTAGCCAGAACCACCATCAAGGAAGTGCATACGGCAATTACGGCGGCGCAGCAGGTTTCGGTAACTACTATGGAAATTCTGGACGCGGCGGCGGTTGGGGTGGCAACTACGGACACTAAACGTTGACTTGATTGATTGAGCTTAAAAACAAGGGATTGAGTCTCACGGCGTTCAACTCTTCGATTTGAGTGTTTTTTTTTTATGTCTTATCTATTGTGTTTGTATCTCTGGATGGTGGACTCGGGTATTTTTTTAAATGGGAAAATTGTTCAGCGATGGGAAGTGCTCTCTTGCTGCTACGTTACGCTTATGTTTCAGATATGTTCTTTTTTCTCCCACCACGATGTTTTCTTTTTCTCGTCTTGATGAGGCATTAGGCAACGGAAAGAGAAAATGACATTCAGAAAGGGAAACAAGGAGCCAAAAATGGGATTTTTGTGTATTTCTCTCCATCCATCTCTCTCACTCTCCTCTTTTCTTCCTTCGAACGAAAGCTCGTTTCATCCGTGTTGTTTTTACTTATTTCCCACATGTATTACAAACAGAAATTGTTTATGCCCAAAGCATAAACATATCCAGATGCTACACCAATTTTATTAGTTAGTATCAATCACACATCAAAGAGATCATTGTAGGCAGGTTAAGGCAAAGCTATTTCCTGCCCCTGTATGTTTATCGATCAAATTCAAATCTCGCATTAAGCTATTACTTACATAGATTGCATCCATGTATTCAACAAAGTGAAAGAAGCATTACCTAATAGACATGTAAGGAATAGACAGAACCCTAAACCCTAAAACCCTGCGTTATGCAACATAAAAAGGACGCCTCACCTCAGTATCTGCCTGTTCATATACTGCAATCCCAAGTCGACCTCCGTACGTAATAAGCGTTACCTGCGTACTATTACAATCCCAACCCCTCACCGCCGACCTTGTGATACGGCGGGTTCGCATTTACAGCACGCGAAGCATCAAACCTCCAAACCCCACCAGTGCGATCACTTTCAATGCCCGCACCATTCCCATGCGTCATATCAAGCATCGTTGCCAATCGCATGAAGGTATGATCATCATGTTCATTGACGCGCTTGAAGAACCGCCGTTCCCATTCTTCGCCACCCTCTTTCTCCTTTTTGCGTAGTTCGCGTTGCGCAACCTCGATCTTGGTTTTGGCGACTGAGGTGGCTTCCATATCGCCGCGTTCGATGGCTGCTGCGACATCGCGCCATGCACGACGGGTCTCCCACACATCTTGTTCTTCAAGCGGGGCAACTGTTAGGGGCGTTGTCTTCATGTTGCTGATAGTGAAGGTTTCAATATCCTTCTTAGCGCGAGCATCGCGGATCGTGAAATTGCTCGACCATTGACCGTCGGCTGTGTATAACGGATGCTTTTCGCCGTCGCTTTCCTTGTACAAAATTGCGGAAAAGGTGTTCTTCTTGCCACTCAGCCAGCCTTTGCCTGAAAAGTCGATCTTGGCGATGTAGCCGGTCGAGCTGGCAATTTTGGTGGTCTTTTCCAGTTCAACGTATGGGGTTCCGTAGATAAGTGATTCGATGTGGAGGTTGGGTAGGGTGATGAGGTAGTGCTCGCGGTCGGCTTCGTTATTTGCATCTTTTCCAGGAGGCGTGAGGGAGAGATATGCGTGGCCTAACTGTTTCACTTGGATCGTGCTGGAGAAGGACGCTTTTTGAGCGTTGTATCCTTGGAGCTGTTCCCTCGTTAGGCTGGGTTAGACTGAATGTATGATAGAGATACGCACCTCAATTCCATTTTTGTCGTTCACTATCGAATACGCCGTTGCCGGAGGATGATGACTGTACACGGTATTAGTCACTATAATTACAGCCTCGAAAAGAAAATGTTTCACCGGATACGCACCTGACTTGCTCGCTAATCAATTTTGTTTCACCCACATCCTCATTCTCGATCCATTTCCCCAGGAACAACTCGCCCAGGAACGGATTGAGCGGTTTCTTCTCGCTGCCTAGCTTCTCACTTCGCGAACAATACTGTTGATGCAAAGTGCTCAGGAACCATTTTAGGACTAAGAGAGCCCTCTTTGCAGGATCGGGCTCGCGTGCGGGGGCAACGAAAAGTGCGGGATGTTCGCACCAGTACGCAGAGTACTCGGTCAGAGAGGTGGTGGAGAGGATGAACGGCGGTGCGGTCAAAGAGGAGAGGTCGCCGTTGAAGGATGCGATGGACTGCAAAAATGTTCGTAGTGAGTAAATGCTCCGTGGAACTGTCTAAGCACAAAGAATTTACCTTCAAGAAGCTGGTCCACGAAGTCTTACTGGCGGCGGGGACAGCACTAGCTTCGTCTTTGGTTGTCATGGTGGAATATCAGTCAAATCACAGCGGAATCAATTTCAAGAGAATCAAGTAGAAAAAGGAAATATTGTTAGAACGAAGGCAATTCTATTCTGGGGAAGTGTTGATGTTTAAGATGGAACTTGTGGAGTGCCTGAGAGCAGCGGCAGGCATCCGTGATTTAGGCGACGTCATCGTTCGACCAACCATCCTTTGAGCTGCCAAAAGAACACAACCACGACATCCCGTGGCTCAGTACGCCCTCAAATGCGACTATCGCCATCGTCTAGTCATTCGTCAAGCGTTCTCCATGCCTGACACTGCCACATGCCGTAGGATTTAGCGTCCAATGAGATCACGCGACACCAAACGACATCATTCCGATGCGGCGAATTTCAGCAGGACAGCTTGGCGATCGACTACGCTATGATCTCTACGATCAACGTGCGAAAACTGAGAAGCAAGTTGTCTAATCCTTGTTAATTGACCAGTTACATGCCACCAGAATCATCGTCATCTACTATCCTCGTTTTAGAAAACCCGAAAAACGTGGAGGCATATAGCAAATCAAGCTGCAGCTTTTTGAGCTAGGTTTTCATCAACCCTCTGCCTCCAGGTAGCTCCTTTGACCGTCGTGAGCCACATAAAGAAGCCGGAGACTCCCACAAATATGGCAGATATGGTACTGAACCAGCCTACGCCCATGGCCCCAATACCTGGTAACACCACACCAGTGCCTAACGCCCCAAGAGCATATCGAAACATGTAGTTGCCCGCAACGACCTCAGCGCTTCGGCCCTTGGACTGCATGACGTCGAGACAATAGGTATTCAGACTGGGGAACACAAAGGTCTGCGACACTCCTTGGAGGAACAGAGCAATGACAGGTACGGGAATTCCGCCAACCTTCTGGTCTACAGTCCATCCATAAATTAGAACCCAACCTGGAATGGAAACACCCAAGAAAATTAGGCAGGATTTCAAGCGATCCTCAGGTACGCGAACGCCGTCTCGCTTGCGGATCCATTTGCGGACAATATGGTCCGCGTAGCGGCCGCCGAAAAAGGTGCCGAAGACATAGCCACAACCCGGAGCGAGATAGAACAAGCCAGATTCGATAGGTGTGGTGAGGTTGAAGCGTGGGTTGAGGACATATCGGATGGGAGTTAGCAGAGAATATTGATTCCAGACGAGAGATGCGGAAGCAAGTGCGGCAAAGAAGAGATTCGGGTACTGGAACAGCAATTTGATGACGCGAATTGGGTTCATGCGGTGCCAGATTGCGACTGTCTTTTCTAGTGGCGAGAGATCTGCGAGGTCGGAAATGGTTTTGTGTGGAATTGTCTCTGGGATGAATAGAGCAACCAGAACGAATGCAACTCCTCCGAGTGCGGTTTGCAGCCAGAATATCACCCGCCATGAACGGTACGTTACAATCACACCCTAAATGATATTAGCTTCAAACACGGCACGAAGACGAATTTTGACATACACCTAAGAACGGCCCAAGAGCTGGACCGATCAAAGTTCCAGACAGGAACCATGCAAGGGCAGTAGCTCTCTCCGTGGGCGTGTAGATATCACTAATAGACGCACTACCCACAACAAGGAAGGATGTACCTTGAAAAGCCGTCAGAGCTCGGAAAATAAAATATGCTGCAAGATTTGGCGAGAGTGCTGTCGCCAGACTGAAAACGAAGAAGAAGAATGAGCTCCAAAACGACATCTTTCACACTGTCAGTCTGCTGCCTTGAAGTAGCACTTGCCAAGGGGGAAAAGCTCACAGGTCTTCTGCCATAGATCTGGCTAAAAGTCCCCCAAAAGGTCGAAGATAGACCCATTGTAAGGATGAATACGGCATTGCTCGCATTGATAACACTACCAGTGGTATTGAACGTATCCGCCACCTCCGGCATAGCAGGAAGGATCGTGGTTGATGAAATCGGCGACAAAAAGGAACAAGCAGAGAGAATCGCCACGATGGCCACTTTGCGCGCCGGGGAGAACCGGAGATATTGCTCTGCATTTTGTTCACGGTAGACATTGTCTGAGACGTGCATGTCTTGGTGCGAGACGTGGCTGCGAACTGTGTCGAGCATGTTGACGTTGTTGTTCCTGCTGTGATTTGTGGGTATTTGGTCGAGATGTGGGAGATTCTTCTCGATGTCTATACCCTGTTCATGGATGGTATCTCTACCTCCCTCATGGTCTTGGTCTCTCTGCGAACAGTGGTCCACTCTGTCATCTTTGTTTTCGTGTCGTGATTGAGTTTCATGCGCTGACCGTAAGCTTTCATTGGAAGTTGAAGCACGACTCGATGAAGCCGACGAGTCGGAGCACTCATGTGCAGAAACGGGTGTGTTTACTGTCGCCATTGTGTCTAGCACAGTATTTGTGCGAGGAAGACTGCTCTATACGTGCAAATGGTATAGCGCAGGCTATATTCTCCCTGGCTTTGTCGATTTGAGGCCGAATCTGTAGACCGCAACTGATATATACCGCATTCTACAACGACCCAAGCCAATTGTGTCCACGGAACGATACTGTTATGCAGGTCGACAATGAATTGATGCGATCAATAGATTGATTATTGATTAAGAGATGATCAATTGCAATGTGAAATTGACCTGTTCTTCGTGAGACCTAGCGGACAATACTATTCTCGTATCATCGACAGAGTGAAATCGGTCGGTGTGATAGTACTTATATACGAGTTTCACGACTGCATTGACATTTCAAGACCAGGTAACAACAATGACTCATTCAGAATTAAGCACAATCAAATAACCGAAACCGAAAAGGAAAAAAAAAAATCAATGCAGATTAACAATGGAGAGAGGAGTCTAGCCATGCTCATAATACATGATCGACTATGACAGGAAACAACGAGAATCCACACCTTTTTCCGCCCTCCAAGTACTTTTACAACCAAAAGGACCAATTACGTTGCAACAAACAATCGAGGATCGCCTCGAGTGGTCCTTTGCAGCCAATTGTCATTGGCACACTAAATCTCAAAACAGAAATAGGTGGTGTGTGAGTGGAAAAATTTGAGCATTGTGCCCAGTATTCCGGATTCTTTTCCGATGTAACTATTTTATAGTACCTAGTCACGCAGGCTTAGTACCCGATCACCGGGCTCGTGCCGATGCACCGTCGAGACAGAATGAATGACTGAAGTTCTGCCGTCGGAGATTATACTCGGGATCTAATGACATGTGAGTGGTAAAACGTGGTCCTAACAAATAGCTGCAAAGACAACGAAATGCTCCGATTGTGGTTTGTTTGCTTTTGAAGGTGTACAGTATTAGCATCGGTTTTGTGACTTCGGACGGTTCTAGGGCTTTGCCGGGATGGTGTCCGATCCTCCCGCTGCGAGTGTTTGTGATGGCGCACACCGGGGCTGTAAGTCTTATTTCAATGAAATTGTGTTTTAGATCGAGGAGAGAAACATCTCTGAAAATGTGGTCTGTTGAATATTGAACGATGCTAGGTGCGACGAGCATGTCTAGTATCTTGTGGCAACGACTTAGGGCAAGACAGGACTCCAGTCTGTCTCGTCGTCAGTCCTCGTTTTCAATACATGTATGCATCCATTAATCTCGAATCGCCTTACAAACCATACCTCAACTTTCTAAATTCAACTAGCTGGCATGTGAAGCTGAAATTGACCGAGTAACGATACTCTGAGCCTACACAATTTGACATATCGATCTACTATCCATGGCTCGCATGAACTGCGACCATTTGGAACAATTGATTCCGCTTCGTATCGTCTACAGAGGTCAGGCGCCACATGCTCTACTCATCGCTTCCTGGGTCAGGTATGGAAGGCTCATTTGCTGAGAATGATCATCATTGAACTGCAGATGTAAGCAGCTTCATCTGATGAATGACTACGTCATGACACTGCATCGCGTTGATGCAAACAAAAGTATGGATCTATCCATCCATGCTGCATGTTTCAAGTACTTTCAATTTGTTTCCTATTTCGGTATTAGCTTGCCCTAATCGTCTAGGTCAGGCTGCGCTCTTATCCAATAGTGTCTATTAGATATCTGCTGACGGACGTTCTGTTTATGCCCCAGTCTACGTGTCTTTATGCTTGGTTATATCCAGAAACCGAATTTGTATCGTCTCACGGGTGATCAATCCTCACTTCGTATCAATTGAACAAGCTCATCATATTCCCCTGTCTTTTGCAGCATATCACAAAATATGCCGTTCAGATTGATCAATTCAGCGGGCGAGCCCATCCTACCAAAAATGTCCTATTAGTAACCTCTTCTCAAACGCACCGTAAGAGAACTTACTCAAGAATCTCTCCACCACCCATGACAATCACCCGATCATAATCCACAATCGTCCTCAGCCGATGCGCAATCGCAATAATCGTCGATTCCGGAAACTCTGTACGAATCAACCGCTGTATATGCTCATCCGTCTCCTTATCCACTGAAGCCGTAGCTTCGTCCAGAAGCACCACTTTGGCCCTTCGACTAACCGCTCGAGCTAGGCCTAGAACCTGCCGTTGGCCCTGACTGAAATTCTCACCGTTTGCTGCGACGGGGGTATCTAGTCTTAAGCTCTGAGGCGCGTTATTGTGCTCATCGGTGGCGTTGGACGTTGCAACCTCAATCGAAGTACAGCAAGCTGACAATGCGGCCTGCAACTCCGTCTCGCCGAGCTCGCCAAAAGGATCAAGATTCGACTGTACATCCCCCGAAAATAGAACCGGATCCTGAGGAATCAGCGCTATGCTTGTACGCAGACGATTGAGTGGAATCTTGCTAATGTCGATCCCGTCTATCGCAACTCGCCCAGAGACAAGTTCCGTGAATCGGAGTAATGTAAGCCCTAATGTGCTTTTACCGCTTCCAGTACGGCCTACTATGCCGACGCGTTCGCCGGGGTTGATGATGAAGTTTATATTTTGGAGGATGTTGGGGCCCTCGTAGTATTTTGCGGTGACGTTGGAGAATTCGACTTGTCCTGCGTTTGGCCAGTGGGCGGGTGGTTGATCCCTTGTATCTGCAATGGCTAGAGATTCTTCTTGTTCTTCTTGTTGGATATCGGCGTACTCCTTCACTCGTTGAAACGAAATGAGCTCGACCTCCAAATCATTCATTGTGCGGACCAAGGTCAGAATCGTCTGTCCAAGACCCACGGCATGAGACAAGGAAAACCCGACCAGACCAGGATCGCCACCAACTCTCCACGCAAGGAGCCCGACAGTCGCAGTGACCGTAGCCGCACAGATATCAAGTCGAACAGCGACCCATCGATTTGAATTGACCTGTGCTTCCATAGCCCGGGCGTGGATGCCAACCTTCTCCGACAGGATCGAAAAGAACTTTTCATCCATATCACCGCGAGCACGAATAACGCTTAGTCCAGCAATTGAGTCGATAAAGTGAATGAAAACTGGCGATGCATTGACAGAGGCCAATCGTTTCACTTGTATTTGCGTGCGAGTATACATTTCACCAATCAGTATACCGATACTACAGACAATACAAGCCGGGATGATAAATATTGGCATAACGGATGCAATACTGGCAATACGGAATAGGAATCGAAGAAAGTTGTCAATCAACTTGTTGAGGTATTCGGGCAGCACAGTATCCATTGACCGGACGTCGTTTCCGAATCGGTTCATTGCGCGACCAACTGGGTTCTGGTCGAACCACGACACAGGGGCATGCAAGATGGCGTGAAGGAGTTTTCGGTGCATCTTCCGGGCTGCGTTCCAACCACCTGCTTGGAAGATGACGACGTTGCCAAATTGTAAAGCCAAATATATTAAGATTGTGCCAGCGTAGATGGAAAGGTAGTATCCAACATTAGGCATAAAATCACTTCGGTCGTACGCGTCTGCCCAAATGGAGAGCCAGTATGTAACGGAAAAGTAGGCTACTTGCACGGCCAGAGTAGATATAATGGCGAGGATGACAAAGCTAAAACCGCCAAAGTTGAGTAGATATTCGAATGCTGTTACGTCGTTATCATTGTCAGCCGGGCATACCTAGAGATGAGCATCCAAGAGAGGGGAGAGAACGAACCTATATTCCGCGGAATACGACCATTGGAAGATTGTTCTGCTACCAACCGGGAGGAAACTTTCTGTTCTGATGGTTCATTTTCGATGAACTCCGCGTTGTCAGACTTGTTGTTTGTATCCACCTCTCCGTTGTTCAAAGGAGTGACGGCGCCGGACGACTCCACTACAGTCAACTCGTTCGAGATGGTGCTCGTACCAGAAGATGCCAAGCGACTGTCTTCATTCGTTTGGACTGATGTGATGGCGCCATTCTCAATGTGTACTGTCATCTGAGCATCTTCCAGGGCCGAAGGCAAATGTGTTACGAGGATAACCGTCCTTCCGGCTAGAAGTCCCTTGCGGAAACATTGATCATACACCCAGGCCGTAGTATGTGTGTCGAGAGCTGAAAAAACATCATCTAATAGGAGTGTGGTAGCCTGAGAATATATGGCTCTTGCCAATGAGACTCGTTGTTTTTGTCCTCCTGAAAGACTGGTTCCTCGTTCACCAACAACAGTTAAATCCCCCGCTGGAAGTTGTTGCAGGTCCTGCAGGAGACCACACGCCGCAACGACACTGTCATAACGGCACTTATCGAATTCGCTGTAGAACAAAATGTTCTGTCGGATTGTATCGTTCTGTAGCCATGCTGTCTGAGGGACATATGCTACATCTCGAGGGCAGAATGCTACACCTGACTCGAGTATAGTCTCGCCAATCAGTGACAGAAGCAGAGAGGTCTTGCCTGAGCCGGTTGGACCAGTCACAACGTTCAATGCAGACTCTGTAAACGTCACACTTATTTCCTGTAATTTGAACGCTGCCACGGGGGTTCGCCGAAAAGTAGCATTTTGGAACGCGGGAGGGCCTTGCGGATGACGCTTGATCTCAACTGCAGAGTCAAAAAATCGATCTAGACGACGCAACGATTCAAGACTCGTTGAGGCGTTGCGCACAATGTTCGAAACCCATACACATTGCATCCGAAGGATCTCCATGATGGATAATGCTGTAAATGCTTTGGGCGCATCTAGACTATTGTTTGTGAGAAGGACAACGGCTGAGAACGAGATGAGTAGGCTCATCATTGGCAATAGGTCCCCTGCTAAGGAAATGACTGCAGCTGTCAAGTTCCGTTTCCAAACGCGACTTTGCTCTACTTGCCGCAGAACGTCTACTTCCTTCTCCATTGCAGGCTCCCAGCCAAAGTACTTGAGCGTCCGGATTGAACCGAGATACTCCGTAATCTTGGAAATCCTAGCGTCAGTAGCTTGCATTACGCTTCTTTGGATGCGCGATACACGACGCGACGCCAGAGTCGGTAGGGGCGATAAGAGGAACAAAGTAGCAACACCGAACAACGATGGCCATCCAAGCAAGCGGTACAGATAGATGACAGCGATGATGACAGTAATAGGAACGACGACGGGCGCGAAGAAGATTTCCCGTCCGTTGTAAATAGCCTGTACATCGGAAGACATTAGGGTCGTGATATCAGCCTGTCTTCCTTTGGATAACTCTTTATCCACTGCACTTCCGCTGTGGTTCACTTTTCTCTCAGCAACCGAAGAGTCATAGATATGGGATCTGATCGTAGTATGATATATCTCTTGCACCAGTGCCATATTGACTCGCACCATGAGTCTCGTAGCAACGAAGATATATCGCTGACTGCATAGAGTACGAAGCGCCGGACCGAAAAACAATACTGCAATCCATACCAGTGGATGCACTACAGCATTCGCAGGGTCCTGGAGATATCCCAAAAGTCTCATAAGAGCAGACGGTGCAAGGAACTCACCGAATGCCAGCAGGGCCGACCAAAAGATCATATTCTTGATATCTTTCTTCAACAATCGGCACAAGGTGAAGAATGTGTTGCTACCGGGACGACGTCGTTTCTGAAATCCCTTGAACCATTTTATTGGTGCGTCGTAAGAAGGGAGAATCGGCAGATCATCTATGGTCAATTCGTTTCGGAGACCGCGAATGATAAGCCATGCGATCCATTCATAAGACCAGTAATAAGAAAAGAGCGAGCATGTTTCCTCCAATGATGCCTTGTAGGTGGTCCTCAGATCTTCATCACTTTCATCTCCGCTGTAAAGAGTCCGTTGCGGACGTGGAGATATGGCCGGTATTATGACGGTTGCAAACAAGCATCCGCATAGAGCGGATTCGATGGCACTCGGATGAAGGGTTGCTCCCACGATGATTACTGGCGCAAAAGTCTGTACAACTGAAAGAAGCATAGTAAGCACGAGGATTGTATTCACATGGCGAAATACACGGCTTTGGGTTGAGCTATTTCCAGCAAATCGCCCAATATACAGCACGGTTGTATATCCAAGGAGTAACGATCTCTTCCAGCTACCTTCGTGAGGAAGAGTAGCTACACTGACAGCGAATGAAGCAGCCGCAAAAGTGATTTGGGCGACATTGTACGCGATAGGAGTATAAAACTGAGCGAAAGCTGGGGTCTTTTCCTCGTCATTTCCAGATTCTTTCCAGAGCCGTCGTAGAAGATAAAAAGAGTATTGTAACAGGAAAACACAGGCGGATACTACAACGAGGCCTAGGTGTATATCTCCGCGAGAAATAAAAAGAGCGGCATGTTCTGTTCGAGACTGCCAGAGATCACTGTTCAAAGTATGAATTGAAATTCTAATTTCTCACTGGAACTTTTCATTACTCACCGCTGTCTCTGAATCTGTAGGACATACTGATTTGCTGCAAGGCGATTCATTTTGTAGATGTACCCGGGTCACCGAAATCATGGACCATGGCCAGGAGCAATGTCCGATCTCTCTCGTACTCCGCAGAAAAGAGAAAATGAAAAAGAACGAAGATGAACCGTATGTATCCTGGGTTATATGTTGTTGCAAGGCGAGTTTTCTTCTCTTTTAACAAGCGTCGAGAACTCACTAAATACTTAGTCATTCCGAGCTGCATCATGTAGAGCGGAGTAATCCCTCTGAAGGGGGCTCGTTGGATCACCTCATTTGCTGCAATTCTCTCGACGATGGGCTATGCACGACGCCAGTGGACAGGCTGATAAGTACAAGGTCCACTATGAAAAGAACGGTGATGGTGCCGGAGTTCTTTTGGAGCTGTCGAGACCGTTATCTACTCCGAACGCACTAGCACCGTTCTAGTAGCCTCATCCTTTAAGGCCGCTACCTCTTCACTGAGGTACGTAGTGGATGGTCAATTAAAATTTCTATGATAAATCAATTCATTGATAGATCAAGCCTCTTATCATATTCTTCGTTATATCCAGCTTTTGGGTCGACTATTCCTTACCTCGAAGCAACATTTCTACCGGATATAGTTCTCATATTGGTATCATGGGAAGTGACTTTGCGATTGCCTGTGTAGGATGTGAGGGTCGAAAGATTGTTTCGACCTGTAGCCATATTGCAGCCAAACTCGTGCTAGTCTTACCGCAAGGAATGGTCACCATGGTCTTAATCAAAAGCCAACCTATGACCGTACGATCGCCGACGATTAGCTGCCACTCTGTGGCATTTTGATACGGTGCAGATTTGATCATAGTTTAATGGACATGAAACTGTCTGGTATCTGTATCCTGAGGTATGCCTCGAGAAGTGGAGCGCACGTCATGCAGACAAGAGTCTCGCCAGAGCTCTGCCAAGGGCACAAAAAGCCCTAAATTGCTAGCGAATTGATGATCATGGTGATTTTGTCCAAGACACAGGGAGTATTCGAGGGCGTACATGTTGCAATACTAGCAATGCGTATATTGACTATTATAGTATTAGCTCGCCCTCATACATATTGCAGAATACATAGTGAGAAGGAACTGAATCTAAGATTCAAACATCCAAAAGTGGCTTATGCCTAACGTGTTCCGGGAGAATGATATCTGTGCTATGCCTGCCAACATTTGTTGAGGGTAAGGAAAGCCCACATTCAGGTGTCGATCATCTCAACTAATTGATCAATTGCGACACTTCTCATGATGACACCATCGAAGGCAGTATGATCCGGGACGTCATGCGCACTATATGCTGCCTCGGCATTGGATATCAAGACTCTCTCATCGGAACCAAATGCTGTTCCGTATTCCAGGTTATTGTTGATCATATACCGATGGTCACTCTTCGATTCTCGCATCTTTCTTGGGTGTAGTCGTGAAGCGCCGTGCGACCCTTGTCTTGCGTAATCTGGATGTTCTTTGCGGGCACGAGAGATTAGGACGTTGAGCGCCGGGAGACAGGCACATATCAGTCCGACGGCGCCCTCTGCATTCCTGCCATTGAGGTCAGTACGGAGTGTGCTTGCCGTTGTTGATAATCATACCCAGTAAGCACAACGCGAGTAAACACCATTGTTTGATCTGGAGACCAACCATCCTGCACAATCATCACCAGCCGATAAAGGCTGAAACCTGTTGCAAGTCCTCCTGCGCTCAAAAGTCCAATCACTTTTAACTTTTTCTCAAGTGGCATCTGAAGGGACCAGGTCAGTGGCAATGGGAGGATGAGAATTGCCAAATCGGTCACCACACTCATGACTGAGTCTGCCACAATAACCTTGCCCTGATTGAGGCATGAGCCGCCGTCGTCAGTGCTATTCCAGTAGGCCGATACAGGGGTGCATATGCGGGCTTTGATGATAAAGGCAGGCACGTAGTAGGTTAGAACAACTCCAAGACTGACGTATATCAAAATAACCCATTTGCGATATGGTTTGAAAACGCGGGCTAGAAGCGTCAACAGCGCGACCTTGACAAAAAGAGCCATTGGAGCATAGAAAAGAGTCGCAATATAGGAGATCTGTATATTGATCAATTTACTCAATCCTGTAAATGAGATCTTGTGCCACGCACACTTTCAGGAATTCTACCACCTCAGCCGTGTAAGGCTCGTATTGATAGCACCCCCCGCCATGCTTCGACACTGTGCCAGCAGTCAGCATGCGATCATACGAAGGGACATTGAGAGCACCTACACAAGATTGCACTTGTACAGTATGCCATAAACATGACCTTAAAACAATTGTCAGAGCACGCCACCAACAACGTTGGCTATCGTTGGGTATCAAGGTTACATACCCACGCAACAAGGCTGAAATCTTGCACAGATTAGCCCGACCTAAGTTTTCCACAAGAACACCCACATTCGTCAAGGCCTAATTGCTGCTGAAATCGCATTCTCACATGCAGTCGAAGTACGACAAGTATAGTACTCATGGGAATGCAGAGAAATTGTGTGATGAAAAGAACAGTGCGAAGAACATCTTTTGGATGAGCAAAGTTGGGCGTAACCCCATTAGGGCTTTCCAGAGCAGGCAACTCAGTCCCTGACATCTTTGAAGGTCGAACCAGCTACTGTTGAGCGGATGATAACGCAATTTCATATATATCAATACAAGAGCAACAAATGCATTCTGCGATAGAGAACTTCTACCTTTTATCTGGGAGATTTCTTCCATCGTTGAGCCCAATTATTTCCATGCGGAGTAGAATATCAATATCATAATCATACAAGGATCATATAGATAGTCCTATTCGTTTGGCCAAAAAGTTATTTCAATTTCATTTATGTTAGACATACTTGGCCGTCCGTAGCATGCTATTTCTTTGTTACAGTAGAGGTCAAAGCCCTCTAGCTTCGTACGTCCCCTTGAAGACTAAGAACCCCTACTAGACTCATCACACCTTAAAGCGTCAGGGATAAATCATGGCATACAATATTCGACCCGGCAGTGCAGGGGTATGAATCTTTTAGATTGGTTGCCTGTCTGATTGGAAAGTAGGCTAATACGCGCCTAGTACAACTTGGCATGCAGGTTCAGAGCAGTTGACCTTGGGATTTTCATAGTGTGGCTTTCGTCCTGAGCTAATATATTGTCATGTAACAATTACTCAGAATGCTGATAGGTACAAAGTGATACGTTACTGTTTTGTATGTGTCTACCAAGGTAGTTAAGGCTGAAATATACGTGGTAGGCTACCACGCATAGTATATTATGGCGTCTAAATGCCCCTTATTGTTGTAAAACTCGTTCGGACAGCGATGTTATGTGGCTAATCGATTCTAGAGATGAAGTCTCGTGCAAGAGGTCCTAAACACACAGGTCGACTCTGAGAGAGAAGGATCAGAAGCATAAATTACGCGATCTACACCAGACTTTTCCATTTAATCTATTTACTCTCATATTACGGTTGCATGTCGTCCCGCAAAAGTGACAGGGGAGTGGAAACGGACTTTTCTTGGAGTATTATTATGTTCATTAATATGCTGATACAAAGAAATTGTAAAAAGGGCTCCCTTCCACTGAACCCCCCAGCCCAGCAAAGTTCTCTAGACCTCTACCGGAAAATTGTATCATCCATTTGGCTGTCTGTGAAGTGTACCGATTGATTAATCTATTAGGGGAAGGTTGAAATAATTGTGAAAAAGACAAAAGATAAAACCAACTCAAATGATTGGCAAGGCTCAATCCAAACTTTTCCAACCTCTTGTGCTCGGAAATGGCAAAGTGAGGCTTGATCACAGGGTTGTCTTCGCCCCTTTGACCAGGAATAGAGGAGAGCCTTTGAATACCGTCAGCACTCCTCAGAACCCAAATCGGATCTGGTATCCTGGGGATCTCATGGTTGAGTACTATGCACAGCGAACTACAAAAGGCGGTCTCTTGATTTCAGAGGGCGTTCCACCTTCACTTGAGGTAGTCATTGAACCTTCGGGACCCCCCCCCCCCCTTCCTCTGATTCGGTCGTATCTATCGACTTTGCTTGACGATATTATCTGACGATCTCTAGAGTAATGGAATGCCTGGTGTTCCCGGCCTTTTCACCCAAGAGCAAGCCAAGGGCTGGCGCAAAGTTGTCGATGCCGTGCACGATAAAGGGGGCTATATTTACTGCCAGCTTTGGCATGCTGGCCGAGCTACTATTCCTCAGATGTCAGCTTCACATCCAGTATCAGCCTCTGCAAGTGTCTGGGATTCTCCCGACGAATACTACTCTCATATCCCGGTAGGTGAGACGAAACCTGTTCGATATGCAGATCACCCGCCGGTGCAATTGTCCGTCGAGCACATAAAAAAGACCATCAAAGACTACTGCGACGCGGCGGAGAAGGCTATGCACATAGGCTTTGACGGAGTTGAGATTCATGCTGGAAATGGCTACTTGCCAGAGCAGTTCCTGAGCTCAAACATCAATAAGAGAACGGACACATACGGTGGATCACCGGAAAAGAGATGTCGCTTTGTCCTCGAGTTGATGGATGAAGTGGCTGAACGGATAGGCGAAGGCAATCTTGCCATTCGCCTTTCGCCCTTTGGTCTCTTCAATCAAGCTCGTAGCGAGCAACGCATGGAAACTTGGACTTTCCTCTGCAAATCTCTGAAGTATGCTCATCCGGCGTTGTCTTATGTCAGCTTCATTGAGCCTGTAAGTAATGCCCTCCAGTCCTCAGGAGAGCAATCTGGTTATGCAACGTCGTTGACATTTGCGCAAGCGGTACGAACAAATATTCAGCTACGAAGAGAAAGACAATTTTCTCGCGAGCTGGGGTCTTTCTGAAGTGACCTTAGACGGGTTTCGTGAAATATTCGGAGACACTCCATTTTTCTCAGCCGGCGGCTGGGACGACACCAACTCTTGGGGAGTGTTGGAATCGGGCAAATACGATGCCTTGCTTTATGGTCGCTACTTTATCAGTAACCCAGATCTGGTCAGCAGGCTTAAGAACGGTATCCCGCTCGTGGCGTACGATCGTACTCGATTTTATGGCCCATTTGAAGATAATGCTGTCGGGTATGTAGACTATTTATCGGCCAAACGTATCACTTAGGGCACGTGCATGTATCCCTTGACTCTTGAGGAAATTGATTTATAATATACCAGATAAGGTCACTAAATGCGTTGGTATACAACCCTGTATGATAAGTAATGTTGGTCTAGAACAGTAAGTCGTCTTTGCATCTCCAAAACTGGCATATGGTAGCCCATCATTCGCCTGTCCAGTCCTTGCCCCTTAGTAACCAAGTCCTGAAGTAGCAGGAAATGAGATATAGAAAATCAATGGACCGGTGTTTTTATTCAGGCATCAAAACAAGCTGGCAAACGATAGCCAAGAGCATGTTCCTCAGTATCAGCGTCTCTGCAAACCTGAACACCTCCTTCTACGCCCTCTGATTTGAAAGGACACTCGAGTAATTGGCTCCAATTGTCCAATATCATCGACAGGTGCGGACTGTGGCTTGGAAGAAATGGACACCACCCATACTATTCCAGTGAGTCATTATTCACTATGTTATCTGGTACGTCTTTGATATCTAAATCTGTGACTACCATGGAATTCTCATCACCCAAGCATGATGATCGATGGTATCACGCAGAATTGACCCTGGAAATCGAATTGGATAGCCACTGATGAATTATATTATGCTCTGAGATCTCCGGTCAAATCAGCTGTTTTGTGCTATCTATGACCTGCGGCGTGGGATAAAGCTTCGAGCCCGACACCAAGTTGAAATTTGCCAGATCCATGAAGTTTGAGCGAGAGTTGACAGGCTGTCGGGGGTGGGTACCATTTTTATATGAGAATAAGCTCTTCTTCTTCAATTCAAAAATTTTCAGCCCGCTAAGGACGCAGCCAAGGCATCACCACCCCTTTTCCAGGTCCAGAGATGAATATCTCGATTCACATGGGTGCCGAATTTCTGCTCCGTAGCTTCTGGATCATTAGGGTTTGTATCTTTAAGAGCTGTAGGGGCAAATGCACTACCCAAATATAGTAATTCCCAATTCTTATGCTCTTCGCCAGACAGACCCGGCGATCCTCCTGTGAATGCCTGAAATTCATTTGGATGCGGCATACAGAGATGAGGCACAAGTTCATCACCGGCGAGGTTCCAAGATCGTTGCTAATCATGATGTCAACGTTTTCAAGAGAAGTGATTAACGATCTAGATAAAAGAAGACGGATTGCATTGGCCTTAGCTATGTATGCGTCAAAGTTATTATGCACAACCGATTGTTGTACGCTGGGGCCTGCGCGGTGAGGATGAAGATGAGAGAAACACAAATGTATGGTTCAAAGTTCAAAGTCGTCATTCGTAGAGGCAGTTGTAGGAAACCGTTGCTAGATATGGTGATGACTGGGCGTAAAGGCGAATGGATGATCGAGGAGGTACGTTATGGTGGTAGGCGGGGTTGGCTCTCCATCAAGCCTTGGTTTCATAGTTTCACTATGTAGCACACCTGCTTTGAATTGGGATAGTATTGAATTTGTTATATCAGTCTGAAACTCTAAATTTGAATTGATCCTTTCGATCAAGATAGACAACCCTGTCCGCCAAGCCGGCCTTTTCAACCTCAGCTTTAAAATCATTCAACGGACTCGCAAAAACATCATAGTCATCATAATGTATCGGGATGGTCAAGTCCGGCTTAATTAATTGAACGAGTCGTAAGCCTTGCTTAGCGTCCATGGTCACCATGACTGTCAGGGGCGACAAGGATGGGGAAGGAATCGTCGTCCCGCCGAGATGGATGAGCATCAAGTCAATGTTCTGACCTGCGTAGCGCTCAGGGATTTCCTTCAATTCATCGACAAGAAGGGTGTCGCCGGAAATGTAAATTCGATAGCCGACTTTGAAGTCTGAGGAAGACGTGGAATGGCCGAGTTCGACCATCCATCCATTTGTTGGCGGAACCTAATAGTTTGAGTACGTACCGCTTCAGTGGGTGAGGAAGAAGATACATACCGCTTGTAGGATGTCATTCAGTATCTGAAGCGGTTTTGTTGGAACATGTTTGCCCGGCATTCCTGTCACGCGGATTTGCGGCTTTGTGTCAAAGCTATTGCTGATATCTACGATCATCTGCTCAAAAAAGTCTAGTGCATGAACATTCGAGAACGACTCCTGTGCACCCTTCGAAGTAAGATGGTCTTTGGCATGCGGAGTGGTTATGATAGGCAAGTCTCGGCGCAGAGACGCCTCGACTGACTGATCAAAGTGATCACTATAGGTGCATTAGTACTTTATCAAAATTGATGGAGAATTCCGTACCCGTGATAATGCGACAGGAGAACGAGATCAATCCGAGGTAGATCATGTAGGTCTACAGCTGGATTGGTTTGGCGAACGCTAGACACGCCAGGTCCCAGATGCACATGATCGCCGGCGTGAAGAAAGTTTGGCTATATACTGTCAGAAGTAGACATTCAATAAAAGAGCCGGGACATGCATCAGTCATGATCCGAATGCCCGCCCATTCTCTGCCATCGAGTAACAATCAGTATTTGTCATGATGAATAGGACTTAGAACTGCGCACAAGATCGTTGTCGCTGTTCCGACAAAGTATAGCGATGCGTTTTCCATGCCGTCAGAGCCACGCGGATGCACTTTTACCTCCTTTGCGTCCGGCAAGCTGTCTGGCAAGGATCTGCCGGACGGCAAGTCGCGGGTTGGAGGTTGCACATGCTGGGGATCGAGTTTGAGGCGTTGGACTTCCATGACTCTGGCTTGCTTAGGACGAAGAACTGAGTGCTGACCATCAGGTTGAGTACGAGAAAGAAAGGATTCAATGTTGCAGAGTGGAAGTTGACGGAGGTTCTCTGTTCGTATACATGACGTCACATACTTCACTCGACCATTGGCTCCTTATTTGACAGATCAACCTTAAATTGATGATGGAAATATATCCAACGCCGTACAGCTAGTATATGTACATCGTAGGTGTACTTGCTGTGCTGGTGCTCCGATGATTGAGGCTCCTGTCGATTAGGGTTGTACTCGGTGTGACCCTAAATATTCAGATGTATTTCATCCACCCAGGGACATTCCTACTCCCGAGCATCTGCCACAGTGATTGAATCGCCCTATCCGTATTGTCCTTTGTGTTCTCTGGCACTACTCTGAGAGTCATTTATTGATCATGGACAAGTCTTGTGAATTGGTCGTGCGAGCCTAGATGATTCTGAAGATATCACCTTACTCTTTCGGCCTAGCACAGCTTTACAGGGCGAGAGATAAGCAGTGCTTCTCCACCAGCATTACGACCTTAATTTATTTCAATTTATGCAAGTTACGTATTTCAGTTAATACGTACCTCAAGACATTTCATCCATGTTCTCTAATATCGGACTCCGGAGTACTCCGGAGTACAGCTTATCCCAAGGTGTCACGACAGCCTTGCCACTTCACTTAATCGAGGGATCACGAAATACGATGCTAGCTCCTTCGAGTCCGCTGCATGAATCCTTTAGATGGAACATGGCGACGGTCGACCACACGGACGATGCGCCTCAATGCTTGTTAGCTGAGCCTAAGCAGCCAGGATGTTGATCGTCGAATCCACTTCGTCAAGCGTCCAGTCCCCTTGCTCCGCCTGCTTATCGCGGCAGGGATCGCCCTTTAGCTAATTTTGGGGTCTCATTCCATCCAATTTCATTTTCCCTCCTATCCGGCTGAGGAATCTTGCTCCGCCGGTACAGTACATGCCATCATACCTTGTCGGTGCAATTAATTCTTGCTGGTTGTGGCTGAATCGCCATTGATGAGCTACAAGACTAATCTGCAGCCAATCGAGGAGATTCGTTTCACTGATACCTAGAGCTTTAGGTACAGCATAAATATGAGCTCGATTTCCCCTCTCTCGTGGGACGTTTTTGGTTTTTCTCAAGCTAGCCTATTCCGTTGACCCTTTTCAAGGCTAGTCAGACTGTAGGAACAACAGCATGTTTGTTCGGTCCTTGATCTCGGCGACTCTGGTCGCCACAGGTCTTCTCGCCGAAGGCGCGTTGGCTGGAGGATACCATGTGCCCATCCCAGCTAAAGCTCAGCGCCGATATGAAGATCACTACGGTGCTATGCTCGGAAAGCGGACGAGCCATTCTACGAACTCAACCAAGGACTTTCGTTATTTGACCAGTAAGACAAAGCGTGAGTGCCATTCTTGAGATCATGATGCACAACGAAACACATGCTTACAAAGGATAATGTAGCATACCGCGTCGAAAGTCTGCCAGACGTCAACTTCGACCTTGGTGAAATGTACTCTGGTCTCGTCCCGATTGAGTCCAACGATACCTCTCGTCAACTGTTCTTCATTTTTCAGCCTACCATCGGCGAACCCGTAGACGAAATTACTATCTGGCTTAATGGTGGTCCCGGCTGCAGTTCCATGGAAGCCTTCATCCAGGAGAACGGTCGCTTTCTCTGGCAACCGGGTACTTACCTGCCTGTCGAAAACCCGTACAGCTGGGTCAATTTGACCAATATGCTCTGGGTTGACCAGCCTGTTGGTACTGGGTTCTCTACCGGTACACCCACCGCTACATCCCAGGAGGATATTGCGCAGGACTTTATCAAGTTCTTCAAGAACTTTCAGAAGCTGTTTGGAATCAAAAAGTACAAGATTTACGTCACCGGTGAGAGTTATGCCGGTCGTTATGTGCCGTACATTTCCGATGCTATGATTAACGCGAATGACACCGATTACTACGACTTGAGCGGTGCCCTTGTGTACGACCCCGTTATTGGCGCTTTCGATTCTGTTCAGATGCAAGTGCCCGCTTATCCGTTACTCGCTGAAAACAACAACATGCTCAACTTCGACTCCAATATATTGGCCGAACTTGAGAGTATGCACACCTCTTGCGGGTTCGACAAATACATTGAGCAATATCTCACTTTCCCTGCATCTGGCGTCCAGCCACCCATGAAATACACCGAAAAGTGTGATGTCTTCGACACCGCCCTTGAATATGCGCTCGCTATCAACCCATGCTGGAACATCTACGAAATTAACGCCGTATGCCCTTTGCAATGGGACATTCTCGGTTTCCCCACTGTGTTGGATTACATGCCAGCAGGTGCAGAAATTTATTTCCAACGCAAGGACGTCGTCAAGGCTCTACACGCCCCGACCAACATCACCTGGACCGAATGTTCCCTCGAGTCCGTGTTCGTTGGCAACGGCGGCCCGGAGTCCGAGGGAGATCTGTCCCCAGACCCAATCCAGTCCGTCCTTCCCAAGGTCATCGAGCACACTAACCGTGTCCTTGTCGGAAATGGAGACTACGACTTCATCATCATCACCAACGGTACTCTTTTGTCGATCCAGAACATGACCTGGAACGGCCACCTCGGATTTTCCGAGAAGCCTAGCACACCCATCAACATCACCTTGGTGGACTTGGAGTATGCGGAGGTCTTTGAGGAGAATGGTCTAGGCGGTGTTGATGGAGGACAGGGTATCATGGGTATTCAGCATTATGAGCGTGGTTTGATGTTTGTCGAGACTTATATGTCTGGTCATATGCAGCCTGAGTTCCAGCCCAGGTCGTCGTATCGCCATTTGCAGTGGGTGCTAGGACGCATCGATGAAATCTAATAGCCTTCTTGGCTTGGATCTCTTGTGTACATATACGATGACCGTGTACAAACTTCAAATACATATAACGTTATATTGAATGGTCACATAGTGCGAGGGTTTGTCCGAGACAAGAAAATAAGGGTTATGACGATATAGATGTAAATCCTACAGCATACGCTTAGATGCGTGCTTATTCAATCTCGCTCAAACGATTTCATCTCTACAACGTAGTAAGAAGCTGCAAATTTTTCAAACTCATAATGGGATGGAGGTATTAGATTGATTGTCTGTCAATATGTCTGGCATACGACCTGTTGCATTGTTCACATAGCGCGCGGGTCTCTAAAAAGTTTTCCCATTTATCAACTGATTGAATATACGTAACACTTTATAGAAGCAACTTGGTCAAAGAAGTGGCCTAGATCTTTGATACCTTCCTAGGTCTAGTAGAGATGACCAGGTATCTCATAAGTGGAAGCCTCATCATTGGGGGTTGTACAGCCAATCTAGAAGTATCGTTAGAGAGCATGTAGCAAGACAACTCAAAAAACCTGAAGATTGTCTGTTTCCTTGATATTCGCCATATTCGTCAAGCGGTCCACAGAATTGTAGTCCAGTAATAATTTTTATGCTTTTTTACATATATCCATCGATGTGAGTTGTACAGGCTAATGCTTCGTATTGTCCCGGGACCACCGCTTCGTATTGTTCTTTTTACAGCAAACACCCAACAACAATGGGCCACTCTCAAAACGGTAGAGATCGTTCTGGGCTCGGATTCGTGTTAATTGATATCGTGGTTGGATATATGATTCATCATTTATTCTATCATTCCTGGTTATCTCTTCCAAAAACGTACGCAGCAGATATTGTTCTTCGTCGTCCTATCTGGGTCGTATTTAAGGTTAATATTCTTCTGCTTCCCGCCACTGACTGAATTTTCATCTATATTGTGTCTCCTCTCCCGTTCATTCAGATGAAATAAGTGATGCGATGGATTGTTATACTCCAATTACTGTTTTGATAGTCTCTCCTTGGGCATATAAAGAGCACGACGTCGCCGATCCGTGTAACGACTCTCTTCTTGCCTGACCTCTACTCCATGATACTCATCTCTAGAGATTCCTGCCTACCATTCTGTCTCGTCATCTCTCCATCTCTTGCAAGATAGTCAGATAAATTACTTCAACAGCATATTGCCATCCCCAATATCAGTGAACCACTCGCCTCTCGAACGTCCGGTTGGAATTGAAACAGAATGGCATTCAATCCGTACGAGCAGAACATCACCTTGACTACGAGTGACGGTAGCACCATGGACATTCCCCTCCCCTCTTTCGACGACTACGTCCAGGATGGCGTGGTTAGCTGCATCAACTATGGCTGCCAGCTCGGGGCTACCATCGTCACTTTTGTTCTTTTGTGTTTGTTGACCAGATCCAAAAAGCGTTCCTCCGTTATTTTCTGCTTCAACGTTACTGCACTGTTGTTGAACATGTTCCGTCTTATCTGCGAGGTCTTGATTTACACCAGCGCCTGGTGGGAGACCTATGCTTATTTCACTGGAGACATCTCTCGCGTAACACGAGGCGATTTTGCGAATAGCATTCTGGTATCAGTTATGGATGCGCTGCTACAAGTTGTCATGGAAGCTTCGCTCGTCACGCAGACCAAAGTCGTATCCACCAACATGACGCGGTGGCAAAAGGCTACCATCCTCGCTGTCTCGATCGGACTTGCTATTGCCAGCATCATTTTCCGCATGGCTCAGACGGTGTTGGAAAGTAGGCTCATTGTTGAAAACAAGTCATTCGCCGAATACATCTGGCTTCAGAAAGTGAACACCATCTTGACCACGGCCAGCATCATTTACTTCAGCGTCGTCCTTATTGGCAAGCTTGGGTACACCATCTATCGCCGTAGGCAACTCGGTGTTCATCAATTCAGTCCTATGCAGATCATCTTCGTCATGAGCTGTCAAACTATGCTTGTGCCCAGTATGTCCTTCACTTGGTTTCATATGAGCATTGCTAACACTTGCCGCAGCCATCTTCGCAATCTTGCAATTCTCATCTGTCAACATCCATCATATCAACAACGACATCATCACGTTCGTGGTAATTTCGCTGCCAGTGACAACGCTGTGGGCCGCCACTGCACTACCCGGTCATGCGGCGGTACACGACGCCGAATCCGGTGTGCCTCTCTGGAGCAAGCTGTCATCATTCAGAGTCAACAGTATAGACATCCGGAAGAAGTCAGCATCGAACAGCGAGACCATAACATTCCCCTCGATGGTGAATTTCCAGGGGTCGGAGCTGGCCAAGTCTGCGCCAACCGGCGCTCGAGTCGAAGAATCAATCAGTCCTTGATAAGAAACTCATTTTACTGTGTTCAACTTTCGTTCCAGAAATACCCCTAGTCCTGTTTTTGTGAAGTTCTTAAATGGAGTCAGGATGAGATGTCCACAGCTCGGGGATCGTTGGCTGATGTTCCGTTAATATCAGCTTCATGCGTTAGTTAGTGGTAATCATTAATCAATTGAGTTATTTATTCGGCTCGATATATCATGATAGTGTAATGCGACTCGTTCCTTTGGAGAAGAAACGATGGGAAGAATGAAGTTTGGCATCCTGAGTCATGGCGATTCGAGGGCGCCAAGCTCATCGCAGCCTTAGAACGCAGGCAGCACATCAGGCAGCGGGGGAAAGCTACTCGCAGGTCAACAACCGCGACTTCTCCAATTCATCCCCGGACGACCAGTGCCTCTCTTGCAATATGGCGGCTGTGCCGCAATCGACCTTGACATGGCTTTGGAGTGTGCTCACAAAGGTAATCATCGCCCTGTCTAGCTACCTCACAATCAAGCTAACCTCTACAGAACCATTATGACCCCAAACAGACCTACCGCGATCCCAATCGCACATACCATGACGTCGCTCGAGCGCTGGCGCAGTACCCTTCCTTTGGACCACGGACAGATGTATACAGTGAGTATATAGCTGCACAACTCTATTGTATTTTCACCTGCTGATTGGCCACCTAGCATACGAGAATGGCACGCCGTCGCTTCTCCTTCACCTCGTCGGTACCTTACCGGTCTCCTTCCGCGGCAACTCGTATAATATTCCGATAGACACCTGGATTCCAAGCACTTACCCTCTTGAACCTCCGATTGTTTATGTTACTCCTACTCCAGATATGGTAGTGAGGTCAGGTCAGCATGTCACGCTGGAAGGACGAGTATATCATCACTATTTAGCGCATTGGCACGAGACATGGGATGTGAGTAGCATCGCGCGCCATTATGAGATTCGCAGCTGATCGGTCGTTTTACCTAGCGGTCCTCAATTATTGAATTATTCGCGGTTCTACGAGAAGTCTTTTCTAGAGAACCACCCGTCAAAGGTCGCCCTCAGAGACCAGCGCAACCCGAAACCCTGCGATCGGGTCCTCCTCCGCTTCCTCCGCTACCTCCACAGCTTTCCACATCTCCCAGACCGGCCGAATCACCTTCTGCACGGCATCAACATACGCCTCCAAGACCACCTCACCTCCCTCCAAAGCCTGGCCAGACAGTATCAATCCATTCCTCGCCTGCAGCACACGCGACCGGACCAGCGCTGCCTCCTTTGCCTCCAAAGCCGCAGAATGATCACACACAAGAATGGAAAACTCCTATGAATGCAGCTACTGCTCAATTGAATCGATCTGGCAGTTCGCGAATGCAACAGGCGCCTATGAGTTCAACCCACCAACGAGACCCATATGCGAATACCTCTCCTGTTTCTGTACAAAGTCATGGCCCCTATCCGCCTCAACAAATACAAAGTCCTCGACAGTATGCGGCGCCACAGTCACCTCAAAGCTACCAGCAGAATGTTCATCAACAGCAATTTCCACCTCAGGCAGGTGTCCCATATCAGGGTCATCAATATCAGCAAGCGCCGTTTCATGCACCTCCACAAGCTATGAATGGACCGAAACCGCCGAAGCCACAGACTCCTGACTTACTCACTTCACCTTTCGACGTCGAATTACCGTCTATAACGCCATTGGGTCCTCCGCCCCCTGTACCACCAAATCCTGAAAAGGATGCACTTTTGCACTCACTGTCCCGAACATTGACCGAGAATCTACAAGGGAATGTGTCGCAATCCAAATCTGCCGTCTCTTCCTTACAATCACAGTCCCAGGCTTTAGGCTCTGCCATGATCACTCTCCAAAATGAACTAGCCACCCTAAACCACTTCAAAGCAACGATCCAATCCAATATAAATGTCCTTCAGCAATCACTCCACCGAGCAGATGCAGTGATAGCAGATGCCAAGGCTCGTACTGACCAAACCGGAACGGGTACCTCAACAGCAAGTGGACTCCCCGCTATAGACGAAGTCCTCGTTGCTCCGACAGTGGTCGGAAAACAACTATACGATTTGGTAGTCGACGAGCGAGGAATTCAACAGGCCATCTACGCACTACAGGCAGCACTGGTCAAGGGAGTAATTGGCGCCGATACATGGTCACGTCATACACGTAGCTTGGCCCGAGAAGCGTTCATCAAGCGCGCATTGATCCGGAAAATTGCGCTTGGAATGGGATTGGATTTAGGAAAGGATGCTCTCCAGCCGGAGTCGTGAAATGAGTAATCACCAATTATAAATACACAGCACTTAGCTTTCCAGCACAGAACAAACGAGAATAACAGATCATATTTTTCATGATTACAGAGTAATCATTTTATGTACGAACGACAAAGTACCTCGGCTCAACTCGTCTAAGAATCGCTCTGATTGGCCCGGACATCCCCCTCGACTAACTTACGGCCGTACTTAGCCCTAATTTTTTCCTTGCAGCTGAACCACGCTGTGGACCTGACTAAAACAATTTCTTGTCGCTCTTGTCAAATGATACGCGCTTGTTCAACGTATACTGTCCCGGAAGCGAGAAGAAGAGGGCCAAGAGGCTAGAAGACGGTATTAACAGAGGGTCTGAAGATAAGTGATCGGGCCGAATTGCCAGATGATAGTGACGGTTGCACCGAAGTCCAACGGGATATGGGTCTCGTACGTACGATGCTGAGATTAGATTGTTCGGTGGAGTTTCGCCTGGTGGAAGAACTAAGAGAGTATATATGGGGGTCCTCCCTGTATTGTCGACTGAGATCCGGAGTGTCATATTGAGCAAACAGTGTATAATCACGGTACAGGTAGACATGGATAAAGAATCAGATAGTTCGATTCAAATGCCTCCTTCTAAACCTCAACTCGACTATGTCGACTTTGACGGTCAGGATGATCCATTACATCCTTGGAACTGGCCGATCGGGAAGAGGTATGCCCTCCCTTTTTATGTGAAGGGGACGTAAACAGAAACTGACAGAGACAGACGCCTCATATCTGTCATCCTTGCCCTTTCGACGATGATCGTTGCCGGCGCAAGTTCCATCTTCTCCTCCGCCATCCCCTCCATAATGGTCATTCACGGCATAAGCCGCGAAGTCGGTACACTGGGCGTATCGCTGTATGTCCTCGGCTTCGCCACGGGACCCATGATTTGGGCTTCTTTCAGCGAACTCAAAGGTCGCTATCTGCCATTCACAATCTCCATGTTTGGGTTTTCCGTTTTTTGCTTTGCGACTGCGCGGTCAACGCACGATCTCGCGTCGATTTTTATCTGTCGCTTCTTCTCAGGACTATTTGGTGCAGGGCCCCTGACGCTCGCCGGCGCTGTGTTTGCGGACATGTACACGCCGCGGGAAAGAAATACGATGATGATGCTGTTCTCGTTGACGGTGTTTATCGGGCCTATGGTGTCGCAACCTATCGGCGGGTTCATCGTCTCCAATCCTTCTCTCGGTTGGAAATGGACTGAATACTTGCCCGGTATCCTGGGTAGTGCCGCTTTTGTCGCTTGTGTCGTTTTCCAAGAAGAGAGCTACTGGCCTGTGCTCCTCGCTCGAAAGGCGGATCGCCTGCGTCGAGAGACGGGCGACTGGTCCATAATTGCAAAACACGACACAATCTCTCTTGAGCCCAAGACTATTGTCAATGAGTACCTGCTCCTCCCGGTGCGCATGCTCGCTTCCGACCCTATTATGCTATTCATGTGCACTTTCGGCGCGTTCGTGTATGGTCTTCTCTACCTCTTCTTAACCGCCTACCCTGCCGTCTTCCAAGTCGTTCACGGCATGAAACTCGGTATCTCCGGCCTACCCTTTCTCGGCATCGTGGTCGGCCAATTATTCTTCGTTGTGATCAACGGCATCTTCCAAAAACTATGGCTTGTCCCACGCATGGTCGCCAACGGAGGCAAGATGGAACCCGAATGGGTTCTTCCTATGGCTATACCGGGCGCGGCATCGTTCTCCGTGGCGCTGTTCTGGTTTGGTTGGTCGGGATATAAGCGTGAGATTCATTGGATGGTGCCTACCGCTTCAGGAATATTCTCGGGTTTCGGTCTGTTGGCAATGTTCTTGCCGTCAATATCGTATCTTGTGCTTGCTAGGCCGCAGAGGTAAGCTTACTGACACTTTTGGTTCTGAATATGATCCACAAGGGTAGCAGACTAATATGACAATAGAGCCGCTTCTGCTGTGGCAGCACACACGTTTTTACGATCTCTGTTTGGTGCTGGGTTTCCCCTCTTTGCGACCTATATGGTATGTCTTGTCCGTCTTCTCTGAATGGTGCTTCTGACTAACTGGTGTAATAGTACCAAAATTTGGGCATTGAATGGGCAAGCACCCTCCTCGGCTGTTTGGCTGCATTGATGATGCCTATTCCTCTGCTACTCTACATCTACGGCGCAAAGATCAGACAAAAAGTAAAGCTCAACTATTGATTCCACCAATCGGGTATTTATGACTTGAAGACAGCATATGGGAGTTTTGAGGGTAATGACATGCATCGACATAGGATAGACGAGGTATACATGGATACGTAATAAATAATAGACATAGACAGATAGACAGATAGATTATACACTATAATTATTATTTGACGTCAATTCCATAGCCATCTCGAGGTGATATCATTACGTTAAACCTACAGCTCAATGAAGTGGGATCTCTTGGTACATCCAATATAACGCACGCGTTACTCAAGGTACCTTGTGAAAACCGAGACGGACAACCCCTGGCAAGCAGTGTCTCATCTCGTGAACATTGCGCATTGCAGTGTTCATCTCTGAGGGTTCCAAGGGCTTCAACATCGTAACTCGACCCTGAGCGGGATTAGCGTGGTGGATACGGCCCGGACATTTTAGGGCTATGATACCCAAATAGGAAACCTTACTGCGCCTCCGATCTCTTAGACTTTCTAGGCTGCTTCGTTATTGTTTATATCATTTTGCAAAGATATATGGAAGTAGTGAGCTTTCGTGTATATAAAGGCATCATGTGTCCTCCCAAATAGTCCATGAAACAACCTTTCATTCAATCAATTCAATCAATTCACTCGATACCTTCGTTGTCGTTCCAAAACCACTCATTATTTCCGCCGGTCAAGATGAAAGCCATCAACATTCTTTTCTACTTTTCAATGGCCGTAGCTACTATAGCAGCATCAAAAACTTGCGCCCCTTTCCCTCGTACGATGGAAATCTTTACCTCTGGATTCGAAGAAGCAATCCCTCCCTCGGTAAAGTCCAGCTACAATACCAGCTTCATCCAGCACAAATGGTTCAAACTATAAGCCCAACCCATATAGACAGCTCTACGCGCGCTTATCTGCTAACGAGCTCCATGCAGGAACGCTAACTTGTCACACATAACATCCGGTTACATCTACAACCTCCCTGATCACGCGCAAGTCATCACCAACGAAGCCTACGCTGGAAACTTGGCCGCTTCCACGTTCAACTATGCCAACGTCTCACAAGATGGCTTAGTTGATAATCAAATCATCTACATCCCTATTGATGGTAACGACACTACTGCCGGCTCGGAAACGTTCCGCGGATACGTCAATCCGGCGTTTCCGCTGATCAAGGATGACTTTTTGATTTCAAATGGTGCGGCGTTCGGCGGGTTGGTGACGAGGGAGCTTTGGCCTGGGAAGGTTGCTGCTGTAAGTCACATCTGTGGTTTATGGCATGTACAAATACTGACTACAAGTAGTGGAACATCATGTACCAGAACGCTATCCCTGTGACTGTGTATGTCGACAATTGCGATGTCGTTGCGGGCTATGACTTTTTCTCGCCAAACGAGAGGACGTATGTGATTACCATGTACTTCAACACCCAGACTGCTTGAGGCTGTCGGTTTTTGTCCACCGTCAATGAGGAAAATGTAGATACCGCAAGAGTTTATAGATTGGGTCCGGGGTTTGTCCGAATACTTCGTATTTGGCTGCCCATCGTTATATAGGTAGCCATATAGACAACTGACCAGCATTAAAATCAAGGAAAACACATAGCTTGATGGACAGTCATATTCAAGCATTGTATGTATCACATGACCTGAGCCGTATAATAAATAGGCAGACACATTTAGGCATTTAAATCCTGTAAGTAGGAAATACTATATGCAGACTTCTCATCATGGCGAAGTCAAACGAGATGGAATCAGCCAAAGGGAAGTTCACACGGCGAAGCACTTCCAACTCACGAAGTGGATGTCTTACCTGCAAGTAGGTAAAGTTCCGTGCAACGCCTTATCTTAAACCACTAACAGCGCATGACCGGTAAAGAAACAGAAGAATCAAATGTGATGAGACGAAACCCGTATGTTTGAGGTGTTCACGGTCAAAGAGGTCTTGCGGGGATTATATGGATCCTTTCCAATACCATTCAGCCGTGGACATTTCTGTGGTATCTGCCTGTTCACTTCCATTATTGTATCATGGGCGACTTGCAAATTCTATTTTCTACTCAACAACAAATGATGAGGAGGAAATATCGACCGAATTCGGATTGCTTCAGGAAAAACGATCATTCCGGCACTTTGTTACTCAGACCAGCGTTCAGATCCCGTCAGTCCTCGACTTGAGACTTTGGACTGAGTTCATCCCCATGCTGAGCACCGCCTTTCCAGCAATTCGCTACGCCCTTCTTGCACTAAGCGCACAACACGAGATTATGCTCCACGGTACCTTTCATGACAATGCGAACATCAATCAGAATTCATCAAACCCGGTGATGAACACTTTGAGGTTTTTCTCATACCATCAGTACGGCAAGGCCATCCAAAGGCTGAATACAATTCTTGTCGATGCAGTACACAAACATGATGTCCTGCTAGAAACTCTCTTTGCATGTCTATTATTGGTTGTATGTGAAGTCCTCCGTGGGAGTGATGTGGCTGCTCAGTATCACTTGGATGGCGCTATCCGCTTGATCCGCATGCCGTCAGTCGCAAAATCTCATCTCCTTTTGGCCAAAGACAACGACAGCAACTGGGGCGCAGCTTTTTCCGCTGGACTCTTAGAGGAGCTTTTGTTGATTTTCCAACAACTTGACCTTCAAGCAGCGGCATTTTCGGGCTCGAGACTTCCCGTCTGCCTCGAGGATACCGACATGGCTGACCCTTGTCCCCCATGTAAACTTCAGGACGCCTATGGCGAGAAGGCAAAGAAAGAAAGCTCCGTCGAGGATTTACGTCATAGTCTCTTATTACTACAAGCCAAAGCTTCTCGCTTTATAGACTCCGAAGCGGTTATAAAGAGCAAGTACCGCTCAAAGTTGAATCAGACCCGAACCCAAGAGAATGAACTCAGTATTAACCAAAAGATGCAAGAAAAGCTCCTTGAACAACTGAGGCACTGGAAAACCAACTTTGACACCATTTTTCCTGAAACAAAAGCAGGCTCGGATCCCGTCAACGAATGCGCAGCAATTGTGATGTTATTGTCATACTTGACATCTTATGTACTCCTATGCACGTCTCTCAGTCCAGGGGAAACTGCATATGATTCCCATTCTACCATATTTGCACAAATCATTGAGCTCTCGGATAATTTCTTGCAACAACAAAAACAACAACAACACTTGGGGTCAGTTGCTCGTGTTTGCTCCCTCTCTTTCAGCATTGACATGCAAGTTATATACCCTCTATACATAACCGCTTTGAAATGCCGAGATCATACGATGAGGCGTCGCGCTATTCGTCTCTTGTCGATGTGCGGTAGAGAGGGTGTATGGGATGGTCGAATGATGGCATCAATAGCACGGTCTGTTGTTGACTGTGAAGAGAAATATGCAACGAGATCAAATTCCATATCTGGGGATCGCGAGATGTCGATAGTCTCGGTCCCAGAAAGAGCTCGTATTCATGGAGTAGGTATCGTGGACATGGATAGGGAAAAGGGGGAGGTGAACGTGGTCTGTTCTAGGAAGACAGGCATGTTCGCAGTGGATAAACAGGATATATGGGAAAGAGCTCCGCTTTATGCCAAAATCTAGCTATAGCTAATCTCAAGCAGGGAAAGCGGGGATAGTAACTGACCTAGCTAGGTATTCAGAGCTTTACATGTAAATACTTGAAGACATGTTCCTAGACACACGTGAAGAACAATTGTTGAATTAGATACCTACATAGGTGGCCATAAACTTCGAGCGGTCTGTTAAATTCGTACCCATTATCATTCGATTAAAGCCCGATAAATAACACTAATATCACAAAGCAGCATTTCATTGCGATCATTGTAGCAACGTTGAGCACGTATCAAGGATACACGTAAGAAGTAGGAATCAATCAGAAATAGAGCGAAGAAGGACAGAATAGTATATGTATAAAATGCCGCTTGAATATGTACTTCAAAATTGACGGAGGAATGGTCGACTTCTACTGCTTTCGGACTTTCGGACACGAAGATCTTTGAAGGCGTAGGAAAAGGTCTCGCGTGCGATACCTGACCTAGAAAAAGAGAAATAGAGTAGTGAGACTAAACGTGCGGTAATAATGAGGTTATGCAGTGACAAGGGCCGTTTTAGTTGAGTTTGACGTAGTTTCCTACAATAGAGTTAGTATCAACATCAAGTAGTCGTCAAAAGGCGAATTACCTGGAAACTGTCCCTCTCTTCCTTGTATCTTTCCTGTCCACCATTCGTTCTCGTTACTTGTACGTTGAATAATTTCAATGACATCCCCGGCCGAGAAGCTAAGATCGCCGTGTGCTTGAGCCTCATAGTCATACAGCGCAGTCACGGTCTCAACATTCTTGGACAGGTAGCCCGGCTTGGGTTTCGGAGGTGGTGGGGCTGGCTTTCCCTTCGCTGCTGCAGCTAAAGCGCTACCAGTGCTATTGGCACGACCGATTGAAGTTGTGCCGGGCGCGCCGGTTGGTGAATATGGTGGAGGAGGCTTTTCATTGGAGTCTGTCGACCTGCGATATGTTGAAGAGCTAAGCCTGTTCTCGGAAGCGAGCTTGTCCTTGGCGGAAGCAAGTCTGGAAGTCTTACGGCCGCCGGTAGTTTTGTAGTGCACAATTGTGAGCTCTTCGGCCTTCTCCTTTGCATCTCCCTTTTTAGCTTCGTACGCCTCTTCAATATCACGCGTTAGGTCGAAGTATCCAATGTTAACGCCCTGCATTTTCTCGTGCAATGTATAGAACACGTTCAGCTGCATGTAGTAAAAAGATTGAAACAGCGGTCCGATAAATTCAGCTTCCAACTGGAACAGTTTCGGCAATTCATCCTTTAGCAGATCGTTGTAGTGATTGTATTCTTGCGTCGCTTGGTCCACGTCGTTCTCGGCCTTGTACAGCGCTTTCTCGTCTTTTAATGACTTGTCCTTTTTCTCTTCCAGCTTCTTGAGGGTTGCGCGGTGTCTGTCGTAGTCGAGTTTCTTGTGTTCACGCTTGACGGTCACTTTTCGCACGATTTTGATAATGTCCAACAGTTCATTGGCCGGGCTGATGACTCTCGTCTCGATCATTTCAAGCTCCGGCGCCAGTGTCTCTTGCAAATCTCGCACGATCGCCTCATATTCCTCACATGCTTCGATTCCTGCGGGGTTGCCTTCAATGGTGTATGTACTAGGATCGGAGGCACGGCCCGAAATGGGTTTGTACAGTTCGGTCATCGCTTTGGAGAATTCGATCTGATGGTTCAACATGCCTGGATTGCGTTAGCACAGTGACCCATGTACGTTGCTCACCCACTTCAGCTGAAGGCATACCGTTGATAGCGTCAAAGTATTTCTTAGAATCATCGTGAAGTTTCTTGGTCTCCCTTTCCAATTCTTGAAATCTTCGCTCGGCATCGATGTAGACAGGATCCTTTGTGTTTTCTCCGATGTTGAAGCGCGATTTAAATGTTTGCGGTGCCCGCGACAGACTTTTGCCCAGGCCTTTCAAACTCATTGTGCACTCACCCCGCAGATGACGGAGTTGGGTACAACTGAATCGGATGAGACGGGTTTGCTGAGCCGGTGGGCGCGAGGTACGGTTGCAAGCTCTGGAAACCGTATATCAGAAGGAGAAGTAATCACCTGGGATATAAGGGGGAAAGGAGTGCAAAGCGTCAGCCTGGTGCGTAGAGAATTAGCAGATTGGTAGAGATGGTGGCTGTCCCGGGTTCATAAGTCATAACTCTTCACAACCCTCAGGCTAACTGTTTACGGGAAGTACGTGGCTGAGCCAAGGCTATGACATAATCGACCATTTAGGCACGAACTTTCAGCTGCTTTCCACACACTAACGTTAGTTCACTCGTATTACTTTTTCCTCATACTGTACAGAATATTCTACTTGCCTTCAGTATTCATACAATTGGGCAAGTTCGGCGAGAATCGTGAATGACGCACGAGACAAGCTGCCTTCCCGATGCGGTATGACTGCCTGAGGCATCAAACTGTGGTTCATGCGCGATCCGACTTCCGAAGCACGTGATCTCGTTGGCCTGGCCCATCTCGACAACGGTCTTACCCCTCAAAGCAAGTATTGCGTATTGCATACTAAAGTTTATATGGAACATTTGAGGACAAAGAGCGGCGATGCCTCCGCTTATCTATATACCAACAAGGCTTCAGATCCAGCGTCTTCCACTGTTTCGTGCTGTGCATCAGAATGAAAGCCGCGGGATAATAACTCCGAGCGGAGATAACAGCCTATTCGGACATCCTAGGCCGAGATCGGATGCCAAGCCTCAATGTCCGAAGGGGAAGCAGCTTAGACAACCGGCGGAGAAAAAAACATTCATCACTCATCATCATCATCACTCCTCCATCACTCCTCTAATCTCTACCATCGCCTTCCATCTCCTTTTCTATGATACCCCATGATTGATTACTGTATATAATACACAATGTCTCACATGGCATCGAGTGCCCTCCGACAGGCGTCGCGAAGCTGCTCCAGCCGCCGCCTGTCCTCCAGCTTCCTGAGAGTCACCTCGCCACTTGCTGGTCGGATGGTAATGGGTCGACGCTATGTCTCAGAGTCCAAAGCTGGCAACGCGCAGGTCAGCGTCGACACGGCTATCAAGGCTGAACAGAGAAAATTCATGGAAAGCACGGGCATCCAGCCTCAGAATGCAGAATTGTCCGCGTCGTCGGTGAGTGGTGATGCCGCCATGAGCCCGACCGCGGGTATCCTCAAACAAGCCTCCATTATGGACGAGGGCAACCGACCTATTTATCTTGATATGCAAGCAACTACACCCACAGATCCCCGCGTCCTCGATGCTATGCTTCCTTTCCTCACAGGTCTTTACGGTAACCCTCACTCGAGAACACACGCCTATGGCTGGGAGACGGAACAGGCCGTCGAGGGTGCTCGCGCTCATGTGGCCAGCCTTATCGGAGCCGACCCTAAAGAGATTATATTCACAAGTGGAGCGACAGAAAGCAACAATATGAGCCTCAAGGGTGTGGCCCGATTCTTCGGTCGATCGGGGAAGAAGAAGCATATTATCACCACCCAAACCGAGCACAAGTGTGTTCTGGATAGCTGTCGTCACTTGCAGGATGAAGGTTTTGAAGTGACCTATTTGCCGGTGCAAAACAATGGTCTAATCAATATTGAGGATCTCAAGGCCGCTCTCCGTCCAGAAACTGCTATCGTGTCGATCATGACTGTCAACAATGAAATTGGTGTCATTCAGCCAGTGGAAGAAATTGGAAAGTTGTGTCGCGCGAACAAGACATTTTTCCACACTGATGCTGCCCAGGCAGTAGGAAAGATTCCTATTGACGTTAACAAGTGGAACGTCGACCTGATGTCCATTTCAGGCCACAAGATCTACGGTCCCAAGGGTATTGGAGCATGCTATGTCCGACGTCGTCCCCGTGTGCGTCTAGATCCTCTCATTACTGGCGGTGGCCAAGAACGAGGCCTTCGAAGCGGTACTTTGGCGCCTCACCTGGTGGTTGGACTGGGTGAAGCCTGCCGTATTGCTAAAGCAGACATGGACGTAAGTATCTATCTCTTTCTTTTCTGTTTTTTCTTCACGTCCACATGATTATACGCTTAAATATGCATGGCTTTCTGAGATCGCCTGGTGGTAGCCCATATCGGAAGATGTGGAACCGGGTACTGTGATCTACGTAGCAGGGGTTATGATGGAACTCTCCTTTTCGCTTTTATCATCCACTCAATCGTTTCAAGGAATGATACTAACATTTGTGAAGTACGACACGGCGCACGTCAAGAGATTGTCAAAGCGTTTACTAGACGGTCTCTTAGCTATGGAGCACACCAACCAAAATGGAGATCCTGATGCACACTATCCCGGTTGTGTCAACGTTTCTTTTGCCTACATTGAAGGAGAATCTCTCCTGATGGCACTTAAGGATATTGCTCTCTCCTCCGGCAGTGCTTGTACCTCTGCATCCCTCGAGCCCAGTTACGTGTTGCGTGCCTTGGGTAACAGCGATGAGAACGCCCACAGCAGTATCCGATTCGGTATCGGTCGTTTCACCACCGAGGCCGAAATCGACTATGTTTTGAAGGCCGTCACAGACCGTGTATCTTTCCTCCGAGAGCTGAGTCCTTTGTGGGAATTGGTGCAAGAGGGTATTGCCCTAGACACGATTGAGTGGAGCCAGCATTAATCCAATGCTTTCACTCTCGTATTGTTTCTTGTTCCATTTTATCAGGTCTGTGATAACACAGGTCTCGATGATGCATTGTCTGGACGCTTAGATGTGGTGGTGCGGTCTTGTCTTATTTTTAAAAGGGTCTCAACGGCGTTGATGTGATGCGATGTACGACTTATATGCAGCATGCTTAATTAGTGCCTATCTTATTCTAGGACTGTACAGACAGAATGAACCAGAACTCTCCCATCGAGTTGTCTAATGGCGAGCAATTCCGTGTGATATTGTACACATAATGATAGCCAAGGATGCACAGCCTTGCTAAAATCTACGTGACTTCTGTATATGATTGTCAGACCTGACTGTACGCTATGGGGGTTCTATGACTACAAGTAGGGCGCAACCCTAATCATGGATGACTTGCATATCATTTCAAAGAGGACCGACTTCTATTTAGCCTTTGAGGAGCTCGGCAATTGGGCCGATGCAATCGGAGAGTTTCCGACGTCAATCGATAAATTCGGCGACGGAGTCAGTGGCTCGTCTCGATGACCCGAGTCGATTCACGTAGTTTACTTTCACAGCCTTTAATTGCTCAAGTTGAGGCGTTGTAAAGAAAAAGATTTTCGATTGGACGAATGCAACGAAACGAGTCCAGTTTTTACCATAGGCATGGCTCAGCGACAGTACGGGTCTCCCCGGGCCAATTTCGCTCCGTCGTTTTGTCTTGATTTCGATTTTTGCTGTTCGGTTTAGGGACAGACGGTAAAATTAGCTAGCCGCGCTTAGCCAGGGTGTATCTCGCGCTGCATGGGTTGCGGATATTTGTTTGATCAGATACTACCTAGACACATAGTTATGCGTCGTGCCCTAACTTAAAGCTTTCCATGTATCAACTCATGTCACTACCCCCCTGTTTACCTATTCTGTACACCTACAGATTCTGTCAAAACCCATCTCTGGTGCTACCCCGGCATGGAAACTCTCGTTCCTAAATTAGCCGTCCCTCTCCCAGAAAAACAAAAAAAGTGGCAGAGAGCCGAGAAATCAGAATTCGCAGGTGGAGAACTGGAGACCTTCCTTCACTCCAATTAGCCTCAGGAGGTACCCTTCTAGGCCTTAGAAAGGAGAGTCAAGAGTTTGGGATATCCAAGCGCCTCGTTCACCGAGATGGTCTGATTTGGAGGGGGGTTGCATGACGTCTTGCTCTTTCTTGGAGTCATCTGGCTTGCTCGAATCGATTATTAATTCATGGTAAATTTCTGACTCCGGGATATCCAGCCCTTTTGTTTGGCCTACCCGGGAGGAACAAGACAAGAGACTCGTTCCCCTCGGTTCCGGTAAAGGTAAAGGGAGAGTTTCAGTCTGGTTCGAATTTACATAGAGCTCTTTCTCCAGATTTTCATTCCTTAATTTCCTCTTCTTTAATCTTTCTTCCCTCTTCTTCTCTTTTCCCCTCCCCCATACGTTCAGCCACTTATTGCCCCGCCGGTCCTGTCAAGCTGTGGGACACAGTCAAGTTCGATAAAGAAAACTACATTGGCGCCTCCTCGCCTTCGTCATACAGACTCATCAAGGCTACAGCTCTGAGACTATCCCATCGATCAGAAAGACCGTTCTGTCGGTTCCAAAACCCGACAAAGTTTCGCCTCCGAATCCGGAGGGGCAACTGCTGGGCACGTGACCTGTTGCGCCCTGCTCGACTGAGAGTCTTGCCTCATTGAGCTCATTACTGTTATGCCAATTGCTGTATTTTGATAACTCTTAAGCCCTTCCTTTCACTCCTTTCAGTCTTTTCTTTTCTTCTACTGTTTATTTTCGAAAATCGGGAGATCATCGCAATGCTTCCGCCAATCCCGGTTCTTAGCGATTACGGCATCGATCCCCAGCGTGGCTTCCTTCCCTCAGAGTTGCCTTTGACCTCATTGCCAGATCCATACTATGCAAAATGGGAGACCGTCATTGAAAAAGTGCAGGCTTTGATATTGAGTCGGAGGATTCGACCGATTGTGCAGCGACTACCTGTGTTGTCGACTGCGTATCTGCATACAGAGGCAGAATGGCAAAGAGCATATGTTGTGTTGACATTATTGTTGCATGCGTATGTGTGGGGTGGTGATGTACCAGAAGAGGTTTGTCTTTCTTCGCTTTACAGAGAGGAGTGTGCTGATATGAGATGAGTAGATCATCCCTCCACCCCTGAGTATACCTCTCCTCGAGGTCTGTGAGCATCTGGATCTTCCCCCAGTCGCCACATACGCAGCAGTATGTCTATGGAACTACAAGTCGATCTTCCCCGACGAGCCTGCCGACGACCTCGACAATCTAGCCGTCATCAACACGCTGACCGGCTCAACAGACGAGCAATGGTTCTATCTTGTCTCTGTGGCTATTGAAGCCAGAGGAGCACCTATGCTACCCCTGATGCTAGAAGCTATCGCCGCAGTACGCCGCGAGGACAGTGCGGTGGTCACGTCTTGCCTGCAAGAACTGGCACAATGTATCACCGAGATCACCGTTATTATGCAACGATTATTCGAGCACTGCGACCCGCACGTCTTCTATCACAAGGTCCGCCCCTTTTTAGCGGGAAGCAAGAACATGGGTGACGCTGGACTTCCGAGAGGTGTCATGTTTGACGTCGGCACTGGTGCGACGGAGTTCAGACAATACGGCGGCGGTAGCAACGCGCAAAGTTCTCTGGTTCAATTCTTTGATATAGTCCTTGGCGTCGAGCATCGGCCGACTGGCGTTGGACGAGACGGCGGCGCACAGAGTGACAGCGATGGCGTTGCACCCAAACCACGACACAATTTCATCCAGGAAATGAGACAATACATGCCAGCGGACCACCGTCGGTTCTTGGAGCATATTGGAAGCGTGAGCAACATCCGGGAATACGTCGACGCGCACAGGTCCGACAAGGCACTTTGTCTGGCGTATGATGCGTCGTTGGCGATGCTGAGAGACCTTCGCGATAAGCATATTCAGGTTGTTTCGAGATACATCATTGTCAAATCGCGCGAGCAGAGGCGCAACTCCCTTTCGATCCCTCAACCACTCACGACACGACCCGTCGTCAATCTTGCAAATGTAAAATCCGGCAACAACAAAAAGCTCCGAGGCACCGGCGGCACAGCCCTGATACCCTTCCTCAAACAAGCGCGTGACGAAACTGGAGAACCTGCAATCGACGCCTGGGCGCGCCGATTACTCAGTAACGGTCCTGCGGACAGAAGTTTTGCGACGCTGGGCAAAGTCGGGGAACACGCAGATGGGCAGATAGAAATTGTGGGTATGGCGGGGACGTGGGCTATGGACGAGAGCGAAGGGGGAATTTGCCATTGGTAGTACCTTTTTTTTTTTGTTGAAATAACGTGTTTCTCAAAAGCCATGGTGTTTGATTCCTAATGTATATATTATGTTTACCATTGTTTGTTTTCCAATATCTCTGTCCTATGGGTCGGGCTTTCTGTTTCTTGTACAGCATGGCTATTTTTCCGCTACGAACATACATATCACTCTCCTACTCTGCTACGAACCTGGTTTTGACTTGAACTGGATCAATCATGACTGTCATTCTCACAGACTTGGGATATCTCATCTGAAAACGCTATAACATAAGAACATACAGGAAGAAAACTAAGAGTCATGATAGTGAGTGAGTGAGTGAGTGATTGTCGTTCGGTCGGAGGCATTCTCTACTTCTGCAACTCAGCCTCAACACCGCGCTGACGAGTCTTTCCCTCGTCATGGACGTCCTGCCACTTCTGCTCACCCTCCTTGTCACCAAGAACAGCCGATCCAACGGCGCCCATAGCCCCGCGGGCACGATCACTCACACCCTGACCCAAGTCCGAAAGCTGCCCTTTAGCTTCCTGTGCTTTGCCGTCGGCATTTTGCTGAATACCGGCTTGACGCAAGTTCTCGTTTCCGATCAAATTGCCAAAGGACTCCTTGGCGGCACCGACGGTTTGGTTCCATGATCCGGAGGTGCGGTCCTGGCTGTCGCTGACGGCAGCGCCGGTGTTGGGGTCTGCGGTGAAGGGGCCTACGCGGGCAGTGGTGTGGGAGTTTTGATATTCTTGCTCGGCTTGGGATTTGCTGACGTTGGCTTCGGCCTATATGGAGTTGAGTTAGTCTGGCTGAGACCGTGCGATGATATAGATGGAGGGGCACGTACCTTGTCAGCGGGGTTACCGGTGATGGACGAGAGCACGTTCTGGGCAGCGCCGACTGCAGAGTCCACGTAGGACTGGATGGTGGAGGAACCAGAGGCGTCGTTGGAAGACATTTTGAAATTGGTTTTGACGATAGGATTGGCTTTGGTGATAGATAGATAGATAGATTGATTGATTGATTGATTGATTGATGTAAATGGATAGTTCTTGGCTGAAGAGGAGATGACCAGGTTTATTTATGCTTGCGAAAAGAGGAAGGAGAAGATGATCATGTCTATGTCTTTCCTAATCGGGACACGATGGACTATGACATCATCGAGGGTGCGCAAAGCCACGGGACCAGCCACAAACCCTGGATGACATCATCGGCACATGCCATCTACGGACTGCAGACCTCTCTCGACCAAGCGAATCAGAGAGTACTATTTATCCATGAAGATGATTTGCTTCTATCTAGATTGTCCATGGCCAGTTCTAGAAGGTACGCCACTTTTTCTATTTGCATGGCTCTATGACGACAGAGTTCGCGATGCTGGTATATTCATTGGTCTGTGTATAGCCCATGTTGGTGTGTGTATGCGATAGTCATGAACCCCTCCTTCTTCGGCAAAAGCGTCAATGGAACTTGTTTCAAGATTCTGGAAAAGCTCGAGCTGCATGTGGGCCTAGCAGAAGATTCGATTTGACATAAATCAGCACCGCATTGTATGAAATATATACCTTACATCACTGTCAAAATATAAATTATCTAAATACATGCTCTGGCCAATCATATTATCTCCATAACTCGAGCATTCTATGAACCTACCATGGCTTTGGGAGCATTCTTAGTATGGCTGACGACGAAACGGAGTGTTGAAAATGGGTGCATGAATGTCTTCGTGCCCACCAATACCGTTTGTTTTCTCGGGGATCTTGCCAACATTATCTTTTGCTGAAAAGAAGGGTTGTCTCGTGCAATTTTCCTGTGACAACGTGCTACGAGAAGGCGACGGCCCTCTATGTGAAATGAGGATTGGTGACGTTGGTATATCGACTCCTTGGCACGTCTCATAGGAAGGAAGCCGGGGTATGCTGCGGTGTGATGTCCAGAACTCTGGGAAGCGGAACCCCGAGTCTGGACGAGTCCTGCTAATAGAGCCTAATGATCGGGATTGGTTATGAACTTTGGGCGTATTGACATGCACATGCGGCGAAGCCTTGTGAAAGCCATGCATACTGGATAGAAACGAACGCTCTGCTGCGACAGAGTTCGTGGTCCTGCCAAACGCTTTCGGTGATGAGGGATGTACTTTCTGGCCATAAAGCGCTACAGGTCTTTTTACGTTGACCACAGACTCAGGTAGTATTGAACACTCGCTGGCGACTCTTGGAGTCTGAAACCGAGCCTCAGAGAATGAACCTACGGCCACTCGGGACTGGCTTGGCGGTAGTTGTCTCTGGATCTTCTGTGTTTGTGGCAATGTATCTGAGTCTGTGGGATAGCTCCTCTGAGATCCACTGAAATTGGTATGCCCATCAACGGACTGAATTCTCGGACTAGAACCGAGGAGGGTCTCCTGATCGAATTTAGCGTGGTGTTGCAACGTGTCTTCATAGAAAAACGCAGAAGTCCCCGAAGGTTTTGCTGCCATCTGGGAATTCGCCAAACGTTCCGCTAACACCTGGTCGTCCAAGGTGAATCTGTGGAGCACGGGTATAGGCGAACTTTGTATACGGACATCATCTCCTGATTTATCAATCGATAGCCTTCGCTTTAGATTATCGGGATCATGAAGGAGATAGGTCTGAATGTCTGGATCGTATACAAGGCTCTCTGGGATTGGTCTATGCTCCATGTTTGGTTGTGCGGGACACCTCTGCTCGCTTCGCTCTGGAAAGGTGCCGTTTTCATCCGCATCTTCAAATCTGGAAAGCATTGTGTCTGACGACATTGACCTGATTGGTAATTGAGGGTACTCCAGATTTCGTCCCATCCTCTTGGGACTAGTCATATGGATCTTGAAATTCCAGTCCTTTTCAATGTGTAGACCTCGACCTGATTGTGGTTCATCCGCGTATGGGGATATACGTCTAAAACTTGTAGCATGTTTTGATATGGCGGTATTTCTTGCCTCATCTTCTCTGGACAGCTTCCGTCTCTTTCCTACCCTTTCCTTCTCTTCGATTGTAGTGAATTTCAATTGCAGTGGTCGTGTTGGTGCAAGACCTACCCAATCTTTCTTACCGAGAAGGTACTTTTTGAGACGATCGATATAGTCTGTGGTCGATCTCTGGAACAACAAGATGTTAGCGATCATTCGTGTGGTGGCTTAGGCTATTGTACCTCTGCATCGGTGTTGCCAGATCTGAAATGTCGAGCATTCGGCAACTCCGCTTGATCCTGTATCAGCTTCGAACCTTGAGATGATTGTTCGACTCGAGCAATGGGTCGTTTGGACAGGGTGTTGGAAGTACATTGAGACGACACGCCTGACTCCCTCCCGCCAAAGATGTATGACGGCTTTCCAGTCGAAGCAGTTCGGGCCTTTCGGTGATACTCTTGTTGCCTGATACGTGCGCGGGCGAAATGCTGTTTCTGTATTTTTGAAATCGAATCAGGTTGATTGCGAGACTGACGCCGCAAGCGACCTCCTGTCCAATTCATGTGGACAAGCGATCAACTGATAGAAAGCGCCAATAAAGAAAAAAGAGTATAGACCTGTCGCTTTGCAGCCCTTATGGCAGACACATAGCTTGTGTTCCGCTCGTTGAGCAATCAGATATGAGTACTATTTGTGGTTGAGCAAAAGATCTCGAGGTTGATGTCGAGTCTCCACTCCCACAATCCATTCGATTGTTGTTCTTTTAGGCAGGTATGACCCCCGTGACTTCCAGACGGCAGGTCCAAGGTGACATAACCCAAGTGACACCATTGGCTCTTATCTCTCAACGCCTGTCTCTTGCATCCTCTTCTCGACCGACAATTGGTTATCTATACAGGATAGCTTCGACGGATTGTCCTCGAGTGCAATGATATTCAAAGCCGCAGAATCTCAATGCGGCTGACTTTAGAGCGTGTCGATATGCATCCAACAGCAACATAGATGTGAACTCTGCCTTTGTGATCGTAGAAGGCAGGCATTTCGTCTTGTCCATGAACCGTAGAATCCCTGCCCCGCCGAGTATTGCGATGCTTCGTTAGGATCCAGATCCATATGCTGGTTCACCAAAAAGCTCAAACTAGATCTCTGGACTGCATTAAGGATAAATTTTGGCCATTGATGGAATCGTCAAGACAGGGCCGATGCCGATCTTCTATAACGTGGCCGTTGTACGAAGCAGATGTGCCGCATCTCCTTCCTATCAATCTCCGTAGGAATCTGCTCAGCTATATGGTGTTGTATGTGACTTGGCCGTCATACTCAGCAATTCAAACATGACTACAAACTTGCAACAATTTGCGATCGACATTTTGCTTCTACTTGATAACCTCAATCGCGACTACATATAAGCAATTCTAACAAGCGAGTATTTGAAGATGGAAAGAGTCTCCTGGCATCCCTGGATTGTAGTTGCATAAACAGCAAACGTCTCCTATAGTGCCGAATGACCGACCTTCGCCATTTGGCACTGGGTGAGTTACCCGGTGTGAGTCAGTAGTTTGAGCAATGGCTGCTTTCGCCTAGAAAATTAGACACGACCAACGACTGAGAACTCCCTTCTTTGCTTGATTGAAATATCATCAACAGATTTCAAACGTCCTACCGTGCGAGCTTCATTGAAAGAGGACCTCTAGCCCACAAATGTTCTACTCGTTGGCCGCCCCTTACCATTACCAAACCTCGAAACGGGCAAGAATTTGGTCCGTGTCTACACTGTGTCTCGTTGTGCAGGAGAGCTTATACAGCCCGGCATGGCTAACGTCCGAAAAGAGAATTTATTACCTCGGCGAAGTTGCCGAGGTTGTGGTGAGCGCACCAACGTTTTCTCCTTTCCGGTCTAATAAGCTAACGGCAAGCAACAATGTGCGCCCCTGACTATGCAAATGCGACAACCGCAGAATTGGCTCATACGGCCTCAGAATTTGAGCTAGGCAGAGTTGACGGCTACGGCACTGCCCGCCGAGACAGCGTGGCAAGCTCTGTTGCAACATGCCGGTATAGTCTTCCATAAACCTGATTAAAAAAAGAAAACGGATTGGGGCATACGAGGCCTTGGAGGTAATGGTATGTGGATTGTTCAGACTGCAACCCTTGCTGGAGCAGAAGTTGTGGAAGTGTCTGCGCCCGACTACCTTGAATTCGTTTGATCACTAGGTGCCAGAGAGGTATAATGCATATTGAAAGAATGGGCAGAAGAAAAGACAGAGAACAGAGTTGATATGGTCATTGACTGCGTCGGCGGAAAGTCGTTGTAAGATGGTCGGTGGTGTGTCCATGACAATGATTTGGTCATCAGTACGAGTCACCAGAGACGCGGCCAGAACCGCTGACTGCACCTAATATCAAAAGTAAAAGGAAAATTTCAATGAAGCCGTTTAGTGTCAATCTAGCGGAAGTCACAAATTAAATCGAGCAGAGCAAATGGCAGCCCCGCTGTGGACAGTGTCCGTCAGAGGACTTCAAGTATAAATATCAGCACGTTGAAAGTGGAACACCCGAAATACATAAAGGTCGCAGTTCTTCACAGTCGAAGGATCGTATGGATCAACGTCAAAGATTCTGCGTCCAGTATTAAAACCTTGGAACTCGTCGTTCCACAAGCAAGCTAAAGTCTCATCTCATGCTCAAGTATATAACATAGATTGTATGGTGTATACAGATCATGTATCACTGATAACAATTCTTGCCATATTGAGCTGTTTGCATATTTGTAGCGAGCCTTGGAAGTGGTACATACCGCAGCATGTGAACTTTGAGAAATAGTTATATCAAGTCCAGCATTGAACTCGAAGGGGGTCAAATCATCGACTTGTTGACTGGTTGGCGGATAACCACAACGCTTCACGTGACTTAGACAAACAAGACAAACAGCACCCTCGGATAGCTGTGGCAGATTTTCTTTCGCACAACTGAAACTTTTATTTCCCTTCCTCGTCAATCGCCCTACCTCGACTTTCCTAAGCAGCAATGAATCGCTTACAAAGGCCTGATTACTGACCATTCTTTGATTGGTCTCTCTGCATTATCATCTGCCTCGATGCTAGCTTGTTTAGCCGGTTTTTACACAGGTGAGTTGGCTTTGCCTATGCGATAATCACTCGAGGCACTCTTTATGATGAGCAACAAATTTAAAGCATAGTTCACCTGAATGTCTTTGACTTCATGAACGACAAACATTTACCATCTTTCACCTTTGTCTGATAATCTGTTTCTGGCCTTGTTTTTGACATGAAATTTCTCGTTTTACAACTTGGCTGCACAAGTGCTAACTTCACGAAGGTATAATCAGAGATACCCTCTGAGTCCCAGCGCGTGCGGATGGATGATGGATGATGTATGATATATGATGTATGCACTTGCGACAAGTAGTTAGTCGCTGGCCCATGCGTTTAGTCGCCTGCATTGCTGCCCAACTTCTGAAAAGCCAAAGCAACTTTGTTCCTTGCAAGGGCACATTGTCTGTACAAAAAACGTAATGGAAGATAAAAGCATCGATGCGCTTCACTCTTTTCTCTGCGCGACTTACTTTGAAATTCCCTTGGCCTGCACTTTTAATTCTCAATAATCCTTGCCCATGCTCCGTATCGTTCAATAACCAAACTAGATGTCTTGTCGTTTATCCTATTGAATGAGTATCCACTCTCTGCTAGCACACGTACGTAGGACGGATAAGTATTTAGAAACCGGATCCGAGTTCTTGTCTATGTCGTGGATCAAGCGGACGTGAGCCTTGTGCTGTCCCACACATCCTGTTTCTGAAAGTGAAGCAATCCGCATCCTGCTGTAAGCGAAGTTGCATATTCACAGCCGTGTGCGCAAATGATTGGTGTCGGTTGCACTACTGGAAGCCCCGGTTTACTGCAATGCCAACTGTACTGTCATGAGGGAAATGACGATGCGTATGCTGTGTCCATCGAGTCGTCGTATCGGAAGTAAGCAGAGTGTGAGACTGCGAGTCTGCAACGACAGTGGGGGTGGTCAGAACGTCATTGAGTGGATGAGATGAAACGGCCAGCTCACCGCTTCGTGCGCGTCTCTTGTTTCTTGTGCGTAACCGAGTCGAGGCTAGGTGATGCAGTAGTCTGACTGGACACAGGGCGATGGGCTATTTTCGCGCTATGCGGTGTTATCACACAGGAGAGCCATACAGCAACAGCCATCTCAGCCATTGCCAGCGCTGTTTCTGGGACGCTGGCCCACCGCGTGCCGGGCCGCCCCTTCCCAGTGATCCTGAACCAAGTCAGCACCTTCCCAACTTGCCAATCCATCTTTCCCAAAAAAATCCATTAAAGCCCAACCTTCCCCCCTTCACTTGTCTCCCAACTCTCTTCTCTTTTTTATTCTTCGTCACACACCAACAGCACCATTGATACCCAACTTACTCATCAAAGTTTCACTTCAACTAGTCCTCATTCTCTTTTTCACTCGAACCATCTCACAAACAACTACCACCTTCAACCCATTACGCGACCCGAGGATACCATTTACCATTTACCATTTACCATATCCCATCAGGACAAACTCGACCCAAAACCCCAGGACAGGACTATTGTTTTGCTTGTTTCTCTTTAGTTTCTTGCCAAGGATCTAGATAGACAACACTTGATACCGACCACAGAACGCTTCAGGTAGACCCAGACCCTTTTTCTTTGCTGCTTTGCTTTCTCTTCATGATTTTGCTGTCGCTTCCGGACCTGTACTGCTCACTCATGTACTTCTGGCCGACCTGCCTTTTGCTCGCCTACGGGCTTCCGGATCTCTCCTCGCTTCCTGCTTGGACTTTCACCGACTCGGTGCTGTGAGAAATGAGTGCCAGCACCTGTCGTCAGCCTTGATGCCGACAATTTACCAATACCCATGGATTGACTACCTGGATGGTGCCCTCGACAACCGTCGAGTGGTAAGGAGACCTTGTCTCGAAAGCTTAATGATGGCAATCGATGACTATGATACACTACAGAACTTACTGGATATATGGCCTTGTCGAATCCAGTGTGAGGATGGACTGTACTTGCATTTCCTGGATTTCATCACCCGTGGACCTTGGCACTTTCTATATGGACCTTTTTGTGATTTCCTTGCGAGGCCCGAGTCTTCTTCTGATACCCCTGGATTTTATAGGAGCCTTATTTCCTGGACTTGATTTTCACCTAGGACGACAACTGAACAACATGCAGCAGGTCATATGGACCTTTCTGTTGGCTGCCTTCTCTTGATCTGGATACCATGTGACCTAGCACATTGGACTACACTGCTTAATGTTGCAGTTGGCCTCTTATACCACAAGGATGATCCCAGGAACTTACACACGTGATCGGACCTTGGCCGTATTTACCATCAGTGCATATACATCGAGACCCTAGCACTCGTCAACAAAAGTATCGTTGAGCATCTGGAACCTTCCATACACGTTTATAGGAAACATGGTCCACATCACCAAATTGCTATCGATCTACCCTTGGCCTCCACACGGAACCGGCTCAACTATCTGGCACCAAACATTATGTATGACTTATCAATCCAATGGTGCTGAAGTAAATGCATGCTAATATCCACTAGTTTCCATGCGCAATTACCTGGATCTTGAGCGACGAATTTGTTTCTGTTTTATGCAACGTTCTCTATCGTCGTTCGAATACTGACTCGTTGGAATATTTAGTGTACACATTGGAAGCATAACAGTTATCTGTTTCATCTTTCTTTACATGAGATCTTTCGGAAATAAAATGGAATCCGAAAACATGGCCACCACATTGCACAACATGAACAAATGCCGTTCAAGACACACATCTTCGCTCCAGGATTTGACTGCCATTTCAAGGACAAACCAGGATGATGAAATTTCCCAGGATCACTTTTCTTTATCTTCAACTATTCCTCACAGCCAAGACATGGACCAGTGGACATTAAGCACATCGGATTCAATGAATTCCAGCCCGATTGGTACTCAGCCAGAGACCCCAGAGGTTACCATGCTCTCATATTCCTTTTCACAACAACTAATTCCCGGTGCCACGGGGATCAATGACTCAACTGCTATGTTCCACTCACTGTCTGACATTCAAGCTGCCGGTGGCCTTGGTGAACACACCGAAATGGACTATTCACAGCCCCACCACTTTGCCCAGGCTTTTGCTTCTTCCTTGTTTGAGTACAACTACGAAAATGATGAGGCTGCTCAGAGGTGTATGCATGATGATTCTGCATCTCTAGGTCACAATTCACCCCATGAAGATGGCCAATTATTCTCCACACAGGACACCTGGAATTTGACCCTGGACACGACAACCCTTGTCGGAGCCCAGTATGACCAGATTTCGCACATCTATTCACCACCAGTTTCCCCTCCTCTGACAGAGGCCAGCCAGGTTTCTGTAACTTCTGCATGCTCTCAGCCAGCCTACTACCAGGTAAATGAGGAGAAGATCAACATCCAGGACTCTTTCCACCCCTTGTCACCTCCTTTGAATGACCAGGACCCAAACAGGTTTGCACTTTCGAATACCTGTTTCGGTGGCAGAGTACTCACATCTCATAGGACTATCAGGCACACAAAGCAAAGCCAGCGGCCCTTGTTGTCGGCATCTACCTCTCGACCTGCCAGGAAGTCCGACTCAGAAGCCTATGCTTTGCCAATTGGAGAATCCGTTCACGGAGCCAAGGATAAGACGGAAGTCAGAACTCCCCGAGACCATCCTTACTATTCATTGTCGACCCAAAGCGATGGAAAATACTACTGCCCTTTTGCCACTGGAGAGAACCCTTGCAACCACACCCCAACCACCCAGAAATGTGCCTACCAGTAAGTGTCTTGCATTCCAAGTTCTAGTATGTGTTGCTGACAGTGGATTAGCAAGTACCTGGATTCTCACTTGAAGCCATATAGATGTAAGGTGGCGACTTGTGCTGCTCAGAACCTGCACTTTTCTTCCAACGCTTGCCTCTTCCGCCACGAGCGTGAGGCCCATGGATTCCACGGTCACGGAGATAACCCACACTTATGCTTCTACCCAGGATGCGAAAGAGCAGTGCCCGGATATGGATTTCCTCGTCGCTGGAACCTTTTTGATCACATGAAGCGGGTGCATGATTATACTGGATCCGAACAGCCAAGTTCTCCCGAGTCCAATGCCGTTGGACAAGTTCTCAAGAAGAAAGACCCCGCCGGTGTGCGCAAGCGAAAGGTTACCAAGCCTGTTTCTGCTAGCACTATGAAGCGGACAAAGTCGACTTCTTCGCAGAGTAGTACAGTGAAAGTCAACCCTGCCCAGCACGAACAGCGTCTACGAAATGCGGAGCAGAACTACTATGACTGTCGCACAAGACTGCTGGAGAAGCTTGCCAACATTAAACCCGAGGACACAGTCATGCATGAGAAGGCCAATGCTAGTCTCCAGGAACTCATCACTCTCGGTCTGAACTACCGCCAGCTCGAGGCTAGCTCTGCCGCCACCACTTTCTCCAACGTCTGAAGAGACTCGGCCGAACCCTTCACTCAATTTTTAAATCTGGAAGATTTGTTTCCTACTTGAATCCGCACAACCTGGAGCGCCGGTGGATGCTGATAATTCATGTCAGTACTTGAGCGGCAGGCTTATTTGGAATCGAAAACGCAATCCACATATAGATAGGATCCTGGTCTATCGCCTGGGATGACGTTCGATCCGTCTGCCGACTGGGGATGGTCACTACACACCTGTGTCGTCGCCAACGCGAAAGTGGTATTCGGAGCACTTGCTTGAAACCACGTTGCAGTACTGAATGCTTCGCAGCCTGCCTTTATCGGCTCTTGGAATCCCTGTGATTCATTCTTTTGTCTTCTTCTAGTTGTCGAAGGAAGCAATTGTTTCAATTTCAGATGTACACCTTTTGAAGTTTAAATCATGTATTATTTCGGGCTCGCATGTTTTACTGGCATGTACCTGGCCGGATTCTTGTTTATGCGCATGAGTCGAGGAGAACACATTTATTGTCAGCGCGTTTTACATTTATTTTGAGACATTTTCGGGATTTGGAGGATTTTTGTATACAGATGTGAATAGAGACATCTTTGTGAGCGGAACAAAACATAGGAGCGATCCTGGAGGAAGTTTGACTATTGAATGTTATTGCTTATCATTTTACTACATTAATGCATTGTATCTACTGAACTATTTGACTTCGGATGAACGATGAAGGAAACGTCTTTTGTCTATATTCTTTACCTATGCAGTTATTCGGGAGTATTCCCAGCGAGTTCAAAGTTCAGAAACCTCACAAACGCATCCGCAATTTGATCAGCGCCCAACGCACCTTTGACCTGATTATGCGTCATGCCGGTATAAGTCCTATTTTGCGAAATCCACTGCCGCCGTAACCGCTGCAGACGAGGAAGAGTCAATATTCCACCGGCACCAGCGAGGTCGTCCGTCGAGGCACTGCGGACGATATGTGCGGGGACAAAGACTGGGATCGACGCATCGGGTACGGCGATTGAGATGCCTGCTTCGTCTGCTCGCGTCACTCCCTGGCGAGTAGTAGACTGTGCAAGAGCGAGCTCCGCGGAGGGTGTGGAGGAGGTATAATTTCGTATAGCTGCTACAATGGCTGAGGTCTTCTTTTCGTAATTGTATAAAGCGCCCGAATCGGTCTGGGCGGGAAGAACGGTTGCTTGGTGTGGCTTTATGCGTGGGCGACCTAAACGTCCGCCGTTGAGGGCTTGGGTGTTTGTGGTGCGGATAGTGTATGCTATACTAGCTGTATCTGATGGTTGTATTGCCGTGGTGGTCAATGGAGCTGGGAAGGGGTTGTTGGGGTCGGTATGCAGCAGAGCAGCTATGGGGCTTATGGTCGGTGTCGTTCTGGTCTCTGGACTGTCGGAGGCGAAAGTCTTTTCAATTTCGATGCCTGTCGCGGCGGTCCATATCTCTTCGACGGGTGGCCGGGCGTCTGACCACGTCACAGTGAATAAAGGCTTGTCCCAGCGACTGTGGGTGCTGGGTTCTTCGTATCTGAATATGAGGTTCTGGTGTAGATCAGAGGGGTATGGCTCTTCGGTGTCGGGTTCGGCGAGGTCGTCCGTTGTTGCCTTCGTCTCAGGGAGGTTCTCTTGGATAGATGACTGGTTCTTTAGGCGAGAGTTATTGACTGCAACGCATTTATCGATTGGAGTCCCGATATGTACCTTCGACATCCGTCAGTGACCTCTCTCTTATCTTCTGGCCTGGGACGGGACACCTACAACACAGCACGTCGTCCCTACGGCCTTGGCCTCGCACCATAACTGATACCGATATCCCTTGATATAGTTCATTCCATCCAAGATTACAAACGCATCCTTCGCTAATGCGCGCTTGACTCGCGCATATGCCACTGCTCGCGCTTCTTTCTCCGTGCGCGCATGATCGTATACCGTTCGAGGATGACCAGGGTCGTGGGAGGGAACTATATGGAATGTAAAGCGCTTTTGCTTCGGTTTCTCTTGAGTTGCGTCGCCTCCGGTGGCGTTGTGATCGTTGTCGAGGGCATCGAACAGTTGGTTTTGGGTTTCTTCGAGCAGTTGGGCGAGTTGTTTTGCGCGGTAGGATAGGCCGGAGCAGGGGTATCCAGTAAGGATGATCAACTGAAATACTGTGAGTAACTACACGCAATGGTGGCAAGTATGAGACTCACCGGCATGTTGTCAAGGACTTATGAGAAATGGCGCATCGTAATGGTGGTTATTCAAGATGGAAGATATTAGGCGCCGATAACTTTTTTTTCCTCCCCGCACTGTATCCCGCCCCACCCCCAAGCTTTATCTCTTGCTACATCTCTCTCGTTTGCGACATCTTCCATGTACAGCACTTCGGATATGACAGTTTCAGCGCGGTGCTTAATGCCGTCGGCTTGTTTCCAGGGGTCTCACCGTACAAGAGATTGATCAGGTTGATGCTTGGGAGGCTTGTCCTTATTCTTGTGAGGAAGAAGCTTATTGTCCCGAGACTGTGTACACCGATAGAATATACAGGCTCTCTGAGAATACATCCGACGACTACTGTGCTTATTGTACATTATGCAGAAATTCGGAGGCTGCCTGACACGAGACCAGAAGACTGATATCGACACATGCAGAAGTCAAGCACCCCTAGACTTGGTGCCTGGTGGCCTCAGGCAGGAAATAGCTGCATACAAACACTGCAAACAGTCACCTTCCTTTTTTACGAAACAAATCCATCTTTCAACTTGGAACCCGCCGAATCCTGATGAGTGGACCCGATCGATTGACACCTTCCAGCGAATTAACTCCGTCAAGGATCGAGCGAAGTTTCCTGATGGGTCTCTTGAGTCTTTAGACTCTTTACGAATCCGTGTACGACACACAGACGACGCCCGCGATCCAGTCGGAAGCCTCGGCTGACTCAGTTACGTGTTTCGTGGCTCGTTTCGTCTGCTGTTTCTGGACACTGACACGGACAGAGTTTGAGAGAATTGACAAGAAGTGACAAGTGAAATAGGGAACCTCCTGCAGGATTCCATGAGCTTTCGACTTTGGTCTCTTCCGCGATCCAGAAGATGGGACCATGGCTTGCTCCGCGGTTTCAATGTTGACTAGCTTGAGTCGTACACAAATTGCAGCTTGGCGTTTTCCTTGGTCTCTGCAACGACTGGGTTTCGACTTGAGTTCAGGCTGGTCGGCACTATCATGCGTTGGTGAGGTTGTTTTCGAAAATGTACTGGGCTCTTGGCCTATCCAAAGACTACGCGTAATAGCGATCCATGGCGGTTTGGTCGAAGACTGAAAGTATGGAGGATGGATGATGTTAAAAATGCGATCTCCATAAGCTAAGCCGCAATTCGTATAGCTGCTCTAACAAGCGCTATTTTTGGCTGTCACCACACTACAGTATTGACTATTCTGTGTAGGTAGTACAAAATACGTAAGCTTATAAGCTATGACATGTAGAGTATGACTTGTATGATAGAAGGCTCGCAATCGAACCATATGGATGAGGAATCAACTTCAATCAAGTTACAAGAAAGTTCAGCCTTTGGATACGTCCATCCGGAGAGTTCCTGTAAGGATTATTCAACTTTCTGACACTTACCAGTAACCACTTTGAACAAATCCAAGGAATAAGGTAGGTCTCCACAGTCATCAAATGTTATTCTAGAAATAGAATGATTGTAAGTTTGTACGAGCTAAAGAGCTGCCAACTAAACTTCATTCAGACCCCAGATGGTGTGAATGTGTCAAATTGGGATCAAAGATCCTAGGTACAGTCGAACCTGTCTAGCATGACTCTTATAAAGGCGTCTCTCACTCTTTTGTACTTTTCTCTACGTGTACTCCAAATGAAGTGTCCTTTTGGCTTTTTCGCGTCTTTCCCACGAAAATTTGCATTCACTTCTTCATGTTTCAGACTCATACTCTATGGAGCACCTGTTGACGCGGCAATCTCCATTTCACGCATCCCAGTTTCCCATTGACCTGTAGAACGACACCACTAATCATGATCACACCATATAGTGGACCCTGACCAGTGTCTGTTTATTGTCTCCTTTTCTATGCAGCAGAAAAGCAAAGACATTCTGAGATTTCACCCATATTCTTCCAATGCCCCACTTTGTTAGACATTGAGTGCAGAGCAAATGAGCAATGGCTGACGAGTCCGAGACCATGATGTCCGCCACACTCCGATTCCCGTTTCAAGCCTCGCTGGATGGGTATACCATAGTGGAAACAGATGGAGACCTTTATTATGGACTTGATCTCTCGCTTGACCCTGCAGAGCTGCCAACAACAGAGCCGGATAAACAATCAGGGTTAGGGTTGGAATTTGTCGACGATAAAGACCAACGACCTGAACAAGGATTGAGTTCGATACTTACATCTAATTCACCGGGCTGGAATATTCTTGTGAAGAATAAGAAACCCCTACAGAAGTTTGAAGACGGGGCGCCACGTCCAGTCTCTGTCTCAGTCCCGATGCATCCACATCGAATCAACACCTCTGATCAGCAGCGGTTCGCAACGGATCACGAAATGGCCGCGGCAGAGGAGGCAGAAGAACAAAACATGATTTGTGAATCGCCGTCATCTAGCACACTAGCCGAGGAAGAGTCAACGATACGGGTGTCCGTACCTTCTAGCAGCGTGCAGCAGTTCGTACCATCTAGATACTATGCCACCCCCCTTCTCGAAGACGACCGTACATCGACTCCTGTCGCGGTATACGGTCTCGAGGAACCGTCAGGCCATGTACCAAAGAAGAAGGGACCGACCGTACTGAAACAAAGAGGCAGTCCGGCGCCGGCACAGACCCGGCCTTCGTCGAGACATCAACGCCAGCCTTCGCCGTTGTCATCAGCCGTCAACCCCGAGAATCGTTTCGAGGAGTCGGCCAGGGCTTCCACGTCGTCTACCGGGAGGTTATCGATTTTTCTGGGAAGAACACCGACTCCGACCGCGGTGTCTTCAACAGGCGTGAGCAGACCGACGATAGGATCCATATCGTCGTCTGGGTCGTCGGCTACTACTGCAACGATGAGGTCAACGGTATCTGCTCAGAGTGACGCCTCAAACACAACCTCGATATCCACCACTTCCTCGCCTACAATGACCGATACAAATCAAAAGCCAGCAGACCCTACATCACACGCAACCACAGCCGCAGATCAGAATCAACCATCAGCGTTTGCAAGACCACAGCCACTCCGACGCACAACAGCCCCTGTTTCCAGCTTGACAACCGACAATACCCCCATGACAGAAACAGACACACGTCGAAACACCATCTTCAACTTCTCCAAGCCTAAATTCTCCTCGCCAATGATGCACCATCGAGCCGGTATTCAGAGCAGCGACAACCTCACCACAATCCGGGCAGTCACGGACGATCTCAAGGCCATCCCTGTTACCAGAAGTCCATTCCATGAATCATCATCATCATCATCATCATCAGACAAGGCTCCGTCATCATCGAAACAAGTGCCGTTCTGTCCGGACAGTTTCGTCTCACCTCATATACATCCTACTATTCCGTCCTGCAACGCGACGAATTCAAGCAATGCATACAACAATGCAAACTCGTTCTCGCAAATCAACAGACCTCACACAAGCCACCAGGACCAAAGACCTCCCCCGCCTATCAGCAATGCATCTTACCCGCAATATCAGGCATATTCGAAAACCGAACAACCACCTCAAGCCCAGTTGCGCAAACCAAAGAAATCAGATCATCATCGTCAGCATAGGGCTACAAAATTCTTCACGAGGATATTCGTGACGGACGCTAACCAGAAGGCTTAGTTTTTGTCTTCCGTGGCATACGACACGGGAAATACTCAGAATTTTGGATACAGCGTCCCACGAAGACCTGCATTATCCATGGCAATATTGTTTCATTTCTTCAACCCTATCTTTCTCTCTTCTTGTCTCATATTACCACGCCTTTTTCGGGCTTACACTTTCTTCACACTTGTACCAATTTTTTCGGCGTTTGCAAATTGGGCTTTCCAAGTCCCTCTAGAAAGAGGTTGACCAGTTTCGTCATTGGGGGTGTTCATTGTATTACATATTTGACCAGATAACTCGGAATTGAGCATACGCTCAGGACTTAATGAAACAATGCATTTTTAATCATAAGGTTGATTATTTCGTGTATGATCATAAAGAGCAGAGGAAAGCGAATAGGTATACATGAATGGAGGCAAACAGGTGTAAATTTATCGTCAAAGTAAGGCAAATCCAAACGCCGTCGTGATTCATGCATCCCTCTCCAAAGGAGGACAATCCTAAGTTTGCAATCAAAATTTTCAAGCCGATAAAACGCCAGTGCTGACCCCTAGTTCGCAAGGCACGCAAAAGCAAATCTAGAGCAGGAAGACTTTCAAAGTGTGATGGACTCCATCTCCGTCATCACCGCGTCCATTTGTACGCGCTTCACTGCCTCGGCGACGAGCGTGAAATCTTGCAGGAACGGTGCTGTGGCAGCGGGACCACCCAGTGTCATTTGGCTGGGCTGTACTTGCCCTTGTCCTCCTTGCTGGTAGTGGGTCGATATCATGCTATCCATGTTTTGTTGTGCTTGCGCGCCGGCGAAGAAATGTTGCTGTTGTTGTTGGCCGCTAATTTGGCCCGGCTGCGGTTGCCCAGTCGAAAATGCGGGTTGCGCTGATAGTAACGATGAGGAAGAAAGCCCTGCCGTCGACGTTGTTGTCGCCGTGGTCCCTGCGCCTGTCGTGTTCCCGGTGGTTGTCGACGATGTCGGATAGAATGAAGGCGCAACCTGCTGTTGCGCCGATGATCGTAGGTTATACCGAGTGTTATTCATTGTGACTTCTGAATCTATCGCTCGACTGCAAATTAAGCGACAAGAATCCCTCGAATATGGAGAGTTTTCACACAGCAGGTTGATTTCCACGCTTGTGGCGTTTATGACGATTGATCCGGGCAGAGCGCGGAATACGAAAGTGCTAATTGGCAAATTCTACCGTCAACCAAGAGACAAGAGATGTAGAATGTCGAATTATAGAATTCGGAATGCGATGCAACGTGAGGCGTGACTCTGCAATGATCAACGATGGCGTTCTCGTCCGGACGGGAGACCCGATTGCTATCCTCAATACATGGACGGACGTCAAGACACTATTTCTCGTAAATGGTGGAAGATATGCACTCCACAATGATCGGCGTCGTCTAGTAGTTCTGTCCTTTTGGGGTCCCTTTTTGCGACTATTCCTCTGTATCCATGCGGGGAGAATGTCCGGTCAAGCAACGAAAAGAGGAAAAGAAAGAAACGAAAAGGGCGATAGTAAGTTGCAAAGGAAGTCACTTGCGTACGGAACAGTCGATGATAAGCACAAAAAACTTCCCCTCTGTATGTAAGTTTGGTATCCAAGCTGTAATATCCCCGCAGCACGTGAATTCTGCCCTGATCTCAGCAGATGTTTCACTGTAACGGCTATGTAACAGTACAGCTACTTGACAAAGCCAGCCGTCAGTCGGCACCAGCACACAATCCCGATTGGCTGACGACGCCTGGCTTCTGATCACGAAGCACGTGATTGCGTCAAGTGGGCGACCCCTCAGGCCAATCATAGCTAATAACTTCATTTATTCTTTTAGCGGATTAGCCTCAAAAATCCATTTTCTTTGGCTCGATCACGAGAAGTCCTCGCCGCTATTTGAACAGTCACGGTTGTGACCGGTAGCTGCAAGCATGGCCTCCAATCACGTTGACGACGAATTCGGTGCAGGCAACCTCTTTGCAGACCCAGAAGGCTTCTACCCCGAAGACGAACAGCCCACATTCTCATCGCATCAGATGCTCTCGGGCCAAACAATACGCGTGCGCCTAGTCGGCAGCCACCCCCTCTACGTATGCGGTTTCTTCCTCTCACCTTCAAAAGCATGTCAACTGATAGTTCGTCGTGGAGGGTAACATGCTCTGGAACGCCGGACGCATAAGCGCCGAATACCTCGAACAAAACGCCCCGCGCCTCGTCGAAAACAAAAACGTACTCGAGATCGGCGCCGCAGCAGGCGTGCCCAGTATCATAGCTGCAATCAAGGGGGCGCGCATAGTCGTTATGACGGATTATTCTGATCCAGATCTCGTGGACAATATGCGACAAAACGCGATTGCTGCCGCGTCTATGATCCCGGAGGGTTCACAATTGCATGTCGCGGGATACAAATGGGGCGCTGATACTGCCGAGATTATGTCTTTTATGCCGGATGATACCACACCCAAAGCCTTTGATACGTTGATTATGGCAGATGTGGTATATAGTCATCGCGAACATCCCAATCTTATCAAGACGATGCGAGAGACACTGAAAAAGTCAAGGGATGCCGTGGCATTGGTCATATTTACGCCGTATCAGCCCTGGTTACTGCCCAAGACAGAAAAATTCTTTCCCCTGGCGGAAGAGAATGGGTTCGTGGTCACAAAGGTCTTTGAAAAGGTTTTGGATAAGGTTCTATTTGAGGATGATCCTGGGGTATGCTTCTCCTGCTACGACTATACACTAGATATATTCTGACTCTCATAGGATGAGACTCTCCGTCGCACCGTGTTTGGATACGAGATTCGATGGGCCGATGAAAACTTATAACGTGGGCGCTTGAGATATGATGATATGTATAATGATATCCCAAAAGTCTATAGACTTGCTGTTCTCCGTTTTTTCCTCTGAAAAATGTTTTCCATCACATGACAAACAGCAAATGTACATCTGCGTACGTTAGTATATGCCTGCAGACGCACACCGAGGAACATACCCAAGGGATGACTACAGCTCAACTGCGGCTTCTGGGAATAGTTCCTTTCTAGCTTCGCTCTGATATTGTTCAGCAACTGCAGATAACTCTGCTTCGGGTATTGTCGCAACGTTTCAATGAATGCCCAACTCAGGGCTCCTCTAGCCTGTCCGCCTTGAAATGTATCCGCACTACCGGCCATGTCAGTATTTTAACTCCTTGTGAGTCTGGATATGGCGTCTTACGAGGTCTGCGTATCCTTTGACCCGGAGAACATGACCACATCCGCAGGGGAGGTCTTGGTCATCATCCTCCTCTCACGCGCCGAATCGCCAATGGAAGCTTTCTTGAAGAATCCAATAGCCGTCTGAGCAACGCCGCCTAGATCACCTTTCCCATATGCCGTGAATGCGCTGAAGAGGTCTTGGGCGGCTTCTTTGGCTAGATTTGGCTCTTTCAATACTCCCTATCACCAGTAACAGTGAGTCAACATAGATTGCCCTAACGAGTAGGTGCCTTATGTAAGGCGTCGACGTACCTGAGTCGAGTAGATGAATGGAAGATCGAGTGCGGTTCCGGAATGGCACGAGTCGAATATTGCGGTGAGTCGGACGCCGGGGCGAAGTGGTTTGACCCTAATAATGATTTCATTTAGATGACTATTGCTTGGGTCTGGTTGGTGTTCACCTACATTATATCATGCATTTGGTCATCCACAATATGACCTGCAGCCTTGTAGTCAACTGGATAGATCACGTCGTCGAATCCTAGACAGTTAGCTATATGTCCATGTGTGGCCAATAGTAGATGCAATACCGTCATCTTCATCACCATCTAGATCTGGTGTCCGACCACCATGTCCTGCACAAATCATTAGTCAAGTTGAAGTCAAATCAGTAGGAGGTACTACAATACCCGAGAAATGAATAAACAACGAATCGTTCGGCATCGCATCCTTGACCAACCAATACATGGCCCGAATAATATTCGCCTTTGTTGGCTGACTCATTGGATTACTCTGATCATCCGTCAAAATCACCATGTCTTCACGACGATATCCGTAAACCTTGTTCAGGAACATCGACATTTGCGTCACGTCGTTGATGCATCCTTTCAGTTGGTTGGTTTGGCCGAAATAGTTGATGCCAATCAGTAATGCTTTTCGTTTGCCGGAACAGTTGGAGTATTGGAATTGATAGCTTGAGGGTGCACCGTGGCCGAATGATTGTGGTGTTTGAGGGGGTGTGGGTGGTAGTGATGTGTATGGAGCAGGGTAGCTTTCTTTTCAGGACGAACGCTCGGTTAATCCATTAGTTGTATGGCTGGTAAGAACACTAGTACTTACGAAGTGGTGGTCTAGGACTGGATACTGAACTCGGTCGTGGGCTAGGTCGTGGGCTAGGTCGAGGACTAGGCCGCGGAGGCAGTGCTGGTGTTGAAGTAGGAGGAGGAGGCAAAGTATTCACTCGATGAGGCTGTGGAGGAAGACTGTGCGGCCTACTTGGTGGAGGACTATACGTTGTTTAACATCGGTCTGATGCCTAAGACGTTACGCGATACTTACGGATATGTTGCTGGCCTATGTGGATAGCCACTTAGCATTGAAGGAGGCGGTCCGGGGGGTGGTCTGTGATGTGCTGGCGGTGGTGGTCCAGGTGGTGGTGTATATTGTCCATGATGAGGTGGATGTCCTGCTCCCCAACCATGAGGAGGGAATGGGGGAGGTGTGTGGTAGCCATGAGGATACATGGATGAGGCTTCGACCAGAGAGACGAGCTCGAGAAGTCATAAGCCTGGATTTAGACAGACTGGGCGAAAAGTAGCAAAGCCTTCCACAAGTCACCAGTAGAAAGCCAAGTCAGTGTCTTATTGCAGCTGAACAAAGAACAGTCAGCAAGTCAAGACAGGTTCAAGATTACTCGACGAGGGAGAGCTGTACAGTGGGTTCGAGATTCATAGTCATCCCTTGTCTGAGACAACGGAGGCTCTCCTGCAGAAAGAATCTGGGTTGTATGTCAACAACAACCCTAACTGCAGCCACGCTAGTCAGTTGACCGAGTGACAAAGTAAATGCTTGAATTTTTACCTACTACGTAGGATACAACGAGCCCAATGGTAAACCGAAGCGGTTTAGACCCCGCTAATTTCGAGCTGGAAAGGTTGTGCGCAGTTTCTGTTGGTCAATTGATGGTGGATCGAACCATGTACGTAGATTTGCCGCGTAGGAGGTGACTCTAAGGTGCACGTAGTCTTGTCGCATGCGCTCCACTGTTTTGGTAATGAAATTGAAGAACAGCAAGGCTGATTTGTTTGATTGTTGGAGATGGAACTTCTTTCAGCCGCAACCCGGAAAGAGCGCTTACGTGGCTGTCAGGTGACTGCGACCGAACGCTTTCCTCAGCTTGCCAGCTTTGGCAACTCTCTTTCTAACGGGGGGCTACGGCTTGTATTTTGACTTTGATTGACTGCTTAGAATCGTTTATGCAATTTTTCTCTGGGTTGAAGATGAGTAAGTATACTCTTGGGATCTACGTACTTTTAACGGACCAGCATCAGTGGCTTCCAGGTAGGCTTCGGCCCCTGCGACAACAACCATGGTTAGTTGTGGACCCTTAATGTTGAGTGGTCAACTCTATCAAACAAACAGCCAAAACTGAAGGGCCAACGAGACAGCGAAATGATCATGACATTTCAGTGTGCTATACTATATCATCTATCTACTGGCCAAACACCTTGACACGATCTTCAAGTGGCTTGGTAGTCTTGTCCATCGGGCCGCCGACGGGCGTACCGAAGACTAACTGAGCTTTGGCCTTCCAGTCTGCGGGAAGATTGTAAGTCTCCTTGATCTTCTCGATAAAAGGGGGCAGGAAGTGATAGTGCTGCAGACTGGCGCCGAGGCCTTCTGCTTCAAGGGCCGTCCAGACTGTTGCGAAGGAATTAGCCAGAGTCCTCAAGCAAACCATTTCAGTGGGAACGTACCAGCCAATTGGTGCATCCCGGATGAGGTGTCAGACCATTCGGTGATGAAGGGAGCGACAGCTGCGTGTTGCTTGGCCAAAGCAGTCAAGTCATTTTCGGCTTCAAAGAACAAGACCTAATGATCTCACAGTTAGCTCTTCCATACCGTTACGATATACTACGTGGCTACCAAGCCCACATACCGATCCATATCCAGCTCGGAACCCCGCAATTCTTGGCCCCAGCGACTGGTAAACATCATCCGGTAGCGCAGTCTTGACGAATTGATCTGCAAGGTCCCAGAATTTCTTGTGCTCTTCCTTGAAAAGGACGACTGCGCGCGCAGATTGGACGTTGAATGTACTTGGAATGTGCTTGATGGCCTTGGTGACGATCTCCTCAACGCGGGAGTCGGGGATGGGGGAAGCGTCAGAGATGCCGTAGATGGTGCGGCGAGCAATGAGTGCGTCGAAGAAGGGATCAGAAGCCATTGTGATGATTGCTCGGTCGATTTGAGTCTTTCCCAGATCTGTTGGATTCTTGGTGCTGTTTCTCCTGATGTTCACAAAGGCGGGAGGGATATCGAGGGGGTATTTAAGTCAATTGAAGCCCGCTCCTCCAGAACCTGTCCATATCGGTGAGTCGGACCGCTAGATCAACCCCATCTCAGCGCTATAGTTAGACTATCATTCTAGCTGTCAGCATTGTTGCTATTCTTTCTGCTCAAATGAGGTTATCTCTGTCCCAGCATCGAAGCTAGAGGCAATGGTAGCGGGGTCATGACCAATCAGCGACGCGAATGATTCCGTCAGCCACGTTAGTCTGTGAGAATATTAGCCACCGTAATTAATCAGCCGGAAATTCCAAAGACCCGACACTGCTTGCTCTGATTTCCAATGCTTGCAAATACCACAAAGGCAGGGTACTTTGGTCGACTACGGAGCTAGCGTGGTAGATTAGGTACTGGTGCTCCTGGACTAGTCTAACTCCTTAGAGAAATCGTTGCGGCGTGGTCGGTTAAGTTACACTATAAAAAAGCTGACCGACAAATCTCAGGGTTAGTCACAGGGCGGAAAACGGATAACGGCGTGTGAGTGCCGATATCTAGAGTTAGGGCTAACCGTATCTAGGCGGGCCGGCTAAATCACTACCGGAATCTCCGACCGTGTCTGATTGTGCAGTCGTTGGTGGTGAGTGTTAAAATGAGGATTTGACAGAATGTGATTCAAAGAAGCGGAGGAGGAGTCGCGTGTTGTGTAGATTTTACTTTTCGTTGCAACATGAATATTCGACGAAGGGTTGAGAGACAGCTCACTTTGTGGAAAAGAAGGGGCCTGTGGTCGCCTAAATTTTCAGGCTTCCACCTTGGCTATTTATAAGACGGTCTTCGTACCTCCAGCTTGCACCAAGCTTGCCTCACCTGTGCTGTTATGCATAGGGACTGCGATCTTATCAATCAGGCGGTCACCCGATTGGCAAATAGGCATACTTGTATATCTACAAAGAGGGGGAGCATGGGCTGCTGAGTGTGCCTTGTCGTAGGCCCAAGTTACCGGTTTGAAGTTCCCCCTATTGACACTCGGAATGTCCTGTTGCATGTTATCGAGGAGAACATTACACGCAAGCAGTTGCATTCAAAAGTCTGATTTGATTTTGAAATGATTTCGGTCTGCAGATGGTCTGGCCTTCAGCACCAACATGAGCGGATGTACTGGCTGCAGCCGCGGACACAGGAATGTCCGGAAGCTTGCCTCGGAAGCTTGCCCAGGAAGGTGTCCTATTGATTGAAGATTGGCAATGTGGCCAACCATGTCCTGAAGTCAATCCCCAGACGGCTACTCCGGATTTAGAGGTTTAGGGCATTCCAAGGATCAAAGTTGATACATCATGCTTAACCCATATTTGTTACCGGTTTCAGTGCTCCGGGTCTAATGCGCGTATCGCGCAGTACATGCACAATTATTATACTTCAAATAGATTGATCGACTAGAGGTGCATTCCACGCGTTGTTCTCGCATAGTCTCGATTGATAAGCGAAGATCATGACATGGCCGCTGGCCTTAAAAGGTGTGGCTGCACCGATCCTAAAAGAGGCAACGAAGTGCAACGGGACAAGGCTCATTCGAAATGCAGTGCAGAGGATACGAGGCAGACCCCGATCTTACGTGCGATGATTGGATACACGTCGGGGGGACTTTTAAAGAGGCCAAGGGAAAATGCCGCAACAAATGAGCAGATAGCAAGATTGGTAGAGAGGACAATGTGCAAAGTACCTCTCGAGAAGGGTTATCCTGGGATGATGGTATGAAACAGTCTTGGTTAGAGGAGGAAGAGAGTGCAAGAAGACGAGGAAAAATGACGGAAAGAGCCGCAACAGAAAAGAAGAGGCTGCGAGTACCGCGCGCTAGTATGAATGTGGAACTCCATATGCCAATATGAGGCTGAGCACTGCTGGCTGGGTGGGGTGGTACGTATTGCGGTATTGCAGTTACAGGTAATATTACGCGACCGCTGTTCTAGATGAGGCTCTGCACTCTTGCTTCGTCCATCTTTCATTGCTGATTTGGTGTCAGCATCGAAGGTTGGTTTTCCTTGCTTGGCCAATGACCTAATCCCACTCTTCTTTATCTGCGAGTCATTTGAGGGCTATCCAGGATGATCAGACTGAAAGCTGTGAAACAGGCACCAGCCCCCTGCCACATTATACATATGAGCGACTAATAACACTCAGCCTTGCCAGATGGAGGTACGTACGTTTACAAGGTTTTGCATCCCACGATAGTACGTCGTTGACTCTTTGTATTTGATGAAGATTACGCACAGGAGAAGCCTCGGGACTTTCGTAAAAAGGTGGATCTTTTCAGAAGGACCATAGCTCGACATTGTTTCTCATTCGTGACTCTCCATTCCTCGACAGTTGAGCCGCCTGAATTCTTTCCGCAGCATAACTCGGGCTTATCCACGAAGTCCTGGTCGAAGAGCCTCATAAGCTCGGTCTCCGTGTATTAAAGCCCTTGTTCACGATCAATTCTCTGTCCACCTTGCTGAAGTCTCTGTTGCACAACGTGTGGAATTCAATTACACCACATCTGGACTCAAATAGTGTCTGTGCTTGTCTTGTGACCCAAAGACTGACCCATCCACGGGCCCATTTATATGAACACATTTAGTCTTCATTTTTGTTGAACGGATCAAAGTTTTCGATGAGTGTCAGGTAGCACGGTTTTTTTCAAGTGCGGTGTGTTTGTTGTCCGTCGGGTGCTTGCGCCAGAATATCAGACCGCCATCTCAGTCAGGCTCCTGTCGACATCTCAACATTCGTCGCAACTCTCCTGCGAATGTTTGGCATAATCTCTTGCGGTCATGAGACTATGCAACAGAGAAGCGAAACTGCATTCTCTACCTTACGACGTTTTATACCAGGTCGTTGAAGACTTGGACTTGTCAGACTTCAACAATCTGAGTCGAGTCAATAGGAGCCTGTACAGTCTTCTGCAGAATGATCAGCTTGCCAAGCGCACCATCAAGGTACGTTTAACTCTCAAAACAACATTGGGGCTCCTCATACGCAGAAAATTGAACAATGCTCCTAGAAATATGTCCCCCATAGCAAAGAGGCCCAGTGGGCGTTGGCTGGAAATATGTCCTTTCGACGAGCCATCGGACGCATACACGATATGCAGCAGGCGGTAGCAATGGCTGAGCCGTACTCAGTGGCAGTGCTGTCATATGCTGCCACGTTCATATATAGAGATGGGGTTTTGTCGTACATCATCGGCAATGAAATTCGCGTCCTGAACGTGCATCGAGCAGACAAAACAGAACAAGTCGTAGATGTTCACAATATACTACGTCGGATTATCCCCACCTATCGTCAACAAGGAGCTGCAGATCGTTCAGCGCAGATTACATTCTTACATTACTCATCGGGGGTATTGGCATTTCTGGTGGAAATCGACGGTGATGAGCATGCATGGCTCATCCTGCTTGACGTTACCCCTGGATGCTCCAGGAGAGTAAAGTTCATGAGACGCTTGGAATGTACCCGACGGCTGTTTGTTCGTCATAATGGCATGCATCTGTATTATGGCGTGCACTCCTTTGTCGATGCTTCTGGCGAGCTCCTGTGGGTTATTCAGTGGGTTGATCTTACTAGAAACACCAAGACAGACATGCTACCCACTGTGCTGGACAAACTGGCAGGCACCGAAATAGGCCATAATGTTTGTTTTGAAATATTCAATAACCACCTTTATGCGGTGTCCAACACAATCGATTCGGAGGAGGAGGCGTTGAATTGGCGGTCCTATTATGAATGGGCCTGTATTTCGCCGGCGTGCAATCGACGCAGAATGCCAATGGCGAGAATTTGGCGACGGGATCATCTCGAAGGTCCTGTCAATGATACGTGGACGGAAATGTCCTTACGTATGGATGAATCTACGGGGCACCCCGTGATTCTCGAATGCCGCCGCGAATGGCGGGAAGGTCGCTCAGATCACGTACGAACATATTATGCGGAACCTTTGACGGCGGATGATGCATCGCCCATCCCCGGCGGGTATCAGGACGAGGCCGAGCATCCAGAATCTCGTGTAATCCCGCCGTCATCTTCCTCTTCATTGTCCACCTATCCCCCACCTGGGAGTTTCATTAGACCTAGTAATATCACCCTACCGGCTCCTTTACCGCTCAATGGGCCATCAGCTGAGGACCTGGCGCGGCACAAGAGAATAGGCAAACATGTACACTCGGAGTACAGCGGCAGTTGTTGCACAAGAAGGGAATTCATCCTGGCAAAAACGAAATACCGCACATACAATTTCTCGGCACGCTCATTTGTGGATCTAGTCAACGACCCAGAGCCAAACAATCGAGTGGGAGTCTTCACGGATCGGCTGCGTTTACGTGTCAATTCTCGCAAGCGGAAGCGCACGTTATCTGGCAATGAGCATGTAGCCAAACGTAGCAAGCTTGACCCAACTGTTCTTTCGTCGAGTTCTGCCGCTACAAGCGAGCAGGACGACGAATCTGACAACGTTCGTCTCTGGCCACCCGACAATGCAGATGGAGACCTCATCAAACTTCTCTGCCCGACCCGACATGCAACCAACATACACGCCACCGCCGACGAACGTTCACTAATCTACTCCGTCGACTCCGACGAACCACACAAGCAAGCCATCATCCTAATCAGCTTTGATCCTCAAATTCGTTTTCCTTGCATGCACAGTAGAAGAAATGATAGTACGCAGCCAGCGTTCGCGCCCGTAGGTATTAGTCTACTCGGTCCCGAGGATGCGAGGCAGAGTAGTATGAGGCAGAAATGTTCTATTATAAGCCCTTGTTCTTCTCCTGCCAATAGTAGCAATAGCAAAGCAAGTGTGCGGACTGAGGCGGCGATGCATTTGTCAATTGACAAGGGGTATTGGTTTGATGTGAAGAGGTGGTGATGATGGACGGTTTTTACACATGCTAGTGAAATTCTTGCTCGAGGCCAAAAGTGAATTTTTAAAAAGTTGAATTATCGAACGCATCTAGTAATGTATTTCGAACAATACTCAGCCGGTATCACGCTCTAAGAGATTCCCCTTGGAAGGGTGTGAAGGATTTGAACATTTCGATGTTTGAGACCGATCAGTCCTGCAGATAGACCTAAGTAATTAGGTACGAGGCTGAGTTCCCGGAGAAATCAACTGACTGTCGCCATCTATTTCTCATATAGAATTTGCTGAAAATATACGAGAGACTCGAATAGACGAGTCTCTGACGCCTATCTAGCTCGCACATTATCTTCTCCACGAGTTTACTACCTACAAACATTGCTACGGGCGCAATGCTTTTGTGGTTTGATCGATGGTGTGCATGAAGAGCTATCATGCAGGACAGAAGTATTTAGGGCTAGAACCCCGAACAGGGCTTTCACAGAGTCGACACTGGACTACTCGATGTCAACGTTGTTGCGATATTGTCTCAAGGGTTTACAGAAGAAGGAAAATATCAGAAGACGTGCATGACATTCTAACACAGATCTCTTCTCATTCAATTACCCGCTACCAACTTTGAATTGATGGGGATTCTTCTTAGAATGTCTATGAGCTATTGAGCCATCACTACATGCTAGCAGATGAGTTGGGAATAGTGTATCGTCTTTCTCCACCTCCTCATTCATGCAAACTAAAACACTAGCCAGAGGGCATACTGACCCGTTCCAAGGACTGGTCTCCGTCTCGCGCCGAGGTAATCCAGGCTAGTAAAGATGGGATGTGCCACTGACGTTGGGCCACTTTGCCCGCTAAGAGGGCACATTTCTAGGGTAGGCTACTCAGGCATGGAGTTAAGCCTTGAACTAAGAGATAATAGCGAGCCTGAATGTCCTAATCAAGTTTCGGTCTTTTTACGAAATTGTAATCTATTTTCCGGGTGTCAGAAATTCCTTCTACAGCTTCACTCACTATACACCAAGAGACTGTTTTGCAATCATATCTATGCTGCAACTGAACATTTAGCGACTTTAGCAGAGTTAACGATCCTTCACCCCAATTTATACACATATACAACGAAAGGGAAATTCCGGTTTATAACACCGCGACGACATGCGGTCAATGGTATTGACACTCGTGCTCCTCACATTCTCTTTGCTATCATCTGCGGCGATAGAGAAGCGTGATAGTGTAGCTCCCACGACTACATCCGGTTTTAACTATGCATCAATATCAGCGATCTTGTAAGCTCAGATCGTTTTGTTTTCATCTTCATACATGGACTTTGCAATAATGCTAACACTTATACAGAGGCTCACTCGCGTCAGCCATAAGCACCGCAACACCAGCCCCAGGCGTAACACCTGTCGCAGTGCAGACGGCCAATCTCAGCAACATCGCCGAACCACCCCCAGGCTTCATCCCAGCCATCATGACCGCCGTACCCTTATCTGTCCTAGGCGACCTGCTCGACTCCAGCTCCCGAAGCTCATTAGCGTCCGAGTTTCAGAACGGCTCTACACCAGCCTGGTATCAGTCTCTACCGGCATCGATAAAGAGTTACATCTCCGAAGTGAATTCGCAGATTAACGCTGGAGCGTTGTCAGCAAATACATCTGCTACGGTGGCGACCTCCACCAGTACGGCGATGGCGGCGCAGAGACTCGCCGTGCCGACGGGCGTTGCGATGGGGGTCAATGTACTAGGTGCTTTGGGTGTTGCTGGGTTGGCGATGGTATTATGAATGACTCTACGCGTTCTATCATGGTATGGAGTATACGATTTGCATGTTGGATACTCGAGTATAATTTCCTGCATTCTGATCCACAGCATTACGACTGTTAGCTACGCACAATTGCGTCAGGAATGATATGTATGAGTTCATTGATGGATTATTCTTCTCGAAGCCTGGCGTCTTGCAAATCTCTTCGTAAGATCGATCCACTCAAGATACGGCGAGTATACCCCAATCCGGATTAGGCTATCCCGAAGCCCTAATTTGGTCGGGGATTGCTTGAAGGATTGGCACTGGTGCAATCACATGCTACGATTCTTGGTCAAAACAAGCAAGTCTTTGACACCTAGAAGAAAGTCTCTTCTCTGTTATCCTTAGTACGATATGTGTGCTTAGTGAACGATGATTCCGAGGCTTGAAATCGAGCTCAAGGGTGCCGATCACGAGGGGTAATCGGTAGCGCCCCAACTACTGCTTAGTACAATCCTGACATACCACCGATATTCTTTGGCTTGCCTTAGTTGCAGGCTTAGCCAGCTAGTTGCAGACTCAGGCTTCTCTTGAGTCTTGCGCCAAAAGTCTTTGGGCTGACCGACTGTTAATACACCGAGTGGAAAACAAGAATCGTAATAATTGACATTCATGGCTCGCTAGGAGATTTATGTCGGTGACCATATAGTAGCATACATTTCATGTGAAGGATGACGGCCCATGGGAAATTCGGGTGCTAGCCATCAGTCTCACGGGGATAGACCCTCATTTGTGACAGCGATGATCAATTCATGTTGGCGTGTTTCATTGAGATCGATTTTAGATCAGGAAGACCCGCCAAGTCAAGCCTTGGGCAACTGTCAAATCTGAGAATACAATGTTGACAGCACTTTTGCTGCAACCACGAGTCAAACCTCGAATGATGCTTAGGAGAGGAGTAATAGTTCTGTTACTCCGTCGGACTTGCGCAAACTCTCACAGCCATCATCATGTCAGTGCTCTCAGCTCCCAAATATAACCGCGGCTCACATGCTTATCGTCAAGTTGCAAAGGGGCTAGATGCTTCATTTTTCACCATGACCGGCCCTTATCTGAATCGATCCCCACACAATGGGAGGAGGACGAAAGACTAGACTTTATGGCGTAGACAGTGCGGGGAGATGGTCTCTTTCTCACATTGCTTTCCTTGGAAACAAAAAACGCTAAAGTATCTCGAACGTAAGGTCTCGACCCCGCTTCACCTGCTGTCTCTGAAAAGAATGACTAAAGAGAGAGGGTGACTATCCTGGACACTTGGCCGCCATCAACATTCATGTAAAAAATGTCTTTGATAGCTTGTCATTCCTCGGATCACCAGATTGTGTCTAGTCTCCCATGCAGATGTAAACGAATGCGTACCCATGTGTAGTCTTAGGGCTAGCTAGCCAGTTAGTTGTAGGTTTTTGTTTTTCGGCTCGGGCTAAACTCGAGCACGGCGGCAGATAAGAAGCTGATTCGGTATCTGTATTGACGATGCAACAACTCGGCAGACTTGTATGGGTAAACAGGGCACGTCTCAGTAATTCTCTTTGTGGACTTGCCACGATATCACTTGAAGTTGATCCTGGTCTCCACACTACCGAGCTTACTTCACAGTCCGGGGTCTTCTATCCACCATAATAAATATTGACTCAGTGTAAATCATCGTTGTCCACCTCGTTCCAGACATCGAAAACATCTTCTCGAATCTCGAGCATCATTCAGAATCACTGTCTTAGTAGCCACCAAGGAAACGGAGATTAACAAGATGTTCCTGACCCGAGTACTCACCTTCTTCGCCTTCCTCCCTCTCCTCACCTCAACAGTCACCTTAGCCCAATCTACCACCTCAACGGGTCTGACAATCTCCTCTTCCGCTCTCGCGGACATCGAGAATCTAATCAGCGGCGCAAAAACGCTGCTCAGTACCGATAGCATTGACAATATCGAAACCACTCTAACGGGAGCAGCTACATTGCTCAGCGGTTCGACTGCTAATGACACCAAGACCCTGTTGACCGAAGTCAATGCTTTGCTATCCCCTGAACTGGTCTCGGCAGTTGGTCAGCTTGTCACTGCTGATACGGTCAATAAACTGGGGGACATCGTGAACAATGCGCATACATTGTTGTCGGCAGAGTTTGTGAATCAAACGACTACCTTGATTAACGATGTAACGCCGGTGAGTTCGAAGCTTATAGCCCTCTCAGACACTGGTAAAGTACTAATCAGTTTTCTCCAGCTGGTGGAGGACCTATCAAAGGTTCTGGGAGGGTTGCTCTCAGCACTTTTGGGCTGATGACAGCCAACAAGAAGATTGAAGGGGGTTTGCCTATATAATGAATACGATATGTGTTGAGATTGTTATTATTACGAGTTGACAGGGTTCTTTGCTCATCATGTCTTTTATTGCATAAGATTACGAAAAGCAAATACGGAAATGGGTATCTACATATGGAACGTGTATGCTTGAATGATTACCTGGCGTTCGTGATCAGAAATGAATCAATGAATGGTCCACGGTGAGTTAACAGACAACAGAAAATAGACATGGAGAAAGTAGAGTGTATGCAAGCGCTCCGAGTATGCTAATCCTTCCCGAGATTCCAGATAAGACTCCGTGAATGCTCCTTGTGAAGACAATCAAAGTAGACCACTGCAAAAATAGCCATGCCTGACTCTCAGGCTTTTCCACCACTTACGACTGCCGAAGCATCTCCACCACCTCTTTCATGACTCGCTTCTTTGGTATCGACCGAATGACCCTTGGCAAGACGGGGTATATCACCCTGCCGATGCTCATCGAGAACTTGTATCTGAATCGGCTCCTAGGCGATGAGTAAAAACCATACTGCTCTCGGACGTGGGGTGGTAGCATCTCTGGAGTTATGTTCTTCATGAAGGGCATGCTCATTTTTACCCAACTGGGGACATTACGAAACTGTTCCAAATCATGTACCACCGGCCTAGCCCGTGTATCAACATCCAGTTTCTCGACGTGTTCGTCCCAGTAAGCCCAGAATGCAGCGCGATTAGCTGGCCACAAGCCCTTGGGAAGGTTGAGAGTAAGATTGAGGAGGACCGCGAACTCATCAAACGCCTGTTCAGCCTGTTCATAGCTGAGCTCGTGTACGATGCGTTGATAAACCTCTGTGCCCGTTGCGTATAATGTCGCAGCAATCCATAATCTGAGTTTGGGGTCCTGTGGGTAGGGACTTAGATGGCTGATTCCATTTCGTGCAACATGACTTATCCGTCGCTGTTGCTGTTGCTGCTGCTGCTGTTGCTGTTGCGAAGCACAGATCCGGTCTAGGATCTGTTTCCGCTGCTGGCACGTACCGAACGTGAGCCCGTAGAGGTAGACTGCCGTCAAATGTATGCTTTGATATAGTTGTTCGGCTAGGGTTTTGACCTGCCCGCCGGCGTCGGTTTTGGAAGCGGTTCTCGCCATGCCATGCGCCGCAGCTTGTAACAGAATCGCCACGGCGCCTCCCGTCAACAAGATCCCCTCCTGTAGAATTTTGGGCACCTGCTGCAGCTTGCCCAGAGACTGAAGTATCTCGTTTTCAGAGTCGGAATCTAGGGATCCAGTGAGACGGACAAAATCACTGCTGTAAAATTCATAGCTTTCTGTAAATCTGGAGCTGGCTCGTCGAACCGGAAGCGTCGTGGTGCTGGAGTGAGACATCTTCTTGCTCTGGGCTGACTAGATATCAGGTTGGGCCTGATATTCTCCAGTCTTTCAGCACGGCATGAAGAAAATATTTTAGCACTGATCTTCCGGACGAAGCCATAGTCCAAACGATATGCTGGCCAGCAAGATGTGATGTTGATGCACTCTCAGTCCATGATGATTGACTCCATGAAGATGGTAGATGAGAGAGAAGACAAAGCCCCGTGATCAACTCGCACGGCAAGTACGGAATTGTATGTGGAGGGGGGCTGGGGAAGGAGTGGGGGAGCTCCTGTCGAAGTGGACATCCTTCCTCATAATCTGCTTTCCATCTATAACATCTTCCACTTCTGCTCGTGTCGTCTCATCCAATCCAGCCCAAGTTATCTGTATAGCTAGCACAAGATCTCGTGAATCGACGTCAGCCAAACAGAAGCGTCTCTCCATTTCCCGAGGTTCGTTTTGACCCCGGCCAAAGACTCGCGCTAACCACGCGCTAGCTCAAGGACATGCACGAACTAACGACCGTGAGCCTGGCCGATCCCACGAAGACTGCATTTTCGTGAAATCAATCGCAGTGTCCAATACATACTCACTGCACCGTCGCATGCGGAGAAGCTCGCGCAGTTATTCATCTGTCGTGAGTAACGACAAGTATACTTGCAGCATCACGCTCATTGAGCGACGGAATCATGTGCGAACAACCTCAGAGACCGACAATTTAGTACCGAATTCTTAGCCTCAAGAGGTGCAGTGTGGATAACAATCCCCCGCATTAGTCTGGTGCCGGTGCTCCTTGGTGTCGACCCTACTGACTTAGTTCCGAGCGCAACAAAATTTTCCTAGGTCGAGAGGTACATACCCCAGTTCCCCTCCCGCTCATTCTCCATCTTGCGCCGATCGATTCCATCCTTGTACATTAATCCTGTTCTAGTCCAGCGCTCGTCCAGGTTGATCTTTGCGTCTTTCAGGCCGCTCCGACGCTAGCCATATAAGTCTTTCTGATTCGCCTCACGCAGCAAACCAAAGCAGAACGCGCCTCTGATGTCAGTGGATTCTGCTTCTCAGACCACCAGTCAGAGCACAAGTGGCTTAACCCTAAGAGGGAACCCAACTTTTGGATATGGCCCAGCACTTGCTTGTTCCTTACACGAAATTTCCTTAGTGTTGAATTACCCAGCACATGGTTCTTGCTCAACCCCTTTCCATGTTGAATCCAGGGCCAGGGTCCGTCCCTTCAGGTTGCAGCAGGATCTGGTGCCCAACAGTGCCAACACAAGAAGAAATGACCTCTTGCTTTAGTACGCCGATCCGACTGCCGCCTTATCTTGTTTCTATCCCGAAATTCATCTCGGGCTTGACTGGAGGTGTCACGCTAAAGGGACATGTGAAAATTGCCAGACCGCACTATCTTTGAACAATTTCCATACAATAATGCCAATAACGCCGAGGTCTAACTCTAGATGTTCCCCGTACATCATCCCCGGGCCCACTCCACGCACGCGAGCTCGCTCTTCTTTTCCCATTCGTGATAAATTGGGTCAAGGTTATCGTGGGGTGACGCCGTACTTAGTTAGACTTGATTTGGCGCTTTGTTTGCGACATTTGAGCTTGTGATATTAGCATCGACTGACTTCTCCGTGGGGTAGCGTAGCACTTCCTTCGACGAATTGAGCTAGATATGAAGCTATTGATCTACAGGCCCATGAGGTGTTGACTAGTCCCATACAGCTTAGTTGCTTTACTTTCTCCCTTATCCTTCTTCTGCAGGGTTACGTCGCTTGTCATTTGTATTCGTCTTCGCTTTGTCTTCCTGTCGTGGGCCCTCTGTTTGAACAATCTACTGCTTTAGCTGTCTACACTTGCTCTATGAAGGGTTTCATAGCGTGAGCAGGTCAACAGCTACAGCAAAGAACGGCTGGCCGGTCAATTGAATTGTCTCATTGCGTTTCGCGATTCAAGCCTGGTGGACAAACGCACAACAACAAAAACAACAACAACGGGCCGGTATGTCGGACATTGAAAAGCCCGCTGAAGAGGCTCCTGCCGCTACAGGTGCAGGTACTGCCAATGGAGCAGCTGCTGCTCATACAACAACAAAGTCACCGACTTTCCTCGACAAGCTGTCTTTGTTCACTATTGGAAGGAACCGGGGACAATTGCCGCCTGCGAAGGGTATGTGGTTTCAATTTCTATCTGTTTCCTGGAGTGTTTTCGGTTTCTGCAGGAATTTGCATGTCTGAATGAATCTCCTGACTAATTGAGAAACAGATGGAACGACTGAGTCAGACGAGAATGTGGCACCTCCACCTCCTCTCACTTTCTGGCAGAAGGTTAAGCTGCACTTCAGACGCTATTGGATCTGCCACTTGATCGTGCTGATTATTCTTTTGGCTATCCTACTTCCGTGCCTGTGAGTCAAAAACAGGGCTGAATCGTGGCTACAAAATGCTAACGATCGTGGTCTAGATTCCTGTTGATCATACCTGCAATCGCGCAAGACTTACTCAACAGTGGCTCAATTGTGATCGATTCCGCATCAATTTTACAACCGACAAGCAATTCGGTAATTTTATCCATTGCTTCGCATATCTACGTGCCCGGCCCATTCACCGTCCACACGGATGCCGAGCATCTTCAGCTGTACGTTCCGCAAGTTGGATCCGATTATCCCATGGCTCTCTTAAATCTGCCAGCGACCAAGATTCATAAGAACACCTCCATCGGAGAAAACGGCCAGTATACTGTCTTTGAGAACTACACTTCATGGCAAAACTTTGTTCATAACACCATCTTCCTGAGCGGTGGTAGCCTGGGTCTGAAGGGAAAAATCGGGACGAAGCTTGGAAAGATCAAAAAATTCACACTGAATTTGGATAAGAGCGTTCCGTCAAATGGTGGGTTTACTATTGCATGTTTTGTTACTGGAATTGCTAACATGAGGTTTGATGCCTTGCAGGACTGGCCCAGTTCAGTGGCTTTAGTATCGACTCTGCTAGCTTAGTTCTGCCAGCCGAAAGTGATGGCACAAACCTGATTGCAAATGCGACCTTGCCAAATCAGTCTATATTGACTCTCGAGATCGTACGTTGAACTCTTTACAGTAGATAGCGAAGGCACCTTGATCACTAATATAGATGGCTTATATAGGGTAACACAACTGTCGATATCAAGGCCGGCAACCTTACGATTGGCAAAGGTGTTATCGAAAATCTCTTCTTAAAGCCCGGAAACAACTCGGTCCAGATCCGGGGTACTGCCAATTTGACTACAATCCTTGACAACCTCGGCTCACTCATTGCCCAGCAAGGGCAGTACATCAAGAATGGCTATCTGTCGCTCACCACGCAGGTTACTGATATCTCATACAACGGAAGCACCGTCCCATACTATACCGAGGAGATGGGTAACTTGCCTTTGACTGCACAGACACCACTGCTGGGGTTACTTCTCAACACACTCTCGGGTTTCTTGCATAGCGGAGCAGCGAATACAACCAATCTCACTTCCATTATCGCCAACTACACTAATAACCGTGTGGTGCGCGATAATACCGATGATATTCTTACCAATGCTACACAATTAGAGGTGGTCGCCAGACATCATTTGGAGAGGCTCGTGAAATTATAGGTTGTTTCCAAGTCCGAAGAGTCTTTGACCATCTCAGTTTGATCTTGCAAAATACCGTGCTGCAGCAAGATATGCATCTGATGCTATTAATGTTTATTTTATGAATCATGAAGTTCTTTATCCACGCATGCTTGTGGACGAAATGAGGGTGTTGTACATATTTGACTCGGTGAACATGATGGTTCTGGCAGATATTCATATGGAATGAACATGTAGGGTCCCATATATCTCTATAATCTAACAAGATATGAATTCTAGTGCACCATAGGAGAATTAGAGACTAGTCGTACATGTATAAAACAATCAACGCCAATATTAATCCCAAATACCGGTGACAGTAGCCACAACGCCAGGCTCTAAACCTTCTAATCTGGAACACAAAGCCCCCCAAACATGTTCAGACCTCTTGGACCCCTCTTTATTTGTGATTATAGGATCATAAGCTTGCAATTCACCCGCCCGCATATAACCCCCATGAGTCTCTCTTCCAGCCGAAGCAGCTTTGACAATCAGCCTAGATCCTTCTTCCGCTGTGCGAGCAAACAGGAATGCAAAAACGTTACGCGCGACTTTTGCAATTCCGGAGGACTCGCTCCCTAGACCTGTCTTGCAGAAGCATGGATCGAGACTGTTGATCACGACTGAGTCGTTGACGATGGAGGATAGTTTGATGATTGCATAGAGCAGTAAGAGCTTGGAGAGATTGTATCTAAAGACTGTGTCAGCCGGATACACAAGGCGTGAGAAACCCCAGAACACTTACTGGTTCATTGCTTTGGCGTGCGATTTATCAGCGTAGTAATCAAAGATATCGTCACCGTGGTTCTTAGGGTACTGGGCTACATCGTATAATGCCGAGCCCACGAAAGTCATGTGTGGTGTACTCCCGTACATTTTTGCAGTCTGCTTCAATTTGGAAATAAGCTGTACTGCCAGCAGAAATGTGCCAACGACATTAACAGCCAGCGTCCTCTCCGTGCCATATACAATCTGAAATTCATGCGCTGCAAGCCCAGCATTGTTGATGACTACATCCAAGCGTGTCAAACTGTTGGCTCGGTCGGCAAACTGTTTGATTGACTCGGCAGACTCGATGTTGAGTTGCCAAACTTCAAGGATGTTTTTGTTGCATTCCAAAGCACTTTCAATCTTGTCTTTGGTCTCGTTGCCCTTACTGGTGTTGCGGCAGGCTAGGATCACTTTGCTGGCGCCGAGGCGGACGATGTGTTTGGCTGCTTCTTGACCTAGGCCGGAGCTGGCACCTGTCACGATGACTGTTTGAGATGTGAATGAGGCGCTTGGTAGAGGGATCTTGAGGATGAGTTGGGTGTGAAGAAAGTTTTCGATTGAAGGCATGACGATGTGTAGATATCTCCTTTGAGAGCACAATCAAAGGGGATCGTGTACAATGGTCTGCAAACAGACTCGTACATTGTTTCCTCTACTTGAACAGAGGAGCTAGAACTCATTTTTTCTTATATAACCTATACTGTTTATAAACATATGGTTCACGTTTGGAAGCAGTTTTAGTTCATATTTATCTCCGCGGACTTTAGGGTAAGAATAAGACCGGTTATCTCCGCGGTCTTAAGCCCCTCTCCACACCCTCAGGTCAGCTCATCTCGAGTTCTCTAGCAGCAAAAATCATCACTACAAGCCAATGACATTCCTAATTAGTGTCTGCCGACATCATGCCCACGCAAGATAACAGTCTTAGCTCCACGGCGCCGATGAGGGTGAACAAGTCCAGTCGACGTAACCGCGTCCCACTGTCTTGTGAGCCCTGTCGGTCTAGAAAGTACCAAGTTTTCCGCAACATTTGATGAAGGCATCGCTGACAAAGGCAATGTAGACTAAGATGCAATCGCGAGAGACCATGTGCGAATTGTGCATTCCGTGACGAACGAGCGACTTGCAGATATGAAAGTCCTAAGAATGCGTCACTAACGGCATCGCAACGCCATGGGACTAAGCAAGCAGACTCGATGCAGCAACGGATTAATCACTTGGAGGATCTAGTAAAGACTTTGATAGTACAGAATCAGAATGCACCGATTACACCGGAGGGTGTTGACACGGGACCATCGATCAAGGCTAGAGTTTCCGACACCTCGGAATCGACACATAGTCCAGGTAAAACGGTGATTGATAGTAGTCATTCTGTCTACAAGGGTGCAGAGGACTGGTATGATGTACTGCAGGAGGTAAGTTCTTGTCTTGAAGTCGTGTCTCTCATCACTCATGAGTCTGATTATTTTTACAGATCAACAAGCTCAAGCAAGTCTGGAGTGAAAGTCAAGATGACCAATTTGAATACAACGCGGTTCCGACAGTGCCAGATATGGTTGATGGGTCAAGCTTACTATTTGGTCAAGTTCAGAAGACCGATAAAATAGAGTTGTTGACAACATTGCCACCTAAACATCAAGTTGATAAGCTCATACATCACTTCTTCGACCGCAACAACTTTCCTATTACAATCGTCCGTAAGTATTCATCGAGCGCGTCAAGACCCCAATAGCCATAAAATTTACAGAAGCATAGCTATCTTACACGAGCCAACATTCATGCGTGAGGTGAGAATTTCTGCTGAGAATCTAATCAATTCTGGCTAATATCGAAACAGTATGCCGAGCACTGGAAGGATCCCACCAGAACGAGTATCATATGGCTAGGACTACTATTTTCCATCCTCAGCATCAATATGCTCGCATATCAGCAATTCGGCGAACCACCAGATTACGAAGGAATGTCCGAATCGTTGGTGCAGCTTTACCGGCTACGCACGGCACAGTGCTTGATTATCGGTGACATAGCCAAATGCTTACCTTATACGATTGAGGCATTACGTTTATATGCAACGGCCGAACTCAACCGCAAAGACGACAATAGTCGAGGCCTCTGGATACTGACCGGGGTCATTGTCCGCACGGCAATAAGCATGGGTTATCACCGAGATCCATCTCAATCGTCATCTATTACCTCCTTGCAAGCAGAATACCGACGCAGAGTTTGGATATCTGTCATGGAGATGGATGATATGGCTTCATTCGTTGTCGGCTTTCCGCGTATGATCGCAGGGCATTTTGCAGATACAACGGAGCCTCGAAACCTGTATGAATGGGAGCTATCGGAGGATCTAACCGTACTTCCGCCCTCCAGACCCATGAGCGAAGATACACCTGTAGCCTACTTGATATCAAAAACACGATTGTTTCGAGCTTTGGGTAATATTACCGACTTTAATAACATCCCGACCCAAGGTCCATATGAGCAAATACTCGATATTGATAATAACCTGACTAAAGCATATCAGGAGCTCCCCGCAGATCTGAAAATGCATAGTCAGCAATGGGACTACACAGTGAGTGGCAAAAAGGCAACCAGCTCAAATATGCAGTTGGAACTTTTTTTTCATCAGGGGATGTGCCAACTTCACCGGAGATTCATCGTCAAGGGAAGAATGAATCCCCAATACAATCACTCGCGGGAGAAATGTCTATCGTCGGCGCTGACATTGCTGAAGTTTCAGCACATCATGGAACAGTTTTGGTATAAGTTTTCGCGAGCTAGGAAGATTATCATGCTATCTGCAATGATTCTTTTCCTCGAACTGGAATGTAGACGCAAAACCCCGGCGACGAACATAGCCTCTATAGGTAACGATAAGTTACTTCAAGCTTTGAGCACATCTTGTCTACTCTGGGAGAAAGCCCAACTGGTCTGTGATGACGCGCAAAAGACTTATAAAATCCTGTCAGGAATGCTGTCCAGTTTTCAGACATCAGTGGAATCCAACTCTCTGTCACAGCCAGAAACACCACGGCCACTCTTTGGATTACCCGGAATGAGTTCGTCACTACAGCCTAGTTTTACCAATTTTGTTGTCGACGACAAAGATTGGCCTTCTATGTCAGATGATATGAATATTGATTGGGTTAGTTTCTCCTCGCTTCTTGGTCGTTATTGTGTACTGAATGCTTTTTAGGCTTCGTGGGATACTTTCATCGAGGGTGCAATCTTCGAGAATGAAGCTTAAATCATCAGCCTGAATTATTGACAGCAAGAAAAACATATGAGCTTACGTAGCTACGATTGCTCATCTGTAAGAAAGATGTATTCCTATCTTCCTTGTCATGAATGCTACATAGAACAAGATTCGAATTGACAGGTGTGTATGTAATGTAGTGCAAGAAGCAGCTAAGTAGTCGCTGTCTCACTGACCGTATTACGAGATATCGCCATATCCGATGGTGAGCAAAGTGCAAAATCCGAAATACAAAGCGTCGAAATACGTGATACCTTCCAGTCGTGAGAACACACCCGCTCCACCGCACCAAACAAAGGCGAAAGCGATCAGACTCAGAAAGAGAGACATCCAGCGGCGAAACCTCAAAGTTTCATCCTGTATAGCTCTCATGACTTGGAAACGGTCCTTTTCCTCGCGCATGATTATTGTTCTTGATCTATTGGGGGTCATTATGGTCGAAACCATATTTTGTAATGGTTTGCGCTGTCCAGCAAGCTTCTCGGCTTCGACTTGTTGTCTTGGACCATCATGAGTTCTCTCATATTCTTCATCGATAGTTGTAGAGCGTTTCAAGACTTCCACTCTTCTTCGATGAAGATGACCCTTCACAACATTGGCATTAGTGAGTTCTCGTGCAAAGCGGCTGATACTCGCAACAATGAGAGCTAAGATGATGATCCCAATAACTGCATATGGGAAGATTAGGCCCCTTGCCACGTCGTTCCCTGTGGTGATGTCACCATATCCCAAAGTGAGGACTGTCACGTCTGAAAAATATAGGGCATCGGAGAAACTGATGTCGACAAGCTGTTGGAATATAACGGCTCCAATGGCGAGCCAGATCATAAATGAAGTGGTCTGCAAGATTAGTGTTCGTTGGTCATCTGTAAGGGCGAAATGCTCGGGATAGTGACCCAGAACATAGCCAAGCATGTTGATCATCAGCATTACAGCTAATGTAAAGTAGAGAACTGCTGCTATCACGGCGCTCCAATAGCCTTGAGAAAACACCTGATCCGGCGGTACTGGCGGGGTGTAAATATGCACCGATGCTATAATCCCGACTAGCTGTTTGGATTGAACGCGGGTCTCAGTTTGCATGTTACGAAACATCGGAATGTCTGTTCTCGTACTTACAATTCCGGTGGCCAGAAACCATAATCCTATGGAAGCCGGCAGCGCGACGATATACCGCATCTTTTGCGTGAAATTGAAAAGGAGAAACAGATTTCCCACCACACCAAACACTAAAGACGAAGCATTGAGGCCCAGACACCTGTTTCCCTATCAGCAAGGTCCAATCTAGGCTCATTGTTCAACCGTCATAAGACATACCAACTTGCGTCTTTTATGCCAGTCTGAAGTGTCCGTCCTTGACTATCGAGTTGATGGGGATGGACCTCGTTTCGCCACGAAGTCACCAAAGCAACGACGGACATGAGGTTGGCCAGTGGAGCTGTCGTTGCGGCCACAAGTGGGATAGCGGTTGAAGCTACCCACCAGTCTCTAAGAATGCGTTGGTTACTCCGTCACATATGACAACATAGGAGTGGAAATGATTCCGTACTGCATCTGATCTTCTTCCTCATTCTGCCACTCGTTGAATGCTTCCCGAAATCGACCCAGGCTCCAAAGCCATCTCGATTTATAGCCTTCGGCTTCAGTTTCAGCCCTGAATATGATGTTGGGACCTCCCGCTGAATCATTTGAAGCCATGCCCCCGGACCTTTCGGAAACGATAGATGTCCTTGACGTTTAGGGTAGCGGATCCAATGAGCGATGCATATTATATACAGAGTTCGCACAGGGCATATTATCTGCTGATAGTTCGTGGTGCCACCGTTACAAAGTGGAACTTGGTTGTGATGACTATTATGTGGCGTATTTTGTAAGTAGGGATGATGAAGGACCTAATAGTTGAATAGCAACATAGATTTCCACCGCGTAGGTGATCGTTTGAGACTTGCAAGCATAGGAGAATATACAGAAAATGGTCAACAAATCAAATGCAGCAATGATAATAAAAAGCAGAGGAATATTCATTCAGAAAGGTGTGCGAAAGTGGAGGCAAAGCTTTGCGACGCCCGTGAACTGAGACGATCCGTGGATTCGTGGATTCCTCGTTGGTGTATTGTCATTACCGGGACTGTACGATAGCAGCCATTCTTCTCGTGCTCGGTATCAATTTATTCGTGGAAAACTAAAATCCAATTCTGATGGTTATAGCAATGCAACTCATGAAGGTACTTGCACCCTTTGACTCGCTGCTGCGAAAAATCTTGATACAGCCTGAAGCTTTCTCGATCTCATATCTCACATGAACAATATTCGATACGATACCGCGCCCGGACTCCATGCCGCCTACACTCCGCTTTTATCACATTTACAGGCAGCTTTACAGGGATTTACCATACGATGTGATAGCTAGACCATATGATCAGCGATCGTTGTTTACTCGATAGTGTTTAGAGATGAAGCTCTGGACGTCGTGCACTGACATGACATCATCTCAAGCTTGTAATGAAGTATTGTCACATACTGTCTTGCATGTGTAACAATCGGTATGAATCTAAATTACACTTCATCTCCACATGACCATTCCAAGAACAGATTAGCGCAACCGGCTCCACCGATGTGAGCGACAACAACCAACTTGGAAAGCTCTTAAGAATCACAGAGATCGACACTTGAGAGGAGACACTATCATGATGCACTCACTACTACGATTATTACTGCTCTCAGCAGCACTCCCGGTATTGTCAGCGGCTTTTCCGGCAGCACAGCACACCGAAACAACACCCTTACCGCTCATTATCTGGCATGGGCTGGGCGACAGCTATCAGGCCGATGGCCTCAAGGAGGTAGCGCAACTTGCTGAGCAGGTCAATCCCGGCACATATGTACATATCATCCATCTGGATGAATCTGATAATGGAGACCGACAGGCGACTTTTATTGGCAATGTCACGGAACAGATTGCCCAAGTCTGCGAACAACTGGCTTCGGAACCTATTTTGAGCACAGCGCCGGCCGTGAATGCGCTCGGTTTCTCTCAAGGTGGTCAATTCTTGCGGGGTTTTGTTGAGAGGTGCAACTTTCCTAAAGTACATAATCTGGTCACTATGGGAAGTCAACATAACGGTATCTTCAAATTCCAGTCCTGCGAGAGCACCGGAGACTGGGCTTGCCGTGGTGCTGAGGCTCTCTTGCGCTTTGGGCGCTGGTCCGATTTCGTCCAATCCCGACTAGTGCCTGCGCAGTATTTCCGCGATGTGAACGAGTACGATTCATATCTTGAGCACAGCAACTTCCTTGCCGATATCAATAATGAGCGGGAGCTGAAGAACACTGTATACAAATCCAATCTCATGTCTCTGAATCGCTTCGGCATGTTCATGTTTTCAGAAGACACGACAGCCGTCCCCAAAGAGAGTGCTTGGTTCGCTGAGGTAAATCAGACTAATGGCAAAATCACAGCTTTGCGAGATCGTTCGATTTACAAGGACGATTGGCTAGGACTACGCTCCCTGGACGAGCAGGGAAAACTCGACTTCGAGACTGTTCCAGGTCCGCATATGGCACTCACTGAAAAGGTGTTGACTGAGGTCTTTGAGGAATATTTTGGACCCGTTAAAGTTCCAGCTGATTCAGCAAAGTTGCCTCAGTTGGTTGTGCAGGGTGCTTAAAACACTAATTATACTATCTTTTGTAACATATCATTATGCTGAAGGCGTGCAAATTTGGCAATAATCTTGCTTTGATCGAGAGATTGACAATATGAATGCAATATGGCACTTCGCTATTAGTTTTTGGCCATGCTTGAAGTACAGCAGTGAAAATTGACCCACTGGGTGTTCACATAAATCCAGGGCCGATGTCTTAGTGAATTTATGAGTCTCATACTATTAGCATTGTAAACATCAGCGACTACCAGTACAACTTATAAGCAGCAACTAAGAGGCTAGTAGAAGAAAATAAATGGCTGAGATGAAGCGGCCAGAAATTACAAATTCTCTTTTCAATTCTGGGTATCGGGCCCTAAAATTTGCCTCGGGCCCGAAAACCTTGTGTGATACCGAAGGTACCGTTGAAGAGATCCACATGTAGGCAATTGGAATTATTTATAAATATTAGCGATCCAGGTCTCTAATATTCTCTCTAAGTCTAACATCAATCATTACTACAACAGAATTAAACTCAATTGTTACCAGCATGGCCGAGAAGTCATATCGTCAACTGTCAACACCAGACGACACTTCTCCTATCAACGGAACTCCTGTCGAGGGAACCAACAATGTCTCAGAAGATACCCCTGATAGCCATGAGTATCCTGAAACCTTGGCCCTTATGGCTATCATGACAGCATTGTATCTTGCTATCTTCCTTGTCGCTCTGGTAAGGATTCTGATATCATACGGTATTCAATTCATATAAGCAGGAACATATTAACAAACCTCCTTTTCAGGATCGGACCATCATCGCTACAGCCATTCCACGTATTACGGACGACTTTCATGCTCTAAATGATATAGCTTGGTATGGTAGCGCTTATCTCCTCACCAGCTGTTCATTTCAACTGCTCTATGGCCGCATATACACATTCTATAGCCCGAAGTGGGTATTCCTGGCCGCCATCATCTTATTCGAAGTCGGATCTGCCATTTGCGGTGCAGCCCAGTCATCTACAGCCTTCATAGTGGGTAGAGCTATCGCTGGCTTGGGCTCCTGTGGTATATTCTCTGGTTGCATTGTCATCATCACGGATGCCGTGCCTTTGCAAAAGCGCCCGATGTATACTGGATTGATGGGTAGTCTGTTCGGCATCGCCTCGGTCGTAGCTCCTCTCATGGGAGGTGCTTTCACGGACAACGTAACGTGGAGATGGTGTTTTTATATCAACCTGCCTATTGGCGGCTTCACGATCTTGGTCATCCTTTTCATCCTAAAGGCATCTCCGCCACCAAACCCAAGCCCAGCAAATACTTGGAAGGAGCGACTTCATCAACTCGATCCATTCGGAACAGCGACCTTTCTTCCGGCTATAATTTGCTTGCTCCTGGCATTAACATGGGGAGGGGAGACTTACCCTTGGAGTAATGGTCGTATCATCGCCTTGTTTATTCTGTCCGGTGTATTTCTGATTGCATTTGTACTGATTCAAAATTGGAAATGCGAAACCGCCTCAGTGCCCCCTCGGATCGTAAAGAAGAGAACTATAATGGCAGGTTTCTTCTTCACTTTCTGCCTCGGGGGTAGTATGATGGTAGTTGTGTACTACCTCCCTGTCTGGTTCCAGGCTATCAAAGGAGCAAGCGCAGTGAAATCGGGTATTATGAATATCCCGTTGGTCCTCTCTCTCGTTCTAGGTTCTATCATTGCTGGAGCTTCCGTTACGAATCTTGGCTACTTCACCCCGTTCATGATCGCTGGTAGTGTTGTGATGTCTATAGGTGGCGGTCTACTCACTACATTCACCACGAATACCGGACACAGCAAATGGATTGGGTATCAAGTCATCCTGGGCTTCGGTATTGGAATGGGAATGCAACAAAGCAGCGTTGCCGCGCAGACGATCCTAGAGAGAAAAGACGTCCCAACCGGCGCATCAATGATGATGCTAGCACAATCTCTAGGAGGATCCATTTCCCTTGCAGTTGCGCAGACAATCTTCACGAACAGGCTTTCCGATCGTTTACAGACTTACTTACAAGGTTCAGACGCCGCAAACATCATTACTTCCGTCATCGCAGCAGGTGCAACTGGGTTTCACACTCTGCCAGGACTTACAGCCGAGAATCTATCTGCCATTCTGAGAGCTTATAATGAGGCTCTGACGGGCACTTTCTACGTCTGTGTAGTGCTTGCAAGTGCTTCCATCATTGGCGCTTTGTCGACCGAATGGGTTAGTGTCAAGAAGCAGAAGGATGGCAAGCAAGCTACTTCGCAGGAAGTGAAAGAGAATTGTGAGCTGGATACCTTGAGTAGGCAGAAGGAATCAGTCTGATCTACGGAATGGTTCAACGGGGGAAAAAAAATACAAGCTCTGGAAGAGAATTATGCATGCATTTCACATACATTTTTATAATTAGTCTCTTTTGTTCCAAAGCGATTGCGACTATTTTAATGGCATGACTTCTTCACGTTGATTTACAGACATTCTACATTTTATGCAAGTATTTCCTTGTGTTGCCTAGTTACTTGTACATGGAATCATGGATAACAATACATAATTAATCACGAAAATGAAACACTGCCTCCACTATATTACCATCCTGTTTTTACTATCCATATGGCGGTGGAAAGAGCATATCCATATCGTTAGCACCGTAGTCTTGGAATTCGTGGAGTAGGGCATCCCATTGTTCCCAGTCCAGGGGACTGTCGTAGAAAAAGTTTGCTTCGACCTCCATAGCGCTAAACATTGCATCGCTACCGCCATTTTCAACCGTCTGATTGTATGTATCTTCTTCTGAACTGATTGGCAATGACTCGTAGGTATTTTGAGCAGCATTGTCGATATGACTCCTACTTGCTGTTAAAGTTGGGGTGGGTATCTGAGATGAGTTTGGGACTCGTTCAGAGGTTGAGGGGCGCATTGTCGCATCGTCTGACAATGGAAATTTTGAAGGGAGTGCCGTATCATGATGCGCATACCGCCATAGTAGATTGATAACTTCGGGTTGGGGCAAAGGGTCAAATTGGCAGCGCTCCGCCTCTGTGACATGCACCGACCAAGCCTTTATTGCTAAGTTGGCAACTGCTAGGTGCAGCGGACTTCTTTTGCGTTGGCTCATTACTTTTTGTTGGCGCCTGAACAGAATATCAATCAATTGCCAGGCTTTGGCTACTTCTTGCCCAGTCCTGCGATAGCGTAATACCAACATCATGACAATTAGAGCTTCCCAGGGAAAGTGGAAATCAAGGTGCCAATGAAACTTTTGTGCTTTCTGACATTGGAAAATGGACTCTCCAAACTCAAGGAGCCGCAAGCAAAGATCAAATAGCAAGTCCCTTTCGCTCGGTGGCAGAGGTTGCCCCTTTTCCTGGTATTGTCGTGGATGATGTACCCGCAGCCGTGAGCTGGTTACGGCCGATTTGGCGACCACAAACGTCACGAAATGCAAGGGAATTGAGGTATCACAATGCCTGATGTATTTTCGCTCAAATATTTGCTCGAGTTCGTCAATCATACTATCCTTCCGTTCGATAGGGATTGATGTGGAGCTTAGAAACTCCCAAAAACCATCAAAAGATGAGGTCTTCTTTTCCGCCTGTCTAGCAAGCCAGGCACCAAGGTCGTAAGACATTAAGCAAAAAATCATCTCCGTCGGTCCGGAAGATGCTTCAGGGATTTCCTTCATGTCGGGATCAAGTGCACTGTCATTGATGTTACTCGGGAGCCCGGTATCCGCTAAAGGCAACATATGTGATTCACAGCCGGCCAAATGGCCTATGGTGGTATCGACAACTGTTAAGTTCCACCAGATTCGCCGACGCATCTCTGCTTCAAAGACCGATAAGCCTAGCTTCGAGCCGTCCTTGTGAAGACCGATGCGTTGTGCTATTCGAATGCAGATTCCAGTCAATGACCACAGGACGTGTGGATTGTACACAAGCCGGACAGAAAGCTGTAGAAAGATTAGATCATTCACAGTCCTAAAATTATTCGGATACATACGATGAAAAGAACAAATGCTTGAAGCACCATCAGCTCTGATGTTCCAAGAACTCCTGCATTCACCAACGCATGTTGTGCACATTGGCGATATCGAGCCAAAAGCGTGGGTTTCGATTCCTTGAAGTGTTTCTGGACTTCGTCCATCCGCATGCACAACAATGCTGATGAGTATATCGAAAACAGAAGGGCTTCCATTTCAGGCGACAGAGAGCCCAGGTCGCTTGCGGCATTGAGAATCTGTTGTTGTAATGTAGGTACATGGACAATTTTCGTTAGTGGATTGACACCTTCGAGAAATGTATTCCATAATTGGAACATCTGTATCGCATTCGGGTGGAAATGTGTGAGGATTTGACGTGATTTTCCAGTTCCGAATAAGAAACTACTATTAAACTCTTCTCCATTTTGAGTCCTAGGCTCGGTAGAATTTTCTGAAGTGTCCTCTGGGAGAATGTCGTCGGCGTCTTCAAGCTCGTGACTAACGCTCTTCCACAGATGACTGGTATAATTGTAAGCGATATGAGTGACAATTGAATCTCAAAATGGTTAAACGCACTTGTCAAGGTAAAGGGATCTTCCTTTTTTAGAGACCAATCTACCTGGCCCTTGCCCAGGACTGTTCCTAGTCGAGATACTGGCAAGGCCGCCTTGCGGTGGCGGAATGTTTTGGATGCTCGCTTCTGCCGTATCTCTAGGACTCAAAAGGAAAGGATTTTCTGCATCAATTAAAGGCACGTCGATTCCGGCTTTCTCAAGTGCATATTCATAGTGCCGGACCCGAGCAGCCAACGTAGCCTCTGATTCTTTCTTCTTTCGCCTCCGAGGCGGAAGTGGTTCACGATATTCACAAGCCACTTGTGCTTTGGCACAGCATGCGCATGGTTCTCGTCGGTCGCATTTGACCTTTCTTCGCTGGCAGAGCACGCAGGCATGAGCCTTCAGGCCATCAGTGGTAGAGCTGTCGTTCGGGGTTTCGGCCATGATGGACGCCGTGCTGAAGTGAACGAACCACGGTCCGCATCTCGCAGTCAAATGACACCAATTGCTTCGAAGGTGGGGATGCCAGGTTGGCTATATCAATATCTACCTACAGATACGTGAATTGATGCGAACAATAACCCTAAGTGGTTGAGCAATTCATGGCATATCCAGCTGTCGGACTCGGAGTCTCGGAGAAAGCGACTGACCCAAGCCGTGGCGCTAGTCCGGAAGAGGTTACATGTTGCTCATCTGAATGTCTCAACTTTCAAAGCAACCTTGGAACACAGCCTCCCAAGTTTCACCCTTCACTATAGGATCGTCCGATCTCAGGATGCAAGGCATGGCGAGAAATGGCACCTGACACATCCAAAGAACGCACGATGGTCATTTCAACACGGGAATCGCAAGGCCTAGTCCGAGAGATCGTACCGTCCACGACACCATGCGTCGTCTTTTCTCTTCGCCGAAAAAAGCCAGCGAAGGCGGGCACAACTCCAAAGAGAAACCTTTCAAGTTCAGAGGACTAAGAAAATCCAAGATCTCACCGTAACGTTGAATCGATCAATTTTGCGTGCTGTGCCTACACTAACAATCTCGCGAACTAGGATTGCCCAAGATATACAACATACGCCTACAGCCTCTTACTGGGACAAACTACCCGTCGAGATTCGGATTTCAATATTCATGGAATGCGGCATACGCGATTTTTTACCATTGAAGCTCGTCTGTCGCGGGTTCAACGAGGTCTTGACTGTACATGAATTGGCTATCGCTCAGAAATACCTGCGACGTCGACGTCATGGCACACTCCCGTCTACAACCAACAACGAGCGGACATACACAATGAAGGCAGAGGACGACGTCGTTCTTCTCTCCGACTTGTTTCCTCCGTCTAAGAGCGCCAAAGGCGGCTATCTCTATACTTTTAGGTACTTGCATACTCTGCGACGCAGGCAAGACCTATGTGCTCGACTGTCTTACTACTTGGCAAATCGCGTGATGGATAATTACTACGGTTCTCATCAGAACCTCATGAAATCCAGATTCCCTTCAAAAGCAGAACGTGATCTTATGTTTGAACGTGGGACTGCGCAATTGCAATTCAAGCTCATTCCACTAACGTAGGTACTCTATTCAGTATTGTCCAACAAGATGATACTAACATAAAACGTCTTCGTCAGATACTGCGTCGCCTACTTTTTGGAAACGTACGCTTCAGCACGAAAGGAACATCTAAACCATTTACTACGAGAATATGAAGCTGGGCGACTCCCTGTACCTATTCCTTTGCGTATGCGTAGGGATATGTATAGCCAGCTCCAGACCAATATTCTTCGTTCTCCTCCGTTCAACGCTACGTCAACGCTTCTTGCCACTCACCACTGCATGTATTTGCTTATTATGTCTCTTCTACATACTCTACCAATACCCCATGGGCATTCCGAGCGTGTTGATCCTCGCTGGATTGGTGGGCTTCTGACAGTCTCTGGCTTCGGAAGGATTGTTGAGTACTTTTCCGCCGAGATTGGAGATGGAGCTCAAACTCGGACGCAGCGTAAAGACTTCATGACGAACTTTGAAAGAGACATGGATCTTAACGCGCGAGAGGAAATGCATCCATGTGTTTACGTATCCCCACCAAGCGGTCAGCCACATTACTCCTCTGTCCAGGAAGTTTGGCTTGACGCTGCTGGGCGCGAACTGAGCTCTCGAGACGTGACCCCTCATGACTCGGAAAGGTTTACCATCTGGGACGAGATTCCAATATACATAGGGTGTAATCAATGCCGCGATGCTGATGGCTGGATGGCTTTCTGAGTGATTGAACAAATGTCATACTTTACTTGGTCCAATCATTTGAGAACTGTCAACAGAGCTTAAAAAAAGAGAGAGACGATCGAACTCAGCTTGGTGTCACAAGATGGGTTTAGCCAGCATCTAATCATAAAGCCAGGATATGCCTTGAATTCATGCTGATCTGGTCGTGGCATTTTCATTCTACAAATAATACAGGTATCTCACCACAGGCTCATGCACGATACCACGATGATCAGTTGTCTTCAGCCTTTCAGCTCTGCAACCAAACTTCCTCGAGTCTCTTGAACCTGTGATTTATGACGAGATTATAAATTTCGAAATGCCGTGCTCGACATTCTTATTCTGCAGCTCATCCGAGACTGGGATTGCCTCCCATAGTAAGGACACAAGCGCCTCTTGTTTTGTTCGTCCGTCTTACTTGGTCTGGGCATATTTTTTTCGCCAATGGATCTCAACTATATTGTGTGGTTTTGCTTCATTCGCACTGACATAATTGTGCATGTAGGTCATACGTACCACCGAGTTGAGAGAAGTGATCACTTTTTCGACGATTAGTCGAGTAGAGTAATAGGAGTACGAACCATTCGAATGCTATCCTGCAAGAGTCTGCTAAGACGAGATTCATATACAATGCGAGTAACAGTCGTAGGTTGTAAGTTGTAGAACGCATGCGTCGGAGAGAACTAACCCTGATATCCTAATCAGGTTAGCGCGGGTGCTCGTTACAGTCTCGACGCGTTAGCAACCACCAAATAGATCCATACACAAACAACGCACCAGTGTATCAGAATAAGTATGAAAGATGGGCATCGCAACACCATCACAGCTATTGAACACCTCATGGACGGCCCACCGCCTCTCTCCGCTGCATCACAGCAAAGACCATAGAGTCCTGATGGGCAATTTAGATGCGCTAAAGACATACTCCAAACGTCTACGTGATTTGCTTACAGGCGACTTTCTGCGTAGCATGCAAGTGACCCTGACGAAGAGTGTTACTGATGATGTGCTCAGCAAAGCGGGTGCTTTGATTGATTGCCGATGGGAATTCATATCGAGATATGATTATGTGGATAACAATGAGTATGAAGGTGGAGATGGAAACGAGCCGTCGATTGAGATGGAGGAATGTATGGGGATCTTCGTCACGCTTGAATACGAGTATACTGCGTACAGAGCTACGCTTCTCACCAGTCCTGGTGGATACGCGCCAGAGTCAAGGGATAAAAGACGGAAACAGTCTACTCATCTGCCGTTGCTCTTGACACGAATGCCAACTGCGCTACGGAACACATTGATTGAGTTCCTGACAACCACTTTTGATGTGTACTGCTCGGCATTGCATTTACCGCCTCAGTTTCTTTGCACGGTACTCGAAGCGACGATTACGTACTTGGCAAGGAGCGAAAGCTCTCGGCAAGCATCAACTGCGATTCTGGAACAGGTGCTGAAAGAGACCCAGTTGACTTTTTCTTTTGGCCGGGAGGTCGCACCAGCATTGAAAACACTAGATATTAACTTACCGCGCGAGACTTTGTCGACGTTTGCGCGTGATGCGCGCGACAAAAGCACGTCGCATTTTACTACGTCTTTGGCGCAATATATTGATCAGCATCTTGCTATGAAAGTCAACTTTGTAAATACCAAAGAAGACACAGGCAATGTGCAGCACGTTTGGCTTAGCAAAGTTGCTACAGGAACGTTTGTGTTGAGCACTGAGGGTAGATTTAAGCTCATTGAAACATCCGACCCTCAGCATCTAGAGGAGCAACAGACGAACGTGCAGAGATTGATACGATCGGTGAATGAGCACATCTTGACTTCGTTGGTGCGGAGAGCTATAGGCGGTGATATGATAACGTGACAAGTCTGGGACAGGGTTTAAATCAACTTTCAGAATCATCTCGAACCAGAAGCCGAAGCATGGATGAATGCTGGGGCTACTATTTCAAAGGTTCGAGGGCGCCGGAGAACCTAGAGCATCCATGCCTGAGACGGAAGTCCTTCGTGAATCACACGGCCTTGATCCGTTGCGAAGGTTCATATTCTAGCCGTCTGCACCGCTCAGTGTGATATGCCCACGAAGTCTTGGAAATTATAGGACAATGTCTGTCAAAACGCTGCGCGGGCTATCTATAGTCCTTCTCTCGAGCAGGAAGATTGAGTATCATTAATACCAAGCTTAACTCTGTTTTGAAAGAATCAAGGGCGACAAACCTAAGTAAATTCATTTTATTGTCAACTCCTTATGAACAGGTATATAATTTGATGATATCAAAACAGGTCTAAATCCTGATGCATTAACAGCCCACATCATACAAGTAGTAAAGTCACTCGGCATTATACGAAAGCTTCTTGCAAGTCCTCAATTTCAGTCAATCGCAAAGCTTCGTCCACGCCTGGGACGAAATGCGTACAGCCGCCGCACTTCTCTACTATACCACTGCGTTCGAAAAGTTGGAAGACGGAGCCGTTGAGTGAGGGTAAGCGACAAAAGAAGACACGTACACCGCGATTCACGTAGTTTTCCACGATCTCAAGTAGAACTTGTGTACCCGAAGCGTCAATGCTGGTTACACCGTGGACGTCGAAAATGACGTTCTTATCGCTTCCTGGTGGTCTGACTCGCGGCAACGCAGGATGGGCACGACTGGTCCCATAGAGTTCTAATCGACGAAGACGATTTTTCAAGTCGCCAGTGTTGGCAAACGTGAGAGGTTCAGGGATCTTAACGATCAGGCAGCCTTCAATAAACTCAACTTTTTCTGGGTACAGCTCGGCATTCTCAAACTGATTCGAGGTCCCGGATAATTTACCAAGAATCTGGATTCGTGGTTTGGTAGCGTGTCGAATGACGCGTAAGAGGGAGAGGCCGCAACCCAGGGCGATACCCATTGTAAGCGAATAGAATATTGTTGACAAGAAGATTAGAATCATCAACACGAGTTCTGACCAGCCTCGAACTTGGATGAAAAAGCGCAGATCATGTGGACATTCTTCGATCAGAGAGTAGGCGACTACTGAAATCATTGCACATAGTACGGCTTTCTACATGAAATATTAGTGAAGTGTTTTGCGAAGTATAGAAAAACGCTTACCGGCAAATAGTATAAGTAATCCAGGAGAAATACGACAACGGTCAATGTGATAAGGCTCAAGAAGATCCCACTCATTTGAGTTCGACCACCAGCAGAAGAATTAAATTTACTCCTTCCATATCCACCAAAGGCAGGAAGAGCTGTAAACAAACCGCCAGTCACGTTGGCAACACCCAATGCTACCATCTCGCGGTTCGCTGATACGGGGGCACCCTTGATACCGTCACTAGCACCATCCCCCAAGCCCTTGGCAGCAACGGAGGATTCGAAAAAGCCGAGTAGGGCGATCACGAAGGAGGTGCTCAGTGACGACCGGATGTGTACCATCTGATTGGGACGGAATGGCCAGTGGAATTGAAAAAGCCCAGATCCGCCGGCGTCATCAGGTTTGACATTTCCAAGGACTTCAAGACCTTTTTTGTCCCATTCAAAGTACCAAGTGAGCACGGCTGAAAGTACAACCACAATCAGACGATCTGGAAAATACACGACCTGTGGAACACGTCTTGAAAGTTTTTGCTTCAACGTTCTGAGATGTATTAACTTCTTTATCTGAGTGAGCAACATAGGAATATCAACTAACCTAAAAGTCATAATAATGGCAAAGCTTGAAAACGCCACAATTGTCGTGAGTTTATGCGCGTGCGTCCCGTGATCGATGATGAAAATCAACTTCTCTACGGTGCTTGCATGGTTGACGCCGCGGGCCATTTCCATTAGCCCCATTTCCGGAATAAGCTGATCGACAAAGATGACGAACCCAATAGCCGTGATGAAGCCTCGCAGGAAAGGTCTGCTAAGTACATTATCGAGAAAACCAAGACGGCTGATTCCAGCAATCAAAATGAAAGCACCTGACAGGCATGTCACCAAGCCAACGATATGGGCGTGCATCGCGGCATCTCCCTCGGTAGAGTGACCAGATTCAACAGTTGCTTTGACGACGGTTCCTACGAGAAGTGATCCTGCCGCTTCAGGCCCAACAATCAATTGTGGACTACTTCCGAGGACTGCATACAGTAGTGGTTGTACGATGAACGAGTATAGACCGTTGATTGGCGGCGCATGAGCAAGATTCGAGGACAGAGATAGAGCCATTGGAATATAGACGGAGGAAATGGTCAACGCGGCTACTAGATCACCCCGGAGAAACTCCCAACGATATTGGGTGACCCAGTTGACAAAAGGTACATAGTAGGAGAGGTACCTGTGAAGCAAGTTAGCGCATCAATTTGGTAAGAGGAAGCACTTTGTAGCGTGGTAAGTGCATACATTTTCCTGCGATTCTTCAGGCCCATTTCCGCAACAATTCTGTTCGTAACAGACGTTCCATCGGTGGCCGGTGTTTGTAAACCGGATGCCAGAAATCGTGGAGTCCTTGTCCCCCACAAGTAACTGCCCGCAAGAGAGCTTTGCTCTTGTTGTTCAGGTTTCGGAGAGAATGTGCCATGATTGCAATCCGGTAATCCACACACGGAGTGTCTTCGATCATAATCCTCAAGTAAACGACTTGCTTCATTGGGTCCGTCGTCCTCGTGTACTCCGGAAGAACCATGACCAGGTCCATGGCTGTGATCCGTTGAAGGTCCCCTTGATGGCCGGCCCGGGCTAAAGATATCGACAATTCGATCTCGGAGGGACGAGTCCTCTGGTTCTGACGGTTGACCGTTCGACATCTTCGCTACATGGGTCGCATATCCAAAAAGCCAAACAATCTATTCGGAGTACACACCACCTTCACGACTAGAAACGCGGGATGTTAAGAATCTCCAACGGCTTGAGCATCCCCATCCCAACGGGCCCCGCTAAATCGGAACTACGAAGCCGACAGCCAATGGAATGCTTCCTAAAAGTAAGAAACGTGCTCTTTAATGTTTCAAGCTTGTCACCGCTTCTTGTGTAGGATTCGAAGGCCGAGAATGGAGAGATTGAGATATGAGAAGCTTGAGTGATGAATGCGTCAGCTGGCCCGACTTTGAACAATGTTGTTTTGCGTCATACTACGATACCTTCGTATGATCTGCCCCTGAATGCCGCCCTTGCCCACTACCGAACCAGGCTAGCCTAGCACGTGCAGTTCTATATCACACATGCTGGATGGTTAATCCCGGGCAACGAGCGTCAATATTGATGTTTGATGAGCAATTCCATAATATGCGTTTGCTCTCTAGTATCATGATCGACTGTCTTGTCAACTTGGCAGGAGTGTTTCTTTTTGTCACGTGATTCGTCTCGCGTAGTATTGCTGATGCACGTGATCTATAGTAGAGTCACTGTGGTTGGTCGAGACATTCTTGGCACTTGGAGACGCCGATTTTGGGCCGCCACAAAAAAATAGCAAGCTTTGTGTTCCTTGCAGACCTGGACGACTCGACGTGATCACGACCCTTTTCAGACTGCACTGACGGGCTCAAAACTATCAGCCTTCGCAAGCGATTATCGAAAACGATACCCACGTTCAACGACGACATTCAGTCCTCGCTGGTCCGCAACCTTTCTTGCTAATTTCGTTCCCCCGCCTTGTCAAGGCGCCACCCCGCCAAAATGTCGTTAACGAATTGTCGCTTCTACGAGGAGAAGTATCCCGAGGTGGATAGCTTCGTTATGGTCAATGTCAAACAGGTGCGTTAATATTGATCACTCTGGCGATATGATAGTGGCTCATTCACGCCATTCTAGATCGCTGAAATGGGTGCCTATGTAAAACTCCTGGAATACGACAACATCGATGGCATGATCCTTCTTTCCGAACTTTCACGAAGACGTATCCGAAGTATTCAAAAACTCATTCGAATTGGCCGAAATGAAGTCGTTGTTGTATTGCGTGTGGATAAAGAAAAGGGTATGCGCAGATTATACGTCGGTGAGATGTGCAACATATGTTAACCTGGACGACCATTCTAGGTTATATTGATCTTTCCAAACGACGAGTGTCCCCCGAAGATGTTGTCAAGTGCGAGGAACGTTACAACAAGAGCAAATTGGTGCATTCAATCATGCGCCACGTCGCAGAAAAGACCAAGACCCCGATCGAAGAGTTATACCAGAACATCGGCTGGCCACTAAATCGCAATTTCGGCCACGCTTACGACGCATTCAAGCTCTCTATCACGTGAGGATTCCAACATGTGATGCTTTTTTTCCAATCCCGGCTAACACAACGTACAGTAACCCCGACGTATGGAACGACGTTACATTCAGCAACTCTATCATCAAAGAGGAACTTCAATCATACATCAGCAAAAAGCTCACTCCCGCTCCCACCAAGGTCCGCGCCGATGTTGAGGTCACTTGTTTCGGTTATGATGGAATCGACGCCGTCAAGGACGCACTCCGTTGCGCTGAGGAGAAGAACACCCCGGACACCCAGATCAAAGTCAAGCTGGTGTCCCCACCACTCTACGTTTTGACTTGCCAGACGCTGGACAAGAATCTCGGTATTAAGCTATTGGAAGAGGCCATACAGAGCATCGAGACCAAGATCAAGGCGGCTAACGGTGGATTGGTTGTTAAGATGGCACCCAAGGCAGTTACAGAACACGATGATGCTAAGCTCCAAGAACTTATGGACAAGCGTGAACGTGAGAACATGGAAGTCAGTGGTGACGAGAGTCAGTCTGAGAGTGATGAGGGTGTGCCAGAATAGAGAGCTTGAATGGAAAACAAAAGTGTCACGTTTCAACTTGTGCAGGATATTATGTGGGAAGGCATTTTCAACAACATCACCAGCTCTTAGTGGACAGGATTTGGTGTCTGAGTCTGACTGGCTCGTTTGGAAGCCTATGTCGAAAGTGCACTTGCTCCGGCACGAGTGTCACGTCACTCATCGTGGCCACGTGCTCTTCCGTAGAGCTCTGTGACTTCGCTTCGCTATCGAGGTACGTTGTCGCGCTGAGGCAGTCAACTGCTGCTAGCATTTAGTCATCGTGAGTGTTTAGCATCTTGTCCTTTCACGACAGCGGTTCAGCGGTTTGTTTGTTGTAGTTGATGTATCCATACAGAAGAGCTGGTCCATAGTTGATAAAAGCATTATAAAGAAGTCCTATCAGGATTCAAATCTGTAGCCCTAGATTGTTCTCGCGTTGATGGTCTGTACGCAGACTAGGCGGCCCCACTCCATCTTGGACAAAAAGCTTCCAAGATCTGCGCGCCTCGTCAGATCTTCCTCTTCTTTTTTCTTTAACACTCCTCACCTTGGCTTACAATTGTAAGTCAAATTGCTCAAGGGCTTCCACATTATCGTCAATTGAGTGGCCACCATGGGATTCTGGTCCCTTTTCGAGAATCGCGTGAATGCCTTGAACCCGCTGCACGGAGAGCATCGCCCACGTACGTCATAGAACCTGGAGCTCCCCGCTTACAAAAACAGCCCGACAAATGGCTAACATCAGGATACCCAGTGCTCCCTGCTCACACGGGCGATGAAATAAGCCCTGCTCTTCCTGCAAAGGAGGTCACTAGGATTGCGCTGCGTCTCAGATATCAGATTGAACAGATTATTCCATACGAACTGGAGCAGTCCCTTATCACCAACCCCAACAGCAGCGTCATAACCAAGGATGTCGTTCGCACCGCACGGAATGCCGGTGGAGAGGAGTATCGTGCTTGTGTCCTGTTTTGTCTCTTGGTCTGTCAAAAATGGTTTCACACCGAAGGTCTACTTGCGTTGTGGGACTCTCCGCTGTGCGATTGCCGGGCCCTTGCTTGCCAGGTCATCGCTAAGAAGATGTATGTCTAATCAATCCCTAAACTGCACTGTTCCAGATTTGCTAATATGCCTGGTGTCGTAAGAATTGAGTCCGAAGAAGATCAGGAATGGCTTCACAAAGAAGCCCTGCTGAAACGTTACTCTATCCTTCGCCAAGGCGAAGTGACTCCCCCGGTGAACGTGGTTGAGCGTGCAGTAGACATGCATTCACTGCATATCATCGGCTCATCTGGATATCAAAAATGTATACAAGACTTATGGAGAGGCTGGGTGGTGCAGGACGACCGAGAACCGTACCGTTTCGTGGACTATGAGAACAAGATCAATACAAGCTATTGGGCGCATTTCGATCCAGACCGCATGAGAGTTCCATTGTATCAGAATGCGCTTCTGATATTCTTTTCGTTACTCTACCTGGCACTATATACGAATGTGATCAACACTGTCAATCCCGACGGCGATATCGATGTCGCCGAAGGCATTCTTTACACCATGACTCTCTCGTATCTGTGCGACGAATTTGCGAAAATTTTCAAGATTGGTAAATACTACATCGGATTCTGGAACGTTTTCAACTTCACGCTCTTCAGCTTGCTGGCAGTTTCGTTCATTCTGCGCATGGCGGCCCTGGCACAGTCCTCAGATGTGAACGATGCCCAGCGTCGTCATTTCAATCAAATGAGCTATAATTTCTTGGCCTTCACAGCCCCCATGTTTTGGATGCGTCTACTCTTATTTCTCGATACGTTTCGATTCTTCGGCGCTATGCTGGTTGTTCTTAAGGTGATGATGAAAGAGAGCCTGATTTTCTTTGCCCTTCTATTCGTCGTTTTGGTTGGATTTTTCCAAGGCTTCATTGGCTTGAATAATACCGAATTGGCAGTGCCGGTGACCGGCAAGATCCTCAAAGGAATGGCCAACAGTATCATGCAAAGCCCCGACTTTGATGCTTTTGAGGAGTTTGCGCCGCCTTTTGGTATTTTGCTATACTACGTCTTTAACTTCATTGTGATGATTGGTGAGTTGGCCACTGGTCTATCATTACTTTGCTTGAATCTAACTTCCTTGGGTAGTTTTGTTGAATATCCTTATTGCGCTTTACAATAGCTCTTATGAAGATATTTCCGGAAATGCAGATGACGAGTATATGGCTCTATTCTCCTCCAGAACGCTCCAATATGTGCGAGCTCCTGATGAGAATGTTTTCATTCCACGTAAGCCGCCCCATTCATCTGAATACCCAGCCTCAATTAACAGTCACTCAGCTTTCAACCTCATCGAAATCATCTTCCTCATCCTCCCCTTCGAATGGTGGCTCTCCAGCAAATCCTACGAACGCCTCAACGACATCGTCATGTCCATAATTTACTTCCCTTTACTTCTGGTGACCTCCTATCTTGAAAGCCGCGACGCGCGCTGGATCCGCTGGAACCGTCGGCACGGTGAAGCAGACGACACCGTGCACCAGGAATGGGAAGACCTCGCGCACGAAGTTGGCTTTGACAGCATGGATGACAGTGATGAGTGGGTTGTAACAGTCAAAAAGACGAAGCCGAATGTGGACGTTACCGCTACTGAGTTGGGAATCAGGGAGCTCAAAGAGCAGGTGAGACAATTGACGGAGACGGTCAAGGCGCTGAGCGAGGAGAAGCGGAAGAATGGTTCTACTCGGGAAGCTGAGTAAATCAGTGCGATAGACGCTTGGACTGTCCTTCATGGGTGTGGAAGCCCTCCAAGAGCGATGTATGTATCTCTGATGATAACATTGTCCCCTTCATACGTGTACATGGCCCAGTCATACAAAGGAATATTCTGCGAAAATAGGTCAAACAATATAGGTAGTCATCAAGCGATAAGAAATCAATATGATGCAAGATGCGAAAGAACGCCTTTTAAAATGCAATGCAATCACAGCAGGTAATGAAATGATTCAAAAAACGAATGATGGCTGGAATAGAAGTACCTGATAAACTCCAGTATGACAAGCAAGTGAAAAGTACTAGAAAATGCTAGGGAAATGCCATGAAGTTCTGGCTGTGTGTAAACATATATCAAAGCAATCGAGCCCACAAAGGTGGTTGCGGGAAACAATCAATTTTGCACATTCCCCGTATACAGACTCTCAAAGTCCATGTTATTCAGAATCCCATTGATCCTGTCAATCTCTTTACTGAGATCTTCAACATTTAGAGCCAAGGCGCTCACTTCATCGAATCTGCGGCGCTTGTTAGCATCGGCGATCATTTCCGAGACGAAGAACTTCTGTTCTTCGAGAACGATTAACCGATCTCTTAGGGCCTTCTCTTCGTCTTCGAGTGCAGAGATGGCACTGCTGTTGTCACTAGTAATGCTTTGACTGCTTCCGTTGGGGGTATTGTTGCCGTACTTGATTGAGGCTAGGGCTAGGGTGGATGGTTTAACGGTTGATGATGATATATCATTAGAAAGCAGACTTCGACTATGACCATTGGGTAATGGACGACCACCTGGTGTGGCGTGTTTCAAGATCTTCGGCAGGCTCTTGAGCGGCAGCATGTGGAGGTGTAGGAAGTTGCTGGCCTGTTGATAAATAGCTTTCTGTAGTTTTTGCTGAGTAGGCGAATCTGTTGGTAGATCACGAATGCGTCGGGCTGCTGTGTCATATTGCGCGAACGAATCTATAAGTCGTCTACGAACTTTTGAAGCCTCTGTTAGTTGTGCCGGTGTTGGTGGATTATGCGGGTCCCTAAAAAAGCAAGTTAATGCTGTGCAGAAGCTTCTATGGAACTCGAATCTTACTGTAGTGCAGTGAGTAGCTTCTGAAATCGTGGCTGCAACAGCCTGATCCCCCTTTCAAACTGTACGAGGTTGTCGTATGAGCGAGCTACAGGTGGCTTCTGCAACCTTTGCTCATCAAAATCGCGGCGATTGAAGAGAGTGGCTCTGCATTCTTTACACAGTCTGACATCAACGTTGACCTTAGAGGGCACAGATTTTTCACTGGGGGTCTGTCGTCCTGAAAGAAGGTCAGTAAAAGTCTCAATAACAAATTGATGGGATCGCTTACTGGATGCTACTGCCAGTCCAACTTCCACCGAACAGGCTGTCGATTGATCCGCACACACAACTCGCCCACAAGTCCTGCAATGATGTCTACGGAACGTATAGCTCGTAAATTCTTGCTGACAAAAGGGACACTGTGGAACGCTAGCATCATCCTGCCAGCTCACAATCGATTGCTCAATCTCGCGACGCTGGTCGCTTTGTCGTCCGAGAGGCCATCGCTTACTAGCGCCTGACTGTATCTGATCGGCCGGTAGGTTCGCGAGAGCCTGCGTTAACCGCGTCAACCTCTTCTCGAGTCTGGATACTTCTAAGAAAGCCTTGTCGACGGTAGGTTTTCTGATTTTAGCAAAATCCTCCGTATGGTCTCTTATGAAACCTAAAGCGCCGTCAGCATCACGGAGAATCAACGAGCGGATCCTTACGGAATCTCACCATTGTGGTCATTATATCCTTCTCTGGACTTGTAGCACGTTTCACACACGCGACACCACAATCCTCGCACTGGCTCGTGTTGCGCCGACCGGGATAGCTTCATTTGATACATTGTATGCTCCTCGCAGTAGAGCTCACCGCACTTCCTGCAGTTGACGCTCCCATTTGCAGATGTGAGTCTCTTTCCGCAGCTCGGCTCACAACAAACATCATATGGTCCCCGGGATTGCCAGTGTTCACGCGTCACAACTTCATCCGGATCTGGCGATTTGATCTCAACGGGACCAGGGGCTTGTCGAGCGATTGCTACAGATGGGGACTGCACATTATCGTTCGATTCGAAGACGTCTAGCCCTTTGAGCTTCTGATTGAGTACCGCAAGAGGTTGAAACTTCTTCGCTTTATCCATTTGTGCCTTGAACCAGTCCTTCACTTCGTCCTGTTTGACCTCTTCCAGATTCTGATGCGCGTCGTCCAGATGTCTGTAGTCCAAATTAGCGGTCGAAGAAATTTGATTACACCGAATCGATTTTACCTGTTCAACTGAAGCAGTGTTACCTGCAAAGCTAGTCAGTGAATACCATCCCATCGGGAAGTGCAGATCGACTGACCATCTCTTCATTACAGATTGGACATGCCAGTTGCGCTCCTGTGGCGGCGGGCGCTGCTGATATGGACGTCTCGCCATTGTCAAGAGAAATCCGGGATGTCAAATCTTGGAGATCTGGAGAATATTGTGATGTTGAAGCTTGAGAATTCAAGGATACACTGCTCGGGGATGGCGAAAGGCGTCCTTTGGGCTGCGGGGATGGAGTCGAGGAAGCTGTAGCTGGCGAGAGGTTCTTCCCGCTTCCGAGGACGCGGCCTCCGCCCAGCACCCTCCGGGCCATGATCTAGTCAAGCATGAGCCGGGACCTGCTCGTCGTTTGCCAGTGGTTGAGGGTACTTCTTGAAAAAGAGAATTCCAGCTATAGGGGTCGACTCATGACAAGACCGGTTGAGCTCGATGTAAATCCAATTGCCTGAGATGTTGGCGGTATGAGCTTGTGGCGGTCGAAGGCTGGTTCGGCACGTGCGGGCGTACTGCATCGAATGTTCGTTACGGTACCAGTACTGGCCAATCATATACAGCTATCGTACGTTCGAGCCGATAAGATAAGTATGTTAACGGTAACGGTAATGAATCTTTGTAAATACGAGTTTCGCGGTAACATTACAAAGGGTCTAGGGTTATTCGAACCTCAAGACACTCCGTGTTCTACTTCAACTGAACAGCTCCTTCTTCGAGTCCTCAACACTCAGCCTTCTCAGGAGAAGAATTGATGTTATGGCACCTGGAAAGCGACTCAAAAGAGTCTATAGCCGATCATTGACAGGCTGTAGAACGTGTCGGTAGGACCCTGCTCATCCGATAGTCGATGATTTAGATGCTGACTTCTCTCATGCAGCGTTCGACATATTAAGTGTGATGAAGCTGCCGTGAGATGTAACAATTGCATATCCACAGGACGCAAATGCGATGGATATGACCTCGTCAGGCTGCCAATGAGAAAGCTTTCAATGTCTTGCTTCGAGGTTCAGCCGGGCTGGCTGACCACCAACGACGAGCGGCGATGCTTTGCCTACTTTCAGCGCTGCTCTCTACCAAATTTAGGGCACGCTTTCAACCCTTCCCTATGGCAAAGGACCGTTTTACAGATAGGGATGGTAGATCCCGCAGTCTACCACGCTGCGATCATGCTAGGCTCCGTTCACGAAGACTCTATCGAGAATCGAATGCGCTTATCGGGAGAGAAACTCCACAAGACTCGACATCAATTCGCACTCGAGCAAGCTTCTCGAGCTTATGTCTTACTCTCAAGTCGCCAGGCCTCCCACGATCCTCAGCTACGGGAGGTAATTTTGGTCTGCTGTCTTTTATTTGTCGTTTCCGAGCTGCTTTTAGGACGTTATGACAAAGCCGCCCATCACCTGCAGAGTGGTCTTCGAATCATCAAAGAGACTCAGGAGTATCATCTTGAAGCAAGTCGTCGCTCTATACCTTTAGACTCTACCCTAGTCGAGGCTTTTCAAAAACTCCACGTCGAATGCTCCCACTTTAGACTCAGTACGCCGTCTGATTTAGACCATGAATCGGAACAAAATTGGCCGACTCAAAATATCTTTCCTAATCTTCAGAATGTGGGAGACTTGTATAAAGATGTGACTCATATCATGAATCAGGGGATTCCTTTCCTCGCCAGGTGCTGGCGACTTTCAAGAAGCGAGATTAGAGACGCCTATGGCGAGCTTAGCAACAGGCAGCAACAACTTTTATCTTTTTACTTGCAGTTTCAAGAGAGCATTCAGACTTTCAAGTTCCACTATTCTGACAGAATAGACCATCTCGAACAACGAACAGTTGATCTCCTGCAGATACAATGTCTCGGCCAATTACTGAGTCTGAAAACATGTCTTATCAAAGGGCCAATACCTACCAGGATGACGCCAGAATACCTTGCTTTGCTGTCCGCTCATGAAAAATTTCTCAGCAAGTTCTCGGAGCGCCCAAGCTTCACATTGGATTATGGAGTCATCCCCGGTCTGTGGGTGGTGGCCTCACAGTGCCCACTGTATTCGGCGCGCCTCCATGCAATCAAAATACTACAATCCTGGCCACATGTCGAGGCGTTCAAGAACTCAAATTTAGCCGCTTCTTTGGCTTTAGAGATCATCAAAAATGAGATACAGACAGAGGATGGCCAAGCCATGTCCGTGATCGATGGATACGCCGACAAAGAGTTGACCCATTTTCTCTTCGAGATGCTAAGATCTACGCAGTATTCAGGGAGCTGGTCGTTCATCTGCGCCCACGATATACTCAAACAATAGAGCCTGATTAAGATAATATCTTTTGAGTTTTCGAGAATGCGATGGGTATCAATTGAATTAAAGGAGCTCTCTTGGTGATTGAACGATCTTTGTATGGAAGTTTATCATATTGGACATTTCTAAAATTACCGTCTGGCTATCTCACGACAATTTGCTCTAATTATAAAGTAGCCTCAAACAGAGACACTGATGTGCCCACAGTGTCAATCTTCCAGACCTTGGCCACCTTGAACTTGGCTCTTTCCAGGAGCGAAATCCACTGCTCCTCTGTCCGCTCAAGGGAAGAGAATACCTCCATCATTTGAACGTCCAACGATGCTGGAACTATGGGCACCTCAAGAGTTTCGGAATACGTGTGTTCGTTAACTAACAATACAGAGTCCTCGTTCATGGCTTCACGGATACGAGCGAGAACATCAAGTGCTTGTTTGTCTGGCCAGTCGTGCAAAACAGTCCGCATATAGTACGCTTTGGCGCCACGGATGGGCTGTTGCTCGAACATATTGTGGCTCAGAGCAGTTGTGCCATCTGGCAATGCTCCGTCGATCGTGTCAATTACTTGTGGAAGATCTTGTAAAACAACTTCGCCAGCCATGTCTGGGAACCTTTTCTTGAATGCAATGACATCGTGCCCAACGCCACCTCCGATATCAACCAGTAGCGCCCGATCCGAAGAAATATTGAGTTTGTCTGCGACTGGATAGACTTCAAACCAGTCCTTTCCACGCATCTGTTGGCTAAAGGTCATCACTGTATTGAACGCACTTTGGGCTGCAGGCTGGGTCTGCAGCCAATCAAAATAATGCTGCTTGGTGTTGAGCGCAAATTGGAAAGGTGCATCCAAAGCGTCCTCCGGATTCTTATAACCATTGTTCTCGAAGTACTCGAATAGCTTTGCGGATACCTGCAGAATATTATGACTAGTGATTAAGCGTCAACATTGTCGTCTCTCGTGTCAAAAGATGGAGGAGGGCCCAAGTACACACCAGTGTTTGACCATATCACCAGGCATTCCTCCAAGCATCATTGCCAGTGGTGAGGGTCTATATATCTCGCTCATAGGTTGAGTGAATACACGATAGGCACATAGGAAACGCATGACACGCTCTACAAAGTCAATTAACACTTCCTCCGTCACAAGTTGAGAAAGGAATACTTGCTCAACAGCTTCTCGTCGCCCTTGACTTTTGATGAGAGCTCTGTTAACCTCAACTCTGCACCTTGAGATTGAAGGAACGCATCGAACACACCCATGCCTTGGGCGATTCGAATCATAACAATGCCGTAATGCTTGTCAGGGTTAACGTCATCACATAACGGCAAGGATGGGAGGTCCCATACCGAGAAACAAAACCGCTGTAGAGGGAGAATGGGAGGCTCCAGTTCCATCCGAAGTCTTTCAACAAGTCCGAGAAGTCTCATGCGTTCGTCATCTTGAATCTGGTCTTGAGGCGGGAAATGTGATAGACTCGATGCAATTGCATCGGACAGATTTGAGAGGCTCACCATATTTGCAAGGTACCTAGATAACGAAGATGTTCTGATGCCTGTGTAAGTTGACGAAAGAATATCAACCGTTGGGGTTTTTGAGGTGCTATATAGCCAAAGCCGTGGTCAGAGTTCATGTTTCATGATTGCATTAAGATATATATACACAGAGTCCACGTTTTGACCAATAGAAGCAGCTGTTGGCATTCAGCCTCAGATCCGCTATGTCGAAAAGTCCACGCTTTAACGAATCAGCTTGCGTGAATTTAGCCTTTAGGTTCTCACTAACAAATCTAGCGCAGTACGAGATGAATATCCACAGGCCATACCTGACGCACCTGTAGCTCAAGGAGGAACATGTCTTTTACAATAACAACGAAGATGTTTATCAACAATCAAAAAGTCCATTGGTGGGTATATTTGAATAGTGATTAAGGATAAATTCTATGAATATGATAAAAGAGCTAGTGGTGATTTGCATCTTTTTCCCGCTCAGTCTCCGAAAAAGTCCCAATCCGCCGATTGAGCTCGCTAAGCTCATCCTTCGAAGGCCCTGAAGCCCCAGACGTCAATGGCTTGAGGAAATTTCCGCTGCTGAATCCCTGCCAGGAATCAGAGGGCCTTCTGCCACTACTCCTGCTTCGGCTGCGGTTCGGAGTTTGCGGTTCACTTGGTGGCATGCTCTTGAGACGAGACTTGTACGTTGCATAATCCATATCGACGCCCATCTCTCCGTCATAGTCGTAGTTATCATCGACGAGTTTCTCGTGCTCAAAGTCTGGGAAGATCTCTGGACCAAACGTATTGATGACGTTGATAACTTGAGCGACAACGGCTCGACGTTGATTGCGCAGTTTGATGAGTGCCGAAGAAGAGCTAGGGTTGAGCGCGATGAATAAAGGAGGCAAAGATTTGAAGACGTCCATACCGATTTCACCGATTCGAAGACCCGTGAAGCTGACGGATATCATGAGGCCGAAGAAGAAGAAAGCGAAAAGTCGTAGCGGGATACTGTCTGGAACGTATGATCGAGCGTTCACCCACCAAGGCACGACAGATGCGTAATGTCCGTCGTTTCGACAGTAGTATAACCACCCGGTAACGATCACAGTGTACCATGTATACAAGGCAGGCGCAAATCCCATTGCTACAAGAATTTTCCAACTTCCGACGACATCGCGGCCGTCCATTTTTACAGACGAGTTAGCAAGCGCTTTGCGTTGTTTTGAGTGGGATATAGCTCTTGTAGTAACGAAAACAGGCCAAAATAGAGCCAGAGCTGGCAGGGTTGCCAAACCCATCATCACAAGCTCGCTGATACGGTAGAGCAGCGTCAAGAAAACAAGCCACCATGGACGACGTCGTACATTACCCCATTCGACCTGGTGGTCTTGGACACCTAGAGCCTTGAGCTGACGATTGTAAGCTCGAACATCTTTCGCCAGTTGAATGACCTTAGGCTCGTGCCGGAACGTAGTATATCCTTTCAACAGCCGCCTATTAAGCTCGATAACGACGGGAAGAGGCAATTTCATTCGCAAGGGCTTGTATAATTTCCTGGTGGCTTGTATAAGCATCAGTGATTCTCGGTCCGGAGCTTGCTGGGTGACGAAGTCTAATGCCTCCTGTATAGTCTCTAGGAGAGAACCGACGGCATTCCGCTTGGAATTTCCACCGAGCTTGAAAGCCGCTACCTGATCCGGGTGAACTTCGACGGGAGGGCCGAACTCGATGACAGCACGAGAACGGAATTTGTTTGGGTGGAAGTAATTCATTCCACAGGGTATAATAGTCAACCCACAGTCGGGACTTCGGGCTAGGGTTCCCAAAGCAATGATAGCAGCTCCAGCCTTTAGCGGCAACAAACGCGGACGGTCATGACTTCCACCTTCAGGGAAAATTCCAATACAACCCCCGGACTCGAGTCCTCGGTATACTGCGTCAAACATTTGACTCTGGTCGATGTGCGGGGCTACCTTGAATGAGGTTCCCGTACGAAGACTTTCAAACAAAGGGTGGTCGCGAGCAAATTTTCTGAAGGGTGCTTTGAGACGTAGCTCTTCAGGTCCAACAATCTCGGCAATGGTCTGCTGTTCGGGAGCGTCTTGGCCAACTTTTGGCAGAATGATGGTTCCTCGTTCCATAAAACTTGGGTCGGTGAAGTTGGTTCCCTTTCCACACACCAGAGTCGGATCACTCTCAGGGTGAGATAGATAGATAGTGCCCATTCCGGGTTTGATATTGTCCATTGCACGAGTGACCGGAAGTGCGCCCATTTGTGCCGCCAACGTGCCGATATATGGTTCTCGCATCGATTTCTCTGCAATCAAAAATGATATTCTCCGTCCGGCGTAACGTTTGAGGATGCGCATCAAGAGAATTGAATCGACGAATTGATTGGCGTGCGGAGCTGCCACGATGATAACAGGGCCCTTCTTCGGGATGCGCCATGCTCCAGGCGCATATACTTCTCGAAAGAAGATGCTCAAGCAAAAGCGGAAGATAGCGAGTAGAGTATCATAGATCCATGGGACCAACAATTGCTCGCTGGATTTCACATCGGGCGCCATCGTGTGTCGGCAAGTTCGTCCGGCAGATAATTCCTGTATTACCAGATAACGCCTCTGATATTTTCTGCTTCGTTTTGTTGTTTCCCAAGTTCGACCGATAGTGGGCGGAAGGAGTCAAGGTTTCGAAAATGTTACCGGGGACAGGCCATGAAAATGCGAAATGTCAACCCGATGGATAATTTGTCCACCCCAAAACCTTCAACGGCAAGATATTTATCGAGGTGACGGTTGTATCGAGTGACGAGGCATCATAGCATTATCGACGAAGGCACGAAAACCGTTGGGGAGCTGTCGACCAGAGGTTGAACATTCCAATGGCGCCTGGCTGAATTCCTCACAAATTGACTGGACGAGAGAAATGTCCGGTTAGGTCCGGGAAAGCGGGGGATGGGCCTAGAATCGCTTCGGGGAAAAATGTAAAAGATAAAGAGGAATCTGTTCAGGCTGTATTTGTATTTCGATAATGATGTGTTTGATAATGATCGATTTGATAGCATGGTGATGCTAAAAAGTCTAGTCCAAATGTTTTCAGGGAAAGGAGAACGTGTTTGGTCGAGAAAAATAGTTTCAACTCCTTATCGAATCCGATCTTCATACTAAGCACTCCCGATCAGATTCACGAACACAATTATATCAAATCATAATATAAACATTGATATTTATGACTAGTACAGCTTTTTGACTCTGTCCACTAATCCTCATGATAAATACTCTCTACTATGTTTACATTCTACTTTACATAGGGTGGTCGATTTTCTCCCACCCAAGGCCCTGCAGGCCCGACCATCTCAGGCTTAAGCTGCTCAATCTTGTTTGCGCCGATATTGCGCATCGTGTTTGTGATTTCCTCGTGGAGGACTGTCCGGTTGTCAGGTCACAATGCTCGTTACCGCTTCGACTTCTTGGGCACTTACTCTCCATCACTCGTCTGACGCCCTCTTCGCCGTGTGTTCCATTGGCATACAAGAACGGCCTTCCCAATCCAACGGCTTTGGCACCCAGGGCAACCGCCTTGACTACATCGGCACCGCATCGAATGCCTCCATCAATCATGATTTCGGTCTTATCGAACAGATCCGGACGTAAAGCGCGGATTTCATATAGGATGTCGATCGGAGCAGGGGCGTAATCAGCTTGGCGGCCTCCATGATTTGACTACACCAATTGTAAGCCAATGAAACATTTGCAGGACATAATCACCTGTGCATATTTCTGCATAGGGGTCACCCACAATTATGACACCTTCAACACCATGAGAAACGCACAGTTCGACGTCCTCGAGCGACTGGATTCCTTTGACGATGATCGGAAGTTTGGTATTTCCCTAATCGAACGAATAAGCTGGTTGTCAAGTAGCGTGGATACACTGTACGTACCCGGATGAAGGCTATGTCATCCCAGGTCAGATCGCGAGCTTGGTAGCCTGATATAGTCCGATTCACGGGAAGAGTTGCGACGGTTGCTGATGACTCGTCGGCACTGGACGGGGCTTTCGCACGATTGTCCAACGTCCTTTTCGAATCCCAGGACGTATCGACGGTAAAGATGATAGCTCTAGCTCCCAGCTCTTCGACTTTGCGAATTAAGGTCGATGACTGTGAGCGGTCCTTGTTGAGATAGAGCTAGTTATGTCAGCCGCCTGCACTAGTCAGCTGTTCGCAAGACATACTTGAAATATCAATGGCTGATCCTCGTTTCTTGCTTCAAAAATTTCGTCCACGCTACAACTCGCGTTCGATGAAATCTGTTGCCATCATGAGAGGCCTGTCTTGACGTGAGTATTTAGTGTAGGACAGAAAAGACTCACTGCCTGAACGACGTCCCAATCTCCAGCTGCCCGAGTCAAGTTTACCTCTCCGAGAGGATGCCCCAATTTTGCCATTGCAGCTGGTGAGATAAAGACCGGCATCGAAGTCTCAATTCCCATGAATGTAGTCTCAGTTGAGCCAGTCGACATGTCTCGCACGAGAACGCGAGGACGGAAGAAGTATCGTCTGAAAGCATTCTGATTCTCCATGAAAGCTGCCCCAACAGGTCAGAAATTTCATTCTTCAGTTGCTGTTCGTCCTTGAGTCACATACTGTTTTCTTCGTCAGCTGCGCTCCGGTAGTAAGCCCAAGCAGTCTCGCTCAATACTCGTTGGGCCCAATCCTCAAAGTCCCGTAGCAACATCATACTCTGCGCCGGAGGCATGATTTCCCTTGCGGCTCGTCGTTGCAGATCAGATTCACTCAATACATGTTCTTGTGCAGGTAACGTACTCGGGTCTACAAGACCTAAGCACGCTTCGGGCGGTAATGTGTCCAGCGCATCGGACGGATGAAGCATGGAAAAAAGCTCGCTATATCGTTAGTCTAAGATATGAAAGTCTGCCGGGATGCTCAAAACTTACGTTACTTCCTTGCCAGCGTGCGAAAGAATAGCCTGTCGACCTCCAGGGTGCAACGCTATAAAATTCGTCACATTGTAGACACGACCCTACATGTCAAGTCAGTCATCTGTGTCAAAGCCTCCCATTGTTGACGAGCAAACCTTGATGATCACCCAACAATCGTCTGCAGAGGCATGTTTTTGCACTTCTTCATAGGTTATCATCCCTGATTGTGCATTATCATCTTTGGCATCTCTACGTCTTAATTTTGAGTATGCATAATAGGATGAAACTGCGAGAACCTGGGGAAGTCATTAACAATATCTAATTTGATGGTGCATTCATTTACCTACCAAAGTAATTGAAGTTCCCAAGACTGCACGGTTGTGTCTTTTTCTCGGCGGTGTAGTTGAAGTGCTATTTTGAGACGTGGAGATGGATCTCGTACAGTGTCGCGTGAAGATCCTTGAACGTAATGTAGGCTGGGTTTGACTAGGCCGTATCACTATGGAAGCTCGCGGGACTCCAGCCACTCCTGGCAGTCTGAGCATCAAACGGGATAACATCATAGTTCAGCGCTCCGGATGAGTACCTAGCGACTTGCTGCTCAAAAGAAGTCGAGTCATTGAGACCCAGAAGCTCGAAAAAAATTCGTGTCAATAAAGTAGAAAGCGACTGATTTTAACACACGTGACTTTGTTTTCAGGGAGAGCTTTCAATAGCCGCCTCGATCATCGTTCGTTGAGTTTCCACTTCAGTAGCCGTGCGGAATTCAATCTCCATACTTAGTCAATACCCGAACGACTTCGCTCACAACATTGGTGGAATATTCCTTGAGTATAAACGCTAAAAGAATACATTGATCGCATGAGAATATCTTGCTTGCTGAACTAGGAAACTCAAGAATGGATTTCTAGTCAAGTCGGACGGGGGCAGAAGTTTAGGTGCCAAATTCCGCGGCAACTGTTTGTCATAATACCTATCTAAATAGAATGAAGAACTACAAGGGCAAGGTAGCACTTGTGCATGCGACGCACTCTCTGCTCAAGCAATCACTGAAGACGAAGCTCGTCAAGAATTTGTAATATTGCCCGTATGGTCCTCTGCAATATGAACCCCAACCCGAACACACCGGCGAGAGTATCCAGCGCATAGATAATGAGGATGAAAGTTTGCGTGAAGATGGAAGGCTCTCCATATTTACAAGCCTACCATCAGAGCCGGGGACTTCGCCCATAGGTCTCTGTCTATATTCATAGAAGAGGTCGAACGTCGCATCAGTGATGAAGGATAGCCTCGGCCAAAAGCCTGAAAGCGCCATGATGGATGAAGGGGTGTTCTGAATGATAGTCAGCGCTGGAAAGACCGATTCCATTTGACGAACATGCAGGTAGGATGAGGCATCTTTTCTCTCCCTCAGTGTGACTCGCCTCATTAGCGAATACGGGGTAAATCTGAGTTTCATCCGGGACTCTGCATCTGAAGATCCAAATGGAGGTTTCAAAGCAGTTGAAGATCGTCCAACGTCAAAGGAGGTCGATAAATAGCGTGTCTATTCCAGAAGCAGTCATCATTCTATTCAATTTGATGCTTTGCCTATATTGAGATCAACCCCTGATAAATCGATGCGTACAAGTCAGACCTTGAGACCGAAGATTTGCTTTCGACTGGACTCATTGAGGAAAACCACATTGAAAAGATTTTTTTCGATTTGAGTGAAAATCAGACGAAAACCTCGTTATGGGACAATATGTGTGTCTCAACCTGTAGCTGTAGCGATAAGAAGCTATCATTTGCCAAACAACCTTCCATCTTGACAAAATGACACGTCGATATGCATTGAAGGCTAATTAGGGCTTAGGGCTAAGGGCTTAGGGTGCAGGACTGGGATTGAGGGGCTTCCTGCCTTGATCATCAGGCATGACTCTAGAATCTGAGACACCAAGTTTGACCCCACCAAACCGCACTGTATAACATTTTGAGTTATCGTTTTTGGCTGATGTACGCAGTCCTGGAAAACGCAGCGAGTCAACCACATACCGTACGCTTGTGAAGACCCTGGAGCGAACAAGATACGGTGGAAATGGAGATGGAGATGAAAGAAGACTAAAGTCACATGCGTGCGACTGCCGTATCGGGAAGGAAGTGGCAGAACATGAAACACGGAAGGAAGCTGCTGTCGTCCAGGATTGACTGTAGATTGCGCAATTTGTCGTTCAGTAGTCAACCAAATGATCCTGCAACTGCTGCTTGCAGGCCATTCCATTCCACATCGATCGTGGCATAAAGCAGGTTTGTTAAAAAATGGATGCAATGCTGTCTTCGTGGTCGTGCATGTGGTGTGGATATCATCCTCCCGTGTTGGTCCTCCTCGTTCCCGCCGACAACTCTCGCGATAACCACACGCAGCCGGACTGTGCAGCGTTCGTTGCGGTAGGCTGATTAGCTTCGCTTCGTCTCATTGGGCTATCCCGCGACGTGCAGCATGGACACGTCAACGCACTAAAGCGGTCAAGTCTTCACGGTTCTCGTCGCTTCCCTCCAGTGCCAGCGAACAGGACAGAGCCTCAATTGACACCGTCACCCATCCCTTGCGTGACACGCGCGCCCACGATTGCTCCAATCTAATCTTTCGACCCATTGCTTTTCAGAAAGGACGGTCAGCAGCCCTACAACCCTGACTAGCTCGTCCGTCCGTGTAGTCTGCGGACCCTCAATTTATTTTGGGTCTCTTTGATTTCGGCATCGGCATACCTTGTGCGGTGGACAGAATAGCATCTAATTCTGTATCATATTTGGAGAACAATCCAGTTCCAGTATTCAATGCTTCTTCCATTCTTCAAATACCTCGCATACCGTGGGATGACAGAACATCGATATCCGAGACTATAGCCCAAGGAGCACTTCCGGCACTGAACCCCGCATATATGTGAATGGATAACCACGCAGACGCAAGCATGGACTTGCAAGTGCACCGCATCATCAGCTTTACGGAGGATGTTGCTGTCGGGCTGAGGCAGTTTCGTGAACAGCTTCCGGAACACAGTGCGGAAATTACCAATGTCATTGCCGAGCTATATGCCATCAGTGCGACCCTGACAAGTCTGGAAGGGCTCACGCGTCAATTCCCTCGTAATTTCGGCCCTATTAAAGCAGACTTCGAGCGAGTACTTGTCAGCTTACGGTATACGCTGAATGAGATCATCAACTCCTTTGGGAAACTTGACCGGAGGCGGACAGCAGACAATTACCGCCATATATGGCATGACCTGAGCGTCTACTTTCACGAAGAGAGTGGCTACTCATTGAAAAGACGGCTGAAAAAATACAAGCTATTCTTGGAAGAATTGCAAGACGTCGTACAAAAGTATATTTTACCCCCTTACCGGAGGCTTCTTCAGCTAATGATACTTGCTTATAGTAAGACCATAGACTATCGCTTTATGCACAATCTGCGAAAGAGCATCTTGGCGGTCCTGGAGGAACAGGATGGTCGATTTGCCGCACGTTTGGCGGGTCTCTCGCTTGGTGGCGGTCGACCAGGATCGTCTACGAGCAGTAGCAATTTGTCGGGCAACTCCCTAGAGGTGGAAGGCCATGGCATTGAGAAGCGTCGATCCTACGAGAGGACAAGGTCTGGTTTTCGACCTCAGCCATCGCCATTGCACTCTCCGACGTCGACCAACGATAGCGCGCCGCCATGGGCTCCTGATGTTCCGGGCTCGCCCATCTCAATATCTACGGCTACGCAGTCGAATTTGTCGTCGGCTGTACTAAATGATCACTGGGCAAAGGACGTCTTTTCGTACAGAGGTCCACTGATGAGTCTTTCTGCTGGAGGCGAAAGGTGAGCAACAAACATAAGATATAAAACAAATGGGCAACTCACTCAGAACCTAATTCTTATCAGCTCCAAGTGCCTTGGAGAAGAAGTAGAAGATATAAAAGAGTGGCTCCATGAGCAAGGCTTTGACGAAGTTGCATACTTGTATGTATGATCCGTAGTGGGACCTGTCATGTCTGGTCAGCTGATCGATCCCCCCAGGCCATTCGATGAGGATGTTTCCGTTTACTTCTACGTCAGAGAGGACGATAGTCGAGCACGCATTCTATGTAAAGCACGAAGAAGCAAGCGAGCCAAGTTTTACTGTCTTCCACTTAATATGTTAGAAGTGCGACGTACTGGACCGTGTCTACAACTATGTCGGCGAAAACGCTCAGGAACTGAGCTTGTCCCATGGTTGAATCTTCATTTCGAGAGTATGGAAAGTATGTACATCGGCACATTTCTTTTTGTATCAACTAACCACGTTTAGAAATGGTACTATTTTTCTGTACCTTCGTTGCACTACGATCACAGGATGGACATAAACGTGTTCAAGATATTCGCGACTATGAGCTCGAAGCAGAGAAAGAGCTGTTTGGCGGGTGAGTACCATGGGGTGTACGTACGTTAGGAACCTTTTGACTTATGCTGTTACAGGCTCATTGATGACGACAATTTCATACATGCTTTGCGTGTATACCGTGATCGAATGTCAGGAGCCATCCGCCTACAAGCATCTGTTCATGAAGGAGACATGAGAAGGTATTTGATCGCAAACCCACTCATCTAACTCCTGCTCATATTATGCTATAGAGCACCTGTATGGACAGCCTTTATAACTCATCATATTGATTCACCCTCTTGGATTCGACGTGTGAAATCCAGAGTACTTTTACGAGAGGCAAAAAGGATTGTATTCTTTCCTGAGTATTCGCCTCCAAGAAACAATCGTGGAGAGCACATTTTGCACTTCACTTCTGAAGATGGTATGTATTCTTCATACTTCATTGGTGTCTCTTCTAATTTATACTTGACACAGACGCCAAAGATTTCGTGGATGTAATTCAGCGACTTTCAATTACCGACTAGGAGAGATCGCTTTTTGAAGTCCTCAACAGGTATACGAGAATAACGAACTTTATGACATTGATGAGTTGATGAATGATGAGGATACGCCACATCTGCCCGTTTGTGTCTGGTTTGATGCGTTTGCTGTACTTTATGTTCTACAGGTTGGTATGGAGGTCCAAAAGCATGTTTCTCTTCTCTTGATGGTTTGCTTTGATGTCGGATTTCTCATTGTTACTGACGATACGGCTGTACGAGGGTAATACACAAATCTTCATTCTGGGGATGTCGCTCCCCAACAACCAACCGAGTCTAGTATACAGGTTATCGTCATTATCATCATAGTCATCATAACGCCTTTTTGTCTATACAGGAACTAACCCATCCAAAAACTGATCCGCCTGCCGTTTCCCTCTCAACTCCCTTATCTTTGCCCTCCTCTCATCTTTTACACGATCCCGCTCAGCCTTTCGCCTACCACGCTCGTCTCTTTCTTTTTCTGTCTCTCGCCGAACATTGAGCAGATCATGCATCTCTTGCTCACGCTCCCTCGCATCTTTAGAGAACTTGTAAAACCCCGTTCCGCGCGTGCGCACTTCAGCCTCTGCATCGTAGTGTAGGCTTTCCGGTGGAGTTGCGGATCGATCGCGCTTCGACGCCAAATATGCCATTTGCGAGGCTATAGCCGCATCCGGATTGAAGGCATGCGTTTGCACAGTTTCGCCGTATATCAAATTCGAAGGCCGCGATGGCCGTGAGCGATCTTCATCATCGGCCACAGCAACTCCTTGGGTCTGCCGTCTAAGTCGCCCTGCCTGTGCTGCTTCCGCTCTCGTCCCGCGTCGCGAGCGACCAAATTCATCCTCGTAATCGACTAGCGGTCCGACTCCATCTTCATCTTCGACATCTGGCATATCTGCGTTCTTCTCTTCATCCTCCGCCCATTTCCGATCAAAATCGACAAGCGCATTTCTCTCCTTCCGTCTCAATCTCGACAGGTATTCATCCCCACCGTCGGCTCCTTCTTCTTCATCCGAGTCACTGCCAGCAGCGAGATGATACCCTTTCTTCAAATTCTCGTACAAATCGGCTTTCTCTTCCATGCGCCGTTTCGATCGCTGCAGTGTGATCGCATCGACTGTACCGATAGTGTCGCTGCTTTGATGAATTTGTTTTGATTTCCTGTTTCCGTGCGCATTATATTCTTCACCGGCTGCTTCATCTTTCGCGGCGCGTTTGAGCGATCCTTTATTGTGGACAGCGAATAGATCCGGTTTGCCGCTTTTGGATGGTCGAGCGCGGCCTCGGACAAGTTTGTAATCATCATCTTTGGTCGGTTTAGAGGAAAAGGTGGAGGTTGGTCTAGAAGCAGCGTCCTTGGATATCAAGGATGAGAGGTGCGAGGTAAAGGCGAGTGTAGAGGATGAGGTGATGTCTTTTTGGCTGGGGCCGTGTTTAGGGCGTTGAATGCCGTAGAGTGAGGCATCTTTTGAAGTCATATTCACATATCAGACTTCTTCTCGCGTATTTGCTGCAGGCGGGGCCTCAAATGTGCAGCTATGAATGTGTTTGTGAGGTTGTCCAAGGATGAAGCTCAAGATGGCGACTCGACTCACTCGAGTGAGGATTATCGATAAAGAGCTTTGACCAATCAGGGACCGTCCCGCCTCGATGGGTCTTCGTGAATGGAGCTCAACTTATACTGACCAATCATGTCGGCACTACAATTTTTTGAGGAGATATTCATCTTCCCCTCCCCACGGTCAGTCATCTCAGTCATTTTGTCAATTGAGCACTGAAACTGTTTGTAAGTATCAGGAAAATTCCCTTGTAAGGACACCATCATAAGTAGGGGAATCACTTGAAGTCTAAACTAATCTGCTACATTGTTTCGCATACCAGTCTCGAAATACCCCTCCATTGACTCACGCATATCAAAATGACATCAAAACAGATCTACCTAGGAGTTATCGGTGAGTCAACGTCAAACACCATGTTTTTCTCCTGCTAAACGTAACAGGCGTCGGCGGCGTCGGAACTGCCTTCCTCCAGCAACTTTCTAAACTCCCCAACGCCCCCTCCCTCATTCTACTCGCTCGCTCTTCCCAGACCCTCCTCGCGCCTTCGCCTTCATACTCCCCTGCGATCCCCGCCGCAGACTGGGCGACCGCCTCCTCAGCGCAATCAATCACCACATCCGGCACCCTGACCCCTGCCGAAGTCATATCTTACCTCTCCTCCGCCCCCGGACGCTCGGTTCTCGTCGACAATACCTCCGACCCCAAACTGGCTAGCTCATACCCCGACTTCCTCAAAGCCGGAATCTCAATCGTGACACCCAACAAGAAAGGCTTCTCATCTGATCTCTCTTTATGGAAGGATATCTTCGCCTCCGCAGCAGCCGGTAAAGCGCTCGTCTACCACGAAAGCACTGTCGGTGCCGGACTTCCCGTGCTCTCGACGTTGCGCGATTTAGTCGCTACGGGCGACCAAGTTACACGTATCGAGGGCGTGTTCTCCGGCACACTTTCTTTCTTGTTTAACACTTTCGCACCCGTCACTGCTTCGGGACCGTCTGCGAAATGGAGTGATGTAGTTAGTCAAGCCAAGAAGCTCGGCTATACTGAACCTGATCCTCGCGATGATCTTAATGGAATGGATGTAGCGCGCAAGCTCACTATTCTAGCACGAATCGCTGGTCTAGAAGTTCAGAGTCCCGATTCGTTCCCTATTGAGTCGCTGATTCCGGCTGATTTGGCTTCGTTGCCTGGTACCTCAGCAGGTGTGACTGAATTCATGAACCGCCTTCCTGAGTTTGACGGGCAGATGGCTACGCTCAAGGAGGAAGCTGAAAAGGCGGGTAAGGTTGTGCGGTATGTTGGTAGCGTGGATGTCGGTAGGAAGGAAGTCAAGGTCGGATTGCAGCAGTTCCCGAAAGACAGTGCAATTGCGGGGCTGAAGGGAAGTGATAATATTATTAGCTTCTACACCGAGCGGTATGGAAGCAACCCGTTGATCATCCAGGGTGCTGGTGCCGGTGGTGATGTGACGGCTATGGGTGTTACAGCGGATCTCATCAAGGCGTTGGAGAGGTTGTAAGGATGATATGCATATGTAAATGTCTATCCGACCAATTGTATCTAAAAGTAATAAAGTCGTCTATTGAATCGAATCTATTTCCGTAAGTATGCCTTGACTGCATCTCCCCAAACTGGCCCACGCTTGTACCCGAAGATCTTTGGAACACTTCCCACTTTCAGCCCTTCGATAGCCGTCGCAAGATCTTCGCCCAAGCCTTCTTCTTTGATTTTCTTGATTGGATATGTGTATGTGTGGAATCCAAAGACCATGGCGCGAGAAGTTGGCAGGCGATGCAACGTTTGACGCTCACAACGCAGTAGGGTCTATCATGTCAGTCATACGTTCGTTCTTAAGAGTAGAACCAAGAATTTAGCACATACCGAATCAATATCCAGCGTACCCTCCCGGATCTTTTCCTCAGCCTGCGTCTCATTCACAGAGCTATGCAACCCCCCAAAGGCAGCAAACAATTCCGTATCGGTAGAGATACTCCAATTGGCCCGTTTCACATATTTACCAACTTCAACATTTGCAAAATGCCGGTCCATACTTTTTTCAAGCTTCTCGTGGTAACCCGGAACAGGGCCATGGATGTCGGCAAGAAGTTTTCCGAGTTTCTGGCGCGGGTTGAAGCCTGCTGGGTAACATGTTTCGTAGGCAACGAGTCTGTATTTGACGTCTTTCGGGTCATTTTCGCCTGCTAGATCCGGTAGAAGGATGAGATAATCCTCGTCTATAGTCTTGTACAGAATTTCAAGCGCGCGCATGGGAGACGTGAATTGGGTCACCTCCGCGGGGTACAATTCGTTAAAGACGAGGTTCTCGAGCATATAAGCTTTGCCGGTCTCGAAGGCAGTTTCATGGAGACGAAACATAGTCGGATATCGCACGGGAAGGTAGGTCGACATGATGTAGCGATAAAATTCCTTCACGGCGGCGATTGCACGCGGGTCAGATTCGTCATGCATTGCGATTACGGTCTCGCGATGTTCCTTGAGTATCTTTCGACGATACAGTATGCGCTCTCTGTACGTCTTGTCCATGAGAATGAGTTCAGACGGATCTAGGTTTTCGAGAGCTGGAAACTCGTCAGTATTGGCTAGAAGCTCATAAAAATCATCTCTAACCCATTGTCAAGTGATACTTCGGCTTGAATGGTCTAAGCTGTAATGGCTCCTTAGTAGTCCAGTCAAACCCATTCAGGCTTTCCGGTACTGGGAAGCCAGGTGATTCGAGGAACCGGGACTTTTTGTGAGTTTTCACTTGTCGCTGCCCTATGTCAGTGTTCATATCTGATCAAGCATAGCTGCATAGTAGACGTACAAGCTTCAGAAAGACTTGAAAAAGCAAGCCAAATCCCAAGAGTGTAGAGATTAGTATCTGCGATTGGTTGGGCGACTCTAGCATTTTCATGAGCTTGTCTATATTGATCTGCGCATTTTCGGGAAAGTGGACGATGAGGGACTGGAGTGCCTCGAGTAATCTTTTGCTGATCTCGACCGGGGACTCTGGCTGCTCCATGGCTGGTAGCAGTCGAGAGAAGCTCGTTCAGACAGGAATTGAAAGAGTTGCGTCGAGAGAAGTTGTGGCGCAAACGCATTTATGTGCGGGGTGAATTGAAACAAAGAAGCGCTTCAGGCAGCTAGCAGCTTGAGCGTGACTCAAAGACAACTGCTGAACAAACACTACAACCCAACAGAGCACAGCAGAGGAAAAAAAAGGAAACGAAAGGACAGGACACGCGAGGGAGGTTAAAGAAGCTAGAGAGGATCCTTCGAGCTAAGGTGTTTATAGTCGCCGCCTCCGCATTTCACAACGGGCAACCGCCTCTTGCCGGATGAGGCAGGTGGAGCCGGCTTATCGGCAAAAAGATAAGCCATCTGGCTGTTGACAAGATTCATCCTTTGTTGATAGCATTATACAGCATTATACAGCACTACAATCCGAAGAAATCATTGCAACAATAGCTTCGAGTCAACAGCGGGGATATCTGGGGCGAAGTAAGAGCCGGGTGACAGCAGTACTGGCGATCGGGTAGCCAGCAGTGCGCGTTTTAACACTTACCAAAGTAGTAGGACGGCAAAGACGATAGTGACTTGACAGCGAGCGCATGGTAGGATAAATACGGAGTCATTACATGGTGCTGTAATACATGGTTGCTCTGTGACAGCGTGTTGTCTTAGCGTTCCAGGCCATGATATGACTTTTCAGAACGCAGTATGAAAGTTCTACTGTAAACCCTAATCCTGAATCACCGAGGCATGAAGTGCAAAGCCTTCACTTAGCTCGTACAGGGAACCACTGTTTGTCGCTGACGTTGGTGATAGGTGAGTAGCATGCACTTATGTCGACATCATGTCTATGAGTACCTATACTCTCGGGCAATCCATCTTCGACTTCAATAACGGCGAGATACCAGTATATATTGATCGTATAATTCGCAGAGCAGTCCGACTAGGTCTTTGCGTTCTCGTCCGGCACAAACCTTCTCATCATTTCCTTCTCCAACGTGGTTGACCGACTCTCTTCACGAGCCAGTTCCTCTCCTCGAAGACTGAAAGCTCGCCGTCGCCCGCTCGGCCGTTCCGTCAACGTTGGGGCGCGTGGCTTGCCACCTCCGTTAGCGCGTCCTCCAATAAAAGGGAGTTCGTACACGATCACGCGAGCGGAGTAATATACGATGTCGAATATGACGAGACCTGCCCACGGTCCGATCGTGAGGATGCCGAGGAAGATCTAGGGTTGTCCCAAGTCAGCCGAGCTCATTCTTTGCATCCGCAGTGAGAAAGTTGAGACTATGAGGAGTGCAGTGCATACAAACAGTCTGATGATCCATGTTTCCCATGTACTCATTGATTCCGGGAGCAGAGAGTACCACGCCATCTTCTTGACCTTGCAGTTGTGTTTCGGCAGCTGTTATTATGCTAAATCGAGAGGCGTGTATGGTTCTTGTAGATCGCATGCAACTTATATCGTCTGCTTCAGCGAGCAAATATGTGGCTACTCATCGCAAGCTCGTTGTTGCACGATACATTACCCCTGACAATGTTTTTGTTCTTTTTCGTCGTTCCGCAGAGGACAGTGGGTAGACGTAACGGCCAAATTAGTGCAATGGCAGGCTAAATTAGCTGGAGGGATAAAGATCATTTCTTTGCAGCATACAAGAGGTTCCGTTCAGTGAGTGGACGTGGTAAGAAGGGGTTGGGAAAAGTAGTAGAGGATGGATGATGTGTCGGATATTTGTCGCACTTGCGTCAGTCGGCCGCGGCAGCTTGAGTGACGGAATGATCCACAGCCAATCACATTATCCAGCCAGCTTGATGTATGAGAGTGCAACGACGAGTAGATTGACGATAATCATACATGTTTTATGGGTGTATAAAAGTCATGTAATTAATAATGAATTAATGAGGCGAGTTATATCGATATCTCAAGGGACTGACGACCTCTCGTGACTCGACATCTGATCTCTCGACTGGTAGACAACATAAGACTGAAAGAAGAATGCAGAAAAACTCTCTGAAAAGCATGAGAAAGCATTATTAATCAGGTCCGCAATTGGCGGCTTCCGTGACTTTTCTTTTGCGACTCCGTAGTAGCCGCAAAAATCGCGATTCATATCTACAAATGCCCCGCTTCAAGTTCTTATTTCTTGACAGACAACTCATGATCTGACATTCTTTCCATTCGCTTCAGTCAAATTGATTAGCTGATACTATACTGCATACCAACTGGAGCCTCCATCATATCTATTTTTGTCCCGGGCAGAGCCATCATGAAGCTTATACTATCCACAGGGCAAGTTCTGACCCCGCGCTGTCATAGGCTCGACATGAAAGATCTACACACACATCTCGCAGTGTAAGCAATGTCCTACTGACAGACTCTCACATAGGAATATAATGACCACCGGCCCCTCGGTGGTCCGCTTCCAAACTGAAAAATCAAACGTCGAATTAATCAATTCTCTCAAATCCAACTTCCAAACCGCGCAGCAAAGCTTGCCGCCACAGGACGAGCCATCGAACGGAAGGAGCAGTACTTCATGGACGAAACATGAAGGCGATACACTCTACGTCCCTGCGACTGACTTTGCGCTCTCCGGGCTGTCCGAAGAACGGGATCAGTACGATATTACAGTCAAATTATTTTACCTCCCCGGAATCCCTGCGTCGCGAAGACAGGCACATACACGAGATGCAATTGATCTAGTTCTCAAGGAGTTACATGTTGAATCTATTGATCTATTGATTGTCTCGTTTCCAGGGGTATCCTTTGACGCAGAGGATGAGGAAACGGAAGCAGATGACGATGAAGCAGATTCAAGAAATGGCAGTGAAAGTAAAGCCGGAAGCGACAGCACAGAACAAGCAGATGATTTCGAGAGTATGGTGAAGACGTGGCATGCGCTTGAGACGCTGGCAGCGAATGGCAAGATCGCGCAACTCGGGGTGGCGGAATTTGGCACCGAGCGATTAGCAAGGTTCATGCAGCAGACGACCGTTAAGCCATCAGTCGACCAAATCAATGTCAAGGATTGCTGTGTTGTTCCAAAGTCACTCATTCTCTATGCTAAACAAGAGAAAATTCGACTTCTCACGCATAATGACTGCACCAATATCTTACCAACGGGTACGACTCGCGAATTGCTAGGATCAGGCAAGGACAGCGCAGGAGTTCTAGCATCAACGCCCGGTGCCGTGGACCTGCAGGGAGAAATAGAGCCCCAGTGGGTGGTTAAGTACACGGCCGTGGTGAAAGATCGAGGCGTCATCGAGAATAAGGGGTACTTTGCACTTGCAGAAGTCGGAAGCTGTATCCGGACGGATGATTGACCATGAATACCCTTCTGAAAGTTCTTTCTCCTTTTGAATCTAATCCTAGCGAGGCGTTTGGCGGTTCTCTTGATTCATTCACAAAGCATGTTTCAAAGCATATGAGCAATCAACGTTTGGAGTAATATCATTGGCTTTTGTTTCCGCCTTTAACCAAGCATACTTCGCTTTCGGCCGCGCATCCGTACATCTTCCAACTTCTTCAGGACCAATTTTGCGCTCTTGAAACTCTCGGCGTAGCCATCTAGAATTTCAGAGAAGAAATCCTCCGTCATCGGATGCGTACTTCCAAAGGCCCGCTCCAAGACATATAAGTCAACCGCACGATCTTCCTCAGCAGAGCTCGTACTCGCAAGTCCAAAGTCAATAAGCACAATAATACCCGTCATCGACGGCGACTCCGAGCTATCCGTCAGTGTAGAATCGTCCGGTCTCAGAATCATGTTACTCGTCGTGAGATCGCCATGCACGACGCCAACCTTGTGCATACTCCCTACTGTACGACCGATTTTTTTCATCAATTCTTTTACTTTTGCCTCTTCCTCTCCTTTATTGAAACCCTCGGTGGGATTGGTCATCGATTTCTTCATCCACTTCTCCCACCTCTCCAAGATGTGCTTTACGGCCAATCCATCAATCCACTCCATGAGTAACCACGCGCCAACCGACCTTGTTCCATCTGTAGGCGTGGCAGGGTCCCAGTCCAGCGACAGAACGGCGGGGACGCTGACCCCTTCACGCACAAGTTTCATTAAACATCTTGCCTCGTGTAGTACACGTTGGCGAGTCAGGCGGCGGTCGAGGAGTTCGTGCCGATATGGTTTTGTAGGTCGTATTTTGAGGGCGGCTGGTGTGTCGGGGGTAAGGAAGGTAGTCTTGTATAATCGGGCTTCGGCGCCTTGAGCGAGAAGGGTTGGAGGAGGTGTTGTGTGTGCGAAGGGAGGGGGGAGAGGCGGAGGTGTGTATTCTGTGTTCATTTCGAAGCCGCAATATTCTGTGCGTGGAGTAGCTTGTGAGTCCGCCGCCGTGTTGTAATAGAAGGATGCAGTAAAGTGGTTGTTGTTCAGCTCGTGATGTATAAAAAGGAAGAAAAATTGCGGAAGCTTGATGCGGGGAAGATTTGAAGTGTGGATATAAGCACATGCTCCGCTACCATCACTTTCTACAGCTATGATCAAGTTGTCATTCTCAAAACACCGTGGGTTTCTTCTGTCTATTCTTTTTTGACTTGACAACATACGCGCAGTTCATTCTTTATGAGATGAATGTTCTACCTATCTACACGGGAACGACTCAGAGCTTATCCTCAATTGCCGCCACTTCAGCCATCACCTTCTTGACAAGCTGCTTCGTCGCCTCAGTAGGCGGCTCGTATGGCGTGCGCGGCAAGAATTTCTCCTCTGCATTCTCAATCCCCGCCTTGGGCGCCGAGTATATTGCTACCGCATACTTTGTCGTCGCAATGCCACTTTTACTCGGCGATTCCGCCAATGCAGCCTTTTGGTGGAGAGCCAATGCTTCGGCATATTTCCCTTCTTTGTATAATTTGAAGATATGCGATATTGTCTTGGGAAACACATTTGCGAATGCAGCGATGCATCCGGCTGAGCCAACAGATAAACCACCCAGAAGGAAATCGGATTGACCGCCGAATACAGAGAACTTGTTAGATTCAAATGTGCCAGCGAGTCTGGTGATCTTGCCGACTTGTGCGCACGTCAGCTTCACGCCGACCACGTTGCTGTTGCCGTCCGCAGAATCGGCGGCTGATGCATTGACAATGTCCGTGATTAGTTCCGAGTCCAGGTCAACGCCGTTCGTCACGCCGGGAAAGTTGTAGAGGATCACCGGCAGGGGGGCTTTGCGAGCTACGTCAGCGAAGAAGCGTTTGATGACGGCTGGGGTGGTTTGTTTGCCAAAATAGGCCGGTGGTAGGACCAAGAGGTAGTTTGCACCAGCATTGTAGGCATCTTGACTGTATTCTAGGACCTGCTCACAGTCAGCAGTAGCTCTTTCGTCCTTTGATATGGTAAACTCACCTGCTTCGTGGAATGCCCTCCCACACCAGCCATAATGGGATAATCAGGTCCGACGGCATCACGAGCAGTCTTTATAAGTTGTGCTCGCTCTTCTCGTGTCAAGAGAAAAGTCTCTGCGTTGGTGCCCAGAATCACCAAGCCCACTAACCCACTGCGCGATAAGTAAGCGTAGTAATTCTTTGCCGATTCATAGTCGATAGTATCATCTTCGCTGTTGAAGGCTGTGACTGCTGGCGCCCATATCCCTGCAGGAGGCACACGTGGGGGTTGAACCATGATTAGTGTTGCTGACGAAGATGAGACAAGAAGACTTGAGTGTTAGAACTTCCTTTGAAAGTAGATCCAGAAGTATGGAAGCTAGCAAATATTATAAGCAAATTGAAAGCTCCGTTCTACGTTTACAGGCATGGAAAAGAATCCGGAGATTGGTTGATTGAGGGGCATTATCATCAATTCGGCAACACATCAACCGGGCCGATCAAGACGGTGCCGGTCCGGAAGATGTACGATTATTCGAACTGATCGCAAGAGCGTCGCATTGAATGCATGTCTCTACACAGATGAATGTCTGATGCGGTCGGAGAGAATAGGATATGGAAGGGTGACATGACCATTTGTATGGCCGGTGACCTTCAGGTTAGATAAAATGAGCTCCTGCAAGACAAAAGGAATGTAGGTCAAAAATAATTTACATAAAGACCATTTTTCGTATATAACATTCACCAACATCAAAACGAAGGGGACCCCACACATATTTCCACCGAACTCCAGTAACTAAATCTGTCATACTGAAGCCTCACCAAGCCCTCATCTTCGCCGGCTCTTCTTGTCGAGGCTCATAGTTGATAGTCACATTATCGGTCCGACGAATCTGGTTCTGGGCATCGGTTGGTGGAAGGATGCTCTCCTGGCTACCGTCTCCTCGCTCAATGTTGGTGATAGAGATGCTATGCTGTTTGCTTCGGTTGGGGCGAGAGGCACGCATTTCGATAGATTGAGAGTTGTTCATGCCGCTGGTGTCTTTCTCGAGTCGGTTGAAGTATTTGTTATTGTAGCTTGTGCCTCTGCTCTTGCGGACGATGTACTCTAGCAGAGGTTGTAGCGTGGGAATGCACGATGCGATGACGACGACGTCTGCTTCGATACTACAGTCGAACATGTTTAGTATGACTCCAAGAGGTGATGAATCATACGATCAACTTACTTTGTCCAGATAACCAGCTCCCAGGTGCCAACTTAGGTTGAGTGAACGATAAGCTTCATGTTTGGAATGAATTTCCTCCCATACTGTAACTTACAGGTATAATCGGCCGTGTCCGCGAGACCCTTCAATTGCGTACACTTGACGACTGCCATGGCTGCAGCGCTGTTGGGGAAAAATTGTTAGTGATCCACATTCAGTACAGTTAGCTGAAGAATCCGTTTCAACACTTGCATAGAACCGAGGCCTAAAGCACACATCAAAGCCAGACGCTTTTTCACAGACATGTTCAGTTTCCAAAGGACGACAGCGGGATAGATGGAAAGGTAGAGATCAACGAATGCCGAAAGCGCTATCACATTGACATCAGCTTAATAAATCATGCCCCGTGGATGTTCCGGGATACAAACACATACCTCCTGTAAAGACAGCAAAATCGATCAAAATCCAGGGATCGCGGCACGTGTAATTGGTAATTGACTTGTCCCATTGAGATGCCGGAGGGTCGCACTCGGTGAACAGAAGAATAATGCAAGTGACAGCTACACAGGCAGCAAAGCTCACGAGCCCAATGACAAAGTAGCTGTGGATTCTGCTGGGGTTGAGAATCCGGATCAGCATGATAGCCACGGCGATCTTGGGAATGGTGAAGGAGAGAATGCCGAAAAGAAAGCCGACTGTATTGAGCAAAATGGCTTTTTCGAGATGAGGAAGATCTAGCGTCACGGCATGTCTTCCATAGCCGACGATGACATTCGCAGTCGTGATGCCTAGATAAGCAATACCAAAGATCTATAACGTTTAGCAAATTCATATCATCAAGAGTAATAGCCTCACCATTCCGGCCAGAATAACCCAGTCATCCAACCCGACGTTCTTCACTATCTTCACTCGAATGTAGAGTCGAGCAATAACCATGCTCGCCGTGATCATACTCAGAGACCACATCGGCGCCAGGATGTTTGCGCCTTTGCTCTCGTTTAGATACGCAGCAGAGTAGCCACTCGTTGAGCCCGACATTTTGCCTGCACTTTGGATGGCAAGAGGACGAAATTGATAGACAAAGACAAAAGAGATTCGAATAACGATATGCGACTAAATCAGGATCCTGTTCCTCTTTTAAAATATGCAAGAAGATTGGCCAAACGAAAGGAGGCTCATGCTTCATTGAGAGTATATCAGGTTTTGTGATGAGTCCCCGAAGTGAGAAGCAAAATAAGAGACGATTTCACAAGATGTTTGCATGAACGTAGATCTTGTACGAAAAGTATACGAATGAGAACCCCTGTTCTTAGCTCCCGGATTCAAACTGTGATATAAGGTACAGAAAGCATTTCATGGGATCCGCGCTTCTGGACCCGAGGATTGGTTTAACGATTGGTTTGGAACAACTAACGGCTAGGATATAGAATTATAGATATGCAATCAAGTAAAATGCGGGTGGATTCATCAGACCAGCACTCTCTGTTAATCTCAGAACAGGAGAGCGTGCGACCTAGTCTGCAGACTCTACACGGGACTCTTCTTTTCAGCTTCCTTAGTCGTTGAGTTAGTCAGATGCCGAATCCAAGATGCTAGTCGAATAGACAGGTATGGAAACGGTCCAAAGGCGGAACGAACCGGCGTCGGACTAACGTTGATCGACAGTGACCAGACGTGGATAGTTTTGAATTTTGAATATACTAGGCCTATAAACTATATAATTCAAGTGAGTTATAACTTAGAACTCGCCAAGGGGCACATAAGTTTTCAGTGACTTCTGTCCCTCTAATTCACCTTTTTCTTCCGCCCGTTTTCAAGTCTGTGCTCCAGTATAGTGGCGAAGGCTCATTTCTCACTTCTCGTAAACATAGTTACCTTTGCTTACACTTCGAAACTCTATTGGGCGGATCTTTGATATCGTGCTTCTGAATTACAGCAACGGTTCCACGTCCCCTTATTGAGTCATGCTAGGTGCAGGCCAACCAAAATCATCGTTCGGGGTAAGGATACCGTAGCTAAGTCGTGAGCACACAACTCAGGGACTTCACCATATCGTAAATCCTTGCTAGCTCGTCATTGAGCACGTATCATCCGAGCCATTCACTTTGACCGCCCAACTGGATTTAAGTTGACTATTCAGTAAACCCCTGCCCATAACTTACTGAGAAATGGAACCTGTCTCCTAGCTTGTCAAAATGACGATTAAGACCTAGCCATTTGACATAAGCCCACATTTCCCCAGAACCTGAGTGGTGGTCACCATGGCGTAGTTTAGCTCGTGTTGTTAACGGCCTTGAATATGACAGCTCCACAGCTGCAGCTAGATCCCGTAGAAGTTTAAGTGTAAACAACAGCCGACGAATCGGGACAGACTTTGTCGTTCCTAGGGGCGGCCGTTAGTCAATACGGAGTAGATTTTCCAGTTGTGGAATTTTTACTTCCGGAAATAGCCATTATCACCATATTGAGATGGGCACATTCAGGACTGTGCTGTTTTGGCCCGCATGGCGCAAGACCGACTTCGTGCGTAATCCGTACCACTTGCTTGTTTGAGCTCACCCCGGTATGATGATCACCGTTTTGACCAAAGGGAAACTGACAGGTCTTGATATTGAGACGGTCAACTACGTAGATTTGGTATTGTCGCAGCCATGACCCTAGGACTTTGAAAGTCAATTAGCATAGAGCGTACAGTATAGACTGACAGGTCTGATCTGGTCTGGTCTGGTCTGGCCCGTCTGAGCCCAGGAAAGATGAAGCAGAAGAAGCAGAAGAAGTTGGAAGTGGGCAGTGTAGCAGTTCAGGAGCGAAGAAAGGGAAGGTGGTGGATGGCTGCCCCAGGCCGCGAGGCCCCAGTGCGGAATTGTTGGTCCGGCGGGACCGAGCCGTGTCCGAGAGTGCTCTGATTGGTCCTTATACAAGCTCTATATGGCGCTTGTCCAGGTTAAGCTTAGCTCCTCGCTGGGGGCCTTAGGTCCTCGAATCCAAATATGATCGATCAGTGATGGACTGACTTCCTTCTTCCTTCTATCACTTCGTCACTTTCTCACCCAAACACTCTCTGCTCCACTCTTCATCAAATTTTCCGGACGACTGGCGGCGATCTGGCCGTATCTACCCTGATGCACGGGGATTTAGACTCCGAACGACCTATCGGTCTACAAAACGTGCAACGACATTAAAAAGGAAATGTCATAAGGTCGAATACCTTCACCACAAGTGGTCTCACCTAGTCCTTGCCAAGTATCAGTGGCTTGCGAAGTGCCAGTCAGTGCCACCATGGCCATCCTTGATAGTCCTGTATAACATGAGAATTATATGTCGTGGTGGGGTGTTCTCGACTTATGGTCAACGTTGTTACTAGCCGATTTAGTCTCTCTTAACGACGAACAGAAACGGCAAGAGAGTTGAAAAGGGCTGCTACTCATGTGGCGAGGGCTAGTCGCTCTGTGCTAGTGTCTCAACCTCCGGCGGCGCTATCAACATAAAGCTTTAGTAACAGCTTGGAGGCCGTTAAGCACGGATGCAGCTAAAGTACGGAGTATGCTCCTCATGAACCTAAGTTTGGGTTTATTGGTAGGCCACGCACCCTTCTTGATTTGCCATCATCACGATCATATCATTTCTAGGATGGTCTAAATGAGTCTAAAAGAGCTCCGCACAGCCCCTGACTACGCACCAGTGTCCCAGGGCTCGCTTTACTTGCACTTATTTCGCTGTTATCAAGAAGCTCTTATCCAATAGACATTGCCGATGGCCAGACTTTAAGGGGCTGCATGTTACGTATTTTGCTAGCTGGGAAAGGTATAAATCAATCGTATTCATTGAAGAGAATTTCTTTTTTGCTGGACCTAGGATTCTCCTTTGATCTTATTCACTGCTCGCCTGCATAACATACTCGGTGCTCGTACATTCTAGGCTTACTGCAAACTGCCGCAGGCTCGTTTCAGTCTATTTATCCAATAGAAATCCTTGCTATACTTCAGCATGGCTATCGAGAACGGTCACTCTAACGGACATGCTAACGGCCATGCTAACGGCAATGGAGCCACAGCACCTATCGATGAGGGCATTGCCGTCAAAGCCAACGCCCTTGACAAAGTTCCTCAATTGCTAGAGGAAATCGCCAAGCAAGGCAAAGCTCTCTCTCAAGATGGTTCCCAAAATCGTCGGCAACTCCTGGAGTCCGTTCGCTCTTTGGCATACGCGCTTGAGACTCCCCGCGAAGCTATGATTCGCTACTGCTGGTCCCAGGTACAAATTTTCTCCCACCTTTTCAAGTTCCCCTTTGCTGTTGCTAACTGCCGGCGTTCATAGCCCACTATCTTTGCTGCTATTGAGCTAGGTGTCAATCTAGGACTTTTCAAGGTGCTGTCCAAAGACGACAAGCCCAAAACCGCCGTTGAGCTAGCTGAAGCTACTGGTGCCGAACCAGTATTTCTAAGTATGTCTAGAACAAGAATCATTCTAGTGACTGTCTAGGGCCCATGCTGACATAGGAGACAGGTCGCATTTTGAAGCACCTCGGCGCTATGGGTGTCATTTACGAAGTCGGACCCGATACTTATCAACCGACCAACTTTGCTAAAACCTTGACCATCCAGAGATATGGAGACGGCTTTCCCTGCATGTGAGCGGCCCGATACTATACAATACCCTTGTCGTTTGAACTGCATCTAACCTAGATAGGACTGATTGCATCAACTCTGGTGTCCTAGCTTTCCCTCAATGGGTCAAAAAGAATGGCTATCAAGCACCAACCGATGGCAAAAATACTGCCATGCAATTGGGATTCAATACCGATCTGCATTTCTTCGAGTACCTTGCCACCAACCCTGAATTTCCTGTTCGTTTCATGAATCACATGTCGGCCTATCACCAGGGTCGACCCAGCTGGATGGACCCCGGCTTCTACCCTGTTCAAGAACGCTTAGCCGCTGGCTTGGATACCAGTGCGCCCTTATTGGTGGACGTGGGTGGAAGCACTGGCCACGACCTTCAGGAGTTCCGCCGTAAGCATCCTGAAGTTCAGGGTAAGTTCGTGCTTCAGGATCTGCCCGAGGTCGTTGAAAAGGCCAAGCTTCTTGTAAGCCCCGAGATTGAGGTAATGGAGCATGACTTTTTCAAGGAGCAACCAATCAAGGGTATGTTGATTCTTTTCCTGTGATGGTTGAATGTGTGTGACTTGCTGATCATTGCGATATAAAGGTGCTCGTGCATACTACATGCACTCTATCCTCCACGATTGGCCTAACAATAAGTGCAAGGAAATTTTAGCCAACCTTGCCCAGGCCATGAAGCCAGGATATAGCAAAGTCTTGATCAATGAAAACGTCATCCCAGACATGGATGCTGATTGGCAGACAACCTCTCTAGATCTCATTATGATGACCGTGTTTGCTTCTCAGGAGCGCACAGAACGCCAGTGGCACGCTTTGGTTGAATCTGCAGGATTGAAGATTGTCAACATCTTTACTGCTGAAAAGGGCGTTGAGAGCTTGATTGAATGCGAGCTTGCTTAATTGCGATGATTTCTACTATGTATTGTTTCATGTCTATATAGATTGTTTTGTACAGGCAACCGCATACCAACTACTAGTGAGATTCGAGATCATTATCATGCTTTGGTCTAAGCCACATACGCATTTGCGCATTGTTGATTTCGTAAGTGATGGCACTTAAGCAAGCCCTTAACATAGGTAGACCCACGCAAATACATTAAGTTCACGTCCTGTTCTCCCGGCCGGAAACCGTGGAAGACATCCCGGTTAGCGCCACCACCGACAAAGTAACACGGAGTTTGTAGTCATTGACAGCCGGAGACTCTTAACTCTGTACAGTAAAAGATCAGCAGCTTAATAATAATAGCTTGTTCAAGAATCTGAGAAGGTCTGAGTGGGCCCATTGTGTCAAGGTCACTTGGCGTGGGAATATATTTCCAAGCAGGCCACGGAATTCACCCATCAGGCGAAGCATTCTGTGTACGTGCGAACTGATTATCCGGTAATCAAATGTTGATCCCGATGATATCTTGATTCATCTCGTCAAATACGGTTTTTCTCGAGGTAGTTCAGCTTCTAATGTGTCAGTCTTCCGTAATGTGGGAAAACTAAACTTTGCTCGTATCAAGCCTTTTGATACGTATGAAATGGAGGGTTTGTCGGACGTACAATTTGGATATATGTTTTCCCGGGGACTTGGACAATTGCTTACTACTTTCCGACTAGAGCAGAGTGTGTCCGAGTTAGTGCTTGAAAATTACTATGTACTTTCGCTTTCTTTCCCAAAAAATGCGTTAACCCAATCTGCCGGTTAGGGTTTGTGAGACATGTGACGTGACGACTCTGACGGGGATTCTGTTTGTTTGTGTACTATAACATCACCCGAATATAGATACTACATATATTTGAGCCAGCAATATAGATTTATTTTCCAACAACTGCTCACTTTCCTTTCTCTATTCCCTGATCTTCATCCGGAAGATCCGGCATCCTTCCGTCGCACCCTTGCTAACATTAGACCATAATACCGCCTCAATATATGGTTACGAACGACATTTACATGAGCAAGTACCTGCAACTGCGCCCAACTTGGCGAACTTGACTCATTTATATACACAACTTGTAGCTTTCTCTTTTTTGGATAAAGTGAGAAATTATGTTTTCTTATGTACTGAATTAGGCTCCTGGGCCCCGGCAACATAGGAGTCGGCGATCAACCCATCTCCGACACGAGCAGTTGATACATACGAAACACTGGACCGTGGAGGTTACAGCCGATCACTTCTCAGCGTGGCTTTGTGGCTTTATTTGTGCGCATATTGCATAGTTCATGCATAATACGCTTGCTTTCACATTTGAGGTTTTTTAGAAAGGAAACATTGGTACGTACTGGTTTTAATTAATGTAGATCACCTCGCTACAACAGTTTTGAGCATTGTTCGAATGGAGGTGACAGCTCCTGATTCTCCATAGAACAATTTCTCATCAATATAGGTATTTACAATATTTTGTCCCGGGCTCTGGACAGTCATGCCACACGACTGCCTACGTATTACAGCTTAGAAAGCTCTATGGATGATTGTCGGTTGGAAGCATTTGGTCTGTATTTGACCGTTGACTGGTTTTAAACGACAAAGGTCACGTGTATTTACTTATTGATAGTGTAAATTTGCCACACCTCCAAAATATGCAGTACAAGCTACCATCATCGATCGCCTCCCGACGTCTTATGATAACCGACTGATGATGTCTGTTCAGTGATACAGATGTGATAAACTAACTCAAGGTGCTGGACTAATGCTTAAGAGAAAAGGGCCAGGCATTGACTACTTGCAACATTTGCATGCCTCAAGCACGCATTCTATGTAAGTTCAGATTCAGGAGTGTGTCTTTTCCTCTTTGGGAGCAGCTACCGAGGAATGGACTATTGTTACTACAGTTCTTTCAAGAAGAGTCCTTTGGTCTTTATTGAATGCTTCTCTATCGCTTGTTCAGGTCCGTGGTTCAATCTGCCGATTTTCTCGATATATAGGACCAGACCAGAGGATATATACATAAGAAACCTAGAAGTGCATCTATTGTTTGGTCTACCCAACCAGAGTAATTCGGCCTTCAACTTTTGTGAAAAAGGTGGTTCCTTTCGAATCTCTGAGGTTCAGCCATATTATTTTTGAGAGATGAGGATATGTAATGATTGCTGAATGGAGCAATGATACATACCAAACATGACTTGATTAAAACAGTATAGAGGTGCTCATGCACATCAATCGGTCTATATAAGACCTGGAGCGGGAAGCCAAATCCTTCTCATTGAAATTACTCGAAGTCTTGATGGCCCGTCACATGCTCGTGTATGTGTTTACTTACCTGGGAACAAGTAAGGTTAGAAAAGACTCGAGACCTTTCAGTAGGCTTTATATAATATCAACTTCGGATTTAGATGCAGGTACCAAGAGCGAAACGTTTGGAAAGGGTGGCACACGTAAACTGGTATGCACGTATACATATACAATATATATCACGTATCAGCCCAACGCGTTCTGTTAGAAATTGTAGTCAAAAGATTATGGCCAAGAAGCACGACATGGCATTCATAGCTTCCCAGCCTACTCACTCCGATCTACAGAGCAAAGTGTGCATACCCAGCTGATATATGAAGAATGAGTAAATGACAAAGAACCTTTCTCATACTGACTATCCTTTATTATCTTTGATCATCAAGTTCAAACTTGCTCTCACATTATCGTATGATTTGCGGCAAATCTTATATCACCAATCTTTAGCATAGGTAAGCTCAGATCAGATCTCGATTACATTTGGAAAATCCGGAGTTGCGTTTGTAGTAGCAGTCTAACTACACGATTCAAATCATCCTTCAAGCTGAAACATCTCAGAATGCTCAATTACCTGGTGTCTCCGGGCTGAAGGTGAGTATCACTTGGAATGTGATCAGAAGTCGTTGTTATAGGATCCCGATAGCTTATCATGTTGGGCTTCAAGACTTCATGTGGTCTCTAGAGAAAATCTAGGCTTCGAGGAAAGACTTGCAATTTTGAAGATCAATCCGTACACATCAGTCAAATTTTAGTGTAAGATGAGACGGCTGAGACCTACTCTGATAGACCTCTGTGGTACCATACGGGGCAGTAAGGACATCAGTAGATCAATAACAAGTGGCTTTGTTCAAATCAAGACATAGAAGCGCCAAATATCTCCAAGATTTAACATAAAGAAATCCCCAGTATTCTTTATACAACTTACGGGAGTGAATTCTATCATCACTACAGATTATTTGTTCGTACTGGTAGAGTTGACACAAATTTGAATTGTAGAATTAAGCTCACTGGCACGTGGCATGTAAATTTTACCTTGGGAATTCTCTCAAGATGAACCTTGAAGATTAGGTCAGCACTAGTAGTCCCCTAGTAATAGTTGCAGTGAAAGAGTGCCTCGAAGCCAATGAGAAGATCTGGCACACGACCCAGGTAAAAACAACAGCACCTTGACTTCGAGGTCAATTAGAACGAGCTTCATAACATACTGAGTTGAAGACAAAGAAGGACGTGATGTTGGCTGTCAAGCAATCGCAATACATTGGAGATTGGGCTGTTTCAACATTGCACTTTTGACTACGGAAGGCATATTCTGCCACGTAACTTGAAATTTTGTGTGTTGGACGGGAGGAACACTTTCACGCAGATTATAGATCATGATGAAGGTTTTCTATTACGAGTACCTGGTCATGCAGTGTCAAAAAGTTTACATGAGGTTGCATTAGAGAGACACAAGCTCAAAGTCATACGAAGCCTGGGGGTTTGCCGACTTATAATTACACATGCATCATCGGCGTTGTGCTTTCGAAATTCAGATTATGTCCGGGCATCTACACTCATTCACTGATATGAATCGCCGAAGATTGAAAGTCCATGAACTCAAGAAAAGGTACGCTTCGAGAGTCTCAGACTGTTCCTTTTCCCGCTAGTCAAGCCAGCTTAGATGACCTTGCTTTGTTCCTATCCTTAGTTTGAGTGTGGAATGATAGGTTTGAAAAATAGAGGGTGCGAGAAATTGCCTAAATAGGCAACTTCAAGCAGAATTAGGGCTACGGAATATCGCAGCAAATCGAATTGCAGGACGTCTAGAACATCTTGACAACTCATATTCTCACATAACGTAGCGTTCATCTTATTCTGTTCTCATCTTTACTCTCCTTTATATATTAGTCACTTGAGAAATGTATTGTATTCTCACGGTGACATATAGTGATTTCTCTAAGAATGCGCCTGTATCGACTTGATGAATCGTGTCATTTCACACGAATGGTCTTCTCGGTGGTATCCATATCGAGGTTGATACCTGACATTGTTACTTCAATCCTTCGAGTACTTAAGGTGAGCAATAAATTCTGGCATCCGTACTTTCTCTATTATAGCTTCGATCCTTTCAGGTGCTAAATCAATTTCCTACCAGGGTGTTTGGTGAGCGGTCCATGACAGTCAAGCTTACCATGCAATTTCTATGGAGGCACAGAGGATATGGAACTTTAGGACCTACACAAGACTGATGCAGATGCAGACAAGGCGATGCGGCTGATATTGAATGCTAAACAATGGTATGCTTTCTATGTCTATGAATCTCTCTTAATGTCTCTCCGGGGGATGTTTCCGCCTGTCTCCTAACTTCAAAAGTATTAACGAATGATTCCTGGGTACTGCTTATGCAAATCTCACGACTCAATCTTTCGGCACTCGCGGCCCCCAGAAGAACCACAATCATCATCCAATTTCCATCCACACAATTCTTCAGATCCATGGGTTAGTGTCGTTTAGCGGATGCACTACTAACCGCTAGATATAAGATCGACAGCGCTTAATTCATTAGTCTGGTCTTTCACTCCAATTATGGTTAATGTTCCTGATAATCGGTTGTTGAATAATTTTTCTGAAGCTTGGAGCAAGATGAACTTTTTATGGGATTTGCCTGGCAAAATAATATGCATGTCACCTTTTGACAAAGAGACAGATTACACGAAAAGTCGAGCAGATACGATGAATTTGGAGCAAGAGAAAAAAAGAGATCGGACCCTACCTAAGAGTCCGTCCAAGGTTGCAGTCAATTAGGTCTTACTGCGAAGAGCCGGCATGGCTTAGGACGAGTTTAGCATGCATGTAACGGCGCAAAGTGGCTTGGTGGCTTCCAATTTCCTACACCTTCGCCAACCTGAATCCTGTTCCCCGCCATTCGCAATGGAATATGCCGATTACCGAGAGAACTTGAACACTAGATGAGCGATCTGAGGATCTCTGATCAGGGTCTGACTCGAAGGATATCTGGAGGATCGGATTCAAAGCTGCTGCGTACTACGTATACGTACACACCATGGATTGCACAATTCATCTCGTCTACTCATACATACTTTATCTGCACGAACGTAGCTGGCTATCGGTGTTTGCGTGAAATAAGGCTAGTGAGCTAAGCTGAATACCCTGAACTAAGAAGGTTACATTCAATAGTATCATTTTTCATCTAGTCATCTTCATTTAGACCAGTCATCATCTTTGAATCTCAATCACTTGCCTGATATGGGCCCATCAGATCTTTTCGATTCCCTCCTTTGGGTGTTTTGTTGTCTAGTGACTTGTTTCTGGGGGTCAGAGCTTATCTTGGATGGAGAGTGGGTATCAGCTACCGTCCAGAAAGGCGAAGCCATGAATTAGCTGAGCTTCAGGTCTATAAATCTGTGCTTGGTTCCTCTTTGAGATGGGGAAAGAGACCAGTTTTAATTCTCCTGAGCAGAGTGCAGAGGCCTCATTGACAGACATATACATCTTTCTTTCCTGTATATAAGCCATAATTCAACAACTATCCGGGTGAATACAGCAGAATGGTCTTCTCTATTAAGAGCTTTGCTCCTCTCCTCCTGGCAGGTACTGCACTCGCCAGTCCAGCCTCCATCCCGGCCGCACGACGCTTTCGAGGAGGCGGCTCAACATCCTACAAAAACTTCACGGCTCCAGCCGACGAAGCCTCCGCCGCAACTCTAGGCACATACACATTCACCAACTGGGCCGGTGCATTCCTCGACACAAGCGATGTGACAGGTGTGACTGGCACATTCGTCGTCCCTACCCCCTCCGCACCTGCAGGTGGTGACGCAAGTACCAGCTACTGCGGTTGTGCCTGGGTAGGATTGGACGGAATCTCCAACTTCTGTCCCAATGGCGCCCTGATGCAAGCCGGCGTGAATTGGTGTGTTGAGAACGGCGTTTCAAGCTTTGTGGCTTGGTATGAATGGTGGCCCGCCGAGGCGCAGCAGTATTGGGACAATATCAGTGTTTCGGCTGGAGACTCGATTACAGTTACTATCTCTGCCGCGAGTACGACAGGTGGTACGACGACTTTGACCAATAACTCGAATGGTCAGAGCGTCAGCTTCACATGGACGGGCGAGTCACCGGCACTTTGTGAGGTGAATGCAGAATGGATCGTGGAGGATTACTCTGTCGGCAATGATCTGGTGGCATTTGCAGATTATGGGTCCGTTACATTCACGGGCAATAGTGCTGTTGTTGGGGGTGTCAGCACCTCTGACTTGAGCGACTCCTATATTGCTAACATGGTCTCTGAGTCGGACAGTTCTGATGTTATCAGTGCTAGTACTGTTAGTGGTAACGATATCACCGTTGTTTACCAATGATGTGATTGGAGCTCTTCGCTTGTGATCTTACAATGTACATAATGTTCAGACAACATTGAAAGCCTATGAATATATATTATGACTTCCGCTTAGTGCATGTACGCAGGCGAACTCGGTCAGTATAAGTAGATCCTGAAAATACAGTCTCGCAGTCAGACCACTCTCGATATTACCTATTCAGGACGCTTCCTTGACAGCTCGAATTGAGTTGTCTACAGTCTAGCATATTGTTTTTGATTTTCAAAAAGCTCTAGTATATTCGAGAAGAAAGTATTCTCAATTGTAACCCGAATCCTGCGGTCTACCGCTAAATGCAAATAAGACGGAAATAGTATATATTGTTGACAAGAATGAAAGCGAAAGATTCAAAGACGCCACCTGATGAAGCACATTCATCGCAATAAGACTAGAATAAGTCAAAGTCTATTAGAAGCAAATCACTCGTTATAATGGTATACCTACGCTCTCTGTTAGCATTGGTTCCAGAAGCGAGCCCAGAAGGGGGAAAGAGACTCACAAAATAATCAGGCAACCCCCAACACGTATATCCCAACCGTTTTGCCATCTTTGCGAAGCCTTCCGTCTCGAGCATATGATAGAACGGGAAAGGAGGGAACATGGCCCCGTCACGATGTACATCAGCCTTCACCATCAACGCCGTACCACCGACGCCATCTAATTCCACTTCGCTATGTGGATCAGCATCCTCCGGGCTTTGCGATGCCATCCAGACCATCAAGCTTCGGTACGTGGGGATTTCAGCGTAGCCTTCAAAGAGAACGTCGTCGGGACCCATTTCCGCCGCCAGTTGCAGCGCTATATCGCTATCAATCCAGGAATTGTAGTCGTAGGCCCGGACGTCCATCTGACCCGTTTCCTGGTTCAGGAACCGCTGATAACAATTCGGCACGATGACCGGTTTATTATGACTCGTGAGATCCTCAATCAAAGTAGCCGGCGTTTCGACAATATCCGAATCCAGCCACAGAACCCAAGAAGTTGAAGGCCCCAATGTGGTAAATAACAAACTGTTTCGCGCGCGACTCATCGCTTCCCGGCGCTTCTTCTGGTTCTCCATTTTATGTCGTTCCTTCTCGTCCTGCGATTGCAAGGGCGGCTCAAAATCTTGCCGTAAGATGGTCACGCTTGCGAACCGATCGTCAATAGGGCCCGCTTGTGTCTTTGAGACCGCTTCTTGCAATGCGAGGGTTGCAGCGTTTCCTTCGTTTGTTTTGGGGAGTATGAATCCCAATGAGATGAGCTCGTGCGGATACTGAAGCTTGACCAGATTGTCCCAGTACTGCTGGTAGAAATTCATCATCGGCGTTAGAATGAGTACTCTTTCACCCTTCTCAGCCGGTGCATCCGAAGTAGTAAGCTCATTCATCTTGTAGTGCACCACTGGCGGCGGCGCTTGTTGGCCATTGCGTCCCTGCGCGTGTTTCTTGGGGAAGGGTTTCGTGGGAGGGGAGAGCGGATGAGAGGCCGCATCTTCTTGTCGTTGTTGTGCGGTTATGGGCGTTGACGATGAGGTCGGATCGAAGAGGAAGAACATGAAGCCGATGGCGAGAATGGCTGCGAGAACTAGGGTTATAGGACTCGTTCGTCGTAGAGACCGCGAAAGGGCCATGATGGCCGGCCTGCTGCCTGTCTAGCTTGTTTGTTCGGTGGCAGCCAGGTTCAAACCAAGTATTCCTGTTTGAAATCGGGCGTTCGTACGCAAGAGGAATGATGGGCGCGGAAGTGTGTGCCTAGAGTCGTTAAGGTTGGGGGACAGCTGGCTGAAGCTTGAGCTTAATGGATTGCGTGTACACATCCGAGCATTGCCTATACGACGTTGAGCAAAGAAATCTCTCGTAAATCTCGTGCCATGATATAACACTTTAGTTCATATGAGGAGCTATATTGAACTCTCAATCGAGGATAAAATGTCGAAAAGGATAGCTGTTAGTTGCAACGTTGCGTGTTTGATGTTGGTGGAGGTTGGCAGATCTTCGTCCTTCCGCCGGGCCCAGTTTCTAGATCGACGGCCTGCAGGTCCGCTCCTGATTGGCCAGTGGCTCTATAATTGATTTAATGCACATGAATGTAGTTTCAGTATCACTATTATTTGTCGTTCAAGCGGAATGCGGCTCTATCTATGTAGTCTATATCTATTGAGTACATTCAGTGTACAGTCATAATACACAAGTAACGCAAGGGTATCGTCAAAGCTCAAATCAGCTCAGCCATAGCTCAGGCCAAACTATGACAGCCATCTCATAACACCTTCAAACGCCACAAGAGCCATGGCGTTAGCCGGAAACGCGCGCAAAAAGCACGGCAAGAATCCACGCCAATATCCCCTCCAACCACGCTCACGATACACGGCAACAGCAGCGTCTTTCCATCTGGGGAAGCGCCTCTCGCCGTCGCCGTGTGAGCCTCCTAGGGGATCAGTCATCAGCCGGTTTTTGACTACGTCTGACGGGTAAGATGTGATCCAGAATATTTGCGCAGATATACCACCTGCCCAGAAGTTAATGGCTGGAGCAGAGAGGTTGGTCTTCTTCTGCATCATGCGAGTGATAATGTCGTAGGAACCCCACCAGAAGAAAAAGAATGATCGGAAGATAAGTGTTGCGCAAAGCCCGCGGAAGAGACCTGGAATACCATGACTCGCAAGCTTCATGACAACGTTAGCCAGCATCGGTGAATCAATGGAAGGGAATACCGACAATTTTCTTCGAACAGTCAACAGGCCCACTGTACATTCGCTGCTTCTTGTCGGCAGCATATTGTATCTGTAGTCTGGCTTTGACATGCTCGACCGGCGCAGCAATAAAACTGACGGTACATCCCGCCATGACACCCGCAATACCATGCCCAAAACTCGGTAAAGTATGTAAATCTCGTTGTGACGAAATGAATGGTATTGCATTGCGCAATTGAGGATTTGAAAAGACGTTTTCGAGCAATAGACGTTTATAGAGGGTGAGAGAACCAAGCATTCTACATGCGCAGTCGTTAGCTTCGCTTCCTGTATGCTTTGACTTCTCTGTGACCTACACAGAGTCCATGATCATCCATCCGACCAGCGGAGGTGTTGCGCCTTTGTAAAATCCACTGAATCCTTCCTTACGAATAGTCTGCATGACACAGTCCAGCGGCCCTTTGAAGCGACCGTGCTCGCTCGTCTGCATTCTGATTTTGATGGTATCGAATCTGGTCAATTGTTAACAGTCATCCTGGCGGCGCCGTGATCAAAAGAGAAATGTACGGATGGCCCACTGTCAAACAGAAGATCGCAATTAGCCTCAAACGTCTTCAGAGATCATCAAGATCGGCTTACCACTCAATTTCGCAATCCCAGAAAATACACCCGCTACAAAACCCTTGTAATCCCGCTTGGACTTGGTGGCATTCTTCAAACTGACAGTCTCTGCAGGTGCTACTGTGTTCGATTTCGTCTCGAATGAAGATGTGCGATTCGTTTTACCCTCGTTGTCATTGTTCGGCAATACCGATGTCGCGGGCTGCGAAACACTGGATGTCGACATGTCTATGCAAGCAAAGGTATGAAGAAGGGTATGAACAAGTTATCTAATACAACGTAGATCTCTCTCCATCGATGTTCCAAGCAATCGAAACAGGATCCAGGGCTGTTGCTCAAGGATATACGAGAGCAAAGGTCGTTTTAGATGTTGCGATCCGTATCTCTGCCGATGGTGATTACTCACCCGCGAATGTCGCAAATAGGAGCGTAGATCGATCGTAAACAAACGCTAGGCCGACGTCAATCTTCAAATAGTGTTCGTAGACAAATTGGTGTCGCGATCCTCGTGCTTGCGGGACAGATTCAAATCGCGAACTGCTTGTAAAAGCACGAATAAAAATAGCGACATGCTCAAGCTCTGGCCGTCCGATCACGGCCACTTCAGACCCGGGGAGTAACAACTCAGGTCCGAACAGCGCGAACAGAGCAACCTTAGCGGGGCTTGGCACGAGGGGCGCCAAGCGTTGAAGCGCGGGGTTGGCCTAACCATTTACGAACACACGTCGAACAGATTGCTACGTAGTAGGTACGTACTAAGTAAGATAACATAAATGTTCTTCTATGTAAACATGGTTGATACAGACAGGACTTGGTTCTTCACCTCCAAGAGATCGTGCAGTATGAAGTGCAGTGGTTCCTCCATGCTTCATCGATGTATGTCATGACACTTGTATGCTAATGGCAAAAGAAAACAAAGAAGCTCCGCAAGAATACTCAGTTCTTGGGCTAATACATATGGGGTATACAGATAATGATAATAGACAGACACCGTCGACTCCTGGTGGATCAGTCGTCATGAAAAGATAGACTGTCAACGAGATGAAAAATGAAAATGTTTGACGCCAAACATGCGGAAGTTGGAAATAACATCGAGTGGAATGGAAAGAGGATTGGTCGAACGCTATCGACCTTTGGTATCCTTTGTACGTGTGCTTGCGTGTCGTTCTCGTTCTCCGTCAGCCTGGCGTGGCGAAGTGTAATCACCGGATCTGGCGGACAGGTAGCTTTCTGCTTCCTCCAGAGCAAGCGGAGTCACCGGACCGGGACTGCCGAGAGGATCTAATCGAGGAGCCGAGATTCCAGCATCGCTGCTGTCGGATGCGTTGCGAGATAGTGAGACGCTGGCCGCAACTAGTTCTCGGTACTGTCGGAGTGCTTCCCGGGAACTTCCACTGCCTCCCGACGCCACACGGTAGCCGAATGATCTTGGATGATGGTTTGACGTATTAGGAGATAATGAGGCGTTTGGAGTGCTATTGGGTGATTGATAGACAGCCGGATGGAATCTTGGCAAGTTGCCCAGATACATCGGACTGTCCTTGGGTGTTGGCTTGGGCGAGACCGGGCCTGACTGGTGCGACATGGTGAGAGATGGGCCTGACATCGGTATCTTTTTCGAACGGCTACTGCGGCTGGCGGTAGATGTAGATTCCGAGACGGAAGACGAGGTTGCTTGCGACTTCTTTTTGCGAGTAGTCTTTTCGCTTCGGCTATGACGATGGTGACCGGACGAAGAATGTGGTTCCTTGATTGGACGCTCTGCCAAGTACTGATGATCAAAACGACCCGTCAGTGGTGTGAGCGGTAAGTCTTCGAAGGAGCGGCTCAAGTTGGCGCGAGGGATAGGAATGGGCCGGGAGCCTGCAGTGGATTTGTATGGTTCCTCGATGGGAGTAGGAGAGGTCGGTGGTGTCTCGGCTGGATCCGAAGGTAGGTATGATGTGTTGATGGGAGAGGTCGAGGCCAACTTTCGCAAGGAAGATGAAGATGAGACTGGGGTCGGGGGACCGTGTTTTCTTATAAGACTTGCGAGATGCTCACGGGCGCTATTGTGTTCGTTGGCTTGTGAGCGACGTGGAGGTGGAGACGCGGTATTTAGATGATGGTGGTCTGCGAATGAAATGTCTGGTCAGCAAGTGTTCATTTTCGGCAAGGAGAAGTCCAAGGTCGCTAAACAGTATTTCCAACAAATCACGAAACGGTGCCTTCATAAACGAACTCCACTGAGGGGGATTAGATCCTGAAGCGCGCAGCACTACGCCAGTGAACTTGGCCGACATGCATGTAGGGATGATAGATCATTCGACCAAGCCACGGCCGAACATGCATTGTAATCAACGACGAGCGGGGCACAGCGACATGGCATTGCTTGGTCCCGTCAAACGCAGATAGTCCAGCGAAGAATCATTATTATCCATCCGTCGAACCGTCCTCAAAGAGACAGCACAGACACCATGGAGCGTGCCTGATTAAATGAATGTGGGGGTGGGGAACCAACGCAACAGCGTAAAGAGCAAAGCATAATGTGTAAAGTCAAACCGAATATACTTACAATAGTTTCGAGGAGGGGAGATAGAACTGCACGATGAAGGATAATAAGAAGCCGAAGACTGCGATGAGGAGTAAGAGGTATAAGAAGCGGCGGTGGTGAAGACGGCGGGCTGTCTGTTGCTGGCTTTTGTTCTTCTTTCGTTGGCGGCTGCCATCTTGCCGATGTCCGTCCGGTATTACGATTACACTGTCGCAGCGATGACAGATGCGAAAGCTGGTGTATTGCGGTAATAGCGATACGTAAATTACCGGGAAGGCGTATTTCCAGGCGGGGATACGACGAGTGTCACCCAATAACGAGCCGTCTGTGGGGTAAAGCGTCAGTTTTTTTTTTTTCTTCGTTCAATTTCTGAGCCAAGTAGACAGAATGTCGTCATGCAGCGAGCGCCTAATGCCACTCCGAGTCGTCGAATGAGAACTGTCTGGCTGGGGCTTCGGCTGCCTCGGGCGGGAGCAACGGCAGAACAACAGGCACAGGCTGATTGCTCTCCACTCGACCCAGCAGAAGGGAATAAAGACGAAGGAGAAAGAGTGTAAATAATTGGCAAACACGCCCGACTTACTCCATATCAATAAATCAATGAAAAGAATGTCTGTCACACGCGGAAATCTGACAGATTTCCCAATGATATGATAATTGCCTGCGACAGGCAGGCACACAGCCTAACCGGTGAGCAGGCTGTTGATCTTCAGTGGCGACACGCACGGGCGAGTACTGTATCGACAAGGCAGTACTCAACACACGCGCGGACGGTCTGGAAATGACGGGGTCAGCGATAAAACAACAAAGCAAGACGAGGATTCATAAAATCAAATTCGGAATTAGAAGAGCACAATGACGCCGAAGATTTGCATTTCTTCACACCCTTGTTCTTTACTCAAGGGTTGGATGCATACACCAGTGGAAACTCCACTGGTGTCAACCCCGCCATATGTATGATTACCGCCCGCTCTGACCTCGACGGTGACAACGTCCTGAACATGCACGCCTTTCCGCATGAGGAAAACCGTGCTTCATCATGACTCGCCTCATTCGATTTGCGAAAACCCGGAGAAAATGGCAGAATGCCAGATATGAGGTAACAAAAGCCGAGCAAGGCGCATAGTTGAGATTAAAATGAAAACAACTAACCTGAAAGTGTGTGAGTCCGGATCTGACGGACTGATAACCTGGCCTGCTCTGCTTTGCAGAACAGTTTGCGATCCGAATCAGATGAATCAAACTAATAAATGGTCGCACGTAAGCTTCAAGTCCGAACGGCCACTTGGGGCAGTAAGATGCTTATATGTTCTTCGCATCTCACAAGAGGCACACACAAAAAAAGTCATGCAGCACGGTAAATAAAAACAAGGTCAAATCAACCTAACCAAGGACAGATCGAACGCACCTGTGAGCCTATGTCTACTAGTAGTTAGTAGCGTACGTACGGGTAGTACGTTTCTCTCCCAGGTGGTGGTGTGGCACCCGACTTGGAAATCAGAACACCACTGAAGCCTACTGCGGAGGCTTAGCAGTCAAATAAGATTTCGTTCTTGCGCTTTGTGTGTGGGTTCTGTTATTTTTCGCTTGATGCCTGTCCGGGAGGTGTGCAGCGAACGATTGTTTTTGTAGGTTGTAGGTGTTTTGGATGTTGCTATTGGATTGATCAATTGTCTCAAGAGTCTCAGAGGATGGCTGGCGTGATGTGATGACTTCGTTCGATGTTGCACCGTCCAACTTTGAAAACATAAGGAACCATGGATGGCACGAACCAAAATAATTTCAACCAAAATCCCAGGGCATATCAGCTCTTAATATAGTTGACTACTCAAGATGTGGCTTGGTTGCATATCATCACAGTCATGGCTTGGTGCTCCCCCGGTTTCACTTGGAGTCATTACGGTTTGACAGTTAACTCTCTGTATACATTTACCGAACAACCCGAACGAGCTGCCTCACCGTCTAGAACTCGAATCCCTGACAGAAAGGCCAAAGTGGATTCAAACAGGCCTCATTCCTTTCTAGCCGAGCTCTTTGCTTTTTCTTCGCAAGTCCACATGTTATTTGAAACATCGGAAATAGGACATCGTTTACGTGAGAAATGTATCATGACAAATATACTTTACGGAAGGGAGGCAGAGAATGGGGCTGAAGAAGCTGATACATTTCCGTCCTTACATGTAACGGATGAAGACACGCGCCTCGCAGCTTCGCTTAGGAAGAAATTAACCTTTTTTCAAAGTATGGAAAGATGTAGAAGAAGTGGATGATACAAAGTGGTATGTTGTAAGGTATGTTACCGCAAAACAATTACGCGTAGAACCCTGTATCGTATCAGTGGGGACTGGGCCGGCATGGCGCAGGCGGGCCGGGCCAGTCCCAACTGTTCAACCTTACTTTGTAGGTCTGTATCGTATTGACTCATACGGTATCTCCCTTGCATAATACATCTCTCTCGATGGCTGTCAGGTACATCCATACATACGGAGCTACTGACGTACTATAATGGCATGCATGATCAAATCTCGAGTTTTTCATCTTCTCGTGGTTTCTCACTCAACTTGTCATGTGGAGTCCCCTTCTTTTCTTTTTGATTGCCCGAGTTGCATCGTCCGCCCGCGACCCTCACATTCCAAGTTTTTCTTGCATCGTTTCCCATAGCCTGCTTGATATCAGCTATCAAGGTTTCGCCGCGTACTCCGTTGTATGCTTAGCTCGCTAGATGATCAGAGCCATCTCGATCGCTCTTATCACCCATAATCACTATCACTGTTTCATTCAAGGACGTTTTACTGGATTTGTTCACCCTTTCACCCTATCACCCGCTAGTAGCCATCGATTTTTTGGGTACTGTACTAAACCGATCTATGGAATCACGGCTATCGGCGGGGTCGAATCAGGTAGATCATTGGTCGTTTCTCTTGTGACTCAAGCCATTTCCGCTTTTGGTCATACTCTCTGAATACGTACCAGGTGACGATATCAATAGGTAGACATAGTATCGCGAGGTATATATCACGTTCATACAGGCGCAGCATATACCTAAGTTACTAATCACCATCACTCAGCTAGTATACTACGTAGTATATTACTCAAGCTTGAGTAATCACAAACGCGTTGAAGTCTTGCTTTCCATTCCCTACTACTCGTATACCTTGTAATATACCTACTCTCAGATAGGCTGAAATCCTACTAGTAGCACGGAATAGACTCTACGATAGCACGCCACTAAACCATGTACAGCCTAGGAAATTCGATCGTTGACCAGATCAGGCGACGAGGCCGGGTCCACTTTCCTTGAATTTCCTCCACGGAGTCGGGGATCATTCTCTTCGTTCTTAGCACTTTTGGCCGTCAAGCCATATCGTCCATCTGCGGAGCACGTTGTAGAAACTCTCTTTCGCTGAGGTGTTCTGCATACAAGAATCGCACGCGAAACGACTCTCATTCTTATGGCACTGTGTGCTACTGAAAGAGCGATTGAATGTTTACTTTTTGACCGTTGTCGTACCAGAAAAAGCAAAAGGCTAAAATCTGCTTCTTTTCTCCCGCTACTATCAGGGCCAAAGCTCGACTTGCCCGAGCTGAGGATTCGTACGTAAAGACTAATTCCAACTTATCATTAAGCCTACCAAGATTTTACCATGTAGTATGTACGCACGTATTAGCCGACTTTTGTGCCTATCAAATCGCGGGATCTTGCCCAAATCGCTGGGTCCTTGAGATTTGAATAGTGGGTGCTATCTTTTCTTGCACTAGACGAGTCAGTTCATATCATGTTTGTCTGAGCGCTCGTGGACCCGTTCGTTCCTGACTCCATATGGATCAACGTGGCGGTGGGAGAAGGATGCTGATGCTTGTAGACGATGACTTATCTCCCGTGGCTATCCGTTCAGCTGGGTGCGGAATAACGTGTGCCCTAGGCTAGGATTAAAATTTGTGTCGACTCGTTCATAACGGACATCGTTCTTTACACCTTTTGATATGTATGGCTCGTATGATGCCATAATCAGACTCGGTTCTCGCGCGTTACTTCAGTCGGTGAAGACAGTTTATGCTCCCAGCCCAGCCACGTTTCGGCCAAGTCCAGCCATGAACATGAAACATACTCGTCTTATGGAATGTATGGTATTTATTGTATCTCTCATTACGTACATGCATGTATGTATACCTATATACCTACATGCGAACTACGGAGTGAATCCAGCCGTGACCGACCTTCGATGGACGTCTTCCACAAAGCAAGGGGCTGATGCTGATCCCTGATAAGGGAGAGACCTCCCCCTTTTCCTCACAACTGACGCAACATTCAGCTTGACACTGCCGAAACAGCCTCTCATTGGAGATTATCAAACCGGTGTTGATATGACTTGCATATCGTACTCCGTACATGGGAGATCCAACCTCGCTTAAACATGAGGACATGAAGATCGAATACGAGGTCCAAAGTTCCGTGTTAGATCAATTGATTATCTCGCAAGGTCATTGGGACAGGCATATGTATGGGATTTTAAGCGATCGAACGATGATTCCATGCATGAAACCGGGACATGTTGCATGTTGCATACATACTACGATGCGAGTGTTTGTTCAAGACTCGTTCCGGGAAATATGCAACAATCGTATCAAGACAGGGAATAAAGCAAGAAGGGTTGTTGAAGGCAAGAGAAAGGGAATATGATGTCCTTCCAATCAGGAGCTTCAATACGCCGTACGTGGCTAGATTGATCTTCAGTGACATTTAGAATATAGCCAGGCCAGTCTGAAATGTGCAAATGAGCTGGTCAGGGACCATCAACCACCACCATCTTTTGATACTACCCTGATACTAGCAAATAGCAGTATGTCAAGTAAGAAGACAAGGTTCTTCTATCTGGCACCTGGGCTTGCCTGCTTGCCCTAATCACAGATCTAAGATCGTCCGCCCGAGCCCAAGATCCTCTTCTTACCTTTGTACAACCACATACCAGCCCTGTATCAAGTAGTCCCATTAATGAACGCCTGTTCGCATAACGGTAAATTCTCACGTACCGCAGCTTAAGGTCGGAGATTGACAGAAAACACGACGAATCCAGCCACGTGCCAGTCAAACATGTGCATGACAGACTACATGTACGCAGAATTGGCTACCAGCAGTTATGTGACAAGTCAGATATATCCATACTGTGAGCGTCTTTGTGGAATGCAATGCTATAGGCACGTATGTATTGATGATATAAGACCTCGAAATAGCGCAACGGCATACACATTGAGCAAGGTGGCTCCTCCACATCTCGTCTGAGTAGACAGAAGCAAGGATTCCACGCGTTGTTTCACATTCATTTCAAGTTTCAAGCCGACGTACTCGCATACCACACATACAATGGACTCGGCGGCGTTGAGGAATATCCCTTGCATCTTGCATGCACGTAGGTAACTCGGCTCGGAAAATATTCAGGTTTTACAGTACGTAGCACTTACAGGGGGAGGAAGTGTAGGGGACTGTGTCTAGACGAGATAAGAATCTAGACCGTGTGGACTGCGTATGCATATGTTGACTGCGCGTAGGCGTTAAACCATGATGCTAGAAATCTTGGCGGAAATTGTGGACTTCAGTATAGATCGAGGTTGTTGTCGGCCGCAAATCTGCAACATGCTGGGAAGTAGACGAATCACGGGCACGATATAAGAGATAATGGATGTAAATATTGACTACCTATATGGCTGCATGTCTGATATCACTTAGAAAATATACGTTCAAGATTCTGTTTGGTCTTAACACATGTATGACCGGTGGATACTAATCACGACCATGAGATCCTGTCAAAATAAGTTAGCAATGCGATGATTCAACTAGCCTTTAGAAAAGACACATACCACAGCATAATTCCAGCACCAGCCGCGATTGCCGCAAACTGTGCAATCGTCTTTCTTATCTCTGCTCCTTTATCCTTGCCCGTTTCAAGCAATTCTGGAATCACAGCCACAGTGCCAACGTAAAGGAACGTCCCCGCAGTAAACGGGAGCAGCATGTCTCCCCAAGTCAACCCAGTCCCCCACAGTCCTCTGGAAATATCGGACGAAGCGCTCGATGACATGGTATTGTCCCCGAATTCCTGTACAGCAATACCAATGAAAGTTCCCAGAAAGGCCCCAATGGCAGTCACGAATTGTGCACCCATGGCCTTCTTCTTGGAGAAACCGGACTGAATCAACAGGGCAAAATCGCCCACCTCATGAGGAATTTCATGGAAGAAGACAGCCACTGTGGTAGTAGCGCCAATGGTCGGCGAGGCATAGAACGATGAGGAGAGGGCTAACCCATCCGTGATGTTGTGGGTGAAGTCAGCGATGAGATTAAGATACCCTCCCAATTTAGCACTTGGGTTGATTTCGCCCTTCTTTACGTCCACCTCCTCCCCTTTGCTCCTGGTAGATTTGCCTTTTCGCTTCTTCACTTCGCCGTTGTTTCCCTTTCCTGGACTGCTGGCACCTGTGGCAATGGCTGAATCATAGCTACTGTGCGAATGGCCGTGATCATGTCCGCCTTCTCCACCAGTCGCGATACGCAATGTTTTGTCCATGGCTACAAATGTGAGAAAGCCCACCATGATTCCGAGGCCGAGTAAAAGGTTCTTGTTGTTTTCCACGAGTATGAAGCGGGCATGTTCAGGGGAGTCCTCGCCGAGGAAGATCTCTGGTAGTAGATGGAATAGCGTGTCGCCCAGTAACCCTCCTACGGCGAAGGCGACCATGATAGAGAGGGACGAGGGGTCGATGTTGGGCGGACATAGTGCGAGAAGGAAATCTACGTAATTGAGTCAATCAAGGTTTCAATTGAGGCAATATGAACTTGAACAACTCACTAGGAGGTCCAGAAATATACAATGTCGCCAATAACGCGTTGACCGCGGGGGTCCCTGGAAAGAGCACAGCAAAGACCTGCGATGTCCAGCTTGCTGTTGCCGGGCGCGATGCCAATTTGTGTTCATTCAGCGCATTTACCAGAGGGCAATGCTAGTTATAGTCTGTCAGATTCAAGAGGAAGTCCATAGAAGGGTCTGTGTACCTGCAACTCCTCCTCGATTTGAGCCGCATCATAGCTTGCAATGTCTGGGAATTGTAATTTGGCAGTTGCAAAGGACGAGAAAGCAAGCACAAGTACCATAGAGATGGCACATGCCATCCAGGAAGATCTTAGTCGCCGGGCCATGGTATACATTTGCCCTGAAACTTGCTAGGATATCTGTAGAAAGCTGAAGCTACAAGCAAGTACTTGGCGGGCCAATAGTCGTGTAAACTCTCGGGCGGTGTGCAAACATGCCAAGCCTAATTCACCAAGAAAGCAAACAACCCGCAACTGCGCCCGATAAGATAAAGCAGATTTTATTTAGAGCGCCTTAAAAAAATTCAGTCAACGGCAGCATAGTCTATAAATCAATACTCTCAACACATCAATTACTTTCACAATGGGTCGCGAATTACAGAAGAGAAAGAATCGCGCCAAAGTGCCGAAGCTCAGAAAAAAGCGCAAGTTGTTACGCAATGGCGATAAGAAAATAAATGTTCTAGGAAACCAGTTGATTGCAGACAACTGGTAAGCCACGATAGCACCCAAGCTGAGCTATTTTGTTTCATACTAATGTATCTGTATAGGAACAAAAATGAGACATTAATTCAGAACTACCGCCGGCTAGGCCTTACAACACGACTTAACGCCCCAACCGGCGGTGTCGAAAAACCTCACGGCGTCGATGCCGTCACAGCAGACAAACTCACATCTGACTCTCTACACATCACCGGCACCTCCGCCGCACCCGATGGCAACACACTGTTCGACCCCGAGGAAGTTCTGGTCGAACGGGACCCCGATACAGGCAAGATCCTGCGCGTCATTTCGGGTCATGACCACGAGGAGGACGATGAAATTGAAGTTGCGGGTCAAAAAGTAAAGCGGTCGAACCCTCTTTCCGACCCCATCAATGATATTGAGAATGGTGTTACCTCTTTACACAAGAAGGCCGGATTGGGTACTTCATCAACGTCAGCCTCGGACTTTGTGCGGCAATTGGAGATGCGTGCTTTACGGGAAGAAGAAGCCGTTAAGAAGCGTCGGCCACGGCAGCAGAGTAAAAGAGAGGAAGAATGGGTTGAGAAGCTGATTGCGCGTCATGGAGATGATATCTTGGCGATGGTGAGGGATAAGAAATTGAATCCTATGCAGCAGAGTGAGGGTGATATAAGGAGACGAGTTCGCCTTTACAAGGAGAGACGATCTTCTTAGGTCAATCGCCATTTTATATTTGTGTTTCTACTATTGTGGCGTTATACCAGGCGAATCGGCGTTAGTCGACCACTATAAGTGTTCATGGTTATTTAAAATATGGATAGAATTCAACGATCATGGTAGACGCTTGATTCATCTGATCATAATTTGCGTAAGAATAGCTCTATCATTGTGTGGTACATTGTTATTCCTTCTCTGAACTCGACACACCGACACGGTGCACAACACGAACCCATCGTCTTCGTCGCCATGCACCAGCTCTGTGAGCCTGCATGGTCTCATCCCAGTCTCGGCCTTGAACTCCCTTCTCCTTGGCTTTGCCTTTACTCGCAGGCGCAGATCTCTTGGCTGGTGATGTGTCCGGTAAGTCCCCATACGCCATCACACTGACTTCGTCATCGTTTATCGAGCCCTCAGTCTCCACTTGGGGTAGGTCCCAGACCCAACCTCCGATTTGCTCCTCAGTGCTACTCCCAGACGTACCATTCCCTGGAATCTCGAACCCTACACCGGTGATCATGCGCTCCACAACCCATTCGCGACAATCAAGATCTAGCTCCCATTTCTTTCCTTTCCATGTCCATCCGGATGGTGCTTGCACATCTTCAAAGAAGCGGCAACCACGCGGCCGGTCACCTGCAATGCGATTTGGTGACAAGGGATCATATGGAGCAGGTGAGAAAAGTAGTGTCTCCCATTCAGAAGATGCGGCAAACGACGAGATAGACCTGTGTTGTAATTCGAAGATTTCTACTTCGCGCTCCTCCGGAGCTGAGTCCAGTGAGATGTTTGCTAAATGACTGAAAGCTTGAGTGATTGGTGAAGCTAGTTTCGGCGGTGTTTCTCCTTTCGCGGGTTTCTGATTCTTTTGCTCCGGGATTTGTTCCTGTTTGTGTCCTTGCATCTGATTCAAGAAGTCGTGCACATTCGGGTGTGAGGAAATAATAGCCGCATTACCTCCAAGAAAGAATATGAGGCGCCAGGGAAGAAGATGGGCAACCAGAAATAAAGATGCAGTGACCACGGTCAAAAGCAAAAACACAATTGATGATAAAGTCTCATCAGAAAAGTTCGTGAGAGGTGCTATCGATGCTACAAGGGCATCGTGCAGGTTCGAAAAGTCGGCCATTGAATTCTGTAAATCCCCCATATTGCGGAAAAAGTCTTTTGATGTTTCACTCGCGGGCTTGATGGTCTTGGCCGGTGCCAACGCTGGTCCGCCATAAGAGTAATACGGCGTCGTCCCGAGAGTCGAGTTTGAAGGAGGAGGAGGATGACGTGCAAGGAAGGCTGGGACCATGATGTACAGTAAAACGCTGGCCGGCAGCAGCACAATCAAAAGATATGGATCGAGGCAAATGAACGAGTACACTGCCAGAAAGGACCAAGTCTGAGTCGGATATCTCCAGCCAAATAGACGTATCATCCGAGCCTGAAAAACAAATGCGATGCCAATCCTATACGTCATGAGCACTGAAAAAAAGCAAAGTATATATGTGGTATTCTACCTGGCATTGAATCGCCGGAAATTATTCGTCATGACAGGAAGGCTGAAAGGCGGCCGCGAGATGTCCTTTGCTGGGCGCTTGTCGGCGTTGTCTGCATCTTCACTGTTACCTTCTTCAGAAGGGATGACCTGTTGAAGCAGCCTGCTAGAAGTCAATTTTCTCTGCAGTGAGATATGACATCGCGATTCAACCTACTTGGAGAAGAGTCTGTCTTGTATGGACCACCCTGACTGCGCGTCGCCTTCTGATCCATGACCTGCGTGTCGGAGTCCTGGTATGTGGGACTTTGCTCTGTCCATTTTGGAGCGAGATGACTCGTGGGTATCGAATGAAACGACCGGGATAGGTTCATCGCGGTTGACGACGGCGTCCGCAGTGTAGTCATTCATTTTCTGAGGCGGGCTCACATCGGAACGATACGGTAGTCTATCGAGAATATATGGTAGAGCGGTCGCAGCTCAGACTCGGAAGTCGAGGCAGCTGTACATAAGATGTAGCTACAGGAAAGCTGCCCACGACGACAGAAGGTTGTTGGTTGGGTGGACAATTACCTTAAGGGAAGGCCACCCGGGGTGTCACATGTGAGAAAGCGCCGAGGGTGGCCACCAAAGAGGAATAGTGCAGGATATTTCTTTTGATGGTTCGCCAACGCCGACGACATCCTGCCCTTTGACAGCTACGTTGTACAGATAAATAGCTTTGTTTCTCTGTGACTGGAAACGAGAGAATGGCCTTCTATAATCAAGGCTCGAAGATGCCGTGTTTAGCGCATTCTCATGATAAGGCTATGGTCCTATAACACGTTCGCGCAGGTATCAGCAGTGCATACACCATCCGTCATAAATAACATCCATGGACGGGGTTTCATAATGACCGCTCACTGTAGCGCTAGTCAACCGCGGAGTACTACTAATTTATGTGGCCTTTCTGGCAACTGACTCTACCGAACAACATAGTAGTTCTCACTATGAGCAAAATCGCTTTGAGTTCGGAGGGAGTACAAGCGCTATTGTTACTTTTTGTGTTCCCCGCCCCCTTTTCCCTACCCATAGATGATGGTGCGAATAGCTTGCAAGTAGAGTCGTGTTGATCTACCGATTTACATACAATTTCCTCAATAAGGGCACCTTCACCAGGCAGATAGCCTGATGTCTGTGTCTGGTATACGCGCGGCCGAGTATCATCGGAGCAAGCATAGGCGTGGTTGATATAGCGTATACTCTGTACGAAAACCCAAGTATCGATACACAGGCGACTAGTTGCGGATACCGATAGTTACAATGTAGACTGTTCATCCCTCCACGAACAGAGAAGACCAGCAAGATGGATCGAACAGCAAGTGCACAAAAGATGAAATTGTCTTTCCCTCCATATTTGGTTTCTGTCGCAGGTAGTTGTGACTACGTCCCGATAGATCCTCCAGGGGCACAAGCGACGACGAAGAGCTGCCAAAAGGCTAAGCTGACTAGCTCCACACTAAAAGGGTCCTTCCCTCATCCAACCTCAACCTTCAATTCGCTCTGGCTTCCCCTGCAGCAACTTCCTGCCATAACACCAGCCCAGAGCTTATTCTTCCATTGTTGTTCTCTTTGCTTTTTCTTCTTCGCCATCGTTGCCATCGTCTTCTCTTCACGTTTTCATGTGCGGTATTTTGTTTGAGTTCTATCCTCTGCGCATTCATACGAATCCCGTCTCTCTGTGTCGACAATCGCTACCTCATATTGTTTGTTTCTGTTCAGGCTGGGTGGGTTCTTCGCTCCCGTGATTTTTTTCCCCCCAAGATCCGAGCCAGCGTCTGTCTGCACAAAGGGCGACAAAGAGCCTGGATCTCGAACCGGTCGTCCATTACTTCAGTCGACTTCTCAAATTCCCGACTGACCGCCTGTCTCCGTTCCTACTGGACTTCCGTTGCTGTCGACACAACCTGAACGGCCGGAGCGCCTTGGACAGCTTGGCATTTCCCGCGCGATGGACTGATAGCCACTGAAGCAGGTCTCCAGCTAGTTGACCAACGCCCGCCTACGAAGTCATATTCTTTACGTGAATTTGTCCTCGTCACGTTACGCTTCGGAGTCTTGTGTTGATAACGAGGGTCGAGGAAGTTGGGCCCGGTGTTTGTTTGCGAAGTGATCGGCCATAATTCTTCACGCGAAGCCACTTCTCCGGTGCTGGCACGCTCGACATCATGGCTCAATCATCCGGGGGTAATATACGCGCGAGGACAAATTCTTCAAGAGCTTCGGATTCCTCTCGCACTGAGGACTCGAGTTCTGCAGGTGAGGCGAAAGGCTTATGCTCTAAAGGGTACATTGCTTATCACATCCCAGTCGAAACAGATACTTTCGGGCGGCGAAGGCCACAAAAAACGATTGCCACCATTACCTCCGCGCCAACTCAAGGTCAAAGAGCCCCGTCAATACCGAGAAGTGTGACAGACCCGCGTCTTCAGGCTATTGGGAGGAGAAGACAGTCAATACGTGAACAGAATACGTTCGCTCCGAGAGGGTAAAGTCCTGACAGCTTCCAAAAATTCTCACTTTTACTAATCTCGTAATAAATCAGTCCTCGTTCCGGAACTGGATCGATACATTCCGGGAATTCTTCGGTTGATATCACAATGGAGTCTATGAGAAACGCATCCATGAGCAGTGCCAATTCGCGTACAAGCTCCGGTACGCCGAATATGAACACCTCGGGCAAACACCATAGCAACAAATCCTCTTCCGAGAATATCGAATTTCTGGCGCCGATCAATTTCGATGATTTTCACAATAGCATACTAGACGAACCCAGCTTGAACAATTTCCCTCTGCCAGGCCATGGAGGTGCTGGATATGAGAGCAAAAAAGCGCAACCACGGGCAGATAATCCGTGGTCCACGACCGAAACACCGCCGACGAGGACTGCACGATCCAATTCGTTTAGGCGCCAGAGCGATGTTACCCGATTCCATACCCAGACATCTTCAATCAACACATCGATGCCTCCCCCTCCAGCACCCTCCGCCAGATCTCGTCGGCAAAGCCATGTTCCACCTGCATCGTCTACCACCGTCTCGACTCGTGCTCCCAGAAAATCAGTGGGTCCTGGTATTTTTACCATGGATACCCCCGGAGACTCCATGCCGAAGCGACGACCTAGTTTGTCACTGCGCAAAGCTAGTGTCGATAACAATAAGCCCGATCCACGCTATCGATTGCGTTCAACAAATACCAACGACTTCGACAGCCTTGGCACCACCAGTGCCAGATCACTCAAAACGAAATCTCTACAGCCACCGTCAAGGGAGACGCTGACCCAGGACTCGTTAGTGACACCTACTGCTGGCGATAGAACGAATGGCCTCTTGACCCCTGTGAAGCCCGCTGCTGGCAGCACTAGTACACCTACGTCGTCGGCATCGAGCAAAAGGATGTCTACCATGCCTCATGCTACAGGGTTAGGCGCACGCACTATTAGCCCTACCGATGCGCGACGAATGAAGCGAATGTCAATGATGCCGCAGGCTCCGCCTGTGCCTATTACACCACCCACCACTCAACCTCCGCCGCCAGAAGTGCTAACCCTACGACCACGATCATCTCAATCACCATCCATGATTCCGAGGAAGAGCATCACTCCCTCCTCTTCCCGAACGACCCCAGATCCTAGTCGCAAGTCTTATAGCTCTGGCATGTCACTCTCTTCAAACACCAGCTACAATTCTGCTCGTAATTCCAGCGGGTCTCTACAACCTCGACTGTCTCAAACATTTTCCTCCTCTCGACTCCCCACGCCCAAGCCACGTATGGAGAACGCTAACAACGGACCCGAGGAGGAGGTACCCCCTGTGCCCGCTATTCCTAAGGCATACGAGTCGCCGAAGACAGAAGCCGAGCTCGTTTTCCCAACCAATGCTCGTAAATCTAGCCTGCCGCTGGACATTGAATCAGCCCGCGGCTCAGATTCTAGTCGACCGTCTACGACTGTCAACAGTACTACGGAATCTTCTGCACCACCTGCGCCATGGATGACAGGAACTAGGACTCCGGAGGCCAAGGGAAAGCAAGCCGCAGCCATAGGACGGAAGAGTTTACAACCCTTGAAACTCCCTCCGCTGAATTTGTTGCCACTGAGTACCCCGATGGCTGCCAAAATTGAGGCTCTGAATAATAATATTAACTATCAGCCAAACCCGTCTACGCCTCCTCCACGTACTAATATCCCCAAGACTCCTAGTACACCTATGACAGCCTCCAAGGCATCCTTTTTCAAGAACGATGAAGATGAAGCTGAACGGACTCAGCTACCTCGAAGTAGCACCTCCCACTTTCTGGTCAGCACATCGAACACGGCAGGTTTCCGGGCACCAAGTAGCTCTAGTGCTATCGTTCCTCTAGAAATGCCTTCGCTGAGTCGCAATATGTCTCCGTATATATCCTCGTCGCTACCTAAATCGAGCAGCGACTTCAACTTCATGCGTCAACAATTGAGTGGAGAGTACTCGAATGCTCAGTCAAGCACGAAATTGATGGGCCCCAGACCCCAGACTCAATCTTCGGCTTTCTCGCTCAATACGGATTCTGGAACCCGTCCATCAAGTACACCAGATGCAGATGCAAGCGGTGCTACATTGAAGAGCAAGTTGCCCTCCACGCTTAGGCATAGTGTATCTAAGCCTATATTGGCCTCAGATACCAAAGTCAACGCAGCAAAATATGATAGTATGCCACCACCTCGGCTTCCAGCGTCTGCTACATGGAACGGTTTATCTGCAGTTGCCACACGTACAACCAGTCCGACACTGAAAACTTCCTTCCTATCCAACCATCGCAAGTCTTCTCTTTCTAGCCTGAACACCAAACAATCCAGCTTCAACAATGATTCAGCTACATATACTATGCCTAGTCCGGCAATTACCGACCCGGGGGAAGCAGACGCTGCTGATAATCACCGTCCTGCATCTTCAATATTGTCTCCGGTGCACAAGATGATAAACTCCGCAAAATCCAACGTCAGCACAAAGCCTCGTAATACAGATCCTAACGTCGACTTGGTCGAGCTCGCTGCCGACGAAGAGATGCGCAGACTTGGGAGTAAAAGAAAGGATTTCGAAATTGCTGCGAAAGAGTTGGACGAGCTGCGCCGTCGTGCCAGTCCAAAGGAACGTGTCGGTCCGGCTCAGGCGCTCAAGATGGCTTCTCTCAACATTTTTGAACGAGGCGAAATCATTGATTTCAAGGATATCTATTTCTGTGGCACGCAAAAGGCAAAGAAACACGTCGGCGACCTCAAGTCCCAGGCAGCCAACTTTGGTTACGACGATGATCGCGGCGACTATCAAATTGTTATTGGTGATCACTTGGCTTATCGATACGAAGTGGTGGACATTCTCGGCAAAGGTAGCTTTGGTCAGGTTGTCCGATGCGTTGATCATAAAACAGGCCAACTAGTAGCCGTCAAGATCATCCGCAACAAGAAGAGATTCCATCAACAAGCCTTGGTGGAGGTCAACATTCTTCAGAAGTTGAAGGAATGGGTGAGTACATCGATGTTCCCAACTCATACAGCCATACTAACTATACCTTCAAGGACCCTAATAAAAAACATAGCGTCGTACATTTCACCCAAAGCTTTTACTTCCGTGGACATCTTTGCATCTCTACAGAGCTCCTGGGCATGAACTTGTATGAGTTCATTAAAGCTCACAACTTCAAGGGCTTTTCTTTGAAACTGATTCGTCAGTTTACCAAGCAAATGCTGAGCACTTTGGTGCTTTTGCATTCGAAGAGAGTTATACATTGCGACTTGAAACCCGAGAATATCCTCCTTGCTCATCCAATGCGATCAGAAATCAAGACGATTGACTTTGGGTCCAGCTGTTTTGATCATGAAAAAGTCTACACATATATCCAGAGTCGTTTTTATCGTTCTCCAGAGGTCATTCTTGGCATGTCGTACGGTATGGCCATCGATATGTGGAGTTTGGGTTGCATTCTTGCTGAGTTATATACCGGTTATCCTATTTTCCCGGGAGAAAATGAACAAGAACAACTGGCCTGTATAATGGAGATCTTCGGCCCTCCGGAGAAGCATCTGATTGATAAGAGTACTCGCCGAAAGCTGTTCTTTGACTCTTTGGGCAAACCTCGTTTGACTGTTTCGTCCAAGGGTCGACGCCGCCGACCTAGTTCCAAAGATCTCCGGCAGTCCTTGAAATGTGACGACGAGCCATTTTTGGACTTTGTGGCTCGCTGTCTAAGATGGGATCCTGCGCGACGAATGAGCCCAAATGATGCTATGAACCACGAATTTATCACAGGGATCAAACCTACTGGTCGACCACGTGCATATCTGTCAAGCAGCAACCTTGTCTCGAAACGACTTACAACTAGCGGAGTTCCCTCGTCTAGACCTCTACCCGAGCCTCCTGGTCTTGGTGGCAAACCCGGGCTCGGATTTCACAAAGCCACGAGCAGCTCTCCAGTCAAACCTGGCGCAAAGCGTTTGTCGAGTGTCAATAGTATGCAGCAGCCTGCTGCAAGCAAGCGGATTTCGAACAGTGGACCTGTGACCAACGGTGTTGGTTCTGCACTCCCACGCAGGAATCCCAGTGGAAGTCTAGCCGCAGCAGCGGCAGCTACGAGCCTATCTAACAAATGAAATTACGAAAAGTTGATCATATATTGAGATCACAAGGATGGAACGGGGCTGAACTGCGAGTATCGATTATACACCCAACCTCTACATCTCATGCTAATATACTATACTTATTAATTCTCTGTTTTACTTTCATGAGCAACATAGACCAGGTCGGAAAGTGTTGGTTCTTTATCTTCCTTCGCTTGATGGATGTATGTATTATGCAAAGAAAGAAAAATATCCCTTTTTTGTACCATCATATACCCCCCTTCCGTCCACTACATATTTATTTGAGTCACTTCGCTTTTTAATTTCTTTTCTTCTTCATTGTCATGGATGAATTAATCTGATCACGACATGTTGGTTTCCCTGATGCTTTCATTGGTGAACGTTACGCATTGATTTTCATGTGACATGTCATGCTCAGGAGATGTTGGAGTGTTATTTCATGCACCAGTGAATATCATCATTTTGATTTTTGTTTTCGTCTTTTGCCAGCCATTGTTGAAGCATGGTCCTCACTATGAGTACCACTGGACATACATACTTGCATACATACCATATATAGTAATTCACTACATAGCAATCCTGCTCGAAAGACGAATTTCAGGTTGAGATGATATCAAAGTGCCCATATGATGTACTCCAGCTGAAACAGACAAACCAATGCAAGGAGGACACGAAACCGTCGAAATATAACATATGCAAGAAACCTGTATAGAGCAGAGTAATCAAAGATAAACTAGCATCAGGGGAATCGGGCTAATTAATCACTCCTCATCCTCAGCCGAACGAGTCCTCCCATTCAAAACACCCTGTGAATAACCTCCACGTCTCCTCCGTCGCAACACTTCCGTCGCCCATCCACTCAACTGGTACAACCAACCACCCGTCACAATTACACCAGATACAACATTCACCAACCTCACCAATAGCGCCAAAAAGCTACCACGTTCCTCACTCACAAACAACAATATCGGCTCAATATTGTACTTGAAAAAGATCCCAGGCGTGTTGTAAGGGCTCTCGGGCAAAGGGTGCGATTGACTAGTCGCTGAATACTGATTTGTGAAGATTGTGTTGCGTGATTTTTTAAAGGCCTTGGCTGGGTTTGCGGTGTATTTCTCGACAGCGTTGTTGCCCTTTGCGTAGATCGTAGGTACGACGTTGAGGAAGTATTGGAATTTGTAGTAGTGGGTTTCGGTAGATGCGACTGTTTTGTCGAGAGGGTTGAGGAGGGATGGGTAATGAGGGCCGAAGGAGAGCTCGGTGACCATGTGGGTGAAGTTGAATTTCGAGTGCTACATCAATTAGTCTTGTGGTCACCTAAGACACAGAAGGGTGACATACGTCTAGATGTTGACCAACTTCATTATAACCATGTCCACGTGCCTGTAATCAAATTAGCATCCATCCTGGCAAAGGCGTTCAGGGTTTCACATACCGTGATATGAAAGTCGCCATGGACCTTATTGGACTCCAAACTACCATAGATTCGGCAAGAATCTGTAGGATACTTCGATGACAACCTTGGGGTCTTGGGAAACTTTCTCTTCGGATTCCTGCGCGTATGCGATAAGACATGCCTAGCATGCGCATCATCCTCCTGATCCATCAGTCGCTTCACGTCCTCTGCATTCAGCGTCTGATACTCCGGTACACCACTCGACGACTCCTGATTAAGCTTCTCATTCCATAACGCCCAATTCGTGCCATCCTTCATAAGCAGCATGCCGGCCATGATGTGATCACCCGAGGCATCTTGCACGTTGACTCGGAGATCATTGCAGGGCATTTTGACGACCATGTCGATGTTCATTTGCAATTGGCGCGACACGCCTTTTTCGACGCTGAAGTGTTGGTTTTCGGTACCGCGGTACCAGTTTATGAACTCGCCGAAGGTGAGGAATGTGCAGATTGCGAAGATGATAACGGTCCATTGTCCGCCGCGGCGGGATGCGGTTGTGAAGTTGGGTTTTGTTTTTGCTACACGTAGGAATGTGGTATTAGCTGAGATGCTCACCAAGTATGTGGTTGATTGGCTTCAATTGAATTCGCAGTTCTCAGCGCAAGGTAAGATAGGACGCGGTAGGGGGACGCACGAAAGGCATCAAATGTCTTCAGACCAGCTCCTGCATTTTTCCTTTCCCCAAACGCATCTTCGTCGAGCTCGTGCTTTGTATACCCGTTCATTGCGACAATCGACCTGCTGTCTTCTTAATTCTGGATCGTTGTCGAAACTCGAATCGCGACAGCTTCACGTAGCCTGTATAAATCAGGAATTGCGGCACGTGTTCAATTCAGAACACATAGTCATGTCAAATGCAATCAAGCATGGATTCGCATAGAGATAGTCGTTCTGGAATGGGGTGCATCAACCAGAACAGAATACCTTGAAGGTGAGTCGAAGAACAAAATGCGGAGAGGCCAGCTATCCCAATCTAAACACTCCACTTGGCGTTTCGGATCCTCGGAGTTAAGAGTTAGCCCTAGCCCTAAGGGTCAATTTAGGGCTTGACTACATGAACTACAACTTCGATTTACCAACACTTCCCCCCTTCATTTTGTGGAACATTTTGATAAGCTAAGGTATTCAGCCGAGGATGTAGATACCAGCTTGTCGCCTAATGTGTTTCCGTGGTCTCGGATGAAAGCACGGCTGTATGTCGAACCGAGTCAATGGGCGGCACAGCGATATCTGAAGGCTGACGGTCGAGAAGGTATGTTTACTACAGTCCAGTCTGCAGAAATAATCTGCTAAAACATCATCAGTGAGCCGTGTTCTCGGCGGTGCTACCGAGCGATTGAACGCTGGAACTTCCAGTCCTCCACGTCGAGAGACGTTATCCTCTGTCTATCATGTCAGTTCAGGAGACGGCTGTTCCACCATTGGAGACTCTAAGCTCGAGTGGAATACAGGAGACACGTTCGCTGTCCCATCGTGGTACAGAATCAGCATTTTGCTCGTCCGGGGGAAACGGTATACCTCTATCGTTTTGATGATAAACCTATGATTACGGCTTTAGGCTCTAACCGGGAGGAAGGTACGGATGTGGAAAAGATCGTTTCGGTATAAACGTTAGTACTTGATCGTTAATCATGTCATGCAGACTAGTCAATGTGAGTGTCAATTGGTGTACGTTGCGAGGCGATGGTTGGGACTTGAAAAAGAATGACCACAAAGGATGTGTATAACCGACATAGGTAATAACAGATAGAAGACTTATAATTTCATGATATGCATAGTATTACACTTCAAAGATCTCACCCATAGCCACACCCGCTCCCTCCGCGCCAGCTCGGCTGTCGACCAAATCCAGTCGCCAACCTTTCCAGTCACGGAGTTTACGTTTGACCTCGCGGGCCCATTCCACTCGCTTGCGTGCCTCCTCCTCTGCCTGTGCTCGCGCAAATGCATCTTCATCAAACTCGTCATTGTCCTCTTCCGCAAGTAACTCCAGGCTCCCTCTGGCGGCTGGTGGATGGTTTTGAGTTGATGGACGACGGTCCCAGTTGTTGTTACCTCCTGTAAAAGCAGCTAAACCGCTGGAAAGGACTGTAGTAAAAGTAGAATGTTGCTGCTGTTGTCGGCTTTGTGCCATTAGACTACGTCGTCGTGAATGGCCTGGTGCGCCGCCAACGAGATCCACTTCGTCAAATGCATTCATCGGGCTAGACGTCGTTTCAGCTCCATCATTTTCATCGTCCGGTCCAACACCTAGTTCTTTCTTCCGCTCTTTCCAAACGCCGCGACGTAGGTCAAAGTTTTCACCTTCAAGATCGCGAATCCTTCGTTCTAGTCTTGAGCGTTCTTCGTCTTCTAGCTCGTCGAGACCTTCATTACCTTCCACGTCGGCATTTCTCTTGCGTTCACGATCTTTCTCTTCTCGTAATCGAAGGTTCTCGTTCTCCACTGATGCTAATTTCTTTTTTAATAGTGCCACTTCCTTCTCAACCTTCTCGTGGTCCTTCAATCGTGATTGATGTCGGCTTTCGGACTCCTTATGCAGATTGGAGAGTGCTTGTAATTTCTTATCGAGCGCTTCTGCTTTCTTCTCTGTGTCTGATTTTACCTCTTGTAGTTCTCCCACTTCGCGTTGTAAAGATTTAATCAGAGTTTCTGTGCTTGTCTTATCCACGCCTTCTTTCAACGCTTTCTCAGACGCACGTGACAAGGACTGCTTGACGTCTAAAAGCTCTACCTGCGTCTTTTGGAGTGTGCGTTCGCTCTGAGTAAGCTTCTCTTCCAGAGCGTTGATTTGACTCTTGAAGCCGTCGATCGAAGAGGTTGATGTTGATAGCTCTGCACGCAAGTTTGAAATTTCGATTTCCATGGCTTCTATTGTTGAAGACTTGGACTCGATTTGTTGCACGAGCTCAGAAGGCGGAGAATCTGCGTGACCGGAACTTGATCGGTGGGTTTTGGATTGTAGCAAAGAATTCTGTCGTTGCAAAGATGCGATCTCAGTTCTCTGGGATGATGTTAGCAAGATAGTCAATGCAACACCTGAATAGAACATACTAATAATTCCAACTCGGCAACCTGCTTTTCAGCCTTTGCTAAACGGTCCTTGAGCTCAATTACCTCAACGCTGGATTCGCGAAGAACTTCGAGCTCCTCTTCTGCCCTTTCTTTGCGTGCATTGGCATTGCTGAATTCCTTTTCCAATCTTTTGTTCTCCTTCTCCAATTCTTCAACCCTAGCAGTCTGTCTCCGAAACACCTCATGGATTTGTTCATCGCCGGGAGCCAAAGGTGGTAACGGGGGGGACTTGATACTGGACCCTGGTGACACGGCGGTTGATATGGAGTTTCTGAATGAAGAAGATCGTATTTTTGATTGTACGGATAAAGATGGCTGTCGTTTATGCACTCCTCTAAGTGGAAGTTCCTTGGTTTCATCAGGGCTAGTTTCTGGTTCTGGTGAAACCGGCGCATCGGGCATGGGTTCAGTTGGAGCTTCTTCTTCTTGTTCCTCTTCCTTCTTCTTCTTCTTCTTCTTCTCCTCCTCCTCCTCCTCTTGCTCAAATGATGGCTCAGGCGTCTGTTCTGTAGCTTCTGGTTTAGGTGTTTCGACTGCAGGTTTCTCGTCGCCGGCTGGTTTTTCGGTTGTAGTCTCGTCTTTGCTGGATTCTTCAGCGGAAGCTTTCTTCGTTCCTTTCTTGCCCTTTTGCTTTTGCATCTGCGCTACCTAAACCAAGAAAACCCCGTCAGTTAGCAGCTATCGAGTGGTTGTTCGTGCTGTTCCATCACCTACACGCTTCCTGGCAGCGGCGAGCTTCTCGGCCTTGGCCTTTTCTTCATCATCCACCATATTTGCCAATTATGCAACAGCTCCAGCCAATGTATTCACCTTTCTCCGTCGTTGTTGCAGAAGTAAAGAGTTGTAGTATCCCTGACGGTGAAGCTGCAGCTGTTGTATGGAGGTGGGGACGATGCGGAAGGGACAGCTTGCCGTATGTAGACGCACGCACGGACCACATAAACATCGGGCAAGCTACGAAGAGCAAGCGAGGCACCCTTGCTGATTTGTATTTTCTAAATTAAAACACCATTGGTAAATCCTCAATTTGTATACGGGTCTAGCTTGATTCTACCAGGCCTTAACAAGCCTATGCTTAGTTGGAATATCTACAAAGATGCAAGGACGGTGTCGGCGCCGGATGCCTGGGTGACGGGTTAGTAACGGGGAAGTTGGCCGGACATAAAATGCGCACCTTGAGAGAACCACGTTCGGTCTCAATATCAGCATAAGTGACCTTACCGTGGTCAATGACCACGGCGTAACGGCCAGTACGGCCAGATGCAGCATCGGCCCAGCCGATGCTTTTGGAGAACTTTGCGTCGGGGTCGGACAAGAAGAGCTGCTAATAATCAGCACAGCCTTTTTGCAAATTAGCGAAGACAAACATACAAAATTCTCATCGGTGATCTTGTTGGCCTTTCCCCAGGCACTCATGACAAAGGGGTCGTTGAAGGCGAGAACGGCAACGATATCGACACCCTTTGCTTTCAGTTGAGGGAGGTTCTGAATGTATCCCGGCAAATGGCTCACGGAGCAGGTAGGCGTAAAGGCGCCTGGAGTAATCGGAGGGGTTCATTAGACATGCTATTTTTGGCTGAAAGGAGGATCGCAGATGTACTCACCAGGCACAGAGAAGAGGACGACCTTCTTGTCGGCCCACTCTTTGGAGGCATTGTAGTTGATAGGAATACCGCAGGCGGTGATCTCGCCGGACTCTGCAGTGTATGGGATGTAGCTACGATAGGACATAGCACGTCAGTGACACTCGACCATTGTGGAGTATGCCATGCTAAATGCAACTAACGAGAAGACAACGTCGCTGGGGAAGCTATCGCCGGGCTTGAGAGAAGTCATGATGGCTGGTAGTCGGTTGACGAGAGTTGATCGAGTGCGATTGCAAAGAGTAAAGAATTGTCAAAGTGATTTTGGTGCCGCGGGGAAGGCTCTGCGGGGAGGGGGGGCCCTGTCCACATTCGGCAAGACGTAGAGTGGGTTAGTCAGCACGACCCTCGAGCACGTCTTAAGTTCACCTCACTTCTAAGGCGAGAGTCTCACTCGAGTCCCCACTGAAATTAGTCACACAGGTACTTAGTAAGTTAACTAGTTAGTTAACTAGCCAAGGCATCAAGATAAGTCAGTACGTATACTGAAGTGCGTCTTCCGTACTCCGTGGGAACATTATCTCAGCGATCACTAATTAACGCGGAGTTCAAGGTCGAAGACGCGTAAGCGACCTTTTATCAGCCACTGACACCGTGTATACATCAAGACGTAACCTACATCGTGATGATTTCTCAGCCTTCGCCTTCAGGTGAGGCCATGAAGATTGAGAAAATTAGAATCTAAGACATTGCTCCCTAACTGAGAGACTAAGGGGCAGTAGACACGTGCGGCGCAGCAGCGGGAGCCTAGCCAAAACAGGCTAGGCTGCTGGGACTGCTGCGATGTCTTAAAAACTCGCCAAGCCGCAACTCCCCGGAATCTGGCCAATTCCTTTTTCCTCGTCTTCAGATAGACTCATCTTCCTTCACGCTTATCGGAGCAGCTTCCCTTGCCCACTTGCCTCACTTCAACAACAATCAACACGCTGAGTCTCAATTCACCGCCCCTCGTGGAACACTGAGAATACCTTGCAAAAAACCGGATTCAACTCGATCATGCTTTCTTCGTTACGCTAATGTGATCTATCTCCCCGCCTAAGTCCGACAGAGTCAGCAACTCCGGTCTTGGCAGAGCTGCGAGACTGCCCTGCGGTGATTATCGCTTACCAAATCGCCTTGGACTATTTCGAATCATCTCATGGAGGACCCAAAGGTTCGAGCCTCTTCGCAAGAGAAGTCTGCTATCAGTCCGACGTCAATTCCCGACTCAGCCCCAAAGCCTCTACGAAGACGGCGCCGTGTTCCCATAGCATGTGCGAGCTGTCGCCTGCGCAAGACGAAATGCGAGCACATCGTGCCAAGAAACAACCTGCAGAAGCCCTCCGGACAGGATGCCAGCGCATATGAGTGAGTCTGCTGATCGTGTCTGTCTATCAATGCTGACATGAGTCCGTATAGTTATATTCGTTCTCTCGAAGACAAAGTCAAGCAGTACGAGGTGCAACTAAGAAATCTGCACAACAATCACCATGAAACAAGCTATCAACCCACAAAGCACAACCCTTCGGGTCCGTTGCTGCCGGCACCCGCAGTTCACAACAGTCAACAACCTATTACCTTACCACCGCTTGCGCGTCCGTCTCTTCCTCCAGACCGCAGCCCAGCTGCTATTACCGCAGCTTCGCCTTCGCTGTTCTTAGGCGGAGATGGCGCCGTCTCGTTTACTCAGATGATCCTCAACGCGATGAATCCCGATGCTCCCAGCAGAGTCCAGTCATCCACCCAATTCTTCTCATCACCCCGTGATCCGTCCCGCGAAATGCCTGATGCCAAACTCCACGATCTTCCTCCTGATGTGCGCGACCTGGTCCAACGATATTTCGATTTTCATCATGTCCTGACCCCAATCTTTCACGTTCCTTCGATACTCCCTCGAATGGAGCAAGTTCTGAATATGGATCGTAGTCGTCGATATGAAGAACCACTTGTATTGGCCATGATAAACATGATTTGCGCTATTTCGGCGGCACACAGGCGGAATGGGTTTGAGACTTCCACCGTCCAGACTCGGAAGTACTACGATCGCGCTATGGCTCTTGTCGGGCCGACCGTTTTGTTCGATTGGTCTGTTGAGAAAGTACAAATATTGTTATTGGGCGCCCGTTATCTTCAAAGTTCGAATTTCCCGGATGAGAGCTGGACTCTTCTCGGCCTAGCTATCAGGATCGCTCAAGGTTTAGAACTTCATCAGCCGCCACCTGAAAACTTAGATTGCATTCAGAAGGAAGTTCGCAAGCGCTTGTGGTTTGCCTGCTACATGACCGATCAATTAGCGAGTACCATATATGGGCGGCCCGTTTCAACTGCATCAAATACCTTTACAACTCCGCTCCCAGAGGATCTAGATGATGATCGTATCTCACCCTCTCAACTTCTCTATCCTCCTACGCCCACCTTATCCACGATGTCTCATTCAATACAGGGTGTGAAACTGTGCCGAATTATGGAATCGGCATTAACACTTGTGGATCCGCCGCTAGAGAAGATCGTGGAATTGGACGAACAATTCGAAGCCTGGGATGCTCAACTCCCTTCTGCTTTTAGGGTCTACGAGCACGAAACGGTTTTAGATGACAAGAAAGTGATAATGGCGATGAGAGCCAATATGACCAGGATTCTGATTCACCGGCACTCAGTAGTAAAATCGCTCAGTTTACTCTCTAGAGGCGAGCGACTTATTCCTCTGTCGGATGGTCTACGCGCCAATATGATGCAGAACAGCAGACATATCTGCGTTCGCAGTGCGGAGGAGACGATACAGCTAGTGGGTCGTCGACATGACACAACAAAGGCGGTGACCGGACCGAGTTGGTTCAACCTGTATTATCGTAAGCTTTTCTGGTTCTGTTATGTGAAAAATCCGCTAACAAACTGGTAACACAGTATTTAATGCTATTCTCATTATTGCTTCCCACGTTGTCGATCCCGAGTTTCGGGATGATAAAGAAGCATTAGCACATCTCGAAGATGGAATGCGGATGATAGCGCAAATGAGCGCAAATCATACGACTGCTCGTCGCGCACATGTCTTCTTGCGACAATTATTAGACCTCGTAGAACAGGTTCTACCTCAGCAAAGCCGGAATCTAGCACGCAAATCATCATTGTCAACGACTTCTACCACTTCTATAGCGCTACAGACCCAATCCTCCGTTCCGACAACTGGCGAGGGCGTGGCCAATGGCTTTGGCAGCTATCCACAACCCTCCCGAGAATTTATGCACTTATGGGACAGCACGGTAGACCTGACCACCGCGCTGGGTTCGCAACTTGACTATTACTCGTCCATGGGCTCTGGCATGTGGTCATGGGGGAATCAAGTACAAGATACCAGATCATATGCGGCTATGCCACAGAGTATTGCTCCCTAGTCCGGTCTTGAGGTAAAGATGCACTGCAACAGGGAGAAGGTTGCCTTAAGCATTTATGTATTTTCCCTCTCAACGAAGTATGACTAACGATTGGGATGTCGAAATTGGAGTTTGCGTTTTCATCATGTTGTTGAATTGAACATGGCACACTAGCGCTTCGAAATCTTCTTCTCTGTACCCTGTATCACTTTTATAATCTACATCATCGCTCGTTGATCAACATGAAATATCATATTGGACAAAATACGCCTATGAGGTATCGAGTCACATGCTTTGATACGTACTCATCCGTATCCGTATTGTAAAGTATTCTTCGTCCCTTCCGGAGATAACCCGATGCCGGAACATTACGTCTCCTGATTGGTTAGTGGCCCGTAACCGTATATACCACAAATACGCGTAGCCACGGCCGGATAACGGAGAAGCCGCGATCATACGACTGCAGTGTCGGACTTTGTAAAGTCATTCCAGCCTTCCAGGACGATCTCAGACCTGCATCAATCCACATTGCACAACCAGCCTATCTGCTGGCCAATCAAGCCGCAATTACTAGGCAGTCGCGTTTCCCATGTAGGAACTGGCTGCTCTTCACGTGTTCAGGACCAATCGAACATTAACCCAGATTATTCATCTTCTACTCTCAAGGAACAACGGAGACTGGTATTCCTATCTCAACCAACGACCTGCCGGTGTACGAATGCCTCATCAATTCGTCAAAGCCGAAATTGACAGTCCATCAAGTATTGCTCCAGCTGCCTCAATCAAATTTTGCTTTGCATCACATCAAATTCCGGCTGCGTCTGACATTCGACTATTTTGACAATCCAGTCTATATTTGCATGTCAGCCGCATGACACAGTCATCACAGTTCAATGGCAACCGCTATCTACAGTCCGCTCCCATGGAAGACTCGGTAAGGCCCAGTGTTCATGATGGAAACCTCCACCAAGACCAGGACTGGTCCCAATGGATGCAATGGGATTGGGATGAAGCTAGTCCAGACGCTATCTTTAAAAGCGAAACTGACACGTCAGACCTGAGTCCGAACTTTAGTATAGCGACAGCACCAGGTATTGACAAGACTGATTTTGCATCCAAATCGCTGTTTTCGGCATCTAATGCGAGAAAGATTGTGCCCAGTCCCAGAACCCATACGGATGGTCAAAGTCTAGCTTCTCTGGCTCGACGTCGACATACTGGAGGGACCAAAGCAGACCAAAATTCATGTCGAAAGCGAAAGACTGCTAGCGAGGATGATAACGGCTCTATTGACGCCGGTGATGATTCGCCTCCAGAGACCAAGCCGCAACCATCAAAAAAACGCTCACACAATGTCATAGAGAAACGATACCGAGCTAATCTGAATGAAAAGATCACGGAACTCAGAGATAGTATCCCCAGTCTACGCGGGTTGACCAGGGACGCCAATGGAGGAGCTTCGATTCATGACGACGATTATTCAGCCGGAAACAAGCTCAACAAAGCGTCTGTCCTCTCCAAGGCAACCGAGTACATCCGCCATCTGGAGTTACGAAATAATCGCCTCGAAGAAGAAAACAAAGCCTTGAAGACAAGACTGCGTCAACTTGACAAGGCTATTATCATTGAACAGTCTGCATCAACGTCCGTTGGATCCGCCTCGTCACCGGACAGTTACTCGGGAACTATTGATAGCTTCGAGTCGCCACCTAGTGTTTTCTCGCATACAGATGAATCACCGGATATTCGGAAGGCGTCGACGTCTACAAATCCTCCTGAAGGCATGATCAAAGTACCGGATTATATCAAGAAAATGCGAGCCAAAGCACCCACACACGGCATCTTTGCCGAATCTTATATCAAAGATGATCCAAAGCCTCAACAGCAGACTGGACAGGTCCGCAGGGGCATGACTCCTGGGAGTAAGCTGTTCTTGGGCACTATTGCAGGTCTGATGGTTCTACAAAACATTCAAACAGAGAAAGAAACTGACGAAAAGGGACTGCTGGCGGTTCCGCTAAACATGGCTAATGAATTTTTGACTACCGCATTTACATCAGCGCGAACAGCGCTCCTCTTTTGGAGTCAGGATATGGCTCCATGGAGTATATGGCAATTCAGAGCCATATCGAGTTTGCTGCTTACCGGTGGCCTCATTGTGGGCAGTGCCTTTTTCGTTTTTCTCTACTTGTTCTACGCACGCCCAAAATCCGAAAATGACTCGACAAAGGTCGCTTCGGCAGCAGGAATCAGGATGACACCAGCAGAAATCAAAAGACAAGCTTGGTTGACCAGCATGCAGAGACTCGGCGTACCACAGCACCGATTTTTCTTGGAATGGTTTGCCGTGACCTCCAGATGGGTCGAATACAGTGTGTGTTGCCTGATTGGTCGAAGCTTATATTCATGGATCACCGGCATCACTGAAGAGGATGAAAAAGGTCGGATTAAGACTTGGGATATCGCGATCGATGCTCAATTAGCCGGCGGTGACACCGAAGTCAGTAAATCACGCCTCGTTCTTACCATTTTTGCGGCCGGCACTTTACCACGCAGTCCTGCGAGGATAATGTCGAAGGCATTTCATTGTCGAGTATTGCTATGGCGAGTAGGCGAGCCAGGTTCTCTTGTCACTACAGTTGCGAATAACGTCGGACGTGTGTTGGCAACTTATCAATGGAACCTTGCGCGGGAACTCAACCGGTCCTTGCCAAAGGATCATCCAGATGCTCTTCCAGGCCATCTGGCTACCCTGCTGGAGATTGATTGTAATGATGTCTTGCTTGACCCTATCGTCCAGCGAGCCGTCAATTTAACCTGGAGTCGACCTACTCAGGAAGGTCTTGACGAGGATGAGGCATTGCTGGACGTTGTGGCGGAGGATCCGGCTGTTCAAACATTTGCCGATACCATCGCAGCCTGGTGGTCGAGCCACCTACTACAGAACGCATTGCTCAACTCGTTCGACATTGCAGCTAACGGAATGAATGGGAGAAAAGGACTCGGAAAACAAGTTAGGCTTGCTCTACAAGTTGCCCCACATCTATCTGCTGCCCATACCAGAGCAGCAGCTATGCGGGCAGTGCTATTCGAACAAAATAGGCTCTGTGATATCACAACAGTTCTTAACGCCTTGCCATCGAAGAAGAATACCCAAGAATCTCAAGAAGCTTCAAATTTTCTCGACTCGTCTATACCCATGTCCGTACGGAATGAACTCGCCATTTCAGTTCGATGTGCCATGATAGCGGCCATTCTAAAAGCACGAACGACGAACGACACCTCATTTCCATCACATCTGACGATTCGAAAAGCCATCAACTGGCTAAACGAACTCCCTCTCGACCCACTCGAATTGACTCTTATCAGTTTCGCGGCGGTCTATCATCTCCTCCACGCCGTCGTAGCTTACGGCGATCTCTTATCATCATCCTCCGCATCCTCATCTTCACTCTCAGCGACATCATCAGATTTTTCAGTCTCAACCATCAAATCCGCACCACCCGCACCATCTCCACTTAACAGAGCCGACTCTTCATCCTCGCCCTCTCTAGGCCATAAACGTGTCCGCTCAAACAGCGCGTCCGAACCAACACCACAATACACACGTATTGCCAATGAGCTGGTCTACTGGGCCCGAAACGCATACAATCCCGCCTTCTATGGTCTGACGAGCAGCATGGTGGACACTGTCGAAGCAGAGTGCACCTCGATCTGTAAAAACGTGGGCATTGATCTGCTCTCGGGGGACGCAAAGACGTTGCAGTCGAGTATTCGTCGGTTGCTTCAGAAAGACGATCAGAAACAGAGACATAAGAAAAGGGCCTCTGGTAGTGAGAAGAGGAAGATGCCCCGAGAACAGGAGCGAGAGCAGGATAGTAGACGGAGAAGTCTCGAGAGTAATGATACGGGGTATGCTAGTGATTCTAGGTGATGATGATGTGGGGAATGTTATCAATATGTTTTGATTAAGTTCATGGGTGGTGTTTCAGTGTTATATCGGCGTCAGGCAAGGGGCTATGTATAATTCAAATCAGCGTGGACTGATGGCCATGCGTGGAGGTAAGATAAGTTCGGGGGACATCGAAGACATCAATCCGCCTCGAGGCATTTTCTCCTTTTATGCCGCACGTCTTATCTGATGATGGATATGTTCAATTGATAATTCATTCTCGATAGATATGACAGAATGTTGTAGACAAACACAAAGCCAAAAGCTCACAACGCGGCGAAGCAACATAGTCTACCGACGATCTCCAACGCCGAAAGAGGTTACCACGAAAAACTCTCCTCAAAAAACTCGACCGTCTTCCGTCCTTGAACCTCCCTGACAGCCTTGCGAACTTCATCGCCCATCCCTCCTGGTCCACAGACACTAACAGCCATGGCACCGATCTGTTGTGACATTTCGTGTTCAAGGACTTGACGGAAGAGTGGTTTGCCGAGGTTAATGGTAACGGGTGCTTTTGGGGTGCTGAGTTGGGTCCAGTCTTGATAGGATTGGCTTGTTGTTGCATCTGTGTTGGTGGATGTCGATATCTTTTTGCCAAAGTTGGTTGGACTCGGGGTTCGGACTCGAGATTTTTCGTCATCGTATTGGTAGTAGTATTGGTCTATGGATTTGTGTAGTGTGGAGGAGGAGGAGGAGGAGGAGGGTGTGTTGAATGTCGATGGTTCGATTAGGGGATTGCGAGGATGAGGATGTGGAAGAGAGAAAGAGGTTGATTTCCTTTCAATGGTCTTGATATGTGCTGCCTGTACCGGGGCGATTTCGTCGTCGTAAGGATTGTTGATTGTCTCCTGATTACATATGAGAGATGAATATCTGGCGGGTAATGGATCGGTGTTGAAGACGTTTGTGTTGGTGCTGCTGTAGTACGTCGTCAAGTGTACATTGATTGAGAGTGAGAGTGTGCGCTCAGAGTACGTGTCATAGTCAAGAGAATAGGGGTTCTCTGAGCTTTGTGGCTTTGATGCACTCGAGAGAGCAACTGAGCCTTGGACAACGGGATGGTTGAGAATATGAGTCATCCAGGGCTGAACCCATTGAAGGTGATCTGTCTCTATAAATAACTAGCTATGTCAAAATGAGGAGGTGGAAACGTACCAATGCTTCGTACAACCCACACCAACGTGATTCGTCGGGTAGCTACAGAGCCTTTTGCGAAGCCTTCGACCAGCTCTCGCAGATATGAGATTGAATGTGTTATTCCGATGCCTCCCGCAATCAGTAAGGTAGATCCATATGAGTCGAACGAGTGAATAGCGCCTTCTACTCATCAGCATTTACGTTGACAACCGAATCAGGCTCGGTAAGGACATACCAAACGGGCCCTCAGCCAGAGCTAAGACCCGGCGTTGAAAACCAAATTCGAATCCGACTGATTTCAGCATGATCTTCGTAAAGCCGGTCCGTTTCCGGATAAGGAAAGATACGGTGCGTTTTTCATCTTTTCTGTGACCACTCAGAATGCTTCTCGACGAGCTATTACAACTCCTTTCTGAGTCTCTTGCCGAAAATGAGCCATGTGGCTGGTCGGTTGACTCCCAGGCGGCAGAGAATGGATGTGATGTCCACAACCCTAGTGCAGGTATGTAGAGGTACATGTATTGACCTGCTTTGAACTTCCATGAGCGAATGACTGTCACGTCGACTCGTGCAACGTCGCCTGGAAGCAGTTGAATAGTTGCTGAGGTCAAACTTTTGCCGCAGTTTCGCCATCCAACAATGCCCAGTCGCAGCATTCTCTGTGAAGATTTTGTGAGCTCAATTTGTATGATCTTACAACGGATGGTCGACTTACATCCGTCGCCCAGGCTATTATAGCTGCAAGGAATACCCATTTCTGGACGAACTTGTGTAGATGATACCACAACGCGACGAATGACGCTGTCACTAGAACGATATGAAAATGGAGGAAGAATTCGTAAAAAGCGTGGCGGAATGGAGACAGCGATTGGAGGAAGATGGCGACGAAAGCTAAAGTGGCCTTCATCAATGTCAGCATCCATTTTGGCAGCTTTGACCTTGTACGGGTTATAAGGGCAATGCTTACCACAAATCCGTAGGTAAATAGCGAGTTCTGGAAGAGATGGTCTGGGATAGCATCCCAACCCCCTGAATTTCCAAATATCAGACAATTCTCTTTACGTACCTGATACAGATAGGCCTACTTACTCCATATGCCAACACGAACAAGCACCGCAACAGTATGAGCGACAGCTTCCGCCACAACGATTCTCCCCAGCCAACGATGAACAAGATTGAATGTGTCATAAGATACTTTTAGAATCGAAATCAACGGATTGTTTCGTCCGGCGGTTATGGTCAGAGGAACAAGGTTGATGACTGCGAGCGTTCCCGTCGTCCCTACCAAAGTGTGCAACGCCTGATTAGTGGGCTGGGTCCAGTCGACTAGGACCACACAAAAGACGATGTTCAAGGCAACATAGCATGTAATCAGCAGCGTTTCGAGTCTGGTGGGAATTGTGCCCATGTTTATAAGACCTCGGCATAGCCGGAATTCACGGTTGTGTCTCCGTTCGAATAAAGGTGCATATAACAGGTGTCGGTTGAGCCATGTTCTAATGCGGCTCGGACGGTTCGAGGACCCTTGACATTTAGGGGACATCGCGGATTTCAGTCGTTGATTGTTGGTAAAACTCGACCAAGCTCGATGGCAAAAGGCCAGGAGGACACATCCTGCTAGAACCATAATAGGCACATAGACAAGAACCAAGCCCGCTGGGGAGGAATCATGACCTCCCTCATGGCTGGATTTGGTGTGTTCTTGATGATGATGTGTAGCCATTGCAGATGTTGAGCCTTTCCCTTCCATGATGCTTCAATATCCCTCTATGTGTGCGTTCAAGCCTGGGAGAGCTGCCTGGACGGACATTGACTGCAAACGAAGGAACATTGCCTCAAAGCGTTACATACGGTCGCGAACCTCCTGCGCTTTGAGATCAAGGAGGTATAATTTGCCTCGCAGTCTCCTCCTGTTCATGTCACAGCACGGTATGCCATGCGGAACAGGGACCGACGAATTTTGTCTGTGCATCGGTGATCTCTATCAGGGAGCGAACCTTCTGCAAGTACCTCAGCCATCCTAAAAACCGAGAGCCATTCAAATCGCCGAGAATGAGTGACGTACAGGAAGGAATACTATAGCCAGAAAGATCGACGGGATGGATGGAATTTGAACCGATCGTGGGCAATGGGCCGTTGCATATACACACTCATCCTGGAAAGGCCGGAATGTCGGACATGGCAGAGCAAGGGGGGCATTGAATTCCTGAATGCGCCCATTGCTGAAAAGCCAGTAGACCCAGAACATGATGCTGGTGTTATGGAATGTTATTCAATGAACTGCCAGACACGCTTCTCCTCTGATCTTGGATCTCCCGAGAAATTGATCGGAAAAGAACTTCTTGGTCCACGATTCCGGTTTGAAAAGGAAGGAAGAAGTGAAGAAGAGTACATGCGGTTCAATTTTCCATCAGGCTTTTACACGCAACCCTACCACATTTCCAGCATGTTGTGGATTGAGATGAGTAGGGTTTTTCTTCTCTTTCACTTGTTCGACACATTGAAATGTCTGCTATCTAATATTGACGGTATCAAATAATTAATCCATGAAGACTCGGACGCGGCGAAGAATCGCCATTCTCAATGTGCATCAGGGTTAGGGCTTAGGGCTCGCATTTCAGTCCTGCTTACAGACTACCTTTCTTCTTGGCTGCTATCATGTTTGCAACATGACTCGTAATCAAAGGACGTGGTGATGAGAAGAGCCTAGCAAAGACAAATAAGTCAACCAGCAAAACTGACACACCACGTATCCTAGATCGAGTATTCCAAGGTTGACCTGCAGGACTGCCACAGCTCGCCGGGTGTAACAGCGGACTATTGTTATCAGAATTGTTGTCCAGTTCAATGTACCGATCTTCCGAGTAGATGACATGTCAAATAAATAAACGGAAAACCACTCGGATACCGTTCACCGTTCTCGGCTTTATGCTGGTTTACCGCCCCCATTTCCTTGCTGCGAGATAGGGAGGGGTTCTTGTGCAGAAGTTAAAACAACCTAAGAGCTGATGATTTGACTGTAATCTTCAACCGATGAGCCTCGTGTTCGTGTGAGTCCGATTCCACCATCGACACTTTGTTAGTTCTACTCGCCCATCTGCAATCAAACAGATTGTTCCCAGAGGCGAGAAATAGTAAACAACAAAGATGGGAAGGAGACTCCGCATTCTCGGCCTTCATGGCTACGGGACGAGTGGAGCTATCTTTTCATCGCAAACCAGTAATTCTTCCACCACAATGCAACCGCTCTGACAACTTGAAGAGGACTAAGCAGTAAAACAATAGCATCCTTCCGTCGATACCTCCAACAACAACACGACCAAACCGGCGATGGCGACACATTCGATTTTGAATTCGCCAACGGCTTCCTCGACTCCGGCCCCGCAGCCGGCATAGAGCTCTTCTACAACCCCCCCTATTACTCCTGGTGGCCTGCCGACCCATCCCTAGATGACATGGCCAAGGCTCGCGAAAGACTCAAACTGCACATCAAACAGAACGGGCCTTATGACGGCTTGATAATGTTTTCGCAGGGTTGCACGTTGGGCGCGAGTCTGTTGTTGGAGCATTATAAGGATACACCCCAGGACCCGCCGCCGTTCCAGTTTGCAATTTTTATTTGCGGCGGACCGTCGCTGAAGCAGTTGGAGGCAGACTTTGGCTTTACTATCGATCCGGAGCTATGGGAAGTCGATGCCGCGTCGCGTCGGGCTCTGGCGCGTCGGGCTGATACAGCCGCCATTCTGGCACAGGGCTCGGACCGATGGTCAAATGATCTCAACGATATCACGGACTACTCGATCACAGAACTCGTACAGATGGTGCGAGGGCCGTATCAGATCAAGATCCCCACGGTTCATATTGTGGGTAGTAAAGATCCCAGGAATTTGGCTGGTCATCAGTTGCATGCTATCAGTCATCCGGATATCACGAGGCTTTATGAGCATGAGGGTGGTCATGATATCCCCAGGAATGAGGCGACCAGTACCATTATCGCGAGACTGGTTCGATGGGTGTCTTCGTCGATTACGGCGGAAAAGGCGAAACAAGTCAACGATGTATAAGATGCCCCTTATCTTGGTTGTTTTCGTGGCACATTATGAGCAATGCGTACTTAATAGATTCATCCCTTCTATAGATATCAATACATGATTATGTGAAGACTTTATCATTACAAGAGCCCGCGTGTAAACCAAACCATTCTAGAGAAAAAATCATGACATCGTCAGTAGCGAAAGAAACCAATGCACCAATATGCTAAGTATGTATAACATAGGGTATCAGATGTAACAATAACAAGAAAACGTGATTCCCACCAACAACGCTTAGGTGGTGTAATAGCATCAATCTTGGGTAGAAGGTAGATCAGACTGCCGTTTTTTCACCCTCAGTCTCGCCATTTGGCTGAGTCTCTGCCTTGGCTCGTCGCATTGCAGCCTGCTCTTCTTGACCATGGCGGGAGAATGGACCATGCTTATCGTCGTGATTTTGAGACGTAATCAACAGATAGCAGCTTCCGATCGTGGCGATCAAGCCTGGCCAGAGAAGAATCACAGACGCAAGGCATTTCGGGTTGTGTCGGTAATCTGGAGAATTTGTCAGTCTTCTGACAAGTTGTATGCCAAGGAGGCCGACTTACAGAGATTAGGGTTCTTGATGGACGACTGTAGAAGTCGCGTTGCTTCATTTGAATCAACGCCGGAGACGTATGCGTGCCTGGTAGCGACGATGACCTGTATAACATAGGATATGAGTATCGACGCTCTTCAATCGAGAATGGAGACTGAGATCTAACCGTCATCGCAATAGCATCCGCAAAGCACATGACGGTAACGACTACCGCAGAGATCTTCCAAGAAAGGCGAACCGAGGGGCTCTCTTGACGTTCCGGCCAGAACAGGTCAAAAAAGAATGCAGCTCCGAAGATGGTGGCGACGGCAATACCAACAAAGATATTGTACGAAGCAATTCCCACGTAATCATCATTGTATACGGCGGCCAAGTGGTTCTGTTTCTCGATGAAAGACTGCTGGTCGACGTAATCTATCGTCAGGAACGAGTTAGCATAGCTCTATCACATTGCGGAATCTCGACGGCAAGTCAGACCTGACAAGGCGGCTGTGCCCACTGATTCCGAGCAAACGCAGAGGATCATGGCGAGCTGGTATACGATCATCTTGACTCTTCGTAGATGGTATAGCCTGGTGAACATATAGGACGACTTGAATTTGGACCATTGCATTTCATGCAAGTCCAAGCCCCATATCACAGCCATGTTGAATATGTAGGGCTGGGAGATAGCTGTTGCTGCCTGTTGTATGTTGCGTGATTGCAAGTTCGCGTTTCCAAATCTGCCCTGAGCAAGTTCGGTCCAACAGGCTTCAACTTCCGGCAACTAGTTATAATGACTGGCGAGGACGAAGTGCTTGCGAGAAAGTCGAGTAATCGCCGGGACGTTGGATGAAGGGAGTATGGAGAGATGTGAGGCCGATGGACTTTTTAAGAAAGATAATCTGATATGAAGATGGGAAAGAGCGGCTCCACCAGTCAGAGCAGGCAGGAGCAGGGCAGCCCCCCAGTTGCGCTGTTGATGTTTGATATGGTCGTACGTATGTGCTCTGTACTAACTCCACTGGCTAAACTAGGAGGCACAGAGGAATGTGAGGATATGACGTCAAGGTCCACAAGTCACTGGCTGGAACTTTTTGTTCTGTGTGGTGACCCTTTTATGGAACAAGACTCCGTCTATAATAGAGATCTGTTATTGAACGGCAACAGTCTCCCTGCTGTCCTATGAGAGTCCCGGCTTTGCAGTGTATCAGTGTGTATATACAGAAGATGACGCTTACGGAAGGAAGATCCCCTGCCAATTTTCTTGTTTCGCCAGACTCATCCACCGCGTCAACGCCTGACGTGACCGCCAAGACGACTTAAATATGTGATTTTCAACCACTATTGACGTCCTACATATATCCTATCCTCATGGTAACGAGATCCTAGTCAAGATATGATGGACACACATTGACTACGTATTTAATCTGCTGGTGCTGGCTGGATCCGCTATCTGATCTTCGCTGACGTCGTGTCGCATTCCTCGGCACAAAGCTGCCGGCATGTAAGATGAATCTAGTCGTATATCCTCGACGATCACTTAGTTTTCCCATGGTGCGGCGGACTGATAAAGAGGCCGTTGATCGAGACCGTGCCTTTCGCTGCGATTCGTCATGGATGCTGCGAAGCTGCATCACCATTTCAAGACAGCCGCTTCTTGGATATATTTGCCAGGGTGCTCAGCCGGTGAACAGGCAGCACGCGCATACATAGACGGATGCAGAGTGCTGTATCGTGACAGATTGAGCGTGCCCATGTTCAGTACGTAGAATCAAATCTCAAAATGACTATGGCGGCTGTAGGAGCTTCTCGGCCCGTCGTTTTTCCGGCTTCGTTTCGTCCCTCTAGAAATTTTGACAGCGGAAGCAAAGACCAAAAGAGCCGGACTACTTTCTCATTGCACGTCTGTCGAGCGATTCGCTTAGGCCGATTACTCTTAGTTCAAGTGGGCATCACGAAATTAAATTTCCAGCTACCATGATCGAGCCAACTGCCGCCATATCGCCTCTCGGTCGCTCGGACGGCTCTGCAGTCTATACCTGCCCAGCTACCGGTTTTCAAATCCTTGGATCCGTTAACGGCCCAATCGAACTTCCTGCTCGTCGCGACTCCCAAAAGCCCGAGGAGGCCACAATTGAGGTCCTCGTGAAGCCTGCGACTGCCCAGAGTGCGATTGGAGAGAGATACGTGGAGAATATATTGAAAACTCTGTTGGGCAAAGTCATTCTTGGAAGAGAAAAGGGATTTGCAAGGCGGGGTATTGTGATCACCCTGCTTATTCAGGGGAGCTCCAGCGATGGGAAGATAGAAAGAGGAGACTCGGTAAGTTTTCTATTGCCTTGAGAGATTTCGTGGATGCCTCTAACAAGAATGGTTTCTGGACAGTATTTGCCTGCACTACCTGCGCTTCTCCAGGCAGCACTTCTTGCTCTACTATCCGCCGCTATACCGTTGTCCATGACATACACATCCACCATTCTGGTCGTCGACTCCTCAGATAAAGTCATTCGCGATCCCTCTTTCGACGACTGCGCAAAAGCAAAGTCTCAGCATGTCCTGGCATTCTCATCGAAGGGCCACCTGCTACTGAACGAAAGTCAAGGGTCTTTTGATTTTGATGCATGGGATCGCGTTTATGAGCAGGCGCTGTCGATTTGCCGGGAATCAAATATTGCGAGTCAAGATGGCGATGTCTCTATGGAGGCAAAACACAATCTCGAAACCTTTATCAGGGAGACGGTCGAACACAAGATTGCCTCAGATTACTCATGGTCCGATACCGCGGCTTGATCGTTTTTGACGTCTGTCGGAACGCTTTCCGCCAGATTGTGCAGGACCAAGGAACCTTTGTCAGGGACTATTTGAACGGTTGTGCTGAAGCAACAAGCCTCGCCGATGCAAGTTTGAGAGGAACCTCAATTGAGCAGCATGGTCTAGTTGGCGGGGGTGGTACCCGCCATCTGCTCACAGGGCCCGACACAGATTGATACTGTTGCCCGAGCTTCAGGGGGTGTGCTCGCCCGAGCCGTGTCGGTTGGGTTCAGACTAGGTTTCGCGAATGGTAAGTCAAGTCTGGCTCAGACCCCCATGGGCAGCTTTTAGATGATGATCGCGATGGAGACTAAGCTAGCATGTTTGAGAAGGTCAGACGAGGCGCTTCCCAAGCCAGTGGCTGATTTGCTAGACGTTTTTGACGCTCAAGCAACGTGCTCAATTTTAGCGAGTTTGACGTGGTGATTTGCCAGGTCTACCCGCCAGAAATAGTACGTAGATTCGACCTTCAAAAAGCAAATCTAGCTAGTACTCGAAATGAAGCAATCTGAAACCGCAAAACGTGTCATCAAGTGACGAGCTACTACGTTATAACTAAGTAGTCTTCACCAGCCTCTTACTCGGCATCGCCATCTAACGTATTCCCAAACAAGCTCCTAGTGTGTGGGATATCTGAAACCAGTCTGGTTGAGGTGATGGTTGGTTTTCTTCAAGCAGGGAACCATCTAGAATGCGTCGGAGACTTGCCATATATCGTAATCTATGGCTGTATTGGCAATACCCGGCGACTGTCTGAAAATACCGCGTCATCTTAGTCACGCTCCTGTGACGACCGTTGATATTTTCAGCACTTGAATGATTCAGTGTTCAGGTCCATGGGTCTGGACTCTTGCGGTTACGCCATAAAATGCTGTGGTTTTCCCCATGCTCTGTTCTTGACTCTGAGTTTGGTGGTTAATTTATTTTTTCTCACGAGTCGAAAATATTCCCAGATAAGCCCGCCGAGGAGCCGTAAATACCAGCCCAGCCGGAGCGGACATTGCTCCATCTGCCCCACGTCCCCCCCATTCCCGGACTTTCCTCTATTACTTGACTTATCGCTCCGTGCTCACAAGCCATTTCGGCCGCGTGTATCCCTTCATTGCTGCTTCTTTTTCTTCCACTGATCATGGAGAATGATCTTGCCTTATAGACACTGACACTGTCTGTGTTTTCCATCGGGTCAAGTCGATACCTGGTCGCAGACCTTGCTTACTGTACGCCGGGGCGATTTATAACGGGAACCCCCCCCCCCATCTCAAATCCACAGTGTTATTGGCGTGCGACTGCGTGCAGCATTGATTAACTGCTTATCGACTAGACCGCTGGACGGTCGTTGATTCGGACATACTAAACACAATCATCGAACGGGATTAGTGATCATTGCGCGTGGACACTCACTCTCCCAAAAATAACCCTCCGAACTAGCTGCCCAGCGAATCGTCAGGTTCTCTCTCACAGCCAAATCCGATGCCACAATCAGCCCCGGATGAGTCGCCCGCCAGTACCGGTATCAGGGCTCTTATGCCCGCACCAACCGAAATGCCTGCAACCTTCACACATCCCATACTATCTCCGTCAATCCCCGGCCGCGACGTTTCTTCTTCACCTCCAGAATCCCTCAGCCGGCCTCCGCTCGCCGTCCTGCAATCACGCGGCTCTTCTATTTCCTCTTCAACTTCTATGAGCGGATTGCTACTTCGAGATTATGCTCGCACTGCGGATCCATCTACCACAGACCGAGAAGTTCATGTGAGGCAATCACCAGTGGTCGAGCCTCAGTCAGCGGGGACCGTCACTGTCCACCAGCAGGCGGAAACGCAGCGTTTAGCACCAGCAGCAACGGACAAATCGGTCACTTCGGCACCTACTTCGCCGTTCCTTCCCTTGCGATCATTCCGCACACATCGACAGGGCAACTTGTCCTTGGATACGATACCGCGACAGACCATCATGAAAGCACTAGCATCGAGGCCACCTCTCAATGGCAATACACCGTCGTTTACTCTGACGTCGTCGCTGAATGGAGTTTTGAGTGGATCGAACCGTCCCACCGCGGAAGAGACAGAACAGCAAGAAAAGAATAGCACCTCTAATTCCCAGAAATTGTCCGCGGCATTATGTAACCTGCAGTCACAGTCCACCGGCCACTCGGACAAGTCCTCGGCGACAGCTCGATTGGCGCTACAGTCGCCATGCTTCTTCCATCAGCGTTTCGATGATGCAGTGAACATCCAGAAAGTGCTGGAAGAGATAGCTGACGACGAATGGCTATCGCATTCACGTCTAGTACAGACGGCTACCGGAGTCAGAGAAGTTTCGAAGCAGCTGCAACGACGACCTATCAAGCGCGCCGTCAAGACCGTCATGATAGTTACCAAGGCCCGAGATAACCGCCTTGTCTTCTTGACTCGTGAACTAGCAGAATGGCTTCTCAGTACTCCGCGATATGGAAAGGATACGGGGATTACTGTATATGTGGACTCGAAACTACGCGGCTCTAAGCGATTCGATGCTCCAGGCTTGTTGGCCAAGGATTCTCGCTTCGAATCCAGGTTGAAGTACTGGACGCCAGATTTGTGTTGGACGTCGCCGGAAAAGTTTGACTTGGTTCTTACGTTGGGCGGTGATGGAACAGTCCTGTTTACTTCATGGTTGTTCCAGCGTATCGTGCCGCCAATCCTATCTTTCTCGTTAGGAAGCTTAGGCTTCCTCACCAACTTCGAGTTCGACAAATACAAGGAACATCTGAATCAAGTTATGGGAGACGGAGGAATGCGCGTCAATCTGCGCATGCGATTTACCTGCACCGTCTATCGAGCAGACCGAAGCAAAGGCGCCGCCCCCGGGGACGTTGAGGAGGGAGAGCAGTTCGAAGTGTTGAATGAGTTGGTCATTGACCGCGGCCCTTCACCTTATGTGTCAAACCTTGAGCTCTATGGAGACAATGAGCTTTTGACGGTCGTGCAGGCGGATGGTTGTATCTTTTCTACGCCGACAGGTAAGACCTGAACTCAGAACGATAATGCCACTATTGATCAATGTTCTAACGTGCATAGGTTCTACTGCTTACTCGCTTTCCGCCGGTGGCTCATTGATTCACCCATCTATCCCCGGCATCCTGTTGACGCCGATTTGCCCTCATACTCTCTCCTTTAGGCCCATGGTCCTCTCCGACACAATGCTCCTACGTATCGCAGTGCCCAATCTTTCTCGCTCTACCGCATATTGCTCTTTCGATGGCAAAGGCCGTATCGAACTACGGCAGGGCGATTACGTCACCGTCGAGGCGAGTCAATACCCCTTCCCAACCGTTGTCTCTGGCGGCGGTGAATGGTTCGAAAGTGTCCGTCGCGCTCTCAGATGGAATGTCCGGGGAGCCGTTCAGAAGGGCTGGAACGGAGATGTCGACGAAAATGCCGAGAATGGGCTGGACGACGAGAATGTCGATTTTGATATTGACTTTGATAATGCCACGACTGGCACCGACAGCGGTGTCGGCCAGAGTGAAGACGGAGATACCTATGGCAATGGAGCAGGCAGTCCGATGAGAAGGCAGATGAGTCTTTTGAGCCTGTAGTCTCTTCATCCCTGGCTACTCTATTTATACGCGCGATACCCTATACATATACACAGCGAACGCACATATCTAGAACCCTTCCATCCTTGAATCCGATCGAGTGTTATGACACCGAGCATCCCTCTATGACGCGTTTGTTTGTTTGTTTGTTTCTTTTCTTTCTGGCGTCGGCGTTCTGAGTGGATTGTTTATTTATAAACGATATATTAGATTATTATCCCCCCGAGAACAGACAGACGGCCATTAGAGTCAATACAGTCTCTACAGTCAACGCAGTCGATACGGTTGGCATGAAATGGATTAGCGCTCCTGTTTGCAAAGTGTGGCGATGTCGTAAGCCAGAATATCGTAGGATGCAGGATCACTGAGCCGGCGAGCCACGGCGATACCTCGCACATTTCAAGTGACGAAATGTCCACATACTCTAATAGCCCAAGCCCGGATCCAAAATCCATCTATCCCAGATCCATCTCCATACAGATCTGTCACGATTAACGCAAAGCACGGACTCCAGATATTCAGCGAAGCACCGGTCAAAAAACCAGCCGAAGCTACGAAAATTGTCGGACTCTTCACCTCTTTGAGAATAAACGGCGATCAAGGATTCCGAACAAAGAGCGAATGGTAGTACGTGGGTGACTTCTTCCGAAAATCTGGGTCACTACCTCCCTGCTCAGCCTCAAGGATCTCGACATTTCGCCGGATTAGGTTAGGAGACCATATACCGCATGTAGGAATTAGATCACGAGGATTACGATGCACCATCGAGGATCATGACCCTAGCTTCAAGCCCGAGTTTAATTTCATGTTCCTTTTTTTAGTACTGCGCAGCGCGCAGCTCAAAACCAAAAGTTGGCTCATCATCGGGTCTCATTCAGTGTGAACCGTCTCGGCCAGAGCTCGGGCTCACGATCGCGAAAGACTGGTCAGTCATTTCGAGACTTTGAGCTTTCGGTGGCTTCCGATGTCTATTGAGTAGTTGTTTCATGACACTATACGAAGGAAGAGGCAAAGATTATCGTTGGACAGCCACAAACCGGGATTCAAGGGTTGTGAGATAGTTTGGTGTTGTATGAGCGAGCACTCTGTTTTCTTTTTGAGCATCAAAGCCCGGGAACCAAAAAAAAAAAGAAACTTTCCTCTCTTTCTTCTTCACCACTCTACTCCTGGATTTTTGCCTTTCGATAATCCGCTGTGTTCATTATAAATATCGAACCCAACGTCCCGCGATGAAGGCTTGATAGTTGTGACTGCCGATCTTGTTGACATATTGACTTGTGTCTGCACGACTATTTTTCAGAGCTTGGGCCTGTCCGGACTATTGTGATTCCGTCGGAAGAGTACCTACCTCTGCTTATAGCATGGTGAGTCGACCCAGCCAGAGTCCCTGTTTCAGTTGCATCTATCTATCATGCGATGCGATGAGACGGATCAGAAGATGGTCATCTTATCTGGAATCTGTCTGAATTGCATGTCGCACAATGCTCACGTGGCCTTCTAGCCCCACGCCGATTCTTCGTCTTTCGCTGCCGGTGCGTCCAAGGAGGAGGTATATGTTCAGGTATTGGAACAAGCGACGGGCCTAGTGACTGGGCAACGGAATTGGGTATGATCTTCAATTGTCTCTCAACGACGCAGCTGTACTAATCTTTGTTATGATGTAGGTCAGGTGAGCAGCCCGCATACATCGCCGCAGAATCGACGAGAACAGAACTGATCTACGAATTATAGCAACTTCGCAAATGTAGCCTCTCTACTCTGGCACGCCTACGCTTCCCTCCCTAAACCGTCGTCGGGTGTAAATTGGGCCGGCTTCTACGTCCGCGATGACTTGTTCCCTCTGCTCGCCTCCCCCAAGCGCTCAAACAGCATCTCCGGCTTGACCACAACCACAATCTCGACCAGCTACGCTTCATCTCATGACAGGAAGTTGCTTTTAGGCCCGTTCCAAGGAAAACCAGCCTGTCAGGAGATTCGATTCGGACGCGGAGTGTGCGGAACGGCGGCACAGAACAAGGAGACGGTCGTGGTGCCGGATGTGCTGGAGTTTCCGGGACATATTGCTTGTGATGCGGATAGCCGAAGTGAGATTGTGGTCCCTATATTGTTTGAGGACGAGGTATGTACATTATCTGACCATGGACATGAGCTGTTCTAACGGCGCCTTAGACCGTCGCCATCATCGATATCGATTGCACCGAGCCCGCTGGATTCGACGACGTGGATCAGAAGTTTTTGGAACAACTAGCTAAGCTGTTGGCAGAAAGTTGCGATTGGTAGGACAGGTCGGATTCCTAATTTATGTTGACTCATGTTTCGATCGCATTGTGGTTTGTCGGGGGAAAAGTTTCGATTGTTCCTGGATAGATGTACGTATGCCGATGATTTAACGAAAATATACTGTATCTGCTTTGATTATGCCACATGTCCCTCTGATACCAAAGAGAGAGAAGAAAACAATTCAAGTGATATCATACTACGTACAGCGCAGCGTTTTCCCTATTTGGACGCCAGTCTGATATGCACACTGCCACTCCCTGCTCGTGTTTGAGTGTAACCCGATATCCGCCATTGACCAATCAGAGAAGACTCGAAGGGAGCCTCTCTCTTGTGCTTCGCACCCATTGGCTGACACAGCCCTGTAATCAATCTGTAAAATTACCGGGCCTAAAAGGTCAATACCCAGCCGTTACGTTTCGCTCGTTACCTTTCCGACTTAAAACCGGCCAAGTCGCCTCCTCCGTATCCTCTTTCTCTCTTCTTTCCACCGCCAAAAAAGGTTCCCCTCACCTTCTTCCACGTTGACAGCGCTTTGCGCAGGACTTTAGGTCCTGCTTCTTATTGCCTCTAGGGCAGTTCTTTACTCGGCTCCACAATCTCATCTACATGCTCAGCGTTTCCTCAGAAACCTGTGCCACCATGGAGTACTCCCTCAGATTCTACCAGCCTCAGATACGAGACACAGCCTTCTTCAGACCAGCTTAACAAGGACTTGCTACTGCAACAGCAGCAACAAGAGTCATCTTTTTTTGATTTTGCCTTGTTTGAGCGTGATTCCCAACCCGCGTTTTCTTTTTCGTCTTCGTCTTCGTCTTCGTCCACTTCTTCTCCGCATTCTGCCCTATTAGATCATAATACATCAGCATTATGGTCAGATTCTTGTCAAGTGGCACGTGCTGCACCGGATTCATCGCTAGACCACTTTACCGGTGTATTGGATCTGGACTTTCTCATAGACCATACCTCTGTTGAGCAACAGGGTGGATTGTCATTTGATTTCCCGCTTGACTTTGGCACCGACCAGGGTCAGGCTTTTGATATTGCTACTCCCGCTGCTACTGGTCCGGCGTTGCCTATCAAGCCTACCACTAGTGCACCTCGTATCACCATTGTGGAAGACTTATCATCTGCTTGTTCCCCCGCGAACATGTCTGATGGAGGAAGCGTTCTCGCTCCCCCGGTCGACCTTGGAAATATGAGTATGGATCACTTTTACTCTACCGAAGCGACTTCGGTCGCTCCTACACCCATGTCATCTATCCCTCTGACATCGATACCTTCACAAGACTTTCATTCTCTTGTGACACAATTTCACCACCAACAACAACATCAACAACCTCTTCTCGCCCCTAAACAACGTATGCCTTCATCATCTTCTGTCTCGCCCGCTCTCAGCCACATCCATTCTGTCGACCTAGACAATACTACCAGCAAGAGCAATAACAAGAAACGATATCGCGCTGAATCAACTGGTCTCGATCTATCAAGTAACAACAGCGCTCATGACTCCGAAGAAGAGCGCATTGTTGAGAAACGTCGTCGCAACACCATGGCTGCGCGACGTTTCCGGCAACGGAAACAGGACCATGTCTCTGATTTACAATCGCAGTTGAACCAGGTTGCGAAGGAAAGGGATGATTTGAAATTACAAGTTGCGAAGTGGGAAGGTGAAGTTATGGCGCTAAGGAAGTTGTTAGAGATGAAGAAGTAGTTTTAGTTGTTGTTAGTGATACCAATCAACAAAATTTTTTTCCTTTTTGGATATGACTTCTTTCGTACATCGTACATCCTTGCGACGTAGAGTCGTGTTGGCGATGTTAGAATTAGGTACTCGTGAGTTTCAGCTAGCTCATCTGTTCTAGTGAGAGTGGCCTGATCCCCATCAGCAGTCACCGAGATACCGAGATACAGTCATTATTGCTCATGATGATCAACCATCACAACACATTGATCATAATGATAAACGTCAGGCTCTAAGAGCATGCTGTGTATACTATATAATCGACCAAAGTTCGGCTTCCGACCCCTTGCTCGCGAATTAGTACAACTACTTCGAGCATGAGATCTGACAGCCATCAAGAGCCCTTACAATTCATTCAGTGGGCCTGCGCGCATTTTCATGGGCCTAATCATATATGAATGTCAAGCATCCAATTCAGTGCAGGCCCTTTCCTGACTACTTAGTACTTACACTCGCAGGACGACTCATCGATAAGGATAGATAAAAAGTCCAAAAATACAGATAACAAAAATACAATCCCCCAATCCCACAAAACGGACGTAATACAAGCCCGCCCACAAATACGAATCTTACACATAGTAAGCATCCCCCAATCATGGGCTGTAAAAGTGAGTCATAATTTCTCATCGTTAGTGAGCGATCAGGATCTTCTACTACGGTGGGGGTGGGCCTAAACTGTGTCGGAGATAAGCATACAACGGGTCTGCTGCTGCTTCTCCTTTCTTGATGTTTCCAAGGTGCGCCAGTGGCTCGTTGCGTCCTTTTCGGATAGAGCAGCGCAATGAAGATAATGCGTGCGCATGTAGTGATGTCTTTGCTGCCTTCCCGACGTAGACTGTAGGAGATGCCTATACCTACCCCAGACTTCTTCCAATCTACATAGTCATTGAAAGGCTTCGCGCGAGTTTTTTTCTACAATAGTTGGCGCGAAGAGAGATGCTCGTTGTTGAAATTACTTAGTGGACGTCTTAGTTTGGTCGAGGTTAGGTTATACTAGACATATCTGCATTGCACTAGGGTATAACTATATAACAGATACGTCTGTTAGTCTTGGGTATAGATTATCTTCAACTGACTGACCGGTCAGTCAATATATTATTCACATAAAAGAATGATACGCATTCGTCCCTCAACTTCTACTGAAGTCATCATGAGGCTCAATCACATACAGGTTAATTTCCGGCATGATATAGAGTATGCTCGATGTTCTAGACGGCAGCAGTGTGCTCGGCAGCCTTCTCACCAGCAGCGGGCTCCTCAATGTGGAGGTGGGTGTCAGCCAAGGTGCTCTTGATGTCAACAGCACCGCTCTCGATAGCAGCCATGCGCTTGAAAGAAACACCAGTCTTCCAAGGAGGGGTACCAATGTATTTGATACCGTTGGGGTCCTCGAACATAGCCTCGGTCTCTTCAAGAGTCTTGCCGGCAGTTTCGGGGAAGCCAAAGAAGACGTGGATGGTCATGGCGACGTTGAAAACACCAAAGATGATGTAAGTCTGGTAGCGGATATTGGCGAATGCGACGGGAGTAAAGAGACCCAAGGCAGTGTTGAAGGCCCAGTTACCGGATGTGGCCAAGGCGACACCCTTACCACGGAGACGGAGGGGAAACAATTCTGGCGGGTAGATCCATGAGGCAGGACCCCAAGTAGGAGCATACGAGGCCACAAAGAGATAGGTGCAAGCAATCAAACCCTTGGCAGGGGCGCCAGACACCCTCATGGATTCCGCAGCGACACCTTGAATACCACCCGGAACAACGACACCGTGGGCGCCCATGATACCAGCGTTGGCAAACATGAAAATAGCCATGAGAACTCCACCGAGCAACATCAAGCTACGACGACCGACGCGATCGATAAAGATCAAGGCAGGAAGAGTCATGATAACGTTGATGATGTATTGAATGGAAGAAGCCAACAAGGCAGCGTTTCCTGTGTAACCAGCCATGGTGAAGATGTATCCGATGTAGTACATCATACAGTTCATACCAGTGAGCTGAGACCAGATCTGGGTGAATAGAGCAACCACAGTGCGGTTGAGCATGTGAGGTTTGAAAAGGTCCAAGTAGGTCACGTTAGCGTGGCGGCGCTCGAACTCGCACATCTCCTTGATGTCCTGCAATTCAACCTGCACGAAGGGATGGTTGGGGTCTCCCTTGCCATGGACCAGGGTAAGCACACCGTGGCACTCTTCCCAACGGTCCTGACGAGCCAACCAACGGGGGGACTCGGGCAAGAAGGTCATGGCGAAACCGAGGAATACGGCGGGAAGCATTTGAAGGCCCCAGGGAATACGCCATGCGGCAGTGTTGTAGTCCTGGGCGGTCTGGCCTCCAATGTACGAGCAGCCGAAGGAGATGTAGTACATGATCAGAATCCCCCAAGTGATGGCCCACTGTTGGAGACCGACGAAACGACCACGTTGAGTGGGAGGAGAAATTTCGGAGATGTAGACGGGAACTTGAGCAGATTCAAAGCCGACGGCCAGACCGTTGATGATACGGCCGACAACAAGCATACCAATGTTCTGCGAAGCGCAGGTCAGGGTAGAACCAATCATCCTAGAATCTCAGTCAGCGACTGCAGTCACGAGCCGAAGCGAAACATGTTGAACTGACCATACGATACATCCAATGATGATCGACCATTTACGACCGATGCGATCAGAGACGGGGCCAGAGATAAGAGCACCGAGCCAGGAACCAGCAGGCATGGCAGCAGTAATACCTCCCTGGTGCAGAGAAGTAGGACCACTGCAGTTCGGGCTGTCATTGAATGGAGGGCCGTCGGGGCCCTGGTTGAAATAACACAGATACGCGGGCTCGGTCAACTGGGCCGACACCGAGGCGATATCGAAACCAAACAGACCACCACCGACGACGGCGGTGGCCGCGATCACGTAAATGTTACCAACAGGCATGGTGGCGTCTCTTCTACACTTCAACAGATCGGTCAATGTAGAAGATTCCCTCTCTATGACGGAAGGAATTTCTAATGATAGGAAACAACCGAGAAGAGGGAGAGCAAAGGTTTGCACCGGGAGAAGGCAGACCAGGGTCGCTACTTAAATATGTATACAAGTACAGGCTCCCAGCTTCGCGCCGATCTTTTCTGTTTTTCTTCTACTTCCTCATCCCTCATCTCACATTAGGTTCCCCGCCTGCATGGACCGTGAATACGACGTTGTATTGGAATTTTTTTTTTTTCTTTTCTGCGGTGGTCCCATGGCACGCATGATGTGGAGTCTCCAGAGATGGCGTTCTCCAATGTCTGGAGATTGGAGTAGCGACCTCCCCGCAACTGGAGTGGTTGAGCAGGTTGCACGCGGCCAGGTATTCGCACTGCTGAATTTGTCGTATGGAGTACGTACTTCCATGTGGAAGGAGACTGACCATGTGGTCCTTGGATGCACCATTGACCAACCATGAGCAGCACACAGGTAAGGGTGGGAATTCTCTCAGCTAACGACTCCCTGATACCTGACCATTGGATTGGTTTGCATTCGCCCATGCCCACATGGTTCACGCTGAGTGCTCGACAGGGGAGCGTTGCAACCAGAAGGGATGTCGACGGAGCATCTCACGGCGTAAGAATTAATCACCGAGCCAAGTTGATGTTCTGATGTTCTTCCTGAACCGGTATAGCGTAGGCTCTAGTTGACACACTACAGGAAGACGGGATGATTTCTATTCCATTAGCGGCGATGAAGCCGACATCACACAGGCCTCACCCTGATTGCCAAGTGCGACTACAGCCATCGCTAAGCTATAAAGCTGGCATAGTAATAAATTGGCGTTTCTCGGAACGTCATTGGCGAAACTCTTCTCGTTGTTCATCGACTCCCCCTTCCTTCAGGCTACTAGCGCGTAGCCTCAATGTACTGGTCAACTGATGCTGAGACAAGGCGTAGCTGATTACGCGGTGAAACCAATCGCATGCAGACTGATGATAGTCACTCGTTGATATTGGATTATCTGCCATGTAATGCTGTGTTACCAGATGGTTCCGGCCGAGCAAGGAGTCCATGGTAGACGAGTGCAGTCAAAAACGCGAGAGAAAAAGAGAGTTCAGGCGTGGTGATCATCCCAAAGCGGGCTGGATGTGGCACCAGTTTGCTTCTTCCTGATTGGCATAGATCGATGTACTAACTTGCAGTCACGGGTCTAGGGACGGCAACCAATCAGAGAATTACAAAAGTGGATCATGGCCCCCCGCTCCTGCCTTGAAAGCTGAAAGTCGACTTTGGGCTGCTCTTTCTTTGCCGGGGGGAAATAATCCATGGTCGCTCCTTCTTTTTCCCACTTTCCGTGCCAGTCGACCAATTTCAAGTGTCTGGACTCTGCAGTCGCAGCTGCCTTCTTGGCGCGCGCGGCATGCCGACTTCCGGCTCTTGTGATTGATCTCGTTCTGATTGGCCACGCACTTACCTAATCGCCAAGCACCGTCGGAGAGATCCGCCTTTGTCGCTGTCAACCACGGCGCGTGTAAATTATCTCCCCATATTTGACATCCCTGGCATCCTTCACTTCTACGCAGTTTCTCAATCCAGTCAGCTTCCCACTTGAAGTGCCAGCTTGCGACTGCTGAGAGAAATGAGAATTTGGCTGAACGAGTGTTATCAAGGCAATCCCTCCGACGATAGCGTCTCATTGTGGAGACTCTGGAGAGAAGGCACCATGACCCTAGGCTCGCGCGGAAGGAATCTGGGGACTCGAAGAGTCCTTCTCCAAGTTCCAACCCGTCTTAGTGCTACCCTATGAGAAAAAAGGCGCTCGATTAATTGAACCTAATGAACCAACGTCGACAGGCCGACATTCTGACCTCAGTGGCGTTCCGCCTCCGTGAGCCGAGAACCTAGACAAAACTCTGAAAATTCACTCACTTTTCTCATTCGAGTACCTTTTTCCTAGAAGAGTTGGTTTTTTCGGTCTCATGCTCCGTAGAAGTTCACCGGTGTGCCGGCATTGGTAGGTTACATTCTTGCAGATGGGTATTCGCGGGAATCGAGTCTCTAGGCAATGACTTACGGAGTACGTATATAATATAAGTTCACTACACAGGATGTGTCAAGTGTCAACTGGTGCGATTGGAGTCGCATCCAACGCGGCCAATAAGATATTCTGATTTCTGAACCCATTGGTCCAACGGCGATTCCGAGAAAGGAAGATTGACCCAACCTAAGAGACTCACTGTCAGCACAGCGATCGTGATTGATATTCCCGTTTTCTGCATCGAGATGTACTTGAGTCTTGAAGGGACGTAGTGTTGTACTGAAACTCCACAACATGTCGATCGAGAGACGTTGACGCATCGCCTTGCCACGGATAGGATTAGCGACGTTGCATCGGAGGCACCCCATGGCCCTGCAGGCTCGTATGATATTACTAGTACGTACTACTTATGTAGAAAGTTGTTCAGGATGCCTGAACCGCCAGGCAGAATGAGTCAGGAGTCAGACCATGACTCGTGTTGCCCGAGTAACTTGGCACGTCCCTCTGTGTCCCCCCGCATCTCCAGATTTCAAGGAGCTATTTGCCTTACAGACTGGCAGTACTTTTTGTGCATTCTCTATCCTACCAGTTCAGGACAAGCACTTGCAAAAGCTGGATTACCAAGTACTTCGAGATTAGACCCCGGCGCTAAGAAAGGCCAATTCCGCTGTGATATGTAACAGGGACCATCCGAACAATGCCCTCTAATTCACGTCGCCAATTATGAGCATCGAGGTCTGAAACGAGATCCTGACAATTTTGCCTATTGCGTCACGGACGGCTTCTGCATACATATGCTCAGCGTAGCTCCTCACTAAATCCTTGGTTCTGACTCAAAGAATCCCAAATCCTAAATAGTAAATCCTGCTCGTTTAGCTTCTTCTTATCTATACTTAGACACATAGGGTCATTTCTGTCTGCAATTGGATGGAGAACGCATGGACTGACACTAACTAGCTAGCTCGAGAGACCTGCCAGCCTTAGTCTTTGGGACATACTATGTAGGTTTCATTTGATGGCGACTGCTCTTCTTCGCTCTGTGTCAGACATCCGTCAAGTGATCACGGCTATCCGGCATACCTGATATGTAGCCAGCTTCAATCAGAGTGAGTCCTTTTCATCGGATGAGAGAAGAATAGATCGAGTATCGAGTATCAATGTCTCGATGCTGAAAATTTCACGAATCTGTCTGCATGCCATAATCTAGTATCATGACGCCAATAACTTCCTAGAAACTGGTTCGCAAGCAGGGTTGGCCCAGTCAATCCCCTTGTACTGGCACATACCTAGGTATGCCTCTATTATACTTGACCCTTGCAGAGTAAGCCTACCCAAGCTGCAAGATCGTAGATCAAACGGTGGCGAATCTTACCCATCTGAGGAATAGGCTCTTGTCTATCGCAGCACGATGCAGCAAGTGCCGATGCAAGAACATGAAGCTTCACCGTAAGCCTAATAGTGGGTGCAGTGCCTCTAAGCTCTTGTTATTTCAGATCAATGATGCGTGGAATCATGTACTAACTACGTCTAGATGGACAGTAGGGCTTGGCCGTCCATCTCTAAAGCACATGCCATTTGGCCTGAACCGGAAGATGGCGAGAAGATTCTACCAGGATATGTCGTGAAATGTACCAGCTGAACTTGCCAAGGTCTTCAAATCGTCAAGTGTCACTTGCAAAGGGGGTTAAGGTTGGATGAGTCACTTCAATGAAGGTCAAGCGAAAATCCTTGTAGAGCCAACTGCCCAATATTTATGCACTCGAGGCTAAATCTCGACCTGCTGTACCGTCACCGAAGGTACATGTTCAAATACGGTGATACCCATCTCAAAAGGCTATAAAATGCGTCACCCGAAATATGCCTAAATATCTTGAATGATGATTTTCGAGGTTTGAGTGAACATGAAGCTTCATGGTCGGCGCGGGAGCTCCCTCTGTGGAGTCCCGTAGGCATTAAACCACTTTGAGCTGCGAGTACTCCATACGCCGCCGCCTTTTTTTGCCCACTGCCACCTTGCCCACAACGAAGCCCCTCAGAGCTCAAGCAGATTTTTTTTCGCGGTCTTTGTAAGAGTACAATGCCTGTCCAGTGAGTGGAAGATGCATCGTCCTTCATTCGATCTTTTCGAGCTCTGACAATGTACCAGCTATCTCATCCTCCTATCGCGCCAAGGCAAAGTGGTATGTTGTGTTTGATCCTCATTTCGTGGCCCACCACGTTCTGCTGTCGAGGATTTAACAGCTTCTTGACACAAAACTTTTGCTAACGACTTGATCACTTCATCAGCGTTTGGCAAAATGGTTCACTACCCTTTCACCTAAAGACAAAGCCAAGATTGTCAAAGATGTTTCTCAACTTGTGCTGTCGAGACGCACTCGCATGTGCAATTTTCTCGAATATAAAGGTTGGCACACCTTGATGCAACTTCTCTCGCAAGCTTCGCTAACCGCACCTGTTACCAACAGACCAGAAGGTAGTGTACCGTCGCTATGCATCCCTCTTTTTCATCGCGGGATGCGCGGCCACCGACAACGAATTGATCAGCCTCGAAATCGTGCACCGCTACGTCGAGCAAATGGACAAGTACTACGGCAATGTCTGCGAGCTGGATATTATATTCAATTTTCAAAAGGCATACTTCATCTTGGATGAGCTACTTCTCGCCGGAGAAATGCAGGAAAGCAGCAAGAAGAATGTGTTGAGATGTATTAGCCAGCAAGACAGTCTTGAAGATATCGAGGTACGTGATGAGAGTTAGGGTTGTCGTCGCAATTCGGCTATCTTCATTTCCTCCCAATCCTTGAATCATATCACAACACACAGTTACACAGTCAATCTCAATCAGCAGCGGCGCAATCACGCTAACGCCGCATTCCCCTAGGTCGAGGAGGATACTGTGACGAAGATCATGTAACTACATTGAGCGCACTTCTTGTCTATACGCTTTCTTTCGGGTCAGGAGTTTTATCGCGAGCGTTTATGGCGTCGTCTGGTTTTGAACGCATTGCTTACGGTATACTAATTCAAACTTGTTCTTTTCTTGATTCTCTCCAGGTTGAAGATGTCGAGAACAATCTGAAGCGCATGGGGCTCTAAGCCCTGCCAAACCAATGGTGTCGTCAACTCCAGCCAGCTGCCGTTGTTGTACACATTTGTGGCTTTCCTTTCAGTGAGTCTGCCTTCGTCCATGTGAAGTAAGCGCGTGATCTCACTGGCCCGAGATACGCTTTGTCACGTGACCGCATTCGTTGGCGGCTGATCGCGACCTCCGCATCGCCTCATCCATCACCTGCTGTCTCTCTTCTTTGACCCCCGTCTTCATTTCTCTTGCCAGATTCTACCTAGATTACACATCAAGATCTCTCATCATCTAGAATCGCTATGGCGTCCTGCTAGACGATCTTCGTCTAGCTCCTGTTAATCGTCCTAGCCTGTTACTACCATAGCAGCCAAAGGCCAGCTCTATTGCCATCACATCATCGCGCGATCGGACAACTCGGAGAACTTTACAGAAGCCACTGTAGCTGGATATCCAAGCTATTTATGATAGCTTCTCAGGATCCTGAACGCCAAAATCAAGTTCACTTCCAACTCACCCCGAACCAGCGATAGCTAGTCCCTGGTCACTTAAACATGAAGGTATGCGCTTATCCAAAGAGAAGTAAGGGTTCTGGGATCTCTAACTTATGCCCATGGGATAGTATCTACCTTTACCTCAGATCGAAGAGGTGTCGAACGCCTTGAACTTCGACACTCCTGATTTACACGTCGTCGGTGGGTGCGATCTCTACATCACGAAGGCAGCATCGGACGATCGCAAACTCTACAACAAAATCGAACAATCGTTGGAATCGCAGTACGAGTCGCTCCTCAAATTATCCGCATCCCTATCACCTCCGAAGGCGTCCGCTCCGAATAATGTTGCGCTTTCCCTGAACTTGTCGCGATCCAGTCCTTTTGGTCCTCTCACTGAACACTCAAGTCGCAGGACATTTGCCTATCTGATTGCAACGCTGAATGCGAGTCATTCGGATTACGATTACAGCCATGTTCTGCGACCTACTGATTTCCGTCGCGAACGGAGTTTGAAGAAAGTCATGAATACTTTGGATATGACATTACACAATTTGCGACCTCATCTACGCGATAACGGGACGCCATCGCCTCCGAGTGACTCATTTTCGGGTTCTTACAGTTCTAGTGCGGGCACAGCCTGGGGACCACGAATGTGGAAGACTATCGATGAGGAGATGTCGCTTAATGACTGCGCGATCTTCTCCTACTCGCCCGAGGACGATATGAATGATGACGATGACGGCGCGATTTGGAGCCATAACTATTTCTTCTTCAACAAACAGCGCAAACGCGTTTGCTACGTTTACCTGCGCGGTATTCCCATTATGAGCCACGACGATGACGAGATTATGGCCATGTGGGAAGAAGATGGTGTTGCGACGCCTGTCGGCAAGCAGGTTCCCGAAGACTCGTACTTTACACCAGATGTTACTGCTAAAAAACGTCAGCGATATTGGCTCGGCGATTTGGCCTCTGACGATGACCCTATCAGTTCTGTAACCCGTCGCAAAGGTGCCGTTCGCGCAATGAGCGAAGAAATGGTTGACTCCATGGAGGTTTAACCGTTTCGACCCCCATTAACAATCGCTGTCACTTGACTTTCTTGTTTTATCGATTCTGCTTTCTCAATTATGCATGGCAAAGGCGTTGGGCCGCTGGTGAGAGCAGTGGCCTCCAGGCCTTCGAAGTAACTTCAACTGCTAATTTTTATTTGCAATAATTTGTTCTCTTTTGTGCTTTTACGGTCCTGCATGATGATACTCCCTTTTCTGTTTCTTGCTTTCAATACTAATGATATTGTGCGAGGGAGGTGGGCCGGTCCACTTGTGTGGACGAGGCGTTGTTCTTGAAACGTTTACAAGTCGATGGTTACCGCAATTACTACTTATTATGATAGTCACAGATGAACTTTTTTTGTATTCTTTGAATGTCGAGTTGATACAAACGCTAAACGGCGTAGTATTCCTGAGCCTAAATAGACTTCATTATCTCCAACGCTACACATGTGCCCATCCATTACTAACGACAGTCTGCATCTCATCAACCAAACAGAACTCGCCAGGCTCGTATCTATTTTGACCCTCCTCTTCCCACTGCTCCACCCTTTGTCGAATAGCCCTCCTCCAAAAGACCGGCGTCGAAAACCAGCGACGCAATCGATTCTCCCAGAGCGGCAGCACTATATTGCTTAGAGAAGAAGAGACCCAATTTTGAGTTCCGGTTGGATGAACTGCTTCATACGCGGCGCGACTATATCCCACCCGAACCTTGGGATTGAGAAATATGCCATGTGTCGCGGAAAGTGAGTTGTCGGCATGTATGAGGCAACATTCTGAGCCTTCAAGGTGGTGCAGGGCGAGAGAATCGGGGATCCCGCGGAAGCGCAAGGGCTTACTTTGTTGACTTAGGAAGGAAGTTGTGGGCATTGCCACTGTTGTGAATATCAGCATGGTTGGGCTAGGGTAACAAGATGTTTCAGGGAGGAGGGGAGGCTTTACCCATACCGTTCCAGCAGCTGGTGACTGGTACCGGAGACATAGAGAGAAGTGCGACGAGAGATTCGGAGGAGCGAAAGTATGGCCACGTTTGCATCAGTGGTTCATTGCCCTGAGAATCCCTCAATGCGAATGTATCATAATACTGTGGCGGCTTGGAGAAGTCCAGCGAACAGGCGGCTGCGTATGAGCCGCCGTTGGTGTCTAGTAATGTCAAGACGTCCTGCGTCTGTAAGAAAATCAGCATTGCAAGGACGAATGGTCAGGTACGAATTGCCTACCGTAAATACAACATCATTCAGAAAAAGAATCGTATCAAACACCACGCCCTGCCTTGCCAAATCCTCCATAATGGACAAACTCCAATTTCTCAACCGCGCAAGATACGGTATGCGTCTAAGCTCTTTACGCCCTCTCGCCGTATCAATCCAACCTTCTGAGGCAGGTTGCGCAGAAATCTCATCTTCATGCGTTACATACGACAAGGTGATATTCCGCGGTGCACCGAGAGCATCTAGCCTGGCATCAAGTTCCCTCAATGCGCCCTTGGAGTCGTCCCAGCTACCACTTTCGTAAACACTAACGAATACATTATTAGCTCCTAGGTGGGATACTAGTTGGACAATGGCATCATTCCAGTCATTCCGGAGGATGGCTTCGTTGTTCCAGTGCAGACTTGCGATGAAGATGCGACCTGCATCGATATTGCCAAGCTGGACTTGCGAATCCACTCTTGTAAGGGACTGCTGAACACAGTAAATCTCTGCGAAGAACCAGACGATGAACAAGATTAGAGTGATGCGGAATAGGCGACGGGCCGGTCCATAGCGACGGAACTTTAAGCAGCCATTCAGTCGCATTGAGACAATTGTGCGATAGAAACTATAAATGCAGAAATACGAAATGATCGGCGATCAATATGAAGAGCGACGAAGTGGAAGTGGATGAAGCATTTAGTATAGTTATTTCAGGAGTGAAGATGTGGGTGTTTACATTCCGTGCTTTTACCGGGGCTATTGATGGTGGCCTCAGGCCATCAACGAATGCCTCTACATCCATGAATGTGAAGTTACCAGTATGACAACACTTTATATCTGATATTGCTTCATAGGTATCACGTATGTTGGTGTTATTCCAAAATGATATTCCTCAAGACAAAGATCACAAATGTCGATTGTCATAGGGTATCCCCATACGTATACATTGATATACGTAACCCTAAACTAGAAAGATATTGGCGTTCGTTCAATGCTTAGTAGATGGTCAGTAATCTTCATTCATGGCAGCCTACAAGCAAGCCAACTCACTGTAACATCCTCCCATTTCTCCCAACCACGTCCCTTGACCTGAGCCAACTCCTCCATTGTAAACTTCTTGCCGGTCGTGAAATAGCCGGCATTAATTTTGGCGTCAATCTCAACTCTAGAGTCTTGAGGAATCATTTCTGTAAATTGTTAGTCTCGTATTTGCTTTAATAGTTGACGTAATATGAGAAAGTACCCTCTGGAATTGGAATTCGTTCGACAATCTTAATGCCTTGAGCGACAATAGCATCGTGCTTCATGTTGGACATGGAAAGCATACGGTCAATCTTTTTGATGCCGAGCCAGTGAAGAATGTCTGGCATCAGAGCTTGGAAGCGCATCTGAACATTGAAATGAATCAGTAGACTGTCGGGCATCATAATAGGCCGGGGGACCTTACGTCACGAACACCGGCAATGTTCTCGGTTCTCTCGAAATACTTGTCTGCCGTGTCGCCACCGCGCTTTCGGGCATTATATACCAAATATTTCACGACCTCGCCGAGAGCTCGACCTTCCTTTCGGAAATATATCACAACACCACTACCGCCGTTCTGAGCCTCCTTGATAGCTTCTTGAATGCCGAAGGCGAGATAAGGTCGGCAGGTGCAAATATCAGATTGAAACACATCACTACCGTTGCATTCATCGTGGATTCGTAGAGCCAACTTTACATTTTCATCCGACACTCGCTCCGGAGGACCAAAGATGTAGACAGTCAACCCACCAATTGGAGGGAGGAAGATTTTCAAATCCGGTCGTGTAATCAATTCTGGATAACTGCCTCCAGTGTGCTCGAACAATGTCCGACGTAGCGTGCCTTCGTCAACACCGAATCGCTCAGCAACGCCGGGTAAATACCACACTGGTTCGACTGCTACTTTCGTCACTCGCACATCTCCATTATTGCCAACGACAATGGACCCATCAACTTCAATGTGGCCTTCGCTCACAGCCTTCTCAATCTCGGACAATCGCATATTCGCACGAGTAATAGCCATTGAGGGCCGCAGATCCCAGCCAACATCTAGATAACTCTTGAAGTGCTTCACAATATCATGACCAAATGGGTCGAGAGAGACAATCTTCTTGGGGTCGCTCCATGTCGGCTGCACTGGGAAATCAAATGTTGGTTCCGTGTTGTTGAAATCTGGTTTGAAATCTGTCGGTAGATCGCCCGCAGCAATGGCCAAGGCATTATAGATACTATAACTGCCTCCATGAGCGCCCATAGCATTTCGACGCTTCAATTGAGATGGGTGTCGTGAAGCTACAATTGGACCTCGGGACTTGGCGTCGGCAGCTCCCCATTGTAGCGGTACGGGGTCGACGCCACTCTGGCCGGGATAAGTGGTCAACTGTCTGAACGTCAGAGATAATCACCTTAGGGATAGGGCAGTCGGACTGACCAGAATATGTTTACTGAATTGAGACTTGGGCGACTTGGGCGATGAACCTAGATCCTCGCTAGGAGGAACCTCCGGTTCTGCTCTTGCGACAGGGATGGATTCAGGCATCGAGATGAGATAAAGAGAAGTGGATAGATATGTGTTATTGGAATGAAGAGCAGAAGAAGAGGAAGATAAAAGAGACGCAGAGTTGCAGCTGGCTGGCCCTAGCTGGTGCATCATCGACCATGTGATCCGTCTTATCTTGCTTTGTTATCTCCGTTCCTGCCGGCGCGCTCCTTCCTTGTTGGCCCGTAGACTGCTTCGGAATGCAATTTATTTTGCTTTTTAAGGTCTCTTTGCTTTTCTCAACCTTCCTTTTATTTGATTTCACTCTTTCTCTACTTTCATCTTCTGCTGTTCACTCATCGTCCATCCCTCCGTCGCATCTCAGGAGTCCAGGCTATCCGAACTTGCGGGGCTTATCGTGATAAGGTTACTCTCGGAGCTCCCCGCACTCTCTTATCCTCCGTACGTCTTCTCGCGATTGACTGTTCAGCATACTCTGAATCTCTGATTCTTTGCTATTCCAAGGACTTTCCAAGATTGATGAGACGTTGCTGAATTGACTCATTGGGCGTAATATTGGCCGGATTCATCTGACCAAGAACTAGCAAAAACATACCCACTCGTTCCCAGTGCGGAGACCGAAACACCTACAATAACAAACAAACACATCAAGGATCTTGGGTCTTGTTGGCGAATACAACAACACACAACATGTCGTCTCCTCTCCCTGCCAACGCGCGGGTCTCCACTAATCCCTTCCTCGAATCCAAATTGAACCATTTGCGTGACCGATCACTGGGCAGCAGCGCAGTTCGGGCCACCACCGCCGAAATCGCGCGCATCTTAGCTGTCGAAGCAACGCAAAATCACAAACCGGATCATGGCAAAATTGGGCTGATAGTGGTTCTCAGATCTGGGTTGGGGATGAGCGATGCGTTTTTGGCGCAGTTTGCCCCTGATACGGATGTGGTTGTTTATCATATTGGCATGTTCCGGGAGAAGTATTCGCTACAGCCGGTGGAGTACTACAACAAATTACCGAATAACAATACGGAAATCAAGCGAGTGTATGTTATTGATCCGTTGATTGCGACGGGTGGAACAGCTACAGCTGTGATTGAGATCCTGCGGTATGTTAACTGCCATCCGTTTGCCCTACCTATGTATTTGCTTTTTCCATCCCTGTCAAGTTGCGGTGTAGTCACGACTGATTTCCGTCCCCTACCATCGATATACAACATTACAAATATCACAAGACTCTAATCACAAAATTATCCGCAGAGACTGGGGCGTTGAACACATCACCTTCGTGTCAATGTTGACAAGTCAGCAAGGTCTAGAGCATGCAGCGAAGGTCTGGCCTGAAGGAACCGAATTTGTCATTGGCGCTATTGATCCAAGCTTGAATGCAACTGGTTATATTGAGCCTGGAATAGGCGATATTGGTGATCGTTTGTTCGGAACTGGGCTATCTCATTGATTAGTCAGGCTATTAGTAGATTATCATATTATTGAATAAGATGAAGTCGTATGAAAGGGGAAGTTTTGTTTTCGAATGGGGGGGTACATGAAGCCTAATGAAAAGTCCGCGATGTCCACAGGTGACACATTTCTTCGACCTCAGCCATAAGACACCAATGGCTAACACTACATGTGTACAAATGATGTGTGGAGTAAAGTATTTATGAAAATGTATGAATGCTTTCAGTGACATGCATGTCTAAGCTGGGCATGTTTGATTAATCATAGAGGGACTTCAAGACAGGACAAACAATATCGTGATATCATAAATTAATTCTTTTAGAAACACTCTACAGTCCAATCAAGCTGCCACCGACTGAGGAAAGTCTGGTCGAGCCCGGGGATTTTTGATGATTTTCTTCATCATTTTCTCCACCTCATCCCAGTCACGAGTTTGGAGGCCTTCAATATTAGTGTTGAAGTATTTCGAAATGTCCATCAACATTCGCCATTCTTCCTTGCTGGAGACAAAGGAAATGGCTACACCGACACGTCCAAATCGACCAGTACGACCGATACGGTGGAGATATGTCTGGGGGTCTGCTGTGCGTGGTTGACCAGGTTTATGGTGTTCGGGGATATCCTAAACATTGTCAGTGTTGTATCGATAAGCTTTGGAATCAAATCACATACGTAATTCATGACCATCGAAACCGTTGAAACGTCAATACCACGTGCAAGGACATTGGTGGTGATGAGTACTTTGGCGCGACCTTCGCGGAAATCATCAATGACTCTGTCACGCACAGAGCCTTCAACGCCACCGGTCAATGATGCCACGGTATGTCCCTCGGCAGTCATACGTTTCTCAATCTCGGCAGCAGTTGCACGAGTCTACGCGAATGATTAGAATGATTCAATCTTGGATTTGAGAGCCAAGAGCAACGAACCTGTACGAAAATGATAGAGGATGCAACGGTAAGAAGTCCGTAAAACTTGACGAGCACATTATACTTGTCATTGTCGTCCACGCAATCAAGGTAGAACTGTTTGATACCCTCCACAGTGAGTTCTTCTTGTTTGAGTGAGATTTCGTTTGCGTTGGGAGCAAATTTGGCGGCGTAGAGACGGATTTGATCATCGAAAGTGGCAGAAAAGAGCACGACTTGTACGGTCTTGGGAAGGAAACTGTTCGGGATATGTGAGCTCGAAGCAACAAGATAGATATAGGTACGTGACATCTTACCCTTTGACACGAATGCACTGGTCTCCCAATCCTTGCTGATCAAGCATGTTATCGGCTTCATCGAGAACAAGAACCTTCAACTTGTTCACAATCATGATTCTCTTCTTAATCAGATCCATCACTGTACCGGGTGTACCGCAGACAACGGAATGATCTAAACGCGCAGGTCGCTTGCCTTCTGTGGGCACCGCCATTCCAACGGAAAGCCCCTCCACGAATCGTCCCATTTCACTGATGACGCCTCCAATCTGACGAGCTAGCTCGCGACTAGGTGCAAGGACCAAGGCCTGTGGTGAATTTCGCATTTCTTCCGTGCTAAGGTCAAGACGACTCAGGATGTTGAGTGTGAAGGCCGCTGTCTTTCCGGTTCCCGACTGCGATTGTCCGATCATGTTTGTAGGAGGGTTGTGCAAAAGTAGAGGCAGGGCGCGCTCCTGAATCTTCGACGGCTTCAAGAACTTCATCGCGTAGAGACCTTGAGTTATACCCGGTGCCCTGAAAAAAAAAACACAGCAATGTCAAATCAAAGTCGTTGATAGCTCGATTGGGATACATACAGGCCAAGATCCTCGAAGGACTTGACAGAGAACAGTGGATTGTTGGGATCAGCTTGCAAGTCACTCAACTTGACCTCAACATCATATTCTGGTTCATGAAGATCACTGCCGCCAAGAGCCTCGCTTGCGCCATCTTTGTTGGCGTCAGTTATAGATGCGTCTGAACGGCGGCGTGGGAATGTTAGATCGAAGCTGTTAGGATGAGTCGTAGTCGCCACATACCGGTAGAATTTTCTCCTGGCTTGGTGATACGGTCCGCAAGCGACTTGCCCTCGTTTGAAGCCATGTTTGCGACGATTCAATGGACGAGTTGAAAGGAGAAGAGGGGTAGGATAACTCGATGCCTAGCACGGCTGAGGGAGCGAAGGGTGATGAGAGGTGGAGGCTGTTCTACACGACGAATATCTGGGGGATGTAGAGCCTGCTTCGACGATAACACAAGCTCAAACCTGAGAAACGGGGAGTTGTGAGTTGCCGTGTTGAAGGGACGCGGCGAGAGCAAAAAAGGTCCCTCAGCAGCTTCTTCCCCGCTAACTCCCGCGCTAGGCCGTTTTGAGTGCAAACAAACATCGGGCCTTGGATTCCAGGACTGAATCAAGCATCGAACACGGGGTTTTTTGACTAGTATATCGAAAACAGATAGAAGAGCAATACTAGTACCTCTGGAAAACAGGGTATAGGTATAATGAGGCCTTAATGCAGCGCTGGACGGTCTGCAGAGAGTCAAGTTAGAGGTATGATATCATGTAACTGAATTCTATTATGTATCACCCATACAGGATAACGTATTACAGTTTCAGCACAGCCAATGAGAGTATGTGCCTGATGCATTGTGCCCCTCAGACCCGCAAGCAGGCTGGTGATTGATACGGTAATTACGCCGCAACTGTGGGCACTTGCCCGGTTGGTGGACATTCCAGCTACTCCGACTGCGGATTTGATCGGGCACTCGCTTCAACCTCTGGTAGTCCTTGGAAACAGGAACTAAAACCACACGAGGTTCGACGTCTGATACACCTCATATACCACGCTGCTTGCGCGTATCAAATCTCCTTGCAACAAGCGATTGTTCCCTATCCCCGCTGCACAGCCACCCGCTTCATCCGCGACACATACTTGACTCGCTGCATTTCTCTGGTGATGAGAGTATGCCTCTATCTATCCCCGGCACATATAAACTGAAAAAAGCGAGAGCTTAATCTTGACGCTATCATGACCGAGGTCAATGTCAACCCTCAATTCGGAGCGGAATTGAAGGTATGCCAGAACGCTACGTGGCCGAGTGAAGATCACTAAATCATGCGTTTCACAACAGGATGCGTTCAAGCCGGTAAACTCGTGGGTACGAAACCTTGCGTCGTTTTATTAGAAGGGATGCTTCATACAGGTGTGAGGGACGAGCATGCTAAGTTTGATAGGTTTCGAACGGGATTGCGTGGCTGGACGACATACAACAATTCTACCGCGAAAGAAGCGCAATTGAACGAGAATATGCATCCAAGCTGTCGGCATTATGCAAGAAATATTCGGATCGCAAAGCGAAGAAAATCAGCAGTCTCAGTGTAGGAGATACGCCGACAATGACCCCCGGCTCGCTCGAATCAGCGTCATTGACCACTTGGTCTACACAGCTGACCACAGTAGAGTCACACGCAGCCGTCCGCGACAAATTTGGTCTCGACCTCATCTCTCACGTAGCCGATCCGCTCAAGAACATCTCTACTCGATACGAGGAACTGCGCAAAAGCCATGTGGAATATCATGGAAAGTTGGAAAAGGAACGGGAGTCGCAACTTAGCGAACTCAAGAAAGTCAAGGGAAAATACGATGGAGTTTGTCAGGAGGTGGAAAACCGTCGCAAGAAAACGGAATCCTCGTTTGATTATCACAAAACAAAGGCACAGACTGCCTATCAGCAGCAGCTCTTGGAAATGAGCAATTCCAAAGTATGCTTTTTAAATACTTGCGGTTATGAAGATGCTGACTGACATCGTTGCAGAACACATATATAATCAATATTCACGTGGCAAACAAACTGAAAAATCAGTTCTATCATGAATACGTTCCTGAGGTCCTTGACGTGAGTGTATGAATCTGGAAACATGTGAGGAGACTACTAAACAGCTATGACAGAGCCTTGGAGACTTGAATGAGACACGTGTTGAAAAGCTGAACTCTTTCTGGTCTCTTGCAGCGCAACTCGAAAAAAGTGCTACCACGCAAAGTACAGAACTCATGACCCGTCTTGGAAACGAAATCCCACGCAATAATCCTAAACTCGACTCATTAATGTTTCTTCAACACAACGTCTCTCAAAGTCAGGAGCCTCCCAATCTGACGTTCGAGCCGAGTCCCGTATGGCACGACGATGATCAGATGATCACGGACGAGTCCGCAAAAGTTTTTTTGCGCAACATGCTAATGAAAAGCAAGAGTCAGGTCAGAGAGTTGAAAGCAGAGGCAGAGAAGCAACAACGAGAAGTTGAAGCTGCTAAGCGTATTCGAGATAACATAAGGCAAGGCAAAGACAAGCGAGATGAGGTCGATATTGTAAAGGCAATTTTCAACTTGCAAGAAAAACTACACGAGACTGAGCGGAAGAAAATGACAGCAGAAGTTGAAACGCTAACGATACTGGCTGTGGTCGGCGATCTGTCTCTAGGAGCGAAGAACCACAACTTTAAGTCTCAAACCTTCAAAATTCCGACCAACTGTGATCTTTGCGGCGAAAGGATATGGGGCTTGTCCGCAAAAGGATTCGACTGTGTTGATTGTGGATATACTTGTCACAGCAAGTGTCAAATGAAGGTGCCAGCAGAGTGTCCTGGTGAGCAGACCAAGGAGGAGAAAAAGAAATTAAAGACCGAACGCCAGGAACAAGCACAATCTGTGCCCGCTGTTTCAGAGCATGCGCCATCTAATGGAAATAATGGGACGGCTGCAGAGATGCCAGCCCTAACTCGCAGGGATACGATGAACTCGTTGAGTTCAGGATATGCACACAGTGCCCATCGATCAGTCTCTGGCTCAATCTCGTCTTCTAAACCGCCGGGCGAGGAGCCAGCTGAATCTAGTGCTGCACCACCCAGATCTTCTACATCAACTACAAAACGTAACAGGATTCTTGCCCCACCTCCTACGCAATATGCCAGCCCGGCCACAGTTGCTGAAGGCCCGGTATTGAAAAAGAATGAACAAAGAGGCAAAATGGTTTATGCGTATCAAGCAACCGGTGATGGTGAGGTGACGGTAAATGAAGGGCAGGAAATTGTTGTGTTGGAGCCTGATGGTAAGTCACTTTTACTTCGTTTCGAATATGCATATACATTCCTAAGAACGTCTTTAGATGGCTCTGGTTGGATGCGTGTCAAGGCAGGGGGAGAAGAAGGGTTGGTACCGTCAGCATACGCCGAGCTTGGTCCCGTACCATCTCCAGCTTTGACGGAGCGGCCCGCGTCAACATACTCGAACTCCTCGGCGTCTTTAGCCGGTAGCACAACTGCAAAGAAAATAGGCCCTGCAGTAGCTCCCCGCCGCGGAGCAAAGAAACTGCACTACGTTGAAGCTCTATACGACTACGAAGCACGCTCAGATGCTGAACACAGCATGTCAGAGGGTGATCGTTTCGTATTAGTTACCAAAGACAGCGGTGACGGGTGGGCAGAAGTTGAGAAAGGAGGGCAGATTAAGAGTGTGCCAGCGAACTACATTCAGGAGGTCTAAACCTTGTTTCAATCTCAAGCATATGTACATATTTCTGGTTCTTGTTCTAACTTACCTTGCTTTTTTTTTTCTTTGACTGCATGACTGCATTATATACATCATCATCGCTGAGCACATAGCATATCTACCATACCTACAGTACCCTACCGATGCCTAATTACGTCTGAGGAAGGATTCGTCACGAGCACAAAAGCATTACTATTGCACAGCTAACATGAACATTGAAGGTATCTAGAATTAGAATTGAATTAAGCTACACCGAATTCGAAATCAAGCCCTCTCCCACACCCCCATCCACTCCCCCCAAGCAATAACCTTGCCCTCCAACTGCTTAACGAGTTCCTCCCTCGTCGCCCCCGTCTTACTCAATTTCGTGGTATCAATCTTCTCTCTCAACGCTACAATCTCATAAAAGCATCGATGCGGTCCATGACCCAACATCCCCCTCGGCGGAATGTAGACCATCTTCCTTCTATTAAGGCCATACTTGAATCTGCCCTTGAGCTCAAAATCATCGCTGAACAGCCCCTCACCAGACACGGACGGACTCGGTCTCTCAAAATCCGCATTCGTGACGGAGGTGCGCTCTGCTGGGATTGAGTAGTATAGCCCGTGCGCCACGGGTACTGCCATCGGCGCATCGGGGTCTTCAACGGCAAGAAACCACTCCTTCACCTCCTCCTGCAATTCCGCGGGAACCGTCCATTTTAGCGCAGGAAACGTTCCCTGCTCGAAGAAGCCGTAACTGGACGGAATCCTCGAGCCCGTGGGACCTATGTCGGGGCATTCGAGGGTGATGGTTGGCTTGGGGCAGTGCGCGAATGCGGCGGTGCGCGGGATAAGGCCTTCGTCGTGGCCGCGGCGGTTTTGGAGGATGAAGGAGAGGATGCGTTCTATGTAGTCCATGCTCTTTTCGTCTCGCTTCTTGAAGCTGAACTGGCTGGTTCTATGTACGGTCGGGACGGACTCGGAGATGTATGTATATATCGAATGATGATGTTGTTTTGTCTAGTGCTTCACAATAAATAATCTGATCCAGATATTCACTGAATATTGCCATTCAACCAGAAAATGTAATTTTAGCAGAGAATTTTCTTGAAGAGTACTTTTCTACAGCGAAAAGCGCAGAATTTCTACATGGAGCATTACTACATCTAAATAGAACCGGGCCGGTAGCGGCTTCACAATCCAGCCGTAAAATGATAACTATTACTACAAATGGCAACGCGTCTCAGACCGCTGCTCGTATAGGCGTATACACGCAAACATGAAATAGGCGCACGGACTCAATGAGAAGTGGAAAAGAATATAGATTTCTGGATACGTGTAGCTGCGGTATCCAATTGGATTGTACATAGTCCAGGCGACATTATTTCAAAGCAGGGTAAGAGAGGGAGGTTTTTGATACAGTCGTTATTGACATATTAGGGAGTTATTAATATAGGGTCGTTCAAAAGGGTATCACGACAAAAGTTAATAATCAGGAGGCGTCACCAACGCAACATATACAAGCGGGCGTTTAGGCATGGATCATCTGCTGAACACGAGGATATCGTCGCACGATTTCGTGGTAAATATCCGGATGATCGCGCATCAAAATCTCAGGGTTCCAGGCCATGGCCACAAAAATAGTGTCAACTCCGCTACCAATCGGGGTCAAGAAGATTTGACAAATCTGCAAACCAATGACGAATGCATATGCCATAATGACCGCGGTAAATGTACCAGAAGAGTTGTAGCTCGGGTGTGTGAACTCAAGATACAAATACGCCAGCAAAGCGCAGACATACGACACGAAAACAGAGCCCATGCTCAGAACCGGTCCGATGAGGCAGTCGTTGATAAGCGCGTCAACGCCGCGATCCTTCATCATGGTCCACGTATCCTTGGCTGCTGGTATATATGCCTTTCCGTATAAAGCGATGTGGCAGAAGGCATAGCGATTGAAGAATGTTACAAGCCAATCGAGCAGAGCAATGAAGCATCCGAGAATCCAGAAAGCTATGCTACCAATCATGCTGCCTTGCGCTGCTTCCTGTTGCTGAGCAATGGAACAGGCTTGACGCATCATGTTGACAAGGGCAATCAACAGACTTCCGAGACTGATACTACCGAAAGAATAAGTGGTCGCGCGCTTGAGAGCCCCTCGCGTAGCTCCCTTTGGAGGTGCACCACGGCCAAAGTACCATGATCCATAGATACCCGCAATAGTGGTATGAATGGTATTCTTCAGCCATTCACTGACCCAATACATGGCGAACGTGACGAAAACAACGAGACCAATAACTTTGGCGCTGCTGCAACCACCCGTTCCACACGATGGATTTGTTCCGCCGCCGTTGGGTTCATACGCGACGTAAATCGATACTAATGTGACTGAGAACCATGCCGAAAGGGCGAGCGCAACAAACCCACCGACTGCGCTGACGATAAAGACGTGCCCGTAGCTACGCGACACATCAATAGCGGTTTGGAGCATGACCACGCTGAAAGGAATGCGCGGAATCCAGCTGATGAAGCAGATCACGGCAAATACTCCAAACAGAAGAAAAACAATGCCAGCGCCCCATTGTTTCCTGTACAGATAGTAGATGGCTGTGCCGATGGCGAAGACACAGTTGAGGATACCGGTGATCCAGATGAACTGCTTTGTAAAGTAACGTGCGCCGAGGAAGTATGCCCATGACAAGGCAAGCGCCACGCAGAGCACAAAGATGAATAGAATCAAAGTGTTGGTGTCGAGGCCAAAGTCGTTGCTGCTGCCGTAGATGCTGCCGCCATTGAAGCCTCTGGTACTAGCATATTTGTTTATGGAAATGCCCGAGACGGCGACGTAGCCAAGGAAAACAGCGATGAGCTTTCGCCATCCAATTAGTGCAGGTCAAGACTAATGCGAACAACGAGACACTCACCAAGAGACCGGCCCAAATGTCATGAAACTTGGGCTTCTCGATCTTAAAGAGCTCGTCGTATGATGGCGGGTTCTCTGGAGGATATTGCTGTGGAGGAGCTTGCTGCGGCGGGTAACCTTGCTGGTAATTGGAGTTCTTGTATTCTTCTTTGCCGTTGTAATTGCTGTATGGTTGGTCCTGAGGATTCTGCCCTCGAAGGGCAGACTGTACCTGGTCCTGCTGGTAGTAATCTGCGGCACTCATTGTACAAGTTCAATGGATACACTGAGGGAAAAAGCGATCTCTCCGGACGGGTGAAGCAGAAAAGAAAAGCGACAAGAAAAAGAAGCAAGGGAGGAAGGAGGTAGGAGGCTCTCGCATCTGGAAGTTGGACAGGGAGCTTGGCCTGCAGCGAAGCACATCAGACTAAGAGGACGGCTAGCCAATTGTATTGGCGAATCTCCCGATTACCTTTCGATAGCTTGCGATGATCTCCCCCGACCAGCCAATCACAGTGTCTAGGTCGGTGTCCACATTCTGGCCGCTTTGCGTCGATATCGACGTCATCACTCTGTCTGCGATCAACTATGGAAACATTAAGGTAGAATTAAAATCGTGTATTCACTTGTTATATAGGGGTATCAGATGTGCGAAAAGCAAAGAGATGTGTCGTGGTCATGAGTGTTGCGGTAACCGGGCACGTCCCTCCGGATGATCCCTCAGCTAGGCCAATGCTCAAACTGCTGCTGCGCCGTGTACATGGTCGAGTACTGCGGCGGCGCTTCCATATACTCCGCGCCAGAAAGCTGTATGTTGCCAAGGTTGAATATATCCCAGGACATGTGTGACCCACTGTTCGCTTCATGCCAGAACCACCCAAGGAGGCCAGGAGGAGATATTGTATTATCATTTGTGGGGGGAAACATTGCTGGATTCACCTCGGACATTGACCATGGCATTTGACCATACGGAGCGCTAGTGTAGGGGAAATCGAGAGTAGACGGCTGTGCTGCTTGCTGAATATATTGCTGATGCATACCGACCTCTTCTGCCGGGGCAGATTTCACGACGCCTAAACCGACAGTTCTAGCAAAACCGAGGGACACCTTGGTGAAGATCTTGTACGTTGGCGCTAATCGGATCTGACTGATGATGTGGTTCATCTCGGCAATCTTCGAGGAGCTCTGTTCGCGCTCTGACTCTGACTCTGGCGCAGACTCAGGCATCTGAACCAGTTCACAAAGGCCCAGGATCAAGACACTGTGGCAGATGTAGTAGAAATCTATCCAAGCGACACCCTCTAAGAGACCATGTTTCGACAATTGTAGAAAACAGTCGAGCACTGCAATAGCTGAAATTCGACATTCACGGCCGAAGGATTCTGTAACAGGTACTACGGGACCCAGAGTCTGGATTCCCTCCTGCGATAAGCGGTCGATATTACGGTTGCTCTTGCAAACGAGGAAGGTACGCGTTAGCACAGATCGATGATGATAGTAAATAGCCTGCAGCAGAATTGCGGCCCGACGGTGTCGCGAGGTCACTAAGGGTGATTCCGGCGCCAAATGGTGAGGTAAATTAGCTATCCAAGCCTCCAGCTCGTATAGAAGCGCTTTCACGTGCACTTGGTGGCCGAGCAGAGCTGACTCGTCGGCATATTTGGCGGTCACCGTTGTAATCAGTCTTCGGATTCGATGCCCAATATTGGTCAAATTCAAGTAGTGTTCTTCGAAACCTCGAGGGTATGCTGCTCCATCAAGCACATCGTCGTCGGGAAGGGAGACGTTCACCTCTTTCGCATTGATGCTGGGCGGACGACCTAGAATCATCGACATATTGAATTCCACCTGGAATAGTGTCCACCAGACCACTCGTCGTGTATTTGCTTCGGCCTTGTCAAAGCTGGCGTATGTTCCCTCGCGATGCATGCCGAGAGTGATTGCCATTCGGATTGCGAGACCCAAAATAAGCCAGGAGGTATTGCGTTCACCAGAGTTCTGTTCATACAACTGAAGTAACAACAACGCTTGGACGTTCTCTAGAGTCGCTGTAAAGACGAGAGACTGGAAACTGTCCCGAACTAGCTTCATATACTTGGTCTGAATGATGATGGAGTCAGGACATTGCTCTGGGCCTAGGATGTCGGCGCCCAGGATAATGACCATAAATAGACAACAGGTCCAGCCTATGTCTGAAGTTCCTGTCTGCGCAATTTTATTGTCCCAAAGAAAATTATACCGAAGCTGGAAAATTGGCTTATAGAATACCTGAAATGCTCCATGAAGATGATCAAGATATGCTTGCACCAACACATCGCAGACTTTTCTTTCGGGTAACAAGTCCCGAAGAAGACTCCGCAGGTTATTGCTGGTCTCAGCGTTTGGACTCAAATCCTGTGAGGTCCCTTTGTTCGAAGGTAAGCCAGCTTGACCTTGTTGATGGGGCGTCGTTCTTCTTTGCCCGCCACTATTGGCCTCAATCTGCGGCTCTTCCCCGATTTCGGTAGCAAGAGAATGGCCATTTGTGAAAGCTTGAGCTAGAGGTTGTGCTTCCCGCATTGCCTTTATGTAGTTCTTGTCGTGCGTCTGTGTTTGGTCGTATGGTGTAGAGGATGTGATTTTCTTGAATCTTGTGACAAGGTGTCGGATGATAGAAGCAAACTCTGAGCTGCTAGATGGTCCGACATAGTGTAATATACGACGCGGCCCAGGTATCATCCGTTCGAACACCAATTCGGAAGCGGAACAGTCGTCTTCGATCGCTTGGAAATCGGACATCTCGCCAGATGTTTTCGGAGTGGCAGGTATCTTATCCTGGTTGAAAGCTTCCGGCGCATGCGACTCGTCATCTGGCGACGGCATAGGAATGTTGCTACTCCTGGCGAGTTGAAACAAAACCTCGATATCGTCCGTATCTTCGTTCGGAAACAGGCCGCGAACCAAGGCGTCTAAAGCGCGATACCGTAAACTGAACCGCTCCACACTCCCATAAACCCGTTGTTTCCTCGGCAAAGTCGATTCGCATTTGAGGCCTCCATTGAGACAGCTCGTGCACGCTTCGTTCTCATTGTTGCGACAGCAGCGAATGCGGCGTGTTTTGCATCGATCGCAGCTGACTAGGGTCCGGCGGCGCTGCGAGTCAGGAACACGTCGTTTGGCGGGCTTTTTCTTACTTCCAATGGGCCCCGTGGGAAGCATGATGCAGACAAGAGGAGTAGCGGCTTGGTCAACGATTGAACATCTTATCGTATGCAATATGCAGAAGTGCAACGTTTATCGTCCTGGAAAAGCAGGGCCGTGTTTGCGACGTTTATCGGAGCGAGGATCGACGCTTAACCTGGCTTGCACGGGTGACGGAGTACTTTCAGGAATCTAGATCTCTACCGCCCAACACGGTCAAGCGTGTTTGGGAGCCTCTTCTCCTTCCTTTTCAGTCTGCGCCTTGCAATGCTTACAGAGTACTTTCGTGACGTTGCAAGTACGTACCATATCAAATAGCCCAATCTGCTTAGCACAATGAATAGACGTTTGAAAGACTGTCGCCAGCCCTACGCGGTAATTCCGGAGTGGCTCGTTAGATACGAGTAGCCCTAACCCTGTTCGCATTTTAGTCTCTCTAAAGGTGAATCTGTTCGCGCATGATCGAGGTTACTCTGCTGAAGATGTCCACGGTGTAGTCTCTGTCATTTCTTTACCCACTGTATAGGGAATGAACTGATCTGTCTGATGTCAGGGTTCAGACTTGGATTGATCTGCACGTCCCCTGAGGCCCAGTGTGGTCGCTGTGGGACGCAAATCATCGACCAGTCTGTTTCTCTTGGACAACGCCCAAAGACCCAATAGGGAGAAAAAAAAAGATTGACCAGCTGTCAAACAGAAATACGGTGGAACCAGCACTGCCTCGCTGATATCTTGCGCGTCTTGTTATTTGCAGAGAGAGGACCTGAGTGTCAGACACTATCTGGGTCACTTTTGGTGATCAGGAGGGACCTGGGCCTGTGCTACCATCAAACCAGGGCGACGATTGACTGATTGACGGATCGACTGACATGAGACTGTCGATACTCAATAGCCATGTTGATGACAATACTCATGGATCATGAGCGGGCGAAGAGTGCAGCGAGTGCGGAGTTGTTAAGAAGAAGCCCTTGCCTGTCCTGACAGGGTCGCTCCTTCCCCTTCTTGGTCCATTCTTCACCTGCCTCCTTCCTCTTCCCTCCTTCCTGCTGCATACCAAACATCCCCCGGCTGCCCCCCTTCCTCCCTCCCTTTCTTCCTTTCTTCCTTCGTTTGTGTTAGCAGTCGATGCTGTAACACTGTCCAGTCACTCTTTGTCCATCGCTCATCCATCCATTGATTCATTCATTCAGTCATTCAATACATTACAAATCTTCGTCCTTGAGAATAAACGCTCTTCTAACGCTCTTTTATCTACACCCCGACAGCCTCAGACGTGTTTTTCTACCACTCGGATTGTCTGCTCTCATATCTCCTAATTTGACTCTTCTTTCGAAGTATTACTCTTGTCCATCACCATGAAGGGCATCCTTGCCTCTCTGGCTGTCGTCCCTCTAGTAGCAGCCACCCCGCAGAACTTGCACGTTCGCGATGGTATCACTCCGGTAACTGTGAAGGGCAATGCCTTCTTTCAAGGTGACGCCCGATTCTACGTCCGTGGTGTAGACTATCAACCTGGGGGTTCCTCGAAGCTCGTTGATCCTCTCGCCGATGCCGACACCTGCAAGCGAGATATCGCCAAGTTCACCGACTTGGGGCTCAACACCGTTCGTGTATACTCGGTCGATAACTCCGTTGATCACGACGATTGCATGAATGCTTTGGCAGATGCTGGCATCTATGTAGTCTTGGACGTCAACACTCCCAAATATTCGATCAACCGAGCCGATCCCGAAGTCTCATATAACGACGTTTATCTGCAGAACGTTTTTGCGACTGTTGAAATGTTTGCAAAATACGACAACACTTTGGCTTTCTTCTCGGGTAATGAAGTCATCAACGATGGTCCTTCATCCAAGGCCGCTCCGTATGTGAAAGCCGTCACTCGTGACATTCGTCAGTTCATCCGCTCGCGAAATCTGCGCCAAGTTCCAGTCGGTTACTCTGCAGTAAGACCTTAACCTTCAGCAGTCTTGATTCGAAACTGACAATGACAGGCCGATATCGATACCAATCGTCTTCAGATGGCTCAATTCATGAACTGCGGTACTGACGACGAGCGAAGTGATTTCTTCGCCTTCAACGACTATTCATGGTGCGACCCGTCTTCCTACCAAGTCTCAGGATGGGACCAGAAGGTCAAAAACTTCACCGGCTATGGTCTCCCGTTGTTCCTGTCTGAATATGGTTGCAACACCAACAAGCGCCAATTCCAGGAAGTTTCGTCCCTTTACAGCACCCAAATGACCGCTGTCTACTCCGGAGGCTTGGTCTATGAATACAGCGAAGAAGGAAGCAATTATGGTCTTGTTGAGATCGACGGCAACGATGTCACAGAGAAGGATGACTATACCGAATTGAAGAATGCTCTTCAGAAAACACCAAACCCTGAAGGTGATGGTAACTACAACTCTACAGGTGGAGCCAATGGCTGCCCAGCTTCGGATCCTCCCAACTGGGACGTGAGCAACGACGCACTACCATCCATCCCTTCTCCAGCAAAGAAATTCATGACTGACGGAGCGGGCAAGGGCCCTGGGTTTTCCGGTTCAGGAAGTCAAGACAAGGGCACAAAGTCCACCGGTACTGCCGCTCCTGGCTCTGGATCTGCCGCTGATTCCGACTCAGTATCGACTTCCAAGGGAGCTGCTGCTAATCTCCGTGCTCCTGAACTCACTTTCACTCCTGTGATATGCAGTGCAGTCGTGGCACTTTTTACCCTGTTCGGTGCCTCTCTTGTGGTTTTGTGAAGTTTCTTTGGCTATGTTGGTGCCAACACCCAGAACCTACCTTGTAGTCAGATTTTATGAATGACCTCCCAAAGTTTCATTACAGTCTCTACAGTCTCTACAGTCATATGGAAAAGAGTAAGCTGGTCAACCTCGTTCATTGTCTGCTTGTATGATTATTCTGTTACTGGTGTATAAATAGTGAGAATTAAGGCGCAGTCTATTCTTAGTCGAATCGAGTTTCAGCCTCTGTTGAAACGGTATGCATCTCGAGGATTGAGTTTTATGATTATTCTTCGGTTTGATTCACGTTCGGCATAGGTTTTTTTCGTTTCTGGCTTTGCAAATGTGTCAATGATAGCATCGGTCTACGTCGTATGTAACCCTAAAACATGATCTTGAGGATGATTTCCCGTTTGCGGATTGTGGGCTTTTTACCTTTCCTCCATGATCAAGTTCAATGCAACAGTGAGACTAGAGAGGTCTACTGACAGCCTTTGATATACCAGCGATACGGAGAGCCCAAAGTAAGTACGTACACTGGGGAAAATTCATCAAATTGCCGGGGTTGACACGCTTATGCACAGTATGTGGGATACGCGGGATCATCTACAACTTACGTGGATGGCCTTCATCTCGAGCATTATCATTTAAGCCCCACGCGCCCTCTTCGACCGTTTCTCGTATCATAGCTAGACCAATTCCGGAGAAGGTTCTCCTTTGAGCCTAAAAAAGTCAATACAGTGTCTTGTGGACCCTTGGGGTTCAATGTAACTATAGGAACACTTAAGCATAAAGCAGCCCTTATCACAGATAATCTACCTGTACCCCCACATTGCATGGGCATCCACACCGCTGCAGGAGTCAAGGTCTTTAACCTATTCGAGTGACAGGACAAAGCTGAGGCCCCGTTGAATTCATTCATTGTGTCGGAGCCAAGAACGCCGATCAGCTGGCTTATCTTGATAGAGTGCTGGGGTTGTGCTGGGGTTGACTAATGGCATTTTGAGTTACGGTATAGTAGTGACTATGACAGAGACGGGTCTTATCGCCTGTGTGAGGGAGGGGTTGCTGTTGTTTCTTTACCTAGATAAAGACCGGTTGGGCTGATTCGAGGTGAAATTGCTTCTAAATTCTTTGACTCATTTTCTTGTATGTCGATGTCGAGCGTGGAAGATTTGGAATCCCTTGACAAGACCCTAGCTTGCTCCTTGCTCCCTATTCTTGCAAGTAAGCAGGTGTTGACTACTTGTACATCTTCCTGCTTATAGACCTTCTGTCCTACAAAGTCCAGATACAAACACAAAAAGGAAATGTCCGTCCACGGAACGACAGCAGACATTGAGAATGAAGCGGTCGACAACAAAAATGCACGAGTTCTCTCAACAACCAACGAGTCGACAGGCTTGGGACTCAAGGATTCCTTCCCAGAGACTGCCCGCGTAGTCGATCATGAAGCCGAGCGTGCCTTGTGTCGCAAATTTGATTTTCGACTATTGCCGATTCTAGCTTTCATGTGTAAGTCTCTTCTCCATGAAGGGGAGTATGACTAACAGAGTGTGTAGATCTCTGCAATGCGCTTGACAAGGGTAACTTGGGCAATGCGAAGACGGATGGTATGGATGAAGGTGAGCTCCGTTCTCATATCCGTTGTGAATTGCGTCTAATGGAGTAGACCTGGGGATGACTGGCAGCCAATACAATCTACTACTGTCCATCTTCTTCGTCCCCTTCGTCATATTCGCTCCTCCAATTGCCATGCTGGCGAAACGATTCAGTCCCGCCAAAGTCATCTCATGCATGATGTTCAGTTTCGGGTCATTTACCTTGCTCTCTGCTTCTGTCTCCAATTATTCCGGCCTGTTTGCCCTGCGATGGTTCTTGGGCATGTCCGAAGCCGCGTTTTTCCCATTAGTCATTTACTATCAAACCACTTTCTACCGTCGTGGAGAACTTGCGCGACGTCTCGCCATCTTCTACGCAGCTTCAAACATCGCCAATGCCTTTTCGGGACTACTCGCCTTTGGCGTCTTTCAAATCAAGAACCCGGCCCTGCAAGGATGGAAATACCTTTTTCTAATCGAAGGCGCTTTCACCGTCTGCTTCTCGACATTCGCGTTTTTCTATCTGCCAGCCAGCCCCCAGCAGGCGCGCTTCTTGTCCGAGGAAGAGAAACAACTCGCCTTCTACCGCATTCAGGTCGATTCTTCCGCCGTGGTCAATGAGGAATTCAATTTACGCCATGCACTGCGGATTCTTCAGAGACCTACCAGCTATGCTTTCTTGGCTATTGAAATATGTCTCGGTGTCCCGCTGCAAGGTGTATCACTGTTCTTACCGCAAATAGTCGCTCGCCTGGGCTACTCCACCGTTAAGACAAATCTGTATACGGTCGCTCCAAACGTGACCGGTGCCGTGATGTTGCTCGTCCTCGCCTTTTCATCTGATGCCGCCCGTCTGCGATCACCGTTCATCGTGTTAGGATTCATCTTCACTTTGGTCGGATTTGTGATCTATGCAGCTATAAACGACGTCACGGCCCAAATTCATCTGGCTTACTATGCCTGCTTCATGATGACCTGGGGCACTTCCGCCCCTTCGGTGCTACTGAGTACATGGTACAACAACAACATTGCCGACGAGGGACAGCGTGTGTTGTTAACAAGTATCGGCGTACCCCTGGCGAATCTCATGGGACTTGTATCGAGTAACGTATTTCGCTCGCAAGATGCGCCGAAATACCAGCCTGCTCTGGTCACGATAGCTTCCTTTGGAGGAGCTGGCGCTTTGATTACGGCTTGTTTAGGTGTGTATATGTGGTACGACAATGCCCGACGTAATCGGAGAGCTGGGAGGAAGATCGATGCTCGCGATGTGCCGACGGAGCGGTTGTGGGATGGTCCCAAGATGGAGGATTTCAGATGGTTCTTATAATTTTTCATGATCCGAAATGTACGGTCTACTGCTTCACGTATTTCAGCCATATCAAGAGTGTAAGGTATGGAACTATTCAAAGACACTATCATGTTCGCATAACCCCGTCCTAGGTGGTCTTGTTGACCTTGATAATGACCTTTCCAAAGTGCGACCCATGATCCACATACTCAAAAGCCTGTTTGGCGTCTTCCCAGCTGAACACCCTGTCAACCTCAAATTCGATTCTATTCTTCTCAGAAAATGCAAGTAACGCCTCCAACTGGTCTCTAGGACCGTTCAAAATGCCCTTGAGCGTAACGTTCCGTCTCAGAGCAAGGATATTGATATTCAGTAGATCCTGAGCACCATGGTCTTGCTTGCCACTAAGATAACCAATGGAAGCAATTAAGCCTCCCCAAGCAACACAATCGAAGCTCTTGCGGAGAGTTTGGCTTCCTCCTATTTCGAGAATGACATCCGCGCCGTGACCCTGGGTGTATTTGAGAACCTCTGTCTCCCAGTCTGGTGTTTTGCGGTAGTTGATTGTATGGTCGGCGCCGAGCTGTTTAGCGCGGCCCAGTTTCTGGTCATCGGAGGATGTAATGATGACTATACGCGAGTCAGAATGAGGATATCATAGACAGATGTTAGGAATGAAAACCTTTACAACCGCTGGCTTTTGCAATCTTCAACCCAGCAATGGAAACACCACCCGTCCCCTGCAGCAACACGTAATCCTCCTCATTGACAGGCCTCAATCCATACAACGACACCCAGGCCGTTAGCCCGGCAATAGGGAACAAAGCCGCCTGGTCATCGGTCAGGTAATCAGGTACCTTGACAAGACCATAAGCGGGAAACACTCGGTATGCGGCGAGTACCCCCGGTAAAGGTAATCCCAGACCGGTGGCGAGTTCCTTGCCGGTGATTTGGCCGGTTATATGGGTTTGGTTGAAGGTTGAGATAACGCGGTCACCCCTTTTGAGACTGGCTTGGTGTTGTTGGACACCTTCACCGACGTCGACGATGGTGCCGCACATGTCCGAGCAAGGGACGAGGTCGGTAGGGACATCGGTGTAATTGTGGTGTGTGTATTCACCTTTGGCCACTGCATCCTTTCATCAGACTTTCGCGGGGCTGTATGTAGGATCAACAGACATACCCTCGATATCCCGGTAATTCAGTGCTACAGTGTGGACTTTAACCAAAACTTCATCTGGGCCCGGCTTTGGTAGAGATGCTTTGACGAGTCTGAGTTTATCCAACCCGTCCTGAGCCGTGACCCATTGCTCAAATTCAGCCATGTTGCATGTGATACTTCCTTAAGTGGTACTTTGCAGATAATCTTGGGATGTATGAAAATACAAGTTCAAATTGGCCTACGATAATGTGGATATGTTTGAGAAGATTTTAATCCGCCCCACCTTCAGATGTCATTCCGAGCGATGTCAAGATGATGTTTTCTTTTTTCAACTACGGTCTTCTCCATATCATCAGGTGAATGTACGGTCTGCATTTATCGTCCAATGTTGGCTCACCAACTGTGTAACTATCACAAGCCGTGCCAGCGGCTATAAACCTGCCCCTCAGTAGTCCTCCGTGATACATACCGTAGTATAGATCAGAATCAGGCTATACCACACATACATTTCCATAGTCAGGTGCGGACTCTGCAAAGCCAACCAAACGAACGCAACATTGAGCGACCTGGTGATGTTTCTCCTGGTCGGAGACGCAATAGTCGTCCGCTGTATATTCAGCAGACCATCAATGCCAGTGGCCCAGGTCAAAGAGCCGTACGTCATTACGAAGAATGCGATGATGATAGTCAACACCTTAAACCCAGTTTGAATCAATGGTCGATGTGGCAACAATCTGGAAATGGCAACGTAGCGCGCTATGGTTACGGAGAAAAAGGTGATGAACAGGCCCAAGAGAGCTGTTGTAAGGTGGTCCATGAAAGACATGAGGTCGAGAGACCGAGCTCTCTCCACTTGTGGATTCTCAAGCATGGTGATGCTGTTTGAGGCCTTCCTCTTTGCTTCTCGTCAGATGTCTTAATCTGCTGTATAAGTTGCGGAATGAGAGTCGATGGCCCGTTGTATCGTGTATCGGTATTGCTAACAATCAGAGTCCAAGTCTGCAAAAATCTTCTTTGATTTATAGATCCCCTCTCGACAAGTATCGTAGACCTTTTACTGGCATGGCTCGTTAAATTTCTTTATTCCATCTACAAAAAACAACCGTCCTCGAGGGTTGTTGCCCAGAAAGGAAATAATGATATCCAAATCCGAACCCTAAGACATGACGATCGACCCACTTGCCGCTGTATTTATTTTGATCGAGCTGGACAAAAAAAAGATTCTTTCACCAATAACCATCCATTATCCATGTTATCGTCTCTATCACTCAGACTATCGTTGCGTTGAAGGATCTCGTCCGTGAATTCAATACTCTTCCAGTTAAGTCCGCTTTAGATCCGGCGCATGCTCTAGACGCGACTGTCCGATTGGGCGTTGTGGATATACAATACGCCATATATATGGGGTACTTAGTCTCGCATTATCCTGCCCTCCTACACCAATCTGTTACTAATCTCTTGTTTGATGTGGGTGGCCTGATCGTCGCGATTTCAGAGAAAGGGATTATATATACATCAAGTAATTGAATGTACGCTCCCACATTTATCAAACGAACACTTATTTCGGCATTTGACAACATCCGCACCATGTCAACCGTCGCCGGGTCAGATACATCCAAAGCATTCTTCAGGCAGCCTTTCTATGCCAAAGATGGCAAAACCAGGTTACCGCAATACGTCGCGCATCGCGGCTTCAACAAGATATATCCCGAGAATACCTTGAGTGCGTTTCAGGCGGCGATCGATGTTGGCTGTCATGGGATTGAAACGGATGTGCAGATCTCGAAGGATGGGGTTGTCGTTATTTCTCACGTATGCTCCCTCCAGACTGCTTCGGTTTCCGAGACTTTAACTCAAAATACAGGATTACACACTCACCCGGTGCTTTGGCATCGACAAGAAGATCAACGATTGCGATTGGGAGTATCTGAGTACACTGCGAACGATTCGCGAGCCGCGAGAAAAGATGATCCGGTTAAGTGATTTTCTAGAATTCATCAGCGTAAAGGGCAGAGATCATATATGGGTCTTGCTTGATATTAAGGTACAAATAGCAGGCTTTTCTGGAAATGAGCGAACTATGGACTGATTTGAATGATCAGATAACCAACCCTGCCGATGTAATCATCAAGAAAATTGCAGAGACGCTCAGATCTGGTCCGTACTCGTCACAGCCATGGAATTTACGGATTATCCTGGGGTGCTGGCGTGTATGCCTTAATCTCAGTTTTTACACCCGATCTGTGAACCGTCACTAACGAATAATTAGCCCGATTACTTCCCTCCGTGCAAAGAACATCTCCCAACCTTCCAACCCGTCCTTATCGGGTACAATATTGTCGCAGCCCGAAGGGTTCTTCGCACTTTACCCGAAGTTTCGTTGAACACGCACTTCACATCCATCAAGGGTCCGCTAGGATACGGCTTTGTTGACGCCGTGCATCGCAACAAGAATCTCAAAGACCCTAGTGAAGGAAAGCTCCTGTTCGGCTGGACGATCAACAAAGCTCGCGATATCCGCTGGGCAATCAGAAAGAACCTCGACGCCGTCTTGACTGATGATCCGACTGTATACAAACAGATTGCCGATGTATGGGATGACGAATACTCGAAGAGGCACGAAGAAGAAGACAACAAGATGACGCTGAGGGAGAGATTGTTTTTGACGTTTTGGAATTTCTGGTTTGTGTTCTTTGGATGGGTGTTTCCGCTGATTTATCCTTATGTGCAGCGCTTCTTGGTGGAGAAGCCTGCCGTGAAGACTAATGTCACGGGGAGTTCATCGAGGACTTGATCCATACTGTATTTAGTTCATTCTATCGTGTAGACACATTACACATGGACAATACACACGAGCAGAGCAATAATGCATTCATGATTGGCATATATTATTACGAAGTAAAAATAAGTATAATTACAAAAAGGAATCATGAACACCCTACATGATGTAACAGTTTTCATTACACACATATCAGGCCTTTTAAGGATAGAATAAGCAGGGGATAGATAATGTATGGATAGGAATAGATGTAAGGTCATAAGCTATACAAACAGTGAGTAAAATGAGTAAAATGATTAACCGGCCAGTGCCAGACGGGATACCAATTAGGGTTGAAAGATATAAAAGGCAGCCAGTCGCAAGAGCAATGCCAACACCGGCATGTTGCTGCAGTTGCTAGCCAAGAAAGGGTATATGTATGCAGTATGTATGACAAAATGATATAAGAAAAAGATCAGAGCACGCTGATCGAGAATCGAAGAAAGCGAACGAATTTGCTCGATAGGGGTATAAGAGCAAAAGGAAAATCGCACAAAGATATTGACAAGAAGTGAAATTTCATCAAGAAGAGCAGAAAGAAGAAAGAAAGAAAGAAAGAAAGGAGGTAGAGCGATCGTAGGATGTTGTTGTACACATGATTTTTCTTTGATGAATGAACATCTCATACCATCATCAATTTGGTCGTTCTCCTCTCCGGGAAGCGTCGAGCACCACTGGGAGGAGCCAGGCTACTACCTTGTCTGGGAGACGGTGGTGGTCTGCCCATGCCACGACCACCTGGTGGAGGTGGACCACGAGGCATCATAGGGCCAGCCGGCCCCATCGAACCACTTGGGCCGCCTCGGCGGGGAGGGCCACGATAACCTGGAGGCGGCGGGCCTGGTGGAAATCCTGGGGGACCAGCAAGAGGCGATGACGGCATTGTCGGTCGTCGTCTATTGGGAGGCGGTGCTGACATAGCTGCAGCTCGTCGAGCGTCACGTTCGCAGTAAACTTGGCCATTCCATTCGAAATAATCACCGCGGAGGACAACGCGGCAAGTACGACAGGTCAAGCAATCAGGATGAAACTTTTGCGGGTTTCCGGTGCCGTAGATACTTTGTTCGATAGTCTCAAGGTACTGTCCTTCAATTCCTTGTTTACACGTAGCACATGTCGAACCGTTGAGTTCATGGTAGTGTTGAGCGCAATATGGATGGTCGTCAAGAACATAGAAATCCGCCGTCTCGAATGGCGATCGACAGGTAAAACATACGAAGCACGCCTTGTGATACCGTCCGGTAAGACGACCATCCGCGGAGGAAACTGATTTACCGACTATGCCTTGTCCACAGCCCCGACAGCGACGCTTTTGACCACCGGCAGTGTTTGGTCGTGAGATCTGTTGAGCGTAATCCGCCGGCGTCTTCTCTCGCAATGGACTCTTCGGCATGGACTCCGGTGGATGGACGCTGCGTGGTGTATAAGAACCCCCAACAAGAGCAGGGTCGGTGGGCGAGTCAGGTCCACGATCGAAATTGCCCATACCGCGTGGTGGTTCGAGACTTGCACTTTCTAGAGGAGGCGGTGGTGGCTGTCTTTCAACCGGAGACTTCTTCTGATCGAGTTCCAATTCTTGTAGCATTGAATCGATTTGAGTCAAATCTGAAGGTTTCCTATCGAATTCCGAAGGGGGGCTAGAAATTGAGCTGCCACTGCCTGTCTCGGAACGAAAGGAATTGCTTGATGATATCGACCCTTCAGCCGTATGATATACAGCCTTCTCCAATCCCAGACCGGCGTTGAAATTCGAGGTCGGTAGGTCACTCAGACTGTCTTGCTGGGGTTTTGTCTCGGCTGCCAGGGGAAAAGGTTGGTCCGGAATGCTGGGCTCCCTAGGCATTGAAGGCCGGCCAGGAACGGTCGGTGATGGCTGCGATGGCCATCTAGTCAGAAAATGATCATCAATGTCGAGGTTGGTCTCCACCGTGTTTGGCATCGTCTGCGACCTTGTCAATATATTCTCTTTCGGAGATGTTCCGTGAACATGTTCATAACTTTGAGGCTCGTCCGTCAAGCCAAAATCAAAGCCGCTATAGCTGGCCCCCTTCGTCTTTGGTGGACTGCTCGAAAAATTCGAATCGACATTGCTCATCTGTGAGCTAGGACGAAATGATGTCAAGGGTCCGGTCGGTATGGGAGGCACTTCATCCATGAAATTTCGAGGGCTGCGCGGCATACTTATTGAAACGCCTCTTGATGAGTATGTCGACGTTGATTCCCGGTAGCGTCGACTCGATACCGACGTTCGATAAGTACTTTTACTCTCAATTGAGGCCGTTCGAGTATGCAAGCCTCCCGGTCCATCTGTGATAGCAGTGTCGCTGTTGATTGTCGGAGCTTCGGAAAGAGTTGTCGAACGAAGTGGCGTTTTGGTGGTCATGGTCGGGCTCAAGGCCGCTCGAATGGTAGCCGCAGGGTTATTATCCTCATCAACGAACTCGAGGGATGAGGGCGTCAAAGGATACGGTGAAGTTTGACTTCGCAAAGGCGACATTCGTGGAGTGAGCGGGTGGCTACCGTGACTGCTTGAGGGACTTCCGTAACTAGGTGACAAGAAGGCTTGATCTACATCAATGATATGTGGTTAAAGATCTATTCCCGAGGCCCCTCGAATTCTCGTCCATTGTAACACTTACTAGCAATAGTAGGGTCGATGCGCGGAGGAGGTCCAGGTCTGAGGGTTTTCATGCCAGCTGACTGCAGTGGTGACGATGCTTTTCGAATCCTTTTGTCAGTCGCTTTTATACGAGTCATGAGGACAATGCATACATTGTTGTGCTGGAGCGCAGATATGTTCGCCCATCGCCGAAATCTCGACGTTCATGTTGCAATTCGAGCATTTTATCGTCGGCAGCATGGCCGTAAAATCTGTTTCATTCGCCATGGCGACAGCATCTATGCCGAAGCTCTCCGATCACAAAGACGAAATCATCAATTCAGTCCTAGTCCAAACGGTGGCCGTGATAAATATTTGGGTAACGACCGACGTCAGTACCGATAAATTGTTCGGAGTAGAAATTTCGATAGTCTGTTATCGTGCTCCGGCGAGAGTTGAAAGGGGAGAATGGATGTTCTACGTGCGCTGACGAGTCGAGATTGACGGTTCTACTAATACCAAATAGACCGACTGGCTCTCGCCTCTTTTAGATTGCGACGATCACTGCACTTGGACCGGTTGCAGGAACATGCAACTGTGGCAATGGCAGTCGCAGAGGAATCTGTTGAAGCACTAGCTGCTCCGCAACGTGATGGCTGCAGGCTGTGTAATATCTGGGAACAACGCCTGGTCGAAATGCGAACCCTTCGGATAAGAATAAACAATGGCGAGTGTGTCATACGTGCACGAAGTGATATGAATCATGGCGATTTGTGATTGATTGAACAATCGAGATGATCAACCAGCCAGCCCCTGGAGAGGTTTGGCTTACCCCTGAATACTCTCCGCGACGAACTGGACGCGGCCAGCCAACAGAATGTCGCGCATGGATGGGGCGGGCTCTTAGTTCTTTTAGTGCTGGAATAGGCCGCCCTTGGTCTCCACTGGTGACTGTGCAATGTGCCCGAGAGTCCTCGGACGGCACGGTGTACGCTGTACTATAGTACGCACTGACTATGTGTGTGTAGCAGTGCTACCTCATGTCCCCTGCCTGATGCCGAGGGGTCGCGACATGTCCGATACCGTTGATGTTGCAGGAAGGAAAGTTAGAACTGGAACGGAGCAGCCGCCAGGGTAAGATGCGACAAGCCAAGGCGCTCACGTGTCTGCCATAATGTCTGTAGGGCAGTCGCGATTCATGCCCACGTGATTGCCTCGCTTCTAATATAGTACGCCATATATAGTACTATAGTAGTAGTACTACTACGTACTAAGAACATAGGGCATTCCCGTTGGTTGGTTTCGGGCTGTTCATACATTTTCAATTTCATTGCTCTTCGCAATACTCCAATAATTATAGCTGCTATGGGTTGAGCATGAACAGATCACGATTACGTTTATCGCACTCTCCACAATGAAAACTTTTCTCCAGATTTTGCTCTCTCGAGGTTTTGTCCAACCCCTTTGCTCTTGGAAACTACAAGAACAACGATGGTACAGACGGGAAGCTGTGAAAGCATGCGTTGTCCTGCCCCAGGTACTTGCATGCGTTAGATTCATTTGATAGTACAATTGTATCCAACTGACCATACGGAGCACTTTCGCTTCTAGCAAAGCCGCTGTCGTACTTATACACAATCACCACACATTCATTACACGGTTCCTCTTTACCATTAATAAGGTCCTTTCTCCAGGGGTACCTCCTTCGGACTTCAAGGATGATTATTTCATGAGTTGCAATACAGTCAACTCGTCAATTGATCAACGGGCGTTCCACTGATCGAGAGTACATACTCAAGTATTCGGTGTTTACTCGTGCGTATTTCGTCCTAACTGGCATGGATAGCGCTGTTAGTGGCTATCCTAGCGAGGGGAGGGCGTGCTGCGACTGGCTGTGCCAGTCGACAAGCGCTGCACTAAACCCTAACTGAGCATATTCGACGTGGGTTTATCGTCGTAATTCTGTTTTCTACTTTCGAGATTCTTTCTATCCTCATCGCTCATTGGCGCATCGTCTCTCGTGAGTTGATTGTGCACACTGCACAGCGTACGAGAAGGTTTGGGGCATGCTCAATTGGCAAGCAAGTACGAGAGTGGATCGCCAACGTGTTCTGGCTTCTGTTGGTCACCGACTTTCCAGGGAAAAAAGGGGAAGAACTGCGGGGACGAACGCGGAAGAACGCGGGCATACGCAGTCGATACCATGATACCAGTATTACACAAAGCTTGCGTGAGATAATCTCGCCTGATAACGTACCGTACCGTCTGATTGTCGTAAACAGTCCCGCGGGGCAGCGAATGCTGTCTGCCTGGAAAGGTTCCTTCCTCAACAAACTGCATACCTTCCTTCCCAATAGAAGTTGAAATTACTTAAGAAGTGGAATCCCCCCTTGGATTTCACTTTGCATTCTCTTCTTCCTTTCTTCTCCTCACCCATCACAAATATCGCTCGTCCTCCAGTTCCCAACGGCTCAACTCTCTATCAGGGTGTAAACTTTCTACCTCCTGATCAACTCTCTAAAGCCAAACAGATCACTCTTACGGGAGTGGTCATCAACACCGGCAAAATTTTCTCCAACTCTCTTAACTCGTAAGTTCCTTCTCTACAGCTACAGTCGGCAGAACTCCTGCTAACAGAATGCTTCCCAGGTCCCACCACCCGTACAACGGTTCCCGACGCTCGTCCGCTCGTGGAGGAGCATCGGGCTCAATCTATATTCATTAAGAAGCTCGAACTACATAAGAAACCAAATCTAAAGCCTTTTTCCCGGCCGATCAAGTTCGCAGCTTTCACTCGTGACTAGCCTTCGAAGAAGAAATATTCATCATGGCTCCTCACGCAAATGAGACTGGTGCTGTCAACAGTGCCGTTAACGGTGTGGCTGGCAACAGCAACGAAAAGACCCCTCTTTTCATCGTCGACTCCCCTAATGTGGTCTACACTGAAGAGGCAATTGAGACCAAGTATGCTTACCATACTACTGAGGTCAGTCGTGCTGGCGACAGGTTGGTTGCTATTCCCAGGGCAGAGAATTACAACTTCAAAGTCGACCGCAAGGTGGGTAAGGTGGGTATGATGCTGGTCGGCTGGGGTGGTAACAATGGTACCACTGTCACCGCTGGTATCATTGCTAACCGCCGTGGTCTGGAGTGGGATACTCGTGAGGGCAAGCGTGCTGCCAATTACTACGGATCTGTGGTAATGGGCTCTACGATCAAGCTTGGTACCGATGTGCAGGGCCAGGAAATTAACATTCCCTTCCATGACATGCTTCCAATGGTTCATCCCAATGACCTCGTTATTGGTGGTTGGGACATAAGCGGAATGGGGCTTTCTGAAGCTATGGACCGCGCTTGTGTCTTGGAGCCTACCCTCAAGGAGCTTGTCCGCAAGGAAATGGCTGAGATGAAGCCGTTGCCCAGTATCTATTACCCTGATTTCATTGCTGCCAATCAGGAAGACCGTGCGGACAATGTTATCCCAGGCTCCAAGGCTTCATGGGACCACGTTGAGCACCTCCGCAAGGATATTCGGTAAGTTGCATTACCATTTCCTACATTAGACTAAAATACTAATCAATGTCTGATAACAGTGACTTCAAGGCAAAGAATGAACTCGACAAAGTCATTGTTCTCTGGACTGCCAACACAGAGCGTTATGCCGAGATCATTACTGGCGTGAACGACTCTGCTGACAACCTCGTCGAAGCCATCAAATCTGGGCACGAGGAGGTCTCACCTTCAACCGTTTTCGCTGTTGCTTGTATCCTTGAGAATGCTCCTTTCATCAACGGTTCTCCTCAGAACACCTTTGTTCCAGGAGCTATTCAATTTGCCGAGAAGCATAACGCTTTCATTGGCGGTGATGACTTCAAATCCGGACAGACAAAGATGAAGTCGGCCTTGGTTGACTTTTTGATCAGTGCTGGTATCAAGCTTACTTCCATTGCCAGCTACAATCACCTGGGTAACAACGATGGTAAGAACCTGAGCTCTCAGAAGCAGTTCCGTTCAAAGGAGATTTCCAAGTCCAACGTTGTCGACGACATGGTTGCTGCAAACTCTGTTCTCTACAAGGAGGGGGAGCACCCTGACCACACTGTTGTCATCAAGTATATGCCTGCTGTTGGCGACAACAAGCGTGCACTTGATGAGTATTATGCTGAAATCTTCATGGGTGGCCACCAGACCATCAGCATCTTCAACGTGTGCGAGGACTCTCTCTTGGCTTCTCCTTTGATCATTGATTTGGTCGTCGTTGCCGAGATGATGACTCGTATCAGCTGGAAGAAGGCTGATGGCGCCGAAAACTACAAGGGCTTCCATAGTGTTCTCAGCGTCCTCAGCTACATGCTTAAGGCACCTTTGACCCCTCCTGGAACTCCTGTTGTTAATGCACTGGCTAAGCAGCGTGCTGCATTGACCAACATTTTCCGTGCCTGCGTTGGTCTCCAGCCCGAGTCTGACATGACTTTGGAGCACAAGCTATTCCAGTAGTGGGGTACAATTTTCAGCCAGCATGCTGAACATGAATTGTGAAGCCAATGCGTTCTCCTTGATTTTAGCCTGACCCTAGTCACTCCTTAAATAGCAACAACATCGATTTCAAAAGGTCACCGTCATGTAATGACATCTCATCTGCTTGCGTTTGACCAGCTGTAACACGTCTAAGTGAACTATGTAAAGTGACACTAATGGCCTCCTCTGAAAAAATCCGGGCAATGTTGGCAGGCTCTTCCACTTTGTAGCCGAAATGTGGGGTTGGCTAACCTGCGTCTACGTTCCTCGTTGATGTATGAATCTTCTCTCCAAACTTTTTTACAAGGCAATCTAGAGGAGTACAGATACTACTCTTGCACGAGTACCTTTGGAGACATGGCCCGATGAGACGACTCCGGATTGTTTGACCTGCAAGGTTCCCATTTTTAAAAGGTGGTAACGAGGAGCAGATATATTGATCCCAAAAGAAGAATGCTGTTAATTTTCACTTCAAGATATTATGCCATAATTTCAGTTGTTTTATTTTGTTGTTGCCATATCCAACTTGGACGACTTATAAGTAAGCATGCCACCTAAGCACGAACATCAACCACACATCGAATACAGTCACCAGCCTTCATTTGCTCAAAGGCAGTGTTGATATTGTCGAGGGTTTCGCGATGTGTGATGAATTCGTCAACCTTGAGGTCACCCTTCAGGTAATCATCTACCAGATCGGGCAGTTGAGAGCGGCCCTTGATACCGCCGAAAGCGCATCCTTTCCACACACGGCCTGTGACGAGTTGGAATGCTATGAAGCAAAATTAGTACGAGCAACTTCAGTACGGAGGAAGGAGAGAATGGACATACGTCGTGTAGAAATCTCTTGACCGGCAGCGGCGACACCAATCACGATACTCTGACCCCAACCCTTGTGGCAAGCCTCGAGAGCAGCACGCATAACACCAACGTTACCTGTGCAGTCAAAGGTATAATCGCAACCACCATCAGTCATCTCAATCAACTTCTCCTGCACACTTTGGTTACCCAACTTGGTCGGGTTCACGAAGTCAGTAGCACCAAATTTGCGCGACCACTCCTCTTTGCTATCATTGACATCAACAGCAATTATCTTGCCGGCTTTGTTCTTGAGCGCGCCCTGAATGACAGACAATCCGACACATCCGGCGCCAAAGACGGCTATGTTAGAACCCTCTTCGACCTTGGCGGTGACAACGGCAGCGCCGTAACCGGTTGTGATACCGCAACCCAAGAGGCAGGTCTTGTCGGTGCCGGCCTTGTCAGTTACGGCAACGACAGAGATGTCGGCCACAACGGTATATTGGGAGAAGGTGGATGTGCCCATGAAGTGAAGGATGTCCTTGCCACGGGCCTTGAAGCGGGAGGTGCCGTCGGGCATGACTCCTCGACCTTGGGTTGCGCGGATCTTGCCGCAAAGGTTGGTCTTGCCTGATTTACAGAACTTGCATTCTTTGCATTCGGGGGTGCTATACACCACCTGAAGTTAGTTTACGCCAACTATGACGAAGAGGGTATACTGACTAGAGCGCAACGACGGTGTCACCAGGCTTGACATTGGTCACACCCTCACCAACAGACTCGACAATACCGGCACCTTCGTGACCGAGGATGACGGGGAAAGCACCCTCGGGATCCTTGCCGGAGAGAGTGTATGCATCTATAGTTGTCAGTACGATCATCCGATGTGCTGCATCCCCTTTGCAGCATGTTTGAAGAACGCACCTGTGTGGCAGACACCAGTGTGGAAGATCTGGATCCGGACCTCGTGGGCCTTAGGAGGAGCGACCTCGACATCTTCGACGGAAAGGGGTTGTCCAGCTTCCCAGGCGATGGCGGCCTATCACGCGTTCAGCCGTGTCGTTCTTATGTGGCGGCTAGACGGGGGTTTAATCAATGAGCTCTCACCTTGCAAGTGATGGTCTAGTATACAGTGAAAGTTAGTCTTGACAATTCATAAGCGATACGGTATTCTATAAGTGGACTGACCTTTCCGACAGTGTCAGCCATTATGTCTTCTGTTAAAGTGTTTGCTGACGCAAGCAACGGTCGAGTCTAGAATCCGCGCGGGGTGGTCAGACACGAAGCAAGGAAAAGCAACGAAGTGATTACGGAAGAAAGAAGGAAAAGGTTTCTAACAAGAATGAACGAGTTCTCCGAATTAGTTCTTATAGAGAACCGCAATCATCGATGGAGACGGAATTGGAGATGGAAGTGGCAGAGTCTGGTGGGGGATACGAAGACTGGACGGAGGAGTGGATGATGTCTTTTCTGGTCATGAGGGGAAGTCCTATCTTGCCCGTGGTGGGGTCCTGTCTTATTCTTTTGCTTCTCGCCATTCCTGTGAGGGGCAGCAGAGAAGCATCTCCAAATACTCGAGTCCGAGTATCTCTTGTATGTGCTCAATCCTGCATAAATATCTCCATGTCTGCTTCTGCTTGACTCGTTCGTATACCGGTTCCCCTCATAGAGCTATCCGACGTATACTCGATTATTGGACGGTGATTCTGCTTGATAACTAGGCAAGAAATAAAGTACGATTCATCTCATATCATAATCTCGACATCTACCAACGATTAGGAACATATCAGGAATCTATACCAAAAAGGACTAAGCAGTGCATTTTTAGTATAGTCCCTCAATCCAGGAGAACCGCTGGCGTGGAACCCGAAACTCGATTAGGCAAAAATTTCCCGTTAGGGATTATGATAAGGAAGAGCAGCTTTAGCTTCAATGCTGTTGTCTACTTTGCTAAAGCTATGATATCTCTTCTGATGTTTGCTTGGCAGGCAAGACTGATATAGACACAGTTGAATAGAGATGGTCATATACTTTATTTGTCGTAGAGTACACTGTCCCATATGATACTATAAAGTGAGCCTGACCCGATTCACGCAGGTAAATAGAATGAGTGGTTGATGAAAATAAGTATAGTACACTGAGTTGGAGACAGAAAACATCAAAAGAAGAAATGCAAGATCAGCATGAAGGTATATCAACAATCTAGCCGGCTTGTGATCACGAATGAGCAACAACCCGAATCCAAATGGCCGTAAACATTATCAATTTATATGCGCCCCTTGATCAATCCTGGCTCGCTTCCCTTCATATCGAATGGGCGTCAACATTTATCGTCCAGGAAGCTGGCCACTCTGCATCATGGCGGCATTTTGTTCTTGGAAACGCTCGCCCAATCGGGCGGAACTCTTGAGGTATTTGTCGACACAGCGAAGGACACATCCTTCCTCTCGGGCGACCAGGGACTTGGTAGTAAAGTCATTGACGCAGTCGTCGAAGCAGCGTTGTACGAGGCGAGAGTACATCTGTAAGAGTAGAAAAAATGAGTTTATTTGTTATTTCGGAAGTATCAGGTTTAAGCAGCCATGTTCTGTTGCGCTCTTGCGATGGAAAGGGACCCAAGTTGCTGCTCAGTGAAGATACAAACGCACCTGCATAAATTCTTTCATCTGCTTCCTCTCCATACGAGCAGCAAGCTCACGTTGCTCCGATGCATTGAGTCTGCAAAATTATCGAATTAGCACGCGACGTCATTCGACGACAGAGGACATTCTTCAGGACTCACCCTTCCATGTTCTCAAATGTTGTATTCAAAAGATACAACAAAGCTAGGTTATGATAGAGGAATTGTTGAATTGACAAGAATGTTGACTACTTTGAATCTTTGATAAATTGTCTCTTACTACCTCCGAAGCTCTTCCGGAGCTCGACTTCTCTCCTGCGGAATATTCATGCCTCCGGGATCACATGACTTGGAAGTCATGTGAGAACTGATGCCTGAGGTTTCAAGTAGTAGTCACAAACCACGTGATCCGTGTACTTCGTGATGCTGTGGCGCCTTCTAGAAGTTTGCGAATCTTGACGCTACCAAAATCAAGCCTTTAGGCTTGTAACTGATCCGAACGCCTACTATGTACTTCCCATTCTATTTGTACTAGAGTAGCATTTTAGCTAGGTTGACGATTGGAATATTTCGAAAGGTAAGTAGCCATGTGAGGCAGATGGATCAAAGCGTATCCGTGCCTGTGCGATTCAAGCACCACGTAGTATTTGAATGATTTATTGCCCGGCTGTGTTTACAAAGAGCAAAATACGATGTGTAAAATCAGCAGTCGATGAGGTCTAGACAGACTCATAACCCGGTACCAGCAGTTTCAGCCTATACACAAGCGGAGCATCCCTCCACAGAAGATCCAGTTGTACCCAAGGGACGCTTTTATTTTTTTCAATTTAGCTGTGGTCTAAGTTTCACCGAACAGAGTTACTGATGGTCTGTTGGATCAGAACTGCTGAGGGTACGTTGAATTTTCATTTCTAATTATAACGTCCGTTCCACTACTGGCTCTGAGACCAGGGAGAGCGCGTACCAGCGGCTTGGGTACGCAGACCGTCTGCTAAAGTATGCAATTAGTTACCGGGACAGTAGATAGCAGAATTCAGCACTGAGGCTAAGCAGGAGCCTCGGCCACTGCAAAAGCGAACACACTGAATGTAATGCACCGTAAGGTATGGTACTGTAACTCCAATTCTCGTCCAATGTCCTGAGTCATGGAACAAGTGCAATCTGTATGTATTGTACTGTATTAACACCCCACTCCCGTGACCCAAAGTCTGACTTCTGCCACCGCCATAGCCTTCCCAAGCCACTGACTGATGCATACAATCTGAAGAACCTCCGAGTCATCACTCATTTACGACTTCTATTGCAGCAACATGTTCTGACAGTTACACGGTACTACCCCTATATCGCTCTGTCACTCAGGCCATATCATAATTCACTACACCTGCATATCTGTCTTGCTCTGCGCCTCTTAGACAAGGGTCTTGCAGTCGGCCCTTAATTTACTAAATCCACTGCCGTCATCACCACCACCGCTACTACTACTACCACCCCCAACCTCCCTTTCTCCCCTCGACGCAGACTCATAGCCAGCACATAGAGCCTGATCGCACTCTCCATCCACAGACATCTACACGACGATAGCTGGAGATCCCTACGACTTCCCTTATCGCATTCGTTCCTTCGGCCTATGCAACTGGACCTCGCCGCCGGGTCGCATTCAGACAGCTAGTCAGCGCCTTCAGCTGAAGCGCTGAAACAGCCACAGCGAACCTTGAGATACCACTTAGTTGGAGGACTTGCCTTCTGCTTCTTGTCTCACATCCCTTTATGTCAATCAATATTTGTGCTTTGTGAGAAGTGCATTGATCTAAACACAGATTAAAGTACAATCTTCACACGACCCGTCTGCTATGACGACAGGAACCCCCCAGCCGCTTGCGGCACACGCACCTATCCAAACCCTCACAACGAGTAATCATGCACACGAACCTGCTCCCCCTGCAGCACCTACAAAACGAGATCTAGCGTCCTGGTGGAAAACCTTCAAGCGCAATACCAAGAAGGAGGATGAGAATAAAGGTGTGTACAATTCTATGGCTAAGACCAGACAGTGAGCGGTAGATTGCATTTCAGAACCACAACTGGCCTTGGCCAGTTCTTGTCAATATCTTCCCACTTAGAATGACTGCTTTGTTCTCCAATGCAACCGCTGATTACCCTATTGTGTAGGACCCCAAGTCGGCGGGATTTTTGGCGTTCCACTCAATGTCAGCATCAAATACGCCAATGTCGCAATTTCCTTGACCAACGACAAAGGGGAGAGCTTTATCTATGGTTATGTGCCCATCGTTGTCGCCAAGTGTGGAGTTTTTCTCAAAGATCAAGGTATTCAACAAATCAACTCTATCTGACAACGTCAACTCACCATCATGTTATAGCCACCGAAGTCGAAGGCATCTTTCGTCTGAGCGGCTCCGCGCGACGTATCAAAGAATTACAAGAGATCTTCGATTCGCCCGAGCGATATGGCAAAGGACTGGATTGGACAGGCTATACCGTGCACGATGCCGCCAATATACTGCGACGATATTTAAACCAGTTGCCAGAACCTATCGTCCCCCTCGACTTCTACGAAGCCTTCCGTGAACCAATTCGGAACCATCAGCGGCAGGCTGTGGGGAGTACAGAAGCGGAGGATATTGGTGATTTCGACTATGAGAATGCCGTAGCTACATATCAACAGCTCATTCGTGAGCTTCCTCCGCTCAACAAGCAATTACTCCTCTACATCCTCGACCTTCTTGCCGTCTTTGCTTCCAAGTCGGATAAGAATCGCATGAACTCAAACAACTTGTCTGCTATTTTTCAGCCTGGATTATTGTCCCATCCTACACACGATATGGCACCTCTAGAATACCGACTCAGTCAAGATGTGCTGATCTTTTTGATCGAAAATCAAGACCACTTCTTGTTCGGCATGAACGGCACAGCAGCTGATCCACAGACGGTGAAGGAGTTTTCCTCTAACGCTGCCGCTGCTTCCGGTACACCTTCTCGATCTTCGGGCATCCGGCGCTCTGCTTCAAATGCCAGCGGAGGTGCAGACAGCCTACGTAAATATGAAACCCTTCGTCGTAATGTGTCTGTTTCGTCGCGCAATTCTGGTAACACTCAAAGCCCCGGCACGCCAACGTCAACTGTCAGTACTGTGAAACGCAGCAACACAGTGCCCTCGAAGAGATCACCGGGTCTGGTTGCGCCGAGAATGAGTCGACCTGGCGAGTCGGCTTCTCCATCATCTGCTGGCTTGACACCCCCAGCTGAAGCGAGTCGTGACATTGCACTTGTCTCTCGTCCACCTGCAGTTCAGAAGGTACCCTCTGAAGCACCCAAGCCATCACAGCCAGCTTTTGAAGAGGGCCAACTCCTAGACGCTCAGTCCGCTATAGCGCCGCAACCAAGTCCCCTTCTCACACCTACCAAGGAGCGTAAAATATCAAGCTTTTTCGCCAAGTCTCCTCCCGCATCTGATAAGGAGGGTCGTCAACCCAACCGACTGAAGAAGAAGCGCATACCTGGTAGTGCTAATGCTAGCGCCCAGAGCTCAAGTCACTCATTGAGTGCTGCCATTTCAAATGAGTCGAGTTATTTCCCGTCAACATCACAAGCGGCAACTCCCATAGCACCACTTCCCAATGATGCTATTTCGACTATACCCGAAAGTCAAGGAATTTTAGCCGGAGTTCCAGAGGGATTCAATAGTCATCATCAACACCAGCCATCGGAAAGCACACTCAAACCCAACCGTTCTCGAACGCCATCCATGCACTCAAAATCATCATATACCGACCATTCTGATTTCGACCAGTATGATGATGCTTCAAAGGCAGAGAAAAGGGACCATCGCCGCAGTTGGCGTTTCCCACTCTCGAGACATAATCACGGAAATCCGACCTCATCGCCACCAATGGTTGGAACAAACGCTGGTGCTGAGTTCAGTACTAGCTCGATCGGTAGTTCCAGTGCGCAAGGCCAAAGCTTTACGAACGACTCGTATAATCCTAGCACCGACGTAACATCTGTACCGGACAACGAAGTAGCACGATCTGGTAGTGCGTCTCGTGAAGGCGGGGCATCTTCCGAAATCGAAAAGCTCAGTCTTTTTGAGAAGATTAAGGCAAAAGTTGCACCAAAAAAGGACGGCAGCGAACGTGCCAGGAGCCCACCACCGTCCGATTCTCAATTCGAATCAATGACTCCGAATCGCTCACAATATGAAGAAACGAACAAGGCCAAGGAACCTGAACCACAGAGTGAGCCAGCACAGCAGCCGGAGCCACAGCAGCAACCGACAGTGGTAGTGCAGGCGGAGGACACTCTGCCCTCTCAGCCCGTAACGGATTCCAAGTAATTGAAACGCAGTCATTCTACCAGGAACGAAGTATGACCATGCCGGATTTGCAGGATTAGGAACGGAAAAGTTTTTGCCTTATACCCCATTGTCATTCAGCCTTTAGCCTCCCGTCGTCTTTGCTCCCATCATGATGTTTTGTTTTATCTCCTTCCATCCTCTCTTATGCCCGTGTCAAATCGATACCTCTTGCTGTTATGTCGATCTTCTAGCGACTATGTCGGAGGCAATGTCTCCACTTTTCTTTTCATCTACATTTCATGTCTTCTTTTCTCTTCTCTTGATGGTGACTCTTCTCTGGAAGCAGTCCACCATATTATCTTCTTTCCTTCTCCACTATTATTACTACTACTTTTCATTATTCTCTTGGTATCGATGAATCTAAAAGGATTCCACTCTATGAATGAATGAACCTAGGTATTGATCTTCATGACTTGTATTTTTTCTTTATTTCAAATTCGTTGAAGTGACCTCTGCAGGACGAGTAGACTTGATAGACCATGTTCATCGTGCCTTACTCAGGGCAGGCTTTAATGAGACTGGCACTTTCCTCCTTCCAGCTGTTCGTATTAGAATTCCTGTTAGATAATATCCACCATACATATTCTTACCAGGGCGAGGCAAGTCTCCTACTTGGTTCTAATCAAACTCAACACGCTTGCCATACAGAAGCGGACTCCGACCAATCAATTGACCAGCCGCAAACCCAATATAAGCCCCCGTCAGGATAGTAATGGGATAAGCCTGCCACGGACGATCCCTACGCAGCAGGTTAGTAGATCTAAGGATGCCAAACTGGCACAGATGAAAGGGTATCATGCGTACCAATCTAATGGAATCGGAATAGCACCCAGCCAGGCACCCACACATGTACCCAAAGCACCACCCCAAACAGCATCGGCGGGCCGCAGAAATGCCCAGACCTGTTTCCAGATATGACTGTCGACGCCGTGTACGTATACCAGCGGCGTCACGGTGAGTAGGGCCATGTGCGCGGCACAGAGGGCCGTATGCGCAGTATGCGTGGTAAAGGGGGCGCCGAACAGGATGAGAAGAAGGGACAAAACCGGTGTGCCGAGGAGGAAGGCCAATGCTAGAGCAATGAATGCCGCCTATTTCCAATCAGTATCGCTCCAACATCAAATGATCAATAAAAGGGATGACGAACAGTCAATTTCTGAGAGAGTGTATCTGATTTATTCCCTGAGGCGTGTCGCTTCCTCTTGCCTGATGAGGAGGGGGTCTTTTTCACATCTACCACTTCGTTTGCTCCCACTTCAGCGTGGCTATAATATTGATACGAAGATCCGGCTTGTGGCAGACAGGTCACTACGTACGCAGTCTGCAAAGCGGTGTAAAGAGGTAGATCGCTCCATAGCGTTGAGACCGGATCAGCGACGACCGAAGAGAAGCGGAGAGAGTACAACGCTAGGAGAACCGTAGGGTGGATGTGAGAGTATGCTTGTGCGACCGGTGTAGGGACTATGTCAATTGCATGAGCCTTTTCGGTCTGAAGTGTGGTAGGTGAGGACACGGTTGTTGATGATGATGATGATGCCATTGTGTCTGAAGCTGTGGGTCGATGCGTCGATGAGTCGGTGAGATGTCACCGGATGACCATTCCTGTTTATCAATATGTCGGGGACCGTAAGAGCAGTTTGTTGTATTAGGGGTGATTTCGTAGAAGAGAAATTAATCTTGAAGTCGTAGAGTGAGGGATAATTATTCAGGACGATGCGGAGCTATGCTCAATTGTCCCCCGCTAATTGGTTCCGAAGCTCATTTATCTACGGCAGACCGCAGTCACGTTGACGACGCGATGGTCTGGACATACTTCGCAGAGACTACGATGATAAAAGTGGAATATCAAGAATGGTATTGACCAAATTGTCCATGACATGCTGCTGTGAGACCAATATACCTCATGAAATCATATACCGTACATACATCCAGAGCCCATGAAAGCAAAAACGTATAGACATAAATAAACGAAACATGCTAACCTAGTAAAGACTACTCGCTATCACTCAAGCTGTCTCGCCTGCGACGTCCACCACCATCCCTATCCCGACGGTACCCTTTACTCAGTCCCGGGATAGGATGATGATAGCTTCTAGTACCCAGGTCATCCTCCGTATCAACGGTTGAATACTGGTACTCAGAGTTGGTTCCGCGAGACGCGAAGTCCAGTGGCTCGGTGTATCCGCCAGGCATAGATGTGCGGTTGCCTGAAGGTTGCTGTTTGCGAGGACTGTTCTGCCGAGATCGACGCTCTTCGCGCTCACGGCGTTGTCGACGAGTGTCTCGACGGGTCTGTGCTGGGTCGCGGATGAGATGTTCCTCCGTCGTTTGGCTGATGACATCTTCGCTGCCGGCTGTGAACGAGAATCCAGATGCATTACGGGTATTACGGCGGCGACGGTCGTCCTCTGGCGGTGGCGCATGGTATACCTCGCTCTCTGTGTATGCTGTTGGTGGTGAACTGGGCGTATATTCTGTTCCGTAATATGTGCCTTCAGCTTCTCGATTCAAACCACCGACACGAGCAGGTTTCTCTTGACGGTAAGCACGCATATCCTCATCGGCCTCGCCTTCCCATTTCTCCGCTTTGGTCCTTCGCAGCAATTTCTCCTTTGCCGTCTCCTTGAAATTCTTCTTATTCTTCTTCCGACGACCTTGTGCCACTGATTTTTCGTCGGTAAATTCAGTCTGCGTTTCGGTCAAATCCGTGTACGTAAGTCCGTCGTCATCGTATCCGCGCACAGTACCACCACCCAGATTCGTGCTCGTAGTAGCATTCGACAATGTGCGCCCATCAGGACCCTTTCGACGCAAAACCGTAGACTTGTAGTCATCCCAATCACCTTTTCGGAACACGCAACCACCGTTTTTAGCCCAGAAGAAGAACCAAATGCTTGCCATCACGAAAGCCGCGCCGAGAATTGCGAAGAGGGCGAGCATTCCTTGCATGTTGATGTGATCGGGGTTTATGGTTCCTTTTCCGCCTACGGTGGCGGTTTGGGTCGATGCTCTCGTGACAAGAGTCTTTGTGCCATCGGAGACGATGCCGTCGACTGACGACTCGGGTACGATATATGGAGGCATGTTGATTGATTTGGAGCCTGAGGCTCACGATGTTGTGATCTGAATTGCAAATTTCAGTACGTTGTCTTGACTGTGTCTTAACACTCAATGTGAGGAACCTACTGTCAATTCAACGCCGTTCAGTTTCCCCCTCCAATCTCCACACTTCGATATGATATTCTTTGCCTGAAAGACAGAAAAGGTGAGATAACGAGCGGGCAGCGATCTAGGAATGTGGGTAACGGTTCAACGGTTGACTTGGAATGTGAGCGCGATGGCAAGTCCAAAAACCAGGAATCAAGCCAGACTGTCAACGTGATGTTAGAGAAACTGACAAGGAAAATACTCAATGGTAAAATCAGCAAAAAGTAATACTCATCCCAGTGTTCAATCTGACTACCAGCACAAATTGCGGTGGTTGACCGAATAACATGCTAGAATGGAAGGAGGCTGGGGGAATAAGGCTACCTACGTAAGTTGTTTTGGGCCCAAGCGTTGTCCCGGGCAACAACGCTTATATCAGCATGACTCGATCTCTGGTGGAAGATCACGTGCATGGTTTTTAGGTTAAGGTGTGTGGATCCCGAATCGAGCCGGCACCGTGGGTAAAAGCGGGAGCTTAGATTAATTCGATGGATCGAGTGGATCACATACGTACACAGAGGCCAGACGATGCAAATATACTTCTCTTCTCTTTTCTTCTTCTCGCTATTGCAAAGTACATGTGCTGAAAGCATGACAAGACGGACATAGTATCTGATGTACAGAGATGTAAAGGTGCGCTGTTGATGTTCTTTTACAAGGTGACGCACAGTGGCAATCGAAAGTAAACCGCATAGATTGTATGAATATGGTGGTCGACAATCATCAACAAGACAAATGTACAGCCATGTCAAATGCAAAAATCGAATCGCACTGCAAGGGGGTATAACGTTGAGTGACACGCAATGCAGAGGTCAATAGCAATAACGGGGGATGGGAATAATCAATACGCAAAGTGTATGTTAAGGGAGAAAAGAATAACGACAATGCAATGCAATATTGTAGAGAAATCATGATAAAAATCATCAACGTCATCATAAGAGTCATACAGGCATGAATGAAGCAACATGATATATGCGATGAAAGCCAAACATAAAACATCAAAATCCAACGGTAGACACGTTTGTTTTGAGGGTCGGGTCGTTACATCGTACAGGTCGTACCACCATGACAGGATTTTAAGCCATTGCTGGACACAAAACAAGACCATCTTGAGCGAAAATGAAATAGACCGGCAAAGTGAGGCAGCAGTAATAAACCAAAAACACCAAAACAGTTCCTCCCAGTGCGCGAAGATCTCAGATACTTTTGTCACAGTCTCCTTTTTCGAAAAGCCAGACCCAAAAAATATGAAAAAAGATCCCAACTTTTTCAAATCCGTTGCTTTTGAGTAGAGCGCTGGATCAAACAAAATCCAAAATACCTCCCATTCCGATTTTATAGACCCCCTTCACGCCGTTCAATAACCGTCCTATGTACTTCTCCCCGCTAGTTCTGAAGGACAATCACATCGCAAGGTTCAAGATCAATCGAAGCGACCGCTGTAGGTCGACCGACTGGATCGCCGAGAAGCCCGATCAGATCGTCGGTCTTCTCTGGCGCGCCGGCCATCTTCGATTTCCTTTCTGCTGCTAGTGCTTGTGTATTCAGAGCCCGCAGGCATAATGTACCGTTTCGGTCGACGACCCTCGATATTAAGGCCAATGGAACCATGATCGTTCGTTCGCAGGTGGATCCTCTTTCCGGTGACCGACTCACTAGTGAAGCCGATGGTCATCCCATTCATAGTCATAGTGAAACCGCTGTCCTCATCGACCCTCGAGCCGACTCCGCTACCGTCCCGGGTGCGGGCGTCGCTTCCTCGGCTGCTGTTGGATCGAGTCTTCTGGCTACCGCTATCACTATCGACACGTTGGGCGATCTTGGCCTTCATTCGTAAGGCATCTTCCGTGAGAGGGACTCCGGTCCTGCCAGATTTCGATGCTTGGTATTCCTCGGCGCTACGATGTTTCTGTTCCATTTCGGAGACCGGCGCGGGTCGTTCGCGAACTTCACGAATGTCCCGAATGCTAGGCTCCTCTTCACGGTACAGCGTACGTCGACGGCGAGAATCTTCGACAGCAATCTGACGACCGGAGTCCGATTCATGGTAGGACGTCCTTCTGGCTTTCATGCTTCGGCTACGTTCAGGGGCTGCAGAGATCTTGCGAATCTGCTGGTGGGGTAGAGCCTCCATCAGATCGTTCATATCCCAAGAGTCTCGTGAATGAGACATCCGACGACTGGTCGGTGGTGGCATGCTTCCAGTGGTTGCAGGCTTGTGAGTAAGATCGGGTCGCTTCTGGATGATCTTGGGCGGATTGGCCTTGGGCTGTATGACCTTGGGTTGTGTAACCTTTGGCTGTATAATCTTGGGCTTTGGCGGTGGAGGTGGTGGCATGCGATAGAAATCCTCGTCTTCGTCATAAGTTTCTGGCCGTCGCTGGGACTGAGACATCCGCCGTGAACGATGCTCCCGGGAAGTTTGACGTTCTAGGAATGAACCTTCCTCGTACGAAGCCTTTGGCGTGATCTGTTCCAAAGCTGATCGGCCGTAAATGGAGCCTCTACGAACTCGCTCGGATGGCCTGGACATTGAAGTGGTGCGAGACCGCTCATAGATCGCCTGGTAAGGCGCATCCGGTTCAGCATAGTATTGCTGGCGTGGCGTTGGTGGTTGCGTATAATACCCAGAGTAAGTGGAAGGTGGTCTTTGTTCATATTGGCTCATTTGTAGAGCGCCCGGGTTATACCCCGCTTCTTGCATCCCGCCGTGGTAACTCATGGGCCTATTGTCGGAATGGTAAGTGGCAGAACGACTGGGTCGTCGTTGCCGAGACTGTGCAATCATGACATCAGGGTATGGGTATCCGAATTGGGCAGACTGAGGAGACGCGGGTGGGATACTTTGCACCGGAGGGGCCTGTGGTTGATAGAAGTACGATGGGTAAACCGTCCGAGGATCGATAGTGGATGTGGGATGCATTCCATGGACACTGTGATAGCCGTTCGCACACTCCCAACACACCTCCTGTTGGTGCTGTTGAGATACGCTTTCCCGATGATTGGACTTTGACGGAGACCTGACCGGGGCTGCCATGCCGTTGGCAAGTCGCTGAGCGTGGATCATATCGGCAGAGGCTCGCTTATCCTCACGATGTTTTCCTTTCTCCTTTCGGCTTTCCCTGACACGGTGTAGTTGTGGTGGTGGTGGTGGAGGTGGCCCAGTTGCCCGAGAATGGGCTGCGATGCTTACCGTTGGAGGACCGGCTCCAGGTCTGCCACTCGAACGGGATTGTCCGCTGGTACCAGTCGTGGCAGTACGGCTGGAGTAGCCCGAGTCGCTGGCAAAATCAAGATGTACGAGCTCACCAGGTCTTATGTCGGACTTGGATCGCTTGGCAGCAACGTTTGCGCTTTGGCGTGTTCCGTCAACCACGTCGCCTGCTTGTTCATCATAGTCTTCAATGTAAGCTGCAGAGGGTGTCTGTGGAACTTTTTTGGCCATGATGATAACAGCGGCGGCGGACCCCGAGGGCTTTTATTCACACAGTGTGTGCGTGTGGGTTGCAGGCCGTCGAAGGAATGCAGGCAACAGAGGGCCAAGTCTTCGGCCTTGAGGGCCTACCCAATCGAATGCGTTCCTTTTTGCCAGCAGCGACACCAGTCTTGTACCCAATATGGTCAGTGAGTCAACCTTGGGCGGAACCCTTGCAGTGTCTGGGCCCGTTGATCAGTGATCCGAATAGAGAAATCGTTAACGACCGGCGGTGGTTCTGTATTGGTAATCTATATCCACAGTGGTCGAATCTTGCTCCATCGAAAAATTGGCGGGCGCGGTGGGCTGTGAGACTGGTGTGATCTGAGCAGGCAGCTATTCACTCGAAACGGTGAAGTGCTGCAGCGAAGGTGAGTCAACGGGTGGACGGTTTGTTGTCTGGCAAGCGGTGACTGGGCAGTGCCGGTTGTCCGCCGCGTAGGGGAGATTGTAGGCGGTCGACGGGTTGGATGACCTGGCAGACTGACACAGTCGACAGTGGAGATGGAGTGGAGAGAATAAAGAAGAAGAAAGAGGAATCGCTGGAGCAGACGTGGTAAGACCGGTCGACGAGAGAGCGCACTTTGCTCTAACTGGGTGCAGGTGCGTTGCGTTGCGCTGCAGTCAGAAAATTGTTAACGGAGGGGCAAGCCAGCGCACGTCAGTCAACAGTAGCAGCAGTAGTAGTAGTAGTAGGAGTAGGAGTATAGTAGTAGCGGCGACAGTGGCAGCGACAGATCGGACAATTAAGTCAACAAGGTCGAGCAGTCAAACAGTCGATAGTGGACGGACAGACGGGTAAGCCGGACAGAGCAGGAGGCAAGATGAGGCTGAGAGGCCGAGACTGATGTTGACGAGATGCAAGTATCCCAGTTTCCTGATGGGTTCGGGAGGGGAGGGGGGTATTGGAAGGAAAAGTGAGCCAGGAAAGAAGAATGAAAATAAATTGGCACAGACAACGAAGTGTGCAGGAGTGGGGAATGGGCAGGGCAGACAGAGCAGGCAGACAAGAAGACGGCGACGACGAAACCAGCGCAGTGGGAAGAGATGACAAGACAGGACGAGACTGGGTCAGGTCAGGTAACGAACAGTGTTATGGTATGCCAAACGATAACAGGGATTCCCCGTTTGGTGGTTGGGCGAGTGGTACGTACGTATTGTCGTAATAATAGGCAGACAGACGCCAGGCAGAGTGACTGACGAACGACCGGCCCTTGACGGAGAGCGAGCGAGCGCAAGAGGGAGCAGGATGGAGCAGAAAAGGCGGGAGGGTGCTTTTTTTTTCGGTGGTTGTATGGGCACTATGGGAAGGGAAAGGTGGAGATGGGCTGCCGTCCTGGGTGTGCCCGACCCGTGATAGGCCACACCGTGCAGTAGTTTCACTTTGCTGCTGCAAGATGAAATCCTTGAAGACGCGAAATGGCAAAGTGGAAAAGAGTCAGAGAACACGTCTGAGGCCAGCGGGCAGTCGTGAAGGATTCAAAAAAGAATACTATTTGTACCACCTCACGGCGCCACTGTACTTGGGGTTTTCTCGATCTTTCAATTGAGCTGTTGTGTGTTTTCTTGCCTGACCTTCACGACCGAAAGTATATACCGGGACACGCTGTACCCTGAGTGCCCTCTTTGTCGACGAGGAGTCTCGTAAAATCAAATTATTCAACCCAATCAATAATGATTGTTTCAGCTCCAAATTGCTCTCTGCTCCCGGAGCAATGGCACACTGGTTGGGTGTAGGGAGCCGGTATGTAAGTGCGTTGGGCTGCACCACTACTCTTGTAATATACCTTACCTAGGCATAAAGCAATCGTATGTCCGGAGCACGGAGAACGAGACGATGGTTCGTGCGGGAGGGTTTTCTTTTTTTTTTCTTTTCCGGAACACCGTCTCAGAGAGGGTCAGAATGGGGCCAACGGTGGTCATCATGATCACGCTAGAGGTTTTTCGCTATCTATTCATGGTAGAAGTGATTCAGCAACGTCGAGTTTCGTTGTTTGTCTATTCAAGCTGTCCTACAACAGTGAAGCTATTTACACAACAAATCAATTTATGAACGACACACACACACAGGTTTTATGCCTGATCAAATCGACTCATTTTGGGGGTAATATATACCACCATGTTGTCATACCCGGTACTGTTCTTATCGGTAAGATCGTACGGTAACACGGTAAGATCGTGACATGGGTCCCCCTGGAATATACTCGAGCCAATCAAATCTATCGAAAGTAACCCTTCGAGAAGAGATCTAATCACAAGCAGATACAATGATCGGACCCTGATTCTGTAGTGAATGCAGTCTCGGGTCAAGAGAATAGAAGCATGGGCAAAACAGGAGTAAAAAATCGCTCGAACAAGCACTGTAAGTTACACAAAAGGATTCGGAACAGGCAGAAATAGACACTTTAAAGCTGGTTGGCTGCCCAAGTCGTGGCCGTCCGAGACGTGTTGGACCGCTATTTGCAGCCCAATGATGCCATGAACAGCGTTCATCCCTGCATACGAGAGCGATTTCCCTCGAAAGTCGGAGCCTGTGGCGACGGCGATACGGAATTTCTCAACAACTTCTTGTCCTACGGTCGCTTTCTCATCGGTTCGGTAAGATTGCCATACCGTCATACCTAGACACGATATGACTTGATGCTTAGGTCTATGAAAGCTACACTTTACAATGTTTACATAGTTACTTACTTGGCGGGTGGTGTGTGTAAATGTACTCGGGCACGTCTGAGGCCTTGTATCATGTAACGACATTACCTCTCACTAACAACTCAAATTGGGCCATCAGGTGAATTCAATCAGGATTTGTCTAATTCTCGCGATAAGGTGTTTGCTTGTTTATCTTTTTCCTAGTTGACCAGGATCTGTACTATGTTATGTATGGGACGAACCTCGGGAAATCCACTCGGGCAGCCATGGAATCTGTTGCGGCTGCTCCCGTCTCGTCTCCAGTGCGTATGATTACGTCGCCTTTTCTTCGTTTTGGATGTGATGATTAGATTTTGGTTTGTTGATGCCTGTTCCTGACAGCCAGAATGCAACCTGCCTCTGAAATCATCCAATGCCAATGTCACGTCGCGTCAGTCAATTTGATGTGACCGACGGAACTAGAGAGAAAAGAAAAAAAAAAAAAAAAAAAAAAGGAAACAAAAATTTTCGTTCAGTCCCTCCGTCTCCACTCATCTTGAAATGAGTCATTGGGCCTCAATTGAAAGTATGCGGGATGGATTATAGCACGTACAGCTATCCACCACAGTGGGCCACCAATCTTCTGGAAGCATAGAAGAATTCCTCCCCCCCCTTCCTTTCTTGAGTTGTGCCTGTGCGCTTGGAAGCATCTTGTTTCACACCGCGTCAGGCGATAATGTACAGAGTCAACGTACCATGCCATAGGTCCTAAGTCAGGCGCAGCTCTAAATCTCTCGGGTAGGGCTGACCCTAGCCTTCAGCCTCGTTCTCCTGATGTGAACTTGTAAGTACAACGATCAGCAGTACATATATGCTCAGTACATGCAAGCTGTTTCAATTCTGCTAGCGATGACCTATCGCGGACTATCGAGAACATCGTGCTAGCGTCATCAGCTGTAAAGTATGGTGGTGCTGCGCACGATGACGATTGACAAGTTCTGATCAATCAGACCCCAGCGTCGTCGGCAAATGCAGAGCTGTTTCACTTTAACCCATCCCTCCGGTAAAAAAGGGTCGACCTTGAAGCCAATTGCTGATCCTCAGAAACCCAGGAAACCTGATTCGCGCCCAATTGTTACTTTTTGGTCCCTGAACGAAGTCCAAGGGGATTTCAGATCCGGCCCGTGAAAGTCAAGTGACGTCTTGCTGTGCACTGCGCATCAGAAATGAGCCCCAATGCCATGGCCCCGTCTCGTCTTCGGGCACCGAGGAAAACCAGCACGAGTGTCCGCAGCGTACAATAGGTAGGACTCGGCAATAGTGTTGACGATCGATGGCCACGCATGAACTGAAGATCACTCAATTTTCTGATGGCAATTGAGCTAAGCGACGGAATGTTGTATGTCCCAAATCGGAAGGCGCCTACCCAAGTCTTCACCTTAAGTGTCTAGGCGAAGACCAGCGCGACCAGTGCGACTTCCGCACAATCATCGAGTCATGAGACACAGGCTTCTTTTCGATTCTTCGGTTTGAAGTTCATCGTGTATTGCATTGACTTCCACGTCACCATAGGCGACGGGAAGACTCGAGGGTCAAGACAGACACTCGTTGTCACCATGCAAAAGCCCAAACTTTGCCACTTGCCCCCCCGCCTGCTGGTAAACTTTTGATAATGCAGCTTGCACATGCACTGCACGTTCGTCTGATCAGACCTTGGCTGCGCCTTGAGCCTCCGAGTCCCCGAAGTTCTTGGTCTCACGTTCGTTGAACGAAAAAAATATACTTTTCTCACTCCATGGCTAACTTTTGACTACAGGCTGATCCTTTGAAATGAAAGAAAAACATGGCCATGGTTTTTCATGACGGGTCACATGCATACCAAGACTAGGGCGACATCGAAGTCCGCCAGCTGTCCTTGCGAATTCGCTTTTCCTGTAGTGTGGCTGGCCAGCTATCGTGCAGCAGATACATCAATGACAAGCTATGACTGGAGTCTGACCCGTTGTACGTTGGCATTGCTGGGGCGACGGCGAATTACTGCGTACATGAGATCGTTTAGTTCTTACATCTTCCTGATACAATGATGCAGGCACCTACCATGCGCTGAAAAGTGAGGCGGGCGTCATACACTTTAACTGAATGGCTATCGTATTTCTATTCTTCTTCGAACGATGGTAAGGGTGTATGATCCATTTCAGGAATGACACTGGCATATCGTCCACTGGAATTCATAAACCTACGTAAAGACGGACTACTTATCGATGTGGACTAGTGAAATCATGCCGATAATAAGTAATCAGTCTTGGGGCCAGGCTTTGGCGTTGGCGTCTTAAGGTGGAAGGCCGGTCTCAACCACGATTATTTCTCCGCAGACGGCATGACATGACATGCATTAGGGAGTTTATTTGCAACTCGTTTATGACAATGCATCAGGCAGGTCGGCCAAATCACGATCAAGATCACGCACGAAGATCGTCTCCCAGGTTCGTGTAGTCACATCTCAAAGTCGTGCAATCTAAACAACGCTCGATTGCTGCGAATGCAGTTGTCCCTACTCCAATTGTCATATCTGTCTTCGAATCATGTATCCTGATTGGCTTCTACCATCAATGACACCATGGACAGTTCGTATCGTGCTTTCATCGCCCAAAGGGCGGTCAGAGATGTGACACCAATCAAGCTACATCATGTGCTCACATCTGCAGCCGTCAGACGCAAGGGATACCCGATAGTGTCCGTCCGCATAGACTACTATCACATACATCACTAGTTAACCACGTACTAGCTGAAGAATATAGGTCGCGTTGATGTGGACTACGTAACTAATAGTCCGAGAGATTTCGATCTCTAGATTGCATTGACTGAAGGCATATCTCCTCTGAGAAAGAGCAAAGAAGGCATCGGGCCACCCGTCGGAGCAACTTAGCCCTAACCCACCCGATAATTACCTAAAAAGGCAGGAATTCGTACTGCACATTTCGTTCCGGCTTGCTATCCATGTGCATAGGGGCAACTTTCCACAGAGCTATTATGAGGGCAAAGCTAATCATTCGGCTAACGACAGTAAATTACTATGTTCAAAGCATTACATACACGTGCTAAACATTATATCAAAATGCCCATTGCTTCAACCATATCTTCATCCAATCAGACGAAACAGCACGCAGGTCGGATGCCTCCGAGCTATCTTTCAAAAGATTCGTGACTACAAACTCGTCTTGTAGCCCGCTCTCAACGTTCACTACCCCGCCGGATGTCGGCGGCTTGTTAGATATAGTCTGTTGACTTGTGTGCGATGTGTCCTTCCGACCAAGCAGCTTGGTTGTCCATTGCTTCAACCACGACTTACTCTTTTCGGACTTGCTTCGCTGCATATCACAGACTTTGCCGTTGCTTTGTAGCCCACTCTCGCCATCAAATTGGAGCGGCTCGACTGATAAGGATTGTCCGCTCTTCTCCGAGATGATTTTCCAGAATCCAAGTAGTTTAATAGCAGGATTGCTTTCGACGGCAAACCCATGATTCTCCTGCCCACTACGCTCCAATGCTCTGACCCATTCATTCAAAGGCACAATCCGGATCTTGTCGGGACCACCAAGACCGTTCTGAGCCGTACCCAGGAGAGCAGACCACGGCACGGTTCTAGGATTCACCAGATTATACACTTTCAACTCACTGCTGGCTGCTTGACCATCGTATGTTTGAACGAGAAGCTGCACAATAATGCTCGCTAGAAGATCAACCGGAACCCAACTGATGCTGTCCATTGTGCCTAGCGAACTCGGGAGTAAACCCAAGTGCTTCGAACTAGCCAGTAGACTAGGTAACCACTCCTGTGGATTCCAAAGACCGACTGTAGACAGCACAGGACCTGCGATTTGGCCAACTCTCACGACACAAGAGGTAAAGTCCGTAGAGGCACTATGGGCCTCGATCAATCTCTCGGATACGTATTTGGATTCTCCGTAGCCTAAGAATTCGGGACTGTCGAGATCTTCGATGATTGATTCTGGGACGCTCTGTCCGGGATTCTTCTGCATCCAGTTCAGGGCTGTAGAAATACTTGATATAAATAAGATCGGGGCTCGATAAGTGCACTTTCGGCTCAGCTCAATCAGGTGGCGAGTACCAGCAATATGTCCCTTTTCAAATGACTCGATGGTATAATTGAAATCCACCTTCCAGGCGTTGTGGATGATTGCATCCGCACTCTCCAAAAGTCGAGCGTAGGTTTCTTCCCCGAGACCTAGGTCGGGCTTCGACAAGTCTGCGGGCAAGAACTCTACTGTACTGTGTCGTGCATCTAAAGATTCCCAAGGCGTAAGTAAATCCTTCTGCTTGTTCCCCGCTGTCTGTCTCTTTTGAGCATCTGCTGATCGATTGAGGCAAATGACCTTGGCGATACGGGGATTTTCAATCAGGTAATGTAAGAGATAGCTTCCCAGAGAGCCCGTGGACCCCGTAAGCACAACGGTCAAGCTGTCTATGCGTGCCTTCTTGGGAGCAAGCGAAATTTCGAGACCAGCCGTGTACTTATCAATCATAGCCTGCATATAAGTTTGTCGGTCGCCCTCGTGATTGTTGATTTCGTCGGCGATATTCTCTCTCACCCCATGGAGAAGTTGATCAATAGCCTGCGCGAGCCGGTTGCTGGACGGAGCAGTGTAGAAAAATTGCGGACCAATCTTGCTAATATCAACTTTGAGATTCTGTGCCCTAAGTGCAGCCCTCAACTTCTGTACTGCAACCATAACTTGTAACGAATCCATGCCCAATTCAAACACGTTGTCATCGTCACCTACTATGGGCGCGCCTTCGTCAGAATCCAGGAGTTGGGCATAGAGTTTCCTAGCCAATGACTTGATGGCTTCGGGATCTGAGGAGTCCCTCAACTCCAGTCCCTCGCTCAACAAACCCTCTCCGGCTGCCGAGTAGACTGCGTTGATCTGAGCAGCGAATTTGAGAACAGTCAGTTGGCGCTGAACAGTCATCTTACCACTTCGATTGAATGTCTCGTTGGGCTTGAGTATATAGATGAGTGATCTTGGCACGCGCGAGAATCGTGGTGCCTCCAAGTTTGCTTCGCTGACAATGCCCCATAGTCTCTCAATCATTTCCCTCGATTCTTCTTCATTGTTGACTGCGTACCCCTCTCGAAGCTCAATGAGTAAGGAAGGCAAGAACTGGTGTTCTCCGACAAACAAAGCATTTCTCACAGCGGGATGGCTAGCAATGATATTCTCGAGCGGGACAGGGTTGATTTTCTCTCCATTTGATAAAACGATTAGGTCGTCTCGTCGCCCTTGGTATCGGTAGCAGTTATCAATCTCCGGAACACGAGTATACAAGTCTTTTGTACGGTACTCATCATCGTCGGGCAGAAGCAAGGCAACGGGGTGGAACATCCTGTGCTTGGGACGCAGAGAAACAATCAATTCAAAAACGTCGGGGGAGACCTCCTCGAATCGATAGCCGACACGAGTATTGAATTTGAGACAATCCCAATGACTGGTCCCTCTCAAGGCGACGCAATGCAAGAGTCCATTTTCCGTCAGACCAATTGCACTAGACAAATTCTTCACGCGTGGGGCGATGATACTGCCTGTTTGGACAGACAAGGGACTTCCTCCGTAGATGACTTTGTCCATCTTTGCTAGAGCCTCGAGACCCTTTTCGGTCCGAGATAGGTCGGTAAGTATGGAGTCTGCAGCGGCAAAGGATGTTGCGACTCCTTGGTCCATGATGTCTATCACATGCTCGGCAGTGATTGCTGCTGCTGTGTGGTTGATGACAACGGACGAATCCAGGATCGCTGTTAGCATAAAGAAGAAGAGACCAGCCATCTACCCATCAATCAGCTCATTAGGCTTGCTCAAGAAATTTTGCATGAAACTAAACGTACGTGAAATGGCGGAAAAAACTGTAACAGATTGGTGTTTCTGATCAGTTGTATAGTGTTGTGAATGTCACCATCATCTTGGGGAACGTCGAGAAACGAACAAGTAGCGAGCCAGAACGCCGGACTTTGTCCTACTGGCTTAGGATTACCTATAACATACACGATTAGTTTCATTCGAGCTTGCGGACGCTGTCTTACGTACCAGATGATCCTGAAGTATGCAGAAAGAACATCGGCTCGTTGAAATTCTCATCCGTGATTTCTCGCGCTTTGTAATGGGGTACCCTGGTTGAATCAAGCATCTCTTTGTATGCAAGCGCTTCTCTCGTCTTGATCTCAGGTAATGCGTCAAACAATGGTCGTAGATTCTTCTTCAGTTCGTCTCCGTATAGGATGGTGCTGACGTTTGTGCGCTCGAACAGGGTTTTCTGTGCCGAAATTGTGTTTCTCAAGGACGGTAGCATTACCTGCATCAAATAAAACGTTAGTTTCGAGTTGATTTACAAGGTAACGGATTTTGACATGTGTGATCTGGACCTACCCTTCTGCCAGTCTTCGCCGATGCGAGAGCAAGAATCAGATATCTCAGATCCGACGGCCCCATATACCCGAAAACCTCTCCCTCGGCCAATGCGACTTCATTAACGAGCCACCACGAGGCTCTATTCACTGCATTCGCAAGCATGGTATATGTGACTTCTTCGAAGCCGTCTGCTGGATTCGGCGTCTTCAGGACGTATGCATATGGCCGCGACGAAGGCTCATTTGCCTTTGCATCGAACATGTTGGGCAATACATTTCGTCCATATTTGCGTTCCAGCGTCGTAACAAAGCGCGGCGATGACAATGGTTCTACCGAGCCCATTTTGGAAGTGTGGTGGGTATGATCTGGTAGACAATTGCTCTGTTCCCGTGAAGAGATTGCGTGAAAGCCTTTTGACGATGATCTTCCCACTCTATCCCATGGTCAAGTTGGAGAATCAAAGGCACAAGAAATTCGAACAACCATGGCGGGGCAAGCGACAATATACATCGCTTTCGTAAAATCGCGAGAAGGAAATCCGTCCTCGCAGCACGATAGCCCTAATCCCAAATCGGGTAATGCCACGGAACATCCTGTGGCCTCCCAAATTTTTGGCTTCGGAAACCGCTCCGCTGTGGCACCCAATCACTATGGAGATGATAAGTAGGGATTGACGGCCACGGAATACTTAGTGTAGAAATGAAGTTGAGTCTGGTTGTGTGATGATTCTGTTGTGGCTGGCTGGCCGGCTGGCTGTTCATACTACGCACATGCGTCGCGAACCTGGCGAACACCGAGCAATCTTGATTACCTTCATGCATGCAAGTCACAAATCTACATTAAAGCGGAGAACCAAGCGGTGAGCAGTACGTATTTGAACACTTCAACACCACGTTCTCTCCTTCGTATAATGGACCCTGGGAGCAGGGCTCATCAGATTCAACTCCATGCTTGCAGACTGGAACCTGAAGAAGACGAGATGACCTACCGAGATGCGTATCTTACAAATACAAAGCCAGAATACGAATGACTCGATCTGACAATACGCACTAATCAGTAGCATGAACTCTGAGCCCGCCTCCGAATTGTAGATTGAACATGATTGTCCAGAACGGGGCAGTGACTAAATAAGGCCCTATGCACGAAAGAGGGGCGTATAGATCGCGTCGATAATTTGGAGCTTTAGTGGAGTGTCACGGATCAAGGGAAAGACGTACCGTACCGTACCTACTTTTGAGAATTCACATAACAATCTCCTACGTTGATTATTGGAGAGGTTGTGTTTCAGGTTATATAATAGCAAGTTGGTCAAGAGCACCGAGTCCTCGCTCACAACTGCCTCGACACCCATGTAGGTAGCCAACATTTCAGTGAAAAGCAGAACCTGGGCACGTTACAGCACTATTGATGGACGTAGTCACGTAGAATGGAGACTAATGCAGTCCTGGATGAAATTGACTCCATACCGACTCAGAGACGCGTATGTGATCTGTCTTCCCTCGGCCCTAAGATCGAACCGAGTCCTTGGTCATTCGGCGAATTCTCACCGATCTGTGCCATCTCCGTACTCACAAAACAAAAGTTGAGCTGATACTAGTTAATATGAATATTCGATCTGATTAGATCAATTTTAACCGCTTGCCGCGCTGGCTTTGGATAAGTATTACAGGACGTTGAAGTACTGGCTGTATTTTTCTCAGCCACATTTATCTCGGTTCCTGCAAATCGACGACAAGCGAGCGCCGTATCTAACACAGCATTGAACTATGCTCATATCTACACAATACTCAGCAGGTAGCATGACCTTCACCGACCCGTCGAACGGTCAAGCAAAAGAGCATCTATCCATCTGGATAGATCCGCTGTTTAGGGCTCGTTATTCTAAACCGTGATAAGGCATAAGCCTCGATTCGCAGATTACAATTCTTTCATATACATCTTAGCCTGAGTAGCCACCAATGGTTGCATAATGATGGACTAGATGTGCGTTCAATGCAATTTGTAAAAAGCATTAGCACTGTCGCATGTCATCCTATAAATACCTCTGATACAAGATCATAAATGCGACCTATGGGAATCTAACATAAAAATCAAAACCGCCTTCTGCCTCATTTTGTTCTCTCTCTCTCTCTCTCTCTCTCTCTTTTTTTTACATGCTGATGATGAATTGTCAGCAAAAGATCTAGCAAGAGGGAGCAAAAGGTTAAGTACGTACCGTTCAACAGGATTCAATCCCAACAATTTCATACCGTTCCAAAGCACTTGCCGCGCAGAGGCATACAGAGCCATACGTGCCAAAGCGACGTTCTCCTCTCGGCCAACGATACGCAAAATGTCGTAACTAGAGCTGAGCATATGTGTCATACGGAATAGATATGTAAGGACTGTAGTAGGCTCGAGGGTCTTTGTGGTGTTGATGACCACATCCGGCCATTGAGCCAAGTATCGTGCAAGGTCGATAGCATGCTGTTCAGTGAGGAGCGATAGATCGGCCTTGGGTAGATTTTCGGCATCAATTCCAGCTTTGCGGATGATAGAGGAAAGACGAGCGTGGGCATATTGCAGGTAGGGGCCTGTGTCACCCTCAAAGGAGGTCATAGTCTCGAGGTTGAAGTCGTAACCATTGATACTACTGAGCATTAGTGGGGAGTACAGTACAGATCAGACGGGGATAAAAAAAAAAAAAACTTACCGCTTGCCAGACATGTCCTGCACCATAACGGCAGTGATACCGAGCGTGTCCGAGGTTGCAATAGGGTCGTCTACTTGCACATATTTGTCCTCATTCCTCTTCATGACCTCATGCATTTTGTCCGCAACATCGCGCAAGATATCGTCCAAGAATTTCACTGTACCCTTTCTGGTGCTCATTCCTCGCACCATACCAAAGTTAATGTGCTGGCATTTGTCGGCAATGTCCTTGTAGCCCATCAGCTCTGTGACTTTGAAAAGCTGAGCCAAGTGCAGATCTTGCTGAGCTGCAACAACGTAGATCATCTTGTCGAACTGATACTTTTCGTGACGTTCTACAATAGCGCCAATGTCTCGGGTAAGGTATAAAGGGGTGCCGTCCTTTCGAATGACGATAGCTTTACCAAGCTTCTTGAATTTGTGCTTAGTGAAGTCGACGATCACGGCACCTTCTGACTTTCCAGACACGCCTGATTTCTCCATAGTCTCATACGCTTTCTGGAGGCTCTCAGGCAAGACCTGGGATTCACCAGAATAGACGTCAAAGTCGATGTTGAGGCGGGCGTATGTCTGCTTATATTTCTCGATACTCAAATCACGGAAACGTTTCCATAGTGCTAGCGCCGCAGGATCACCGTCTTCCATGCTCTTAAAGTAGCGACGGGCCTTTTCGTCATCACTAGCATCGACGAGCTTTGCAAGCTCTGCTTCCTCAGCAGAGACATCCTCATTCTTCTCCCTCTTGTTCTTAATTGTCTCCCGCAGCTCCTTGATGGGACCCTCCTGCTCTGCCATATCCTTGTTGATCTTGACGTAGACGTCGAACAAGTGGTTGATGGGATCCTTCTGTAGGGCTTCTTCGCTACCATATCGCTCGAAACCGTTGGCAAGCAGACCGTACTGCTTGCCCCAATCTCCAAGATAGTTCATCTTGATAACCTCCCAACCCGTGACCGTGAAAAGATTGGCGAGGAAACCTCCAATGATCGTGCTACGCAAGTGACCAGCATGGAAAGGCTTGGCGATGTTCGGCGACGAGAACTCGACGATCATCTTTTTCTTTCCCTTGGAAGGATCGGAAGGATCGCGAAGACCCAAATTACCGTTTGTTCCATATGTGGATTTGTTCTCAAGGATTCGGCTGATGACGGTCTTGGTGAGGGGTCCTGGCTTGAAGAAGAATTGAAGATGAACACCGAACGTGGTTGGCTTCTCAACCAAGTCGGATTCGGGAAACTTTTCTGCCAGTTCGACCGCAAGGTCCTGTGGCTTCTTTCCCTTGATCTGCAAAGCAGCGACTGGAAGGTTCAAGTCTCCCTTGTCGAGAGTGCTTGTCCATGCCAACTTAGTGTATATCATTTGCGGATCGATGCCAGTAACCTCCGCCAACTTCTCGGAAATGTGTTCACGGTAAATATCGACGGGGTTCAGGGAGGGGTAACAGCCGGCAAATTTGGATTGTTCGTTGGTCGAGTGTAGAGTCAACCCTTCGATGGAAGGAATCGACTGGCCCTCGGCGAGGGCCTGTGATGGTGTTGCCATGGTGCTGTACGGAGCTTGTCGGCGAGGTAAACGCAAAGTAGACGAAGAACGCTTGACGGGCGCTGCGAAAGAGGATCGTAAATGCAAAGAGGAATGAGTGATAGAGGAGCAATTGACGGAGGACTTCAAAAACATAAAATTATTCGAGAGTATGCAAGCCCCGCTTAGCAGATGGCGGCCCATTAAGCGGCGCAAGACTTGATTGACTGAGTCACGGTCTGTTCGGAGAGAGCCAGAGGGAGAAAGAGGGGCGCTCTTTCTTTTTATTTTTCTTCTGTCCGATCACAGTCATCCATACTGCCACCAAGAAAAAGCTTCAGCGTTCCAAGGCGGTGAGCCTGGAGGGGGAGATCACGTGAGGAGCTCAGTATCAGCCATCTTGTCCTAATGGGGAAATTTACTCTGGCAGCTGGTGACGTCACTTTCGGCGCGACACGAAATTGACGACTTGGTCTGTCTTCCAGATTGTCTGTCCACACAAAAGGACAACGCTCTGAAACCGGCAGATGAGAGCACGGCCGCACCGATGACGAACAAAAGACAGAAAGCGATTAGTCGTTCCATCCACCGAGCCCTTCTGCGCGAAGATGAACGCACAGGCACGAGGAGATACAATGTCCTGGCCCTGATCTTCGCCTTTCTCTCCATCTGGCAGATACGCCTCGTTCGAATATCGGCACAGCTATTCAAAAGCCTTCGGACTGAAGTATGGGGCATAGACGAAGTGGACTATATCGACTCATTTGTGTCTGACAGAAAAAAGGCAGATGGAGGTGGCATACAACCCATGGGGGATTTGGGCTACTCCGGCTCAGTATGAAGACGATCTTTATAATCACGAGCTTATACGGCGGAAACAGACTAACAGATACTCCTATAGACATTCTTCAAGACTGCCAACTCCAAGTTCCTAATCAAAAGTCTACCCCGACGCTCAGAGCACTCTTTCTTTCAGGAGGATTTCTTACGACCATATTACGACTACTCAAGATCCAACCCAGATTCACTCCTTGTTCGGATAACAGATTTCTTAGGAACGGCGTATCCTGCAATCGGCACACTATGTCAATGTACGCCGTCCCATCACGTCATCATGGAAAATGTGCTATGCGACAAAGACGACGATGCGCGAGGACCCGACAAATGGGAAACATACGACCTCAAACCTGTCGATTATTTCTATCCAGAACGAGACCTCCTCCCTGACCCCCTGACCAGCGAAGAGACCATGGCGCGCTTGTTCGACGAATTCAAAGATAAGATACGAATCACGAAACAACAGTATTCGGAGTTCAGAAAGACTATTGAGGAAGATACGAAGTTCCTCAGATCAGTAAACACCGTTGATTACTCCTTGTTTCTGGTTCGATATCCAGCACATCTACGTCCTCGCACACCAACAGATCGAAAAAGTGAATGGCGGGAAGGCGCGCTTTCGACGGACGGTAAATGGAAATACAGGGCTGTGTTGCTGGACTTTTTCTGGGCCAAGCACAAATTACAGGCTCTGGCTATGACCGGTGTCATACAGACTTTCAATGTTATTGGACGGAAAGGCCCGATGTCTATTACCACCACGGCAGAGGAATATCGTGAGAAGTTTCTAGACATGGTGGACGGACTGGTGGAGATTCAGGAATGAGCTTGGGGAGAACCTTCAGTAATGATGTTCAGCGGTATTTTTTGCAAGCGATTTTGAAAGCATACGATATCATGACAGCGTGCTCTACAAGCGGGTTTTTATTTAGACCATGTAATAGTCGATTAATATTTCCTTCTATCTATCCTCGTGAAAGCCTTCTTATTTTGAGACCTAGAGTAGCGCAACAAAGCGAATATCTTTATTCAAGCGCATAGGACCGAACAGCATGTTGAAGATACTCATCATAGGAAGCCTCATTCTATGCATGATTCGGCTCGACGGTCATTACCACCGTCCAGGTGGAATGATTGCTGGATGATGCAGTCGTCACCACGAAAAGCCATTAATGAAGGCATTTAGAAAGCGAAGACCTGGTCGTGGAGCTTGCTGACTGGGCTGGCTTTCTTGTATCCGAGAGCCTCGGTGGACTTCTTCATGGCGGAGATCATAGGAGGTGGTCCACAGAGCAAGATCTTAATATCATCAGCGGGAGCGGGGAGATGTTCCTGTGGTTTAGAGTTAGTCTCACGTCGCCTGCGTATGATATTAGCGAGCGGATTATATACCTTGATCATATCAGCAGTAACGAAGCCAACACCGCCCTTCCAGCCCTCAGGCGGGTTGTTCAAGACATAGTAGATGTTGAATTGATCATCCTCAGCGGCCAACTTGTCCAATTCCTCCTTGAGAAGAATGTCCTCGGGATTGACATTAGCAAAAATGAGGTCGATCTTGGTATTATCGTTGCCACCATTCCTAGGTCTACCACGGACGATAGCCTTGATGATCTGGAGCATAGGAGTAATGCCAGTACCACCAGCAATCATACCAATGTGGCGGCTCATGTTCGGGGTGTAGACCATGGCACCCTTGGGACCACGGACCTTCATGGTCTGGCCAACCTTCAGATCGTCCAAATATTTGGAGATGTTACCCTGGGGATAGGTCTTGACCAAAAGATCGAAGTAGCCAGCTTCATGGTCGGATGAGATGGGGGTGTAGGAGCGCACGACGGGAGTCGGGTTTCCGGCAATCTGGGCCTGGAGGGAGATGTGCTGACCGATTGGAAGACCTAGAATATCGGTGGCGCGAGGAAGGGCAAAGCGGTAGATGGCGACGTTGTGAGAGATGAGGTTCTTTTCTTTGAGCACAAAGTCCTGGAACTCCTTGGGATCGAGCACCTTCCGGGGGCCTGATAAGCCAGAAACGAAGTTAGTCGCAATCTTGGCGATTGACCAAAAAGAGGACAGCAAAAGAGTCCGTACGGGCTGTGAGAATTCTAAAAGCAGAAAAAACCGCAGCAGCGGCGACTGCGCAGGGAACCCATTCCTGCTTGACGAAGAAGGTGCCGGCGATCAGGAGGGCCGAAGGGACGAGAACACCGCCGATGGTCTCGGTGGAGAGAGGACTGCTGATGAGAGCCTTAGCATTCGCACTACATCTGCTGAACAACCAGAAATATACCTCATAGTGACAAGAGATTAGGCTCAATGGCCGAGTTGTGTTGTGATCTGAGTGTATGTACGATGGAAGTTTGGGGCTGGCGAAGGGCGGGAAAGATGAAATTGTTAAGTATGGTCGCCAACCTAGGTTAGTCTCCCGGGTCGTCGGTGCAGTTAGTCTTCTTTAAGTTCGCAGAGGCCCGACAACATCAACAATCAAAGCATCGTACGATATCGACACTAACCCCCGCCCGAGTTGATTCCCTGTCTATACCGAGCAGAGAAAATCTGTATCTTCGCTTAAATATGACTGTGTAGCCCCGTTGATTACATTTACAACAGTGCAACGTGAAGAAGATCGGAATGTTCCGGACCTACAGCACAAAGCAGCGCGATCCAGCGACTGCGGGAATAATTCCCCATTCCAGCTAATTGTCCCTCGTCAATCTCGACTTTTCGACGCGGAACTGTTTTTCTGTTTCCGCTTCTGTGGGCTTTTTCACTGCTTGTCACTTAGCGCAGGATTGAGATCTTAGCGGTGATGCGGCCTTAAACGGGTCCCCGCACGCTGAAAGGCGGCGACTTTGAGGGGGACGTAACCTCGGGCCTTCTTCGCTGTATTTACTCCGCATATACGACGAATTCCCGGTGGGACGACTGTCGGTTATTGCTTTTTTTATGGATGTCAGCGAGGAGGCCTATCGCTGAGGGGTCAGCTCATCTCTTGGAAAGTCACTACTTAAAAGTAATGGTATCGTCTGTCAGAATGGGGTCCATCGAACGGGATCAAGCCACCGAGCAGAAGCCCACTCCATTCAACTTGACTGAGGTAGATCGTCAGGTCCTCTCTCAAACAGATGATGAGTTCATATATCACGACTGGGAAGATCTGAAAGGAATAATAGGTAAGTTTATAGCCATGGTTTTACAATTGACCATCTTCATGTTCCCCGCACCTAAACCCTTCCCTCCCCAACATTGAACCATACCCATACGATATAAGCTATAAGCAAAGTAAGAGACTCGAAATTCTGATGCGGAAAACAGCTCGCAATGATCTTGCAATCCTTCGCCGCAAACCGTCCGATCTCCGGCGCTACATAGCCTGGACAAACGATATCAAAGCCACCTACGGCTCCATCACAAAATACATATGCCTCAGACGTCTCCGATGGTGGAGCCCTGACCCTTTCGTCAATTTGGTGGAGATTCCTATTCCAGAGATCCCGTACAAGAATGCAATTCCGTTCGCAGATTCATCTGACTTCAAGATTCTACGAAATGACTGGCCCTATGGCATAACGCCGGAGATCACGCATATCGTCGTCTGGTCCAAGACGCCTATTGCCACGAAGCCTGAGAACGGAGATGTAACGGATGAATCCCGAGCACTTATCGAGAGATTTGTAGATCAAACTTTTCTCCAGCGTCTACAAATAGATCCGGCATTCGAAGGCGTGCAGAAAGAGGTCATTAGGAAGGAGCATGTGCTGTGGTTCAAGAACTGGACTGCCTTGCAGAGTGTGAGGAGTTTGGAGCATTTCCATGTGTTGCTTCGAGGGGTTCCCGACGCTGTGATCACTGAATGGACGGATGAGAGGGATGTTGTACGGTAGTTCGCTATGTTTTCGGCAACTTACTGCCATTGATCATCCTGCTGTCATTATCAGGCATCAACGAATTGCCAGCCAGGCTCAACAAAGAAGTCCACGACTTGAATGGCCTAACCTTGAACGGTATTCAAGCAAAGATGTATATGTATTAACGGTACCCATTGGTCATAACCTTGATTGTACCCCAGACATGAAAGCAAAAGAGAACCGAAGACATTATATATTTATGATTAAACACGATTCAATCGCACCGACTCCTTCCAGTGCTAAGCTAGTTCTTCTTTGAAAAGGGCCACCTCCAGTTGCGGATCTCCTCTGAGTCAAGGCCGTCCTCGAACGCCGTGTTCCTAGCGGCGATTTGCAGATTCACAAACTTCTCCCGAATGCCGGAAGCCTTGTTGTGAAGATGTGGGATGTGGTCGATAGCAGCGATGGCCAAGCTATATCTATCTGTCTCGTTTCTGACGGCAAGCTCAAAAGGCGTGTCGATATTGCCTTTCTCGCGATAGCCACGCACGTGAAGATTCTTTTGGCCCGGGCGTCGGTAAGTGAGACGATGTACGAGGAAAGGATACGAATGGAAATTGAAGATAATAGGCTTATCTTCCGTGAAGAGTGATTTCCATTGCCCGTCTGGCATGCCGTGGGGATGTTGATATTCGGGGATAAGGCGGAAAAGATCGACGACGTTTACGAATCTGACTTTGACATCGGGCAGGAATTCACGTAATAATGCAGTTGCAGCGAGGGCTTCATGGGTTGCGACGTCACCGGCACATGCCATGACAACATCGGGATCCTCGCCTTGATCGTTGCTGGCCCAGTCCCAGATACCTACACCCTTAGTACAGTGTTCCACGGCTTCTTCCATAGAAAGGAACTGAATGTGTTCTTGTTTGTCGGCGACGATGACATTGACGTAGTTGACGCTGCGGAGGCAGTGGTCGGCCACAGAAAGGAGCGAGTTTCCATCGGGTGGCAGGTAAATCCGAACAATTTCTGGGCTCTTGTTGGCAACCACGTCCAAGAATCCAGGATCTTGATGCGTGAAGCCATTGTGGTCTTGACGCCACACAGTTGCCGTAAGCAAGATATTGAGTGAAGCAACCTTGACTCGCCACTCGACTTCGAGGCACTTCTCGAGCCATTTGCAGTGCTGGTTCACCATTGAATCGATGATGTGAATGAAGGGCTCGTAACTGTTCAGCAAGCCGTGTCTTCCTGAGAGAATATAACCTTCCAGCCACCCTTCGATGGTATGCTCACTGAGCATCTCCATAACCCGGCCTTCCGTTGCTAGATTGCCTCCGTCTTGATCTTCATCAAAGTACGCACCAAGCCAGACCTTCTTGCCTGCCTTGTATACCTCACCGAGCTTGTTGGACTCCGTCTCATCAGGGCCAAAAAGACGGAAATTGGTCTGATTCTTTGCGATAACATCCCGCAGAAACTTTGCCATATTAGTCATGTTCCCATAGACTGAGACGCCGGGCTCGATTTGCTTGACGCCATAGGTGCGGAAATCGGGCATGTCTAACGGCTTACGGAGAAGACCACCGTTTCCCACCGGATTGGCGCTCATACGGGACTTGCCTGTTGGTGCAAGAGCTCTGAGTTCGGCAATGATCTTGCCTTTGTCCGCAAAGAGTTTATCTGGGCCGTAACTCTTCATCCATGATTCGAGCAACTTCAGGTGTTCGGGGTTTGTGAGTACGTCTGTGATTGGAACTTGGTGTGATCGCCAGAAACCTTCGAGCCTCTTTCCGTCGATATCTTTCGGGGCAGTCCATCCCTTCGGAGAGCGGAGCACAATCATGGGCCAGCGTGGTCGAAATGCCTTTTTCGATTCTCGAGCTTTCTTCTGAATGTCCTTGATTTCCAAGACACAGTGCTCAAGCGTTGCTGCCATGCTCTGGTGCATACTTTTGGTGTCGCTTCCCTCCACAAAATATGGTGTCCAACCGTAACCGATGAACAACGCTTCGAGCTCTTCATGGCTGATACGAGCGAGGAGAGTGGGGTTGTTGATTTTGTAACCATTCAGATGTAAGACCGGGAGGACTGCGCCATCGGTGATTGGGTTGAGGAATTTCGTACTGTGCCAGCTAGTGGCGAGTGGTCCAGTTTCGGCCTCGCCGTCACCAACCATGGTCAAAGAAATAAGATTGGGGTGGTCATAGACAGTTCCAAAGGCATGCGAAATTGAGTAGCCAAGCTCTCCACCCTCGTGGATACTGCCAGGGGTTTCGGGAGTGGCGTGACTGCCAATACCGCCGGGGAAGGAAAATGACTTGAAAAAACGGCGCATTCCATCCTCGTCCTCGGTCTTGTCGGGGTACACTTCACTGTAGACGCCCTCGAGATACGACTGAGACAGAATACCAGGAGCGCCGTGTCCGGGACCAGAAATGAAGAGTGTGTCGAGGTCGTACTTCTTGATGAGGCGGTTCATGTGAATCCATGTGAAGGACTGCCCAGCGTCTGATCCCCAGTGACCCAGTACACGATTCTTGATGTGCTCTTTTTTGAGGGGCTCTTTGAGTAGTGGATTGTCGCGCAGGTAGAGCATGCCTAGACAGAGGTACAGGCTGGCTTTGAAGTATTCGTCCATCTTGCGTACTTCATCTTCGTCGAGAGGCTTGTCGACCTTGACGGTCGACCGAGCAGGTCCATAAGCGGAGATGCTTTGGACGTCGACTTCAACTGCGCCTGGCGCCATGTTGCTAGACGTCTGAGTATAAAGCTAAGGTGCTTGTCGCCCCTGGAAGGAAATTGTACTTGAAATTGTATGGCTGATTGGGACAATGTCAGTAAAGATACTTTCGAAGACAGAGACGAGGAGGAATAAGCATATATATTTCTGTGAGAAGCCCGGGGACACATACATCATTCATTAAAGTGGCGTGTGGAGGTCTCCGGAGCTCGTATGTTGACCCGACATCATCATGCTATGCTATGAGACGCGACCATCGCTTGATCCGGTTTTATCAAAGCTGCAAGCTTTTCTGCCACTGCGCAGTACGCTCGTCGGCAAGGCCGGAAGAGTCAATGTGGATAAGAACCGTGGACAAATAACAGAAGAGAAAAGAGAGGGGGATGAGGTTGAGTTGGCGAGTCTAGATTGTATGAGTGACGTAGGAGACTCCCCTCTTTTCTCTCTCCTGTGCGGCATGCAGCCGTCGTACGGTGACAAACCATTGAGAACGAGTCAGCCTGAGCTTTCTCGGCGGCGTTTTATTTTGGCACATGCTCAGCTCGACTCTTTCCAATCATTTTCATTCTTTGCATTGTCGCACGTTGTGGTGCAAGACACCCACGCCTATAAAGGCCGAGAGTATCCCGACGCAGGACCGTTAGCTTTAAAAGACATCACACCACGATCTCATGCAAGCGCCACAAATATATTGTCCGCTTCATCCTCAGATTTCTAGAGATCGTCAATTGGCTATATACTCAATAATTTCAGAGAATTGTGCCACTCGCTATGCTTTACTCTCTTCTTCCTGCGGCTTAGGTTGGTGAATGGCCTTCGCGTTGCCCTCCATACCCAGCCGCATGAGCTCGTTATTTCCCGGAACAATCATCTCAAAGGTTTCCCGTATCACCGTATACTGATGATATCCACAGCGCGCAATAGGCAAAGTCTTCTTAACATCTAGGATTCCATCCGTCAACACCTCGTCCTTGATATGGACCGCAACCACCCTCCCGATCACGATGTCAACAGTCCCCATGGGCGGATTTCCTGGTAGTCGCGTGGTAGAGTGATATTCACATTCGAATTTAACCGGCGATTCCTTGACCATCGACACAGCCATCAGTGTAGCGGGCTCCTTGGAGATGTATTGCGATGCCCTCTCGAATTCGTCGACGCCATGAGGCAGGTATTCCCCGGTGATGTTGACGGCCTCGCGCAAGTCCCAGGTGGCCAGGTTCCAGACAAAATGCTTCGTCTCTTCAGTGTTGACGACGGTGTCTTTGCGCTTATTGTTTTCGGGTGGCAACATGTTGGAGGAGAACATGACATATGGCGGGTCGAAGGTGAGATTGTTAAATTGCGAGTACGGGGCTAGGTTGTCTCGTCCATCTTTGCTTCGTGTTGATATCCAACCAATTGGCCGGGGAATAACGCATGCCTGGAGAGACGTTTAGCAGGCTAAGTTCAAATATATAGAAATTCGGTGCACTTTCTAGGCGGCAATGGTAAATACGGACCTTGAAAGGATCATGAGGTAGACCATGGTCTGTAACACCGGGCTGATAGAACATTTTGCCTATAGAGGTCGACTCTGGCTCAGGGTGCTATTTTGAATCACTTTGGTATGCCGATGGGATCAATTCCAGGAAATCCTTGGGCATCACTTTGTCTACTCTACCTTAGGATTTGTAATTGGAGAGTGCTTTAGAATGAGGGGCAGTGTTTCTAGCGCTTACTGCTCAATACTAGGTACTGCAAATTCGAGCCTGCATGACAACTAACACGCCCTACATATACAGTAGCATCCACAAAAGCCAATAGACAATCCATCATACACAACAGTAGAAATAGGGATATATCATATAAGAGTAGAGGTCGAACCAAGAACACTAAAAATAAGCAAACGCCACGCTTAGCCACCACTTCTTCCACCAAACACACCGAAGCAATCGTCCATGACTACGACTTTTGCTCCTCCACAAATTTGAGAGCTTCCTCCTTCGATACCACATCGATGGTGCTAGCTTTATTGCGGAAGCTAACACCATAGCATTTCTCTGCAACATGCAGCATCTCAGGTCGGAATGTCGTACAGATGAACTGGCCGTTTGTGGAGTCCGAGATGGACTGCAACATCTGAGCAACGGCAGTACGATATTGAGCGTCCAGGTTGGCGTCGATCTCGTCGAACAAATAAAACGGAGCGGGATCACAGGCTTGAATAGCAAATACCAGGGCAAGGGCACATAGACCTATTGTCATGTTAGTAGTTCATCTACATGATAGAGTGGAAGGAGACGCACTCTTTTGTCCACCACTCAGTTGCTGAATTCGTTGCTGGTCGTCATGCTTACTATTGAAGCTGACGCTGATACCGACGCCGACGTAGTTTTCAACACTTTCACGTCGTTCCTCGTCTTCAGATTCGATCTCATTGTCCGCGCGAAGAGCACGATCGGTCTTGCGTTGGATAATGAGTCGCCCACGACCTGCAGGTACGAGCTTTTCAAACACGTTGTGGAATTCACGCGAAACTTGCTTGAATGTGCGTTCAATGGCTTCATCCTTGCGCTGATCTAGAACCATGATAAGCTCGTCAATTGATCTCTGACTTGCATCGAGTTCTTCCCTTCGCTTCGTGAGGGTTTCGCGTTGCTTGGTGAAATTGTTATATTGCTCGAAAGCTTTTTTGTTGACATGAGAGTACTTCTTTAATGACTCGTTGACCTTGTGCAATTTCTTGACCACGGTATTGGAGTCGGTCTTGTTGTACTTGGTAAATGCTTCATCTGGAAGCACACCAAGATCACGAATGTTGGCGCTACATTCGGCCGCTTGCTTAGTTAACGCCGCCTTTTTCTGCATGCTCTTCTCCATACGTCGCTGATGTTTCTCAATCGATTTAGCTAGTGCCTCTAAGTTGTTGCGCACTTCCATCTTGCGAGCCTCTAGTTGGCCAACTTGAGTATTGCCTTCGGAAATAGATTGGTCAACTTCCGCTAGTCGCTGTGTGATTCTCTCAAGAGAAGTCTGCAATTTCTTCATTTGCCGTTGTGCCTCTTTCAAGGTGCCTTGAGAACTGTCCTCGCCCATGTCGATATCAGGGCTGCTGAGTTGATCTAGTCGTGGATAGAGGTTTTCCCGCAGTTCCACTTCCAACACAGACTTTCGAGCCTCGAGTTCACTGCGCTGACTAGCCAGCTCAGCATATTGATGCCGCAGACGCTGTGCAGTGACACCCAAAGATTCAAGCTCCTTTTCTTCATCTGCCGTAAGAGCCTTTTGAAAGCCAGACGATATTTCAGCTTCCAATGCACTAACTTGACTGTCTAAAGCGGTCAAATTGTTTTCAATGTTGCGAAGAGCACGTTGCTTGGCATCAAGATTATCATTTTTGTTCTGTAATAGCTCACGTTTGCTGCGGAGCTCTTGTCGGAGTGGGCCACTGTTGCCGTGAAACTGATGTTTACGCTGCTCAAGCTTTTGCAATTCACCCACGGCTTGGGTTACTTGCTGGTCAAGCTTCTCCAGGTCCCTTCGGATCTCGCTTGCGCGATTTTTCTTAGACTCAAATTCGTCCCGCCATTTCGTTACTGCCTTAACTGCCTCAAGGCGAGATTGACGAGAGTCGTGGAAGCCACCGGTCAATGCACCGCGTTTATCAGATCTATCACCTTCTGGAGTAATTGCGTTGACACCATGGCTTCGCGCATACTGTGATGCTACCTGAAGGTTTGGACAGATGATGGTTTTACCAAAGACTTGTTGAAACGCCTTGTCATACTGCGGGTCGTATTGCAACTTCTCAATCATAGGAATAGTATCACTTGCTTTGGGTACGTTTGAAGGGCGGGGCTTCAGACGATTCAATGGCATAAATGTGACTCGGCCTGCTTTCTCTTTCTGTAGGATTTCAAGAACTTTTGTAGCTGTCTCATCTGTATCAACGACGTAGTGAAATAGACTGGTCCCAGCAGTCACCTCCACGGCTGTCCGATAACGTTCATTCACCTCAAGAAGCTCAGCTAACGTGCCATAAACCCCCTCTAAATTGTGCTGACGCTTGATTCTTCGTACGGCTGCTATCCCTCGACTAGTGTTATTGTCCATCATATGCGAAAGGCTGCGTTCAGCCCTGTCTACCTCTTGAGACGAATTCGACAGAACGGAGTCCAAGCGAGCTTCTTCTCTCCATAATTCCTTTCGTTGATCCATAAGACGATCTCTCTCATCTTTAGCATTCTGGACCTCCTGCTCAATTGACTGGATCGCATCTCCTCTTCCATCGATTTGTCCCCGAAGACTCTCAATTTCGGGTTCGAGTGACTCGATAGTCTTCTGAAGGTCTTTGATATCTTCGGTGGTCTGTGCCTTGACCGCATTGACAGCCTTGATGGAATTTTTCGTTTCTTGAATCTCTTTCTGTAGCCATTTGTCCCTCTCAGACTTGCTCTTGAAGCGAGAATTTCGACCTTGCTTTGCGTAAAGCCGTTGCCTTGAAGTTTCGGCTTGATCCAATTGCAATTTCACGGCGTCCTCTTGTTCCTTGGCAGCATTGAACTGCGGTAAAATAGTTTGCAACTCACTTTCTCGCTGACTTATGGCAGTCTGGACTGCATTCAGGTCATTTTCGTATCGAGCCTTTGATTGTTGAGCAGCGGATTGGTTGTCTTGTAGTGCCTTCTCTTGCAGTTCTACCTGGGCGAGAGCACGAGAAGCCTCGCGTCGTTCGTCCTCCAATTGCGCCTTATCCACTTTCAAGAACTCTATCTGTTGTTTACATTGGGCAATCTCGGAATCGATCTGAGCCATGTCCTTCTCGCCTTGTATGAAGTGCTCTCGATTGACATCTGTATCTTCAACTCCAGTCTGTCGTTGGCCCTCAAGGCTGTCAAGTGCGTTTGCTATTTCCTGTTGTTCGCGTGAGTAAATGGTGTACTCCAGGCATCGGCGTTCCCGGTCTTGTTCTTGGTAATTTCGGAGCTCGTCTTTCTCCTCTTCCAGCTCACCAAGTCGCTCGTTGATGTAATCGAGAAGTTCGTCGATCTTAGCTCTCTTATTGTTGGTCTCGTTCATAATTTTGAGTGACTCGGCTCGTCGGGCTTCGTAGACTTGTGTGCCGGCAACCTCCTTCAGCAACACGAGACGTTCCGAGTCCTTCATATTCGTCAATGTGGTGACTCGCCCCTGGGGAACAATGTAATACGGGTTGGATCGTGAAAATCCGGCCGATTCTAGGAGATTCATGACGTCCGCTTTCGTGGCGTTTTTGTGGTCCAGCGTGTATTCATCCTTCTTCAATCCAATCGTTCTGCGAAGTACGAGCTCAGGCTTGCCGGTAGGAAATCGCTCGTCGGAATTATCAAATATCACCTCCACGTATGCTGACATGACGGCGGAACCAGAACCTTCCTACTCACAGATTAATAGGTCGTCGCACGGAGTAAGATGTAGGCACCTACATGGAGAAGAGCCTGTCGCTCCTCGCGCCCCATCTGTGTGTACGCATCGCTCAGAACGAAACGAATGGCGGCGAAAAAGTTACTCTTGCCCGAACCGTTACGGCCGACGATGACATTGTGTTTGGGCGAAAAGGGTTCAATGACCGTTTGGTCCTTATAACTTTGATAAATTCAGCAAAGACATGTCGCGCTAGATGGGAACAAGGTACCGTACCTCTTGAAGCCTTGGATGATAATTTGCTTGATATACATCGTGACACGGAGACACGCGACTGTATCGTATTGACTTAGCAATATTTAAGCATCACTGAAGCAGACCCAACAGGATAAATGCTAGCTCAAAGTCACGTTTTCGTAGCAGCACAGTCTTACCCGCTGAGACCAGGCAGTTGAAGTCGACACAGTCTTGATTAATTCGAATTGTCCTCTGTGGTAGATTCGACGCGTACATGGAAGTGTAAGACCGCGTTGATGGCCCACACCGCCTTACCACAAGGGACAAAGTGCCTTCCCTTTCGGTCGTTGGGCGCCAAGACCGCGGGGTCCGCCACTTCCTTATCGATTAACCCGATCTGGCCATATACTTTTTTTTCTTTTCTCTGCACATCAGATCACTACGGTTGGTTTGACTCAACTGTAACCCTTTCACAGATTGTTGTTAATTATCAAAATGACATCAGAAAATACGGATCATGGCTTAGCTGATGGCCAGCTTCCACCACATCAGTTTATCCCAAACACAGGTTACATTGGCAACCCGCCAGTTGACCCCGCAGTCGATAATGCACACGACTCAGTTGCACCACAAGTGGGCGAGGAAGGTGACGAGGAAGATGATGAATACTTTGATGATATTCTTGACGAGGATCTAGAAGAAGATTTCAGTTCTGCGAATCCGAATGATTTTACGAAATCTTACAATCGTCAACGCCGACTAAACGAGGCACTAGCGGATGCCAATGCACCGAAATCATCATACCCAAAGACCAATTCTCAAAAGCCTAAGGCAAACATTTCCGCAGCTGTGGACGATCAAATAACATCGCTTTCGAAACATGCCGCAAAGATCAAGCTTGACGACCAACAGTCAGGCTTCAGGGGAAAGGATGGAAGAACAGTCGATAAGAGTGATCGCGCTACATCAGAGCAGGTGTTGGATCCACGCACAAGAATGATTCTCTTGCAGATGATCAATAGAAATCTGGTTTCAGAGATCAACGGCTGTCTTTCCACAGGAAAAGAAGCAAACGTCTACCATGCTGTCACAGTACGAGACGAGGAAGGGGAAGTGGAGACTCTACAGCGAGCAATCAAGGTCTATAAAACAAGCATATTAGTGTTCAAAGATCGCGATAAGTATGTTACTGGCGAATTTCGCTTTCGAAAGGGTTACGACAAGAGCAATAATCGAGCCATGGTCAAAGTGTGGGCCGAGAAGGAGATGCGAAATCTGCGAAGAATATATTCTGCAGGGATTCCCAGCCCCGAGCCGCTTTTCCTTCGACTTCATGTCCTTGTCATGGGCTTTCTCGGCAATTCTCGAGGAATACCTGCCCCTCGCCTGAAGGATGTCGAGTTCGATATACCGGACCCCGAGACGCGGTGGCACGAGTTGTACATGGAATTACTCGGTTACATGCGTACCATGTATCAAACATGCAGACTTGTCCATGCCGATCTGAGCGAGTACAACATTCTATACCACAAGAGCAAACTTTACATAATCGATGTCAGTCAAAGTGTTGAACATGATCATCCACGCAGCTTGGAGTTCCTTCGGATGGATATCAAGAACGTTAGTGATTTCTTCAGACGCAAGGGCGTGAACACTCTCTCTGAACGTGTAGTTTTTGAATTTATCATCAGCGGTCAAGGACCGGAAATGGTTGGGGGCGATAATGAACCTATGATTGCGGCAATTCAAAAGTTGCTTGAAATTAGAGATGAGGATGGCGGCGACGTCGAAGGTATGACGGACGAGGTGGACGCTGCTGTCTTTCGTCAACAATATATACCACAAACACTCGAACAGGTCTATGATGTGGAGCGAGATGCCGAAAAAGTGCAGTACGGCGAAAGTGCCGACCTTGTATACCGTGATCTTTTGGCCGACAAATCGAAAGCAGCCACATCGGCGGCCAAGGCTGAGAACGGGATACAGCTTGAGGAAGAGGATGAATCTGATAATAGCGGCGGTGTATCTGTCAGCGATGGCTCTGATGAAAGTGCCGAGGGGTCTGACGATGAAGACCCTTTTGCCAAAAAGGCTCCTCGCGGCAAGAAACATGAGGACAAAGACGCAAAGCGCTTACACAAGCAAAAGGTGAAGGAGGAAAAGAGGGAACAGAGAGCGAAAAAGATGCCAAAACATGTCAAGAAGAAGATTATCAACGCTACGAAGCGCAAATAGACGGTCGAGTATTGCAATCTGAGGACAAGACAATGCGATAAGGCTTTACGCATTTGCATGTATCGTTCTGGGATTCGAGATTTATGTTTTTCAAATAGATTTACATATACTTGCAGGCCATTAGCGATTGCTGATCTGGGCTGAATGATTACGTGACTAAAGCAAGCACTGTATTGAACAGTAATTCAGCTACCTGTAGCAGTTATTTAGGCATTGATAGAACATCCTCTTCGACCACTTAAATAGTTGGCTACAAAGCAGGAGTCGAAACGAGGCTTCGGGTATGTCGCGAGCTCATCTACTTAATTGCCTAACCAGGTAAATTACGTGAAGTAATGTAATGGAATTTCCTGAGCGACTTTACTGAGTAACTTAGCATTAATGCCTGATACATAGGAAAGCTCATACTGAGGAATTGGCGATGCCAAGTAGGATCGAGGAAAAAGGAGCGCAATAGCATTTTGATGACTTTCAATGTCCATCGCTCTCGACGATGAATGTTCATGTTGTAACTAGTATGTATCCCATCAGAGCTCTCTTTGATCTTCATATCACGACGCTTGGTGGTACCCCGATTCTGATGGCTTACATCACCGCCTTGACCTAATGGGCCAAAGAAGGAGTATGCGTGAATCGAATCAGGGACACACGACAGATCTGTGTCTGGAGAAACAGATATTCTATTTTCATCATTTGGGAATTCTAGGTAGCTCAAAGCGAGCATAGAAATCCAAGTCGGGGCTGCATATTGTTGCCCTACTTTACATAAGCCTTGAACAGCTCTCGTGAATAATTTGTAGAAATTTCACAAAAAGCTTCGGAACGTGATAGTAGTGAAGACGACTGTCATTGAAGGCTATCCTCCTTCGCTCGGGCTTTTAACCGGCGTACAGCCTCATCGACAGTATGCTTTGGTAAATCAGGTATATAGTCACTGCCGTCTACCAAATCTTCATCCTCAATAGCAGTTCCTTCTACAGGAAGTTCATCGCCAACATCCTGACCCGTCACGGCAGGTAATTTGCCGCCAGATAATTTTGAGAACTTGATTCTCATTGGAGCACGGCCGAGGCCTGGCCATATGTCTGATGGAAGATAATCTCCCTGTTCAACTCTGAACGCTTCTCGGGCATTGATATCCTCCTCATATAGCTGGTCAAGCTTGATACGAGTTTCTCGCAAAATACGCTCAATGCCCTGACGCATGTGTTTCCGGCGCGATACTTCGAGGATAAGACCATCGTAGGCATCGAGGAACCCGACGTAGAGGGATCTTAAATCGGCAAGATCTGCCATACCAGTTCGTATACGCTCGTGCTCCTCGTTCCAGACATGTGTAAAAGCGTGTGCTTGGGAGATGAATTCAGGCAGACGGGAGGTCGCAAGAGTGCAAAGATGATCAAAAACCTCGGTAGTGGCATTATATACAGTGGTAACGGAATCTCGATGTGAAAGGATGCTCTCCAAAATAGCCTCCATCTCGTTACTCCGTTCCTGAATTTCGAGCACGACATCATCTGCCTCCGCGGCATCCTTCGTGAGGACGCCTAACATATCTTCATAGTCCGAGTCGGTCATTGGATCAACATTATCGATTGTACTGGGATCAGTGTCGTCTACTGTCTCTTCGGCGTGAGGGACGTTGAGTCCCTGAGGCATGTCTCCAGTGATAGAGCGCGCAACCGCCCCACCGCCTTCTGTGTGCTTTACGGCGGTCACACACCTGTCAAAATGATGTACCAGAGACTCCAGCAGGTCTGCCATCTCCTGGGCATGAGACTCCAATGACCGTAGCATGGGTGGTATGCTCGATGGGGACACTAATGCAGGGCTGGATGCGCTTGGTGAAGACGCCGACAGCGAGGAGCGTGAAGAGGCTAGCTCCATTGTAGTACGATATCTGCCTAGGGCATGTTGTAAGGCACGTAATTCCTCATCGAAACTCGAGCTGGAGGTGTCTAGCTGAGATTGAGCCGCGGTAGTTCGATCTATGGCAGCTTTCAAAATTACTTGAAGTTCCTCTACACCGCGTTCGTCCACAAAATCATGGAGGCTTTTCGGCGCTTCGCTTTCTGGACGGAATGAAGAGTGTACAACTGTCTGCCGTAGCTTGTCTAGGGTCTGATGTAAACGTTCGTCGACATCGTCGAGTTCCGTCAGCACAGCGGCAAACTCAGCACGTCCGCGATGGGATATATTCTCGATTTCACCCTGGACATTATACAATAATCGGATTTGGTTTTTCTGGCCTCGTCTAAGGAAACCTGTTTTGGCAGATAGTACGACACTTTCTTCCAAAGCGTTCCGAGCTGTGTTGACTATTTCGTCTGCGCGAGATACATGGTATATAGACGATAAAGACCGTTTTGCAGCGACGAGATACGAGATCAAGGTGTCCAAATGGGATTTGGGTTCTTCGGATAATGGATGGGAATCTTGGTCTGCGTCTCTTTGGTTCCCTAGATCGATGGAATGTGATTTGGATTGAGGCGGTGAGGATGTTTCAGCCGAGGATTGCGACATTTCGGACTATATGACTCAATTTCGAACACTCCGAATGCGTAGACAATAGATAGTCATTGACCAGGTTGGTAAATCGCGAGATCAGCTGGCCAGCTCGGATAATGTAATGGTCAAGGCTGGCGGATCATAGAAGTCGAACAAACGCTCGGGATAAAAGGCTTATGCTAGCACATTGCTGTCGAAGATGTGCGGTAGGATGATTCTGAATTGCGGCTACCGTCGATTGAGTCGTTAGCGAGCTTCGAGAGCCGTGTCCAAGCTTCTGAATTGCTTCCGGAGATTCCGCAGGTCAATCACATTTCGAGATCATAGCTCCACAGTAAAGGATCCTCAAATTCAGGGGAGTATTTCGAATCCGTCGGATGGATGACGAATACGACGTGTGAGCACTGAGCAATAAGATAGGAGACCAAGGCATGTCAAAAGCTTCAAGGCTAGAAGCTGCGAGATAAGGAGAGGCGGAAGTCACGGGACACGATCCGAGATCCAATCCGGGGAAAGGACGCACCGGTGGATCACTCGTTCCCAAATAGGAATAAAGCCAGCCGATGGCGTGACTGCCAGTTTTGCTAGGCGGCGAGGCGGCTGCGATGGCGTGATACCTCTATGATTGGCTGCGCATAGATTTCTGCCAGATTGCATGGCGATATCAGCCAAATCTCGCACGTGATTCTATCCGGGTACTTGCTCTTAGTACAATCACGCCAGATTGTCGGGCTCCGTCGCCAACTAATAATAAGTAAGTCAACGCCTCTAACAAATTCAGATGTTTCTTCATTTGCCAACTCAGTCAGCCCCTGGAATGATCAGGCATTTTTGCTGCGGCTGTCTTATGTGGCTTTCCCCTTAAATTCCCCAATCTATCCGTTCAGCTCGGTCGACTTTCTCCGCTCGCCGCTACCTTCGAATGAAGTACCACTGCTCTGCGATACGAGAACACAGTAAAGGCTCATCACTCGATCTGACTGCTTCCGCGGGGAGAGCATTATTGTCGCGCTATTCGACTTGATACTACCACTTGCTGTGATGCACGACGAGCATTCAGCGTTGCAGGATGCAAAGGAATCTTTGTTTAATCCCAGTCCCCACAGACAAAGCCTACCAGAGGACAATATGATGACTCCTTACAATGGCGTCCGATCGATTTTCGACAACTCTACGGAATCACATCAATTGATTGATGACCACACAAACCAGGAACGAGCAATCTCCAAAGCGAAACTTGCCGACGAAAACATCGCTCCTTTCCTGGCCAGACACATCCCAAGCCAATATGCTCCTCTTGGGACAGATACCAGCAAATCCGCAGGTCCTCCACCCAAGTTCATGAACTCGAGATACTGTTACCGCCACAGGCCGGACCTAAAATGTCGCAGGCAAGCCGACGAACCGTCCATGGATCACCTTCAATGGGTACGTTCATCCCAGTCGGACGTGTGGCCAGTGGATAGCAATGCTAACGAAGAAAAGGAGTTGCAATCTCTTCCACAGAGTGATCAACAAGGGATAGCCCACGTGTGGTCCTTGTTTTCCGCAGCCCCGGCCAAACAGCGAGAGCTTATGCTTCGAGGCATTCTTGCTCAATGCTGCTTTCCTCAATTGTCCCTTATCTCTAGCAGCGTACGCGACCTCATCCGTATCGATTTTATCACTGCGCTACCGCCTGAAATATCCTTTAAAATTCTTTCCTACCTCGATACCGCTTCCCTTTGCCGCGCAGCCCAAGTGTCCCGAGGTTGGAAATGTTTAGCCGACGACGATGTCGTTTGGCATCGAATGTGCGAGCAACATATTCATCGCAAATGTACAAAATGTGGATGGGGGTTACCGTTACTTGAACGCAAACGATTACGAGCTTCAAAAGAACAAATTGAGAAACGTGCCTCGGGTGTCTCCATGTCTTCCGAGCCATCTGCCACTGCACAATCTGTTGATGCAACTTCAGGTGCAAAGCGTACGGCAGAAGACCTGGAAGCATCCGACTCTCAAATCGTCAAACGCCAGCGCCTGCCTACGGAAGAAGATACGGATCTATACAAAAACAACTTTCGACCCTGGAAGGATGTTTATAAGGATCGGTTCAAAGTTGGGACGAATTGGAAATATGGCCGATGCTCGGTCAAAGTCTTTAGAGGCCATACCAATGGAGTCATGTGTCTCCAGTTCGAGGACAACATCCTTGCCACGGGTTCTTATGATACGACTATTAAAATATGGGACATGGAGACCGGCGAAGAACTTCGCACTCTGACTGGCCATACTTCGGGTATCCGTTGCTTGCAGTTTGACGACACTAAGCTCATTAGCGGAAGTATAGATCGCACGTTGAAGGTGTGGAACTGGCGGACCGGCGAATGTATTTCTACGTACACCGGACACCTTGGTGGAATCATAGGATTGCATTTTCAAAGCAGCATATTGGCCTCAGGATCGACCGATAAAACTGTCAAGATCTGGAACTTTGAGGATAAGTCTACATTTCTTCTAAGAGGTCACTCAGACTGGGTCAATGCTGTTCGCGTCGACAGCAGCTCACGAACTGTTCTTTCTGCATCAGATGATTGCACAGTCAAGCTGTGGGATCTTGACTCCAAACAATGCATTCGAACTTTTCAAGGCCATGTAGGCCAGGTGCAACAGGTCATTCCTTTGCCAAGAGAATTCGAGTTTGAAGAGGATCACGATGCAGCTCATGAGGAAGATAGCAACGCGTCTGTATCCGGAGATGATTCACCATTTAGTCAAGTCTCCTGCTCTCCAACTGCGACCTTTTTTGACGGTGACCGTCCTGCACCTCCACGGTATATTCTGACCAGCGCTCTGGACTCAACGATCCGGTTATGGGAAACGTATTCCGGACGCTGCCTAAGGACCTTCTTTGGGCATTTGGAAGGTGTCTGGGCATTATCTGCTGATACCCTACGCATTGTGTCGGGTGCCGAGGATCGAATGGTCAAGATCTGGGACCCGAGGACTGGCAAATGCGAACGCACCTTTACTGGACATTCCGGTCCTGTCACCTGCGTTGGGCTAGGTGACAGCTGTTTTGTGACAGGAAGCGAAGACTGTGAAGTACGTATATACAGCTTCAAAAACTAATTTCCTTTTCCAAACATACATTTTCTTTGTTTTTTTCTCCCACCCCGTGTGGATTCATTTATACCCCCGGTCAGCATTGCGAAGGATTGCGAAGTGTGTTCCTATTTTACTCTATTTTTTCTCAAATTGAACCTCAAATAAACCGAAATTTTCGGTCTCTTTGGAAGGATGGCAAGGTATCCACCCCTATGATTGATGGCGTTTCTCTTTTATGTACATATCTTATCTGCGTTATGTACATGTCTGAAAATGAGTTACAGAAGAAAAAGTTTACTTTATCTCGAAACATACATTAACGCATTTCTAACGAACATAGCGACGTTTCGTGTTAATCAATACCAACATCATTTTCCAATCATATAAGCTCTGTATGCATCGCATATCTCAGTTAGGAGACCAGAGTAAGTGCTGGAAAGCCATCCAGCCATCCTTCATTCTACAACACAGACAATGACTAATTGACCAACAGATTATGTCAAACCAGCGACTCAAAGATAAGGAACTTTCCCCATCCATTGAGGTTTTTTAATGAGGGAAATTCTCCTTCTTGGGCTGCGTTACATCATAATGTTCAGCAAAGACGCTTTCATGAGGACGGTCCGTGAGGACGAGTGAGAAGATCGGGCTACTAGAACTAAGGTTAGGGCATCGAGCCAGAAGCAAAGTCTGCTTAGTGGAGGCTTACCTACCACATGTACCACAGAATTGTCGCTGGAAAGAGGCATTCCAAAATGTGCGACAATCAACTTGTAAATGGCGTAACGCGAGGTGGTGGATGAATGTCAACTCTTCAATGCTACCCCTACTTATCAAATCTAGTAAGACTTCCAGTCGCTACTGTGAATATAAAAGACGCCGAATACTGCGCCATTCACTCTAAAGCCGCAGATTATATCCCAGCCAACGTCGACGCAGCAACATACGCCCCCATGCTCTGTGCCGGCGTAACGGTGTTCAATTCCATGCGCGAAATGCAAACTCCTCCTGGCCCAACGGTCGCCAAACATGAACTCGGCGGTTTGGGTCATCTCGCACTACAATACGCGAACAGTTTCGGGCATCGAGTCGTGGCGCTTTTCCGGGATAGTAAGGAGAAGTTTGCCAAAAAGCTCGGTGCTCATGTGCATATCGGTGATTCAGTCGGGGTCATCCATTTATCTTGGTCAAACTTTTCTTGGCGATGAGCATTACTCATAACGCCTAATTTGATGCTCTCCTCGAAATTATATCAGTTGGACATTTGAAGATTTCATTATCGTGCATTCTGGAATGTAGTGGGAGGAGAGAGAGAGAAGGGGAGAAAGCAAGAAGCAAGATATAATTGACACCATTCTTGGATGATATCATGCCCGAACCCAATCAATACTATGGATGAGAACTATCGAAAATCCCTGCATGGCAATATTCGAGAGGAGTGAAGTGTGAGATCAGGCGGACGTGGCATGTGAAGTTATAAGGAAAACGCTCACGATGTCCCTCACCACTATGAATTGTTACTTCTTCAGCTCTCTCTCCTTTCAATTCTTTTCTCCTTGATACATATCACACGCCACAGAATCCAAACTTACATTCTTTTCACAGGAAATACTATGTTTACCAAACATAATCATCAAAGCCAAAGTTGGTGACCTTCCAGCAAAGGCCTGAGCTAGATTCAAGCAACCTTGTTGAAAGGTACGTCAATAGTAACCACCCTCGTCTTTGGACTTGTGCAAGCTAAGTGAATATGTCTCAAGCCATTGAAGAGTTTCAGGAGAAAATGGTCGACTTGACTTTTGGTCTCCTCGGTAGACTACGTCGAATGCTCAGCTACCGAACACCGTCCACCTCACCAACCATCGTTTGTGAGCAATGCAAGCATCGACAGTCCAAGGAAACAACCAACGACGCTGTCTTGGCCAGTCTCATGACTCTCAACTCCTACTTGCTCGCCATCCTCACAGATCTCGAGACTCAATACGACACGATTCGCAGCAGAGAGATCGATACCGTGGTATGTTTCTTGATCGCAGGCTTGTGCCTCGGTCTCTTGGGATTCGGGGTTTGGATGGTTGGTCTCGTTGTGCCATGGATCATTGGCATCTGGGTTGTGTTGTGGTGTCTGAAAGGGCTTTTCCAAGATTTTGTAAATAGTCTCGATGAGAACAGCGGCTATGTGCATATTCAGAGTCATAGGGAAGAGGGAACTGATGGGCACTTGAGTGGAAGTAATGAGCACATGAGTTAGATTGTTGATGGAGGTGGCTTCCCCAAATGTCAGATGGTCGTTGAATTCATGTAGCTGACCGGTCCTTGTCAACAAGCCGGAAGGTTCCCCCAAGGAGAGCGGTCCTTGAGCGGAAAAAAGCATACAGATTGAGATCTAGTGACTGAATGAAGAAGTCCTTGGTAGCACTAATATTTCCAATTCATACTGATTCACCGGATTCTTCCAGTAGATGCATCAATATTCGTTATGGTTTTTCTTCCTTGACAATCATATCACCCTATCTTTTTGTTTGTCCTCATTGCACATCCACAAGCGCGATATCTCAATCGCCCTACAAGAAGAGAAACGCTACCGCCCTTCCCACTCTTCAGATACAAGCAGCCATTATGGCGTCCTCTCCTACATACGACAAGGTTCATGACTGGCTCATGAAAAGCCCTGATCCTCCACGTCAGTCTCGAGAGCGAACGGTTGCTTACCCAAAGCCACTTCCCACATTCATGTCAACGTCAACGTCAACGTCAAATTCACAGTCCAGTCAGAAGAATACATTGTGCAGCCACGAATTAATCCCTCAATCATCGTCAGGCAAAGACGTGAACAGCAAATCAGTACTGGCAGGTGTTACCGGCAAATATGACTTCGATGCCACCGTGAACGATGACAAGCATGAAAGCGACCATCCTCTCGAATTCCTTGTTGGAGATGAGAAAATATACATTGGGGAGGTTGGAATTGATACAAACTACCCTTCTCCAACTTCGATCTGGGAAGATGCAGTGATCCTCATTGCGTGCACGATACACTGGCTCACATTTATGACATTGGTATGCTTCCTGGCCGGCCTCATAATCGTCTGGAAAACAGGATACAGACTTGGACTGCGAACGAATGCCCGAGAAAGACGATGAGATGACTCGAAAGGGAAAGAGTGGTGCGATCCTTGGATCCGCATTGGGAACCACCCACGGATAGATATAGTTTCAACCTTACCAATCAAATCCAACTTTGGATCAAGCTTAAACAACGAAATCTTCGAGAAGGGCAAGAGGAAGGCATGTCGAAGAATGCCGATGGTGTTATGTAGTGTCCAGACAGCCACGCGCTGACATTCCACATGTATCTAACGAAACCTCATCAGGAGTCGATATATGTATGGAGGGTAGACAGCTCTGCAGTACTTTCAATATTGTTAATTAAAATGCAAGGCCTAGCTTCTATTGATTTGGAGGTCAGTCTGCAATGAATGTACGTATGATATACAAATGTCATAGAATATGTAGCATTGCAACACTATCGCCGTCGAATTTCATGCACATGTTTGGCCTATATACAAAATGAGAATGGTGATTATATAGTGATATGAAAGATAAGAAAAAAAAAAGCATTGTATGTCATGCAGGAAATATGCTAACTCATGAGACATCCACAAACGAGTAAAGAAATCGTGCCGCTCCAAAGTATAGTATATGCGATATGTCTGTATCGACTCAAGAAAGGAAGATGTAAAGTAGATCCGGAAATGAAGTATGAATACACCCGTGTACTCCGCTAGAAACCGACCTTGAGATCATTATGTTCCGAAACGCCAATATCCAAAGTAAATAAGTCACAAGATTGAGAAGCAGAACGTGATTACTGATTGTCTTCGAGGAGTTGTGTTGAGCCGTCGCGGCCTTTTCGGACGAAGAACCGTGAGTAAAGAGGTGGCTTCGTTGTAACGGCAGACGAAGGGGATGATTGGGAAATTGTGGCAGGGTTCGATGGTGATTTCCATGTCTTGCTGGGGTTCAGTGGGTCAATGAGGCTTTGCTCAGGGCAGACGTTGTCATTTGCGTAGTTGAAGTATCGTTCCATGATGTCGGTTTTGTGGAGCCATCGCTGAGGTCCATATGAGAAGTGCGACACGATAGATTGAGATTCGACCAGGACGGCTGTATTTTTGTTAGCATGGTTCTGTTCATCGAGTCGAGAGTGTGTAGGGTAGACTTACGTCGTCGGAGCAAGCGCGGCATCTCGACGGTCAACTGATGCTCATCGTCACCGTGTGGGTGACCCGTAATGATATCCATATAGTCGAGCACATCCGATCCATGCATGACGATGAAATTGATGCTCAAGCGATAGCCACGCATGTTCCAAGTCGTGCCTTTTCCATAATCCTTGGACAAAAAGTACCTGCCCAGCTCATTATTTTCAAGGTGTTCGAAGAAACCGTAATGATTCTGAGCACCGATTTCCCATTGTGTAAGATGAGGCCCACCCTCGGCGTTGGTCGCGGCAATGCTTGTAGTGTACATATCGGTTTCGTTACGTGTGGGCAACCAACGGTGTCTGGGAATGTCTTCGGGCTTGTCGACATTGAAGTAGTCTGTGAAGTTTTCGAATTTTGTGAAATCAAGATCGTGGTCGCCAGACCATGTCGGCAATTCGGATGTCTTCCATGCACCGTTTCCGCGCGTGGCGAGCGCAGTCTCGTTTGGTTCCAGCTCCGGTTTGTATGATCGCGCAACGTCTGAATGATAATGCCACCAGCCAAGCGCAGGGCTGTTGACGACATTGGCCGAGATCATCAGCGCATTTGGATTATTGATCAGCGTGGTGACGGCTTTGGGGATGGCCTGAGGGTCGATAAAGACAACGTCGTCATCAATCTTGACATAAATCGTATTTCGTTCCTTGAAAGAGGCTTCGTAAACATTGCCGTAACCCTTCTCTTCCATACGTACAACCTTGTAATCGCCTCCTGATGCGTCGGCCACTCGGTTGAGCCAAGCGAGATCTTCCTTGTTGTCGGTGTTTGCCGCGAAAATGACTTCGTCTAGCCAGCCACCACTGGAAACCAAATTTTGACGCAGATAGCATTCAAGTATAGAAGAACGATCGCGACGCCCATAGAATATAATACCAACAACCCTCAAACCTTCTGGCTTGTGCAGACTCGACACAGCAGAGGCCAGGTCATCTTCGGATGACGTGGTAGCGGGTGAGGATCCCGTCGTCGAACCCAACGCAGGTCTAGGTAGCGATAATAGAGGGGGAAGAGGAGATGGTTCTGGTTCAACGTGCGAGGAACCCGGCGAAACCATTATGTGCGCACTGCCTGTATCCATATCATCGAAAGGTGAGTGAGGTGGCCCCGGTTTCCAAAAAGGCGGTTCTTCCACATAGACGTAGGCCAGAGAAAACACGAATAGGGCGACGACTGTCACGGTTGCGAAATATGCAAGGCGACCAATTCGCCCTGATCTTGGGTACGTCCACCCCGGTAATGAGTATTTGTGGTTCATCTTGAATTGTCGTTTCTTGAATTCCTCCTCCTTTGCTGAGCGTTCCCTCTTTCTCTGTCCTCGATCACGTTTCCAGGGTAGGACCAATGGAAATGCGTCGGACTCGGATCAGAGGACAGAGCGAGCGATGATCAAACGAATGGCGATAGCACGTTGCTTCAAGGATGGTGTATGTACAAGAGGACGCTGGTAGTTGAATGTCTGGAGAGAAAAGGAGAAGACGAAAGTTAGTCCAGCCATGTTTGTCTTGTTTCTTGACTAGTATGAATTCAGGTAAGCGACGCTTACTAGTGTAAATTGTAGAGAGACGCCATTCAGCGCATGGCTTTCGTCGACCCGCAGTCCAGGCTTTAAGCTTTTCCGATCTGGTCTTGCCGTTCCTGTAACTTTCTACTACAGTTGGTAACGCAAGCCTGAATCACTAAAGTAGATGCAGGGCTTACTGATAGGAACAAGAGGACGAGCTCTGGTGTCACTCCGGAAGCAGAACCGGGGGATGACAAGAAACCAAGAGCCTGGGCTCTCCCATATTGTTGTCCGTCCGCTCGCGTAGAAGCGCAGAGAGTGAACAGGCCGGACTTTGATGACACCCAGCCATAGTAAAATTTCGACGGAACACAGCCAATCACCGCACCTTCTCCATTTCAATAAAGCAGCCACGCCATGCCGGATATGTGCTAGCGTCCGAGAGCGACCAGATATGTTGCCTCAATATGGGTCCCACAAAACCAATCAGACTTACTGGAGAGAGTTCTCCATATTACATCAGGTATGGTGCGCCTTGGTACGATGCATGATGTGGGGCCACGTTGCACTTTCTTTTTTGCCGTTCTCGGTCAGCCCCCACCGATCCAACCTTATCAACGACTGTCGGTACGTTACCAGTACAGTAATATTACGCCGCAATTCTGTCGGGTTTTTTTTAGTGGTTTGCTCTCATTATTATTCCGTACGGAGTAATTATTGACGGCATCTCGCAAGAGCAGCAATAACCTACAGGAATAATACTCAGAGCGATGCGTCTTCCCTGCATATAGCTTGGCAGATATATCGGTGCTGTATGTGTACAGCAAGGACCTGGCAGCAGAAAAGGAAATTTGGTGTAATATCACGCCACTCTCCCTGTGGTCTGACTGGCCAGCCACTAATTGTTGCTCGGTCATTAGTAACGTGATACGTTGGTATTGTAAGTTGGCTCGACAAGATCAAAAGGGGCTAAAATTGTCTCAGACACAGCCCGCCCAATCAATTCTCCCGTAGGATGCTGTTTATTGGGGGCGTTTAAGCCTCTTTTCAGCCTCGATATGATATCCTCACACTGGCTTGGCACTTCGTCCTGACAGAGGTCGTTGTTGCTTTGTTGAGATGGCAGGTCAGATAGTCTTGTATTTCATCGAGACGTGCACTCGGCCATGGAGTGAGCGAGCAATGAGCACGGAATCGTTGGGCACTGGCAATCCAATACGAGTCACAGGGTAAATTAAGGAGGAAGTGCAGCCGGCCGCTTCCGTGCCGGACGTTTTCCGACGTCTTAGGGTTAACCCCCACCATACTTGAACATACTACATACATATAAGACCCCATTCGCGGACCGAACGAGCATATTAAGCACAAAGAATCAATGCTACAACATGAGAAAAATTGAATGCCGCAAGAAAAGACAGGTTGAGTCTTGCCCTAACAGCTGGCAAAGATGAAACTGCATCCTTCGGTCATCAGAACAGGAATCTTATGCGCTTAGTCGGCGATACCAATCCAAGGTCCTTCCTCTAGGTTCCTTGTCACCTGCTTCGAATGCTATTATGTGTCAAGCTAGGCTACACAAAGGTCAGGTTAGAATCGTAGTATGATGCTAAAAATACGGACGGACACATGTCGCAACACTTTCATACCAGACCAGTCGGTGGCCACACCGGTGTTGCATGAAGAGACTGTTCATCTCAAATCAACGTGGTTCGCTGCCAAATTCGGTTGAGTTTTCCACCACTTGGTGCTGACCAGCCTTCGAAGTCTTTCGGTCGGTTTGTACTACTTGCCTGGCTATAATAGAACATAAATGGTCATCTCAATGTTTGCGCCGTGCTGTGTTTAGTCCAACTACAAACCTTTACTTGGAACATTGAACTTTGGGTACCTTTGGCACATGTGCAGCTAGGTGATATGGTGGTCGTTGTACGAGTACACTTGGCTTGAAAATAAAATCATTTTGTACAGTTTTTGGCTTATCTACAATCATACACGTAAGTACATCCGCCATATACCTCGATGTACAACAATACCAGTTTATATCATGACAAATTTCCCAATCAGACCAAACGCCGATATAATAATCCTCACGTGCTATGTAAATACCCAAACCCAGCCCCTATACCCTTGCCAGCGAACAACGCCCAAAAACAATCACCTTTCTCCTGAATTATCATAGCTCTGGAGACCAGGCTTCATCCTCACCTCCCTGCCCAAACACAACCCATACAACTCATCAACATACGTCGTCCCAAACCTGGCCAAACCACCTTCGATAACTGTCCGTCTCTCGGTACCTGCCAACGGCGCCGTTGAGTAGCCGACGTGCCCGTCAACCTTATACTCGTCTATCGCGTCGCTTTTCTGTGGTGCTGAGGGAGGGGCTTGTTGTGCAGATGATTTCCGGATTGTAGGTATATCTGACATTTCAACCTCATCTAAGCGCGCCACGTCCACGGTCACTTCTTTGCTGACGAGGATCTCGTTGATGAACGGGCTGAGCACGTTTCTCGTCGGGCTGCTGCTTGATGGTGGCGATATAGGGGTTGATGGTAAAGCAGATTTAGTGTGTATTTCTGACAGTTGCTGAACTAGAGATTCCTGCGATGTAGCGCGTGTGATGCGGCCTGGGTATGGCATTTTTCGGCTGCCTATGCCTGATTGAATGCGGCTCCATAGTTTGGCCGGAAGTCCTATGACCTTGTTTGCGGGCTTAGCTAGAGCCGTTTCCTCCTTGTGGTTCGCCGTCGATTGTGCGGAGTACGATGCAAACTCGGCGTTCAATTCGCGAATGAAGCGCTCACGCTCGCAGAGTTTATCGTTGACTTGCTCCTGCACCCTGAAGAGTCTAAGCGGAGTAAATGTGAGGTGCGTATCTGATATCCGAGTATCCAAAGCAGATACCACCCGAAAACAAATCAGCACGCACTGCTCGGGATCAGATGGCGATTGTCGGGTGCATGGCGCCAGAAGCGGCTTTGCCGAAAACCGTGCGGCTGATGCAATATGCTCAGGGAGAATTGTCATCAATTCAAGCATGGCTCTATATAAATGTGTCGAAAACGATGCTTCCGACAATGTTGACGAAAGAGTATCCACGCTGCTGACGCTGCCGTTGCTGCTCCCTATAGTGCTTCTTAGGGCTAGCAATTGTTTCAGGCATGCCGTAAATCCACATTCATCCATCGAGTTGAGCAGTTCCAAATCGCCCTTTGTGAGAGAAGAGATCGGAAGAGTGGAACTAGGCAACTTGAGACCACCGCCAGCTCGGGTAAGTATTTCGAAGTGTTCTCGGATGGTAGGACGCAGGCCAAAAGCAACCAGGTGAACTCCGGGTGGGTAGCCTCTATCACTGCTGGCATAGTCACGCATCTCGTGAAGATGGATCGCGAGCTCTGTGGGCGACAGATGAATACGGCGAGACAGGATATCCGTAACCCGCTCAATCGGCGCAAAGCGATATCCATTCGCCCTCATTTTTACTGCCTCGTGCTCATCCAATTGCCGTACAGTGAACATCAGCTGACCTTTACCTATCCTAGGCAAGCTCCGGGACCCCAACTCAAATCTCGACACCTGAGTCACTGTCGACAAGACTTGGTGATAAAGCTCTCCAAGACCCGAGAGGGGTAGACGCAATTCGTCCGCAAGGTTCTGCGCCGTTATACAGAAAAAATGTTTGAAAATTGTGTCAAAACTAAATTCTGTATCCTGGTCGTTTTCAGTCACTATGCCGCGTTGCTTAGTGAGTCGTTTAATTTCGACTTCGTTGCTTTGCAGGGTGTTCTTCATCGAGGGAATAATGCCTTTTACCAGAGGCCAGTTGCGGGATGCGCGGAATGCCCAGAGAAAGGCGGGATGTGTGCGGCTGAAGTCGTCGTCTTTCATGGACTGTTCCAATTAATCATCTGAAACGATAATTCACAAGTCGAAGGAGAATACCTTGTTGAGATATCGATCCACGACTTTGCGTGTCGGGAGAAGAGCTTGTGGCGACACCATGATACGGCCAGCAGGATCAAAGAATACGCATGACAAAACTAACTGGCGTGCTCGAGTAGTCGATTGATGGCGCCGCCCTCCGGCAATGACCGCGCAGATCGTGAGAGTAATACAGGCGGCAAAGGACTATAGCAGTCAGCATTCACTAAACAACATTTGAAACAATATGCACTCCAAAACATACCAATGCCGCACAGATAATGACCGTCTGACTCCGCGACAATTGCCCGTTGCCTGAAAACCCAGGAACGCGATGATACTCAGTACCCACGGCAGCTGTCCAATGCATCCCAGAGACTGCACCAGCCAACAAGGCTGCACAAACCAGTCGTCGCCACCAGCTATTTGTCCAGGCAGCTTTCCATCTGAAAAAGATGCTCAACGCGACAGTGGCGGATACACTGGCAATCAGAGCAGCGCCGACGATGTAGGCTGGTCCGTAGGAGCAGTGATAATTTGAGATGCCGAGTTGGCCCAGGTAGTGCATGGCGCAGATTGCAGCGCCGGTTCCGATTCCGCCGGTCAGGAGGCGAATGACCGAGGGTTTCTCTTCGAAGGAGATGGCGTAGAAGGCGGTTGATAACACGAGTATCGGCAGAAAGAGGGAGATGATGGTGAACTGGATGTTGTATGATATCTGTTGGGCGCCGCTGCCGTCTCCGAGCACAATCGCTCTGTTTCCAATCTATTACTGTAATATTAGCCAAGCGATTTCTATATGGCTCTGGCGTCGGGCTGAGCAAGGGCACTTACAAAGTGCATACTATAGATACCAATGCCTCCCATGGATAGCGATGAAGCCAACAGCAGATACCTACAGCTCATTAGATGTAGGCAGTCGAAGAGGATGTACCGTACGAACCAGTTGAACAACCCAGATCGCGAGGATCGACGATGCAGCAATTCAAGACAAGTAGTCGAGCCCATCACACTGACGATGTACGAGAGGGCAATGTAGCCGCCATCGTAGTTGACTGGCATCGGCACCAGGCCGTTGAGCATCTGCTGCGTTGGCACAGTCATTGTGTACCTGCTTACCTACATGTACTTGCCGACTAGGTAGGTAGGTAGGCCGGCAGGTCAGTTGGTCAGAGATGTTCCGGTATGTAAGAGGAAGGGTGTAGTCAAAAGGTAGGCATAGTAGATATAAAGCAATACAAATACCGCGCAACCGAGAGAACGGTTAACCGCGACGCCAAACGGAGGAAAAATTTGACAGGCATCTATCCTAAATCTAAAAACGCCATGTGGCCGTCCCACTCGATCAAGCAGTTCCATTGAGTGGGTACGTTGTATACTATGTAGTAAAGGATGATACGAGAAGTGGGATTGGATCTATCCATAGGGTCAGATTTCAGATCTATCAGGGATGTGGGACTTGCTCCTTCGACTGACCCGACGAGAAACAGAGACAGGTCGGCGATTTGTGGACCAGCTTCATGCATAACATGGAGCTCCGAGTAGTAAAAAGCAAGCTGGACCAATTTGGATCTAACATCGCGCCAAAGACTGACTGGACCTTCAAGGGTTGGTGGCCAACACCGGCACTACGAGAATCCCAGTCTGATTCGGTGCTGGGTGCTTACCGAGGCACCGATCTTGATGGAGTTACGGCGTTTCTCGCATGGATAGAAACATAGAACTCGGCTCCAAGCCTCCAAAGCACATATTCTTGGAACCTTTAGTCGCATCGACCTATAAGTGGGCAGGGTGTAGATTGAGGTCCTGTTCAGTCAGCCACATGGGACCTGGATCGGACTACCGTGCCCTAAGTCTAAACAAGCGTCGACCCTAGCTAGTAGCGCGATCCGGAAATACGAAGAGGAATCCAGTCCCCAGGCTATAAGGATTAATCTATTTGCTTGTCTTTGATTTGACCCGCAAGTACTAAGTAGAGGGGTAAATACGTACTACGTACTACTTTTTTCCCCCCCCAAAAAATTGGTAATGGAGTCTACCAAGTCTAGACGGGGTTTACGTACCAGATACGTAGCTTCGACTACGGAGTGCATGCTGGTACCTGGCCAGAAAACTCGACTTCATATTCAAGTATTATCCCTGCACTTCCTCCGCAGCGCCACATTCATGTAAGGAATCGACGCGAAAAAGGCGCAGAGTCTGGGCCGCGACCTACTGCGTACGGCAGTGATGCATCTGCCTTGGCCTGCAAAGTGTAAATTCCAGAGCCTAGCGATGCAGTATGAGGTCTGTCTTCAGTCACTGTTTCCCATCACAGAACTCAAACTCATGAGCACTCGATCGATCAAAACTTTCCTTTCGGTCGATATTGCCCTAACAGCCCTATGTTGGGAATTTTCGCTCGCTTTTTGCCAAGGTTTTACTGGGTTCCAAGACCCTTGGTGGAGAGCAGAGCCACATGAAGTCATGGACTTAGTAACATCGACGCTAGGTGAATCCACCTGGATCACGCTAAGTAGACGCTTGAGCCTTGACACTGGACAGTACAGGATGCGTACGGAGGAGGCCTAATGCGGTATATTGTAAATACGTACAGCCTATGTAGTTTTAGGTTAGTTCGTGTACTTGCTGAGCAGCTGAGCAGAAAATAAAGAGGCAATCCATGGATCTGGTGCGCCTGGTATTATCGTGAGATTAGCCCTAACTCGGACATCGGCACACGAGATACCTACCCAGAAAACCCCTAAGTCTCGAGAAGCAAACGAGAAATCGAACAAGGAAAAAAAGGATTACTTCAATTGAGGTCGACTGTAAGCAAAAGGCAGACAGTTTCGTTCCGCCAACTAGAAGTTCCAGTTTAAAATTCCATTTCCAAGTCGAAGATCAATCACTCGCCCCCCAGATAAACTTTGCTTTGCATGCATGAAACAAAATCAACTCTAATGATTGCGCTTATTTTCCAAACCTATTCTCCACTGAATCCAAACAGAGCCCACTCTGTCAGCGCGATACGCAGAGCTAAGGACTGTTAGTTCTAAGGGAAACGGGAGTATTTAGCCGGACACCCCCGAGTCCAAAGCAAGCCGAGAACATGTCTTTGCACGCGCATGTGAGGCTGTACATGAGATGGGTCATTCAAGGGATAAGAAGAACCCCCCGGAAAAAAAAACGATAAAAATAAAAACAGCAGAATTGAAGAACTCAGAACATTTACCATTTTCAACATGTCCCGTGCACGGCGAATTATGTACAGAGTAGAAAGGTTGGAGCAAGATGCGTGGAGTCAACCCTATCGGAGCGCACTGTTGCTCTTGCGTATCGACCAGGCTGTCTGAGAACTATAATACTTTAATGATTGTAGCTAATATAAATGATCAAACTATGTAGCTGTGCATGAGTCAGTTGACCAACATCATTTGTAGCGTATAGAGTGCATGCAATCTACCACCTACGTATACTCTCGTTGCATGAACCTAGGTACCTAATTTCAGATTTTGAACGATGAACTACCGGGGGTTTCCCCCTTCTCTTCTATATGAGGCTTGCATGTGCAAGAACGCTCGCGGATCTAACGATTAATCCGATTCCAATTTCAGCTCAAAAGGATGCTTGGTCGACATACAGGTCATAACGCCACTTGCCATTGTTATCGCATACGTGGTCGTCGCAACGTCGCCGAAGCAAGGGATGGTACGTTTGCCATCCCACGCGATCTGTCACCGGCTGCATGGACCTTGTACCTGTTCCCTCTCACAACGATTCCAACAAGCTCTCCGTTACCTAGATAGGCGCCCTGGGGTTCTAACGTACTCCGTCAACTCTGGAAGCACATTCCGATGGCGATGCATGTTCGGCTAGAATGCCTGCCCCAGTACATTTGGGATGTAACTCGTATTAACTTCTAAACGTACATAAACTTTTTACATTCATTCTTTGTCCAAGGCTTCGAATCTCTTCCGTCCAATTGAGAATCTACAAAGCATCGGTAACACAGCCGTGGCTGGCATCGCTGACAAGTCTGTAACAAGAAAAAGGAAACATTAGTGTGGAGATTTTTCAAGATAGAGAGATTAGACGTACTTGGCATATTTTCCCAGAGTTCCCCGCATCGTCAAACCAGTAGCAGGCAATTTTCCAGCCGCGCGGTCCGCTTCCCATTGCTTGCGACGCGAGGCCAGCTCGCTCTCCTCGACATGCAAATCTAGGACGCGGCTCTCGGCGTCGATGGTGATGTCGTCGCCATCCTTGACAAGTCCGATGGGTCCGCCGACCGCGGCCTCGGGTACAATGTGACCGATCAAGAAGCCGTGGGAACCGCCGGAGAAGCGGCCGTCTGTGATGAGAGCGCAGGATTTACCGAGACCGGCACCCATGAGGGCAGAGGAGGGTTTCAACATTTCTGACGAGTTCAGTACGGTGATTGAACGGTCAAAGGAAGGAGAGAGGAACTCACCAGGCATGCCTGGACCACCCTTGGGGCCACAGTAACGAATCACAACAACAGTCTTGTCCTCCTGCTTAATCTCCTTGCGCTCGAGTGCAGCGACAAAGTCATCCTCGTCATCAAAGACACGTGCCTTACCTTTGAAGATTGTTCCCTCCTTTCCAGTAATTTTACCGACGCAACCCTCGGGTGCAAGACTGCCTCGCAAGATCTGAATGTGACCGGTAGGCTTGATAGGGTTTGACAAAGGACGGATGATCTTCTGGTCCTCGGGGAAGTCAGGGACATCCTTGACGTTCTCGGCGAGCGACTTTCCGGTAACGGTAACGCCAGTGCCGTCAATCAGTCCTTCCTTGATCAAGAACTTGATCAAAGAGGGAGTTCCACCGACCTGGTACAAGTCGTTGAACACGTATTTGCCGGACGGCTTGAGGTCGGCAAGGTATGGAGTGCGGTCAGAGACGGCCTGGAAGTCGTCAATGGTCAATTTAATGCCGACGGAGTCTGCGATGGCGATCAAATGGAGGACGGCGTTGGTCGAACCGCCAGTAATGTTGACGAGAATCATGGCGTTTTCGAAGGCCTGGCGAGTCAAAATATCCGAAGGACGGATATCCTCCTTCAAAAGAGTCTTGATGGCCTCACCGGCAGCCAAACATTCGAGCTGCTTGACCTTGGAGTCGGCTGGGTTGGACGAGGATCCCGGTAATGTCATGCCCATAATCTCGATAGCGCTAGCCAAAGTGTTGGCAGTGTACATACCACCGCAAGCACCCTGGCCAGGGCATGCGTGACGAATAACATCGAAGCGTTCCTTCTCAGTGAACTCACCCGACAAAAACTGACCGTAAGCCTGGAAAGCAGACACAATATCGATATCGGCGTTGTTCTGTGTCGCGGCGCAACCGGCCTTGATAGAGCCTCCGTAAACCATCAAACTAGGTCTGTTGACACGACCCATAGCCATCATTACACCGGGCATATTCTTATCGCAACCAGGAATGCTGATGTTAGCATCGTACCACTGACCACCCATGACAGTCTCAATCGAATCGGCGATGAGATCTCGACTCTGGAGAGAAAAGCGCATTCCCTTGGTACCCATACTGATTCCATCACTGACACCGACTGTGTTGAATTGGTATCCAATCAGGCCGGCTTTTTCCACGCCCTTCTTGACGAGGTTGTTGAGCTCGAGGAGATGCATGTTGCAAGGATTGCCAGTAAACCACACCGACGAAATACCAACTTGGGCTTTGTTCATGTCGGCCTCCGATAATCCGGTAGCGTACAACATGGCTTGCGAAGCCCCCTGGGAGATGGGCTGTGTAATGGTTCGGGAGACCTTGTTGAGGCCTTCATCGTCGCTTCGGCGAGGGAGGGTGGTCGAGAGCGAGCGTCTTCAGACAGCCGATTAGACAATTGATTCATACCATATTCGAGCTAGATGATGACTCACGACGCAAATTGAGTACTCTGAAAAGCCTTCAGAGCCGAGGGCAGCCGCCCTCGAGTTTGTGACAGAAACATTTTTACCCTTTGTAATTGAGCTAAGGGCTCAGAGCGGAGATTGTCTACCAGCCGAAAAAGTGTGAGCTTCTTATTTCTTGCCTTCAATTCATCAGTAGCTGGAGAATAACATACCACAAGATAAGAATTTGGTCGAAGAAAAGATTGATCAGTGATGTCGGCGGTGAATGACTCGAAGCTGAAATTTGGTGGAGGTTCTACTATCCGGGGAAAAGAGGTCCATCTCCGAGCTCTGAGAAAAAGTGCGACATCGGCCGGGTCAGCCAATCCACGCGCGCTGTATGGTCAGCGATGACATCTCCCCCTCTAAGAAAAAAAAAGTATGGGGTAACTCTCTACCAATCTTGTGAATGTTACATCTTTGGAACAATGAGCACGAATGAATCCTTTGGAAGCGGTAAATACATTGTCATAGTCGTAAAAGGCATGATGCATAGCTAATCATAAACATGTGTATATAGTACAAAACTATGGTATAATATCGGTATTTCAAGGCACTTCTTTATCTCCTCTCTTCAACTCGCCGTCCAAGTCAAGAGCTTCACCGACGTAGGGATGTTTGGCAATTTCGTCCAGGCTCTTTCTTCGTGAGTGTCGCCTCAACAGTCCTTCCACACAGTCACGCGCACCCTCAAGTCCCGCGCCCTTGATGGGATCCCATTCCTCATCCTCGTCGGTATAACGGTACCATGACCATTCACACCGTGCGATTCGATGAGGGGTTCTGGCGCGCAGTTTTGCGGGGTCACCACGGGTACCTGGTAGGGCGTCAAAGGGTAATCGGTTTTCCATCATGGCGTACAGCAATACACCCAGTGCCCATGCATCCGTGGAACGTCCATCGTATGGCTGACCCATGAGTATCTCGGGCGCTGCATAATCCTCACTACCACAACGAGTGTGAAGGAGAGGGCTTTCGGGGGGCTCGGGAATCCTGCGAGACAGACCCAAGTCACTGATGGTGATCACTGCGCGGTCATATGTGCGCCAATCCGAGATTTGCCCCATGGCTGAAGGCGGCAGATTGACCAAGACGTCTGGACAAGAGGTCAGAACCACATCAAAGCTGAAAAGCAGTGAAAATGGCAGGCAACTTACTCTCAAGCTTGATGTCACGATGGACAATGAAATTGGCATGCAGATAGCGCACTGCCCCGACCATTTCGGCAAACATTCTCCTGATCAACGGTGGAGTCATGAGAGACTTCATGTCCGACGTTGCAAAATCAAACAAATCTCCTCCAGGACAATAATCCAAAACCAACAACGCTCGCTTGTCGTCGCTACCAAATGCTTTCAATTGCACCAACGACGGGTGGTTGACAGATTTCAAGATCTCGACCTCGCGCTTCAGAGAAACTTCAACACGCTCCTCGTCCGCTCCTCCAGCCGGCCCATATTCAATGATCTTGACGGCGACCAATTTCTGCGACATCAAACTAGGCATTCGAACATGTCCATCCTTTGTGGGCGCATCGTCCGGTATCCTTACGGCAAGACTGACTTGGCTAAACGTGCCTTGGCCCAATTGGCGAAGTTTCCTATATTTTCTCGGCTGCTTCGTACGGATGGATCGCACGAGATAAGTCTCGTTCCGAGAGCCATCGGATGCATCGCTTTGAATAATGGGCTTCGAGTCGGCTTCTTCGTCCCCGTTGCGAGTTGAGCGAGGCGGCGTCGGTGGTCGGGCTGTAGGCAGTGCCAACCCACGCTTTTCTCCGAGGTACTTCTCACGATGCAAGCGATTTGGATCATTAGTCGAATCTGCAGATGACGATGAGAGATCGGACGGGTGGCCGGTGCCCGGCACGCCGTCGGGCCTTTGAATCGATGCCAGTCCCCTCTTCGGGATGTGTTCGCTTAGACTGCGATTCCGTGAATGCCCACGCACCTCTCCCAGTTCATCGAGCCCGCTTTCTCGCACTTCACTTCCAGTAAGCCGAGTACTACTGTACCGCCGCGACCGAGATCTAGATGAAACCGTGCGGAGCAATTGAGTGGAATCGCTCAGACGTAGATTCAGGAACGAACCGCTGCGCGATAGTGTGGACGAAGTTCGCGACAGAGAGTGCGATGAGATTGTGCGACCTCCAGAGCGCCACGAGGCTGGACTCAGGTATCCGATCGGCGACGGCAAGGGAGTGATGTCAGCCATCGCTGCTAACGCAGGCGAAGATACGGTCGAAGATCGCATTGACGAAGGAGAAAGCGATTCGGTACTGGACATCGTATTCATCCTCACAGAGTAGCTGGTTGTCCGCCGAGAGAGGCTGGTCGAGGAAAGACTTTGGCGTAAAAACGATTCATTGTCGTTCAACGGGGTCACCGGTCGATGATTGGGAGGCAGATCGGTATGTACATACAACGAAGGGAATGGACTGCTTCTGGGAGCATAATGCGCTCCATTGTGCGAAGGCCAAATAGAGGCTATTGTGGTGGTGTAAGGGTGCGAGTGTGAAACATTGCAAACGGGCTCCGAGGTTGGTGGTGTTGACGCCTTCGTCCGGCCCTGGAATTCCGCAGGCAGTAAAGTCCGGGGGTGTGCGTGCTGCTGCGACGGGTCTGACTCTGACCCAACGGTCTGCCGATGAGACTCGGGGGTCGACATGGATGGTGTGAATGTACTCTGTAAGATGAGATGAAGAGGATGAGTCACTCAACTCCTACCTAGGTGTAGTAACTCCCCTTATCTCTTCCTCTTCCTCTCCAGCGCAGTCGCAAGGAAGGTCTCGGGAAGGAAGCCGTATCTATTCTTAAGTGACGGAAGCGGGCGAGTCACCTGTCTTGGCAGCGATTGTTCCAGGATATGAGGGATTGCCGGTGTCAGCAGAGCAATCCGAATTTTTCTCTGACTCCTGTAGGTTGCGCTATTTATACGAAGCCATGCGTAGTAGTCGAGCGCAAGCGGCAGAGTATTGTATATTGAATTGTTGAGACTGCGTACTCAACATGAGCGCCGGGCCGGGCTATAAGAGCATCTTTTGTAGATAGATAGATAGATGCCTGCAGCTCTCTGATGGTACCTAGCCAATCCAACGTGACACTGTAGCCTGGATGGTAACAAGGTAGCTTCTGGCTATATGGCGTCGCGTTGAGAGTTGATTGTCCTTTCAAACCGTGACCTTTTTTTTTTTCACTTTCGGGTTTTCAATTACTAAGTAGCCAGCCAGGATAGTCAAGTTATGCGACAGTGAAATTAAAATGAGGCCCGCTCAAGCCTTAAGCCTTTTAAACCCCAGTTTGCGCGGAGCGGGTCACGACGCGCGACAGAGTACGCAGTACGAATGTATGTAATGAATGCGGCACGGAGTATCAACTAGCTCAACTAGCTCAAAGAAGGGATAGGACGAGAGCATCATTTCGACTGATATGTTGGACTCTATGTAGTACCTACTCCGCGGCCGTTGGTATACACTCTCTCGGGTAGAACATCTCTTGACATGCTGTCGTCTCACGACTGGCAAATTGACAGGCATCCATCTTACCCGATCAGGCAATTCCGTCAGAGCTTGGATTCGATCGAATCGCGTCACGTGGAGCCTGTAGCGTACCGCACTGGCGGGCCAAATGGGTGGGTTGAGCCTATCAGCGCAGCCAATTGTCCTTTTTTTCACTGCCGCTCAAGACGCGTACTCAGCTCCATATGTAGCATGATGTATCACACTGTGACCTCACCTGGTCAAGGGAGGTACGCGGCTTATGTTGAATGTACGTACGTGTGCATGTATGGTCAAAGCTTCCCTAGCTGTAATATCCATAGTGGAAGATCATTAGGCCATAAAATAGTACGCCCTACGTACAAATATCGCGAGGCTCGTTGCGGAACACCAAGCGGTATCTCAGCGTGTGTATCTGCTGCAACGTAGAGGACTTGTCGAGACTACAGAGAAGTAAAAATCAGACTCAATGTCTATGTGCTCATTGCAACATGTATTATCTAACACCTAAGTGGTTATAACCATGCGATCACCGCCATGCTAACATAAATAGCCGCTGAAATGGAAAACCAACAAACCAGAACAGACGAAAAGAAAAGTTTCTATATGTACAATACAAATTCCAATTGAGCATACCCGGTCGAATCCGTCAATAAATGCCAACATTCATAGTATGCCCTGACGCCGGAGTGAAGAAGTAGGTCCGAATTATTGAAAGATCAAAAATGATTTTGTTGATACACTGCGCGAGGCTGAAGCGCTGGTCGATAGTCGAAAAGACTCTATTTAACAGAGCTGTGATTATTTGATCTCGGCTGGTAATCGCAACGCTGGGAGAAGAGATAGGCGAAGCGAGGAACTGTTTTCTATTCCGATCCGGGGGTCCTTTACTCGAAGACAGCCTTGCGAATAACCTACACCTGAGTTAGCATGAATCCTATCGCAAATCGAGAGCAAGAGAGACGTACAGTCCAGGCCCCGGCTATGCTAGCAACAATACCGCCAGAAATAAGCATAGGTCGTGTGCCTCGGGTACTCTTAAAAATCATGCCGCTCAAAGCACCGGCGACAATGCTGTTCGCAGCGTCGTGCTTGCCACGAGTATATCCGATCATCGAGTTGATCCCGTTATAAACCATAGCCACGACACCCGCGCTGTTTCCCAAAAATGGTCCTCGTCGAGTAATCGAGTTCAATACACCATTGAGGCGCAGCTTGGGCGGAGCATTAGCGGGTGTTCGTTGCAGGCCTTCGGCTAATCCCCAGACTCCTCCTATCGTAAGCCCGGCCAAGTATGTTGATCCAGCTCCATAACAGAGATCATCAGACCAGCCTCTTGAAGGAAGAGCGGACCGCGAGCCGGGGAGTTCGTCTAAAGCGGAGTCTTCTAGTGAAAGATAATCAAGCGTGTCCTGGTTAAGGCCTGCGAGCGGGTGAAGTTGAGAAGGGTCGGGGAACGATGTCTGTCCGAGGAAGGAGGACACGTCTTGCGCAGAGGTAGGGTCGAAGCTACTTTGAGATGCGGTCTCCTTGCGGCCACTGAACGAGTCCCAAATAGCCATGACGGGCGGGTAATCAACTAATAGAAACCGAAAACAGAAAGAAAGTCGCAACTTGAAAATCAGGTTATTCGTAAATGACAGCTAATCACCGCGCAGATGAAGGATTCGATATTGAGTGATGGTGCTGGATGGCTCTAGGATGAACGAGTTGACATCGATCAGACTTGGAGAGTTCGGACAAAAACTTCTTTTTCCTTCTGACGGCAAGAGCCAAGTTACAAGGGAAAGAGCCACTCACGGCGCAGAACGGGATAAGGGAAGGAGCCACCGAGGAAAACGGAAAAGCAGTCGGTCCGATCAGATATCCATGCCCACTAGTACCGAAATGGAAACATTTCTTAAATTTCCACAAGAAACAATCTCGAGGTGGGATGGTCTGGAGCTGTATTGAAAGTACATTGTGACCAGCCCATTTTGTTCTTTGGTCGCTTCAGAAAGTCAGAATCATGACTTTCCCTGAGGCTGGCCATGTTGGCGGGGGTGGGCAGGATGTGAATCCGGATATCAATTCTTTTTCCACAAATATACAACTGGTCCCGGAAGAGATTCTTCTAAGGATATGCAAAGGACCCCTCAAGACATTTGTTCAAACGTGCCAAGATGAGCAGTAAGTATTGCGAGACCCCTTTCTGGAGTCAGAATCTCATTCAGTGAAATATGTCTGATTTTTTGTAGGCAGGTCAAATGTGCGTGGGAATCATTATTTCTCACTTTCTCCACGAGGTCTACGTCGAAAGGCCAGACACAAGCTGCGTGCAATGCAGTGATTCATTTCCTGGAGAGTGCATCGTCATCTGAAATGATTACGACCAGGGATATGGCCTACTCTAACCAAATGTGGCTTGCTGTGTTTGAAGTGGTTCTCATTAGATTTGACGATACTGCTCCTAAGCCGATGAAACAGGTCCTCAGCGGTCTGTTCAAGTTCCTCAAAAAACATCCAGATTTTGTTGAAGCTCGCCAGATACAGGCTGGGCTAATGAATAAAATATTGCCTTGTATCATTCTGGCAGATCCAAGATCACGGTTGAAATCATCTCTCGTCTCACTGGAAAGACTTGTGCGAGAAAGTGGAATGTCTACCTCAACACTAATGTCACTGCTTTACGACTGGCTGGTAGCACACTATGAAGATTGGCAATCCCTGTATGCTAGGCACTGCCAAGCCTTATCGGTTGACATATCACCATTACATGGCACCGACCTAAGGTATGACAGTGTGAGCATCAGCGTGAAGCATAGTATCTCCACCATATTCAGCCTGGCAATTCTCATACATGCAAAAGAACATGGGTTTCTGTCGACGGGTGGATCTTTGATGGCGTTCCTGCACAAAAATGCGAGCGAGGAACAGAAAGACCTCGGTCAGAGCTGCTATCCGTTGGCGAGTTGGATTCGACCCACCAAGCACATCATGCTGGAAAACATGGAATATTTAGAGCTGTTCTCCAGATCTACCCTTTTGCCTTTGTTGGAAGCAGACATCAAAGCGTTCCGAGCCTTCATCGCCGACTTGCCTTTGGACCCAGTATTAACGGGTAACATGGAGGGCGCGGGGAGTGTTGATGAGTTCATTCTTCTATTCTCTGCTTTGGGAGTAGGCAAGAAGATTGGCTTTGTGCATGAAGATCGTACGTCAAACACACTTTTGAGCTCTATCTACGCTCGGACTCGCTGACAATTCGCAGATTTTGAGAAACGGACAGCTGCGACAAGGAACGTGGACGCTGCTGATATACTTATTCTGAAAAGTGATGTACTCAGTCGCTTTCTGCTTCACAACGAACCGAGAGTAAGACTGCTGGCTCTCTCACTTCTGACAACGGCTCCCGTTACGTCGAAACCCATATCTGCAGTTGCCTTGAACGGTATACTGGAAGGCCTTTACTCTATCAACGCCGACTCCGACGCATTCATTCGCCAGGAAACGATGTTTTACCTGCGTAAACTTATGTTGCGTTTGCGAGGACCAGGAGTCATGAAGGATTTCATGGAAAAGGAAGGAAAGGAAAGTAAGGTATTTACGGAGCGTTACGTTGACTTTCTTGAGAAAGAGCTTCTCCCGACAGCTTCCTATCAACGCCACATATCTGCCTTAAGGTCGATGATCCTTGTGCTGAAAACCGGCGTCGATATAAATGCTACCCATGTTCCAGAAGAAGAGCAGGTGTTGTGGCGGTACAAAGTGGATATTCTACGACCTAGTCTTTTCAGACTACTAGTTGATCTTCTTCTCAATCCATTTGAGGAAGTCCGAGCAACTGCTCTTTCTCTTATTGGTCTTTTCCCAAGTCACATCTCTTATCAGGCAAAGCATCATGCTTTTGAAGATGATATCAATGTCGCGGATCGACTGGCGACTGCACTGTCAAGGGCTGAAGCGCTCGCTAGCAGAACGAGTCGCGCGGACCATGCAGATACTGTTGCCAGACTATACCATGCTTTATATTCTATAGCCAAAGATGGAGAAGAAATAGCAACCGCAGATTCTTGGTTCAACACGAAGATGGGCGTGGTAGATGAGATTTTGCGAAGGCTAGAGGTCAAGCTCTCTCAGGAGACAGGACCTTTCCAAGCCTCTGTTCGAGACGCTCCACTTCATGGACACACGTCTGCCCTAAGGTGAGCTGATTCTGGTGATTCATCGATAAGAATTATTGACTTATTTCGAAACAGGTACATCGTAGCAACTTCGAAGTTCTATGCTACAATCTCGAAACCATTGGTCGAATATGATTCTTCATGGCGAAAAGTGCATGATCGAATTGTAGCGATTTGTCAGAACATATGGACAAAGGTAATGCCTGTTTTGTGCATTGACTCGCCGGAGGGACATACCGACGAGCTTGTAGAGGACTTTATGGTTGGGCCAAAGGACTTGTTATCATATTCATGGCGCGCCCTGAAGGATTCTAGGTATATAATATTCGCAACATGAGTCGCGTCATACAAACCCTACTAACAGATCAATACAGTCTTTTGCTTCATGCTATTGTTTCAAATGCGACTTATGCCCCAGAGCATGGACTCCAACGTGCTGATTTTGAGACCATTGGTACTCTGAGCTTCATTCAACTGTCAGAACTTAGACACCGTGGGGCTTTCAGTACTGTTGCACAGACATTTGCGGCATGTTGTCAGCGGTGTGCTGAGACCGAAAACCCTGAAATTTCTAGTCTTCCAGATATGTGGTATCAGGTAAGCAGGATCTGGTATGCGATTTGAGGATGGCTGATAGCTAATTGATCATAGAACTCATTGAAAATGATACAACATTATGCTTCCAAATTGACACGAAGATCTGCTGGACTTCCAGCCCTCGTTACCGGACTGTGCATTTCCAAGGCGGCAGATCCGTTGTTTGGACAGATCATGGACGATTTACAGGAGATCGCAAGCTCACCAGCCGTGCAAGCACTTAGCTACAATGAGCTTTCCCTTCCCCAAGTTCATGCCATGAATTGCCTCAAAGATATCCTCGCGACTTCGAAATTAACTGCATGCACTGAGAGATACATCATGCCCATTCTCAGACTTGGAGCAGACTCCTTGAGCTCTCCAATGTAAGTCTCAATCATTGTCTATTGTTCAATGCTGAAATCGTGATGTGAAGTGAGTGACTGACTCACCTCTTACAGCTGGGCTATCCGAAACTGTGGACTGATGCTTTTTCATGCTGCGATGAACAAGATGTGCGCGCGTCGTCCAGGAGTTCCATTTGGATTTAGCGGTGCTTCGGGTGTCGAGCCCAACATGTCACTCGCTTTTCCCAAATACGAAGGATTGACGCAGCTTCTGGCTCAGTTACTCTCTTCTGCAGATGAAGCCCGAGATGATCGCAAGGAGCCCGAACAAGGAGTGTTGGCTTCTAATGAGACCGAGAAAGTATTTCCAGCCTTGGGTATTATCGCGGAGAAAGTTCCGTCTACATTCAATGACGATGATGACTTGCTACGTGGTTTAGTTATACACCATATCAAGAGCACTATCTGGGCTGTTCGTGAGCAAGCTGCCAGAGTTTACGCGTCTCTTCTCCGATACAGCGATATGTTATCATCGATCCAGGTATTGATGAATGATGATTTGCCAAAGTCATCTCAGATACATTTACACGGGAAGATGCTATGTGCGCGGTATACGTTACTAAGGGTGTGGCATTCGACCCACTGGCGCGGTGAGACATGATGGCCTCTTTCCACATTTTGAGCGAATTCTGATTGTATCATTATAGATAATGTCGATGACATTCTTGCCACAGTGCGGATGATCCTCACGGGTTTCTTCCCCCATGTACGGTCACCATTCGGCCAGGCTACATTGTTCGATATATTGGTAGATGCTCTTGAGAGCAACGTCAATTCCGACGAAAAAGGTATGTGACCTTGCCCTTAAGGTCCTCTGAGTAGGGTACAGCGACTGATGGGCTTGGCTTGGTATAGTCATCGCTAAAATAGCACGTTTTGTGAGTGAGTTTATCAAGGACCATTCCCTCGAGCCCACTTTAGCAGAATTAGTCAATTCTGGACCCCAATCTCCGGACAGAATAAGTGCAAAGCGCGCCGAATCCTTGCTTCGCCGGTCCCTGACCTGGTGTGTGATATTGAACAACGCACTGTCTATTACTGTGTCCGCCAATGATACTTCACCTGCTGGACTCATGGGGCCATTCTTTGATCTTTCTGCGAGCGATAGCAACGCCGCCTGCTGGATCTTGGAACGCATCCGTCTCGTTTTCCCTAGCTATGAGGGACAAAAGGAACTCCTTAGCCTTTACCTCCTAATTTTACTACAAAGCTTCCATGATGAGAATATCAAAGCGCAAACCGCATTAAATCTTGCAGAGATTTTGGAAGACGCTTTAGGAAGGGGCACTGAAGTTGACTTTGCAAACAAATGGGCACGGGTCTCTGATCATCTCTCGCTTCAATCGGAAGAGAATATCTGGAGTCGACAACTTACCGAAAATGTTCTTCGATTGCAAGGATCTTTGTTGACCTTGAAGTACATGCATGTAGAGGTTACGAATTCAGCTGCGAAAAGTGATAGTGGGCTTGACTCCCTTGATCTTCGACGATGGGCTATTAACCTTCGCTCTGCACTGAGCGAAGAGACGGTATGTGTTCCCTACATTTCCGACCAGTTAATCCCCAAATGCTTCAGAGATCTAACTCGCTGCGTGCCAGGTATTTTCTGCTCGATCGTCGGCCATCATGTCACTCAGGACATTTAGTCGGATATTGCGCAAACCCAACCAAGCAGCTGATACTACACCCGCTACTCTCGAGATCTACCTGATACTATACGACATGCTAAATGACGATGATGACGAACTTCGCTCTTTATCGGCGCCCATCGCTTCATGGGTGCTTTCTCATTCGGTTATCTTCCCTAAACAGACAGTCATCCTTGGACCTTTGCCCGCGAGTGAGAGTTTGGTGGAATTTATAAGTGCCACTTACTCAACGCAATCAGCCTTATTCCGTCATGTCGTTACACGCTTGATGAAAGGAACGCTTCATGAGAAGAAGCAGACAGGCTTTAACTCCTTCGAGACATTGTTCGAAGACTATTCAAAGGAGAGCCTCGCGCTGTTCGAGGAAGAGAAACAGAACCTGTTCATCGACGATGTCCGAGAAATTGATACTTGGACAAAGATATTCAGACAATTGGACAGCTCTGCCTATGATCAGAGCACTATCAAGAAACTCGAGTCGTGGGTGTTGAACGGCTTGACATATCTCAACGATAAAGTAACATCGTCTGTCGACGACGGTCAAGAAGATGATGTCCTTGGCTGGACCTCGAAACCCGAGGTGTACACCTTGGGCTGCTTGCTGTTCAGTGTTGCGTCATTACTCATTATAATCTCTGAAAAGGAAGAGGCCGGTGCTTGTGCACGAATGCTGAAGACTTTGTATGAAAGAGGTCAAACGATTTCCCTGCATCCTCAGTGGTTGGATAGAATTCAAGCTGCGATCTCTATTGAGGAAAAGGAATAGATAGCAATAGCATCAATGAACCAATGAAATGTGAAGCTTCCACTTCGACGATGTTGTTTGTTCGTCTGAAAACCGTAGTAAGAAGATGATTCAGGGAAGACAATGTTGTTCTCACTTTTGTTTGTTTGTTCTTAAGTCGAGGTTACGCCTTTGACACCTGACTGAGATTGGTGTGAGGACAAGTGACGGACAAGTCCTTCTTCTCAAATTCAACCTCAATGTATGTTGCCAAATTTTCTCCATACTCCTGACATATGAGTCTTCCTATTGTCTCGCTAATTGGACATTAGGCTTATCTTTGCTGTAAGCTTTCCTCCTGCTTGACATACCCAATCTCTTTACACAATCTACTGTCTTCATCCATCATTTTGTTTGGACTCACTATGATAACCTGTTTCCTCGATCAGTATCTTTTCTCATCAAAGAAGACAGACGTGGATCTTTGAACGGGGTAAAGACAGCCTCTTTGTGTGGTGTTGTGGGTAATATCATGGAGTCAGTCCTGGACTCCATGGCCTACTCGACAACCGCAGCGTTACTGATACTTGAGATTGTCCTGCTAGTCTGTGTCATCGCTGTTGGCGTATCATACGAACTCTGCCGTCCACGCCATCTCGAAGTCGAAGAAATCATATCAAGGGAGCTAAATGATACAACTCCCCTACTTGGTCCAAGGCGCAATTCCTGGACAAATGCATGGTCGACCTCCTGGACCAATTCATGGGGCTGGCTGCGACGTCAAAAACACGATCAACTCCTTCCAACTTTCCATCCTACCTCAAAATCATCTCCCGGTATTCCTCCACCCACGATAGAGGATCACATATGCTCCAAAGATGTGATTCAGGCAGAGCCATCTTTACAATACACTGTGAGAAGCGGGAACCTTGCACGAGGATTACTAAAGGTAGACTCCTCACGCCTCAACGAATTCACTAGTCAAAAGACTGTGCCTTGGGACAGACAGGTGCTTGTCAGTCCTGAGCATTGGAGAAAGACACAGAAATGGCGAACTTCTCCGCCAGCTCGTGGTCGAAGTACAAGTCCATATCGACCGTCCAGCGGAAGCCATCATTCGCAACCCATAGCGTTCACACCAAAAGAAAAGCGTCGACCACGCCCAACTTTTCCTCTTCCCGAGAAACTGGTTTGGAAGGCACTTACTCCTTACGAGAGGGCTGGTATGGTCTGGTACCGCAACGCTGCACATTAATCTGACAAGTACGACATGGACAAGGATACCCAAGAAGACGAAGATTGTTGGGTGCAGAGGGATACGTGGAATGAAGACTCGGAAGGCACCAGGGCAAAACCAGCCACGTGATATTGTACATACACACTATCTGCATACTGCATAGATGCACGCTCTACTAGAATGAAACATGAATGTACAAATGCTTCATGCAGTCTCTATTTTGGTCCAGTAGTGGTTGGCACTAGGGGATATCGGGAAATAGGAGTCCTCTGTCTTTGTTCGGGAGAGTGCCAACTTCTTCGGACTGACACCACCATAGTCTTATCGGATATTTTCGATGGCATCCAGAATTCTAGAGGTCGCCAGTAACAGCATACTATGGCGACGTTGATAGAGTCGACTTAGTCGATTTACTCGATCGGTAGATGAGGAGATAAATTAACATCTAGACGTCCTTGCCTCTGTGGGTGACTACTATTCCAACTTCCTATCGTCTCTCTGACATCTTTCTAGTTGAAGGTTAACTGATTCCACCTTACAAAGAAACACGCCAGAAAACAACAGGAATATCCACCGTATCAACTAGTGTCTTGGTTCTAGCGACCAACCAAGCTATAAAGCAGCATGAGGAGGCGTATCGAGGAAATCTGGGCCGTCTTTGACGATAATGAAAGGAGGGTAAAGTGCTATTTAGCTCGGTGATATTCGCCATTATTTGGGTCCCAACGTAATATGCATCCAGCTTTCTTTGTTACTAGATCGTTACCAGATCGATCAGGAGACTTGAATTCGTCTATTTCACCTGCAAGGACTTTGACCATGCTGAAAAGCTTGTCACGATCCATGGTTAACTACAAAAATTCGGGATGATGGCTGAGGTATATAGACATGCAGGTCTTCTCCAAGAACATATTGTTATTTTTCGTCCGCGTTGTTCCTTTTACATTCCTCTCGTTGACATCCCTTATTTTCATAGGAATCTATTCGTTTTATACCAGTTCAATTGTATACCACCTTCAATTGTATACCACCATCATGGCAAGTCTTGGTATTTCTCGCCGCAGGTTGGCAAATCCCCTTTCTCCTATGCTCCGACCCTCTCGATCAGCCTTTATACATTATACCCAGCGACTGTATGCAAGTCTACATGTAAGAGCAAATCCCAAGAACGACGACGTGGACAAAATTTCCAAACCATATACCTCGAAGCGCCTCAAGTTTAATTCCGATGACTTCAAGACAGATGTCTCTCAGCTTTGTGCCACGCTCAACTCTGGTTATAATGAAGAGGTCATGAATGCGATTCTCGATACCTACAAGGAGAATTTTGAGCGCGGCGCCGTGCTCTGGAAGGCTACCAGCAAGGAAGATGGCGTTGCTTTTCGCTTTTACGAGCGTGAGAAAGTGGACGTCGTCGGGCCCGCCATCAATCATGGTCTGATACCCGGCAGCCATCCGATGATACCTCTTATCACATCGTGGGCAAACTTTAGAGAGAATTCCGTTGCTTCCTGCGACTTTGATCCGGCCAAGGGACTTAACAAGACCTGGATATGGCTCGGTGGCCGCTTCCCTACCGAGGAGCTTCTTGCAGCACCGAATGTTCCGGACACACTTCGCTCCTTGGATATGAAATTCAGAGACGTGGGTTTACACACTGTACGCCATGTCGCCGTAGACTGGCGCTCGTCGACCGTCAATATCTACTTTTGGGTCCCGGGACCGATAACATTGCCAGTTGTAAATTGCTTGATTGCGTTGTCCGGTACAGAGTCAATTGATGAGGAGGCCTTGACTGAGATGAAATCATTTTTCAAGCCTGACGGTTTCACGTTCGCAACTACCATTGATTCCGCTACTGGCAAGTTCAAGCGAGTCGCTTTTTACGCCCTTCGTTTAGATAGCAACAAGCTTCCGGACGCAGGCGACCGGGTGGCTACTTTTTTCAGAGAGGCCCCAAGCAACGACAAAACAGAAATGAATATTGTTGCTTGGAGCTTCGCTGGAGGACCCAATGGGCCTTCAAACTATATCAAAGGCGAGCGCAGCTACATCGGAGATCTGGAGCAAGTCCTTAACAACTGGGGCTCTCCTATCTGGACCACATGATCAGCTCAAAGTTTTTGTCTGACGTCTCGTTTCTCTTCAGTATCTGCTACTGCTGGTACATTTTGAAATACTTACTGTACTTACACACCTACTCCTGATGTCAGGCTTCTCTTTGTTCTATTCCCAAGGTGGGTACTTTGCTTTTTCTTGGATACCTTGCGTTGCTTAGGTTGTTGGTGTAGGCTTAATTTGAGAGTAAGACTATTTCCATTCTCGTCTCTTCTTTTCTTATCCACACAGCCGAGTCTCCTTTGTTCTGCGAGCCAAAAATCTCCTAATGCGGAAAGTGGTTCTCCTTCGGTCCTAGTGCTGCCTCAGTTTTGAGGCAGGCGAGGAGTTGTAGTACTCGACACCTGGAAGCTCAGGCAACAGTATCACCTTCCCTTCCTTCCGGCCGCAGCAACACCAGTCAACCCCGCGTAGACGTCAACAACTACCACGGCGCAAGAGCAGCCTCTTTCTGAATAGACATTCGAGACTAATCGCAACTCAGGTAATTCTGTATCCTGTCCGCCACCTCGGACTCGGTCTCTTTTGCGCTTCTCGGTCACGCTTTGAAGACGACGACTTTCTTTGTCAAGCAAAGTCCACCCGGACAATTTACTTTTCGGTTCATCGCCAGCTCCTTTCGATCCGACATCAGCTTGGATGGATTTCTTTTCCAGTTGAATAGGAAAACAAATCACTGTCTTGGTTTGCTCTTGCATCAGCCGATTATAGTGTACTTTCATCTTTGGATTACTGTTGTCGTTGTTGTCACTGCTATCTAGCGGCCTAAGCTCGGGAAGCTAAGCTGAGGCAGCACTTGCCCGCCTCCGTCTACACTCTCTAAACTATTATCCTTCACTTCGAAGGGAACTAATCAACGCGATCATGTGGAACGACGAGGATAACAATCCCTACGGCGCTTTCGATCGCCCAGATGGCCATTTGTCTGATTCGTTGCACTCCGGTGCCGTCTCTCCTCGTAAGTTTGCTGCTTCTTTGTTCTCTCCCCGGCCATGCGGGCCAATGACGTCGGGACGCTGTTCTAACGAGGTTCTCGCAATCTTGAAGCTCCATACGATCGCGACACCTCCGAGCCCTCGTCCCCCGTGTCGACCCAGCCACCAGATTATGTATCGCGCCTGACTGATACTGAAGATGAGGACGATAATGATTTTGAGATTCGCCAGCCGCAGCCGTCCGGTCGCAAGAAGGGCGTCTACGACAGTCGCATTGAGCAGATACTCTATGAGAACCCCAAGATGCCCATATTGATCACAGACGCTGGAAAGAACCATGAAGGAGGCGGCGGATACATTGTTTATACCATTCGTACGGGGGTGAGCTGCATCACTAACAATTAGGTTAAGGATGTTTGCATTGGCTAACTTGAGTTGCGCGACGCATGTACAGGACTTGGAGGTACGCCGTCGATATTCAGAATTTGCTTCATTGCGACAGACGCTTGTCAGCCTACATCCAACCCTTGTAATCCCCCCAATACCCGAGAAACACACAATGGCCGATTACGCCGCGAAGCCGACCAAGGCGAAAGAGGATAGTGCTATTATCGAGCTCCGGAAACGTATGCTTGGTGTCTTCCTCAATCGGTGTCGAAAGATGAAGGAAGTGCGCGAGGATGGTGTCTGGTGGCGTTTTCTGGATCCTAATGTTAGCTGGGTGAGTGGCTTCTGTCGCAAAACCTAGAAAATTTCAGAACTAATACAGCTACAGAGCGAGGTCTTACATTCCCACCCTGCATCATCAGTTCCGAAGAACAACCTGAAAGCTCCACCTCTAGATCCAGCAAATCCAACTCCGGCCCATGCCTGGCTTCCTGTCCCTTCGGCATCGGCAAAATTGAGATCTTCATCGGCAACAAGTGCAAGCGGAACTCCTGCTTTACCATCTGAATACTCTCAAACGCCATCAACAGCTGCGCACTCTACGCCGGGTGTGCAAGTACTAGGCCGCTTCCCTCCTACATCCAAGACGCTCAGTGAACAGGACCTGGACCCATACTTTATCAACTTCGAAGCATCGACGCGAGAACTTGAGCTGTTACTTCAAGGAAATATCGAGAAAGTCAACCGCCGAACCCTATCACATCTGTCTTCATTATCTGCCGATCTAATGGAGCTTGGTGCTCGCTATAACGGGTTCTCGCTCTCAGAACAGTCTCCTACTGTCGCCGCGGCTATCGAGCGCATCGGTCAAGCTGCCGATACATCTTATATTGAAACGGAAGAGCTGTCTGCCGCTTTGGGAGCTAATTTTGCCGAGCCTATGCGGGAAAGTGCCCAATTTGCAAGCGTCGTTCGCAGCGTGCTACGATACCGGGTGCTCAAAAGGGTCCAGGAAGAAATGACACGAGATGAGCTTGCGAAGAAGAAAGCTCTATTGGAATCTTTAGAACGGAGCGAGCAGGAAGCAAAACGTATCGATCAGTATTTGAATCAAGCGGGCGCTACATCGACGATCACTAGGTCAACCAGGTCAGCTTCTGCCTCCTCAGCGACGAGTAGTGGGCACGGCGAGCACGACACAGCCCGAACATCGGAAGACGCAACATCGGTTGACTCTGATTTTCCGCCCACACACGACGATGTCTCCCCTCAAGGATCTCCAAGTCAAGGCAATCCATATCGGGATGTACCTCCTGCTCATCGCAAAAGCCCGAGTGGAAACTTTGTGACGAACAAGCTATTTGGTCGTATCAGTCATGCTATCCATGGGTTTGCAGATGTTGATCCCGAGAGAACGCGTCGCGACCAGATGGGCAAGACTAAGGAAAGTTTGGTGCAGGTAAAGCGTCCTTTAATTTTGTTTGAAAAACATGTCTAACAAGGCACCTTCCATTAGCTGGAACAAGCGCTTCGAGTATCCGAGACGGACGTCAAAGACGCAAGCGCCGGTGTATTACAAGACTTAAAACGATTCCAGAAGGACAAGGAGGACGATCTCCGCCGATACATGGTAGGTTTCTCTTAAGGGACATTTTGCGCAAGAGTATCAAGTAACATCTTTCTCAAACAGGTTGCCTATGCTCGCTGTCATTTAGACTGGGCACGGAAGAATCTTGAGACATGGACGGAGGCTAAAGATGAGGTTGATAAAATCGTTGCGCGATAGACTATGGACCGAATTTACCACATGGTATCCTTGCCATATTTGTTGTACAGAAGTGGAGGCTTATGTGTATGTATCTATCTGATGAGACCATGCCTACGATAGCTATAATTTGTTCATTTCTCATATTGCCCTCGATTCAGTCTTTACCCAAAGCCTCGCCTGTTTCGGGTCGATCTTCATCAAGTGAAAGATCTAGCTGTTCTTGATGTATTTCATTTTCTGACATTGATCATTTGACCGGGTACTGGATTGTCAAGTTGAAAGAGCCACGTTGACTTCTTCTCCCCACATGCTCACCTCCACGAGCATCTCAACTCAGCAAGCATACAACATGTCATTCATCAACCAGATGTTCCAGATGATGCTTAGCAAAAATGTCACTTGATCGCTGGTCTTGGTGTCTATCCATTGATTGGTCATACCATCAAAGAAGACTCAAGAAGTAACGAACTTAACCGACTAGTTAACTGATTAACCCTTCTCCGAGCATTCGCTGGACAAACGACTACATACTGAGTTACATATGTAACCAAAATTAGCCTGCAAGACGCAGCTTTCAAGTTCTATTTCAGTCTGACTTCGTCTGTCTCGTCCTTCTTTCCCTTCACTCTAGTCTATTTTTTTTTTCCTTTCATGAATGCTTTCTCATCCTTGCTCGTTTTGGTTGGCGGCGGCGGATCTTAGTCCCTCTTGGAGTCTTCTCTCTCTGGCTCTCTCCACATTAATAATTTTTCCCTGATCGCTCCATCCCTCACAACTTTTTTTTTTCCTCGGTCTTTCTACTTGTCTTAGAATTTCCCCCTCATTCTCCATCTTGTACTCTTTCCTGTTCTGTCCACTCATTTATATAGAGCTGCCACTAGACGTGAGCAGCTCTCCGCCACGACGTCGTCCACTAAGCGTCGCAAAGTTGTTGAAGAGCCTCGCCGCCATCCAAAGGCGCCCTCGTCCTTCTCCTCCAGTGGCTCCGGGGCCAGGCACGCTGAATCGGAGGAAAGACGTCACGGCCAACCTCTCAAAAGTCACAACGACAGCCAGCAACCTCGTTCTCAACAACACCACCATCACCGCAAATCCAACGAACCATATTCAAACAATAATAATAGACAAAAGACCTACGCTAGTCGCCAGAAACAACTCGCCTCGCCCTCTCCCTCGCCCTCTCCTTCCCAGTCGACCTCCACCTCGTCCGCGCCTCCTTCCTTGCCACAACACTTTCCACTATCATCCCAGTCGACGGCGATCCTGGCATCTTCCAACAAAACCCGATCCTCCTCGCGCTCGTCACCACGGTACATTCCTGCGCATCTCCAGGAAGAAGTTCTCGGTGTCGCTAATTCCCGAGCCTCCGGCGCCCGTGCTCCCACTCCAGAGCACGCAGGTTCACCATCGGCGGCCTACGCAGGGCTCACGCTGGACAGTGACCCTGCGACCGATATGTCCAGTTCGGACAAGGATCAACAACGCGAAGTGCGCTCCTCATCTCCCGGCATCAAGCGTCGCATGTCTCAGATGAACCAGGACGACCGGTCTCAAGAGGACGTTGACATGGACAACAACCACAACACAGATCACCAGATGGATGAGGGTGACTCGCGCCCAGCTCAGAGAAGGGCGACTTCGGTGGACATGATCGGAGCTGATGGGGATGCGGAAATGGCCGATGCAGTTGATAGCGGAAATACCAACAACGGCTCTGATTCGATCTATCCCACTCCTTCCAGTATGTCGACCTATAATAGCTCTACAGCAACGAAGGAAGGAGCCAAGATCCACGACTTCGCATCTGATGCCGCACTCCCACCTATCGACGAACAGGTTCAGCAAGTCCTAGAGTTGGCCCAGAAATTCCCAGAGGATAAACAAAAGGGATATGTCTTGTCGTACAACTGGCTGAACAGAGTATTGGCTCGCAGTTCAAAGGAGCGCGTGTCGAAACCTATCGACAAAAAGTTCGCCGAGGGTGACATTGGACCAGTGGATAATTCGGACATCGTGCTCGACACCGACCCTTCCATCGCATACCAGGATGAAGCCGGGGACCCCTTTGTTCCCCTGCGTCCCGGTCTGCAGATGAACGAAGATTTCGAGATTGTCCCTCAAACTGCGTGGGATCTGATCATGAAATGGTACGGATTGGCCGAACAATCCCCAGCCATTGTTCGTTATGCGCACAACACAAGCGAGGGCGACGCTACCAATATTCAGTATGAGATATCACCGCCAATTTACACAGTCCACAAACTTCCAGGGTCTGCCGGTGGCGTGTCTCATCATGCATTGAGGGATAAGAGCGCAGCACCTGTCAGATTTCTTGCTAGCAGACAAACCAATTTTCAAAAGTGGTTGAAGAAGGCCAAAGAGCTTGCCCATATTGATATGGCAACCAAGGTCCGCGTTTGGAGAATCCTGGATGGTCTCAGCAGTACCCAGACTTCAGGTGTCATAACGCCCGTGCATTCACGAAGCAACTCACCTGCCCCCGGAGCTACCTTGGTGGCTAACGCCGGAAACAGTCTCGTGCTAGATGTCAACACCTTCTCCTCTCTCTCGGATACCCATCGAGAGTTGATTGAGGATGCAAAGGATCAAACGAATAATGAAAAATACAACGGCAATTCAACAGTCGACCATTTCGGACTCGGCGACAATGCCGTCGTGGTTCTAGAAGAACAAATCGGCGGACCCGGAGGTGGTGAATGGGTCTCAGATGCCTCACGATCGACACTGAACCGTCTTGCCATTCCGAGCGCTACTAGACCCGGTGCCAATAAAGTGAAGTCTAAAGCCGTCACCACTACCAGTGGTCGAACGACTCCAGTCTCAGAACCCGTCCGTGGACGTAAAAAGGACGGCCGACCAAAAGGCAACACGGGATTCACGAATCTTGGAAATACCTGCTACATGGCATCGGCATTGCAATGTGTCCGCAGCGTGGAAGAATTGACACTATACTTTTTGAGTGCGTGTGAACTTTTCGTTGGGCCTTCTAGCATACTGACTCGGGCTTGCAGATGATTATTACAAAAAGGACCTTAACCCAAGCAATCCTCTTTCACACAATGGGGATGTAGCAAAAGCTTATGCCAACTTGCTGCACGCCGTTTACGACGACGGCCCAGCATCCTTTTCTCCTAAACACTTTAAACATACCATTGGTCGATATGGACCTGCATTTTCCGGTTACGGTCAGCAGGACTCTCAAGAATTCGTACTCTTCCTTCTCGACGGTCTGCAGGAGGATTTAAACCGCATTCAAAAGAAGCCATATATTGAAAAGCCAGATTCCACTGATGACATGGTGCATGATCCGGCTGCATTGAAAGCATTTGCCGATAGATGCTGGGAGATTTACAAGGCTCGCAACGACTCGGTAATCACGGACTTGTTTGCTGGAATGTACAAATCAACCCTGCATTGTCCTGTTTGCGACAAAGTCAGCATCATTTTTGATCCCTTCAACAACCTTACTCTGCAGCTTCCGGTGGAGAACCTGTGGACAAAGGATATATTCTTTTTCCCTCTACACAAAGCTCCCGTGCTTATCGATGTTGAAATCGATAAGAACGCAAGCATCAAGGCGTTAAAGGAGCTCGTTGCACAAAAGTCAGGGACAGACCCATCGAGACTTATCATGGCAGAAGTCTATAAAAACAAGTTCTACCGATTGTTCGACAATACCAGTACCATTGCTGATAGCAACATCACTGGATCAGATGACATTGGTATCTTTGAAGTCGAGACTGTTCCGACCAATTACAATCCAGATCGGCCTAAGAAGTCTTCTTATTCAATGTCCTTTAACAGTGACCATGAGGATGTTCCGAAAATCGACTCTCCTCGAGCAGATCGCCTTCTTGTGCCAGTCTTCAACCGTGTACAAAGATCAACAGGTCGAGTTGGATCGAAACAGAATTTTGGCGCGCCGTCCTTTATCGTTCTGTCTCGGGAAGAAGCTCAGGACTATGATGCCATTTTGCGTAAGGTTCTGAAGGAAGTGGCGACGCTGACCACTCGCGATTTCCTAAACGAAAGTGCCGGTGTTGAGGAAGACACACAAGACGACAACACCGACTCTGACGCTGTGATTATGAATGAAGACGATGAGGACTCAGATTCGAAGATCAAAGCTGCATCTGTAGAGGGTGAAGAGGGGCTTGTTGACGTGTCCATGGAGGATGCTACTGACGAAAAGGAAGCCGACGAGTCCTCCAAGCCAGTGACTAAAACGTCACCTCCGATGCGTTTTCGTAACCTCTTTGAGATGAAATATGTCAGATCAAGACACGAGGTAATTCCTCTGGGCTTCTCATCGGTCGATGATCATACAAACTATCCACTTATTTCTTCGCGAGCTCCGAAGCCCAAGCCGAAGCCGAAGCCGAAGTCCCGCAAAGTCCAACTGAAAGAAAGTCCTGACAGCCCAGTAAGCAGCGAGGATGAAATCAACACTATCCGCGGCACGGAGGATCAGAAAGCCTCTCGAACCAGCGGGTCTTCGACCGAGTTTGGTAGATTGGCGAACGGCGATTCCAGTGACTCGGAGGACGAACTCAGCACGGTTTCTAAGCGATTGACCGAGACCACTCGAAAAGAGGAGCCCGTTTACTACATTCGTCCTGGTGAGGGAATCGTGCTCGATTGGACGGAAACCAACCATGATGGACTTTTCGGGGCTGACCAGAAAGACCGCAACGAGTTGCGTGGCGCGCCAACGTGGACAAACGTGGAGCATCTACCTGATCCAGAACTAGCTGCTAAGCGCGCACAACGAGCTAATCGCAGAAAGAAAGGTCTTTCATTGGATCAGTGTCTTGACGAATTCGGACGCGAGGAAATCTTGTCGGAAAATGACGCATGGTATTGCCCACGCTGCAAGGAACATCGTCGGGCAAGTAAGAAGTTTGAGCTTTGGAAGACACCAGATATTCTGGTTATTCATCTCAAGCGATTTAGTGCTAGTCGGGGTTTCCGGGATAAGATTGACGAATTGGTCGACTTCCCTATCGAAGGGCTCGATTTAGATGGACGCGTCGCATCTGCTGAGCCTGGCGAGAGTCAAATCTACGACCTTTTCGCGGTTGACAACCATTACGGTGGTCTTGGTGGGGGTCATTATACTGCTTATGCCAAGAACTTTTTGACGAACGAGTGGAATGAATATAACGGTATGTATCTGGGTTTGTGGTACGAACAAGCTTGAGGAAGAGACTAATAGTGTCTACCAGACTCCCACGTGTCAAAAGCCATCAATCCTGCCAAGGTTGTGTCGACAGCTGCATATCTTTTATTCTACCGGCGGCGATCTGATCGTCCCCTTGGAGGTCAACTATTGCAAGAGATTACTGAAGCGTCGACACGAGCCAATTCCGACGACGAAGACGACTCACGCGCAGCATCGCCGTCGGGGGAAGGCAGGCGCCTCGTCGACTCCTCCCGCAATGGGTCTACGAGCGCCTTAGCCGGAGCCGGAGCAGCTCACCAAGCGGGAGTTGGTGGTTCGCAAGCCGGGCTCCGAGTGAGGAGCGTGGAGGTTGATTCCAGCGATGACGACGAAGAATTACCGCCTTATGAGTCCAAGCATCAACATAGCTCTTCGAATTTCTCTATTATGGACCAGCCTGCTTGGTCTTTTGACAATATCACGGGGCCGGTGGTGTCGGATGACGACGACGGGCTTTTTGACGACGATGACGACAATGATAGCAACAAAGCTGTTGGCGGAGGTGATATGAGCGACCTCGAGCAGCATTTCCATGGGGACGCGGATGCTGAAACTGCCAAATTTCACTCCGTGATTGATGACATCGGCACTGTCAGCGACGGGGACGAGGATCTGCCGGTGGTCGAATTACGTGTAAATGAAGAGGACCGGGTTGTGTCAGAGTGAGCCAAACTCTTTGGGCTTGTTGTTCTGCTCTGCATGTAGAAAAGTCAGTCTATGATTGCTGGTGCATTACGTTGCATATTTAGTTTATACATTTATAAATGCATACTCAAGTCTTTCCCAGGAAATGTCCTCCTCGTGCAAGCTTTACTCCCTGCGTGGAAGCTTAATGTTTGTGGCACGGTTGATTAATTGTGGCGGTGCGATCTTTGGCAGTGCACTACTACACGCACATTTCCGTAAGTACTCGACATGAAAGTATTGAATTAAAAACAAATCAAATCAGATCATGCAAGATCTCTCATTCATGCGACCGCCCACAGCTGAGCGACAAACCGATCGATCCTCCGAGTCAGCCCTACGCGGCGATGAACGAAATGGCATGACCCCGATCACAGCACCCCGAATTGACAAGTCTTATAATTCCCGACCGATCAGCAGAAGATCTTTTGAGAGGAACTAACGAGACATTGGACGTCAGAAAGCGGCATGACCCCTGCATAAGAGCAGGTCCGTAGCGCGAGCATCTGACTCGTGAGGCTCATGGGATGTGTCTGCCAATGTAGGCACCCGCTGTGCCCTAATCTGCTATACTGCACCGCCTGATGTCCACCTGACCTCCTCGACCAACCACACCGGTGCGTGCCGAATGACTCTACTTCTTTGGAACTTAGTCTAGGCTATTTAGACACGGGGATCTGGTATTTGCATCCAATGATGGCTTTGCAAACCAAGTTTCTGCCTGTTATGCAAATCAGTGTGAGATCTCTAGACTGTAAAGTGTTAGCCCTAGGTTCAAGGTGGCGGCTCAGGTCGCTTGATCAAGCGAGCAGTGAAGCAAGTACGAGGAGAGAAAAAGTACAAATGAAGAGTCATGCATAGATTTGGGTTAGGGTCATACATGTCACCTCCTCGTACGGGCATGTTGTATTTGTGCCTTGTGCCTTGTATGTGGACAGTGTGAGTCGTGTTGTACTGTGTACATCTGAAGTCACTTCCGTCGGTCACTGGGCTATTTCCATATACCTAACAGGATCCATGGATATATGTATATGACCCGACTTCAGAGACCACAGTCATGCCTGATATAGACGCTGTGTGCATGACATGCTTCGGTCAGGATGAAGGGAGAGATCCTTCTCATTTTTAAGAGCTCCTATCATCCCTGCTTATGGCGAATCTTCCAAAGCATTCTCTCATGCTAACTAGTCAGCCCTGCCTTCGTTTCCGGCTTTACTTCGATCGAGCCGACAAGAATCCTTTAGTCGAATACCAGAGAAACTCGTTGCTTTACGTCTACCAGGTCAAACAACCACAAACGCTTCTCAGGTAGAATCAGATACCAGATTGTTTGGGTACCTTCTTCTCAGAGTATCCATGTCTCACATCTACTATTTTGTCTGGTTCCCACCGTTTGTTGTGGCAGTCTGAGTGTTTTTGGTCGTTTCCTCTGCCGTAAATATCCGCTGTGAATGGGCATGCCGTTAAATTCACAACCCAGGCGCAGTGACAAACACATTGGGGCAACCCATTGAATTCGCTACTTCGCATCTCTTTTTCTCCTTCTTCTTTCTGTCATTCCTCAACCTATCAAGTCAGCCTCTTACCACTTATGGACACTGATTACGAATATCCCATCCACGGTTGGACAGCGACTAATCACTACAATGAAACTCTGGATCTTTTCTATCATCGATGGCAGGCGGGACGAGAAGCCCAAGAGATCTTTCTGGAGCAGAACCCTCTTTTCCTGGAAGCAGAAGGGGGCCAACCACAACAAGTCCAAGTAACTGCTGCTCTGATCGCGCGAGACGACGCCCAAGTGGCCGCAAGTTGGAATAGTTTGTGGGATGAGGAAGAGAGCGACGACACTGAGCAGGAAGGAGATGATCACAGCTTTTGTTACTGCCTGAGCCCAGACAAAGTGTGTTCTCTGGAATCTGTCACGTCTACTGGAGGGACGGTGGTAAGCTTCAGTCTTATCGGCGACGAGGGTGGAAGGGAATTGCCATCGACAGGTGGACGTATCAGTGAAGGTAAGCTGTCTGTTTGTTTATTTTTATTCCACTCTTTGGATGACCTTTGCTTCATCCTCGTCACTCTGACTCTGAACAGTTGTAGATAAGTATCTACACTGTTTTGACATTGTGATCTGTGCAGCTAACTGTGCATCATATCAGATTATTCATTATTGAGCCTTAAATCATCAGATTCCCCGCGGTTTGATCCTCTTGGTGAGAGATCTGGGGTATCAGCACAGCGTTTCACGATGTCAACTCCGCCATCTTCTCACACGAGCCCGGACCCTTCTGGCTCTCCACACATCGTCAACACCCAGAACAGAAACAAAAACAAAGGCAAGGATGCAGCCCTATCCGGCCCAGACCGCTCTGTGTTGTCCTCTTCTGACATCGACCGCCGTGCATCTGAACAATGTCGAGGTCAGGATGATCCTCAAGGCGACAAGCCCACACACGGTACACGCTGGGAGCCGATTACAGTCATGCTGGGCAACTGGCCAAAAGAGTACAACGTTATCAAGCCCTATGCCGACTATACAGACATACCTTCGCCCATCATTCAGCCAGGATCTCCCCCACAGCGTCCCCCCAAGCCATCTCTTTCATGGTTCTACAGAGTTCCTACAGTGCGTGACCCTCTCGAGGACTTTGTCAAGTCCGAGCGCAACAGGAACGCGAAAGAGTCTTCGCCTCGAGCACCACCGCTTCATTTTCCTGAGATCGCAACACCCTCAGGCCACGGCCAGAACCAGAGTCAGACCCTTCGTCGGCGTCGGCGTCATCAGCGAAGCAACTCTGATATCTCCATTCTCGACCTTGGAGATCCTTACCAACCGTTGGACGCAAATCGGTTTGCCGGCGATGCCAATACGGTGATTTCTCTATCCTTATCGAGCAGTGTGAGAGCATCTGCCTCTGGCTATCCTACTACTGCATCAATCTATCACCCCTTGGTTTCGCCGCCACCCGTTACGCTCCAGCCAGTACAAGGACTTCGTGCACGGCGTGGGCTATGGGGCACCACGCTCTCGGTACAGATTCCAGCAAACAGCGATCCCGGACGATCTGCCTCGGATTCTCCGCAGTCAAAGGAGGCATCGGCTACATCGTCGCTGGGTGCTACGTTCCAGCTCGACGAGGAATTGAACGTAGGTACTGCCTGAATTTTTCTTTTCAGGGTTTTCCTCATACGAATTGATAGGACTGTGAATTCTTCCCTCGTCCAACGTAGCGACGATTCAAACGTGAGTGGCTCCTCGCGCAATGATAAGTGTCTTCTTACACAGTCTGGGACAGGAATCATGAATTTTCTTTCGACATCAAACGCACACTCGATACCCTACTAGATTGTCTTTTTTTTTTGTTTTTCTTTTTTTCATTTCGATCATTTCGAACTGGCCAGACTCTTTCGTGCATTCTATTTTCCTCTCATTTAATGCTTTTCATTTCATGTACAGGTAGCGTCTCGGACTGGAGCCCAGTTTCACACTTACTTTCAAATCAAGCTGTACATTAGATGAGAAGCTGCAATCAATCATCACCTTTCCCCGTTGTTAACCTGCATGTAAGTTCATCACGATAGTGGGTGTCTACTTCTTCAGATCATTATACTCCAACTTGACAATCGCTGGCAACTCCTCCTCCAAACTCGGCGCCACGGGTTTCCAACCCAACAACTTGGCCGCTCTCCGCGCCTTTCCGCGCGAATTCATTCCCCAACTCATTGCCTGGTATCCCGCAAACTTCTCGCACGTTTCAATATCGACCGTTTCGGCCGTGGGTTCGGGGATGTAGCCTTCCTTGGCTGCAATATCGGCAATTGCGCGTGAAACGTCGCCCCAAACGTGCTCACCGTTTTCGGCGAGATAGTATCCATCGGCGCCCCAGAGGCCGTCGTCCTGGCGGCCGGCGACGGCTGCTTCGGTCAGGAGAACGAACAACTGGCCCAGATCCTGCACGTGCACGTTGTTCCACACAGATTTCCCCGCGCCGAGCAAGGGGGCCTTTTTGATTTGGAGCGTCATGCTGGCGAGCGCGTAGACTTGGCGCGATTTCTGGTTGATGGGGCCTCGTCCGGGGCCTGTACTCCAGTTAGACAACCGACTTGACAGTAAACTATCGCGATCAGGAGGATGTAGGGGGGATTACCGTAGATAGTAGGCGGACACAACAACGCCGTCTTCACCCTGTCCCCATTCTTGGTTCCAGCCTCCAACACAATCTGATCCACATTTCGATGGAACGCATGATCGGGCAGATGGGTCAGTTCGTCAACACCGTCCCAGTCGTCGTAGATCTTGTCGTCGTATTCACCGAATACTTTACGGTCTGAGTCGCGGAAGGTGAGGATCCCGGTTCCGCCGGTATGCAGCCAGTAGCCTGGTTTGGAGGACGAGTGGCCTTCTGCGAGGCCAGCGGCGATCGCTTGGGCAGCGACGACGTGGTCGGATGCATCGGCCGTGTCTGTGTATCGTTAATGCCGCGTTTCGGGAGCGGAGAGGTGACGGGAGGAAACGCACGAACGACGATATCAGCATCGGCAGCTTCCTTCTTCAGCAATTCGAAATCGTCGAGCTCGCCGTTTACGATTCGAACGTCGGGGAAAGCAGCTTTGATGGTTTCGCTCTTGCTGGCGTCGCGCACCAAGACCGAGAACGAGAATTCGGGGTGTTTTTTGCTGATGGCGTACAGGGCTTCGCCGCCGATGTAGCCTGTTGCGCCGGTTCTAGACAATTACCGTCAGTATTGGTTGTGTGCTTCGAGTTGAGGTCTTACAAGAAGATTTTGGTCATTTTGGTAGAACGAATATGAATGAAAATTGGGTCAAGGTTGTTTGAATTGAGATGGCAAGAATAGATACGTGAGATGTCAACATTGAAGTTGAAGAGTCATTGATCTGATATGACGAGCTGTATGAAGTCATCGTGCGGGGTTGGCAGAGCAATTATTCACTTTTGGTCCGCGTACACCTTGGACAATGTTCCAGACACCTCAAAACAATATAAGCATTGTAAAGCTCCTGGAACTAGATAGTGAAGCTACATTCGATTGAGCTCTTATACTTTTGCCATGGCATTGAAGTCCCAAGGTTGGTTACCAAGACCTGAATGTGTATATAATGACTTTTCACTTGAGCGTGCCGAAGTTACCGATCAATAACCGCTGCGAACTGGCCACTCCTCCAATCATATGTCTCTGGTCGGAAATAGCTTTAAGCCATAACTACCAGCCATATCAATTTGATTTCTTATTACTCCCATTAAATGATATCAATTCGGATCTCTCAAATCAGGCGCGTTTGGTTGATATTGATGAGTGGGGGATTATCACTAGTGAGGGGGAGTTACGCGGGGGTAAAGTGATGCGAATGAATCAAGACAATCGAGTTTATTAGACACGGACGTTTATTTTACACATATCATATAATACACATAATACACATGAAGCACACGAAACACATCGTCAAAGAAGAAAACCATCGCAAGCATGGATTACTCGGATGGTCCACCCAGCTGCTCCAGCTTTTCCTGTGCACGCTGCTTGCCTGCTTCGGAATTTTGGTCATTTTGAATGGCGCTGTATCACGCCAGTCAGTACATCAACGGCAACAAACCGCAACGGAGAGGAACATACGCCTTCAATCCACCGGCGACGCGATTCTGATCCTTCTCACCATCAAATTGCTTCATCTCGGCGCGTGGCTCATCCCCGCCGAGCGCGTCAATCATCTCGCGGGCATGCTGTTTCGCTCCTTCCGAGACGCGGGGATTGTTGATCGTGCTGTTTTTGTCAGTACCATTCATTTGTCTGCTTGGCGCGCGCGAGAGAGAAGAGAGCATACGCCTTGTATCCTCGAAGCGCATTGATGCGATCTTCGGGCGACACGCCGGCCGGATCGAGGTTCTGGAATGGAGTGGACATTTTGGAGTTTCTTCCTTTACTTGAACTGGTTGACAAACTACAAATGCTTGGATGGCGATGTCAATTCAAAGCGAAGCTGGTCGCAAAAGAATCGAAGATGCACGACATAAAGTATGCCACGAGAAAAGTGCTATGGTGGCCACAGGCAGTCGCGTCGAAATGACGCATGGTGAACAAAGTGGCCAGAACGTCCAAACGAGGTCATTGCGATGTAATGGTCACATTGACTACTTGCATATCGAAATGAGAAGACGTGGTTGCGTATGGAAAACTTCCTTGGTGATGTAAATAGGCATCCATGTAGTGACTGACTGACTGACTGACTGACTGATCGTTTTCATGTTGTTGTCGGGCTAAATTAAACTTCCGCGATCGAGATGTCGCGATCGGGGCCATGAACCATCGATCTCAGATACAGGATCCACCGTGCGTTCATCAAAGCAAGGTCAAGGCAGAAGATTGACATTCTGGAAGCTCAAAGACCTACCCGAGACGATCCTCAATTTCCCCTTTAGGTCATTCCAGGTAAATCTGGGTGATATATCGCATATGACGACACAACCATGACATACATCCGTACCAGAAGCAGAGTCGAAACAATGATCGAATTGTCGTATCATGAACCAGACATTCAGACTGCCTCGAATCAAGGAAAAAGAGCCAGTCTCATCGCCACTAAGACTGTAATCGATGGCACCGTTTGCGGGCAAAGGACAAGCATAAATAGGGAGGCCAGTCTCTCTTCCGAACCACGATTCGATTCCACTCATCAATCCATCACATCACCTGTTCGAAACCCACCAAGTCAGACCTACTTTCACAACACATATTCTCAAAGAACCCATTTCATTTAACCTTTCCCCAACAAAATCATCATGAGCAACCGCGAAGAACGAGAGGCCGAGGACCTTTACGAGAGGGAGAACGACGCCTCACCCGTCCCCGGCGGCGAGGCTGACAACTCCTACGTCGGCGAGACGAACCCCAACTTGCGCGATGTCGTGCCAGTCCAGAAGGATGAAGCTGGATATGATGACCCCATGCAACCCCCGTACTCAAACTCGGACCAGCAATTAGGTATGCCCTTCCCTACTTTGTCAACTGGTGTATGTAGGTGACTAGATGTTAATGTCTTGCTGGTGTATAGCACAAGACGAACGTGAAGCGATCGACCAGTCCAATATCCTCGGAGGAGACAGGTTGCGACACGCCAAGCCACGTACGAGAAACGGATACAACGAAGGCCCCGACGAGGATGATCTGCCTGCCGAGGTCGCGCAAGGTCAGTCCGGCCGGTCCAACGCTGGTCGCGCGGTCGAGTAAGATATGCGACGTCACTGGGTCCCTCTTGATTAGTAGTGCTTGTATTATATTTAATGTGATTTTACGATATACGATAGCCTCAAATTTAGTCTTTCTGAAATGTGTCCATTTGAGCCGAGTAGACTTGTGAACCGTGATTACTGCTCGTCGGCTGCTTTGCCTATCCTAAACTGTGTGGCATCTGCCACCCACCGTGGGAAGCTTTCATGGTCGTCCAGCCACGAAGTCAAGTATCCGTCGTTGGCTGCCTTTTCGGAACAGATTGTGGCAGGTTGGCAACGTGGTGCGCGACTCTTGGCTCCAGTAAGGGATACGTTTGCTGAGGGAAATGTTGGTGACGAAACATGAAAAATGCATCTCTCCATCGTCTATTCTTTCTCCCAAGAGGCTGAGGAGTGGAAAAGGGGTGATGTCCCGGAGTCCCGGCTCCTCACTTTCTCGGGACACGTTAGGCGACTCTCCTTTGCTTTGACTCCGACTTCCGACGTGGTGCTGGGCCTACTGGCCAGCACGACTTTTGCGGCGCACGTACTATCGTGAACTATGCGTTGTGGCTTGATGCGGAACTTTTACCCGGAGTCGAGATGGTTGGCCCAAAAAGACATGCCCCTTGCATTAGGTGCGGGAAGTGCGATAGTACGAGAATCGACCACCGAAGCAGATATCGAGTTGGCATCTAGACGAATTCCGTATGACAAACTGACCAGCTGTAGGGGTACCTTGGCCATCACTCGTTGTTCGTAGTACGTAGTGGTGAAGATCGGGTATAGTTGCACAAGTACGTCCTGGCTATTCTTTGAATGGCTGGCTTGTCGTGGGCGATGGCGTTGTGGCGGTGAATTGGCGCAGGGGCACGTCCGAGCTCATCTGGGTGCATCGAATGCCGTCGCTTTGTTGATCCTGTTCTAGACTCGGCTCGGGAGGGAGGTTTGGCTTTGGTCTGAATCAAATGGGCAGAACCATACACGTGTCGGAACAGAGGTATTCGTTGTCTGGAGTCAAGAACTGCGCTGGCCATGGCGCCGTGGAATGTCTACATTCTTCGGAATCTGCATGCTAGTCAGTTAACTATTGTTGTTGTTGTTGTTGTTGTTGTTGTTGTTGTTGTTGTTGTTGTTATTAGGGTTATTGTTATTGTTAGGGTTGGTGCTGTTGTGTAGACTGGATGGATGAGAGCAAGTGAGGAAGGGACGGACGGACGGAAGGTGCAGACCCCTGCCGAACAGACAAGTGGGAGGACGGATGCGAGGAAGGGACCCCTCGCAGGAAAGTAAGCAGCAGCAGCAGCAGCCAAGTAGGTTCTACGTACTACGTACTACGTACTATGTAGACACAGGTCGCTGCGCAGTGCGTACTCCATAGTTTCTTAGTCAGTGTTACAGAAGCTGCGATGGTGTGGCTCTTGCCGTTTCAGAACGGAAACGCGGGCAGGTACGCCCGTCCCGTGATTGGCTCTTTCCTCCCGACTGAATCTTCAGTCCGCGGCTTATCGCCAGTCGGAGACACCACAACAGCCATCCAGATTCCACACTGCACACTACAGTGAGCCCAGGGATTGCCCTCAGCGAGTCAACGCTGAGATCGCATCAGGCACCATGAACTTACTGCTGTGTCAAGCTCCACTGCGGACCCTGGAGGCGCTGCAGATGGCGCCAGTCTAGGAGCAGTTAGGCGACCAAGAGGGACAACCATCCCGAGCATCTATGAAACTGTCGTCGCATAAAATTTCCCTCTCTTTCTTCTACAACCTCTTCTTTCTTCATATAACCGCACGCTGGACGCCGGATACTGTGTTTCGTTTCTCTTCGTTTTGTCCTCTTTCGTCCCGTTTCGTCGATAGACATACCGCGTTCGTTAGCTGTCTCGCAGTCATTCCTTCCTGCTGGTTACGCTTCGATACCGGTCTCTACACACACAACAACATTCCGGTCAATAACAACAATCATTCATTCATTCATTTCGGAACAATACGTTATTGACAACATTCATTCTTTTGAACAATTCGTTGGGCTTCAAAACCTCTCTCATCTTTTGGCACTTCTTCTGTTCTCGATACGGGACCAATCTTTCTTTACTTTTCTCATCTTCCCTCAACGACAGAAATAGCTAGCAGACCGCAGGTTCGTTCTGCGTATTTCTCACGATGCCTTCGCCTGTCCTGAGCCTGGCGACCCTAGCTTTGGTTGCTTCGCCGGCCGTGGCAACCAGCAGCTACAATTTGCTCCACAAATTCGATCAAACTAACTTTTTCCAAAACTTCTCCTTCTACTCCGACCCCGACCCAACTGATGGGTATGTAGACACTCGATTTATGTATGAAATCAGGCATGCTGACGATAGGATAGATTTGTCAACTATTTGGATTACGATGCCGCCCATACGGCTGGTCTTGCCAAGATCAAGGACAATGGAAATGTCTACCTCGGAGTTGACCATACCAACACCTACACCACCGGTGGACGTCCCTCGACTCGCGTCATGTCCGACGTTCAATTCGACCAGGGCCTTCTCATTGCAGACATTGCCCACATGCCTGGAAACGCCTGTGGTGTCTGGCCGGCCTTCTGGACGACCGGCTCCAACTGGCCCGCGGACGGCGAGATTGATATCATCGAGGGCATCAACAAGCAGAAGACCACCCAGGTAGCTCTGCATACCCTAGACTCATGTGACATCTCGACACCCGCCGCTGATCTAGCCGGCAGTTTGACTGCCACTGCTTGCTCAACTGCTGTTGGTTCTGGTGGCTGTACCGTTCAGGGAACCGCGGGCAGCTTCGGAGACGATTTCAATGACTTGAACGGTGGTATTTACGCCATGGAGTTGACTTCCGACGGCATCAACGTCTGGTTCTTCTCTCGTGCGAACATTCCTGCTTGTATCAACTCCGGCCACCCAGACACATCCTCTTTCGGGACTCCAATGGCAACCTTCCAGGGTTCCTGCGACTTCGAAAAGGAATTCACAGCTCAGCAAATCATCTTCAATACTGATTTCTGTGGTGACTGGGCTGGTTACAGTTATGGTGACTCCTGCTCAGTGGCCGGTGGCGACGCCATGACATCTTGCAAAGATTACGTTGGAGCCAACCCATCTGCTTTCACTGAGGCTTACTGGGAGATCGTTTCTGTCGCTCTTTATCAGAAGGGTAACGCTGCTGTGTCGTCTGCGGCTTCCAGGACCGCTGCCACCTCTACAGCTGCCTCCTCCATAGTTCCCATCTCAATTCCTACTTCAGCTCCCACCTCGGCTGCCACTACTGCCCCTCCCAGTGCTCCGACAACAGCCCCGACCACGGCTCCCACATCTGTTTCTCTTGCAAGCAGCCCTGTCCGCGCCTCTCCGTCGGGCAGACCAAGCAGCCAACCCGTGGCTCCAAGCGCGGGATCGGGCTCTAGCTCAGGATCCATTTCTGGTTCTGGTTCGAGCTCTGGCTCAGTCTCTGGCTCAGGCTCAGGCTCGGGTTCTGGTTCTAGTTCTGGTTCTGGTTCTGGCTCGGGCTCAGGATCAGGCTCTAGCTCTGCTTTGGTTGGAAGCGCAGCGCGTGTGTCGCCCGCTACGACTCCTTGTTCCTCCAAGAGCACTATCACTGTGACTTCCATGGTCGCTCCCAGTAGCAGTGCTCCCGTCTTGCCGACAACCAGCCCATGCTCCTCCAAGAGTACTGTGACTGTGACCTCCTTCACCAGCCCTGCTCCCTCCGTTCAAGCAGTCAGCCCCGCTTCGTCCAGATTGACCACCACCACGGTCATCGTCACATCATACGTCGATATTTGTCCTACCGGTTATACCACTAAGACCATCACACAAACCGTCACCTATTGCCCTGCTGATGTGACCTCAAGCAGCATTGCTCCGGCCTTTACGACCACCACAAAACTTTGCACCAGTGGTTGTGCTCCTAGCCCAACTGCTGTTGTCGTTGTGGTTCCAGTGGAAACCTCTACCACCCCAGCAAAGGCGACCGGCACCGCGCTTGTCTCTGGAAGCATCCCAGCTTCAGGCGTACAGACCGCCAGTGCTCTTGTATCTGGCACTGCTCTTGTGTCTGGAACCATCCCAGCTTCAGGCGTAGAGGCTGCAACCTTGCCCGCACTCGCCGTCTCGGCCCCAGGAACTTCGATGACTGGCATTACCACAGCAGTTAGCCCAGTACAGACTGGAATCTACTCAACAGGCGGTCTCGTTCCCGCGGCTCCTTCGTCTGCCACCGCGCCTGCTGGTGCTAAACCATCAAGCTCATTGCCCGGAAAAGGCAGTGTCACCTCGACCGGTGTTAGCCCTGCTTTCACTGGCGCTGGTAGCAGCATAACACCTTCGGCTGTCAGCTTCATTGCCGCCGTCGCTGGCCTTTTCCTATTCTTCTAAAATGGTGGATTTTTGGTATTAATCACTTCTGTTGAACATTGGCTTTCTATACCCTTTTTTCTTTTAGATATTTATTTTTGGAATATATATTGACACCTGGGAGCAATTCCAGTGCATTTCATACTTGAACCAGACTTGAAAAGAGTTATACATACTGAAACTTTAATTTGATCGACATCGTAAGGCTTTTTTCCAAATCTTGACGTACCTTTGGTCAATTGAGTTGCGATGATTCAGTAGGCCGAAGAAAGGACTATCTCTCAAGTATGAACGACACGGAGCTCTTTATCGACTCTTCGATATGAATCGGTGACTCGCGAAGAATGTGTCTAGTAACATTGTACGACGTCGCTAATGCGTCTGACGGAGACAAAGGGCTGAATCCAGGCTTGTCTGTGAAATAAAGAACCTGACTCTCTCAGCGATGGGATGAACCGTGTAGGTAAAGTAAGCGTATGGTTGGACAGTTATGATACCCACGGGACGTTCACATCCGCAGTCTACTATTCCGATTGACTTCAAATTGTAGAATCAGTTAGTCGACTTGCGTCTTGTTCTACAAGTCCCTGCTTGGGAAACAGTTATACATGGTATCTAGACTATGAAAAAAGTCTATAGCATTCTTCCATCTTGCAAAGTAGATGCATTCATGGCATACTACAAGACTCACATAATCAAGGCTCAGCTTCATACACAATCTCACCCACTCCCGGCACAAAATCAGTCTCCTCCGGATGCCCCGGCACTCTATGCCTATAAGCCCAATCAACCATAGCCCTCCAATCCCGACACTTGTGCGGCGTATTGAAATCCGGAAAGGGTCTTCGCTCGCGACCCTTGACAAATTTGTAGCCTACGACTCCCGGGTCGGCGTGGCACATGATCGATTGTCGTAGGGTCTCGAGACAGTGGTAGAGGTGCATTTCGAGGATGGGTTGCGGGTCTCGAAATTCATCGCCGTGATCTTTGTAGTGTGGATAGTTGAACCAGACGGCTTTGCGGAGGAAGTTCTATTCCCGTCAGTATCTAAGTAAATCGAGAGGTGTTCTACAGGGTGGAATCTTCGTTAAAGGACGCGGGGGGATTTTAGGGCTTTTGCGCTTCCGAGAAGGGTAATCTCCTTCCCGTTGTGGTAATTCTCTTCACCCATCGCAAAGGTTGATCCGTCAAATTCGAACATCAAAATGCTTACCACGCAGTGTAATTGATGCGTCAACTCGAGCGACCCCATATAATCGCCACTTCCTTCATAGCCGGCCGGAATGCGCACATCGCCTTTGCGCAGTCCGGCTTGGAGGGCGATCTCTTCCGGAAGAGCGAATACACCCACTGATACAATCAGCATATTTTCGTTTCCCAGAAATCGTCTGCAAGGAAAAAGACTCACTATTGTACGATATCTCGTTCCATGCCTCGTCTACCTCTGGACCGGGCGGTTGCCGGTATACAGACGGCCAGTCAAGGCTTCCGTTGGTGGTGACGAGGCGGAGAGTCGTGTCGATATCTCTTGTCACGGGGCCTGAAGATCCGTCAGTATGTATGCTCCGAGAAAAGAAAAGGAACGAGGAGAAACAGACTGTAGTACGTCGAATGCTCGAAGCACATATCGTCTATCGCACGATCTTGTCTTTCCCGCAAAGTGCTCGTCACGATCACAGCCAACGCAATGCAAACGACGGACGTCCACGCTGAAATCAAAACTCCCTGCTTGATAAGCGACGAGATTGCTTTCTCATTGTGCTTCAAGCAGCCATAACAACTCTTCTTCCGCGAGAGGAAATCTTGATCATCCTCTAGATCCGGTTCACTACAAGCCGTGATCGTATCCAAAGCCTGATCATAGCTTTTGCTAAAGAAATTCAACGTATCCTCAGGGGCCATTTTCGACCATCAACGAGGGTAGAACTTAGGTACACTGATTGAGGGCAGTTGAAAACGAAATCTGACTAGGTATTCGCGGAAGACTTGGGAAGTGTGGTAAATGGGCTGTAGTGAAGCGACAATGAGGAGGAACCGGTCATGTGCCACGGCTTCATCTCATCGACTCATTGTAGACACGTCATAAGAGGTATCAGGAGAGTGTGGTAAGGAAGATTTCATCTGATGCTGGCCGACTCGTCGTGTGGGAAGAATTACAGATGGCGATTGAGACTTAGAGGTAGGCCGTCCAATCTCTCAAGGTACACAATTCATTTCACAACCTGAAACAATATCGAAGGCTGGCCGGTCACAGCAGCGAGTTTGATGGCAAAACAAAGACTACTGCCGATCTCGGGGAATATCCAACACATTCATTTTCATGGGGCATACCTATATTTGCGGATATAGACGGTACGAGACTCATTCTGCCTAATTTGAGGTAATTCATTGTCCGGTCTTGGGTAGGTTTGATGGACCCATAGGCAACGCTTGGAAGTATCATACAAATGACTTGCACAAGCTTGCGTACGCAATTGCGTCTTGCATGAAAGGAAATAGAAGACATTGTACTACGCTCTCTCCATTGAGGGTGGCTTTCAATCGAGAAATGGCCATGTATATAGGTAGGTGGTCTCGAACGATCGCTTTGATTCAGACAACACTAAAGACCCCAAAACTTACACCGAGTTTTTGCTTGAGTGTTGGTTTCCAGATATATGCATGATGCACGATTATCATTCTTTGAGGTCAAGTCAGTAATGTGATACAAATCTGGTTGCTTGAACGAAAAAGTTGAATACACCGTCATTTGGTCATGGGGGGCTATTTGGAATAGCACGATGTCTACCTTGCCACCGTGTATAGGCACCCCGCTACTTCCGGTCCATGTGTCTGGATATAAAAAGGCCTTGACTGAGCCGAATCCAGGAGAATTTTATACCTAATCTCTAAGACTGTCCTGAATCCACTCAAGAGGGTACTGCTCTTTACAACATCCATCCATCACGAAGTCTATAGCTCACTTCACTTTACAGCCTTTGAGATATCAGACCACCTTCAAGATGCTGCCCAAGACAATTGTTGTCGCCTTTTTGGCTACTGTTGCGGTCGCTTTACCAGCCAAGACAGGTACGTCCATACTAATCATCCACAAACCGACTCGAAGTGATTGCTAATGCTTGAAATCCAGCTCGCGACACCGTCACGACGCCTGACTACCTTCTCAGCCCAATGTCAATCGATGGACATGACCGACCTGACGTGGCACGTGTGAAGCGGAATCCTAATTCACTTGTGCACTTCTATATCCCGGAGGCTCCCACTCCTGATGCCGAGGAGCAGTCCGGCGATCTTGACAAGCGATTCTACATCTATCAACGTCCTCCTCCACCCGATGCAGAGCCGGTCGAGAAGCGTGATTCCAATTGAGTTATCCACCTCTATATTCCGAAACTCTCAACTGATAAGTGCGACGATACCGGTATGGTGAGACGTAAACTATGCAAATTCGGCTGGGAGTGAATTAGTTTGGACTAGTGTTTAACGGGATGATATTGTTGTTCTTGCGAGTCATTTTTGATTTTACCGTGGAACATGCAAGTCAAAGTCATTGGAGATCACCGATCCCGTTGATACTCGAATGTTTTGTACTTGTATTACTGGCTAAACGATTCTTGAATAGCTAGACGGTTTGAAGATTAACCGCACTAAGTGAGCCTATAATTCAATTTGTAGATTAAGCTGAGAACAACTCCCTGATGCTAGTCGTACATATGGATGTGAGGATAAAGATATGACCTGCAATAGCCTCGAGGCACGTATCCCACAAACAAAGAAGTTTCCTGCTCTCACGCATCCATCGTTAGACTGACAAAATTTGAGTCCGTGGTAATTCCTGATCAAGTCATGTTCCACAGTCCTCCGTACTGCAAATGTCCAACTTAAAGATCAGCATGACTGAAGCTGATTGCTATCCTAGATTTCACTCAAACATTGACGATTTATATCAATATGGCCCCTGAAGCGTGCTTTTTGACTACCAAGTCGGCGAGCTTCCTCCTGTTCATCACATTCAGCATCCTCATCCTTCTTGTTACCATCGACATCTATCTATCCGTGCTCTTGCCAGCAAGTTGCGGCCTCTGCTCCGACTATTTCCCGCAGAACGTCTGTTCGAGTCATAGACCCCCTCATGGAGAAAATAAAGAGCTTCAAGATGTGACTGTAGGCTTGGGTCAAAAAGGCACAAATGGGATTGTCTTCCGCGAAGTCGAGGCTTTAGAGGATATGAGCGTCGTAGGTGACGCGAAATGGCAAGATCTATTTGCTGGTGACGGCTACCTGTTTCTCAAGCCAGAAGATGCGTCGTTTCCAGAGGAGCCCTGGGGCGTTAGCATGTTTCATGGGTTGCATTGTCTGCAAATGCTGCGAAACAAGATTCAAGAATTGGAGGGACGGGTTTCCGGTAATGGGAAGCCCAAGAAAAGATATCAACATGCGCATCATCATAATGATTTGGATGATGACAACGATGTCTCTGATATACATTACTTGCATTGCTTTTCGTATCTTGCGCAGGTAAGGCCACCTCAACAAATTTTTGGACAGGGGACTAAGACACCTTTCTCTGAACAGTCAATCGCATGCTCAGCTGATGATACGCTGGAACCTCCACATATAAATCTCTTCAGAAATGGCAGTTTCAGGAGCTACAACATTGATGGTATTGGCACTTGGCATCAGTGTCGGGACCAGAGTCTGGTGCGGAAGAAGATGTTAGAGAGTAAGGAGACTCTACTCGAACGCTGGGATTACAAGGTCGGAGATACTGTGCAGAGTGTTTGGGGAACAAGATAAACCTGTATATGAGATCGTCTTTGTTTCACTCAGCTGATTCGTCGTAGAAACGACTCTTTTATCAATAAAATTAGGGTTGTCAGGGCTAGGGCTTATAGTTCGCTTTCGGCAGCTGAAGTCACGTGGGGGCTGAAGCGGAATCACATGCTCGGCCGAAATTATTTCTTGCTCGACGACGTCGACTCTCGCTCTAGTTAATTTTCCTTTTTGCATGATTATCCCTGTCAAGCTCTCGAGATAATTCCTGTCGGCATTTGCCAGACTACCTTATCGTCGTATTCGGCCCCGCTGGTTCGCTCGTGCGCGTTGAGACTAGTTAGCAAGCTGTTGGGCACATCTCAGCTCCGTCGCACTGGTCATCGTTCGACCTTCCTCAATAACTAGCTGATCCTCCACTAATGACTTGTACGATATGCAATGGTTCTTGACTCTGACGATGATAATTGAATCAATTTACTGAAGATTAACCTCCACTTTCGACGTGCTTCGCTTCCTTCACCTCCCTACCTGCCTCCAACTAAGAAACCGTGCTTATTGCGATCATTCCACAAGCCCGTCGTCTCTGTCGCATGGCGGTATAAACCAGAAACTCAGAAGAATGGAAAAGTTCTCCCAGTTCCGAGATCGAGGTATGTAGTCGCTTCTCGGTACTTGCCAAGAGACCACACCTTTTGAGAATGTTGAATGTTGAAATCTAACAACGAACGTCATCAGGCTCCGGCATTGCGCCCTTCCTCCCCATTCCCACACCACGATCGGGCTATGCGCTGCCAGTACATATATTCTTATTTTGCTTTCGCCTACCGCTACTCATTTTCGTGTGCTTGAGCTACTTTGCTGTTCTGCAATGGCTTCCTATCGGCTCGCTGGGAAAGAAGGCGTCGTTATGGTGTATACTAGGTGTTCCTAGCTTGTGGTGGATTGACTTGCAGGTTGACGGTGTGAAGAGAGGGTTCGTATCAAGTTCTCACAAACCCATACGCCTAGTACTAATGTATATCAATAGACGCCTTGCCAGCCAACGGGCGCGCCTACCCATCTCCAAATGCATCATTGCTTCGTCCTTCACCTCACCTATCGACCCAGTCTATCTCGCCGCCGTCTTTGATCCTATCTTCACCGCATCATATCCCAACACGCGCAAGGTCGAACGTCTATCACTCCTACAAGCTATTTTGCGGTCGTTCTCATACCCTTTAGTCAACCCACCGTCAGATACACGACTCGTCGAGCTTTCTGAGCTACTCGAAAAGTATCAGTCTCGACCCATCGTCGTATTCGCCGAATGCACAACGACAAATGGCCGGGGTATCCTTCCTTTAAGCAGATCTCTCGTATCCGTACCACCACGCACCAAAATTTACCCGGTAAGCCTGCGCTATACAGAGGCGGATGTAACTACGCCGGTACCCGGCACATACGTTACGTTCCTTTGGAACTTGCTCAGCAGACCCACACATTTCATCCGAGTACGCGTTGCCGAGTACGTGACGACATCTTCTAAAAACTTGTCGCCGACGTCTCAAGCTCAAAGCTCGGGCACAGACTTCTTTGACGACGATGAACCCTCATCTTTCCTCGAGGAATATGCAGGCTCAAATGATGATTCAGAGCTGACCAAGAGCGAGGTCGCCGTGCTGGACTACGTCGGTGAATCACTGGCCCGCCTGGGTAGGGTCAAGAGGGTTGGATTAGGGGTAAAAGAGAAGCAAGATTTTGTGGATATCTGGGCTAGGCATACGCGAAGTCGCTGATATTGTACGTTAAGTGAAGGAAGGAATCGAAAAGTTTATAGATAGATATTTCATCGAATACATATATTATGGACATTTTTCAAGTCTGTATCGGTCATACTTTGGAACATGGTCCTGCCTTGTTCAACAAAAAAAGCATACAAAATGTACACGTACTGAATCGCTAGAAACATCAAAAGTAAAAAAAAAAAAAAAAAAAAAAAAAAAAAAACCCTAGAAGAAACTCACAGAACTCCACGCTCAAAGAAATGAAAAGGGTATATCACACCATGAGTCATATCATCCTACGCGACACTCGACCCGACAACAGCCCTAGTAGCCAACTGCTCAATCCGTTGCGCATACAAGTCCATCGTATGCATCAACGGATCACCAAATATCAGACCTCTTAACTCTGCATCGGAAGCTGTCACAGCTTCAACGGATATGCTCGAAGAGGAGGAAGATGAAGAAGAAGAAGTCGGCTTCCTCTTGCCATCTTTCCGGTGTTCGCTTTGTTGCTTCGATGGTCGATGGGAATAATGCTTACGCGTTCGAAGGACGATGATACGACCTGCCAGCGAGAGCGTGGCTTCGGGGACATTCCATATCGGTTTCAATTTACCGCCGGTAATCGAGATCTTGCTATCGTTAGAGCAAGAAGGCAGCTTCAGTGTCGACGACGGATCCGGTCTTGCGTATAGTTCTAGAAGACTCCTGACGTAAGTCTTGTCCGCTCTCGCGACAGGATCGCCTTCGTTGACGAATCCGTAGAATAGATTCTTGTCGTATCGTGTTTTGCCGGTCGGTTTCTGCAGAGGTAACAATGAGATTGGTGGTGCGCCGAAAGTTATGCAGTGAACTCTCCTGAACAGGTCCTGCAGTTCGGTCAATTCGCTGGTCACCGTCTGCGATAACATGTGGCAGTATAGAAGTGACGCCACTGCTCCGCCGGCGCTGTGACCTGTGAGGATCAAGGAACATGTCGCTCGCCGGGGGTTTTCTTGGAGCAGATCTCGCAGTTGCGCTGCAACGGGTTTGATCATTTTTCTGGCAACGCTTAAGAATCCCGCATGGCACAGGTTCCCTTCATCGTCGAGCAAGTCGGTAGGTGCGGTAGGTTCTGTGCGAATATTGACAGCCCAGTCTTGGAAGTTCTGCGTTCCTCGAATAGCTAGGACGATTGTGTTCTTCTCGTCAAGAGGGATAGATTTCACAACCACGGTCTTGGTACCGCGTCTCCAGTCTCCGGAGATGAAATTCTGCCGTTCTTTGCTCGAAGGCTTTTCGTAAGCTCTTCGAGAATACGTCGAGGCAAGACAGATCAGAGGCCAGGTAGCAAAGTACAATTTCAAAGGAGGAAGCGCAGACGAGGTGTAAGCGTTGGCGTAGCGATAGACCTTGGAGAAGGGGTTGGTAGAGCTTCCTGGTATTCGTGCGATAGTCGCTACATTAACCTTTTCTGTTGAGGCTGAGGAGCGTCGTTTGTGGTCTCTGTGCCTTGATTGTTTATGATGCTTCTCTGACGAGAAGGAGGGTATATCAGCCAGGGCCACAGATGACGTGGTGGCACCCGCATTCCCAAAGACCTGATTCTCAGCCATGGCTATTCCATCTGTTGGATTGGGATTAGTGATGAAAGATAATCGCCTCAAAGCTACTCACCTAAATCGGTAGCATTTACTTGGTACGTCCCATCATCCATCGAAGTGAGAACATTATCCAGCCTTCTAGCCGCGGCGTCCAGCGCCCCGCCGTACTGTTCCCGAGTTGGCCTGGGACTTGCTATAGAATCATAAACCTCGACTGCAAGATTGCCGGCATCGTTCAACGTGGCCGCAATTGAGCCAACCTGTAGATATGACCGCCATGGACGTTGTGGTGGTCGTGTAGCCGTAGCCGGCACTGGAGGATGCCCACCAGCATGGTGCGCATAGTACATAGGGGTCACAGGATGTTGATGTGATACAGGCTGAATGCAATGATGCGCTGGTCGATAAGGCAGATGCAGATTAATCAAGCTTCCATGATAGTGTGGATGTACATGGTGGGTATGAGGTGGAATAACATGACCATATACAGCCCCGGAGTAGACTGTATTCGTTGTCGACTGCGACGGTGCATTCGCTGCTGCTAGTGATGGATTCTGTGGGATAGGAGTTGGGGGCAGAGTCTGATAAGGTGGTGGTGGCGTGCTTGTAATCGACCGGGCCTCCATTGCGGAGGCTATTCACATACAATACGACAAAGACAATCCCTGAGCCAACACACTTCAAATCGATGAAATCATATATAGTTGTTCATCTTCCAGTACCGCGATTCATGACTCACAATGCAGGTCGTGACACAAGTCGAGACGAGCAGAGAGCCTCGTGAAGAGAGAATGGTTGTTGTTTCACCTGATCTTCGCAAGCTGACTGGTGGCGGAGCAGCCAACCAGGTTGACGAACAAGACCAACACGTGAAAGCCGAGTGCACTGCCTCAAGGCCATCTTACAGAGTATAAATTACAGAGTACTTCACCAAGTCACACATTTTCTTTTTCTTTTCTAGAGCAAGTGTTAGCATCTATCTTCTTCCATGGCAATTTCACTCCCTAACGAAATAGTCATACGGTGTGTATTCATCTGCCAATTGGTAGTTAGTTAATTAAGTGTCGGCACGCTGTTCTAAACAACGGTGATTAGGTAATGCATTAGTAAACAGCTTAGTTGCTGTGAAGCAAACGAGTGTAACCGCTTACTGCAGATTGTACGTATAGTGACCTGGAGGCTAAAAGTGACCATGGGATTTATGCATGATTATCTAAAGGAACACGCAGGTCAAGCTATGGATCGTGCTCCTGTACTGCACGCCGCGATGCAATGATTTGTAAAGCCAACATAATCTTGGGGCCGGTCGTCAAAGGTACCTGCTCAGGATATAAATATGTTTCGTAGGTCCTGTTTGGAGCCCACCAGTGTACAGTCGCTCGCCTGGAAAGAAATGAAAAGTACGAGTTGAATAATGCGCGTGTCTTGGGCCAAATTGCTTGCTCTGAGCTGCCTCTACGAGGCCAGCCAGGGAGTACCCGTTCGTCTTAGAAATGAATATCGTCTGCAACCATTCCACATAGATCTGTCATCGAGGGTGCCTCGGATGCTCGACCAGATCAAGAGAACGCAGCTGCCCGCGCAGCCTGTATACATCAACACAGGGACTTCAGCAGGGATCAGTCTGAGTCTATTGGAAAGCTTCCGAACGGAGTGGCTGGACAGCTTTGACTGGAATCGTGAGCAAGCGGATATGAACAAGTCTGTCATCACACTCGTCCCATGGAATATTGTACTAAATCTTCAACAGATTCAATCACTATACCGCCGTCATTGAGGGGCTGAATATCCATTTCATTCACGAAAAGTCAAAGTCTAAAGACGCCATCCCTCTGCTTCTCGTCCATGGCTGGCCCGGGTCCTTCCTAGAGTTTGCTCCCGTCATCAACGAACTAACTCAGGAGGCAACCACAGCGACTGGAAAGACGGTCTCGTTCGATGTGGTGGTGGCTTCTATACCTGGCTTTGCGTTCTCTTCTGTGCCACCGGTGGACTGGACTGTGGCAGATACAGCACGTGTTTTCAACACGCTTCTCACGGATGTCCTTCACTACGACACGTATGCCACCTTTGGAACCGATTGGGGTGCCGGGATTGCATACAGCATGTACGACCAGTTCAACGCCACGGTTCGCGCACTTTCTTTAGACTTTCTACCGTTCCATCCTTATACCTCGGATCAGCTCGCTGCTGAGAACATCACTCTATCTTCCTTGGAGGAATTTGAGCAAGCCGAAGCAACGGAATGGAACAATTCAGGAGAGGGTTACTTCATCGAGCAGACTACCAAGGTATGTACACAGAGTCTCACTGCGATTCATTCGATCGTGTAAGTGCCACTGACGTGGAAATGACCAGGCCAACACGATCGGCCTTGCACTTTACGACAATCCAGTCGGCCAGCTTGCCTGGATAGGAGAGAAATTCGTCAACTGTGAGTTTCTTCATCTGTGTATTCACACAGAGAGCAATGCAGACCTGACAGTACCTTATAGGGTCCGATCCCCACGCGGGACAATCGCCTTCAGTGCTCACCCACAACGAGATTCTTCGCGGTGTCTCTCTGTACTACCTCTCCGAGTGCTTCGCCTCATCCGTTGTACTCTACCAACAGAACCCCAATGGTTTCGCCACTGTGTACACCAAAGCGAACACTGATGCGCCACTCCTATACAGTGCATTCAAATACAACGTTGGGTTTTGGCCCCCTGCAGTGGTTGCGAAGACTGGAAACCTGGTCCTTTATACTAGTGAGTAGTACCTAAATGCTCTGAAAGGGTGTTTGAGAATGGATTGGCTGATTGAAACAGACCACGAATCGGGTGGTCATTTCCCCGGCCTTGACAACCCTCCCGCTTTAATGGATGACTTGCGTGAGATTGCAACTTACTGGTCTCAGTAGAAAGGATTCTGCTGCTTATGTATAGTAGTGATACGAGGACGGTGTGGAAGATATTAGAAGGCCTTCCGCTACTGAATGTTGCGCATCGCTACTGGCTCATACGTGTCTATAGCTCTTTCAAAATCTGATTTCTTAGGATTTGATACCGATCTTTATGGTGTTGAGCGGTCATATATGGCCATTCGATGTCGTTAATCCAGGTCGACTTAAGTACATGACGCTCGTAGCCTACCGTTTTCTTTCACTCTGCGAGAAGTAGTTTTGACAGTCTCAACCGTCGAGACCTCGCCTTGAGCCTTTTTCCCGTCGTCTTCAGCATCCACATCCTTTAGGTCAGGCAAGTGGTCCAAGTAGCATCGAAAGCCCATATAGTATGCTATGAAACAGATAACACGGTGCCGAGGAGAGCCCGGCATTTCATTTCGTCTCTGCAGTGCAATATCTGCCGGAGAAGCAAACCTACTTTCGAGAAACTGTCTCTTCTTTGGAAACACAATAGTTTTACACACTCATATAACTTGCTAGAAATAGCTATCAAAGCTAGACAATGACCAAGGACCCCGAGAAATCTATTCTTTGATTTCCTGCTTGTGAAAAACGTCTATCTTACAGTCAGAAAATGGGTAAGAATGTAGGCGCATTAAAGACTTACTCGGCACCTCTGGCATCCACGAGACTCTATCCTTACAGAAAAATTCTCCTTTCGGAGGCAGCGCTTCTGGATCATCCAACGACCCCACAACAATATACCGAAACTTATCCTTCACAGCGTCCTACACAGGGAATGAGTAACTCGACCGACCAGAAAAACGAGAGAAACACCAACCCCATATTCAAGAATAAAACTCCCACAATTATCACAGAATTCTCTATTGATGACCATGCCGGATCCATTATCCGCTGAATGCTCCTTGGTCTTCCCCTGAGTAATCTTCAGAGCGTCCTTGGGTATCTTTGCGGTGAGGCCGTAATTTGTCCCAAAAGCCTTCTTACAATTCCGACAATGACACAGGGATGTGCGCGCATCGTCGGGCGAGTTGAGAGACACTTCGTATTTGATGGCCTCGCAGTAGCAGGAGCCCGTCAGAGTTGTCATTTTGGGGGTGAACAGGGAGAGTGAGGATGGTCTGAAAGACTAATGGGGTTGTTTTTGGGGTTAAAAGATGTCTGGTTAGAGCGGCGAGGCGATGGATTAAGCGCTGCAGATGTCAATAGCTTTGGAGCAATACTTTGTGGGATTTAGAAAGACAAAAAAAATCTGATGGATTTCTCTATGCTTTCTGTTATTCTACATATATTTGAAGCTTGAAGATTGAAGAGAAACTTGCTGCTGTACATATTACGTCACAGCGTCGTCGTGTGTTTGTATTATAATAAGGGCTGCTGATATAGAAAAACGCACCAAGGTCAATTAATATTAAATTACACAAGCTGATTACACAAGCTGTGTAGCTGCTTCAAGAGCTGAGAGACTGCCCTCCCTGTCTATACCATTGTCTCTGATAGAGAAGGCCGTTTGAAAGAGACGAGATAAAGGAGGGTCGACCACGAAAAATAATGCGTCACGTGCTCGCCATAGCCCTATCTTCCCCCAAAGAATCATATTCACTCGTACAATGGTGAGTGATGGTCATCTAATGGGAAGATTTCCAGTAGATCTCTCCATCTTGTAGGAAAAATTGATATAAACTACCACATTGACATAGTTTTATACATTAAACAGCAACTTCGTAAGTGTGGGAAGTAAAAGGGTGTCGTGGACGGCCTGAGATAATGGCCAGTCGACTTAGACGGATACCGAGTAGTTTCGCTTCGGGATCATAGTCAATCAACGTCGATATACTCATCTCTATGAACACTTTCAAAATGGTAAAATACTTGCACGAAAATCATTAGCTGCCCAGCAGCCCAAATATGTACAGCACTGCAATCATAGAAACAGGAAACTAAACGAAGCAAAAACGACGTGACATCCTACAGTAGCTGTAGTGTGGGAAAAGAGCACAGTCGTATGAGAAAAATCAGAAGAGTATGCGTAAGATAGTAATCAACTCCAAACACCGATGCATTCGAGGTACAGCCTTGTCGTCTCAACAGGCACTCGTGGTATCATATCATAAAGAACGTTGTTGGTCGCTGCTTAATTCTGTATCTTTGAGACCCGTTTTGCCGTCCCAATGTGTGTATTATGTACTTTGGTCGCAAATTTGAGACTCGTCAAGGTCTCCCCCAGATGTGCCTGCAGAGGACTGACCATGACGAACATTAGCGTCTTAGAGTTGCCACCCAACGAGAATTGCAAAAGATACGTAAGCTGGGGAATGTATTAGCTTGATGAAGGTATGCAGTTCAGATCTCAACAAACCTTGCTGTTTCTGTATGGGATGTGTCCACCCTCCTTGCCTGAGCCTAATGCGCCGATAACATCTCCAAGGCAGCTCAGGCTTCTGTTGATGTTTTGCGTCTCCTTCAGGCGTTCGCCCGTGGCACCGCTATGACTCAGTCGCTCACTACCAGCAAGATCAACTAGGTTGAGAGTCCCTTCACACCGTTCCCCAGTAATTTTGTTGTGGCCTTTTAGCCGCAGAATGAACACGGAGTGTGACCTGGACGATCTCTCATTTGCCTTTGTTGCAGCGACAGAACGATTTGCAGCAGCTCGCTTGAGGATAGACTCAACCATCTCGGGAGAATCAAGGGTAACGGTATTGACATCCGTAATCGTGGTTTTACACCTTTGCATGTCATGGCGTATCTCGTGTTTTTTCTTATCCAGATCATCGGCCTTTCCGAGAAGGTCGTTCAAATTCTCGTTGTAAACCTCGACGAAATTGCCTTCCATTGTGTAGGTCCATCCCTTTTCTTCCAAGCTTTTTGCGGTGTCATAAATCTGGTGTACTGCACGTGGAATCATGCCATCTGCAGACGACATTGTGTGTGTCTTTCCACTACCGGTCTGTCCGTAGCAGAAGATGCACACATTGTATCCGTCGAGAGCACTTTGAACCAGTTGGCTGATTTCTTCAAACACGTCGGCGTTTTGATTACTAGGCCCAAAGACACGATCAAAGGAAAATGCGTTTTGTTTTCGAGAAACAGTTCCCAGACTGCTTCTCTCTTCAGGTCCCATCACTGCGATTTCCTGGCAGTCTTCGGCGTCGTCGGGAAATGCGATTTGAGCAATATCAGACTCCGGCTCGAAGTTGAGAGGTGGTCGAACACGACAGAAGACGCGAATATTGCCCTTCAATTCTTGCACCTGGTTGTGTAGTTTGCGTCGAAGAGTCTCTTCTTTACGCAGCTTCTCTTTCGCTTCATTCGTTTCGGCAAGGGCATCCTCTAGCTGTTTCTGAAGGCGCTCAAACGCTTGGGATTGTTCTTGATTTCCGGATTCCAGAAATTCAATTCTTGCTTTGAGAGCGCGGATTGAGGACTCCAAAGTCAAAGTATTGCTACTTGAGATATCCAAGTTGCCGCGAAGTTCTCGGTTCTTCGACTTCTCAGCCTCGATATCGTCATGCGCGGCACGCAAGTCTCGCTGAAGAGCTTCAATTTGCCTCTCTTTGTTCGCTACCTCCAGGTGGACTTTTTGCGAGTCGATGGCGTTTTGCGAGGTCACTTGGCTGATTTCTCGATGGTAGGTACTACGCTCGTTGTCAAGCTCCCTTTCAAAGCGGCGTCGGAGATCCTCTATTTCGCTTTGATGTTGGGAGCTCAAGTGTTGCAATTGCTTCTGACCCTCCTCGCGCACAGTATCAGTTTCGATGCGCAAGCGTTGTTCGTGCTCGTCCGTGGCGATTTCATGTTCAGTTTCTGCGATCTTGAGGGCTTCCTCGGCAGTGGAGAGCCTGCTTTTCATCGATTCCATCTCGATACGAAGCGTGCAGTTGCTGGCCATGATCTCGTCCCGATTCTTTTCGAGCTCCTCCACTGGGCACTGTCAGCAAGCTTCGAGGATATCCTGCTACCATAATATCCGTACCTCGTGATTTGTATAGATTGATTGCATCCTTCATCACATCGCTGTTCTGACCGACTTGTGATATCTTGCTGAAGAATGTGTCCGCGAAAGTCTCGAGTTCCTGTAGCCTCGTGTCATGTTCCCAGGCTTTTAGTTGAGAAGATTTGGTTAGAAATGGTACTATAACAGATGGTATCTTTTGAGGGGACTTGGTCTTGCGACGTGATGTACTATGTGTCAACTGGGATGTGATTTGTGCCTGACGTAGGGGTATTCTCGTGTTTCCACAGCGTAGAGGAAGCTTTTGCGCTTTGTTTGCCAACGCAGCTTGTTCATTCAGGGCATCCTTTGGTTCCGACAGGGACAGTTTGCTCATGACCGTACTTATCGAGGGGTGTCTGCGTTGCGGAGGTGGGCCATTGGGAGTGTGAGATGGGCTAGGAGGTGGGGTCCATTGTATCGTGCAGTTCAGGTATTTATCGTATGATCCAGGGGTGACTTGATAAGACTTTGAGGAAATTTGCCTACCCTTTCTTTTGCCTAGCACACTGCTCGGTGACTCCTCCTCATGGGTGTCGAGTGAAGTGAACGGTCGTGCGATGGAGGATGCGCCGGTTCGCCGCTGGCCCATAGACGTCTGAGGTCTTGAAGTTGCTGCTCGAGAGCCCGATCCGACGGTCTGAGAAAATGAGGAGGCCGATGTTGTTCTGGACTGGGTCGTTCGTGTCGAGACCGACGAGGAAAATGAGTTCGTTCTGGCGTGAGTTCGTGGAGGACCATTGGGTATTTTAGAGATGGAAGCAGATGGTTGATGGATTGGCGCTTCTGCGATGAGTTAGACATCAAGCATATATAGGGATGCAACACTGAAACACACTCGCTATTTTTGACGGTTTGGCTCCAGATGTAGCGAAGCCTGGGGCTTTTAAACCAGATCGCGAATTTGTTTTCGCTGGGTTCATCTCTGCCAAACTAGCTTGTGGCATTCGTAATCTGCTGACTGAGTGAGATTCCATCTGTAATGTACATTGGTCATTAGTCGTTGCCATTGAACCACAAGTGTTTGTCATACATTGACTAAATTCTCATCCATGAGTATCCTAGGCGATGCGAAACGATGCGGGGAGAAGAAGTCAGCGATTTGGCGTCAAGACGTTTGAAGAACCACACTACAACAGCATCACTGTCATCACACAAGAAGAGGTTGCTTTTGGCGTGTATGGTAGCTTTGTTAGAAAATCAGTCCACCAAGGCTGTCCGGGAAAGCCAATGTCGGTCGCTGTCGGTGATTGAGATCACAATGCGATGCAGTCCGAGAGTCGCAGCAATTATGCTCAATTTGAACGAGATCAACAAACGGGGCGATTTCAGGCAGGGAAGGCGGTTACCCGGAGAAACGATGTAAACAAACTACTGGCCTTAGTCAGCACCCGTTCAGGCAAACAGCTTGGCCCTTGCTGCCTGGGCGCCTCAGGCCAGCAGAGGGGCATGTGTTAAGCCGTTTGACTAGTCCATTTTGAGAAGCCCTGGATTCGTCACCCACGTGATCGCAAATGTAGGGTCATCTACTTCCTAAACACATTGAAGTTCAATATATAACATGAATCAGTAATTCGTAGACAATGCAAATTCTCCTGTTATCAACTGGCTCGCATATACGTGGGTACCCAGAACTGTTGCTGCGCGGCAAATACGTAGGTGGTGGGCTTAGACCCCTGGACTCTGGCGCCGGCCAACTTATCTGCGGCGAAAGCTGAGACTCTCCAAGCTTGCTCCTTTGTACTCCCTTTCTCTCTAACCTCAATTGCGTCTTAAGGTCCTGGTGACCACTTTCTTCTTTTCTGTTCGTCAATTTGTCCGTTACTGTTTCCGCCATCATGTCCGGTCGTTTCGTCCGTTCGTCGAAGTATCGTAAGTGCTATCGCTGCTGCCCCGTTCCCTTGCGCAAGAGCTAATGATGCTCTCCTGAGTAGGACACGTTTTTGGCCAACCCACAAGACGAGTACGCCTAGAATCGACAGACTACCTACGAATGAATTGGACGATCGCTCATCTTCTACAAACAGGAACAATGCTATGATAATTTGCGAGTGTCCCGCAATGCATGGGATACCAACCTGCTCAAAGTGCGACGCCGAGGGCTACCGTATTATCCGATGTCGCTAACGCGTGACAGGTTAATCCTCAATACCTGGCTGTCAACTGGGAGGCCGGTGGTGGTGGCGCATTCGCAGTCATTCCTCTTGAAGAGCGAGGAAAACTTCCCGAGAAGATCCCATTGTTCCGAGGACACACGGCCGCTGTTCTCGATACCGATTGGTAGGCGCTACAAAAGCAAGCATACGATTACCACCACGAAGCTGACGAGAGGGTCAGGAATCCTTTCAATGACTCGCTGATCGCATCCGGTGCCGACGACGGCAAGGTAAAATATGCATCTTGGTCATTTGTTGTTCGTTCACTAAGATGTTAGATCTTCCTTTGGCGTGTGCCTGACAATTTCACTGTTCGCCCCGACGTCGATGCCGACCAGGTTCAAGATATCACCCCTGTTGGAAAACTGAGCGGACACCCGAAGTCAGTAGCTGCAAGTCATCATAATTACGTGCATCACCGCTCACAATCTTTCCAGGAAGGTCGGCCACGTCTTATTCAACCCCGCCGCCGAGAACGTGCTTGCGACAGCTTCGGGAGACTACACAATCAAGATCTGGGACATTGAAGCTGGTGCCGCCAAGTATACATTGAAGATAGGCGATATCGTACAGTCTCAGTCTTGGAGCGCTAATGGATCTCTTCTCGTGACAACATCTCGTGACAAGAAATTAAGGCTTTGGGATGTTCGTCAAGAGCGTCCTGCCCAGGAAACAGCAGGTCACTCTGGAGCCAAAAACAGCCGCGCTGTGTGGATGGGCGAACATGACCGTATCGTCACAACCGGTTTCTCCAAGATGAGTGATCGTCAGCTTGCTCTCTGGGATGTTCGCGCGGTGCGTGAACCAATTAGTGGATTCAAGACTCTGGATTCTATTTCCGGTGTCTGCGTTCCCTTTTGGGACGAGGGTACCCAATGTCTTTACTTGGCTGGTAAAGGGTGAGTTGTTTTCATCTCAGTCCTGCGTCTGTATACCTCGTTCTGTGACTGACCAATTTAGTGATGGCAACATCCGTTACTTCGAGTACGAAAACGATAAATTCGAGTTCCTGTCCGAATATAAATCAGGCGACCCCCAACGAGGACTTGCCTTTATGCCCAAGCGCGGTGTCAACATCCACCAAAATGAAGTCGTCCGGATTTACAAGTCCGTGTCAGACTCGTATATCGAACCTATATCTTTCATCGTGCCTCGTCGATCTGAAAATTTCCAGGACGATATCTACCCCCCTACCACCGGTATTACGCCTGCCATGAGCTCCTCCGAATGGCAAGCTGGCAAAGAGGCTATTCCTTCCAAGATCTCCATGGAGGGTATCTACGATGGTACTGGACTCAAAGAGGTCACCCCGTCCCAATCTAAGCCAACATCTACCATCACCGCCGATACGCCAAAGCCTGCCGAGGCCGCCAAGCCTGCAGCTGCTGAGCCTGTCCGCGCCGAGCCTACTCCACTTGCGGCGCGACCTGCCCCCTCAATGAAGGATCAAGGTGCCTCGATGGCCGCAATGGTTGACAAATTCGCTGATGACGAAGATGAAAAGGAGGAAGAGATTGACGATACATCCAGCTTCGAAGAAGTCAGCAAACCTGTGGAGCGAGCGGCCGCCACGCCTGTCATCACAAAATCACCGCCGTCTCCCATCAAAGAAAAGGAGGCTCCAACCCCTGTGGCTTCGACACCCACCATCGAAACTCCCAAGACTATCTCCCAGAAATCACCTGCTTCCACCTCAACCTCTGTGTCTGACGATATTGCTGAAATCAAGGCATTGATTGCTCAGCAGACCAAGACCATCGCATCCCAAGCTGAACAGATGCAAAATCTCACTGCTGAGATCGAATTGCTCAAAGCCAAACTCAACAACTAGATCGCCTTCAAGCTAATGTACCAGAAATGACCTCGCGTCTTTGTTGGTGAGCTGTACAGGAAGAAGAAAAAGAGCATCACGAAGGTCGCAGATGGGCGTGAAGTTTCTTCTCTTTAATTACTTCTGGAATATCCCGATTTTGCTCTTCTCGCGTTTGAATTATGTGCAAAGTCAAAGCAAGCGTTCCAATTGGGTGCTAAAAAAGGAAAATCTATGTATCGCGGCTATCAATATCAATATCAGTATCGATTTAACATGCACCAAGGATTTATTCATCTAAATCAAAACTGCAGGAAGAAAGTCAGCACTCAATCTTCTTAGATATATGACTTTGCAAACTATTTACAACACAGTGACACAATCCCTATTGATCATTTGACGACCACCTACCTGTGACGATCCGATTTAGCCTTGTAAAAGTTGATAGCAATCTTTGTGTCCATTTGATGACTCACTAGTACAACGGACTCATTTATACTACATGAAGTAATAAGCAAGTTCCACGGCACTGATCATGATAGAGACAAAGAATGACGGCAGTTAGTTATACAATGCCTGAGGTAGTATGTACACAAAGGGCGGATATTAGCCCTAACCCTGCAATGGATTTCTGCGCTAGTATAAACGGGGCATGGAGCGGAGAACTCAGCGCAGCTAAACCACTTTCGGAACCAGCTCAACGGCTTCTCATAGGACACCATCCAACCATTGATGATTGCGACGGTGATGAAAGGAGATATGCAACCTTTATAAACTCTCAGAATCCCTCTTTATGTATGCTGGACTCAAACAAGTTTTTGCACTTCTTACAGTCTCTCCAAGTACCCACAGAGATGCTGGTTCGCCGCCGAAGGCCGCCGGTCACGTGCTGCACGCACGCAACCCAAGAAGGGTTATCTCGCGGACTTACACAGCAAGCTGTGGTCTCTTGCCAGTACTTTCTGTGTTTTGGGCTCGAACGATATCATTGACTGATGAATTGGGAGGACGCTAGCGGCACCATGCGCTCTCTGTGAAGGCCAAAACGCGGACAGTCGTCGAACGACTCGTTATAACTAAGTCGCTTGTGGAACCAGCTTCCATTGCTTCTTATCGGATAGCTCCTTCGAAACTGTGCACTGCTCATATCTTCGATCACGCAACCAGACAGACCGAGAGAGTAAGGAAGATTTGTCATCCTTGTCCAGCTTCCCCCCAACAGCTCCGTCTATCCCAGCTTGTTTCAACAGCATGAGGAGACGAGGCTCTGTGCTGCTCGATGTCCGTCCGTGGTGATTCTAGTGGAAAATGCGGACGGGTAATTTGTCATGAGGCTAGTGTCCTTCAATAGGGGTCAAAACTGCGGCCTATCACGAGAAGTGCTAGCCCTGCAAAGCGGGCCTTATCATTATGATTCCGTACGAGATATCAGCCATCATCCATGCCCATAGTTACATACGCATTGGCGATTGCTCGTGGGCCGTGACCATGCAGGCCAGAGCCACGTGACTCCCAGGCTGTTCCATTCTAGAGTGCGAACGGCGAGGGGCCCAACTTAGGTAGTCGTGCATTTGTCGATTTACGTGATGTTCTGAGCAGGAGAGGTGGTACGGAAGGGTCGTTGATAAATAGGAGAGACATCGGGAATGCGGCTTTAAAATCCACGATTGCACAACAAACGTTTTGCAGCGAAGAGCTAATTCCGATGTCTGACCACTCTACTCATCGTGCCCCGACGAACTTTCTTTTTGTGAACTACGAGGACGATACGCAGCAGAATCGCCTACTGAGCCGGCAGAAGGCCGTTTTTGCGCAGAAAACCCACCAGCGAAAGAAACGGCTCGCAGCGATACAGAGGCTAAAGAGTTCAACGATTCCATTTCGTCAACAGCTGCCGCTCGCATACAAATCTGAACCCTTTAGAACAAGCCGGGAGGAAAACAAGAGCAAACATGAAACTGCGTCACCTTCCCCCCATGAATCAGGAGGGAAAATCTGTCTCTGCTTGCCGCCATCCGACCTCGGTCAGGGCTCTCTAGATCCATTCTCCACAACAGTCCTTCCAACGAGCAAGTCTACGAACCTATACTTTCATCACTGTGCGTGAAGTCTACCCATAACGTCATGAAACCCCTGCTAAGACTCGATAGACTGGCATTTTATCCGTCCCCGCGCATACCCCGTCAGTAGTTCGCGCATGGGTGCATGGTGGTGGCAGCAGGGGCACTCCGAGCCAGTCGTTCAGCTAACACTGCTGGTCTCGGCGGCAAACCACAAGTTAGCAATGGATACAATCAACAAAGTCCCCGCGCCGCATCTGCAGCAGTCGATAAAAGAGTTCCTGCGCATACGAGGAGCCGCAATCGGGCGACTAAACAGTCTTCTTCGGCATCCTACCGGTGTGACCGAGTCGACAATCCTTGTTGTTGGAGCACTCCGCGCGATAGAGGTGTGTATGCATGCTCTTTGTGGCGGCGAACTGTCCTAACAAACTATACTTAGGGGATAAGTTGCGGTTTTGACGCCATCGATGTACACACAAAGGGCCTAAATGCGCTCATTCGGTTGTACGGAGGACTTGAATACATATCCCACGAGATACTTTGGCAGATCTACCAGTACGTTTCTCCTTGTACTTATCTTCAAAAGAGAAGTACGATACGAACACACTCTCCAGCTCCGAAATGGCGTACGCAGCTATTACAGACTCGACCCCTACTTTACCCATAACAGCCAGATGGCGAAGCGAGATTCGGCAGGCAACAAAGTTCTTTGACTCGGACAGCGACTTGGTGTTAGATTTAGATGGTAAGCCTGAAATGTTAGCTCATTTGTCCATGCTCGGCACCTCTTTTTTTGAAGAACCCTGGTACGCCGGCTTGCCGGATACCATGCAAGCCTTTCTGCGCGCATCTCGACGTTTAGTGCAATATTTTGAGCTGTCCTGTCTACGGCCCTCGATTGTGTTGCCGACCGACAATAGCATGTTTCTGCTCCTCGGATACCAGCTTGTGTCTATTCGGTATACAGCGATCGCGGTCGACGACTTGGACTCACACACGGTGTCAAGTCTTTTGAACGAGCCCCTTCGTCTCACCCTTTTCATCTACCTGAATATGCGTATCTGGAACTTCCAAGATTACCCCATTATGCATCACCTGGTCAAGTCTTTACGAGACACTCTACTTTGCCCTATAAGCGCAACATCCCCAACTTCAGCTCTGTCCTACATAAGAACTACTGCGCCAGGCGTTCTCTTTTGGATCCTCTTCATCGGCGGCATGGCGGCTCAAGGGCACAGCCCGCATTCGTGGTTCGTACATCAGCTAGCTGACCTCTCAGCATCTCTCGAGTTGCGCGAGTGGAGAGCAACACGTGAACTTCTCGGTGGATATCTCTACACCGACCAGCTGGGTCACCTGAGAGGCGAAACTTTGTGGGAGCTGGTCCTTTTGACTGAGCGCGAAGGATCTTGATACAGCCGATATACTCACGTCCGATGATTTCAGAGCAGACCGCATAGTATCGTTCCCGATCAGACCATTTGCATTGGGCGTGTATGGTACGATAGCGCCGATATGTCATGAAGAGACCCATGCATATTAGATAGAAACTTCACATGAACCTCCACATGAACCTCCCCTCTCAAATTGCTTAACTAGTTGCGCCCGGACATGCAGAGCTGGAGTGAGCCAAAAATGGCAAGACCGTGCTATCGTGAACGAAACAGCCTACATTCCTGCGCGAATTGATCCGCTATGTCGTTCCCGGTGTTTTGAATGTTCTCGTAGTCACCGGAGGCGGAGTTGGACCGTCGCTGCGTGGACCTTGCTAATGTACCAACTGCAAGATCATGTCCGCAGCGTAGAATGAACCAATAAGCTCTCTACATTTCGTTTCGGAACACCTCTTCGTTGCGCTCGATTGTATTCAAAAGACGCTGCAATGGTGCGCTATCGCCTCTTCCGGGAGGTGGTGTATTCTAGTATGCATTAGTGTGTTTCCTAATGTTGAACCAACCGATTGATCTTTTCAGAAACAGACATCCACTTCTCAACTTCGCAAAGTTGCTATTCATGCTGATGTACCCAATCGTTCCCGCCATGATCGCTCAGAAACATCCGTATGGGTGTCATTTCTCGTTCTCGTCTCTGGCGAAATCCGGATGAGGCGCTGTACCCCCCCGACGGAGTAGTATGACCATGCACGTTCCGTTTTTCGCAGCAAAGTAGCCGATGCCGATGGACCCTGGATATGAGTGGGTTCGAACAGCTGCTAGTATCGAACGAGCCGATGGTCCCAAGGCATTGACGAATTCTATCAGTCGGACTCTCAGGCCCACTCCAAGTTGGCCATATTTCAGCTTTAATCATTCCATATTCTTCAAGCTGAGCATTGAGCCGCACGAATTAGTGCCAAGACTATAGGGATTTGTCATAGCGTCCATCGGGTAAGGGACTGAGTTCGCAGACTTACAATACATTCTGAAGTCTACGCTCGTGGGGAGGAGAATAATGTCCCAAGGTTGCCGCAGCTGAAGGATCAAAGGCGCTTTCCAGCGCCGCCTGCATGATATGGTCTGGCGCATTTCGATTTCAAAGAACCACCACTCCGGATGTGAGAGCTTTCACTTCCTCATCAGGACAGGCAACATCCTGCCGTTCCCTCGCGAGCTCAAGGAGGTTGCAGGTAAGAGTGTCGGAACAAGAAGAAGCCAGTGGTGCTCTGACGAGGAACGTTATCCTTTTATTGCGCAAAGCAGAAACTCGGTCAATTGATCATTCAACAGAAATGTTGATGATTCCAATCAGCGAATAAGATGCGAATGAGGCACAACCTAAACGGGCATAGCCCAGGCTTAGGGCTAGTCTTCGTATCGTCAGCAGCAGAACGGAGCATGTACGCATATTATTAGTAAGCTCGAGACTCAGTACCATCCCTTGGTGTAGCTTGAAGGTGCTCACAAGAATTGACGATATCTCTAACTATCGTGATAGACTTAGAGTCTTCCTAGCTTACCAGTATGTTACTCTGTACTAGCTCTCTTTCGGAAGGTGGTGTATCTTGACATGCATTAGTGTGTTTCTTAGTACACGGGGGTACGATCAGCTACATCACCATAACTACCTACTTTGTAAAGCTGAGAAATGGAGAGTCACTGGTGAAGTGACCAATTGGTCATTCTAACAAGAACAAATACACGACTGCATACTGAGATATACCACCTCTCAAAAGAGCGGATACTTCTCACTATGCTCGACGCCTCCTACAGCTTTAGATGTATGTACTCCGAGCCTCCGCTCCTTCACGGAGGACCTCGAACTATCTGGGATTGATTGGCCAAATTCAGATCGCCGAGCAATATAAAATCTATTCTTCTTTGCAGCCTTGCGCCCGAGGCACGTTTTCAACAAATGAATAACTGTTTTAACTATGCTCTAGACCCGACAAGGAAAGCCCTCATTGCTTTCTGTTTGGTCAAAGTTAGAGATTCAAGGTTTGGTCCTGGGTTCTAGAAGGACAGCCTTGAATCGTGTTGCGATCAATCAGGGCTTTCTTTTCAGTCTTATTACATTACCTCTCCGTTTGTCGAGAGAGCTGTATAATGATGAACCCCATAAATATAGCCTCCTGCCACATTAACAGAGATCACACTAGATCAACTCTTTCAGGTTCAATTCCTGTCACTCATAGAAAATGAAAGACTACTCAGAATTAGACTCACAGAGTCCATCTTCTGATTCTTCTCTATCCCTCGGATCGACTTCAGACACGAGCATTGACATGTCGCTACCACAACAAGAAAGACTGGTGAGTATTATCTCGTTACACTAATCATAGACTTCGTCGCTGATTTCAGTCGAGAGCTGTATGCGGGGTTATCAGGATTTCAACCTATTTTCTGCATTTGACATTGATCATTCCACCACTCATTCAGCGATGATGATAGCAATGGAACTTGGACTAGAACTAGAGCCTCTTGCAAGTCTCCAAGCACTTGGCCTTAGCACGGCTCAAACTCCTCACTCTATTACGCCCACTGGGCCAGGTTCAGAAGCCCTAGGAAGGAGCTGCACCCAGCATTATCAAGATCTCAACAGCTCCCTTGCCTCATTGTGCCCAGACATTTCCAATACCCAATCAGTGATGCGCGAGGAAAACGACCCCAGACTAGAAGTAGAGTCACCCCCCGGCCTTCAAATAATAGACCTAAGCACTACTTTCGCTACTCCATCCTCTCCGCACACTGGGTCAGACTCGGAATCCCCGGGAGAGGGCCGCAACTCGCGCTCCTGTGCCGTCGATGCGACCAGCGAAACACATAGAACGGTACGTGTCTATTAACTTTCATACTTCGTTAGCGCTACTAATAAGACGTAACAGACAAAAAGACGCCTACAGAACCGCCAAGCTCAGCGTCGATTCCGCGAACGCAAGGACGAGTACCTACAGGCACTCGAGAAGAAGACAGCGCACCTTGAGAAAGAGTACCAAAAGCTCTTAGAGCGATGTAACAGAAAAGAAGAGGAAGCATCTCAAGCTCGCAAGAACATGGAAAACTTAGCCAGAGAGAATGAGGATTTACGCAAGCGTTGGCGACTCCTTGTCTTGCTTCTGTCATTACCTAATAAAGCCCAGTCCCCGACCATGTATGCTGCTCGAGAATGAGGCAAGTTAATTTCTCTCGGTGCTGGGTCGCAATTGAGCGAGATTCGTTACTTCACAGGGGTCTCAGTTGCCTCCCGCAGACGTAAGGAGTGCCTCCAAACTATAGCAACATATTTTGATATCGGAGAGGCTGGGCTTCTACGAACCGTCTGACTGAAATTCAACACACTTATGATACTTGATCTTCTTGCGGATCCTTGAGGATACATGGCTCTTCCTTTTCTATCAGCATATACACTCTGCCGCTAATAATTGACTTGTACAATGCTAATTCTGCGATCCCCTTTATGATAGATTGCTCTAGTGTCAGACCAATGAAAGATTATCACATAATCTACCCAGGTAGGTCTACCCAGTCAATACCACAATCTTTCCCTCAGCAGTACTATGTTCCATACACCGATGGGCTTCCACAATCTGGTCGATATGAAACGTCTTACCAATCTTTACCTTCAAACTTCCATTCTCAATCTGCTGTATCAGATCGTCCAGAGGAGTAGACATGAATTCAGGAGTCATTCCACCATACACAGTAAGCTTTGTACCCCATGGTATGTCCCACAAAACATTCAAGTCTCTGACGATCAATTCCTTGCCGAGTCTTCCGGCTATGCAGAGAGTGCCGTTTTGAGTGATGCATTTCAAGCTATCCTTGAGCGTAGCAGCTCCGACCATCTCTAGTATCTTGTTGAACTTTTGGTCGGACTCTTTTGCAGCCAACTGCGCCGCTAGGTTTCCATCCTCGAGGAGAAAGTCATCTGCACCATGCTCGCGAAGCATGGATGCGCGAGTAGCCACTCGACTCGTCGCCGTCACATGTGCCCCTAGGTTCTTTGCAAACGTAATAGCAGTGAGCCCAATCGAAGTAGTCCCTCCTCTTATCAGAACCCGGTCTCCATTTTTCACCTCCAATGAGCGATGGATACATCCATACGACACCTGCAACATCTCCGGCAAGGCACCGAGCACCTCCCAACCCAACTTAGTCGGGGTGGTAATAGCCTGGACTTGGTTTGATGGAACAACCGTATACTCCGCATATCCTCCATCGAAGAAAAGACCCATACCACCCATTGCCGTCATGACGGTTTGTCCCCTTTCGAACTCGCCGTTTGGCGCTTCCTCGACAATACCGGTGGCTTCGATGCCTAGGATTCTTGGAAACTGAAAGTTGGGTGCGAGGCCCTCACGGGCCCATTTCTCGGATTGGTTGACGCCGAACGCTTTGACGTGAATGAGAACTTCGTTCGCTTTTGGCTGAGGTATTTCACGTTTTTCGATTTTGAGGACTTCCGGGCCACCAGGTTCGTGGACCACGACAGCTTTCATAGTTCCAAGTGGCCTCATTTGAGCTGTTGGACGATTGTCGAAGTATAGCTGTGGTGATTGGCGGCTTGAGAATCTATGCGAGCTTAGGAGGGTGTTCTTGTGTGATAAATAACAGAGAAAGAGTGAGCGGGATTTTATTGTGGAAGAAGGAGAGTCTTTGTTCGTATCTAACCTTCGGAGAGATGAGTTGTTCAGTAGCAGCAGCAGTAATCTTCAAGAAAAATGTCTTATGGAACCCACAACCCTCTTATCCTGCTTTGTACTGCGTAGTACCTCTGCGCAAAGCTCCTATCGGGGAATGTAAGACATATAAATGGTTGACGTGGAACCTTGTGTAAGGGGAAGGTAAAACTGTAATGCTTCGCTTGTCTAAGTGAAAGTTGTACTTCAGTGGTGAAATCTAGCTATTTATGCTTATTAGAAGCGGACCTGTACTTTCATTGTTTTCATGTAGGTCATCTCATGTGACACATGGAGTACAACTTGGTCGAAGAGTCATGAAATCATACAAAGCTGCCTTTACGAAACGACGCAAAGATCAAAGCAGACAAACAGCAGAGATGGCATCGAATCAGCCCTAAAAACTCGCCGACCCCGAATTTGGCAAAGTCAACAGAAGCATGCAAACATTTCAAACATGACAAACATCGTTTAGGTTGCATCAGGATCCACAGAAAGTGATTCACGACGACATCGAAAGCTTCCGAGTGGGTAGTCTTACATTGCTAGTCTTACGCTAGCCAGGACATCTGGAGGTCACGATTATATCCACCTAGCTTGGACCTTGGGTGGTTGCATAGGCAGGAATATCTAGCTTGCCCCAATGCATGATTGTATTGCAGTCTCGGGGGCCATATCGAACTCTCAGAGTCGCCCTCATAGTCATTTACAAACCATAGAGTTGCGGTTGTAAGATCACCCAATCATAATAGGTCCAATAGGCACAGCGATAAAAGACAAGAGAACATCCACAATATCTACTCCTAAAGCCAATAGAGTGTCAGGGTCTGCTAAACTTGTGAGAGTGGTGGAATGCGAGCAACCCGTATCTATCGGTACTCCATTCATACGATTTTCCAACCAGATAAATGCATCCGGCGCACCAAGGATAGCCATAGTCGCATGCTCTGACAACTCGTCACGCGAATATTGTACGTTCGCACCACCGGGACAGTAAATTCGCGTGATAAGATCATCAGTGTTGCTGACCGGACTTATCTCATCTCCGGCGGATTTGTAGATGTATAGCGGTATTGCCGGCACATGTTGACCCATCGCATTGGCGTCGAGCAGAGCAGCGGCCACTGGCTCGGTGAAGATGTTTGGATCACTGACGTATGAAAAGACATCTTGGCCAAGATAATTTGTAATATCACCAGCGAGACAGAGACTTTGCGTTTTGTTCAACGCGGCAGCCTTGGAGGGTAGCACATTATCGGCTATCAGCTGGGCGGCACTCGGATACTCGTTTGCCAGTCCCTGAATTCCAGAGGGAATGAGTCCAGTGAACAAGCCCTTGTTTGTGGCATACACGACAGGAAGGATCTGCGGAACAGTTCCCCCAAGAGCAGCTCCGGCGATGTTCAATTCCGGAGCATAACTTGGCTGCAGCTCGGCAGCAAATCCGCTTGCCAAACTGCCACCGGAATATCCCCACATAGTGATGGTCGCATCTTTCGAGATGTTCGTAACGTCTGTCGATGCTAGCGCTGCTCTAATGTTGTCCAGAGTGGCCTGACCAGAGAGCTTGTTGGCCAGAAATGCAGACTTTGTACCGAGATGATCAGGCACAGTGACCACCCATCCTTTCTCGAGAGCAGCTGTAATGAACACCAGTTCTAGTTGAGGCATGATAAGACCAAGAGCTCTATCCGTGGCAGCTTTCAGCTGAAAGGCATAAGATGGCGAACAGTTAGGATTGGCGGCGTCTTGGGCCACTGCATAAGATAGTAATTTGGTGAAGTCTGCGTTATGCGGAACCAGAACGGTAGATACGGTAGCGACTGCATCTCCGAAAGAGTTTGTCGTTCTGTACAGGATCTGATATGATGCCGCTAGATTGATTGGAACCAAACTGAATGCTGCGATGGGATACGGTGGTGTCCGGTAACGTAGTATGCTGCCCGGCGCTATGGTCTCAAAGCCCTCAGGAGGCACATAGAAAGGATCATCAACTGGATATTCAGGACCTGGGTCCCTAATAACTGGTATGCCAACAGCCAACAACGGCATCGACAGGCTAATAAGCCAACAAGACAGAGGCCTAAAGTTGACCATTCTTTAGCCCTACATTGACTTGATGGCCTATCCTACTCAGCGCATTCGTCTGTTTATGTGCTGCAAATCGCTGAGGCCCAAACACAGTGACTGTCAGGTAACACAACATCGTGAGTCACGGGGCAGACTCATACGATAAAATGCATATGCTCGAATCCCACGACCTTTTACCCCCCCTCTTTCCTTCAACATTGAGCCTCGGCGTCTTTCGTGCCTCGATGAGTCTCAGTCTTGTACGTAGCAAGCCCCGCAGCTTATTGTTGGTTCTTCTCAGATCACTTACTAAATCGATGTTAGTGCATGTGCTAGTAAGAACCTCCTCAAGAGGCTCACTTATCAGGATGTAGAGCTCGGTACTACGGAATAGTTGATTTCACAACTTTTTTCGTGTTCAGCTGTTCAGACGCAATTTTAGACTGTCTCAAGATACAGGGGTAATGCCATAATGGTCTCCGTCGGTCCTCAGAATGATAACCCCGAAAGTCGAATTCCACGACATATAACTGAACCTGGCGGCTGCGACTGCCTAGCCACTTGAAATAGAATGTGATCGCATTAAAAGTGACGCTAAGCCGTTGATGACTATGTATCAAATACTCGACACCAATGGATCGGCATAGAGTACAGAGCACCAGGAACCACCGTTAGAAAGTCACCATTTCAAATTTGTCACTCGTTTGATTCGATACCTGGATCACTGTCGACTCCAGAATAGTTGAACCTTGATGGTATTGGCGCTTCCGCCCATAAAGCCGTTTCATTCCCAGAATCAAGACTTTCGCAAGTTCCTTGGATGTTTGGGCACTCAAAGGCAAATCGGCCTCGGTAAGTTTCCACCTTGTGTGCAGATCCTCATGTGCCGGGACGAGGTTCCCCACGCAATGAACTGAGCTTAAAGTCTTGTCAGTCCGAGACCGTATAGCTGAATTCCTGATAGGTGCGAGGTAATAGGTTATAACTCAATCGAATGTTTTACGACGAAGTGGGTGGAGAAGCTAAAAATGTTTCGTGTTGTGATTCGTTATGGTGTTCCTCGCGTGCTGAAGTTTGAGAATGCTTCTCCATAATATCCAAGTCCCCCTTGGGAGCTTCTCGGTCCAGACTTGACGCGAAGTGTTGTCTACGGGTGTTTCAAAATGTGGTTGACAACATGTTCTAGGTACTAACGTAGTTATCTAGGTGCTGCGTACTAAAGGTACTACTAGTAGAGATGGGGAGGTATTATCTATATAGTCACTTCCACAATCCAGGTCTAGATGAGAAAATCTCCTTCGGAAAAATTGAATGTTTAGACATCTAGAAAATCTGGTTGTGTTTGCATCGTCCTTGTCTGTGCGGTATGTACAACTACATTTCTCGCGTTAATATACCTTATAAGTATTCAGATCTAACATCTGAATGCGTGACAGAAGAGCAAACCCCTAGAGGGAGTGTATAACAGTTTTACAATGACTGTCCGGGGTGCTCTGTGTTATTATATTGGTCTTGCAGCCATTTTCTCAAGTGGCGTTCGTGCTAAAGCACCCGGCCCTATAGCCTGTGCCAACTTGACTTCAATTTTGGGAAGTTCTATAGTGAACAGTGACACACTGAGCTTAGCCTATATCGAGAGCAGAACAGACTATTGGAATACTCTTCAGGATGAATATGAACCATCTTGCATCGTTTATCCATCCTCTGCACAGGATGTCTCCATTACACTTCAAGCCGTACGAGCAGCTGGCAGTCGATTCGCGGTCAAAGCTGGTGGCCATAACCCCAATACCTTTTTCTCCTCTGTCGACGCGGGTGTCCTTATTGATCTGGGGAGTATGACAGGCATGTCGTATGATCCCAACACGACACTAGCAACGTATGAACCTGGCAGCTTGTTTGGAGATCTATATGACTATTACGAGCAATACAACCATACCGTTGTTGGTGCACGGTTAGCGGGGGTCGGGACTGGTTTGGCTCTTGGTGGTGGTCTTAGCTATCTTTCTCCTCAATACGGAATGGCTTGCGATTCGTTCCGGGAATTGGAGATAGTCCTACCCAGTGGCGAGATTGTCACTGCCTCCAATACCTCCGAATACTCCGACCTCTTTTTTGCTTCGCGCGGTGGTGGTGGGAATGCATACGGCGTGGTCACCAAGTATACTGTCCAGGCACGACCGATCGGAGAATTCTATGCTGGGAACATCATCTACTTATTCGAGCAAGTGGAGGCAGTGGCAGCTGCCATCGAGAACTTTATTCAATACAATGAAGATCCTAAAGCAAGCATAATTGGCACATATGAGATTCTAGGCACACCTAGTCTGGAGTTAGATTTGGATCAAGCGGTCATCATGTTTCTCGTCTACGATGGCCCGGATCCAGGGAATGCATTCGCCAATTTCACGAGCATACCCTATCTGCTGGACCTTATGGGCAAGAGGACTTATCCAGAAGTCGCAAATATGCCTATACCGCTGTCCACTGAACTCTCACGCGGCGAGAATATCTTCCGTGTTGGCGTACATAGGATTGGAGATGGAGGCTACGAAGCCGCTCTAAACGCATGGCGTACTTGGGCAGAGGACAACAAAGGCAGCTATGAGCTGACATCTCTTGACTTCCAGCCCATTCCCTTAAGCCTGACCGAGGCTAGCAAGTCTCAAGGAGGAAACGCAATGCAAATGCCTGACGGCCCCTGGTTCTGGGTCAACTATTTGCTCTCGTCAAGTCCTCTTCTAACGAGCTCAGAGTACGATACGATCCAAGCCAGTTTTCGTGATATGGTGGCATCTACAAGTAATGCGGAAGGATTACCGCTTTTTATCAATGATGCGAACAAGGATCAGAATCCACTGGCGACGTTCTCGACCTACTCCAAGTTGCAGCAGATCAAGCAGAGGTACGATCCGAATAGCTTTTTTTCCAACTACACCGGAGGCTGGTCATTTGATTGATTATATCTATTCATTTGGGAAATGGCTATCTGTATGAATGTCCAAGCTATAATTGCTTAGCACGACTCTCCTGGGAACTAGTGGTTCCTTTCGTTTGATCCTTGGGAGCATTCTCTACCATAAATCTTAATATAACAGTCGCAATCTCCACCGTCATCGAAGCTTCTTCCGCATGAAAGAAGCAATGATGTGTAAAGGCGAGCCGTCGAGGGCAACGGCATCGTATCTTGGCTCTTCCTTCCAATAAACATAACCCAGCTTCTCATACCAGGTTTGATTATCAAATCGCGGCACATCCAGTCCACATCTCTTCCAAAGACCTCTCCAATCCGGGTCATCAATTTCAATGTATTTCTTACTGACAGTAGTCAAGGCGAGTGTATGGCAGTGGGGACTTCCGTATGGTTCCTGCGTGGCTAAAGTCTCGAGTAGATCCATTGCCGCCCGTCCCACTCCACCGGTTCTATATTCTGGTAGGACAAATAAGGTTTGAACAGTCATGATGGATCTATCTTCGAGTGCGAGTTCGGGATCGGCAGGCTCTGTATAAGAGTCAAGAGATATATGACCCGCCCGAATAGTGAATAACGTGGCTGATGGTGACACAGCATTGCCGTCTGCAGCATGTCCCTTCGCACCTTGTGCGACGGAAATAATGTCACCGTTTTCTTGTTCGCCACTGGTCTGCACTTTCTGGTGGATCATAATCCAGAACAGGGATTTCAGTTTCTTCTCCTGCTTCTCAATGAACATTTGCAGAGCCTCATCCGAGTAATTCCAGCCACAGATGACACGTTGTTGTTTGAACTCAGCATGTTGAACGGGATCGTTGAGATCAATCGGAATAAGTGCCAGCTTCTCCGTGACCAACAGCGAAGAGAGATCGGTGGAAGTCATTGTCTGAAGATTCAAAGTTAAAAGATCAGCGGCATATAACTCGCTGTGGTTCCCTGCAGCCCCGATTATCTTGGTGTTCGCATTTGCAATGACTGCACTTCGGACAATGGAATTTTAAAAAGAAGAAAAAAGAGATACCGGCCTGCAGCTGAAGGGATCATTTGTTCTCAAAAATTCCAAATAACTAGATTGCAACAAAGTCACAGCTGAGCACTGACTAATGTAATCATAAGGCGCATCCATCAGTAACCAATTGGCGTCCGTGTTTATATTACATCTCCGGTTAGGGCTCAGGGTTAGGGCTTAGGATATCCGTTACAATGAGGACGGTTTGACTCTAGGCACCAAGTCAACTCATTCCCTCGACATCAATTTGCCAGAGCAATGGTATTGAGTATCTGCATTCAGCTAGGGAAGCAAAATGACCGGAAAACTCTGTCACCTTCCCTTAGCAGTCTTGATCATCATTCTTCGGCATGCACAAGATCTCCTTTCCATTTACAAGTTCATCTTTGCATCAACTCGAGTCAACGCACCTTTCGTACTCGCCTCTAGGACAACTGGCATTCCGCTACATGCTACTGACTGCGTACCGCATAGAGACTCTTCTAAATTTATGCTTCGTTACTCTTCTTGAGAATATCCATGAAGTAATGTGGTCCATGCCCCCAAAGTCTGGCCGTTCTTTGAAACCGTCTAGAGAATATCTGCGCGCTCTGTCCGGATCTCGAGGAGGAGGAGAATGATGATGATTTTCGTCGATACCAGGCGAAATTATGGCAGATAGACCCTGAAATAGGGCCGAATATTGATAGCTCCACCTCTTTTCAACAAGAGGTTGAAGAGATGAGATGTATTCTGACAATGACTCAAAGGCTTTTTGGATGTACGATGAGGTCATTCGATTCACTCACAGCGATTGCTAAACTGGAGCTTCCAGAACCTTGCATCATGACAGACGCATCCCTCATCAATTTCCCAAAAACAATGCACTGGAAATCCCAGACTCCTAACCCGAGGGAGGATAAGCAAGGGTACAAGAGCCTTTAAAATGGCCAGGAAAGGCACTGTGCTTTTTGAGACAAACACTAAATTCAGATCGGAATATTGGTCCATCTGGCGTGGCAAGGCCAGCTCGGCTTTCGAGGCTCGTGATCTGTGGTTTCCGGACTATCTCGGACTTTGCATCTGGGAGAACGAAGAGGCCAAATTCCCGAGAAATATAGTGCACCCATAGATGATTGGGATAGGACTCGTCTGAATGCCGGACATATCGTGGATGGATTGAGGTTGTACGTTTTGAGGCTTATTCGACGATGATGATTCCAAGCCCTTAGACACGAAGAGTAGTATCTGAGTCCAAAAGTCCTAGGGTCATCAAGCATACCGCATTTTGATGTTGGTCCGCAAAGCTGCGGTGGAAAGATAGGTAGGGGTGTCGATGACATCTGGACGACTTTACCGATGCAGCGTCAATGCAGTGTCCGAATGATCAAAACGTAGTGAATATGGAATAAAGTACCATGCAATACTGAACCATTTGCGACTTGTAGCCACACCACTGGGCACTTTCGAAAACCTTCAGATGAATTGATCATCATCAAGACGGACCCTTGAGCAATGGCCGCTGTGACACGCATGGTACGTGCTCGGCCCGGTCAACGTGGTTCCTCTGCCACTTTTATTGTTCCCTTTTCCTTGATATCGTCTTCTTTTTCCTCTTTTGTTATCTTTCATTCCTTCAAATTTTTCGATGTGGATTTCGGGTCTGCATTGTGAAGTATCCGAAGCCTTCCCTAAACAAAGAGCATAAAGAAAACTCATGTGGCTAGGTGGCGCAGTCCTTCGACACATATTAATTCCATGGCCATGAGAGGACTACCATGTGCGAAGTGTAGTTGTTTCAGTTTTGTCATCTGTGCTAAGCTGTAAATAGAGACATGATATTCGGGTATCACCTCAAAACCGAGAAAAAGAGAATTCATTTTATTCTCATGGACACGCTGACTCGACAACAAGGGGAATAAAAAATTAAAAAAAAGTGATCATGATCAGCCTTTGATAAAATGGAGGATCATCCAACGATCAGTGAATCAAGGCTTTCGGCCATAAATGAAATAAGCCATGGAATACTGATGAATGCTTCGATCTCGAAGTTCATTGGTAACATGGGCTAAGAGTACGTCGATTTCTTCCTTACTCCAGCCTAAAATCCGACTCAGCAAGGCATTCGTGTAACCGGGCGCCGCTTGCTCCTGTTCAAATTGCATGTATCGACCAATGGCTTTCTGCTTCGGATCTTTGGGCCACGGGTTCATTGGAACCTTTACAATGTGCATCGAGACGTCCTCGAAACCGGCCTGCTTCATTTTGTCCGGCCACTCATCCATGTTGGCCATCGGTTTGCCGTGTTTGATGGCGGCCTCTTGTAGCAATGGAATCCATTTTCTGGTAAAGACGGCTTTTTCGAGAGACTCGTCGTCGGCGAAAATCTCTATTCGAAAAGACTGCATTTCTAAGAAGCCACCTGATTTCAAATTGGCATAGGCTTGGGCGAACAGTCTGTCAAAATCCTTGACGGAGCCCGCGAGTTCACGTCCATGAATATAGTCAAATGGGCGGGCGAATGGCCAATCAGCCTCGAAATCGTCGATTTCAAAGCTACAATTAGGGGGGGTCCTGCAGGTGCGATTAGAGTTGTCCAATGCTTAAACTAAAAAGCTTCCTGAATAGACGAACCATTGTGGCTGGATGGCACTGAGATCGTTGCCTGCTAGAGTATTAGTGCTTCGTTCGCGAGACTTTGCGAGAGAAAAAATATTGAAACTTGCCTAGAACCTGTGCGGATGGATATTGGCTGAGATTATGTTAGTACAGTCTCCTTCTTCATGCTGTGCAACTGGGTATGCATACTCTGCGAAATCGATGGCCCAAATGCCTGAAGAGATTAGACGTTAGCAAGAGTGATCAACTGCCATTATCAGACTGTCATCCTGCACTTACCAGTCCCCGTACCGAGATCCAGTACACGCTGTGGGATCTCATTGATAGGTGCCGAGTGTAGTTCTCCTTTTAACAACATTCGATATACATGATGGAGCAAGTCCATTCGGTCTTGCTCCAAGTCATCATTCGGCTAACCTTTGAATCAGCAGGTGTTCATCTTGCATTTGACAAGTGGGATTCGTACTAGCATATATTCGCCTTCCCGGTAAGAATGATAGCGGCGTCCGTTCTGATCAAATTTTAGTTGACGGCCCTCGTGCCTGTTTCGTAGGTCGTCGTTACCTCGTATCTGTCAAGCGTCAATTGGAGTCTCTTTGGACAAATGATTAGTATCATCATAATGCTACTGACCTATAGTTCAAAACACTAGATGCGATAGATGTCTGGTAACTCAATGAATCCCCGCTTTATATTAACACTAGTTAGCGATGAAGTCGTCATGAGGGCGGCAGTGCAATGAACTTACACGCTACCCTCGAAGGCAGAATCGGTCTCGGTACTCTGCGCAAAAATTGAGTCAGCACGTATATTTCTCACTGTAGTGTGGCCCTTCATTCCGTCCTCTTTTAATTAAGTTGTATCATGGTGGACTCGAAGATCATACATCAGCCTCAATGGGTGCGTCCGTGGTGATGTGTTCAGCCATGGCAGATAATGTTGGGGCGCCTCCAACAACAAACCCAGTATTATCTAGTCCCCGTGCGCGCGCGAATGAGACGGGGAGTGAAGACCGGAAGACGATGATGTGAGGAAGGATTAAAAGGGAGGATTTCGAGAGGGTAACAAAGATCAAGAGATCCCCCAAGAATCCTACGTCAGACCGCGCTGTGTGTGTAATTCGATGTGTTGTATAGCGTCTTGGAAGTGAACTTTCTTTGTTCTCTTCTTGAAACCGCTGCTAGTCAGCTCTCCCCTCCACAAGTACGCCTCCCAAGTACTAAGGGCTCAAGCAAAGAGCCTTTCCTTACCAGTCACTGGCAATCAGGCGTGGATCCTGCGGGAGGGTCAGAAAGACAACGACTCAGCGAGCGCCCGAAAGCTCTAGCCTCTGAGCACTCAGCAGAATGCGGACGGATGATGCCCCTCAGCTTCCGAGGACAGGTCCTCCCCAAGCGGCAGAGGCGCCCAAAGTGGATGGGCCAGACGGCCAATCCAGTCTGAAACGTCTGTCAATTAAGACGCCGCTAGGCCAGTTCACGCATAGTCGGCCCTTGATACGCAAGTAAATGCTACAGGACTGGATAATAGACCCATCTTCTTGGCTTCTTTTCGGCATAGCTTGGTAAATTAACAGTATGTTATGCTGCTGTATCAGACCTAGTGACATGCCCATCTTGTTTTCGGGGGCTTGGTCATCAGCATTTGATTGGCATCTATGCGCAAAAGTGGGTTATTGGCGGCCAGCGTTGCATACATAGTGGAAAGCTTCCCTGCCGGCCCGTGGCGTGCCGCACACTAATGATACACAATACGTACCCATATGCAAAAGTACGGAGCACAAGCTATAGACCGACGTACTATGTACTTCTTCAGGAGCGAGGATACTTAACAGCTAAAACGCCCTTGGCCAAAATCCGCACGGGCTCTCCAGGTGGAGTCGAGCACTTAAGTGTCGAAATAGTCGGGGTCACCCACGGGTCAGACCGGTTTGTTGCAGCAATCAATGATTCATGGGGTATTCTTCAACACAGTAGCCAATACCATCCGTTCAGTTATCCTTTACCTGCATACGCAAACCGAGCGTGACTGAACATATCCATGGGGCACAGGGACTTCTGACTTGAGACACTGGCACTCGATGCAACCGACGGAGTACTCCGTACCTCCCGGGACTAAACGACCTAGACTTGCGTTCGAGCAATGCTAGAGACTAGTCAAGGCCATGGATACCCGCTAACCTAAAGGCATGGGTCAAGGATTCAATTTCGAGCAGAAGACCCGGTATTATGGTTGGTCGGAACTCGGATGACGATTGCTAGAGGTTTCTGTCCTTCGGTCCAGAGTAATGGGTCGAATGTACCGAGCAGTGAGTTGGTGGTCCGTATTAACTAAATGAAGAACCACGTTCCACTCATGTTATCTTCCTTCCCATTTGATGTGAAATTCCAGTCGCCCACTTTAGTGAAAGGGTGCCATTGTTATGTTTATAAGTAGTCTGCAGCCCAATCTCTCGCAACGACAGGCTGTATGTGTCAACTGGCACATATCTAGATAAAGCATTGGTACGTCTATTACCCTACACTTCCCTGTCAGCCGCGGGCCAAATGCGACAGGTCACAATGGAGTGTTAACATGTTTCCGGTCTTTTATTTAGTCCACCATAGAGATGTCTTCCTTGATGGAGTGGACGAACACCATCTACGCTCTGACGGGGGCATGGGTAGTTTATTTGTTCGTGGGCGCGATATATCGACTATACTTCCATCCTTTAGCGAGGTTTCCGGGGCCAAAGATCGCTGCCGTGACTGGTTGGTATGAGGCCTATCATGATATGTACCGCAGGGGAATGTTTGTTTGGAAGATTCAAGAGATGCACGATAGATATGGTATGTGGCACGATATACAGCTGCGCGCCCGGCACTCGTCTGTCTTGCGACGTGCTGGGTATATAATCAAGTCCTCCAACTTCTTCTACGATGTTTCTAACGCAATGTCACAAGGCCCTATTGTCCGAATCAACCCACATGAGCTACACATCCGAGATGCCGACTTCTACGACGAACTGTACGCCCCTGCATCAAAGAAGCGCGACAAGTATAGGAATTGGGTGATTCTTTCCGGCACCCCTGACGCGTCGTTCTCGACCGTTTCCCACTCGCACCATCGTCTGCGACGGAATGCGCTCAATCCGTTTTTCTCAAAGCAAGCAGTTCAGCGCATGGAGCCGTTGATCACGGAGAAAATCGAGCGTCTGAGCTTCCGTTTGACTGATGCGGCCAAGACTCAGCGAGTGGTGCGCCTGGATGCGGCACTCATGGCTCTTACAATGGATATCATCTGCCACTACTCGTACGGCGAGAGCTACAACTTTCTCGCACTGGACAATTTCAAGGAGGAATGGAAAGCCGCTATAATCTCGGCGTTGGAAAACGGCATCTTTCTTCGAAACTTCCCTTGGGCATTGCCCCTGTTGAAATCGATTCCCTATTCCGTTCTTAAAGTACTTCAACCCAATGCCGCTTCGCTGGCAGAATGGGCAATGCTCGTTAAGAAGAAAGTGGACATCTTGATACAAGAACACAATGTCGGAAATAAGTCCAGTGGAACTATCTTCCAAGCGATGCTTGACAGCGATCTGCCGCCAGAGGAAAAGTCTGCTGCTCGCCTTATCGACGAGGGCCAATCTGTTGTCGGAGCCGGAAGTGAAACCACTGCCAACACCTTGACCATTATTATGTTCTACTTGCTGGAAAATAAGGACCTCTTGCGAAAACTGCGTGAAGAACTGGCTTCGATCTCACTAGATGAGACGCCTCTTTTGCCGAAGCTGGAGAAACTTCCATTTTTGGTAACATCTCCTGATCGCGTCGCTCATTCTGGACTTTCTAATTGTTGTTCTTAGACGGCCGTCATTACTGAAGGTCTCCGATTGAATATCGGTGTCATGAGTCGATCACCTCGCATTGCTTACGAGCCTCTCCAATACCAGGACTGGGTTATCCCTCCCGGTGTGAGTAAAGCCTTTGAGTCTCTGGAACTCCCTGCTAATTATCCGTCAGACCCCGGTCAGTGAAACAGTCTATTTCGTCCACTTGGATCCCACGATCTTCCCGGAACCGTCCAAATTCCGTCCTGAGCGGTGGATCAAAGCCCAAGAGACAGGGTCTCGATTGGAAAAATACATGCTTTGTTTCTCGAAGGGCAGTAGACAATGCTTGGGTATAAAGTGAGTTTCAATATTCTCCCCCCTCTCAATTTCTGTCGCATGCATGTCGCTCACGAGTTATTGTTCGCTACCAGTCTCGCCTACGCAGAATTGTACCTGACCTTGGCCAAAATCATCCCTCGGTTCGAGATGGATCTATTCGAAACCACCGACGAGGATGTGGCAGCGGAGCGCGATTTTTTCGTCCCCGTCCCAAAATTAGATTCCAAGGGCGTGCGTGTTAAAGTCGTTGGAGTCAATTGATTCTTGCCACTTTCATGGCAGGATTGCATTTTTCCAAATTATATTAATTCAACGTCTTTCACTTAACAATCTCACCATTTCGTGATTTATCGGGGTGGCCTAGTGTTTCAAGCGTTGTACCAATATACCCGGCCCGGACGTTCAGATAGGATACTGTTTCGTCCCTCCTTGACATGAGCGTGATATCTAGACCCAATTCACAAAATGCACTTATTTTAGTCACAAATATGCACATACGAGTCATTGTTTATATTCGTTTCATTCTTCAAGCGGGGCGAAACTATCAACCTTCGAGCTGTGGGCGTGCGGACCTCCATTTGGCGGAGACGACCCATTATCGGGAACCCGACGAGATTCCATGTCAAGACTGAAAGACGTCTATTCTTGCCAACGGCGAGCCCAATAAGCGGGGATCTGGGCATGGACCTGAGAGCCGCACTGTGCCATCACCAGCAATCATACGACGGAAAACAACCAAGCCAATAGAAGGTACCCGTTGACTGTGCCACATTTAGTACACTTGTTCTGACTGATCGCATGGGTAATCTATAAACTTGCACAAGTAGACGGGGGGCGTGCGAGGTCCCTTGCCCAGTCTGAGCGAGCAGGCATGTAGTCTGCCGGAGTTCCAGATACACTATGGTAAGAAAAAGCATCCGTAAGATGATCGACCCCTCTATCTTGGTCTGAAAATGGGCCTGCAGCCAACCGACGATGCATATGACAGGGTTAGAAATTTTGTTTGTCAAGGATCCATTGTGGGACGAGACTTAGTAGCGATTTTGGACTATTTGCACAACACGCCTTACTCATCTGCGCCAGGAAAAGTTGATCGATCATACATGAACATGTACCTATCAAAAAGTCCAATGATATCCAAGTCGAGTCAAAGTGCGTGGTGGGCCCTCGAAAGGGTTACACAGATCTTACAACGGAGGTCTGATTCTTCAGGTAATCACAGTGTATGTAGTCCGTAGTTTGTGGCGACCTCTAGCCTGATGTCAACAAAGGCCATTGAAAGAGTACGTGCATAAGTGTACGTGCTAAATAGTAAATACTGCATGCCAGCCAATAGGGATACGTAGTGTCAATCTTCGGCTAATGTGGAAAGAAAAAAAAAAAAAGAAACGTCAGAAAAGTACGCATGAGACCCCCGGGGCTAAATTTAGGGCCGTTCCAGGGCCAGCCACGCCTAGAGGATGCGAACGTAGGGGCTCGTTAGGGCTGTTACAGTGCTAACCTAGAGCCCGGATCATGATGTTTCGATCTTTCCGAAATTACATGATAAGTTCGTCGGCTCGCTTGTATCGAACGCACTGCGTGTCCTTGATACGGGCTTCACTAATAAGAAGAACCATATGGAATTACCTTGCAAATGTGATAATGCTTATTGCCAAGCAAAAGTATCAAGCAAGCCGTCATTAATAGGATTAACCAATGTTGAAATCGAGATTGTGACCATACTGATCCCTGCCCCAATCTGCCAGACCCTCACTCAAAGACTTTGCTAATGCCTCGTCATACCTCGCGCCGCTCTCGTAGTGTGCGATTCGACCAGCTCGCCATGTCAACCAGTTGTCCGCTTTGACACCTTCCGGCGCTCTCAGAAGGCCTATAGCAAGATCTACAATATTTTCTCTGTCGTTTGGTCGTCTCTCATCACACGAGAAGAACACGGTTGCTCCACAACGGCCGCAGAATGATCGGAGGACGCCGGCGGAGGATTCGAACGTCTTGCTTGTTCCTATCAGGAGGTCTGGCTTGATTTGCGGCTCGCATCGATCCAGAGGGATGAATGCCCATGCTGCGATATGTGACCCGCTCGTTCCACGGCAATCGTCGCACATGTCTAGACAGGCAACCCATTTGTTCTTGTCGATTGGGGATACATATGAGTTTATGACAGGACTCGCGCGATCGTCTTCATTCGGGCGGGGGATGGTGAACGAGATGCCGCCACAGTGGCATTGGGCTCGTAGACGATCCTCTCGACCGTCGGCTCCTCCGTATTCAATCTGCGGCAGATCGGGGGCTGCAGAGCCGTCGTCTGGATTCCAGTTTCCGACTTTTCGATCTCCAATCTGAGGAAGCCAGTCATTCAATCCACCGCCCAAGGCAGATTCGGTAAACACATGTGTCTTGATCTGGAAGATAGATTCATTTTTTGCAAAGAGCGACGTGGAAATCACCCATTTCCCATCGTCAGGCGAGACATCGCCCATATGACACCCGCATGTCGAGCAAAAATACCGCGTGCTCTTGCATCCAGGCCATGTGTAGGCTGTTAATTTGTCAAGCCCCGATGGCGCGACGAAGCGAGGAGTGACCTTGGCTGGTAATGGAGCGTGAAAAACACACAAGGCGCCATGGGTATACCGACAGACACTGCAGTGGCAAAGATGGGTTGCCAGCGGGAGGGTGGAGGTTTGAAGTGTAAGTGTGAAATGGAGGGATTTGCAGTAGCACTGTGCGCTAATGGTTTTGGTGTGTTCGTGTGCCATTGTCTAGAGCGAATGTTGTTGAGTTTGTGCTTCTGTGCTTCAAACCCAAGAAGAGAAAGGAATGTAACTATTCCTCGATATCAGTTTTATCCAAGGATGGATACCCCTCACAAAAATAGCCCTATAGTGTGTTGCAGCCTAGCCTAGATGGAGGGCTCGAGACATCGTATTCGTGAGAACGTGATTAGTCAGGACTTTTCATGTTCAGATCTGAATACAGTTACAGCTTCTCCCATGATAAATCCCGTCTAGTGTTCCGAGGGGTACAATCTCGACGATCAACGAGTACAATTACATGTTGTACCTGCGAGACGGCCTAAGTGATTGTTGCACTATGCAATTAGCTTTGATTCAGTTCTTATTTACAAAGTAGTGCACTAACCCGTCCGGTCTGAGGACTAGTCTGCAGTCTTGGTTGGACCCCCGTCGACTGCTCGCATGTGGCTGCCGTTGCAGAACAGGGTTTCCAGCGTTCTGCCATGCATCAGTGATTGCTTAGATCTAGGTAGAGTACATAATGTGACGAATCAATGATCAGTACGTAGCTCTGGACTTATGTGGTGGGATGAGTATGCGAAGTGCGCCAGAGACACTCGGCAGTTTTGTCATGAAAATCTGCATCTGGTAGCGGTCAGATGTAAACCAACACGTGCGGTCCTGGGAGCAATTAATTCACTACTTTATAGTACTGCGAAAGCTTCAGTGGTGAACAAGTTTCCGAGCATACGAGCATACGAGAATACTTTCAAGCCTACGCGATTCGCCCGAGCGAAAGCAGAGCATGAGTAGATTTAATATTTCCCCCCCAAAGCGGTCTACACCGATCCTGCTGAGATATTTAATATAGATGCGATCGCCGAATGGTACATGAACCAAATGACGCGGTTCGGGTCAACCACTTCGCCCTGCTAGATCCAGAACCAAGTCAAGCGAGCCGGATCAAGAGAAAAACACACCACCATTCGTGTCCAGCACGACACCAGTCACGAAAGTATCCTTCATGAAATACAAATATGCCTCCGAAGTATCATCCGGTGAACCATTGTCCTTGGTCAACGACGCCGCCTTTGCCATTTCAGCACCTGCTTGCGCCATCTCTTTGGGCAGTTTCTCCAAGAGCTCCGTGATAATGAACCCCGGCGCAACAATGTTGACTCGCACAGGCGCCAATGTGACCGCTAGACCTTTCATCAAACCCTCGACGGCATTGCTAATCATCGGCGGTAGCCACATTTGAGGCTTCCGGGCCTGCGTGCCGGACGTGAACGTAATCGACGACGTTTTGGCTGGGGTTATGTACTTGTGCGCATACTTTCCAACGGCGATGGCACCATACAGTCTCACAGTCATGAAAGCATCGACATGCTCAAAGCTCGATTCCGCCAGCGGCGCCATAGGCGGCACATTACCGGCCGTGAAGACGACGTGATCGATGGTAGAGTCCTGCGCGGCAAATCGAAGTAACCCCTCAACAGTTGCCTCGATTTTGTCCTTGACGGAGAGATCGGCGGCGTAGCTTCTCACGTTTGATGCGTGTTCGGGAGAGGCTGTTCGAAGTCGCTCGACGGCGCTGGCGATCTTGTCTTCGGACGAAGAGCTGACGGTGATGTTTGCACCTTCTTGGAGCGCTTTTTGGGCAACGGCGAAGCCGATGCCTGATGTTCCGCCGATCAGCAATATGTTCTTGCCGGCGAGTTTGCTGGTAGTTGTTGACATTATGCAAGAGCGTTAGTACTTTTAGGGCTTGGGATTTCGCTTCGGGTGTCGATGTTCGTGCGCAAGGATTGAGATTGCAAGGACTAGAGTCAAAGTTTATGAACACATGGAGTGTAGAGACTATAGAGAACATGACGGGCTGTATAGCTCAATTTATAAGCTGTTGAGACTGTTATGATGAAGCCATCGAGTTCGATATTCACGGACAATTTCGTCCGTTCGTCCATTGAGTAGATCCTCATTGCCCATATCAACCACCTTGATACGGTGCATTGGACGATGCCATTCGTAAATGACACAAATCAGGATTTGTGCGGAGTAACTAAAATTCTGCTGTAGAAGATGTCGCAAATCAGCGGTTATGGATGGGCTGCTGAAAGAGGGTCTTTCGGATACGACGGTGTCCAATTGAGGTAGTGACACCCGACTTCATAAGCTCGTTTACATCCTTGCCTTACGTCCGTTCATTCCGAAGCTTGACGGAATCATCCAAAATGAGATCTAACCTGGATTGTAAGCGCACAGAAACACAATGTACAAGATAGCGTAAGGTCAGCTACTGACCGTACGCATTGGAGGAAAATCATGAATTACCTGGGGTGTGAATGCGAACTGATTTGGTCCCCGATTATCGTATTTCTGAGTAGATTTATCTTAGCTAGAGCTTCATGCCGGAATGTAGGCAGATTTTGTTTTCAGTATCAGGCGGCTTTCATGCCTCGGTAGATTAGAAATCGGCATGGGGACTGATCAAAGCCTCAAGCTATCATGGCCATTGATTTGTGAAAGCGGCGACACGAATTAGAGAACAGAACACAAGTCGCATCGACCTCACGGTCGTAGCAGGTTCAGCGCACCGCCGACGAGATGCAAGCTCCCCGTCACCAAGACGTCGAGCTCTTCCGTTTCCACGGCAATATCTCTAGCAAGCAATAGCGCATCTTCAATCGTTGGCTCTACATACAGTCGACTTTTCGGGTCCAGTTGTGCCCATCGGGTAGCGTATGCACGGCGCAAATCTGGAAATGGGCTTTCTGGAACTTTGAGAGTTTTGTCTGTTGTCAATCGCAAAGAATCAGTCATGTCAATTGCGCATGAATCTCAAATTGTTAAGAATGTAACATACCAATCCGCTTCGTGCCATCCTTCCTCTCAACATAGGTGGTGAAAATGACTTTATCAGGTCGTGCATCGTTCTCGAGCAAGCCACGGGCTAGCTCGTCGACGAGAGTCATCACATCCCGTTCTTCCGAGAAGTGACTGAAGATGAGAACACGGCATCTTGTCGGTCAAAGTCAGTCTAGGAGATCCTCAAACTTTCGAGGGCTTGATACACCTACTTTTGCGCCTTTGAGTGGTTGATATTGTCTGCGTACCAGCGTGCGGCCTGCTTAAGGCTCAAAGGATTATGTGCCCCATCCAAAAACCACCGTATTTGACCATCCTGGATTATCTCAAATCTGCCAGGCCAGCTAAAACTTTCGACTCCCTCACGGACGAGCTCATCGTCAATCACACACTCCGGCGCTTTTGCCTGCAAAAAACACCGCGCTACTTCCAGAGCCAGGGAACAATTAATCCTCTGCACGGGAACAGCGAGCACCTTCGTATTCCTTGGCAACTTTTCATTAATCGACACGAATTTCAACGGGACACTCTTCTCTTCAGCGCGACGACGCATAACCTCTACTGGTCCCGAATCCTGCGGCGCCGAAAAGGCCGGCACCGCAGGCTTGAATATCCCCGACTTGTGCCATGCGATATCCTCGATTGTAGGACCTAGTTGCGCGACGTGGTCCATTCCCAGGGATGTAATAGCAGTCACGACGGGTTGCGGAATGACGTTCGTAGCGTCGTATTCGCCGCCATTATGAGTCTCGAATATGGCTGCCTGCACGCGTTCTCTGATGAATGTGTGGAACGCTATTAAAGCTAACAATTGCAAATAGCGTGGTTTCCTGATCTCTCCGTTGCCACCGAAATCATCAGAAGATTCAAGCGAAAGCCGCTCCCACACCTCAAAAAAGTATCGCGTGAAGAGATCTTCGGTGATGGGCTGATTGTCTATCTGTATTCTTTCGCGAATCGACTGTAGATCAGGACCGGTATACAATCCAATCCGGCGGGGAAAGCCAGTCCGCATACCATGTGCATGCAGAAATGAGCGCGTAAAGGCGCATGTGCTACCCTTCCCTTTGGTGCCCGCGACATGGATGATGTTCAAGCCATTGATGTCGTTGGTCTAAACGAGAGATGAGAATGATAATAAAGATGACGCAGGCAGTTGAATCATACTGAATGTCCCAGTACTTCAAGCCATTCCTTCATGCCAACCAGACTTGGTAGACCTCTCAATGGCTGCGAGCTGGGAGTGGGAGTTGCTGCTGCTGTTGCACCAGCAGTCAGCGTGGCAGGAGTCTTTGGTCGGGCCGTTCGCCGACGGGACTCGAGGAGTTTGAGTGCATTCTATTGACAATCAGTAAAAGTATGAATGCAATTGGAAATTCTCACCTCATAATTTCGCTTCATATTATTGTTTGGTCATTCGCCGACCAATCGATCTATACCTAGGTAGCCTTGAGTTGTAAGCGGTAGAAAAGGTTCGTCTCCCCCTCCGCGAACCTCATCATGAAAGCTCGCACGTGATTTTCATAAAGAATCGATGTTTTTCTGGAAATTTCTGAATTTCCCGTGGTTATTTGAGCCCGATTTGGTCGTTTTCTTCTCAATGTGCTGCAAGTGCCATACGTAGTAGATTGAGTGTCCCTAGCTTACAGATGATTGACAAAAGAGGTAGAAAAGAATTCCCATTCGGTTGTATTTTTATTCGCCTGTCATGACTATCAAGAAGACACGTGCAAGATGTGCAAGATACAGGAGGAGATATATGAATGTAGAGTGTATACAGCCGAAGGTTAGTCTCTCCAGTAGACACAAAACTATCTCCACCGGCCAGCCTCGCGCTCTTCCTCGGCGCGAGACATGTCATCGTCATCACCCTCATATTTGTAATTAAGTCTTCGTCCACCGTTCTCTCGGTCGTGCTGGCGTCGAGAGCTCTTACTGTCGCGCTCTGTAGTCATTGCATCACGACGTTGTTGCTCCTTCATCAACCGCTCGCGATTACGAGCTTCGCGCTCTAATGTATGTGGATCTTTAGTTGAAGTCGCGCCTTTTTCCAGCGGTCTTTCTTTTTCGGCAGCGTCGTAGCCATCGCGATGGCTCCGTTTGGAGCGATGCGAATGACGACGGGAAGAGTCGCTTTCATGGCCCGAAAGAGACCGATCGCGACGAGAGCGCTTGCGGTCTTTCTCACGGTCTCGTTCGCGATCCCGATCTCGCGGTTTGTCTCGTTCGCGACGGCGATCTCGGTCCCGATCGGTGCCGCGGTCACTCTCATGGTCATGACGTTTTTCGCGCTCACGTTTGCGCGAGTCTTTTTCATGGCGGCTTGAAGATCCTTTACCGAGTCGCTGGGCATTGGCGATCCGCCTTGCTAGGTCGTATTTGTCGTCGCCATTTGTTGCTGCGGCAGCGGAAGCACGGTCACGGTGTCGACTCACGCTGCGGCTATGGCGGCGAGCCCTAGATGACCGATGACTGGACTTATAATCCCTATCCTTGCCAGGACGATGAGACGAGCGTCGTTCTGATGGTGAGCGTGAGCGCGACTGTAAGCGTGCATCAGAGTCTCTGTTGTCTCGTCGAGACCGTCTGTGGCGATCTTTGCGCTCTCTGCCATCAATACTACCTCGAGCAGATTCAGATCGATCTCGCCGACGGTTCCGTGACTGTCGAGATGCTGGGGTAGGCGGTGACTGAGCACGTGATGATCTTGGAGATCTGTCTCTGGATGGCGAGTAGGAACGTGGTTTAAGGTCGACGACAGAGGGTGAGTGCGGGACCGCATTGTCTTGGGTTGTTGTTGGAGTTGCACTGGATATGGTCAGTCATCAATCCTGCAATGGAAAACCTGCGGACAAGGCTTACCCCCGTGAACTGTTCCCCGCTGTCTGTGAAATCGAAGCAGTCCGCCTTGGTCCCGTTAGTAGCCCGCCCCTGGTGATGCCTTCGCGCATAGCACGGGGTGCTAAGGGAGCCCCAGCAACACCCTGTCCGGTAGGGGGACCTTGCATATTGTTGTAGAAACCACCGCGGTGACTCATGAAACCGCCTCGACCGAAACCTCTACCACGGCCATATCCTTGATCCATGACGGGCATCGGCCCTCTAGAGTAGCCCATGGGGCCCATAGGCTGTGACGGCGCGCTATCAATACTGTCAATAGTAGGGATACCTTGTAACTGGGAACTGGATTTCTCGTCAAGACTAGTAGGTTCACCATTGGTGTGGGATTCCACAATTTTGCCGGGCTGGTTTGTATCGTCACCGGCATTCGCATCTTCTGGTCCAGTTATAATACTATCTTTGGGGTCGTCTGTTAAGTGATCATCGCCGCCACCCGGGGCTAGTTCATCGTTGAACTGTTTGATATTGTCGTCAGTCTGTCCCGTTTCCTGGTCCATGGATTCCTCAGATACATTATTCTGGTAGTTCTGTTGGTAGTAGTTAGCATGATCGTACCCACCACGGCCACGATAGAAACCGCGGCCACGGCCTCGTCCCATGCCTCTCATGTATCCAGGACCATTTCCATGGTACCCATTTTGGAAATTTTGGTTAGGGTATTGCTGCATTTGAGAATAGTTCCCGTTGGGTTGGGACATGTATCCCGCATATCCAGAGGTACCATAATCTTGGCCCATACCATTCGAGTACGGATTTGGATTGTACATATTGTTTTGAGAGTTGTCCCAATTGTTATACATTTGCTGCTCTGCGCCATATCCCATATTCATGCCATTGCTCATATTATTCATGTTCATACCAAAAGCCCCGAACATTCCTTGAGCTGCATTCATCGGTCCCATTCCAGGCATTCCTATATAATCAGCCGGTGCCATTGTAGTGTCGATGCACAGAGTCGACTCACCCATGGTGTTTTGGAAACCACCCATTGCATTGGGCATGAATTGTGCCATCGCGCTCATGTCCTGGCCACCCCAGCCCATGGACATCATTCCTGCCATGCCAGCGCCCATGTTCGGAAACATCAGATTGGGTTCAATTTCCGACAGCGCAGGCTGAGCTTCGGTGGTCTCGGTCACTACAGCATCTACCGATGTATTATCCGCTGAGACTCCATTCTCGTCCGTAGACGGTACCAAGCTTCCATTTTCCTTAAGGATGGTCAGAAACTGAAATTGAACGATCAGAAGAGTGTGTAGATTGGAACCAACCTGAAGTGATGGAGCTGCATCGTTCTCGTCAACGAAGGGCTTCTCAGTAGCTGCAGCTGGTTCGGCCGGTACTATCTTCGCAGTCACGGCATTGTCCGCAGCATTGGTTGTAGGAATAGCAAGTTCGCCTTGGGTCTCGACAGGTAGGGTCGGCGCAGGTAGAGCCGTAGTCCCAGCCGGTGTAGTAGACGGACGTTCCTTTTCTCGTTTCTTCTCTTCTGTCCGCAGAAATGCCTTCAACGTCGTACGGAGAGCTTTGTTTGGCTTGCACAAATCGGGAGAGACGGGGTTGTGTTCGCAGACAGGGCAGCTTTCGGGGAGTGATGTTTGGCCTGGAGTATAAATGTTACTTACGATGCAGACGATATAAAAAGAGGAGAGAAGTTAAATAAAAAAAAAAAAAAAAAAAAGGACATACAGCTCTCACAGATAGCCTGGTCACAGCATGGCAGACGGAAGGCGTTGATTGCTAAGTTGTTGCAGATAGCGCAGCGAAGCTTGAATGGGATGTCATCCTGCGTGAGAGAGCTAGATCCGTCAGCTGTTCGACTTCCGAGCTTTCGACTGGCTATAGATAATTGATGTGATCGTACTCACGAGATGATGTCCAATAGACTTTGTGAAAGCTCGGCGTTCGCCATCGTCGACTGATGCTGTTCGAGAACAGCTTTTTCAGATGAACCCGACCCGTCTTAGGACAGAATGAGGGGAGTAAACGGAGCGTCGATAATGGCAGACATGACGGTGCGACACTTCAATTCATCACTACAGCAAACATATCGGCGTCGCAGTCGTAGACAGTATGACTGGCGTTTAGTGATTTTTTTCGACGCAGAAATGAAGTGTGCTCCGCATCTAGACATTTTGGAGTTCGTCGCGGCGGGACGGAGGAACATTTTACCGACTGATATCGAGCTGAATTCGCCGCCAAGTCAAAACAAACTGACATCAGACTACGTAGTACGCGCTCGCTTCGAATTGGTAACATGATTCATGGAGACCCCAGTGTCAAGTAGAATGGATAGAATTGACATTAGATCAATCATCTATGTGAGGCTGGAAAGATACACGCCAAATCGGGCAACAAGATGAAGCCACCGGTCCTCAGATTAGATCAAGTAATTTGGGCAGTCATCGATGCAAGCTTCTATTGATAGGAACAGTGGCGATGCCGTAAAACCTTAGAAAACTAGGGCTTCCGGCCTCAGCCTTGCTGCCTCTTTCACTCGACATCTCGTCTTAACTCTTATCATCACGGGACGGCTGTGAGGTCATCAATCTTGGTGCCTGTTTGCTGATTAGCGCGAGGAGATTACAGGTAGGCCAGTGGCAGGTATAGAAGATGCATCAATCTTCGAGCGAGGTTGTGAGTCGTTTCAGACTGAGCATTTGACGCGCATGGGGTGCATTGCGGTGGAAATGAATGCATATATTAATTGACGGCACGCAGTAACTTGCATTTCATTTGCACCAATCGATTCACTGCAAGAAACTAGTCAAAGACTGAAACCTTTTCGAATCGAGTGCTATAGAGCGCGCAGGGAAACTCCAAGAAACCCAAGCATCGAATGTCGTCTGGAGATCACCAGGACGCGTGAGATGAGGAGAGCTGGGATGAAATTGACGATGACCAAAAATACATAAACACGGACTTGTACTAGCGTGTAATGCGGTCGATATCAGTACGTACGATCAGACACTTTAGTGATGGGGATTTTCGTCAAGCTAAGCAAGGTGATTGGTACAGAGAAGAACCCTGGTAAAATACCAGCGTAAATACATACGGCATACGGGTCAATCAGAATGGGCAGGCAGACGCTCGCTAACCGCATCCAGGGCCAAGGGGGCGCATGCCGCGGCGTGATAGGTCAAGAACCAACAGAAGATCCATCACACGTGATACGGCGTACCCAGGCCCAGGAGCAGCACCGCGCAGGGTTAAAAGGGCTGCTGCGACCCGCGCTCCGGAAGACAACGAGAAAGAAGTCTTACTCTTACTTCCACGCACTTCTTGTCTCTCCATCCATATTGGAGCTCCCCACTTTCTGCATTTATTTCGCTTCCACCTGTTGGCGCCACGCACTGTCAACGCACCGCCGAAATACTTATATCTCCGAAGCTTGGACCAGCTATCTTATCGCCATAGATAGAAAAGGCTTCAACTTGCTTGCTCAGAGTGAAAGAGAACAAGAGATCATAGAGAATTGAGACAAGGCCGTTTGCTTCGACTCTTCTTACAGGATCAATCAGAATCCCTCGATCTACATACGCACAGATTGTTGTTTCTAGTTGCTGTGAAGCTTGACAAGCCATATCATTTCCAGCAACATAGTCCAGTAACCAGAACACGACTCATTACGGAGAAGCCATACCCGACTGGGGGACTTTGGGAGTACAACTGAATCATTTCTATTCGTCGAATTGATTAACCCGGCAGCCACAAGGTAAGCTCGAAGCCTCAATTCCAAACACCGTTGTCAAGGGGTGGGTCTCTTTTTTTGGAAGCAGCCAATCCGTGGCCAGAAAACAAAGAAGAGACGCAATCGATGGGAAAAAGAGAAAAGATAATAGAGAAAAGAGAAAAGAGACCGACAGAGGGAAAAAGACAGGAGCTCTAATTAGTTAAACGGAGTGCTTACTCAGTCAGCAGAACATGACAGACCCGGAGAGCTCTTACCGGCCGCGTTCCCCAGACTTTTCTTCCTTCCCTTCTTCTTCCTTCCCGAACACCTTCACCACCACCACCACTACCACCACCACCACCACCACCAACAACAACAACAACAACAACAATAACAACAGCGCGTATCAGCCACAACCTCCGTTTCTCGCTAGTCCTCACGGCCAACGCGCTTCCTACGACGCCTCGCCGTTTTTCGCTGGCTATCAACCACCACTTGCTCCAGACAGCCGACTCCCACAGCAACAATACCAACAGCCGTTTTATAATCCCGTCTACGATAACATCAATCCTTACGACGACGACATGGCAAGACGGAGTGCTCGCTTGTCAGCGCAACAGGCCCAGACCCCAGCTCAAGTCCATGTCCAAGCACAGCCACAAATACAACCGCATCCTCAACTTCAACCTCACCTTATCCACCAACAAGCACCCCACGCACCACAAATCCAAACCCACCACCAAGCAGCTCTCCCTCATTCCTCCGAGCAGAACTTCATCTTCGACCAGCATGTCGCTGCAGTTGTGCCCAAACAAGAATCGGACGAGAGCAAGCCAAAGCCATGGGATGGCATCGACGTGAAAACAAAATTCCCCGTAGCGCGGATAAAGCGGATCATGCAGGCAGACGAAGAGGTGGGCAAAGTGGCTCAAGTGACGCCAATTGCAGTTTGTACGTTTGATCCTCTCTCATTCTTGGCTCCCCATTATGGAGTCGAAGCTAACTACCAATTGTTCAGCCAAAGCACTGGAACTTTTCATGATCCAACTCGTCACCAAAGCCGCACAGGAAGCTCGCGACCGAAACTCCAAGCGAGTCACGGCGGCACACCTCAAACAAGCCGTCGCCAAAGACGAAGTACTCGACTTTTTAGCGGACATATGCTCAAAAGTGCCCGATCAACCTGCGCGCAAAAATGATGAAGACGGTAGCGATCATAATGAAGGCGGCAAACGGAAATCAGGCGGCGGGAGAAGGAAAAAGGATGTTGACAGTGATGATTTTTAGCGAGGCCTCGTGGATTCTTTCCTGTTTCTTTCTTTTTGGTATATACCATTCATGATGATTTGAAAGATCTGGGGGGGGAATATTGGTTTATGATGATGCTTTGATAGACAGGGATGGGTTGCAATGGCGTGCGGCGTCACATCTACTTTTTTTTTCTCTCTCTTCTTTTTCACGATGGTCATGATCTCTATTAATGCTACGACATCGGTCTATACGATATAATGTGATACAAGTGAGTCGGATGAGAATGTTTCCTGACTCAGTCTGGCGGTATATTCATGAGGACACTAGACTATGACGAGGTTCTGCAGTTGTATGAGGCGATAGCTGATTAGACATTAGATCTGCACTCCCAAACCACCTTGCTGGGCGATTCCGGTCTGGAGAACAACGACTTGACATAACACGTTAGCATCTGGAAAGTAAAATAGCCAAGGGCGAACATACTGAATAATCAATCCCTAGCAATTTCGTACTCTCGTCCATCGCCGTTACTCGGAACGATCTCACAAAAACCGCTAGAATAACACCCAGCTGGACATATGCAAACTTCTCGCCAATACACCGATGTCTCCCGCCACCAAAGGGAAGATAAGGACTATTTGAACCTTTGCCCAGCGCGTCGTTATCGTCGTCATTCTCCTCGTCAATGTTTTCGAGTTTTTGTTCCCAGCGACGAGGATTCCATTTCAGGGGTTCGCCAAAGTAAGCCTCATCGCGAGCTGAGAATGCCGGACTGGCGAGGAGAATGTCTCCTTGCGGTACGACGATATCGTTACGCTGCTGTTCTCCTCGAACGACAAGAGGCTTTCTTGCAGACCGCATGATCGAATGGATAGGATTGTACAACCGCAGCGTCTCCCTGATGACGTGTGCATGAAGCTTCAGCCTCTGGAGTCCGTCGTACGTCAAATCTTGATCCCCAAGTTCTCGAGCTTGCTCTTGATACAACTCCTCCTGGATATCAGGATTAGAAGCCAGACTCAAAATCGCAAACGCAATGACCGCAGAACTAGAATGGTGTCCACCCAACAGCAGGGCAATCATCATATGCGCGATCTCTTTGTCGGGTAGCGCGCTGCCATCTTTGTATGTGCAGTTCTGCATGAGATTCCAGATCATATCTTCTGCCTCTGATTTCTCTGCATGTTGCTGACGACGTTTCTTGATGATATCAGTGTACAGCCGAGTCATCTCTCGTTGCGCGATATCTCTTCGCTTGTTCCGAGGCAAGGGGACCCAGGAAGGAAGGAAGAAGTTGACTGGCGAGAATCCCATGTCGAGATCATGGTAGAGATCTGCGATTCGAGACCCAGCCGACGAGAATTGTTGACGGACTTCGGCACCTTGAAGGGAAGACGAGGCAGTATAGATGGTTAGTTCGGCCATTGCGGAAGTCACCTCGAGTATTCCTGTCTTTGCTTTGGGCTTGGCGTTGAAATCATGATAATTTGCAAAGAAGTCGGTGGTTTCTTTGGCGATGAGGAGGACGTAGGACTCGAGTGCGGCCTGGCTGAGGCCGAACTTCACAAACTTCGTTTGTCAATTCAGGTCAGCGTTTGGCCAGCTCGTGCAGTTTTCCAGGCGGTTGGGGTACCTTCTTCTGTTGCAGGAACTTGCTATGATCACAGTCGAAGATCACGTCGGTCCCAAAGACAGGCGTCGTCAACGGCGCATAAACTTCTTCAGCAGATACTTCGCTATGTTTCCCGTTCAAGACAAAGTTGTTTCCGCGAGCCCCGAGATATACGGTGACGCGTCTTCCGAGGAGGATGAAGGTGAAGACGTCTCCGTACTGTGACAGACTGTGGTCAGAAAATCGATGGCCCCTTCGGGCATAAAGGGGTAGACAACTCGCACCTTCTGCTTGCACTCAGCGAAAAACTTCATCGGATCCACGCCATAAGTGACGGTGCTGCCGATTATGGGGAAATAATGGAAGACCAGCGGCGGCTTGCTCCCATTGCTCTTGCCCAGACTCTGGAACAGAACATTCAGTAAAACGCTCAGGATAGTCAATGCAATAAGGATCACTGGGGCTTGAATAATGAGAGACGAGAAGGGGAACATGACTAAAGAACCCATTTTGGCGGTCGCTGGAAGAATAAGGGGAGATGAAGGAAAGACTCGAGAGCCAGAAACGTAGTTTTTGCCAAAAGAAAAAAAGGCAGAGGAATTGACAGGAGAAGTACGACGCGAGCTCAGGTCTCAGAAGATCAACTTCAAGGCTGCCACTTTTCCTCACCAGATCAGATCAGCAATTCCTGGCAATGTGTCGTACAGCTCATACTTGGTAACGAATGACCCATCATTGGCCGCTTCTTCTTGTGTGGATTGCTGGGCTACCTTGAAGTTAGGGCTCAGGGATTCTAGGGTTGTGGACGGATGTCGAGCACCCGAATGGGCCGACAGACTAGGAAACTACACGCAGTCTACACAATTTCTCTCAAGTGTCGACACATCACTTCCATAACCACGGTGGTGTTCCGTTTGTTCGATTCGCTTTGTCGCTGCATCGCATGCTCATGTCAGGCCCAATGCTAAAAAACAAAAAGAAAAAAGAAAAAAGGGAAGAAAACAAGCATTCTCACACAATGTGAGGACGTGCTAGAAGCGTGTCAATCAGCTCATCTCGCCGAGCCCTCTTTTCTGACCTTTGTAGAAATTCTTGAAATAGCGTCCCAGATCATCTGTGTAGCCGCCCGACACAAACTTTTGGAGGTGATCTGGGACGCCAGTCATCTGTTTCTGGATAAAAAGTAAACCGCCGTGGTCTCCTTGCCGATACCTCTTCATTCTCTCCATCCATCCAATCCATGACTGTGTTTGCTTTGTAGACCGCGCTCTCTGAATCTGTTTGAGGATAGAACCTACGGGTGTTCCCATCTTCGTATGAGAGCGTCACTCGGATTGCAAGACTGCAGCATGGATCCGTGTCTGTAGCCATGCGTGCCCAGGCTTTCTCATGACGACCTCTAGTAAACTCGAATTTCACTAATGCCTTGCCTCTTTGACCCGTCATTGGCGCATCTGTTATTGATAGATAGAGCATCGAGTGGATGTAGAGGACATATCGAGGACTCGTGCTTTGAGGTTTTTTTACCCAGCGACCTGAATATTCGCGTCCTCGGCGCACTTCGGCTTGAGTCCGTCTGACCTGAGCACTTGTCATGCCCGTGCTTGACCAACATCGAATTGAGTTCCCGGATTTAGTTGGACTTTTCCTCGTTGGTATCAGAGCAACGCGGGAGTGGCCGTTGTCATCGATAGTGACTGTATAATCTTCTGTCGTTGTGTAGATATCTTCAGCCGTTTCAAGTGCCTTATCAAGCTCGCCCACGTTGATGCCTCCAATCTGGTAATCTTCAAACTCATTCATCGCGTCCTCGTCTTCAGTCTCGATGCCAGTGGATACCCGGTCGGATGTGTTGCCCTCTGCGAAATTCCCTACTGGTTGCAACGGTTCAGCAAGAGCTGGATGAAATTCGAATTGCGGTGGCCATTTCCCCTTGATGACACATAATAATGACGAGTCGTATCATCGTCAGCCATCATTGCATCAATATGGCCATTCCTACGACGTTGTATGAAGTTGGATTGTCCGACGTAGGGGCGAAAATAGGCTGGGTTGCGGTCGTGTGGAAGGAAATCTAGATGACCTCCATCGGTTTCCCAATTGACGGACCTGCGTGATTGACGATCCTTCACACGTAGAAGACTGAATTAGAAATAGCTTAACACGTCTTCAAACTCAATCAAAGGGACATGCGAACTCACCGACTGGCTGTGATGGTTTCGCCTTGGAGCTGTTTGATTTCAGGACAAATGAAGCTGACCAGTTCTGCCGCTGTCTCTTCAACACTTTTCCCGTCCATTAATTGTGGATAGTTGAACGGTTTCAAGGTTCGTATCCTTCTCCGCCTCGAGATTTCTCAGAAGTGGCTGAGTTATTTCCAGAAGTCCGGGAAAAATGACGGTATGGGTTACCAATCCATCGTTCTGTAAAGTGTCAGAATGCTACATGATAAGGTAAACATATGTTCAAATGTGGAGTATCTCAACTGGAAAACTCACATCAGGAGGCTGAACTTCAATCCGCAGCTGCTGGACTCAAGTATTTGAACTCCCTGGGGGCGTTTCGACTGACGCTGTAGGCACGAACGTGGAATCAGTCCCATTGAAGCTCGCAGCGGTCATGGTGGTCGGTGCTGTTTGCGCTGCCGAGGATGTTGGTGGGAATAGGTTACGAGCAGCTCCTCCTGCTGGCGCTCTACGCGAGCAGAATTGGCACACAGCGCAAGCAGGGCAAGACCTGATAGTCGAAACGACATGGCCTTTTTTGTGGTGCTGAGCACAGAACGCACAAGTAAAGCGGTGGGGAACTCGAACACCATGAGCATAACTCTGAATCAACTTGCTGCAACGCGTCATTCTGCTTGAGTATCTGTCCTTCCTACACGGTTCAAGAGCACGAAGCAAGAGTTGAGTCGAGCCTGGCCCAAAAGGCTTAGAAGGTGAGCTGATCAATATGATGGGACAACTTCAAGTTGATAATTGGTCTCTTGAAACTGGTTAGAAGGGAATGTTAGCTATGCTTATAGCTGGCATAGATATCTCCTCCTTGTTCGTAACAGAATTCAGTGAGCAATGATCTGTACAAAGTATAGACCAGGAGGAGGCAATAATAAAGGATATAAAAGTCTTCTCATACCAAGAAAGGTAAACAATGAAGATGTTGACTGCCTTCTTTGGGTAATGTCAAATACTTGAAAGCCCCACCAGTGTGAGTGTCTATATGTATATTGATATCCACTGGACAATCTACTCGTGCAAACAATATTATGTCAACACTTGCTAGAGAATGAGAGGATGAGGAAGATAGATATGCACCTAATAAGAGGGTACAAACCTAAGATATCTGAGGTATCTTTATAGGTAATATCCAAGAGATAACACATTTACGTACATATCTGCTTTGAATATTTTGCTGCGCCGAAAGAGGCCCTCCAACCCTTGGTTGTATGTGATTCACAATCTGTGAATAGTCTCATATCTCTACTCCCGCTGAAATCTCTGTACGCCACGACCATACAGATCTTTATACGCACCCTAGCGTAGGCTTATGGCTGGTCGACATCCCCCCATTAGCTAGTTGTAGATATCAGTCACCATTGAGACTACTTTCACATATTGGTCAGCTCCCCTCTTGTAGGCTACTTGGATTAGCCTAGCGCCAATCCCTGCTTTGCTTGTGTTCTGGGAGTGTGCTAAACAAACACCTGGCTCTAGATTACAGTAAACATACAGAAACAAAGGGAAAAGACACTCCATATGTGGGCTCGCTAGACCTTGATAGTGCCAAATGACCACGTGGTGCTGAAATAAGTAACAAACAATGGATAGTTGTTTTTAGAAAAAGAAAAAGGTAATAATCCCCTAATTTTTGGAGGAAGAGGAAATAAAGAACCTACAAAAATAAGAAAAGAAATGGGGTTGACAAGAGTGGGATTCGAACCCACGCCTCTTGCGAGAGATGCATGCCTAGGATATACTATGCAGTATATCTTAATTCAATAGAGAGTATACTCTCTATAAGAAAACTTGAGACATCCGCCATAGACCGCTCGGCCATCTTGCCACGTGAAGCAGCGGTGTGTGATACAGCCAGGTAGCTTGTAGCAGATAACTTGTGTCAAAGAGGTTGGGGCTCTCAGACATCGCGGGAAAGACCGTTGCGAGTCAACGTTTGCGATGCCTCGGACAGGCTAACCTATCAGTCCATCTATCACACTCGGATACAGATGATAAGAGTGTAATGATTGGTCTATGCAGAGGATGATTGAGTCGACTGGTTGTTGCCTGGACCCAGCATTGGCTCACCAGAACTAGATCCGAGGGACTCTAAATGCATCTGTGTGAGGACAAAGGTACGGATAATCCAATTCAATAGCTTGTTTAAGGACTTTGACAGGTCTCATCAGATTAATGATTATAGTACAATTTATGCTATACGGCCTCTATCGAAAACAGACGTACATTCCGTCGATCCCAGTAGCTGCAGAGGCGAATCATTGATATGTGTAGTGAGGGAAACTGAGCTAGAGAGATTCGGTTCGTATCAGTCAGGCAATTTTCCAGAAGAGACGGTTCTCTATGTAGAGCGAATTACACCTTCTTTGGGGGTATCGATGATTGTGGCACACACGTGATGGCGATGCCTCTCGCCTTCGCCGATGTATGGCCTCGGCGTAGGAATCTGCTCGAGAGTGATGTATCTGTTCTTCAATCAAGAACACGCACGGAATTGCCCGTTCCTAATCAGCTTCAATTAGCCTATGAAAGAAAGTTCGTCGCCAAATGAGCCCTCTTGGTTCGAACTCATCATGTAGTACCAAACGCTAGAAAGGGTTAAGCGGAGGAAGAACGCACAGAAATATCGCGGCATTTTGACAATCTTAAGAAGTTTGACAATCTGCATTTCACAAATCAGTTGTATGATGATATGATTTAAGTATAATATTTTACTATTTGATGATTGTTATACAAGCACTACGAGATACGCGTCGGCCGCGTATTTATAGGCAGTAGATATTTTTTAGTATAGGCAAAGCTGTATATAAGTATACGTGACATTAGTGCTAATCTAAACGCGAGGATCGCCTGGAAAGTCCGAGACAAGAATATGCTTACAATAGGAGACACAAGATTCGAAATCAGACAGAATAACTCTTCAGATATTCTCTGGTACTCCATTAAGGAGTGGTCTCATAACGTGATGACCAATTTCTGGGCCGAAACCCCTTTCTTCAACTGCTCAAACCCTTCCTGTATGTTCTCCAAGCCATGACCAACAACGCGAGAGTCTGGGGCCGCAATGTAGCGACCTTCAGCCAGAGCCTGAGGAAGAAAATCCGCATAGATGGATTTGGATACCGAGTTCTTCTTAATGTCGCTAGCGTAGACAAACTTGGTACGAACGCCGGTCCGTTTCGTCTTCACCCAAAGCGATGCACCGCGGCTCATCGTACCTAGCAAAAACGGGATGAGTGTAAATCCGGCCAATTTCTTGTCCGTAGGGATATCGGTTGATCCAACGTCCGTGACGAATTTCGCACCCTTGGTTTTGCTGATGACATCCACGCAGAGAGATAGAGAGCCGACGCCGATAGCGTAGGCGCCAGCAACGGTCTTATCCTTCAGGGCTGCGACTAGATCCTTGACGACGGTCTTGGAATTATAATCGAATACTTGAGAGGCGCCGAGTTTCTTGACATAATCGAAGTTTCTAGGAGATGTGGTGGTGAAAACTTCATACCCAGCAGCAGCCGCAAGTTGAATTGCGTTACTACCAACGCTCGTTGATCCTCCCCAGACCAAAAGGGCTTTACCAGTAGGTGCTTGCGGTGGTACGGTAGGCAATTGCAAATTGAGGAAATCCTCCTGAAACAGTCCTGCGGCAGCAGTGGATACACCAAGCGGCAGCACAGTAGCCTCTGGAAAGGGCATAGTGGAGGGAATCGGCGAAGCAAATCTGTCTAGTACAACAGCATATCTCTGGAAAGCTCCCTCTGCGGCATTGTTTCGATCCTGATCCGATCCACAACCCATCGCTAAGACGCGGTCTCCGGGTTTGAATCGTGTCACCTCACTGCCCACCTCCACGACTTCACCGGCCATATCGGCGCCCAGTACGAATGGGTATTTGATCCAGGTGAATGCGAGGTGGCCGGTTTCCTGGAGCATCCAGTCCATGGGATTGATGGCAACGGCGGCATTCTTGATGACGAGCTCGTTTGCTGCTGGTCTTGTGTAGGGAGCTTCTCTGACTTCGAGAGGTTTGGCGTTCTTCTCATTGATCCATGCTGCTTGATTGGTAGGGGTCGCCATTTCGCGAGTCTTCTAGGCTAAGATTTGCTCAACGATAATGTTGAAGAGTGGAAATGACGATGAAAGGAGGTACGGAACCGAGCAATCGCAATACGTAGAAAATAGACGCAACAAGAGGAACGATGAAGAAAATGCCTGGGCTACAAGAATTTCATACGCACACACAAGGGACGGACCACAATCTACATCGGCGAGTTGGCGCAGACTGAATGATGTATATACATGCTTTGACCGAATACGGATCGAAATTTCAGAGTCCCGACCTCATAACATTGGTTTCGCACGGGGAAAGGCATTATTTTTTCATTTCCTCCGAATACGTCGGTTGACCAAAGCCCAATCGAAAGATTATGACTGAACGTATCCATCACATATCGTGGCACTGAACCCACTCGCCGACGTTTAGCAAACAAGCACAATATGCCGAGCGACTATTCAGTCGCTATGAGGCTGTTCCACCTTACTATTGGGTTCCCTTAGTCATTTCGAGGTGCGATGTGCGGCCCAAGTCGGCCTTGTTTCTGCAGTCCGGCAAATAGTTCTTAATTGAATCCCCCGAGCTCGCCCATCTTACATATTCGGAGCTTCTAGTCGGTCTTTTGTTTTCTTTGCGTAGAAGTTGCTCTAACTCTATTTAGTATCTTCTACCACGCCCCTTTGAAGAATTATTGTTTGGTTACTTTTATATAGACATCACGACGCTCTAGAAACAAAGGGGTATCGGTATTCAAAGTATGAAACAAGGATAGATACAAATCTACAAGTAACCGATCTCATGCATAAGTTGCCTCCTCAAATAACGTAGCCCTGACTTGTACCATAGCAGCCAGCTCTAGAATGAACTCGTACAATATTACAACATTAGTAAGGATATGCCCCAGGGTAACCAAGGTTTCATTCTGGGCTGGCGGTGGCTCATACTTCGACTGCTCACTTGCATCGACCAGGCCATCAGTCTGAATATCATTGGTGAACTTCTTTTCTTGTGGAGTAGAAGTTGGTTGTTCGGTTAGTCCGTTGACTCGATATGAGTTGGCAAGTCGTTGTCGAAGGTCCTCGACCGCAACGGGACGTTGAGCCCGGGATGACGACACAGGCGATTCGATGGGCAGCTTGTGTAAAGGAGAACCGACTGTACTGCGTGGTACAGAACCTGCAGCGCTTGACAGTGGTCCATCTTGATTGGTGCTAGTACTGATGGGTCTCCCACGTGGAGGGGAAAGAGGAGGCTCAATGGAGTGTGTGGTTGGAGGTTGTGAGGGCTGGCGCGATGTGTTAATAGAGCGTTGATTCCTTGCGATATCATCATCATCGTCGCCGTGTAAGAGGTCACGACGAGCGGCGACTAAAATATCAAAATCTGGAATATCCCTCCTCCAATCTTCAAGGTGTTCTGTAAGTTTTCGTAGAGACCTTGCGATGAGTGCCTCGTGCCGATCTGACCAGCTCGCTGGCGCCAGACTTTTCCTAATAGCTGCTAAAGGGTCAACAATCTCGGGGCTTTCATCATATACATCTGACTTGATTTCCTCCGTGAAAGCCATAGTCTTCGTTCCCGTATGCGGCGGATCCGATTCGTACTCGTAATTCGCTGGATCGACCAACAGCCATCCATTGAGTGAGATTAAATTAGACGAAGCAAGACTGGTGATGAGCTCGGTCAGCCCGAGATTCACTGTGACACTATTTGAAAAAAATCGATCCAACAATGTCGATATCTCTGTAAAGATCGCATCATCTAAGGAAAGGTCAAGTGGCTGGTTGGCCGGCCCATCAAAGATGCTACTCCTTGGGGATGGTATGAAAAGACGAGATTCGAGGACAAGGGCGGCATCTTTGGAATAATACTCAAAGGCGTCGTTCAACGTTGGGTCGTCGATAATGGTTGTTGCGAAAGATAAGTATCTTCGAAGCTCTTCATTAAGAGCACCGACGGTGCGCTGCGGTCCCGATACCGGTTCCTTCGTTTTGATCAAAGATCCTGCAAACGGGTGATGTCTCCGTATTATGACCGTCAACAGGCGCAAAGTCGCCACGATTGTCTCTTTATTTTGTGATTTGATGCTCATCAATATCAAGTCGGCAAGATTGAATAATGATGGCGATGGCTGTTGCTCCTCAGCTTCTGTCAGAGTAGCAAGCAGATCTAGGGACTTGCGCCGGCTCACAGACAGATGCTTTTTGTGTAGATTCTGCGAGACATCTACGGCAAGCTCACTGTCTGTGGGAACGGCCATCAAGAACTGAAGAGTGCGGTGAATAAGTTTAGGTTGGTCGATAGATTCCAGTATTCGACACAGATACATCAGTACTGTGGAAGTTGATCCACCCTTCACATCGGATGACTCCAACAAAGATGGATAACTTTGTTTTGTCAGTGATGTGTCATATGCTGGAAATCTTTGGACTGGAATAACCTTACAGAAGCTGTTGTAGAAATAGCACCTCAAAATGGTCTAGCAAGGTATCATTGACCTCTTTTGATTGGCAGTGCTCGACGGTATCCTGCCAAAAGAGCAAATAGGATATGAAAGATTCTACGTCAGGACGCACTGATCCGTCAGCGTCAAGGGCCCGTTGAATGTCGTTCTCGTCGGAAAGGGCTATAATAATCGGCAATTTCCCCTCAACAAAGGCGGGATACACATTTCTGTGGCTTGTCAGTCTCTGTCAAGAAAATATCACCAACAGGCTACCATACCGGCTGAGCTGACTGTACACCGCACCCAGGCCTGTTGCCATCAGTGTGGCCAAATCGCTTTCTATCAACCATTTCTCAAGGATCCTCGAGCGCGTTGCAGTTTCGATAAGATATAACAGACCCGTTCGAGCAAAGTCGCCTGCACGACCTTCGCGGTGGACATAGTCTACCAACAGGTAAAAGAGTGGGAAATCATCCTTGCGTGTGACGCCTGCAAACTGTTCGTCTTCTTCTAACTCTCTCTCGGGCAGTTCTGCCTGCTTGGGAATAAACCATGCAGTCAATATCTGCGGACGCAAACGAATGTTGTTTGCGACACCGAAAAGCAGCTCAACCAGACGCGACTCTGTATCATCCGTCCGCACTGCAGTCTTTCGAACGAGATCGATCAGAGCCCTCGAAAACACACGATTATCGACTATTCCATCCACCTCGGCGTCAATCAATGTGTTGAAAAAGACGGCCGACGATCGCACCAACCCCTCGTCTCGGTAGGTTAATGCTAGCTTGGTGACCGTCACGAATATCTGCGAGGTGGACGCATACGAAAGACACGGGTGAGGTGCAGGGCCTCTCGATTCCTCGCTCAGGACGTGGTTCAGACGGTCAACGCAAACCCGTGCCTGGGACGTCGCAGCCAGTTCATTGGAAGGGGAGTTGCTCGAGCGCCATATTTGCTGTTCGATTGATGAAGATGTCAGTGACGACTCATTTGATCGGCCAAATATCAGCAGCTCACTTGCAGAGTATTGCAAGATCTCTTGAAGGCCGTCAGCCGCTCCACGGGGCTGCTTGCGCGAGGGGGTTTTGGAGCAGTGCGGGAACCGCCAACAAGCCGAGACCACTGTGAAAACATCAGAGAGCGATTAGAATAGTTCTGAGCCATGCGGGATTCTCAGCATTGGGAAATGCATACAAATTCCATGGTTTATGTTCAAGGACACATTTCGGGGCACTGATGCAGACCCTCGCAAAATAAACAGAGCTGTCATGCAACCAGGGGAACGTTTGAAAGAACGAAGCTCCCTCATCCGATGGCCCTTTCGGCACAGGATAGATTACATAATTTTGACTTTCCAATCATGGCAAGATGGCCGAGTGGTCTATGGCGGATGTCTCAAGTTTTCTTGTAGAGAGTATACTCTCTACTGCAATAAGGATATACTTTACAGTGTATACTAGGCATGCATCTCTCGCAAGAGGCGTGGGTTCGAATCCCACTCTTGTCAACTATCAATCTTTTTTGATATTGAATGAGGATATATTTTTATGCTATGCACTCTTGTCATTCTCGTATGTTATCTCTTTGTTTTCTCTTTTTAAGCGCAAAAGCCTTGTGTCGACGTTCGCGGATGAGTAAGGAAGCAACTGATCATTTAGATACCGCAGGATCTACAGTTGAAGTATCAGAATCCATTTGTCTGGAAACTCGTCACAGTCCACCCATTTTGCTCGTCATACTGCCACACCGGAGTACTTCCATGCAAAGGCGCATAGTGTGCCTCTTGTGTACAATTTCCATTTAGACAAGCAACCACCTGCTCAGCTACGCTCTGACCTTCATACCAAGCCCCCTGCAAGAATCCAAAGTATTCGGCGCTCGTAGCCTCACCAGCAAAATAAAGACGACCGACATTTGCGCGAAGATTTTGATGCATTTCCAACGTCACACCGTACGGCCAATTTGAATAGCTTCCGTATGCCCATGGCTCCAAGCTCCAGCGCGGGTACATGAACGCAACTGGGTCGGGGACGTTGTCGGCACCAAACATGTTTCGCAGGACGGCCATGACCTGGTCTTTAGTCTCGTCGTCGGTCTGGGCTTCAACGCGGTAAGACTGGTCATGCACCACGGTCACGAAGATGATGCCGGAGCCTTCAAGGAAGCCTGGCGAGTCGAGAGACTGGAAAACAGGATAATAGCCGCGCTCGATCGGATCGGCGTAGAGGAAGTACTGCGTGTCTCTGGGCCAGAAGACTTTGTCCGACGGGAATTGGAGGAAGATCTTGGTGTAGGTGCCCATGTCGAAGTTATCGATGCCGTCTTGCTTCCATTCGGGGAATTCCGGCTGGAAGCTGACCGCCTCGTTTTGAAGGACGCCGAGACTAATATAATTAGGAGATGTGGTTGATGATATGGTCCAGACTCACGAGAATGTGCATATGGCGTACTCCGCCTGGTAACAGCTTCCCTGACTATCGGTGATTGTCACACCGGTGTCGCTATAGGTGACGTTGGTAATCGTGGTATTGAGACGCAGCCGTTTATCGTTGTTCTTTAAGAATGTGCTTGCCTCGCCTTTGAGCCAGGTGTTGAATCCACGCTGATCCCAGACAAAGTTGTTTTCGTCTGACCATTGGTAGAATGTCGTGTTCTGAAGAAGCATTAGACGACGATATCAGATGATGCAGCGGGTAAACTTACATAGTTGACGATACCGTATACCAACGAGCTTACTTCGGGTTCGTATGCGTATTCCCAGTCTGAATCGGTGTAATAACTGTTTAGTGCCCTTTCAGAATACTTCAAAATAAGGTCAGGATTGACGTACCCCATTCCCACCATTCAATGGCCTGCATCTTCATATCCTTCTTCGGCTGCCAGTCGCCACGAGTAAACCCAGCTCGAGTACTGCGATCCTGCAGATTTTCGGATAGAATCGTGCCTGCCAACTCTTCAGTGACCGAGTATGCATTTTCAAAGTCATCAAAGAGACTAGAATAATTAGCATAGCCCGTCTCATCGTATGTCAAGATGGAGTCGTAGTCGGAGTACGTGGTGTTGACTCCATATTTTTGAGCCTAGAAATTGATTGTTGTATAAGCAATGCACTCTGGCGAGGTCATTAGAACATACCAAAAGCCAGATAGGGTTCTGAGGGCCCCCATTCGTTCCCAACCCCTGAACCCAGTTTGCACCGAGTTCGACGGTTATAGGGTCACCATTCGCATCCTGTCCGAATGTCGTATGTCGCATACGACCGCCAATGTCGCTGTTGTGTTCGAGAATGATAAAATCGTGCACTGATTCATTGCTTAGGGCTTGCTAGAGGCATCTCTTTTAGATACAGAGGCAGGCTCTCGAGCTCTGGTCAGGGTAACTCACGGCTGCTGTGATACCGGCGGTACCTCCACCACTTTCACATCGTCAGTAAGTCGTTGAGGAATATAAAACGAGAAAGACTGACAGGATGGCAACGGTGGTCTTTTCGCATGTTTGTTTCGAACCTCCGAGCACTGGACTGGCCAGAGCCAAGGATGCTAAGGATGCTAAAAGCAAGTGCTTGTACTTTGACATGGTGATAACGCAAAGCTAATTATCTGTCGATCGTTGATTGACAGAAGATTGAAAGAATTTTTGTAACCCGCTGGTAATCGACAACGGTTTATATGTCTATGTTTACTCAGGTAGGCTGGGGCTGTTTCTGCAGGGCGACTATCTAGTGCGGCTTATATGTGGATGACTTCAAATCATACGTACATAGCTCCATCGATAAGGCAATTGAACAAGAACAGCATGTTGAAGAAACCTTACTTAGATTGCCTATCCCAGAGCACAGACACCATGCGCGCAAATATGTGGCTTCACCGGCCAATGATGCTTCAATCCATCGCCGAGCTTCATGATTCAGTCGATGCAGCTATTCCAGATGAGGTATCTAAAGAGACCGTCTCGAAGTCCCCCTCGACAAGCAAGGCTAAATCAATTGAGTAGGTCACTTTCTCCAGGATTCAGTAGAGAGTTCCTGTGGACAGAAGATAAGCGGGTGGGGGGGAAGCACGCATGTACTTGCTATTCATGGAAGCTCTCCGCACCTCTTCACGATCACAGATTAGACATCATCAGGGTCTGCACTAGCACTCAATATGAACTAGATATTTAAGATGGGGTAAGCGGCTGATGAAGTCGGTTTCATCGTCAAAAAAGGTTGCAGACAGTTTATTATTCATCGAGTGTCTGGTCACTTGAAGTACAAAATAAACACCATGTCCAGTAGATATTCATATGCTGTCTCCGCTTCACTGTAGGTAGACTCATCTATGATAATTCGTATATGCTACTCGAGTAGCCAGTTGATCAGCCGGGTCGTAATACGCCTGGTATGTCCGAGCTAATTGTAAAGTAAGCCGATGAACAAACAGGCTCATTTACGTGTCATATTATACAGTCTGCAGATTCAGACAATGCCAATACCTGGGTAGTCAGATCGTCCTGAGATGGTCGACTGCAAACATTCACATCAAGACGCATTCGCAAACACGGTGGTGATGCCGCAATGTTCGGCCATTTCTACTGTTCCTTGGTAAAGTTGCGGATCAAAGTCCGATATATAGTGTGATAATTGGTGGATAGGCTGACATTCATCCGCAATGAATACTGGAATCGGACTAGCATTGGCTCGGGGCTGAAACCGAGTGAATCCGGGAGTACATCGCAATAACTCATCGGCGCCTCAGCTCAAACTTCGTATTCACCAGCTGTGAAAAGCGACTTTTGAAACCAACAACCGTCATACTTCAGCACACAAATCGAATGAGGAGAGACCGCGAAATGTTGTGACGTTGGAATGAAATTTCGAGTCTCCCGGTCAATGACATTACACAGTGATATCACTCTCGAGCCGTTTCAATTTTCTTCGTGGCTAATTTGCCGACGGCACGGGCCGGAAGCGCCTTCGGCTCACCGTCGAAATTCAGACAAAGACGACGATAGACTAAGGACAGATGGAAAGGGACAATTATGCAGGCTACATTGAACAATTTCGAAGATCGCTTCGCGGACCGAGAAGATGTACCCTTTCTGGACCCGGGCCAGCCAAAGAATGAGCGAAGTTCCCGCGAGACGGATAACAATGCTTCTCGCGAAAAGCTGCGAATTCGGCTCATGATCACCCTATATGCAATCATTTTGCTAGTTGAGATGGGAAGCGCAATGACTCAGGGCCCTTATACCCGGATCTTCGAGTCGATTGCTTGCAAACATTGGTATCGGGACCATGATCCGTCGCAACTCGGCAGTGACGGAGAAGTGCCTGAAGATGCATGTAAATCATCGGTTATTCAGAGTGAGGTTGCTACCATCAAAGGAGTCATGGAGTTCTTTGACGGCGTGACGAGCGTATTACTCGCCATTCCGTACGGCCTACTGGCCGATCGCATTGGACGAAAGCCTACAATCATGTTGAGTATACCGGGCTTCATCCTCAATATGGCGATCTGTCTAGTAGTCTTGTGGTGGTCGGACATCTTCCCACTGCGCGCAATTTGGTTCTCGGCTCTGTCGTGGCTATTTGGCGGTGGTTTGGTTGTTGCGTCTGCATTAGTATGGACGATGATGGCAGACGTCACTACTGAGCAACAACGGTCTGCCATGTTCTTCCAGTTTGGTGTCGTTGTCATGGGCTCTGAATTTCTAAGTAATTCAATCGGCTCGTGGCTGATGCTTTACTCGCCCTGGAGACCTTTACTGATTGGTTGGAGCATTGTCATCATTGGCCTGTGTTTGGGGTTGACTTTACCGGAAACGAAGAATGCGTTTGCGCCGAGTGAAAGCCTCGAGCAGGAATATGCTCATGAAATGTCCGAATTGTCTACTCTCGCAGATGACGATGAAGAGGAAGAAGGCATTCTGCCTTTTGCGAAAACCACCGTAGCGCAGCAACCATCAACTACGGCTTGGATGAAAGTCAAAGCATCCTTCGTCGCATACTCGTTCTTCTTCAAAGACAAACAAGTGGTTTTACTTTCTTCGGCGTTTCTGGTCTACAAACTCAGTCGGGGAACTGCATGGTTTCTAATACAGTACGTCTCCATTAGATACGACTGGCGTCTCGCAGCAGCGAATATGATCACATCGCTCAAATCAATTCTGATGGTCTTTTTGTTTGTCGGCATCCTGCCACTGGCTTCTTGGTACTTGCAGAAGAAGCGAGGCGTCGACAGTCGTACCAAAGATATGATTCTCACCAAAGCCAGCGTCATGTGTCTTCTTATAGGCACTCTAGGCATGGGCCTCTCGCCGCATGTCTCTATTATGATATTTTTCCTTGTCATTCAAACTATGGGTGCTGGGTTCGTCTATACCACGCGTTCGCTGGTTACGACTATGATTCACCGTGACAAGACAGCTCGCTTATATACGCTGATCGAAATTATCCAAGCGCTGGGTATGATTTTGGCCAGTCCCGTCATGACTGGCTTTTTCAACTGGGGTTTAAATTTAGGTGGATTCTGGATAGGACTGGCCTGGATGGTAGCTGCAGGCCTCTTTGGCATTGTTGGCTTGATCATCTGGAGAGTCAGGTTGCCAGCCCAGTCTACTAGATCAGATGAGTGATGCGCATTTTCCTGGAGGAAATGATTCCAATACTCCTGCGGTGTGATCAGAAGGGTAGCGACTTAGTATCGATCAATCTGTTCTAGCTTGCTACATTCTCAGGGTTGTTATCTAGGTGTGTGCCTGCTATGATTCTGTTATCGATATCTGGGCACACCTGGAAAGGGCTCAGAGAAAGTAGCTAGCTATAGTAAGTATGTCAATACTGGCGGGTCAACTGGATACCTATCATTTCGATTCGCAAAAGAGACTTGTACATATACTTGGCGTATAGTTGCTGATTTTCCATTATAGAGGGCGAATAGAGATTATAGAACATATCGACGATGATTACTTCCCTTAGACTTTAATCAACACAATCGGCATCGACGCTTTGCATCCTAGTCTTCAATGTAGATTCAATCTAACAGAACATCTTCATTCACGGACATTGGAGGTTGAATAAGTCATTGATCTCATTACATTCACATCAATTGGATGAATTTGGATCCCCAGTGAAGGGAAAAGCCCTAGCCACAGCTTGCCAAGTGGACGTTTGCGCGTCGATAAGGAAAAACTGCCCTGAAATCTTGGTTCAATCAAGCTGACAAGTGCATCTTTGGCTAATTGTTCAAGACGTATCAGAGTCGAGTCACCAAAACGGTATTAGTAGGGAATGCGGCACCTGGCACTTATCCACTTTTACGTGGATCCTTCGATCGAGCAAGATAATTGAGACATGGATGGCCACGGAAAGTCAAATTTATGTTATGGGAGACAGAGATCAAGCCGAAGTCATAAGTCATGAGTCATACGAAGTACATGGGTTTAAGCTAGGATGTTTGCGTTTCGAGGTGACTTGAGTCGTAGAATGGACTGATAGAGAAATATCATTGACTTGTAGCAAGTAGTGCAAGGCTTAATCGTATCCCTTGAGCATTAAGCAGTGAATTCATCATTAATCAAATTTCATCGTGTCTGATTTTTATCTGGGAATCAGACTGCAACAGATCTTGCAGGCGAGAAGGATACCCAAGGTGGGCTAGGCTCTCCTCACACCCCATGTTCACCCTCGCTTGCCAGCAGATCATAGTTCTTAAAATCACGAGGTGGAACCTTCCGCTCGAAGAGAATGTCCAGCTCCTCGAAAGTCCTATTCTTCGATTCTGGCAACCTGAAATAGCACCACCCATAGCAAGCAAAACTAATAGCGCCAAAGAGAAACCCGGCCTTTCCACGCCAATCACCCTCGTCAGAGTTAAGCATGTAAGGCAACACGACCGTGAAGACAATATTGGCGGCAGCTTGGACGGCAGTGGCTATGGCAATGGTCCGACCGCGTAGACGAGTTGCAGAAATTTCTGATATGATAACGAAGCATATGGGGCCAACCGTAGTCTGATATATAAAGGTCCATATGTCCATTAGAGATGCTTGAGCCCAGACAACGCCAGTATTGTCGCGGCCAAAATCTAGGAAGCCGATGACGAAGAGAATGATTGTCATGAGAATCATGCCGCTGTTATAAATCGTGCGGCGACCGAACTATTTATACAAGATTAGTTGTTTTTGATGAAGGGCGGGACTTGTCAGGAAACTCACCCGGAGCATCAATGGCCACGATAGACATGTCCCAACGAATCCGAGGGCAGTATTACCAACACCCACTATTGAGCATCAGCATTGGTAGGAGAGACAATTACAATAGCAGCCAAACTTACTGTTAAATGATTCAGCAGGATCCAAGCCCGCTGTTTCAAAGAAAAATGTAGCATAAGCAATTAACGGGTTACCACCAATGACCTGTATCAGGTATACCATAACAGATATCTCGGTGCGGAAGAGATTGCCCTTCTTAAAACAATCCCAATAGGTCGTTGTGGCTTCTATTTCTCGCTCAAGGAAGTCCGTCTGCTCAATCATGACTAGCATGCCCTCGATATCCGGCCGATTTTTGGCTGACGAGAGTCTCATTAGTGATTTGCGGGCATCCTCTATTCTATCTTTGCGAACTAGCCAGTACGGACTTTCAGGGGCAAATGCGAGACCGGCGAGTAAGACTGCAGGCCAGACCCATTGGATGGCAAAGGGTGCTTTGTAGGCCCATTCATCTAGTCGGCTTTCAAGGCCAGCTGCTACTCCCTGTGCGATGAACTGGCCTATTACAAATGCGAGGTTGACCGATGCGGTGAGAACTCCACGAAGGGCCAGAGGGCAGATTTCAGAGGCATATGTCGGGGCAATAACGACATAGAACCCATATGCAAGACCCCCAAGGATCTCTCCGGCGCAAAGCATACCGATACTGGTCGAGAAGAACTGGACAAAGACGAATCCTATGGACCATACACAACACAAGGCTAGTGTTAATCGTCGTCCGAGCTTCTCTAAAGGCCAACCGCAAGCAAGAGCTCCAAGGACTTGGCCGATGGGGTTTCCCTGACGTAAAATTCAGAACTACCCGGTCGCTGTCTCCAAAAACGCTATTTACTTACCATATTCAGAGCCATCTGCCACGGAGCCGGAATGATATACGAGCCATTGTACTCATACCCGAATCGCCGCTGAAAAGCAGGTAATGCAAAGAACGTGGTAATAATTTGCGCATCGAATCCTGCCATAACAACGGCGATGCAGAAAAGGAATGCCCATCCTACAGCCTTCGGCCACTGCCGAAGGGCTTCCAAAAAAGTGGTCTCATGCTCTGCAATCGTGATACCGCGCGTCTGCTCGATCACGAGCACGTCGCCTTTGTGAGGATCGTCATGGCCGTTTAGTGCAGGGGCACTTGCTCCGGGAGCGATGGGCTTGGTATCTGGGTCTTCCATTCTCTGTTCAAGGCTTGGAATGATGCATGGGTCAGAGGAGATCAGGTACCCAAGTGTCCTTGCAGGTAATATATAGCCTCCTTATCTGTCAAGAGGGGATGTTATAGCTGGTTGAACTATACTTAGGGACAGGAGCACGCGACTTATTGGTTATCGGACACGCTGATTGGCCAATTTTGCGTGGTAGATCATGCGGGGTATGTCGTGGCATGACTAATCATATACTGCACGCCCAGTGGTCAGTCTGATATCGCCGTCTCTTGCCGCAGTTTTTTGACTTGCATCAGACGGCATCTTAAACTAACCTTCTCGGACCTTGATCATTGATCTTTGAATGTCTACTGCTTTCCCCCAGCGTCACTTTTTGCTAGTCTTCCACACCTCATCGAGGCCCGTAGTAATGGGAGAACTGAACGAGATGCCCTGAGCCCTGTATCTTGTTGCCCTTAGCTCATTCAAGAAATGATAAGGTGACAACAATAGTTGATCATGATTCAGCAGCGAACGCTTCATAGTCCGGGATAAAAAGGAATGTGTTGGGGCGCGATGGCCGAGTGGTCTAAGGCGACAGATTTAAGTCACGTGACATTGTTTAAGAGCTACACATAAGAGTGTTTTTCTTGTCCATGTCCACGATAAATCCCTGTTCTCGAAAGAGGCGCGTGTTCGAACCACGCTCGCGTCAATACCTTGTCTTTTTGCCTCTCAAATCGGCAATAATTGCCGACGCTGCTTCATGTCACCACTACTACTACTACTATCAGCTCGTCTCTCAGTGGAAGGGGTGGGTGGATGAGAGAGGGTTCGGGCTCTGTTCATTTATTTTTCGCTGTTCATTTATTTTTCGCTGTTCATTTATTTTTCGCATTTAGATAACTGAAGCAGACAGAAACGGTCAATCATAACTTACTATATACATACAGTACGACATTGGTCGAGATACGGCAGTTGGGCTTGCTAGGAGGCTGCTGCATATGTATATCTCGGATTGTGGACACATCAGCCAGATATATCGCCTTCCATGGAGGGCCGAGGCTATCTGTCCACATTCTACGATTGCCTTATCTTGTATAATCAGTCAGGCCTTGTATGCTCAAGGTTGCTGTGCTGCTGTGAACATGTCATCTACCCGCATTCCACATTCCAACTGCTGCCCCGGACACCGCAAAATCTGCGAACAAACACGGGCAAGGATGGAAGAATGTGAACAGAAATCGCATTTAAGAATAGCACGCCCGAGGATCATGACATTCAATCCGAACTTGCGTCGAGTTTGTACATACGTCCATGATCTACGCGGCACCGTCAGCCGGTTATTGTTGCATAGGCACAGCTTGACGATATGTCCGAATTATCTCCCACAGCAGCATCTGCAACTTCAGCGGTAACTTGCGTATCAACTGCATCTACAGAGACACTCAAGCCCGAAGAGATAATGGCAGTAAACGCAACACAACCAGCAACAACACAAGCAAATGCGCCGGCAGGATTCCACAGAAAATACTCGAACCCATGGTTTCAGATACTTCTTATCAGTGGAATATGTTTTTGTTGTCCGGGGGTCGGTAACTTCCCCCAAAGGCTGCAGATATCTCACCGCTAACGGAATTGCTTAGATGTATAATGCTTTGACAGGGATCGGTGGATCGGGACAGGTTGATCCTACAGTGGCTGCGAATGCCACTGTAGCTTTACTTTCGGCCATGGCAGTAACAGCTCTCTTCATCGTCGGACCAGTGTTCAACCAGTTTGGGCCGCGCATATGTCTGTTACTCGGTGGTTGGGCGTACCCGCTTTATTCTGGCGCTCTGTTGTGCTTTAACAGTATGTCCCATTCCACCGGCTAGGCTCCGACAATCCACACCCGAGCTAGTATTCCAGAACTAAAACTTGACAGAAAATGGAACTGGCGCCTTCGTCATCGTCGCCGGAGCAATCTTGGGTATAGGGGCATCCTTCGTTTGGGTCTCACAGGGCGCTATCATGACGACCTACGTACCGGAACAACAAAAGGGACGGGCCATCGCGCTTTTCTGGGTGATATTCAATCTCGGCGGCGGAGTGGGATCACTGGCGAGTTTCGGCTTAAATTACCGTTCGACTACCGGTACGGTTTCGGATGCGACCTATATTTCCCTCCTTGTCGTCATGGCTATCGGATGGCTACTTGGAGTGTTCATCTGTCCTCCATCTTCAGTGCAGAACCACGGCACCGTCGTTGAGACTCGCCAAAAGTCACCGGCTAAGCTTTTGAATGTCTGTCTCAAGATGGCCAGCGACTGGCGTGTGCTCTGCATGATTCCGCTCTTCTTCAGCGCCAACGTCTTTTACTCGTATCAGCAGAATGAGGTCAACGGAAGCAACTTCAACATTCGCACGCGGTCACTCAATGGTGCGTTGTATTGGCTAGCTCAAATGGTCGGCGGCCTTGTTATGGGCGTGCTCCTCGATCTACCTAGAGTCAGCAGGCCGCAAAGAGCACGCATAGGATGGACGTTTCTCTTCACTACCGGCATGTGCATTTGGGGAGGTGGATATGCATTCCAGAAGTGGTCGAGCCATCGCATCAATCAGGAGCATCGCAAACAAGACATCGACTTCACTTGGACATCCACCTCCGTCGGGCCAATGTTTCTGTACATCTTCTATGGCGCATACGATGCCTTCTGGCAGTCGTACTGTTACTGGTTGATTGGAGCGCAGTCCAATTCGGCCACAATTACGGCGGTCCTTGTGGGTGCATACAAGGCGTTTCAGAGCGTTGGCGGTGCAATGGCCTGGCGCATCAATGCTTTGGAAGTATCACCTACCATTCAGTTTTTCATGGATTGGGGCTTGTGTATGGGGTCGTTGGTGCTGGCAATCCCTACTGTGCTTGCAGTGACGTTGACAAGTGCTGACAATGACGTGGCAGACTTGGAGGAGGAGGAGAAGGACCAGAATAGTTCGACGGCGCAGACCTCATGAGCTATATCACTGTTTTCAGTGCTGTTCTATACTGCTGTATATAATTTGTTCTGACAATTTTCATCAAGCCGGCTCGTATAGACCCATTTCTCAAGTCATAAAATGACATGTGTAAAAGAAAACGTAGTTTCTGGCCCGCGTGCACCGTGTATAATAGCAAAAAGGTATGTATGTATATATCGATCGCATCAAACCGCTCAACAAGCAATAAAGTCTCTAAGCGTAAACATTGCGCAACGCACTTTCCATCAAAATCTTGCTATATTCGCGGTGCAGCAAGTCTACATGCCAGGGCATGACCGAGCCCTCCACCTTCGTTCCAGACAGCCCATTGAAAAAGACAGACTTCAGATGGAACTCGGCAACGCCTTCATCCTTCTTGACGTCAACGGACATTTCAAAGAGGCCGTCGGATTCTCGGAGGTCGCGCTTCAAGGGAGAGTCGCCGCTGCGTACCACGATTCTGTTGTCTGTCTTCTCGACCACTTGGAAGTGATCCGTAATCTCGGTGCCGACGTCGTAGCTTGAGGAGATGAGTTCATTGGTGGACCAGAGCTGGTGTGCGGTTCTGGGTCCTTGGTATTTTTTGGCCAGGTAACGACGTTGGTAAGCATAGCCTAATCATCGTCAGAGGGACACAGTTAGCGATCCAATCCGTAGAAAGGCTATGGAAGAAAAAAAAGTCAACGACTTACCTAGACCCCCCCAAAGACCAGCACAAAAGTGCTCGACCAATTTGCCCTTGTTCTCCAACAGCTTGGGATCAATCTGCGACAGGGGAACCCTGCGAATGCAATCGTCACGCAACACGGCGTTCTCGTTGGGGTTGAGTTTCTTGTACGACGGCGAGGTAAACAGATAATCCGTCCTCGGCAGAGGCTCGACGTGCGAATTGCGAGTCCAGATAAAATGTGTGCCGATCGTCGCAACGCCTCCAGCAGTCGTCAATTTGAGGAAGCGGCCGATGACACCCATTCTGGCGATTGTCTTGCCTACACGTAGATAGAAGGTGATGGGATTAAGAGAGGATGAAGTTGTGGTTGTTGGTTTAAGCTTTCGAAGGTCGCGCGACTCGGAGGACCTCCGTGGGATGACTCGACTCGCGGGTTGGGACCGGCAGGATCCCCGAATGTCCGATATGTGGCCCAATTACCCCAGGCTACACTACGTAAAATCTTTAAAAGAGATTGAGATCCTCTGAAGTCTAATGTCGATATGAAAAAATGAATTGTACTATACGAAGATGACTGGCAGTGCCAGATTGCTATCCCTGCCTTTACATATTTGTCAATATAACATTACCCAAAAAAGGGCTTACGCCAGCAGTGGCTACTCGTGGGTGTGGCTCGCAAGTCAAACATTGGCTGAGTCATACAAAACATGCGACCAAGAGAAATGCCCAAGAATAAAGAAACGTAGAGGTCTTTGCGTACAAAGAGTAGCCGTGTAGATAGAAAGTGCTCAGCTTCCACCTCCGCATAGCTCTATCGACCGCCTGAAAGACTTGGGTTTATCAACGGCTCAGCTCGGGCTGTTATTGGCTAATTGACTAATAGTACAGACAATTTTTATCAATTTCGAGCACGGTTGATAATCGACACACGCGGAGTAAACATGCTGCTTCTCCTACTGTTGCTCCTACTGCTGGTCCTCCTGTTTCTTGTTTGCATTGTATATTATCCCCCCTTCTGGTTAATTCAATACTGTCAGCGCCGCTGGCCTGATGTGCTTTGGCATGTATCGACATCAGAGAAAGTGATGGCACTCACCATTGACGATGGGCCATCAGCATATACGGCCGAGATTTTGGAGGTACTCAGAGCGAACGATGCAACTGCGACATTCTTCATCATAGGCTCGCATGTTCTGAAGATGAAGGATGAAGGTGACGAGATTCTTCAAAATTTGATTCGTCATGGCAATGAGCTCGGCAATCATGCCATGTATGATGAGCCGGCCTACCAGCTGCAGGACGACGAGCTCGTGTCTCAGATCAAGCAAGTTGAGGGGATCATCCAGAACGCCCACAACACCGTGAAAAGCGTGCAGACATCGGCCGAAAATGATACCTCATTTGCAAGCTACTATCGCCCAGGAAGTGGATTGTTCACCACGAGAATGCGCAACAACGTGAGTCGTCTCCGGTACAGACTCATTCTGGGAGATGTGTATCCCCACGATCCTCAAATACCATTCGCAAGAGTCAACGCAGCGCATATCCTTCGCATGGCGCGACCCGGCGGGATCATCATTTGCCATGATGGACGTCCTTGGACTCTGCCTATGCTCAGGACTGTGCTCCCCGAATTGAAGCGGGAAGGTTACAGGATTGTGAACATTACAGAGTTGCTTAAATATGCGAGTCCATCGCATCACGCCTACCAATAAATATTCTATAAAGGTACAAATTATGGTAAATGGGTATCTATATCCACAAAAGCCCAACGTATTACATTAGACAGACCATCTAATAGATCCTCTGTAAACTCGGTTCTACCCATTCCGGTTCGCCACAAGCATTATCTTTTGCCCACTTCGAAATCTTTTCTATATCCCATCCGCTCGTCCAAATAGCAGTGGTGGTCCAGGATTCTTCGCGATCCTTGCGGGTTCCTAATCGTATTGAGCGTACGAATGTGCATTTCTTCTTTGGTATGGACTTGTATTTCCACGACGTTTCCGTCCAGTAGGTCCATTGGAAACATTCGCCGTGAGCATGGCATCCTGCAGCGCATGCTTCGATGCTTTCGTGGACGGGTGCTTCGGCTGCTTCTTCGAACCCGTTCCAGTCTGAGTTTTGCCAGTCGTCGCGTTGCGCAACCTCTCCGAGACTGAGGTAGTGGAATAAGTCGGCATAAATCACAGGTTGCTGCAGCCAGATCGTCAGTCATTTGTTCTTGCGCTTGGATGAGAAGTATTGCATACTTTGCTGGTGTGATCCTTGACAAATTGTGTCAACCCAGGCACATCGCCTGGCCATGTCTTGTGCAGACTGAGGGCTGGTTGACACCAATACGGCTTTCCACTAGGACCAAACGGGATCCCATGCAATGCATGAGGATTGAATATTGGATACAATCCGGACAAAAATACGCCTTTATTTGCCAACGCAAAGCCCAAAACGGAGTCTCCACAGCAGTCACTTTTGACTAGGCCAGCCCATCTCTCGGTCAGAGACGACTCGGTGCGGTTGGTGTCGCTTGAGTCATCTGTCGACTTGACCAGATCCTTGCTCACAAGTCGCTGAATTGCTGTTCGGCTGAGTATAAAGCCATTGCCTCCGTAGGCGAACCATGTCTTCTCACCGTTCAATTCGCGACCCGGGGATGGGGAACCCATATACCATGCCTGTTGGAAATCGTACCGATCCAGGAGACGAAACAGCGTGTCCCACACAACATACGTATCGGCTTCAATGAAATAGAACCACTTTGCCTGCGGATTCACATTGTACGCATATTCAACCATCGGCAGAAATTTGAACCTGTCCAACAGCCACCCTTGTCTATGCGTCAAATGGTCGCTGGCATGTTTGCCCTGTTTCCATGAACTATCGCCCTTGTTTATATTGGCATATGCTTTGAGGCCGGCCGTTTGATCCGTTTCGTCGTCGTCCTGATCTATGCCTTCCCAGTATATTTTTGGTAAGTCGGCGATGATGTCGTGCGACCAAAATCCATTACCAATCTCTTCTACCCGATCGGAGATGACGATCAAATTCGAAATACAGTTTGTAACGTTGTTGATATGTGACGAGATCTGATCAAAGGGCTGCGTCGAACCGATCCTCAACACAATTTGTACATCTCGGAGACGGTCGCGTGGGAAATCGGCACAGTTGGGATCGTCGTAGTTCTGGCCATCGTGAGACTGTTGAGTCTCTTGGTCGCCTGGCCTTTGCGACCATCGATCTTTGTTGAGTTGTTGTGTGCTGGTCCAGCTATGCGTCGAATAAATGGTGCCGAATATGAAAAATAGAGTCGCGACGGGGATGAGGCCGAGATATTGGCGCCGAATTAGTCTCATTTTGGATAAGTTTCAGCTGGGCGACGACAGCCAAGCAGCCATTGCTCAATCAACAACAGCATGCATCCATGAGATTTGCTCCAGATACTACTCAGGGCAACGATGGTCAGTCAGAAAACAAGTGAAGGAAGGAAAAGGCTACGATTTACAATCTCAGGGTTGAACTCCTCGCCAGTGCATGAGCCGCTCAGCTGAGTTGGCTCAAGTTGGGTGCCCCATAGACGACGCAAGCAGGGATTTTAGCCTGCCCTGAGACCAAGACTGACCAGTGCCTTGTCGGACGAGTCGTAGTACACTGGTAACACTGCACTTTTACTGCACTGCACTCACTTCCTTGCTTTTGATGGGGGTTCCCGCCTGAATACCAATGCTGAGAGCACATCCAATGAGACAGAGGCAGGGGATACGAAGGACGCGACATCCGGACGCTGTGATTTGGTCCATACGGTGTAATGATGTAAGAGGAATTGCATCTAGACTACTGCGTAGTGCGTACTACGTAGTACGTAGTAGTTAACCACGCTACTTGCAGGTCCCGACCAGTTGGAAAATGGGACTCCTTCTGCGCCTCTTTTCGACCTGTCGCAATATTACACTCAGGGGTCTCGCAGTGATGGATATGCCATTCTTTGCTTGCATCGACTCACCCACACCACACTGGACAGAACAAGAATTAACGTACGTAGTCGGAAATTAAGAATGAAAGGCTGGAAGCTTGGCATTTCCACAAAACTCTGTAGGAGACTTGAAGCCAATTAGAGTACGAAGCTCGCAGCCCGTACACGAGACAGCCAATCAGAATGAGCTTATCAAGCAATTTCCATATTTACGACTAGTCAGAGCTCACTATTGGCTGACCTAGATGAGGATCCCTTCTCACTAACGAATATGCTTGGACCTTCCGGCTTCGCGTTTGATGTATTGTCAAGTCGGTAGGGTACAAGTACGTTACATACAGTATCGATACTGTGGTTAGGGTTAGGGCATATTTTGTCTATTTCAATCCAGTCCTCGTTGGCGGCCCCCGTCTCTATACTTTCAGAGATCAGACCGTGTCCCCATGCTGCTTTCTCACTTCCTCTCGCCAGCCATGTCCCCATTTATAGATGGCCCACACCATCGGACTGAACGCTAGCCACAAGAATGCAATAAAGGTAGCCGTCCACCCAAGTCCAATTCGCTCAATGAGCGGACCTGCTGCTGCCACAGCACCTGCGCCCAAGAGGCAACGCCAGAGATTACTCGCGGCCACAGCCGTAGCTGGACTTTGGCGATTCACGTCGACAATCAGGGTATTCAATGAACTGAAAGCACCTGTAGTCAAATGTCCCATGAAAAACAACATGACCATGGGTCCTGCAAGAGAGGTCTTGAACTGCATTACCCAGCCGTAAGCAATCAAGCATAAGGCACCACCAACCACAAATGGAATGGTAATTGCGAGTCGGGCTTTCTCGATATTGAATTCGTCAATACTCTGTTGTCGGTTCTTGATGATCGGCATCCCCTGTCGTGCAGCTTCCCGCTTGAAGTTCCAATCGAGAAGAAACCCTACCGTCCATCGAGACGTGAGGCTACCAAAGCCCAGAGGAAGATAACATAGACCAATCTGGATTGAGTTGAAGCCATACCGTGTCTTGAGTTGCGACGTCAACGTGCTCAAAACAGCTATATATCCACAATACAACAATGCTCCGTAAGCGAGGATCATGGCAGGTTCCTTCTCGCAGGCAATCAACGCAGAAGCAAGGACATTAAATCGACGTTTGCCCTTTTGCACGGTGTGATAGTTGGGCTCAGGCGCGTTTCTTTTGTGCCGGGATCGGCTGCTCAGAATCTGCCACCCGGACCGATTCCATCTCGCACTCGGAACGGATCCATTGCCCACGACCGCACGGCATGTCTCTGGCAGGAACATCACAAGAAGAGCAGTGTAGACACCAGCGAGGATTATCAGGAAGCGAAAGATCCACCGCCACCCCAAGAAATGATCTATCAATCCTCCAATGACAGGACCCAAAGCTGGCCCGAGTGTAACGCCCATGGTCGCATAACCGATATATTTTCCTCTTTCTGCACGAGTAGACAGATCTGCAACCGCAGCACTGCCTAATGCGATTGTGCAGCTACTTCCGGAACTTTGCAGACATCGAAGGACCATCAGAGCTGCGTAGTTGTTCTGCAACGACAAGCCGATATTGGCTGCTAGATACACAACAAAGGAAATCACATATGCTGGGCGGCGACCGTGAATGTCGGAGAAGTTTGCAACGAGGGATGGAGCTATTCCTTGAAAGATCTGTATCCAGACTGCGTTAGCCGTATCCTTCGCTCAATTGAGCAAGGCCGCCAGACTGATCTACTAACCAAGAACATCGTGATAGTAAGGTTCATCTTATTAGTTGACACGCCAAGATCATCTCCAATGCTGTTCAGCGCCGGAAAGTAGATGCTGCTCGAAATGGGTGAAATCATTGCAGCAAAGGAGCAAAGCAGCATCAGAAAGATCTTTTGGCGCTCAGGCAGTATGCAATATGGCGCATCAGCCGTTGCTGGCGGCGCATCTTCTTGCTTAGTATCTCCTGCTTGTATGTCCACAGCATTCTTCTCTTCATCGAACATCGCATCTGTCCTTTTCCGCTCTCCTTTGCATGGATGGTGCTGACCGGGTGCTTTTGGGGCTTGGAGACTTATCGTATCGGCATCACCACCAGCTTGGGTTTCGCCATCTTGAGCCAACGATATACCCATTTTGATCTCTCCAGAACTGGACAAATAGTACCATGATACTGATACCCTCTCTTTTCCCTGTGATGCACTTTCTTATAGTCTGCGTTGCGAATCCCGGTTCCGGTGACCGGCCAGCCGGTTCCGCTAATGTCCTGTCAAGTGTTAGGGCTGGGATACTTACACTAAAAACTCACAATTTGAATCAACAATTGATTGTGAGACAGTTTTTATCTCTTGACAATTGGATCAATTGATCGTTCCGTCGCATCTTCCGCACGCACGACTTGAGCCATAGCTACACTTCGCATAGGCCTACCAAGCAAACCGACTTTCGCTCAACAATCCGAACGACATGCATCAGACCGAACCGTCGCTAAATGAGCCGTGGTCGGTTTACAAGAGCGATGATCGCTTTACTAACCCACTAAACCAACGCTTGTCCCAGCAAATGATCTAATATTGGTAATATAGGAGCCTAAACCCTAAAGTTCTAGAGAATCCATCCGCTCTCTTGGCAATTTATCTAATCGACGTGCTCATTCGTAGATGCGTAGCGGAGTATTGTTACTATGGGAGACTTTCTTATTTAGCATAAGCTCGGCTTTCACAATCACTCACGACCGTAGAGCGCGTCAGATACGGACCCCAAGAATACGAGGTGACCAGCTGTTGACCAGCCGAAACGAAGACTCAGCTCTGAGGCATGGCATAATCTAGTACAACTAATTAATGCATATACAGCCTCGTACCATAGCTTAATTCCGAGCCGAGCTCCAGTTTCCTTAGGCATCTCAATTAAAGTCGATAAAAATAGTTTCCACTCAAGCTGTAACCGCGGTGACCAGTGCGATGCTTAATTGAGCACGGCCTGATGATGGCCCATCTTCAAAGCCTTTTACTGGTCAATGCGTACAGTATAGTGTATTCCTCCAGAACTGCTCGAGGGGGGCTTAGATTTCGCGACCCATCCATTTCGTCGCCCTAGTGTCCTTCAACGTGTCAGAGATTCAGCTACTGGGACCAATTGGAAATACAGACCCCATAATCCATCGGATCAAAGAAGGAATTGGGAAGCCTAAACGTAGGTCAGTATGGCTGGGGAATTATGTCAGAGCGTCGGCTCGGTGATAATGAGATGATGGAGGGAAGAGATCGAGTATAAAGATAGCCATGAATGCCCTCGTCTGGAGGATACAAAGAACATCAACAGTCGAACAATAACAGCAATAGCAAGGGATTTATTTATAGCAAGACTGTTTCTCCTGTTTTCAGCCCGAATTGCAGTGCACATATAAGTTACCAGCCATCTGCCATACTGCCCCTATCTTCTTTTGTATATCATCCTTCGAGAAACCCTAAGCCAAAATGTTCAACGCCACGACAGGCACGTTCAATGAGACTCTCTACAACAATACCGACCTCTGCACACTCGATACCTGCCCCTTAGACTGGGCCCAGGTGGATTACATCCCCTCTCTTGCCGGCAATCTCATATACATCGCCATCTTCGGCCTCGCACTGCTACTACAGATCGGACTCGGTGTCTACTACAAAACATGGACCTATCTGATAGCCATGGTGGGCGGTCTGGTCGGGGAAGTCATTGGTTACATTGGACGTGTGCAGATGCATTACAATCCTTTCCCTCAGACTCCCTTCCTTGAGTAAGCTTCCCCAATCTTTTGTCTGTCGTACGCTCTTCTGACGAATGTAATCAGGTACCTTGTCTGTCTGACCATTGCCCCCGCCTTCCTCTCCGCCGCGGTCTATCTGTGCTTCTCGCGCATCGTCATCGTCTACGGTGGAGGAATCTCCCGCTTCCGCCCCAAGACCTACACCTACCTCTTCATCGCCGGCGACTTCATTGCCCTCTTACTCCAAGCAGCCGGAGGCGGCATCGCCGCCAGCGCAAGTGGCTCCACCCAACAAACGGGAATCAACATCATGATCGCCGGTGTATCATGGCAAGTGTTCAGCCTCGCCGTCTTTGCAGTTCTCTGTACCGAATTTGCCCTTCGCGTCCGCCGTGCGCGATTGTCGGATCTCAACCCTCAATACGACGCCTTGCGCGCCTCGCGCTCATTCAACCTTTTCCTCTGGTCTCTCGGGATCGCTACCCTGACCATCTTTATCCGATCCGTGTTTCGATGCGCTGAACTCTCCGATGGATTCAGCGGGTCCCTGGCCAATGACGAGGTTACATTCATGGTTCTTGAAGGTGCGATGATTTCTATCGCGGTGATTGCGTTGACTTCGTTCCATCCGGGATTGGTCTGGAAGGGCGAATGGCGCGAGTTGGCCAGGAGTATGCAAGCTCGTAAGGACGGGAAGGATTACCAGGCCGGTGCTCTCATGTCTGTCTCCGATAGTGATCGCGAGAGTGGATATCAGATGCGGTAGATGTTTGGACCCGAGGCTGATATGGAGACGAGGTCCTATTTTAGATTATCTTTGTATGTTTTGAATTGCTTTCCATTCGTTATCTTCGATACTTTTAGCGTCTGTCTATAGATGAGCGATTATGTTTTTTTGTCCGATTGGATCATTTCTAAGCAAGTAACGCGTTCGCACACCCAGCGTAAAAGCTTCCTAATCAAGTAATTATCTCGACTTGGAGGAGTCGACCAATTACAGTGTGCATGCAAGCCTTCTGCAGCTAGCTCATATATGACAGACACCTTCATGCTACGGCCGGCGTTTAACGGGAATTCTGCGGTATGATGTGTCCTTTTCGCTTTGCGATGCTAAATGTTGCCGTCGGTGTCGAAGGTATGCGACGAACACAGAAATTCGCGTTGGAATTAGGGTTAACTCTACGTATGGCTGCAAGCAAACTCAAGCAAACTCAAGCTATCACGCACTTGCATACTGTTCCCTCCCAGTCCTGATAAGTACGAGAGGCAGAAGACAATAAATTCAAACTGTTCAAATCCTTTATCCGGCTATACAGCACTCTTCCGACACGTGTAACAATACACAAACCAACGAGCGGATTTAGCGTTGCTAATTTCCCATTTCCCCGGTATGCTATCGCGATTTACAAATAACACCTTCAAGGACAATCATAAATGCCCCGATAGCATCGTCTAGCAACTCGAGATCGAAGGTGATAAAGGCGTAGCGGTATACATCTATTAGCAGCATCTCATCTCATATCGAGCAAACAAGCCCCAAACTCCCACCGGCCATATAATCTCCCTCTTAGGTATCATGGCACCAACAACAAACAACGTCAAAATCATCTTTGGCGGAGCCGTCTTCTCCACTGAATACGGCTTCGATGCGGACAAAGTCAGCCAAGTCCTCTCCTGGCTTGAGAAGGAAGACATCAAAACTATCGACTCGTCCGAGTTCTATGGTAACAGTGAAGAGTTACTCGGCGCCGCGAACGCGGCCCGAAAGGGGTTCACAATCGATACCAAGATTGGAGGAGGACTGGCGCACGTCGAGTCGACTGGGGAGAGAGTTGTCCAGGCTATGGAGGAGAGCTTGCAAAGACTCAATACCGACTCTGTGAGTAAAGCCGCTTTCCTCTCTCTCTCTCTCCTCGACATCAATGAATAGCACTGAGTAGATTGGGTTAACAGGTTGATGTATACTTCATCCACACTCCCGACAAACGCGTGTCCATCAAAGATACCCTTCACGGTATCAATCAGATGCACAATCAAGGCAAATTCAAGCGTTTCGGGCTATCCAACTTCGCGCCAGCGGAAGTCGAAGAAGTCTGCCAAACCGCTATCAAGTATGACTACGTTTTGCCCTCCGTGTACGAAGGCAACTACAACGCCGTCGGACGACGAGCCGAGACGGAACTGTTTCCGATTCTGCGCAAGTACAAGATCGCTTTTTATGCGTATAGTCCCGTTGCGGGTGGATTCTTGACGAAGACGCCCGAGGACGTTGCGAATGCCAAGGGAAGGTTTGATTCGAAGTTTGTCTTTGGCAAGATGATGAATACGCTGTACAACAAACCCTCTATGTTGGACTTTCTGACTGAGATCGGGAAGTTGGCCGCTCAAGAAGGTATCTCGCAGGCCGAGTTGGCGTACAGATGGATTGCGTATCATTCGCTTCTGGATGGTGAGTTGGGGGATGGGGTTATTGTTGGGTCGAGGTTTGGAGATCAGTTGACCGCGACTATTGAAGGGCTCAAAAGGGGTCCGTTGAGTGAAGGGGTCGCTGCAAGGATGGACGAGTTGTGGAAGGGAGTCGAGAAGGATTCAATCTTGGACAACTGGAATGACTACATTTCGAAGAATGGTGGTCTCTAAGAAGCATCACGTTCGACCTATTTGATTGGAAGATTCGAGATTGATCCAAAATCATGACTAGGTATCTCCAACTAAACTGAATGTATAGCTCTTGATAAACTCCAATTATATGCATGCAAAGTCCTCCAGAGACAGCAAAGACAAAAGTTTCCGATGCAGCGTGATTCAAAATGCTTTCTCCGCTTATGGTAGCCCCCAAAACAATAAAAATGACAGATTTCCCACACGGTTCGAATCTCATGAACATGATGTACCCAGGAAGGAGAAAGAAAGAAAGAAAGAAAGAAAGAAAGAATGCAGATAAACAAACGCATGGGTATGTGAAAGGGTAATACAAGAAGTGAATCATGTAACAATATACGATAGAATAATCCAGTTCCTGACACCATCCGCTCGTGCAAAACGCCTAATGTGTGTATATGTAATGTAACAAACGGCCAACGTCGTCATATATCCTTTGTATCGGAAATCTCATCGACCGATAGAAAACTGCAAGACGGCGAGAGCATGTAACGGTGTAATGCTGTTCTAAGCTTTTTGCTGCCGCCAATCTTTGCGATCTCGTAGTAATGTTCCAGGGGTATTAGGATCGAGAAGACTCATCATCATCTTGCCGAGCTCATTGTGTTTAATGGGCTTGGTCACGTAGTCATTAAATCCAGCGCGAGCCGCATCATCGATCTGATCAGTCATCGCATTGGCAGATAGCGCCATGATAGGGATTTGATGAAAGTGATTTTGAGCTTCCCAAGCTCGAATCTCTCGACAAGTGTCGTATCCATTCTTGATAGGCATCTGAATATCACACTAGCCAACAGTTAGTTACGTTATGTAAAGTCACAGAGGTGAGCACAGAGGGCCTACAATAATCAGGGAATAATAGCCTGGCTCGTGCGACAGTACCATATCCACACATTCTTGGCCATTGCTTGCCGTTTCCGAGACCACCTTGACTTTGTCCAAATATTTCAACATGACCTGATTCACGTAAGTACTTGCGAATAAATAGGGCCGAGAATCGATCAGCGCTTACCATACGGTTGGTCTCGTCATCCTCGACCAGTAGAATCCGATATCCCTTATTCCCGATAACCTCTTTGACCATCTTGGACATTGTCTTAAAGTTATTATTGACCTCTCGTGCCATATCCTGATTTCTGTCCTTGCTCAAATCGCGTCGGTTGTCCGGATCAAAGATTCTGGAAAACGACGAGGGTTTCACTGGCTTCGGTACAGTATCGACCCTGAAGCCAGCCGCTGTCAAATCTTCCATCTTGCCACTGATCTGACGTTTCTGATATAAGTCGCAGATGATGACTATCGATGGTTTCGATTTCATGTCCGAAGAAAGCACATGCTGCAGTGCTTCCATAATTTCATCACCACCCGGGAAATCTAGCACAATATGCGAGAATGTAACCGAGCTGCTTGTCTCCTTCAAGTCCTTCCAATCTTCGAGATCAGCCACTGCCGTTGACGTTGCAGGAACCTCTAGAGGAATGACCTGCTCGATATGCTGTCTAACAGCCTCGCGTGCATGATCAAGAGGGCAGATGATTAGGACTGAGTAGATAATCGGCGGTAAATAACTAGTGGCCGATGCCTTCTCAATGGTAGGCGTGGATTGTACCAATGGCTCACTGATTTCGCTATATTCCGCAGTAATAAATCCACCGGCCAATGGCGATGGGCCGACTTTTGGAGCAGACTCGGTAGGCGCAGAGATGTCGGGAGTTGGTACCGCAGAAGAGGCTGACGAGCCAGTTGGATAGAAGAACGCGGGACGTAGCGACTGATCAGGACTAGACACTTCTGTCATAGGAGACATGTCAAGAGCAGGAGACATGTCATGGAAACTGAAGATCCTGGAGTCGGTAGAGTTGTTCGACTGCAACGGAATTCGGGCCTGTGTGCTTCCTTGCGATGCCGCTGTTGCAGCATCGGACATATCAGATGAATGTCGGGTCAACGAGGGATCCGAAACCTGCGGAGGTGCGTCGACTTTTATGTAAAAGGAGAATTTGGCACCTTGTCCTTCCCTGCTACTAGGCGTCAATTTACCACCGTGCATCTCGACCAATTGCTTCGATAAGAACAATCCAAGCCCGCTGCCAGCATTTTGCTGGGATCCATTGCCGCCGAGTTGACTGAATCGTTGCATTAAACGTTCAGCATCTATGTCACTGAATCCTTTTCCGGTATCAACAACCTCAAAATTGAGTAGCAACTCAGTGTCCCTGAGTGGAACCTCGGGCTCACGGTAAACGGAGCATCGAGTGTAAATTTCCCCTTGGCCGGTGAATTTGACGGCATTTCCCATGAGGTTGATGAGTACTTGTCGAATTCGGAATCTATCACCAATGACCATATCGGGGACATCGGTGTCCATTAAATAATTGATTTCAAGACCCTTGTCGATGGCTCGAGAGGCAACAGTATCAATGACGTCCTCGAGTACAGAGCGAAGGTGGAACCAGGATTTGACCATATTCATTTTTCCAGCCTCAACGCGCGAGACATCCAAAATATTGTCAACCAATTCACGAAGATTGGTAGAACTGTTTTGAATCGTATCCAGCATGCGTCGCTGCTCATTGTCAAGCGCCGTGTCTAAAATGAACGGAATCGTTCCGAGTATCCCGTTCAATGGCGTTCGAATCTCGTGAGACATGTTGCTGAAGAATTTAGTTTTGGACTCCATCTCTCGATTCAGCTTCTGCATTGCCTTGTTCAACTCGCGTTCCAGGAGCTTCCGGTCGTTGATATCAGTGCAAGTACCGTACCACGATGCTTCTCCATCTCCGAAATTGCTTGCTTCTACTTTGACTAGTCGGACAAGATGCCAACGATAACCACCGCCCTTGGACCGTATTCGAAGCTCGGTGGTGTAGAAGATACGGCCATTTTCATCTTGTTGAGAGTTGACTATGCCTTGGTTGACAAGTTCAAGTAAGCCAGGTGTCACTCCTTTAGCAAACAGCTTGAGGGGAGCAACATCAGGCTGTGACGTCAAGGTCGAAGCCGTTTCATTCGTGATTCTCACTCTAGCGATCTCCGTGGACAATACACCGCATTTTTCCAAATCATCGGGATGAATATATGCAGTAAAGCCGTAGTTCATCGCCTCTTCCGTCGTTTGTCCAGTGTACAAATGCCACTGTTCATTCGCTGAAATCAAGCCTCGAAGCTCGGTGGCTTCAAAGACAATCTGGGGTATAGAATTAGCAAGGGCTCGGTACTTCACATTAGTAGCAAAGATTTCGCGTTCTTGCGCGGTCCGCAGTTCAGAGACATGTTGCTCGTGTATGTCAAGAAAAGAACCGATCCAGGAAACAACCTGTCCGGTTTGGGACAGTAACGGGTTTGCGCGGAAAATGAACCACCTGTAAGCATTATCGTCTCCGAAGCGCTTTACTCGTACTCTTTCGGTGAACTGAGAGCCTGTCTGAAGAGCCTTGAGCCACTGCCTCGATATGGACTCCACCTCATCCGGGTGAATATTCTGCCAAGGATCCCTAATAGACTGGTCTTGTGGCTGACTTCGACGGTAGGCGTCAAATTTGGAATTGGTCCATAGCACTTCACCAGATGGCGCTTTGGCTAAGAATAAGTGTAGCGGCACAGAATTCAGCATCAACTGAAAAATATGTTCGGAGATTGAAATGCCTTCTCGCTGTAAATGTGCAATCACAGAGGTGGTCGAAGTGTTACGAGACGAACTGCGGGTAGGGACAGACGCCAGGATCGGACGTCCATTATCATGGAATTGATCAGTGGCACTTGAATCGCGACTCGGCCAATCTTCCTCACGTACTGATTTTGATCGAGATACGCTCGGCGAGGCTGGCATTGATGGGAATAGGTTCTGTCTGGATTTTGACATTCGAGTTCGGGTACCAGAAGGGCCAGCAGAGCTCCGCACTTGATGGAGGTTGAAATATCCGTCGACCTGATCGGCATTGTTGCCCATCGCGGGTGTTGTGCCCGGTTCACTTGCAGGACCTGTACTCATATTATCGATACCCGGCGTACCCATCATTGAAAGCGAGGGGCTGAACTTTGAATTGTTCATCATCTCATCAGGACTAGATATGCTGGCACGCGCTGACATGGATCCACCATCCGTCATTGCTTGGCCGCTGAGGCCAGCGACTAACTCAAGCTCACTGCTCGCATCTGAAAATGTGCCGCCTAGGCCGAGAAGATGTCCAAAGCGGGGTTTGTAGACTCCTGGTATCAGTTGTCTTTCGAGCTGGCTGTACTGATGGGCCAACAAGTATGACGCTGTAAGATGAGGCATCAAATATAGTAGAGATGTCCTCAGATTGGCCGGATAAGGGACGATCGGAGATAGAAAAGAGAGCACAGCCACAGGGAAGCGTATCGTTTCCGAAGTGGAATCCTTTGTGCTGTTTGCGTGCAATAAAGGAACGTGAACGACACTTTTTGATCTGTCCACACCAATTGCAGCAACGGGCTGTACTTGGGCGTAGTCGTGTGATGGTGGATTTTGCGCAAAAGCTGCTTCATCTACTGCATGATTCATAAAGAACGGATTATGTTCTGGGTGATTTCGTGGCGCAGGTGATGGCGCGGGAGACTGAGACCACGGTGAACTTGGAACTTGTTCGTACTCTTCATAGATTGGAATCACGTATTGACTGAGCGAGTCTTTCTTACTCTGTATCATAGTCGGATTGAGCGCCGATGATTTGGATCTTGGGCGTTGGGTGGGTGGTGGCATAGTATTGTCCTGGTCGACTTTGATCGGATCTGGGTGAAGGGCAGGCGACGGTTCGCCCGCTGGAGTCGCTTGAAGCACGTCACTTGGACTCTGTACTGCAGTAGCCACATCGACATCGCCTGATGAAGGGGCTGTCGGATCATACGCATATTCTCGGGTTAGAACCGCGGGCTTGATTCGACCAAACAGTTTGACGACGCCGGTGCGTTTAACTAGAGGCTGGTTCTCTGCTTCCAGATCGCGGGGAACAGCAAAGACGACCATCGAAGTCGAAGCTCTCGAAATAGGAATTCCCGATGGGCCTAGTTCTAGTTTCATAGTGTTTTCTTGAGAGGCGGGGAAAGAAGTTGACGAAGGCGGCGACTCAGCACTGCTACTCGTAGTGTTTTCATCTGATGATGCAATGGGCGAAATCTCAAACGCAGATCTACCAGTAACGCTGATAGGAGGAGTGGCTATGCTCTTCCTATCCTTGGTGAACCCAGCGAAAGAGTGTCGTGCTAGCAACGATGGTCTCTTGGATGACGAACGTTTCTTTTGGGTGGGTGTGCTTCCCAGATCTTCTTTTTTCGATGAGGCATCGTCCTCATGCGTGGTGGCACCATCATGGAAAGCAGTCGTCGCGTCTGACGAAGATGCAGTAGGGTCAGAGACTTCAAAAAGCTCGTTAGGATTGAAACTCGCTTTCTGGCCCCATGGGACGTTTTCTAGATCAGTAGCATCACCAGGAACGGCGAGGGAGGCTCGTTCGATACCGTAATGCGTCTGGAAGATATCGATCACATTGTTCCACCAAGATTCTAGTCCCGGCTCGGAGTTCAATTTCAGGATCACATCATAGAGATTCGGACTCGGATACATGGGATCATCGGACACGGCAGCGCTTTCAGGAATGAAGAAGGCCGAATGGGATCCAGTCTTCGTCTTCGGAGGGGACATATCAATGGTGCCTGGAGCCTTGGAGACGGGTCGTTTCGACTTTTCTTTCGTTCGAGAACTCGCGGTATTTGACAGCAGCTGAGCGTCCGATGTGACATGCTGACCCCGTAGGGCTGGCATTTGGGGGAATGGATAGGACGGGGTCTTTGGAGCATGAAGGTCGGGAGTCCTACCGGCCGGATTTACCGTCTTGACGGTCGTCGCGGACCCGTTGGACCCGACATAAGACACGGAAAGGTCAAGTGGTGAGTGAGGCTTCGAGTTAGTCGCAGTACGTGGAGCAGTGCCGGGAGATGGAACCTGCCCGTGATGGGGGCTTCGACTTGCATCGGTTCCTCGGTTGGGCGACTTTGCCAAATGGTTCTGGTGTTGCGCTTGCTGATTCACTAAAGTCTGTTCCATCTGTTTTCTGAGCTCCTCCAGTCTCCGCGCATTACTCTGTGCGGTGTGGGACGCATCCATGGCCGGGTCGAATGAAGGATTCGGTAGCCCATCCTGTGTTGGCGAAGTGTCGGAGATGGAGGCGGTGATATGTAACAAGGACTCTGCACGCGATGGGTTGCGATTATGAGACGGAGGGCCGTTTGTTGGGGAAGGTGCCTTGGTCGGCGTTAGGCGGGCTGGATTTCGCCGCATGGTGTCCTCCTTCCTCTCCTCCTCTGTTCTCGGCGTAGCATGCGTGAGCTATTGGAGATTCCTCAATGCTTGATACAAGCAACGGAGTATAGCAGGCATCTCTTGTTGTCGCTGCTAACTGTTTGGATCGTGTTGGAAGGGAGTCGTTGTTCAGGGTTTGAGACCGGTGGCTAAGCGGAATTCATCGAACGGATGAGCGATCACCACAACGGAGGCCTGACTGGACGGTGAGAAAGAGCGAGGAGTGAAAACTACTGCGAGCGACGATAGTTCGATAGATCGTTCGAGATCGTTAGAAGTGTGGTTGTAAGCTGTGGAGTGTAGATGATAATTCGCTGCTAAGGCTTCTGTCTTGTTAGAGGGAAGCACGACAAAGGCAAGATCTGCACACGGCGAGACAGTGGAAGATCAGCCAACGAGGGGAGGGAGGAGCTGGGAAAGCGCACTGCACTGGTTTGGCTGTGTTTGACCGACTAGGGTGTAAGACGGTAGGAGGAAGGTCGAACGGAGAATCAGTGGAGTGGACGTGGTTGGATTCTTTTGGAGTGTGTTAGGGAGTTTGTGGCGGCAGATCTTGGAGTCAGTTCTCTGGTGTAGCGTAGGATAGCGCACGCCTCCGGCTAGGACAGACTCGTGGTGAGAGCGACTACGAACTACTAGTTTTACCTAACTACGTACACTACATAACTAATTACTAGTAACCAAGGGCGTGTCGAATCAACTGAGTATGCTGGTCCCCTACGTAACGTTCCCAGGACCCAAAGTGAGCCAGCCAGAGTGAGAGAGCGAGTGGGCAGTGGATGGACAGCGTAAAAAAGGAAGAGAAAAGCCTCCGTCCGGCCTGGGCTGGGCTATGACGTAGCTGGGCTGCGTGTGCTATGCCTCTTCCGGCCTAGCGCATCGGCTTGCGGGTGAACGCCATGAGAGACACTGAGGAAAAAGAAACGAAGGGAAGAAGGAAGGAAGGGGGAAACTGCAACCAGGTTGAGACTCAAGAGCATTGCACCTTCCCATTGGCGGCATCTTCCCCAAAGAGGTGGCCAATCGAGGTTCTGTGGCCTTTCCTCGTTGATGTTTACTGCGTACGTACAGAGTATACTCACTCCTACTTATCATGCGAAGTTCGGGGGGCATATCTCAAATCCACAGATCATGTGCTGCTGCTCCCGGGCCACATGTCATTGTGCTCTAATGCTCCATAGTGTCTGTACCACACTCTGGTTGTGACTTTTTCTATGTATCTATTTGTATACATGAATATCTATATATTTTTTTTCTCTCCTCTTGTGACGGCAGCAGCGAGAGGTCGTTGGATTTACCGTTGGCTTTGATGCTAAGCTCTTTCAAGCCTGTGTGGCTTGAAGGCTTAAGGATCAGCCAATCAGTACGTATATTGTAGCTTGGCACCCATTCAGCGTGGTTCAAATCCCCCCACCGCCCCCTAATCCAGAGAACCCACTGCCAAACAATGACAGACGGATCGTGACATGCATAATGCTTCAACTGCCCGCTCGAGAGAGAAGGATGCATCACCAGTTACGCTTTTTTCTGAAAATGAGCTGTATGAATATGACCACGGGTGTACACCATGCACAGTGTACGAGTATATGCTCACAAAGTACGTACAGAGTAGGACATGCCAGTACGGGCGATACATCTGGCATCTTGGCACCAGTTTCGTCATCCGGCCCGAGCTTACCCACTTATTTGGAACCAGGAAATCCAACTTCAGGCGAACACTTTACCCCTATCACACTCAGAACAACCGAGTAACTGATCTTTCGAATAATGAACTCTATTGTACTAACAATAGCTATACTCACCGAAGAGACCTCATTGATAATTACTTAATTTGGCTGTGGGTAAGCATTTCATCTTCACGATCGGATGTTGTGCTCGCACACGATGTACGACTTCAAGTACCGTGTGTACCCACTCGCCCTACCCACCGTCCCATGGATACAGCAGTAGCATCACCTCTCAATCGATGGTTCATGATGGAAAACTTTGCTCTTTGACGGCAGTCAAAGTTTCGTTTTTGATCTGATGACAGTACTTGGACGATCTATCAATATGAAGAGGCACATAGGACAATTCGGATCTTGTTTTGCTCGAGCTGGCTACACTTCATGCATAAATAGCAATGCCCGGGAAGGAGACTGACTTCCAGCTAGAGGGATTCTTTCCTTGAGCGTCCTTTCCATGAAGATGTTCACACGAGCAGTTCAACAAGGAGCTCGAGCTTGTGCTCGAAAGATCCGAGTATACGAATGTAGTTGAGAGGACGTTGTACGGATATTGACACCGGCCAATCAAGATCGACGTCCCGCACGAAGGTGAATCGACTTAACTCAGCTTTGCCCTGGCTACAAAGTAAAGGAGCGGTCACGTCGAAATCTGCAGAGTGTTTACTCCTTGGCAGTGTGGCAAGAACGGGCATCTCGCGAAATAAAGAGGCTTTGTTTCTGTCAAAGCCAGACGGAGTCAGGATCTTCCACACTCTTCTTCCATCTCGCACTGCAAAGTTCTTCACGATAGCACCACTCAATGGCAGTATTGAGCCGATATTGTATAATGCAAAGGAGATCAGATTCCATACAGATGAGATGAAACACTTACGGCCATCACCTGAGGCAACACCATCGGGCTTTGACTTCCAGCCGCATTGCGGCAGATGTCTCGGATTGGGAGCCGTACAACTACATACCAGCCATACGCTACCAAGTTCCAACAAAGTACATTTGGAGTACGTACGTACGCAAATCTTTGAAGTGACGTTATGTAAACGGATCTTCGCGGGCGTCAGCATCCATTAAATAAAAGAACTCAGCAGGAATAAGCGCTACGTAAATGTATATCCCTGAAGAAGCTATATCGTGAGGCTATATACAGGGCGAACGCCCTGTTCTCGCCTAGCCTGGGTGAATGAAGCCTTATCTGATCCGAATAAAGTAGACCAAAACATTGTTGGAATGATGTCAACTATATGGTGTTCTGGCCCAAACGGGAAAAAGCCCAAGATCGTCGGAGTCTAGACTGTCGAGCCTACTACGTCATGTTCGCGGCACCAAACTGTGTTCCTGTTTGCAGGAACGCTCTACTAAAGAGTCGCATTTGGTCAATCTTCAATCCGTGTAGGGCAGCCATAGATACGTAGAATACCACGCATTTATACATAACGATGATGGAACGGCGTCTGGAAGAGTTACTTTTCACTTAAGCCAAGACACGATAGGTACGTGACCCGGACCTGCGTATATATAATCTGCGTAAAGCTTCGGCATACCCTAAAAGTTGACAGAAACCGACCAAAGACGGACTTTCGCAACCACAGTCGAGTGTTATCCCGTAACACGTACGCGTCTCTGTACGTGAGGCTATTCAGAGGTTGATGGCCGCTGTGGTGTCTCTGATCAACCTCACAAAGTCTTGGCATCCACACACGACCAGCAGCCTCAGGCAGTGAGAAGTCAGGTGACCCCGATCTTGGCGATTGCATTGGCGCTTTTCCTCGCGACCAGGTTTCACACTAAGCCCCTTTGGTGGGCTGTGGTCTGACAATCAGCGAATGAACGCCTGTCTCCCGAACAAATAGCCCCATATTCTCGCTGCTGAACACTCAGCAGCCCAGTCCCTCCTTCCAAAGCGTTCGTCTGGTATACGTGCGATCGCGAGGCTTGTCTTTTTTTATAATCATTTTTCCCCTTTAGATCAGCCCCTTCGGCCAGTAGCACTGCGTTTTTCTTGGAGTGACAGGTAACGGCCGCGGCACACCCCTCCCCATCCTTCTCCGCCGCTTTCTCAACTTACCGTCCTTTGGCAGACAGGAACACCCCCTCCGACCGACAGTCACCGACGGTTCCCCGAGTGGAAAGTTATTGAAGCCTCTTCCAAACACCGATAGACACGTTCATCACTCTACGCAGCCAAGAGCCTTTTTTCTACCATCGCGGGAAAGGTGCCAAAGCTCACCGATAAGTTGGAGCTGTCGAACGAAGCCCCTCCCTCCCCTGTGCGCGGAGAACACATTTCCGGACATTATCCCAGTGATGGACTAGCACTTTTCAGGTACAGCAAAGTTTCCGAACGTAGCTGAGCCTGATATGGAAGAGCATTATATCCTGGGTGACGACCTTCCGCTGCCTCCCGCGCGCCTCTTTGAGCGCCTGGCCCTGTTACCAGGATATATCTGGGACCAGGGCATTGAGCCTATTCATTCGACTTATGATAACTGGCATGTCGCTGGAATTCGACAGGCCAATGATCACGATGTCGTCACTCCTGCCGCGACCTCATCGGGCCCTCCTAGTACAACACGAGACTCTCCACGAATAGAGTCCCGGCCGCCGTTCCGTCACCACTGGCGGAGTAGCCTAAGTGAATCTAGCAGCGAAGTCTCCTCCTCACGCATTGACCAAGAGTCATATTTCCTCCCCGTGATAGCCCGCGTCTCTTCTCATGTCGTTCGGTTGGAAAGAGAATATCATATGCTGCGTTCGATCGTTCAGGTATCTGACCCCGATTGCAACCATACCATTCGCCCGGTCGATCTCCTGAGGCTTCCGCCTGAGCCTGGGGATGCCGGCCCTATCCTCGTGTCGATATTTGAGTCGCCCGGCAGCAACTCACTCAAAGATCTCATTGCGTTTGGGCCTGCGTGGTATAGCGTCGGCACCCAGAGTGAGAGTAGCAGCAATACAACACCGGGAGAGCAGGTCTCTTTACCCGTGTTCTTGGATTTTGCAATCGGGGCCTGCGACTGCTTGGAGATATTGCACTATGGACAAAAGACTATCCATGGCGAGATCCGTCCGGATGCTTTTCATTTCAATCGCGCTACTGGAAAAGTCAGACTCATAAATACGGGGAATGGGGCAAGATCGTTTGACAATGCATTGAGTGAAGGTTGGTCGGCATTATCTCGCGAGATTGGCGTGAAAACGAAACTGCAATTCATTGCCCCAGAACAAACCGGCCGAATGCCGACGGAACCTGACAGCCGAACCGACATTTATGCTCTGGGGGTTCTGTTCTGGATTGTTTTAGTGGGCAAACCAGCATTCACTGGCAGCACGCCGATGGAGGTGGTACAAAGTGTTCTTGGTAGGAAACTACCGCCAGTCTCTTCGAAGCGAATGGATGTCCCGGATGCCATTTCTGCGGTCGTCATGAAGATGACGCAGAAAGCTCTTCATGACCGCTATCACACTATTACAGCTGTCAAGAAGGATCTTGAACATATAATGAGGCTTCTCGGTGATGGAGATTTCGATGCGCTCAAGACATTCGAAGTTGCCCAAAACGATGTCTCCTCGTTCTTTACCCTTCCATCTCAGATGTTTGGCAGAGAGGACGAGTATCAAAAGGTGGTGAGTATTGCGCAGAAGGTCCATCGGCGCCAACAAGCTCTATATGCCAAGATTTCTGCTCAGGCGAGCGCGAGTGGATTTGCAGGCTCAGCGTCATCTATGTCTGAAAGTCGAATGGACAGTTTTGACATCGCCGAAGGATCGAGTGACTCTGGCTCTCTCAACTACGTTACTTCCTCGCGACACAATTCGATCGCAGGTCCATTTGGGCTCAATCATGTGCCTACACGTGACTCTGTTCACAGCACTGAATCATCGCTTTCTACCCAGAGAGGTTATAGCGCTTTCAATAGACCAAAGGGTTCCGCTTCTGTTGAGCATAGAAGTCTCGGTGACGGTGGTGATCGAGATTCTGCCCACGTATCAGTGAATACCACTCAAAGTCCCATGGAGACGTTAAATCCTATGAGTCGACATAAAGCCGCTACCAGGATTAGGCGCACTGGACACACCGAAATTATCACGATCACTGGAAATCCTGGCATTGGCAAAACCGATCTCGTTCAGCGCGTACACCCAGCGATTCGAAAACTCGGGTATATCGGGGTAGCGAGACTCGACCGTGCTAGAAAAATTCCATTCGAACCCTTTGCTAAGATCCTTGCTAGTCTTCTGCGCCAGATATTTTCTGAGCGAGATGTCACCACAGAGTATCATAACAATCTTCGTGCTTTTCTTCGGCCATTGTGGCCGACCCTGCATCAGGTGCTCGGTCTTCCCGAGCACTTGATATCGGTTGACCAGAAAGAGAAACCCGTTTCTCCAACAATGGTAGTTGCTCAACATCTCTTGAAGGAAGGCTCGAAGATTGAAACCAACAAAAGGCCTAGCTTTCTTCACGGCCAGATCCCCGCGGACTTTTTTTCTTCAACAAGCACAGCCAACAAAACCATGCGCTTAATGGAGATGTACTTAGAAATACTTCGACACCTATGCTCTCAGAAACTCATCTGTGTTTGTTTGGACGATCTTCAGTACGCAGACGACGAGACCGCAGACCTGATTGGCAATATTTGCAAGACCAGAATTCCCTGCTTGCTCATAATGGCGGCCCGCAAACAGGAGATTGAGTCACGGGACATTTTATCTCTTTTCAACGCGGAAAGCGCAAGTATCACTAAGATCGAGCTCCGCGCTCTCTCCGAAGAAGACGTTGCAAGATTTGTATCAGCCACCATGCAACTGACTCCGGATCCTCGACAAACTCCCCTCTCCGTCGTGGTCATTGAGAAGAGTCAGGGAAACCCTTTCTTCATTCGAATGATGCTGGAAACTTGCTACCGCAAAAACTGTATTTGGTACTCTTGGAGGAACAGCAAGTGGGAATTCGATATTGACCGCATATTTACGGAATTTGTCTCGCCCGAGTACGGCGACAACTTGGGGACCGACTTTATACTCAAGAGATTCCAGGAATTCCCGCCCGCTGCTCTATCGATTCTGATCTGGGCGACCTTCCTTGGAAGTCCCTTCTCATTTTCGCTTATTCAGAGGTTGATGGAAGGGGAGTTCTGGTATGATGCTATTGGGGATACTAAATGCGACCTTACGCCTATATCTAAGGCACTGGCGGCGCCTCGCTCCGAAGCTGAAGCGATCTCTGGACTTCAGTTCCTAGTACAAGGGTATATTGTATTGCCAGGAGAGACTGACGATGAGTTTCGGTAAGCTGCTCCTGGGTGGGGTGACTATAAGATCCTTTATTTACTTACGATAATATTTGTTCAGCTTCGCACATGACCGATTCGCTCGAGCCGTCTCTACATTGAGCGAATGCCACGATGTTGAGAAGATGCATTTTGTGATTGCCCAAACCATGATGAAGTACTGCACACAGGAGGATGAGATGTATTCAAAGTCACACCATATTTGCCAAGCCGCAGACTTGATACGAAAACGAGTTCGGACCCGAAATCGTTATCGAAAGGCTCTTCAGAATTCAGCACAGATTGCATTGTCTCTTGGCGCCCGACCCACGGCGCTCTGGTACTCACGTAATGCTATCAAATTGTTGCAAACGAGCTGCTGGGATGAAAAGGCCACTGATGTGGACTATAAAGAGACTTTAGAGCTCTACCTTTCTACAGCCGAGCTGCTCTCGTACCAAGGAGATAATGAAGACGCCACCAGACTTTTGACGCAGGTTTTTCGACACGGTAAGACTGCGGCAGATAAGTCAAGAGGCTGGATCATCAAGAGCAAAATCTCGACTCACGCAGCAGACTTCAATGGTGCTATGGACGCTTTGCTTTCGTCCCTCGAGGAACTTGGTATTCACATTCGACAACCGACAACTTATGCACAATGCGATATTGCATTTAGGGAGTTGAGAGATTATCTCCGACCTAAAGATCTTGACACCTTAGTCTTACAACCGATCAGCCAAGATCCTAGAGTCATTGCCTTAGGCACCGTACTCGCGGAGGCCATGACTGTAGCTTTCTGGGGCGATGATTTGACGTACATGTACATGGGTGTGGAGATGATGAAGCTTCATCTATTCACTGGCCGTTTCTCGCAAGTCGGCTTGGCATGCTGTCACCTAGCTATGACAGCATACAGTCGCCACAAAGATTTAGAGTTCGCAGCAAGCATGAGCGATCTGTCTCTATTGATCTTCGAGTCGTACGCAGAGCCTTCATCACGGGGGACTGGATTTATATTGCAGTCATTCATGGTTGAGCATCTTCGAGTTCCGTTACGCACGGTCTTGCCCTTTCTCGAGACGTCGGTGGAATATGCATTCAATTCAAATGACCCGTATCTGATGCTCACTAGTTTCGGACTGATGGCAGCAACCCGTTTGTACCTGGGTCAAGATATGTCCGAAATCGAAACTTTCTGCGCAGAAACACCCGACGAGCTTGTAGACTGGACGCGTGATGTCCGGGCTGGAGTCCTACTTGTAGCTGTCAAGCAAGTCACACGCGCGTTGCAAGGGAAAACTTCGTGGAGGTTGCCTAATCTCATCATGACAGATGATCAACATAGTACTCTTGAATACATGGAACATATTCGCCAGCGTTCCATGCGTTCAGATCGCCCTCATGATATCTACTGGAGTTATGCCATGATTCCTCTCTATGTTTATGGCCATTATGACAAGATTATTGAGCTCGGTAGCGGCATGATGTGCAGTATTGCACGACTCTGGTCCATGAGAGCGGCCTTTCTCACATATTTCATCCTTCCACTAGCGATACTTACCAAGCATATTGACAACCCGAATGCTGGAAGTCTGGACTCGCACAAGCAGCTTGTGCTGGAGTGCAAAGAAATAATCGATTTTGCTCGAAAGTCTTGTGATGTCAATCATGCAATGTGGTCTCTGCTCATTGAGGCACTCATGCATGAAGACGAAAAGGATTTCAACTCTGCTATCCAAGCTTACGAGGCTGCTATTGACCATTGCGAGGTACACGGTTTTCCGTTGGAAGAAGCAATGGCTCTGGAGTTGTATGGTAAGCTCAGAACTATCCACTTCTCAATTTTAGACTTTTGACTAACATTTGGCTAGGTGACTTTCTTGTCCGAAGAGGTGCAAAACGGCCCGCTAGGGCGATGATCAGAGAAGCCATTGCCGCTTGGATGGGTCTGGGTGCAATCGGAAAGGCTGGCCATCTGTCAGAAAAGCACGAGTGGCTGCTGAAGACAGCCACCGCTCCCAGACACAATGATGCAAGCACACAGACCGCTGACACTCTCGCAAATATCAGCCAGAATGCGGCTGCTGCATCCACTGTCGCGGTCCAAACGAATTTGGAAGATGACAGGAAGAAGCATTGGCTAGAAAACTCTGACAATCATGTGGAAACTGGACCGCTGGACATTCCAAGTGTTGGCCTAGGTAAGATTTGTAGTTTCTGCTTGTTGAATGTCAGCTGACGTGTGCATATCAGATATCATCGATCTATCAAGTATTCTCGAGTTCAGTCAAGTCATGTCCTCGGAGCTGCAAATTGACAAGCTGCTCACAAAGATGATTGAAATTATCCTCGAATCTTGCAGTGGCTCAGATACAGCTGTCATTACTACTGATTTTGAAGACAGCGGGTTCGCAATCGCGGCGATTGGCTCTCAGGACGACGGACAAAAGGCTTTCCTCGACGGTTTACCTTTTTCCGAGTTGGAAGACAAGATGGCGCAACAAATTACTCACTACACCTTGCGGACCCGTCAAGAAGTTCTCGTGCATAACGTGCTTGAGGATGAAAGATTTTCAATCGTCAGCGAAGGATACAGCGCAAGACACCCCGCGGGTCGATCCGTCATCACGCTGCCAATCATTCAGGCCGACCATTTACTAGGCGTGATACATATTGAAGGAAAACCCAACTCATTTACTCAACGAAATGTTGTTGTTCTCCGTCTTCTGTGCAACCAAATTGGCATATCACTTAGTAACGCCTTCTTGTTCCGCAGAGTCCGCAAAGTGAGTGCTACAAACGCGGCCATGGTTGAATCACAGAAGCGTGCATTGGCAGCAGCGCGCGAGGCGGAGCAGAAAGCCAAGATCGCGGAGGCCGAGGCAAATCACAATGTCAAGTTGAAGGAGGATGCAGCGAGGGCTAAATCTGTCTTCCTTGCAAACGTTTCTCACGATCTTAGAACCCCGATGAATGGAGTCATTGGGTTGTCTGAGTTGTTGAAGGCCACGAAACTTGATAAAGAGCAAGACAATTATGTAGAGTCGATCCGAGTCTGTGCGGATACTTTACTAACTCTCATCAACGACATACTGGACTTTTCGAAATTGGAGGCCGGCAAAATGAAAATCTCCACCGTCCCATTGAGCCTGAAAGAAACCATCAGTGAGGTCGTTCGAGCTTTGCGGTACACGCATCGTGATCGGGACTTGGAAACTATAGAAGACTTGGACAAGGTCCCAGAAGATCTGGTTGTAATGGGTGATCCTGTCCGTCTTCATCAAATTTTCATGAACTTGCTCAGCAACAGTTACAAGTTCACTCCCAAGGGTCATGTTAAAGTTACCGCCATGGTTGTCCGCGAAGGCAAGGGACGAGTGCGTCTAGAGTGCTCTGTTGCGGATACCGGGATTGGGATACCTGAAGAACACAAGTCAAGACTATTCAGACCATTTTCTCAAGCGGACAACTCTACGGCTCGATCATATGGCGGCAGTGGCTTGGGGTTGAGCATCTGCAAAGCTATTATTGAAGACGTCCTTGGGGGTTCGATTTGGCTGGACTCCGAGCCCGGCGTGGGCACGACAGTGACATTCCAACTAGTATTCCAGCGCGCGCCGAAAGACTCTGCCGTCACTGCACCATGGATGCAGAGTTTCAATCAAGCCGACAAACATGACGTTTCCCGAATCACGCAAGTCGTGGCCCGGGATTTGACGTTGATCCCTCGTGAGCAGATCCGGGTCTGTATTGCGGAGGACAATCCCATCAACCAAAAGATCGCGGTCAAATTTGTGCGAGGACTGGGACTACAATGCGAAGCGTTCAGTGACGGACAGCAAGCAGTTGAGGCACTTCGTCAACGTTCAACAGAGGGGCGACCTTTCCACGTCGTGCTTATGGACGTTCAAATGCCGGTTCTAGACGGCTACGACGCCACTCGGGAGATCAGAAAACAGACCGATCCTAATGTCAACCAGGCACTCGTGATTGCCATGACTGCCAGTGCAATTGAAGGTGATCGCGAGAAGTGCATAGAAGCAGGCATGAACAATTATCTTGCGAAGCCTGTACGATCATCTGTTCTCAGCGAGATGCTAGACCAATACTTGTCTCCTGTCAAACCTGCCAAATTACGGCGCCGTCCAATCACGCGACAAAGCAGTGAGGGTTTACGTGATGGTGTTGGAACACCAGGAAGCCAAACCTCGTCGTCTTCAACCAGCCAAGTTATTGCTTTAACACCTGATGATGAACGATTGCATCCTCGACTGTCGTCTCCACCCGTAGTTTCGCCAGCTGTGTCCCCGCCTGTCTTACCACCGCCAGTCATCTCTCCCTCTATAGACCAGCAGCTTCCGCAGCGGTTGAGGAAAGCTCCTGTCGAACAAGCCTCACGAGATGAAAAGCCCCCACTACCACGAAGGAAGGGCCCGGACTCCTCTATTTGAGAATGAAGCATTACGACTTTATTTGTTGATATTCCTGTCTCTCGGCAGGTCCATTTCTTGTATATCTATTTTTTCATTTTTTCGTCATGAGGGATGACAAAGCTGGTTATGGTTTCGTCTATTCGGTTTCATGTTTCCCTTTATGATATCCACACTTGTTCATGACGATTATGATGGCGCCTGTATACTTTGATTTTTCTTAATTCGATTTTCAAAAATATGTGCTTTTAGCTTCTTCAATCGAGACATAGACTATTGTTTTAAGGGCTGAGGCTGGGAGGGAGCCACGGATTAAAAATCAATTACATTTATTCTATATCATGTGACAGTCTCTTCGGAGATATTAGATCGACCTCTGTCCGAATATTCTGAATCGTTTCACACCACCATCCGGTATAAGAGTCAACTTGACATGCGTAAACACGGTCTGATCGTCAGATCCAGCTGCGAGTTCTGGTCCCTCAAACACATGCTCCGTGTCAGCCTGCGTCTTTTTGTCGCTGTTCAGCAATTGAACCCAGCCCGGGTGCTCGTTCGTAGGATCCTCTTTCCCGTCTTTGGAAGCTGCGAGACCATGAACCTGAATTTCGCGCGGGAAATTCCCACGGAAATCTTTTGTGTCGACTACAATCTTGCGCACTGTGCCTGGTAGACCGAGTCGGAAAACGGCCCAGTCGACGTGTCCTGGCGTGCGGCTGCGAGCAGTCTCCCAGCCGTCGCCCATGTCCTTCCCGCGACCTGGGAGAATTGTGTTTGAGGCCGGTGTGTAATGCTGATCCGAGGCGGAGAGTGCGAGACCACCCACCAGCGCGGATGAAAGTTCTTCGATCTCTGTCGCGGCCGAGGCCGTCACAGGCGGGGGAAGAGCATGTCCATAGAGTCTCAATCGCGCAAACCCACCATCGGGATACATCAACAGACGCACATGGGTGTACGGCGTCGGATTGGCCGGGTCGTACGAATCAATCTTCCACGCTCGCCGCTGACTCGGCCCGCACTCGACAACGGGCAATATCGTCTTCCACCCTTTATACTCCGGACTGGCAATCTGCTCATCGGTCTCGCTCTCGGCACCACTCCCGGCGGGAGCGTACGTACCCTGCAACTCTGCCTTTTCGCCGTAATTGCCCACGAAATATGCCGTGTCGACCTCGACGCCCTCAATGACCCCGCTCGAAACGCCGAGTTTGATAACCACCCAGTCATATGGTTGGGGATTGTGTCTGCGCGTCTCCCAGCCATCGTACCATGCGCCTGTATGCACGAATACGCCCGGTTTGTGTACGGGGGCAGTGGGCGTAAGCAAGTTCTCGGCTGAGGCGAAGTAGTCGTTTGATCTGGCCAGCACTTTCGCGTTCAGCGCGGATGAGGCGAGGTTTGTGGTTCGGGCAAAGGTCTGGTCGATTTCGTCGTTGGGAACCCGCGTGACTCCGTTGGAGGAGAGGCCGGAGAGTTCGGCGGCTTTTTCGAGGGGGATGGTATGGGACTCCATCTTTTGAGTTCAATTCGTGCAATTTGGCTTAAGTGGCTTAATTCGCACAAGAGAATTTGCGATGTTTGCTTTGACCAAGAACCGAGAAGAATTTTGGTTTGATTTGTGAAGGTCCAGTACAAGTAACAAGTCCAATGCGAGAGGGGATGAGAGGGGTTCTTATCTTGATCGCTACATCACCACTTATGTATGTATCACTACTTTCGCCCTGGGTAACCACCGCCTCATCGACGAATTGCATTGTTCTTCCCTTCATAGACTAATAAGAAAGAAGCCATTCGCAATACAGTTCGCTGTGGGGATTGCTGATTTTGCTAAAGATTTATATTTTCATCAGGTGTATCAACGCCGTAAACTGACAAGGTTTCCGGCATCGGGGCGATTATGCGGGAGGATCGGAGGTCGCCGATAGGGCTAAAGAGTTGGCCGCGGGGGGTTTGACTGATTTACCGACTGTCTCTACGACGAAGTGCTCAGATAGGCATTGGTCATTTGCTTCTGGTATGGTGACATTGCTTAAGGTTGCTGGTTAGAGACTTGTCGAGAGCCCGTGCACAGATCATGGAATATGTGAGAGTAGACATGGTACAGTGCGATACAAATGATGCTTATGTAGTAGTAGTAGTAGTAGTAGTAGTAGTAGTAGTAGTAGTAGTAGTAGTAGTAGTAGTAGTAGTAGTAGTAGTACATGATGGGCTATTTCGTCCCAATCGTCTCGATCCCTCCCATCCACTGCCTCAATACCTCTGGTATCACGACAACCTGTCTCTCCTCGTCCCAGCCATTCTCGAGTATAGCAGCCAACACCCGCGGGACAGCGACAGCCGTGCCATTCACGGTCAACGGATACCGAGACTTTTCACCTTGACTGGTGCGAATCCTCGTTCCTAGTCGACGGCTCTGGTAGTCTGTGCAGATCGAGGCAGATGTGACTTCGCCCCAGCCTGTCTCGAGATCATATTCACTGCTCGCTGTCGAATCACCTACTCGTAATCGCGACGGGAACATTGCTTCTATATCACGTTTCCTCGTCGCACTAGCCCCAAGATCACCGGTAGGCATCTCCAGAATCCGGCACGGCAAGTTCAGAGCAGTCAAAATCTCAACTTGAATCTCCCCGAGTTCATGAAACAATTCGTTCAAGGGAGTACACTTCTCGAAAATAGGGTCGGCTGACTCAGATCGTGGATTGTTTGACCAACCAAACAACTCTACTTTTGTAAACTCGTGGACACGGTAGAGTCCCTTTGTATCGACACCGCGCGCGCCGGCCTCGGCACGGTAGCAGCGACTTGTGCCGACGAATTTCAGGGGTAGAAGTGACTCGTCGATATCGCGGCCGGCATACATAGCAGCCAGAGGAATCTCGGCGGTTCCGGCGAGCGACCGCTGAGGTCTGGCTTTGTCCTTTTCGCTCTGCTCAATGTGCCAGATTTGCTGTTCGTTGTTCTGGTCTCGCGGTTGGTAGCCACATGCTTCTTGAATATAAGAGTAAACGATCGACGGCGGCGCGACGGCTTTGAATCCTCGTTTCAGCGCCACATTCAGCGAATATTGAATCAGAGCTTGCTCGAGTAAAGCTCCCTCGTTGATGAGGAAATACCACCCCCAGCCTGTCGATGTCGCAGAGCTGGTGAAGTCGAGTAATTCAAGCTTGGTTCCAATTTCGACATGCGATCGATACGGCTGCTTATTTTTTAGCCATGTAGATGACTGTTGAGGGTCGTAGTTGATATAGCCGACTATTCGAGGTTCATCGCCGACGGGAGCTTCGGGGGAGCTAAGGTTCGGTAGCGACAGAGCGAGTCTCTGTATTTCACTGTCCAGGGATTCTTTCCGCAGTAACGTGTCTTGAGAATTCTTCTTTAGGTTCTGGGCCTCCTTCCGTAGCTCGTCCAATTTCTGCTTTTTGTCTTCGGCGTTGGGGAACTCTCGATTGCCTGCCACCCGGCCAATCTCCTTTTCCAATTCCTTTATTTTCCGCCGCGGATCCAATAAGGCTTCTTCGAGTCTTTTGGTCTCTGTGTATAGCTCCTTGATTCGATGCGGATATTGTTCGTGGGAAGCATAGTTACGATTCAGGCAATTGCGCGCGAACAAGGCGGCGTGCTCTCGGATCAGCTTCACGTCGGGGACGGGCTTCGGCGCTGTGGGCGGGCGGGACAATTCCGCGCTACGACATCGTCGGCAGGTAGAGCTGAAATTTCGTCGTAGGATTGTTGAGCGATACGGAGTGAATGTGATCCGTGGGACGTGGGTGGGCGCCATTGGAAGTACGAGGGGGGTCGTTGTTGATGGAAAGATTTAAAGGTTTGCGGAGAAATGTTATTTACCTTACGACTGTGGGTCGGGGTCCGGAGATAACCTTAGCTTAGTTTGAGCTTCACTTTCATGTTTCTTCTTCTTCTGAAGAACTGAACAAACAGCTCAATCTTTAACCACATGCTAAATTTGCTAAAGACAACGCCAATACCTAATCAATATCAACATTGAATATGTTCAACAGAACATGGAAATAGGCAGTCCGTCAGTGGTATGACAGAAATCCCTCGACATTCGTGTATACAGTCCTCGTCTTCTTTATCCTGGGCATCGGATCGACCTAAAAACCAAATTTGCTGATTTTGACACGCGCGCCAATACCCAACAGAATCAGGACTGCTGTGACCAAAACCACCCACAGTGCGATATTCAGTACGGAAATGTTAAACGTGGTCTGCGTCGCAGCGGCAACGGCTGCAAGCTCTAGCACCAGCAAGACATAGCCCGACATGCGATGGTATTTGTATATCTTCTTTCCATTCTCAACGCTGCCGAAAACCCACTGCGGAACCCAGAACTGGGCAACTCCGACCAACGCCTGGATGATGATCAAGATGTAAGTGATGAATCCGAGGATGCCGTGGATGGAGCTCAGTCGGTGTTCCGGGTCTTTGTTGATTTCAATGACCACGAAAGCTGAGATAAACCCGGCCAGGCTGAGGATGAGGAAAGCGAAATGGATGTATGTTCCTATTGACTTTTGGCGGGGTGTCGAAGTAGGTTGAAGGACGAGGATCGCTTGTACTTGAAGCAAAAGAGCGGTGGAATTGAGCAGCTAACGAAGTCAGTACGGTCGGCAAATAGCAACTCTGTAGGTCTGGGAGGGTTTTCCACATACCGGATGCGCTACAAAAAATATCAAGTCATGGGAAAACACAGCAGACCAGATGACGGCGAACAACTGACAGCGGACTTAGTACTTGAGGCGTATGAAACGTAAGATATAAAGACTTACCACCCAGATACCGGCCTGAGCTACGACAGCAGTTCCTGCAGACGAAATACATATAAGAATAAAGTGATGATTAGTCTAGACAGCAAAGTACGGACCTGTGAGAAAGTTGTGATAGATGGGCGCGGTGTCCTTCTGGGTTACGCTGCCGGTCGACCCTAAGAGAGGCTCTTCCTCGTTCGGGATCGGATTGGTGACAGCATCCTCTGTTGAAGCCATGATAGATGTTTCAGCGATTGGTAATGATGCTAAACACACAAAGAAATCTTCAATCTTCAAGACAGGAAGAAGGGCTGAGATAAATCAAGGAATCAGCGTCTGGATATTTGTAAGACGAGAGAGAGGACATCGGAGCCCGTGACTGCTTGATTTGGCATAGCATACTACATAGTCGCATGTCTATACTCCAGGCCGACAAAATGACGCAAATCGCTTTAAATCCGCGTAAGATGGTATGCTGGCCCGCTGATTGGTCCGATCAGAATGTCGTTGCTATCAGGTGGAGACCTGGTCTACTCCCCTCGTCTGCTGGCATAAACAACCAAAGATCTCTCTCTCTCTCTAGAATGAACATGAACAACTAGAGATATGAGCGAGCTGTGTCTAAATGTACAATGTGGCACGGTTCTGGCAGTCAACCCCAGCCGACTGCCGCCAGTATCTGGGTATGGTATTTGATGCGCTTTCAATTGCTGCGGGATGCAGCTCACCCAAAGCCGTTTTCTTACCCCTCATGTTGGCAATACTAATAACTACCTCCAAACACAATCACGCCGATCTCACGCCCTCCTCGAAATACTACCTTGCATGATGCATGATTCTGGTGCACTGGCCATACCACGCCCGATCCCGACTGAGGTTCTTGTGCCTATGGTATATGTCTCTCGAAGTACGGCATGCATTACATCCATGGATGTACATGTCCTGTCGCTCTCTCTTCGAGGGCTTGGCGGCTTTTGATTCCGAATCGAGCCAGGGCATCATAGAAGAAAGGCATAAGAGAGTTCTTTAATCTATGCTTGTGGCGACGAGGAACGATGTCAATAATGTAGAAGGTTCCATCGAACCATTTCTCATCAAAACCCTGTCCTCAAGTCCAAAAAGTATCCCTCTGCTCAAAGTCGACCACGGCTTGGCGGCATCTGGCACCGTAATCAGCTAGCCCTAAGTCTTCGGCATCTGCTTCCTTGAGGTATATAAATAACCTTGGAAGAGAACCACAATATCAGATCTGAATCTGCTTCTCTTTCCCAAACCATCAGTTCCAAAATAACTCAAATTATCTAAAACCGCCTCAGTCTCCTTTCACCATGTCGCTTTCTGCCTTCGAGAAACTCTTGGAGAGAAACAAGTAAGCGCGAAACCATGCACTCAAGACTCATACATCTCTAAACTGGTGATGCAGAGAATATGTCCACAAACATATGCCGTTGCCATCTGTAGCTGACATGCGAGCTACACCGATGCCTCCTGATGTTAGCCAGACTGTAATTAGTACGATACTATCATCTTGACCATCTCATACTCTGCTGAGCACTATGACTGACAGCCCTCCAAAAGTTACCTGCTCAGACCCTAGAGTGATCCCAGAACAATTTTTGAACATAGCGCCTGGAGGTGAGTGAAAGCCTTGAATCGCTGGTATCAGCTCTTCCCTAAACCGGCACATACAGACCTCCAAGCATCCTTCATCCGTGTAGCTGGTGGCCGAGCCAGGGACGCTTTGCGTAGCGTGATCGTCTTGGACGGAATGCTCAAGATCAGTACAGTTGTCGTGATACATCATACCGGTAGGAATTGCAGCTTCATTCTCTATCTTCAAACAGACGATTGACGGGATCAGATTGTGGTTTGACGCATCAAACTAATGAACTCATTCGGGATCGCGTGAAGACCGTCGCTCCAGATCGTGGCTCTGAAATCGACCGTATGAGCTTTGGACATATTCATGAGTAAATGCTGCCCATGACCGCTACGGTAGTTGACTGGGGATGGACCAGACTGACCAACGTTTGAAATGTGTAGTCACAAAAGCGCATTGACCGAGGACGTGGCATATCTCAAAGATTCACCTTATATTCCAAACGATGTCGAAGTGGTTGGGTATCTTTACGACCTGAATACTGGCGCTGTGAATAAATTCGTCTAGATGCAAACGTGCTGCGAAAGACTTTTTGACTTTATCATACCAGGTCTGCGAAGCAAGAGCACGGACATAGAACTAAAAAAGCAATGACTACCTTCATACAGGTATCAGAATCTTTCTAGGAAGTGAAAGTCTTGTTTGGTCCCGAGATTAGTTGAATTGGTTTCCATTCAAGCAAATCGCCTTCTATATATCTATTTCTATGCCATCATAATAGACCACTCAGATATACGTCCTCAAATACTCCACCAACGCCATAATCGCCATAGCCTGTCCATACGGCATCGAAGTGATAGGAATCTCCCGGTAAAAGTCCAAATTGGGACCCATTCCCGTGCCAAAACTGGTGTTTTGCAACTCTCCATGCGAGTCAATCGCGCTTAGTACTGCCTGGACAGCCTTCTCAGCCGTTTCACGGTACTGGGGACCGATATACCGCTTGCGTTGCCCCTTGAGCATACCGTACGCGAATCCAGCGGTGGCCGATGCTTCGACGTATGAACCCTCATCGGCTTGATCAATCAATGTCCGCCAATATCCCGACGAATGTTGGAATTGTTTCAAGGCTCCGCATTGTGCGTCGAGGGTATGGATCAGATGTAGCCGGATCGGATCATTAACGTCAAACTCAAGCAACTCCAGAATCTCAGGAATGACAATCGTAAGCCAACTATTTCCCCGGGCCCATCGGGCTTGCGCGAAATTGTGTCCTCCATTTTCACCCTCAAACTTCCAGCCGTGGAAGAACAGACCGGTGCGAGGGTCGAAGAGGTATTTGATATGGATCAAGAATTGTTTCTTGGCTTCTGCCACATATTCAGGTCGATGCAGCAATTGTCCGATCTTGGCCAGTGGCAACACGGTCATCATCAGGGTATCGTCCCATAATTGCTCCGTATTGATGGCGTTGTAGGTGATATGTTGCATGCCGCCGTATTTCGTTCGCGGTAATTCATACATGGCCCATTCAGCCCATGAATCGAGCCATGGCAAGTAAGCCACGTTGCCGGTCCTTTCATATACATATGCCAGAGTGAGAAACACGACCATGGTATTGATGTTCTTCGTTGTTCCTCCCTCGGCAAACCGGGCTGCGAACCAATCTTCAATTATCTTTAACAGGGATTCATGGCCTGTCATTTCGTAGTATTTCCACACTCCGTAGAGCCCGATACCGTGAGTCCATTCCCAGCCAGCCCATGACTTTGTGTCAATCACACGCCCATCTTCGAGATACAGCAGAAATTTGCCGGTCTCATCTTTGATATTGACGAGATTATCGATCAAGAGTCTGATTGCGCTGTGGACAGCCGCGGCTGTTGGTTTGGTGGTGGACATTGTGGTGATGACTTGAGGTAGCGTTGTCTGACACCGCGTCACCGACGGGCAAGTTCTTCCTTTTAGATGAAATCTATTGGAAGGGATACGACTTTAGCTAGGCTAGTCAGTCGATACATTAGTGACGATCTTTCATGGAGGAAATCGGCCAATGGACCGAGTCCGGGGTATCGCTACCCCGAGCTCACCTGCACCACCTTAGTTTCGTCTCGTATCCCACGGCACAACAAAGTCAACCCCGCATGGAAGATGCCTCTTGGCCTAATTTGGCTTGGATGTAGTGTCTTGGCCTGGAACAATTAAGTCCGGTTGGTAGAATGGATCTTGCGATTGGCAGTTTGGAAGCGATCCAAACCCCTCTTCTCCAGCTTGTAATCTGGGGGTACATTGGGGGGTCTCCGTTAGTGTGCCTACTCCAGGAACCCTAGTTCACCACGTCGGCTACTCTGAGCAAGGAGTACAAATACAGGGATGTGGTACTGCATTCGTCGTCCTGTCGAACAGTCCGACTGGGGTATATCGAAAGGTCGCATTCCATCATTTTTGTCACTCCGCTCTTATGGCTGGCGACAACGACCTCTCCATCACCACTGGTGGTGTAGTGAACCCACCCACCGAAAGCACTGAGCCCAAACGTGCCACTGAGGATATTTCTCATATCGAGCGAGTGCTCTCTTCAGACAGCAACCATGCTGAAGAGAACCTCAAGGGCGAGATGGACCTGTCGCGCGTGGACAAGGAGGTCCAGCAATATGCTAGCATGGGCCAGATCGAGATTGACGAGCAGACCAACAAGAGACTCTTGAGGAAGATTGATCGTCGTGTTCTGACTTTTATGATTGCGACGTATTTCTTGCAGGCAATCGATAAGGGCACTTTGTCCTTTACCTCGATCATGAACATTCGTCAAGATACTCATCTGGTCGGACAACAGGTCTGTATCCCCTTGACTGAAAGGAGGGTTGTGATATACTTACTGACAGTCGACGATATAGTATTCCTGGCTTACAACATGTATCTACATCGCCGTGCTTATTGTCGAATACCCGACCAACTGGGTCATTCAGCGAGTGCCGATTGCAAAATACCTCGGGTTCAACGTCATTTGCTGGGGTATCGTTCTCGCGTGCCACGCCGCATGCTCCAACTTCACAGGCTTGGTCACTGTGCGGACTCTCCTCGGTATCTTCGAAGCTTGCTGTCAGCCTTCATTCGTCATCCTATCGGGTATGTGGTATAAGCGAGAGGAACAAGCCGCCAGAGTCTCGTATTGGTATGTTGACTCCTCCTAGTCCCCCCTCTAGTGAGAAGGTACCAACAACTGGTATGATACAGGTACATGATGAATGGCGGCCAGCAAATCGTTGGCGGTCTTCTAGCCTACTGCTTCAGTCTCATTGGAAACGACCACGCCATCAAATCCTGGCAGGCCATCTTCCTGACCTACGGCTGCATCTCCGTGCTATACGGCATTGTCTTAATTACATTCATGCCGGACTCGCCTATGCGCGCGAAATGTTTCACCGAAGAAGAGAAACACCTCATGGTTGAACGGGTCCGAAGTAATCGCACAGGATTACAGAACCGCGAGTTCCGTGCATACCAGGTCAAGGAAGCCCTCCTCGACCCTCAAACATGGGGTTATTGCGCTATTCAGATCTTTACCACATTGCCGACCAGTGGGCTTGGCTCCTTTGCCAATATCATCATCACCTCTTTGAACTTTACGGTTCTGCAGACCCAGCTTCTTGCCATGGTGCTTGGGGCTTATATCATCATTGTGCTGTTGACTTCGACTTGGCTCGTGAACCGGTATCACCAAAATCTTCTCGTTATGGCGGCATACCTTGTCCCGTAAGTTGTTGCATCGCTCATAACTTTTTGGTGTAATCCTTGATACTGATATAACGTCGGTAGATCATTCGCCGGCACAATCGTCCTCATGACAGTCGTCAACCACAACAAAGGAACCCAAGTCGGCCTCCTGATCAGTTACTACCTCACGCTGTCCTTCTGGTCTGCCCAAACCCTGACCTTGAGTATGGTCTCCCGCAACGTCGCCGGACAAACCAAAAAGGCCTCCGTTGTAGCCGCCACCTTCATCGCCTGGGCAGCCGGTAATGCCGTTGGCCCTCAGGTATTTTTGGAACGAGATGCGCCCCGATACTTTATCGCATTCAGTGTGCATTTAGTCTGTTACTCGCTCATGCTCGTTTCGATCTTTGCCTTGAGATGGTGGCTCAAACGCGAGAATGCTAGGAAAGAAAAGCTGAAGGCGGAGCTTGGTGATGATCCTAATATGGTCCATGCCTTTGAAGATCGGACAGATAGGGAGAATATCCACTTCCGCTATGTCTTTTAGGCTAGGTCTTTATGGATGAGTATTTTTTGCATTATACTTGACTTTCATTCAAGGGTATTAACCATAAGATCCGATATCCACTGCTTTGCCTGAGGGTATATGTGCGTGACTTCAAGGATTATGCTGATAGCAACAATTCAATGAGACCATCATAGAACAAAACACACTATTTGTGATACAAATGTGGAATAACATAGCAATGGGGATATCATATTTCATCAATCATCAAAATCGAGTCGTAGAATCAAATCGGTGCAAATGGGGGGTCCGCGTCCAGCGCATTCTTATCTCCACGGGAGATCTGCTTCTTCGATCCGAGTGCAAGTCAGATATGGTAAGCCTCCAATACCGCCATCCCCGACTCCACTTCCCCCAGAGCCTCCGTTGTGGTCACTTCCTTTAAGATCCAGCTCAAGAAAGTTCCTCATCAAGGGTTTGACTACTTCTCGTGCCAAACGCTTGATTTCGTCCATCTTGCGCTCAAAGCGTTTAAAATTGTCGCGATTATAAAGTGATTCGGACGCGGATGACGCCCGCAACTTAAGGAATCTTTTCAGTTCCTCATGTGGTAGATAAGCCTCAGGCGAAGAGGACCCGATCAATCTATAGACACGACCTGAAGGGGTTACGGTGCTGGCTGAATGTCGTGTAGCAGAACCAGCACGAGCTCCTTGACCACCTGACGAGTTCTTCAATATCGGCGCTGGAGGGGGCGTTGTATTCTCGACAAACCACTGCCTGAACAGCGAAACCGCGAGCCAGTCTATATACGCATTCGATGGACTGACGCGCTCGCCTCTTGACGTTGTCAATGTAAGCCGAAATAGCTTTGCGTCAACCCGAGCTTTCAAATCTTCCAAGTCATCAACTTTATCTTCAATCAAATCCAAGACAGTATCGGGTAAAGGTGAAAATGAGCCGTTGTTGAGCTGAGCCTGCGCTGCTGGCCATTGTCCAACAACATGTACAAGGGCCTCCGTAAATATGACTCGACTGCGGGCCAAGTAACCCAATTTGAGGTAACTCGGGGGATATTTTGCAATCTGCTTGAACAATCGAGATGAAAATCGGAGGAGATGGTGGTCGATGCGAGACCCGACTACCTCAAGGGCGTCATACATGTCGGCCAATCCGAGTAAAGCTTTGCACTCCGAGTAGGCGGTCGCAATATTCACACTATTCAGAATAGGCGTAAAATTATAGAATATTCGAAAGAGGTTGTCGTAGTCGCGAATGAGTGGATGTGTTTGTGTGTCTGCTACCACAGCATTGGATGGAATATGCACAGCAGACTGCATGCCAGTCAGATTGGCCACAGATCGAAAAAACCCTGCGCGCGGCGCAACTGGCTTCGTGATGGGTTGCGGTGGTGGGTTGGAGTACGACGGTGGCATCGCAAACACTGGTTCGGACGAGGGCGGCTATCGTACCGATCAGCACAGTACAATTAAAAAAAATACTGTTTCGTAAGACATACCTTCTGCACGAGGATCGGTTCTTCATCAGACTCTCTATGCTGCCAATCAAGTTCATATCTCCACCTCAGCTTCGGTAACGTAGTAGATCCCTGGGCGCTACCCCGACGTGAGAGGATAGAGGAACCATCTTCGGCGACGCTTTGCAAACTGGGATCAGAATCGATGGCGGCGCTCGCTGACTCGGCCTGGGCCTGGTAGCGCGACCACTCCTCACTCGTGCTCGCTTCAAAAAAGCCAGAGCATTGCGATAAGATAAGACGATGCAGCAAATATCGTTTCTCCTGACCACCGGCCGCGATAACTATTTCGACGTCTCCGGTATGCGCAAAGATTGGAAATTCATTTTGTGGGGTATACGAAGAACCGCCGTGGTGTGACCGGCCATGGCGATGTCGTCGACTGGAATGCGAAAGACGTGACGAAGCCGAAGCGGGCGGAGGAGGAGGGTTGGTGCGATCAACTGTATCCGGATAGGAGACCATGGCCATCGGAGTCTATCTGAGTAAGGGCGCCAGTCTCCTTACTCAGGCATCGTCAAGACGCAGACTATGACTCGAAACTATGAAGGAGAGAAAGGAAGAGGGAGAATTTGATTTCACCCTAGCGCATGACTCCCTCGACCCAAGTCGTCCCTGAGGAAACCAGCTTTCCCCGCAGTTGCGCTTGCTGATAAGAAGATATATCACCCAAAGTTCGTGCTCAGCGAGTAGCTATAAGCCTGCTTCGAGCAACGAGCACAGTGTAGCAGATGGAAAATCAAACGAAACGACAAAAGTTGTGACGAAACAAGAATCAAACAACGCAGTAGAAGATTGCTGGACGAAGTTGGCGGTTTAGTTTTGAAAGTGTACAAGAGGGCTGCACCCGGCCAATGACGGTCGCTCCTTCCACAACTAATGCGGACAGATGGGGAAGGTACGCCAAGCCGAGGCTGTGTGCAGAGAGCCTGTGGCTTCTGATTGGCCAGATGTGCATAACAAGCCTCAACCCATGACAGCTCAGGTGGCGATGCTTACTAGTCCCATTCAGGAAAATCTAGGGTAAATCTTAGCTGAGTCAGCCATTTATGCCCATGTAACTAGTTAGTTAACTAACGAATTTAGTCAGTTAGTTAAGTTAGGCAAGTTAAGTAAGTCACTTAGAATTGAACAGTCAGAGACGAAAAGAATCTGTAATGTAGAAAAGAATAACATGTGACAGGTCTTATAATGCCTCGAATGCAGTTCAAGGGCACGTGCGTATGAAATCCTTTGGCCCTAGCTGCAGGGTTAGTTCGTGTCCTGACGTTTCTGCCTGAGGCCGCAAACGAAATTCCCGGCCCCGCTGTCCATTAATTATCCATGGCAATTGCCATCGCTGACTCAACTACCACCACCACCTGAGAACAAGAAGTACACCGCCTGAGATCGAACGACTCTTTCTTATCACAAAGTATATTGGTGAGAGAGAGCTGTGTAGCACGGTGTGGAATTCGCTTGCCATCATTGGGGATGGCGTCGATTCAAATACAGTAATTGCCTGGCGAATATCATGACCAAAGGATGCTATACTTGTCGCCGACGTCGAATAGTCTGCGACAATGGATATCCGACCTGTCGCAAATGCCAAAATGCCGGCAAAGAGTGTCTGGGCTACCAGAAGCCTTTGGTATGGGTCAAGGGGGGCGTGGCTAGTCGTGGAAAGATGATGGGCTTGAGTTTTGATGATGTGACTAGTCCGGCCTCGAGCAGCAGTCCATCCATGCAATCTCAACAGTTGCTGCCATTCTCTTCGGAAGAGGGCGAACAGCAGATTCACAATGGCACACTTGTACACTATCCCAATCGTCCCATAGATTCGCCCATGTACGCTCTTGTCGACCCGGTATTTCAAGACTTGAACAAGACCTCGAGATTCTACGTCGATATATGTAAGCCCAGCCTTCATTCATGATACTTAGCAGACCTAATTTCGAATAGTCAACCGATTGAGTGTCCGCTGTCTTGCTCTCTATGATGCCGTCAAGAATCCCTACCGAGAATTAATCCCCTATATCAACGGCTCATCCGTTTTGGCGGACTCTCTGGCCGCTATCGGTGCGATTCAATTTGCATACAAGTCTGACCATCACGGGCAACTTCTCATCGATGCAGCAGCGGGCGATGAAGCATCATTCAAGACTGGAATGGCGCTTATGAAGCCTAGCGACCCCCAAGCATACGAGCATTTCTTGCGGCTAAAACAGCGCGCTCTTCATCAATTATCTGCAGAGGTGTCCCATTCTATGACACGTATTGACGACCGAACCGTTGCAGCCATGTTCGTGCTGATATTACTCGATGTGCTTGAATCGGGCAACTCGTCATGGATGTATCACCTCGAAGGCGCGAAGAATATATTGAGAAACAGGTTTGCGAATAGCAATAGGCTACCTTCTACAGACGGGATTAATGCATTTGTAGTCGATGCTTGCTTGATAACAGAGATTATGGGGTCAACACTCGCACGGCCGGGTGTGTTATCAAGGCCCTTTTATTCGCCGAGTATGGGTTCGGCCATGCTCAAACGTCTGGAAAAGACATCCTGGGTCGGCTGTCCGGCCTACTTACTGGATGTGATTTTCTTTGTTCATGCGCAGCGTTATCCAGAAGCCGGTGGAACAGCAGAGTATTCACTGTCGTTCTTGACACCATCCGGAGAAGCGACGCGAGCTGAATCACCGTTCGCAGTCCTACGGCACATTGATGCCTTTGATGCTGATGCTTGGGCAGAAGAAATGCAATCATACTTAACCTTGCCGGATCTCTCTCAACGTCTCGCTCTTGCCCACGCATACAAGGCCGCAGTATATCTCTACGCGAGAAGAGTGCTTTCTAGAACAACTGCATTTGCATCCGACTGTGCTTTGACAAATTCCTCGGTATCCCCATTACAAAGCCGCAAAACAGTCGAAAACGACCTTATTCAAAACCTTCTTCTGATTCCACCCGAAGATGAGCACTTCAAATGTCTCATATGGCCGACTTTTATCGCCGGTGCGGAATGCACATCTCGCGAACAACGCGCAACCACATTACGACTTTTAGGCCTCTTGTGGAACGGCTTTTATAGTTTGAACTTACAAAATGCTGCTTGCGTGCTGAAGGTCATGTGGGATAAACAGGATGAGCGATTGCAGGCTGCTGCCGTTCTTGCAGAAGAGGATGACGATGAGGGATTTGACTGGATCCAGGAACTCGATCAGTCGAGCACGGATTGGCTGTTCATATAAATCACTTTCTCTATTCGAGTTGTTCATGTACCTATGTACTTAATTCTCTTTAATTTAATGACTGCAAACAAAGCGCAATTGTCTCCTGGGAAGACCATCCCTCCATACGAAGCCGGGCCATCCTATTCACCCTCCACATGACGGCGCATTAGAAATTGCTCGATTTACGGCTTCGGTGTATGGATTTGAAGCCAGCGGTAAAGCTCCTCCGTCCAGCTAAATTTGGGCTCGTTTAATGCTAGCCCGACACCATGCGGACCATCGGGAAGGACAAGAATCTCAAATGGACGTTGGTGTGCGGCCATGGAAGCTGCAAATAGTAACGCATTTTGCACCAATACACAATCATCAGTGGCTGTATGGAAAATAAAGCTCGGCGGCGTCTCGCTCGAAACCCTGTTCTGAGCCGACATTTCACGACGAAGCTCAGGTTGGGCATCCTCGCCGATCAGATTCTTCATCGACCCCATGTGCGTGATACCAGGCTCCATTGATATGACTGGATAGGCCAAGATGGCAAAGTCCAGAGCTGCTGCTGGGTCAGTTGCAGTCACAGCGGCGAGATGTCCGCCAGCCGACCAGCCCCAGATGCCGAGCACGCGCACCCGGCCCTGGGCACGTATCTGACGCACCGCTTCCAGGGCTTCTTCCTGCGGTCCGGGGTAGAGTGGATGGGTGCTGCTCGATTCAGCGACGGAGTACTCGAGAATCCATGCGTCGTAACCCCGATCGTTGGCCCACCGCGCTGGATCAAAGCCCTCTTTCTCGATGGAAAGATTCTCATACCCACCACCAGGCAGCAAGAGAACACCTGTCGCGTTTGGGGTCTCTGCGGGGGAAAAATGTAGTTTCATCTTCGGAACAGACGTTCTGCTAGGGCCCGGAGTTGACTGGAACGCTATGTCCGTGGTATCTCTGCTTGTACAGCTCACGCGAAGTTCTGGAACTGGACATGGATGCCTAGGTCCTATTCAGTCTTATAGACCTCCATTCCTACGGAGAACCCACGCCGTATCATCGTCTCATCATAGCCACCGTTGTAGGTACCTCCGCGTTCCGTGGGGCCCTGCATGTGTCAAGGAGATTGAAATCATGCCGATGTCGTGATTAGTAGCCTTGGAAAGAAGCTGCTGCCATGAAAGTATGTAGAGAAGTTCTCTGTCCTTATACTTGAGATCGTCAGTCTCATTTGAGAAGACTCTTACTCTTGGTAACATTGATGGACCTCATTTGTTCGCCCTCCCTGCGCAAGACCTTCCCGCCGGTTTCCCCGCTTCTTCCTATATGCCCTCCACGCGGATGTACGGCGTATGTTATGTTTGAGGGGCAGCTAGCTTATGAGAATGGAGCACTAACCAATGCCGTTGACGAGCTAGTGTAGCATTGGCGTGGTGTACGTCCAACGACACGGTTAATGGCTGAGATGCTCGGCCATGTCATTGTCCGCATCTCCAGAAGAATAATTGAGACTTCAGAGAGGTGGCCTAGTACGTCAGTGTCACGTTGTTTCCGAGGGCAGGTTATACAAGATTCATATACAATGCGGGCTATCCCTATATAGAGGGATTGGTATCAGACACACTTCATTGAGATTGTATGGAAATAGGATTAGGGCCTATATCTCCAGGAAGCTTGTATATTCGAAAATAAGCCAAACAAATGAACGCCAGTCGAGAGTGTCTCGATTGCTATGCAGATATATTAAAAGACGGATAGAAAAAAAAGAGTACATATGATGCAATATGCCTTTCGAGCATGGTGAAGTGCCGAAGAAGGGAGGAAGGATGGACAGTAAGAACAATGACTTTACTGGTAGGAATCCATCAAATACTTTCTAACGCTCAATCAACCACATATTCAGTTCCAACCTGTCCAGCTTCAGACTTCCAACAGTCTTCGGGTTTCAATGCTCAATTTTCGGGGGAAGAGGGTATCAGAAGATGAATTTCTCAATGATAGTAATAGGGTAAAAAAAGAAGAAAAGAAAACATAAGGACAGAAAAGAGCGTTGAAAGGAATCAAAAAACTGCAGCCAGGCCATTCTTAGAATGACGTTTGCTAAATCGCTTCTTTCCTTTGAGTGATTCGTTATCTCCTGTATTCTTCTGAAGCGTGGCTCGCACAGATGGTTGGATTTCGGGTTGCAGGTCTGAGCTATGGTCTAGCGTATTTGCTTGACTTGAGAATCCCGACGAAAGATCACGATACTCATCGCCAGAGTATGCGCTGCTTTGTTGCGACATGGCCAATTCTTTGGCTCGGTCTAGTGTATCGATCCATTCTTGTATCGAACCTGTTGATGACGTCGCGCTAGAAGAACTGCTTTTTGGTTCTTCAAACACAAAATGCTTGTCACGCTGTGAACTCATCAGCCACTGATTCCAAAGATGCATGTGTTCGTTCGGAAACTCACCGTATCGACAATCCAAGATGCAGCGCCCTTTGCGTCTACTGTACTCCTATATGTGGTTTTCGGGGCCAAGAGTGGAATCTCCAACTTCGCTCTCTTCTCATCCCCGCCAGCAGCCGTGAGGATGATTCGTGCTTGGGATGTAACCATCACGAGTCTTTGCTTCTTTTTCGTCGTACTTCCACCAAAGAACCGAGAAAACTTTCTATGTGTTTCCAGATCTCCGTTTCCATTACTGCCAGGGCTATGAGAAGCGTGAGAAGACATCACAGTCAAAATTCCCAACTTCAAAATTCGCTCATTATCCTTCTTTAGCACCGGCGACCATTCAATGTCCAATTGACTGGGAGGAGGTAATGTTGTGATTACACGCGGATAGGCTCTCGTCGACTTCGCGGCTGCCATACCAGAAGGGGCGGAGGAGATATTCGGAGGGAAGCTATCTTCATCACCTCCACCTGACAGCTTGATTGGCTCCCTCGGGGGAGGAATGTAAGCTTTCAGACGTGGTGCCTTCTGCTTCCAAAGCCCTCGGCCCCACTGGATTCCGTCAAAGAATTGATGATTTTTAATGTGCTCGATGGGAAGTCGGCGTGCCGGATCTAATACGAGCAATCTCTCAACCAGGTCGCGGGCAACGGCGGGAAAGCCTGTGGGGAACTCGTACTCGAGAGCGACAATCTTCTGAAATGTCAAATACTCATTGGCGGCTTTGAAGGGTGGTCGTCCGGCGAGAAGCTGGAAGATAATACAGCCAAAAGCCCACAAATCGCTGGCCTTGCAAGCGTTCTTATCCGTGAGCAATTCTGGACTAACATATTCTGCAGTTCCAACGAACGAACTAGCCCGTTCCTGTTCGGGGGGATCAGTCGAGTCCAGTGACGGAATTTCACCAAGGCCACCTTCGGCCTGTTTCGATGTATCGAGGATTTTCGCCGTGCCAAAGTCGGTGATCTTGGTATGCATCTGACTATCCAACAGAATGTTTTCAGGCTTGAGATCGCGATGTATAATCCCTCGCTTATGCATATAGTCAATAGTATCGAGAATTTGTGCGCCGTAAAACTGTGTGCATTCTTCGTCAAATGTCACCATGCGCTTGAGAACTCCAAGAAGCTCCCCGCCTTTGCAATAATCGAGGACGAAGTAGAGTGAGCGTTCGTCCTGGAAAGTATAGTATAGTCGGACAATTCCTGGGTGATCCGTGAGGCGGTTCAATGCGTCTTTTTCCACATTCACGTATTTGACCTTCTTTTCCTTGATGATATGCCGCTTATCCAGAATCTTGATGGCGTATTCGTTGAGTGTCTGGCGGTCGGTTCCCAGACAAACCGTACTGTAGGATCCCTCGCCCAATGTCTGCCCGAAAGAAAAGTCCCGTACGCCCTTCTTGACATAGCGAGAGACAGTCCGTCCATTTGCGTCAACTTCTTGCCTAATGCCAACTGCAGCTCCCCGATCTTGCCAATCTTCGCTACTCGCAGGCGGGCCATTTTCTAGCGCATATGGCGTGCCTACTGGATTGCCGTGTCCCATTCGCGAGCCCTTCCGGTGCGGTATAGGCCCATTTCCGGCGAGGTATTGGGCTTGCTTATACGATCGGTCGCTGTGACTGTTATCCCGCGAGGGAACTCCGGCTTGAAGGGCCACGGAGCCGCCTCTCGAATCTGTCCGAGACATTCTCTCTGGTCCCGACGCAGAAGAATCGGTACGTATACGGTAATTGTTCAGATCTCGGACGGCGGCCGGCGCGGAACCGTTCGCGTAATGGGTATGAACATGTGTAGATGCAGAGCGAGGTATGTTCTGCAGGTGTTGACTCGAGCTTGAATTGTCGGGCAAATAGGCGACTGACGAGCGGTAGGCGGTATTCCGATGGGAGGATGTAGGATCGGCAGGGGGGGGAATTTGAGATCTGTATGAGTTCGGTAGCTCTGGTGTCGGCTCTGGTACATACTCAGACTTGAAGTCATCTTGTAATGGCAATGAGTGAACCGAGGTTCCAACGTGCTTGTTGATGAGTTCGTGATCGGTAGGAGGTGACATGATCTGCGAGGACGACGGGATCGATTGGGTTGCTGTGGTCGGCGCCGTCGCATCTTCGGAATTCATGGAAGAATCATCGGGATTAGCTATCCTCAATCCGCCTAGGGATTGTGATAAACTTAGATCCCCGTCCATTGTGAGGTTTACGCGGCGGTAGACTTCAAACACTCGGACTCGAGATAGCTCTCGGAACAATGATCTAGGATAAACACAGGGGAGATAGGCCGCGCCGATGGACGGAACACAAATCAAGTGTACTGAGAATCCAGCCGGAGGGCACAGTTAGGATGTACCTAGGCTTATGGCGGCGGTGATGGCATTAACATTGGATGCATGGTACGGTGAAACGCGAGACACTAGGTGAGGATGACAGGTCCGGTTCGGAGGAGTCGACGAAGGCCAAGCGTGGCTGAAGGTAACGATGGACAATGAGATGCAGCGGTCGAGGTAAGATTGATGTTCCTAAGCGAGAAGAAAATTGCAACTGGGGTGAACGAGAGCTGGAGTGAGTGACCGAGCGAGTGAGTGAGGTTGGTTGTTGAGAGGGGGAAATTGTAGGCGACTACTTCCTTCAGGCACTTCGTTGTTCTTTCTAGGCTTAATTATTGGGGCCCGCGCTCATAGGGGGGGGGGGATGGGACACGCAACCTTTGCCGCCTGACTGGGCCTGCACATTATTCTACCTCCTATCATTTTCTTATTATGATCATCATGATTGCCATATGGTAGTATGCATGCCATAAAACAAGAACTACGCATGTAAATACGTCAAGCCTGGGATGAGTGGTGGTCTATCTCTCAATCTCAAGTACATGAGCCGGCTGTCTATATAACACACGAACAATCGCCTTGGGGGAGGGTTCGAAACGAAACAGTTGGCTGGTGAAACCAAGCCATCGACCACGTCTAGCAATTCTCGAAGGTCGTCGAAAACCTGAAAGGCCGAGTAACAAGACGTCTTTAATTTAGCAGAACAATCCACCTTGGGCGAACAGCCAGTCTAGACACGACAGCAATGTGGCGCAATGCGTTACGTCGACGGCCGTACCACTGTCAACAGATCAGTACTGGGCCTTATCTGAGACATCAGGAATATCGTCCATCGTCGCAGCGACTGTGCATATGCCAGAGCCTCGAGAGCGAGTGCACAAGAAACGGTGAAAAGAGAAGGATATAGGCTGATTGTCTTGGCAGGGCTATTTTTGGCTCTCATCCGTTCACGGGTGGATATCGTCGATCGGGTGGAATTCTGTATGTTGGAGATGAAGACTAAGAAGCAGTTGACGGATGTGTAATGTTGAGATGAGTAGACGTAGGGTACGGAGACACCTGTATAATGGGTGATGGTAGCATGGATAATTTTGTGAGGAAGAGACACTGTCGCTCCTTCGTGCCCTGATGTGCAGGATGGCAGCTAATTACCCGAAAAGGCAGGAGCACAACACCGGCATCCAATTCCTCTGTGGCATTACAAACCTCATTCACCCATCGTTAGGTCATTCTATCTAACAGCTATACCAACACAGATACACAGCATTCAATCATCACTTCCACCTGGTAAACATGTTCCGACCCTCGCAGACTCGGATCATGCTCCCCGACGAAGAGGTCCATCATACCATCGACTCACTCTGGACCCAGAAACTCAGAACCCTGAGCCCTGCTAATTGTGCCCCTGTGAGCGAAGAGGTTGCAGAGGAATCTGACGGTAGTCACAACTCCTTGATTACGAGCTATTCCAAGCCATCATCGTCTTGGTACACCATGTCGATCCACGACAGACATGTCTGCGACCTCTTGAGACGCTATCAAGATTCGAATATCTATTTCAACACGTCGGAGTCGGACCCGAATGACCTGTCTGCATATTCGGCTGGACCTGACGCGACATCGGAGACTCGCTCTACCAGCCTGGACGTGACTTATCAGACAGAAGGTACTTCCTCCCCTCCCCTCTCCTTTTCCTTCGAAGACTGCCCAAGCCGAACTGCAATTGTGACCAAGAATTATATCAACATGTAATAGAGATCTGTAATTCTTATATATTTCCGACGCCTCAAGGATCATCGACCGAGACATCATCGCCCACAACAGTCATCCTTTCTTCCAGGACTCCCGAGCCGCCGCCGCAGGCCCGCGGGGGAAGCAGAATGCACAGACGTGGTCATTATAGACAGTATCCTGTTTTGCAAGTTCAGATGCCAGGATTCTACGAACGCATGACTGACTTGATCTGGTCTGATATTAGATCTGGAAGTGGTACGTAACCATCCACTCCACGCAACCATGCAAATGATGTACTGACAACTACACCAGCCAGGTTTCATGGATTCATACGGCAAACTGGACCATCAGCCCAACTTCTCCGAGATACATATTCCCGTTTTCCGCTAGGACTAGACCAGCAACCAAAGTTGTGTCGGTACATGCTTGCACCAGCGCCAAAAGAAAAGAGTTCGACGGCGATCATGAAAGCACAGCCCACCGAATGCTCTGAAAAAATTTGGCGTCCGGGAGATCATCGCTGGCTGACGAAGAAGAATTTGGTGTTGGAGGTGACTGACCAGAATGATGAGGGTGATGAAGCGGAGTGCTCAACTCAATACATGGACAAGTTGTATTATACAGATTAAAAGATATCTGTTCATGACTGCAGCCCCAGGAACATTCAAAGTCATAAGTACCTTACGTTCAATCTTACGCTACCAGAGATTGCCCGTGGAATTGATAAAAATATCATATCCGTTCTATTCACATTGTAAAAGGTATAGCCATGTATTGTATCTAAAAAGAGGTGGGTAAGAACAACAAGGGGGAAAAACGGTAGTAAAGTAATCGATGCTCCAGTCCATGGTCAATAATATTCATTCGTCACACGCACAAAAAAAGGGGGCTTCCTCAGCAAAACGTCCAAGATTAGCAAAAGTAGGGGAAATGGAAGAATCGAAGATTACAAAGGAAATCTAGCATAAAACCTTTCAAGGCAAAAGGAAGAGGAATCGTCGAGAAGGGTCTTCTTTCTGTTATATTCTATCATTTTCTTCCTCAGCCCTGCATTTACTTCTTCTTGGCAAAGACTTGAGCACCATCGACGAGGCGGCGCTCAGTGTTCTGTCTACCGTTGACGAAGTCAGGGTAGTTGAGGGTCAACTCAACCGACCCGTTGACAATGTTGTCAACAGCCTCGACACCAAGCATGAAAGAGTGGTCCTGGTTACCGACCTCGTAACGCCAGCTTCCGAAGCGTCCACGAGACCAGATGCCCTTCTCTTGAAGCTTGGGGAGAAGTTGAGTGAGAGCACCCTCACGCTCCAAGGACGGGGTGGGATAACCGTGGTCGAAACGGCGGTGGTAAGTAGAGACGATCTCATCGTCGGGCTTGAGCATCTCAGTGTTGACGAGACCCTGGATGGACTCCTTAACGATGGTCTCAAGGTCAACAGGCTTGTAAGAGGATTCAGAGACCTCCAACATGATGGACCAGTAAGGGCCGGACTTGGCCTCACTGCTAGCAGGTCGGGAACCATCAGCAAGCTGCTGGGTGGGGAGCTTCTTGGAGGCATCAGGCTGGTTGTATGGGGAGTAATTGGAGAAGATGGTGGCACGGTAGAAGGGGCAGTTGTCCTCGGGGAAGTAGAGCTATCGTCCTCGTTAGCAATGCCATTATTAGTCGGCGTAGGAAGGCCGCAACTTACCCAGCACTTGTCTCCAATGCGCTCGGGGCGCTCTCCACGAATACCGACACCAATGACGTGGGTGGAAGAGTAGAAGAGCTCCTTGGTGTGGTCGATGAGCTCCTTGTCACCGATCTGCTCGCACAAAGCATCGACAGCCATGGTGGAGACGAGCTTCTCGTAACCGACGGTGGTACCATCGGCCAAGGTGATGACCTTGGAGCTGGGGTTCACCTTGGTGACCTTTCCGTGCTCACCGAAGCGAGTGTTCTCCTTGGGGAGAGTGTTGGCGACGGCAATCCAGATACCACCGGTACCGTCACGTGCAGGGAAACGGAAGGTAGCGTTGGGACCCCAGTTACCTGCAGTCTTATTCAAGATGACGTTGGTTGTTACGGCCTTGACGTTAGGAGCGGCGACACGCTCACCGAGCCAAGCGCATTGCATCTAGAGGGCAATTTAGAATCAATATACAAGTACGCGCTTGCCTGCGGGGACTTGTCTCCTACCTTGGTGGTGGGAACAGCCCAGACCTTGAAGTTGTATGGGCGCATGAAAAGGTCAGCAAGACCGACACCCATTTGACGGAGAATCCACTCGTCAAAGGTCTTAGGCTTTGTGTTGGAGACGCGAGCTTCCAAAGCAGCATCGATCATGCCCTCAATGCAGCGGACCTGCTCCTGCTTGGGAAGCATGGAGATGTTGTTCTGGAAAGGATAAGGGACCCATTCGCCTTGGCAACGGACGTAGGAGATACGCTGGTGAGTGTACCAGTCGTCAGGCTTGGGGAGAGCCTCGTCGATGCAGTCGTCGAAATACTTGTAGTGGGAGAAGATGACGTGACCACCGACATCATACAGCTATATCCAAATGTTGTTAGGTCGACTCTGTTTCTCGATTGCCAGACAGAAGCAATGAATGCACTTACGAATCCCTCTGGAGTGACATCTGTCGAGGCGAGACCACCAGGGATCTCGTTAGAGTCGACAATGAGCCATGATGGGCCGTCCTATATCCATTGTCAATTCCGTTTGCTTCACTCTTTCATTCTCTTTTCCCTTTGGGCGTGGAGGGGGAAAGGTACGTACGATCTGGTTCAAACGCTTCGCAGCACCTAAACCGGTAGGGCCTGCACCAATGACGAGAACGTCAACGGAACTGTTGAGCAATACCAGTGGTCAGTTTTCGAATGGTCCAAATAACGTGGTGTTGAGTCAAATTTTCGAATAGGGGGGTAAATGCGGCTCACATGTCTGGGTGGCTCATCCTGCCTTGGAGAATATCCTGGAAGCTGGGCACACGTTGTAAAGTTCGGCGGGCGATATTAAGCATAAGAGAAGTCTTTTGTTCCGCTGACTGAGGCAGCAAGAATGAATCAGACAAGTTTGATTGAAGATGAATTGAGGAAAGATTAAAAAGTTCGATCGGAGGAATCTCAGGGAGAGAGGAAAGAAGAAGAGGAAGCAGCAAGCTGTTTGTGTTGCACGGGAAGGAAAGAGTACGTGCGTTGGGTGCGTGCTTGCTGTGGGGGTGGGCGGTGTGCAACAGACCAGTGCCTGTTTCAAGATCTCTCCTTTTCGGGCTTGGTCTTTATTTCCGTCTGTCTCTGATTGTTCTCGTTCATCCACAGCGGCTACTCTTTTCTCAGGCGCTGATTGACCGGTGCGGTTAGGTCAAGAGGACGTGCCGATATTATTTGACAACAACAGGTCGGGTCGAGTGGAGCTGGCGTTCTGGGACTAGGAAAGGGGCAAAGCCATCAAGTTCAGACCACATCGACAACATCGCTGCTCTTGTGAAATTCAGGCTCATGCTTTCTACGGCACCTCCCTAATGCAGACTCTGTGAGCCAGTCACAATTGCCAATCCGGGAGACTAGTCATGTCAATCGACCATCTCGCCCCATTGAAACCTTGGAGTTGACAGCCTCGTGCGAGACGAATTTCCACTTGTCGCCATACTTCTGTTCCCCCCTGAGTCTGGAATGCTTTGGTGGCCGCCACCAATTCGCCTAAAGTAATGCTACGTACACTAATCGGGGTCTCTCCGAGCCCTATCATGGCACTCAAAATACCTACATGCGACGGTCTTGAACAAACAGTCGAAAGTCTCGACTTTCGATATCAACCTAAATCTTGTCGCATGTATCTCATGCCGGGCCGTCTCCGTTTCTGGATGGCTTGTTTTTCCAGGAACAGGAAAGGACAGTTTACTGGACACGATACATTCCGATCAGAAGATCTAAACTTAGCGGTCACAGCGCCGGAAGCGGCTTTGCCAAGCATTGCCCAGGTACATAGTACTTATTACATACCACTAGGTTACGTAGTGACACAGCATGGCACATGGCCCTGTACCATGACAACGATACTTCATGTACTTGATTAGTTATCTCTCAGTGACTGCTGCTTGCGACCGATCTGATAGCATGGTTGTAGCGATTACCGACCCACGATCGGCATGCGCCGTCAGTGCCCAGGATGAACCGAGCACAGGGCATGGGATACCTCATTTCCATGGCGTGTTTTCCGTTGCATTCAACATAAAACACAGGTACGTAACGAGCTTGCGATTCAGGGATTCGAACTTGTACTCTCTCAGCCCTGAAGAGTGAAAACCATGTTCCCCCGACACGGTACGGAAATGAAGAAACAATAGCACCAGTCAGCAATTCTTATTACTTGAGTCACACTTGACTACCGGAACAAGGATCATTATATGAAGTCTCTCAGGGCGATCCCTCGATCCACGGATGACATGTCGATTCAGGGGGGGCACACAGTAACTTAAGTTGGTAAGTTGTCAACCATGTCAATCCATCATCTGTTACTTATGCAAAACGATGGTGAAATTGGTCCCACTGTTGGACGTACCGGAAGGATGTTGTAATCGTCACTAGGAAAGTCGATCAATGTAAACTGTCCGACCACTGGCATTCACTTCTGGAATCATTTATCAACTTGTTGCTTGTCTATCGATGCTCCAGTCTTTTGTCGATCAGCTAGCTCTTGGTCATGTGATCCCGAACCTCTACTCCGTAATATGTCCGGAGCATACTCCGTACTTGAGAGGGTCAAGCTCTCGGCAAGTTCTGCACGAAATCAAGAGCTACCCTTGCACGATTCAAGAATCAAAATGTCTGTCCACAGTTTCCACAATTCAAAAGAATTATGGAAAAAAGGCTTGAAGAGGAGATTAGTTCGATGTTAGTCTTAAGCTTGGTGCCCTTAGTGCTATTAGTCTGGTCAAGAGATAGTCAGCCGATTCTTGATTGGTACAAGTTGCTATGGGGCTCGACTAATTAAGTTAAATTAGCAAAGCACTTAAAATACCAGATGATTCTGGGTCCTGACGTTCCTTCTTACGCGTCTTTATGTTGATCCGTAATTGTCACGCTCCGTCGATCTTACCAATTGAACTTACCACTCCATACATCAATGTCGGATAGTTACATTTTATAACTACGTGCCAGATCCCTCGAGCGCGCTTGCAATGTCGAAAACTCCATTATTAAATGATCAGACGTATGGTGGTTCGACGCTGATTTGAGAGATTTCTCCTTTCCAGATACTCCGCCCACATCAATGGCGTCATATTAGATAGGCTTCAAGTCACGCTTTCTTCTGATTTACATCAGCTGATTCAGCTCTGAAACTATCGATTGGCGGCGTAACTCTGTACAAGGTAGATCCCGAAATATCGGGTCTAATTTCAGGTTACTGATTTGATGGCAAGCTGGCGATAACAGTGTACATGCGTACAACGGGACTCAGACGCAAACACCTTGATAGCAGACCGGTCACCACAACCCTCTAAAAATCAATGCATAATGGTGGATGCCTCTTATGCACCGAGAATTGCCTGCTACATATCAAAATCTCCCCGCTTGTGGCGATGCATATCACGTTTATTGCCAGACGGAGTATCTATCAGCGCCTCTCAAGCACTCTTAATAGATCTCACACAGCCACCCAAGTGACTGATGTCCAAGAAGGTGTGTGGCGGGGTGCTATGTTGCCTCTCACCGCTTGGATCATTGCCAATGTGTACTTTCTGAAAAAGACAACTCGTACAGTAAGTATCACCTGAAGACTGGGGATAGAATCATCGACCGTTGAACTAATCTCAGTCAATGTTCCAGATGTTTCATGGAAGACTGGACAGAGTGAAACATGACCGAGCCGCAGTAAAAACAACGGCCAATCTGGAATTCGGATGCATGTGTACACAATGTCGTGGAAATACAACATGAAAAAGGTGCCGATATGTAATTCAGGTACGGTATGGTACGAGTAGGTGGTTATCCTATTGACGGAAACGGATGGGTTACTTGCGTTATCGTGTTCAATGAATACGCAGCTAGTCCCCGACAAGCATAGAGTCGGTAAAGTTAGCAGCGATTGACGAGGGTGGCGGTTCTAGGGGGCGCTGCTGGCCAACGGGTGTCATGTTAGACCTGAAACCGTGCGCCGTGTTTCAAGCCAAGCACCCACTTTCCTCTGCCACTTCCGCCCAACCGGACCCTCTCTCCTTCCCAAGTCTCGCGCTTTCCCTAAAGCCCCAAGAATCACTCTAACTAGTAACTACGAGTTAGTCACTAGTGTCCACACTCCCCGCCCCCTATTTTTTCCCCTGCTTGTTTGCTCTTTCCCTAAGAGGACATCCAGACAGGCAGGCACGTTCGTCGCTGCTTCCGGTTACCACTACATACGTGTACATTGTACATAATTACGAGTCCTCTGTAATCCTATCACCACTATTCCTTTTATTTCTTTTCATTTATTTTTTTGTTGATTCAGCTCACTTGCAATCCTCATCTTCGAGGCATCCCTGCTCGATTCGTGCGACTACATCCTCTAACGGCGCCTGGTCCCCCGTCCCTAATCCTATCTTGCACTGACCCATTTCTGGACGTGGTCGATCTCCGCTTGTTCGATATCTACTAAATCTCTAGCCTGCCCCAGTCAACGGGCCAGTCACTCGTCTGTCCCTCAGCGAGTCTACAAACAAACGAACGAGGAAAAGGGGTGCAAGCGAACCGCGAAGAGATTGGTTGATTAGCCCAGTTACAGTACGTACGCTCTTTTCCCTGTCCGTCTTAGACGCGGAACCACGAAAGATCCTACCCACTCCTGTTGCGTCTGGAATCGGTCTGAACTCTGTCCTCTCTCATCTATTTTTTTTTTCTCGTGGACTTATTCTGTCTGGTTGGCTATCCTCGTTGGACCTTTGCTTTTGCCCCTCTTGCTGGAAGTCAGTCAGCACGCACCTGCCTTTGCTGCCGCTCTCACCACGGTAAGAGACTAGCAGTACTACGTACTCCTTCCCCCATTCCATCCCTTGAAATCTTTCCAAAGCCTATTTGGTCTTCCACCATCATCATTATTACTTCTTCGCAAAAACTTCCATTCCTCTTTCTCCATGCTCGTTTACGTGCTTGTGTTCTAATTCCTCGTAACTTTTTTTGCTCTTGTGTTTTCATTAGTGTTCGTCACTTGCTTACACGGCAGTCGATCACAGCCACTCGTTAGGCCTTGTTACGTACCTCGATTTGTTGTCCGCAGTCATCGTCAACGACTTACCTTAAATTAATTCTTACTCTCACGACCTTCCTCGTGGCATCCTCGTCTTTCGGCAACCGCAGCCAATTTCGGCAGCGCCCATTTGAACTTCAACGATTTTTCAGTGAACAAGCTCGCATAATCGCAACCACAATGAGCTCCGATAACGAAAAGGCTCGTACCTCTGGCGAGGTTTCTCGCTCAGAACCTGTTCTGCCCACCATCAACCCGGAAGCACCCAAGTCCGAGCCTCCCAAGGCCGCTTTGCATCCCGCTTTCTACGTCGGGTGAGTTCTCAATTCAAGAGGAATACAAGAGGGTATTGACTGACTGGCTTTGACAGTACCTGGATTGCTTTGAGTTCCAGTGTCATTCTGTTCAACAAGCACATTCTGGATTACGCTCAATTCCGTAAGTAACTTCTGCTGCTTCGAAAGAAGAATCCAGTTACTAATCTACGCTTCTTCATAGGTTATCGTATGTGAACAACGTGCTACTCCTGACTGTATCTTTCTGACCGAATTGCAGCAATCTTCTTGACAACATGGCATTTGGCCTTCGCAACCCTCATGACCCAGATTCTCGCCCGTACTACAACATTGCTTGATGGTCGCAAGACCGTCAAGATGACTGGCCGCGTCTACCTGCGTGCTATCGTTCCCATCGGTCTCTTCTTCAGTCTGAGTTTGATCTGCGGCAATGTCACTTATTTGTACCTTAGCGTTGCTTTCATCCAGATGCTTAAGGCTACCACCCCCGTTGCTGTCCTGTTCGCTACCTGGGGATTGGGGATGTCCCCAGTCAACTTGAAGGTGCTTATGAACGTCTCGGCTATTGTAGTCGGTGTTATCATTGCTTCCTTTGGCGAGATCAAATTCGTCTTCATCGGTTTCTTGTTCCAGATCGGTGGCATCATCTTCGAGGCTGTCCGCCTGGTCATGGTCCAGCGTCTGTTGAGCTCTGCCGAATTCAAGATGGACCCGCTTGTCTCTCTATACTACTTTGCTCCGGTCTGCGCTGTCATGAACGGTGTCACTGCTCTTTTCCTAGAAGTCCCCAAGATGACCATGGGCGATATCTACAACGTTGGATTGCTTACTCTTTTGGCTAACGCCATGGTTGCTTTCATGTTGAACGTTTCCGTTGTCTTCTTGGTAAGTGATCTGATGAATTTCGTTGGTGTGGATTGTTTCTAACTCGATCTACAGATTGGCAAGACTTCCTCATTGGTCATGACCCTCTGCGGTGTCTTGAAGGATATTCTTCTTGTCGCTGCTTCCATGGCTATTTGGCACACTCCCGTCTCCGGTCTTCAGTTCTTCGGTTACTCTATTGCACTTGGTGGTCTCGTCTACTACAAGCTCGGTGGTGAGAAGATCAAGGAATACGGTGGCCAAGCCCAGCGCTCTTGGGCCGAATACGGCAGCACAAATCCTGGCCAGCGTCGTCTCGTCATTATCGGTGCTATTGTCGTCGGCCTTTTCTTGTTCGTCGGAGCTCTTGCTCCCAGCTACGCTCCAGAATCTGTTGATCACATCCGTGGTGCCCTCGGTGGTGCGTCCGCCGGTCGCGTTTAAGTCCGCGTTGACCATCGAATTCGCGTCTGCGAGGATCGACATGCCCCCAACATTGTCTCTTTGGCTAAAGGCCTGACCTATACATGTATGCGACAGTCGTTATAACAAGACTCGACATGCTGCATACACCTCTTGACAAAAAGGGCTTGATATATTGTACGACTGCAACGGTTGGACCCGCTGGAAATTGCAGCCCGTCATTGTGTAATATTTGGGGGCCGGTTTCCATCACATGCCCTTGGACCTTCCTTCTCTTAGCACTTCACTTCTCGCCCACTTCTATTTGGTCCTTCTCTGTGAAACCTCGCTTTTACTTCGTTTTTTTCGAGTTTTCGGAGAAGGATGTACGAAAATACTTTTGTCCATCCCTCTTATGTAACGTTTCCTTCCTGATTGCTGATGGCATCCTGTTCTGCGCATCTAGGTCATTTTCATTTTCATGCCGCATTGTGACTACACGCGTCTGTCTTTACTCTATATTTCTGCTTGCGATGTGTGTTAAAATAGATGGTGCACCGGGGTTCGATTGCTGCTGGTTCTTGCTTGTAGATTGACACGAAAATCAAAAATTCTATCACTACATTTCCTTGTTTTCCGGTCTGTCCAGCCTCGTCCAGTCGATGTGCTAGAGCGTAGCGGGGGCATCGGGGGTTTCTCGCTTTGGAATGTTGCCAGCCCGTGGCGCCTCAGGCTTCAAGGCTGCGATATGAGTGGCTCCTAGGCTTCTCGATCATCGGACGATCATTGGCTCCAGTCGCTGACTAGCGTGAGCATCCTGAGTGAGCCTTCCCAATCACATTCTCTCCAAAGCCCCATTGATGGAGCGCCAAGCGCATCGACGCCAATTCTGACAGGCCAATGACTTGCAGATTTTGTGTGGGCCAGCTACCACCGGTTTTGAAACTGTGCGGTGTGCGTAGCCTCAGGCATGTTCCGGCGCTCAGCTGTTCCGGGTTGCCCAGCACGAGCAAACAGGTCAAACACGGCCCAAAAGAGCCAAGTCTACTTGTCATCGCCCAGGCAAATTGTTCCTATTGGCGCTCCTTCTCATTTCCTTCGTCAGCCGCTCCACTGCCTCAGGCACTCCCTTGTCTGGATGGCCGCCGCTATTGGCTCAGTCGCGACGCTCCTCCGCATGCCAACCATTCCATCGCATCGCAATCGCAAACTCGGCACCTTTGTCTATGAATTCCGCGTCCGCATTCGTCGTCGTCCAGATTCTCTTTAGTACTTTGGCTCTGTCTGCTTATCCTGGGGCTTCTTTTCCCTACTCATGCAACCAACCCGTGGTGAGGCAAGCTCGCTCCCGATTCTTCCGTCGATTTCGTCCCCCGTGAACCTCGCCCTCGACCTTTCTTTCACTTGTCTTGCCTTTTCTTTCTTTCTTCCTCTCACCAACATCTCATCTCACCTCAATTAATTCCCAATCAGCTCACTATATCTCATCGCACCTTCAAAGTCGGGTTTCCCACCTCTCATACTTACCTCATCACCTCTACGTCGCGTCCATTGACACCAACACTTCAACACCACGCGACACATTCACTTCTTTGCGCTACCGAACCTTTCTGCTTCATCGCAGTGGATATTGATCAGATCCTATACTGTTGTCTTGCATGATACACAGATTAGGGATCTTTGACACATACAAAGGTTTCTTAATAGCTCATTGGTTTAGACTCACCTTTTTAGACAGGCACTTGCAGCTTTTATCTCGCCCTCTTTTCCTCTTCACTCCACAGCTCGAAAGCAACTATCAAACAAGCATTCGATCATCCGCTAGCATGAGTTCCGTTTACAATACCTTCTCAGACGGCCCTACCATGATTCTATCCTCATCTCAGAACCATCCCTCATTTCAGTTCCCTTCTCAGTCCATGCAGGGGTTTCAAGCCTTTGATTCTGGCTCCTGGTCTATGGACGCGGTGTACGCGAATCCATTCAAATGTCCATCGCGCCACTCCTCGAGCTGGACCCCTCCCTCCTCTTCAAAGACTATATTTTCAAATCCTTCACGCAAGAGATCGCGTAACGACTGCGAGGATGATGATTTTTCTCTCTCGAAACCAAGCATAGCACCTCCCGCACCCGTTGTGGATGCGCCAATATATGGCGAAGGCATGGTCCTCTTGGATCCTCGTACTGGTATGGCTGTGTCAGCTGAAAGTCAGACCGGCACGTGGTACGAAGAAGAGGCTGCAAAGAAAGCTGCGCAATCACACCAATCTCATAGTGGAATCGGAATGAGTCGCAAGTCACAACGTCTTGACTCCTCGGCATCCAGCACAGACGACGTTGATCTCGCGTGGATTCAAGCTCAAATGCAAGCGACGAATGACGATCATCGTCGCTCCACTGGAAGAAGCAGTCCTTTCAATACGAATGACGAACCCCAAGTTGATGATGTGACTCTGCTGCTTGGTATCAGCTGGCAACGTGTCAGCCACGAAGACAATATGGCACCTGCAGTCTCTGGCTGGGAAAAATATATCAATAATCATTTCTATAACTATATGCGAGACGCCCGCATCATTTTAAAGAACCGCAGCCTCAACGCTTTTTTGGTCGCTGCACCTCCAGCACACGATATCCCTCTTCAGAATACCGCTCGACATAGTGACTACGCGGCTATGCCTAGCGTATATCAGTTTGATCCATCCTCCTATTTCTTCCTCTTCAAAGAGGACCTGACCGAAGCACAATTGGTTGGCTCGTCATTGGACAATTGTCTCCGCAATATCCGATCTACACCGATTCAGTTTGAAGGATCCGAAATATTACGCGCTTCTGAACGATCACCTGAGCGTACTGTCTTCCCCGACCAGGTTAATTGTGTCGTTGGAAATGGCATTCCCATTGCACGCATTAGCAAGGAGGACGGTGAGAAGGCCGGCAGGAATGATGACATGGTGATGAGCATGGGAACGGACATGGACGTCGATCTATAGTTTCTTCTTACTTATTCGAACCGGCGGCTTGTATCGACTTTTTTTCCCGCTTACTCGCTTTTTACAATGAATAGTCGTCTCGATATTCTGACGCTCTGCAGTTTTGATTCGCTTTGCTTATATCGACGTCGCGGCTTTCGGTTACTAACCTGCTCCATGCTACGGAAGGAGGGTTTGAACTTAGTCATTTAGCATGCATATTTGTTCCTGATTTATGACAATAAACAAGATCTCAAATGAGAACCAGTAAGTGAACAAATAAGCGATATATCAATGGAAAAGAAATTTATAACAATCACCCTCCTATTGTGGTAGTTTGCAGTACAAGAGGTCAATCAATGATGATCCAATGTATATGTTTACTCGAGTGTGTCTTTCAGCTGCTCTTCTGGTAGGGAGCAGGAAATACCGAGTCATACTGGAAGCTTGATGTATGCGCGAAAGCCTATGGATCTTACAATGATGAACTTACAAATGCTCTCAGCTCTATCTTCGAAAAGCATCAGCAGATTCCATAAAAAAGAGGTATGAAACGAGCCCACCTTTTCTGAACGTCGGCTCTCGATCGAAGGTGCTAAAGCGTAGGTGTATAAAGGTTGAACAGCGCGCAAGACGCCCCCAAGTGTCGTAGATACCTTAAAATCATACAAATAGATTCACATCGCAAGTCGAGTCATAGAAAAAAATGAATCTTGTTGTTCTGATGGATCAATAATGAAAGAAAAAAAAAATACAAAGAGGTAAAACACAATGAGGATAATCAGAAGACAAGTCATTCACAAATATCCATGGCAGGCAATGATTGCGGCGGGAATCGAAACCAGAAAATCAGATTACTCGGGCTGGAAAAAAGTCACATGACCGACCAGTGGCTCAACCATTCCGCTCGGCCATCGCCAGCAACAGATTTTTCCCCTCCGAACTCCGCGCGTCGCTGCACTCGTTTCTCGCCTCAGTGATCGCTAATTAACGCGTTCGCGGTTTTTTATAGACGGTGCCCCCATTTGGGAAAGAGATATAGGTACTTGTTGATCTCGTTTGTTGGTTGTCGCTCTTCTTCTGCCGCCCTTTTGTTCTATTGTTCTATTGTTTCTCGCTTGTGTTTCTTTTCACCTTTTTTTTTTCCCCGAGGCCGTGGGGAAATTTTACCTATCAACTACTCCCGACTATATGATCGAACATTGCGATGTATATGACAGACTTGATGCATCGATTAGTCGCTACTTTCACAATTTGAAACATTCAAAAAAGGCAAATCTGTCAGCATGCCTCTCGTTAGGCCGCCGGTGCGGCCGCAACCACGGCAGCCCGTGAGCAGGCTGCAAAGTATCAAACCGCCCCAGTCAGGAGCTATACCGCTCAAACGTCCTGGGGGCATTCAAATCCCACGAATTGGTAGCGTCAGCAGCAGCAGTGGTGGTGTCAACCATGCAGCAGCAGCAGCACCACCGCCGAAACGGCCGGAAAGCAAAAAGCCAGCTGAGACGTGTCCCAACCCTAATTGTCCAGATCCTCGCATCATTCGAGATGAGGAGATGAAAGTCTGTGAGACCTGTGGTACGGTCCTTAGTGAGGATACTCTTGTATCCGAGATCAGTTTCGGAGAGACCTCAGCTGGTGCAGCGATTGTGCAGGGTTCGTATGTCGGTGCCGATCAGACTCATACCCGGAGCAGTGGTCCGGGGTTCCATCGCGGGGGAGGCATGGAAAGTCGTGAGATCACTGAACAGAACGGTGCTCGTTATATACAGCAGATGGCGCTCGCTCTAGATATCCCGGAAAGCGCGCAGAAGGCTGCCGGTCAAGTCTTCAAGTTGGCCGTCGGGCTGAATTTTATCCAGGGTCGACGCACAAAGACTGTGGCTGCTGTTTGTTTATATATTGCTTGTCGACGCCAACCCGGAAATACGGTCATGCTCATCGATTTGTCGGATGTGCTCATGATCAATGTGTTCAAAGTGGGTCGGGCATATAAGATGTTGCTGGAAGAACTACGACTCGGCGGCACAGTCTTTACCATGAATCCCGTTGATCCTGAGAATCTGATCCTGCGATTTGCCAAGCAGCTTGAATTTGGTAATAAGACTATGCATGTTGCCAAAGAAGCTGCAAGGATCGTGCAGCGTATGAATCGTGACTGGATGACAACCGGTCGTCGGCCAGCGGGTATCTGCGGCGCTGCTCTGATTCTAGCGGCACGAATGAATAATTTCCGACGTACCGTGCGAGAAGTCGTTTACGTGGTCAAAGTCACTGAAGTGACTATCAACCAACGACTAAACGAGTTTAGTTCTACGGATAGCGGCGATCTTACTGTCGACCAGTTCCGGTCAGTCCACTTGGAAAACGCGCATGACCCTCCATCTTTCAATCCGAAGAAGAAAGAAGGGCGAAAACGGAAGGCGAAAGGGTTAGAGACTGCAGCAGATATTGAAGAGGTTGAAGAGTCTGAAACAGAGACCGAGACAGATGCTCAACCAACCCCACCGCCGTCTAAGCAAACACGTATCGATGCAGATGGTTTCGCTATTCCGGATATCCCTATAGATCCTGCGTTAACGGCGATCAAACCGACCATGGCTGCGGGAGATTACCAAAACACGATCGGGAAGAATGCAGTCTCTAATTTAGAGGCAGAACTTTTAGCGCAGTCGGTCCTTGATCAAGAGCAAGAACAGACTTTAAAAAAGGGGAAGAAGAAACAAGTAGTACCCGAACCGACTCCTGAAGAGCTTGCTTCTGAAGAAGCGCTAGAAAATGAAATGCACCAATTCCTGGCTAATGGCTCCGACATGGTGGAAGCAGCGGTTACGAATAGAACGGCTGCTAGCGCAGCAACAACTACAAAAGCCAAGGCACCGGTCTCTGATAATATCGAAATCGAAGCCTCTGAATTCGAGTCCGATCCCGAAGTCGCGAACTGTCTTCTGTCACCCGCAGAAGTCGAGATCAAAGAACGCATTTGGGTACATGAAAACCGAGACTATCTCCGCGCACAGCAAGCAAAAGCTCTGAAACAGGCATTATCTCACGGTGAGGAGGATGGCAGTACACAGAAGAAACCACGCAAGCGCCGCAAAGGCAGACTTGGCGACGTCACCTATTTGCAAGGTGAAGATGGAAAGGGTAGTCGCGCGTCCACGCCTGCTGAGGCGACGCGACTCATGCTTGAGCAGAGAGGATACAGTAAAAAGATCAATTACAAGATGTTGTTCGATCTCTACGGCGAAGAAGGTGCGGCTGAAGTCGAAAAGGCGGAAGCGCAAAGACAGAGTCGCAGCCAGAGCGTGGCTTCCCAAGCGGCTTCATCCGCCAATCTCAAGCCTGTTGTCTCTGCTATACCCAAGATCACCGTGCCGGGTGCGACGGTGGGAGGATTCAATGAGGCCGATTATGATGACGACGAGGATGAGGCAGAAGAGGAGCCGGCTGCCGGAGAGGCGGACGATGATCGGGACCTTGAGAATGCTTTTGCTGGAAATTATGATGAGGATGATGATTACTATGACCAGGGAAGCGACGATGGCTATTAGTTTTATTACCATATGCACACTAGTATTATGATTGTTATTATCATTCATTATTATCATTATCATTGATCAGATACTTATCCCACTCGTTCCGTTTCACGTGTTTCACGATATGCTACAGATGTTTCGACCACGAAACACCAAACATACGACTCGACGATCACTTTGCTCGCCGTGATCTAGTACCCAATACCTCTCGGCCAGAAACAATCTATCCACGACAACGCCTTTGTTAAGACAAGACGCATCCGGCGTGTAGCAAAAATCGCTCGGGCGGTCTCAGGCAGCGCGCTGATTGGCCAGCAGCGGTGCGGCATTTGTGCGTAATGTCGACGCTTCTCCCCTTTTCGTCCTCTTCATTGGAGAGAAAAAGAGGAAAAGAGGAAACAGGCACAAAAGACGCATTCTCCTCCATCATTATTAATCGACTGTTCATATGATGCACTTTTCTTTTTTCTATTCCTTTCTTCTCTGCTGTAGAAAATGGGTGGTTTATCTGCACGATTCCATCATTATTACTCACTTATCTTGCTGCTGCTGCTGCTTTTGTTTGCCACCAGGGCTCGAGATGTGATATATAGAAAATTGCAGTTTCATATCTCTTGGAAATATCTCCAGATAGACCAACATCTTTCAATACACGGTTTTCCTTCTTGAACACCCTGTTCTTTGAGCTTGGGTACGACTTCACCGACAAGATGACATCACACAAACCAGCAGCTCTACTTACGGTGCTGCTGGCAACGAATATCCACTGCGCTTCGTGCGTCGCCCTCGTGAAAGAGATACTTACATTCTACCAATCCATCACGAGCGTCGATGTCTCTGTTTTACAGCAAGAAGTCCGGGTCCGCCACGGTCCTGAGATCAGTGCTTCAGACCTGGCAAGGACGCTCATCGATGCCGCTTTCGAAGTTCAGATAGTGACCTCTCAGGATGAATCAACAGGACAGATCTTGGACTCTATCGAGACTTCTACATGGGCGACATCGCCGCCTGTCGTGAGATCACCTCTTCTGTCGCCTAGTACACGCAACAGAGCTACACGAGAACGCAGGCTGTACGAATCTCAACGACGAAAGCATGTAGATAACTGCCAGGCCTGCCAGGCAGAGCGGCAATATGCTCTTCACGAAGCTGAAAAGTCACCACCTAGGTACGACAGGGTCTGGAGTGAGAAGTCGGTGTCGATGACAACACCGAAAAAGGACGAACCCGGAAAGGAGAGGCCGGTCCTGGAGTCTGTGCAAGTCACACAACCAAGGCAACCGCTTATTTTCCACGCCCGTATTGCGATATCTGGAATGACGTGCGGTGCATGTGCGAATTCGATTACAGAAACGATACAGCGATTAGACTTTGTCAGAGAGGTGTCTGTTACATTGTTGACGAATAGTGCTGCTCTGACATTTACCGGTCCGCGAGAGAATGTCGATAAAATCATTGACGAGATAGAGTCAACGGGGTTCGATGCCACCGTCGACACGGTGGAGAAGGTCGTCGAGACAGCCGATGAAATAGTTCCGATTTGGGAGGCGCGATTTGGTATCGGCGGAATGACTTGTGCTTCTTGTGTGAATGCTGTGACGAATCATATCGAGCAGCTAGACCGTATCGAAAATGTGACTGTCAGCTTGTTGACCAACAGTGCCACAATTGTCTTTTCAGGCGAGCAGTCCTACAGCGAGACCATACGTGACGAGATTGAAGCTATTGGGTACGACGCCTCGTTGATCGAAGTTGTGCAAGAGAATAAGCCCTCTTCTAATAACCGCCCTCTATCGAATTGCTACGTCGCAAACATCAGCATCAACGGCATGAGCTGTGGCGCTTGTGTCGGAAAAGTCACGCAGGCTGTTCAGAGCAACTCGCACGTCAAAAATGTTGCCGTCGATTTGCTTTCATCTAGTGCACGCATTGAGTTCGACGGCAAGGACAACGTGCAGGAAATCATCGACGAAATCGAGGATATCGGCTATGAAGCTACCCTCATCGATTGCAAGCCGGCCGAAGTTGAACCAACTTCGAAGCCCACGGAACGAACTATCATGATTCGAGTTGAGGGAATGTTCTGTCACCACTGCCCCGAAAAGGTGCTCCTGTCACTCAAAGATCTAGATGACAGCATTCAAATCTCAAAAGACCCTACGTTGAAAGATCCCATCGTCAAAGTCACATACACACCCAGACAACCAGGCCTGACAATCCGACGAATTTTGGGTATCATTGACTCATCCCACGAAAATTTCAAAGCAAGCATTTACCATCCCCCATCTATCGAAGACCGTTCTCGCGCAATGCAACTGCGCGAGAGACGCCGATTCCTCTTCCGGCTTGCTTTTGTCTTGATGGTCGCCATTCCAACGTTCATCATTGGAATCGTCTTTATGGATCTTGTGCCATCCGACAATCGTGCTCATCAGTACCTATCAGAACCAATACTGGGAGGATCAGTGTCTCGAATGGAATGGGCAATGTTCTTTGCAACCACACCTGTCATGTTTTACGGCGCAGATGTATTTCACATCCGAGCCATGAAAGAGGTTCATGCCCTCTGGCGACCGGGCAGTAAAGTGCCGCTCTTGCGACGTTTCTATCGCTTTGGCAGTATGAACTTGCTGATTTCGGCTGGAACATCAGTGGCGTATATTGCGTCTCTCGGCGTGCTTATAGCCGGTGCAACCACAAAGTCCTCGGATGCTATGAACGTGGATACCTATTTTGACAGTGTGGTATTTTTGACCTTGTTCATTCTGGCTGGTCGCGCTTTGGAGGCTTACAGCAAATCCAAAGCTGGTGACGCTGTTTCCGATTTGGGAAAGCTACGACCGAGCGAGGCGTTACTGGCCAATTCCACCTCAGAGTCTGCGGACTTTGACAGCAGCGTTCAGAGGATAAATGTTGATTTGCTTGAGGTTGGTGACGTTGTCATTATTCCTCATGGCGCTTCGCCTCCCGCAGACGGCGTAGTCACCAGCTCCGGCGATTATCAGTTCGACGAGAGCTCTTTGACCGGTGAGTCGAGACCCGTCTCAAAATCTACAAGCGATGAAATTTATTCCGGTTCCGTCAACGTCGGCCAGCAAGTATCGATCAAGGTCACAGAGGTCGGCGGTGCATCCATGCTTGACAAAATTGTCAGTGTTGTCCGGGAAGGACAAAGCAAGCGAGCGCCCATGGAACGTGTGGCAGACGTGATTGTTGCATATTTCGTGCCCGTCATTACACTTATCGCTATCCTGACGTTTGCTATCTGGCTTGCACTCGGACAATCTGGCTCTCTCCCATTGGGGTATCTAGACACCACACTCGGTGGCTGGACTTTTTGGAGTCTGCAATTTGCCATTGCAGTCTTTGTAGTAGCATGTCCCTGTGGTCTAGCCCTCGCTGCTCCGACAGCACTCTTCGTCGGAGTTGGTCTTGCAGCGAAGCGAGGTATCCTAGTCAGGGGAGGTGGAGAAGCTTTCCAAGAAGCTACACGCCTCGATGCGATTGTTTTTGACAAGACCGGCACCTTGACTGAGGGCGGGAATCTGAAAGTGTCTGAGCATGAAATTCTTGATTCTACCCACCCTCAAATGGTCGCTGTTGCGTGGACACTAGCACGAGAACTGGAACAAACTAGTAATCATCCTATTGCGAAGGCTATTGTGGAGTTCTGCAAGGATAAATTATCTGGTGAGAACAAGATCGCTGTCATGTCATCTGATATTCTAGAGATCTCTGGTCAGGGCATGAAGGGGACTTTCACACTCTCACATGATGGCGAGATTGCGTCGTACGAAGCAGTCATTGGAAATGAGCGATTAGCAAAGAGCGTTACCACGGACTCACAATCATATTTTTTCGCCAACATTCTATCCAAGTACCAATCATCCGGCCGTTCAACTGCAGTCCTCCTCCTCCGCAAGTTTCAATCACCAGAGAATGCAAAGGACAAAGAAACCGGCATCGACATCACCGAATCTGACCCTTTCAGGCCACTTATAGTATTCGCAACATCGGACCCTATCCGTGCTGAATCCGCTCAAGTCATTGCCCAACTCCAAAATCGCAACATATCCGTCTACATGTGCACCGGCGACAACGAAAAGACCGCCCACGCCGTCGCATCCACACTCGGCATTTCGCAGACAAATGTCCTCGCAAATGTAATGCCCGCCCAGAAAGCGGAATACATTCGCAAAATCCAATTTTCTTCCTTGTCATCTTCAGACCAAGACACGAAACAACGCAGGAAGATAGTTGCGTTCGTAGGTGACGGCACGAATGATTCACCTGCCCTCACTGCCGCGGACGTCAGTATCGCTATGTCCTCTGGCTCCGATGTCGCCATTTCCTCGTCCTCCTTCATTTTATTGAACTCAAACCTCACCACGATCTTTGAGTTGGTACAACTATCGCGCCGCGTCTTTAACCGCATAAGACTAAACTTCTTCTGGGCCGCGATATACAACGTCATCCTCGTCCCTGTCGCTGCTGGCGCGTTCTATGCGATCCCGGACGGAACTCAGACTGTCGCTGTGGCAGGCCATACGCAGCATGTCAGTGGGCACTGGCGACTCAGTCCTGTTTGGGCTTCACTTGCGATGGCGTTGAGTAGCGTTAGTGTTGTGACAAGTAGCTTGGCGTTGAGGATTGAGGGAAGGGACATCAAGAGGTGGATTATGAAGGTTTTTGGGAAGGCATGAATCGGAGTATGAAACATGACTGTAAATTTTTCGGGTTTTAGCATATATGGTGCATTTAACGTTGTCATACCGACTACACATGTTGGCTGGTTCTACATGTCATGACTGTTACGATAGAATGATTTTAAGATCAATGTCCTTAGTATCTCATAAATTAAGTTCTACAATTTATTTACTGCAATGTACAAGTCACTCCGGCTCACCCCATATCTCAGCCACCTTTCTACTCAAAGTCCCAGCAATCTTCTTCTTCGCAATCAGATTGCCCATCTTGTCCGTAAGCATTCTCTCCCTCGCTTTAGCGGCTTCCTGCGGATTCGCCGCAGACGAAGATACAGTCTCAAAGCTCTCCATGAACGTTCGCGGCGTGCGCCAGTGCCGTTGAAGTTCTAATGCTTTATCGCCTGTAATGCCTCTTGTACACATGAGCATTTTGAGGAATACGTCTCGTAATGTGAGTGTGTCGGACTTGGATGTTAATGCTGAGAATGTAGAGAATGATACCCCGTAGGTTGTACTTTCCGAGGATCTGCATGAACGAAGTTCGCGGAGAGTGGTGATATACGAGTCGGAAGACGAGAGATTGGAACTGGGGATCAGGGCAACTGATTTCGGTCTGACGCTGCTGCGGCTTGGTTGGCTTGACCCTAACGAAGAGGCTGGAAGTGAATCCGCGTCGTACATTTTGCGGAGAAGAAGTGTCATTCGCGCTAGGTATCGTATAGTATCATCGAGGTTCTTGGTCTTTTTGACGAAGTAGCCATTGACAACCTGTGTGGAAGCAATGGCAGAGGCTACTGCATCCTGGTAGTTAGGTACATTCCCATTCGCTGCAGCAGATCCATGTGAGACGTTGAATTCTTCAATGAGGTAGACCACGTTTGAAATACCACTACGACGGAGCCGAAACTTTTGTTCGTGAAATCGACCATCTTTGATAGATCCAATCAGATCATCAAGTCGTTTGCGCTCTACGATCCAATCTAGCATTATTTCGTCGCCTTCTTCGCCATATCGTGATAGATATTCCGGATCGGTGCATTTAGCAACCCACATTGCATCACCGAGTTCGAGTGCCCGCACTTGTGTCGTGATGCCTTTTGTTCTTAGCTCTTTCGAAATGTAGTCTCGGTCATTCTTGGCACGGACTTCACGGGAATCTAATACAAGCTCGATTGTGAAACTGTTCGGAGGTAAAGGGATTGGTTTCGAGGGACGGGTTGAATTTGGAATCTGGGGTTCATTATTTCGTGCAGCCGAAGCTGGATCAATATTGTCAAGGACTGTAATTTCATTGTTGTCCAGTGACATGAAGACTCCCTCGCTTCTTCGCATTGGACGATTTGATGTCGGAGGGCTTGGTTCGCGAGACAATGTCTACAAGAGTCAAAACGCTATATAAGTCCATCTGCATGAGGTGTACATACCGGCTGATTTGGTAAAGGCAGCCCCACCGCACTTGTATTACGGATTCTCTTTGCACATTCCCATCCTTCCTCTGTAAGCGCATACTTCCTCAGAGGCCGACCATGTTCGTATACAAGTTCCTTTGTTATAAGAGTCTTCATCGAGTTCCACGCCGTGTAGAATTTGGTAGGATCACTTGGGGCCGTGAATGATGTCTCAGAATGAGGTTGAGCGACTTCAATTAACTGCGCTTTGGACATTCCCTGCGACGAATTTTCGTCTAGTGTAGACAGGCCCAGTATCAAAGCGTATGCTCCGGAGCGCAAAGCTGGGACGTAGGGTTTGGCTTTCCTCTTTCTGACCGGTTGGTCTTGAGCCAGGAGATCATCTCCGGATTGTCGTTTTTGACTTTTCTTGTTGTTTGGGGGCTCTGGCATGGGTAAGCCATGTTGGTCGCAGTATTCCTTTAATTTCTCAGTAAGCCTGTCGCAGAGCTTCGGTCCTAAGCCATTCAATTGGATGGCTTCTGAAGGATGACTGAACTCGAGTGGACAAGCTTTCATAGACTCGTATGCCTTTTTGTACCTAAGACCAGTCAACACGCGGGTCAAATAGCTCAGCTGGGGCTAGGGTTAGGACGAACACTGTGAAGCCTTTTGAATTACGTTCTCGGGCCTGATCAAGCCATTCCTTGATCCAGCCGAGGAGGAGTGGGTTAGCGCATGTGTCTGCCATTGATACGCTGTATTGTAATCATGCACGTTGACCAGCATCGCATCGCTCGCATCATAGATCTCTGCCCTCGTAAACCATCCCCCGACTCCTGATGGAGGCGATATCCAAAGACGTGTAAAGGACCTGGCTTTACGCGCCGGGCGGGACACGCTAAAGCACGAGGCACGTGATACTTATCAAATTACGTCATATCTCCCAGGGTATTGTGACTCAAGTGCTTCTCTCCGAATATTTCTTTGCAAAAGGTAGAATCGACATGGCAGTTCATTGAATCGTCCTCCATGATCGGACTGGCGAGGACCGACCAATGCAGATCTGAACACGTTTTACATCATTCAGTTTACGGCACAAGTTGGGTGGGACACCGGCAAAATATCTCCTGAAGCTATTCCGGGCCATTATTGGCCAATTTCTTGTCAGTGTTGGTTGCGAAGATCAGGCCAGACCCAGACTGATCGCAGAGTGTGGATATGATCAGAAAACTGGTTCATGCCAACCAACATCATAGGACGATCTGAGAGCAAGCTCAACAAGGAGATTTAGAGAGTCTGGCTGTTTTGGGGCTATCTCGACCCTTGTATAGTGATGACGTCGACCCCCTACCCACCCCAGATCTCATACTATAATTGTGCCACCTATAACTATCTCCCCTTCATCAACTGTATCTCTTAACAAAGTATTCTGCTTGATGATTCTACTAGTGGTGTGCAGCATCTCTTAGCTGTCATGGTACTGGACAACGTCAACCCCGCTACAGCCTCCTCAGGCCAGCGCCCAAGCAACACCATAGAAAACGTCACAAACGACATCAACAAAGTCGACATCCTGAAAAGTGAGCTCAACGCCCCAACAGATAGCCATGCTCTCGCACACGCCGAAGTGGAAGAGACCAGCTTGATTCACACATCGCCAGATGATGAAGCCACTACCGACATTGGCTGGCAACAGCAGCCTCACGAGTTCGACGAAGCCATCATAGGCGGAATACCTAATGAAGATTTATGGATGTTGATTCGGCGGTTCAATAAGGTGGGTGTTATCTTGTCTGCAACAATGATTAGCGATAGGCCTGACGCGTAGCCGTCTAGCAAATATACCATGTCAGGGATACGCCTTCACTTCCACTTGATAATCTGGATCTCAATCCGGTCGAGGATGAAGAATTCTCACCCGACAAGCTCAGGTCCAACATTGAGCGGTTGTACATGACCGTTGTTGTGGGTCTGATGAATCTATACAAGCACGTCGTTAGACTCAGGTCATGGCGTGAACAACGACGCACCGCTGCTTTTTGTGCTGTGAGTTAGGAAACCTGCAAATGATTAATGGAAGAATTTATGGCTGACTTCCAAGTTAGGCTTACTTTGCAGCATGGCTATTGGACATCGTCGTTCCCATGCTGCTCTCCGTTGTGATCGTCTTGATAATCTACCCGCCTAGTCGGTCATTCCTATTTCCTCCGGCACCTATTGCATTGGTCGACTCTCAAACGGGAGGTGTTCAAAAACCGCGAGCTGGCGTCCTGGGATCTAAAGACAGCCTCACTGGTGCTCCAGAGCGATATCGTGGCGAGGCTGTTGAACAAGAGGCGAGCAACCTGGTGGGTAGTGTCGCCGGCGTCGCCATAGGTAGTGCAGCAGGCAAGCATGATCCGGCAGTTCCTGACGACGCTCCAATGGAAAACAAGGTACCGGATGTGACCGATGTAGCATCTCAGGTCGGTGATCTGCAGGATTCAGCAGGCGGGAATATTCCCTCGACCAAGCATGACAAGACCAAGAAGCCGATGTCGGATGCTGTTTGGCAAAAGATGAAGCCTGTTATGCATATACTTGGTGATGTAACAGATACATACGAACGGTTCGGCAAGTATGTATAGCGATTTCCTCCTATATGTGCAGTAGCTAACGAGAAGTCAGCGCACTGTCTCCAGCCCCACCGTTCCCTAAGTATGCGGCTCGTCTGAGACTCGCTGCCATTTTACTTCCAATGGCTTTGGGCTCATTTTTCGTCACTTCTTATATGGTTGTGAAGGGCACTGGATTCATGTTCGGCTTTGTCTTTTTCGGCGATCCAATTCTGGTCAGAGGTGCCAAGTATCTCAATCGTCGGTTTCCCCACTGGCAGAAGATCCTGGAGCTTCGAAAGTCAGTCTTTCCACTTGTTTTTTTGCAAGTCTTTAAAACTAACAGTATACAGCTCTATCCTGAAAGGTGTACCTACCAATGCTCAACTTACCGTTACCCTTCTTCGTCTCGGGGAGGTCAACGGCACGCCTATTCCCCCACCTCCAACGTCTCTCGACCAAGCACCCTCAAAGCCTGCATCTATTCACGAAGACATACCTCTTGATGCATCCCAAGCCGAGATTGAAAATGCTGTCCGACCTGACCCGATCATCACCAAGCAAGCTACCGAACCAAATTCTCATCTAAACGAAAAATCTAAGAAGAAGGGTTTCGTACCCTCCATGCTTCGACTATTTAAAGGCACAACTGCAAAGGGAGTCGAGACTAAGTTAGCTACAAATTATGCACTAGCTGGTCTTGGCTTTCGCAATGCAAAGAACCATCTTGGTATACTCCCTAAGAAGGGGCTTGAAGTCTCGCCGCGTGGCCCTGTAGACTTCCAATGTCGGTACATGGGTAAGGAAGGCTGTCTTGTGCTTGATTGCAGTAAGGAGGAGCCCCTTCTTTTCTTCACCAGCGAACCGGGTTCTCGGCCACATAATCTTGAGGACGCAAAGAAGGTTCTATTCGCCATCCCTATCAAGGATATACGGCATTTGAAGAAATTAGGCGGAATGGGCTGGAAGGGGAAGCTGGTTGTTGGATGGGCCGAGGCTGAAAAGGAGGTCATTGATGGACTCCGGATTATAGGCAAGGATCCGAAGCAGAATTTTCATATCACGGCTATGAAGACGAGGGATGAATTATTCAACCGTTTGATTGCAATGGGAGATCAGGTGTGGGATATCTGCTGATCAATTTGATCGGAGATTTGTATTTCAGTCTAATTGATGCATAATGACTTTATGACTAACAAAGGAGAGAATGTCAGCCTGGTAGGTAGTCATGATGCTCTTCAAGCCATTTCCAGATCTATCAAAACACTTTCAGTTTTTCAAGGTCTCCTTGAAATCTCTAACAGCCTGTTCAAACGACTCATCTCTTTGGAAGCCTAAATTGATAGCCTGACTGTTATCAAATCTCGTCGGCCACGAATGCACAATCTTCTTGATAGCCGGATCCTCCCGTTCCCTCAAGAAGGCCAACTTATCCTTCCCCCCGACTTTCTCCAAAGCATCCATCATATCTTGAATCGTCACACAAATGCCCGGAACATTGATCTGGCGAATGTGAGGCGGTACACAGTCCGCGGTTAAATCCAGAGCAACGATCAGATTCTGCACCAGCGTCCGAGGTGAGCATAGCCATGACTCAAAGGATCGATCCTCTAGAGGGATGATTGCCTCCTGTCCATTGAGCGGTTCTCGGATCATGCCAGACAAAAACGAAGATGCCGCTGCAGTTGGCTTTCCAGGTCGTACTGAGATGGTAGGAAATCGGAGCGTAAAGCCCGTAATGAATCCTCGACGGGTATAGTCATTGACTAATGTCTCGCAAATGATCTTCGCTGCGCCGTAAGACGATTCAGGAGTCGGTATGACGTCGTCCGTCACGACTTTGGGCAGAGGTTGTCCATATACAGCCTGACTAGAGGAGTAGATAAATCGCACGCCGGGGGAGGCTTTCTTGCGAAGAGCCTCGAGCAAAGTCCGGGTTGCGTCTACATTAGCCTTCATACCGAGCTCAAAATTGGCTTCTGAGCCTGAAGACATGATTCCGTGGAATGCATAGACGGCCTCTGGCGCGGATTCAGTGACTAGGCTGTCAACGTCACCCTCTACTAGATCTGTTTTTACGGTTGTGGCATTCTGGGGATATTTGACTCCGCCTGGGACTGGAGGGTCGACAATATCGACTAAAGTGACTTTGAGGGCAGGATCGTCAAGAAGGTCTGCTGCGAGAAGTTGACCGATGAATCCGGCGGCTCCGGTGATGAGGATATTCATCTTGTTTCAAAAACAGCAACGATGGGAGCAGCAACTGGCACGGTCGGCGATTGAATTGGCGTGTGGACCTTGAGTTGCAGCGTGTCTCTTTTTAGGAGTAAAGCCCTCGACAGGAGGAACGTGTATTCATATATCCAGTAAACTCACCCCACCATGAACGTTCCCCTCATACTTGCTCCAGATACGTCTCCGCATTGTAAGGAGCAGCTCCGAGATTCTCGGAGTTGCTCCGACTTTGCGCTTCGACGTTCCAACGCTTTGGATCGTTGACCGCATGAAAATGCGAAGAGTAGATGGTGCCATCCATCTGGTCTAAACGCAGGTCTTGAAGGTCCTTTATTGGATCAAAGCATTTCAGGAGCATCGTCAGATTGCGTGGAGCATGGAGCATGGAGTTTGTAATGTGTGTATCGACTGGTTTTCAGGAGTATCTGCTTACGCCAAAACAGCATCTACAGACGTATTCCGCAAGTAGGAACCAATGAAATTTACTTGCGATGACCTTTCCATGTGGCATCAGGCATCATAATCAATCAGACAATCGATATGTTTGCCTGGGTAGTGGATCACGGTATAGTCTGTATTCTGCAAGTCGCAGAGCTGAAGTATGCACAAGAATGCTCTTAGTACCTCTACAATATGACCCTTCGATGGCCACAGTCAGATGCTCAGCCAACATACCACCGAAGTGAAATCACAGCATGATGCGGTGTCTCGTTTAGACCAGATGAAGCATCTGAGTGGACGGAAGAAGTCCGGGGTAACATGATACTCGTAAATTACTAGCGCCGGAGACTCGGGGAAAGCAAATGGCATGATGATCTGTGCTCTTTCTTTTCGACACCCTCTTACACTCTATTCTCTCGACAACCTTCAAATAAAGCTCCTTATTCACGTTACACAAAATTAAGACTCGAGTCGACTCGTTATAATACCGTCTACCATCACTTCCTCTGTAATGCGCCCATGGCGATGTGAGGCCTCCATCGGACCGCCGATTACCAAGCATGTCAACAAATGTTACACCCCTCAAGCGATCCGCCGTAGAAGCTGGGTTAGACAACGATGAGTCGGTCATAGAAGCCGACGCCAAATCTTCCGTGCCAAAGGTGTCGAAGGCTCGTGCTTGTGGGTGCAATCAAGCAACGTTTGGTACAGGCAAAGCGCTAACACTTGACCGTTCCAGGCGCCGAGTGTAAACGACACAAAATCAAATGCGAGGTGAAACCCGGCGAAACCAGCTGTACGAAATGTCTTCGCAGCGGGATCAAGTGTGTAGTCAACGATTTTTCGCAGAAATTCGTGGATGACGATTTAGCGTGAGCCGAAGTCTATACGAGCAACATTGGAAAGTCAAACGGCTAATTGTTCGGTCAGATGGAAATCGCAAGCAAACTCTACCATACAGCAGCTACAGGCAGCCGTGTCGCATCTGCTTCGACACAATAATCTGCCTGACATTTCAACTTTCTCTCCGCCAGAAAGCAATATAGAGCGAACTCCTGAAGCGACAGCCACCCCAAGCGTTCGACTACCGTCTCATGACGCGAAGCGACTGAGCGTAACGGCTGTCAGCTCAAGCGCTGCCACCGAAGGACAGATGATGGCGAGAGAAACTTCACAAGATGGAACTTACGAGGAGCAAGATCTCGTTTCAGCTCCAATGCGCAGTCTATACGAAGTGACCAAGTTGCGGAATTTCGGCAACCATATGGTCGAGAAACCCAAGTCGACACTGCTAGAGGAAGACTTCATATCGCGCGGCTATGTGTCGCTACATGAAGCACAAGAATTGTTCGCGTATTTTAGCCGCACAATGAATCAACTGCTATGGGGCGGTATTGCTGTGCCTCATCGAGACTTGACGTCGGTACGACGAGCATCGACGCTGCTTCTGGCTGCTGTATTGACGGTAGCCGCGCTACATATTCCGAACCGAGCGGAGACTTTGAACACTTGCTACAATGAATATGTGTCGCTGGTATCGAATATGGCACTGACACGGTCTCATACGCTAGACGATATCCGCGGCCTTTGCGCGGGCGCATTCTGGCTGTCTGATCTTAGCTGGAAATTATCCGGACATGCGGTTCGTATCGCGACAGAGATGGGCCTGCACCAGAGCTTTCATAAGTTGACTCGTGGATACGCGGATCAGTACCACTACGAAAGAGCCCAGCTCTGGTATCTGCTATACGTGTGCGACCATCATTTCAGCATTGCGTATGGACGACCTCCGGTAATTCACGAAGACAGTGCGATCAAAAACTGTGAGATGTTTTTACAGTCTCGCTTTGTCGTCCCAGGCGATATTCGGCTAATGGCACAGGTTGCTCTCTTTCACATTCTGACCGAAGCATACCACACCTTTGGCTCTGATGCCGAGCAGCCGCTCAGGGAAGAAGACTTTGGACAGTTGCGAGTCCATAACGTTGCGGTTGATCAGTGGCGGCTTTTATGGCAGCCTCGATCGGCTGACAGCCCGTACGTTCGTACGTACCCATCCAAAGGCGTGGTGCTGCATTATCATTTCGCCAAATTTCAACTAAATTCGCTCGCCCTTCGAGCACTCTCGCCAACAAACACACCCATATTCTCCATGGACCGCAAGGAATGTGCCAACGCTGCGATATCTGCGGCTATGTCATGTCTCAATATGGTACTAGAAGAGCAAGACGTGCGCGATGCGATTGTGGGTGTCCCAATCTTCACACACACGATGGTCACGTTTTCGGCGGTATTCTTGCTCAAAGTCGCCGTCAACTGGAACTCGGCGTATCTCAATATCGACGGACGGCAGGTCCGTCACACCGTCGAACGAGTAATCGAGCTGATGAACTGTGTGAGTGCGGGCGATCGACATCTCACTCGCCATATTGCGCGCGGTCTGAGCAAGATGCTTGATCGGTTCAATGCGTGGGAGGGTTGGTTTAATAATCACCACACCGGCAGCAATCCTTCCGCGGCAGCGCCCATTGGAAAGAGCAAGACCAGCGGCCCTACAAAAGGCTATGGTCACCCCGCGGCTTCCACTGCCACTACTACAACTAACAACGACCTTCACGCACCATCAACAATAATCAACTCGGGCAATGATCACAACAACGCAGGGACTAGAAGACGCTCGATACCCGGCGGCGCAAATGCCCTGGCCCAAGGCCTTCCGCCGCCAGACCTTATTTATACGATGGTCGGCACTTATGGGTTTGGTCTGGATGAACAGTTGATGGATCCTACCATTCCGGGATTCGAGTATATGTCGCAATGATATTCTTTTTTCCTACTGGCGATATGGTGTTTAGGTGATTAGCAATATCTGTTTGTGTCCTTAGCGAGGGAGGGCGACTTCATTTTATGTTAGTGTCTATGTAAATCCATCGAGTATTACTTATATGTACTACTGACGTGTCTGCATGATAAATATGCGTCTAAAGCATCTATCAGATTCGCGACACGGGTTCCTATAGGCAGCACTTCGTTAGGGCAAGATCCGCGGCATCAATCTTTATTAGGCTGTACCTTTGACGATCGGATTGTGATACTGAACAACAACTAAAACAACGGTTGCTACGAGGAGAATTTGACTTATTGCCAGTCTTGCAAGACTCCGGTAATCTGCGATGAATTGATTGACCAAAAGGGGTGTGTAAGAGAGGATCGACATCGAGTTTTATTTTTTTTTTTTTTCCTATTTAGGGAAATATCGATTGATGTCGGTGACCAACAGCTGGATCGATCTTCTTGCATACGCTCGTTTACAGATCGATCCATAGACTTATACTAACAAGAGAAGTAACTCTAAACCCGAAATGATCATGACCTAGGTTTGTGATATGACAAACAGGCGACTAGACATTGTGAGTAAACGGGATCGTTATATTCAATCCTCAGCCTCAACCTCCGACAAATCATCTTCCTTGGGCACATCACCACCCTTCTGCTTCTTCGCAGCCTGGGCGGGACCTGACTTGTCGGCAGTGTCGTTTGTGCCTTCATCGTCTTCATCGTCGTAATCTTCGCCGGCGCCGTCTTCGTCTTCGTCCTCGCCTTCACCGTCATCTTCTTGGCCCTTGGCTTTGTTGTCGTGGGCGGTTTTGCGCTTCTTGGGAGCGGGGGCTGTCGATGGATGATTAGCATAAGGCTTGATTTGATTGGAAGGGATGATGATGCTCTGAACATGGTGTATTTTCAGAAATAAGGAGCTTACCTTCTTCCTTGGTCTCTTCTTCACCTTCACCCTCTTCGTATTCTTCCTCTTCTTCCGATCCCTCTTCACTCTCGTCGTAGTCGTCTCCTTCAGCGTCAGAGGATTGGTATCTGCCGAGATCAGTCAGTCCGCCAGTCATCCGATGAAACGGCACTTCCAACCGCGAATGAATCAATTGAAAGAAAAAATGGCAACAACGACGGAATGATCAATTTTACTTAATCGACGCCGGTCGCGTAAAGTATGCGACGGGATCCTGATGTTCGTGACGCGGTAGCACCGGCGACGAGGTTGGGCGCAATGACGACAACGAGGGAGGGACAGGAAGTGTGTATGTAATCGTTGTCGCAATGGCAATTGTATTGCAAGTGTATGAAAGGACTGTCCAGAATTCATAACTCAAAAGACTTACTCTTCTTCCTCTTCGCTCTCGTCACTGGGAAGAGCTTGCAGCTCTTCCTCCTCTTCGGCTTCTTGCTTCCTCTTGCGCGTCGACATGATTACAGATGTGAGGGAGGTTCGGGAAGTATAACTACTACCGGTAGTAGAGAGAGTAGAATTATTTTGGACTAAGTATCAAAGTAAAACTGTCGTGAAGGGTGGCACAAGGCTGGGATAGACTCTTGTGTAAGAATTGGAAAGGAAATAAATAGAAAACAATAATACCTGGGAGAGGGAGAGGGCGAGATTTTAAGGTGAGAGGGAGACGGGGTTGGGGAGTCGGGGGGAGCGGAGGGAGAGAGTACGAGTAATCGATTCAGCGCCAGACCGGTAACGTTAGTTAGCCAGGCTGGTTACGTGACCAGAATGTCAATCACAAGCAGGGGATTGGTATTGTTAGCCATTACTAAGCATGGCAAGTAAGTTCGCTAACTTGACATTAGCTAAGTAATTAACTTAAGTAAGTAAGCACCGGTTCGTAAAAAGGTTACTGTACGAGACAGACAGGCTGAGAGATTAGTGACAGATCATTCATTCCAAGGTGATGGCAGGAAGAACGACGAGCAGAGGAGGAGGAGGGGCCGCCTGGGTGCAAGGCTGGCGGCCTGCATGCCTGGGATTTCAGGGACGCACTGGCACGGGACGAGCCAAGCCCTAAATGACTTGATCACCTCACGTGACTGGTCTTTCTAGCACGTGCTTGTGCCCTTGACAGGGCCAACTAAAACTGAGTCTGATGGAACACGGGTGCAACGAAAACCCCCAAGTATCTGGCAATAAGGATGGTGATGATGGTGATGATGGCTGTATGTATGTATGTAGGTAGGTAGGTAGGTAGGTAGGTAGGTAGGTATGTATATGTAGATATGTAGACATGTAAGAGAATATCAATATCACATTGTAATTGACACAGTTGCCGTTGAGCGTTCGCACCAATCCCGCAGCTATCGACTGAATAGAAGAGAACTCAAATTAAGTATAATTTAGACAGACGTTTGTTGCATCCATCAAGATTCAGACATCGCTGCCAGTGCTGCGAAATGTAGCACAAACCTGGCAGTACTGATGGGTCAGGTCGAGCACAGGCTGTGGCAGGTTGGTCGCTTGCACAATGCTGCGGACCTTGACCGCGCCTTCCTCTTCAATGAGTTTGCGCACCAATAATAACAAATCGGGGGAAAACTGGAAGCAAGCGTCAGCATGTGAGACCACAAAGAGAGATCCGAGAAGAAAAAGCTAACCTCGGAGTACCAGCGATACTGCCAGGCAATCAACCGAATCAACGCATTAAGCATGCCTCGAGTATCTCCCTGCTTCTCATAGAGCTTCAGAATCCCACGCATTGCCTTGGGCGAGAATCGTATCGACAGACATTGCCTATATGCCTCAATCCCCTCATCGAAGTGATGGAGTCGCTCGGCCAACTCTCCCAAGATCTCCCACTCGGTCGCTGTTTTCTTGTATTCAAGCGATTGGTGTCGTGAATGAGCCATCTCTGATCGCCATATAGTATAAATGCGCAGATCTTCATACAAAACCATGAACAGATTGTCCAACCAACGCTCACACAACCGTTTGTTCTGGAATTGAGCGTAGTCGGCATGAGAAGGATCCGGCTGTGGTTCACGTTAGTAGCAATTCCCCTCTGGCTGACCAAACCTTACTCACATCTTCATTCCCAGACTTGACTGTTTCGGAAGCTACAGTCTGTTCTGGTTTCTCAATGCTGGGCTCCACCAGCTCAGAACTTCCATTGCCATTCTCAGTGCCGTTTGCTTCACCGGCATGCTCCTCGTCCGTCTCAGCATCACTGGCCGTGGCTGTATTTGGGCTTGGAGGCGGGTGAAGCGCGACAGTACTGGCGTTGTGTGAGTGACTTGGTTTGGTCGTCTGCTGGCGCTCCACTCGATATTCTTCCTCCATCACAAACACATCACTTCGAATTTTCAAGAGCTGATCCCAGCCGATAGCAGCTGCAATCTTTGTAAGCAACTCATAGGCTTTCAGAAATGTGCCTTGATATCCAGTAGCATGCAACTTCCGTAGAGATGGGTGAACAAAGTCATGTGGGTCTCCTTGTTTAGGCTGGCCCTCATCGATCTCGTCTAGCGCACTTTCCGCCATAATGGGGAGAAGGACGCGTGATGGAGGAGGCATGCGGGGAATGTCTTTATCTTGATACGTGAACATTGGACATGAGTTGAGTGTGAGAAGCGCCAGATCCCACTGCTCCAAAATAACGTATACTTCGGCAAGTCGCGCCCATGTACTGAATTCACTAGGTGCCGCGGTCACACTGCGCTTCGCACATTCAAGAGCAAGCTCCGCTTCTCCTTTGCTCAAACAGAATGCCGCCTGGCAGTCCAGAAGCGCGTAGTCCATGGGTACATCTTGTAGAGCATCATGCATGAGCCGAACAGCCTGGACCTCCTCATCTGCAGAGATAAGGACTCGCGCAAGAAGCGAAGAGACTTCCACATCTTTTGTTCGCAATTTTTCAAATAGGTTAATTCCCGACGCATACCGACCAGTAGTGTGTATATACTTGAGAAGACCCGAGGTCAAATGATTTGCGACGGTATTGGGGACTTGTGTCTCGGGCTCGGAACTGAGTTGTCGTCCTAATCACCGTTAGCATTATGACACACTCCCTACACGGCAACATTACCCATGAAAAAAAGTCTCTCCGCGGCGTCTAAGAACTTGTGCTCCATTTCAGTATTCGTCACCGGGTTGAATCTGCGCACTCCAACAATCTTCTTGATCGCATCACCCGTTCCATCGTCGGCGTATGTGTATGATCGGAGGACTGCGCAGAGGAAGGTCTCCAACCACAGCGATTCGGTCGCAACTCGTTTGTCTCCACGCTCATCGATACAATAGCTCTCGAGACTGCCAGGAATCTTGACCTCTACTCGCATGTCCAAGTGAGAAAAGGCATTATAACAGCTAGTAACGCATTTATCAGCGGCTCGTTCAATCCATCAGCTGTTGGTGCCATGGATCACTGACCAGTACACCCCTGAGACCACCTTATTTTGTTTGTCGACGGGCGAGTATGTGAGGGTGTTGACGTATGCGGCTAGACTTGCAGACGATGATGCATCGATCCCGGTAACGTGGTGATAGACACCAGTCTGCAACGATTTATTCCATTAGTCCGTGACGTGACGGGAGTCAATTGCATGATGCAAAAATACCTGGCGTGCCGGATTTGTCTTGGATTGCTTGACGAGATAAACTAGATCCGGAGGTCCTAATTCTCGTAGATTCTGCAGCGATTCCGTTCGTGCGTCGACCGCAGTGAAGACATCCTCCTCCTCATAGATCCTATGCGAACATCCTCGTTAGTCCACGACAATCTCGAACCTACGATAAGAAGAATTGATGACATACTCCGGTACAGCGGGTAGCACCATTATGTGAAAGGTCCAAGGACCTAGGAAAGTTCGATTGAGAGCGCAGGAGAAGTCGAGGTTGGCGGATGCTGGAATAAAGGTCGCAAATGCACACGACCCTTACACAAACACTTGGCCAGGTCGCAAACAACTGAGCCGCGGTCGCAGAACGAAGTTGATGGTCTAGGCTTGGTTGGTAGATCAAGGCCCAAGTGATGAAAGGCCAGTGCAAATGCTCACAATGATCAATGGAATACAAAGCAGAAGGTGGCACAGAAGTATGTCGTCGTAATCAGCTCCAAAATGTTCCTGGACTGGTGCAACTAACACGTGGAGACGTGCCAAATAGCAGAAGCCCCCAGGCAGCGCTTCCTATTGGCCCAGAGTGCACAGGCCCGCAGCTCCCGCCAGAGAGGCTTCCATGGCAGCCTTAGGCACCCTGATTTGCACTCTTTTAGGCTTTTTATGGCGCCTGAGCTTCCGTCGCAGCTTCCCCGAGCGCGCCTGGCGTCTAGACGTGTTCTTGCCTGCGGATCATTTTGTGGTCCTCTACTACACTGGAACCTCCTCACCTGGCAATCAACCTAGCCAACCCAACAACAGTCCACATACGGCTGATGCGATTCGTGACCAACTATTTTGATGTCATGTGTTGATGCCTTTTCAGTCCTTTGCTGGATCTGATAATCCAATCAAACCTGACAAAATCGTGATGTGCTCCGTATGCGCCATGTTCAATGTTTGACTTCGGCGCAGAGCTGCTGACTTCGTTACCACCTTTCTGACATATTTGAAAACACCCCATAACATCTCTTTGCGTGATGCTTCATGCCTCCCGCCATGGCGAGCTTTACTGCCTTAAACATCGAACCCGCGGAGGATATTCAGGAAGAGGTCGACGATACCAAAGAAATCCAAATTGAAGAGGCCCTGAAGCTGTACCAGAATGCTCTCAAACTTCATTCACAAGGGCCTGCTTTCTACTCACAAGCCAAGGATGCATACGCTGCTCTTTTGCAATCCGACGTTTTCACATATCCCGAATCGATCTCGGACTACCAACGCAATGCCCTCACAGACGGAGACAACGACGACGTTGCGGTCGACGCGCTCGGCGAAATGGATGTCAATGACGCAGCTGCAAGCGCCCTCCCTCAAACGATATTTCTTTCGTACAAAAACAACGGACAATTTCTCTTGGATGTCTTGAAGGAGACTCTTCGAAAGCAGCCTTCATCTCTAGATGAACAGCGTTCGGCCATCACCAAGGAATCGCAGTCCGTGATGGGTATGTTTGCGGATGCCCTAGAACGAGATGATACAGATTTGGATCTTTGGCGCAAAAGCGCCCGTATTGGAGGCGCTATGAATAGCTATCGCCTGGCTCGATATTGTCTGGAGAGCGTTCTGGTTGGTGACGACAATGAGGTTGAAGTACGAACCGAACAGCTAGGCTTGGACGAGGCCTTCGCAGCGGAAGATCTTCGAAAAACTATCCAAGCGCTGAAAGATGAGCTTTCCTCTATTCAGGCACCACCGCTGAAGAAACCACGGTCGTCATTATTTCGATTCTTCGGCAAACAATCTCAGGATCCCTATCCGTACCTTCCTGGCTTGTCGCAAGCTACATCTGATACAACTTCTGTCGGCACGAAACGGCCTTTGAAGCGTCACATTGTAAAAGCTCCTGAAAGGACATGGAATGCTGTTGGCACAGCTATCATGCGGCTACTTATAGACTTACGACAAAATTCGAACGTCCTCGAGCCTGGCGCTGCTGTGGGGGTCGAATTGCCCTCTGAAGAAGCATCGCCACAAAGTCCAGGCGACCATACCCTACCAGTGCTCGTGAACGATAATGTTACTGAAAAGGGCACGGCAATACTTGAAGTTCCAAATACCATCGAATCAGTGGATGACCAATCTTCGATTGACCAACGGGCGGAATCACAATTAAGGGAATCTCTCGAGGGATTTTCCGGACAGCCTGCCAATACTCAAGACACAACAATGGAAGATAAGACGGCGGACAATGTTGAAAACACTTCGGCTAATGTCAATCCCCGAAAACGATCATCAACTTCCATTGCTAACGACGAGATGGCGGACAACGTAAGGACTAAAAGTCGTCGCATTCGTGCTAGGGAGTCAAATGTCGAAGGTCTGCAACAGACAGAGGATATCAGTCTCGACAATAGATACTATGATGATCGTCTAGAAGATTTCGCTCATGCCGATGAATGGATGTTCGGCACTGTTGGGGATCTGCTGTCAAAGGCAGGCATCGAAGTTCTTGGAACGATCGACGATCTCAAACAGCAAATGGCTCTTTCGACCAACCCCAACTTTCAGCAATCCAAGGATATAGATTTGATTCTGGTTCAAGATCTTCAGAACGCTCTCAGAACATGGAATGAAGAACGAGCTCGTTCCGCCATGCTGGGCGATAGTTCCACTGCGTTACAAGATAGCCGTGGCAGACAACGTTCGGGTCTTGCGATCTTCCTTGATCATTCACGGAAGTTAACGCAAAAAGCCAGCAAAAAGAAAGCACTATTCGAAAGCAGTGGCTTAGCCGAGTTTACGTCAGGTATCAATGATCGTTGGCTTCATGTTCGTGAAGTCAGCTTTCAATGGCTGAGCAGCCTTCTCCAACCTGGACAGGCACACCTCTCCGATACAGTATCTGGCGAGCTCATGAATGAATCCTCTTATGTATCTTTACCGTGGCCTGAAAGCTTGAAGGAGACGGTTGTACAGCTTCTCCTTCAGGAAGACGATTATATCTACGAAAGGCTGACCGACGTTGCTTGTAAAAATGGGCAGCAAATTTTGCAACAAGCGACGTCAAACAATCACCTGACATGCAATGATGGCTTCTACGCTCAAGTAGACATGATACAGGCAGTTCACGAACTTCATCTAGACGTCTATGCTCATATGAACAACCCCAATAGTCAGATCGACCAAGCAACCCGTACTTTACAGCGGGATCGCTTGAATAGGTGGGGGGCAATGGCACAAACTGCAGTCAACAATCTCTTGGATATCGAGCCGAAGAGCGAGCAAGTTGACAAGATTTCTCTTCGCCACCTTTGGTCAATGACCTTTTTTTCAAATATGGCTGAGGACGTTAGCCGTGATTATATCATGCTCTGTCTTGAAGATCTCAAAGAGGCTCTGTTCTCATTTGGTTCTCCAGAGATAACAATCACCAACAATGCGTTTATGCCCGAAGTCTCTGCGGCGGCTTTGGATCAGGAAATCACCCGCCTGAATTCTATGGGCTTTTTCATGAGAATTTTCGGGTCAGACGGGGAAGATCCGGTCTCATTGATAGAAAGCATTGAACCTGTCCTAGACCCTGCTTCCGTCATATATGTCCAGGAAAATGGAACAAGTGACGACAACACTTTATCAGTTCCCGTACACTTTCGAGAATTAGCATCATTTCTCGATAAAGGAGATGCAACCCTGCGCCTTTTCCTCTGGCGTAGATTACAAGACGCTTATCGAGCCATTGATTATATGCCCAAAGTCGTGTCGTGCCAACTTCGGAGCATCGAAGCAATTGTCAAGGAGCTGCGGGGACAAGTCTATCTACAGACACAAGACGATCGGGCTTCAATATTGCTCAGGTGGTTAAAGTCTACAAACAATATTCTGACTAAGCTTATACCACAGCTGATTGATGATCCTGTGAAATCATTCGAGTGCATTGACGTTGACCATTTGCGCTCTTCAATGACCGCTGTCGCTCATTTATCGAGGCTTCTTCATAGCTTCGCTCTGTATGAAGATGCAGTCAAAGTAGGGCAACGGCCGCCGTTGGAACTTCGAGGCGTGCTAGGAAAATCGCTCGAGAACTTCAAGGACAAACTTCGTGACATGCAGGTTAGGTGTTGGGTCTTACAATATGCACTTCTCAAGGAATATATGAGACAGGAGAAGGAACATTTTTCTACGCCCTCGGATTATCAAATTCAGTATCTTCGAGCCGTTCACAATGCCCTTGGGGTCCGACTAGCCTGCAAATATGCCGACAAGGTCTTACTTCGGTTGATGAAATCAGAGCTTCTAAGTCTTGAGACCCAAGAAGATTGCGAATTCGATATTGCACAAGTCCTTCTTGATCTACATGGATTCAAGTTTTCAAATCAGCTTGGCACTTCTGACCATGGGTGCTTAACGGAAAAGCCAAACGCACAATCTGCAGCCATGATGATAGACTTTGTTCTCATGCAAGTCAATCGATTGAATATGAAGGACTTGTCCAAGTCTGATTTAAAAAGTACCATTGAAAAGGTGCAACAGGCTATCGGACCGGTCAAACATCCCTCATTATCCTTCAACAAGCGGATTATTTCAGCCTACCTTAAATCTCCTATCAATCCAACTGAACTGTATGATCTTGTACGAGGCGTTGGCGGTCTTGCATTAAGATCTTTGCCCACGACACACGCTGAGAATGCAAGGAAAGGGTGGTACTTCTTGCTTGGTCATGCATCCTTGACCAAGTTTCGTTCTCAGATAAAACGAGTGAATGCAGTACCCACCAACGACCTCGACGATGCAATCGGATACTTTCGGCAAGATCTGGAATATGCCACAGAACGATGGGAGTCATGGTTTAGACTTGCTCAAACCTACGATACGAAACTCGAGGAAGACATCATATGGTCTTCTGACAAAATCAACAACAATCAAGCGGAGCTAGCAACCCTTCAACGCAACGCGATTCACTGCTATGCTATGGCGGTAGCTGGTGCATTGAGAGCCGCGGAAGATGATCTAAAGACACGACAGACAATATCGGAGCTGTTCACTGACTTTGGAATGCGTCTATATGCCTCTTCGCGAGAACCTCTCAATATGGCGGCTTTCAGTCTCGAGGATACCGAACGTCATTTCAGCCGATATGAAAGTCAGGAGCTGTATACGGGTAGACCGTTCAAAGAGCTTGGCCTCTACTCCGTTTGGAGTCTCGCTGGTCATATGTTCAAGCGTGCTATGGTTGATAAGCCTAAACACTGGATTAATCACTATATGCTGAGTAAATGCCGGTGGAAAATGTTTAACAGCGACGAGGAAACGCGAGGAATTGTAAGACCGGTGACTATTGATGACGTTCTTGATCCTTTGCTAGATGCAATCGAAGCATTGCCACAGAGAAAGGAAAGAGGATCATTGCCGGATCGTATACTTGAGCCACATTTCAGGCTAGCTTCTGTACTTCACAAACTTGTCACTCGGAATCAACTCGAGGCCACCAAGGCAGGAGAAATCTTAGCAGAGACTCCTTGGTCTAAAGGCTTGTCGCTCCCGCAAAATGTGGAAGAGTGGACACCATATATCCTGGACGTCTTGAAGAAACTCAGGCATGCAGACAAAGCTAATTGGCATCATCGAATTCTGTCACGAATGGCAAAGATTCACTACTACGGTCAGGACGATGCTGATGCGGCAACAACAGCAAAGAACGAATTGATGCCCCAGATTTTCACCAAGACCATGGTTCTCCAAGTCTGGCGTCCAGAGTATGAAAGACCCGGTCGACATTACGTCTATACCACACAATACGTCTCTTACTTCACCAAATTGTTGGACCAAATCAGCGATCATGTCAATCTCGAACAACTATTGCGCAGGGTGAGAAAAAAGCAGGGAGACTTTATCAACCACACCAAGCTATGGGAGGATATGTGCATTGCATATGCAAAAGTGAGTTGCATACTCAACATCGCAAAGTCTACATCATACTAATTGGCCTTTCAGCTTATTCGACGGGCGGGAAACATTTCCGAACACTATGAAGAAAGCGTCTTCAAGCAATTGGGCTGGGATGAGTTCGTCACAAACTCCGCTCGATTGGACGGTTTTAAGGATCTTCCGACAACTTGTGGATCGACAATGGATCTGCTTCGCGAGGCAGTGGAATTCAAGAAACTTAATAACAATCTCATGAAAGTCACTATGTTTGAGGATCTTACCGCGGATATATATGCGCGCTTGTATGAGGAAAATAAGCACCGGTTCGTTGAACAGGCGAACGAAGAGAATCGGGGGAGGATGAAAGTCGACCACCTTTTGATGAATACAGATGGTGCCGCGGATGTGCCCACGCCCCCGACCTCAGGTCCTGCATCTGAGGCACCGGTTCCGCGCGGTCGGACGAAGGGTATCTCTCGCAGGGATATTCAAAAGCGAGCCGAAGCTATTGTCAGCCGTCATGCCCGACCTGCAATAACTAAAATCGCCGCTACCCCTGTTGAAGAAGAAAAATTCCCACCTGCACCCATTGTCCGAGTTCCTACGGTAGATAGCATTCACCAAATCGTGGTAGGAATTGCCTCCGCAGGGCAGGACGGTGTGTCAGCCAGTCTCCATGAAAGTGCCGATGACGAAAGCGAACTCAGTGAAATCGATGACGAGAGACTTGCCAAGCTCAAATCAGAACAAAGTCTGTTGTTCCCCAATTTGAAATCAATGCGGTCACCAGAGCCGGTTTCAGAACTTTCCACGGCAGTTAGCATTGATGGAGACGCGAATGAGGAAACAATGACTGCCGACGATGAAGCTAATGACTATGATGGTGAAGATGACATAGAAGGAGAAACCGGTATAGCTGAGGGAGAGGATGGACAGATGGAGAACGCCGATGACGAAGATGTCGATATGGACGTCGACAAGGTTGAACAGGCGGCAGACGACACAATAATAAGCGTCGAAGACGGCGACGAAACCGAGGAAGACGAAAGCATTGTCCAAACCAACGGCAAAGAGAATGAAGACGTTAAGGCAGAGGAGAAAGATAAGGAGGAACATACCGATTTCGCAGCCCTCGATGGAGTGGAAATCTCAAAGCCAGCTCCAGAGGAAACTGCTGGAGACGAGGATCAAGTATCTTGATATGAGTACGCCCTCTTCATCGATGTTATCAATGTAGTTGGGGATACATGTATGATTGATCACCAGCCACTTCGTAGGCTCTCGTTGTGTTTTGTTCTCCAAGTGTTTGATGCTCAGTAAGGCGTTTGATCGAGAGCCATCTGTTTCCGGAGGGATCATGTGTTTGATGTACGATTCTACGGTATTGAAACAGGTTGGAGGATTATGCACTTACATTGATGGCGTTTTTTTGCAAGGGTATCTGATTTCGTGTTTGTATGCGTCAATACTGGAGTCAATCTGTTGCAGTACGTCTAAGATTAAATTTGAATTGAAATGTCGTCCTCACAACGATATTCGAGGGGAAAAGTTCTGATCGTCAATAAATCACAAAACACCAAGTAGTAACAAAACAAGCAATATATCCAGCCAGAATCCTATATCCGTCCTACCCATGCAAGCCATACCCTGTCCGACCATAAATACCGTTCCATACCATTCCAGCCATAAGGAAACCCAAACGCGGCATGCAAAATGAAGTGAAGTAGAAGCACGTAAAGAACATAAAATATCAAAAGTACCTAAAAACCGTCCTGAGGGCCAAGGTCCTTCTTTCGTGAGCTCACTCTTCTCGAATTTCTAGCGCCATGCACCAAGGCAGCCTTGGGCTTAATCGGTGACTTGTATGTTTCGGCGACTTTAAAGGCAGTGACGCGCTGAAACATATTCTCGAGATCACTGCTGTCACTGCTAAGAAAGTGGCTTTGATTATTTGCTGAATCGTTGTTACTCATAGCAGCAGGGCGAGGCTTGGGTTTGCGAGTTGGCGAGGACCGGGAGTTGACTTGACGCTCGAGAGCGGCTAGTCTGCTTCTCAAAAAATCGTTCTCACGTTCAAGCTCGCTGACTCTTTCATCGGCCGTGGGCTCAAGATCTTCGTAGACTGGTGATTGAATCAGCTTGATGTTCTAAAAGCAGTGTTAAATGTATGGCGTGACTTACTTTGAATGCCACGAGAAGCAATTTCTAACTTATTATCAAGGTGCTCTTCATGATGGCCAGCCTACAGAAATCATTAGTCATTAGTGAAGCAGATTTGAAGAGCCGGGAGACGAACCTGTCGATCCATGGCTTCCTGCCATCGTTTGCGCTCCTCTTCCATTTTCTCATCCATTTCAGCCCAGCACTCCTCGCGAACTTCTTGCTCAATCATGAGACACTTTTCTTCTGCTGCTCGTAGTTTGCATTCTGCTTCTTGGCGAGCTATCTCCTCCTCTGCAAGCCTGACAATCAAAGCTTCATAGTCATCTGTGATCCTGACAATTTCGCGAGCCGCCTCCTGAAGGTCTTCGGTGGATGCTGTGAGGGGTGTAGTTCGGCCGGTCGATGTTGGCGGACGGCTCTGAGTTGTTGAGGCTGAGCTCGACAGAATTGTGCTCGAGACGGATGGAATTCGAGGAACAGTGACCTCACGAGCCAGGGCAGAGTAGCGAAGGATCTGTGATGTAGCGTTGAAGTCACCCAATGGATCAGCAGTTACAATCATAATTGCCTTTTGCGGATAACGGTTATGTGGCGCGGAGTGAGTAGAAGGGAACGAGTTTGAAAATAGGAGCTCCGTAAGCTTGCATTGTCTGTATGGCACCACAGTCTTGGTCTGTTAGTACGTTGTGCAAAAAGAAGGCTAAGAGCGCAGAATACCTTATTGCCTTCCGATATCTCACTTTGCATCTGCAAACATTGGCCGAGATACATCAAACTCTCGTTAATCTTTCCGGCCTCCGCCAAGGTCGCACCAGCTGTTCGAGCATTTCGAGCACGCTCGGATCCTAATTCAATTAGTGAGTGTTCGTACTAGGACGAAAAATACTTACCAGCTAGGTCTACGACAGTCAAGGAATTGCCCGTCCATGAAATCTCTCCATATCGACGGCCACGGACTTTCTTCTTTACTTCAAGGCAAAAGAACCCATGACTTCGAGAACTGACATTGTTGCTTCCAGTTCCAGCAATGCGACGCTCAGTGAGGCCAGTCTCCATTACCATCATGGCTTCTTCGTAGGTGCTGCAGACGACTTTGCGTAGACCCGCAACGATTTTGCGATCCGGTGAGCCTTCAGTGGACTTGAAAAGTAGAGGTCTTCGCTTCTCTTTCTGATTGTTCCCTCGGCTTGCGGTACCGGTGACTTGTGATGGAGAAAGCAGATCGAAAATGCGATCATTGTAGACTTCATACATGGAGACAACAACCACGTGCTCTGCTTGCAAATCCACTGGTGTGACGAGGTGGTTAGTATTTGGTAGTGACGGTAGAGCATTCAGACGCTGATTCAATTGACGTCGGGGGATCATGGGCGTATGCGTGGATTCCTGATACAGCTCGTTAGCAGATTGACGAGTAGACATGGATAGGATAGTCTTACCGTCAATGGAGTTTGTCCTCTAGACATCGGAGTATGGGCTCTCGAAGCTCGGCCTCTTTCACTTGGGTCGCCATAAAGACTGTCGATAAAATTACGAGCAGAAAACAATTGGGCTTCAGATGAGTCTGCTGCACTCAGAGACGCGAGAAGAGTCGGGTCTTCGAAATTGTCCGCGGAGCGTATGGTATCGGCAAGAGATCGAAACAGAATGTCAAGCGACATTTGTGTTATGCCACGTTGTGTCTTAGTTCCCAAAATAGTATGACTCTATTCACTGTCAGCGAGCCGTAGTCTCTGTCCAGGTTCCAACTCATCCTACCTTGCCACTACCACTCACGCCGAGTGTAGCAACCAATCCATCTCGACCTTCTTTCAAAACACCTTTGACTAAACTAGGCACACCAGTATTCTCAAAGACTTCGAGCTGCTTGGAGCTCTCTTCAAAGACTCTGGTAAACGCGAACTTTTCTATGGCGCGTTTTCGTGAATCGTTTGGCGGCTGTAAGGTGATATGCGTGGGATGAGGGGTTTGTGGCTCGGAGACATCGTTGTCTGTTGTGATTTCGACGGGTTCAACGTTGAGATATCGCTCGCCGCGGTGTGCATGTGCAGCCTCTTCTTTTGTGATGGGAGGTCGTAGTCTGAGGAAGACCTGGAATAATGACGTCTGATTCGACGGTTGTTTCGTCGAGGGGTTCATTGTGAGTGTGTTGGTCGGATCAAGCCCGGAGTAGTCTGAGCATAGAATAGCAGTCTACTTGCATTCCACTATTCTTGAAGAAAGATCATGAGGAACGCAGGCTTGGAGGACTTCTTGTATGATTGAGTCGGTGTGAAGACGATGTCTTTGATGTTTTTTTCCAATTCCCAAAGCAGCGATCGCCGTTGAGGTTGGCCCGGCAACCGCGACCAGCGCATAAGTGACAGCTAAGAGGGCGTTCTACTACGTATGCTAATCCAATCATTGTCGCGCCTCTTTCTTTAGCCTCAGTGTTCGACCGCTCCTTCTTTTTCTTTTCTTTTCTACTTTTTTTAAATAAGATATCTTCTTCATTCCGTGAGGGGTCCTCAGCTCAGAATGCCCAAGATTTCGATATGGAACCGTACGTAACTTAGTTAGATTGACTAATTAACGTATTTCACAGGTAAGTGGCGCGCACCTTCAATTTTATATGGTTTCATAAACAAATCTAATTATCTTATGCTTCTACGAACCAATATATAAAACATGTCAAAAAGTCAGATATATAGTATAAAAGCCTATTGGTAATTAATACATTATTTTAGTTTCTGAAAAACAAAGCATTAATCGCTTCGTCTTGAGAATTACATCGTATAATCGTATTTTTTAGGTTTTGATCTATACGAACAACCACTGGATAAAATGTTTTTGAATTCAAGATAGTCTTATAATAAGTCTATAGAAGCTACTATACAGAACCTTAGGTAAAATTTTATCTTGGTTGTGGAAGTATAGATATATTGCAGATAGCTATATTATAAATTCATATGGGATTACAAGGTGCGCCATCTTCCCGTGAAATACGTTGGTTGACGATCAGATTACCAATCGCTGGTTCCGCCTGCTTAGTCAATTCAGTCGGCCATTTTGGCCGATGGCAAAGGTCTTGCTTCGGCATGAACCGTTTCTGCGAAAAACTCCCAAAGAAGCCATGATGCCGAACCAATTGGGGACCCTTTGGAACAATTTGGAACAAATAGAATAGTCCTTGGTCGGAGACTTGTACACGCGATGGCTTCACAGTACGCAATCCCGGTCCATTTATGCTCTTTATGCGGCAAGCCATTCACTCAAGGTGGGTCGACATCATCACGGACAATGTGAAGGGGTCCTAATTCTGGCAGAGAGACAACACCGGCGGCATGAAGCTTATTGTCGAAAGAATCAAAGCCGAGTACGGCCGCGACCTCGGTCTTGTAAGGCCTGCAACCAGGCTAAGATCAAGTGCAACTTCCGAGCACCATGCAGTCAATGCACTCGCAAGAACATAGCCTGTGTATACGAGCAACCTGGAAAGGAAAGCACTGCACGTGATGCTCCTGTGCCGAACAATAGTCGTGGAAGCGCCAGCAACAACAATAATGTCTTGGGGTCGGCACCTCTTTCGAACGTTTCTGAAGTCACTGAAGAGTTAGCTGGATTTGATCATCCCAGACATGCGCTTGATGACGGTGCGAATGACTTTCTTCCGACTCCAGCAACAGAGCACGGGTCGGATGTCTATACAGAACATAAAGATATAAGTACAATTGTTGGTCCATCAATGGCACCAACCTTATCACTGGAAGTGGACAATTTCATGTCCTTCTTACAGCCCGATAGCTTTGGATTCGGTTCAGACATCAGCGTTGACAAAGGCTTGAATTATGATCTAAATCATCCATCGACATATACATCGATCATGGGGACAGAGCTCACACCAACGACGATTCATTTTAGCAAAAACCAGATCATAACACCAGCGCAACAGTTATTCACGAGCATGCTCATTGATATGATTCGAGCGTATCCTCTGATGATGACTCGCCGTGAAACTTTTCCGCCGTTTGTACACCCTCACTGCTATTTGTACGAGGGATGCAATACATTTCCGCAAGTATTGACCAATTGCATGGGCATTGCACAATTGTTCGTTTCCCGTACGGATGATACGAGGCCTTTTCTTTGGACGATTATCATCGCTGAAGTTAGAAATATATTGAGCAAGGTACCTCGCCTTGTCCATTTTTGACCGGCTCGTGCTAAGTCAGATTGCCCCAGCTCGATTCAATGAACAAATTCGAATTGTTTAGTGCTTTGCAAGCATCCTTATTGTATTTGATTATGCGCGCAATCGATACAGGGCCACAGCAGTCGACACAAGACTTCGAGCTTGTACGAGCACATGAGGTTCGTATCTGAGCTGTCTACCATCGCTTTATAAGAATGAGGATAAAGACTGATGATAGACAGATAATATGTGACTATACTCTGCAGCAGATCGGCCATCACGCTGATCCGGAGGTCAACGACCCTCACCGACAGTGGAAGGACTGGATCTTTGATGAGTCAATAAAACGGTACTTAATTGTCTGACCAAACATCTCTAGCAGACGAACTCGCTAACACCTGTGAAATAACAGGGTAGCTTGGGTCTGGTTCTCTCTGAGTGTAGTATACCAAATTCGCAGCGGAGTACTCGGGGTGTCCTGCAGAGTCGCCGACTCCACCGAAGGCATGCCTCTTCCTTGCACCAAGACCGAATGGGAGGCGCAAACCGAAGAAGACTGGAGAAGAGAATACTACAAAGCTAGAAATTCTCAAAGTACCGCTTCTATACAGACTTTTGGTGATTTGGCGAATGCGAATAGGGGTTCATCTGCCGACAGAGCTGCGAACGCTACGCAGTTGGAAGCATGGAATGCGGGGATTGATAATATGGGTGTTTTACTGAATATTGCTGTGTACATGACCCGAGCCTGACACCGTTGATATAAATGACTAGCAAACAGGAAGCGAGAAGGTCTACCAGGGTATGGGACCATTACTATCCGAGAATGTCCCCGTAGTCTCATCGTCGTCACCGGCAGTCGCTAGTTCCAAGACCCGCTGAGCGCCATCCTCAGGTTTAGTACCATACGCGATATAGTTGGTGAGATGCGTTTGAACGAGACCAGGACAAACCACGTTGACTCGCGCCTTCATCTCCTCCCCCAATATACGAGCATAATTCGAGGCCAACATGTTCACCGCAACCTTGCTAGCGTCGTACATCTTATAGTCGATTTTGTAGTACAAGGTACTAGAATTCAAACTCTCAGTCAAGGAAGCCATCCGAGTCGACACAAAGATCACGCGCGGGCGCTGACTCGATTTGCGCAGCAAGGGTATCATAGCCTCCGTCAGACATGCCGTGCCAGTGACATTCGTGGACAGAGTGAGGTCCCAGAGTTGACGGAGCGACATTCCCGAGGTGATATCACTGCGAGCGCCGACATCTAGTAGAATCCCAGCGTTGTTGATAAGGACATCCAGTTTGCCGTATTTCTCATCGATGTACTTAGCTGCGTGTGCGATGGAGTCGTCGGATGTGATATCTAATTGCACGCTGTCGACGGATAGACCTTCTGATTGGAGCTCTTTGGCTGCTTTGAGCCCATTCTCGGCATTGCGAGAGCCGATGATGACTTGATAGCCGTGTTCGCGCGCGAGACGTGTTGCCGTTGAAAGGCCGATGCCTTGGTTGGCGCCGCTGATGAATGCAATCGTTTTGGACATGTTCACTCGTATGATGATTGAATGCTTAGCAAATATGGGAGATGCGAATGATTGAGTCAAGATGTAGGAACTGAAGGTTATTATATAGACGACTTTCTTACACGCGGGGCCGCTACCCTGGTTTCCATGATGTACCATTTTGGCCGATACCAATTTTGAGGCTATACCGCAACGTACCTCACTTGTCCCAAACTGGCCGATATTAATCCAGCTTGCAATAATCGAAGGGGTTGATTACAAAGAACTCAAACAGACTGTACCATTTATTTCATTGGATTTATTCATCTTTTCGAAGGACTTCTGGAGATGGCCTCACTGGTGGTGGGGGAGCCTTGATTCTTCTCTGCTTCGCAATCCGGCAATACCTCGAACAACGGATGGAATGAAGTGTTTATTTCTGATTCAGTCGTCATTAATTAGCCGATTCTCTCCTATCAACATGCTTTGAAATCTAATGAAATATGAAAATCCACGTTGTCGTCATGTAGGAAAAGTAGTACATTCCTTGCAATGATGAAGAAAAATAGAAGGATCAGACGATACGAACAGTCAGAAGCCAGCCTGCTCCGATACCCATCTTGAAGATTCATCAGAGAACATATGTCGCAAAATATGTATGTTTGACTCATTCCTCATCATCGGCGACCTTCTTCTTACGTCCCCGCTGGGACTTCTCACCTCCAGCAGCAGCCGCCTTGCCACGAGCTTTCTTCGCTGGAACTTGGACTGCCGCTTCTTCTACTTCTTCGTTGACGTCTGCCTCTTCTCCATCGCTGTTATCCTGCACCGCAGCAGCCTTTTGCTTCGACTTTCTCGCGGGTTTCTCAGGCTCAGTAGTCTTTTCTTCCTTGGCCTTGCGTGCTCGGCCGCGCTTCGCTGGCTTCTCCTCAGTAACCTCTTCCTTGACGGCAGCCCTGCCTTTGACCCTCGTAGATGGCTTGCTAGGCGCTTCATCCTGCTCGGGAGATCCTTCTTTGACGGCTTTACGTGCTCTGCTGCGCTTCACTGGTTTTTCCTCAACAGGCTCTTGCTTGACGGCGCCTTTGGCCCTCCTGGTCTTATTGCTAGGCGCCTCCTCTTCTGCGTCACTCTCTGCACGAGAGCGTTTTTTGGATTTGGCTTTGGTTTCAGTCTTGGCCTTTTCGGGTGAACCGTTAGCCTCGTTTTGCTCATCCTGCAAATACATGTTAGAGAGATGTGCCCCATATGTTTATAAACATGACATTTACCTCATTGGCCTCTTCATTCAGGTGCGAGTGCTAGACAGAAACAACATTAGCGACACATATGCATAATCAGCTCAAATAAAAGAGGCCATTTACATCGGTCTTGTCAGCTTCATCAAGCTCGCCCTTCGTGATAGCCTCTCTAACTTTGGCTTGGTTCTCGGCAGACAGATCCTCAAATCCATCGAGCAAGTCAAAATTTGGCTCGCCATCTTCTTCGATAGCTTCCAGAACATTTGCAAGAACCCTGGTAGTAGCACATCCCCTATTACAATGGTGTTAGAAGAAGGTATTGACGACGCGGCGTTTGACACCAAGTAAGACAGACCAATGACGGTAGCTCCAGCTTTGGAAGCGCTCAGTATCGACCCATGTTCCGAGACGGAGTTCGCCTTTCTGAATCTTGATGCCGTGGTCTTTGCAGGGTTTGATCTTGCAACCGGCCCGCTTGTTGGGGGACTCCTCTGTGGACACAATCAGCTGAGCGGACAAATTAAGGTTAAAAAAAAAGTAGAATTGCAACATGTTCAGTGTGCCAAATATCATTTACATGCAAACGCTGGATTTGGGGTTCAGAGAATGTCTGGAATATCAGTACGCACCGATGCGGTAGCTCCCCATAACGCGAAGCCACGCGAGAGACACGGAAATGATAGGGAAAGCGACTTCTATTGGGAATTAATGAATGAACTTCAACAGCCAATGATGCTAGAGATGAGCTTTGAGATGAGCAAATCGACGACAGAGGAACGATGTTTTCGTGGAGAAAACAATGTTGGTAGTCAAGAGGGAGGAGCAAAGAAGTAGAAGCAGGCCAGGTAGAGGTCCTGTAGGCGCAGGGATCCAGCACGGCAAGCACCACCCACCCGCTCGGAGAATCTGAGCACCTGCACTCTTCTGCCTGTTTGTCATGTCTAGTCAAGCTACAACTGTGGTCTTCTTTATTCTTTTTCTCTTTCTTTGTTTGCTATGTATGGAGTATGCTCCTTTTTGGATTGGCCTCTTTTGTTGATTCGATACGATATCGTTATGTGCGCCGTTCAATGCTCAGCTACAGGTTGATCATTGATCAAGAAGCTGCTTAAGCTGTTCTAGACAAGCTCAATTGCATACACAGGCCAATGCCTTTTGTGCGTCTTATTTCTGGCAAATGCCTCACAAATACATGCCTGAATCCCAATAGGGATTTTCATTATGAGGCCGAATCTTGTTAAATACATGGATAGTGGGTGGATAGATGTTGAAGCTGGAAGAGAGGTGCTACTATGAAGAGTAACCTTACCGTTACCATACAGAAACCTAACCCTGACCGAAAATAAGCTAGTCCAAGTTACCAACCTTAATCTTCTCGCCGCTCATTTTACCGTATTTACGTCAGTCTAAGACTTTCCAATCTTTAATTTCTCGAGGCTTCAGACGACTCCTCCGCAACGTCGCAACGCTTCTTGCACGGCACACCCACTAGCAAGTGTCTGGATACACCAATCACGAAAGGAACCTACGTCAGCTACAAACAGGAGGGTAGATTTAGAACTGTCGTTGCAACACCATCCCCAACGAAGACGAAGCGCAATACAGCGTCGCAGCCACAACGATCCACTGTCGCGAACAGACAAACCAAGAATCTATAAGAAGCAAACATGTCAGAGCCCGGCAAGGACTCAATCCCCACCAGCGCGGATCCGAGAAGCAAACGACCAACGAAGCGCCGCCAACTCACACCAGTCTCCGAACAAGCAAACCAAATCAACGTCCTCTTCAAAGACCCTAGCAAGGAAGTCAACCTAGCACCCATATCCAGACCGCGAACACTAGACTCTCTCGCGCCACCACCGGAAATCGTCGCAAATGTTCAGGGTTCATCCGCCGGTGCGGGCTCCGGCGAATTCCATGTCTACAAGGCCAGTCGCCGGCGAGAATACGAGCGCTTACGACTGATGGACGAGGAATCGAAGCGGGAAAAACAGACCGAAGAATTTGAGAAAAAGAGGGCCGAGACGCTGCGCAAGGATCAGGAGAAAACGGATAGGAACAGAAGGAAGCGCGACAAACGCAAAGCAGCAGCAGCAGCGAAAAATAAGAATGCTGCTTCATTGTCAGGTGCGATGGACGTAGATGTCGATGCAAAGAAGAAGGCAAAGACACCTTCGTCCCGACTTGGGCCTCAGCCTCCACGAGATATGGATCGCGATATGCAAACGAATGAGCATAATTTCGAGCAGCAGATTTTTGAAGAGCAGGGGGTCATTATTCATGATGATGACTGAGTGAGAGCATGTACTTTAAATAGTCTTCTTCATGCCCAAGCGGTTTCACATTTTGAAATCATCTTTTTGGACGTTCTCTAGATTAAACTATGTATTCATACAACTTTTCAAAATCTGGGCCATGCAACATAACTTATTATCTCTATTCTTTCAATTTTCTGTATTTTATTTTCCAGACATGGAAGGTCTATTCCTCTCCACCACCGCCAACGTTGCCGGCCTGTTGCGCAGATTTGGCACTGCAAATGTCGTCGACACGGAGAAGTAAGCACGCAGACTATGATATCATGTCAGTCAAATGTTCCAAAAGGCCAAGCGAAAGGAGTATGGAATACAAACCTCAACGGCAGTCTTGATGCTTTGCAGCTTGACGGCTTCCGGCTCCCAAACACCGTACTCCTTCATGTCGACAATAGCACCAGTATCACCATTGATACCCCACGTATAGTTTCCTTCGACATGTTTGGCACGCAACCGAGTAAGCACCCGAATGGGGCTGTCACCAGCGTTCTCAACTAGAGTACGAGGAATAACTTCCATTGCATCGGCAACAGCCTTGTATGGCCATTGCTGCACACCTTCGACTGACTTTGCAAGCTGTTGGAGCTTGACCGAAACCGCCATCTCAGTGGCTCCGCCACCGGGCGCGAGACGGGGGTGGAAGATAACATTTCGAGCAACAGCCATCGCGTCCTGTAGATTTCGCTCAATCTCGTTCAAAATATCCTTTGACGGGCCTCGTAGAAGGATTGTGCAGGCCTTCGGGTCCTCACATTTGCGCATGAAGGTGAAGTATTCGTCACCAATCTTCTCAATCTCGAACAAGCCGCATCTGGTTCCCACATCCGACTCTTGAAGGTCGTCGACACGGTTGACAATTGTTGCGCCGGTAGCGCGTGCAATACGGTTATTGTCAGTCTTTCTCACACGACGGAGCGCTGTGACGTTGTTCTTGACTAGGAAATGTTGGGCAAGATCTATGAATTGTTAGCTGTTACAGGTTGCATCATATCCCCAGATTGCACGCACCAGAGACACCCTTCTCGGTGATGACGACATCCGGGCTCAAGGCCAAGATGGCATCACACATATGTTTCACCTGCTCTTCTTCGATTTCCAATATACGGTTCCAGTCGTCTTCCTTGGAGACCTCAATATTTGTCTGGGATTCTCCTTTCTTGTACTCAAGTGGACAGTCGAGAAGGATGATTCTGGGGTTCGCGATCCGCCTTCGCATCTTGGGGTGTGTAATGTCCTTGTTGACCATCACTCCATCAATCACAGTACTGTCCTCGATTTCACCACCGGGAATTTTCTCAACACGGGCATATCGCTTGATGTCGACTTCACGTTTTCCACCGCCAACTTCAAAAGATACGGTACGGACGGCTTTGAGAGCAAGGCTGCACATGAGCTCTGACCATCTGGAAACAAATTTGGTACCAATCGACGACTGAATAAGGCTGTACATGGCTTTATCGTCGTCGATATCGACCGGCATGGAGATATCTTCGACGATCTGAAGAGCATCGTTGAGGGCTCGCTTGAAAGCGGAAATTATCTGGACGGGGTGGATGTTTCGTTCGAGTTGGGGAAGAGCCTGCGCGAGCATTTCACCGGCTACATGTCCGTTAGCGATATCTTTTCTTGACATAGAAGATGATTCATACCCAGAATGATGACCGTTGTCGTGCCGTCTCCAACTTCTTCGTCTTGTGTGCGACTAAGCTCAATCATGCTCTTTGCTGCGGGGTGGGCGACTTCGATCTCTCGAAGGATCGCATGTCCATCGTTTGTAAGCACAATACCGCCCATGGGATCCAACAGCATCTTCAACATAGCCTTGGGACCGAGACAGGATCGAATGATATCGGCGACGCTGGGAACGATTGGATTAGAAAGCGTGTAGCAAAGATCGCTTAGTAGGACTCATCGTACGTTTTGGCTGCAGTAATATTGGACAGCTGAGCTTGCCGACCGACCTGTCGGTCACCCTGCTGGGTGTCTTGGATGCATCGTTAGTTGATGCTATGTTGAACAATTTAGGGGTCAAAAGGCGGGGGGATAAAATTATACTCATGACAACGACTGGCGCCTGCATGTTGACGGTGAGCAGGTTCTTGGACCCGCGGACGAAACACTATGTGTAAGATTCGAATAAATGACACAGAAGTAAAGAAGGATAGCTTGACAAGGGCTCCGTTGAAAAGGCCGGGCGAGTAAAGGAGCTTGGCGAGTGAGTGAATGAGGTCTCTCGATTATGGCTCGAGCTATCAAATCAAATTTCCCTTTCTCAAAGTGGGATTGCTTTGCTTCCGCCGATAATGAGGCTAGTCTGTTCTTGGATTAGCGCCGTGTATCTACATCCCCGCGGCGAATGAAGGGAAAGGAGCAACACCAATGCGCATTCAGTTCGAGTGCTCTACAACGATCGTTTCCTTGTTCTATTAGATGGAAGAGCCAACCATAATGTACAAATCCGCTACTCATGATATTGATCGTATCTTCGTTGACGAGCTCATGATAACATGCTTCCTTCGAGTACAAAATCATCTTACCGATCTTTCGATCGATCTCTTGAACTCAGCGAGACACTTCCGACCACTGGAAACTCCATGTCTCTCCAGAGGTCTCGCAATGAGATAATCTGTGGCCTTTCGTCATATGTGTTCTAACTTTCGCTCTTCATCCACTTGTTCAAGCGGGAGAGACTCCGCTTGAGACGCGCACGAAGATTGGAGGCAACAGGCTTCACGGAGAGAGATCTCAGTCCTGAGGGTCGTTTATTCTGCGGCTTTCTGAGTCTCTGACTCAATCCAAAATCCGGCGGCACTGGCTGACGGTAACCGTTGAGCACTCGAAATTCTCGTGCCGGGGCACAGCCATGGGATGTTGTCGGACGTGAAGCATGGTCGATGACTCCCGGATGAGTGGCCCATCCGTAGCAATCCCCAGGTCCTAGGCTCTGAAGCGTGGGAAATTCTCCCGCTGTACGATTGGCCATTTGCTGAAAAGCGTTGCGCTTGTTGACTGAAGGTGGCATTGCAAGGTACAATGGGGTTGGCGCACGCTCGTAACGGACTGGCTTGCTGCGACTAGGCTTTACGGGCTTGATCCCGTAATCGGCTGGCATGATACGCAGATTCGGATTCTCCTTCTTCAATCTGTCAAACCGTTCTTGCTGTATCTCACACATGATTGTCTGCAGGCGATTGGGGATTGCAGCCATAGCTCTTGTGTCGAGATTGACGAAGATCTCTTCCTCATCTGCCATGTCATCGCTGAGTGAAGAGCCAACAGACGCGCGATCATCCATGTAGTATGCGTTCTTATCGAAATCCAGAGCTGAGATGCACTGAGAGTGTGGTCTGAATCTGGTAGGCTGATAGTTTCGCCCTGCGTAGCCATTTGTCACTGTCAACGTCGGAAGTGCCGAAGAGCTGTAGCTCGTATAACGTTGTCTCGAAGGCATCTTGGACGAGGCACTATCTCATGCACAAGATTCAAGGAACAGGAGGTTAATCAGACACCTCGTCTCACGAATGATAGACGACAATATTCAAGCGAGGTATGGTGAGGATGGGATGTAGTGTCCAGAGGTGATCAAGAGACGAGGAGGGCGCCACAGTCAGATGAGTCTTGCGAAGGTGAGTGGGAAAAATTTTTTAAGAGATACGAACGAGAAGAGTTTGTGCGTCAAGAACCGACCAGAGGTTCTGTAATGAACAAAGTTGTTTGAGAAGAAGGAGATTACCAGACGGGCCACAGCGCCCTAGGAGAGAGAACGAAACATGACAGAGAAGTGCGGCAAAGCAGCATCCTTTGTCATAAGATATGATAAGATCTTGTTTTCGGCGTGTCTTTGGTGCTTGTCTGACAGCAGGACGCAATGTGATTCAAGTGCGTTTGTCTCGTCTTTCCTGATTGAGGAGCCCGTTCGGACTAGCTTGGTCTATGGAAAATCAATAGCAAAGACACTCAACCTTTGCCAGCAAAAACATCCAGGTTCTCCATCTAGCTGGGCGCGTTCTGAACTTTTCCAGATGATGTTAGACCAGATATCAAGTCCTCGACTCATGCTAAGAGTCTGTATTGGGGATGGCTAGGTATCGAGGCATTCCCATCTACGCAAGCTGAGTCATTACAGCAGTCTGCCACATCTCACTCAGCACCATGAGGAGGGTCTCATCAATGATCTCTTGGAGACACTAACATCGATGCCCTATTTCAAACCAATGTGAAGATCTCGTCAAGTCTCATCTCTTTGCAGATCAGTGTTTGGCCTTGAGCATCAGGATTCTCCAATATAATTTTACTTATATGCTTCTCATAAGCAGAGATCTCAATCATTTACTCGCAATATACCACGAGGAATTATATGCTCTCTACATAGTCGAACGGAAATCAGAGCGAAGGAATAAACATTGGTATGTTGGACTTTGATTGGCTTAAATCGGAGGCAGCCAGTCGGATCTAATCTGATAAGATCTAGCTGTATGATTGGTTTCTGTCACCAAGCTCCCGGGGAAGGACCACGACTGGACCGAACATGGAAAATTACTCTGCGATCACAAACGGACCAACGTCTTTGCGGTATCTCGCCGATGCCACCCAGATTAACATTCACCAATCTCTGGGATGGACGCAGAAGGGCCTACCAGAGCTTTGGAGTCACCATCTCCAGCGGAACTGATTCTTCAGCAAAAGACTGGGGCTTTGCAAGGACTTGCGCAAACGGGCGGAAATGATGGCGGGATTCTTTCACAACTACTAAGCAATCCCTTCTTTACAGCGGTACGTCCAGACTGACGCATTATCTTGTATTTCCAGCTGACTTGTGTCATCTTATAGGGTTTCGGTCTAGCTGGTCTAGGAACCGCCGCTGCGCTCGCGCAAAGAGGCCTCAAGCATGGCGCCGCTCTCATCCGGCGGCGCATGCTCGTCGACGTCGAGATCAATGTCAAGGACGATTCATATGCGTGGTTCTTACATTGGATGACCATGTATCAGCAATCACAGCTCAATGGTGCTCGGTCAGTGGGAACAAAAGCTAGTGAGAAACTGGGAATAGTAGAGACCTTGCTTCGAAAATTCACCCCAGCGATGCGGCAACTCTCTATCCAGACCCAGAAAGTTGAACATGCAAATGGAGCCATTCACACACAATTTACGTTAATACCGGGTCCTGGAAGACATGTGCTACGCTACAAGAACGCATTTGTCTTTGTCAATCGAGTGCGCGAATCCTCCTCGCGTGACCTCCAATCGGGCCGGCCTTGGGAAACAGTCACGCTCACGACGCTATACGCCCACCGACATATTTTTGAAGAGATGTTCACCGAAGCACATGCTGTGGCTGCCAAATCGCATGAGGGAAAAACCCGCATCTATAACAGCTGGGGGGCGGAATGGCAACAATTTGGTCATTCCCGACGAAAGCGACCGCTAGAGTCTGTGGTGTTGGATGAGGGAATAAAAGAGAGGATTGTAGAGGATGTGAAAGATTTCCTCGAAAGTAGCAGCTGGTATTACAATCGTGGAATCCCTTACCGCCGCGGCTACCTCCTACATGGCCCTCCCGGCAGCGGTAAGAGTTCGTTCATTCAGGCCCTAGCAGGAGAGCTTGATTACGATATCGCAATTCTAAATCTGAGTGAGCGCGGTCTCACAGATGACCGGCTTAATCATCTATTGACTATTATCCCAAATCGGACACTTGTCCTGCTCGAGGATGTCGACGCTGCCTTTTCCAATCGTCGAGTGCAGACCGATGAAGATGGCTACCGAGGTGCCAATGTCACATTCTCCGGGCTCTTGAATGCACTCGACGGGGTTGCAAGTGCGGAAGAACGTATCATATTTTTGACCACCAACCATGTTGACCGGCTCGATGAGGCACTAGTACGGCCAGGCCGCGTAGACATGACTGTCCGGCTGGGAGAAGCCACTCGATATCAAGTTGCCGCCCTATGGGACCGGTTTTACGGGGAGTTTGATCACAATGGAGTCTACAAGGAGAGATTTCTGGATCGTCTTGCCGAATTCGGGCTGATTGAGGACCATGGCGGCAGTAAAGCGGACGTGACCAAAGCTGTCAGTACTGCGGCTCTCCAGGGATTGTTCCTGTTCAATAAGGGAGACATGGAAGGTGCAATCCGAACAGTAAAGGAGCTCGCGGAATCGATGTACGATCAACAAGCATGAGTGCGCCATGAGTTATTCATCGTGTATTGTAAGACTAAGATATTGTACCATAGATGACTCTAATAACCAACATAAAAGTCCTCATATGATGTCCTGCTGTGATCGGAGTCAATGCACGTGAATTAGTTTATGTATGATCACAAACAAAACAGAACACTCGTACTGATTGGGTCCGACGCGAAAAGGCGCGAAAGCAGGACTGTATCCTACTCGACAGCAATGAGTCAGCGACTAGAGCAACTTTGAGGCTATTCGCAGGCGATTGGCCGTCTATAATAAGAACAGGCGTCTAGAGGAAGCCATTTTGCCAAGACTTCCAGGAACACTGCCGAAACAACGCTGTGATTGGCTGACCACGATAAACACTTAAGCCAGTTAAGCGCCGCCATCAGAGGCCCGCCATGCCCGCCTTCAGCCAATCATCAGCCACGACTCCCCTTCGAGCGTCTAGCATGGCTGCATCACTGGCCCAATGCACTCTGCTTCGTGCTCTTCACACTTCGGAAGCCTGTCACAAGGCAAGCAGTCAACAGTCTAGTCACGCCGTCGCTGATAGTGTGCCGACAACCTGGAATTCTTCAGGATCGCCATTGGTCTGCCGAACAGCATGGCTGCACTTGCATCTTTCAGTTCAAGCACGTCGAAGCGATTCATAAGACGAAGAAACCCCCATGAGGAAGTAATGCTCCCATCATCAGATATTCCTTTCCAGCAAGATTTGTGTTGTTTCTTTTTTTTTTTGGTTCCCTCTTGACATCTGTTGTTCAGCATTTGCCAGGGCGTTGCAACTCCATACTACATTCGATAGACGCAGGTCGTATCAGTGATTTGTTTCAGTATTGAATTGTGATAGAGCAGGTCTCTTTTCTACAATACCACTTGCTTGTGTCTTACATATACCTAATTTTCTACACTGTCTTGCAATTTTCGAGACATCCAACATGGCTGCAAAAGCTTCATTCCAGCTTTTCCCGTCTCCGGCGAAGAACAAAAAGAACCCTTTCCGGACAATACCCAGCAGAGAAGAGACAAGAACCATCTCTCCCGTTGTTTCTGTGCCGGATGAGAGCATCAAATCGGGCATCGAGACAGAAGCGGTCATTATCAAAATCATCGAGGACACCAACACAGACACCATACAACCCCGGTCGACGGCCCATTTAGATGTTTCACCTTCAGAGACTCTATCAGACACGACGCAATTGAACTTAGAGCAACGTCAGAGAACTCCTGTCTCCCCCGGCGAGCCGATAAATTCGATGTTTCCGCAGTACAATCCTAATCTACCATTGAACAAGCAGGCCTACTTTCCCCAGAATAGGGGTTCAAACAACACATCGCAAGAGAGTCCTAGCTCTGTAAGCAGGGCTGATCGTGAGCATCTTATCCCGCCAACTGAGGTTGATGCCGTTCTCGGGCCCAGGACGGTGCCCGCCAGCGTATTCAACTTTCCTACTGGAGCCTTAAGTCCTCGGGTACGCTATTCAACCCCGGAAGATTTGGTGACGTTATGGGAGGCAGCCAACGGACAAGAATTACAAGAAACTTTGGGAACATTCAACCTTCGTGCAGAGAGGTACGTCTACAAACCCACGGATTGGTTTCCAATCAGTCATTGACCGCACGTAACAGGGTCGACACTACCACTTTCACTTTCGGGAACCCTCAATTACCATTCTACACCCTACACGCCAGTGTAGACGGGTTCTCGCTCCTAAGAAATCATCCATTGAAAAATAACCGTGGTGTCCAAGTCATGGCTCTGGACTTCGAAAACCCGGCTCGTCGTCAACCACCGCATGATGGACTGGTAACGGTCATCTTTTCCAAGCTCGCAGCCATGCTTGCAGTCGAACAGGCCAGAGAGCTTGCACGACATCATTCCCTTGCTCCATCCGAAGCTATGGAAGTGGAGACAAATGCAGTGAACCGTGCCGCATCTCAGGAGTCATGTCGTTTGGTCTGGAATGAGAGGCAGCATCGATATGAATTACAGCACCCTTCTATACTCAAACAACATTCACCGGCTCTGCTGGGTGATGACGGTAACCCACTCCCCCGAGTGCAAACGGCGAAACCTGGCATCCTGCATGTTACCGTTTCTCTTACTGCGGAGAGAGATAGCGAACATTATCAACCCCCAGTCATCATGGTCACAAGCCCGCGGTCACCCAACAGCGTACAGGCAGGAGATATGGAAGCGACGCCACGCACATCAACATTACCGCAGGCGGATATTGATGAGCCGCTAGCCTCCTTTGATCTCAACACCATGACGCTCTCCATCTGCGCCGGGCTTACTACAAGCATCATTCCGTCGCTCTACGCGATCGACTCTCTGATAGCAGCCATGCTTGCCATCGCCGTCACCGACGAAAGCACCTACCCCGTCCTCGCCAACACCGAAATGTACCTTTCCGGTATGGAATCACCCCGAACCCCAAGACAGATGCCACAAAAGCGTCGTAAAAGTCGACTGTTCCGCAATTCGATGGCTTCCACAGCTGCGAAAACGAACACCACGTATTCCGGGAAATACTTTGCTACATTTGCCGAGCGAGAAGAAGCGGAAGAAGAAGCCAAACTAATGGCTCAACTACGTGCATCGGAGTCCAAGGAACGAAGCAAGAAAAGGAAGACTACCGCGCCGGAAAAAAAGAAGAAGAAGAGTGGAATGTTCTCGTTCCTTGGTGGTAAGGAAACTAAAGAAAAGCCAGACGGTAAAACGAAGCAGATCATAGTTGAGGAATTCGACTTGGAAAAATACGGTCATTTTGGCCAAGGATCAAGCAGAGAGGGCGAAGCTCTACCTGGGCCGGCCAAGATGCTTGTGAATTTATTAGTTTTTGGGCTGCAAATTGTTGTTACATTGTTATCGGCTGGTGTCAAATGCGCCGTGTGGATGGTGGTAAATGTGACTCGATGTGTGACGAGTGAGAAATTCTGATGCCTTTATTTGTTAATTCGTTAATTCTGAAATGCAGACGCTGGATACATCACATCGCGAGGCGATAGTTTGATTTCATAGGGCAGGAGTTAGGACATTTAGCGGTGTATATGACAGCAAGCAATACATGCATGCAACACAAATTCGATATACTTAATGTTTCTCGGTGAAAAAAAGCGAAAAAATGGCCGACTTCAGACAATTAATTAGAACAAAGAAGCAGAAGCAGAGAGCTGCAGGGGTTGGAATAGACGGCGCAGCTTAGTCGGGTAGAATTCTGAGACATTAGAAATAGTCTTATCTCTCTCATTGTTTGGTCTCGTGGGCAAATTCCCAAACACCACAATTTGGTATGATTGCCACGATGGCTCGAGATCCTGCTCTTTTTTGTCTTATTGCATCAACTATCTGTGATACCATATTCCTGCTGATCTCCCCAGCCAGGCTGTGGAAATTGCGCGGCTCCGTCAGCAAAAATGCCCTAAGCTGGCAGGGTCCTACAGAGGCAGTCGGTGTTCCTCGTTCCAGCCCGAAATGGCAATGCTATGTCTGATACAGAATTGTATACGTAGGCTCTTGGGATACTGCTCGCATTGATATTGTCTTCAAGTTGGACTGAACTTTCAGGCTTGGATTTTCAGCAGACGACCAAGTATTGCGGCTCGCTCATTGTGTCTATACTTGCTGCACTGTGTCTAAGTCTCCTCCTGCTTCAGGAGCAACGACGGTCTGAAAGAGCTTCCGATCTCACTACACTGTATCTTTTCGCATCTACACTGTGCGATATCCTTACATTGGCCGCGCCCTCCAAGGTCACTAAACTTACACCTCACACGGTACTTTTTCGTTGTGGTATACACGCCACGCTTCTGATCCTCGAGTGTTGCGTCAGGCGGCGTACAGCGTATAATAAAATCAGCGCGGCTGCGTCTCCTGAAGAACGCCATGGCATCTTAAGCCGGGCTTTTTTTGTATGGATTAATCCAATTCTTCTGCGGGGCTATACAAACATCCTCGTCAGTCAAGAGCTTCCCGCCCTGAGCCAATCCATGAAACCAGAGCTTACCCGAGAAGCAATAATCGAGTTATGGTCTAAGCGAGGTCAGTCATAATTCCCATGTACTTGGTCTAGCACGACTTCTCACGATAACAGCCAAGCCCGAAACGAGGATGAGTCTACCCTTGACATTGATAAGAAGCCTGAAGCGACCCTTCCTTGCTGCTATTGTACCTCGATTACTCTTGGTTGGCTTCCGTTATTGTCAACCTATCTTGATCAGAGATGGTATCAGATATGTTGTGGCAGATCCCATGGATGCAGAAAATGATCAAGGCTTCTGGCTTATTCTCTCTGCCGTGACTGTCTACGTTGGTCTTGCGGTAAGTCCAAAGTATGGCTCTCTTTTTGAATCTCCTCTAAGGCTTTCGGCTTCAGCTCTCAACAGGCACATATCAGCACAGTATAAATAGATTGAAACTTATGACGAGAAGCTCTCTCGTTGGCCTCATCCATGACAAGACTATGAAGTCACCTGCCGTTTCGTACGACAACGGCCAGGCCACTACACTCATGAGCACAGATGCCGATAGTCTCGACAATGTTGCTGAGATGGTCCATGAAATATGGGCCCAGGTTATCGAGGTGATTATTGGCGTTACGCTGTTAGCTACTCAAGTTGGCTGGATTTGGCCGCTTCCACTTTTTCTTATTTACTGTAAGTATGCTCACTGTCAATTCCAACCAAATGCTGAAAATGTGTAGTATGCTCATATATGAGTCGGTTCGTCGCAAGAAATCTACAGCCTCGCCAGAAAGCCTGGAACAGTGCAACACAGAGTCGTATTGCTGCTATAAGCTCTATGCTAAGTACCATGAAAGTCGTCAAAATGCTGGGTTATCAAGGCAGTCTCATGAGCCGCATCCAAGAGCTTAGGGAAGAAGAGCTCTGGGCGGCCTCGAAATTGAGATGGATCATGGTCTACTATAACATGTCAGGTATGCCATATCTACTGAATGATAATCAGGGAGTTTTCCAATTCTGACATATTATGCAGCCAACGCTCTCGGTATATTCTCCCCAGCTATCACGCTAGTCCTTTCGGCTCTCATATCAGTGGCTCGTGGCGGCAATTTGGATACAGAAACCGCCTTCACCACCATAGCCATCTTGAGCATGGTCACACATCCTGCAAATATGGTCATGACTATTGTGCCCCGGGCACTAGCAGCATTTGCTGGATTTGAAAGGATTCAAAGATTCTTGCTTCAGCCAGTATTACATGATATCCGTCATGTATTGCCGGAAAATACTCGGACTGACTTACCCTGGGACCAGGCTAATCCTGCAATTCAAATTCGAGACTTAGAAATCGGCCGTGAGCCGCTTGTCTTGAAAAATATCAATATCGAAATAGCCCCGGAATCATTTGCTATAATATCAGGCCCAACTGGCAGTGGTAAATCAACCTTGTTGCGTGCTATCCTGGGTGAAGTCGTCCCTGTCAAAGGCTCAATCAGTCTGTTGGCACGAAATATAGCATATTGTGCTCAGAAACCGTGGCTTCCGAATGGCACGATTAAAGAGGCGATCATTGGAACCACTCATATGTACAGTGACAACGAACAAGATCATGATAGATGGTATAGTGAGGTAGTGGAGATATGTTGTATTGCTCATGATGTTAAATCCCTCCCGGATGGCGACGAGACACAAATTGGTAGTATGGGACTGAATCTATCTGGTGGACAGAGGCAGAGAGTGGTACGTTTTCTGTGGTGCTCTGTTTCATGAACTGAGCTGAGAAGAGATTCTAGGCTTTGGCACGTGCATTGTTTGCAAGATGCGACATACTTTTGCTCGATGACACTTTCAGTGGGCTAGATGGTGATACAGAGCAGACCATCTTCAATAATCTGTTTGGTCCCTCGGGTCTAATCAGACGGATGAAGACCACCGTGGTTCTCGCCTCGAATTCATGTTAGTTTCTCCTTGAACACTCACAAGTCCAAGGACACAGCCTGACTCTCGAGGTAGCCCAGTACTTCCATGCTGCCAACCACATTGTGGTCCTCAAGGATCATGAAGTATCAGATCAAGGGAACTGGCAAAATATCCGGTTCAAAGCTACATTCTCGAAAAAGTTTTCTTCCAGCTGTCGTAACAAGGACAGCACCATCTTGGCAACAAGCTTCGAGAACCTCAACACTCAACTACGTTCCAAACACGAGACCGAGATAGATCTTGCCAGACAAACTGGAGATCCCGCTTTATATGGTGAGCCGGGGGCCCTCTCATGTTACATATCCTCAATGCGACTAACACGAAGGATAGGCTACTATTTTAGTCACATCGGCTTTACGAGCCTCTTGGTACTGATAGGCTGCACCATTTCATACTCGTTCTTTATTACATTTCCTCAGTACTGGCTACAGTTATGGACGGACGACCGTAGTGAAGATCTGTTCTATGCTTGTGGATTTCTGTTTCTATCGACTATGTCATGGGCCTCGACCAGCACTCAGATGTGGTACGTTTCTGCAATCTTTTGCCTTCCTCACTCAACCATTACTGACCGAAGCTCAATCCTAGGTCTATTTTGATTCGACTTGCTCCCCAGTCAGGGTCGAAATTGCATGAGCGTCTTTTGTACATTGTGACGAGGTGATTATGCCTCATTCAACACCCGTATAGGGCGGGGACATAGCGGATGGCTGATGATTGGCAGCGCCCCTTTGTCATACTTTTCGAGGACCGATGTTGGCTCAATACTAAACAGGTGAGCACTGCTCTCCCCACTCACAAGTCAGTGCTCATAGCTTCAATGTGGTAGATTTAGTCAAGACATGCAGCTCGTCGACAAACAATTACCATCAGCGCTTCAAACTGTCGTGACTCGTGAGTCTCATAATCCCTCAGTAGCTGATTCAACCTTGGAAACTGACCACAGGTTCAGAAATATTCAAGCTCCTTATGCAGATCATACTTCTGTGCGTGGTTGAAAAGTGGCTCGCATTGTGTATACCAGCCTGCGTCCTTCTGGTCTATGTGATCCAAAAGGCATATCTCCGGACGTCAAGACAACTTCGATTTCTAGAGCTGGAGTCCCGGGCCGGGGTCTTCTCAAACTTCTTGGAGTCTGTTCGTATTCCGACTTCTAACAAAGACAACATCAAAATCTGACTTACCTAGGTCGAAGGTCTCGAGACAATACGGGCATTCGGCTGGTCCAAAACAATGATAGATGAAAATGTTCTGAGTGTCGACCGCTCCCAGCGTGCTGAATTTCTTCTCCTGTGTCTTCAGAGATGGCTCAATTTAGTCTTGGATCTTTTAGCTGCTGCTATTGCAACCAGTGCCGTGGTTATCGCAGTAACGTTTCGAAACCAGATCAGCGGCGCGCAGGTCGGAATTGCACTCAACATTATGCTTGTAGCAAATACAACATTGCTAAGACTTGTGGAAAACTGGACTACATTAGAAACTTCGCTCGGTGCTATTGCTCGTCTGAAAAGTCTTGCAGAGACGACTCCCTTAGAAGGTGGGCACGCGGAAACCTTGGAGCTGCCTGAAAACTGGCCGTCGAGAGGCAATGTCGAAATCAAGGAGATCACTGCATCCTATCAGTATGTATCTGTCAGCAGTCTAAGTTGCTGATCTAACACATGTGTGACTAGGCCTGGATCTACTGCATTGCGAAATTTGTCCCTAAACGTGCCTGCCGGTCGAAAACTCGTCGTTTGCGGACGTACAGGCAGGTAAGTCTATCCTTGCAGGTTGATAGGACTTGGGGCTCACCAAATTTATTTAGTGGCAAAAGTACCTTACTGTTAACGCTTCTTCGACTTCTCGAGGTACAATCCGGTAAGATAGAGGTAGATGGCATCGATATCAAGCATGTTGAACTGAATCTGCTACGACAACGGTGTTTTATCGCCGTCTCTCAAGACCCTCTCATCTTACTCAACGAGACCCTGCGTTTTAACCTAGACCCCGATGGCCAGATGGCAGACGACGCTCTTGTCGATGCTTTGACCGAAACGGGCTTGTGGTCCCATTTTTTGGAGGGCAGCACATCCTCCAATGAAGAAGGAGCTACTATCATCGACATCCCCGAAGACTCTAATCAACACCCGATTTTACATCGCAAACTCGCGCTGTTCAAGGAGCTCTCTGCAGGACAGTGTCAGTTGTTTGCACTCTGTCGGGCGCTCGCAAAGGCCAGATTGTTAAGGGTTGCTGGACTTAAACCTGTCATTGTCTTGGACGAAGCCACATCCTCGCTTGACGTTGAGACTGAATCTAGTGTCTACGAGATTGTTGACAGAGAGTTCACTCAGATGAATCATACTGTTATCATTGTTGCCCATAGACTTGGTGCTTTGGAGAAGCACATGGAAGTTGGGCGGACTGCAGTTGCATTGATAGCAGATGGTAGGTTGCAGAAAGTCATCGAAGACCAAAGACTGGCCACCTCCCAACTCCTAGGGCAAGAGGAGGCGGAAATGTACGATGAGTATAGACTGAGATAGGATGAAATTGAGCTTGAATTTATAATCCTTCATAAAGCTAATACAAACAAGTACACTTGTTCTTCAATAAGACATGACATTCAACATTACACATTGACACACGAATTGGACCCCTGAACAAAAAGAATAAATGACGCCGTCCCAGAAAATCCCCAGCATGAAATAAAATATACTCACCAGAATCAAGAGAAGTTCATTATTCAACTTCTTACAAAGCAGCGAAAACACCAACGACACCAGCCAAAACACCGCCAGCGACAACAGTCAAGCTAGGGATAAGCTGGCTACCGGCGCCCTTGAACGAAGAGTAGGCATCAGCACCACTGGGGGTGGCGATGCGAGAGGGCGATGCGGCAGACGGAGTTGCCATGACACCGTGGCGAGCAGAAGAGGAGGCGGCGGCTGTAGCAACCATGCTGGGTGCGTGGACACGGCTGCTCTGGGCAGAGTTTCCAGACGGCATGTTAGAACCGTGGGACGTGGTTCCGGACATCATCTCTGAGTCTTCCATTTCAGGGTCCTCGGTATCGTTGTCTGATGAGGCCGATGGGGTGTTGGACTTGGTGTTGGTGTTGGCACAGGTGCAGGCTTCCTCTTGGGCACCGTTGACGCGGCCTGCTGCCGAGGCAGAAGGGGTTGCGAGACCCATGTGCACGACGGTGGCGGAAGGCATGGTAGCACGACGCACTTTTTGAGTGCGGCATGCTTCGGTGGCCATGCTGTTGGTCACTATATCAATAGTAAGTACGCATGACAATACCACCGGAGGGGGCAAGACTCACAATCACTCTGTTCAGCACCACAGGCAGACTTGATCTCTTCCATGACGGACTGGCGTGCAGCGTCGGAACAAAGACAGGCAGCGTCACCAGTGTTGCAAGCGCTACTGGAAAGGAGGGTACGCATCTACTTCTGTTAGCCTTGTACTTACGCAAGCCAGGTGCAGATACACTTACAGCACAGGTCTGGGCATCTTCCCTTGCAGCCAGAGGGGAAGTGGCTGCAGTAGCGGCGGCGGCGAAAGCGAGAAGAGTAACGAATGAACGCATCTTTGCTAGAGAGTTTTGGTTGAAGTGCTTTGACTGGATCTTTGCTGGGGAGTTGAAGTCGGATTTAGCGAGTGACTGCAGTCGGAGGACTCTATTGAAAGGATTCACTGTTGTCGGAGGGTGCTAGTCGGAGTTAAGGTCGTACGAATAAATGAAGCTAGCTAGTCGTTCGGAGCAGAACAGCCCTTGATATAGATAACACGCTTTGGTCATCACGTCTCAGATGTTTACCAGCCCTCAAACAATGCCGGAACGATGCTGGCATAGCAAAATGACACAGCAGATTCCTTGAATCGATACATACCAGATGATGGAAAGATTCATCCAAGTTAATTACAACACTCGTTGGGCTAGCAACATGCACTGTTGTAACCAAGAAAAAAAGTTGCTGATGGAATGTTTAGATGTGACGATCAATTTACGAAGCATGTTTTCTGATCGCGTGTTGTTTGAGAAAAGGGGCCGAGTTAGGGTTCGCTCTGGAATGCGCATGCATACAGCTGGACAACATTGCGTCGTACGGATGAGATCGCAGCCAATGAGAAACATTTGACTGCAGTGCAAACTATGCCTAGACGTGCTTACAACAGTTGGTCCGTGGTGCTTTGCTTCGTTCAGGGACATCGATTGAGGAAGCATGAATCAGTCGCGCTTTGATACACGTTGCTCATGGAATGGAATGCGAACATGCATAACACACCAAGTCTTCATATTAAATCGTGGAAACAGCCTTGGAACTTTATACAGAGTGAGCATCAAGAACCCCTTCATGGCCACCATGACGTCAATATAAATGTAGAACAGGCTCTGGCAGCAGGCGCAAAGAAAAGATCTGATTATGATTGACTGGCATGTTGCTCTTCTACGGATAGCTTGATCTACGGCTCCTGAGGTACTGACATTCGGGCGGGAAGACGTTCATCGGCATAGACTACGTGTCTGCATTACGCCAGTGAAGATCGAGAATCTACGTTCCTTGACTGAGAGATTGTTTTGGTCATAGATCAAATTCAGGTCTATCCCGAAAGTACCGGCCGTCTTTAAACCTTTCCAGAATGAAAGATGGTAGCTCAAGTGTCCATCCGTCTCGTGTATCCCATCTCAAAACCCTCCTGTGACAACTTTTTCGAGAGGCATGTCAAATGTACAAGAATGAAACGTCCCAAATGGTAACACCAATAAACCAACAAGGGTATCAACGCCTATACGCTCAGATAGCTCGATCCAAGAGCATCGTATGCAATAATGGGACAAGGAACTGAAAGGAACAGAAAAGCAGTAAATGATATCGATCGAGTGTTCGAATGGGCTAATGGAATGTATTCTTTTTGATAGCTCGCCATCCATCGAGACGAGGAAGCGGACTTCTGGCTCCTGACCGTGTGGCTGGCCGATCCAGCCCTAAGCCCTTGCTTGTGAACAATGACAGCCGCGTCTTTTCCTGACGAACGGCTTCTCTCCGCTGATCACGCAGCGCATCAATGCGTCCTTGACCCATACGGTATTTTCGACTCAAACTTTCATCCAATAGAGAATTGGCATCGAGTAGCTTCTTTGGAATAGTTTGAACAATTTGAAAGACTTCCATTGGATCTGATACCGAAAGAATCTCTCGCTCGCCGGCTTTGAAGATTCCTAACGCGACGCGGAAAAACGTTTTAGAACCTTCGTAGAAGAAGCAATCCCATACTCGCAATGTCGTCTCCAACGGCAGACTGCCAATGAACATCGACATGAGCCAATTTGTGAGACCGAGCGTGATATCAGGCAATCGCATGTTAACAGTCAGTGCCGGAGCCTTGCCCTTTGATGTTGTCGGCGATGTTGTGACTAGCTTGGTATAAACACCGGGTAGATTGTCTCTTAAAAGGACCATCAAGATCCACATATCTACGTTGGCGCCTTCAAGGCTAATCTCGTGTGTACCGGGAAACAACTCAGAGGTTATGATATGAAGCATCCAGAAAGCTTTTTCCTCTGGCAGAAACAGGAGCAACATCCCAGTGATGAAGTTCAATGACTGTGTGTATCCAATACGGGGATTGTGAAGCGCAAATGCATAGAGCACCCTTCTGAGCGACCTGATCATTTGTGTTTCGACAATGACTGAGCTATGCTTGGAAATGTCGCTCCCTGCATTATCACGGCCCGTCTCAGCCGACATCTCTGGTTTGAAATGAACATTGTCAGGAAACGTTCGATAAAGATCGCGTTCAATATGTTCTTTGTCGGTGTTGATAGGCGAAGACATGGCCTGGTTCACTAGTCTTGTATAGTGTCCAGGATTCGGATGCATGTGCTGATAGCCACCAGCGTAGTAGAACCAGGCTGCGCCTCGGTACTCGCTTGGAATACCCTTTCGAATGAACTTCTTGAGTGCATTAGACTTGGGAGGGAAAGTGACGGGATTTTCAGTCGGCAGTCCAGAAGACTCCATCAGTTTGATCCATTTAAGCCGACGACTCTCAGCTAATGCAGCGTACGGCTTGCTCCAAGCCTCGAACTGCTCACGAGAAACGTGATGAGTGGCTTTGCGAAAGCCGTAGCGATCTCGGTTGTCAGCGCCGGGAAGAAATGAGGGGGGCACTTTTCCTGCAACTCGTACTATGGTGGAGTAACGCGGGCTGGGGATTGGTTGATTCGCGACTGTGGTCGAATCCATTTTCATGGCCGCTGAGGTATCAATGGAGAGATTCTGAGGGGACAGTTGCCTAGACACTTTTTTTGGCCCGGGGGGAGCACTTTCGTCGCCTGCCGGCTCTGCCGGTTCGACGCTAGACTGCGATGATCCTGTCAATCGCGATGGTTCAGCTTCCTCACGCTCTTCAATATGTCCATCTGAAACCCCAACGGTTTTCTCGTCTTCCCCTCCCAACTCATTCGCTCGATGGTCATTTGTGAAATTGAAGCCACTTTGTATTTGTTCAGAGGTTGGCTCTTGAGGTTCCAATGCCGGATCTCCGTTTTTGGGGGTCAGCGAAGCGCCTGATGTGTACTTGGTTGGCGAATATATGTTTTCAGCAATGGCATGCAGCTCACCGCCTGGTGATACAGAATGCGCAGATGCCGAGTCTTCCGGGACGTCGACGATATCGTCGAGATACATGCCGATGGCATCTTCAACAGTCATGTCTTCATCTTCACCAAAATAGCCATTTGGAGTATCCGGCGACATATCCGTGATGGAGCTACTTTTGGTCAAGATACTACTACGTTCTGTCCCGCTCATGTGTTCGAAACTCGAGTATGACGTTTGGCCCGAAGTCTGACTAGAACGTAGTGGATCATTGTACTGCAAGAAATCCGGCGTAGTACGAGGAGGAAATCGAGGTAGCGGTCTGTTGTTGGCGCTCAATTCAGCGTATTGTCGATCGGGGAGAGGGGAGCGACGTCTGCCGTTCAGAGATGAAGTGGACATGGAAATTCGCAACCCGGCTCGACCTGACCGCATTCGAGGCGCGGCGTTTATGCTTTGCGCAGGATCAGCCATAGGTAATGGCCAGGCGACTTCTTGTTCATACTCATCTTGATTGCTGGTTCGACGCGAGGTCTTTGCCCGGGGTGAGCTGGCAATCGGTATGTTGTGGCGAGAGGACATAGGATCTGATACATGCGGGTGGAAAAGAGGCTCCTCATTGCGTGACAAGATATTCTGGAAGGAGTCATCAGCGTTGTAGGAGGGTTGGTCCAAGTTGGGCCGGGCTAGTCGAGGACTGTAAGGGATGTATTTGTTCGGATTTGTAGGAGACGTGGGGGATACTGGATTCTGATGTTGGCGATCATATGAATCACTAGCGTTGCTGTTACTGTTGTCCAGGTTCAGCTGTGGCGGAGGGACGCGACGGCGTTGAAAGACATCATTACCGGAGGTCGGACTGTCCAGGGGCGGGCCCCCATGCTGTGTGACCATGGCCACTGAGATACCCGCCGTTGTCGCTGTGCATTTGTTGCTTGACGAGGTCTGAGGGAATTAACAAGATTGGGCGAGAGGTATACGACAGACACACAATCAAAAGCTCTTTGTCGGCACGCGGGCAATAAGTGTGTCTGAGTTGGTGGATAACCTTCCAGAAACGGGTCCGACTAAATGCTCGTTTCGGGTTTTGTTCGCGTTTTCCTTGTTTTGATTCGGGTCAAGAGACGCATTTCATTTCTCGATTGATTTTCCACCGCTGAACTTGAAGAAACTTCCCAAAAAAAAAAAAATTTAGAGCCGAGCTAGCAGTCGAGCTTCAATTGCGTGTGGACGAGGAGACAAAGGAGGGGATGGAGCGAGCGGCTTGCTTGGGACAACGAATGGAAGAGACAACACCAGGTCTCGGAAATGGGCGCTTCGAGTTCAGAACAAGAGGTCGACAAAGAGGCAGTCCATGCCTGTAAAGACAGACAGAAGAAACGAAGCTGGAGAAGAGAAATGGAGCGTCCAGAACCCGGCTGGGTTGGGAGAGGAGAGGGAGAGACAGAGAGAAAGAGAAGACGAGACGTTGGGGAGAAAAGGAAGTAGCAAAATAATAAGAGGCAGTCGTCAGGGTAGGAATTTAGTGGCCCGTACTAAGATTACCGGCGGTATTAACGCGGGACCATCCGAAGCGCCCCAAATGACGGATTCGAACTAGCTCTCTTCGGTAATTACCTTACACGGTGCTGGGCTGCTCCTTAGGAAGTTTATTCCTGAGGCACCTTAGCAGATCCTCTTATTACTTGGCTCCTTTCATCATGACGGCTTTTTATGCAATACAGCTGCACATAAATGCGTTGCTCGCGTAACTGCGTAGACACGGTATTGTCATGAAGATGTCAACGGAGTGAAGCAAGCCATCCAGGATTTCCAACCTGTCGGAGCCTGGACAGTGTACACATTCGTCTGGTCCAGTACAAGGGTCTGAGAGCCGCCACAACGGCAATACTTCCGACAGATCTAGTCTCGTCATACATCGACAACTGCTGACCTTAATTTCTGACATGTCATGCTATGTTGAATACCTGCATGCATGCTCGAATTGATCATCAAATACATCTACTAATTATTCACCCCGACTCCTACTCCTACTCCTACCTGGATTACGACCAGCTGGTGCTGCCGCCACGACCCATCGAGCATCGTCACCCGAAAAAGTCCATGTTAAGCGAGCATTCAAACCTAGATTGATTACATCTACGCCTTTCATGGTGGAAATCCACAAGGCTGATTTCTAGATTAGACCTATCAACTGTCAGCCGTCAGATCTGACTGAAATGCAGGGATCCCCTCCACGGAAGGTCGAACTAAACATGTACATTGTATGGTGTGCTTTTTCTTCGGCGGTTTCAGATAGCGAGTAATAGATATATCTTGAATTGAAGCAAAAGGAAAAAAGACAAAGAAAAAGAAACGAAAAGTATCACTCGTACGTGATGACTTTACTATGCTTCCAGTAAGGGCCTACATCATACATACATATGCGAAGCAGTCTCAGTCTGAGGGGGAATGAAAGATAGACAGCAAACACCGATCAGCCACCAAAAAGCAGAAGATGGAAGAATCGAGCCCCCAAACGCCATGAAAATGATCAATGCGATCTCTGCTTTGCTCCGGTCTTCTTTCCCAGGGAAAGGAAATAGTTGAGCAAATGCGTACCAAAGAGCGAATGCAACAGAACAGACTCAAGTATAAATTACTTCTCTTCCCGGGCATATCGTCTCGTCCAATCTCTTGCAACCTCCTCGAACCGCTTCCGATCATTCGAATATTGCTCCGCAATGCGGCCCTCCACGGCGTCGTCAGGCATGGGTTCAACCAACAATTGTCTTGCAAATTCGAGCACGGCCGCAATGCGCGATGAGGGTTTCCACTCGTCCGACTTGAGCATACCGAGACACATGGAACCTTTATCGTCGTTGGACACATTGGGGTGGTAGATTTTGGTGGCGAAGGAGACGGTGGGAGGTTTGAACGGGTATTCATTTGGTAGGATCAGGTTGACGAGGAATGTGCCGCCCTATCGATAGATGAGTCAGTAAAGACCGCTTGGTTTTTCGCGTTGATGAGAAGGAACGTACTTGGTACGGAGTTCCTTCGGGACCCTTCATGGAGACCTTCCATTTGTACACGTCTGATTCATCGGCAAGCTGAACGGAGATCCCAGTAGGAGGTGTTTCCATCAATTCTGCGAGCTCCTTATACCATCACAAGCCAAGTCAGTTGGAGCCGAATCAAAGAATCATTGTCAGCCGACAGAAGAGGAAGAGCAGACCTTGCTGATGCGCTTCATGCTACCCATGGTGACGGTATGTATTCAGAGGTAATTCAAAAAAGCAGCAAACAGCGAACACAAATGGAGGTAACAAAACTTAGCAAGCTGAGGTTCAAGCTGGAGGTCGTAGTGTTGGCAGGCAGGTCATGAGGGGAAGGTACCTTTATCTTGGCGGGGTAGCTTTGGGTAGCTCCCTCCCTGGCCTGGCCCGTTGCATATCAGAGAATTAGTTACGGCCTACCTGGACAGACAGCTTTACATACTTGAAAGTCATCCGAGAATTCTTACAACAGCAGCATATTTGCCCAGAATTCATATGAGATTTATTTTCTCTAATCAAGTCAAGTCTGGTTAGACAGGTCACACGCTCAACGAACAGTATACCTTGGTACCTGGTGCTGCACTGGGGATGTTACATGCTTACGTTCCACATTCAGTCACGGCCACGAATCTCAATAGTGTGTATCGTCTGAGAGAACCTCCTATAACCATGGGAAAAACACATGCGCCTGCAAAAGCATGGATGGGGAAAGGTGAAATCATTCCCTCTGCAATATAACCATCAACCCCATAACCCCCAGCAAGACGGTCTTCAACCACGGGTATTCACTCAACATGATTGTGACATATCCAACCCCGGGAATATACCCCCGAACACTGCCCACAATATCCTCCTTCCGATCCAGAAAATCCTGCCCTCGAGCGTACAGTTCTGTGTCTTCGGCAATGTTGTTGTCCCCCTTTGTGAGTAATTTCTGGGAAACGACGGTGGGAAGGCTATTTGGTAATGATTAGTACCATACTACAAGAGTAAAGCTATGTCTATAGGGAGACCACGAACCCAGCTTTTCTGTTCTTGGCCTTCAATTTCTTGTCTTCTTCGGTGTATGATCGAACAACTCGGTGAACGATTGGAATATCCTTGCCTAGGAGATTGTCAGCTATATCCGTAGCTCAGCGGATGTCTCAATGACGTGTATACCTCGAACATTATATACCACAATCTCTCCCACCTCGGTCCTCTCGCCCCGATTCCATAAAAACAATAAATCTCCACGCTGGAATGCCGGTTCCATAGATCCGGATAATACGACCACAATGGGACTGCTGGAGTTGGACGCTATCGAGACGCCTTTCCATAGCATGAAGGCCGTGGAAAGGACGAGGGCGAAGTTGAGGACTTGGGCGATGGATTGTCGCGCATTGGACAGGTTGCCTCCGAGGGCGGACAACATTGTTGTTGTTTTTGTTCGTCTCAGTCGGGAATTATTATTTTCTTTGTGACTGATGTTCTCTCCACGATAGAGCTCAGTGATTAGTTGGCTCACAGATTCTGATTGTTGTCCTTCTTTTTCGTTTGGTGATGTTGTTGACTGCCGGATGTCGAGAAAGCTAGTTAGTGGAGAGGTGTCCTTGCGGAGGATCTCAGGCAGCTCCGGTCGACCAATCAGCTACTTCCCATTCTAGCTAAACTACGAGCATCGCGACTTTCTTCAAGCGCCTGTCGAGAACTTGCCTTTCATCTCGAACGGCAGACTATAGCCACCAATCTTCACTTAAGAAGACGACTGTTGTCCTTCCTGAAAATACCTATACCAATCCATGCCTCCTCGTAGCGATAGAGTCCGTTCACGGTACCCGGTTTCTCGACATTCCGATTCCGACGTTCCAAACACTGCCCTGATGCACATAATATACCTCGAATAAGACTCTAAATGACAATCCACCAATCAGCCCCATCAAGCACAATCGCCAGTACATCGAACTGACCTCATCACGATGCAGGAGTCAGGAGTCTAAACGATCGTGGCGGACGAGAGCTGAAAAGAGAACGATTCGGCAGGCTCACAGCCCAATCAAAGAGCGAGCCGGGGAACTGACAGGCGCGATGGTCGCGACGGCTTAGCCCTAAGTGGCTCGAGCTAAGGACCACTGACTAAGTGTCTAGCGCCATGATAATTAGTCTTTCTTCTTTTTTTTTTTTTTCCCCATCTCCATGCTGTGACGCTGATCGGTACGGTTTACTTTCAGCTGGGCCTGGTACCAGATTCCCATGGTTCTATGTTTCTTGAGTGGATCGTTCAATCTATATGAATCGCTACTCCGTATACGTACATAGTATGTAGCTACCGAGGTCAGGAGCCTTGGATCGAATGAAGTTAGACCCATACGGAGTGATTTTCGGCAAGGCCGATGAAAGATGAGTCTAGATCTGATACAGCTTCATCTACGACATGGACTGCTCGGATTGGAGATTAAGTCGTTCAACGGTCTCAAGTGCTCCGAGAAGTCCCAACTATATTGTTGCCGTCTGTAGATCAGAAACATGGGTACACCCGTGCAACATCAAGAAATTATCTTATTATCTTATTATCCCAGAACGTCGTCAAGGAGCGCCAGCGCTACCTGTAGTGGCCCATGCGACTCTCCGTCGCCTTTCCTATCTAGACACGCTTTTCGTCCAATGCAGAAAGCAAATAGCAGAAACAAAAAAATAAGTAAAGCCCTACAAAGGACTATCGCTCCGTCAAAATGCAATTTATGCCAATGTATCAAACATTCCAGCTCCGTCCCTCTCGGTCATCAACAGAAGAGGGGGGGTGAGGAAAAAAGCAAAGAGGTAGAAGAAAGAAACGAGGGTATCAATGAACATCATCTAGAGTCATGGAAAACTTTCCGTCCACAAAGTAAAAATCGCCATGCCCTGCATAGTTTCTAGGCCTTGCGAATGGTGTAAATCAAACGGATCAGTGCCGAGAATTGTTGATCCAGAGTTCAATCGCCGCCAGCGGAGGATCTTCAGACACCCAGAGACCAGCTCTTAAATCAGCCTGTCGAAGATCTGAGAAGATTGTATGATCGGTGATGCTGTCCAATTCCTGATGTAAGGATGAATCAGCCCTAACCAGGTCTTATCATAACCACGCCAACCGTGGTCTGCGCAGAAGATGTTATTGAGGGGTATGTAAAAATAGAACGAACCTGGCGCAGCAATTGATCGATTTCTCGTAATTTAGAGGATCGTGAAAGGTGCTCGTTGCGATTCAGGACCCATCTCTTCGCGGCCGCAACGCGAAGATAAATCTTGTGGGCTTGGAAGCGGCGAACACTTGCGTCGAGGATGACCCTAAACAGCTCAATCAGTATTCAAGACTTTTCGGCAGTGACGAAGGCAATACGCACTGGCGCAATTGGGCCTTTTCCATTTCCGGATTGCTCCCCTGGTCTTCAATCGGCATGCTCATGAACCCGGCGGCCAGCAGACGCTGTGCAGACGCTGAGCTCTGTGCGAGAACTCGATATCCTTCCTGATGCGTATTCCCCATCGGCACGGAAGCCAGTTGCTGCGAGATGTGTAGTTGGAGCGTTCGATAGTCATTAATCAATTCGGCGACTCTCATGGCTCGTGCATCATTCACTGTAAACCAAGGCCAGAGGAATGGAGTTAGGTATATGGACAAGAATTGAACCCTTTGTTTTTACTCTTTTGGGAAAGGTAACGTACGGCCGTCAGCCATATCTCTCGATGTCTCCTGAAATGAGCAACCACACGCAACGGTTGACTAATTAGAAAGGTGATTAAAAAGGCATAGACGTAATTGAGAAGAAAAAGCCAGAAAGAAAGTATGCAAAGAAGAAAGTCAATCGCTTCTTGTATAGAGTTCCAAGCCTAAAAGCCATCCATCAAGCTAAGCGTTCATCCGACCGATGGATGAACTTCTGCCTTTTAAGTTAAAAAGTAAAATATACAATGTCCTGACTCCTCTCCCTACCAATGGAGACCAAGCCAACCTGTGACCCAGATCAATTGATGTGTGTACTTGTGGACGAGGTGAACACTCCTAGTTAGTGCAGGGTTGTTTGGACCAATGGACGCAGGCAATGGCATTGCAAGAGATTATCCGAGCTTTTGGATCTCGTCGGGAATCTGGGATAATCCTTAGTGGACCTGTCTAGCTTTTTTTTTTTTTTTTCTTGTTCTTCCCTTCTTCGGAACATGCCTTATTGTCTTTTGGGCAGCTCTCCTTTTCCGCGTCGTGACTGGCCAATTGGTGCTAGTATGGCCGAGGGAGTCAGAGGAGGGACTACCGAAAGGGGAGGTGGAATTGTGCTGTCAAGACTCGAATTCTCCGTAGCCCAGTCGGGCAGAGTGGGTTTGATCAGCCAGCCATGAGAAATTCCATGCACATACATGTACATCATACCTCAAGTTGACCGAGTCACTCGTGACAGCGACAGCTGTCGATGGATCTCCAACAAACGTCAATTACGCTTGCTCGGCAGTTACAGGAACAGCCAACAGCATCCAGCTTCCTGAACGATCATGTTGAGTTTCAGGGTGGATCGAGACCACTGATACATTGCGCCGTGTCTGTGGGCCCTTTTTCCGACCCCAGTGGTCTGATGGGTTGTTTACTTTATCTATCGTTATGGTTCATCACTGTTCGTGCATGGACGCCACTTCGCTCCCAGCTCTTCCGGGCAAGGGGCAGGCTAGGGTCGCGGCCATTGAGGGAGGGGAGACTGGTCGAAATCGTGCAGACGTAGGGTCTAGAGTCAAGGCAAGCTAAAGCAGGGGAAGACCCAGGAGAATGACGATGTATCCGCTTGTGTTTAGGTCACTTTTTTATGGGGATGGATCATGGATGACGATTGTGACTCGAGAGATAAACGTGGGAAAAGAAAAGAAAGAAGAGAAAGGGAAAATGGAAAACCACAAGCCGAGAATGTCTGGCCAATCATGAGCTTGGAATGCGCCCCAGCCACGAACTTAAGCGTCGACCATCCAAGCTGAAACTGGAGCTGCGCCTTGCCGGATTCAGACACCAAGTTGTGGCTGATGCGCGCGACTGTGGCAAACGCACGAACGACATGTCACTTTCTACCGACCTTCAAGACGACTGACTACTTACACTTGATTAACGTCAAGTGGTCCTCCTCCTGCATTGCTCGCGTATTCTTCCATCACATTCCGAATGAGGCGCACCTGAACGAGTCGTAGATCGAACCCATTCTCAACGGCTACATCGTTTCGAGGTGGCCAGAGTCGAGCGCACAACAGCTGTAGGACGCTGATTCATCACAGAATCCTGTCTCTTGTCGCCAAGTTCGCATCACGATCCACACTCAACGGCACGAAGTTTCAACGGTCACAGGAAGCTATGTTTGGTAACAACTCTTTGTGTGATGTGGCTTGCAAAGACTAGACAAATAGCAATTCGAGAATACATTCTACATGCTTCAATCCTTCTCCGCAATGGCCTGCAGCCGTTCATCAATCTCTTCCTCGGTTAAGGCCCGAAATGCAACGTCTGTACCGTCCTCGCCATCGAGCCGGGGGCCGCCCACAATGCCAATCTCCAGCTCGTTCTTCTTGAAGTCAACGCTGAGAACATTGCTCAAGGCTGTGATCCCGAGCTCAACCACCTCTTCCCAATCACCCTCGGCATGATCCTTGTTCTTCAGCTTCTTCTCGAGAAAATTCACAGCCTCCTGTTGCTTGGGCCCCGATGCAGTGGCCTTGTAGCCAGCGAAATATCCAGCGGGATCGCATTTGTACACTTGGGGTCCATTTTCGTCATCTACCGAGATCAGCGTAATGGCGACACCGAGTGGGCGCATGTAGGCCTATGTTGTAGGTAACGTTAGCCAGATGACCCTTCGGACATTGATGCCTCATTGAAGAGCTGCACAGATGCAGTGTAACTCGTACCCGTTGAGTGTAAACTTGGTTGATATTGGCCAATCGCTTCGCCAATACATCGCAAGGCATCTCATATCCGTACTTATACCTGAACTCAGCAGCCTCACCACGGGCACGGTCGACGCTTGCCCGGGCATCGGCTATGGACCCTGTCATAACGCACCCAATAGAAGGCGAGATTTTGAAGATGTGGGAGACTGAGGAGGGCTCGATCAATTTGTCCTGCAGGTTGATGCATCTATCAGCTGGTTTTCTCTAGCTGATCGGTAGACGTCGTAATCCAACTTACGGGAACCTTCTTTTGTGATAGGACAACGGCGCAGTTCTTGCCACGGACGCCGATGGACGTTATGTTTGCTGCTGTAATTGCTTTGAATGCATATTCTATGATAGAGTCGTCTCGTTAGCCGATTGACTCGATGGTGCGGAGCTCTGCTCGAGGTCGCCGGATGAGAAGACAGTCCGGTGTGGAAATCGACTGGGCGGACAAATATAAAAGGCGTCATTACTCACCGACTTGATATAGACGACCCGTATCAGAGAAGATGGTAATATGTCGGTCGTAGCCTGCGCTTCCTGTAGCAGTAAACACACTGATTAGTTTCAAGCTCGAAGAGCAAATGGATAGCTGAAGCATGGAATCCTGACCTGACATGGTGATCGATTTATCCCTGGATCCTTATGTTCACCCTTCCGGTTTGTAAACTTGTAACTGCCTTATTTCACCTAAAATCGAGATAAAGTCAAGAAGGATGAGTTGAAGCTGGATGATGTTGTGTTGCGCGGTCAAGGAAGCTGCCTGAGCTTGACGGGCTATAGCACTAGCTCCAGCTCATTCTGCCGCCCACATCTCACCGCCCCTGATCGTTCCTCCTGCCAAGACATGACATCTTGACTTTCACGATCAGCTTTCGATCAATAGTCATTCAAACTCACTGCGCATACTTCTTTGGTGTACAGCTAGCTGGCTGATCGATTTCGGATAGATAGCTATACGGGGCATCTCAAACCGCACTCTCGATGAAGCTTCGATGGATTTATTTTCTGCTACACTCACCCCAATTTCACCTTCATTCATGGCCTGCACAGTTACCTACCCATCGATAACGAGTGACTGGGCTGACTATAGGCGGCATTTCGAGTTTACGGAAGTGATTTAGAATGAAAGCGAGCATTCTCATGGCAGGAATTCCAACTCAAGAGATCGAAGAATGTCTACATGGCATGATCAGCGGTTCAGGAAGCTAACCAAGGGCTTGAAATACTGCTCACTGTATGGAAGAATCCCTCGTACGAATCGATCGTGAAGGCACTACTGTAGTTGCGCCATAGGGTGCGAACGACGCCCTGCTCTGATGCTATGCCATAAGCTTTTTCGGTCCCAGACACGATGCTATCATAATCTCTCTGTCTCACAAGATCGTGTTTTGTGAAAGTTGAGTAGGATATAGTATCCTCTTAGGATTACTTGCGGTATAATCGCCGTGTTAGAACCAGTGCCTCACAATAGATGCATTGTATCCAGGTTCCGGGATACAGGACCAATGGCATCAAATTCACTTTGGCAGGGCATTCTGAGTAGTATTACACTGCAAGATAGCTGACTTACTTGGTGGTTAATGACTAGAGATCCATCAAGACTCAAGGCTCTAGAGGATGTCCTCGATTCGAAGACACCTTGATAGCTTGTATCTACTCGGATGCTACCACTGGCTGATAAAAGGCAGAGTATTAGTCAAGATTGCATCACATCTTAATAAAAGCTGATTATTTCTTCCAATGGCCAAGTCTAGCCACTCATAGCCTGGGACAGTAGCTCTAGAGCTGAAGCTGCTACCGCCTAGAGACCGATACCCGTCTGATCTGGCTTTGAATGCACCATGACAATCAATGCAGTCCCCGTCCAATGCTCCAGCAATCCGCGGCAACCTGGCCTTCCAAGCTATGATTGCACCAAGAGCCATGCGGAGTAAGCAGAGATTATGCGCGCACGACGATCAAGACGTTTATACGCCTTGGAGGTCGATATTATCTTGGATTCCGACTCATAGGCCGATTGAAGGCCTTTCTATGCTGGGAGTATGATGATGGCATGAAGGTACTGCGAATACGAGATGTTCTTCCAGGAAAAGGAGCATTTAACGGGAAAATGTCTGATATTGCCGAGGTCAGGCAGGGGTCAACTCAAGGGGAACTATGCTTTCACTAACTCGCTCGTGTCGTCGTAGGACTGGAATGTGGAAATATAGATCGAATTATAGGTGTCTTCATATAGGCGCCATGTCTTCTACAAAGTTCGAGTTGACACGATAGGGTCGCTCTGGTACAGTGTTCTTAGGGCAGGTAAGATTAAGACAGTGCAATTTTCAGGAGCCGAACCTTGAGAGAAGCTGTCCTGAATCACACGCATCCAATGGCCTATAGACGCGAGCAATTTCTAGAAAGTCTCTGTGGGAAGACGTCTTCAACTTGCTCAAACCATGCAATTTTTGCTGCCATCTCATTCTCTATTCCAGTGGCGTTTGGAAGACGTATGACGCTAGCCGGCAGGAATTCTGGCAAGGACGGTGCTGTCATAGACAGCTTCTTACGAAGAACAGATGTTACTGGCCTCAATGATCTTTCTTATGATGGAATCTGCCTGCCTGCTTGCTCACCGGAACGGATGTAGGAATACTCAAGACCCAATTTGATCACAGATAAGGTCAACAAGGAAGGGATCTCTCCAAGGTTGCACTGCACAAGGTCGGTCATCACCAATAAGAGAGCTGATTGATTACATGAAAACCAATAATATGGAAAGAAGGACGAACGATAAAAATGAAATCATCATTGAAGACATTCTTGATGCCTGGAGAGAAACCATGCTGTACTATCCCAAAAGCGGAATATTCTGTCCAGAAAAAGGACAATCTGGAATTACGCCTTGCTGCACATAATAGATCCATTGGCCGCATCTGTTTGACTCTACTGTGAACTGGATATGAGAGGAGAGGGCAACCTGAAGTAGTCCGACGACAACAGTGTTGAAGCACTAGCAAAAAGCACCCCCATATCTCAGTAATTTTTTGTTGGCTCACAATTTCACAATGTCGGGAGCTCAGTGACAGCCACTAGACCCTTATCAGCAGATCTTGGACAAGCATTTGGCTTTCCCCCCATTCCTCAATGGCCTCAATAGATCCAAGCCGTCTGAGAACGTGTAAAGTCTGAAAAGGTTGACACTCGAGGTGCTCAGCGTTCCCTTTAAGTTCTTTCCCCGTTTTTGATGGTGGCAAATTTGATGACTGAAAAGGTATAAGCGACGAGCGCCCATTGACTTCAAAATGGGACGCATGAAGCGCATCAGCTGGTACAGCCTGAGATCCCAATTCGCCACATATGCGGCTAAGCCGTGAAGGAGATTCTTGCTTTCGATGATATTGGCATACACTGCTAGCATGAGATTCTCGCGCGGCTTGTGCCAAAGCAGAGCTCGATGAGGCGGAAGGTTTGACGATGCGAAAAAAAGTCGATAAGCAGCCCAGCGCCGGCATACAAGGGAATGACAGCTAAAGTACAGTATGAGGATGTGGATAATTGTGAGCACAGATCCTACGGCTCCTCCGGATATCTCTAACAGGGTTGAGGTTGAGCATCCATTGATAGTTAGATGGAGTTTCGTATGTGGGCTACTAGACCAACCACCTTCAAGTATATGGCTCAATTGTCGATCTAGACTTCAAATATCATGAATCATGATAGGAATTGTCAAGTATATGATTCAGTTGGCAAGTTAAAGTTAAGCAGCTCCCATGCGGCTCCTAACAATAATCGTTTCAGACTACTTTGCTACTGCCTGCTTTTCCGGCTTCTTCCTGATCGTGGCTTAGCAGTTTTAGAAGTGAAGCCATGATCCACGGAGCTAGACAAGAATCAACCGGTCACTCCTTTAGCATCGAGTAATATAAACGCAATAAAGTATCGTAGATCTCGTGTCGTCTCACAACAAAACACATCGCGTCCCATCATACTGCCGAGGCTAGACTTCTCAGCTAAGCAAAACAGAAAGACATCTTGGGCTTCGATCTGCGACAAGCTTCAGAGACCTGATGGAAGTAATCACTCCACAATTTTTTGCCTCATGGACCGTACTAGTGCGGGACAATCGTTCGGGTATGCGGATAAGGTTTCGAGTCTATTGACCCCTGCTCTGTGCTTTCAATCATTGGATTGCATCCAATAGCGACATCAGGCTAATCCATACCTAGGTGATCCATGTAAACACCAAACTCCCTTTCTACATGAAGCTGAACTTTGAGTCTCTCTTCCCCTCAACCCTGAGACAACCGCGCCTCAATCGGGGGAGGGTAGTCTGATAGAGATATGACTCCACTGGATCAAGGTAGGAGCCGATTTGCTAGGTCAATATTGCTAATCCAATGAGGGGCTTCGCTATACACATCTTTCCGATACACATTGACAACAAGTTGTCAGGCCCATCCCAGAAATCCTCCTTACGTGCTCCGTAAAAGGCAAGTCGTGGATTGTTCGCCGAGGAGACCATTTTTGGGATACGTTCGGAAGATGCGTGAGATTTGCATAACCGAGCCAGTGAGTACAGAGAAAATCGATGGTTTGGCTCAGCGTGATCGACAATGCGTGAGCCTCTTTCTATCTTTCTCCTGTTTCCAGCCCATGTCAAAGATGTCTTGATATCCTTGATATTTGGCGCTTTGCTTGGTGACTAGTAAATATATAAAGGTGCATCTATCCGAATGGATAACACAACTTCCGTAACAACAAGCCTCACTTTCGTCTTTACTTATCAACTCACTTTACAATCAGCTCCATTGCTTGCTAATATTCTTTGTGCGCTGGACGCATTGCTTGATTACTACCTCTTTTTATCAACTTGCTCCCATTATTTTACATTAAAGTTCGAGCCCAATATCCAAGATGCGTTCTACCCTTTATGCTGGTCTATTCACTGCCCTGGTGGCTGAAGTTTATGGCCATGGAGTAATTACTCAGATCCAGGGTGCCAACGGCGTTAACATGCCTGGTTTATCAGGTGAGTGCTGACCAGAACTTTGATTTCGAATACAGAGCTAATTGTGCATCGAATAGTCATTGACGGGACCCCCAGAGACTGCGCAACTCCAGGCTGTGGTGCCGAAGCTGACACCTCAATCATTCGCCAGAATGAATTGGGTGGCAACAAGGCTTCTGCCCTGGGACGCACAAATGGAGGTGGCCCTGTTGATGCTGCTGCCGCTATCTCCACGTTCATGACAGGCTCGTCCTCCTCGACGAAAAGAGGATTATTAGACAGTCTTCTTGGTGGTATGTCTTTTCTTCCGGGTCTTTGACATGTCTTTGTTGTTGATGATCTGTTAGGGAGTAGCGATTCCAGTACAGCTACTACCCAAGGTACTAGCACCAAGAATGCCGGTGTTGAGAGTGGCGTCAAGGCAGCTGCTGGTACCGGTTCGCAGAGTGGTCTGCCTACTTGCTCTGACAACGGGACTATTTCTTTGACTTTTCACCAGGTAGGAATTCCTTGATCCAGCATTATTATGTCGCCTAATCTAATTTACGGTCCTCCTAGGTCAATCAAGACGGGGCTGGTCCCCTGACAGCCATGATCGATCCCACTTCCGGTGGCACAGACGCCAACGCCTTTCAGAAGGCCGAAGTTACTCAGGACATCCCGGGTGATAGACTGGGTCTTTCCACTGCCACGACTGAGGATTTCCCTATCCAGGTTCAGATGCCTCAGGGCATGACTTGCTCCGGTACCTCAGGTGGTGCCACTAATGTCTGCATAGTACGTGTCAACAACAATGCTCTTGCTGGTCCTTTTGGCGGTTCTGCGGCGTTTACTATGTCCTCGGCTGCAACCAAACGGGCAGTTGAATTCAATCTGAGAAGACGTCACATGGCTCGTGGTGTTCTCAAGCGTGCCCAGGATTGAGACTCAGGAGTCATGTGTTGACTGTAAGTCTTCGTAGTTCTTCATGTTTCTTCATGAGCGAGTCAATTACTACGGACTTCAATCAACTAAGTCAATGAAAAAAGGGGGGGCAAGAGGTAGTGGTGGGGTATAAAGAGAGAGACGGGTTTGAGGAGAGGTGGGACATAGTATGAGAAGAAAGGAAATGATTTCAAGGTGGTTGATATTTCTGATATGTCGATGTGTGTATTAGCAGTCAGACTTTATTTTCCATGTCAAGCTCACAAATCTAATCCAGTAATCGGTGGCTAAAAACCTTTCGGTCTCCGTTCCAAACAAAGATGATAGATTACAGTGTGAGCGATGCAGTTGTGCTGCAACTCCACAAACCAGACCGGGGATGGTGATAAAGACTTACGATCTATAAGGATGTTCGGGCAGTATATGTAGAGCAAAAACAGACATTTCAACCCAAATCTGACTTTACTATTGATGATCATTCATTGTGCAGGCCAAAACTCAAATCTTTTCAGACAGTCGAATGGCTCGGGCTGCCGAACCAGACGATGTTGGCTTGAGTCATATATTTATTACAGACGCACTCTAACAGCCGTCAAGGGACCTCTATGTTGAAACACAGTAGATTCGTATTGACAAGTGATACGCATTCTGCACAGGAATATAAAATAGTAGGATGTAGCTATCAAACTGCGCTGGGCACGTGGCAGACTCTATTCTTTTTTATTTCGATAATGAGTAATTTGCAAGAGCCAGAATTTTATCGTACGTAGATCGTATCCAACACTCAATTCATAATCCGTATAGCCAAAGAACAACGTGCGTATCAGAGTTTACTTGGCGATGGGAATAGCAGTTCGATGATGAAGAGACTGCTGGATTTGCCCCCGGTTCTCTGTACCTTTGTGAGTGAATTTTGGACTGCGGGCTTATGGACTACTTGCTAGAGCACATCGGCGGACTGCACCATCGACATCGTGTATACAGGTCTGGTTTGATCGCGCGCCTATGTACTTACTGAGAATAGCGGACCAGAGTGATCAGCTCGGCATCACTTACAGTGAAGACACGGACTCGTACTGCCGAATTGTTGGCTTGATCACATTGAGGGGAGGAATGCTGTCCTTTATATAAGTACTACTACAACCCTTATGTCATCCACTGGAGGCTAAAAGTCCACAAGTCAATGTTCCTCAAACCCAGGCCATTAATGCCAGTCAATCGGGACTGCCTATCCAAAGGCAGACTGGGCAAGTAACATCCATCTCGGCATCATTGCGGGCTGATACTCTATCGATGCCTTATTTTAGCAACGAGCTACGTATCGAAAATTCTTCGACGAAAGTAACATGGCCGTGACTCATGAGGCCATTGCTTTCACCGGCAAGGCGGACACTAGACTACTCTCATCAAAGCGACCTGGGCCGCACTGGGGAAACGGTCATACATTAGCATGTGTATTCCTCATATACCAATCATGACTACCGGGCGAATACATTCCTAACGAATGGCTGGACATCTACCGTAGTCAAGTCGACGAGACGGCAAGAATGTAAAGACTGAATTTTGAGACCATCATGAAACGTGTACCTTGCGCTGATGGTAGTCCGGACACTAGATCCTCGGAGTGCCGATAGCTGATTGGGCGAGCATACTACGTAGTAGGCATGAAGTGACGACTCCGGCGAGCAACCTGACTCAGTGGCTAGACTAATCCATTCGTAGACATGACCACATCCGACTTAGCTCTGACTTCCGAATACGAATCATGCATATCGAGTGGGATAGACTTACGCGTTGGCCCTAGTACTAGCGCTGACGGCTTACCGTTGGCCCGTCGCCCCGTGCCGCAGTGTTAGCAGGGATTAGGGCTTTTACTAGTCACGTTTTTCCCTGGAGGCTGGTGACCGTTGATGTTGGAGTACGACTACACTGAACAAGGAGGTGCTTCACTTCATGTGGAGTACTACTCATTAAGTAGTAGCCAAGTCATAGAAGTGCCTTGACTTTCCGGCAGACTCCTCCTGGTGCATCTATGCATATCCCTACTGAAAGTAGTCAAGTCATGCGTAACTACTATACTCTTCCCAACTACAAAATTAGCCCTTCGTCGAGATTGAGGTTTGCTAAAGTAGCGAGCCTTAGCAAGACGCCGATGCGAAAGATAATTCATCGGCGTTGTTCCGGGATGATGAGTGATCTGTTTTCAAAGTATTGAATACTCACCGTATATGAGTGCATATTCCGTCCTTCAATAAATACTATTATCGACTAATCCCTGCACAATCTTCGAAAGTATATGAACGCCTGGAAGGATCAGTCCCTGATTATGATATACAGTTCTTAGAACCGCTTCAATGAACTTCTCAGATTGCAACGTGGTCCCCGCACCCATGGAGCCTAGCAGGGATTTGAGGTGAGCAGATATCTGCTTGTGATCGGAGCACGCCCTGAATCATTTGATCTTTGCAAGTTTGCATACGTACGGAGTTTCACCAGCTCTGCATCATCAATTCATGAGGAGCCACATACATGGATCATGCCTTCACCAATTTGCGCGCCTCATCAGCCGAAGGATCACATGTACTACGAGGAAGAACTGCGCCGCGTCGATTCATTAGTGATTACTAAGGAGTGAATAAGATTAACAAAACATTAGCCCGCCGGACCTTATTCTAGAGAAAGCACTCTGTAGTATGAGATAAGTCAGGCTTGAATCCATGGCGATCCACAGGGCTTGAGCTAAACGGTAAACGCACGCTTGGTCGCCGCTCAACAATTGCCTACCCTAGACAGGCTCATAAGTCCATGTGCTTCACTGCCGGAGGTAACCTAGAAGGCTCAAGTCATTCGTAATCACTCTATTCCGAGCTTCCGGTCTATCTTTTTGTCTTACTTAAGCTTTGCAGTCAGTCTTTTATATCTCGAACTTTATACAATATCCCATTTGGTTTTATACAAAGGCTCTGAAATTGTTCTCTCGTTCGGTTTGCAAGGCTCTTACTCTTCGACACAAATATACATCATGACAGCATTAAGCCTCATTCTCTTACCTGTGAATACTGAAACGTCAACTCCCAAAAAGAACGAAATGGGGTTCTCGTCTAAAAACTCCCAGCAGCCCCATGATCACCATCAATACCAAAACGTCTACCAGACACCACAGTATCAACATCAACGTCAATATCAATACACGTCTACAACGCCTCAGACGGACCATTCCTCCATACCTGAGGAGACATCCATACCACAAGTATTGCCCGCACAATCAGAAGCAGTGAACGACGTAGTATTCTACCAGCGTTGTTGGGAGGCAATCCACCAACGGACAATCAAACAACTTGAGTGGGTCAAAGGTCGATGATCCCTGTTTTTTCTTCCCATTATCATATTCGCTATACCTTGGTCGTAGCTGACATGTTCAAATTGCAGATGCCGAGAAGGGACTTTACACCTCTGCTCAACTCCAAAGTATGCTTGGTGCTTCTTTCAGTGCCAAACTTATGCCCTGAGCACTCCCTAAGGCATATGAAAGATTTGAAAAACACCGTCGAGAGGGAGAGAATGGATATGTGCTGGCCTTGAGTCTTCGGAAGCCCCCTGAAGCAATCGACACCCAGACTAGATGCGAAGCTCATTCTACAGACCACAAAGCGCCAGTGAGATGCGGCATCGAACCCCCCACCGTGGTAACCTGGCTATTGCTTCTCCTTTGAAAGTGACGATCAGATGATGGGACCAAATGTGCCTGTCCTATGCAAAGAGATCAGGACCGAAGCTTACGTCTTGGATTTCGACCCATACCAGAATTTCCCTACATCTATTGGGACTGTCTTCAACTCATAAGCCTTCATGGTCATCATCGTGCGAGACCTGAGAAACACGACAGAGAAGAGCAATCTCGGGATGGTAAGGAAGCTTGTTGTGTTGAAGGGTTGCAGAAGTGATGCATTTCATACCTACAATGTGATATTTTGTGATACCTCTTCAATTGTACCTATAGCCCTGAAAACTCCTAACAATATGCTGTTAAAAATGTGACCTTCGGATGTATACATGAGGCACTAATCACTGTCCGAATCCGAACTCTCGCTACTGCTCGAAATCTCCACAACCATAGTTCGATTCTTCCTCTTTCTTCTTGCCGGCGCTTTCTGCTTGGATTCTTTTTGCGTGACTGATGTAATTTCTGTGGACTCTGCTTCTCCTTCTCCTTCGGCTGACTTCTCTTGCTTACTTGTTGCGGAAGAATATTTGCCTATCTTGCCTGATACAGTCCACTGGACCATTTCGGCTCGTTTTCGGTATTCGAGTCTGGTCAGAACGTTGGCATCGACTTCTCCATCTTCATTGTCCTCTCCATCCGGCGCAGTCAAAATCACCCCTTCATTCAGATCCTTGACACCCGCGTTCAGATTGCCCTTGAACCGCCATACAGCATTGCCATATTTTTCTCTCCACGACTCGGGCAAGGCAGGCAATTTAGCAATATCACTAGTCTCTTCTGTAGCTGTACTTTCCTCTACCGAGGAAGCAGCAGCATATCTCTCATCGAACTTAATGACGTCTTGCGCAATCTTGCGAAGTCGTGTTCTTGCGCCTTCGCTCTTCAATCCTTTCAGGTAGGCCAGTAGCGCTGGGTTATATTCAGAGGGAACATGCTCCAGAGAAAACACGTGCTTGAGTAATTGTGCTTCGCGGATTTTCTGGAATTTCCATGAAGCACGGTCGTGATGATATTGCGACAAGTAGGCGATGATAGACTTGTCTACCGAATTTGTTGAGGATTTATCCCCCTCGGTCGTGGTAGTACTTTTCTCGCTGTCTTTCCGTCGTTGTTCACGTTTCTCTCTCTTTTCTTTTTTCCTTCTCTCGCGACTAAGTTCTTCGTCATATACCGTGTCCCTATCGTCATGCTCGTCGCCTTTCGTGTCTTTGCCGGAACCATTGGTTTCATCCTTGTGCTCAATAGCTTGTACATCGACATTGTCCGCGAAAGACACGGATTTCCGCTTCTTGCGTGACCTCTTCTCTGTATCGGCGTCTTCGTCCTCCTCATGATCCTCCTCATGGTTGTCGTGTTGTTTCTCCTCGTTATCGTCCTCGTCTCGCGATCGCTTCTTGGATTTCTTTTTCGACTTTTTCTCGCTCTTATCCTTGCCTATGTCGTCCACAGCTAAAGCCAATCCTTTCTCCTTCTCGGCCTCTTTGAGCTTTCTTTTCTCTTCCTTTTTTTTTGCCTTGAGCTCGCTCGCACTGGGATCGTATTTACTTTCGACGGACATATCGTCTCGGTCTCGGACCTATGGTCTTGGTTCGTCGCTGGACACTAGATCTTGAGTGTGAAAAAAAATATATTCTAGACAGTTGCGTCGAAAGAGGAACCCAAGGCCAGACTTTGATCAATGCGAAGAGTCGTGAGATGTGAGCAAGCAGTGGAGTGAAGGTTGACATTGCCAAACTTTTTGTCCGAAACTTTTTTTTAAGCTTTGGATTGTTCCACGGTGCCCCACATGGCCGGGGACTAATCCGATTCGATTCATTGGTCGAGCGAGGATCTGATATACAAGATGCTACAACTAGAAACTCCTATACATACATCGTAAATGGGTATATGCATCTTCTTCATGGCTAGATCCCCCTGCCAAAACGTCGCCCATCAAGTGCGCCTGCAAATGCGTATACATATGGCATGAAATGAGCTCATTGGGCGTTACCCTGTGGCTCCTTGGTCTCTGCACCGCCAGTAGCAGCACCACTACTTGACGGCACCACATTCCTACGGCTTCTCCGATCTTTATCCTTGTCCCGCATTGACGATGATGGACCAGCAGAGGTAGCCAATGCCTTCTCGCGTCGACTTTTTCTTACAGGCTCGTAAACGTCATTAAAGTTCATGACCACGCCCAAGAAGCGCATGTCTACGTCCGGCTGATATGCCAGGTCACCAAGTAAAATGTTGAGTCGAGAACGAAAATCCACGGATAGGTCGCGGAGACGTGTTTGCAATGAGGTAAGCATATGATCATCCGCGGTCAAGTTCGCATTTTCTTGTTTTGACAGGAATGGAGACGGGTTGTTGAAGTCGTGCTCCGTCATCCCCCATTGACCGCGCGCTGTGCGAGTTTCAATCTTTGCGTTCAGTTCTTGACGGCGTGTGAATTCCGCAACCGAGAATGAATATAGACCGTCAACGACGTCCTTGTAGTTTAGCATGATCTTGAGTATCTGATGCAGCTGAGCAAGAAAGCTTTCTTCCGGCTTATTTGTAGATGACGAGGAGCTTCGTGATGCGCTCGACGAGCCTAGAAGACCCTTGTGGGTGATGGAGTTGAGGTACTTGGTATGTGCCTCAATGAGATCGTCTAGGGTGCAGCCAGGTTTGGAGATTGCTGCTTGTAATTGATCCCAACTGGCTTCAATCACCTCAAAGAGGATATAATACTGCAATTGGCATACGAAGTGGATCATCTCGGCGATCACACATCTTGCGAGCTTCCAGTCAGATCCAACCTTGTCTTCCACGCTGCCGAGGACGCCCCGAGCTCCTGTCATGAACCTGCGCCATGTACTTTCCAATGCGAACTCAACCCGTTTCACTCGCCATAAAAAGTTGAAGACTTTGAGATATTGTGTTGATCCCCATGGGGTGATAACCACGTCCACCGGGGCGTCGATCTTATATTCAAGCGTGAAACAGTCCCAGCCTATTTCACCGTGGCTGAGCTCTAGCATGCGCGCATCTAGACGACGCAAGACATCGGGAGTATCGAACTGTGCATTAGATGACCGGATCGCGTGTTCTAGCTGAGCAGTCAACGTATGTCGATATTGCGAATTGGCAGGGCGGTCCAGGTTTGAGGCAAGGGATTCCATAAGCAGAGCAATGAAGTCGCCTTGTCCGAGCAAAAGGTACTTTTTCAAAGCACGCAGATGCTCAAAGAGTTTGAACTTAGTATCCATCAGATGGATGAGTCGTGCCATTGTGGTCTTGTAAGCTTCATCAATGGAGTTCTCGAGTCTAGCTGTATCTCCGTAACGAAGCTCCTTGGACGTTTCTTTCGAGTAGGCTTCCACCCACGCAGAATCTCCACAACCGTATCGAATGAAGTTTAGGGACTTTCCGATGAGAAAGACCTTCTTTGCGAAATCTTGTGTGATAAAGGAAGGAATCATCTCGTCGTCTAATTGGTACTTGTCTTCCCATACGCTCGAGGCAATGCGCCGAGGGTCAGCGCTGGGTCGAAACTCTGTCTCAATGACAAAGAACTCCTTGTATGGATCAGAAAGTTCACCATCATAGATCCATTGTCGCAACATGTCGTAAAATGGGCGCGTAATGTGTGATAGCAACTTTTCTGCAAAGTTACCGACGAAAGGGTCTCCATGGGACGATGAATAGCCATGTATCAAAGATATTAGCTGACCACCCTTTTTACCTGCAAGCATATACTGTCATTACTCGATAATAGCAACTTTGTGTTGTCAATGGTACCCACCTTTAGCTTCTTCCACCATTATACTCATCAGTCGTAGGGCCATTGTCGCATCCCTGGTCCAGACTACACATCGTTTGAGAGTCACAGCGCCCTTGATCATGCCCTTCGGATCATCACTAGCTGCTGCAGTTAAGGCTCTCCTGATTTCTCCTTCGAGAGTAGCAACCAACCCCAAATAAGAGCGAAGCTCGGTAAAGATAGATGCCCTCAAAGCTTGGCTCACGAGTCCTCCCGCGGAACCATCAACAAAGTCAGAAAGTTCTTTATAGAGCAGACACGGCTCGGCTAACGTGTGCAGCAATGATACCATTGGAATAGGTAAATTAGTTGGTAATTTCAACATTGTGGATGACGAGAACTCCATGTTTGTTGATGACAGACCTTGAAGGATGAATGGCAAATCTCGGAGTAGAGATGACTCGGCGGTCTTAGCAGGTGTTGACTCTTGTTCTGTTTGCGAAGCAGTGACCTGTGGAAATTCTCTCGGTGTGCTTGTTCCCCTAGACCGTCCTGAATTGGCCTCTCTAGCATCTTCTATTGACGCCGGATGATTGCGTCTTGGCTTTTCCACCGCTGGAGCTCGTACTGATCGCTTTCGATCTACGGCTTCCCCTCTCTGCGAGACAGACGAACTAATAGCGGGACCTTCATCGATGTCATCAACTAGCACTCCTCTCTTACCGGCTCTTGACTTGAATAGTAGATTGTCTAGATTCCCATCATCCAGCAAAGGACTCCGGCTTCGACCACCCTCTTTGGTTATTGCATCTTCCTCCCCAATGGCATCGTCACCTTCCCGGTCCGACAATCGGTACAGCAAGTATAGTATAGCCCACTTCTGACCAAGCACAGGCTGCGTCAACAATCGAGAATAAAGATTTGAGAATCGCACCGCCTTATCCGGACTAGCATTTTCTCGCAATAATTTCCGTTTGATCAAGTCAGACGCATTGTTGATATTCTCCGCCGCAAACCCCCCACTGCCATCGATGTCCGCTTGTTCTTTCTCTGCACCCACAACATCCAAAATCCGCCATGCACGAACTAGATGCTCTTGGAGTCTTTGCTCCTCGGCTGCGGCCACGACATCCTCGTCGTCTCCCGAGAAGTCGTCACCGAGCGCGGAAGGGGAGAAGGGCGGTAATAGCGAGTCGACCAATTGGGACATGGCATCCTCAACACGGCGTGAGCGCGCCGGTGCGCGTCGTGCTGACATATTCCCAGATTCGTAGAAATGGATTCCTTATCGGTGTTGTTTCCACTTAACGTTTCCACCGTTTGGGCATTTGGGCACGGCTGTTTTCTGTTGAGTGTTCCGTAGATCGGGTCATGTCCGGTCGAGTCCGTTCATCAGGTGCATTTCAGATGGACAAGAACCATACGCGACCGCTTGTACGCTAAGGGCGACGGAAGCGAGATTGGCGATGAGCTCTATTCGCTCAACTGACAGCGTCGGAAAGGTAGTTAGTTCCATTGTTTGTTTGTCGCGGCGCGGGACTTGGTGGTGTTGTTTGCACTGTTTGGTCGTCGATAACAATTGGCGGATAAGGATACTGCTGGGCGGCAAGCCTCACTGGGAGCATGTTCTTCAATCACATATTCAATTTCATGTGTTTCACCTTTATGATTCTGGTATAAACAATTAAGCCACGGGATTCTCAAGCCAAGATGCGGGTGGCATGTACTTACGGAATTTGGGGTCTTTGCTCTCAAGGACGTTCGTCCAGCGATCTTTTCATGAGCCCGAGGCATTGAGAGAACGGATAAGGGGCAACATATACATAGGGAAACAGAAAGATGAACGGAGTCTCCTTCTTGAATGGTGTCTATTTCTAGATCGCTAAGTACTTCATCCGGAAAATGGTTCGGAGGCCGATATCTGTCTTAACAAGTATCCATGTACTTGAAAGCAAATTTGAGAATGTACCCTGTAGGTATCGCTAATATTTTCTTCAACACCCCAAGGTGACTCGCACATCAACGACCTCTCCAACATACAAACTTCAAACGACTTTTTACCCACGCGCCGTGGTTTATTCGACTTTGGGATCATTTCATTCCGACGAGGATCGACCATACTGTGAAATGTTAATAGTAATATAACCACATGGCTCGAATGTTTACACCAGGGCAACCTGTGACATCCGCGAGACTGTTGCCCTTATGGTATTAGCACGACGATCTAACCCACTGATCTATGCGAGCGAAGCTACATGCAACCCAATGGCGATGCCCTTGAACCGACCGAGTCACCGCACCGAGCCCACATGGTACTGCTTCGTATGGTCAATCAGTTGATCTCAAACATCTCACTACACATGTAAAGAACTTATTGCATTACTTCAATGTTTGTTTGGTTTGGCATGAATCATTACTAGTCGCATTGACTGCTCGTTTACTTAGCCCACAACTTCTAGCCAACTCTTGAAAAGACCATTCATAGCCACGATGAGAAAAATCACAGTCTAGACCAGCAAGCGAGGTTCCGTCACTTCAGCCTTGAGCTAGGAGTGCGAATCGTGATAAAAGTGGAAAATATCAGACATGAAAAAGAATAAAAATAGTGCAATCCTGACCCGGAAAATGGAAAAGACCCTAGGATGAGGACATAGCAAAACAGAAAGTACAGAAGAACTCTAAACTCCAGGTAAATCGAATCAATCCGAAGGAAATTGCCACCAGTGAAAACGAGAACGAACGCCCCGGAAAAAAAAATACACTGAAGCGCAGATCAACAAAGCTCAGGCGTCCGATGGATAGTACAGCGAATCTTGCGCATTTGCGTACGCCTCGAGGTGAAGGATGATGTACACACCCGTATGACACCACCCGAATTTTGACCATGTCCATTTTGTCCCATGCATCGTAAGAACTCCGCCCATGCCAATGACCTTTAATGAAGGCACAAGAGACGAGAAAGAAAGCGTCGCCGCCGTAGTCAAGTGAAAGCGAGGAGGGACGGTAAAGATCGAGAGAGAGGAAGGGAAAAGTAACTATTACAAGAGACCCTGTCATGTTTGACCGTGCAAGACCGACAGCGAGTAGATGCCATATCTGCTATCATTTGCAAAGAGTTTATCACAGACTTCGGTCGTATATTTGAAAAAAAAAAAAAATAGAAGCGTGGTCACATCTACCGGCGAATGGCCTGGGGCATCGGTGCTCCGGGCTGCATGCCCATACTACTTGCGAGATTGTATGGATGGGGGTCGAAACCAGCGGACATGCCATTCATGATGAGTGGACCAAGACCTTGAGCTTGCGAGACAGGGCAGTCTTTGTGAGCAAGCAAAAGGGTCTTGAGGTTCACGATCTCTTCGCGCAACTGGGTGACAGTCGCTGTCAAAGCGTCGTTCTCGGTCGTGAACAGCTCGACCTTAGCTTGGAGATTGGCAAGCCACTGCTTCTTACGCTGACGACATTTGAGGGCAGCGACGCTGGATATGCATTAGTAAAAGAGGGCAAGTATGTAGCTTGGCTAATGCGTAGAACATACCGATTCCTCTCCAAGAAATTCTTTCGCTTCTCTTCATCGGTCATCTTCTTCGGGTCTTTGCCATTGAATTCATCTTTCATGTCATCCTCATCTGACTCCTCTTCCGGGGTCACCTCCATGGGTCCACTACTCATCTTGGCCCTCTTGTTGGAGCCCCGGGGAGCTTCTTCCATTTTGCGACGACCATTGATGGAGGAAGTCTGTTTGGAAGGCGTGTTCTTCTTCCCCTTGCCTTTCGATGCTGGCTTGGCCTGCTCGCCTTGAGTGTCGGAGCCTTCGGCAGTCATTTCGCGGCCACTGCTTACAGAGGCGTGAGCATTCCGCGTCGATCGCTTGGTATCAGGAATGTCGGCGGGCTTAGTGGCCGGGAAAGCGTCGTTGCTTGGTTGGCCACCCTTTGCAAGCATAAAAAGGCCGTTGGCTGCATCGGCAGCGTCGTGGTGCGTGAACTGATCAACGACAGGTGGTGCGGTCTTCTTATCCATGTTCTGGAGCTGCTCGGGCTCGCTGGTCGGGTTTGACGTGGGTACATTGAAGCCGCTGCGCTTGGCTGCGTTGAGGGCCGTGCGGTGGAACTCGAGAGTCGAAGGAGTTGCACCACCACTTTGAAGCTGAGAAAGAATGGCCTGCGTGTTAGGACTCGGGGCCGGGAACATTGACCCGCCACCACCAGGGGTCAAGCCCGTACGTAGCGAAGACTCGTTGGGTGTAGGGAAGCCGCGTCCAATACTGTCAAAATAGTCGGTACCAGTAGGGCCGGTTAGCATAGCAGGACTCAAAGGTCCGGACCGTAGGGAATTGGGCCAATTGTAGCCGGCTGAGCTTGCCCCGGGCAATGCGGGAGACGTGATGGATGCGACTGGGGGAAGCAGTGACTTCCCCGGGGTTTCGGCTGATGGATTACCAAAGGATTGCTCGAACGGGTTGGGTTCGAGGGAAAACGGGTTGTGGAGTGAGTTGAAGTAGTCAGGGGTATCGCCAGGACCAGAGGCGGCCGGGCGGGGTGGTGGTGGAAGGGATTGAGAGGCTTCGGTATCGGTCGCAGGCTGCTGCTGATCTTTGGTGGTTGCTGAAGAATCTGTAGTGGCAGAATGAAGTTAATACAACGCGCGGTCCGAAAAATTGGTCAGGTATAGAGTGGCTTGATAAGAAAGGCGTGATGTCAAGCAAACGAAAATAGGATTCTATGACTATTGTATGCAGCTTGTATAATGATATCGAGACAACAGTGAGATAAGTTGGTTGTTGGGTCAAGTGTGTTTAGGTAGGGCGATGATGTATGTTATGTTAAGACGGATAGGGCGATAGGCGATAGGCCATCCGGGCGATGAGGTGAGTCGATAAGGGTAATTGTGAGGTCATGGCGGTTGGCAGACACATCAACCTCGAGCCAGCGGCAGGCAGTCATTGGATGCGGTCCACCAGCTGCTCAAGGGGAACAAGGAGAGGAAAGCGCAAGAGTGCACGTTGAGTGTGCCATTATGCTGGTGCGCGATCGCAGGCACAGTATAACGCCACTCTACCAGAGAGAAGCCGATCGCAGGAAGGAAAGAGCACACTGACCTTCAGTCTTCATTATGTTCTTCTTCGTGTCCATGGGGGATGAGGTCCTGCCCAGAGGAGCCCTCTGAGCGACGGCAGCAGACATGATCTCGTTAGAAGGCAGTCGTGAATGAGAAGAGTATGGTCGAGAGGATCGATGACGACCGGGAAGGGCGACGCGCTGCGACCACGGCGTAGATAATTGAGCCCGGTCGGGATTATCGAGTAAAGGGAAAAAAGAAGGGCGAAAAAAAAAAGAAAGAAAAACCGAAAACAAGCACGCAACAAAAAACAATACGCGAATTAAAAAATAATAATAATGGCCGAGTCAATAGATAGACTTCAGGGCACAGTCACAGTCTGAAGCATCGATATTGAGTGGTGGTCGAGGGTTGATGCGCGCTCACTGGGGGTTGCTGATGGTGGTGATGATGATGATGATGATGATGATGATGCAGTACCAAGAACGGATTTGGAAGAAAGGGAGAGTGGAAGGAGGGAAAGTGACGTAGCCGGGCTGGAAGGGTACTTATTTGGGGGGAAGGAGGCACGGGAGAGCGAGCGAAAGATGGGAAGCAACGAGTAAGCAGGAAAGGGCTAGCGAAGACGTTTTTCCTTTCCCTCGATGGGTGACACTCAACCAATGCTGACATTGTGACTGGCTGGCGACAGTCCGAAGTGTCCTCGGTCGACGGGCCTGGACTGTGTCTATCATTCACTTTTCTGGTGGACCATTGGTACAATGCTGGGACCGGCAATACGCTAGTATACTAGTGATATTTCAACCAGAGTTAGCCAGAAGCACACGATAGAGGACGACCTCTTTTTTTTCCCTCATTTTTCTCCCGGCGTAATTCGCTACCATATTTGGTATCGATTTCTGTAGACGCCGTACAATCTAGAAAGTTGCATATCAATCTATGCGGCACTGAAGGAATGACACCCAACGACTGCAAAACGGCATCCGACAGGTGGAAAGAAGAGGAATGCGCCTGTCCTGTCGTGGAAGGAATCAAGCGACCGAACTAGCCTTCTCCGCCCCCTTCGACCACGATCGATCCGGCAAATAGGATTTCCAGAACGCAAATGAAGCTAGTCTAGACTGGCAGATTGCTCACGTAACTTTGGCCACCGCAGCCTTGGGTAGTGTGGTACGTTCCTCGATTCGGTCGAATTTTACGGCGTGGTCAAGAAATCTATTTTTTGTTATGTATATGTATGTGTGTTTCCACTTTGAATCCTATTGCATACTGTTGAAATATCACTACATTGGTTGCCTGAGACCATCGATAGAAGGTCAACGCACATAGTAAGGTTGATCAGAAGAGATGGAAAGAAAGACGGAGAGACAAAGAAAAAGAAAAAGAGGGCGCGAGATGATGATGATGATGATGAGATCACGGTGACGACGACAGGAATTCCACGAGAAAGTGTAACCTCAACTGCCACTAGCCTTAGTTGGGGTTAGCGCATTTCCACGCAAAGCGAAGAAGAAGAAGAAGAAGAAGGAGGAGGAGGAGGAGGAGGAGGAAGACAATAGTTCGTTGGAGCCAGTCAGCGCTTGTTTCCGCCATGGGGCAGGCAGGCAAGAGGGGCCATGCCGGCAGAACGAAGAATCAATATTGACTCGTTAGCGTTGGCGAGACGGGGTGGCGTGCACTGGGCGTGTTGTCCACTGACCGTCCTCTGCTGCGGCTCCCTCTCCGCTGTCTTGCCGTCTAGATTAGCAATCATGGCCACCGCCCGGGACATCGGCGCTATGATTGGGTGATAGGCGATGACGCAATCTCCTTGGACCCTCTGCGTACCACTCCTCGCCCTGTGCTCCACCGCTGGACCGTCTTAGTGCCGACTGAATTAGCCTTTGTTTTGTGAGAATGGGCGGAAAGTTGATACCCTGATATGCCCATACATACATACGTAGTACCTATGGCCCTCCGTCTGCGCAACCGCTTCCACCGAATCATTCACCTTGGACCAGACTGTCTTTATCAATCTCGTTGAGTGATCATCCTGCACCTTCCTGATTGGGCCCTTGGTGTATTGATTGATAGTCATTTCGGCATCAATCTTAATTACTCCGCTCTTGTCAGCTTGTTCTGCGGAAAACAGGATATGACGCTATGCCATTGATTGAATGAATAGCACCGACAAGACCAAGCGGTGAAAGCAAAGTATGAGACTGCGCGTGGTCTATTTCTGAGACTAGGGCGTGTTAACGCTCATCTGATATCAGTTCTCGACCGCGTCCGATGTCTTGCAGTTGCGGCGGAGTCGCGTCTAGACTCATCAGTTGCCGCACTAGCACTACCTAGGTATACATAGTATAACGTGGCCAACTGGACACGACCTCTTCCGCATTGTGAGATGAGCTGTACACCGTGTAAGTATGATTAGTCAACATAACTGACCTTGGAAAAGGAAACATTGAGGTGGTCTGTCCTCTGAAGTTATGATGGGAACGTCTGTCAGTGAGCGGACGCTCGGGGCAAGCGTTTCTATATTCGGCCTACATTTACGCTTGTTCCTATTTCGGAATAACCCCGATCATCAAAAATGCCACCGAGTATTATACACAAACCACCATCCCATCCTCAAAGTTAAGACAGCTGTATACCGCCTTGCATACCGCCAACTTCACGCCAAAACTCAGAAAAGTCCACCCCCTCAGATTCAAACATCTCCTGGGCTTGGAGCATCGCGTTGCGTTGCCGCGCAGGAGTAAAGCCGTCCGGCTGAGAACTCTCGTACTGAACAAGCTCAACCCAGCGAAAGAAAAGATCTTCCTTGCCCATGGCCGCAAGCTTCTCCTGAAAAGCAAGTAGTTGATCTCGTTGTTGCTCTCGTTCTTTCGTACCCTCATCAGCAACCCGCCAGATGAGCCATCCCTCGTCATCCGTGTTCACGAGAATAGCCGTGCGGAATTCGTCGAGTTGTACTCCCGAACCCTTACTGATTTGGCTGATCAGCTCGTGCGCCTGGACCATAGCGTGGTAGTCCAGATCCCAATCGGCATCGATGAGGAGGTAGCCGCTCTTTTTGACTCTTTGGGGAGCCACAGCCGGGACGACCCTGTCTTGAACGACCTGATCATCATCATAAATCCAGCGATTGCGTTCAAGATCCGCCGACCAGGAACTCCGGCTTTGTCGAACGACCACTTCTCGCTGACGGAAGCCAACTTTTCGACGCCAGTATATCGGGCCTTGAATGAAACGGATGGGCCAACTCAGAAAGATGGTAACTAAGAAATAATCGATCGAGAAAGTGAATGTCCGCCTTAAAATCGTGGCGGCCGCTGACCTGATAGGTTGTGATGTCAAGTCCCTTGCCGATTTTGACGACAGTCCTAGCGCCGCCGCGAAGATCTCGGGGTAAACATAGAACGCATTGTAGACGCGATATACCAAAAACAACACAATAGCAGTGTTGAGAAGAATGGGAAGGATAAACAGCTGTTTCTTGAACTCTGGACTGTCTCGGTCAATGTGTATGAGATAAATCTCCTTTGGCGAGAGTGTCTCCAAGAATGGTTCTAGCACTGAAGGCGCTTTGACAAACGGCGTTGGCGGCTTCACTGTAGACCTGGGCGAGGCCTGCTTGCCCTTGCCTGTTCGCTTGGTGGCCTTCGCCATGCTTGACAATGGTGCTGGAGCTGATTTATCGAGGGTTGAGTGTGGACGAGATTCAGCATTTGGCCAACTGTCTTTACCATAGAAGTTCAGGATGCATTTGGTAATGTGATCTGTCAAGTCTATTAGTGAGGCCTGTAGGGCCAAAAAAATAGAGTACCTGCTTCTCCAGAGCTTACATATTAGATGAGCTGTGTGCCAATAGCAAAGATCAATGATCAAAACTAGCAGAGGAGGAGCTTCACTGTGAAATGCTCAGGTGGAGACTGCAGATATTTGCACTTTACCCCATTGGGATAGATGACTTGGATCTACAAAAACATCATTGATTAGCAGGAATCATTTTCACCGTGATAGCAATACTGACTTCACTATACTAGCTTACGCTTGTCTAATGGCATATGTTCTAGATTGAATGTATTGCAATCCTAGCTGACTGACTCTAACGACTGAGATTGCTTTACTTTTCTTCATTTAGCCATGGCTTTGTCAGAGCACATCACCCATCGCGGTGCTTCTCGGCGCTGGGACAACAAACAGCAGGCACAGCAGGACCTTCTTTCTCCACACCGTCACAGGGCGCACCTGAACCTCGACCTCGAGCTTGACCGCGCGTACCCCTCGGACCGACAATATTCTCGAAGACCCAGCAAAGTCGGTAAAGATGCAACGCGATCGGTCGGCAATTTTGGAATGACTAGAACCTTGAAAGACGCGTTTGAAGCTACAGCGCTAACTGTCGCCATGAACACAAACAAAGGCACCAGCTCGATCTTACCAACGACGACGAATGATCGAACTCCAAGTCCGAAACGCCGCCATCAACGGAGTAAAATCTTGCCTTCACCTTACGCCGAAGTGACCAGCCCTCCGCCCGTCGAAATACTCGAGACGTACCAGAGAATCAACGATGCAGACGACTTAGCAGATCTAGTTTCAGAGGATGACCAAGACAACGCTGAGAACGGAACGTCTCGAAAAGGTTCTAGCGAGCGGAGGAGGCGCGATTCTCCTAGATCCTTAAATAACCGTCATGGTCGAGATGAGAGTTTGGACACAGGGTTCAGCTACCTAGACGATGCTACAGATGATCATGGGCGTGGGCAATTATCGACCTACAAACGCGACGAGGAACGGTTAAGTCGCGCTACTGCCAGTCAATCGCCAGTTTTCAGTAGAGCTAAGCTCGAATCAAAAGCGGAGGGCTTGCAGAGACGCGAATCTGATCCACCAGCAGAAGACGCTGGCCGACATCTTGGTGGAGATGATGGTATTCATGGATTGAACGTGCCTAGAGCTTGGGGAAACAAGTCGCGGGGTCATCGGCAATGGTTGACCTCTATCACAGGCGATACTCCTCGTGCTGATACATCTGCACGCAGCACTGAGCGGGAAAGAAGAGCAAGGATTGAATCAAGAAGCCGTTCGCCTCGTCCTATAGACAAGTCTCCTTCACCACTCGGCCAAAAAGTCAGCCAGGAACTTGCGTCGAGATCGGAGAGGCCCCGACTAGGCGCCCCTCCACCAGACGGTCTTCACAACAGTGCGCGGTCCAGGTCGCGATCACTAGGAAGAAATGTCCTGAGCGGCGACGTCATCCCGAACACACCGATTACGGTCTACAAATCGACAGGCAGAGATTCGTCTCAGAAACAACGTAATGACTCTCGAGAGCTGCTCCGCAAATTGGCCCGCACCGAAAGTCCTCCACAGAGTACGCCCGCGCAACAAAAGACATTACAGACGCCTCTTCCGCAAAAGACACCGGTTGTGATAGGAGCTTGGGTTGATACACCTATGACCGTACGAAATACGGGGAACAATGGAGAAGACGATACCAACGAGATTGATTCTCCAAGCAAGACAGGTCTCAAGCCCAGCACGATTACAGCAAAGGTATCACAGCCAGCAGATACTGGGCAAATGTCCAAAGACACAGCGGTCGGTAAAACCATGACTACTAAACCCGCTGAAGAAGCTACTTCAGAAAATAATGCGTTGACTGAGAAGTCAGCAAATACCGACAGCCAGAGACAGCCAAAGCCAGAACTCGCCAAACCCAGATTACCGAAAAGTGCTCTGCAGACCTTTATTGAGGATGCAAGATCAAATGGAAATCCTCTGTCATTGGGCGATGACACAATCGCCTCCCTAGAGGGACTGATGGATAGCACGGGCGATAAATCACCCTCAATGTTTGCGAAGATGAAAGAAGAAGAGTTGGAAAAGGAGGTCGATGCAATCGAGACAGACACGAATCCAGTTCAAAGCTCCGACAAATATACCAATACACTCGATCACCTGGGCTCGAAATTGCAGTCTATCATTCACAGCATACAGGATGCGCGCTCGGGCCTGGCCGTGATTGAGCATGCCATCGTACCAGGAAGCGGCAAGGCTGTAGACGGCAGACTGTGCGAAACCTGTGGTCATCCTCAACATGGCCACGGAGACGAACAGGTCTATCTTGCCGTTCCCATTCCTCGTCTTTGGAAACGAGATGGCAAATCCCAGCGACTACGACCGACATACCTTGGTTGGGCAACGGCCATCTTTGGGTTGTGGTACTTGATCGAGTGCATCATGTGCGATGCTTACTGCCATCCTTCCGTCGCCGAAGTTTGTGATGGCTATTGCCTACAACCCGACGCTCCGCAATTTCCTTTTGTGCTCCCAACAATGCTCTGGCGGTGGTCACATCTTTCGAGCATCCTGACGCCGATAATCACAATTTTCGTCGCCTTCGCACGTTTGGTGGCGCAGATATTTGGCTTATGGGATGGGTACGTGGACGATGGCCAGTTTTCCAATATTCAATGGTCATCATCCTCTTCGTCATATCAAAATGATATTCCAATCGGCAACTCTGAGCATCACGGCGTACGAAATGGATTCTTCAGCCTGTGGTCCAGCGGTGTTCAAAAATTTTCGACATCGAGTGAAGTGACATCTGCATTCACATCCACTGCTTCCACTACCATACCCACTGTCCTACAAAAAGTATCCCATGACCCTTACAATGAAGGTATGGACGGTAGTATGGACGCTGATGAAATAATCGATCAATAATCCTAGCATACTGTCTCAGCAATAGGACTTGTTTTTTTTTCCCGCTTTTCTGTTTCTCTTGACATGTATTGCTCTTCGTTGGCGCATTCTGGAGCGACAGTGGTATTTTTCTTCTTTTTCTTCTTATTCTTCTTCGTTCATACCTGGATGGACTCGAGGTCATTACTTTTCAATGGTACCAATGTAGTACCTTGAACAATACTAGTAGACAGACAGCGTTCTTAACCAAAGGGATCCCAGCCTGCCCAATCCACTGCATGTGAGGTTTTTCAATTTCAGGTCCTCGGAGTTGAATTGAATTCCATTTGCATGCTGCTATAGTCAGAGCAGACCCAGTGACTAAAACGATATCCAATTACACGAAGCCTTTGACTGATAGAAGGAAACGATGGGGTGATAATAATACATGGCTTTTCTGGTTTCCACTTGCATACACTATACAAAGCTTCTGGATAGAAATGCATGAGGCGAAATGGCTCAAGACGGCTCTTGAGATTAGCTATCAAATCGCTGTCATCCTCATACTTGTTGAGAATCGGCTGCTTAATTACCACAGTATGATCGAGCCCCATTCCAGCACAACGAAAAGATTAATAATGTCGAAATTGCGATGTAGAAGATGGAATATCTATCCTGCGAAGCAAATCCACCAGCTTCTCAGCAGAAAACCGTCCAGCGTTGTACGCAGAAGCAGGCGGAATAATGCTTAAGAGATGAACGACGTCGCGCGGCAAAGGAGCTGCTGAGGGTTGGGGACGATATTGTCCACCATTGACTTGGGTGGCAGATTTCTTCATTTGATCTGGTCGACGGGCTGGTATGCCCTTCAAGGGGGACTCGGCACGTACGAATTTTCGAGGTCTGTCTTCTTCGAAGTCGTCTGATGGGAAGGGCCGCTTGGGTGAGCCTGTAGAGGGGACATCGAGGTATCGAGTGGGCGTTCCTTGGATCGAACCTTGTTGTTGCTGGTCAATTAAGGGCACCGTTCGAGGACGGACTTGTGATAGAGAGATGACTGGCTGGGCCGCAACTGGATTAAAGTTGGCATCTGAATGGCGATGTGCAAATTGAGAAAGCGTAGGATCTTCGGGGAAAAGTTCGCGCATGCGATTTTCCAGACTGATGACTTGGCCTAGATCGCCATATCGTGATTCATAATCATGCAGAAAAGCGAATATGGGCTTGGTCTTAAAGACATTCTCAGACTTGCTGGTCAATCTTCTGACAGTCATTTCAAAGACTGCTCGAGCATCTGAGATGGGAAAAAGCATTAGCATAAAGGAGAAAGTAGCAGGTAATTAGCAACTGACTAGTAACATCGTTGATATCGAAAAGATGCTTCAGGTACTCAAGCGCGAAATTCTCATCGTCCGGAAATAACCTGGCACCTCGCTCGAAGATTCTTGTCGCGGCTGGATCTTTGTAGCAATGATATTCGATTAAGGCACTGGCAATGTAAACATCGCTCGTGATACGACCACGTTTGCGAGCCTCGGCAAAAACCTGTCTGGAGCCAGCAAGTTCTCCAGGTTTGCCCTTACCCTGAATACGGCGCATCGCACGCATCAAAGCTATCCAAGCAAATGAGATCAGCTTCGACGTCATGGTGATTTGTGTCGCATGTGCTTTTCGCATCGCCTCGATTTGACTCTCCTTCGCAGCTTCTTTGGCTTGTGTCTCTTGCGAGCGTCCCAGCTCATCTTCGTCATCAGCAACAGGTCGGTAATCGTCGGAATCGTTGGCGAATTGCTCTCTGATTCTGGCAACGTCTTGCTCTTCTCGCTCTCGGGCTTTGCTATTAAGAGCATACAGGGAATCCAAAAGTTTGTCAAAGACTTCCCTGACTTTCGCACCCCGTTTCTGCGCATCTTGTTCCGCTTCTGACTCTATCTCCAGTCTATCAGCACGTTTAAAAGCAAGCAAACAACTTTCTGGATTTGCCTCTAGGCCTTGAGTGAGTAACTCGTTGCCTTCAGCATCCATGCCGTTCTGGAAGCAAAAGTCTGCAGCTTCAAACCATATCTCCGGAATAAATCGCAGAGCCATCAATGCTTGCTTGTAGGCGTACAGCACTCTAGTTCTGTACGCTGATATGTCTTCTTCTCTGAGGACTAAAGGATCATCTTTCTCCCACTTGAACCATCGTCGCCACAGTCCGACTTGCTGTTGAAATTCGGCATCTCCCGTAAATCCAGGGGCTGGTGGCATTCGTGGAAGCGTTGTGCGATCAAGATCTCGAGTCAAATTTTGCAGCTCGGTATAAGAGCTTCTAGCTGTCATGTATGCAGGAGATCGTTCCTGCAGGAATTTACGTCCCTGGACATCATGCTAATGTCAGTACGTAAGACGGTTGAAAACAAGGTGACGATTTTACCGTAAGCTTGTTCAATCCCATCTCAAATTGATCGTATTCCTTCCAGAGGGTGTTCAAGGAATGAGTCGGAACACATATAGCCCTTTGATAGGCTTTCCGTAATAGATCCATCTTCTGTTGATCCTGCCAATTCGTACCACCAACGACACCAGGCCCGGTTTTGATGAACTCGACATAGTCTGTCCACAATGATGCTGCATCCCTATCCATTCCAACGTTGGTCAAAGCCAAATCATACGCAGATGTAATAGTTCGTCTTGCTTGGCCGGATGTATCTGTAGTCAGAGGATGCCTTCGGCGTATGTAATCCAGATATACAGTCCATAGTTGCACATTGGGAATGCTAAGCAAAGTCCGGTTAAAGATCTGCTCCAGGCGGTGCAGTTCATTATTTTCGGATTCCATGTTGATATATGCCACCCATTGCTCGGCCTGGAAATCTCAATCAGTCTCTGTTCAGTTTAGTTGGTGTGAAAAATGCTTACAGAAGATGGAAAAACTTTGAAGAACCGCTCGTACACTTCTCGCGCGTTGTCGAGTCTGTTACGATTTCGGTGCTCGGCTATCAGTTCGATCCATGCGTTAATATCTCCACGAGGATCCTCTTTGATTCTATCTTCCAAGAGGCCAATGCGATCATGAGGTAGGCGACTCCGTGACGCCGCAGAGTTTGCCGCCAAAGAAATGGGGGTGGGTGCATTGCTATCGGTAATCTCTCCAGCTTGTTGCATCACCTCAGTGTACAAATTGTGGACAGATTGGAAAGAAACGGAATTATTAGAAACATCTTTGGAAGTGGCCATCTCAGGCACAAGGGGCTGCATTGATACACCAGATGTAGAAATAGTTTCATTTGCATTTTTTTCAGAAAAAGGAAGCTGCTCAGAAGCGCCTGCAGGTATATGTCCACCATGTTCAATAGTTTCCAAAACTCCTGGTGGCTCATACTCTGCCTCATCCTTGTCTTCAACCCCTCCCTCATCCTCTTCCTCATCTTCATCATCAACAACAAAGCCACCTATGGTCCTGGTCTGGGGCTGTACATGCATAGTAGATGAAGGCCCGACTACAGATGTTTGCGAGTCAGGTCTGGGCGGAGGTTGGGATGTTTGTGCAATGTCAACTTGGTCAGGCTGATAGGTCTCCTGTGAAATAGATTGCACAACGGAAGAAGCATCATTGCTTTGAGCAATCGATTCATTTGGATTAGATTCTGCTACAGTAACTGAGTACTCATCATGCAAGGTATTCGATGGATCATAGTCTTCTTCTGAATCTGACGCTTCGACGTTTTGCGCCACTCCGGCAGGATCATACTCGTTGCTCACGGCTTGTGCCTGGAAAAACGCCTGCTCGGCGTCTTCCTTAGCCATGATTGAGCGGCGCAGTGCGCACCCGAGGAACGACAGACAGAACGTGGGATGAACAACTAATACTCTGTATAAGCGGCAACTGTCAGTAACGTCTGTCAATAGCTTCAGATGTGATCAATAACATAAGGATCGCACCAGGAATGTAATGTGGATTAATGCTTGCAGCGAGTGGGGTGCTCCAGCAGGTGCGCTAAAAGCGCAAATTCCAAGATAGACAGGGATATTGCTGTAGAGATACGGGGGAAGTAAGTCGAGTAATGGTATCCAAGGCGATAGTTGTGGGTTGCTGTTGTTATTGTTGTTGTGCTGGAGTAGAGACAGAGTCGGAGGAAGTTGTTGCTCCAAGCTTTTTTTGGCTGGCCCGTTCAGGCAAGCTAATTAGCATCACGTGATCCCGATAGCGTGATGCAAGGAGCGACGCGGTGAAAGCGGAGGGCGCGTCTTTGATTGATTTTCTACATAAGAAAGCGCCCGCCTCGACAGCTTGTTTCTATTTATCCATCACACAACCTCATACTCTCACTGCCTTCTTTTCACAACCTTTGACTCTCATTCCGAAGCCAACAATTCTTCTACTTCTATATCCTAACACATATTACACATCCACCATGTCTGTTGTGTCACTTCTTGGTGTGAAGGTGCTTAACAACCCCGCAGCCTTCTCAGATTCTTATGAGTTCGAGATCACCTTCGAGTGTCTGGAACAACTGCAGAAAGGCAAGTCTGATTTATGATTTACATCAGACTGCATAAGGAGCATTCGCTAACTCGTGGCAATAGACCTCGAATGGAAGCTCACATATGTCGGATCCGCCACCTCGTACGTCGCCTGCCTCGCACACTTGCAAACAACACACTAACAGCCGCTACAGATCTGAACACGACCAGGAACTCGATTCATTACTAGTGGGCCCCATCCCAGTGGGTGTTAACAAATTCATTTTCGAGGCCGACCCACCAGACCTCAAGCGCATTCCCCAGACTGAGATTCTCGGTGTTACGGTCATTCTGCTCACATGCAGCTATGATGGTCGAGAATTTGTGCGCGTCGGATACTACGTCAACAATGAGTACGATTCGGAGGAACTCAATGCAGACCCACCTTCGAAGCCTATCATTGAGCGTGTGCGCCGTAATGTGTTGGCTGAAAAGCCCCGTGTCACTCGGTTCGCCATCAAGTGGTACGTTTTCTTCTAGTGGTCACTGGCGCGCGTAACATACTAAGATTTAATTTCAGGGACTCCGAAGAGTCTGCACCTGCTGAATATCCTCCCGAACAACCAGAGGCCGACCAATTGGATGACGATGGAGCGGCGTACGGTGCCGAGGAAGCTGAGTTGGAAAATGCTCTAATTAAGGAGTTGGAGGAGACTGAGCACCAAGACGGCGAGGACCACGAGATGGAAATGTCGGGCGCAGCAACCGCTGCTGCTACTACGGTGGATGATGACGATGCTTCTGACGCAGGTAGTGAGGATCTTGAGGCCGAGAGCAGTGAGAGCGAGGAGGAAGACTTGGAGGAGGAGGACGCTGGCGAAGGTGACGACGATGTTGAAATGGCTGACGACGCCAATTCAGGCTCTGCCCAGGCACCCCAGGCCCAACCCGAAGTGATGGTTCACTGAGCCAGCGCCTTCACCATCACCACATGAATTCTATCAAATATTTGATCACGTACACACAAATACCCGTGCAGTTTTCGTTCTACGAGTGATACTCAATTCGCAGGATGGACTCTTCCACACCTACCTGGGCTGATTTTAATGATTGCATGTCTCCATATCTGATAATGACATTTCATATCTATGAACAAATTCGAGCAACTTGTCTCTTTCTCTCTAGTTCTAGCGCAAATGATGAGAAATGTTGACAGCGTATCCCTTTCCCATTCTAATCCACTGTCCTGTTCTGTAAATAGTTTATCCCTTATTTACCTCTATGTCTCGCAACAATATACAATTTAGGCCAGTAACTCAAGCCACTCTGTCCTCACTCGGGATCATTCAACCGTGATCTCCGTGGCTGTCAATAATGTCAAAGAATCCCGACGATTGATCTCCAGGTACCCCTTGCTTCCTAGGTCTCGCTAGTCACCTCGTTGCTAGGCTCAAATAGTTGCGCCACTGTATACATAGTACGCATCTCTCGTTTGAGTGGTATGTTCTCAATGATTCACATAGGCAATACCGTGCTGAGCCATGCTTCAAGGTATGATATCCATCAACATACGTAGCGGGATTAGGAAAATATGTCAAATAAACCCCGTTGAATATCCCTAGTATAATCAAGAGCTTTGACACTTAGTACAGTGTCAACATGGTTATGCATGATTGGTATCATGAAAATGCATCATTGTGAAATGGATGGGAGCCCATGTACGATAACAGGTAGACTCATCCAGGACCATTTCCCTGCTATAATGTGAAGCCACCACATCAGACAGCAGAAGACCCTTTCTTACTAGAGACCAAATTTCGATCCCAACACTGTAAGGACCATCCCTATTCGTCAGCATCGGCAGAACGATTAAGACTACAATAGGGAGAACATACCACCAAGAACAGCTTTTTTCTTCTGGTTCGAGACAAACTTGCTAACATCATTTGCCCAATTACTACTGTTTTCTTCCAATCTGTCCATACTATCGCCCATAATCCCCAGCCTCTCCGTTCTTTCCTGGACCTGGCGTTGCATGTATGCCCAGTAACCCTCATCGTTTCTGTTGACAGGCGGGGGAACGCTACGTCCGTGTCTTTCCGCTTGGCGGCGCTCGCGTTCTTCATACTTCATCTGCTCCATCATTCGTTTCGAAGGAGGCCGATCAGGGCCGCCGACTGCAGAAAATTTGTCAGATACATACGGAAAATGGCGACCAGTCCACAGGGGAATACTAACTCAGTAGATCCATGTCTGCAGGTGAGACATATTGAGTACCAGATATCCACTGGAAGTTAGAAATTGTGGGCCTGGGAGGAAGCATGGCAGCTGGGTTGTAAAGTTTGTCATCTGTCGGGTGACTGAGACTGTCAGCTTTGGAGTCTCGCATCATAAGTTACAAAAGAAAAAGATCTACTCACATAGGGGTACCTGAGCCCCAGACGTTGATAATGGCAACTTCTGACGGCCCGGTCCAACCGATCAAATCGCTAGAAGGCGAGATCACTGCTTCCGAAAATCGCCGCACATCTAATATATTGCTGATCTGCGTGCATCCGATCTCTTTTAGACCCGGGATCGAGTATGCACGAACATTGCCGTCCCCGAATAAACCAACGAGACTGTACCCGCGACCTTCTGTCTTGACGAAAGCTGCAGAATCACAAAGGAAATCACCCCAGGTTTTAGACGCGCCCTTGTTGGTTGCCGGTCTGAAAATACGGCAGTCTGATTGAGTCACTGCGACGACTACTCCGTTGACCTTGGCTCCATCACGAAGACCTGAAACAGCCATTTGAGTTGCTAACGCAGATTCACCTGTGTCGGCATTGATGGGAAAGATTCCGATAATCTTGTCGTCGAGGGAAGCAGAGCCAACGAATTGTACAGAATACGTGCCATTAGTGGATGGCAATATCTTGAATGTTGCAAGATTGCCGCGGCTGGTCCCTACGAAGCAACATATGCTTGAATAATCTAATTGCCTTGTCAGCACATTCTAATATGAGATCCAAATTTTGTGATTTATGGTCACCTTCGCCGTCCAACGTCAATACACCAAATTCAATACTGGTAGGCCACTCTAGAGGCGTACTATCTCCCGTACGACTCCTACGAAGACTGCCACGTTTGTTGTTTGTTTTGAGAAAGTCGCGGATATCAGCATTATGGATAACAGCTGGGCCACGAAGGTCAATAAACACAAGGTGGCCCTCTTCGAAACCTGCGCAAATAAAGCCGACATCGCTGTGTTTGAGAGCTGTCACGGGCCCGTTTTGCATTTCTAGAAGACTGAGGGGGAGTAACCCTGTACTGAGATTTGGATCGGTTCGGTGACTTATGTTCGTGATTTTTCCTGGTCCTTCGTTCGCACCCGGCGCTTTTTCGCTCCCAGCATTTTGGTTCTTCCCCCAGCGGAAAATGACTACTTCTCCGCTACGGAGGCCCACTGAAAGTTCACCAGACGCTCCGGAAAATGATATCTGGGAAACCTGAGTATTGATGTTGCGTGCAATAGCACGTGTCAAGTCGACTTGAATAACCTCACCGTTCTCAATCTCATCGTCGTGGCCTGCATCCCATAGTCGCACAACTCCATCTGAATTTGCAGTGATGGCGATATTGCGATCTTCGAATCGTTTCATAGCCTTCTTGCCCTCGGCACCTCCCAGAAGGAATTTTGGACCTTGAGCTCGTTTCTCCTTCAGTCCAAGCCAATTGTTTCGGCTGACGGGCGTCAAGATCGCTTTGGTGATGAATGGATGTACGAAGGACAATGATATATGTAGCATATTTGTCGGAGAAATCGGATGTCCATTGGGAAAACTGAGAGTTACGAGTTCACCAGTAGACAATAAAGCAATAACGGCGATTGGATCTGATGCACCGGCGAAAAATGGAGATGCCCGCGGTATAAGGCAAAAGTCGACGACTTCCGCTCCAGGCGGAGTCGACAGAGTGAAGCGGCCTTTAGGCTTCTCAAGGTAGCTGGCGAGTATTTGCCAGGACGACGTTTGATAGTTTGGGGTAGGTCCCAGATCTAAGAATGTGAGTCCTTTGTCTCTGTCGCTCGATGCATGGCCTCCTGCAATTAATAATCCTGTATTGTCTGGGTTCTCTTTGGCACACCAGGAAACCTTGAAGATCGGGTCTTTGACACTGAAATTTCCACGAGGTGACATGGGTTTCTCTGTGCCAGTCCCTGATTGGTTGATATTGGCCTCTTCAATGGTTCGTGCCATGACCAGGCGTCCATCTTTCGCATCCCAAAATACAAGGCTTGTATCCTCATGTACTGTAAGAATGAAGGTATTTGTGGGGTGCCACAGAGCTTGAGTTAATTTGGGTTTCCGAATATCGCGTGAGAGAGTTGGGTCCGAGTCACCGCCAGGGGCGCCGACAGGGACATCGTATTCGAAGAAGTTTTGAGGAATGTTCTGTTTTATAGAAAAGATAACGGCTCCCTCCGGATAGCCAATCAACAGTTTTCCAATATCTCGTGGCGCAAAGGCTAAGGATACAACAGGCGCCATCCTTATTCGGGGATTCTTTTCTAGCCATAAGTTCGGTAGTCGGAATGGAGTAAGGCCTTCTCGGTCCATATCGTAGGCAACGATCTCTCCTGTGCAACAAATCAAGAAAGTAAGCGCCAACACTTTCAGGTAGTCAAGGAGAGTATACCATTCTGGAGACCCAGGACCACGTAGTCGATACTAGGATCCACCGCTACCGCAGACACATGACTAGGAGGCGCATACGAAATCAACGTCTTTTTCGTTTCTAGCGAGAAAATAGAAAGCTCGCTTTTCGAATCAACGCTGACGAGTTTATCGGCACAGAAATACAGGAACTTTGCAGATGCTTTCCGTGGAAGATTGAAAATGACAGAAACGCGCCGTTGACCAAAAACGTAGATCTGTCCGCTGCCGAACTGAGTGTCGCTGGTGCCGACGGCGAGCAGAGACTGGACAGGATCGTAGGCAATAGCCGATATGCGGGAGTTGATGCCGTATCGTGTATACTAGTCACTAATGGTCAGCAATATAACAAGGGGTCTCTTAGCGGATAATGCAAACCTCATCTATGGCAAAGAGGGTAGGCGACAGACCCTCGGACAGGTCTTTTTGAATGCCCGCCTGCTTGGCGCGCAGGAACTGAGCCATTGAGGGCAGTCTCGGAGAATGCCAGCGCGTGTTTGAGCGACAGGAGATGGCTGGGTCAAGAGGAAGGGGCGCTACATGAGTATGTAGAAACAACAACAAAGATCTGAAGTAAAGGAAGGCATGCAGAGAAGGGGTGACGTAGTCCACTCTCCGGGGAGCCGAACGACGAGAGACTAGTCCATATATGGCTAGCAGACTAGACTAGCATGTGATCTAGCTGTTTATAGCATAGTGGGATTGCTTCCAGATAAGATTGATTAGGGTTTAACGGAGGGGTAAACATTGAACACGGAAAGAGCCACAGCTCGGACATGGGGGACAACTCATCACGGCCCAGATGGTCTATAGGTTATGATACTTCGTTGTGGCCGAAGTGAGCCATGTTCGATTCATGGTCTGGGCACTTAGATATGAAGCATCTCTCGCGACGTGCTTACTTTTTTACCCATTTTGTTCCTATTTTGACAGGTCAAGTCAAATCTCAGTTACATAGGTATATGTATGCATTCTGCACCGAGATGCGAAGCAGTGCAGATACTCGCTCTACTTAGCCCCAGCTTTTACCAGCTCTCCGAATTTGGTGCCCTCCTCTTTTGCCATGATGGCGGGATTACCTACTTCCACAATCTCACCTGTGTCCATGACGATAACCCTGTCAAAGTCCATGATCATATCCAGGCGATGGCTCACAGCTACAACTGTGTAGTTCTTGAACTCAGTCTTGATAATCTCCTGCATCACACGCTCTGTCTCTTGGTCAACGCTCGAGCTCACCTCATCCAACAAAAGAATACCGCTCTCCGAGAAATCTGCTCCCAGGACTGCACTCCGCGCTCGAATACGTCTTCTCAACAGAGCGCGTCCAAGCGACAAGAGCTGCCGTTGTCCTGCACTAAGACTACCTGCACTCATGCCGGCGTCCAGGCCACCCCGTTCCTGGATGAAGATCCACATGCCGACAGTCACGAGGACATCCTGGCACTCCTCGACAGTTGAGACGTCGAGTGGATCTAGATTAGCTCTGAAGGTTGATCCGTCCGGTAAGAATACAGCTTCCTGTGGCACTGCAATGATGCGTTCTCGTAGCGCAGCCCGAGCAATGCGGTGAAGCGGGATGTCGTCAATGACCGCGTTCTCCAAGGTTTCTGAGATGGGGTCGAGGAGCTTGAGAAGCAGGGCAACAAGACTGGACTTGCCACTTCCCGTACGGCCACAGACGGCGACTTTCTCGCCCGAGCTGACCCTGAGAATGATATCCCGGAGAGCCAAATTGTGTGTGCCGTCGGTTTGTTCTTCCGCTCTGCTCGAGACGTCAGCCTTGTATGGGCGATGTGCTATTTGTCCAGATATAGTTCTCACTTATAACTCGCAGATACACCATTCAAGTCTATCACACCGCTTTGCGGCCACTGTTCGGGGGGAACAACATCTTCCTCCTCCCTGTCCTCTGGCTTAACAGTCTCGTTGAATGTCTTGAGCCTGCTTATAGCGCCAATAGACGTTTCTAGTCTGGTGTAGAATATGACAATGCCTGAGAGAGATTCGCCAAAGTTCATGAGAGTCACCAAAGAAGCACCGATGAAGCCAGAATTAGAGTGGAGGCGAACTGCAAGAGCCGTCAGAGCCACAGCCATTATCATGACTACGAGGTCGAGAACCAGATTGAGCCACTGCTGAATCATGATGAGGAGGTATGCGGGCCTTTGGCTAGAGTCTAATAGTCGGATGTTTTTACGGACATCATCGGAGAGATAGCCTGTAGTAGATATAGGTCAGCCCCTGGTCAATAACACCTCCATCCACAATTATCTAGCGTGTCTGATCAAACGTTTAGCGTTATTCATGACCCCCCCTATCACTTACCGAAAGCTCTCAAGGTTGCGATGCCTTTCAGAGTGTCAAGAAAATGCGTGCTAATCAAACATATCAGTACGGATCACTTGCTATCTGAAAACACACAGGAAAGCATACTACAAAGGGCTTTTCGCCTCAAGATCCAGCAACCTAAGCTGTCTAGAAGTCCGTAGATAGAACCTTTGCAAGATGTATAGCAGGATGGCCAGGAATGGATAGCTTATTGCCATGAACGGTGACGAAGTGAGTATGATAGCTGCTTGTCCGATTGCTTGGAAAACCTGGCGATTCGATATCAGGTTAAACTTTTTGAGGAGAAGTTTACAGACACGGCAAACCTACACTATAAAGGGTGTTCAACAGTGCATTCGGCAGCTCTGTATCTATGAGATTCAAGTCCTGTGAAAACAAGTTGGTGACGACACCGGTATCTGTGGCTGTGAAAAATCGTAGCGGCGCTCGGATGAGTGTTCGCAATGCATCATGGTGGAGATTAGCACCGGCTCTTGTCACAGAAACGACAAAGACTGCAACACCAAGAAGAAGCAATGATATGAGGGCACAAATCTGGAGCAGAGCATATATACCAGCGTAGTAAGCGTAAGAGTGAGCTGGGTGCTCCGAATAAGCGTCATCAGACCAGTATTTGAGCCCTTCAGAGGACAGCATGATTTAGTAATAATTTTCAACTGGTAAAAGTGTGTCACGGTTGAGATTGCTGTCTAAGGACATTGACTTACAAATGGTTGGGAAGTTCGTGAAGAAACCAAACAGAGCTGCGAACAATATACTGAACCCCGCGAGGAATATTCCCATGCTCTTAAAATAGTGTTTATAAACTGATCTATCACCTACTTGACGTGAAACATCGATTTCCGGCTCCAGGTCTGATGTGTTGGTCGTTGTTGCGTGAAGTAGCTGGGGGCTTGCTTCTCGAAGGCTTTTCTTCGATATCGATTCTTCAGATGAGGGACTGCTATCAACGGATCCGCTCAAGCCCAGGCGTTGAACATAGCCCAGACGGGTGATCAACTGAGCATAGGTACCTTGCTCGACAATGGTTTGGTCTCCTAGAGCTATAATGTAATCTGCGGCGGGTATGTGTTTGATACTATGGGTACACAACACGACCGTGCATCCCCAACGTCTGAGTAGCCCATCTGGACCGAATACTTGTCGGAAGACTTGCTCCTCAGTGTCCGCATCAAGACCACTGAATACGTCGTCCAATATCAGCAGATTTGCTTGCAGATACAGAGCTCGTGCAAGAGACACTCGTTGTTTCTGGCCTCCGGATAATGTGATCCCGTCAGAACCAATATTCGTTCTGTCTCCTCGCGGTAGTGTATGAAAGTCGAAGCCCAACGACGTGGCACGGATAACATCAGCATATCTATCTTCATTAAAAGCGGAGAATCCAACGATATTATCTCTGATTGAGCCGTTCGAAAGAAACGCCGTTTGATCACAGAATCCGACGTGGCGAAATTCATTGCACAAGGTGACATTGCCCTCATTGAAGGGTGTTTCCCCGAGTAGAGCCTTGCAGAGCGTAGATTTTCCCGATCCAACAGGACCAACGACAATGGTGAGGGAGGACTTGGATATTTGGGTGTTTATATCTCGTAAAACGAACTTGTCTGGTTCCCAGCCAAAACTTCCGTTTGTTATGATAACAGGATGCGCTAATTCTGGAACCAAGCCAGGCGATGAAGCTACATCGGCTGTTCCAGCTTCTACTTTCCGCTTAGTGTTGGCAAGAACTTGACGGAATTCATGACGATTTTCGCTCTCCAAAAAAGCTTGGATCCGGCCCACACAGGCCAGTCCTGAGAGAACCTCTGGAATTGATTGGAAGACTTGCGATAGCGGATTCGTCAATAGCAGCAGCCAAGAGAGACTCGTGAACATCCTTGACACATCCAGCGTTCGTTGAGAGAATGCAAATGTAAGTGGCGGGCTTATCAACAGGGGAACAAATGCGAAGACGGCCGCAACGATGTATATCCGGCGAATGCGGGATCCAGCAGCCAGCTCCTTCACACGAAGCTTTTGTACGAAGTCACCGACCGCCTCAGAGAGTCCCGAGATTTTGAGGTTTTTCATACTGGCAATGACCGTGGCCGTGAGACCAACTCGCTTCTGGACTCCTGCCATCCACTCCCTTTGCGCATCACCAGTAAATTTCATCAGAATCGCCAAACCGATAGAGCATATTGTGACCACTCCCATCGGCGCGATGAAGACCACTCCAAGCTGGCTGTACAACATCCAACTAGCCAGAGCAACTTGAATAATGCTCGCCCATATTTCGTGTATAGATCTCAATCCATTATTGATTCGCTCAATGTCGGTACTCATGAGGGTCAGTGCGGCACTGTCATTGTCAAATCCCATTCGTACTTTTGTGGCTTTTTGGAAGATTTCAGTGACCAATATAGATCGTGCCATAGCACGCATTCGGTGATGAAAGTACCTATACAACTGTCAGAATAGTGGTCTCCTCGTTACTTATAATACAAGACTCCCAATACCAATAAAGCGCCGTGGAGACGCCGATACCCAGGTAGATCAGCAAGCTAGCACCGATGAAGCCATATCCATAGTTCGGGTCAGCCTCAGACTCGGTGAGGTAGTCTAACAATTTCTCAATGAAAAATGGCTGGGCAAAGGTGAACCCCAGAAGGGCCAGTCGAGGAGGTATAGGAAGTAAAGTGGGAATCGTTAGCGTGCGAAAAAGCACCTTTACAAGGCCAAGTTTGTCGCCTTTCATTTTCGGGTAGTCCACATTATCCAAGAATTTTCCATGCAGGTACTCGGCGCTTAAAGAGCTGTCAAGCGGATAGAGATCTTTGATAGTCAAAACCTTCTTGTACCCGTCAAAGAAGATATTGTTGAGCCAGAAAAAGACTCCAAGTGAGAAGATCCCACTGGTTTCCTCAGGACTGTGCTCCTTCTCGTCCCAGTTTACCCATTTTGACTTTCGCTGAGCTTCCAATAGTAGTATCCCTACTTTAAAGGTTAAAGCGGCAACAAAGATGCTACTATAGGCAAGCTCAGGCTTGTCGCCCGAAGAGAGGAAGAAAGTCCTTGCCTGAGTGACGTCCAATAGAAGAGTCAAAAATAAGTAGCTGTTGAGTAACATCGATGGTCTTGGACTCTTGCTGTGATCAACAAGGCTCAACAGTATCATGAACAGAGTTGACACTAGCTTGAGGACCGACGAAGCTATGAAGATGGCGGTAACTTGGAAGGACCCAACCACGACCAGTATTAAAAGTGAAAGATCAAGGCCGAAGTAGGCAGTAATGGCGCCCTAATGCAACTCAATCAGTCTGTTCAAATCGTTCAGATCGTTTAATGTGTGATCATGGCTGGAAGCGTAGTAGTTACCAGTTTGATGAGTTGGAACCTTGGAGCATTCACCACAGTGGGCTTTCGCGCTTGTGAAAGAGCTCGCCATAACGATGTGACGATGAACAAGACGGATGGAATGATTGAGAAGAACAGTTGCTCGAATTGGATGTTGAAGTCAAATTGCTGTCCGTTCAGCCGGAGAATGTTGTCCTGTTCCGGGAAGAACGGCATTTTGATGGTGCTCAAGTGCTGTTGCGGGGTGGAACGAGACCCAACGAAAATGAACGCTTGAGCGATTCAGCGGAGGGCGTTACAAGCATATACAGGACATGCAACATTGAACCGTGAAGCAACCATAAAGACAAAAGCAATATCCTCGAAAAGCGAGCACTCGAACTCAGGCTGATAAGGCAGTCGCTACTCTCGAATGGGCAGGTACCGGACGGTGTTTGAGCGCAGGCAGCAATATACCCATATCTGACTAGCGCTTCCACTAGAGTCGAAGGACTATCTATAATACTACATACTCATCTACTCTGTGCACATTGCAGCTGCTTTAATATCTGATTGTTTGTGATCCATATGATTGAGTAGCCCACAGAATTATCAGGCACGGTGGCTTGTTGCGATATCATATGTGCGATGACCGGGTGTACGACCAATAACCTGATTGGTAGTTGTATGCCGTTCACTTGTCGAGCTGGTGAATTTTGTCGAAGAAGCTCCGTCAAGTCGAATAGGGTCAGACACAGTGCGAAGCATACGAATATGCTCCGAGCACGCTAAAGACCTTCTGCCGCTATGTCCGATGTCTCACCGATGAGGTTTATGTCATTGGATTCGTCGTCGCCAGGGTATTGATAAGGTCGGTCAGCCTACGCCGAGCCTGCATCTCCGTCTCATTATGGCTGTTGCGGTAGTAGAGCTCAGTAATACTGTAGACATTTCTATAACATGAATATCTGTCACTGCTTAGCCGCGGAATATCGATCTGGTCACAAGGAACTGGAAACGCTTACAGCATAGATCTGATTGATTGTGAATGTTCGCTAAAGGTAATCGGTCCATATTCAGCGAGAAAGGCGTTCGAAGGAGATTCAAATATCTCTGCTAGCATCACATCCCCCCATAAGGCACTTCCGAATTCCACCAGCGCAGACAACTGCCTTGTCTCGGGATCAAGGAGCATTTCAGAAGGACGGCCAAAGTTGACAAGAACTAATCGGGGAGTTTTGATCTCGTCAAGGGCAAAGGACCATCGATAAATTTCTCTCCGTATTTGACTGTATGGGAGATGAATGAACATGTCTTCTGCGTCTCGAAGGACTTCTTCAAAGAGTACAGTGAATGCCTCGCGCCAATAATCGCTTCCTGATCCTGCAGCTACTTTGCCTAGCGGCCCAAAGGCCGTTGAAGTCTGGTGTCCGATGGCGCGGACCATCATACCGAGATGTCTATCTAGATCATCGAGATCCTTTACACACAGTCGATTTTGCATTTCTGACAGAGGAATGCCATGAACGTATTGTCTGACGAGGGAAGAGACGCCTGCAGAAGCATCGTGGGATACGTATCGATATAGTTTTGGTATGCCAGGATGATTAATGCGCGCTAGTACGGTGAGAGCTCGCACTTCTGTTTCGAGAGCAACTCGTTCTCTTCGAAGGAGCGGTATAGCTGGTGGCGGGGAGACTTTGACGATGAGTTGTCGCCCGTTCGACAGAATTAGACGGTAGACTCTATGAACACGTGTAGAAAGCAGTTGTGTGCTGCAAAGATAGACCGTAGGAGGGAATAACAGTTGTACCACATTCCGAAAACAGTCATTCTCAGAAGTTCCCAATCCCATCAGCGTATGAGTTGAGAAGCTGAGATCATGCGAGGCTTTACCAAGGGAATGGCCATCGAAATCTTCGATTGAAGGCAACCGCATCGTCATCACATCAGGCTGGAGTGAGTTGGGAACCTGCAAACTGATGGGATGCAAACAACAAGCTATATCGATAACATCACCGCCTCATGATATGTTTTCTCAGGAGTCAAAATCAACTCACACAGGTCGGTAGACTCAGTCGGTTGATCGGCTCCTCGTGAACACTTGGTAGGTGGCCTCCATCTAAAAGGACTGACTTTCTAGGCGAGACTAGTCTAAGCTATATATAATGTCGCATACAAGATAATGTATCGATCTGAGGTTCGACCCACCGGATCGAGATGGCAAAGCACATTTGACAACGGGCCCGGATGCGTGAGATCTCGGTTAAGCCCAGGTCGTCAAAACCGGATAGCCCAACATTGCAGAAGCTAGCATTACACGACGCCTGATGAAACATGGTAATGTGCTATGTGATAGGTGTGGTGGGCCAAATTGTTTCCGATGAAAGTTCTGATTCAGCCCATTGTCGTGTGCCAAAGAAGCCGGCCTGATGCGGCCGGGCCACTTGACAAATACTCATGGCTAAACTTAGTCGCTTCTGTAGCGAAACATCCTCGCGAGGAAAGAGCGCATGGACTGCATACTACAGTGCATACCGGCGACATTCCTTGATATGGAGAGTAGTCATAGGGAGTTGGGAGTCTTGAAGTAGAGCCGGAGCGAAAGCCACTTAGAGAGACCTCGCTTCAAGGGTTGTTTCCTGCCCAATCAGAATGGCGAATTGGCGAGAACGCTCAAAACGGCAGGAGGTCGTCGCTGAAGCTTTCCGATTGGCTCAGATTTCACTGCGTACTATCAGCATTAAGTCATTAACTGGCCAAGCATGACCTCCCAACACGTCTTAACACAGGCGACGAGGGCATCAGTCAGTATCCCCCGGCGGCCCGTCACTATATGTAGTTTATCTCGCTTAAATTCTGTACTACGCTACTGTCGTGCATTCACCCAGTCAAAATTAATCCGCGTTCGTATTGCTAACCGACAGAAGGCCTTGGGCGAAGCTCAGTGCTGGCTCGGAAACCTTTCCCGCTCATGGGAGCTCCTCGCAAATGCGCCACTGAAGATTGAGTGCTCTATACCAGCTCATCGAGCAATCCCTCTAATAGTCACAGGAAGAAACTCAGCAATTCCGCGGAGTGAATCCTCTCGGGTTTGCAAGACTTCTTTGTAGTTGATCCAAACAGCCGTTGAGTGCTCCAGCCATGTGAGATTTGGGCTGCCAGCGCAACGAGCCATGCTTTTCATGGAGCGGTGAGCTGGCAGCTAGAGGACTAAGGGGAAGAACTAATTACGATATTTCGAGTTCACGACGTTGGATTCAGTTTCGGTTTCGGGGTGGGACTGTAGATTTCCATCAAGTTGAACCGTTTGAGCTCCTCATAATCGCCCCCGACGACGCTCATTCCGATAACGTTCTGAGTTGGACATGTCAGTCAAGATGAAATCCCGTGCACATCACATTCCGGGTCATGGTATGCCTACCTGGGCGATCTCAACTAAAATAGTATAGTCGGGACTGTTGAGATCGACTTTGTGCTCGGAACCGACGGCTGCAGCGACTGTTTGTATGATGACGTCCCTGGTGAGTGTGTTGTTGCTGCGAACTGCAGGACGAATCGCGTACTGTACGAATCCATACATCTTCTATTTCAGCCGGGTCCGATTCTAACGTTCAATGCGTTTCGGCGGAGACGTGAAGCCGAATGCACCTTTGAGTCAGACTGACCTTCTTGGAAACGTCGTCTCTATGGAACACAGGCTGTAGAACCTCCTTGGCAAATGCAGTCAAATTCACGCTCAGCACTTTTCGAATTTGAGTGATGGGAATCATGCGCTTGATCCATCGACTTTTTCTTTGCTCTGGGTTGGCTCTTGCTTCTTCACATATGTCATGAACCATTTTCACCGGGTCTATCGATTTATCAATCCGGTAGAGAACAACTACCAACCATCAATATCGTTTCGCATCGAGACCGAATTTAAAGAAAATTCAACCTAGGATAAGTGAAGGGTCGCTTACTACAAGGCAGGTTCGAAGTGACCTTCTGAAACAATCGAGGCTTGGATGACTTGGGTTTCAGGCCCTCAACTTCTTTCCTTATCTGAGCCTCGATATCATCACCATTTTCATCGTCGACATCGTCGCCAGCACCATGATCGGTTGCTTGACTACTGTCCTGGTTGCCCGACGATTTATCATAGTACTGCATTGGTAATACGTTCAGTTTGGTTCGTCATGCCTAGCAAACACCGGGGGAAGTTCGCAAGGAATGATGCAGAGGTGAAGAAGCTGACCTCCGTGAATAGATCCAAAACCTCTCCCGCACATTTTCCCTCTCGACCGATGTCGCATGTTATGAATACGCCGGCATCGCCTGCCTCGAAAGAGACCTTGTACGCTGGACCGCCCTTCGATTTCTTGTAAGTCGATCCGCCCTATGGATAAATTGTAAGTCAGCACAAGTTGGGCATGATGGACGTAGACAGCCCAAACCTTTCTCGGCTTCGAGACCCTATTCGTGGCCCTGCTCGCCATCTTCAACTTACGATCCTGACTGTGCTTGCCAGAGTAGCTAGAGCCGCGTCGCGTAAGCACGAGCCAACCCTTCCGAAAAAGTAATTGGAGTATTCACAAAAGCGCTCTAGATTCCTAGTAACGATCTGTGTATAGATATCGACTTGATCTTGAGCTTGTGTTATCACTTGTTTGGTCTGTCGTGGCTCGTTGGAGAAGGGAAAAGTAGAAATTGGGCGGTGCGGGGTCACTAGTCCGCAGATCATCATCAGTCCACTGCGCCTTCCTTACTATGTGCCACTATCTAATATTTTGTCTCAACTATCGTATGATTCTTTCTCGTACAGTCGTGTATTCTTCTCAAACCATGAGACGCTTGCCTCGTCTTCATGCTGAGCTGATACCTGCTCACTACTGTACAAATGTATATGTGGCAAAACCATCTCCTGACGAACAACACCCCACTGTACGTCATACGAGGTCGGCCAGAAAATTACATCATCTCCCATAAACAAGCAATTGAGATTTGATGATACCTATATCTACCAGGCTTCACTGCCGGTCTGAATTCATGCTCACCCAATTTCCGAATATCTACACCTCAACCGCTATAATCACGCCTGTCCCGAGAAATCATGGCTTCCGACATAGTGACCAGAGAACTGAAGCAGCCCATCAACCTAGTAGAGTATCTGTACCGTCGTTTGCACGAGGTCGGAGTTCGCTCAGTTCATGGCGTACCCGGTAATGCTTCAGCATGCAATTTTTTGTTTTGCCGCCGCTGACCCAGATAGGTGACTACAACCTACAAGCTTTAGATTATTTGCCTAAATGTGGTCTGGCGTGGGTGGGAAATTGCAATGAGCTCAACGCTGGTATGAGAGTTCGAGAATAAGCTGTGCATGGGAATTTTTGATTGCTGATGGCATTTGTAGGCTACGCTGCCGACGGCTATGCTCGAGTCAAGGGAATTTCAGCTATGATAACAACATTTGGTGTCGGAGAGCTTTCAGCAATCAATGCAATGGCGGGAGCATACTCGGAATACGTTCCCATCGTTCACATCGTCGGACAGCCCCATACTGCATCTCAAAGGGACGGGATGCTCTTGCACCACACACTGGGTAATGGAGATTACAACGTTTTTGCCGACATGGGCGCAAAAGTCTCGTGTGCGATAGCGCGTTTGAATGACCCGATTGACGCCCCTACATTGATTGATAACGCGATCCGAGAATGCTGGATCCAGAGCAGGCCGGTTTACATCACTCTCCCTACGGACATGGTACTCAAGAAAGTGGAGGGCCAACGACTCGAGACTCCAATTGACCTTAATAGAAAGCCCAATGACCCCGAGAAAGAGGAGTATGTGGTGAACCTAGTCTCTAGATTGCTACACGAGGCGAAAGATCCTATCATTTTAGTCGATGCTTGTGCTATTCGTCATCGAGTGCTTGAGGAAGTCCATGATTTAGTACAGCAATCTGGCTTGCCTACTTTTGTGGCCCCCATGGGTAAAGGTGCGGTCGATGAAACTCATCCAAACTATGGAGGAGTTTATGCTGGAGACGGATCCAATGACGGTGTGCGAGAAAGAGTGGAAGAGTCCGATCTTATTCTTAGTATTGGTGCTATTAAGTCCGACTTCAACACGGCGGGATTCACTTATCGTATCGGCCAGCTAAAGACCATTGATTTTCACAGCAACCTTGTCAGAGTTCGTTATTCGGAGTATCCACAAATCAACATGAAAGGCGTCCTACGAAAGGTGATAGAGCGATTGGGAGATCTGAAGATTGGCAAGATTCCACAGATCTCCAATAGAGTTCCCAAACACGAATTGGACACAGATACCCAGACTATCACGCACGCATGGCTGTGGCCTAATGTTGGCCAATGGCTTCGAAAGAATGACATCTTTATTACGGAGACCGGAACTGCGAACTTTGGTGCCTGGGAGACCCGCTTTCCTCAAGGTGTGGTTGCTATCAATCAGATACTATGGGGGTCCATAGGGTATTCTGTTGGTGCTTGCCATGGTGCGGCATTGGCTGCTGAAGAGCTCAAGGGTGATCGGCGAACAGTATTATTTGTCGGTGACGGAAGCTTCCAACTTACTGCGCAAGAAGTGAGTACTATGCTGAGAAGGAAGCTTAAGCCCATTGTGTAAGTGGCCCTTTTCTTGACGATTCCTCGTGTGAATGTAACCGGAAAATCTGACGAGAAGAATAGTTTCGTGATCTGCAACGACGGTTACACCATCGAAAGATACATCCACGGCTGGGAAGAATCATACAATGACATTCAGCCATGGAAATTTGTTGACATTCCTTCAACTTTCGGTGGACAACAAGGACAGTATGAGACCCACCAGGTCAGAACGCGAAAGGAGTTGTTGGATTTGTTTTCCAACGAACACTTCTCTTCGAACAAATGCTTACAGGTCAGCTTGTTTTCCCCATGTTATACCATCAGTGACTTTCAACTAACATGATTCAGCTTGTGGAGTTATATGTGCCTCGAGAAGACGCCCCAGCAGCACTGAAGTCAACAGCCGCGGCATCAGAAAAAAGAAATTCAAGCAAATGAAAGATCGTAATGCATTCCTAGTTTGCATGGAAACCTGATGGGCGATCGTTAAGCACCACGACCCGATCATTCTGTTCCTATAACTAATTGCATTGCACGAGAACGGCTACTTGTCCCAATTTTACGTGAACATTTATAATGATCAGAATAATTCTCCCCTACCTCTCTCTTCGTAGGCACGTCTCGAATCCAAGAGAATGCGGGAATGTGATTGGGCTGCTCCTTGTAGATAAAAGCGACTCGTTCAGCCAATCGTCAGGGCGTACATAGCGCCAAGGCTGTCAACTTGTGTCGCACTGGCGCCTAAAGCTGTGATTTGTTTTCACGTGATTTCCGATCAGGGTTCCACCCGACAAAGCCAGAAGCTAAACATGCGACCACTTTATTCAGACGACCATGTCAGTTAGCGAGAGCCCGGAAAGCTACTCATCGGTTCTATATATCCAGTGCCTGTCCAATCCACCTTTGTCATAGAACGTCTTTTACTTGCGTGCTATATATATCACCAAACTTGCCCTTTAGTTTCCAGAGAGACCCACCAGCGCCTCCGTGGGTCTTCCGCCGGAGACTCTACCGGTACTTTGTGATAACTGCCAGGCTTCTAGGATTTTGGGCCAAAACTTGGCCGATCAAGTATACTGCGAGGACCCTAATTATTGCCATCCATCCGTCGCATCATTAAATCAATCGAGCGACGTTGGTTGACCGACACGCTCGACTTAACAGCTTCAGCTACGGTATATCGGCCTCCTGTACGCACTGAGATCTTCCATCCCTTGGAAAATTGAAGCGCTAGCGACGCCTCTGAATGCTTTCGGACGGTACTGAACATGAATCTGGTTAGATGGGCAGTGGACAAACTCTCACCCCCAACATCGATAGCCTCCAAGCTAGTTTGAGCTACGCGCTTGTCCTGCAAATCGAATATGCGGTCAACACGATCTCGACCTTGATATAAACGAGCTCGGTTGCGGTAATCAACCTGTCTGAGCCACTCGGATTTCCTTGCTATCATGGAACAACGACAACAGTATATTCCACCTCCACCTCCGCTGTCGCAACCCAACCAGTCTCATATAATCCCTCTGCCTCCCCCACCCCCGAGGCCGTCAACACAACAGCATGGCATGATCCCTCCTCCTCCACCTGGACCGCCTCCTCAGTCTGCTTATCCAGGATCGAATCAATGGCAAGCATGGCGCACGCAAAATTTCCCTCCTCCGCCCCCTCCTCCCGTTCTTCATCCGTCCTTGATGCCAGCGAATCAGGCATATCTTCGTCAACAACCTACTCCGTTGTCAATCCCGATACTTGCGCCGCCTTCCGAAGGACAACCGCTTACTTCCGCGACTTACATACCGTCGAGTGAGACTTTCGGGCCAGGCGTTGGCATACCACCTCTCTATGAGAATTATGGTCATTCTGCTGTTACTACACGACCAGGTGCCACTATTTGGGATAGCACGTCTTCGGATACTTCTTATAGGAATGAGGGAAGTATTCCTGCTACTCCCTCTCGCAACCTGCCACCTTCTCTCGTTCTTGGGACCTACAACGACAACATGTCGCCTGGACTAGCGACAGCCACAATGCAAAATCCCGGTCCCGAACCGGCACGAACAACAAGCCACAAGCACAATGCCAGTGGTACGTCTCTCGGTGGGATTTCGGCAGGAGACGCGGCCGTTCAATGGCCCCTCGAAAGGGTTGTTAGTTGGCTTGCGAGAAATGGATTCTCAAAGGACTGGCAGGAGACGTTCAAATCTCTGGAACTCCAGGGTGCAGACTTCTTGGAGCTCGGCCACGGGTCCAATGGTCGCGGCAATCTCGGTAGAATGCACCAAGTTGTCTATCCTCAATTAGCAAAAGAGTGCCAGAAAGGTGGGACAGGCTGGGACCAAGCGCGAGAGCGTGACGAAGGCAAACGAATGCGAAAATTGATCCGCCAAATACAAGATGATGGGAGCGAGGTCAGGTTCACTGATAGGCGAAGGGAGTCGCAGACGCTCCCTAGTGCTTCTACAGACGGAGGTGTAGAGAATTCGCCTAACTTAGGATGGGATTCGCCTTTTCCACCTTTCGGACCTACGTCAATCGAGAATACTTATAGCCATCCTGCTCACCGTCTACCTCCTGCTTCAATGAGTAAACCCAATACTCAACCTCGTCCGGTTACAGCTCCAACAGCACAGAAACATGATACTGTTGAAAGTGACCAGGCCATAAACCAGCGGTCAGAATTTACTAGAAGCGCACTTGCAAATTTGGACGAATATCGAAGACAAAGTCCTTCTTCAACTAGCGACGGTGGTATGTTTCCACCGCCGTCATTCAAGGCCCACGAAGATAGTCCCCAAAGTGGAAGTCCGGCGGCACAGCACTCCTTCCCTGTTCAATCGGGGTTAACCTCATCCTCAACAGGGGACCTTACGTCCAGGTTTGAGCACAATCGGGGAAGCAGTACAGATTCACTATCTGGACGTGGAAACTCCACTATGCCTCGTTTTTATGAAAACCGAAAGCAAACTCAGGACAACTCGCGTCTAACGCCCCAAGATACCAGCAAGGACCCTGGTAAGGGCTTCTTTCAGTTTTTTAAGAAGAAATCGCGCCATCACGATTCGAACCCATCGCCAGAAGATCAGCTTCTAGATTCACCCACGAGCCCCTCATTCATGCGTCAAAACGGCTTGAATAGCCCTTTCAACAAGTCGTCTTATAATAATAGTGACCTGTCACTCGCCGATCGTCCCTTGTCTTGTTCGTTTTCTGATTATGAAAGGAGCACAGCTCGATTAAAATCTGCAAAGCAGAGATATGTCATGGCCACTTTAGACGGCTGGAATTATCGTTTGGTAGATATAACAGAAGCTGATACAGCCGAAAGTCTGAGAACAGTGATCTGCCAAAACCTAGGTATCGTGGATTGGCATACTGCACAAATTGCAGTAACAGAGCCAGGACAAATAGAGCACGAAGATTTCCTTGATGACTCAATACTTGTTCTTCATCGTCGTGCGAGAGCGGACCCTCTAGGATCGCTAAAATTTTACGTGCGTGGCAATGTATCCCCAGGTTCTACTGGCTTGGGCGTATCGTTCTCTGAAAAAGCCACGTCGTCTCCCATTTCAGCACACCGCCAGGTGCAAAGAAAGCCATTGGAAGAGGATTCTCTGCATCGTGGCACCCAAGCAGTGTCTGGCTCGCCTCTTGTTGCTCACCACCCTGCTGCTACAACCAGCTCTGATCAGCCGTCACCAACTTTGCATGAGGCTGCACGAACCAACGCTGGCCATGGTCTAGACTTCGCATCACGGCTTGAAGAGCATCAACTAGAGGTTGACCGCAAACAGCGTACCTTCTCCAGGCCTAAGCAACCGCCCGATCTACAGCTTCACAATGGTGATTACGGTGAGAACGGGTTTCGAAGTAGGGGCGTCATTGATTTTGATCAACCACGGGTTTCTCCATACGATGATAAAAGAGTCGAGGGTCTTGTACCTCAGCGAAAGCCTCCATCCGCCCCTTCTGAATCGAATACCCTGACCAAGGTCAATTCTCTGAGCAAGAAAAGCAACGACCGTAGTCGCGCGTCGTTGAGAACGCAGCACCAATCACCAAAATATCGATTGATCCAAGAGGAAGAAACACCAGAGATAAGCAATCTTTCGAGCCCTAGAAAGTTGGATCCAGTGTATACGGCCTACGGTCAATCAAGTGGAGTCGCCACTCTTTCTTCCACATCGTCGCAATCCACTCTCACTGAGTACACCTCTAATACTGTGCGAAGAGACCCGTCGACAGCCTCCTCATTCAAAGCACCTTCTCTACAAAGTCGAAAGTCGTTTGGTCCAGAGTATGACTTTGAGGAAGCGAACGTCACGTTTAATGCACCTCGAACACCTCAAATGGAATCAGACGATTCCGAAGACGATTCCGATGATGGACTCTTTGCAGTACCTCTCTCAACAAAGAAAGGCAACTCAATAGGCAAGGAACCTGCACCAGAGGTCACACCTCCCAAATCACAAAAACCTTCTCTTACAGTCAACACTTCGACAAGATCCACAAAAGGACTGTCGGTTAGTTTCAGGTCCCCCAATCCCGGTGATGAGATATCTGCTGGGCCTTCTTACCCAAGTTCAGCTGTTATGCCAGTAGATATGCGCGCGACACGGGACAAAAGCGGTCCAACATCCGCAAACGCAATACCGTCTCCTGATGATGAATCATATCGTCGCAGAGACTCCTTTGCAAGAGACGATATCTGGGCCAGCCGACCTCCTGTTGAGGGTGTCATCAACAATCTTGACGATTTCTTTCCCAACATTGATCTCGATGAGCCTTATCTTGAAGCACCGGGAACGTCTCCTCCTAGCTCCCCGGTCAACACAGTTATGAAAGAAAAGCCCGGATCCTCTTTCCAAGCGCCACTAAATCCTCCTCATCAAGGATCTGATCAGCAAGGTCCCAGCGATCCCACTGCCAGATACTCAATCGCTCAACGCAATATCAACAAGTCGGGAGGGTTGAGTCGTATGAAGAGTATACGTGAAGTCGCCAAAGGCGCCCAACAAGTCAACAGAAACCGAAGCATGGCGGGTCCAGCCAATAAGAAGTCGGGGGATATACTTCGACGAAAGAGCACGAAGATGTTCGGCGCAAAAATCATGCAAATCAGTCCCAAGCCTGGAAGTCGTTTAAGCCAATTGAACAGCGTACCCAAACGCGAACAAACCTTTCGTATCATTCGAGGTCAACTTATAGGGAAAGGTACATACGGTAGAGTTTACCTCGGTATGAATGCCGATACTGGAGAGGTGCTTGCTGTGAAACAGGTGGAGGTCAATCCCAGAGTAGCCGGCCAAGACAAAGATCGCATGAAAGAAATGGTAGCTGCTATGGACCAAGAAATTGATACTATGCAACATCTTGAACATCCGAATATTGTCCAATATCTTGGTTGTGAACGTGGTGAACTGTCTATATCGATTTACCTTGAGTATATTTCCGGTGGCTCTATCGGCAGCTGTTTACGCAAACATGGCAAATTTGAAGAGCCTGTCGTCAAATCACTAACCCGGCAGACACTTAGCGGTTTATCATATCTTCATGACCAGGGTATCCTTCATCGTGATCTCAAGGCAGACAACATTCTTCTCGACTTAGATGGCACCTGCAAAATTTCCGATTTCGGCATTTCAAAGAAGACGGACAACATCTACGGCAACGATGCATCTAATTCAATGCAAGGGTCTGTGTTCTGGATGGCGCCCGAAGTCGTGCAGTCTCAGGGTCAGGGTTACAGTGCCAAGGTAGACATCTGGTCACTTGGTTGTGTAGTTCTGGAAATGTTTGCCGGACGCCGCCCCTGGAGTAGAGAAGAAGCGATTGGCGCTATCTTCAAGTTGGGTAGTCTCAGTCAAGCACCGCCGATTCCAGAAGATGTATCGGTGAATATCAGTCCAGCAGCTTTGGCGTTTATGTACGACTGCTTCACAATGTGAGAATCAGGCTCTGCAAGATCTCGGGTTGTACTGTTTGCTAACTTTGACATTAGTGACACTTTCGATCGTCCGACTGCTGACACTCTTCTCAATCAACATCCTTTCTGTGCACCTGACCCAAGTTACAATTTTGAAGAAACAGAATTGTATGCCAAGATTCGTGACGTGCTTTAGTCTATATGAACCGGCTTGTTTGCACTTACAGAGTGATAACGGGCCAACTCGTTCATTGTGAGGTCTATTTTTTGTCTGAAAACCACACTTACTGCACAGGGCATCAATTTTCCTAAATATACATTTTTCCTAAATATACAAAGAAAAATGCCAAAGAATCTTCAAAATCAATGTAAATAATTATATAGAAGTTACAAGGGTTCCAACCTTCAAGATCTCTGCGATACTACCGAATCACGTTCATCGTCATCCTCCCCATTGTCATGAGAATGCAACCCAGCAACGCCGACCCTGAAAACTCCTTCACTCCACTCCTCGAAAGTGTCAACGTCCCATACCGCATCTTCTCTACCTTTGCCCTTCACATTGGCTGCTACGCCTTTGTTCTTGGCCAATGAAGCCATGTGTCCCTCGTAGAATTCTTCATAAATTTGTATGACGCGGTCCTGTACTGCACCAACCAGGGTCTCCTTTGTACGGGTATCTTCTAAATAGTCATCTAGGGCTTTTCGTAGCAAGGGGACTTCCTTTTCAATGCTTCGGCAAACAGGGCTGATTGCAACCCCATCTGCCATGTTTCCCTTCTCGATGAACCTGGTAGGTAAAGTGGATGTCATGCGAGTGGCGAAAAGGGTGGTGAAGTCGTTGATGACTGTGCGTAGTCTGCCGTCAAGCTCGACTTTTGCGTCGAGCATGTTCTCGACAACTTTAGGTAGAAGACTGCCACCTACGAGACGCATGAGATTGCCGGGGTTGAAGAGACCTCCACGTTCGCGAAGCTCCCAGAAGGTGTTGGTGACACCAGAGAAATCAAGGGATATATCGGGTGTGACGTACTCAATATCGAACGCAACGATCTGTTGTTTGAGAATGAGTAAGTGCTTGATCAAGAATAGCTGGCCGTCTTTAGGAGAGTATTTGCTCGATATTTGTGTGCTTGCTTGATGGAGTGAGAAAGTTGTTTGATGTACAATCTGATGCGCAAGGTCATCAAAAACGGTAGACTGTCACATTGTTTAGCAAGTATTCGCAAAGTGAGATAGGCGAAAAGACCCACGTTGACCAGCCTGTAGATACGACTGAGCAGCCAGATGGCTTTTCGCAGCGTGGGATACCAGCCTTGAAATGTAGCCTGAGTCTCAATGTCCCAGAGTGCATCTTTTTCTGTTGGAGAATTTGTAGCCTCATCGACAATAGTGGGGGTCTTTGGCAGTGCAGATCCTTTCCGACCCGACAGCGGGACGCCCTTGGTGGAAGATGAGATTTGTCGAATTTGAGTTGGATAGTCCAAGTCCTCCGGTTTCGGGCGATATCTCTCAATCTCACTACGAAGAATACCCTGGACTTGAAATACAAGACGAGTCTGCGCATCTGCAAGAGCGGGTTGAATGAGGACGGAGAAATCCAGCTGATTTGGGTCGTTGTATTCTGTCTCATCTTCTGGATCAGACATATAACGAGTTTGCAGCAACGTACACAAGTGGCAGAGCTTGATCAAATTCGTCTCGTGGATGATTCTTGGTCTCAGATGATCGTAGAGAGGCTCGCAGATAGATTCCAGAAAATCATACAGGCCTGCTTGACCATGAAACCATTCTCCCCATAGTTCGAATTCATCAAGACACACTCCACGTATATAGCCAATGCTGGCTCTAGCGAATGCTACCAAGTCCTTAGAAGTGCTAGGAGCTTGTGCAATGCTAGCAAGCTTTTTCCGCGCTAAGGGAATGATAAGCTTGCCTCGTGTTGCAGCGAAGCTCGTGTGTAGTTCGTTCATAAGACTTTGATACTCTGCTTCCGTTCCTTGATCTGGATCAACTGGGGGGACAGCTCTTTTTTGAATTTCCAGTCCAATTTGCTTCATTTCAGCAGCCCCAATGCGGAACTTCGCATACAATAAGGCTGACATTGTGGTGTCATTGAGTTGTTTGTCGGCGATTCTTTTCGATACTCCAGACGAGGTCTCTCGCAGTGCTGCTACAAAGTGTCCGCGAATGAGTGTCAACGCACGGGTCAGTAGTAACCGGTATCTGGATCGATAAGTCTCTGCCTCTTTTTGCTCGGACTATTGATCATCAGCATCGCATTTTACCAGAATCCGATTATTGAAGCACATACATGAGAATCCATGTAGTCTAAGCACTCGTCGAGCTTCCTCAACATTTCCGAAAATTCGCTACTGCGGACCGTCTTTCCTGCTCCTGGAGCATTGAGCTTCCGTGAAGCGGGATCCAGGAACTCATAATATACAAGATTGTCCCTGATATCGTCCGCCAGGCGGGTATTCTTTACTTGGGTGTCCAACAGTCCTTCACATTGTTTCTGGAACGTAGACGTTTGCAAATCGACGGCCTGAAATGATTTTGAGAGACTTGACAAGAGTTCTAAAGTGGATGATGTGTCGGCAAGAAGAGAGTCGAGATGTGCTCTAGAAACTTCAAGTTCGTGAAGGCATGATCTGAGCATATGTCAGTCGCGCTTGTTTGTTTTCTTTCGATTGCGGACATACTGATATGCTTCATGACTTGCGTCTAGCAAGTCATCTTCCACATCATGATACCACTTTCCGAAACCCACCTCATCATTGATCAGAAAAGTATCGATTTCTTCCTCTATTTGTGGAAATTGCGCCGGTGCTTTCGGTCTTGTTTTCTTTCGTTGTGTACCGGATGGGTCACTGGGACTCCGAAGACGCCCCGCGGACTGTGGCAGCATTGCATAAATTGATCGTTCCCGTACGCGTAGGTTTCATGGGAACTTAAAAAAACCTGGATTGATTGTATAGAGAGTCAATGGCCGAAGCTTTCGATTTTGAAATGTCAAAAATGCAGCTGCACAATTAATTAGAGTACTTTAGAGTACTTTTGAAAGTAGAAAGGACACCATCTTTTATGTATTGCATTTTGCGGAGACCCAAATATTCTGCCACCGCCTACGCTACCAGCTCGAAGTCATGACGAAGCTCCTCTAGCTGCACATGCATAGTTTAGCAATCTACAACAATCCTCTGAGTACGACTCAATAGACAACCAAAGAAAAAGACTCAAATCCTCGCGTAATGCACCCAGGTCACGCAAGACGACCGTTGACCATGGTGAGCGGCTCATCGTCACGTCTCCTCAGAGCTCAGCTCCGCGCTCGAAACTTTAGACGAGGCTATAGTCAGCAAACATCGCGGCCATCCGGAGGCTCTCGAAAATGGGCTGGTCCTATAGTAGCCCTTCTGGGAACATTTACCGCAGCCAGTGCGGCTTACATTTGGAAAAGTCAGCAAGGAAAGCCAGAAGCCCTCCCGTCAAGACGAGTTGAGAAAGTTACTTTTGAGAAGTCGAAGATCAATGCCCATGTGACGAAAGAGCAAAACCGCGAAATCCTCAGCAGCCAACATGCGCAAATCAAGAAGATGTCAGCAAATCCAGGAGTGTATGTTTGGGGGTCCAATAGTCATCGTGTCGTCGATCCGGATTCGAAAGAGGCAATAATCAAGGAACCACGCCGCTTGCGCTATTTTGAGGGTCAATACCTAAGAGATATCAAATTGACCGAAACCTCCGGTGCGGCCGTGACTGAAAATGGCGATTTGGTTCAATGGGGCAAAGGATACTCGAAAATCGAATTTCAGCCGACGCCGACTCTTACTGGAAAGAATTTGACTAAAATTAGCATGTCGCGAGACAGAATTATAGCACTTTCATCTAACGGAAATATATATTCAGTCCCAATCTCAAAGATTGATCAGCAGTCAGGGGCGAAGCCATTCGAAGGCTCCTGGGTTCCAGGATGGTCTTCTAGAGCTCGAATTAATTATCGACAGCTTGTGCCTCAGCTAGGTCTGGGTGAGAAAGTTACATCAATCTCTAGTGGTTTGGAACATGTTCTCTTACTTACAAATGCTGGTCGTGTATTCTCCGCCGCTGCCGCTACAGAGGCATATCCCTCGAGGGGTCAATTAGGAGTACCTGGGCTTACATGGGCAACTCGGCCAAAGGGACCCGTGGATTATTGCCATGCTTTATCAACCGTGAAAGACTCTAAAATCGTTCAAATAGCATGCGGGGACTTCCACTCCCTGTTGCTTGATAGGGACGGCCGGGTTTTCAGTTTTGGAGACAATTCTGTTGGACAATTGGGTGTTGAGTATGATCCAGCTTCACCTGTGATCGACACGCCAATACAATTGCCGATCAAAGGACTATACTCGAATAAAAACTGGTCCGCTCAGGTTACGAGTATTGCCGCAGGGGGTTACACTAGTTTCATCACCGTTGACGCTGTGCGCAGGCTTCTAGCGGATGGGACACTCATATCTACATCTCAAGGAATCCCGAGTGTCGACACATGGGCCTTTGGTAGAGGCATTCACGGGGCACTCGGAAATGGCAAATGGACACATTTTCAAGACAGCCCGAGCAAGATGAAAGCGCTTAGCGGTCTCAGTGAATACGACGAGAAGACCCGGAAAGTGCAGCCTATTCGACCAGTCCAGATATCAGTCGGTGCTACACATGCTGCAGCTGTACTGGGAAATAGCACTCATTTGAACAATGCGAAAAAGTCATCTCTTGCCGATATCACATGGGGTCAGGATACATTGTGGTGGGGAGGTAACGAAGCTCTGCAAGTTGGGACTGGCAAGCGAAGCAATGTACCCACTCCCACCCATATATCCCCTCCACCTGACATTGCAACGTCTACGAGCCTCGATGGGGCTCGCTTTCAGATTATTCCAGGCAAGCAACGGATAGAGTGCGGCAGGCAGGTTACTGCTGTCTATTCGGTAAAAGCTTAATTTATGTACGATCTTATGTAATATAATCTCACCTCACAGCTCAATTGATTTGTAGTATCATGAATAATGCTTTTCTTGTGTCTTTATTTTTATATTATAATTCGAAGTCGATAGTGTAACTTAGAATAGCAGTGCAAACAGTGCAAACCATGTGTTATCAGACGTGCACGGACCAGTGCTTATCGAAAAATTTCCCTCCGCCAAAAAAATAAATCTCAATTATCTAGCACTTAAAACAGACAAAACTACATACTCGCCGCGGCACCCAGCTCACAATGCCTCGTGAGAAACAGAAAAGAGGGCGCCGTGCTCAAGAAAAAGACAACAAGCGAAAACTCGACGACGACTACGAGGAGCCAGCACTCAAACGACAGAGACCAGTTGAGGACCAGCCCGAGCCCGCAGATTACATACCATTTGACTCTGGAGAACAAGATGAACAGGATGAACAGATTGCGCCGAGCGCCGATCAGAACGATACGCCTTTCTACGGATTGCTCGACACCGAAGAGCAGGAATACTTCTCAAGAGCCGCTGAAGTTCTCGAGTTGAATCAATTCCAGACTGCCGAGGAACAGAGCATTTTTGTCGAAAGCGTATATGAAGAAGCAAAAGGCAAGGAATTGAAGATTGCATGCAGCCAGTCATGTTCGCGCCTTTTGGAAAAAGTCATATCTCTTTCAAGTACCGACCAGCTCCGACGACTATTTACCAAATTCCTTGGACACTTCTTAAACCTTGTACAACACCGATTCGCGAGTCATTGCTGTGAGACACTCTTTGTCAAAGTCGCACCCGCCCTCACTCATAAATCATCCGCTCCCAAAAAGCAAATTATAGAGGAGGAAGGGGCCGAGGAACCATCTCTATCACTCGCCGATATGTTTCTAAGGGTTGTCTCGGAGTTGGAGGGTAACTGGGGATATCTTTTGACGGAGAGGTTCGCCTCCCACACAATCCGCGTGCTTTTACTTGTCCTGGCAGGCGACTCTGTGGATCTGCCATCACATGGCTCTCTTGTTGCGAGTAAGGCAAAAGAGGGTGTTGAAGTTCATCGACCACAAGGACCAAAGCAAGTCGCTTCCACGAAACATCACGCCGTCCCCGATGCATTTTTAGATGTTTTAAAGAAAGTCATGGCCGATATGACCGCTGGCTTGGATGACACATATTTGAGAGCATTGGCTACTCACCATGTCGGGAATCCTGTTTTGCAGCTTTTGATATCATTGGAACTATCTCATTTCGGCAAATCGACTGCCAAAGATTCACGCTCCGTCTTGCGACGATTGTTACCGGACGATACATTGGAAGAGGGTACACAAAGCGCCATCTTTTTGACCGGTTTGTTATATGATCCCGTGGGCTCAAGATTGGTGGAGACCATTGTGCGCTCAGCACCTGGCAAGCTATTCAAAAATATACACAAAAACATCATCCGTGAGAGGATAGCGTCTCTCTCACGCAATGAGATTGCTTCATACGTCCTTGTCCGCTGCCTGGAGCGAGTTGGCCGAGACGATTTACAGACTGATCTGGAGATGATCATTCCAGAAGTGCCGAATCTTATTGAAAGGTCGAGACTTACAGTACCGAGAGCATTGATTGAGCGGTGCCTTATCCGAAACATTGATACGACCCCCTTTGCAAAGAAATTACAGGAATCACTTGATAATGATCCAGCAAAGAGGTTACAGCAGTTACTTGAAGTCAAAAGTACAGATGGCCCTGCAGAGGAAGCAGCTCTAACTGAAAAGCCTGTGCAAGGAAAAACGAAAACGGCTCCAGTCCTACTACACAAATCACTCTTCGTACAAAAGATGCTAGAGGCGCCCGGTGCACTGAGCGAACTTGCTTACTCTGGCTTATTAGCAACTTCTACAGACACCATCATCAATATGGCCTGCAATTCAATTACGTCTCATGTCGTGCAAAAGGCTCTCACAGCATCCACCTCAACAATACAATTTCGTCGTCAATTCGTGCCTCAGTTTTCCAGCCATATGAAGCAACTTGCTCTCGACATCAGTGGATCTCACGTTGTCGATGCCCTGTGGGACGCTACGAAGGAGATTTACTTTGTCAAGGAAAGATTGGCGCAGGAGCTTGCCGAAAGCGAACACGAACTTCGCGACTCATTCATTGGCCGCGCAGTTTGGAAAAATTGGTCGATGGATCTCTACAAGCGACGAAGAGGAGAGTGGAAAGAAAAAGCAAAGGGTCTCGACGATCAAGTAAAAACATTGAATCTCGGCGGAGAGAAGCCACGGACCAAGTCGAGACTCGATCTTGCCAGGGAGCGGTATGACGCTTCACAGAAATCTGCAGCTGGCAGGAGTAGCATAGCCACGGCGTCTTGATTTGTATAGATTTGTTTGCAAAACTCGTTAAGTATGAGGCCAATGTTGAGTCTGTAAGTACGTATACACCCATCGGGTGGCGTTTTGTCACCTGCATCATGTAGTCAACTTTATTTCAAACGTATCCTGATACCGTCGACTGCAACAACAGCTGAGTCTCACAATTTCTGTTGTCGACTTAGGGCCAAAAGACCATAGGTGACCAAAGTCATAGCTCCATTCATCAAGTGAACTCGCCGTCGCAATTCGAACTACCTTCCAAAGCTATCCGAACCGCCCTAGATCCGAAGTGGGAGCAGTCGTCGTGTAAAATCCTAATCGTCCACTTATTCATTCCCCAGCCTCGGCATATGTATGTGGTATATGTTTGTGATATCCATAATTGATGCAGTCAATACGCAACAAGCTTCCAATCCAATGGGATAGTTCAGTGGCTGTATATAAGGCGTGCGTACCTTGGAAATCGTGATAATGATGGCGGTCCAGTGAAACTGATAGTCGACGCAGAAATCTGGTCACAGGTACAGAACTCTATAGCTCATCATACAGAATACGCAGTACATTCCGTACGTCTCAGACACACAGTCTTCTGTCGTGTATTGATACAATCGAAAAAGAGCGGGTCCTAATGACCCTAATTGTAGACACAGATCCTGACCGGTCATTTTTCGCAACGTACTTACCGTAAGCACTTGCGTACTAGGAATACGTGGTTGTCGCGCGCCCTCTCGTATATGATACCTTACCGATACCTAACGATCAAGTCTAGCCCCCAGAGATGCGATTTAGCTTTGAAGATATACTAGCACCACTTGTCCCTTGGGAGCGGCAAATCGATTGCGATTCAGAAAGAAGGCTAAATATATTTAGGCTGGCAATAAGTTTGCAGTGCAATAGCACTGAAGAGAGGGACTATTAGTTGGTTCCACCTCGAGTATTCCGTACTTTGTACAGATCATTGAGCACCGAGACGAAGCTCACAGACTGCAACCTCGCAGGTAGTTACATCGTACCAAAACACTCGTAAGAAATGCGCAACAAATGCAACCGTTGGCTGAAGTGTACAGTTCCTAGCGCCTTTTAGTCCGGACACTATGCACGATGCACACATACTACCGATACTAGTACTGTGTCCGTATCCTGTCAGTTCCAAACGGGTTTCCCGGTCTGGTCAAGCACGTGCTCCTAGCTGGAGAGCCACTTATGTTGTCTGACTTTCGAGTCAGGTTGACACCACGAAACATGACAAGTCAGATGTGTAAAAGTCAGGTAGCGACATGCATGCACGATACTCGAGGCTGTTACGGCTTTCCCATGGATCAGGGAAGTATCGTCCATGAATCGCCGTGCCGCATGTGGAACGACTATGAAGTATTATCAAGCCACATAAGAACAATGGTCTGAACAAGCGAGTTGATAACTCATCTGCTCCGTGAAAAGGTCGACGAAAAGAAGACGATAAGAAAACCCCGAGTATCTCCATGCTTTTCGAAATACAGCTTAGTACGGAGACTAGTCTATACTAGTACTAGCGGTAATTCTGTACCCGTCGCGAGACTCGCGACCATCTTTTCCACGGGGCCCAAATTCGAATCGAGATACAGCTCCACCCATCGGTAAGATTGCGATCTTACGCTATGCCGAATTAGTGGCCAAGACTTGCGCCTAGTAACTTTACGCCTCTCAGCCACTCATAAGCCTCAAACGCCCTCGGGAAAAGATAAACGGACAGCCTCAGGTGGCTTCTCACGAGGAACAGAAAAAAAGTAAATGGTCGGTGTGTGCGCGCTATGGAGTACGTACGTCTGCTTCGTACGCATGCATGCCACATCAAAGTCACCGGCCCACAACTTGACGTCATTCCATCCCTCAGAAAAGTATGCGTAACGTGAAACGAACAGCAGCCCGATAGTCCTGCGTTGTTCGTTGGAAGTATCATTTCCAGAACGTTCTTGATAGGTAAGAGGCTCGATCTACGGAGTCGGAGAGAACAATATGACCAACAGGGATCAGGCACAACATGCTCCATCATTCAATGTCGATCGATTTGCCGTATCATGAGACTACTTTCGATCTTACCAAATGTTCTTCAGAAAAGGTATGTCTACTATGTGGTACCCCGGGCTGGGCTCCGTATTTTTGGGTGTTTTTATAGTTTATTGTCTGTACATTTTTCAGTCCTTGCCGAATGGATCCCTCAGTCCCAGAGGTATGGGTCAAAAATGACATTCGGGATCTGGATCTCTAAGCGAAATTACTGCTGAGATAGATCACTCATCCTGATCACCTCAGTCCCGAAAATCTGGGTGTACTGTGGCACAGTCTGTTGTCGCCGTGCGCTAACTCCCCGAAACTAGGACCGGCGTACTTTGCTGAATATCTCTGGTCACATCCTCATTGATTTTGATAACCTAAGTATCTATGCTGTTACAACTTTGATGGGTATAAGGTACAAAAAGACAGGAAGACCACTCGAAAATAGCCCGACCGTGAGGAGTAGAGTTTTGATAATAGAACACGAATAAGCGTGTACTTCGCACCATGTGTTCCATTCAGAATGACTTTGACTGGAAGAGTCAATCGTCCACGCATCAAACAAAAAAGAACAATGCACCCAGGTATATAATAGTGCACCGCTCCGACATAATCGCATGAAGACTCGTTTATTGCCTTCGTAAGAGAAAGCAAAACCATGTATGTATATCTCGGTTTTGTCTCAAAAAAGAGAGAGAAAAAAAAAGAAGAAAATGCAGAAACAGCGCAAAAGAACAAGCATCAAATGTAGACATGATGAGAAAAAGAATCAAATAAGTAAAAACATCAAAAGGGTATCATTGCTCGAGGACTCGTGTATTGTCCACGTACTCAACGCCCATAACTCAGTACCTGAACGCCATGGTGAACAAATGTTCATGTATTGGGAACTCGACAAAAGCAATGAATAATGGAGAATCCCACCAGAGGAAAAAAAAAAAAAAAAGCACATCCAGCAGACGAAAAATGTCGCAAGTCGTGAAGCAGGAATAAAAATTAAATTATAGTACCCGATAGTGAGAAGAGAACGTCAAGGCGGCGCCGCGAAAGTGAAATCTGTGAACATCATTAAACGTCGTATTGTTATGATGAGAAATCGGTCTCGAATGCAGAAAAAACGATCAAAATGTCGATATGGTATGATGCATTTAATACGTCAATTTGACTTCCACCGCTGCTGTCGGAGGAGTACTGATATCCGGTGTCGTAACCTCCAATTTCGACGTCTCGGTGATTTCAGCCACCATGTCCTGTCCCTCGGGCAATTGCTGAACCACATCATCGTCCACCATAATCTTGAGCCCTTCCCGACTGACACGTAAAATGCGGACAATGCGATCGGGGTCAATCTTGTATTTCTCTGAGATCTTGGTCATGAGGTCTCGGACTGTTCTCTCTGTCAGATAGACAGCTCGGTAGTAATCCCCGTTCTGCTCGTCGGGGAAGCGGATATAGAAACATGCAACTATGAACATTGTTAGCCTATAATTATCCCTCAGATAGAAATTCAGACTCACTTGGCTTGGGGGGGCGTTCTGCAGGCGGTCTGTAAGTTGGATCGATGTCTATAGCCTCAATGAAGCCTGTTGTACCCTTCTTCACCTTTACAGGTTGAGCAAGGACAGTGGGATTGGACCACTCCATATTTTCTTCCTGGCTCATGAAGGTCTGCGTTGACAACTGTCTTTCCGGAGGCCGTCGTGGAGAGTTAGTGTTCGAGAAGCTGCTGTTCGAAGGAGAAAGAATGTTGGAAATGCCGGAAGCTGCGTCGTTGCTGTATAGCGATTCGCGAGTGCTCTGTCGGGAGAGACCTTCGAACTTGAACTCTTGTAATTCGCCGGGCAATACGACGGGGAACAAATCGGGGTCATCTTGAGGGTCGCCTCGAAGAGCGAGGACACTAACTGGACGGGTTGACGAGAACATATCTTGCATCATCGCGTATTTCAAATGAAGGTCGTCTTCCGGGGAGAGCTTGCCGCCGTTTTCTTGGGAGTCCATCGACCACGTTCGCTTGTGCTTGGGAACTTTGACTGGGCGAGCAGTGTCAGATTTAACCGAGACATTCACATTACTACGTTTGCGTTTGCCAAAATTACCTCCACCCATCTCAAGTTGGGCCATTTGTTGTTTCAACTTCTCCATCGTCTTTTTGACGTGGGCGATATCGTTGGAGAGTTTGCGCTCAGCGCCGTGGTCACGGAAAAGTTTGACCTTGCAATAAGCCACTTCGGATGTAGGCAGATCGGGCGTCGTGTCGGTGGGGGATAAAATCTCGGTCTTCGCGCAGAATCGAACGGGAATACCCTTGACGCCTTTCGAGTGGCTAAAGTCGGTCGAAAGAAAGTTGAATCGAACAGATATTGCACAATCCGCAGAGGCACTAGCAGGGTTGGCGGTCCAAGTAACACAGAAACCATCAAATGAAGCCTTTTCAAGCTCCACTTGACGCTGGCTCTGGTCACCGTCTGCGCCTTGGTTTGGGTCGACGTATTCTACTGCGAGCAATTTTCCGCCACGCTGATGGGCTTCACTCGAGCCTCGTCCCTCCTTCCATAATTGCCAGCAAGTAGAAGGCTTGGATCGCTGCTGTTCATCTTCGAAAGAAACGCGGATATATGTTCGATACTTGCGAAGTTGTGCGCCTGGAGGAGGAGGCGATGTGTCAACAACTGAGATTGAGTATGCTTGCCCTTTGTTCAGATAAGTTACTGGAATCTCATCGGCATGTTTGATCATGGCCGTAGGAGCGCGCAATGTGACGCCAAATCGAAACCTGTTTCATGTCAATTGCCAGAAATTTTGGGTATGTGAAGAAGAATGTCCTCCGTACACCGGAGGTGATAAGAGTTCACAGGATTTATTTATGCTTACTTCTCGCCATCTGTTTCTGAGCTAACTTCCATCTGATCCGCAAAGCCCACGCCTGGCATAATCAGATTCATCGGTTGAGCACCTGGCACTGTCATTTGATCTATCGATGATTCTTCTGATCTATCCATGGGGTCGTATGTAGAATCTCGGTGCAAAAATGCACTAGGCGCAAAAGCTGTTTGTTGGGCAAAAGGATTGTAGTGTTGTGGCATGAATTGTTGCTGCTGGGCGGGGAAATGGTTGACATGCAAATCCCCGTTGGGACCAGCGGGAAAGCCAGCGGAAAGCGTGTTGGGTATGGAAATCGGTGTGACAAGGTTGTAACCGAGTGGTGTGTGTAGATCACCGGCTTGATGGTGATATATCGTCGTCATTCCACCGGGCGTGGGGGTATAATAGCCCGGAGGTTGATTTGCCAGTGCCATAAACTGAAATGAATTTGGATCCATTAACGACGGTGTAAATCGAAGATCCTGAAGATTCCTGGGAGTTGGATCGTTGACTTTGATTTCGTCTTCATCATGTCTAAAGGAAAAGGTATCAGCATTTCCGGCAGAGTACATCATTTGAGGAAGAAAAAAGAAAACGGACACATACTGGCCAAGCATTCCTCCGTCTACCGCAGCGGGATTGATAGAGCCCGTATGTCTACCATCAGGCATCGAGCCTGTCGAGTTGACATCGGGAAATGTCTTCTTAAACTTGCTGATGAGCTCTTCATCCGGCTTTTGCGATGTTCTTCTAGGGTTGAGTGATTAGCAGTAGATATGACATCGTGTGCGGGATTCTCACCTATTGCGGAACATCTGGGCGAGTCAAGAGTCGTTTTAAGACTCAAATCGTAGGGAAGATAAGTGGTGAGAAAGGAACGGAGGCGAGCCGACTTGCAACATTCGGATTGGTCACTACCTTCTCGCTTTTGTGTGAGCCGTACCTGACTGATAGAAGCGTGGTACTTTTCCCAAAGTGTTGATATTGTTGCGTCCAGTCAATAGAATCTTAGCGAGCGAAGAGCGCGACAGAAATCGTGAATGCGCTTCGAACGAATCCAAGTACGAATGAGCCGGACGTTCGAATACCACGACCGAGTCAAAAAGATGGCGATTCGATTTCCGGGATTCAAGGCGACGTCAAGGTGTAGCCAGATAGGAAGAAGTGAAAAGTATTTGGAATGTAATATTATATCGACGACAACGCGTAGTTGACAGTAATATAAGTGATTTGGGTTTAGGAAAAAAGTTCAGTTACGGACTTTCGTCGAGAGAGCGGGGTGTTTAGGCGCCTTCGGGGAAGGTTTGCGTTGTTACCCGCTATGATAAACCACGGTTCAAGTAGGCCAATCGAGAGGTCAGTATCGTGGAATGGTAAGAAGCTTTCGACCGAAAGATGGATGGCGAAAAAGGGCGTACGAAAGGGGACGCAAGAGAGAAGGGCCAAGGGGGGAAATAAAAGTGGAAAAGAGAAGCGGTTTTGACGAGTCAAACGGCCGGGAGCTGGTCGCCGAGAGATCGAGTGCTAGGATGTATGTGTAGCGATAGTAGAAAGGTGCGTGGTCTCTAAGCCAAGCAGTGCGGTCTCAGGGGAACCACATTATGACTTCACCAACAAAGGAAAAAAGCGTGGAAGTGGTTTGGGAGTGGACTGGATGAGGTTTGAAAAGAGCGCGGTTCAGTAACTAAGGAAGGATCGTTCGGAAGGGCAGGAGGGAGTAGAAGGAGAAAGCCGCACCGCCGAGACGATAATACCGTATTGTACAGTACGTACGATACCAAATTGAATGTGGGACAGCAGAAAGCCACAAAGGTGGAGACTTTCAATGGAACCGGCGGTCTAATGGTGTATTAGTGTATTTAACGCAATACATGGTACAGAAGCAGTAACAGTACCTGATACTGTACTGCCACTTATCTCAATTCTCTCGCCACTGCTAGGCAGTGCTAGCGTCTGACGAGAGATACACAATGTTGAATGTCCCGTGCTAGTCCCTTCTCGAATGTAGAGACAAGTACACCCAGCTAGTACATTTTGGGTTTTGATACTACTACTACGGTAGGTACGGAATATTTCTAACAGCGAGGCTCCCCTTGTCAACGACTATCCTTCGCCAACATCAATCCGTACTTGAGTACCGCCTGCAAGTCACAGTCGATTCAACGAATGTCTGAATCGCTGGAATGAGCTAAGGAGCCAGCGACAGATAGCTTTCAATTGAGGACCAACGATGTACCGGCATATTTGCCCGAGAGCTAGGGCTGTACAGTCACTTTGACCACAAAGCGCTAAGAAGGGATGCCGGCCGTCCTATCCGTCGAGTGTAATTGCGCGATTCGAATGGGATTTTTATGGAGCATGTCACCAGAAAGTTGAACGTGAAGGAAAATGGGATGGATGATATTAGGAGAAATAATGTAATCGACTGCCAAGCGTACAGCCGCTACGAGTTTTCATTGGGCAAGCTTTGAAATGCATGAAATTTTAATTCAAACCGTCCATATCAATGAGCATTGAGTATGGCACGATAGAATTGAGCCAATCCCTTCGCAAAGACATGGGAGCTTCAAGAAACACTCGGACATAGCAATTTCATCTCGGCACTTTGACAGGCCCGTTACGCCACACGTGCGCCCGAGCTCGACCACTTTACACCGATTGCGCATTTGCCACGCCTGCTTCGATGTGTTTTGGATGCATGTGCGCGCCACAGACCCCCCCCCTCATCCGTAAGATGGCTTGTCATGGCGTGAATATCACTGCCGTATGCAGATTGTGAGGCTTGCGTTGCGATCTGTGATACGATACCATATAAGACACGAAGGACTGATAGACAGAATTGACATGTGCGGGTCACATCATCATCATGGGAGTGATATGATAAATCTGTTGAGACATTCTCTGCTCGTCAAGTATGGAACTGCTAGTAGCAACTGACCTTTCTGTTTGTCGAATTGTTTGTAGATCACTTTTGGGGGTAGGGTTCTTGTAGTGTCTGCCGGATACTTGATCCGTGGAAACGGCTCGTGTCGTCCGCAGTCTGTGTTTGGCGAACTCATTATACAGCATTTGATAGGCACACTTCTATATGCCAAATTGCATATGATGTCATAAGCATACGTCAAGAACTTTTAATAGAAAAATTCTGATGCATTTCGGGATATGGGGAGCTCCATTCGTCTCCACAGAGTCGGCGTTAGAACAGTACGTACTACTACTACATAGTATGTAGGAAACTGATGGAGGTTGCAGGGTGACGTGTCCACCTGTATTACGAGCGAGGAAAGAAGTTCATCGTCTCCAGGGGGTTCGCTGTACGACGAACAGCACATCGGCCATTCGACTCTCTACCTAAAGATCTGAGTGCTATCGCGAACGGAAAGACAAGATAAAGTAGCTAGTCACGATCGGTCAACTGTCATTTTATAGACCCAACGCGCCGGTCATTGGTCAACCCTCAAACCGCTTGTCGAAAGGATCCATCGGAACAGAATTCCACCAATCACAGCCACAGAGTTCGATCTGCCGATGCGTGGATAACAGCGTAGCGTAATTACCGTACTCCATCCACAAGCACCTCCCTACTCCGTAATAGAGTCAGCTGGGCTAAGCTGCAATAGGACTGTGGGGCCGGAAAGCCCCAACGGGAGCATAACTTTAGCACTTTAGTATTTTCGTCAAAGCATACCATACAGAGTACAATACGTTCCTTTGACCGAGGCCAAGGCCCTAATTCAGGGACCGCTTTTGAGATGCGGCTAACCATTTATGACTTTTCTTTCATCTGTCGATTTCTAATGTTCTTGCTATCACTCGGTTCCAGATTGTCTTGCACAGCTGGTCATAAAACGCATCTCGAGGATGACAGATCTAGACTTCTGTGCTCCCTTGCTAAAATTGGGACAACTCTAGAAGCCCCCCTATTTCTGCGCGACACACCGTTGGTATTTCATAGGTCAATCTCGACTCATCCTCATAATCGCTAACAATTATTAGCTCTATCACGAAGATTGCATCTGGTTCGAGTATCAGCCGTACACCATCACCTAGAAATGCTAAAATTACTACGTAGTACTCACGATAGCGAATCTCTTTTCAAATCCGAACTGACTATGTACAACACGAACGCCGTGGCTTTGATGGCGTTTTCTTATTTCTTTTCTGTCCAACAGCGAGATTGCCGTTGTGCGGGCTCTGCTCTGCTCTAACGCTTAACACTTAACGTAATACGAACGAAGTATGGAAGTGGTGGGCATTCTTGAATTAATACAACAAAGTTGTAAGCGCGCTCGAGTCCGTGGACTCAGCACTGACTACTAATAATATTGACTGCAAGCCTACCGTTGTGTTTCCGCCAAATTGATATCAGTGCGCCGAAATGCTAAGAGGACGGAGAGCTTCTGGCAGGAACATATAGTGTGTAGTGAATCGGTGGGCCAGAGGTCTAGAACAAGCGCGACATCTACCGAGTTGATATCATTTCCATAGCGAGATGAGGATGTTCCCTCTGGAGTTCTGGCAGTCGAATAAGATGCCAGATGTCCAGTAACCCACACAGCGGGTCAGAAACGGTAGACCGGCCTGCCGAGGTCGAAATACAAGCCACGCGTCCGACATTTGCCACTTTGCTTTCGAGAACTTTTCGTGAACTAGGTAATGGCATATCAACGATATTCGAGCAGAACTAAACGAGTATACTGAGTGAATACTATCAGTGGTGTGTATGCGGCTGTCTTTTCCGCCGAGGAAGCCGGGCTGAAACCTAAGCGATAAATCATAGAACATAAAACGGCTGTTTGCAACGTGTCGCTAACATTTTCTATGTACGTAGTATGTACTAGTACAGTCTCTAGCTGGCCGATAATACTAGACCCAATCAAACGATCCGTGGACTTAACAGCCGCGTAGACAGTGTGGCCCCGATTGTCATGTAGGATAGAGAAAAATGCGGGGCGGCCAATCACCGCATCGGACGTGAGTCAGTCGACACGGCGCGATGTCCGTCCGTAATACAGTGTACAGTGTACAATTAGCAAAGACATACCACACAGGTCCTACAAAGTGACGGGTAGCCAACCTAAGGCTCCAGGTGCGTAATATTCAATCAGATATGCCCGAAAACAATAGAACATGCCGCGCATTGTCCATGACTTAATAGACAGGCGTATATCCTCGAACTGACATTAGATTAACATTTTTAAACTAAGTTAAACAATGTGGAGTGTTGGTTCCGATTTGATTCCTTGGAGGTTTGAGCCGGAGTCAGACTATCAATCGAGCTGGGTAAGGATCGTCTCTTAATCCATCTATCTGCTATGTGCTGGTCATTTGTACATACAGTACTATGTGGTAAGGGGGTCTGACCCGTCTTACTAATGCAACGATCGCCACTCATCCACTTCATTTTATTTTTTCATACTTTCTCCTCTTTTCTTTTTCGCTTTTTGCTGCGCCAATTGTCATATGTACGGATTAAGATTCCCCATGTGGGAGAGTACTTAGAGCAGGGCGACTCGGGCTAGGAGACTTATCTGGCCAACCATGGACGAGATTGGGGATTTGGATGTCGCACGCTGACTCGAAGGCTGTTGTCTTCTTATCTTTTCTCTTCGTCGGTCAATCGATTTAGCTCAAACACCCCATGTCATCAAAGTCATCGAGATCAAGCTGGTCTGTGCCGGGCTGCTTTGAGATTTGAAACAAAAAAGACACGATAGATGACGTCAGGACGCAGGACATCCGCACTCTATCAATCTGGCAACCACTACTTTCACGGCCGGATCCATGATTAGTTCTGTAAGGATTCCGTGATTATGGAGAACTTCGACATGGATGTGAATAATAATTTTAGTACATCGGTTTTTTTTTCCGAGCTGCAAAGTAACCTAAGCTACGTACTTAATAGTTACCTACCGGTCTACATGGAAGGCAGAGTGTAAACAGCCATTTACGTAGGAAGACTGCCATCCCAAGTAGGATCCTACTTGCTCGATTTCGACGTGGCATAGTTTCAGTCATACACCAGGCCCTTCGCTACCGGAATCCAATTGCTTGCTCCGAAAGGCAGTCACCGCGAGGAGAACTTTTCCGACATACACGACCGCGTCCACCCGTCTATCGCCACCGCTTAGGAGGACGATGTTGAAGCTAATGATGCTTCCGTGGTTCGCGGTGCACGAACACAATCGCAATCTGTTCATTGGCGCGCTTCCCTTAGGTAATCCAATCATAGGATTTTCATAAGATTCTGTGGCTGTCCGCACGGCTATGACGGCTTTGGGGCGTCCATGTATGTACGGAGTCCAACGGGTCGTTGGAGAGGAGATCGATGGCTGTGCAACGCTATGTGACTACCTAATAGGACCTATCGAATCAGCTTCGGTCACGGCCACACAAAACGGTCCGTCGAGTGGCGACGATTATGTTTCGGTTGAACGCCATTTCAGCCACAACTTCGACAGCCACTTTGGGGTGGTGGTGGTGGTGGTTGTGGTGGTAAATGTTTCTGCCTAGTTTTTACGGCCACACGCATTGTCGTTGAAGCCACAGCTAGATCGATCGACATTTTTCGACGGATGGAGTTCGACGTCAATCGAAGTGCCAGCTAAGTTGTTGATCTGTGAGCTACTATTCTAGGCAAGTGCCCAGAGCGTACTTACTGTACAGCAATACCGGGGAGTTTACGTCAACCCTAGCTAGCTAGCTAGCTAGCTACTAGAACGCCTCTGCCCACCTACACGTAGAACGAACGAAAGGATATTCGAGCGCATCAAAATAAAGCAATACTTACTTGCATACATTCAATGGATCGCTACAAGTACTACCTAGGTACTATACCGCAGAATAATAATGATCAGACTAACAGTTATAGTACGTAACAAAGACATGCATATGCAGCCCACCCCACAACACACAGGCTCCATATTCATACCCAGACAGGCAACTGACGGGCAGAGCAATGGTACATAATTCCAACCAATACGCAACGCTGTTAATGAACGAAAGCGGCGGAGAAGTTCTCCGTTGTTTCTTTTACTATCTTAAACGGGTGCCGACACGTACATTTCGGGTTTCCTCAGCTATCAGGTCATGACGATGACGTCGATGTAGTGGGTTTGTCGGGGTATCAATTGAGCAGCATCGTGTTGTCTCGCGGCAAAGGCTTGCATGAAGCACCGAAAGAAGTACGGTTAGACGCGATCAAGACAACATGGACGACAAGTACTTGCAGAAAATCAGTCGCGCAAAAGAAATGTGTCGATCTGATTGCATTTTTCACGCTCGAGTCGTGTAATGGATCATTTGTCCCTATCAATGTATCGAAATAGGAAGGATTTGTTGGATGAAAGATCGACAAGTATGTGTAAGTATTGCTGTGCAATGAACTTTGCGAGACAGGACTCATGATAGAAGGTGGACATAGCCGTAGCGTCCAAGGACCTTGATCAAGATAATCACTGGAGAACGACATGCGATTCCACGATCTCGATAAGTGCCCTACGACTCGGAGCTGATGACCACGTAGGTAGGCAGGCCTGCCTACGTGCCCTATCTAGGTATTCATCCAGGGCAAATGGCTGCGAAAAGCTCGAAATGCTTGATTCATGGTATCTCTAACCTTGCTATCCCACAACAATGCAAAACCTAGTCCCGCAACTATGTAAACCCAAGGCCTGACTCGGAGCGTATATCGTCCCATGACTGGCAGTATAAACAATATCTGCAGGCGACCATATTATGCCAAACAAAAATATCACATTAAGAACCTGCGACGGGTATCATTCGCAAGTATATCCAGGTACTGTCGTAACCCTGCACGTGCGCATCAAGCGTCACCGAGAATGTCGAATTAAGCCCCTCAAACATGGGCGAGCCACCCATTTGTACAGAACTGAACATGCATACAATCGAAAAAAATATAAAGATGCCGTTTACCGTGCGATGATGAGTGAAAACCCATCAACCCATGCACCGCAAGATCCAGAAACCCCGACAATGCTGTAGCCCCGAGGAGGTATCAAGGCATGTCTACACTCCATGTCAGTATCAGCCTGCCACAACATTCAATACTTGACTACACTCACCCAGATCCTCCTGTAGCTTTGCCGTATACCCCTGACTTTCTTCCAAAGCTTGTAATAATCTCAATGCCATCAATCCAGAGACCAGCTCGGATGTAGAAGCCCAGTAAAAGTTCTCCACGTCGTGTATCTGTGGTTCTCGAATCAGTGCTGTGCACAAAGTGCTCAAAAGGAGTACTGACCAAGAACAAACTCGTCGCCGCCTGGCTTGCCCCCTCGCTTGCCAAACAGTTGACTGGTTGCATCCTCGTAACAGAATTCGAGGCCATCAAGAGCATAGCCGTGATATACCTTGATCGATATCAACAACTTTTTCTGAATAAAACCACTATCGAGAATGATCTCCTGAGGCTCGCTGCCTTCCAATTGTGACATCCCAAGTTTGCTACTCCGGAAACCCGTCTGACTTTTGGGAAGCTTGACAATCGACTTTTTCGATTTCAAAGCGCCCAAATCATCTATCGTATGCGATCCAAGGTTGCCCGAGAACATCTCGACTCGAATTTTGCTCTTCTGCTGCTCAGGAGGGAGGAGATTTCGCAGTTCATTTTCGGTGATAGTCACTTGTTTCGGTATCCCGCTATTGGGGGAGTCGTTGTTGATGAACTCAAGATACTTGTGGCAAAGATCGTCACCTTCCGGGTATAGCTCCAAATAAGCTACACCCGATACGGCGGTGAGCAATATCTTCCCGTTGTCCACAGGCCAAGCCTGAATACTGTCATCAGGACGACTAGGAGGGTCACTCGGTAGACGGAAGCAAGGATGAAACCTGAATCTAAGGGCGTCGAGGCGATGCCATTGGCATTCATCGGCTGGAAGGCACAGTTTCAGACCATCATTCTTGGTTCGAGTCGAATACGGCTCTCGAGTGGTGAAAGTTCGGTTCAAGCGCGTGTAATCACGCAGCATGATGCCATATTCTCGGTGTGGATTCCCAAACAGGTGACCAATTTCATGCAGATGGGCACCTATACCGATATTAGCTGCCTCCCAATTGCTTCCTGCTTCTCCACAGTCGTTCGCGACGTATCTAGTATCCGTTTCTGTGCAGTCAGAGAATGCGGAAACAACCTCCTCCAGACAGGACGGGTAGCTATGAAGGCTGTGAGAACCGAATATCGCCATCTTCAAGTTCCCACCGTCGGAACCGAGAGCGGCGTGTGCTGTGATCACCTGGGATGTGGTGTCCCAGTGTGAGTCAAGCAGCAAGACCGAAACATAGCGCTTCTGCTCAGGATGCGGCCGAAAGTATGCGGTCACAGCTTCTTTTGCAATCTTGAACAAGTCATCCTTCCTCGTTGCCGGCCCGTATTGTTGAGCAATGTTCAAGTCCCGTAATTCGGCCACAGTCTTTTCAGTCCGAACTATATGTACTTTTGCCTCATTTCTGACCTGCCCCGTAGAAGTGTCCCGTTGACTTAAAGTGCCCGTCTGCCATTCTTCTTCCAGCCTGAAACATCGCCTGCCAAAGTTATTCCGAAACATCTGTTCGCCGGTATAAGCTTGCCACAAGTACGCAGCCATTCGGTACTTCTTCACAGCCAAATCGAGATCGTTGCCCTCGCTTTGGACTCGCTCTGGTGTCGAGTCGAATGTTCCCGGAGAATCCTTTCCTAACAATATCACCAGATCGAGAGGTGGGGAATGTGTCAAAGGAAGGTAATTGATGCTGTGCCAGGCCGAATGGCCGGAGCTGGAGCTTGAGGACAGCTTGGGGGAATTGAAATCGAATCGAAGTCGATTCGGTCCTGGTACTAAATGAACAAGTACCTTAAAATGCGAATCGCAAACGGGCCAAGTGGTCGCCGGGAAATTATCCTGGTTGTGATGTAGGGTTATGGTACCGTCTATTGGACGCTGTCGGGGGTCGCCTATGTGGCCGGACACCAATAAAACTTTCTGGTGCACCTAGAAAGACAGCCGGAAAATAAGTAAACCTGTATCAATTCAGCGTAGGACTGGACATACCCATGAGTTATCTGACACCGAGATCACGCGTGGTGCATATGGAGAGGTTGCAACGGGTGTTCGGATAGAGCCATTCGCGGGCGAGCCATTGGTCGACTACAATCGTACAAATCCCATGGTAAGTAAGCGATAACAACAATGAAAAACGGAAGCTGTGAAAAGTATATACATAGTAACTGTGTCGGTTTGATTGCGAGGTTAATGGAACGGGACGTTGTGGCAGGGGCGATGGCACGGGCGGTACCGCTGAGCCAATCACTGCTTCGTTCAGCGTACTGAGATTGGGAGAAGACAAGGACGGTTTGATGGAAGATGGCGGCGTCGTTGAGCTTTCTATCGTTCCTACAGTCGACGAGGACTGACCGCTGACCGCATTGCCATTGGACTGGGAGTCGGATGAGGTGGTTGTTCTGAAGCTGGCCTTGGACCGCCGCCGAAGCTCTTTGAATATTGACATCCCCTTTTTTTGGGCGCTCGTTTCCTCTGTGTTTGTCTCCGGAGGCAGGGGGTTGTCCTGTTTTTGTTTATTTTCTCTTTTTTCTTTCCCCTTTGCTTGTTCGCCTTTGGAATAGCTTTCGTCGGTCGCAAAAACTAGGACTGAGTATATCGAGCAAGGAGAGAGAGAGAGAGAGAGAGAGAGATCAATTGCACCGCCAACAGGCGGTTTTGCTCAAGAAACTAGTTGGTGAGGAAATTGATGGCTTGTTTTTGCTTCTTGATTTTAATCTCGGAAAGGCTTGCTTTCCAAGCTTTGGTCTGGCCAAGTGGGGAAGGAAGGAGGTGACGTACGGTTGCGGGTGCGAATCAAAAGAGAAGGATAACAGGCAGGTACGACTGCCTTGGAACTGCGAAGTCTAAAACAAGAGAGACTGCCGACCGAGTGAGATTGCTGAGAACAAATCGGCTTAAATGAAACAGAAGGGGACACTTGGGCAAATTTGCGGTGTCCCCTCCACGATGTCATCTGGAATGTCCACCTATCGTCCAAGACGACAACACAAATGAGTGACTGTCACCAAAGCAACATAACTTAGTTGACTAACGAAGTGACTTAGTGAACCGATTGGACCTGTGTTATGTCGCAGCGAGCTGATCGCCGGATTTCAGGGTTGATGACGCGGATGCCCGGATGGAGACAGGCCGTGTTTCACCTGCCCGTGCTTAATCGCGCTAGAACGAGAAGACAAATGGACGGGATGAGTCGGGTTCGTTTGTTGCTCGTGAATGGACTGAGGTACATTTCAACTGACGGTGTTGACGGTGTACGGAGCAGGCACTCTCTCAATCTCTTTCCCTCGATTGATCAGGTACGTAGCTGACGCCCACGTGTGTGAGCTTGATGCCTTGTAGCCTTGTCGCTCAGGGTGGGTACCGGAGATCCTTGGCGCCAGGGTACCTATAATCTAGCCTCTTACAGACTAGTGCCGACATGCTCCATCGGCTGCCGGAATAGGATTAGCGCGCTGCTAATCTTAGAAGAATCGAAACCTGAGGCGTAAACCCGGGCGCCGTGCCTAGACTTAAGCTGCTTCGGGGCATAAGTCACATTAGACTTCAAGCCTCCAACATAGTCCTGGGCTCGGATGTGCACCAGTATTTGAGAGTCTAATCTGAAGCCAAAGGCCACCAATTGGGACGCGCACACCGATAGCGTTGCTTGGCCAAAGCTAACACACGGAGACATGGCTATCACTGACTTCTGGATCGTTCAGACAGTTGTTGAAACTCCCTCAAGGGTGAATGGGCTAAGGTTAGGGTTGTGAGGCTACCCTAAGACGTCTTGCTGAAACCCAGAGAACGATTACATATTGCGCATGCTTTGGCCAAGCCATGAGAACAAGGCTGAAAGCATGCAGCCAGGCTATTCCACAATTCGACATCGTTCTTGCATTGCTACTATGGCCTTGATAAAGACTGTTATTGGAACTCAGATACTTGGTTAGGGCGACAGTGCGAGTACCTTGCAAAGAACGGCGCAACGTAAGACTTGACCCTTGATCTGCACCGTAATCCGTCAATTGTGACGATGCTTCTTTTCCCGTGCATCACTTTCACGTAGTTAGATAATAGGTACTCTTACCCTGGTTTGCGCCCCCAACCCTCTTCCGCGCCACTCTGCCACGTTCCATCTCCACATTCAATGATTTCACTTCCGGCCAAGCTCTGCCGATGTCTTGGGCGTATCAGCGCCATAACTTCCCACAAGGATCGAACCAAGTACGAATCAAGCATATGCCATGGCAACTCATGCTGCCTGGCTGGTGCTGTTTGCTCGAAGAGCAGGCCGATATGATTTCTCCATTCCACATATGGTCCTTGTGGCAGCTATGATCAATGCGATCAGGACAAATTAAATGACCTTGACTCCTGGTGAAGAATCTAGGATGATTCTCAGGCGGTGTAGGAACGGGGATGCTACTAGTAAATAGCAATAGCGTGGTAGAGACGTCAACGGCGTCAATTGGTAAATCCGATTTCAAAAAAGTATCTCGAAGGAAGGGGGGGAAGTCGGTCTTTGAGTCAACGCAAGTGAGACAATGAGTAGGGCAAGTTTAGGGCAATTATTTCATCACGTTTATTTGGCTCGTTGGTGAGTAGAAAACTCTATGTAAACTGATATAGCAACTTACGGTAGTAGATAGATAACTTAGAGTGTAGGCACTGGATTGTGGGGCTGAGAATAAGTGCTCACCAGCTGAACCGCCGCCCAAGAACCAGCCACTTTACACATCATTCGTGCCCTTGACCCTATCGAACCGTTCATTGAATCCTACTCACATCGACGACAATTGACTCTTGGAAGGACCTCATTCCACCAGGGTGTGTTATAGTCACTGGTACACCGAGGATGACAGCATGGTCTCACCATTGAAGTCGCCAGTGACCCTCTCGGGGCGTACCACCTACAGAAGACGGTACAAAAAGTCAACTTTGGTAAGTACATAGTAGCTGCCAGTCATGGATCTTGCGACTCTGTCTGAGATCTCCACTAATATACATGTCATAGGGTTGTGATGCTTGCAAATCCCGCAAAATCAAGGTAGGCTGGCTTCTTCCCACAGAAAAGCATCTTCCTTCATACTTCAACGATTGATGATTAGACTGGCCAGTGTGATGAGGACCGCCCCGTCTGCGGTAATTGTAAACGACATTATATCAATGCTTCTGCTTGTCAATATCGCAAGCAGGATCGTCCCTCGAAAGCCGAGGTTCCGACACTACAGCTGACGTTCGTCTCGGCAAGACCGGCGACATTAGAAACAACCGATATTCTGGCGCTGCGACTGATGCATCATTACTCCATGACATTTGATGCCAATCAGTCATACATGCTTTCAAAAAAAGATCTGCTGGCTCGAGATCTGTGGAAGGTGGAGATTCCGTGTGTAGCCTTTGCCTCTGAGCCCGTGTTGAATGCTCTTTTGGGTATCTCTGCGTGGCATTTATGGTCGTTGAATTCGGACGACGAACAGTTGAACTCAGCGTCAAGAATTTACTTTGGCAAGGCGCTGAACTCACAGAGACTCGCACTTCAACAGACCGACGCTAAGAGAGACTTGCTTCCAGTGTTTATAGCGAGCATTATCCTCGCTCATCTGAGCTGGCTGTTGTCTCATTCCGATGAGTATGCAGACACGCAAACGTCCATCCTACCGACTTACTATCTGTGCAACGGTATGCGGTCGTTGACGAGAAAGGTTCCCGCAGACTGGTCTAGGTTTGCATCTCTGGGCCTTGAGACTGCACTAGAAACACCGATGAAGTTCTCCAGTCAGGACAAATTCATGGCCCGAGCAGCAGAGGACAGTAATGCCCTGCTTAATTACATCCAAACCCTGGCAATCGATCAAGAAAGCAAAGAAACATACCGTCGAGTGATTCGGGAATTATGGTGGATGTACACACTAATGACGGATGGCCGTGTCGATGTCACAACAAAGGAATATACAGTCGTCAGTCAACTTCACCGAGCGCCTTCGTCGTTCATTCGACTTTTAGAGCGTAAAGAACCTTTAGCCTTGGGTTTATTGGCACGCACGTACGCCTTGCTTGCGCTCCTCAGAGACAGCTCAACAGCATGGTACATTCACGGAGCCGGGAAATTTCCGATGTACATCCACACCATTAGAAACATTCGGACATCTTTCACCCCTGAGTGGACGTGGGTTCTGGAATGGCCGGAACAAGTCATCTCGGACGTTATCTAGGTCTACGCTTGACTAATATACAAGGACGACACTAGGAACTAAAGGCAACAGCACGGGAATTCTTTTCTCTCTCTAAATATAGTGACCCAGTCGAGGCACCGTGAAGTCAAACACGTTTTCTGGATCATATCTCCTTTTTGTTGCGATGATCTCGTCAACATGGGGACCAAAATACCTACTTAGTGTACTCGAGTGAGGCTCCTCGGTATAAAGCAGCGAGATATAAGCACCGTCGAGAACATTCTTTTTCTCGAGTCCGCCGATATCACTCCAAAGATCGAAGGCCCACTGCTCGGACTCTGCACTTTTTTCCTCGGTCGATGCGCAGCCAATGATTTCCAACATGTAATGAGGCTCCCTTACTGCAAATACGGAGTCACTGTTCGGAGTTGATGTCGTGACTCTTGACTGATGGACTGAAAACATGGTGCATAGGTCAGATGGCATCTTGGATAAATGACGACCGAGACATTCTGCTGTCTCCGGTGTGATGTCGTGCAAATTGTGTGTGCGAAACTGGCCGTATGCATTTGTTGGAATCAGAGCTGCGTTGCCATCGTACCAATCTGGGATGGTGGTCACTGCGACTGTGTTCATTAAGACGGGAGTCAATGATGCAATCTTCTCAGACCACCGGCGGCCCTCGTCTATATCATCGGAACTCCATGTGAAGGTGACACAGAATAGTCTTCCTTGGGGTGAATTGAACACCATTGGTTGGAGAGTAAGCTCTTTTGGGATCCCTTCTTGCGATATTTTCCGGTGTCCCGCATTGTAATCGATAAATGCCTTTTCCATGTTCTGAGAATCGTATATGATTGCTCCGGCGAAAAGCTATGATTGTCAGCCATTGAAGTCCTCCGCCGGAACACCTTGGCATACTTGAACTTACAGTTTTCATAGGATATACTTTGATTGTGACATCTAGAATGATTCCGAACGCTCCTCCTGCTCCTCGTATACTTTTCAGCAAAGCTTCGTCGGCTTCAACGATAGCACCACTAGCATCAAGCACAGTCGCAGCAACGATCTGATCTACCCCAAGACCCCAATTGGACGAAAAGGGACCGTATCCGCCATACATCGCCCAGCCGAGGTAGCCGACCGATGGAATGGCGCCTGCTGGTGTAGCAAGACCCTCCTTCCACAGGATCCTACCAAGCTCGTCTTGCAATATTCCTGCGCCCACTGTTGCTGTCTTACGGTCAGAGGCGATCTCGACCGACGTGAATGCTCGCATATCAATTGTCAGAGCCCCCTCTTCTAAGCAGAGACCTTGCAGGTTGTGGCCGCCTCCTCGAACGGTAAATTTGATTCCATTCGACTGAGAAAACTTTACCAGTGCCCTCACTTGCTCCGTCGACTGTGGATGGGCTATTGCCAAGGGCTTGACTTTTCGAGAGAGGAGAAAAATCTCTCGGTCTTTCGCAAAGTCCGGCGAGGAAGGCAGTGTGCACCTGATTCCTGGTTGGTCATTGAGGAATGTCTCTAGAACTGTCAAATGTGATTGCTCCATGTTGGGGATATGTTTAAAATGAACTAAGTTTGCGAGATAACCGTCCATGCCATTCAATAATGAGTCGAAAGAATATCACTACAACAATCCAGGTCTAATATATATACCAGATTTGTCCGCTTTCCTACGTACTCACTCAATTTCAACCGAGTCCAGATAGAGGTGGGCCCAATGAATCTGAACTCTGAATCTGACATTCAACGCGAACCCGAACGCGGAGCTTGCTGATTGGTTCGATTCGCCAATCACTTAGGGCTAATTGGTAGAACCGGCAATGGCAGATATGTCGTTGACGTGCTGGTGTCTATATTTAGCTGTATAAGTCCGTGATTCGAATAGGTCTAAGCATGGCTTCTTTCAGATTTCCTCATGATCGCTCTTGGAGAGCGTGCTGATTAAGTGGCGCTTCATAGTATGGGCTGAAAACCGCGTAACGTCTAGCAGCGATCATGAGATAGCTGGAGATACGTCGGTACTACAAGGAGCTCGGACCTTCAAATGCGTATGCAAGCTTCCTGCGATTATGATTGCGGTGTGCTTTGGGGCAGCGTATCGGACCTATCTGACGATATGATCGTGGAAAGGTGCGTATCGAAGCGTACAGAGTGTGATTAGCGTACTGGAAGACAGCGCGGTTCTTTTAGCGCTCGAGAGTTACAGGAGCAGTCTCATGGACATGTTGGGGGTTGCTAGAGTCCTGTCGAATATGGCTTCGATGCTGGTGGTATAGGAGAATTATGAGCCCGCGATTGCATTCTACTAGTATTATGCTTGCATACAGAGGCATTTTGAGTGACGGAGAATGGCTCCAGACGGATGAAAGACTCAGGGTTAGGGCCAATTTGTCTGTCGGGCCGTAAACGCACCATCAAAGAAATCGATCATTGTAAGCTGAAACGATCAGATGAAAGCTACTTACTCAGTACACTCGGTGCAGCCCGGATAATCTCACTAGGACTTTTTCTACTTATCCGAAATCCGATGTCTAACCGCCAGGCTCTTGGATCTCAACGCTGCGTTAACAAAGAAGGTAAAACCTGAATCATATGGTAGTAAAATCCCTGGAACACATATCATGACCTCCGAATATAGACAGCTCACTGACTCAATGAATGACTGTCGGCCAACTGACGCTATGTAAACTAAGCAGACTTGAAAAAAGGGAGGTGTTCAGTTGACAATTGCCGGCCGTAGAGTAGTCAGAGTCGACAGCCGGACAACAGGCTGACATCCAACCTTTCTGTTTCGACAACTTCGATACCAGACATTGTAGTATGGCCATTCTTCCAGATCATTCTCAGCACGTTCAAGGAGATTGTCAGACTAAGTTGGAAATGCCCCGTGCATTCCGCGGGTACTGGCCGGGAGACCATTCAGGCACTCAGGCACCCAGGCTGCAAGGCGCCCAGGCTCGTAATTTAGGGCCGGGTTTTGCCTTTTTGTTTGCTCAAATCCTGTCCGTCATCCCAGCCTTCCACGCAGATTCACTCGCTACAATTGCAAACAATCACGGATAAGTTCTTTCCATACACTACCTGAACGAATCTTCCGTTGCAGTCTGACCAATTACTGCCAATTGGTCATCCATCACATCAGTTTCCTAGGCAAAGAAGGGTTACCCCCTCAACTGTCTACTTCAGCCGACGTTGACCCTTGCTCCCACTTCGAGGGCAACCGGGCGCTTGCGACGCTTTCCCTCCAGAACCGGCCTCTCCGCCGAGTATATACTCTACTTCTCCTGACACCAATATCTATCGTGGCTTATATTCTCGGCTCCATTGAAGAAAATTCAAGGATCAGAGTGACAATACCGATCATGAAGGATCGAACAGTGAACCCGACGGTTCGCAAGAACATCGCTCAGGTAGGATCACACAATCACCAACCGGACTCGGAAAACGTTGTATCTTCTCACGCTTTTCATCTTCACAGGTATGCATGAGCCTTCAAGATCGACTCGGCCTCGCCAAGGTCAAATACCAGCAAGGCCGACTGGGCGCTACGGATCTTCAAGACTTGCACAACCACCGTCTAGACTCTGACAAGCCCTCCGACTCTTCTTCCGATATGGCTTATAGTCGCTACGAAACCCCTCTTACATCCTCACCACCGAGGAATGCAACATTCTCTCACGAGCTCCCCCGCTCCGCCAGGAATAAACACGCCGCTACGTTCAATCCAGAGGTGATGCAGCCCATGCTCAATGCTAGTCGAAAGCGGGTTCGCTCGAATTCGATTACGGATAGGCCAGCAAAAGCACCCAGGTTATCATGGAAAGCATCGCACCATCTGCCAGAGTCATCTCCTGTCCATGCACGTCAGCCACAAATCTACTCGAACCACCCACCTGCTTTGGACACCCCTTCTGCCTTCCCGGGGACGTCCGATGAAGAGAATGACCCCGAAGTTCCGGTACCCCAAGCGCACGACGTGAGTTCTTCCATGGTCAGCTCCTCGCCTCCACGAACACCCACTCTACGATCAGCTCGTCTGCCAAGGACCGACAAGGATATGAAGAACGAGGATGGTGCGGATCTACTTCTCTTCCTAGCAAATTCGCCGACACCGGCCAGAGTCAGCAAAACTCAGATAAGAGACTTTCCTCCATCCACCCCTCCTAGCCAATATGCTGCTTTGCCGTCCATGACACCAACCCCTGGAGGAGGGCTATTTGGCAATTTTGGCACACCCGGCCAGCAATTCAACTTTGCCGACTTCGTGAATGTCACTCCCAGTCCCGCTCAGCGTCCTTGGGGCGGTCGGACCCCAGGAAGTCTATCAAAGACCCCACTACTACGGACTGCGAGGAAGTCCCTCAACTTTGACAATCTAGTCCCTCCAGACATGAATAGTCCTGTCGGTCGCAACAAGGATGCCGGTCTTGCCTTGCAACTTGGCGAGGAGCTACGTCCCTAATCATGCTAAGACCATTATGTTAACGACTTGTCAATGACTCTACATGCTGCTTCCAGCACTTTTCTTTTCCTTTTTGCATATTGTCTGGCGCACTGGTAGCCTACTATTGACCCGACTGGTCATTTCACTGACGAACTACTTTTTTTTCCTCTTGGTGTCCATACGTTTTACCTGTTTTCCTCTCTGTACGTCTACAACGTCTTCTTGGAATTTGTTTCTTTCTCTTTCTAATTGCAAAATTTGATAAGTCTATCATTCATGTCCAATTTCATTGCGTGTTTATTGGTTGTGCCGTGGCAGTCAGCCTTTCATTGCGCTGTCCATGATGATCATCTGATCAATCTGGTTCGACTGACGTGGAGTACAAGTGACTCGTTATCGGACAAACCTGCTACGAACACGATAGCCTTTGAATTGAGTATTCAATCGAATAGACTCAGACTAGATCATTGAGTTGGCAAGACAACCTGTTTATGTACGACCCCTCTTGATCCACAATCCACGTCATCTCCAGTCTTGAATGATTGATGCGTCTGGAGCAAGCGTAGAGTGTACATCGGGCTGAGTACACACATCGTCGCGGTCTTTTCAGAAAGCGCAAGTCGAAGCGCGTACCGCGACGCGTTGCGCGTCGTTTTCGCGACTCTTTTGTGTGTGAATACTGCCTATTCGGGCTAGTTCAGTACGATTCTCGATCTTAGCGCGTCTTGGCGCGACGCGGTTCCTCAGATCGATGGGGTCCATCACGTCATCCGGGTTGTCGATTGGCTGAAGCATCAAGTCAACCCTCGTCTCCTTCGTCCAAATCGCGATATGTCTGCTCGTCCAGATCATCGATGTTGCCGTCCGGTGCTGGGTTCAGCGCCACGCCCTCTTCCTCCCCTGCTCGTTCCATTTGTTTCCGCCACAGCCCAGCTAGATAATCTGATGTACTCGCCTCGTCAATAGACTTGTCCTCGCGTACTCGTAGGAATCGTGGGAACCGTAGACTTAATCCCCTTTCGTCACTAACTAGGCCAATGGCCGCGGTATAGGTCGGACTAAGTGTAATATCTGCAAAGGCCATCTCCCACACCTCTTGCGGCTCAAACCATACATCCGGATGACCCGTGTAGTCGATGTAGCTGGGTCGAGAAATGACATTTTCGCTGTCTTCGGAGTATTTCTCTTTGTTGCTTTGATAGAATTTGTCGGTGAAGCCGGACATGCACTTGGTGACGGCTTCGAGCACACCGGTCTCGGGATTACGGACGGCAAGGAGAATGGGGGACCACCATTTGGCCTTGCGTCCGCTGCCGTGCCAGGCTGCAATTGGGATCAGGTCGAGAGTGTCTGATGATGTGCTGTAGTCTTTTTTCACCTTCAACCAGGACTCGAGTCTTTTGTCGGGCTCGTATGTGGAGAGGAGAGCTTTGCGTCGAATGTTCCGGTCTTTTCTCTTCGTTAATGGTTTATTCGAGGCCTCTTCATCTACCTCAAGGTGTTCCTCGTCGACGCCAGAGTTCGTCACGCCGTTGGCGAATTTCATGCTGTTGTCCAAGACCTTGACCATGATGCCTTCGCATTTGACGTCTGTCGCACTTTTGAAAAATTCCAAGACTGCTTCCGAATCCGCCGATGTAGCATCAAGATTCTTCACCCACGTGAATCGCTTTGGTATTTCCGTAAAGAGACTTCGAAGCATATCTCGGCGCTCCCGAAACGACCGATCGAGAAGAGGCTCTCCATTCAGATACATCAGGTCGAACGCGAATAGGCAGACGTTGACTTTGATGCTTCCTATCTCAACGTTCTTCTTCGCTCGGTTCGTTAAAATTTGGAAGGCCTGAAGATCGCCCGTCTCTTGATCGACGGCAACGACTTCGCCTTCCAAGATAAAGCTCGAGACAGTCTCACCTCTAATCTGTGGGACGAGAGACACCAAATCCGGATATTTGTCGGTCATCAATTCGAGATGGCGCGAAAATATGCTGACTTTGCCATTGGAGTCGCAGTGGACTTGTGCTCTCTGTCCGTCGTATTTATATTCACATGCAAAGTCTCGTCCTTGCAACTTAGTCAACATATCTGAAAGATCCCGTGTGATGCTGCCTAACATCGGTCGTAGAGGTATATGTAATGTAAGTCCACATTGCATGAGCAGCTCTTCGGTGACTCCAATTTCGAGTAAGCACGGCACCAGATCATCATAGTTTGGATGTCTCGCATACGATGCCTTGACGGTCTCTTCTGCCCTGAGGTATACTTCAGTAAGCTCTTCCTTTTTCAGATTCACCAAAGCTTCCCTCCCTTTAATAGCAAATTTGGCATCCGGCGGTTTAGAGAATGAAAATGCTCGTGCAAGTGCGATCAGCATCGTGGTTTTGACAGCACCGATACGCAAATGCTGTACCAGTGTCCGTACTATATAGCGAGACTCTTCAGCACTCCGGCTGTCCTGGAGTAACCTTTCCACGATTCTTTGCTTCGTCTCCTGACTACCGGTTCCTTTGCTTCTTGCAATCTTGACCAAGGATTGGTATACACTTTTGACTGTTAGTGGCTTCGGCTTTTTTAAAGTGAAGCTTTGCCGCTTCTTGGCTTCAAAAGCCACATCTCCTGCGTCGCCGTGCTTGTTGTAGAGGGTCTTGAGTCCTTGCGCATTCAACCCATAAATGTTTTTGAAAGCTTTAGATATCACCGAGCCTCCAAGCCCTAACTCTGCCGGCTCATATGGCGGAGCAAAAGAGTTCGTTGCCAGCCACACCGCAGGTAATAGACTGGCAGGTGCGCCTTCGATCAATATACGCAAGAGATTGACAAGTGTATCAACTATTTTGATTCGTTTCGTCGTGCTGTTGACAAGAATGAAAGCTTGCGTTAGGAATGCATATGACGCATCTCCACCATCTTGTGACCAGTGCTTCTGCAGATCAGGCAGGTACTTCGCCGGGTCGAAGGTTAATGGGCTCTCATCAAGGGGTATGCTCGAGACAACAGTGTCTTCTGAGCCTAGAGATGATTGCAAACTCAGAGTATCTTTCTGAGGTACCTGCAAAGTTGAGCTCTGTGTCTGCGTTGTGAGTTCTGCCGGCTTGGAGGTCGGCGATTGCGCTTCATCCAATACCTTGCTTGGTGATTTGCTTTCGTCGCGCCTGATTGGGAGCGATTCCGTCACTGCTGTTGGTGACGAATCAACTTGGTTCCATTCGTTTTGCAGTTTTCGGGCGAGCTCTTCGTCGGTCAAGATTCCCTTTTGATCTTCAATGATTTCTGTACTCAATTTCGACGTTGTCGCTGACTGCGCATTCCGGTTGGAAAAGAAGGACTCGATACTTCGCATGGAAGTAGATCCATTGACTTTTCTTTTTTTTGCTGGACTAGGCATTGCTGCAAAATCAGCTAGATTTTCCGGCTTATTTATCATTCATGATAAAAATCAAAGTAATGACAAGAGTGGCGAGTATGTATGAAGAAGCACGGAGATGGAGAGGCCTAGAAGCTTGGAGCTTAAGCAGCTCCCGCGACTCCACACGTCATAGCCTAGCCAACAACAAATCTTCTTGCCGAATGTACAGAGTAGCCACTTTCCCCCCCGCACCAGTCCATCAACAATGGCTGCACCGCTCACTTCATTGTCCTCACAAGAGTATGTGCGGGTGCACGACTACTTAAACGATAAGCTGCAGTCTGATGAGGATCTCGACAGCTTGGAGTCGCTTCTACAGACCCTCCGCGCGCAGCATGAATTGCAACGTAAACAGGTATGCGATCCGCCATCCACCTTAATAGATCATCATGATAGAGATGTAAACTCATATTTCACAGCTCGTTGAAGCACAGGAAGCACTTGAGGAGGCTACAAAAGCATCCGACGACCATCGCGATGCCGTTCGAAAACAAGCCATGACATTCAACCAGGAACAAGAAAACATCGACCGGCGCCTGATGATTATCACCCACTCCGAGACAAGTGATGATGCCGTCCGTATATTTGAATCGAGCATGCAGAAGCTCCAACGACTCGATGTTGCGAAAGGATATTTGTCGCAATTGCAGGAGATAGAGATATCGAGGTAATGAGTTCGTGGATGCATTGACAATGCGGCTGGCTGATAAGACTGCAGTAAGAATGCGTTGGAACACGTGGATAGTGCTCCGGCATCAGCAATCCCTTCATATAAAGCGCTTCGGAATATCTCCATGTCATTACAGGCAGCTCAAGTCGGCGCGGAAGGTGCTGCTCCTCACCTCGTTGACCACGCCGGACAGCTTGCGAATTCAGTCAAGCAGCAGCTACAGGATCGTCTTGTTGGTCAATTGCAGAAAGCACTCGATAAATTGAAGTGGCCGAGCAGGGAATTGGTACTCAATGAGGCTTTTGTGCAAGAATGGGTGACAGGCGTCGACTTGTTACTTGATCTACAAGAACCGTAAGTCTTAACTAGTGGTTTCTGTGTGGCGGGATACTTACTCGTGCATATATTTCACAGCGACCTGAAATCCTACTCGAAGTCCTCAATCTTCCGTGAAGAAGACATCCCAGTGTTGTTGCCTCTAGAAGTCATGATGCGTCCTTTGGAGCTTCGCTTCAAGTATCACTTCAGCGGCGCAAAGCCAACCAACAGACTCGATAAGGTAAATTTTCTTATATTTTTTATCCAAAATCCACAGACTGACAAAATCTCAAGCCGGAATACTTTCTGTCACATATATCTGATTTGATAAGTACATACATCGGTTTCTTCACAGCATATTTACAGCCTGTGCTAGACCGACGAGCCGATATTGTGGCAGAAGGGCTGAGATGGCATCACCTGAGTGCAAATAATGCCTTCATCACATCTCTCCTTCCTATGGTCAGACGGAAGATCAATAATTTTCTTCCACAGGTGGAGACAAGCCCTCAATTACTTAGTCATTTTGTTCATGAGCTAATGAAGTTCGATGATGACCTTCGACAAACGTGGAATTATCTTCCCAACCCCTACTCAGCTGAGAATTGGAAGGGAACGGCGTCAGAAATTCTTAGTCAACAAAATTGGTTTGAACGGTGGCTCCAGGTTGAGAAGGAGTTTGCTCTGTCTCGGTATAAGGATATTATCGAAACTCCAGAAAGCGGGCAAATTGACTATGATGGCGTTGATGCTAATGTCACAAAACCAACAAGTGCTGCCATCAGGGTGAATGATCTCCTCGAAACAATAACGGATCTGTATAGGCCACTGTCCTCATTCAGCCAGAAATTACGATTCTTGATCGATATTCAAATCACCATATTCGACCAATTTCACGAACGTCTACACTCAGGGCTAGAGGCTTACCTTGCAATGACATCTACCATTGGCCGCACCGTACAAGGTAGTGATCAAGGCGGCCTCGAAGGAGTGGCCGGTCTTGATCGGCTGTGTCGAATCTTCGGAAGTGCCGAGTATTTGGAGAAGAAGATGCAAGACTGGAGTGATGATGTCTTCTTTCTTGACTTATGGTATGAGCTTCAAGATCGCATCCGAAGAAATCAGGGCGATGGAAAGAACGTGATCGGCCCATTGTCGGTTGCTGAAGTGGCTCAGAGAACCTCTCAGGCGGTCGCTGAGACTGGCCAAGGACGAAGCTCCGAGGGCGCCTTGTTCGACGAAACATCATCAGCTTATCGCCGTCTTAGATTACGCTCCGAGAGTATCATAGTATCCACGTTCTCTGCTGAAATTCAGGCATCTCTCAGACCATACTCTCGCGTTTCGATGTGGTCCTCACTTTCTGCACCCTCAGCAAGCTATCCTCACCCCCTTACCTCCGAGCTGAGTCCTACCGTGCGCATAATATCCTCGGATTTCTCTTTTCTCGCCCGCGTCCTAGGCACGGCGCCTTTGAGAAGGATCAGCAGACAAGTTCTACTGTCCTTGCAAAGTTTTATCCTCGATCATGTCATCGCGCGACATTCTTTCTCTGCCGCCGGCGTATCTCAGCTTACGAGCGATATTGACCATTTGTGCGGCGTGATCGACAGTGCTCTTGGACACCACTCCTCATCAGCGGCTCATCAAGGTGAAGCAGGCCGAGTCATGCGAAAACTTACCGAAAGCCTAGTTTTATTAGGTCTCAGAATCAAGCCTCAGGCTACCAAATCAGACGAAATTACTGAACCTCGTGAGGTTGAATTGGGGCTATGGGAGGTGGAAAGGAGATTGTTCGCAAACAATGAAAGTGCTCGCGAAGTCTTGAGCGAGCTAGAGATCGAAACGCTCACCGAAGCAGAAGCGAGAGCAGTGTTAGAAAAGCGAGTCGAACTTCGCAGCTGAGTTTGATTCCCTGATTATAATCCCATATAGATCCAGTTGATAGAACGTGTAGCATTCCTGAACGTCTAAAAAAGACATTCCCTATATGTAATACCCTACTGATGATACATTACTGTCACTAGCTAGCTAAGTCTTGAAAAGTCCAGGAGGGTACTCATCACTATACCCATATCATTTGCTAGCAATAACGTGGTGGTAGGTCTGCTTCGTCACTCTGCGTCTGTTCAGTCCGTCCGAACATTTACTTGATAATACCCCTGAAGCTCTATCGAAAACTGCTTATGTAGTCTAGATCAATCAAATTTCTATGGAGACGTGGACGTGAATAGCACGTCTTCGATGTAAGCTATATACATAACATTCAACGAGTCTATCTTACACCCTTTGGTCTTTCAACTTCTTGATGATATTCGGGCCAACTTCTTCAATGGCATAAATCAAACCCTCTACCGTCCGTTTGTCCGTTGTAATATTGACGACACAGCGGAAGAACTTCCCCTTACCCTTAAGATCGACGTCACCGCTAGTTGGAGGCGCATAATCGACCATATATCCTTTGCTCACGATTGCGCGGGCCACTTTTTCAGTCACTCTGCTATTCTTTGCAGCACGCACATCGTCTGATTCATTTGAGCCGTCGGCTTCGTATGTGAAACGCTTGCCAGGCGCATAGTAGAAGCATATTTGGAGACATGGTGGTGGATTTTCACTGACAAGCACGAAATCAGGGTTATTGTCAATGAGAGTCGCCAAATGTGCCGCCGTCTCGGCGGCATCGTCTATCTGGCGTTCGTAACCTTTCGAGCCATAATATATCCAGCTAAGGAACAATTTGAGTGAGTCAGCTCGACGACCACATTGAAGTGTCAAATCCGCCAAATCCCAGACTTCGGGCGAGCCGACTTGTGAGTCGACATTTAGATCTCCATTTAGACCTCCATTTAGACCTCCATTTAGACTACCATTTGTCTGGTCACATTCTGGGTTGCTATGGAACAGATATCCGGCAGGCAAGGTGTTTGCTTGATGGAATTGGCGAATGTCTGCCGCTAACAGGAAGGAACAGGTTACAGGCACACCGAGCATCTTATGTGGATTGATAGCGATACTGTTTGCTTTTTCTGCACCGGAAAGCTTGTGCTTGTGACGGGCAGAAAAGGTGTATGATCCACCCCATGAGCCATCAATGTGGAACCAGAGATTATGCTTCTTGCAAATTGCTGCCACTTCATTAAAGGGGTCAAACGATCCCAAAACAGTTGTACCGGCGGTTGCATTGACATAGAACGGCGTACGGCATTCGGATTTAGCTCTTACTACCAGTTTCTCTAGTTCTGAGGGAATCATGCGGCCTTGCTTGTCGATAGGCACGCCCCAGACCGCGTTACTTCCCAATCCGAGCATCTGAGCCGCCTTTTCGATACTATAATGACCATGACCGCTAGTGAAAATGACAAATCGGTAGTCTCCGTTGCCCTCAGTCTTACTTTTGGGATATAGTACGTTCCTCGCGATCACGATCGAGGTGGTATTAGATGCTGATCCGCCTTGGACGGAGATACCACCGGAATGAGGTCCATCGAGACCGAACAACAGTGCTAATTGCTTCGCCGTGTGTTTCTCGATCAATGTCAGGACCGGCGATACTTGATATACGTGGACATTCGTGTTGAGAGCCGCGAGGATGAGTTCTGCGGCGACTCCCGGCGCATTTGTAGTGGCGTATAACTTGTCTAGAAAGCCCTGATGCCAAGTGTTGACGGAGTAACGTAGTACTTGGTGAAGCACCTCGAGGAGGCCCTCTTGTCCTTGCCCATTCAACGGCAGATTGAGATTCAAGAGTTTCTGCAAATCTTCGGGGCTTTTGTAATCGACGAGAGACGTACTCGGTGTGTCGAGGTCAGTGTTTATTCCATTTGTGGAGTGCCTGTTCGAGGTTGGAACAGAGTCTGCAGAACTTATAAACGGGATAAGAAGGTCTTGTACGGCGCCGAGTAGCTGAATAACAAATGATCATTAGCCATGTGCTTCCAGCTTTCTGAAATATCATTCGGCGTCAATTGCAATCAACGTACCTTGCGCACTTCCTCTGCGCGACCCGAAAATTGCGCCATGCTCAAGAGTCGGTGATAACTTCGAGATCGAGAAGGCAAAACAGGAGAATGCAACGGAAAAAATATCAGAGCAAGTCTATAGGAGCGTAAATAACAGAAAATTGACAACCATGATCTATTCAATTCGTGCCTCTAGGGTGGAAGAAAATACAGCCTCATCCCAAAAATTTCCCCGCAATGGCGCCATTCGGGCATCAGAGCCAATAATAGGCCTGCTGACATCATCAGAGCATTTTGCATCGCAACAAATGATCATGTTCTTGAGAACTGTAAGTAGGAAATACTCAGAGTTAGTACAGATTCTGAGGGAATCGACAGATAATGATGCCTGGCTGCACTAGAACCCTGCATATGGCTGGACCGTGCTGATGGAGGGGGGTCAAATCGGAATGCTTATCGAAATCCGGGGTTCGTGGTGCCTGAGTAGGGCTGAGACTCTTAAATCATACATATGCAAGTAGAAAGTGAGAACACGTCTAATTATATAGAGCACTGCGAACGATTATCATATGCATGGAAGTAATATACAGATTCTCGACTTGTGTAGAATGGGTATCAATGCAAAAATGCGAAACAGATAATAAACACATGATACAAAACAAACCAATGGAAGATCTCATCGCGAGGAGAAGGACAACTGTCTCAGACTACATATTGCCTGGAGCAGCGGCATTGGCTACTTGCCTGTTTATGGCACATATCCTGCATCCCTCCCCAATCTTGTCTCGTATTAATCGAGCAGTGGTGACTTTAGGTCCCACCGTGCGAGATGTCGCATAGAATTGAGCTTCGTCTTCGTTGTCATCATCGTCCGGTGGCGAAGGCCCCGGCGTGACGTCGCTGGAGTCTATCGGATCGTTGTCATGGGCATGTACCGGTTCTTGGACGTGAGATAGATGGAAGACATGGCCGCATGCGAAACCCACCAATAGTTCCCTTTCTGTAATACAAAAGTCATTAGAAGCAAGCTCCACATGGATTCGCAAGATGTTATTAACTCACCATGCTCATGGAAAGGCTCCAAACAGCCTGCGCACTGACCGGGTGCTACACGACGAGACCTGGCAGCCGGCCCAGTCGCACTCGGAAGAACATCATCGTTATCGGTTTCAGTCACAGCATCTCCCGCGTCCTCATTACCAACTGGCATTTCGAGTACGCTTTCGATGTCAGATGGTTTGCGAATATCAAACTTTATTCCCCGCCGCTGGCCTCGTCGCAAGGCATCCATCCCGATTGCGACTTCACCCTGGAGAACTTTCGCTGCCCCTTGACTTATACTGGCTTGAATGTCGTGATCTCGAAGAAGCCGAGTAAGCCCGTCGCGGAGCCCTTCAATTTCTAATCCACTCGGGATACGTCTCACGAGTTTAATTGGATCAATCGATGTGCCAGCTTCGGTAAGCAAGGCATGAATGAAGACCGGCTTGTCCATCGAGTAACTGAGTAAGTCCTCCCACAAGTCGGGGTCATCTTGCGACTTGGCAAAATTGATTGCTTGGGAGACGTCATTCAAGTCGGAAAGTATGAGGTGTAGAGCTCGCTTTGTTTGTCCAGTCTTAGACAAAAGATATACTAATTCCGAGGTATAATGTTTCTCTTCACAAGTCCTGCAAGCCTCGTCAAAAGAATAAGCTGTGCTCGCTTGCAGAAACTCCATGAGCAGTTGCCTGTCATAGTCGGCAAAGAGATCTAGCGTCATGTCCGCAAAGGGCTCAACAAGGCTTCTGCCTTCATCAGCAGCCAGCTTTTCCGCTGCATCCCTAGCATGGCGACCGCGGCCACGAAGCTGAGGCTTTACCTCTGCCTTGGATGGGTGAGCTTCGCCTTTCCACAGCGCACGAAAGTAGAAGAAAAGGTATAGGCGTCCAGATGCGGTATACAGTTGAGAAACAACAGTTTCTGGACGAACAATCCCATTATATGCCTCCCTAACAAGAATACCGATAGACTCTGCCGTCGCTTGCTCCAATTCTGAGATCGGAGCTTTCGCCAACTGATGTTTTGAGACACGAAGTAGTATGAAATTCAGAACATCGTCAGAAATAGCGTCTGCTAAACGATATTCACTGATCAGGCGCAGGGCCTCTTCCGCATCCTGCAGTCGTATGTAACATCGCAAAGCTTCTCGATGCTGTCCATTAGCCAGGAAAAGTTTTCCAAGGCTTCCCATCAGAATCTGCCAGTCACTTGAATCATTCGGTATCTTTTGCGAATCCAAGCGGTCTTCGATATTTGAAATTGCTTGTCCAATATTGAAAAGTTCAGAAGGCCATTGAGATAGCAAATGCTCGAGTGTTGTACGGTTGTGGGACACATAATGTTCGAGAAAAGCATCGAAAATAGCTGACGGAAGAGGAGGACGAGTATTCACTGGAATATAATGGGTGATCTCATCATATTTGCCAGCTTCGACGAATTTCCAGATCCAGTGTTCCCACCTCTCGGTGTCATCAAGGACTTTAGCACAAATCTCCCCAGCAGTTACCCAACCATCGTTCTGAATGTGTTGCTCAATCCAGAGTTCTCCAATACGACGCTTCTCGATTCTAGCAGTAGCACTCAGGGGCTGACCCGTCATTTGGACCGAGGAGCTGTCATCCGCAAAGAAATCCGCCAGACTAGTTTGAGACCTTGCAAAAGCTTCAGGCTGTGCCTCGGTTGGTGAGCTTAGGATACTCGGATTCTGATCGACGAGTGTCCATGCTTCTTCATACTTTTGGTGGGATTCGAGCCATGTAAGATGATCCGATAGATCTCTTGACATGGCTGCAATGCAGTCATACGGACTATGAACAAAGACCTTGAGGCCTTTGGCAGTGGTAAGAGTTTGGATCTCTTTCGGAACTGTAGAACTTCCCGAAACGGAGCTGGACATGAATGACGCGGCAACCCTCTCGGACCCCCTATCGCCATTACTGCCGCTACTTCTTATACTAGCACTTGATGTGAAAAGTCTGGCTGGATACATAGTCGCGTCCAAAAGACCCGTGCCTAAAGCGCCTAAGGCACCTCGTTGTACGGCGGCCGCGGTTATGCGTGGTGGCTGCATGATGCTCATATGATAATCGGATGAAGCAAGGTTTTGATATCGAGTGATTGAGAGCGTATCGGCGCTTACTTCCTCCTGTGTTTCGAAATCGATGAGTCGAAGTTCGGGTTCGGCTGCCTTGTGTCTTCGACTACTTTGTGGTTGCTCCTCGAGGTCGCTGCTCTCCTTTTCCAGGTATGCTAAAACAAGTAAAAGCTTCGCACTGTACATGGAAACCCCTGAAATTATCGAGTCGGTTCGTAAACTTGGTGAGTGTTAGCTTTGAAAAAGACGAGACGGAAATAGTAGATACGTACATTGTGACGACCTCCGCATCTCCAAGCTTCCGGTTTCCTGCTCGCGTTCCCGGAGGTGGTATACGATCCGGATATACGTTAATAATCCAAATAGTGCCGCCCCAGCCGACCACAAGTTTCTCAACTTCTGATACACCACTAGTGCTCTGATGTCCTAAGGTGGAAGCGGTATCGCTAGTTTCGGGTATTTCAAATGCTTTCGCATCAGCCCATTCGGCGTGCGCTTTCCAGACACTGGTCATCTCCTCCCATTCTGGTCGATTCGGTCTGTCTATGTGTCTTATCCGTGTCCACGCATATTCTGCATCGGCTGCCCCCAGATGCAGGTTCGATCGCATTATTTTTATACCCTCTTCATTCACCCAAGCCACATACTTCCCGGTCAATGACCATTTGATGGTGTTGATTGCTCCTTCACCACTGTGTAGGACAGTATCTCTTCCCGAGTTGGCACCTAAGCCTAGAGACCCTAGCCATCCAGCTCCTGAAGCCGCACCACTCAAGGTTGTGGATTTTTCTGTTGTGCCCGATCGGCCTCCAACAGTGAGAATCAGCTGCCCAGCACGACCACCTGAAAGGTATTGTCTATCACTTTTGTATTCCGGAGACAACGCCACGGCTTGAACTGGTCTGCCAAAGTTTCGGAGAAGGACATCCTTCGGATCAAGCGGCGAATATACACAAACGTTTCCATCTATCGACGAGGTAGCAATATGTATAGAATTCGAGGGGATTGGTGGTAGCCCAGATGTGGGAGCAAGCTTGCCCTTCGATCGAAGAGACGCATTCGGAGATGGTGTGTCGTCTTCTTCGGAAGACTTACTGATCGCGTTGTGTCGTGCTGTAGTATGAGGCAGTAGCGATGGGGATACTGAAATAGACGTCACGCTTGCCGAATGCGCTGTGTAAACACGGACAGCTTTGAGCGTCGGCAAAGATAGCACATGCTGCGAGCAATTAGCGATAGGCCCCAGAGTCACTTGAGACCAGAGAACTCACAATGTTCCCGTTATGTGTTCCGATAATCTAGACAATTCACCAATTTAGTTTGGGCTCTCCCAATTTTTCAAGGAGACGGAAACTGTACCATCCTGTCTCCTGCCACGAGAAGTGCACTTGTTGCGTCACCTGCACGATATAGGGAGGGTAGGCATTTCGTCAAGTAGACATACTTCAGTCGAGGCTCCTCCTCTTCCTCATCCTCCTCGTCATCCTCGTCTTCATCTTCGTCTTCCTTTTCGTCCTCGTTATCATCGGCGGAATCGTCCTGCTCCAGTGTATCGTGCTCTTCGGCGCTGTTGTCGCGGGAGGAATCGTGGGCGGGGGAATGTGAGACAGACTCGGCGGACTGTGTCTCATCTCTCAAGAAGTCGGCATTCCGACTGCCATCAGCAGTGCCCGGTAAATCCATGCTTAGCGCCAGGCTCGCGCGTTGGAAGCTGTGACTTCCTTCAACTTGCGAATGCGGAGCTACGTCGGGGTAACCGCGATGTGAGCATGACTAAGCAGTCAATGTGGAATGACGCTGCGGAAATAAAAAAGCTTGCAGACCCGACAAACTCCATCGATTCAATCTTGCAGACCAGCTCTACAGAGTAAACAGCTTGTGACATCGGCATTCGGGATGAAATTGCTGGCTACTCACATTCCTCTTTCACCCGTGTATTCTTACTCTTCGCGATGAACTGGTTCAGACGGTGTTCGGCAAGCCCTAGCATAATCCAGGCCTTGTCACCTCATGCCGGCCCGTCTTATGTTTGTTCAACATGTCGCCGAGGCACAACACAGCTTCTGCATCAGACTTCGCGCATAGTAGTACCCTTGCTCAATCCACCTCTTAGACGGAACTTCTCCCGCTCGAAACCCCGAGTTTCACAAAAGCATGGTCCAACTGAATTGACGACTGAAAAAGATGCTGGCTCATCCGGAAATCAATCACAGCGGCGAAAGTTAGCGAGATCACCAGCTGCCAACTCATCTCTCAGACGTGTTGCAGTCGAAGCACAACGGACAAGGAGTGGAATGTTATCGAAGACGCAACTTTCAGAACAGGGATTAGGTGAACTTAAGGTCTGGCTCGCGGTCTACTGTGCTTCTAGTGAAGGCTAATCTCGACTAGACGGTCACTGCATACGCGGTAGCTGAGCAGTTCAATATAACAAAAGTTAGGGATTTATTACAAGAGAAAGGCTACGAACCAGACCCCTTCGATACAGAGCTTTACCCTCAAGTCGTCCATATACAAGTTCCCATCGATTCGGTACGGCGCATGACAAACCCGGAAGCTACCAATATGGGATCAGATGAAACTGGCGATGTATTTGTCTTTCCCTCAGGGACTGTCGTTGCTTGGTCACTTCCAGATGGATTTACTTCGTATCTAGCTTCTAGGACGCTTCTTCCGGCAGCCGAAAACCCGCATACAGATAATCTCGAGACGGAAAACATGGACTTCATCGAGGATCCTCGTCGAGAAAGCAGCTCTATTAAGGGCGATACGATTGTACTTGGCACTAAGGCCTGTGATGGTTCACCTTCGAGTGCTCCCAATCGCCAGTCGGTTGACACGGTGCTGACGAAAATTGCATTTTCGTCCGGACTAGCACGCAGCACGAAGCTTGCAGTGCTGGAAAGTCTGCTGTCTGACTATTTCGAATCGACGCGCAACATTCCTACTCTGCTGTCAAAAGGCTCGCGACTACCATATACAAGAGATTTCATCCTCCGAAAAACAGGACAATTACTCAGCGTTCGAGCACAATTAAATATATACTCCGAATTGACCGACTCTTTACCCGACATCTTCTGGGACAGTCGACACGAGCTTGGCCTTGAAGGTTACTATGAAGAAGCGGGTAGAGCATTAGATGTTGGCATTCGCATCAAGGTCTTGAATGAAAGAATGGACTACGCACAGGATATTGCCAATGTCCTTCGGGAGAGACTAAGTGAAACCCACGGGCTGCGCCTTGAATGGATCATCATTCTCCTGATCGCGGTGGAAGTAGGATTTGAAGTTCTCCGGCTCTGGAAAGAACGCGAGGTCGAAAGCAAGGAGAAGAAAGAGGCAACGCACTGATCGCTTACATACAGCGATCCATGTACATCGATTAAGGCACTGCATTTATAAGATACCCCGCTCACCAAAGTTGGAGCACATTGAGACGAGAAAAAATCCTTAGAAGATGAATTCCCTTTGAGAGTAGAAAGCATATGCTAGATATTGCAAGATTCTGTTCTGGCGCCCTTTGTCATCATCAGTGAATATAGTGTAACTCCATCTACATAGCACGATGCACAGGATTGTAAAAATGTATAGTGGCTGACAAGGTGACTCCGTGGGCCTCCTGAAGCTTCAGGCAGCCCGAAGGTCATGCGCCGCCAGCGCCTCACGCCAAAACCCAACGCACCAACCACAGCATTTCAATCACCCAGGTGACCTGTACCTGCATCTTTCATTGTTTCAACAACTTCATTCTCTTCATCTTCATCATCTTGCTTCACAACTTACCGCTGGATACTTACTCAAGTTTCTTATTCACAAAAACTCTCTGATGGAGCTCGTACCGTTCTCGCAATACATCCCGAGCCCGCAGCGGATCCTCAAGGTAATAACAGCAGGAGCGCTCCCCTTCTTGAGCCCAGAGAACCCAGCGAGTTCAACATCAAAACAATTCTCGTCATGTCCCAAACCAGAGCTGAGCTGTGAGGCCAACTTTGATGGCCAAGATACATGTTGCTTTAACTACCCTGGTGGTCATTTCCTGCAAACACAGTTTTGGGATGCGGACCCGGCTATAGGGCCGGATGATTCGTGGACTATACATGGATTGTGGTATGCCTGGTCCTTTACTTGATTTGGAATGGTTTGAGAGCTGAGTCATGTGTTAGGCCGGACCACTGCGATGGTGGATTTGATCAATATTGTGATTCCCATAGACGGTATAGCAATATATCCTTGATCTTGGTCGATGGTGGCCGAAGTGATTTACTCGACTATATGAGCGAGTACTGGAAAGACTTCCGCGGCGATGACGCCGATTTATGGGAGCACGAGTGGAACAAGCACGGCACATGCATCAGCACACTTGAAACGAAGTGTTATTCCGAATATATTCCTCAGGAGGAGGTGGTTGATTACTTTGACAAAGCAGTAGACTTGTTCAAAGGATTGCCTTCATACAAGGTGTGCTAAGTCTCGTGGTGATGGCTATGATTTTTGGACTAATGGTTTTTAAGACACTCTCAGACGCTGGCATTGTTCCCTCACATTATGTGACATATAGAAAAGCGGATATTGAAAAGGCTCTTAATGATGCTCACGGTGCACGAGTCACTGTTAGATGTCATGGAGGTGCTTTGAATGAGATCTGGTATCACTACAATGTTGCTGGGCGCTTACAGACCGGAGCCTTTGAGCCAGCCGATGCAGGTACGCTCACATTGTAGTAGTCAAACCTATCAAGGGATATAAACCCCTAACCTTTCTTTAGTCGGAGGCGGATCAAATTGCCCCAATTCTGGTATTCGCTACATCCCCAAAGGCTCAGCTCCGCCCTCAGAACCTCGTCCTTCAACCACTCAGCAACCCGGTCAACCCGAGCCAACAGGTCCAGGAGAGCCTCGCCGAGGAAATTTGCGCGTTTACACTAGTGATGATCAACAGCAACGTGGTTGCATTATCAGCCACGGTACTTGGTTTACATCTGGTACCTGCGCGACCTTCAAAGCTACTGATGTCACTGGTATGCTACTGTTCTCTCTCCATTCGTAATACACGATCTTAACGATCATCAGGCGGCTTTCATGTTCAAACACGCAGAGGATCTTGCGGTTTCGTAAAGGATGTCTTCACCTGCGGTCATCAAATTCGTACACCAGCGTTATTCGAAGTAAGATATGCTCCATCCACTTTGAACAGGTAAGGATAATTAACTGACCCACGCAATGAGCAGATCTCCTATGACAATAAGTTGACATACAATGGAAACACCACTTTCTTCGCCGATAAAGCCCCCAAAGGCCACGTGCAGAGCAAAGTCTTCGCTCACGGCGATACTGATACGCATGCTGTTGAGCTGAGTATTGTTTGGTTCGAAACATGAGATCGATGTTGATATCTACCGTACATGGCGTTGATGATTTATTGATAGGTTTTGTACACGCTAGAAATATTTTCGACAGACCGACTACACTAATATCCTTCCACCAGAGCTACGTACGACGCATGGCAAATCTCTTGAACACTTATGATTAATCAGAAGTACCATGAGCTTGGAACAACCTATCTATCCATTCAATGCTAGCCTAGTCATCGAGGCATAGTCGCAAGATCCTAAAATGAAGATAAAAACGCACACAATCATTCGAAAGTAACATGACAAGAAAACAGCCAAGGTATAATAATAATCTGTCCCAAGAAAGTAGAATAGAAAGAGACTCCAAGTAAAAGAGAGAAATGAAAAAAGCAAACAAAGAAGAAAATATGGCACGAAACAAAAGCGAAAATCATAGCCATAGTCATTATGGCGGTACAGGACAAGTCTTCACCTGAAGGAAATAAATCCCTATCATGAACGCGAATTAGAAAGAGACATAACGAAAAAATAAGAACATCATCGCTTTCCATCCACATGATAGTCATGATGTTACACACGAGAGGTGAATCGAATGTTGTACAGTCTCATTAAATATCGTTCCGTCCAAGAGCAAAGTCTATCAATGGTCGCATTAGGGAAATCTGGAAATAGGAGAATCGTAGCAGGTCGTAAAAAGTCGTAATACCCACGCCAGTAGAGTAAGAAGGAGTCATGAATCTCTTTTGGAACAAAGGAAATGGTAGTCCAACTCATCATTGAAAGAAAGCATCTGTCACGTTGTCGTCATTGAAGTCCAGAAAGAAGTCGCTCTCGTTCTTGCCAGAGAACAGATCCATGTCATTTGGGATGCTTGACTCATGACCGAACTCTGAGAAGCTCGAATTGTTGTTGATGAAGATATCAATGTCGGATCCAGCTGTTGATTGTGTCAAGGCTGGCACTATCGAGGACGAGGGAAGGTGTGAATTTTCTGGCTCTGGGTCAAAGCAACCCGCAGCCTCTGAAATTGGTGGGAGGTCAGGGATTTCCTCTGAAATTTCTGCGAGAGGCTGTCTGGATGAAGTGCGAGACATTGATCTGACATCACTCAATGGGCTGTAAGAACGTGAGCTCTGGCCTGGCGAAGACAGATGGCCAGTGCTAAATCCTGGAGATGCTGGAGGTGTAAAAGAGAAAACCTCGGATGGCAAACAGTAGTCTGTCGACTCAAACATGGCCATGTCTTCCAAGGGACTGGATGCTTGAATACTCATGCTCTCAAATCCATCCGAAGGTGGTGAGCTACACGAGCTATCTGAGCTGGACATAGACATGCTAGCTAAGCTATTGGAGACCCTTTCACGAGTTCGGGCAGCTTTGTTTTGTCGTTCTTCAATGTCAGGGCGGTTTTTCTTGGGGCGGCCACGCTTTGTTGTCTTTCGAACGACACCTTTATAGCCTCCGATGCACATACCTCGTTGACGATGGCGAGTCAAGGCATCATGTCGTGCAAAGACATTTCCACAAAGGCATTCATAAGGCTTATCACCAGTGTGGATCTTAGCATGGCGTTTGAGGTCGTGTCCTCGAACAAAGCATTTGTCGCAATGGTCACATTTATACTGTCGATCACCAAGATGGGTTTGGATATGCGACTTGATATTTTCTTTTCTTCCGAATCGTCTGTCACAGCCAGGGTGAATGCAAACCCATTTTCCATCAACAGGATCCGGCCCGGAAATGTAGGCTGCGATCTCATCAATGGTAATTCCTGTCTCGGTGATGGAAGCTTGGACGCGCGCATCGAGGTTCAAGCTATCGATGGAAGCCACCTTGGGAGATAATCTAGTCTTGCTTGGTGACGAATCTGGCACAGGGCTGCTCGACTCTACTGGGCTTGGCTTGGATAGAGTAGCTGCGCTGATGGGAATTTTGGCCGCCTTGACTGGACTTTGAGCAGGTAGTGGCATATATGCTATTTCAGGTGATGACTGGAATGAGTTGATGGCGGAAATACTTTGTGTGGTGTAGGTTTCCTGATCCTCCGATTTGATAGACATGCTCTTGGATACGAGTTGGAACTCTGTACTTTCGAAATCACTCTCCTGTGAAGTAAGCAAATCATAACAATCATAGTCAACGGGGGCAGTATTAGGGGGGGAAGGAACATCAATCTTGGGCTCGGCATAATTGCTTCCTGGAACTCCTTGAAGTGACTTGGCTCTCTGCATATAGGCAGGTTGGGTCTGATAGACCATACTCTTGATAGGCGATGGATGTACATTTTGCATAAAAGACGCAAACTCTGTACCTTTGCGAAAAGGTGTTGTGTCGGGGGTTATCGGCATGTAATCTGGATATGTGATTAGCATGTTGGCATGCGTCTTTGTGTTATAAGAACATACTGGACTGCACTTGTTTCGGTGGTGTTGACGGAATGTAAGAGTGCTGAGATATATCTGATTGTACAGATGCACGTCTCAGATCATACATTTGAGCTAGCATCGATTGATTGACTAGGTAGGGATTCCATGGTCCATCCCCGATGACTTGATTCTCGGCAAAGATCATAGTTTCCTGGCTTGGTTGCTGCTGAAGCTGCTGATGCCTAGCGGGCTGTATTGCGGGCTTGAGCCGGCGACTCTTTGTATCTGTGTTCTTGATGTTCAGCCCGCCGGAGTTCATGCAAGCATTGATAGGGGAGTTTTCGTTGCTATATTGGTTAGTATAAACGTTTAGACCTCGTGTCTCAAGTCGTTGGGCCTCAGCATTTGACAATGTATGATGTTGAGGCTCGTCAAAGTAGGACTGTTGGTTGAAATGACTCGTTCGCTGCTGTTGCGTTTCACGTAGAACGTTTGTATATTGACCTTGGCTTGTTGATATAGGGTGGGGTTGCAGATTGCCAGTAGGCTGGTTTAAACTCATCCCTCGCTTGTGCAATGAGTAGCGTTGCATGGCTGCTGCTGGGAGGAGTGGTGCTTTAGCTGCCTCCAAAGCGACTGGGATAGAGTTTTGTCGCCGGTGCTGGCGCTGATGCCTCTGCATACCGCTCGATGGACTGACAAGCATGGTTGATATGTTGTTTGATATACGCTAACGTGTCGCTTATTGCTGAGATCGGATTCTGTCACCAACGAGTCAGTCGCCGTTTGCTATCTAAGGTGCGGATTGTACGGACCTTCACAAGACGAAATCAGGCGGAGCGCCGCCGAAGTCACTTCTCTGCCAACAGTTCAAGCAGATGTCGAATGACTCTCGATCGCAGTTTTTCTGACTTGAGCCTCGAGGCTTCCGGACTCGAACCCGTCCTGACGTTTTCCTATCAGTACCGACTTGTCAGCTTCTGATCTCGACAACAAAAAGCACAGTAACGCTAGAAACTTAGCCTCGCCCTAAGTTCTCCTCTAGGGCAATGAAGGTCTTATGTTTCTAGTAAGAATGAATATAGAGATAGTTTGAGTTTTTTCAGGAGTCTGCAATAATCGAGAAGACTGCAATTATTGAGAGGTACAATTCAATGGAAGTTATGGAGAGAGCAAGGTGTGGATATGTATGAAAGTCCTCGAGCTACCGTGGGGGAGGATGTACATAGTACTTGCGTCAACAATGGGACGGTTGCCGCGGCGACGGGCCTACTTTTTATCACACTCCTCGCAGGGCTATTCCACTACGGGTCGCTGACCAGAGACTTCGCGCGCTTTGTTTGAGGCCAGACCATACGGCGCTGGTAATCTACGCACAAGTTCGCATTGTGGATCGTTAAGCCGTCCTTGCGTTTCCAATATCCGATTTACAGGGCTGATGGCCGGCAATGACTTCACCGTCCTGGCATCTTCCAGCTTGCGGCTGCCAAGGATCCCTTTGAAAGCAATAATTGATAGGAAGGTATAGGACAGGGTGGTACTAAAACTTCTTAGGCAATTATCAACATATCCACTTAATCAATAACCGCGCTTGATTCTTTTCGTAATCTTGCTTTCGCGCTCCTGCGAGGGATGTTGTTCTTTTGAATAATCACGATTGTCCATTTTTAGGAAGGATGCCCGTAACCTCAGGCAACCACGGATCGCCATCGTCACGTGATCATCTGGATCGGTCGCCCGGCCTGGATGATAATCCGAGATGAGCGCCCACGTGACCGCACAATCATTTATCTCGACTACTCCGCTTACCTTCAAATTTTGTTCCTCAACGATCCGTTCTGAAGGTTGAGGAAGACAACTTGTCGAGGTATGTCACCCACACCCCATGGTACCCTACGGCGCACGCTCTGATCAAGCTTCATCGACTTCGTATGGAAGATGACTGTCTTGTTTCATTTACGTTGCAGTATCGCAATCGGCTTTAGATGCCAAAACTAACATTCGACGGCAGGCCTTCATCAAGATGCAGATCTTCGTCAAGACCCTTACGGGCAAGACTATCACCCTTGAGGTGGAGTCGTCCGACACCATTGACAATGTCAAGTCCAAGATCCAGGGTAGGCATCGATTCGACTCATCCTCAATCTGACTTTTATGGCCATCATCTGACTTTTTCAGACAAGGAGGGTATCCCCCCCGACCAGCAGCGCTTGATCTTCGCTGGAAAGCAGCTTGAAGACGGCCGCACCCTCTCCGACTACAACATTCAGAAGGAGTCTACTCTTCACTTGGTCCTCCGCCTTCGTGGTGGTGGTAAGAAGCGCAAGAAGAAGGTCTACACCACTCCTAAGAAGATCAAGCACAAGCGCAAGAAGACCAAGCTCGCTGTGCTCAAGTACTACAAGGTTGATGGCGACGGCAAGATCGAGCGTCTCCGCCGTGAATGCCCTTCCGCCGAGGTACGTTATTCGACTTTGGTCCTCGTTGCTTGAAATCGATGCTAACCTTTGAATAGTGTGGTGCCGGTGTCTTCATGGCTGCCATGCACAACCGTCAGTACTGCGGAAAGTGCCATCTTACCTACATCTTCGATGAATCCAAATAGGCGTCTCGTCACGAATGCGATGTGAAGGAGTGATTAAAATGAAATTTGGACTAGTGTTGTGTGCCGTTAGGCTTAGATAAGATAAGTGTAGAAAAATAGGATCCGGTTCATTCTGGCAATTTTTTTCCTTGTCCGTGTAATATTGTTCTTCTGGCGTTACACCATCCTTTATTCTGCTGGCGATGCCATGGTACAGTCTTGCCATTTGATCTCAAGCACCCTGTATCCCATTCCGTATATTGTCAAACTTGCTCTCTGGAAAGTCGAGATTGTTCGGCGATTGATCCAAAGCGCCCACGCCTCCGACAGTGTCCACAAATGTGCCAATGAGTGAGCCGTCGGTCTTCGCGGCGGTACTTCCTCCTTTGTCACCGCTGCTTTCCCACCACATGCCTCCGCCCAGTTCATTGTTACGAATAAAATTGGCTTTGATCTCGCCGACTTGGACGTTGTCATAACTAACCATTGTGTTGCCATCATAGCACCATGACGCCCCAATTTCCGGATCGACTTGGTCGCTGCCTCCGGGCCGGGGAAGGGCTTTGTAGTCCCATACGCCTTGTTCCCAGCTGCCTTCACCTACACCGTTGTATGACGTTCCCGGTCCTTGGGTGTTTTGGAATGCACGACCATAGAGTGGCATTCCCAACACCATCTTTGAGGGCGGAACACCGGCTGATTTGATGTAATAATCGAGGGCACCGACAGTGGAAAACGGGGTAGCTGATGCGTTTTGGCTTGACGGATATAGACTGGCTTGATGACCGGCAACTTGGTCCCATGATCCTGTTTTCTTCGTCAGACATCCATTTGGCTCTCGATGGGCGATTTCATGACTGACCAGCATAGTCGTATCCCATCAGATTGTAGAAATCCAGATAAGGCGTCATCTCAGTAAGGCGAAGCTTTTGATAGTTCGATGCTCCTACAGAAGTCAATTAGTGATGAAGAGTATTTCTTAATGGTTCTGAACGCTACCGGCGGGACAAGCAATGGTAAGAAGGAATTTTCTATCCGGTCCTGCTGCTTGATCGAGCGTCTTTTCGGATTGAAGTTAGCATCAGGCCCTAGCTTTTCAGGACGGGAGATGGCAAATATACCTCACGGCACTTTTGTAGTAGAGCAACAAAATTTTGAGCTTGCGTATCATCTACACCACACAATTGTTTCAGTGACCCTGTCCTATGCGACTCCCGATGCTAATGAAAGAGATCCTACCTTGTGGGTACTCCCAATCGATATCAATGCCGTCAAGGCCCAGATCAAGAACCAGCTTTGTAGCTGTCTTAGCAAAAGTCTCCCTTCCAGCTTCTGTGCTAGCCGGTTGCGCAAAGTTGGCCGAATATGTCCAACCGCCAATCGAAATAAGTACCTTTAACTTCCTGTGTTGTTTCTTGAGCAGATAAAGCTGTTTGATGCAGCCGTAAGCATTGGTGCCCTGGTCATTCCATGAATCGGTGGGGTAGTGCTTGTCTGTGTCAGCCCAGCTGTCTGTCAGGTACCTACACGCAGTTTGTTAGATGTTTGGCTAGATGCTGGGTTGTGAATGACTCACACTTCGCCGCTCTCTGGACGGACGTTGGCGAACGAGTACAGCACATGAGTGAGTTTGTCTGCTGGGAGATCTTGGGGATTGTGGTTTCGTCCGTAGATCGCCTAAACGTCTGTCAATACAGCCCGACTGCACGTTTGACCAGCTGATAAGAGTCCGAGAATGGAAATAATTGTTTGACAGGGCACACGAGGAGACAATTGGGATGTTGAAAGCGGAGTTATTTTGACAGGGGGACATCGTACCCAATTGACAAAGTATATCACTGATCTCAGTCCTGACATTTCGATTCTCTGTAATTGATAACCTAAGGAGGAGCTCGGCGGAGTATATTGGGAAGCTGTCTGCTGATTCTTGAATCCAATGAAACAGACCGACAGTGTGGCGAGCACGGCGGGGAGTATTAAAAACCAAATATATAGATTTGTTCGACCGTTCGGCGCCACGGTTGCAATGGATGATTATTTCAGTTAACCGACAATATGATTCTGATTCTGTCCTGCGTTCCAAATGTCTTTCATGAAGAAAGTGAATGAGAATAGAAAACATTCATCTACAGACAGGCAGCTCTATTTATTTATAGCTGGCATGGGTGTCTCAAGCTCCCAATCGGATGGGACGAGGCAAGCGGGCCGGGTCTCCACTGACCCTAAGTCATAGCCTCTCGCAACGACATTCATGATTGCAGATATCCTCCATGTATATATCTATGAGCTCAGCCACTTTCGCCGAGACCTTCGCGGTCTTTATCATGTACGAACACATCGCCGTCCACTGGCTTTGCTGAGCATGTTCAACGTCTCCACAGAGGCTGCCGGAGAGACCTCGAAGGTGCATCCTGATTGCTTTGGTTGAAGCAGAACATTGATTCTCTAAGATCATGAAATCTTGTCGACTCCGTTCATGGAAGGCTTACGGATATGCGCCTGGTCTGCCTGTCTATATTCGTGTGCTGCTCTATTCTGGGATTGAAGATCTCTCCCTATGATTCTCAAAATGAAGCAGTTATCGCGTTCATTTGAGTAGAAATGAAGTAATTGACACTCATATACTAACATAACCTAGCACACTGGTTTTCCTGTAAGACCATCAGTCGGCCCTGCTCCCCCAGCCATGACCCTATTTCTAGGGTCGTCGAGTACCTTAGGCTATCTGCTTGGCACTCCCCAACCATGAAGGAGCTGGACAAACAAACCAAAATCTCAGGATCCGCGCGTTGCTCGTAGGGCAACCGCCAGCACCTGCGAACCTCGAGACTGCCAATCACGTAGTGTTTGTCAACCCCGATTGAGAGGGTGGCTTCTTCCTCCCCTCCCCCCTCCTCCTTCCTCAAGGTCTTCTCCTCCTTCCCTTCTCACAATCTTCCGTCCTTCCTCATTCATCCTCTCTCAACTCCTTCCTTCATCTCTTTCACCTCACCCCATCCACCTTCTCCATCTTCTCTTACCATTCTTCTTACTTCCACACTTGTCATATTTCTCTCTATTTGCCCTCATACTAGCGAGATCTGTCAGGAAAGCCTCAGTTTCGCCAGAAACAGGTGAGTGAGGCCTCATTCTTCCTCTTGCTCCTTCTTCCTCGTTCCTCAGAGCGGCCACTTCGTGCTTCTAGCAATCTTCACTCTTTCACTCATTTTTCTCCTTCTCCTTTTCTCTTCCAGTCTTCCCCCTTTTTCTCCTACCAAATTTTTACCACCTTCCAACGTCCTATTAAGTCTCATCAGCTGCTCATTTCTTTTCAGGCCCTGGCTCATACCCTGCTCATCTTTTCATCCTCAATTCCTTTCATTATCATTCACCTCGTCATCGGATCCTCATCCTCTTTCTCATCTTCAATTCTCATATCACTCTTTTCTTCGCAGGAATCAATATTTGAATAAAAAAAAAAAAGACTTCCAGCGATCCACGTCAAGGTCAGTCCCTTTCCTTTACAACATCAGTCAACCTCTCACTCGCATTGTACGAGATTTCTCATTTTCAGTCTTCTTTCCCGCAATATCTCTCGTTTTCGACTATTGCCTAGCTCTTATCTTGCCTCTAACGTCATCAATCAACTCCCTTCCCAGCCTCTCTTGGTGCCATATCTTATTTCGAGACTCGTCATTGTTGTCAATGACATCCTACTGTTTTTGGCTACGCTTGGCCCCGAATTTCAGTGTTTCTTTGTCCCAGATCTTACATCTTGGCTCGCCATTGTTGTCGGTGATTTCTTCCTGTTTATTGCGAGCCTCCACCCCTTTTTTTAAGCAAGCTACACTTCCCACTTTGTCTTTATCATTCTTCCTTGTTGCCCATCAGGACTAACGAAGCACACCACAGTAGGATACGCCCATCATCATGGCATCGACCAAGGGAGATCCCGCTAGGGACCCAAAACCATTTGTCAATCCCTACAAGAATTTGGATTTGCCACCTGAAGCTTTTACCTTTGGTAAATCGGTGAGTCTTTCTGTCTTTGTCCCTGGTTCCCTTGTCGCACAAAATCGCCTCGGTGCTCTGTTTGTGTCCATGTGTCTCTTTTCGTCCCCTTTCTTCATGCCGATTGCCTCACGGTCACTTCCGCACAATTGTGCTGCTCAACAACCAGGCATGGTTCTCATTGTTCTGTTAGTCATGAGAAGTTTGCCCCATTGAGGTGGGATTGTCCGGCTGTCGGTGCCTAAATCTGTATAGCGGTCATCGCCTGTCTGCGAAATATAAGAAGCATGTCTCTCCCCCTTCTGCTGATCGTTTCTCCTAAATTCTGTATCACACTTCTAGCAGTAGACACCGGACACTTCTACTGTTCTCTAACGACTTTTGCTTCTTATTTCCTTCTCGATTTGTTTTATCGTTTACTTGTATTACCATGCCTACGCAGGCGGAGATTTCCGAGATCAAAGGCTCTATTGCGTCACGGAAAGCTGACCTTATCTATCGACAGTGTCTTGACGGTAGCACCAGCGTGCCGCGACCAGGATTCAACGCCACTGGTCGTGAGGTTAACCTGGTCCTCAATGCTTATCCCATTACCGGGTTTCCCACTCAAAACGTTCATCAATACGATGTAGGTCACCTTACCCGCTTCTTTGCCGATTCTGGCCGATTCTGTATTGAAAAGGAAGCCCTGACAGAGCTTTCCATAGGTGACCATCCTAAAAATCGGCAAAGAACATGAGCAGCCACCACCACGTTCGCGAAAATTTGCTTGGGATACCAATGCTAGGCAGAACACATGGAAGCAAATGATCTATGATGGCAATAAGCTTGCTTGGTACGTCCGCTTCACAACTTACTTCCATCCTTGCCACTTAACGAACCGAAACAGGTCTTCCAACGACTATGACGATATGAAGTCAATTGAAGTCGATCTGAACAACAAGAATGACAATGACAAGCCGCCTCTTTATCGCATTATCGTTCGAAAGTCGAAGACCATCAATCTTCAAGTGCTGCAAAACTGGCTGCAGAAGAAGGGATCTTTTGATGAGCGAGTTCTAGAAGCGCTGAATTTCATGGACCATCTTCTGCGTGAATTTCCTTCCACCAGGTATACCCCTGTCAAGCGGGCATTCTATGATTCCAAGGAAGAGGGTCGCAATTTCGACAGCACTCTTGACCTCAGAAAAGGGTTCTATCAAGCAATTAGGCCTGCTTTTGTAAGTGGTGCACCGATTCTTGACCTCCAAGCACAATTCTTTAACAAGCATCTAGGGTGGAAGACTCGTTGTGAACGTCGATAGCGTCCTCTGCGCATTTTGGCGGCAAGTGACCCTTGTCAGTCTCGCTGATGGCTTCCTCCGGAATTTCAGTTGGGGCAAGACCGCTCAAGATTTGAAACGGAAGAACGTTGACCCTCAGAATCCTTTTCGTGGCTACGTATACAGCCAAGCGCATGTTCACGTATGGAACAAAATGCGTCACCTCGAGGTCAAACCTGTGTTCAAAGGCTGTACCATTGATTGCACTTTTCGCATTTACAATATCATGCCCCGAAATGCGTACGAAATGACTTTCAAATGGACAGATCCCGCTACCGGTCAAGAGCAAGACATCTCAATCTTCAATTACTTTAAGCGCAAGTACAACTTGACTCTTTTCTGTCCTGAATTGCCTGTGGTGGGGACGACTCATAAAAACTATTACCCCATGGAGTGTCTTCAAGTGGCTGGCCTACAGCGGTACAACCACAAACTGGATGACAAGCAAACCGCAGAAATGATCAAGCACGCAGTTCGTCGTCCCAACATTCGATTCGGGGATATTGAGACCGCCAAGGCAAAGCTTGGTCATTCAACAGACCCTATCCTCAAACATTTCGGTATGAAGATCTCAGACCAGTCACTAATCACCAAGGGTCGTCTTCTCCCAGCACCGGATATCCAGTTTGCAAATGCCAAGCACAGTCCTGGAACTCAAGGCCGTTGGGACTTGCGTAACAAGAAATTCCTTGAGCCCAACAAAATTCCTCTAAAGTCTTGGGGGGTTGGTGTCTTCAAGCAGGGCCGAAACGATTTGACTGTGCAACAAGTAGATGACTTTCTTCAGTTGTTTGCGAAGCAGTACGCCGGCCACGGTGCTAACATTGTATCTCGACCAGTTATAATTGATCTCACCGGTGATACCGCTGAGGCAGTTCATCGTCTTTACATGAACACCGGCAACAATTTTAAACAACGTCCACAGCTACTGCTTTTCATCGTGCCGAACAAAGACACTCTTGTTTACCACCGAATAAAGAAGTCCATGGATTGCCGGTTCGGTGTTGCTAGTCAGATCATGCAGCGAGCTCATGTTGAGCGTAAACAGCCACAATACATGTCCAATGTGGCCATGAAAGTCAACGCCAAATTAGGTGGTGTCACTTGCAAGGCCGCACCACGACCAGACTCGATGAATCGTGCCGGCTGCATGATTATTGGTGCCGACGTTTCCCACGCAGCACCTGGCAGTACTGCTGCGTCGTTGACTGCCATATCTGTATCTGCGGATCAGAACTGCGTCAAATATATGGGAAGCTGCCAGACCGGTTATACCAGAGTTGAGATGATTGACGAGGATAACATGAAGAATATGCTCACCCCCTTAGTCAATGAGTGGACCAAGACAGTTGGACGTGGGCGTCGTCCTCAGTGTGTCTATTACTTCCGTGACGGCGTATCTACTGGTCAGTTCGCGCAGGTGCTCGAGAAGGAGGTCCCTATCATCAAAGATGTCATCCGCAGTGGCAGTGGGGAGAAAAGCGCACCTAAAATCACTGTGGTGATTGCTAACAAGCGTCATCATATTCGCGCAGCCCCTCGACCTAATGACAGGGCTGCGGCTGACAAGAACGGAAATGCTCTGCCCGGTACCCTTATCGAACGCGATGTCACCAGCCCACACGATTGGGACTTTTTGTTGATCTCGCATGTGGCTCTCCAAGGAACGGCCAAGCCCGTCCACTATCACGTTATTCGAGATGAAATGAACCACCAGCCCGCGCAGCTTCAGAATATGATCAACAATCATTGTTATCAGTACGTTCGGTCTACGACTTCGGTCTCTCTCTGTGAGTAAAGTCCTGATCTCCAACTTCTTCCACTTACTGATTGGCAACAGTTCCCGCAGTGTATTACGCCCATTTGATCTCAAATCGTGGCAAATGTCAGAGTCAGGATGAGTTCTTTGACAGCTCGGAAGAGTCTAGCGATTCTGCAAGTGGTCAAATAGGTGCCCCGAAGGCACTGCTCCCCATGAAGACCGAGGGTCGTAACCACCTGGAGATGTGGTTCGTCTAGAGTAGGGCCTTTTCGATATTCTGGGAGGTGAAATTCTTTTAAACCACGACTTCTGGTACCGGATTCATAAATAATGATTTCTTTTCTGCGTTTGAAGGTGGCTTGCAGTCCGATTGAAAGTAGCCTTTGAGGCTAGTCTCTCTAACGAACGCAAGTGCAGCCGTCGCTGGAAATACTTCTTTTCAATCAGAAGGGACGTGATGTTATCATTTTTAGTTCTTTTTTTCTTTGACAGTCGGTACGCTGCATTAGTCGATCGATTGCTTCCAGCTAAGCTGGTTACTCTAATGATCCTAGCAATGACCACGACTAATACTGGATTTCTATGATATGAAGGGGCATTGACAGACAGGAATCATTTTTGCGAAAGGGAACTAACAATCGAATCCCTATACTGAAAGTTTCCCCAATACTTCATTAGCATCGTAGAGATAGACACTTTTTCCGTAACACGGAAACCCAACTGTAGTGAACAGAAGGCCTCTCACGCTCTGATCTTGTATCAAGAAAGTTTCTTTCGTATCCTAGGAGTAGAGCCAATTTGATGTACGTAGTAGCGTCTTCAAAAATAAGACTGGAGGCTTTCTTCATCATCATATTCACATAGTGAAGCTACGATCCAACACTATATACATAGAGAAGCCTTCTGTTCGTTATAGCCAGACTCTACAGTGCTCTTTAAGAGGTCGCCCTTGTCATCGGAGAATTGACAGTGGTATGAATAATGCATTTGTATGAAGAAAATGATGATGGTGGTAAATTACACCCACAGCTTCCACAGAGGAGCCATTCGTGGCAAATTCATGGATCATGAGACCGCGATACATACAACTGAACAAAGCGGTGAAACAAAACAGCAAGCGAAGAATAGCAAGAGAGGATGAGGTCAAGGATCAAAGGATCGAGCACTTTGATGGAGACCTTTTTCAAAGAACAAAAAGACAGCAAATCTCTTTTGAAAATCTGTTTTACGTGATATGATGTGATGACATGGCCGGCAGTGAGCGCCGCGAGAGGAATCAAGAATCGACTTCAAGAATGGCCGTTGATGCTTTCGGGACTCATCATACTATTGGCAACGGTATTTTCAATGTTGGCAGAGTTGATCCCTGCAGTCTCGTTAGAAAAGAGCACTCGACGGATTGTGCATGAGTGTGCCCTCGCGCCTTCGCGCCTACGTACCATTCAGTTTGTCATGGTTTTGATCAAGCCCTCCAGTCAATGTACCGCTAGAGTTGGTCGTCCCAAGATCACCTTTGGCAAGCTCAGCGGACTGTTTAATGCTAGCTTGATCACCCGCAGATTTGTTCTCTGTCGAAGGCTTCGAGTCACCAATCGATGAAGCAAAGGAATCCTCGTTGCCTGGAGGACCCATTGTGGTCGAGGCAGAAGCGTCGGCAGCGGTACCATTATTCTTTTTGGCCTTCTTCTTGCTGGGTTCTGCAAAGTTAATTCCTCCTTTACTCGAAGATATCTGTGCGATGCTTGGCGGTAATGGTCGCTTCTGAGGGCTTGTTGTGAGGTTCGAGTTGTTGGGAGGAATTATCTTTCCTGATCCTGGAAGCTTTGGACGAGACGGTCGTTGTTTGAGAGGTAGTTCGAGATCCTCAATGATAGGTTCTTCGCCGTTGGCCTGCAATTTCTGCAAGAAGAAGTTCTGAACCAGACCGATCTGTGAAGGCAGTGACTCCCTCGTGACATGCGGATATGGTGGTGGGACGGGGAAGAGATTGCTGGTGGTTTGGGAAGCGCTGAACAACAGTCAGTGCGAAGGTACATACAGTAGCGGGATTGACACTTACCTTGTGTTTTGTGTTTGATGAGCATTGTACATCCTGTTTTGAAGAAGATGGAACGGCACACTCAAGCTAGCAAGACCAAACTCTCTATCCAAGCCCATCTCCTTAAAGCCGAAGAAATCCTCGTCAATATCTTCTGCAAAGTCACCGCCAACGAATTGCTCGCTCCCGTCGTTGAATGCATTCGAGCCATCACCAACAGTATCGTTGAAGGCTGGTCGCAGTAAGTCTGTGAAGTGGGCACGGAGACGCTCATGAATGACACCAAGTTTTGTTCCAACACGTTCAATGTCATCCTTGACATATGACTCAAGTGATTCGACATCAGTACCCACCGCTGAGAGAGTATGAAGAATAACTTCCTGTTGTGTATATTGCGATTTGTATTGCGCGGTATCTGGGTTCGATGTATCAGACACCTCGGCGACTGGAACCTTGGGTGCCTCCACGTATTCTTTCAATGTTCGGCTGATCTTAATGAAGAATTCAGATGCAATGTCGGTGATAGCATCCAGAGCTGATGGCTGGTATTCTTCAAAACCAGTATGGTAAAGTATTTTTCCGACGGACCGCTGAAGCACTGCTTTTGAGATCCATGGATTAATCACAGGTCCTTCATCATTCATAACATGAGTCGGCACATCTTGTTCCACAAATGGTTCGGGCTGGTATTTCTGAAACTGGTTCTGATACACCTGGGACTGAAGTTGCATCTGTTTGACAATGCTAACTTTGGAACAGATCTTCCTTGTCTCTTGCATTTGTCTCATGTTAGCATCCATCCTTCGGGACAACTTGCTATCAGGTTGCGTGAAGGATCCCTTCGGCAACATATGCAAAAAAGCCTCGAGATTGTCTATCACATTGCCCTCAGCATCTTCGCGCCATACAAGATGGGGTGGGACGTCTGGAATACCGGACATGACATCGTAATAGTCTGGAATGACTCTGTCATGTTCTTCCTCGATTCCCTCAGCAAGCGTTTCACTAGTGCCCGGCTGCAAAGCATTACTCTGGGATTCGACCGCTTTATCAAATTCAGAGCCAGCCTGTTTTTGATTCTTGAGCCATCTTCGCATGCCAGTCTTGGTACGAAGTAGCGCGGGCTCTTCAACGTTGAGCTTATCTCCCGTGAAAAGACGATGCCTTTCCGCTGCGATGAGAGCGCGATCCTTCTTGGTGACTTGTTTCCAGACTTGATATTCAGGGTCATCGTAATCGAAACCTATCGCAGAGGAACCAGCGATAGTCAGAGCAGGTGCAACAAAACTGTCCAACTCCATGGCATCGAGCTGGCTACCAGAGCCGGCTGCTCCAAGACCATTTGCGCCGAGCGGCGTCAGTGTTCCTGGAGGCGGAGTTGACAAGCCATTTTGACTTCCTTCTGCCAGTGCATCTGCGTCAGGACCGACTGAATTCTTAGATTGCGAGCCTAATGGACCAGATGGCGCCTCTGAGCCACTTGGCGTTTGTCGGCTTGGGGCTGCTCCTTTCTGAGATGTCTTTCCAGGGGCCTTTCTGCCTCTTGACGAAATGATAGGTTCATCGTCGCTTTCTTCGGCACCGTCCATTTCTGCAAGCTGAAGTCTCCGTTCTTCTGCTTCCACTTCTGCGCGATCTCGAATCACAATATCAGGAATCAAAGGAACCAACTTTTCAGTTTCTTTTCTCATGTACAAAGCATGTTTGCGCAGGAAGTGTTCCGGTGAAGCATTATACTTCAAGCAGTTGGCCCAGATTAGGTTCAGGTCATCGACGAAATCCTGTTTTGATTTGTATTGCAATGTCTTGAGCTTCTTTGTCATAGAACCCAAATCCATCGGATGTTTGATAACTTCCAATTGTTAGTAATGGTTTTTGGAAAGCACACTTCCGAAGTGTGAACTCACTAGTATGGTAGTCAGGGGCCTCGCGCTTATTGACTCGAGACAAGAAGAATGACGAGTGCTCAGTCATTGCTTTCAGTTCGCTCAGAACCTTCTCGGCGGCTTCGTAAAGTTCTTCCTGCCCTACCTTCTCCTCGCTGGCCCACTTACTGCGGTTCTTGCGGACCTCACTCATCAAGCTGCGAAGTTCGGCGTCGGATGCTTGCACCATTGTACGCTTCATATCAATACGAGCGATCAGGTTCTTCAAGGTTAGGCTGGACGCGCCGAGGTTGGCATTGCTCAGCGAGCCGTATCCGTTGGCGCCACTGGTCGCATTGTTCCCAGCGTTGTTGACCCCTTGTCCGGACATCTCAGCTTCCACTAGCCTCTCCGACTCCTCGAGTCGTTCCTGCTCCTTCATCGCATCATGGTCATTTTCCAATGTATAGAAGATAGTCTGGAAGCTTTGTCGCGCAGCCTCTTCCGTCGCCTTTTTGCCTTCTTCAAGTTTCTTCCTTATTCCCTCCAATGTATCTTTTTTGGTGTCCTTACCACTATCGACAGGAGTACCTGTTGCGGAAGACGGTCGTTGCGCAGGCGATGCATCGTGGAACGGCGTTGTAGCAGATTTACCCTTCAACGGAGATGCGTTGGTATCTTCATGCGCTTCACTATCTTCCTCGTCGTCATAGTCGTCGTAATCGTCGTCGTCGATTTTCCGTGCGGCTTTCTTGGCAGGTCGCCCGACGTCTTGAGGAAGCGCCGGAGTAATTTCCGCGGGTTCGGGAACCATCGCATCTTCCTCAGAGGGTGCAGCATCGCTTCGTTTCGCGCTGAACAGACCGTTGATCTTAGCTTCGCTGCGATTGTAGAGGTTGCGGAAAAGTGTGATGCGAGCATCTTCCTCCGCGGCAGCGTCAGCATCGGAGATTAGATTTCCGGCCTGGGAGCCTTGTTCGCTGGTAGAAAAGCGCATTTGGGGCGTTCGAGTACCAGACGAAATCCGAGAAAGGCCATTGACACCGCGCGCATCGGGATGGTGATCATCCGGGGGTCGTAGGTGGCCTGGGGGCATCCAGGCCAAATTTTGACCGAGGGACATATCCACGCCCTGAGGAAACCCCGTCGAGGGGGACACGTGATTCGTCGGGTCGGTCCAGGGCAGAACGAGAGCTTTTTGAGCTCTAGAAAATCTGTGGAGTACTCTTCAAGGAGCGACCAATATCGTGATGTTACTCTTATAGATTCAAGTGATAAAGTGGGAGAGTGATTGATGGCTGAGGTAGGGCTCTTTTTGGTAGTAATGACGGACTGAGGTTGAGAGAGGCCGTCAAGTTTGGCGGCCTCCGCAGACCAGATGCGTAGTTGCCTTTTTGGTGATCTTGCTCTTAGTCCCATTTTCCGCTCCCGTGCTTGGCTTACGACGCTAGTCCCCAGCCGCAACACTGAACAGACACGGACTTCTCCAACAATGAAAACTCATGTCGCTGTGAATAATCACACCTCTGATACAAATCATCCACCAGAAATAAGTGCTCTTAGCGTTGGTCCAAGGTACCTGCTGTTATGCCTGCATCGACAATAACAGGGTACTTCGATCTGCTTCCGAAGCTCTACAACTTGGCCGTGTTGCGTGGTTGATTGTCGCCAACGCTGGACTGCAGAACAGCAAACAGTCTTTGTTCGGCCTTGAGGCATATAATCAATTAAAAATGAGAATCCGTTTTCCTTTTCTTGGTAAGCAGTCAAGCACTTTGGAAGTTCTGAAGCTATTCTTGTTTATTTTCTTATTGTAACATGCTAATCAAGCTCTTACAATCAACAGGCGCATTCGTGCTACTCCTACTATTTTCTGCTTATATGGGACTCCTGCCACATAGTACATCCAACACTATACCGACGAACCTACACCCCAACGATAAATTCCTACACTTCGTAACTTTTTTCCTACTATCTCTCGTTTTCTACTGGATACCCGATACATCCCGCCGAAGAGCGATCCAAGCCAGTCTGTTAGTCTGCACATTCTGTCTCGGGATAGGCTCTGAAGTAGTGCAAGGTCTTCTCCCTAATGACCGGCTCTTCGATCCTTTCGATATTGTTGCAAATGCAGTCGGCAGTGTAGGAGCGATTGGTCTCTGCGGCTGGTACCATCGGCGCATGTTGGAGAGACGGCGACAAGCACGCTTTGGAGCCTTATCGAATGACATGAGCGGAGAGCCTCACAACGATGATATTGAATTGGGTATCAGCGGCTCAGAAAGTACTCGGCTGCATGAGGATACGGGTCCTCAGGAGACGGGTGTCATCACGAACTTAGAGCGTGAAATCGATACTTGGGACGAGAACGCTGTTGATAGCTGGGATACGGAAGATGGGCCTGGTCCTGACGAGGAGAATGGTAATGTGAAAACGAGGAATGACTAGTACCAAATGTACCATAATGGCGAATGCGGCAATGGAAACGAATTTCTTGTTTGGTTTGGTATTTAATGTTTTTCAACTCAATATACTATTGGCCGATTCTCTTCGTCGATACTCGATAGACCTCATACATAATGATACATTGATGTATGATTCCTAGCGCTGTCAGTGAGATCATCGCATCCACCGACTAAGGAATCAACGTCTGTTCGACCTTCTCCACCGATCCCAGAATTCTGTGTACAAATAATACATGACTTCGATCGAATTAAATATATCACTATGGAGCTTCGATTATACACAAAGAACTAGGCTATGCATGAACCTCGAACATCAAGAGGGAAGGGTATCTGCTGCTTGAGTTATAAAACATGCGTAGGAACAGCGACAGCAAACATATACAAAGAAGTAGAGCAGCAGCAGAAGAAGAATCCAGTGGCCAGGCGAAGGTAACGTAGTGTGAAGTCTATAGAAAGTCATGAAAACTATATGCAGTAGGAAGAGATTTAGTCAATGGAGCAGTTCTGCGCCCCCTGGGATGCAGATTCATTCGTCCTCTGAAACCGCCGGAGACTGCACGGGGCTTTCTGCGCTCAGGGTATCTTCATTGATTTCAGGCTCCAATTCTGGTTTGTCCGAAACGGCATAATGCTCGTCCGCTGATAACCTTGCAACTTTCGGCGACCGCGAATCCAGAGTCATCTCGTCGTCTGGGTAGCCTCCAAGCCTACGGATGCTTTGCTCTCGAATGACTTCGTAGATGAACTGCAACTGCATTTCGTTGTACACCATCATCATTCGCTGCTCTCGTAATTGGTTGACGGTGTCATAGATCGGATCTTCGCCGAAGTATTTAGGATCCAATAGTTCACCAGAGTCCAATTCTCGTAGTAGGTGATCAAGAGCAATGAATGTCCCCGTGCGGCCAACCCCGGCACTACAATGGACGATGCGAGGATTTTCCAGGGAGGACTTTTCAGCAGTGCGTTGTAGGAGTTGCAAAAGTGCGTCACGCTCTTCCCCTTCGGGTTTTGAGTAGTCTGCCCATCCAGCAAACATAAAATGCCAAACAATTTTGCTATCATTGCCAATTTGAAGTTCCAATTTCCGGACTTCGGATCGACAGGCCTCATCAAAGTAATGTTCGCGAAGCGTAATACTTCCAGATATCTCGGAGCCACTGCCAGCCTCCGTTTCCTCTTTTCCCTGTTCCTCCTCCTCCTCCTCTTCCGCTTGGGTATCATGATCGCTTGCTGACGAGTCGTCCGGTTCAGCGGGAAAGTTCATCTCGGCATCGTCCTCGTCCAAGGGAAAGTACTGCGCACATTTCTCCCTTCCAGCCTCGACTGTCTGCGTTAGCATAACGATGACTGCTACATCCGCACTTTCGTGGAACACCATATGCCAAAAATGCGCCAGGTGAACACCGATTTTTGGGCCCTGTGTCGTACAATCAGACACTATCCCGACAGCTTGTAACCTCAGAAGAAACAGACCTGTGTAGCAATATACCTCGTCTCATCTCCAGTGCGCGAATCCTTCAGTATGATAGGAGAGGCATTGATAAAGTCGCACTCTCCCTCAGGGACCTTTAATCGGATGCGCGAATTTGCCCATGCCTGAACATTCTGGTAACGGTTTCGTGACTTGACTTCCGGACTCGTGTCAATGGCCCATCTATGCAAAGGATCTTTTGACATTGCTCCTTCCGCTATCCGGGATCGTTGTAGCCATTCGAGATCTTCGAATTTTTTCCGTATCTCTGCAAAAATAACATGTCACACGATCAGCTAGAATTACTCCGAATTCAATGGCCACATGGGAATCTCACCCGTGTATGGAAGATTTAAGAATGGCGGTAATCCTGGAATCGAACGTGTCTCAACCTGATCCTCATCCGCTACCGCCAAAAAATCCGATCCTTCAGACCCATCGTACGGCAGTCCTCGTTTGGTTCCATGTATGTCGGTGTCAATTCGGATCGGCGACTGTGCCATTTTCCCGGATGACTTGTGATGCAGTGCACGGAAGCGATTCAGCACACTGAGTGCTTTTCTCGAGGCTTTCTTGCCGGTGGCGGCGATCTTTCGCGAACGGCCACGAGGACCTGACGTAGTGGTGGGAGACGGAGCTCGGGAGGCACTCCTCTCAGAAAAGGAGTCGTCGCCGGGCGGATTCAGCGAAATTGGGCTGGGAGGGCCCCGTTGCTGCGAAGTGATCTGTAACGAAGTCAGATCCGGGCAGCTGAGGGAGCTGCTGGGAGAATTTGGGGTGTCCAGGATTCCGGTTGTTGATGTTGGAGGGGCCGCAGTCGGCCGCTGAGGACGCCCAAGCCGCTCCAGATAGAGGGGTTCGATGGTAATTCGTTGGACAAATAGACCCCAGCAACCCTGGACTTTTCGCTCGAAGTGACTGGATAGTGGCGGTTAACGCGAGGATCAGAAGTCACTCAGCCCAATCCTGTCGGTTGGAAAGCAGGGAGGCGCAGGAACGACTGGCGAGGGAGCCCAAACTTAGGCAATAAAAATAATTGGAGACTCTGCAGACTGATCCAGCAGTGCAGTCCTCTGGGAACAGCAATGTGGTAGGCGAGGAGAGAATATTCCCTTAGAAAATTTATGTGTATATGTATGCGGGGGAAGTACTTTTTCGTTTTTTTTTTTTTTTTTTTTTTTTTTTTTGTTTTTTCTTTCAAAGATGTACAAGATAAATTAACGCGACGATTATCATGGGGGGAGAGGCGTCGACAAATTATTCCTCAAGGAAATTTACTCAAGCAGTCGTTGGCTGTGCAGCGTGAGGCTTGATCAAGCCTTAACTAGGTCACTTAGTTACTATGGGACTGTCGGCCGGCAACGGACAAACGCCAGCGGGTCTTGATTTCTAACCTTGCCATCTTTTGCCTCCCAAGGTCACTCGATTCAACCAGCGACTGGTCATGCTGGCTACTTCATCTGTCTAGACTTTTCTTGCCTGACTGAGTGAGCATGGTTTGGCTTCGTTTTGTAGAGGTGAGCAACTGCTGTTAGATCCATCATCAGTCCCCAGCTCACAAACTAATTGTCTTCTAGGCGTGGGCTATCAATCGCGTTAGTTGCTGAGTCCGAATCTCCCATCGTACATGTTCTGATACTATTCCGAATAGCTGTTGCGCAGTCCCGCCTTCCATCAAATGGTTCGCACTGTCCATCGAAGGGTCGAACGTGCTAGACACGGTGTGCCGCCGGAGGAAATGGGCGGAACTAATATTGAGGAGACATGTTTGTACCACTCGACATCGCAAATGATACTTCTGCGAAACTAACATTGCTCTCTCGGGCAGCTGGAACGAAGCATTTTCTCCGACTCTTCAAAGAGCAGATCCAAACCCAACTCAAAGGCAACCCAACGAAACGGAACTGATACGATAACCACCACGTTTGTGATTTCTACAACTGTACATTTTTACGATACCCAGAATGCAGGAATGAAAAAAAGAATCCTCTTTTCATGATGGATTCTTTAGCAGAAGAGCTGAATCTTGGCATTTAGATGTTGCTCACCTCAATACGGATTTTTGTCGACTGTGCCCAGAAGTCGGATCCCAGGTCTTGAGGTCACCTAGAGGCAGTCGTCCTTTTCTGTGGAAGCATATGGTGCTCGGCAAGTATCGCTCGGGGCCGGTGGAAAGAGAAGGATGTCTACAGCTGCAGATGTTTTCCGTAGTGCTTAATCCGCTGGTGTACAAATGACTGGAGGGCATGAGGACGATGTGGAGTGCTCCTCGCTACGTAGCGAAGCAAGAATACTGGTTGTGAAACACGAAATAATCGTGCGATGTTCGAGCTGATGAAGCAAAAAGAACCATAGACTGGAAGATTTTCCACAAAGAATAGCGTTTTGCTAACTGGAGGTCATATGTACACAGCAGTTCATAATCATGGCGTTTCCATCCGCCTAATACACGGCGTGTGGGATTCAGCTAAATCAGCTCTCGACTACATACACCACGTGCATTGAGAGCCCGGTCTCTCGAAGCATTCAATCACAATGGGTACACCAGGTATGTTCAAGTGTCTTCGAAGTGGGTCCGGAGTGTAAACTGCTCGAAAATCAGTACCAGTTAGTATTAGCTACGCCAGAGGAATGTGTGTTTGGCCGGTCTACAATAGCATACTTCGCATGTTTCGATTCGTCTTCACGAATCACCGAAGTCTTGGAGTTGACACATCTGACAGTCTCCGATGATTGTTGACATCATTCTCCATTTGGAACAGAATATTCTTGGCCTCTTAGCACCGAGACTATGGTAATCACTGCCGACAATGAAGTAGCACGCAACATCGCAAGAGGCATTTCTTTACATGATACTACGTGGATCCCTCGGCGGCTCTCTTGACGGGTTGCCTCCCACTTGTCTCACCGTAGCGGCTCGGCAGTCATGACGATGGTCCAAAGGGCTAAAAGTAAGTATCTGGTAGGTGAGTCTTTTTAAGTAAGTAACTGATACTATGTAGTATGTATGACTATCAAATTTGTCAGTGGATCGGGTACGTACCTAATGGATTTGGTTGTTATAGGTAGTCCATTTGCCCGAAACTACCCTACTCAGGCACGTACTCGATGACAAGATGAAGAAGCTGAAGTGTTGCTATTTTCGTCACGCCAGCCAGTGAGGGGGATCAATATCGACGGTTTCACTTACTGTCATTCTCTTCTACGATCCCGACGTCGAGTAAGTAGTGTCGCATCAACAGGGAACTGACGTAGCATCCGAACCTCACGTGGATGTGTCGAGGCTATGTTGCCTGCAAAATACACACGGTACGTGCTCCGTCCTGACAGGACGTTGTACCTACGTACTGGTTAGTTAACATGAGGATATTACTATGTATGTACATTGTACAGTACCGTACGGGTCAGACGGTTGCTTCCCATTGGCTGAAACATCACTAGTGCCGGCTGTCGTGTCCCCTTCTCCTGATTGGCACTAGCCCGCTCGTTGATTGGCCGCTTCTTCCCTCTCGTTCTTGGCAGTGCAGGCTCCTCCCTTGGTTCTTTCCCTCGCTCTCCCGGGCCCCAGGTGACTCTTTTACTCTGTGTGTCTCTGTTTATCTATCCCCTTCCATTGTTAATTTTGGCTTCGCTCTAAGGCTTCACTCGCTCGCTCACTTAAGTCACATCCACGCTCAACACGACTTGGCCGTGTCAAAGACTCTGTCCACGCCTCAGTCGCCATTCGTTTCTCGGTATATTTTCTTCCTCTCGTTTACTTGCATTCGCCCATCCGCTGTTCTTGACTGTTGTTGTCAAGCCATTCGCTTCCACGACACTCTCGAATTCCGATTTACCTTCATCCTTCCGACTCAACACGATCGGTTGGCAGTCACCGAACGTCTAGTTTCGCCTGCCCTGCTGACAACCAATCGACATCGATAGACTGGTGGCAAAATAAAGAGTCGGTGTGGTAGGAAAAGAAATCCAAAATGCGTTCCTCATTGTTCTTGGCTGGTGTCTACGTACTAGCTGCGACCGTTGCTGGTGCAGCAGAACCCGAGAAGAGAGATAGCTTGACATCCCTCGGCGACATTCTTTCACCCACTGTCGCTGCTACAACTGCTCCGACGACCAGTGATCCAGCCACTACAGCTGCAAACTCCGCTCCCCAGACCACAGCTGCTCAGACAACATCCGCGGATCCTACTACTTCCGCTGAGCCCGAGCCCACTACCTCATCATTACCATCATCATCATCTTCTTCTTCGTCTTCTACTTCGTCTTCCACAACGTCGACTACATCCTCAAGCAAGGCATCTTCGTCAACATCCACATCAGAACCACCATCGACAACAACAGGTCCTGCAGCGCCCAACTCGGCTACGACATCTGAGCCTCCATCCTCGACCACCACTGAGCCCTCATCTAGTCAGACTGATGTAGTTGTCTACAAAACGACGACCATCAGCGGTGTTGTCACAACACAAACTTCCACTTCGTCTGTATCTTCGACCTCCTCCACCGGCACATCGTCGCCTTCTCTCAGCTCCGGTTCTTCCGGCTCTAGCAGTGGACTGAGCAAGAGTGCCAAAAACACCATTATCGGTGTCGTAGTTGGTGTTGGTGGTGCAATTCTTCTCGCAGGTGTTGCTTTTGTTGCCTGGAGAGTTTGGGGACGCAACAAGCACAACAATGACAATGACGAAGACGACCTGATGAGCGCCGGTACTGCTGTCGGGTCCAACCAACGCGAAAAGGCCCCTAGCCCATCTTCTGGTGGTACTCCATTCCGCTCTACTCTCGATCAATATCACAACCCTGGCCCCGTGAACGCTGCATCCAACTTCTAGTCAGGCTTGACACCAAATCTCGTACAGTCCTAGGGCCTGGCTGTTGCATCAGAGTGCTCTCCAGCGCGAAAGGAATAGGGCCCCTCGGCATCATACCGAGGCGTGGAAAGGCCGCCTGTTCGCAATAGCCTATACTGTATGCAGGATATCTGACTTTCTCTGTTTGGCTGTTTTCTTCATGATTTTCTGGGGCGTTTCGGAGACACATTTGACAAGTCACCTATCTCATTCATTCGTTCATCCATTTTGGAAATCCATAGACTGTTTTCCACAGCGCCGGCACTCATTCTGCCATTGACTTTGATCTTCATTACATCAACACGACACTCCTTACGACTCGAGCCTCGTCAGACCACTACACCGACGACTATCATATACTACGATCGGTAGTATATCTGTCGATTTATCGAATACCCTATTCTTGGACCTGATTATTCATCTTCTGTTATTTTTCAGAATCTACAATCTACAAATCTTCTGTCTACTCCCACGAAAGGTTTCCGTAGTTCGTTATCCTTGGCAAAATGCGACATAGCAATCACGGCTCTCGTGTGGAGCCTTTTCGGAATGTTTCAATCCATCTGCATGTACTTACAGGATTTCAGACGGTGATCGCGAAAAGTCCTCCGTTGCTGCGTCCGCAACCTGGTTTTGTATCATATACTTTAATTATGCAATATCTATAGTTTATCTGTGGAAAATCAAAGACCCAAGCGTCATTTGACTACTGTACTCCGTACATAGTAAAGAGACAGCCTGGGGAACCATGACGCGGCCTGTGCAATGAGCCAATCAGGGTCGATACGGGCATCCATTGGGCAACATCAAACAAATGTGAAACTCGTCGCGCTTAAGATGCAACCAACCACCCTGTCGAACACGAGCTTTCTGTGACAAGGACTGTTAGTGAATTCAGTTATACACTGTGGTCACGCCTAACATGGCGCATTCTCCTGTGGCAGTAATTCGTGATGAGCCCCAGGGTGGTCTCAGCTGTTGATCCCTTAAATGCCTCGTCGGGCCCAGGCTCGAGGGACTACGATACACCCGTAGCCTAAGACGAAGAAGAATGTCCTGACACTGCTATCATTATATCTTATTTGCAACCTCGTTAATTACAAAATCCTGCGTAGCAATTGTCAAACGTATACGATAATCAGGCGCAGTGAAAGTCAAACCTGACAACCGATCGAGAGGCAAAAACTCGCTGTTTTCACGAGAATGAAGGCCAAGAAGCAACATGAAATTGTATGAATAAGACCTTTCGCATTGACATACAGTCTTGAGTCAGACAAGGGGCCGAGTGATCGAAAAATGACATTACTTCTTCCCTCATCCCAGCAGAGCATCACATCGCTACCTCGAACACCATCCTCGCTCACATTGATTGGGCTATCTGTGCTACTACTGCTCATGACGAGAGCTACGGCGGCTACGGCATCAATGGGGGTCAACTCATTATTGATGGGGTTTCAGATGAGTGCTTCTGGGGCTGTGGACAGAAGAGCAAGTGGGCATCAAAATCAAAAGGTTGGTTTATTGTACCGCTTCATATTCCATGCCGAGAGTAGGCTGCTCTCATGACTGTGAAGACTGTACTCATATGATAATAGGCATCTTCTTCAGTCCTCGGAACTGCGGCGCCGGCCATTACTATGACGGGCGATTCCAAGAGGCCCTTTGGCGTGGAGAATAGTACTTTTGTAAAGTCCCCCATCTACTATGAATCTTGGCCGTCTCGTTAACATCTATGTCTACAGCCAGATTATTCCTCAGCAAGACAAAGGAGGTTCGTATGCCGACTCGGCCTTCGTCCTGACGACCCGGTAGTTGTTATTCAATGCTAAGTAGTGGTCGTTTGGTAGCTGCGGCGATCAATTCAACACATGTCAATTGGTAAGTCCGCCCTGCGGGGACATTTGAAGCCATTCGAATGATACTGACTGTCAAATAGATGGCAAATACCGACAAGACTGTGGACTTCACAGTGTCTGACTGTCAAAATCAACAAAGTACGTCTATCGTAGCTCTGCTTCGTTTTCTGCCTGTCTAATTGAGTAAATCTTACAGCGAGCTGCTTGAATGTCAACCAGGCCGTTGTGGCTGCAAGCTCTAGCACGAGTAGCTCGTCCTCAACTTCAACCAGTACCTCAACCTCAAAATCAACAACCACGACAAGTTCAACGACGTCAGCATCAACATCGATATCAACATCGTCTTCATTTTCAACTTCTTTTACTTCTACATCGACTTTAATTTCATCCTTCACATCAACTATAAGTACGTCTACCGCATCTCCTTTGATAACGACAGCAATCTCGACAAGTCTTACTGAACCTCCAATCTCTCAACAAACGACAATCACGCAAGGCGATTTCGTCTATATTTGCGATTTGTGATATGATTCTGCAGGGGAAACTTCTGCAGATCGGCGACATACTGGATCTATTAGTGCCTAATCAAGTCATGTACCATTACGTATTTGTAGAACGAAGACATTTACTGTTCGCGATACTGCCATTCTCGGGATATTAGGGCTAGACAGTGCTGCCTTAGTGCCTCATCAAAACGGGCTAGTCTAAATACGGCTGGTACCACGTCATATCTTATCTCCTTCTGCAGGACGCGGTGCCGCGCTATGCTTGACGCGACTTTTTGGTTGCAATACTGGTGGCTGTACATATCTCCATCACATTTCTGACTGTGAGAAGGAGTACTAAAACTCGGCAATCCAGCTTGTTCATTTTATAGTTCTGAAGTCTACCATTCAGCAATATAATTTGACAATCTCCCTCAGACTGTATCACGGTTCTAACTCAAAAACGAGCGACCTCGTTCTCAACCCCCATCGTCGCGACTATACATTCATACGACGAGAAAATGCTTGAAACAATCTCCCAACAGTCTGCTCGGCTTCAATATACCCCCCAAACACCTCGGCACCAAAGCTACAACTGTCGCCAGTATACTGGTCGATTCTCATATACCCCAACTTCTCCTTCGCCGCTGGGATTCCGCAATGTGAATGCTCAAGCGGGCCTCTCTCCCACTATGAGCGGCGACAACAATAAATCAGAAGGCTTACAAGATCAAGAAAACACATTTTCTCCGCTCTCGGATGCGCTACAAAGTAGCAACGACAATCACAAACCATTTTCTTTTTCTCCAACATACAACACCATTACACCCCCTAACCGACGCTCCACATACGAAGATCGATTCAGAAAGTCCGGTGGCTCCCGCAATGCCTATACACGAATTTTCGACTCTCCTTCAAGTGCCAGCGATAACACTCCCAATAACAGCGCATCCTCCAAACATCGACAGCTCTTTCTCAACCGCGTCAAACAGAATCGCGATGATGCGCGTTTCAGTTCGCGCGGCGAGTCGCTTATGATGATGGAATATCACTCCGAGCAACAAACATGGGACGAGCAGATGCGTCGACGAGCGGATATCCTTTCAGAACAATATCATATCGAAGACGGCGATTTTCTTGATGAAGAATGTACTAATAATCACGAGGATCATGATATGGTACTGGACCCGGACCAATCGGCTCTTGAGGAGTTCATAATGCAAGAAGAGAATATCGATCCGGCGCTTGTGGAGACTCTTCCCACAGGCGATGAACAAATGAGCTCACCGGCGAAGAGTGTTCGGAGCGAGAGGTCGTTATTTGGTGGTGACGACGGCGATTATGAGGATATATTTATGGACTTGGTTGACTGATCAACTTAAGGTATTGCTTTGATGATCTGTAATTGCATTCGGATCAAGTTGGGTCGGCGGGGTGGCGTTCACGTTTCAGCCTCTTGTATAGTTTTACCTGTGAGACTATCGACTGGGTATCGTATATAACTGTCAAGGTCGTTCTATGTACATAATACGCGCTTTGTCGGAACAGTATCCGCGTTTGGTCAAAATCGAACCACGCAATGAAAATCATATAAATGTCCTTTCGAAGGCAATTGTCAGGGATCTCAAATTCATTTCTAGATAGGCATTCATTGCGTATTGCATTCTGGAGGGACCTGGCCACGTTCAAGGTCATCCCAACTGCCGCTGGCCGGCATATCATCCATGAAAGGGACAAGGCTGGGCAAGACTCCCTCTCCCATGGATCCTTTGATGAGGTCTTCTGGGGGGGCGCCACAAGCTTCCATCTAGCGATTTGTCAGTCACTTCTTTCACTAGTCTGAAGAGAAAGAGATGGGGACGGGGCGAAACACCTGTTGCATAAGTTCCCAGATCGAATCCAGACAATCCGGCTTCTCATCCGAGTAGTCCTTCGACTCAAACTTCTCCACAATCTTTTTGATAACTCCAGCCTGTTTCTCGTAATTTGCATATTCCTCTGCAGACAATGTGGCCTTATTTTTCTCCAACCAAGGTCCATATTTAGCATCATACTCCTTCATAGGCTCGTATAGCATATCCTTGTTGGACATCTCCTTGATTACGTCGCTAAATACTTCCTCAAGGTCAAGTTTGCCATCATTCCCTTCTGCCACCTTGGCCATCTCAATCAATCGTGCTATCGATGCATCGATCAGTTTGTCCTGGCCTGTTTTGGCTTCTATCGTGATCTTTTCGCCGGATTCTTGCATGCGCTCAAGCGTCTTTTGTATGGTGTCTGGGAACGATTCTCCTGCTGTTCCTGCTGTTCCAGCAGCAGACGCTGAGCTGCCCGCGCCACTTTCTTCTGAAACAAGCAGGTCTTTGAAAAGGTTTTGCATTCCACCGTTCTTTTTCATAGACTCCTCGAACGTTGCAGCGTCTTCATCCGACAAGCCTTGGAGAATTTCGATTAGGTTCGGCAGGCTTGGTTCACCGGCGTTGCTTTCTATTTTTGGTGCTGATATTGGTGCTGATCCCTTTCCCTTGCCACTGGCTTCACCACCCATTAATTGTGCCAACATGTCCGCCTCTAGTTGTTTGATGAATGCTTCTTCGGCCGCACTATTTTTTGTGTCTGCCGGTTCCGAGGGGGGGGCGGACTTTGTTGATCGTTTCGGGCCGCTGAAATCGTCCAGCACCTCTATTAAGAAATGAATAAGACCCTGAAACCACGAGTAGGTCATGGATCATTCGAAAACATACCATCCAGATCTTCCCACTCGGAATCTTCATCATCATCATCATCATCATCATCATCAATCACTGGATTAGCGGTCGCGGTCACCATCGACTCTTCTGCTTTGAAAGCTGTTTCTCGCTCGTCGCGTTCATTCGCGGTCTCGGCGACCTGTTCTGTAGATGCCATGCTGATGATATGAGAGGTATCACCAGTATCCTTTGCAGAGTATCCCCGTTGTATTTCAGGATTGACACGGCTAAGCAAAGTCTATGATTAAGTGTGGTTCCGACTCAGGGTCGACACAAAGACATTTGAAGTTCAACCGAGGCTGCATAAATTCCAGAAGTCGGCGAATGGCTAATGCGGGGAGGTCCCCACACTACGTACGTTGATCGGATGAAGATGTCAAAAAATTTCATTTTGAGCCTATCGAGTCACGAAACTCATCATATCGGGAATTAGTCACAATCTGATTTCAACTAAGTTACATGAGGTTTTGGAGTTTCAGTGAGAGATGACGCGCATAGAATCTACGTTTTGGTACTTTCACGTGATCGACGCTTCGCTGTTAGGTTAGAGGGGCACGGTACCTTAGCTATGCCTACTGTGTTGCCCCAATAATATTAGGACCGGGAATCACACAGGCTGAATCCAATCGTGATACCCAACACATAGTTAGAGCTCTGGCGTTGGCGCCAAGACCGACGCGACCAGGCGTGGCTTCTATAATCGACCTTGTACTGGAAGTACGTAGTACGCAATGCCTCGAGAATACTGCACGGCCGAGCAAGGTAATGTATCGCATCGTACAACGTATGCAAAGACTTCCGAACGAGGGTGACTTCGTATCACAAGGTTTTTCGATGAGGTATGCTGGCGGCGACTGCAGTGACTGCGATAATCGAATGTAGGTCATGATCCGAAGGTACTGCATTCAACGTCTAACGAGATATACACGTCGGAATAGGAGCGGCTTTGCTAGACGTCTACGGTCGTGCGATGAATCAACGATGTAAAGTGGGATTTCTCCTCGATGTGCGTCATCAGGAACAAGGTCGGGGTGCCTTGCCATAGGGCTGAGTCGTGCCACCAGCACGGGGCCATAGTACTTTGATCGATACTAAAGATAAAACGAAAACATGTCTCAAAGAGATTATTCTCCATACCCAGTCTTTTATTGTTCCAAAATTCTCAACTGCACAGGTGCCGCCCATCGTAATCGTCTTGTCCATCACCCAACAGAATTGGGTCCTTGACACCGCGGGACCTCGGAAGTCATGGTGGAGCAACTGCGTCTTTCAAGGCTGTCGATATATGAAACACAAGGAATGCTGGTAAGTTGTAGATCGACAGAATCTAGAGTTGTTGGGCTGTGTCGTCATATGATGTGGTGCTTGAGACGGGACTCGGCAAGAGCTTAGCAAGAAAGAGAAAGAGACGTCTAGAAGATGAAGCGGAAGTCAAAATAAAAAAGGCAGTCAATACAGACAATACCGTATTTTGTAACGTTACGGTAACGGAAGAACTACATCAGAAGGGGAAGGAGCCATCATGCAACTAAGCGTTTAGGCCTCAGGCAGACGAGGCGCGTGACTGCTTCGAATTTTCCTTTCCAAGGCTGCGAAGTTGTAGCATTTTCGCCTGCAGAGTCAGTAATTCGATCCCACACAGCCATGGTCAAAGACTCGAAGTCCAATGTTTCCTATGAAGCAAGCTCCAGGATATGGAAAAGGAAGCTGAGCGGGAATTGATACCCATATGCATACGTAGTAGTACTCCGTCCTGAAGCCAGATTTAGATCTCGTGGCCGAAGAGGGAAATCCGGAGAGATCCAAAAGCGTGATCACCGTCTTAGAATGGATCCTATTTACGGGAAACTAAATTGAAAAATATCCAATAGTTACCTGTAGAGCATGAAGTACTAGTCTAGAAGAGGGCAAGCACCGTCTAATGTACCCCTGTCAGCCACTCAAAGACCAGATCCGTTGACGTGCGCCGTGCAACTCATACAGCTGGTGCAGCAAACCCTCTCTCCACTTGGTCCTGGGCTTGTTGGCACTATGGGCGGAGGTCGCCGAGGAGAAGGCGTGGAAAATTTAAAATACCAGAAAAAATCTGTAAATTAGAAAAGTCCAACAACTCCGCGGTTCCTAATACGTCGTAGCAGTAATTAAAATGAGACCCTCATACAGAGTGCGTACTTGTATGTACGTACTGCGAGCTGACCACAGGAAGGAAGCAGATTCTTACCCTGTATTGACGGGGTCGCCATCCTTAGATTGCAGGACAGATACCTTGTTGTACATGTGATTACACCGTCGTTCCATGTATCGAAACAAGAGCACTATACGTAGTATTCACTCCGTAGCATGTACGTACAGCGATGACGGACCTGTATTTAATGTGTATGGAAAACGTGTGCGCGGGCGGAGAACATGGCCAGTGACCGGCGCTTGCATTGCCATTGGGTCTTGGCCCTCAAGTCTTCCAGTTTCCACTGCTGAGCCAGCCAGGGAAGACACGAACGAAAAGGAAAAAAAAAATTTTATTACGATGACTTAGCAACAGAGAGAGGGTGGAAAATAAGAGATTTTCTCTCCTCTTTTCTCTTAGTCAATTATTTTACCTCACGATTTTTCATCCTGAATCCTCTTACACATCAACTAAGAATCCTGACATCGCCTAACCTGCTATCTTCCTGTCACGCAGTTCTTCTTATGTCAAAGTAATTGCCCTGGTCGTTCTATCTTGTCCGTGCTTGTCGCCTATTGTGCCTATTGCTGCCAACTACCGCCCAGCCGCGCGGTTCTAGCGTCTACGGCTTCCCCTCCCCCCTCTTTCCTTTCTGACGTTGCCCTGACCTGGGTGTGTCTCTGTTTATCGCCAGATCTTTGAGATCTCCAGACCAACCCACCCCCCTGTCTAACAATAAGGGTCCCCCCGCGATTGCTTACATACCTGCATGCAGTCCCTTATCTTTTGAGTTGTCTTGCGCGCGGGTCTGTTCATCCAGTCGAGCCCCTCTATTGGTTTGTTCCGGGTCTGGTGTCTATTGACATGGTCTCTGCGGTCGACATTAGGCCCATGAACGATGATGATATTTCCATGGACACAATAGTACCCAAGACTGAGGCGGCACAAGATGGCCATGTTTCCATGAGTTCTTCAGTATCGACACCCGAACCAGAAGAACAGAATCAGGATGTTGCCCAAACCCAGAAGAGGAAGGGCGGAAGAAAGCCTGTATGTCGTCGTGCTCGTACTTGTCTATCACGTGAAAACTAACATCTCGTCCAGATTTATGCCACTTCAGAAGAGCGCAAGCAGAGGAACCGGCAGGCTCAAGCTGCTTTTCGTGAAAGGAGAACTGAGTACATCAAACAACTAGAGACGACCATCAAGCGGAATGAAGAGTCTCTCCAATCGCTGCAACAGAGCCATAGGAGTGCAGCCGATGAATGTTTGATGTTGCGTTATAAGAATTCACTTCTTGAGAGAATTCTTATGGAGAAGGGTCCGTATTAGATTGGACGGCATCATCATGAAACCGAACTAACGTCGCTCTACAATCACAGGCATTGATGTTCAAACTGAGCTGCGTCTTAAGACAGGAGGTTCCTCGGCCATCCCTGCGGTAAAACCTGGTGCGAATGTACTAGTTCCGAAGCAACCGATGCCTCTTGAACGTGCTGCCATTGGGAGAACATCTACCCAGCGACGACAGGGTTCCGGGGCCATCGCTCCTAAACCGGACCACCCCGGTCTCCCTCAATCACGAGACGGAATTTACAATGCGAATTCACCGCAACCTCAACCTACTCCCACGTCACATGTGTCGTCTCCCTCAACGGGAAGATCGCCTGGTTTCGCCCTCCAAGGTGCTATGTCTCCAAAAGGAGCCGACTTTCAATCTCACCAGCAGCGCAATCGGGCTCCTCTCCTCCCCAACCCACGAGATTTCGGTCAACAAAATCCGCTTGGTGTGAATCAGATAAGACCTATCGATCCCTATTCGGCAGGCCAATCTGTGTTACCCGGAGGAACGATGCCGTCTCATATGCAGTCATACTACTCGGCTCCATTTCAAAAACATTACGATCAACTAGGTAAGCTGACCATGATCATGTATCTCGCTCATGGTGATTTAACATGCAAATAGAACAAGAATATGATGCACAGGCCGATATGCTCGATGACACTGATAATGCGGAGAATGCCTCCGATGCAAATACTTATGTTCCCGACTTCAACCGACCTCCCGTGCCTACAGGACATGGCCGTATAGGCTTACCCGGTCCGTCTTCCATGCAGACTGGTGATGTTGATCAATCGATGTTCAATGCTGGTGGATCCATGTTCAATCAATATGAGCCAGTGCTTGACAACGACACGTTCGGGTTGGGTGCCAGCATGCACTTCCAAACTCCATTCAGTTATGAGCAGGAGATGCTTCGCCACTAAACAAGCGGTTTCGAAACGATAAGGTCTGGTTTCAGGTCTTTAATTATACGACAGCGGATAGTATTTCCCCTTTTCTTTCCTTTCTTGCTGTATATGGTTTCTGAAGCGAACCTTGACGAGACATCTAATTCATAGCATTGTGTTTTTGGACCATTTCTCTTTCTCTTTCTCTTCGACTCACTCCGCATTTCATATTTTCTGCAACTTCAAATAGCGTGCATGGGTCATGACAGCGGGAGACAAAAAAAAAGTGCTTTTTTGGCGTTGGTGCAACTGTGTTTGACATTCAATTGGACTCGCTTCCTCTGGAACCGAGTTTGTTCCAAGTGTATACATACGACCTCTTGTTCATGTGTTCAAAAACTCATTATACCCTATCAAGATGATATTTTTCTTTTCTTTTTTATTCATTTTTCGCGGAAGATCTTGGGTCGGTGGCTATAATCCAGGATCTTTGTTTTTGAATCACTTCTTTCGTTTTACTTTGCATCATTTATGATGTTGATATAGCGACACATTGAGAGAGTTTCCATGGTCATTGATACGACCAATTGTTTCGAAGAAGAATGAAAGATGATATACCTCACTCATAGAAAATCCCAAGAAAATAATCACAATCGATTCAATATGTTGTAACTGCATGCTAACAGACATGCCCGCATTCGGCGACTTCCAAGCCCTAAGCCCTAAAGGACGACCGTTCCGGCCAAGTGCGGAAGTGCAATCCGCTGGGCTGGTTGGCTAATCCAATCGCTTAGCGTTCTGGCAGTGGGCAACCAGCCCAGCCTACTTTTTTGCCTGTGCAAATCACAAATCACCGCCCGGCCGCAATCCACACCCACTCTACCACCACCACCTATTACTCAACCTCCTCTCCTCCTCTTACCTTCTTTCTGCTTCCCTTTGAGGATTCTCCATCCCCGAATCACTACCACCTACCCCTCTTCCCATCCTCTTGAACTACAAAAAGGCTGCAATCCTACCCTTCCTAGGATTCTGCCTTTCGCCAACCTCCAACCTCCCTTCCACGAATTGTTGCGATAAGAAAGTGTAGGGAAGCCTTCCCCAGGAAGGCCTATCCTCCGCAAAAAAACAACCAGGCGTCATGGCTGACGTCCGGTCAAAGGTACGTTATGAGTCTACAGCCATGATCATATTTGTCAATTGCTCTTCGCGACTAACCTCTTCTCTTTTTCTGCGCAGAACCTGTACGAGCTTCTCGGTATTTTCTTCCTCCCTCCCTGCCTACCTATACCGCGTATTTCGTATCACGATTACATCATTTTCCCATTCTAACATGATCGTCTTCGCGTGTTAGGTAACGATCCCGAGCTTGACTCTGACAGAGAACCCGAGCCTCCTACCAAGACCATCGACAAGCCAGCTCAACGCCATGGTAAGCGTGATGCTCCCAAGGAGGCACCAACAGCTGCTCCTCCAGCCGCCCCTCGAGGCGGTGCTCGTGGCGGCCGTGGTGGACGTGAAGGTGGCAACGAGGGTGGTGAGTCATTCTCAATATTGGCACGCAGATAAATGACAATTCATTAACGATTTCAAAACAGCCTTCCGTGACCGCAATGCCGGAAGCTACAACAACCGCAACCGCCCTGTTGACGAAGTAAAGGAAGCTGGACGCCGTGGATACCGAGGACGCGACGACCGTGGTGCTCGCACCCGTACTGATCGTCACCCCGTTCGCAATGCTCACACGTACGTTAACCGCAGCACACGTTTAATACTTACGCTCCGTACTCAGCTCAATTAACAATACACTAGTGATACCGAGAAGCAGGTCGGACAAGGCTGGGGTGCTAAGAAAGGCGATGCCGAGTGGAACGACGAAAAGGCTGGTGAAGCCATTGCCAAGGCTGACGAGGCCGAACCCCAGACTCCTCTCGAAGGTGGAGATGCTGCTGCCGCTGCCGAAGAAGCTGACAAGGCCAAATCCTACGCCGACTATCTCGCTGAGCAGGCTGCCAAGGGCCGCGGCGAACTCGGTATGAAGGAAGCCCGTGCCCCCGACGCAGGCAGCAAGGACAAGAAATGGCAAAACGCCAAGGAACTCAAACGCGACGGCGAGGAGGAGGACTACATCAAGCCTCAGGAAGAGAAGGGCAAGCGCGAGCGACAGCGTAAGGAGAAGAACTTCCTCGAAGTTGATATGCGCTTTGTTGAACAGCCCCGTGGCCGTGGCAACGGTCCCCGAGGAAGCGGCGGTCGTGGCCGTGGGGGACGCGGTGGACGTGGTGATGGTCCTCGCCGTGAAGGTGCTGGTCGCGGCGGCGCTGCTGCTGGTCCTACTGTTCAGGTCGACGAGAAGAACTTCCCCAGCTTGGGCGGTAAATAAGTCTTTACTACATCCCAGACCCACATTTCAGTTCAGTGTGTTTTAACATTTTTGACTACTGAAACATCAAAAAAAGACTGGGGAAAGGAAAAACAGGATTTGATAAAAAGGGAATATTTTGCGATAGGAGGTTCATCTGATACAAAAAATAGCCTCTATTTCAAGCATGTACGCTCAGGGAGAGTCAATTGATTAAATCATGATTGATTGGTTGAGTGAGTGAAAAGAGTGAGTGAAGAGAGTGAGAAGATTTTAATTGATTAAACGTCTATTTTCTACTTCTTGTCCACTGTAGTACTGAGTTCTATACACTGTGTCGACCATCGTACTCCAAGTTGAGATGGATAAGAGGTACAACTTCTTGGTTGGTGAAGTTGATCACAAGGCTGCAAGGAGTAGTTCAATTCAGCTAATGATAGTGTTGAAACCATGCTATCGAAGATTGATGATATTAATACGAAACGCTCTGTAGCCTCGTCCGCTGCAACATAAGCTCACAAGCTCTATATCAGGCTCAAAGCGGCGCTGAGGACGCTATCAGTATATATATCCATTGCCATTTTACCGGTCGTGACCATCTATAGCTCGCCATTCAACGACGGCCGTAACATACGATTGAACTCGGTAGCTGCTGCGGCTGCGACAGTATCTGAGTCAGGGTCAACGTCGTCTAAGAAAGACAATCCATCCATTGCTCTGCCACCACAAGCTCGCTGCAAAGCCAAGAATGCAAAGTGGCCTCCGACGACCGGACGTGCAATGAAGAATATACCGGGATATCCGCCATTCCCTTCAGTCTCGTGGAGGTCAGTAAACGGGCGATCAGTCGCGGTTTCATTCACCCAAGTAGCCACGGATTCCAGGATCTCGCTGCGGACTTTTTCACTGGCAACAGCCATGGAAAAGAATTCCCAGTCAGTTTTGGTGTACAAATGACGACTGTCAAGGGGCAGACCGTATCGTTGTCGGACGAAATGGTACCAATTGGATTGTTTCTGGTAGATGTGTCTTGGTACAAAGCCACGCTGCTTGGTTGACAGTGGTGTCTGGACTGACCCCTCGTATGCGTGGTCTACGCCATCCAGATGGAAGCAGAGCTGTGCGTCCGCATAAATGTTATACAAGGTGGTCCATGAACCATACCAATCGTATGCCAATTTGGCGTGCGATCCGTCACGGGACATGCCGTATTCTTCCCATTTCTCAATATAATCGTCCGCGATGCGCTTCATTGTGGTGGTGTTAGTACAATCGTCGTTGCGTGGAGTCACTGTGCATGAGTCGCTTACCTTGAAATAGGCTGCGTCTGATGCCTCGCCTGCAATATCTGCGATTTGACTCATGGCATTGATACCAATGATGCCCTTCAAGGCAAGATTCGTCTGAAGGGCAAGCCACCCTGCAAAATCATCGGTGGACACTTTGAACAAGTCAGTCATTCCGACCCTCGATACAAGACCCACCAGAGTACGTACGCTGGTTCTCCGGCTCCAATGAGAAATCAACTAGATAGCCCGTCCACTGCTTCCACAACTCATAACTTCGTTGAACCCACTGGCGGGCATGCTTTGCACCGCGCCCATCTCCACCCCATTTACCATCTTGATGGTCTATCTCGGAAATTTTCTGAAGTCCCACTAGACCAAACGGAGGGGCCTGATCGTATGTTGACTCCGGATCTATAGCACCTTGCGCAGCCCATAGAGAGATTGACTGCTGGTCATCGCTGTATCGCAAGGAATTCACCAAGGCAAGGCCCAATATCAAGATGTTTCCGCACTCTTCGACTGGCATATATTCATCTCTTCCGTCGGGATGCCCTGTCGCATTTGGGAAATGTGTTCCAAGATCATGCATGGCGTACTTGTTCGGATACTGCCCGCTCAATGTGTGTTCAATTAATGGCTCAAGGAGATAAGCCATCCACCGAGGACTGGTATACAGGAAAAATGGGAACGCAGGGTAGATGACATCAATAGTTTGCGTGTTGCCATCAGATGAGATCTCTTTTAGAAACAGCAAAGGGTTCTCTGCAGTTCCGGCAAAGCTGGTAGCACCTAGTACCTGGCGTGCAGAAAGCGTGACAATGTCTACGTAGTCGTCAGCACCCGACTTGTATGCATCGACGGCCAATTGAGCTGAGTAATTGTAGGCCAGGATATTAGCATCTGCGAAGTCATCATAATGGAATGTCAATAGCTCGTCATTCGTATTGAACCATGATTTCCACAAAGGTCGCATGTAAGTTAGTCCCCGTGCGGAGGCATACTGAATGACGATATCCTGAGTATGGGCCATGGTGAATTGTACGGAGTCATATTTCGTCTTTGAGTGGGTGGAGTTGAGGGCGAAATGCTTGGAAAATGCGAATACTGGTTCTTCATCCATGATGGATCGGAAGCGATTGTCTACAGTGTCTTTCAGAGTACCGGTGCGAGCGAAACGATCTCGCAGTACTGCCGACGTGCCAGACTCATGACGAACATCCTAGAGTGAGACAAAATATTGATCAGTTACTACCACGAGTGCAGACCTAGGGCGAAATGAGGTTACCTTGGGTGCGACAAAATGCAAGGTACCCCATTCGGCTCGGTCCGCGAACTCGGAGACCAGCAGCTCATTTTGACGCGAGAACTGCCATTTCTTCAAATTTGTGCCTCCAGCCTGGGCATTGACATGGTCGAAATTCCAAACGAGCTGTGATCCTCGGTCACCACTAACCCATTGCCCATTTATATCGACGTACACGTTCACATCGACGTTACCAGTGACGTAGACATTGACGTACGAGGCTGGAATTGATTGTCTCAGAGTCGATGTAGGTGTGATAGGAGATAGAAAGGACAGGACTATTTCCAGCTCATGGTTGGCGATGGGGAGGGTATAAGTTAGATTGGTGGTCGATGCATCATATGTAGCTCCTCCATAGATCGGGTAGCCGATCGCGTACCTGCAGGGGAATCATCCATTAAATCTGGGGAATGACAATGAAAATCATGACTGTATATGGTCATACTTGGCATCACTATCTTTCCGCAACGAGTCCTGTGGCCGTCCGAGTAATGGATACACAGTGCCTGCACTGGGTACTTGAGCCAGCAACGAGAAGCCAATTTCCTCGCCGGTCCAGAAGGTTGGCCACTTCGACCAGGGCACGTCTCGAGCGTTGGCTAGCCAAGCACTGAAGTATGGGTTTCTCACAGTCAATGGAAGAACAGGCGGCGTCAGACTGGATGCTGCGCACAAGGCGACCTGCAGCAGGGGCCCAGCCAGGGCTACGGCGGACCAGCGCATCGCGTTGAGACGAGATCAATCGTGGCAATAGAAGCGACAGCAGGGATGGAAATTGATGCCCGATTGCTGCGATAATATGGAATATACAATGGAATACCAGACAGACCGGATTGAGGAGGGGGTGAAGTTTGGAACACGGTGAAGGGCCCAACTGTATCAGGATATCAGGAACGGAGGTCCAGGAAGGCGCTTGCGGTGCCTGGAAGGCGATGAGGTCATGCGGAGCTACTAGCCCCAATCGAGACTGGGGTGTCACTTCCCCGCAATACTCTCTCTCCATCCTCAAATAATAGCTGCATACTAAGTAGGACAATTCTGAGGAGTTGACCTACTCTATAACTACATATGTGGTAGAGCTATTACGCGATTGGCTACAGACTGTTTACTTGTTCATCCTTAGCACAGGATAAGATGCCGACTTATGACAATGCTCGTCCTATTGTTTGCCGGAATCATGCCTGAGGCAGGGAATGCTTACCCAAAAAGTACTGGTGTAAGATTGGCTGTTTTGATTGGTCATTGAGCTTCTCCACATCTTCAATCCAGTGTGATTGGTTGAACCTCATATTGAACCAACGCTGCATGGACTTTGTATGACCCTTCAAATGTCCTCGATTTGCTGGTGGTATTTCGAATATTGACGATCAAGGGTCCTGCAGTGACTCATGCAAATGAGGCATTGTGTGTTGTCGATCATGACCTCGTGTCTAGGTTCGTATAGCACAAAGCGACTATATATTCATATTGCTCACCGACTCCGCCAGCGAGTCCTCAGGCCAACGACAAACCTAGTACCCAAGGAAGTTGATGCACTATTGAAGAAAAACCATGACCGAGTATCCCTATCTGACACTACGCATGTGGCCACGTACTTTGTTTAGACATGAGCATACCCAAGTACTTTTGGACTATGAAAAGGATCATTGTCTTAGATGCATATATGGTATTCTCATGGAGGGAAAGAAATGTAGGTGAAAAGTAAATACACAGCCATGTAATGAAAACATTGAATTGGACTGTTTTTGAAGGTAACCTGTGAGCTCCATGATATCTAGGGTACGTTTGAACGCCGTCTCAATGCATACCTACCACGACAATGGCGAAAGAAAATCCCAAACAGATTAGCAGTCACTACAACAGCATTGCCAGGGATGACGTTGGCCGCTCACGAGCACATCTAGATATGTCAACAGCCGGAGGTCAACATACGAGACCGGTAACGGTTGTATCTGAACGCAACATCTGAGGAACGCCTAATACGCTCAAATATTCTCGAGAGATGCACTAAATGACAATTGATCGCAATTTCGCCCCCGGGTACACGTGAAATCGAGAGCAGCTCAACGGCACGAGAGAATGCATCAACACAAGGATTTCTCATCGTGTGGACCATAGCTGAAGAATGCACAGCCAAAGCCAACACGTGGAAACGCGGTCCAAGAACATTCCACTTGATCACAGATTGAGGTCATACGGAGATTTTTGCGAGGAGCGTAGAGCTACAAAGTAAGAGAGGAGGTGTACATCTGGGTATGAGTTCATCCATCGCAGGCTCGTCAAGACGCGCATTGATGGCGTTGCTACACGGTCAAATCTGTAAGACGTGAACGAGTACGCATCTCGGAGCGGTGGTCTGAGCAGAGCTCCACTTCCGGTGACACTGCGGAGACCTCCCGCCGCCCTCATACAACAATTACCACAACCACGCGACTTCTCTTGACGCGCCAGTGTCCTCTTATACGAGCCCTCGCACTTGAAAATTCTCTCGAGGAGATACTGAGCCTTACTCTACACCTCAATCTACCTTTTGATTCTCTTACAAAAGGTGTTGCATGCAATTGAACACCTCCGATTACGTTTGAAACCTAACCGACCTTGACTACACTTCGAAGATTGCTGTCACAATATTCTCCAGACCTCACCTCGCATAACATACTGTTCCCAATTATATATCAGGCTCACGACATCAGAACTCACTGAAATTGCTCTTACAATGCAGGCCGCGATCTCAGAGACCAGCCCGCAAAAGGCTGGGAGACGCGTGCTCGGAGAGAAGACAGCCAACGCGTCATTAACGCCAGCTTCGAAGAGAATCGCCGACGCAAACCCACAGAAATTCCCAACGACCGCAATTCCCTTCAATACCTCAATAAACAATCTTTCACCAACGCAGACCCGAGACATCTCGTCAGACGCTCGTCATGCCGGACAGAAGCGTTCAATAGTTCAAGTGGTGGAGAACATCGAAGAGGCCGAGTCTGAGCCTCGGAAAGTGTTGATGATATCCCAGATGGAGGGAGAAGCAGAATTTGAGATATTCAGTGATGATAATGGCACACAGCCTCGCCAAAGAAAGGTACAAATCGTATCATTCACTTGCTCGTATCCACACCACTAAACAACGTACGTGATAGGCACCCGAAGTACCAACTTCACAAGAGACACAGGAGGGTAGCCCTAAAGAGGGATTATCGAACAGAGTACCAACAGAACCTGCAGCCCGAAAACTGTTCATTCAACAGGTGAGTCAAATCATATCTCTTCCTCTTCCACTTGCCGGACGCGGTTGTTAAATTTATACTCAGAGAGCCGCTTTGGCTCGAAGCAGACTGCAGTCTGCCATGCGTCGTGTCGGCAACAAGTCTCTCGACCGCGCTCTTTCCCAGTTCGAGGCAAATAGTCGCCCATTCTTACGGACCTTGTCATCCTCATCATCTGCGTCGACAACTCATCAACAGCCACAAGAGCAAAGATCTCAGAAGCCAACACCCACAGAACAAAAACGTGTGTTATTACCACCTCTCCCGCTTCAACCACGATCAAAGCCTGTTCGGTCCTCTGCACAAACCACGGCAGCATCGCCCCCGTCGAAATCGTTGAGCATAGTCAATCTTCCAGAGACAGAGAGTGAAGAGGAAGCATTCGACGAGTCATATGAAGATGATGACAACGACAAAACACCTAAACAAAGTGACATTCGACAAGCAGACAAGTTTGTTGAGTCCCACGACCTGGGGGTTACTATGAGCCAGGAAAGCGATTCTGTGATGGACAAACTGATCAAGTGGACCCAATCATCGACTGATTCGGTACGTACTGAGAAATAGGTAGTGGAGCTTTCTGGCTGTTTACGTCTATCGAGAGGCTAAGATGCCCCTCATGGAACGACAAGAGCGAAGATTTATCAGGACGAAAGGGATGGATAGGATCTGGCTCTGACTTGATGAGGAGTACGAATGACTTATTGGCTAGATACAGCGCGCTGCTTCCTCCATATATTATGGAGGTTCTCCCCTTGTATGATTACTCTGGCTAAACTAGTACCATTATGAGGATACCCTTGATTTACTTGAAATGACGATTCTCCTGTGGATAGATGAGAAGGACCAAATAATTAATTCGATCTTTGACTATCCCGTGGGTATCATATCTAATATAAACTAGCAAGATTATCGGACTTTTTTCATCTTATTTGTGCGACGGCCCAATACATCCCTGCCCTCATCAATCTCGCGAGCAGCATCCCGCTTGGCTTCGCCTACTTCTTTCAGAACACCGCCCTTAACTACCCTCGTCTCGACACTAACACCCTCTTCTTCCCATTCGACCATCTCTCTACCAACTCGTTTCTCGATTGCCAACACAAGCTGCACGTCTCGTTGACCAATTAGAGTTACAGATTCACCTGTCCGACCGGCACGAGCTGTACGACCTACACGATGCACATAATCGTCTGGATTTCGCGGCACGTCGAAATTGATGACAAGGCTGACATTGGGGATATCGAGACCACGAGAGGCTACATCTGTAGCGACTAGTAAACGTGCTGCGCTGGCTCTGAATCTGGAAAGGTTCGCTGTTCGTTCTGACTGTGGTAGAAGGCTGTGGAGGGATGTCACGCGGTGAGATAGTCGGCGTAGCATTCGCTCAAGAAGATCTGCCGTTTTGGTGCGATTGCAGAAGATGATGGCTGGTTTAGTAGAGTTTCGTTCCGTTGAAAGTAGGACGTGGAGAAAGGCTTCGCGATGTGTCAGAGGGACTTGGAGGTATGTTTGCTTGAGAGTGGGAGGGATTGGAGCGTGGTTCTCTGTACCAATCTCGGTCACATGAATGGGAGGGCGATTGGCGGGACGTGGCATTGACTTCAATGCGCGAACTTCAGGGGTGACTGTAGCAGTAAACAAAAGAGTCTGACGCTCGCTAGAAGACGGTAATGCAGACAGACAAGTCTCGACGTCTGGAAGCATACTTCCGTGTCCGCTGGCCAATAGTCTATCAGCTTCGTCCATAACTATCATCCGAACACGATTCAGTCCCACTATGGTGTCTTCTCCTGATGTTCGAATGTGATCTGCTAGCCTTCCGGGGGTGGCAATAATGACGTGAGGTCGTTGAGATAGCGCAATGGCCTGAGGGCGCATGTCCGTGCCACCTGTGATGAGGACGGGCTTGAGGCTCTGAGGAGCTGAAATGGCTTTGAATTGTTCGAAAATTTGTAGCGCAAGTTCGCTGTACAGTGCTCATGTTAGAAGGATCTAATTGTGCATCGAGAATTCGAGTCTCCATTCTTACCGAGTAGGTGTCAAAACAACAGCGTATATGCCAAACGGGTCTTCGGCCCATTTTTGCAATATGGGCACTGCGAAAGCGATTGTTTTTCCAGAGCCGGTTCGACTGCCACCGATACAGTCTTTTCCTTGCAAGATCTCGGGAATACAAGATTTCTGAATGGCAGTGGGCCGTCGAATAGCCATTGTAGATAGAGATTTCACGAGCCACGGTGCGACGTTGAGATTTGAAAAAGTCGAGTCCGTTACCGACAGCCCAATGTCTCGCGCATCTCGACTCGAGACTGGTTCTTCAGTAGAAGGACCATCTGCAACGGCTGATACAGCGCTTTTCTTTTTTATACGAGAGACAGTTGGTAATGGCGCAATTGACATATAACCTTCAGTGTTTGAGTCTTCCGAATTGTCCGATGATACAGATACTCGCCTCCTCTTCGCAGGTCGGGACGCAGGCTCCGCATCATTGTCGATCGAAAGGAGATCGGAGCCTTCTTCCTGAGAATAATGTGATGGACTCTCATCGCTGAGCTCCTTCTCGGTATTCTTGAATTTCGTCATCGTCGTCTTCTGGAGAAAAGGTGACAGGTGAGCCGAGATCATTGAAAAGAAAATAGATTCATATCGGATGATCAGCCAAAAATTACCGGCAGAAAATGTTTATCAAAAAGGCGGCAGAGGCGGTCAGCACCAGCATGCCAAGACCTTGAAGTATTGAAGAGCTTTGACCGTGATGCCTTGGTGCCTGACATGCTCCCATTTGGCAGGCCGGCAAGGGTCTAGTCGTAAAAGGCATACTTAAGTCAACTTAACTAACAAGCTGAGGGTTGTGCCTTTCTAATGCTTTCAGACGACTACGTATGATAGGATGCCACAATGCTACGTTGATCTTCAACTGAAAGCCATACTCTCGGAGCCTGACACTCGAGCACTGTTACGTTATACCAAATTCAGGCATGATTGTGCGCACCAACGAAATCATGACTCAAGCGATTCGAGGGCCAGCTCCGAAGCGACGTGACATATTGACAACCCGCAAGAGTTAAAACGGTCTTCACGTTTTTTAGTCCAGCCGAAACCCGATGCCCGAGTCCCGAGCGAGTTGCGAGCCTTAGACCCCATTCCATGGTATCTAGGCCCACCTGTCTCGCGAGAATGAGATCCTAACTTTCTTTTCACATGGCAACTGTCCAACGCGATTGGCTTGCTAAGCTGATTTTGTGGATGGGAGCAGAACCAAGTATGTTTCGGCGGCTTCTGGGCGGACAACGGCACACTGTACGAGAATACAGCTATGGCATACTGTGTAGACCCTATGTATCCGTTTATCGTGCTGCAATTTTGTGGAACTAGTGGGCAGTGTCGATATGCCAACACCGTCCATTTGGGAGAATACCTGTTCTAAACTAAGGCCTTAAAAGGCCGGTATTGGTCAGACACGTCTGGCTAGTTCTATCAAATCTATTACTTAACCAAGACTCTTTCCTGTCTTCTCCAGTCGAGATGAGTTTCAATTCTCCTCTTTAGATCGTCTCACTCCGTCATTATCTTCCATACCCTCTCCTCAAGTTGCTTGTCATTCTTTTGTCGTCAATCCTTTCCTTGTGAGGGCTCGAGCATTCTCATAATGCCTACAGCTTTACAACTCCAACTGCAAAGCCAATGCTATGCGTACGACCCGGCGCTTGAAAGCGGTACCAACTATGGCTACGTCCCATCACTCGCTGCTGGAATTGTCTTCACTACGCTATTCGGCCTGTCAATGATCGCACATGCTCTTCAATTCATTTGGACACGATGGTGGTGGTGTTCTGTTTTCTCCGTTGGAGCTTTGGGTAAGCTTGCCGTAACCCTAACTTATCGCCCCTATGAGCAAGTATATTAACGTGCCGACTTCGCAGTTGAGGTACTTGGTTGGGCAGGGCGGACCTGGTCCTCGCAGTGTCCATATATGATGACGCCTTTTCTCATGCAAATATCTACTCTGATCATCGGTACGAGACAGTCCCCATGTCCATATCCACATACTAGTGCTTCGAGCTGACCGATCTCTTTAGCACCCGCCTTCTTCACAGCCGGCATCTACGTCCTTCTGGGCCGACTAATTCAGCTCCTTGGCCGTTCGTCCTCCATACTAAGCCCCTCGCTTTATCTATGGATCTTCTGCACCTGCGACATCATCTCACTCGTCATCCAAGCCGTTGGCGGCGGTATGGCATCCGGTCAAGCTGGTAAGATCGGAGGCAACACCAAACCAGGAACCGATGTGATGGTTGCCGGTATCATCTTTCAACTCGTATCCATCACCGTCTTTTTGTACTTCGCGGTCGACTTTCTGCGCCGTGTCTTGAAGCAGAGGCTTCTGCGCAACGTGCAAGGTAGTGTTGCGCCGTTGCTTCTGGCCATGGTTTTCTCTATCGTCCTGATCTATATCCGAAGTATCTATCGTGTTATTGAGTTGGTGCAAGGCTGGTCCGGGTATTTGATCACTCACGAGGCTTATTTCATTGCCCTGGATGGCTCCATGATGGTTCCTGCTGTTGGTATCTTCAATATCATACACCCAGGATGGTTTATGCCCAAAAGAAAGACCGTCAATGACTACGATGATGTGTCAATGAACCAGATGTTGCCTTGAAAAAACTTTTGTCTCCTGTCTCCTTTTCGCTGGTGCTAACATTGTGCTTCGAAATGTAAATATGGTTAAAACACGTCATACTTTATATAATAACTTTTCATATTTGGATTATCTATTCTCGAGCCATTATTAAGGTCAATGTTCTTTCTCCGAGTTAGTCAACGATCAAGCAATTAGTCAAGCATATTTCAAATTCATGACCTGCGTATTATGGGATGAAATGATTGAACTCACCCGGGACCGTGCCACCGATATTAGCCCGAGTTCTGCCATCATAGCATCAATTGATGACTTTTCTTCAAACAGAATTCGGTTCCAAGTTGGTACTGGACTTTCATGTATTTTCATATGATCACTAGGCATAAAATACTACAGATATGTACGGGTGCGAATAAGATCGAGGAGACTGATACTACTAACAGAAAGCATCTGCCACAACTAGGCAAAAATAAGAAAGAAAAGCACTTGCTGGATACGCGAAACAAGAGCATCAAACGACGTTTCAACCCACAAACCAGTCAAGAAGACCGGGTATAAATATAGGAGCGAAACGAAATATCTTCCACCTGTAACGCTCTATCTTTGTCAAATTGATGATCGAAATTCCCTCATAACATGAAGCAAAATGTTCAAACACCTGGCACCGCTTCTATCCAAGCAAACAAAGAACTCACAATCAACGAGGCGATAGTCCACAAAGAACCCCATCCGACAGAGCCCATTAGATTAATACCTTTGATAGAGCCAGTCCCTGCGATGATTGTGTTCAAGAGGGTAATGGCGGCCAAGATCAATGAACGATTGGCAAGTATTTTTCCCTTGGGTGACAATTTCCCCCATGTTCGGTTATGCAAGGAGGTAATGAGATACTCACCCTCGAGAACTGGCTTCTCGGTATTGTCTGGCTTGGCAGACCAGCCAGCGGAGCTCGCGAACAGGAAGTCATACGCAGCGTATCCGATAAGCATAAGCTGCATGAGCACCTTTGGGAATCCAGCAGGTCCGGAATGCACGAGGCTGATGTCTCTAATTCCATCAAAGTATGTGACCAAGTGGACCGGTAACCAAGTGTTGAAACTGAGGTACATGACGATAGTGTAGATAGCAGCTGCGCCACCAGACGCAAAAATAGCTGTTGGGTAGTCCTGGAGAATTTCGCGATTGGCAACTTCGGCTCCTCGAGGGCTTGAAAGTGCGTGAACCGAGTTGGGCCCACGGAAGATGAAGAATGGTACTGTTTTGGACACGATTTCAATGGCAAAGGTAGTCAAGACAGCTGATGGTTCGACACCATAAAAGCTGTAGAGAAGGAAGTAGATAGGCGCATGAGTGAGAAGTGTCAGCTCAGCTACATCCAAGCCTGTGGTATGACGTTGTTTGTTAGTGACGAATATTCTCGTGACGATCAAAGCAGAGGAAAGAGCTTGCACGCACTATCAAATCCAAAGATCCATGCCAGGCCCAGCTCGGTAGCTCTCCAAAGGATGAGTCCTGCGATTTCCCACCATTCTTCCAGATGCTTGCTGATACCCGCGAGATGCCCAGCTGTTTGTAGGGAAAAGACGGTGAGAAGGCCTGAGCTCAAGACGAGACTGCTAAAAATGACGAGCGTAAATCGTACTGTTCGAGGTATCTTTGAAACTCGAGAGGTAAAAAAGGATGGCTCTTCGATATTGACGACTTCGACATCGTTTGCGTCGACGACATCGACCACTACCTTTTTCGCCATGTTGTCGCTTGGAATCACTGATAACGCGACCGCATAAATTGTGAAGTCAGGCGGGATGAAAGTAGTTATGTTGAAGCGGTGCAAGCTAGAGACTCAAAGGGGATGGTTGGTTTGAGCAGTAAGCGAGTTGCGAGCGAGCTCTGATCAGTTACTCCTGATCGTTCTCTTCGACGCGACGAGCGAGCTTTCTTCTTTTTGTTTGATGGTGACATGACATCACCCGCGTCGCCCCACCACCCTAACCAAGTACGGTATCTAGGGTGACTAGATGGAATGGGCTTAGGGTACCACGCATGTTATAACTTATAACCCTAACTCCTCTCTACATTTTGTCCACAATCCACAGAAGTAGAAACTGAATAGTATCATTATTGGGTTTTCAATATGTACACGCAACTAATCATTGTCCCCCTCCTCCTTTTCCTTGACAGAGAATTCGACAGTGCCCGACTCTCGACCTCTATTATCGCGGACAACCACTTTATACTTACCCTGATCCCAAAGATCCTTGATCGTCAGCTCTCGCGTCCTTCCAAGACTCTCAATATCGCCAATACGAGTCAAGGTCTTTTCGAGATGATCTTCAAAGCCCGGTTCTGAGCAGATGGCTCGGAAAGCGTGCTGCATTGGTACGGAATCAGCTCGCACCATGGCCTTGGAATCGATGGTGAAGATGTTGTCGTGATCGTAGCTCTGAATAAAATCAGCGCGCGTCATCACCTGTCGAGCCTTGTGAAGTGGCAACTGAGGTAGAATGTGTCCATGTTCATCGTCGTATATTGAATCCATCTCCTGCTCTTGGTCAACAAGAGCCTTGGCAAGTACCATTGCCGCAGACTATGAAGAGTTAGTATGTTAATCATAAGAGCGGTAGGCAATATAGAGAGCCAAACATACAGAATATTTCTGCTCGTCCATCACATCATCATCCATCTCGGCTCCAAGAATCCAGCAACGATTGAGAAGCCAGGATTTCTCAGCTTCGCATATATCCTTACATGTCTGCAACATATCGCGCGACTTTGCAACTCGGTTGAGGAAGGATAAGCGGCCTCCAACCTGATCATAGACATGAGTCAGTGTTTCATCAGAGACTTGTTCTCCATAATAACGATTCCTGAAAAGTATCTGTTAGATGGCTTAGCTGAAACGGCCTTGCAAAGTCTATGAATACCTATATTTGGCTAATGCGGCCATAGCTTTCTGCTTGGGCAAATCTGGTACCGGTATCGTTTCCATGCGAGTCGCGTATCTCTTCAAACGCTCATATACCCAGTAGTCGTCACTATTAAAAACTAATTATGGATTAGCAAGAGATATGAGTCAAATCACTGAGAAGAAAAGCAAGCAGAGACTTACCCATTGTGACCAGGTTGCTAGCGGCCCACTGCTCAGCTCGTTGCTGCATCAACTCCAATAAATCTCGGCCGTCCTCGTCATCCCGGATCAGATGGGTACTATTGACGATGACTATTAAAGGAGTCTGCTTCTTCTTGCGTCTTTGTAAAGCCACCTTTTCGAGCTTGTTCAAAGCCCTCTCAATGTCGAGTAGGGCTGTAGTGTCACGTGGCCCTCTGATACTGAAAAGACTGCCGATGTAACTGTGGAGCGAGAGATGAACGGTCACAAATCTATCAGTCTGGATGGAGTGGGTGTAGATACATACTCTTCATGATACTCGTAGTCTAGAGCTTTGCCTAACCGAACCCGGAAAATTTCCAGATCCGCATGTGCTTCAAACATCGCGACTCGTGCTCCATTGATTTTGCGCATCGCGTTCAAGAGCATAGACGTTTTGCCAGTACCTTTCTCCCCTATAAGAAGATAGTAGTGACCTTTGGAATTTCCTGCAATGATGTGGTCTATTTTGTCTTGTTCCGCTCGCACAATCCAGTGTTCTGCACCTGGCGCTTCCTTCCCTGGAGACGCCCCGGCAACATCCAGAGCAGGATCTCCGGGTTCAAAAGCATTGTCAATCTTGTGTAAAACAAGATACTTGTAGTATCTGTGGTATGAGTATCCGGCAAGTCTATAGCTGGTCAGCATTGATCGACATGGACCAGTATTACAAAGGTTGAGCAGACCCTAGAATAGCTATTGATGCCATCGTTGCACCGGCGGTCTCAAACATTTTGAAAGCAGTGTTTTTCCAGTTTGCTTCGGACTTGCCTTTGGAATCTTCATCAACTGGATCTTGAAGACCACTGGCCCAAAAGCGGGTTTGACTTGCGCTGCTGAAGGTGACTGCAGGCCATTGGTCCGGTCGCTGAGGTCTTACTCTGCCAGAGCCAGAGGTCACGGGTAGTTTCCGGACTAGAGGCCGAAGATTGTACATTATCACCTTTTGTGAGAATTCAACGACTTTATATCACTCCGGCGTCTTAGAGCCTGCCCCTGGAACGTGTTATTACGCACAGCCTGACTAGCTGAGGTATTGCACTACAATATGTAAGTGCCGTTACCTCGATCAAGCTGAGAATAGTTTTGGCGTTTGTATGTTCACTTATCCTTCTATCGCTTCGAGTAAAGAGATACCAAAAAGGAGATGTAAAGAGACGTCAAAAAAGCAACAAAACACAAATTTTTGAAGGAGGGAAAAGCTGCTCGCGCAGAAAACAGCACACTGAAAACCCGAAAGCAAAAGAAAAAAGAAGATATTTCAAAGAAAGTAAAGAAGGATTCCGAGTTTGACCTTGTTGAATGACCTTGTTGACAAAATGATATGGACGACCACGGTAGCTGAGTCGACGCACAGCCGCTCAGTCTGCCGCGCCACAATTCATTGCTAGCGATAGCAGCCGAGCTTTTTGATTGGCTGATGCTGGCGACCTTTATTCTCCGTGGCACACATGGACATTGCGCAGCCGTAGTGTCCTATAGCCTAATGAACAGAGTAGATTGATCGTTGTCGATCTCGATGCTATTGCGACAAACCACTGTGTACCTAGCGGGCATGTACTACGTCCTAGTTGCTTACTATGTAAGTTACACATTGGTGGTTGCGTGCCGGGAACCCGGATATGAGGAAGGACCGCCCGACCACTTCCGAGGGTCAAGCTGCGGAAGCCGGTGCTCGCTCCGTTCTTTCCTGCTTTAACCACTCCCACGCTAGCCGCTTCGGGTCATGGCCAACGTTAATTGTATCCTGCTGCTAAATTTTTTACCCAGAACTGAATTGCTGCTGCTGTCTTCTCCCAATTGCTTCATCTTCTTCTTCTTCTGAATTGCTTCTTCTCATCCTTCCTTCATCTGTGCTTATACTTATACTTGTACTTCTTTATTTCTTTTGTGTCTAAAAAAAAAGTACGGGAGGTAGGTTAACTCTTCGTACTCATTTTTAAAATCTGCAGGGATTGCTGCTGGTTGCATTCGCAATTTGCATAGCTTGTTGAAATTTGTTGTCTGTACCGATATACCATCGAAAAATCGCTCGAGCCGTCGTTCCGACTTGGATCCTCATCGATACGCTCGACAGATTTTAGACGCAGGAATCATGGCAGCTGTTAATGCAGTTCCGGAGAAGGCTCCAGGTTCGTCATGACGCTCAATTGATTATACAGGAGCCACAAGCATGCTGACATCGCGATTAACAGTCAAACTTACAAACGGCGATCATGCAGCTGAGGCTACCGAGGAGAACAATGGAGGAGGTAAATATAAACCACAATTATCAAGTGGCGAGACTACGTCGTTGACACGGTGCACTAGGCGTTTTCCAGATCACCGTGAAATTACCGCACGAACCGTACAAGATTCAGGTGATGGTGAGAGATAAGGCCGCTTTTAAGAAGAAAAGCAATTTGATCTGACCCGGGTGATTGATAGGTCTCGAGCCAGGAACAAGTACAAGATCTTCGCCAGTCCATCGTCGAGCTTCCCGGCACCTTTCAGTATACGTGCTTCCATCTCGAGTTCAATGGACAACGGATCAACGACTACATCGAGCTGTCGGAGGTCACTGATCTGAAAGCTGATTCCGAGATAATCCTCGTCGAAGACCCCTACACGGAGAAGGAGGCTCGCATGCATGTCGTTCGCATTAGGGAACTGATCGGAGCTGCCGGCGACCGTGTCGATAACTTGCAGGGTCTCTCTACTGGATTGTCACTTCATGATTCAGTGGCAAGCGAGGTAGACACCTCCGAGTTAGAGACACACCCTCTTACCGGCTACGATCCGAATGCCCCAGGAAACTACAACACCATTCTACCTCGAGCAGATGAACCTGCTCCAAAAACCATTAAGGCTATTTCGCTTTCGCAGTGGAACCCCCCACCCTACCATCTGCGACAGAAAGGTCACCTCCTTTACCTTCAAGTGACCACTAACGAGGGTGAGCAACATCAGATCACATCCCATGTTTCTGGCTTCTACGCAAACAAATGCTCCAACGCCAAATTTGATCCTTTCCCGCGTCCAGCACCTAAGAACAATAGCGCCCATTCTTTACTCACACTAATTTCGCAAATCTCGCCATCCTTTGAGAGCAGTTTCCGTGCTCTGCAGGAGTCCAACAGTCAGCATGATCTTCTGACCACCTTTCCTTTCCAAAATGCCATTCCAAATAGCCCTTGGTTAGTGACTCCTACTGCGGCTTCCCTGAATGCTCATCAGCCGGATGTAGCACGCTCTCAGGAGAACTTGTTGATCGCAGGTGTCGACAATTCAGAGACTCTTCGCGACTGGAATGAGGAGTTTCAGTCGACCAAAGAGCTCCCTCGAGAGACCGTTCAGGATAGAGTCTTCCGGGAACGTCTGACTTCTAAGCTATTTGCTGATTATAATGATGCTGCCGCCCGAGGGGCTGTATTGGTTGCCAGAGGCGAAGTAGCCCCCTTGAACCCTACTGAGGGTCGTGATGCGCAAATATTCGTCTATAATAATATCTTTTACTCTTTTGGGGCCGATGGTGTCGGCACCTTCGCTTCCGAGGGAGGAGACGAAGCCGCGCGTGTCGCAGTTGGAAAGGATGTCTTAGGTATCAAAGCAGTCAACCAGCTGGATATTACTGGTCTATTCACACCGGGTACTGTTGTCGTGGACTACCTTGGCAAACGTGTAGTCGGTCAAAGTATTGTTCCTGGTATCTTCAAGCAGCGCGAACCTGGCGAGCACCAGATCGATTACGGTGGCGTTGAAGGCAAGGAGGTCGTTGCTGAGCATCCCGATTTCGTCCCTGTCTTCGAGAAGCTTTCGAAATCCTTGCGAGTTAAAAAGCACGCTGTATGGGATAAGGAAGGAAAACGTCACGATCTTGAAGGCAGTGTTGAGACTAAGGGATTGCTTGGAACTGATGGTCGGAAATATGTCCTCGACTTGTATCGCATAGCTCCTCTTGATATTTCTTGGGCCGACGAAGAAAGTGAACATGATGCTTACCCTCATCACATGTCCATTCTGCGTCTTGAGTTGGTTGAGTCATACTGGCGGTCAAAGATGAGTCAATACGTCAAGGGTGAGGTTGAGAAGCGACGAGCCAAGAAGGCGGACGAGAACGCAGCCAAGTCCGAGGCAGAAATTCAGTCAGAAGACGCTGAGAAAGCTGCAGAAGAACAAGAGCGGGTTGATATCTCTGGTTTCAATCTTGCACTTAACCCGGATGTTTTCAGCGGACAAGTTCCTCAGACGGAGGAAGAGAAGAAAGAGTGGGCCGAAGACGAGCAAGAAGTCCGCAATGCTTGCGATTACTTACGATCACGAGTACTGCCCGAACTCGTCCAAGACCTTTACAATGGGGATGTCGGCTTTCCAATGGATGGACAGTCGTTGAGTCAATTACTTCACAAGCGTGGGATTAATATTCGTTATCTGGGTCACCTGGCTGGCTTGTCTCAGCAGAAAGGCCACCGATTACAATCCTTAACAACATTGGTGACTCAGGAAATGATCGCCCGTTCTTTCAAACATATTGCCAATGGCCATCTTCGCTCTCTACCTCCACCATTCGCCGCTTCATGCGTCGCTCATCTATTGAATTGTCTCCTTGGATCTGATGTGAATGCCAAGCCTCAAGCAGATATCGACGAGAATTTGCGCGACATTTACCCCGAGGCTGATTTTGGCTTCGAAAAGTCTACCGCTGCTAGCTTGCACGCGGAGATTGAGAAACAAGTCAAGATCCGATATCGCTTCTCTCTTCCTTCTGACTGGACAAGTTCCTTGAAACATCTGCAATTGCTACGCGATATTTCAATTAAATTAGGCATTCAGCTCGCAGCTCGTGAGTTCGCTTTCACTAAGAGTCAAGCAGCGTCTCAACCCGCAGTCACCAATGGTGTGGAGGAGACCAAACACGAGGAGACTCATGGCAAGAAGAAGAAAAAGAAGGCTGCCAGTGACAATGCTTCGCCCACACGCTCAGCCGTTGTCAAAGCGTTCACCACTTTCTTAGCGGACGATATTCTTAATATTGTCCCGCTTATCAAGGATGCCGCTCCACGAAGTGCGTTGGCTGAGGAGGCTTTGGAGGCGGGCCGCATCTCCTTAATGCAAGGTCAGAAACAGCTTGGTCAGGAATTGATTCTAGAATCGCTTTCCCTGCATGAACAGATTTACGGCATTCTTCACCCCGAGGTCGCCAAGTTGTATCACCAGCTGTCGATGTTGTATTATCAGACCGATGAGAAAGATGCTGCGGTTGAGCTTGCACGAAAGGCTGTGATTGTCACAGAACGCACTTTAGGGGTTGACTCTGCAGATACTATCTTGAGCTACCTGAACTTGAGTCTGTTCGAGCACGCCGCAGGCAATACAAAGATGGCCCTAGTATACGTTAAGCATGCCATGGATCTCTGGAAGATCATCTATGGTCCTAATCACCCCGATTCCATCACTACCATGAACAACGCCGCCGTCATGCTGCAACACCTTAAGCAGTATTCCGACTCTCGAAAGTGGTTTGAGGCTTCTCTCACGGTTTGCGAGGAGTTGTTTGGCCGACAGTCCGTCAACACAGCAACTATTTTATTCCAACTTGCGCAGGCCTTGGCCTTGGACCAGGACTCGAAGGCTGCTGTGAACCGTATGCGGGACGCTTATAACATTTTCCTCGCCGAATTGGGCCCTGAAGATCGCAACACGAAGGAAGCCGAAAGCTGGCTGGAGCAGCTCACACAGAATGCCGTCTCTATCGCAAAGCATGCCAAGGACATTCAAGCTCGCCGACTTCGCAAGGTCAACCTTAGCACACGTGTTTCGTTGGGTACGAAAGTTCAACCACAAGTTGGCCAGTCAGCTTCAGCAACTGCTGGTGCACCAGATACCTCCGCTGGAGCCTCACAGCTTGACACTCGAAGCATCGATGAACTTCTGAAGTTCATTGAGGGTGGAGAAACCAGCAGCCCTCGTGGCAAGCAATCAAAGAGAGGAACGACCAACCCCAAGCTCCGCGGCACAAAGCAATCTAAGTAAACCCTAGTCGCATGCTAATCTTGTAAAATATCAAAAGCCACCCTGGCTTCTCCGTTTACATTTCCTATATAAAGCAGTTGGAATGTTTGGCATGGGTTCCGGGTTTTTTTGTATCATCTATCTTTTCTGTTCTATTTGGGATTTTTCTTCTTTTGTTCAATGCATGGCATGTACTGGGTGAGAACCTCATGATTAGGCGGAAGGGAGAATTGTATGATATTGTACCACTTAGAGCATCTCAACTCTATCCATTTTATTCGATTTGGGAGGGCAATTCTTTTCTACTCGGGTGAAAGTGAACTCAGCGAGCATCGATGCAAAGCCTCACTAAGAGTCCGTCAAGGGTTCGGACAAGCGTATGAAGTTCGACCTAGTAAGAGGGATGTATAGTCTCATCCTTCGTTTGCCAGGTAAACTCGTTCATCCTTGCAGATGCAAGGGCATCGGCCGTCGAAAGGATCAAAGATATCAGATAGCAAGCAGCATCCATGCCCGCTGTCACGCCACCAGCGGTCAATACTCTGATATCATTCGAATCTAGGTTCCCAACTTCATACCGAGCGTGCACGACATTTGTACGACCCTTATGCTTTGCACACTGGTCTCGCAGTAGGTCTAGACAGAGGTGATGTGTTGTAGCAGTCATGCCCGCAAGAATTCCCGCCGCACCCAATAGAAGAGCACCTGAGCAAACTGAGAATATCGTCCGTTGTCGCGAACTTGGAGGTCGATCGCTTAATTGTGAGAAAGCCTTGACAAACTTGACTTCCGGCGAATCAAAGGTCTGAGCCAACGCGGCCAGGATATCCACAGAGCCGCCTGGTACTAAAAGAATATCGAACTGGGATAACTTTTCATGTGCTTCGTCAATAGACATATCACGCGGTACACGCAGATGAGCGCATGTTGTCGTGATTTTCTGTTGAGCAACAATGGTGAATGAAAATACATTATGGAGAACAGAGCTCGAGAGAATTCCGAGAGGGCCTCCGAAGTCGAGGGGGTCGACACCTTGATATACCAGAATGGCAACTGAGATAGGCATGATTAGAAACCAGGAAGTTTGATTCAATCCCGAGGTCTACTGTGCCGGGGCAAAGGGATGTCGCAATCCCCCAGTTTCTGTGTTTCTTTATACACCTGTACAGAAACTTTTAGCTCCGAGACAGAAGAGTCTCTTTCTATCTCGCAAATGTCTCGAGTACGGCATTGAACGAAATGTCGAATCGTTGCTATGTACAGCACCACCAGCCACAGTGTGGCGTATCTCCGGATCTCCGATCAGGACTGGTCCGTGCGTCTATGCACACTGTTTTGTATTTACTCCTTCACGCTCCTACTCTTTCGCCTTGTTGAGCTACCCTTGCGCCGCATTCTCAGCACGTTAGCATCTTAGCGTGAGACTATATGGATAGAACCTGGCTGCAGAATATTATACAGATGTCAGATGTTCCATAACGCATCTTTTATGACCGTCTTTTCTGCATCTTACCGGAAGGGATCATCTCGCGTTGGGCGTTGTACCACGCTGGATGCGACAGCCCTTTCACATCTCTTTTGCATGAGATTAATTCTGGACTATCGAAGATAAAGTGATGATCCTTCGTACACGACATGGATGATATCCATATGACAGCAAAATGGGCTAATCGAATGCTACGACCTTTGACATCACTCTATCATCGTCTCGGCAAACATAGCGAATCCATCAACGCGCAAGAGGAAGAAATCCATAAGATTGTGGCCGCAGCTACGGATACCGAGTACACCAAGCCAGGTGCCTCCGGAGACGCCGAATACGATTCCGAATTTGGTGACCAGGACCCTTCCTGGATTCCACCAAAACCCGAGTCGAAGCGCGTCAAACATAGATATGTGGCTAGGGGTGAACGACTCCGACTTCAACCGCGAGTTCGAATGCGGTCGGTGCCGCAAAGTCCTGAAGCAACGAAAGCGTTGCCCGGGGCGATTGAAATCGCAACGCCATTGATTACGGGGAGATCAACGAACGTGCTTGGCACGAACAAGGAGTCAGAAATTGGTCGTCAGCCCAATGTACAAAACCAGGGGGAAATGACCCAGTCTTTATTATCGGAGGGCATCGCCGAGAGGATAATACGGAGGGCAAGAAAGTATCGACCATCACACCCGGATCCTCAATGGAGACAAGAATTGAATGCAAAAAATAGTAATAAATACTTCGATATTGTGGTGTCCTTGGATGGCTTGTTCCTGAGGTTCTTGGAAAAGACGCGAACGGCGAATTATACCTCGAAAAGTTCTACCAGCGGTGCTCGGTCATTGCTAATGACAATTGTTCGACGGTTACCAGAGTTCATCGCCGAGGAACAACGGTTACAAGATGAACTTGACAATAACGATGAAATTGACATGGCGGATGCATACTTTACAGAGTTGGAGTCAGCATATGGTACTGAGGGCAAAGGATGGCAACCTCTACGTGAAGCCGTGCGATCTCAAGGGATATTTTTGGTTTGCGACATGGTGCAAAAGAACTGGATTAACCAATTGACCTCAGCTCGTTTGATTTACCACTGTATCAACGCAAAAGAGAATGATGCAGTCGAAAGGATACTGAGCGTCCTACTTTCAAAGGTAGATCGTTATAATTTCCCGTGTGGTTTCAACCCTTGGAGACCAGATGCTCCAGGCCGGGATCCACTTCGCCTTCTTCAAAGATATTGGCAGGTATCTGGGAATAGCTCTTATGTTTTTAGAGAAGTAGAGCTGCTGCTTTTGCGGAACATCTTGCCTCCGGAATGGTTAGTGACGATCACGTTGAAGGACTGCGTTATGGCTGCATGCATGTCGCAATCGAAATGGGATAGCGAATATGCCGCTGCCATCAGGCTGATGAAAACGATTCTCATAACAGCGACCAACGCTCACAGAGTTCGAAAGGGTGTGAAGAAAACCGCAATCAAGAAGCCCACCATGGCAACAAGGCAGACTCACAATTCGTCGTCCTCACAAGCAAATGGCCTAAATGTGGATCAAGGTCGGTGTCCCGTCCACCTTCAAGATGCTACTAGCAACCTGGTCTCTAGTTTGAATGTTGCATTGTGCTGTATGTATGCTGTACGCATGGGACAGCCAAATAAACCAGACTATATTTCGGGCGAGAGGATAGTGAAGACTTACACCGACTTGGCTTTGGCCATTCAGCGTTCCTTGCCACCTGGTGGTTTAGAGGGAAAAGACAACGAAGCAAGTCGAGCCTCATTACTGCGGAAAGGATATACGCTCCTTGCCTATTTTGTATTGAGGTCTCAGCAAGACTTACTGTCACTGGATGATACAAGCGTGGATATGTTAGATGTCACCATGAGTCAAGATTGCGAGCTCTTTTTTGGCCTCCTTGAACAGAGCGCGGATATTATTAGTAACCTATCAGCCATGGTGTGCCAGATCGTTCGACTTTCCAAACGCGGCGATGAGCAAGAGCAGTGTCGACAAGCACGAAGGCTTTGTAGACATCTACTCAGATACGAGCGTCTGGGGCTAGAAAAAGTTACATTGTTCCTCGGCAAGATTGCCATCGAAGTGGCTTTGGACTTTGCGCAGTATAGTCAAGACGCTGAAGATCATACTTTCGCGGCCGACATTCAAGAGACAGTCACTACCATTCGAAGACGCATTAACAGCAAGAACAATTGCACTCCAACGCCAGGGAAATCCAGCATGCAATCCTTTAGATGGGAGGAAGGTATTGGTGAGTGGATTGCAAAAACTCCCTTGGATAGGACGAAAGCTGCGATGCCTCGGGTCTTGTCCCAGCCAATGATAGAAATAGTCAGGGGTGACACACCTTTTAGTGCCACAGCGAGCTCACCGTCATCGTCGTTCGATTCGGATTCCAGCAAGACCTCGATGGCATCGCCTAGTTCAGTCAATCTCAAGAGGAGGCGAACATTAGTTGCCAGCCCACAACCGAATGTCAAGGGAGGTAAGCGGCCCCGGCGAATCTACAAGAAGATGAGACACTCTACTCGAATATCGACAAGACTCAGTGATATCTCGGCTGTGACCCGGGGTGAAGACCACGTTTACTCCAGCAGCCACAGCGACTACCGAAGTGATTACGAAAACGCCGTAGTTGCTGAAGCTGTATGCGATAATGAAGCATGGCTGTCACAAGCCGAAACAGCAGACACATCCGATGCTGCACAGAGCACCAGAACTGTCGGAGACCTACAGGACAGTGTCGCAATTGCTCAGGCGCAAAGGACGCGGGCGAATTTTGACGTGGTCATCCATAATGCTACTGTTGCGGCGCCCGTTCCGCCGAGAAAGCGTGGACGTGGACGGCCTCGCAAGCATGTGGCCGAGCCAGGGTCATCCTCTGCATCGCGAGCAAACGGCCCTCAAGCGCATGCTAACGTGTCACGCCGTCCGATCATTCCTCGTGCTGAAGACGAAGACAGTGACGACGAGTTGAGCTTTCTGTAACAGCCTAAAAGGGCGACCAATGGGGGTTTCGGGATATGCTTCATGCTTCGAAACCTGTTTGTGCTCTCCGGTAGATCGAGAAGCATGACGATCCGTACCTCTGTTCCTGTCCAAATGCCGATGAAGGTCTCAATAGGCTGCTGTCTCGTTTTTTTTTCAATCTCTTATTCTTCTTTTTGTTTTGGTTTTGGAAATGCAAGCTTATCGTTGGAGGCGTCGTATCGATACCCAGGGACTCGGAAGGTGCAGGATATTTATCGTCTTTATCTATATTGAGGCATTTTATTGGTACTTACAGAGTAACAGGATATCTATCATCTCGTTCTAGACTTCGTATACACGATAAATTTATAGGGCGCACTGTGAATCACTACGCTTGTATGGGGCTAGGCTGGTAGATGATCAGCACCTGCACACAACTTAAGCAGGTGACCATTAGGGTCTTTCTTTTTCGGGAAAATGTACAAAGACCTCCCGAGCCTCTTTTCCTTTCAAGCGAATGTCACTGTGATCCCTGCTAGTTTCCATCGCTAACCTTCCGATGTGTATGCCATTCTATATCTAGGCTCGAAGTTGACTAGACACGGCGTGGAATCAAATGATTCACATGAAAAGGAAAGGGAAAACGGACACGGTATGAGGGAGGTAACATTGACCAATGATAAGATTGAAAAATGATTTAGAGCAAGCCACCGTTTATCCTAGAAATTGCATTTCTTTACGGGGTGGTCTCGGTCAGCTGGGCTCTGGTGGGAGATAGCTAGCATTGCGTGGAAGGATCAATAACGTGATAGACACTGATAGTCAACTCGCTTCTCGATGGGTGTTCCCTGTAGTTTCTGCAATGCTGCTATGACCTGGGGACTGCGACAGACAATCTTCGCGATTACGTGGTCGTGGCGGCGGCCGAGGCGAAGAAACGGCTTCGACTCAAAGACTGTGTTAATATATATGTGATCATGAAAAGCTCGGCAAACGTCCCTGACAATTTAGGTCTCAGAAACCAGTTCCATCGGCGGCGGTAGGCCAATGAATCATGAAGCCGGCAAAGAAAGACGAAACAAGCAGAGGGTTGAAAGAGAAAGAAGTCGAGATAAACCCTGGTCGATCCACGCGGGACGGAGGCTAATTGGGCAGGTGCAGGCCCTGGCGCTTGCTCTAAGTGGGCAGTCCCGAACATCGTGAGACGCAGAACCTCCTGAATCTCCTCTTAGCCTCCTACTATGTACACATCATCCACTCCGTACGTGCCAATCGACCTGTCAACCGGCCTGTTTCGCCAACCGTTTCACTTCACTTGGTACTCGGTCCGTGGGGCCAGCCGGCCTCAGTGTTGGGTCGTCTGCTGCGTCGTGAATCGTTTGTCGCGTGCCGATGCCAATCGGGATGGAGGCCCTTGCAGCAGATCGTTATCGGCCAATCCGCGCGACAAGACACGTCCTAAACGACGTTTGAAACCCTTGCATACCTCATAACAATGTTTTAAGGAGGACGGATTCGTATACCATGGCCAAAGCGCCTATTCTGCATTGGCGCCGCAAGGACCAATTTCAAAATCGAAACCCTATTATTTCACTGAAATGTTCCGTCGGCACTTCGATTCTACTATGTATTGCACAGGAGGCAACCCAAGTGGGCTCCATGACATTTCCCTGGGACATCTATGGTCCAATCTCGCTCTAATGTGTACTTACGTATGTGCCATATGGCCGTTGTTCCAAGCTTGTATGAGATGAGCCACCAATCCGAACAGACGACAACGTATGAGACTGGGTCTGGCCGACTGAAATTGATGCTAAGATGAGAAAGTGGATGCAACTTAAAAGAAGGGATTGCCGGGTTGCTAGCCTGGCAGCAGTCCCCTGCGCCTCGAGTCTTGACTTACTCTCTCAGTGGCTTGTACACATTTTTCCTTCTCATTTCTCACTCTTGTTGGCGGACACCTCCATTCCTTTCTTGTTCCTCTTTTTATCTATTGCCCTCTGTTCGCCACGCGATTCCCGGAGAATCGATTCCTCAGGCTTTGACAGCCTGTTTGTTCTATCTTCATCCGTTCGATTGACCTCTCCTCCTGGCCGCGTGATATTGGATTGTAGCTGGGTTACATTCTGCACATTGCCATACACAGTACCAATAGTCGACTCTCGTTTCATCGCATGAGTAAGCCATACCGCAATTCTTTTGGCATATGTTAGTACAGGCTGTCGGCGTCTGGATTCTGTTCGACGATCACTGTTGAGACTGACACCTATCTTTCAACACATGCCCAATTGACACTCCTGGATTGGCTTTGAAAGTTGCATCAGGATCGGCAAACCCCGATATCACAGCACACCAAACCCAAGAGGGGTATCCATTCATTCGTAGAGCTGGTTCTCTGCCCTCTTTGCTTCTGTTCAAAAGAAGGCTTTGCTCTCTTTCCAAAGCCAGGATTACATTCATCTGTCGTTGCATCATAATAATGGCGAGCTTGACAACTTCTGTCATCATGGCCTACATGGCTACAGCTGTCCATGCCCAGCAACAAGCTGCTTCTGGTGGTAGCGGTACAGCCGCATCTACAAGTAGTGGAACGACTGCTCAAGCTGCTAACACTCAGTATTTGAATAATCTGCAGGATGAGTACACTCATCTCATGTTGGTTGCCATGGCTGCATCAGTCGCTCTCTACTTTGTTTGGAAATCGTCCCTCAGACTGACTTCGCATATACGACGTTTACATGGACTGGGAAGCGACAATCAACGCTACTTCACTCGTGATGACTTCCGCATGGCTTGGTTCAAAAGAAACATTGTAGATGCTCCATTGTTCCGTGTTCGCCATAACCGTGAGTTCCAATTGTCTCGAGCGGTCAATATGGGTACTCTGCCCAGTCGATTCCAGGCGATATGTCTAACAGGGCTCATTGCTATGAATATTGTCCTCTGTGTGCTACACATTCCCTTCAGTGGGGGCATTGAATCCTATGGCAAACTTCTGAGGAATCGCACGGGAACTCTCGCCACTGCTAATCTGATTCCACTCGTCATATTGGCTGGACGCAACAACCCCCTTATTCCCCTGCTGGGTATCTCTTTCGACTCTTGGAACTTCTTCCACCGGTGGCTTGCTCGCATTGTGGCTGTCGAGAGTCTTGCTCATCTCTTGGCCTGGATGTTCACCAGCGCCGACCAATCTGGGTGGGCCAAAGTCATTGCAGAATTTCATGATTCTCAGTTGATCATAACCGGCTTAGTGGTATGTAAGGAGATTAGATGATGTCTCTTGACACTTCACTGACTTATTACAATTGAATTAGGCGGTTGTCGGTTTCGTCGCACTCGTGCTCTTTGCTTCTTCTGCTTTACGACATGCTTTCTATGAAACGTTCCTTCACCTACACATCTTGTTAGTCTTGATGTCATTAATCGGTCTTTGGTACCATTTGGATGGTTTGCCACAGCAAGTCTATCTTCTGGGTGCCTTAATCATGTGGGCTCTTGAGGTACGTAGTATCTTGTATCCCTGTATGTGAGAAGACGGTCACGAAATGCTAATTCTAATTTCAGCGATTCGCACGCTTGGCTATCAACGTCTATCGTAACCTTGTTGGCGGTAGAACTACGGCCAAGGCTGAAGCTCTTCCAGGCGATGTTACGAGGATCACGTTGAAGATGGCTCGTCCGTGGACGTTCCGCCCTGGCCAACACGTGTACATATGCATTCCTTCTGTCGGACTTTGGATGTATCACCCATTCAGCGTTGCATGGAACGAGAAGGAAAACCTTCCAATAGACGAAAAGGGCTTAGTCATGACACAGCAAGATGTTATGTCGGTGCAAAAAGAGACTATTTCACTTCTCGTTCGTCGTCGAACTGGGTTCACTGACACGCTGTACAAGCGTGCTGCGAAGGGAGTGGATGGCCATGTATATCTTTCTGCGTTCGTCGAAGGACCGTATGGGGCTATTCATGATCTAGACTCCTACGGTACTGTGTTATTGTTTGCTGGTGGTATTGGTATCACTCACCATGTTCCATTCGTCCGTCACTTGGTTCAAGGATATGCAGATGGTGTCGTTGCAGCTCGTCGGGTTACACTAGTATGGACCATCCAATCTCCCGAGCATCTCGAGTGGGTGCGTCCTTGGATGACTAGTATTCTGCAAATGGATCGCCGCCGCGATGTCTTGCGTATCATGCTGTTCATCACCCGGCCTCGTAGTACCAAGGAGATTCGCAGCCCGAGTGCCACGGTTGAAATGTTCCCTGGTCGACCCAACATCCAGACTGTTCTGGACAAGGAAATTGAGCAGCAGGTTGGGGCTATGGGCGTGATGGTGTGTGGTGGTGGTGCCATGAGCGACGACGTCCGACGAGCATGTCGCGAGAGACAAGCGATCAGCAATATCGACTTTATTGAGGAGAGCTTTACTTGGTGAAGCGACCATGCGGTGATGCGGCGTTGCTCACATCGGAATTAAGAGCCTGGACACCAAAGGTTTGACGTTATGGCTTGAAAGATCTATTTGCGTATATTGCAGTCGGAAGTTTTCTTCCTTTTTATCATCTTCTTTCCTTTCGCTTGTCTATAGTTTGTTTTTTGTTATTGATGGTCTATACAAGAACAGCACATCGATATTCATACTTTCGGAATTCAATGCCAGTACATTTCAGCTTCCAAGTCTCCTACATGTGTCCCACGAAGCACGAAGCGACTTCGGAAGACTTTCCTTCGCTTGATTAATAGATGATTCTTAAATTCTATGCCACGTTACGTACTTAATCAACGAAATATTGCGTAGAGATTCTTGATTAATAATCCGGCCATTACCATCTAGCTATTTCTGCAAGACGTCCATCACCGTAGTAAGTAAAGTGAATAGCACCGCGTAACCCTTCAGTATGATTACCTGATGCGGGGTTAGTCAGTCGAGCCTTATTGGGTTCCTGGGCAGCTACATTCCCATGCAGGGTTCAAGGTTGCACACATACCTTCTAAGCAGTTTTTTGTATGGCTATTTACGGTATGGTATGTAGTGGGGAAACGTGTAGAAAGAGCTAAAGATGACGATATCATCGGGGTGGGCGAATTTGTAAGCTGGCGATTAGTAAAGGCAAACTCCTCCTGGCAATCTTTCTATCCTCTTTAAATTACTTATATCCCACTGTTATCCCATTCTAACCAGATACACATTTCCAATCGCAATACCGACTATCTAAGGTCTTCAAAGTGCCTCGACAAATAGCTCGTCTGTTGTCCATCATGACTGCAAGGACTCCTAACATTACTCTTTACACTGCGCAGACCCCGAATGGAATCAAGATCTCCATTGCGCTTGAAGAGCTAGGGTGCGTTTCGCTCTAGTCTTATAAGCGCATTGCCGTTACTTTGTACTCGGCTATCTGGCGTTCCTTATTAGCATACTTCTATAAGCTAACGCCGATCTAGCCTCCCATACAAGGTCAAGAAACTCGAATTCAGCAAGAACGAGCAGAAAGAGCCATGGTTCCTCGAAATCAACCCCAACGGTCGGATTCCCGCCATTACTGATACTTTTACCGACGGCAAGACAATCAATATCTTTGAATCCGGCAGTATCTTGCAATACCTGGCCGACAACTACGACCCAGAGCACAAGATTTCATATGCGCAGGGCACCCGAGAATATTACGAGCAGACGAATTGGCTGTACTTTATGAATGCTGGTGTTGGGCCAATGCAAGGTGCGCAGGTTGATGAAATAACAAAGAAAAGGTGAAATTAGTGGTGACTGACCATCATTTCCAGGCCAGGCAAACCACTTCACCCGCTACGCGCCGGAACGCATCGAATACGGCATCAACCGCTACCAGAACGAAACTCGTCGCCTGTACGGTGTCCTAGACAAGCACCTCTCTACCTCCAAGTCCGGTTTTCTAGTCGGCGACCATATCTCAATCGCTGACATCGCGCATTGGGGATGGATCGCCTCCGCGGGCTGGGCCGGTGTCAACATTGATGATTTCCCGCATCTCAAGGCTTGGGAGGAGAAGCTAGCCGCCAGAGAGGGTGTAGAAAAGGGTAGGCATGTCCCGGAAAGACACACTATCAAGGAAGTGCTCAAGGATAAGGACCTCATTGAAAAGCATAGTGCTTCCACGTTGCAGTGGGTTCAAAAGGGAATGGCTGATGATGCCAAGAAGTGAGTAAGCCGTAGATTACTTGCATATCAAATAGTGTCTCAGGCAGAATATAATAAGGAATTCTGATTCAGAATAAGGTGTCCCTCGTCTGTATTAATGAGCTGGGAGCACGGTAAAAACTGTCAGATGAGCCGACAATAGGCCGCTGAGTTGTGCTAATCCTTTTTAGGCTTGGTGGCCATAATCTAGCCCAATACGGCTAGTCTTCACTTGGACGCTCTTGACTCTTTTCAAACTCTTGACAGACCTCCCTCTTCTTCTTCCAACCCTCGATAATTTATTTCTCCATCACAGTAGCTGGTTCCCGCATCGCCGACGCTAGCAAAATGTCGTGGCGCAATAACCAAGGAATTACAGGTTCCAACAACATTCCTCTCGGAAAGAGACGGTTCGGCGGAGACGATGAAGGTGCAAGTGAGGCATCCACGCCAACAGTCGCAGCTTCAGAAAATGGCGCGACCCGAGGCAGAAGCCCAACTCGAGGTAAATTTGAGCCTTGTCTGCCTTTTCTGCATTGACATTGATAATGACTCTATCTTTCAGCAGATCCTCCCGCAGACGGCGTGAAAAGACGCAAGAAGCGCAACCGTTGGGGCGACGCTCAAGAAAACAAGGCTGCTGGCCTCATGGGCCTACCCACAATGATCATGGCCAATTTCACTAATGAGCAGCTCGAAGCATACACTTTGCATCTCCGTATCGAAGAAATCAGCCAGAAGCTCCGTATCAACGATGTCGTTCCCGCAGATGGCGACAGATCACCCTCGCCGCCACCGCAGTACGACAATTTTGGAAGACGTGTTAACACCAGGGAATACCGCTACCGCAAGCGCTTGGAGGATGAGCGCCACAAACTTGTCGAAAGGGCCATGAAAGTTATTCCAAACTATCATCCGCCCTCTGACTACAGGCGCCCAACCAAGACACAGGAGAAGGTTTACGTACCTGTGAATGACTATCCAGAGATTAACTTCAGTATGATTACTAACCCTCTAACTCTCCCTCTAACCATGATTTATTTGCCCATTTTCTCTCTATTGCATGCTCGATTCGGACCGGCGAGGCATCGTGATGTTCAAGATGCCTCTCCTCGTTTCTTGCCATTTCAATAACCATCTGGACTTTTTCGCACTGTACCTTTTTTCAAAATAGACATACTAACACTTAGCTTCCTCGCTTTACTAAAGTTGGTTTGCTCATCGGACCTCGTGGCAACACTCTCAAAACCATGGAAAAGGAATCTGGGGCCAAGATTGCCATTCGAGGCAAAGGTTCCGTCAAGGAAGGAAAGGGTCGATCTGATGCCGCTCACACTAGCAACCAGGAAGAAGATCTTCACTGTTTGATCATGGCAGATACGGAGGAGAAGGTCAACAAGGCCAAGCAACTAGTCCACAACGTCATTGAAACCGTGAGTCTACATTCCTCCCTTTTATCAATCGAGATATTAACATCGCAAATAGGCTGCTTCCATTCCTGAAGGTCAGAATGAGCTCAAACGCAACCAACTCCGAGAACTCGCCGCCCTCAACGGTACGCTTCGTGATGATGAAAACCAAGCTTGTCAGAACTGTAAGTCTTCCGGATCACCTGGATCGATGAACATGATCTAACATGTATAGGTGGACAAATTGGTCACCGCAAATACGATTGTCCTGAACAGCGCAACTTCACCGCCAACATTATCTGCCGTGTCTGTGGCAATGCTGGTCATATGGCACGTGATTGTCCTGATCGTCAACGTGGCACTGATTGGCGCAACAATGGTGGCTACGGCGGCCGTGGTCCTCAACGTGCTATTGGTGGTGGGGATGCTGTTGACCGTGAGATGGAGGTAAGTTGTCGATTCATGTTCATACTCTTAACAAATTACACAATTAACGGGAGTAGCAACTTATGCAAGAACTTTCTGGCGGTGGCTCTGGCCCCAACGGCGAAGCTCCTCGCCGTATAGAAGGTGGTCCTGGAGGCTACGACGAAGACTCCAATTACAAACCTTGGCAACAACGTGGGCCTCCTGGTCCGGTCTCCGATGTTGCTCCATGGCAGCAACGTGGACGGGAGCAGCACGGCAGACGCGACGACTACGAATCTCGCGATCACAACGACGCTGCGCCATGGGCACAAGGCCGTGGTGGTGGCGGCGGAAACTACGGCTACGGCTCGCACCACGGAAACTATTCTGCCCCAGGTGCCGCCCCAGGGGGTGCCGCACCATGGCAACAACAAGCTCCTCCTCCACCTCCTGGTGGTCAAGCCGGTTATGGCTACGGCTATTCCGCCTTCCCTCCGCCACCTCCAGCTGGTGGTCATGGTGCTCCTCCTGGACTTTCCGGCGCTCCTCCAGGCCTCGAGTCCATGTACTACGGCGGCGCTGCTGCTCCTCCCCCACCCCCTCCTGGCGAAGGCCCTCCTCCTCCTGTAAGTATTCGATAGCCTGCAGCTTATGCCTTGAAGAATTATTGCTGACCTTTCTACAGCCTCCGAGTGATCACCCTCCTCCACCACCTCCGCCAATGTAAACCCAACTTCCGCCATTCATGGGTGCATCAAAAGGATGTGCGACCGTAACTTATCTGACAGTGACTACTAACTTTGTGCTATAGTAATAGGATGCGTTGTCTGCTACAATTGATTTGTTTACTAGCTTTTTCTTTGAGAAAAATTATAATAGCTACACAAAGTAATTGAATATAGACCGTAGAGAATGCCAAGAATTTCCCTCGAACGACGGGCCGGGGTTCCCTCCGAATTCGCTGATTGGTCCGACCCCAGTGCCAAAGCCGTCCAGCTTCGCCTTATGATCGTCATCTCTCAATTTTCCTACAAGACTAATATTCAAATCACGCCTAGAATGATCTTGATGAACTATCACAGGAACTTCCCTGGTCGACTCATTGCACAGTCAATCCTTGCAGGTCACTAACTTTAATCATCCTTCACTGAAGAAGAAAACAGTTCACGGTCACTCGAAGTGCGGGTGATACAAGCAAAAGCAACATGACGTCTCTCGGCGCATCCAGCTCACAAGCAATCGGCGGAGAATTCGCTTTGCACCCCGTCTCCAGCTTTCATTCCCATGCATCTGCAGCTAGGAAAAAGAGCTGGCAGGCCCAGCAACAGCCTTCTTCGCATCTGTCACCTTCTCGCACAAATGCATCCGTTTCATCTTCGCGACGGAACAGGTTGGCAATTGATGACGAGGACCCCGTAGCTTTCTCTACAGCAAGTACAAATCATTCGGATTTCCGTGACTCATCGACGAAGACTCCCGCCAAGTGGTGGAAAGTGCATCTGTTCCGGGGCATGGTCCAAGATATCAAGCGAAGAGCACCTTATTATTGGAGTGATTGGACAGATGCTTGGGACTACCGAGTCGTACCGGCTACGGTGTATATGTACTTTGCAAAGTATGTGTGAGCTACTATGACGAGCTTGTAGCCCAAATTTCACATTATCTTCTTCAATTGACACAAGCCATCCACAGCATCCTTCCCGCTCTAGCTTTCTCGCTGGATATGTTTGAGAAGACAAACCAGAGCTACGGAGTCAACGAGGTTCTGTTAGCTTCTGTCCTTGGCTCTGTAGTCTTCGCTGTCGCTGCAGCACAGCCCTTGGTCATTGTTGGGGTGACTGGTAAGTCTCAACATAGATAAGGAACTGAAGTTCTAATCAGCGAATCCTGATGTTGTGAAGGACCTATTACTGTCTTCAATTATACGGTATACGACATCATGGCCCCCCAAGGAACGAATTATCTGGCTTTTATGTTTTGGATCGGGCTGTAAGACTTCTCGTCACACGACTTCACTGGGATCATTCGAATGCTAACAGCATGCAGCTGGTCTCTGATATTCCACTGGATTCTCGCGATTACAAACGCTTGCAACGGCTTAACGTATGTAACACGCTTCTCGTGCGATATTTTCGGCTTCTATGTTGCGTTCATCTACTTGCAAAAGGGAATCCAAGTCCTGACTCGCCAATGGGGTATGGCGGGCGAAACATCTGCCTATCTCAGTATCATGGTTGCTCTACTCGTCCTAATGTTCGGTTACGTATGTGGCATACTTGGCGAAAGCACGCTCTTCCAACGATATGTGCGCAAATTTATAGAGGACTACGGCACGCCTCTAACTATCATCTTTTTCACGGGCTTCGTGCATATCGGCCATATGAGAGATGTCTCTGTTGAGACCTTACCAACATCCAAAGCATTTTTCCCGACGGCAGATCGTAATTGGCTTGTCAATCTGTGGGATATTAGTGTTGGAGAAGTGTTCTTGGCGATCCCATTTGCCATTCTACTTACCATCCTGTTCTACTTTGATCACAATGGTAAGTGTATCACCGTAGTCCCTTGGCAAGTCTACTCACTTACATGGACTTGCAGTATCGTCTCTCATTGCGCAAGGAACGGAATTCCCTCTTCGCAAACCTGCAGGATTCCATTGGGATATTTTCCTTCTGGGTCTGACGACCGGTGTCGCCGGTCTGCTCGGTATTCCTTTCCCAAACGGTCTGATCCCACAAGCGCCCTTCCATACCCAAGCACTGTGCGTGACGCGCCAAGTCTCCGACGACGACGAGACAAATAAAGGTCGACCAATTCTCATCACCGATCACGTTGTTGAGCAAAGAGTCAGCAATCTCGCGCAAGGACTGCTTACCCTCGGCACAATGACTGGTCCTCTTCTCGTTGTCTTGCATCTCATCCCACAGGGTGTCCTCGCAGGTCTCTTCTTCATTATGGGAGTGCAAGCCTTGCAGGGAAACGGTATAACTCAAAAGCTCGTCTTCCTCGCCCAAGACCACACATTCACCCCCGGCTCCAACCCCTTGAAGCGCATTGAGCGCCGAAGTGCAATTTGGGTCTTTGTAATTCTTGAGCTTGTCGGATTCGGTGCGACGTTTGCAATCACCCAAACTATTGCGGCCATTGGGTTCCCTGTTATCATTTTATTTCTCATACCTGTTCGATCGTTTTTATTGCCCATGTGGTTCAGACCCGAGGAGCTTGCGACACTAGATGCGCCAACTGCGAGTCCGTTCACCATGGAGTCTGTGGGTGGAACTTACGGACATGTTGAATCTGACGAGCTTCCGACTCAGGCCAGTGGGGGTCGCGGCGGCATTCTAGAAGGAAACAACGGCCCAAGCTCGGAAGAATCTGCTGTAGAGGATGAGCTTGAGAGGGGGGAGCTGCATCCTGTGTCATCGAGGCCGAATGCAAGGAAGAGAAGTACAACTAGTGAGTTTTTCCTTCGCTCTTCCAATTATACTCGATAGCTGTTGACATCTGGAACAATAGACACCAGTGTAAGAGAGCAATCCTAATCTGAAGACTGTTGATATCGCAAGGGTTTCGGCTCTTGAAGTTATCAAGCAACGCCTCTCACGTTTTGACTAATGATTTCGGTAAATATATATATATATATTCTTGTCCTCGAGTTTTCGGGAGGGAATTTTCTGAAACTAGAGTTCTGGAGGACTGCCTTATCGACAACGTAAAGGCATGTTCATCGCGGTGTATATTCGGCATTATTCAACATTATTCATTACTATTCTATTCTTGGATAGGGACAAGGTCACAGTCTGTCGACGGTTTACTCAAACTTTGGCATGGTGTACGTATTTTCCGGATCTGATAGAATGATTAGTCAACTCTTTGTAAGTAAAGAAGAAAGAAAAAGCTGGTCATAGAGGCTCAAACGTACCAGTTCCATGCTCAACGATGTACTTGGAAGTCTCCCTAATGTTCATATCCATTTCGCTCAGCAATTCCTGGCATCTCAGGCGGACCCTTTCATTTCGTTTCGCTGCTCCTCGAATAGCGGCCTTTGCAACATGGAATCGAGAAACCTCGTTAACCAGCATCATATTGAACGGCGTAGTAGTGCTTCCTTCTTCGATATACCCCGCAATACTCACACGGTCGAGGTTGGGCCGCCCGAAGAGTAGCCCTTGTATCTCAGTGTTGTAGCCGTGATAGTTGAAATGAATGGGAATGTCAGGGGTGAACAGCGCATTAAATCCATCAATCGACAGAGCATGAGGATGTGCGCCTTCGTTCTCGAGAATCATAAGATCCGTAACGTTGATGACCCGCACTCTCAATTCTGGCATGCATTTGCGTAGTATTGCTGCGGCATAGATTACCTCGAACATGAGTTCACTACCTACGCCAACCAACACAACGTCCGGGCTCAATCCTTCATCAGTGCTGCAAAATTTCCAGATAGAAGCACCGGCCCGACAATGAACAGCTGCTTCCTCTGGACTGAGGAACACGGGTGTTGGCTGTTTCGAACCAACCATGAGATTCACGTAGTTCGTAGATCGGAGGCAGTGGTCGAGGGTGGATAAGAAAGTATTGGCATCTGGTGGCAGATAGACTCTTGCTGCGTAAGGTTTAAGTTTGAGAACTGCACCAATGAAAGACGGATTTTGGTGGGAGAATCCGTTATGCTCTTGTCGAGTCCATGTACTCGTCTCGATGTAGTTGATGCTAGCCACGTCGCTGTGCCATCGTGTTTCACGTGCCTGATATGTAATGCTTAGATGGGTTCAGAGCAGAGAGAAAGACAATCAGAACATACCATCTTGTTGAATTTACTGTATTGTACCATCATCGTGTGGACGATACCAAGGAAGCTTTCATAAGTTGGGAAGATTGCGGTTCGGCCAGTCAAGGTGTAGCCCTGCATAAAACCTTGACACATATGTTCGCTCAAAACTTCAATAACGCGACCACCTTGATTGCGTGAAAATTGGTCCCATTGGAAGTTTCGACCAGTGTGAGCCAAGACAGCATCTAATTTATTGCTTTCCAGCTCATCTGGACTGAAAAGTCTCGCTGTGTGGGGGTTTTTGACGAAGACTTCATCAATAAACTCCCCGATGACCTTCATTGAACTCTCATAGGACCCTTTGGTAACCACGAAATGCTTCCAATCTGGCATTTCCAAAGGATGGTAGTTCCCGTAAGACTCAATGCGCTGCCCGAGCTTTTTGCTATCCGTCTTTGGAATAATCGAAGTAATCGCATCAATCGGAGCGCCGTTTTCATCAAAAAGATCTTCTGGTCCATAGGAGGCAAGCCAAGTTTGAAGAGCTTGAAGCTCCTCTTTGTCCTTTTTGGCTTTTGGTAGAGGAACCTGGTGAGAGTGGAAGGAGCCTTCAATGAACTCCCCATGAATCTTCTTTGGTCCAGACCAACCCTAGGGGAGAATAAGTAGCCTGTCATGAGCTTGAGGGCCTAGAGAAACATACCTTGGGTGTCCGCAGAATCAAAACGGGCCATCTGGGCTTGCTCAAAGGCTTTCCCTCACGAGCAGCGTTCTGAATTCGGCGAATTTCCCCCACGGCCCAGACCATCGAAGTATGCATATCAGTGTCGATATCGTCGAGATTTTCGACGAAACGTGGCTGGTAGCCGTATCCAAGGAACAAGGCTGTCAATTCTCGATTGTCCATACATCCGTAAATCGTTCTCTCGCTTATTTTGAAGCCATTGACATGTACTATTGGCAAGACTGCACCGGATTCCTTCGGGTCAATATACTTTGCGGCGTGCCAGCTCCTGTCAATACGTTAGTCAGTATTCACTCGGTATGATCATATATTTATACTCAAGTGAGTCTTACGTAGCGGTCGGGCCACTTTCTGCCTCACCGTCTCCAATAATACATGTGACGATTAGATCTGGATTATCCATGACCGCACCAAAAGATACCGCCAGTGCATAGCCTAGTTCGCCTCCTTCGTGGATCGCTCCCGGGGTCTCGGCGTTGATATGACTGGAATGGTTAGCACGATTTCCTCACTTTGATGGCTCGTTACCTACCTTGGCAAGCCTGCTGTGGTACTGAACCTCGTTATAAGGTTGGAAAGTCCCTCGGTGTCGCGAGAGTATTCCGGGAAGAACTTCTCGAGGGAGCCTTCAAGCCAAACAGAGGCGAGAATTGCAGGAGCTCCATGGCCTGGGCCAACCACATATAGCATATCGTAGTTGTGCTTGGTTATTAGGTAGTTGAGGTGGGAATAAACCAGGATTAAACCCGGGCATGTTCCCCAATGACCTATTGAAATGCGTTAGAGGTAAATCTGAGGTACAATGGTGAGTCGGATCGTACCTAACAGTCGAGGTTTGATGTCCTCTGGCTTGATGTCTCTTTTCAAGTACACATTATCCTGTAGGAATATCATTGCTAGTAGAGGACGTCAGCCATGCCATCAGTATGCCTAGGCTCAAAATCAAACATACCGGCAGCAATATAGCATGCCGCCCTACGAAACTTGGCCAAGTCATCGTAGTCTTTTTGATCCAAAGAAATATCTTGAAGCTGCACTGCAAATTTTCCAAGCTCTTCAGGGAGGTCTGATGGCAGCGGAGGTGGGTTTGGCTGGTCTATCACTTCGCCAGGCATTCTGAAAGGGTCTCTCAGGGCTTGCGTGAAACGGAGAAGCAATTCACGTAGCAGGCGATTTTTGACCTGATTTGACACGCACAAGGTAGATGGACCAGCATCTATTACAATCAATAATAAGAGCCGAGGAAGAACCACACAGATACAAATTCCACCAGGCAGAGAGTGTTGTTGTTGTTGTTGTTGTTGTTGTTGTTGTGATGTCAAGCTGGGAGCTGTTCGGACATGTCGGCCACGACGTCATCGTTTCGTCGGCGGGGGAGGAAGGTACGACGACGCATCCATCAGGTGCTGGTCGCACCTACCTTACTGACATTCTTATTATTGACAACATACGATGAACCATCGCGGTACTTATTGATTAACCCTACTCTCCCACTCCTCGTACAATATCTCGCTGTTCAATTCAATCACAATTGAGGTAACAAAATGGCCAAGATTATCCTCTCCGTCAATGCAGGCTCGTCGTCTGTCAAAATCACTTTCTACAAGTCGCAGAACCCTCCATCGCCGATCGTCGATGCGCAGATCTCAGGAATTACGTCGCCGCCGCAGACGCTCAAATACAGCAAGAGTTCCGGCGATAAGAAGGAGAAACTGGACGAGAATCTCGATACCCCGCCCAAGGCATTCAAGTACTTGTTGGAGCGTTGTCTGTCAGATGCGGAGATCTCGGAGATTGCCAATGTTGACGATCTGGCCTGCATTTGCCATCGAGTAGTACATGGTGGGGACTACGAAGATTCGATCGAAATCAACGATTCAACGTACCACCACTTGGAGAAGATAGAAGACCTGGCACCGCTGTAAGCAAACAGCGCCAACGTTCTTGGAAATCCTTGCTCAACATATCTGACTGGTTAGACACAATTTCTCAGCCCTGGAGATCATTCGCGCATGCCGGAAAGAATTACCGAGCGTGAGAAACATCGCGCATTTTGACTCGGCGTTCCACCGCAGCCTGCCGTTGCATGTCCGAACGTATCCCATCGACCAGGAGGTAGCGAAGAAGAATGGGTTGCGCAAATACGGATTCCACGGGATCAGCTACTCGTTCATTCTCCGCTCTGTCGCACAATTCCTCGGCAAGCCTAAAGACCGGACCAATATCATCGTCATGCACATAGGGAGTGGAGCATCAATCTGTGCCATCAAGGACGGCCAGTCCATTGACACCTCGTAAGGACCATGGAGTACCGGCCTGACATTCGATTTGACACTGATCATTTTCTAGCATGGGCTTGACTCCTCTAGCCGGACTGCCCGGTGCAACTCGAAGTGGTGATATTGATCCAAGGTAGGTGATCTTACACTCATTGTAGAAAAAACGGTAGACCTGATTTTCTCGTCAGTCTCGTATTCCACTACACAAGCAACGCTAGTAGCCTCAGCCCCGCAAGCACAAAGGAAATGCACATTAGTACAGTAAGTTCTATCAAATAACTAGGTTAGCTAGAGCATTTTAGAGGACTAACCTGACTAGGCGGAAGAAATTCTCAACAAAAAGTCCGGTTGGAAGGGCCTAACAGGCACCACCGACTTTGCGCAAATAGCAGTCGAAGATCCCCCCACGGAAAACCACAAACTTGCCTTTGACATCGTCGTTGATAGGATATCAGGTTATGTAGGCAACTACTACGTCAAGCTTCAGGGCAACTTGGACGCAGTGGTATTCGCCGGTGGCATTGGAGAGAAGAGCGCCTTGTTACGACGAGCGATTACGCAACAATGCAAATGCCTTGGGTTCGACATTGATTCGGAGAAGAACAACAAGGGTGTTGCCAATGATGACCCGGTGACCGATATATCAAAGTCGGACACGGGGTCTCGAGTTTTGGTATGTCAAACCAACGAGCAGGTAAGTCTTTCAGCTTAGGGATATGAAACCCGAGTGTCCTATGCATGATGGCCCGGACTGACGATGGTGTAGTTTGAAATGGCCTATCACACTCTTGTGGAGCTGAAGATGGTGTGAACGTTTCCTTGGTTGTCGGTGGTTTTCAGACAAGAGGCAGGTTGTACATAACCGAATGAATCAGGATGATATGGAACGAGCGTAATTTAGACGAATAGAAGGATCACTCATGTACGTCCGTATAAGCTGGGGCGAGATGATTTGACGTATGCCTGTCATGAACTCTTTTCGGTTCATTGGACTGTCCCTGACAAACCAAGAATCAATCAGCATCCAACATTGACATGCTTCACAGACCTTGGTTAAGTTCGGTACCTATCAAGTGATCGGATCGATGCAACTCTACGCCGTCCAATGTACATGCAACTACGTACAGTAGTATCAGATTGTTTCGAAATACCAATCTCGTAACCACTTATTATCTCCTGAACTGGACTGTGTTTTGAATTCGGCCCTCGACCGTCAAATCAGCCCCCAAAAAAAGCTCCTTTTCTTATCGTACTTGTTAGACGCCGAAGTAGCCCACAGGTCAAATGACGAAATCTCCTTGACTTGAGGGGAGAGCGCGTAGGGGGCCATTTGCGGCTGGCTCGGAGAATCAGTCAAGCTTGACGGGGTGTGTTTCCAAGCTGTCGTATCTACCACTGTCTACAGCATTCGGCGCTTTCCGCGCGATGGGAAATTGAACCACAATCCGTGATGTCCCAGAGGATCGGTCAATGACAAGAAAGTAGCTAGAAAGCCAAAAAGTTATATATATATATATATTTTTTAAAAAAAAAGGAAAGCAAGAAGAAGAAAAATTAAAAAAAAAAAAAAAAAAAAAACAGAACCATCGATACTGGTAAATATTGAGACTCGTATTGGTATTCGGATAGACACGAAGGTATTATGTCGCTTAATCTCGAAAGAGGAAGCCAGGAAATATCGAAAGTGGGCGGCTGTCATGTTGCGTTGTTTGTGATGGCTCTTTCTTGCCTTGGCGATTGGGTTCGGTCGATCTATCCATCCATGTCTATCGGCGCAAATAACTGTTCACGCGAGGCGTCACATCAGTCGTGATCTCAAATGACCATGCCGTAGAAGGAGCAGGCAGGAGTCGAGTTTCTCGGTCTGGAATTATTTGACAGGCTCCATTGCGTTGCTGAGAGATTAGTCCCCGGTGATGTATCCTTTGTTATTGATCCTCTTCCTTCATCAGACAGAGCGTCCCTTTAGCCTTGAATGGCTCTTGAACTCGTATTGAAAGATCGTCGGGCCGACCCGGGGCAGTGGTACCATGATTCGATTAAATTCGAGGTACTTAACCCTAGTTGAATATCTGGACTCTGACTTTCGGAAGATTACAGACAAAGAAACTTGACCATGAGATTAGTGTCCTTGAATGTACGCAAATGGAAGGAATACTAAGATTTGCCCTGACTCTGAGTCTCGGGAGAGAGACAGGATTGGTATACTCGAGTTATGGAGCCCTATCTGCACCCAATTGATCATGCACGATGAGCGAGATCCATTCATGGAAAGATTGCGCACACAGAAATAGAATCCAAAACCAATCCCATCCTCTCACGGAGTAGAATTTCCAGACCTCTAGGCGCCGAGGCAACGCAATGTCGATTCTCGACCAGTCCAGCCCAGCCACATCTTTCCCAATACTTGAACCGATTCCAACGGAACGGCTCATAACTGCCGGCGCAGAACTGGTCCATACCCACTGAATAATTAGTGCAGCGCGGGAGGTGTTCCGCGCGGGTGGCTCCATTTGTTGCTTCGCTTGGGGGGTGGGAATGGGTTTGACTTGCCTGAATAGGTCGGTACTGAGGTTCGGTGGGACTTTGTTCAAAGTTTTGAGACTGATTGCGTGTTTGGTTATTCTGACATATCGCGGACTCGAGACTACCACTGTGTAGAGGGTAGACCACGGTTCTGGAATGCTCATCCGGAGGCTGTGCAGCCTTTCATCAGACAGACAGGCGACAGGGGGGGTCCATACTCTGGAGGAATAATCTGTCTGAAGCTTACCCCATACGTAACATGCATTAACATGATAAGACGGTTCACATTTTTTACAGTGTGTAGGACTGTAGGTCGACGCTTCGCGCCAGAATTAAACTCATTCCTGTACAGGAAAGGAATGAAGGAGAATAATTCGTCCATGAATAGCAGATAAAAAGGGGGTGAGGCTGATTACGTAGGTGGAACTACACCCTCCGCAGTAATTCTGATCTTCGGAGGCTAAGTAAATACACCTGGTCCCAACAAATTGGTACGTAACTCCAGGAACGCCTCTGCTTTCTTTTCCTTTTTGCTTCGAATATCGACTTGCCAGCTCGTCATTGGTGCGATCGTAGAGGTTCTACTTGGTCGGTTGCAGGTTTTGCGTACGGAGCCCTAGCTTCGACTCGATACGCATCCTGCAAATGAGAGAATCATGACTCGAGAGAAAATCACGAAGATGTCGATGTCGTCGATCAGACTTGGCAACGCCACTTTGCAGGAATCTTTCCAATATGTAGCAATATGTAGCAACATGTAGTATGCTCATGTACTTAGTATGCATCATGAAGATTGAGTACTATATAGTAGTATGCACTCATGGAGAAAGGACCGAAAAAGCAGTCAACATCTACTAATCTAGTCGGGAGCCCACGGCCTTGCATCAGGCTGCTCACGGCTAGTCGAACGAACAGGTACCAATACCGAATAATCAGCCAAGGTGACGCATGAGAACGTGATAGATCATAGACAGGCCTCAAAAAAGGAGGACCGACAAGAATCTGCAGGTACGCGGTTAGGGAGAGTTAGTTTGGCCGATCCATACCCACAGAACCGGGATACTGGGTTTTGCTAACAACAATAACATTTCCAGCCAAGTCCTCCGTAGACGGACAGACTCCAGCGTAGGGGCGGACGCCGGCTTCTCTTCCCCGAAATGTTTTCTGTATTCCGTATCCACTGGACCCATTTGATTTTATTTTTGATTTTGTTCTTTCTGCTCTGCGGAGTCGGAGATGTACGAAGGAGGCTGGCAGTAAATATTCTGTAGTGCTACGTACTTGCTGAGGGCCCGGACGATACGCAGTACGGAGTATGCGATCGCAATTTCTGCCACTTTGCAAGTCTCGTTACATAGACAGGATCTTCCCCAGGATACCTTTTCTGTGCACTTGCTGGCTAAGCCCAAGCCCGGAATTACTCCAATGTATGCGAATGCACCAGGACATACTCCGTACTCTCTAAGCTGTTGTCTTCGACGAACGATCTCGGAAAAGGTCACGGAGCGGGCACACCCGCTCAGCCAGTTCTTCAGCGACATGAATCCTGCTCTGAAACAAGACAACTCGGCCAACAGATGAAATAACTGACCGATCTGTGGCATGCTGATAGGGGGCATACGTCTCAACCAAGCGTTGGTTTATGTGTAGTCCGCTTTGTGTCAAGAGACGACAACGGTCGGCATCCTACAGAACTCAGTTTCGGTGGCAGAGCCCCGACAGGTCCGCACCGACATGAAAACGATCTAGATTTTGCCACGTTTTCGTTGACCGTTGGTGTAACGGGTATTGTGAGATGCAAGGACGTACGTACCCCGGAGCAATTTGCAGGAATTATTCCCCAAGTCTGTAACGAATCGATTGTTTCATGCCTCATGCTCCGTCCGGTCGCTTCTTGCAAAGGGCAATACAGCGGTGCGATCCCTACTATGTATCAGCACATTGTGTTCTCCGTTCCTGCTGTGTGCGAAACCTGAATACGGACGCGACTACGGACTATCTACGTACTGCGTCCACGTGAAGGTCGGTCGGGTGCTCGGCCGTCGGATATCTCTTTCTTTGATTCTGGGGCTTTTTCTTTTTCTCTCTTTTTTTTTTTTTTTCCTTCCTTCTTTTTTCCGGGAATCTTGAAAACCCTCGTACCGGGTGAACAGGAAATGCATTTCCCAGCACTCCGTACTCCTACGCACACGGTCTTGTAACGACCGTGTTATACGCCACATGTCTGATCGGAGAATACTTTACAGTACGTACTCCCGTGCTCTGTACAAAGCAAGAAACGCAATGTTCCAGAAGTATCCAAGGGAATGGTTGCCATCATAGAACAGCGCTAGAATATTGCTAGAAGGCTAGAAGCCAACGGGAAGCGGGATCCTCATGCACCCCAACGGATGGATGGGATACTACCAGCCACCAGGAATAGGAGAGGAGACCAAAAGTGGACTCAAGTGGAGTGGTCGCTGTGGGCTTGGAAAAGGAACGGAATTTCCCCTGGCCAACTAACGGCCAGGCGGGTAGTACCGCGGTAACGCTGTGCAACCTAGTCAGTTAGTACGTGGTAGTTACCCAGTCCACTGGTGAAACAACGAGAATTCCCGCAATCTCGCCGGGAGGGGGCACATGGGATCGCTGGCCAGTAGGATGCGATCCTAATGCTGGTCGCAATGGAGTCGACGAGCAAAGAGAAGGGGCATGGCCATGGCATCCTACGTGCGTGGTACTACGCACTATGTTTGAAAACGATGATCTTACCTGTGGATTTGCACTAAATACAGATAGTGTACAACGTCACGAAGACTCCCCCATTAGGGCTGCAGCTTGCAGGATGCACGATGCATCAGCGAACTAGTCAGTAGTCGCGGTTCTTGATCGCGATCGAATCAGTCGAATCACTCGAATGCGCCGATGGAAAATGAGAAGCGCCTTCCCCACCCCCAAGGAGGATTTTCACCATTCCACAATCATGCTCGAACTGGCTAGGCGATGATGACGATCGTACTCCCTGTCTAGGCTATACCGAGGTAAGTCGTCAATCCATACCGAGGAAGTACAAGACAAAACGCATAAAGGAATCAGGGCAGGACGACAGGGGAGCCAGAAGTGAGGACACGGAACGCTACACACCACACACCACACACCACACCCGGTCCTGAGTCAGAACAACGGAGCAGCGGCAATCAGGGCTAGTTTCTTACTAGGTAGTACGTAGTACAAGCCCGGAAGTTGCACATACTACGTACGTACATGGTAAGGTGAAAGCGTAATAAGTGGGTGGCAGCCACGCGAGGACAGTGGGACAGCGACACTAAATCAGGGCGGCTCGGGTGCCGTCCAGAATCATCAAAGAAGTGCTGCTGGTCGTACGTAGTCCAGTCTAGGCACCGCGGCTCTCTCTCTCTCTCTCTTCCTCTCCCTACGGGCGCTTCACATGGGAAGCAATCAGTCGCCTCGTGATTGTCGGTATCTGGGCTGCCATTGTAGCTGCGTTCGCTGCAATGCCGGAAATACTGAATATATGCACCGTTGGGGCCGAAAAGAGTTCACTATACAGTGTACACCCCTCCAGTAACATTCTGACCCTGTCATCCATGACTAGTCATTCGTAATGTATGATGATTGAGTGAGTGAGTGATTCATTGATTGATTGGTTTTATTTCACTTCTTTTTTTTTTTTTCCCTTGTCTCTTTGCCCTCCCATTCTCTCTCTCTCTCCCTCTCTCTCTCTCTCCCTATCCGTCGATTCATCCATCTTGAACATTGATAGATAGAGTGTGTAATCTTAACCAAGGCCCGGCTGCTGGTTCAATCACCGCGTTGGGAAATGTTCCAGAAATGGGGCGCTTCCCTTCGTCGGAAAAGGTTCCACTTCTCCCAGTGGTCCCATCTACAGCTCAGCATCTGTGGCAGACTATGGAGACATGGGACTCGTACTTTCATGCGATTTGGATCTGTTGTAGAAGTACCTAATTCCTGTGTCGGTGTCTACTATGTCCTTCCATTGCCCCGAATCAGATGCGATGGATGAGCGGACGAGTCAGTTGAACCATTACCTTCTCCTTTCTCCGAAATACCAACCAATACACGGCCATACGGTATCAGTCTGCCTATCCCTATCCTTCTTCCTTTGCATGTTTCCCTGCTAGGCCTAGTGTCAATACCCACTGCGGTACCACACTAGCCCACAACAGGACAGGCGCTGCCGTCCAGGGGCAAGGGGGGAAGCGCGCCTTACTAATTCCTCCTTAGAACGATGGATTCGTCCAGGAACGAACCTTGCTCCTGGGAAACTTAGCCAGACAATCCACAAGGACAACCCGGTTGGGGTACTATAATCGCATGTCGCTGCCTTGCCAACGTCCCAGCTTGCGGTGTGATCTGTACGTAAGACCTGTATCACTGGTGGCTGGTCCATCCTGCCTCTTCTTCTAGTCACGGCAATCAATCGAATGACTCTTGCCAGGTACACTGTATCATCACCACTGCGAGCCGGCGACTCGCTCGGTGTGCTGATCCACTCAGGGAATCCACCTTGCAAACCTTACTCGGTAGACACAAAAAGATGAAATCACTGCGAGCTTAGTGAAGACCTGGGAAAAAAAAAAAAGAAAGAAAAGACGAATGGGACTGACTAGCCCTGAAAGAGTAAAAAGAGAGACGGGTCTTGACTGATTACCCGTCCATCAATGAATTTATCGACACTAGACTAGGCAGGGGTTAAAAAAAGCCCCGGGGAACGAGGGAAGTAAGAAAATTAAATAAAATAGGCCCAGAAAAATAAAATAAAATAAAATAAATCAAAATTAAGACGAATGACAAGTCTCGATCACTCAATCCGTATTATGTATGTATGATATATTGGGTACAATATCCTCCTCCCGCGTCTCCATCTCCCTCTCTCATTTACGTATATTGTTTTTCTTGGTGTGACTGCTCTTCTTTGCTTTCCGTTATTTTGATAGCTTATTTCTATCACATTTCTGCTTCCTTTTTCCTCTCACACACTTCCCTTGAGATCATTGCGTGTCCTGCTTTCTAGCGATTTTTATCCGCCTGTTTCATCTCTATACCTACCTACAATCAACTTGTTCCCTCGGTCAACGTTCTGTCCTCCGCGGCGTACTTATTGGGTCCAACGCACGCAACCATCCGAAGCGCAAGCAAGCCAACAAACAAACAAGCAATCGACCTTAGTTTGTATCTGCTACACTGTATATACAGCAGTCTGATCTCCAGTTCTGCTGTTTGCCTACCTCCACCGAACGAACGAACGACCGCCTAGACCACCAGACCACCTCCCCCGTCTCCCTTGTTGCTGGTCTTTAACCTACTTGCCGCGAAAATACCTTACCTCCCTTGCGATATATCAGTTCTGATCCAGCGGCTTCTCTTCCCTGCCTTCCGCCGCCGTCCGTGTCACACCTAATCTATCTGCACACGCCTCCCTTGCCTGTGCCTGTCCAACAACTTTTTTTATTGCTTTTGCATACGTTCATCTTGCCGGGAGAGACAAAAAGCATTTGTCGGATTTCTCGAGCTCCACAAAACAAAGGTCACCTACATTTGATCCAGACCTAAATCTGCAACTCGTTTGCATTTGTCGAACACTACTTTCTTTCGGGGCTAGATCTAACGCAACCCTATCTCCGCGCAAAAGCGCCAACACCGAAATCGTGAAAGGAGAAGACTACGATAAGCTGGTGTGCCCTATCCAGAATTGAAAAACAAAGGAAACAGGGATTTCAACCCAACCAGTTGCCAACAAACATACATAAGACATAAGCGATCTCACACAACCACCAATCCCCCTGGCCCACAAACAACGAATACTTTATTTACTCTCCTGGGTTGCCGTCACATTCCTGCCTGAGCTCTCCTAGGTGCCACCCGAACAGCCGGAACGGTGGACTTGCTTGACTCCAGAATTCCTTCAAAACGATCGCCTTCTTCCGATCTTTTTCTTTTTCTTCCTCCCGTTCGTCTCAATATCGCTACGGCTTAAGCGTTGATTCTGTCGGCATCCTCTTTGTGTTCCACCGCTTGTTTGCCTCGCTTGCCCGATCCGGGATCTGCTCTATTGTTGGATACTCCTTCTGGAACCTCAACCGTACTGTCTACAGCAGTGATTGCTCGCATATTTTTCCATCACACAAGGTGAGTCATGACGGTTGTAATTCAACATAAATATCACCTCATTTCCTCTTTATGTCATCTCTTCTCACATCAACGACTACAACGCTTCATCACCCAACACATCGATCATCACTCACTCCACCACCTTACAACTTTTCGACTAACAGCTTTCTCAATTAGCCTCTACAATGATTACCAGAGGATCTTGTACTATCAACATGGGTCGTGGCGCTTACGATACTACTGGTGTGAAGAAGCCGGGTCAACCTAAACCTCCCAAGCGCGCTTAAATTGATTGCAAATGACACGCGAGTCCACAACATGAATCCTCGTCTTGGACTTCTACCTTAAACACCAAATCATCGATGTGGAAGATGAGGACAATCATCTATGCGACTTCTTTCCCGTGAGTATCAATACGAACAAGCAGATCATCTGAATTCCCAAACACTAATCCTGTTCTCAGATTTCATTGTTTACATTCTATTCGACAGTGATCCGGCATTGACTGCATCACCTGGACTGGTCTCCGTTTCTCAACTCGCAATACCAACCATTTAATCAACCATCATTCCCCTGTATCAATACCTCGATTTCGGCCATTCAATTGCGACCTTTTTTTTCCCCTTCTACAACTCGCGTTTTCGGAGCCTCATTCATTGTTTGTATCGGATTGTTTACACAAAAGTTTCTTCTCACACGGCATCGGGTTTGATTTCACAAATACACGGCGTTCAATACTATAGACTGGGCGGTTATTCATGGACAGCAAAATTGGGAGATACCAGGATCTTAGAACCTTTTGACTTCGCGGTCACTTTTTTTTTTTTTTGATTTCTTCATCCTTATCAACTCCTTTCTCTTCCTTCCTCATCTTCACCATTTGACAAATGGAGAGACTCATGTACAATATCTGGGAAGTATTGCGAGGCACTGGAGATTTACACGCTATTTGTTTATTTTCTCTCGGCCCACCGATGGTCTGTTTGCTTTTCTATCATACTATTAATTGCTTGGTATCATTATGGAGGATTTCACGGGTTAGCGGACATGTTTTCACGACATTTTACTTTTGATTTCATCTCTGACTGCATTCGGGACACGGTCACAGCTATCTCACAATTTAGACATACTTCAACACTGAATTCTTAGACTCAAAACTGATGTCGGTTCCAATCCGAGCTGTCTGCCAGTGTAACCACACTACGTACATGAACTGGAATCGAGCTTACCAGATACCTAGTTTGGTGATGCGATCCATCACAAGGAATTGTGTTGTTTACAGAATAAAATCACAGGAGGTCAAAGAATAAAGCATCCCTGTCGATATCCGTTACGTTCAAAAGCATTAGGCAAAAGATTTCCCGATCAGGCAAAAAGCGATCCAGATTGCTGGGACTGTCCCGTCTGAAGTATAGCCAGCCAGTCTCAAGTCTCGTTAGCCTCATGCACATACCTCCCTCCATCCGCGCGTGCCATGTCCATAATGGGCCAGCCCTAGCCAGGTCTAGATAGATCGATCCCCTTGAAGTACTTGTGACAATTGAAGTACCACTGACTAGTGGTCAACACAGGGGTAGGTTGCAAGTAATACAATTGACTACAAGACACGTCCTCACTCGACGAGATGCACTCAATCTCAAGCACTTTTGTCTTGGCTTGGCATCTAATCTTGAACTTGACTTGCACGACGTCTTCTACATAGTTAGTATACAAAAGTTGTGATTTTCGTTGTATGATGTCAACCTGCCTCGCTAGTGTGTCCAGTCCCGTGACCCTGCCGACGTCAGTCACTGCCTAGGCCCAATTAGTCCCTAGTCTAACAGCTTCAACAACATCCCGAAACCTGGGAGTTCAATCTTTTGAACCTCAACCTTTCTCCCTAATTTATTCATCAAGAAGGCTTGCTCTACGCTCTGAAATATACGCAGAGTGACTTGCGTCGGCTCCCATACCTACCGAGTTTGCCGACTCCACAGCAATCAGGTAAAGACATTCATGAAACCTTGAGAATCCCGTTGCCTGCTTCCATATCTATGTCTATTGTCGCGTAGGCTTCTGAATATGAATATCGCCCCATCCCGCTGAAGACAAAGTGCTGACCATTGCCGACTCGCTCAGGACCACCAACAGCGCATACGATCCACCTTCTGAAATCGGAAGCAATGCCGGAATCAGCCCCCGCGGGAACGAAACCGAGCAGCAGCGTCAAGCTGGTCCTGCTCGGAGAAGCTGCCGTTGGAAAGGTCGGTTGTTTTCGCTGCGACAGAGAAAGCAACACTAACTTGAGATAGTCATCTCTGGTCCTGAGATTCGTGAACAATGATTTCCAAGAGAACAAGGAACCGACGATAGGCGGTAGGTACCGCACGATGTGGCATAGCCCATGATCTCAGATGCTGACGTATACTCTCAACTCAAAAGCTGCCTTCCTGACACAGAAATGCTCTCTTCCCACCCGGATGATCAAGTTTGAGATTTGGGATACCGCCGGTCAAGAACGATTTGCTTCGCTTGCGCCCATGTACTACCGCAATGCCCAGGCCGCCCTTGTTGTATACGATCTTACCAAGCCAGCATCGCTGATCAAGGCTAAACACTGGGTCGCGGAACTACAACGACAAGCCAGTCCTGGAATAGTCATTGCGCTCGTCGGAAACAAGCTTGATTTGACCGACTCTGGGGCAGGTGGTCCAGAGATGGAAGACGATGCGACGGATGCTGAGAACAACGGCGCACCGGGTCCCGACGCCGAGGGCGACGAGGAAGTTGAAAACAATGATCTCTCTAACACGACGGATGCGCGAAAGATTTCTACTCGGGAAGCAAGCTCTTATGCTGAGGAGGAGGGTCTTCTATTCTTTGAGACTAGTGCCAAGACGGGCTACAATGTCACAGAGGTCTTTACGGCCATCGCCAACGCCATTCCCGAGACAAGCCTGAAAGGCGCTAAATCTGGACCGGGAGGCGGTCAAACAAATCTCGGCGGAGGAGGTCGTTCAGGCGATGATTCTTCTAGGGTCAACCTGGGTGACCGTGCAGCTGCTACGCCAAAGGATGGCTGCGCATGCTAATTTTTCGCCTCGAGATATTAACGACCAGCTTTGTGTTCTTTGTCTATCTTCATACCACTATTTACCGTGTCACTCGTTTCCCTGGCTTTTTTGACCATCCCATCGGCGTATACCTATTGGAAATGTGCTATTGATATCGTCCGAGTCCTCTCTATTGTTGTTATTACTATCGATGCTCCTTCCAAGCCTTTGCCCATATTGTTTATTCTTTGTTCCAGCGTCTGTATAATTGATCAATATTGGATGCCTGGTCCTCAAACTAAGTGTACAATTCGGACAGCTGCGAGTAGATGATTTGGTATACATAGGTGAAGGAATTGATATCAGGGCGGGCCAAATCACGGGATCCACTATACCCAAATAGATGGTACCTAACCGCAAAAAGTCTAGCAACCCGCCTAAGCGAGAGCCCTGCCACGCGATTGGCCAACGGAAGCCGACGCACATTTGTGTGAGGCGACCAAAGATTGTATGTGTTTTAACTAATCCGCGATCTCAATCTCTCTCCGCCGACCGAACGAACGACGCCTTCCCTTCACGACAAATTCCACGAAGACGAGAGGAGAGATTCATATCCATCTTCGTTTCGCACACACATCATGGCTGCCCTCAACAAAATCGCTGCCAACTCGCCCTCCAGGCAGAGCCCTTCCGAGTTGGAGTCCTCCCTCGCCAACGCTCTTTTCGATCTTGAGAGCAACACCCAGGACTTGAAGGCTTCTCTTCGCCCTCTTCAGTTCGTCTCTGCTCGTGAGGTAGGATTCTCCTTCTAGCGGGAAAATTGGTTTCTTTCTCCGATTGTGTGTGTCTGTGTCAGTTCGGTGTGCATCTGGGAGGGCTACAAAAGTCGCATCGAATTGGGAAAAAATGTTTCGAGTGACAGTATACGTGAAGAATTAATCGACTTGTTCGCGCTGTTCACCGACTGTGAACATTGGATGACACGAATTACATACCACAATGGACAAAACGCCGTCTTGGAAAATTCTCGCTAACGCATGTCGATTAACAGATCGAGGTTGGCCATGGCAAGAAGGCTATTGCCATCTTCGTTCCCGTCCCTCTCCTCCAGGGTTTCCACAAGATCCAGCAGCGGTATGTTTGGCGGAAGATTGAAACACCAAAAAAACGGCAAGGCAGAAGCTGACATTTCACAGATTGACCCGTGAGCTCGAGAAGAAGTTCTCCGACCGCCACGTTATCATCATTGCTTCTCGCCGTATCCTCCCCCGCCCCAAGCGCTCCGTCCGCTCTCGCAACACCCTCACCCAGAAGCGTCCTCGTTCCCGTACTTTGACTGCCGTCCACGACGCCATCCTCTCCGACATCGTGTACCCTGTTGAGATTGTTGGCAAGCGTGTCCGCACCAAGGAGGACGGCAGCAAGACCATCAAGGTCGTTCTCGATGAGAAGGAGCGCGGTGGTGTCGACCACCGCCTCGATGCCTATGGCGAGGTTTACCGACGATTGACCGGCCGCAACGTTGTTTTCGAGTTCCCTCAGAGCAGCGCTGCTGATTACTAGATTCCAAAAAAATAGAAGGGATTTAATATGAAAACAAAAAACTTGGAATGAAGAAAACATGACAGTTCATATTTCTATTTATCCTTTTTATTACGTGTGTGCGCGTCTGTGTCTTTTCTAACGTACGGGAGCCCTCCTTTTTTTTTTTTTACTTCGTTGGTAATTCCGAATCAATCAATCATCTCTGCCGGGTATTCCTATTCTTTGCTCTTCATATTTCATGCGGCAGTTACCTGGAGAGTACGAAGCGGAGAATGGATTCGATGCTGAAGTCTAGCGACGAGAAGGGACAGATGGGAGAGGGCTCGGGAAAGACTTGAAGTCTGTCCCACGAAGAATCAAAAAGTGCAAAATTCATATAGCTCATGTATGAGACAACGGGCCTTTTGTGATACCTAACCCCCGACAGTTCGGGGGCGTGTTATTTTAAGAGCTATTGACATACCTGAATTTAACCTACATTTCAATATTCAAGTCTCTTCATCTTGCTAGTGAAAGCCATAATTTCGAATGGTAAAGCAAGTCGTAAGGATCGGCTAGCTCATACATGATCTATTTTTGTTATGTGATGACAGTCAAAAAAGTTTCGGCGAAATTCTACCAACACCAAGCACCATCCAATACGCTAATTCACGCTTGATCAAGTCTGACTTTTGAGTCTCACTGTTACCTTCGACTCTATCACGAAGATGACTTCTATCACCACCGGCTCCATCTTCTTGGTCCATCTGATTCTCCGCATCCCATTCCAAATGTACAAACACGGGAATCTCCAGAACGTCTTCATCTTCACGTAATTGAGTATCAGTGTCATCCTCGTCATCATCTCCATCATCAGACTCTTTTTTCTTGCCGACTGTGCTCGGCGTTGCTGGTATGCCGGGCTGTTGCATACCCGGTAAAATCTCTGGGACGACCTCCAAGACCACCGTTGTCCAGTTGCGGCCCTTGTCCCATACTTTTCCTGCTTCCGCAACCTTTTCATAGCCTGCGACGGTGCCGGCTCTTCCTCCCGACGATGTTAATGTTGCTATTGATGATGAAGTCGGCGCCGCTGGTCCCGCTTGTAGAGCCTCGTCCCATACATCGCTGTTTGCGCCTAGGTCAAACTGCGGACAGAGAATAGTAACTTTGGACCCTACCCGGCCAGGAGTCACTGATGGAGTGGCCAACGTCACTTTGACTGGGTCGAACATGTGGTTCTTTAGTGTCAGAAGGTATTGTATAGGTCGAAGCGGCGTGAGAGAGTCCAAAGTCGGCTGAAGCAGCGATGTTGCGGATACCGATTGTCCCGGCAATGCTGCCGGCATGAGCGGTCGTAATGTAGGAAGCGGAATATAGCTTAGAGCGATAAGTCGAATCCTGAATCGTGTTGATGCAGGTTTGATTTCGGGCTTCACCAAGATGTGTTTACACGACTTGCAGCGCTTGGATCGTTTCGTTCGTAGCAGAACAGGCAATGGACGCAGCTCCTCCATGAATCGTGCCTCCGGGTCCTGGAAGGCTCGCTGCTCCTTAGAGAGCATATCGTCCCATGTGCAATCCTCCGATGCCATACGGTTTATAACGGTGCGCTCTTTTACACCGGTGGCTACCTTGACGCCTTCACCCGGAGTAAGAGCTTCTCGCATCAGAGGAGGCTTTGACTTGGCTTTCTTTGGCCCACCCCCGTAGAGATGCGACGAAGATGTATAAATTGACATGATCCGACTCAATGCGCTAGGCGAAGAGAAAGCTGCACCAAAGTCCGATGCCAGCGGATCCGTAGCTGAGACAGAGGTATCCTCAATCTGTTTTGTGTAGAAGCGTTTGAGGACTGCAAATCTCGCGTTGGTGTCTAGCTCGACGAGTTCATGTTGCGCTTGTGGTGCCACAGACTCCGCCTTGTCCTCGGCTTCTGCCGTTGTGGAACTCTCAAGCTCATCGAGGTTACCGCCCACAGAGAGAGACGACTTAGAATCGCCTCCATATCCTTTCTCCTCATATATTTTGGAAAGCTGAGACCGGATGTTGGTTGGTTTGCTAAACTTGATGCCCACGTCTAGGGTCGTCCACATGCAGTACCCACATGATAATATCCAAGGACCTTGTTGAGCACTGTTTTCGACCGTATTTTCCAGAGTGGTTACTGAGAGTGGCGCGGTGCAAACAGGACAGTTGAAGCAGTTACGAGCGCATCTGTATTCATGATCCACAGTTAATCGCACTCTTCCAATGATCAAATAGTTTCCCTCGAGAGTACACCTACCTGTTACCCTCACTTCGAACCATACTACTCGGTGTCTCAAATAGGCAGTTTGGACAATACCAACAGACTATCTCTTCCGTTATACATCTCGGACACTTGATCTGATGGCAGTCTTCACAGTACAATAACTGTTCCGGCGGGTATAGCGAGAAGTTGGCCCGATCCGATCGCGGATTGAACGTTTGCTCGGTTTCCTCGTCAAGATCATCACTCTCCGGATCTGAGTCTTCTGTTATTTGTGTATTCGGCGTAGGTTTGCGCGGAGAGGATTGTTTCTTGGGTGATAGTTCGCGCGAGTTCCGTTTTGGGAGTTTGGAAGGTCTGGATTGCTGCGCGCATGGACAGGAAATGAACGTGTATGGAAATGGGCGGGACATGTTATGAAGCTCTGATATGTATCGCTTTTGACGATCCGACGATCGTTGAAGTGCGTGGGTATCTATCTCATAGTATTGTTGATATCGAGCAACCCCTGAAACTTCGGGACAAATTGTAGTACTGCTTGGATAGGCTGGAGTTGGATTCGGAAACTCGTGGCCCTAATGACTGTTTGTAGCTAATGGTCTTTCGAGACACGTTCCCTTTCGCGCTGTATTGACAATTGATTGAAGCGCTCGAGCACTGGTGTTGAATGCATAAGAAAGTACGCGGGGCGGAGAGTGCTGGCGGAAAACAAGCGGAGCTAAGCTCAAGACTGAGCTAGTCCCTGAATAGTATAGCGCATAAATGGAGCTTCAGTGGACCTTCTTACATATCGAAGAATGATCATTGGGTTTTGTCACTCTTTTCTTCGTAGAGTAAACGAATGCCAGTCTCACACATGATGATGTCCAATTGAAAGCAACAAGGTCAACTCATCCAATTCAGATTGTCAGACCGGCAATATGTCTGCCCCAATTACTCTCGCAAAATTTCAGAGCTGCTGCCGGCTATCACTCAGGCTTCCCAAGCAAACAAGAAATTATGCCGTCCAAGCACCGGGAAGGCCCACGTTTGAAGTGTTTAACCGATCAGTCAAACATATGCAAAAGGATCGCGCTGCTCGGAATGTCGAGCAGAGTCGCCAGGTAGACTACATCAAAGACGAGGTCGCAAAGAGATTGTGTGAGAGGCTACTGGTACGCTTTTGCGAACTGTTTCCTGGATCAGTCCCTCGATGTGGCACTGATTTCTTGCTTGATAGGACATAAAACGATCATTTCCAAATACTCTTGACCTCGGCGCAAATAGTTGCAACATCGCGAGAGCTCTAACAGCTCCTGATCCGGACCCCGCGGTCGAAACATCCCCCCCTTTATCCGACCGGATCGGCGCCCTCACATGCATCGATACGTCGCATGCGCTGCTACATCGGGATACAGATGATGATTTCAATCACCAGATATCTATCAGCCGAGAAGTCATTCCCGACTTGGAATCACTGCCCTACGAGGCAAACACCTTTGATGCTGTCCTGTCGTCTCTCTCTATACACTGGATCAATGATCTTCCATCACTTTTGGCGCAGATTAACAATATCCTCAAACCTGATAGCCCATTTATTGCAGCAATGTTTGGTGGCGATACGCTCTTCGAGCTACGTTCGTCTCTGCAACTGGCGAACATGGAGCGCCGTGGCGGTGTAATTCCGCATATCTCACCTCTGGCTGACGTTAGGGATGTTGGAGGTCTGTTGACGAAAGCGGGCTTCAAGATGTTGACCGTGGATGTCGAAGATATTGTCGTTGACTTTCCTGATACTTTCGCATTGATGCAGGATCTGCAAGCGATGGGTGAGAGCAACGCGACTGTGCAGATGGGTACTCTATCAAAGGATGTCCTGTTGGCAAATGAGGCCATTTACCGAGAATTGCACCAGGAGGAAACGAATACCGAGCATGGTCAAAGCGGTATCCCAGCTACTTTCAGGATTATTTTCATGATAGGATGGAAAGAAGGAGCTGGGCAACCAGAACCTCTGAAGAGAGGTAGTGGAGAGGTCAATCTTAAGGATATTCTGGGGGGAGGTGACTTTGAACCAAAACAATAGACTGAAGTATCGCTTTAACCGACATAAAATACAGTTGTACGATAGTCAAGAGTATGGCGTTCCTTAGGCAGGAGACAAACACATACTGGGCGCCAAAGTTATATCATGTTTTTGTTAGATACACAACCACGCAACTGAAACGACTTGAATCTATAAGCTCCTATCAACCTTACACCGTCCGGCGATCAGTAAGAACCCGAACGATAGTTCCGTGTCCAGTCAATTCCACAAGCTTCTCATGCCAACTGAGCAACACGCTCATCTGTTGACCGCCACCTCCTTCACCAAAGTTGCGTGATTGCATCTGAGAGAATCCGGATCCAGTGGCCTGCGGGGAGAGACCCTTGCGCGAGGAAGGAGACTGGGCGCCGCTAGTCGAGGACTGTACCGCCATGCCTTTGTAGCTATTTTTCAAACACAATTAGTTGATGCCATCACAATACGACCTGGAGACAAAAGCACGCACATGTATTTCATCAAGCAATCCGCTCGTTCAGTGCCACCCTCTCCACTAATCACGCCCTCCAAAACCTTGAGCATCTCTCCCTGTCGGATACCCTGAAGTACATCAATGACAGTAGCCAAATGAACTTCCTTCGCCTGCGCATCGCCGCCCAATGGGGCTGTATCAAGCACATTTCTGAGCGCGCCTTCGGGATCACCGCCTCGAAGTAATTGGCGCACTTGCTGCGCGACGGTCGCGGCGCCGCCGGAGTTGGTGGGTTCGGGAAGATTTCCTGGAAGAAGGGTGTCCATGGGAAAGTTGACGGATGACTCGGGGTCGAGCACATCGATGTTGATGGTGCGGTAATTTATTTGGGCCATGTTGGGCGAGTATGTGCGGTCGTCAGGGAAGCTAAAGGGTGGTGCCTGGGACGTTCGGGTACTATTTAGACGGCCGTGGGTATCTAATTCGGTCTCTCGTCTGCGATATGAGGTCGTGACGGTCTAATTCACTTCTCAATTGCTGGGCAGGATTAGCGATAGGCACCGATCGGTCTGACTGCGGGGGTCTGATGATACATACACGGTCAAACACACGGTGATAGTGCAAGCAGACTGGATTCAAAAAGGTCTTCAGTAGCTTGCTATAGACCCAGTGTCTTCTGTAGAAGCAAGTGGAAGGATCGTACGTATAACACACAATGACAGCATGAACTGGTTGTTGACAGGCATCCAATGCGGAGATGATATCGCGGCGGCAGTGGAGAAGGGCTAACTTTTACGGCCTGAGGCAGCAACATTGAGTATCCTAGTTCACGGCCAGATTGAGACGATGAGCAGATTTGAGTATTTACAAGCTTGAAGTCTTCTGGAGAACAGGCTGAATCTCCAAATGTGCAACTATGACACCATACAATACTCATTTTAAGGGTTTGAAGTAAATGTGTATTACCAGGTTAGCTTCGAATTTGACCTGGCTCTGAGAGTCTCCCTACACCTATGCTCCGCTGAAATGAGCACCAGCTTTGGTTCTGATCAGATCAATGCTCATTGAGATCAGGCCAGAATCGTGCCTCCAACCACAGTATATGCCTATACCATCCAAGACACTGACTCCGAGTCTTCTCAATGACATCCGCTCCTTTTATGCAACCAGCCAACTCATCCACGACTTCTCCAAGCCTAACCACAAACTTCTCAAACTCAGGACTGGACCAGTTCGGAATGAACTTTCGACGTAATGCACCTCCATCCAAGTCTCGTTCAGCGCCTGTTGAGAATGACGCTGGGGACAATAGGGCCTCGTGACTTATCGCTGTGCTCGACATGACAGCTGCAGCGTGCTTCCAGGCATGTAGGTAGACGTACTCGGTTGCGTATAGAGCAGTCATTCCCTCCAGCAAGCTCACTCCGGGACTGGACGCGGACATGAATAAATCGATATATGCTCTCGTAATATACAACGGCTCAAAGTACCCTGCTCCCAACTGCTGGTTCTCGCTCTGCTGATTAGACAGTGCGGTGACGTCTAGGTCGTATTCCATTGCCACCTCGTCAAAGAATCTTAATTCTCGTTGGATATTGTTGAGTGCTTCTAGTAGAATGTCAAGAACGTGTTGCTCTATCGAAACTGCCCGTTTTGGCCTGCTGTGTGGATCGTGGGTGGGCAATACGACCTTAGTGAGCAAGCCTCCGATAAAACGGACGTATGCTTGTGCGTATAAACGGTCCTGAGCGAGCCATTGTGATAGCTTCTCTTTGGGGATCTCGCCCTTTCCAGCTGCCTCCAGAAAAGGATGCTTGGTGGCTTTTTCAAAGGCTGATTGGCTCGTCATCCTGAGCAGGCTGGTAAGCGGCATAGTCGCCATGTCGAACGACTGATGTCAACAGAACCGAGAACACACAAATCAAGTTGATGTGTGAATGGAGATCATAGAAGATGCAAGCACTTGTAAAATCGTTGTTGCGACAGTTCTGGTATGGATAAATCAAAGTTTGCGCACAGAGCGGGGTCACCGAACACGAGGTACTACAACGTTTTTCAGATCACTGCATATTCGATATGTTGGCTATGGATGACAAACACAAATTGCACATAGAGGCCTCAAGACACAGAGGCGTGGATTTTGTATCGTCACTTGGCCACTAGGGGCAACACTTCGGATGACGTCAAAACTGGTACATCTTCGGGTTCAACGATTGGAATGTGTATGCCTGAATATGTGACAAGGGCAAAAGTACTACGTGGAATCCATATGAGAATTGGTCTGTAGTCATCCAATGCTGTACATGAAGTCTCTGGGACAAATCAACAAATCACTGTTCGAGCATTCCACCTACGTACCGCAGCAAAACAGAGCTTCCAAACGAGAAATCAACCGTCCGAGTACTCCTTCTTTGCTTTCTCTGCTCTCTGTGCTTTCAGGCTCAAAAGAAGATCAACCCCTTTGATTCGCCGCCATCGATATCCTGGGAAGTCAGCGGACTTTCAGTATCCCAGCCGGTTACAATTTCCCAGATTTTGCAATCATCTCGAATCTGCTCCTCCCTGTCAGCTACCGCCTCGGAAACACGACGATCAACCTCGGTTTGCCAAGCCAGCTCATGCTGTACAAAGTATTTTGTTGCAACTGGTCTCACTGCCCAATCTATGTAATCCCCAGAAAGTTCCTGTGGGTCCTTGTCAAGCGCGACTCTCGCATTGATGATCATGCGCACCATAGCCTCAAGAGTGTAACGGGCATCATTACCAGCATTATGAAGATTCCAGCTAAGTATACCCAGAGAACTGAGCACATTTTCAAGACAACGGGAGTGCACATCCCTTTTGAGCGCTTGGAACATCGTTGCTGTATCCAGCGTGTCAAAAAAGGGCGATTGCATAGTCGAATTGAACGGCTCTTTCACTGATACCTGTGATGAGCCTTGCGGTTCTACCTTCGAGGAGTCATCAGAAAACATATCACAGCCAAGGGCGCGGAGATAACTAATGTCGGCATGTAAGCCATGACCAATAAGGACTACGTTGCGAGGGCGCAATTTGTAACCTTCAACAGCTGTCTCGATTGTGACTCTTGGTTCATGCCCAGTGGCTTCATTAACGATCTTTACAGGAACCTGAGCAGAATAGGGTGGCTTGAAGCAGCTTTCTACCACTCGGGCAGCGTCTTGAAGCGGGACAAACTCACTCTTGCCAAATGCGAATTGATCGGGACAACCTAGTACAAATTCGCAATTGACAACATGAGCATACTCCTCGATGCGGATGTGCCGAGAACGAATCCACTGCTGCCAATTTTTGCCACCCAAGCCGGGAGCAACATGAGCAATATCTAGAGTGTCCAAGGAAGATATGCCCACTTCCGTGATTTGGTTGTGCTGGCGCTCGTTGCATTCCACGTCGATGCTTATGAAGATAGGATGATCTGCAAATGAGCATGGAGCCACGTCTTCCAGGAGGAGAGGTGATAGAGGAGACGTCAGCTCGTCTTTGGCAAAGTCACGGCTCGTGAACCCCCCGCAACGAGGATGTAGCCCAAAGTAACATTGCGCTCTTTTGAGGGATCGTGCCCATTCTCGTCGTCTCTCGATTTTCATAGCCCGTCTCTTTTCCTTTGATGCTTTGGACTTTCTCTTAGTGGCATTGAGTCCAGCTTCCATCTTTTCTCGAAATGCATTAATTATATCAAGCGATATCACCACGCCATCGGATGGCCAGTTAATGGAATCCATTGAACTTCTCTGTATCGACGACATCGCCGAGACCAGATCATCTTTGACATCTCTATCTGTCGATCGACCTAAGTATCGTGGCTTGGGCATTCCTCTCTCCTGAAAAGAGAGCAGCAAGCCCAATTCTGGATCCATGGGAATTGTCAGACGAACTTTGTAGTCTTTGCTGATCAAGTCTAAGAATTGTTGGACCTGAGAAGCAGGCAATAGAAGCAAAGGGCCTGGTGCTAGGTCCTGAGGAGGAAAAATGTAATAGCTGACGAAACTGAATTAAGACCGGCGTCTGACTCGAAAGTGTCCCGATAACTTACAGGTCCCATTTTCTTGCCCAGAAATGGCCCTTGTCAAAGAAACGCCTCCCAATAACTTCAGCTGTTGGACCACGCATGTACTTGTATGGTAACTTCATGATGGCTGCGGCGGGGCAGAATGACTGTGCAACCAGAGACGTAGACGCTTCAAGCCCCGACTGAAAAGCGGTGCGTTCGTCAAAATCACCGCCTTCCTCTTTGTTCTGTCGATGATTCGATCTGGTTTGAAGTACTTTATTCTTATCAGGCACCACAATCTGATTGTCGAAAGCCACACTAGGAGAGATCTCTTGAAGTTTGGCACGAGTTACGCTGTTCTGTTTGTCGGCGGTACTTTGATTGATAGTATAGTCAACGCCAGGCTTCGGCTTGGTGTCAGGAAGACGTAGGCCAGTATCCTTCGTAAGAAGGGGCTCGTTGTTCAAGAACAGGATGTTGAGCCTCTGTGTTGCTTTTTCCATTGTGGATTGACAGGGTCGTATCGAACTAGAAGGAGGTGATAGACGAGACACAAAGTTGCTAGAAGAGAAAGTCTAACTAGGATGAAGTTGAGCGAGGGGTGGAAGAAGAGGAAGGAGGCATATCGCGTCGGAACCGTCGAAAAGAGAGAGAGAGAGAGAGAGAGAGAGAGAAAGAAAGAAGCGAAACAACAGAAGGCAGCAGCCCGTGACCTAGCAAGCTTTTTCTTTCCAGTCTGCTTTCGACAAACTGCTGAGACTGGTCGCAAACACTATCTCTGATGAATTCATCTTTTCACCGTTTGTCCGGCTTTGTTTCATGATCAGCCCTCACAACAAAGGCAGGGGTTACATCAGTCTAATCAACGTGGGCAGCAGTAGTAGGATGGCCTATCTAGCTAGAGAATCACACGTTCCTCATGATATTTGTTTGTCTTAATTGAGATTTGAGATAAAGCTTTGACATAAATACTGGCTGGCACTTCCCTAGCAAGAATGGGTTGCACCGACCAACATGAACCCTCGTTCGCAGTCATCAGGGAAAAAAAAAAAAGAGAAAGTCGCCTTCAATATTTATATACAATGAACAGGAACATATTAGAAATTGATCAAAAGGTCCTTTACTAACCAAGTGGTAAGCTGTTTATCAGGCACGGGCTTGCCAGCCAACCACGCTGTGAGCCGATGTGCGGAAAATCATTGATCCGCGTTATCATCCAGGCGCTTCAACCTCAAGAGTCAATCAGCTCCTCCAACCGAACTGCATCCTCTCCTCCATGGATGCCCTCCGCCATCAACTCCATGTTCAGGATGACGGATGATACTGATGATAGTGGTGGGGTCATATTTGAGGGTCCCTTTGACCCTGATGCCCAGGCCACCGTCACGGACTTCATCGATTACACAGAGTACCTACCATCAGACCTTATCCGCTCGTTGACCTTGATCCGTGGACTGGATGAAACTTACGTGGATGCCACGCAAAAAGTTCATGAGCTTACGAAGTCCTATGGCCAGCTCCCAGAATTGCCAGCTGAGTCCCGACGCAATCCGCAAGAACTACGCGAGCAAATATCCGTCCACTTGAACCGCGCGATTAACGCACGTGAAGCCTCGTACGCAGAGGCGTGTCGAATATACGATGTTGTTGACCGTCATCACGATCGCTTAGGAAATATTAAGAGAAAGCTTGAGCTACTACCCAAACCGGCATCTCGCGACGCCACCCCACCCCCGAAGCGCTCAAAGGGTGGTCGTAAGGGGGAAAAGGGCGCGACTCGCCTTACGCTACGCGTCGACGGCCAGGTACCTGACAAAAGTACCTTGACGAAATCTAGAAGTCGACGATCGGTGATTGCGGGCCTTGATCCAGATTCGCCTATTGCCAGTACGGAGCAGTCGGACAACGAAACCCCCAAGGGTCGATCACGCCGTGGTGGACATGTGATTCTTCCCGAGCAGGAGGCTTTACAGCCGAAGAAGGACAAGAAGCGCGTCAAACAAAGAGTCGGAGCAGTGGGTACGAATGTGCACAGCTCAGTTGCAGGAATTTCGACAAGCAATGCCCTCGCGCTACTGAAACCGCCCCCTGAAGGCGCTAAACTCGGTAGTGAGGATCTGCCATGGCTCCGGCTTACCGACTGGGAGATGACCAAGCTACGGAAGAAAATGAAAAAGAACGCGATTTGGCAGCCAAGTGAAATCATGATCAATCGTGAACTTGCGACGGGCGGAAGAGGCTGGGAAGGATATCGGGCAGCGAAAGCGAAAGCTCAGGCCACTGGAGAAGAACTTGTCGATTGTGATGACATCGAGAACACTTATGTACCGGGAAAGCTTATCCGCAAGAGCGAGGCGACTGCTGATATGTCTGCAGCAGAAGAGATCAAAACCAGCAACCGCGGTATGATTCTAAATGAAGCCAAACGCTTAAAGCGGGAGAATATGGCACGAGAGCAGGAAGCAGCATCCGCTGCAGCCGCTGCAGCCGCTGCAGAAGCAGAGCTAGCCGCTAAACGGATAAGTGATATTGGGTCCACCTTTAAGCGTCTATTCTCTGCGTCAGGCGAAACCAACCTTGTCGCTGGTACAGACTCTGCAAAGAGCAACGGTGCGCTTGCAACTCCTGCAAAGGGTAGGGCAAAGGCCACCCGGAAGAGAAAGGCGGAAGAGGAGGAGTCGGTAGACCGATCTGATCAACCCTCATCAGCGAAACCACTATCCAAAAAGCGCAACACAGGCAAAGCCCTCTCGGCAGAAGCGACAAGCGCTACGGCTGATCTGTCTCAGACTCTGTCGGATACCACCACCAAGACTCTTAAAGCGTCATCTGCTAGCCCTCCGCCCGCCAGAGCACGTTCGGCTGCTTCTACCACACTTGAGAATGTCCCAGAGACAAGTTCTCTGACTCTTAAAATCGTAGCGACCCCCACCCCACCAACAACTCGACCACCATCGAGAAGGCGTTCAGCTGCGACTTCTATAGAGCCAGGGAGCGCGATGAATGCAGCGTTGGCCGGAGTGTCACGTGATCACCTTCGGCGCAAGAGTGTCACTCCAGCCTCTAAGACGCCAGGACCTGATTCAGGCCCTTCCGCAGTAGGTGGTACAGGTGCTCGACGGAAGAAGCGACCCGCCCCGGGACCGGTGTCTTCTAGTCTAGAAGGGGGAGCCACACTCAGTCACGGCAAACGCAAATCGAAACCTAAACGACGGGCACCAGGCAAAGAAACCATCAAGGGCGAGGACTATCGGATTGATGAGGACGGTGTTCTGGAAAAGGTTGACCCGAATGAGCCGCGATACTGTCTCTGCAAGGATGTCAGTTTTGGAATGATGATCAATTGCGAAAACCCAGATGTAGGTTATACGAGTGCTCAAGTTGATCACTTCAATCTAACGAGTCTTACAGTGCGAAGGCGAATGGTTCCATCTCGAATGCATTGGCCTCAAAGAGCCACCTAGCCGACGCGCGAAATGGTTTTGTCCCGAGTGTCGGGTGAAGCTGAAGAAAGCACCGGATGGCATAGAACGAGTGGGCGGTGGACGGCGATGATTTCCTGCTGATTATGTTGTTGAGCTTAAATATTTGTTTGGGATGGATATGATACCATGGCGTCATGCGATGGAGTTGCAAGGAAATCCATCTAGCTGGATTTCTGTCGGATTATGATAGATGCATGGGGTACCATAGGAATGAATCATTACAGACGTTATAGACGGTATATGTTAGGGTTAAAGATCTAACCCTGATGTCGGGGTCCAGCCGAAACAGGAAGTACGCCAGAAGGGGAGATACGAGAAATACGAACCATGCAAAAACGGTCGATCGACTGGAACATTTCACAGCAAACAACGACGACGGCGACTACAAGTATAGCCGGATTGTCTTTCCGCCTGTTCGACTAGCAAGATGGCAACGACACGACAGAATGTTTTTGAAGTGATCCTTGCATCGCACCAGCTGAAACGACAAATTCCCTCCGCACAGCTCGCGTTTCTCGTATCCAGCAGCACACTAAAATCCACTAAGCATCGGACTCCACCACGGAACGCACGCGATGTGACTGGTCGTCGAGATCTCACTGCATCAGTCTCACGGACTCTCACGGTCTCACCCCGTGTCGCTGTGATTCACTTGGACCGTATGGTAGTGCCAATCTTGATTGGCTCATCGTGAAGTTGAACCTTGGAAGTCAATATTGGTTTGATCGTTATCCCGCTTACGTAGTTGGAGCTGATTGTCCAGTCGCAGCACGATGCGAAATATACGACTGACCCATACTTAGTAGGTACCTGCTAGGTAACAAGTCTACCAAATAAGAAACTAGTCACGTATAACTTGAGTTGATAATTTAATCTATTAATCATCCATACTTAATCACAACCCAACCCCAACTTTCCCTTCTTTTCTCTTCAGCCGCGCAACATACTAAACACTGCTAGAAACCGCGGTCTGTTTTCATCCCATTCGATTCACATCCAACATTCAAGTCGTCCGCAGTAGACAGCGAGGCTCTAGTCATGCCCTCTAGCCACGCGAGCTGCACCGAAGTCTCGGCGCAATGCCCGGTCTCCGCGACCACACTGGGTTATTACCCTAATCTGGGCGCCAACGTGTTCTTCGTCGTGATGTATGCACTTTGCGCCATTTTCACGCTGGCCATTGGGTTATGGAAAAAGACCTGGGTTTTTGGCGTGGTTGTCTTTGCTGGATTTGCCCTTGAAACATGTGGTCAGTCCCTCTGACCCCAAGTGACAAATTGAGGTTCAAGAGGAATTGTTGTCGATTAACTGGCGTAGGATACATCGGTCGAGTCCTGATGCACGCTAACCCCTGGTCCGACCCAGGCTTTAAACTCGACCTCGTCTGTATCATCCTTGCGCCCACTCTCATTTGCGCCGGCATCTATCTCACCCTCAAACACGTTGCGCGCACAGTCGGCCCAGACTTTTCTCGCATCACACCTCGACTCTACACCTGGATCTTCATTCCCTTCGACGTCTTTTGTCTCTGTTTGCAGGGAGTGGGCGGTGGTGTCGACGCAGCAGCCTCCGACAAGACACCCGTCGACGCAAAGACCCTCAAGACCGGGAACGACATCATTATCGCCGGTATTGCGTTGCAAGTCGTCAATCTGGCTGTCTTTGGCCTGTTTTCGCTCGACTTCTTCGTTGCGGCGAGGAAGCATTTCAAGAACCCGGCGGAGAAAGTCAGAAATTCGGCCGAGGCGCAGATCTGGTATTCCAGGAGGTTTAGGGTTTTCTGTTCCGCGATCGCGTGTGCATATGCGGGCATTCTGATCCGGTGTATCTACCGGTACGTTGTTCTCCTTTCCTATCATATACTATGTCCCCCAGCTAACGGTCTTTAGTGTCGCCGAGATGGCCGGTGGATGGGGGTAAGCTGTCTTCGCGAGCCTTAAAACTGCATTGTGTGTGTACTAATATTCTCACAGAAACGCAATCATGCGCAACGAGGTTCTCTTCTACGTCCTCGAGGGAGCGTAAGTCTTGGAGTCTGTCGTCAAATGATCTCTTTACTGACAGATTGAAAGGATGGTCCTATACCCAGCTATGCTCCTTACCATTTTCGCCCCAGGACTCTACTTCCCCGAAATGGGATCCAAAGCCCTTCCCGCTTCTTCGACTGCTACAGATTCCGAAAATACAGCAGCAACCACTGAAGAGTCGAAACCTGTGACTCCGCAAGAAGGAATGATGTCGAACCATTGATAGATGGCGCTCTTTCATTTTCCCTTCACTTTTCTCACTTTTCTTCAAACTTTGCATTGCGGACATAGAGTCTTTCTTTCAACTTCTTTCCTATTAGATATTCATGGTCGATCGCATCCTCTATAACGAAGATAATCAGAAATTGTGTTCAATGACGTGCAGTATGACAGCCTGCTGAAGAGTTTCAGCCTCAAATCTACACCATCATCTCTAGTATGCCCTACCCCGCCACACCAGCGAAGAGATGTAGAACGGTTATAACGGACAGGATGTCTCTGTATGTTTTTCTCAGCCATGTTCAGTATTATTTTTAAAAAGAAAAAAAAAAAAAATGATTGGGACGATTCATTGGAGATCATTGATCAGTTGGGCTATACAATATGCTAATATCATTGGCCCATCCGGACTGTCCAATTAGCCCTGACTGAGATTTCCTGTTGAGACGGATCACAGGGAATCGAACATAGGCTCTACAATAACTCCTCTTGCTATCTACATGAAGGCTAGCGTGGCCGACCTGCATCTGTCATCAATGACGAACACAAGGATTTTGTGGCTGTAAGAATGGCGGTTTTGAGCTGTGCCTATTGAGGTCTTTTGGTCGCCATCCCCTTAAGCCTAGTTGCTGCCTCCGTACGACAGACAACTAGGCTCTGTATACTAGCTTACAATACTTCTTACTCCCTTGTTACTTCAACAACTTCTATTCTCATAATCAAAGCCGAGCTTCTTATTCCTCATCTTGCATAGATCCACCAGGATACACAACCCATTGTAGTTACAATATAAGCCATGCCTTCCGATGATAGAATAAAGAATAAACAAACAATAGCGATTATGATTCGACCCTGTAGCTAGCTCAACAATGCGAAGAAGTTACATTCAACGTCGATGAAGTAGAAGCTTGCTATATATATATAAAAAAGGAGGCTTCCTTCAAGGCTGTCGCCATTTCAGAATCACATGTGGGTAAGAGATTATACTGGTGAGGAACATAGTTTGTACTCCGATCAATATGTATTGTTGATCGAGCAGATTGTATGTAACTGTCACCATACCTTCTTCATGCTACGGCCATTGCATCGGTACAATGATCTAGCCCGACTCAATGTTCCAAGCTGGTGTATTTATCATGATGAGCGTATACAGCCAATAGGGAAATATTCTATCACGTTTCCCATACAAGGCTCTGGTTGATTGAGTGACGTAGGTTTGGGTTTGCTGCAGGTTGAAGTGCGGTACTCGATCATTCCTACTGACTATCGACACAAAAGGCATGGAGAAAATGTTACACTGCCTTAGGTTGTATATGTATCTGTCGACACATAGTTACACCCGAGTAAGTATAAGTATAAGCTTTAGTTGGGCAAAGTTTATAGAAATCCCAGATATGATAAGTGGATCAAATGGTATGAATCCCAAGGGTAAAAATACAATGCATCTAGCAAGTAGATAGTCGAGTGGCTAGGTCGACTGTTGACACTATAAACATGTAAAAGACATTGGGTATGTATGAACAACAATTATATGAAGTGGAAAGTACCAAGGCTGTCAGAACAGAATACAAAAGCAAGAAGACATGTCCAGAATATATATTAGATCGTGATTCGTATGATATAGGTGATAAGGATTGATCAGATGCCCTCTGTAAAGCGACTGCTTCGGCTTCCGTCGTATCGTGACAGTGTTCGTCCTAATGGATCAGGTCGCATCGGAGATGTCCCGTACTGACTCGACTGCGGTTGGACTGTCAGGTCAACCGAGCTCGCTGTCGGCGTTCGAGCTGGAGATGGGCGCAATGCGAATGAGCCCGCTCCGACACCCGCCGCAACAAAATCATCTCGCATTGGAGCGTGGCGGTGACTTCCACCACCAATGGCGCTGACTGGTGATACCGGACTGTTCGCTTCGAGCGGTGGGGTCCGTAACTCTGGGATGGCTTCCTCTTCTATTTCATCTCCATAACCATCTCCACCTGTATGAAGAACAGAGGGGATTTTGCGACCGGATATTTTCTGGAATCCTCGCTCGCCTGGTGCCATGAAAGGGTTTTCTTGCCGCCCAGAGCGGCGAGAAGACGATGAAGCCCAGCGACCGAGAACGGCGGCAGCCGCTGAAGGAGTATTACTCGAACGTTGTGACATCATTTCAGCGGTACGAGATCTTGAATCACCTTGAATGTCCCTCGGGGAACCCTCCGTAGCACCAGCACCCGCTTGTGCGTGTTTCCTCTTCCATCGCAGAAGCAGAAATACCAAGAGTAAAATCGCCAACAAACCAAGCACCCCGCCGACTACACCTCCGACGATCTTTCCTGTATCAGAGCCACTGCCTGAAGAGGTTGCCGCTGATGAAGTTGAAGAGGATAACGGAAGCTGTGTGACACTGGTGGTCGAATGTTCTGAATTGGAGAGAGATGTAGAAGAAGAAGAACTTGTTGAAGGCCCGGCTGATGCTGTTGATGAGGAGCTTATAGATAAGTATGTTGAAGTAGATGATATGGTCGAAAATTCTGAAGAGGTGAAAGATGCGGTAGTTGATATTGATGAAGAAGATGAGGAAGACGAAGTCGATGTATCAGACGGAGTAGAAGTGACCGATACAGAGTTAGTAGGTGATGAGGTGGATGAAGATGAGCCTGGCTGAGTGGTTTGAGTAGTTGAAGGCGCCTTTGATGTGAGCTCTGTATTTACAGCAGATGTAGCTGATGAACCAAGAGGTATCTGTTGCTCGGGACCGCCAGTGGCTGCTGCCACGGCCGTGGCAGCATTCGAGTCTGCCGGAATAGTGATTACACCTAGCGTCGGAACCGATACAACTGCTGGAAGTGATGTGACTGTTACTTGGGCAATAGTTTGCGAGCCGCTCTCGATAATCACATCGATTGCGGTGGCCACAACCGCCGTCACAGTCTGGGTTACTCTAGCATCTCTTCGGAACAAATCATGGTCTATGTCTGCAACGTCGAGTTGGTCGATTGATGGTTCCCAGAGATTTGTATGTGGTGTATTTGATTCCCTGCTCGCTTCACCACTCATATGGGATGGTTGCCCTCCATGGTGATGGTGGTGGTGATGGTGGGTCATTATCGGCCACACGACCCTCGGGACCGTGGCCCGTTTCCAGCAAAGTATCTCCCTAAGACTCTTTATCGTATGATGATCTCTTTTCTATTGGCAACTGGACCTCAAACAATGACCGGCATTCGAAACCGTATACCGTGGAATCCAGCATTCGTAATTAGACAATCCACGATTGGTCGGGTGATCGACCGAAATAAGATCGTGGACCGATAAGGGAGACTATGAAAAGCCGCACTGCGAATTGAAAGAGCGTATGATTGCAGAAAGATATCGATCGTGTTGTGATGACAAGTAATGGACGTCCGGCGGGCAGCGAATGAACCTGCAGCTGAACTCCGTCACGAAGGAAGGGACACTCCAACAGGAGAAATATTCAGTATGTAAATTGACAGGAAGAAAGTCGGACTGCCTGTCTGCATTATGGTCAATACGTGCGGGTGAACGAATGGAGAGCGAACGGACCCTAGAAAAGAAGAAATCAAGGAGTGACTGTTGAAGGAGCGACACGTATCAACGAGGATACCTAACACATGATGCCTATGCCACGGAGGGAGGTAGATGAGGATACCTGACCCAAGCAGCACATCATCGAAGCAGAGATAAGTAGCGGTTGCTAAGTTGGGAATGCAAGACAGAGAGGAGAGGGAGAGAGAGGGCGAAAAAGAAAAGAGGAGCATTTGGTGTGGTCAGTGAGGTTAGTTAGAATTGAGACAAACAGAGAATGGAAAGACGGGCGGTGCCGTGTCTCGTTCTGGACCGTACGTGTGCCCGTGGTTGAGCCAATCAGCGCTGTCTAATGAGCCGGATCGGCCCCAGCTTTTGTGTAATTTTCCGTATGGGACTGGGATCCCTGCAATCTATTGATTATGGCTTATGCAACCTGTGTGCATTGGCTGCAACTGCAATACGCCGCCATATTATTGGGGTGTTCATAGTCGACTCTCGATCTTATCTCTGCACAGTATGCCTATCTGTTCAGGGTCTGTCTACTACTGTATACTACGTGGTATATGTACGAATCAGTGTACTACGTATGGATAGAAGGGAATCAGAACGTCAAACTAACTTCGCCAGACCCAGGCTTGGCAGCCACTGTTCCTGACGCTAAACCGCAAACAGTACAATGTTTAATTAGATAATCCTTGCTGCGTAGTTAGGTAACTAAGATTGACTAGGTTAAATTAATACCACTCTTCATCCTCTCGGTTTGCCAGTGTCTCTATGCCAGACACGGCACATATATTGGTCATTCATGACTATGCTCATGTCTAGACAGCTTAGGTTTAGTACGTAGCATGGGAACTACGTGCTCGCCTAGGCGGTGATACGACATAACTCTCGTGACTGTCCTAGATGCCTGACACTGACGTACGTACAGCGCCCGAAAGTTTAGAAGGGGGTTAACGGTGGATGGCAGATACATGGCCATATCTTCCTAAATTGCAATCTTTCCTGTATCGGCGTGACGCGGTATGTATCGCATTACCTAAGAAAAGACTCCAACATACGTACCTCTGTACGTAACTGTCTCAGCCGACGTCACTCGATCGTGGCTCCGGTAAATACATAGTATATTGTCTCGGGGCGTTTTGAGGCTTTGACCGATAGACTTCGATACAGGAGGAATCATCTGCGCTGCAATCCTCTCCCCACCACCGCAGAGACAGTAAGTGAAGGTGAATGCGTTTTTCTAAAGAGACTACCCAAGCACAGTCGAATACTTGTGACAAGATGTAGGATAGGCTAGATACAGAGGCTGATGCTGCGAGAGGGCGATGAGGTTGAGGAGAAGGGTATTCGGAGAGGATCATCAAAGGACAAAGGTAACAATGCTCAGATAGAAGTGCGAACAACGATGGGAGTTTGGATTATTGTGCGATCAGAATGTCTCCAGCTCCTCTTGGCCCTCTTCGGCTTCTGCGGGAATCTCGAATCCTTCCTATAGCCGTCGTTAGCAAGTCCTCCATGTTGATGTCTCATAGCGAGCGTGGCATACCTCGGTCGAATATAGTATTCCCTGGATGTGCTTCACCAACGAATCCTCATCCTTCTCCAACTCCGGATCAGCCTCAACGGCAGTCTGCAACAACAACTCGATATCGCGCAATTTCGCAAAGTAAAAGTCACGTTCCTTCTCCAGTCCCGCAATGGCTTCCTTTTGTGCCGCAATTTCCTGGTTCAAAGCCGCAACGCCGGGTCCTGCCCCTGCGCCTGCTACACGAGGCCTAACCCCTGCGCCGGTGGGAGTAGTTCCGCGTCGAGCGCCGGCGCTACTGGTGCGTGCAGCTGTAATGGGCGCTGCCGATGCGGCTGGTCCGCCTGATGCTTTGCGACGAGCGACGGCATCGTATTCACCGCCGGGGTAGTGTTGATCCCAGAATTTTTTGGCCCATTGAAGAAATTCGAGGTTGTCCTGCATGCGACATTTGACTAGAGACTCGACAGGGACGGGTCGGTCGACTGAGTGACGTTTAAAAGTATCTGTTCGGATAAAATTAGTGAGAGCCCTTAGAGTAAAACAGGTGCTGGAGTGGGTGAAGTACGTACTCTGGAGGACCTTAAAATTTTGAAGGTATGCATATTCGGTATTGACGTTGAATTTGACACGGTTCATGGTAACGTCCACTGAAACACGTAGATCCCAGTCAGTATGCGTATGGCCACAACAAACAAGTGCTTCCTTATATCAAGAGTGATGTGGGGATGGTCGAGGAGGACGAACTGAAGATCGAGTCGAATATTTGGCAGAAAGCAGCTCTGAGATCATCGCCGTTATGTTAGAATCAGGCTATACACTCTTTCTCTAGGATGGGAAACTCCGACTCACCCTGTGCCGCACTGCTCAACTTTCGTGATGTTGAGCTGAAGGAGGTTGTTCAACCATGCTAAAAGCTCTTGTCTAAGCGATAATTAATGCTACTGTCGATCTCAAAGTATGTTCTCGACTGTGTAGAGTGATCATCGCGAGTAGGTGACCAAACACTCGACGTACCTTGATTCACTCATAGCGGGGTATGTGCAAGATGAATTTTGAGAAAGGAAAACAAATGACTTTGATGATGTTTTTTTTTTGTGCCTCTCAAGCGCAGGATGAATGAAGAAGATAAAAGATCGTCTACAGGACTGGACAGACAAATGAAATGTTTATAGACGAGACGAGTCTCGGGTTGTCTTGAAGGATGAATGCGAATAGAGTAGGGGATAAGGAGAGGGCAAAGTTTTGTTTTGTTTTGACAGCCCAGGCTGGCTTGTTCCCCACCAGATCCAAATCCGCGCCAAGCCTATGTAAACACTGCCGCCAATCACCTATCAATGTCACTGCTACATGTATATATTATACAGAAGGGGAGTCTTTCTATTAATTGCAAGACCTTGGAAAGATAATGTGTCAAATCATATCGAGCCGTTCTATATGTCCCCACACAAAGCAGGATGTATCTGTATGAAGAACAAAAATGGCAAGAATCATGTGTATGTCGCGACTCTATCGCATGTCATGTCTATAGACAACTTTTGAGCACAAATGCAAGTTCTATCAAGAACCGAATGACGGGGCTGACAGGAGGATCATGAAGGCAGGAGGAAATAAGTGATAGTGAAGAATGTAGTCTCACCCGAGGAACTCCAATTCAGTATTTAGCCCAACGCGGACAGAAATGAATATATGTAAAGGGAACAGTAAGATGTTTTGAACAGGCTGGAATAAATCGCCAATGCAAGAAGAAGAAAAAGAAGAAGAAGATGAAGTAAGTGGCAGAATCAGAACAGAGAATGGAGGCACATTCAAGGGGAATCTAAAAGCAAGCAAAAACAGGCGAAATCTATCCTACTCTTCCAGCAATTCTATGCCGTCCAATCCATATCCAAAATCCATAATAACGACACTAGCATCTTGACTCGTAGCCACAATGCGTCGATAATCCGACTTGGCACTCAAGATCCAGCTAGTTGTCCACCCGGGAAAATCGATGGACATCTTTCCGGTAGCTGCGTCGAAGACCTTGACACTGAAATCGTAGCTACCGCTGACGAGGCGATTGTTCAGACTGTCCAGATGCAAAGACCGGACGAGCCCATTGTGGCCATCAACTTCTCCAACCATGTCACCACTGTTGGCATCATATTGATATATCACCTTATCATTACCACCAGCCAGGATGGTTCGACCGTCTTCGGTGAATTCAACGCAAGCAAGCCCGTGGTCCTTGCTTGAGAATTCTTTAACACAGACGCCAGATCCAATGTTCCACAACTTGGCTACACCGTCTCCACTGGCTGAAACTAGGAGATCTCCGCGCAACTGGAGCGCATTGACCGGTCCACGGTGGCCAAGCAGTTTCTTGACCAATCTGCCCGATTCTCGGTCCCAAACACATATCGTCGTATCTTTGGAACATGAAATAATGTACCGATCATCAAAGCAGCAGTCTAGAACCCCTGACCGGTGACCCACAAGACGCCTGATTGGCTTGTAATCATTCTTGACATCCCAAACAATGCAAGTAAAATCAGAAGATCCAGTAACCATGATTTCGTCGTCATACTGAAGACACAGAATCGAAGCGTTGTGACATTCGGATAATGGAATCGACTGGTCGGCCACATCAGTATACTGTTGGCTGGGTGCGCAAACGGAAAGAAATGGCGGGTTGTTCACAGGCCGTGGGTTGGCGTTATTCGCTGGTGATTGGCGTTGTTGATGTGTCGCCGGTGCGCCAATAACCTTCAGACACGGCCAGGGGTAATGAGCATCCCAGATGCGAATGGTACGATCACGGGACCCAGTGATGATTTTATGTCTGTGACATTATTCAGTCAGCGATTACTACAATCAGGTAGATGAAGTCGGCATACTCGTCAAATTGAACGCAATATACAGTGTCAGTGTGACCTTTGAGATAGATGGCCGCTGCCTTGCCGTCTTTCCAGCGCTGGTCTAGAGCTCTTCGAACCATTGCCATCTTCTTCCAATCTTGATTGGGCAGTGTCTTGCCTAATCCAGCTGATTGAATCTTCCTTGTCGTGCTGGGTGAGGATGATGATCCATTTGATCGGAGGCCATACTTCTGGCGGAAGACATTACGCCAAATATGGTGCGACGAGGCGGCCTTGTTCCAAGATTTCGAAACAGCCTCAAGCTGCGCTAGTGATGCAGGGTTCAGAAATGAGAACACATGAGAAACAAGCTCAGCCGGCAAGTAGGCAACGGGATCTAGCCGTTGGATTAGCTGGATTTGCGCAAAGATACGGCCTGTAAGTACTGAACTCACCCAATCGTACAACGGCTGTTTCTGAATCTGATAGATCGAAACGGTCACGCAGATCGAATCCAATCCCACTCTCCGTATCGAATAGTTTTGAATCTCCTGCAGAGAGATTTCGGCCGGTTTTGGCCATCTCGTTTTGGGCTGCGGCGGCAGCCCGAGCGGCAGCACCGCCGGATAGATCGTCCGAGAAAACGGGAGGCTCGAAACCCATGCCGGGAATGAAATTGGCGACATTCGCAGTCGGCGCGTAGAAAGAGTGCAACGCAGACACACTGTGGAGCGATGGACGGCGGTTGATACTATGTCCCTTGAACCAAGCATTACGGTGCCTTCCTTCAGAAGTAGCAGCCGAGCTCTTCTCTTCGTCGCCAAAACGGTCGCTTCCGTGGGGTGCATGAAGATTGTGTTTCGGGGCTTTTCCTCGAATCGTCACGGAGAGACGTCGGCCGAGTGCACGCAGGCCATCAACGCCATGACGGATGCTGGAGAAGCTTTTGGCTGTACGATGACGGGGAGTCGGTTCCGGAAAGACAGATATCTCCTCAACGACTTCGTTGCGCTCATGTTCCTGCTGACAAAGGCTGATCTGACTGTCGTCGCCGGTGTTGAAGGAAGGGTTCAGGGCCCAAGGGCCAGGGTTCATCCAAGGAACGCCTGCGCCCTCCAGTTCCCCAGGGCCAGCAGTCTTCGGTCGGGCACGTAGAAGCAACGACGGTCGTCTCCGGGCCGGACGGTGAGGATATGAATCGTGCAGCGTCATGGTCGAAGGGAGCGTCGGATTGGGTGGTGAGGCAGCAGCGGAATTGGTGTTTTGGCGATGGCACGGCCACGAGTGCTCGTGCGAGAACGCAACCTAAATAAGAAAAGTACAATGTGGAGAAAGAATGTATAAATGAGTTTCCAGCCGAACGTAAGGGGTGCTGTGAGGGTGCAAGCTATGATATGTGTGCCTGCCAGGAAAATAAATGGATCTCTGAAAATCAAAAAGGGTAACGAGGAGGCGCTCCAGGAATTCCCTCCCCAAGTCGAAGCCGGACAAACGAAACAAGATGAAACCACCGAAATAGAGTGACCAGAACAGCGCAGAGGGACGTGGACGACGAAGGGAATAAAAAAAAAGAAACGAAAAAGGAAGCAGGAAGTATATGAACCCAAAGAACGACCGACAGGCTGAGCGTAAGTCTGGAAATAAGTAAAATCAAGAGTCGGAAAAAGAAAAAAGAAAAGAAAGCGAGAGAGGGCGATGGGATGAAAAGTAATGAGATGTGATGTGATGGCAGCCAGTCAGTGACCTGAAGAGGCAAGGTTTCCCCCCCTTGGGATGTCCGGGGTGGCGTTGCCCCAAATTTTCTAGTATTGCTAGTAAAGTACTAACTACTGGTCAAGTTATACCATAGTATGTATGTATCATTTTCTCGGCGCCTGCCAAATCACCGCCCAATCCGCCGCGACATCTCGATATTCGCTCTTCCCATGGTTCCTCGACAACTCTAGCAGCAGAGTTTTCCACTCTGTTACTCTGCCCTCTTCCGTTTCTGTCCTTCTCCGTGCGCATTCTACCTTTTTCTGTCTCTTTTTCGTTTTTTTTTTTTTTCTCCCCCTCTTCCCCTCTCTCTTTCCTTGTGTTTCTTCTTTATCTTTTTTTTGCCTTCATCCTGCCGAGACCCAATGTTCGGGCATCGTTACGATTGCGACCGACTGTATCCGTACCTACTTGCATGTACGTACGGAGTCGTGCGGCCCAGCTGGCAGATTTTCTCAGGTAGGGCAATATCTGGGATGGGATGTACAAACAAGCTTCCATTGATCCGGTTTCGTGTAGTCAGCATCAGATTGAATTGTAGTTACCAATCACTTCCAGCTGATCTCACTGTAGCTTTTCTTTTTCAAGGGCCAAGGGTCTACAAGTACGTAGTATGGTCTGGGGCCCACAAGGCTGCTTACTCTGTACCTATAGTTTAGTGATGGTTCCTCAGACATACCTAGTAGGTAGTCACCACGGAGTTACTGTAATCGAAACTATCAACATAGCCGACAATCCAAGAAATACGCTACATGATCACAAAATGGCGTCGAGTGAGATTTCTCTCTACTACAAATTCTTTTTTCTGTTCGTCGAACCACTATTCGCCCTCGTTGGGGCCGTTTGTGCCGGGCTGTATCCCGATCATTATCTCGCCATGACCGAGCACCGCCCGTCGTCGATGGGCATTCCACCACTTGGTGTCCATGTATCGCTCCAACAGCTAGCAAACATGTATCTGCTATTCGCCCTGAACGAAGCACTGGTTCTCCGAGTCACCACGGACCGACGAGTCTGGAGAACGCTTCTTGTGAACCTTGCGATCGCTGACATTGGCCATTTGATCAGCGTGGCACCTCTCGGTGCGAGTGTTTATTGCGATCTCACACGATGGAACTCAATGGATTGGGGCAATGTCCCATTTGTCTATCTTGGTCTGACCTCGCGACTTTGTTTCCTTATGGGCTGGGGAGTCAAATCAAAGAGGGAGTGAGGTCATGTGATTGGGGAACAGGATCTTGTACAGTAGGAAAGAGCGAAGGACCTTGGGGGGTCTCCTACTGAGTTCCTTCCCTACCCCTACCGGTCTACTGTCAATTTCATCACTTGTTACTGCTCAACAGAAAATATTGTACTTCCATTCTCTATCTATGCATCCTGAGAGGTACTCGTCTCGTCTAAGCCTCGGGGAAAGCCTTGTCATACCCAGTCAATGTGAACCGGTAGCGAATATCGGCCTTCTTCATACGCTGCATAGCTTCCTTAAGATTCTCCTCGTTGATGTCAATGGTCTCAACCCAGCTGTCCAGTCCCTTGTCAGCAGCCAAAGTCAACATGCGAATCATTTCCTTGCGACTGCCGAGATGGCTAGCACCGATCAGGACCCCGTTCGAGATCAAGTTCTGAGCCTTGATGACTTGTCCTTCTTCTTCGGGAAGACCAACACTGACCCATCGGCCGTGAACATCCATCATGGAAAGATATTTGGCGAGATCAAAGTTCTTCGATGAGTTGGCGCAGTTGACAATAAGGTCGAAAGAGAACTCGTGTTGCTTCTCCCAGCCCTCTTCACAGGTAGCGATAAACCCGTCAGCACCAATCTTGCGCGCGTCGGCCTCCTTAGCCCTGGTACGGGAGATGGCCCAAGTCTCCGCCCCAAGTGCCTTGGCAAACATGATACCAAAGTGTCCGATGCCTCCCATACCAACAATGCCGACTTTCTTGCCGGGACCAGCACCGTTACGCACTAGAGGTGAGAAAGCAGTAATACCGGCACAGAGCATAGGAGCAACAGAGTTGGTCTTGAGCTTCTCAGGAATCGCAAAGACCCAATGTTCGTGCGCACGCACATGGGACGAATAACCGCCTTGGCTGACAATTCCAGTTTCGGGCCACTTGGAGCCATACGTGTTCATGATGATTTTGGGGCAGTAGGTCTCGTTGTCGTTTTTGCATTGCTTGCACTCGCCGCAAGAAAATACTTGTGCGCCAACACCGACTCTCTGGCCGACCTTGACGTTTGTGACTTTGGGACCGACTTTTATCGCCGTGCCGATGATTTCTATAAACACAACATATGAGCGATTTTCGAGGCAATAGAAGCGACGATCAGAATTGTACGTACCATGTCCGATACACAAAGGCCAATTTTGATTGGCTCCCCAACCACCTTTTAAGTGATAATTAGGCGTCTTTCTTTTATGAGCTGACGGACTGGATGTACTTACCACTGATAGTGTGAACATCACTTCCACAGATACCGCATGCTTCGACCTTGACGTCGACGTCTAAATCGGTCGTCAGTCACAAGACGGTTGCGGAATCAAATGCTCCGATGCCTTACCATAATCCTCAAAAGGTTTTAATTTGTACTGTACAACTTGGATTAGCAGTCCTCAGGAAGACTCCTTTCTTTTGACACTCGCTCGAGTCACTTACATGACGCTTCTGGAACGATAGCCATGTGTCGGGGCTATCGATCATGAAACCTTGGGCTTCTTCTGGGTAGGGCATTTTGGAAGTTGGTTAAAAGGTACTGTGTGCTTGGTTCTAAGTGGAAAAATTGAAACAAGGTAAAGTTTGATTCTGGTTCTAATCTGACGGGGGTGCACTCAATCCTTATTTAACAGGCCCCGCTGACGGTCAGACGGGGTCTTATCAAGTGGCTTGAGAATCAACACTGATCTGGATGCAACCTCTGCACTAGCAAGTATCTACTCGGAATCGAGTCTCGGCTGGGAATTAAGAGTAGCCAGTACGTAGCTACAGAAACTTGAATGCGGTTGGTGAGCAAGCGGGGCACCCATATATTGTCACCTCGACGTTTTGAGCGGTGTGTTGATGCGGAAGTCTTGCGGCGAGGTTGAATGATCCAGTGTCTGCCATCCCAACCACCGAGTACGGATCAATTCTGGATCCTTTGATGTTGGGCAGTATTCTACGCGCAATTTATCGAGCATGATCGCATGCGAAGGTCTAGCGATCGAGCCAGGTGGCGGCGAGGACAAGGGACGGAAAGAATTCTGTGTTGTAAACCTGGCCAGTCACAAATTCGATCAGAGTTTTCTGGCAAGGAGTGGGCACTAGACACTGCAAACCCCCTTCTCTTCCGTACCATGACTGGTGTACGGAGTTGATCGCGGGGGAACCTTGACATTATTTTTCTTCTTCGGTATCTGTTCAGTGCTCGGACTTCTCGACGTCATCCAAACAATCCCGCCAACTTCCCGCCGGCCCGGTATTTGCGCCTGCCAATCATAACGCCAGCGCAGGCCGTCGACTCGGAGGACATCCGATCTTTATCAACATCGCTTGTCGGCTGAATCACCGAGTCGACCATTGGACTCTGATTCTGTGTCATTCTTTATTTTCTGTTCATGACGAGGAAGATACATATAGGAAGGACATACGTTTTCATTGCTTGTGTAATCTATATGACTGCGTGATGCTGCTGATTTCACGTGATGCTGATCATGCAAAATCCGGGAGGCCGTTCTCCACCTCCATGACTTCCTGCAACTTGCTCTCGAGACTCTTGATACTGGCCTCGTTCAATCTGCCCAGCGGACGGCGGGGGTAGCCACCATATCCATAGAACAGCTGAATGGCCTGTTTTGTACCTGGAATCGCCGCCTTAGTGAGAACCCAATCACCAGCACTGAGGATTTTCTGAAGCTCATATGCTTCCGCAATTTTGCCCTCACTCCAGAGATTAAAGACCTGAACACAAGTACGGGGAATCACATTTGCGCCGCCGACGATAATAGCTGAGCCACCGGAAATGAGTGTTTGGAGTGTGAAATCAGCAATACCGCCGAATGCCACGTAAGGATGATTTGCGGTCGTCTTTGTGATGGGTCCAACAGGCTTAGTAGGGAAAGGAGACTTGGGGGTGATGGCATCGAGAGCGCGGGCAACTCGGGTCAACTTTCCAGTGTTTGCGCAGGTGAATTTGGTTCCCACAATGTTGGGGTGTTGAGATATACGGATGATCAGATCGGAATCCATATCAATCCCGGCAACGGCGCCGGGGTAATTATACAGAATCACCGGTAAAGGTGACTGATCTGCCACGGCAGTGAAGAATTCATATATCGACTCATCATTACCGACAGCATAGCGGTAATAGCTGGGTGGCACTGTAAGCACATATTCGGCACCAGCCTCGGCACATTCTTTGGCCAATTCAACTGTGCCACGAACGCTCTGCTCACTTGCGCCGGCAATGATTGCAACATCTTTGTATCCGGCTTCATCGAGAGCAGCGCGAGTCTCACGAGTAACAGTTTTGCGTTCTTCGCGGGTCAAATGCACGGCCTCGCCATTGGAGCCCATGGTGACTAGACCCACGAGACCGGCTTTGGCGAGACGGACGGCATGTTTGCGGATGGCGGGGATGTTGAGTTCTTCAGTCTCGGGGTGAAAGAACGTGACCGTAGGACAGTATACTCCGGGGCGGAGGGGGGTTCGTGCTGCCATTTTTCGATTTATCTAGATTGACAGTCAGACACTAATCTTCTGATATCGAACGGACTCGTACTTACTGGGTCTTGGATGTGAAGTACGAGCAAGCAAAATACAGTAGAAAAACAGAATAGTGGCAGAAAGAGGGAAAGTTAAAGAAGAAACAAACCAGTGACGGGCAATTCGGTGGTTTTATCCCGAGCATCCCAGCTCTACTATACAGTGTGTATATGCTTCAGGATCTCCGCATCAAACAAACTACCAAATAGCAAGCATATCTCAGCTACATTTATCTCTATTGGTGGATAATCAAATCTCCGCCAATGGGTGATCGCTCCGGGCTTTATCCCGGCCAGAACTCAAGTGCGGGGATAGGCGGCAATTGGAGGGGTATATTCAGGCTCATTCGCAGTTGAACGCCTTCTTTTGCCTGCGCTTCGTGATGCAGGGTGGTAACCCACGCGCAATTGAACCAATTGTCTGTCTTTAGATTGTCGATACGGTGTTCTACATTGGGCGTGGGAATGCTAAGGGAGAAGAGGGAAGTCTCAGAAGCGGGACATCGCAGCTTTCAAAAGCCGATAGTATCTACATGATCAGAAGTGGACAGAGCATAAGACGAGACGAGAAATGGAGTGTCAATTTATCATATAATGAACGCCCTCACTGAATTCCCTCATAGACTAAATAGCCAATGGGAAAGGGATTTGACTAGGTGTCAGTTGTGTATTTTCCGTCCATACAATCCGGTCTCCATAGTAGTAGCTTCACGTCTGGTCCGTCGGCTATTGAAAGCTTTAAAATATCCGTCGCGTCATGTGCACATTGATCGATTGATCTCTTTTCTCGGCTGGATTTTCTTCTGTGATTCTAGGAAATAGGTACCTCAAATTGAAATTTAGAAAAAGTCTGCAGCACCAATATGGCTCCTCCAAGTGTTCTCATGGTAAGTCTCCCGCCCGAGGACGAATGGTCTAAGCTGACGACAACAGGTCGGTACGGGCGAGTACACCACTGGCTTCGTCGGTGGTGGTGCTTCTGGCTCAGACAAGAAAGTTGGCGTTGTCGGGTTGACTATGTTTGATCTGCGAAGACGAGGCAAAGTCGGAAACTTGAGCATGGTGGGAGTGTCTGGACGCAAGTTCCCTGCCATCAGTTCGTCTCTTTAAGCCTGAAACAGAAAATAAAGACCAGGTCCTGACGCGGATAGAGCAACATCTTCACAAAAACATTTCCGAAGTCTACAACGGCCTAGACGTCTCCTTTGAATCATTCCCAGCCGATGACCAGACCGACCCAGACGCATACAAAGCCGCCATTGACGCTCTCGAGCCCGGCTCAGCTATCACCATCTTCACCCCGGACACAACCCACTACCCGATTGCGCTGTACGCCATTCAGCGCAAGATCCACGTCCTGATCACCAAACCCGCCACCAAACTTCTGGAAGACCACTTGAAACTGCTCGAAGAATCACGCAAACACGGCGTCTTCGTTTTCATCGAGCACCACAAACGCTTCGACCCTGCCTATGCCGATGCGCGTGCCAAGGCCCAAAAGCTAGGCGACTTCAACTACTTCTATAGTTACATGAGTCAACCCAAATTCCAGCTTGAGACTTTCAAAGCCTGGGCTGGTAAGGATAGTGACATTTCATACTACCTCAACTCGCACCATGTCGATGTCTGCGAGAGTATGGTCCCTGAATATACGCCTGTCAAGGTCACGGCGTCGGCTAGCACAGGCACGGCGTGGGATTTGGGATGTGTTGCTGAGACAGAAGACACAATCACCTTACTCGTGGATTGGAGGAAGAAGTCTGATCCGAGCCGAGTGGCTACAGGCGTCTATACGGCGAGCTGGACAGCGCCGCAAAAGGCGGGCGTTCATTCGAATCAGTACTTCCACTGTACGTTTGTTCTTCCCTGTCTTCCGGTGAAAAATGGTGCTGACCGAAGTAGATATGGGATCTAAGGGTGAGATTCGTATCAACCAAGCCAAGCGTGGCTACGACGTCGCAGATGACGAACAAGGCCATCTCGTCTGGTACAACCCGTACGTTCCCCTGCCCCTTGTATGAATGTCACAGTGCTCATTAGATCAAAGATTCTACATGCGCTATGCGCCCGACGAAGAAGGCAACTTCGCCGGCCAGACAGGATACGGTTACATCAGTTTCGAGAAATTCATTGATGCCGTCACTGCCCTCAATGAAGGACGTGTTACGCTTGACGAACTCGACAAGAGGGGTTTGCCTACGTTGCGGAATACGATCGCCACCACTGCGATTTTGCATGCGGGTCGAAAATCGTTGGATGAGAAGCGAAGTGTAGAGATTGTTAGCGATGGGTCTGATAATGGTTGGAGCTTCAAATAGATTTAGTGTGTCACATTTCAAGAAACCTAGTTTTATTCAGGTACCTGGTTTCTCCAACAGGTGTATCATCAGAATACAATGTATAATGCATCAGCTGCATGAAGAGCAGACGAAAAGCAAATAATGAAACACCAAGTATGCACGTAGCCCTAGAACTAATCAGTACCTCCCGAAATCCGTGGAAACGCCTGGGCAGAGCCCTGATGATTAGTACATTGCTCACATTGCTGCTCACATTGCTTTGAGCAGTTGACGAGACGGCGTAACCAGACATAATATAGTGCGATATGCCAAACATCAAGACGTGGCACTCGCTCGTGCAGAGTTATTCAGCTGTCGATGGTATGACCCGATGGGTTGAAATCCTCTATCTTGAGTGTTAGTTGCTGGCCCGCTAAATGCAAGTGGGAGATGTACTAACCTCGCTAGATCAAATCCCTCCTCTTCCTCTTCTTCATCATCAGGAGCCGCTAACCGATGATGCCGAATCTGCTCGGGCTCGTCCTCTCTCTTAATCGGGCCGAGAGCACGCACATTCGATGTGCTGGGTTTGCTCGGACTAGCAAAATTCGGTGGGGGGGGACTACTGCTCGGCATCAGCCCGTCCCCGAGTGCCCCAATATTTCCTCCCTTCAAGGGACTCATGTCCGGGAGCAATCGTGCAGGCGTGCTTCCAATATCGGCGAACTTCCAGAATTGCGCTGGCGAGCTCATAGGCATGAACTTGGACGGAATCTGAGCCGTGCTTGGTGGCGGCAGTCGGGGTTGGTGTCGTTGAGGGGCCGGAGTAATCATGGACGAAGGGCCCTCATCGTAATAAGACGACGATAGCACTGGAGGCGATCCGGTAGCGTTTCCCGACAGTCCATACGCACGAATTGTTGAGCCGTCATTGGCGTTACTGGCGCTGTTGTTTTGACTGCTGTTCCCATTTTCGGTCCGAGTGTTTCGAATTCGTGTAGGAAGAGGAGACTGCTCGTCAAAGTCGGTATTTACACCACTACGCGCAGGATCGATCCCTCTCTGTCCTAGCCGGGATCCTCTTTCCGGGGTGTAGGCTTCAACTGGAGCCACTGAGAATGAACTGAATCCAGGTGAAGTCGTTTGAGGAGAAGTCTTTGTCGCCGAAAATATCCCCTCGTAGCTTGAGCCGGCATGTCCGTTCGTACCGCGAGAAGATGGAGGCTCTTTTGTGGCTGGCGATGACGGTGCGGATGAATTGTTCCCCTTGCGCAGCTGTTTCTTCCAGTATTCCTGTCTATGCTCTGGCGCTATCATCCATTTCATACCCTTGCCAGGCTCATCTGTTCGACGCGGTACCTTCTGGAAAGCCTTGTTCAAGGACAAGTTGTGTCGGATGGAGTTTTGCCAACCGCTCTGGGAATGACGATAAAACGCGTACTTTTCCATGATCCACTGGTAGATGCTGTTTAGGGTGAGCTTCTCCTCTTCGCTCGAGAAAATGGCCTGTGCAATCATGGTCGCATAGCTGTATGGCGGTTTCAGATCTTTGGCGGAGTCCTGACTGTAGTCAATTTCTTCCGTACTTTCCATCATCATACCACGATTGTACAAGGGCGATTGCTTTGTTACCGTCTGGCCCCCGACGGTGTCTGGAGACCGGGGAGGCGGGGTGACCTGGCGCTTCAGGAATTGAGGAGCAGGAGCCAGCGACGGTTTACCGGGTTGCGCGCCTGTGGATGCAGCGTATACACCGTTATCGACGGTACGACCGGCTTGCTGGGCATCGTACGTGTTAAGGTGCGCATGCTGCGACCCATCCCAGGGTATTGCCTCGCCAGCGGCAATACGTTGAGCGCGTTCGACGAAGGTAGGATGGATAACTGCTTTCTCGCCAGGAGTAACGAACATCATCTGGGTGTTGGCGATTTCGATAATGTCGCCACAGTTCAAGATAGCATCCGACCCTCGTTTGAGCATGGCATTGTTGACCCGCACACCATTCCGGCCATTGACTCGAATATGCCAGGCAGAAGACTCCTCATCTTCGCCGTAAAAGAAGATTTCAGCATGGAGCCGAGACACAAACTTGCTGGGCCCCAAGTCGAGATGCACTTCGGGCAGCGCACGAGCGGCGATCGAGGCAGGACTCGACTGCTCATCGACTTTCTGTTCGCGATCTGGGGGACGTCCAATGTTGACATGCGCCGTCTTGACATAGTAAGTCCAATCACGACCGGCGATTTTCGCATATGCCTGGATGGATTGCTTATTCTCGGTCTCGGTATTCGAATAATCGCGCAATACATTCACTTCGTCTCTCGACACGTTCAAAGATGCAATCACGGTCTCTACTAGATCCTGGTTTGCCGACAAGTCATTCTCGGGGGAAGATCGATCGGCGTCATCGGCAGAGGCGGGATCGGGTGTTTGCATATGTCGCGATGACGGTCTAGCCTCGACCTGCGACCGCGTCAGTTTCTCCGCACATTCTCTCTTTATTCTGTAAAATATTCGAGGACGTAGAACTCACCTTGCGCTTCTTGCTGGCTGGGCGGCTAGGGGAGGAATCCGGAGCCTCCGCGTCGGACGTTTCTTGGAGGTGAACATCCTTGCGGCGCGTGCGACGCCTACTCGAGAGCGGCATGTTTGGTTTCCGACAGGCCGCGCGAGGCCTACGGATTGGGAGCAGATGTAGATTAGAGTGCTAAATTGGAAGAGATAATTCCTTGTCGAATATCGATTCTCTGTTTTGCTTCAAATAGTGGGAGAGGACTGGGTGATCGAGTATGAATAATGTGGTGGTAGTTGTTGTTGTTGTGGAGTGGGAAGAAAGCCGTTGGCGGGCGGGAAAGAAGAAAGAACAAAATAGATCGGCGGGCCACTTCTGATGAGGCTGGGCTAGTCGTGTGTCAGTACGTACATCATCCGTACAATGTAGTATTTCTGCAGAAATGGCAACAGAGAGATGTCGAGGAATAAGATCAATCATGCATCGTCGCGGCAAGTCTCCCCACATTAATCACCATGCGCAAAAAGACAGAAAAATACCTACTGTATTTGTTTGTGTATGATGGATCAATGCATCAGGCAAGAAAAAAGACTAATACCTAGATAACAGACGGCTCGATGGCGACAACGACAAAGTTTGCCCCGATCGCAGTGAATCGATGTCTGTCTGTTTGTTTCTTCCTTCTTGTCCTTGTTCTTGTTCTTCTCGATCTTTTGCCACACAGTACCCAAACTTTGGCTTTTTTCTGATTTTTACCTTTTTTTTTTTCTTCCTGGTGTTGTTTTAACTGGTAGAGTCAAGTGCCGGTACAAGAAGACCAAGTCCTGGGCTCTGTAGTCTGGGTCGACCAATGTCAATCTGATCTCAGCTTGCCCTAACACCCGATTGTTTGGGTTCACCAGAAAACGACAAGACCAAACAAGCAATAACAGGGAGAAAGGGAGAAAAGGTAGTGAACTAAGCGAAGGAAAACAGAACTATTTCAAGGGTCTCAAGACGACCACCAAAATCTATGCAACATGCTTACATGACCGGGACTCAGAATGCGACTCTATCGAGATCAGATGTGCTTCTCATGACCACATTCCCGACTCATCTTGGTCTGAGAATATGCATAAGGAAGAAAAAAGCTTAATTTCCAGGGTGTTGCAATGGGTTGCAAAAGTCAATACATCGAGAGTGACTGCATACTTACTGAATCCCTTGTTGACCTCTCTCCGTCTGTCCGCATATGGTAATTTGGCTCCATCGCCGGAAACGGTCCCATGCCAACTTTTGCTATTCGAGAACGAGCCCAGACAAACGAGAAGGTGACTTGGTTAGCTGCATACTCAGTCTGACTTACATCGTTACATTTGTTTAGTCGCTGATTCTGCTGTATTTGTTGTTGAGCTGACTCTGTGTGTACACTACGTATGTACACTCGATCGATCCGCAGATCTGTTTTAGATGCGGCTAAGCCTATCGCGGCCTGTGTCAACATGACATGCATTTGACCTCGCGATTACGAGCACTTGTAGCAGATCGAAAACAGGAGAAGACTACAACCTACGAACTAGCTTTTGCACGCCATCCCGAACATTGGGAAACATTCTTCCTATCTCGCCAGGTGGTAGATTTGAGACGAGGTTACACGATCGATCGAACAGCCGCAATCAGACATGTTCGAGTAAGGGAGGTGAAGTACTCAAACCAAATCCATGGAGAGAGTATTGACACTGAACAACCAAAGTATAAAACATGAAGAGAACGGAACTGAAATTCTTGCTAAAGATTCAACCAATCAGTCAATCATATGACTTTTTGCAGTAGACAGACCATCAACAATCAACAAAGTGAGAATATAGAAATAAATGATACTAAATGGTTACTCCATTTTTGTGCTCTCAGCATCGTCTTCGACCCCTTTCAATGTGGGATACAAGCCTTGCGTCGACGACGGTGATGACGTCGTTAGTTCTTTCAACGCCGCAAGTGGATTGGAGTCTTCCGCCTTTTGTATTTCTTCTGTAGATTGGTGTTCCACTCCTTCCATATAGTCATCCTCAGACCGTGCAGGTCTAGACGAGGCTGCGTTGTCACTGTTGAAGTCTCCATCCTCCTCCTCATAATCACCGCGGGCGAGCCGGTCTCTGACATAAGCGCGCAATTGCTCCAAGATGCGGACATTCTCCAACCATTCCTCCTCGCCCCGTTTTCCCACTTGAGTTGCAGCCTGAGCCGCGCGCTGGGCCGCCTCGGCATCCGGTGATGATGACGAGCGAGTCCCTTGCTCTAGTGCTGGGTCAATCAGACTGTGGTTGAACTTATCACCACCCTCATTGCTATCATGATCGAGAGGATCTTTCCGCGTGGGAGTTCGTTCCCCATCCTCAATCATATCGTCTAAAGATGACTTGGCATAATCATCCGGACGACTTCTCTCCAAAACACCGCCCATCCATCGCCGGCGATCATTATAGTCAAAATTGTTGCTGAGAGTCGATGGAGGCGCCGCGTTGGTCGAGGCTGTGTACCCACCGGCCATCTCATGAGCAGTAGTCGACGGCAGGCGCGGATACATGGCGATATCTTGATCGTGTGGAGGCGAGACGCGATGCGAGTAAGAACCAGGCGAGTGGTGGCTAGACGCGTAGGACACTGCACTTGATGGCGGTGTCAGAGCTGGCGTAGAACCAGGCGACGTCGCAGCTACGATGGCGGCGTTTGACATATTGGTGGTAGTGGCTGTAGCATGGGTAGAGGGGAGTGTAATAGGTGGTGTCTGATGTGTGGTACCACCGTGACTCATACGCGGGATGTAAGTAGCTCCAGGCTGAGCGATACCTGCCGCAGCAACGTTCTCGTCACTTTCGTAGACAGTCGTATGAATGGTCTCAAGCATGCGGTCGAGGTCAAGCAAATCGTTCTTGGTGCGGGCGTTAGTCATCGGAGGTAAATGGTAAGCTGGCGCTGCCAAGGCCGGTCCATAGCCACCACCTGGGCCTACAGGAATGCCGCCACCCATGTGGTAATCTGGTGCAGGACCAGCACTAAGAGGTAGTTGCAAGCCTTGAAGGCCACCAAGACGTTGTCCGATAGCAGCATATGAAGTGGGATCAAACTGTCGGCGTTTAGTGTCTCCGAAGAACGCGTTGACAGAGTCAAAAATTCGCTTTCGTGAATCGTATACGGTATGGTTGTCGCCTGCATTCAGAGTATAGTAGACATTACCGTAAGCTGCGTTAGGCGGTTGAGGATGCGGTTGCCCCTGGTAGTATTGAGCTTGCGGGTGGTAGCCCTGACCGGCGTGCACAGGATTCATTGGCTGTTCAAAGTAATGAGCTCCAGCGGGGAAGCCTATGATATCAGATCAGTCAATTGCTACATGCTTCAGAGCAAGTTGCTCTATGTGCATAGAGCTAACCTTTCGGATTGTTCATCATACCATAGGGTATTTCCTGGCCTCTGACGTCCGTAGGGCCTGGTGACCGAATCAGGACGGAGTCATCAGCGTGTGTTTTGACATGTTTCTTTAGGTCCTGAGGCCTCTTGAAAGCTTTGCCACAGAGTTCACACTTGTGAGGCTTCAAGGGCACATGAACCCGAATATGTGAAGTGATATGATCTCTTTTGACGGTCGTGGTACGACAGTTGCCCCATTGACAAGTCAAATTGAGGTTGTTGGTGGACTTGCGACCAACATGCTTCTCACAAACGTGCTCCTAAATCCACATTAGAAGTCTGATGCTCGTATCCAAGGAGAGGTAACTTACATAGAGCGTCTCAGGATTAGCACACCGTTCAGTACATCCTTGCCACATACAGGGAAACTCTTCGATACCAGCGTTGCCGTTAGTGTTGCTTTGATTTCCGACCACAGCTACGGCAGCGGCTGCCTGAGCCTGTGCTTGAGCTGCTTGAGCTTGAGCTTGGGCCTGAGCCTGAGCCTGAGGTTGGGTTTGGGTTTGGGTTGGACTCTGGAATTGCGTTGATGCTGGCACTTGAGATTGCCCGTTGGTAGCTGTTGCGGTTGATGCATTTGGCGACTGTGCTGATGGAGTCTCTGAAGGTAGAGACTGAGTTGTATTTTGAAATGGTTGTTGGCCAGAAGCGGCAGCTGGTACAGTGGGTGCAGCAACAGCTGGAGGTGCTGTTGTAGCGGGAGCAGTGTCTGCCATGGTGCCAAGCCACGTGAGGAAGTCTTGGTATTCGGCGGGAAGGACCCCGGATCAGATCCTCAAATAAACAAAAAGAAGTCGTGCTGTCCTCGTTGACTTGTTCTATGTTCCGACCAAGGTACACTTCTGTCGGGTGGCAATGATGATGTTTGCAAGAAGTTGAAAGTAAGGATGAGAGAGAAGGGACAAGGGAGAAAAGAAAGAAGAGCGGGGAGCCACCGAGTCGCGTAAGATCGGGGTGGCCAGGGAAAACAACAAGAATTAGTCGAGATGGTCCACTTCTGTTCTTTGCCTTGTTCGGGTAAATGACAGTAGCTGAGACTTGATCTATCGCAGAAAGAATGATCTGGCCCCAAAGGCTGCAGAATACGACTAGAACTGGGCCGGCGAAGGAGAGAGCGCAGTATGCACAATTCTTAAGACTCTTGCCCGACGTGACCGAGTGCTTTGACGAAGCGCCCCGACGTGACCAAGGAAGGGTGAATTCCGTTTCTCGCACCAAAGTCAAGTTGCTGGATATCAATCAATAAGGGATAGATTGCAACACGGTATGGAAGACGAGAAAGACAATGGAGCTGGGGGAAGGGGGAAGGGGAAAGGGCCAAGGGAGGGGGGGGGAGGAAAGGGAGGATTGGCACGCGCCGAGCAATCGCCCAGACCGCGGGAGGAGCGACAAGACCGGGCCAAGATGGTAGATTTCTTGTCGTGCAAAATCAGTCACACCTTGCTTGGCATTGCAGTTTCTATTCGTCAGGCTCGTTCTCGTTGTACGAGGGGGGCAAACCCAGGCCAACTGGAAAGGGACAGTTATCCGAAGTTCGGATGAGCGTGATTCGCAGAAATGCAGCAAAAAGACAGAGAAATCGGCCATGTACATGCGAGCCTTGGGGACTCTTGGCGGGTCTTAGTGCCAGCCAAGCCTTAGCCAAGAACCCACCGGGCCAATCAGTGGACGATCCAGTCCCACTTTGCAGGCTGAGCTAAGCCCTCAGCCATCCCAGACCATTCGGCTAGAGCCTGCAGAGCCTGAAGCATCAGGCCATACTCACACGCCGTAACTAATCAGTAGTTCGTGTTGGTTCAAAAGGGCAAGTCGCTCGTCCAATGCTAGGCCTGACCAGGAATGATGCATGAATGATTGTGGCATCTTGGCAGTCGCTTATTCAGTAGTTAGTCTTGCTGAGCAGTAGAGGGATTAATGAATATTTACCACTGGAGTCTACAAGAGTGTCACAAGTACGCAGCATGAAAGCAACAAACTCCTCACGCTTCATCATGGCACAATCTCGAATGTGAATTCCCTGGAGATCTCTTGGTTTCAAGGCTGTGTCGAGGTTATGCTACGTGTTTTCACGGAGTTTCTATTCATGACATACGTTGTGTCAAGATGTCTTGGCCCACTCTTGGACGTTCCTCTCCGCCAGCGGCCAAGGGGCCAAGCCTATCCAAGAAATCCATGTTGAGGGAGTTTTGTCTGGGTATTTGACCGCAGCCACTCTTGGCGCCGGGCGGACTGTACATGCCTGATTACAACAGGCCCATAGTCTCGACGTTATTTACCTATGCATTGGTGGAAAATTGACTTAATTTTGCGGCATTCCAATCGTGTTCAGTTTGATTTGATATGAGGGTCTGTCCTCGTGTGAGTGTGCAGGTCTTGTGTTAAGCCACTATATCGTACTATGTAGGCGAATGGCTATGTTCCCTGTCTAGGATGATATACAGTCTATCTACCGAGTCTATTCACACGTATGTCTCTGATGTCAGGAATCCCTCCGGACAGGAGGTTGATACCAACTCCAAATATTCAATCCAACCTTCGTCCCCGACAAAACCGGAAGTGCCGCATGCCATGTCTCCGGATATCCCGTGCCGTCAGGACGTAGGTTTTCCCAAAAGATAGCGTTCCCCTTGATCGGTTTGAACGTGACGCCCTCGTAAGCATTCCCTTCAGTCTGATCATCGTCGCATTCAAGAAATCGACACCACTGACTCTTCCGCGGCATCTTCAGGCGCGGGAAATTCGTCCCTCCACCCGTACAATTCGCGTCCAGATAGACCATAAACGTGCTCAGCCGATCACCGCCCCGATGCGCCGCTGATCCTCTCCAGTCGTAGTGATGACGATAATGACCGGAGGCATTATATCGTTGCGTCCACATGCGCTCAACATATAGCCACGGTCGCCAGCCTTGGAAGGATCGGGCGCGTTCTTCGGCGCATCGGACTACGTTGTCGCGGTCGAGGAGTGCGCGGTCAGAGCGACGGATGGACGGGTCGACTCTTTCGGTGGTTCCGTCGGAGATGATGGAGGGTGCCCATTTCGTTTCGCTAAACATCATCATTAGCCGTTGGTCTCTACTTGGGGTCGACTAAGAGTCCTACCTAACGGCAACAAGATGATCGGCCTCGGCATGCGTAAAGAAATTCTCAACATATATGATCAATGGCTTATGTGAAAATATATGTACCCGGTAATCATCCTCGCGACAAGTGAGCTGATCTAAGTCTTCTTCGGGGCTTATGAAGCTATCATCCTCAATCCTCAGCCCGGGTACCAATTGATCGTAGTCTGCTTCATCGTCAAATTCGAAGCGACCGAATACAAGATTCACATCCTTTGTTTGCTGCTCTGTAGATGGGTATAAAACGCGCAAACCCGGTGCGATTAGAAAGACGTATATTGGAACGAGGTAAAATAGCCATGAAATGAATGTAGATAAATTTATAGTTGATGGAGTCGGCATGATGTGAGGGGGGAAGATCGGAGTGAAGTTTAGAATGTAACCAGCAGCCAAAAGCCGCCAAGGTGTGCCTACATCTGTGTGGGTCTGGATCTAGATGGTCTATTTTGCCAGCCTTTTCATGGAAGAACCGTACTCATTGTAAATTATAATGAATTATGATTATTCACTCAAGCTCATTCGAATAGTGTGTCGGTCCACATTGGTCACAAATATCATGCCATGCAAATTCGTTTTTTCTTGTCCCTCATAATGGACTCCGCCGAGATGTCAACGCCACATTGTGGGATAAAAGCCAAAGCAAAAATGTACAGAAGTCAAAAAATATACACCGGATATGAATAATATGCACAACGCAGAATTGACTAAAAGGCAACGAAATATGAAGATTGCGCAAGTCATGGTTCCGTTGACGAAAGCAAAGTCAGAAAATTCATCAGACATTAAACATGAGGACGGGTATACTGCGAAGAGAAAAGACATCACCTCAGACGCCAGTATTCATCCATTGGCTCCATTCGTCATTCATATTCGTAGCAGTGCCGGGATTCGTGCCGATATTACCAAGAATATCGCCAAAATTGACATCCATGTCAAACCCCATGCCCAGAGAGGACATCCCATCGAGTCCCCCGTTATCAGTCATTGCCATCTTTCCTCCGGCAGTTGATTGTTCTTTCAAGTTTTGTTCAGTCGACATACCAGGATTCGAGAGACTGAAACTTTGCCACACGTAATTACGGGGTAAAGATACCAAGTCAGGACTTTGGATATTATCAGGTGTCGAAGAGTGTGTGGAAGGCGTTTGTTGAAGGCCAAGATGTTGTAGCTGCGGAGCCAGAGTTGCAGCGGACGCTGGTTGAAAGGGCCCGGAGAGACCTTGTATACCGGTCAACCCGCCAAATCCATTGGACATGGGTCGAGAAAAGCTTCCGTTGAGTGAACTGGACCCTTGTGATGTGAATGGTTCTTGCGTATACTGCATGGGCGAGTTCGAAAGCTCATCCTTGAAATGATCGTCCTCAAGTGTGGTTAAAGGTTGTGCAGGGTAGGCGAACTGGTCGCCAGACGGGAACATGATTGGCATAAGGTCCGGCAGAATCTGGCTAGCACCAAGTTGCTGTGATGAGGTGAACGGTTGTTGTTGCATGGGTGGTTGGTTCAAATATTGATTGGGTGCAGGGCTCACGGTTTGATCGTGAGAAAATGCAGACGCAGATGAAGGTGATGCGGTAGAGTCGGCTGAATCAGAGTGGCCTTCCCAGAGCCACGTTTGCGATCTTCGAGGCAAGCGAGTATCGTCAACCACACTTTTGGGCTCTTGTGATTGTCTTGAATGCAAAGCCGTGAGTCTGGTTGGGAATGAATTGGATCGCTGTGGTGTATCAAACGGTAAAGACATGGATGCAGGGCGCTGCATCCTCGATTTGGCTGCGGTCTCCGAGGGTGACGATCTCTTCAGGTTCACATGGCTTGCTGCGGAAGTCTGTCGGTTCTTCAACTTTTCCGGAAGTTGCTTAAAAAGGCCCTGAGCGCAGTCAGCGATCAAGCACAAACGATTTGAACTGGTTGATTTTTTCAACTTACAGCTAAACTTTGGGCACATCTATCAGCAGCCATACTTTTTTTAGCCAGACCACCCAAAGTGGTCTTGCCTTCCAAAGCGTCCTTCAGAATGCCATCCTTGGCGGTAGACAAGTCCGGGTTTTCGAGCACGAAGAACACTAGCGAGAGGATGGCAAAATATGTCGTATACATGACGAACCAGTAAGAGCCGTTGAGTAGACCCTTTTGATACATGCCTGTCGTGATATGCACGACATTTCGCGACACACTAACGCATGCAGCAGCGCACGCATAAGATCTCTTGTCGATACCCTGAGCTTGAAAGCTATTGGATACATAGTGTAAAAAAGGTCGATACATCACCATCTGCACGTGAGCATAACTGATTCGGAGCAATTGTCGCATACTGAAATCAGTCAGTTCAGTCCTTGGATTCGGGCCCAGACAAGACATCAAAAGGCGGAAGGACACGTACCGTTCTAACTCGGGACTAACTTCGCTACCTGGTCGCAGAGCTGGAGGCAAGTCTTCCATCCACGCTTGCAGGTCTCTTTCGATCTCTCGGATCTTGGAATGGCTGACCATGTAGGTATGGTCTGATTTGGCTTGCGACTTGGTCAATTTCACAGGGTATATGTATTTGACCACTTTGACCATGATGTCGGCCAAACGAGTATGGGCGTTTGCGCCTGCCATGAAAGATGTCCGATCAGCGGGCATGGGAAGGATTCCTGTAGGTGTGATAAATTCATCGTCTAGATCCAACGGGTACTCCTGATCGATGTCTTCATTGCTAACCATCTGTGGCAAGCCTAGAAGCGTGCTGACATAGATATCCATCTTCCGGACGAGCCAGAAGATACGTTTTCGAAGCTCACTTTCTACGGGGTCAAAATTGGCGTTGACTGTTCGATGTAGACCAAGACGTAAAGAAGCGCGCAAAGCAATCCCGACATAAGAGTAGCAAGTACTTAACTTCGCCGATGACTGCAAAAATAGGATCATAAAGCAAATCGCTTGAAGAGTGGTCAGATCCCGGCAATCTGTTATGTCAAGCAGCTGACGGCCTGCTTTAAAATACTGGAATCTGCGGAGGTGAAAGGTCACGTCAGTACCGTTGGCGACATTCGAAATCAAAGTTTCAGTTGACGACATACCCTTGGCCAATAGCACCCTCGTATCCCGACTTGTCTAAAGTGCTTTCAACGTTGTCGGAAAAAAGGCAGCCTGTGGCCATAGCAACATACAAAAGAGGCAAGAAAGTGTGCTCTTCGTTCGTATATTGGTCCCAAGGCGTAGAATATATACGGTCAAAAGTTGCCCAGAAAGATGGCTCGTGGACAAGTCGCATGAGAATGCAGGCGTGGTCAAGCGCGCTTCGACAGAGCCTTCTTGCAACATCCTTTGAAGGAAGATCTTGCGTAGGGGGTGAATTAGGATTGCTTAGTTCCTGCGGAGACTCCGACTGTGATTTGGGACTTTCAAGCATCTGAAATAAGGGCGCAGTTTTGTTCTGCAGTGGTCTGATAGGCATTGATATGACGTTGCCGATCTGTTTCCGAAGACGCTGCATGAAAATAATACCGGACGAATGGCCGTGGTAGTCCCAATGGCCTTGATCGTCAAGATCCAAAGAACCGGAGTTTTCCATCATAGTCTCAAGAAGAGACCCGTCTGGGCATGAGGATTCTGGTTCCTGCTTGGGCTGTTCGTCTACTTGGGGTTTTACAACTGTCCCTTCTCGCGAGTCATCACGTCGAAGCGCTGAAACTATCTGCTCCGGACTGGCAGCGAGCAAGCGCGGATCATTAAGATTGATATCTGGAGCCAGCATTCGAAGAATTTCCTCGGCCTTTTGCAGTCGCGATTCTATTGCCTCGATGTACTGTGGGGTTGGATTTCGGCGACGATTCGATGGCTGATCGTAAGTGCACTCTGTTGGGTGTCAGATAAGATACGTAAATGGCAGTAGTCCAGAAAGCCCGCGCAAATGGTGCAAAAACTTACCATAGCTATACACTGTACAGTGTGTACATGGCTGCTTCCCGTCACATTTGATTTTTTTCCGACGGCATTCGTCGCAAGCCCGGGTCACTCTCCGCCTCTTTTGCATGGGTATGGGTAGCTTCCCGGGCATTGTTTGCGAAGGATGGATATCTTCTAACGACTCATCATGAGTTTCTGCGTCTCCGCCTTCATCATGCGTAGGGAGTTGCGAGTCGGATGACGCATTTTTCCCGTTCTCCCCACCCGCATAATTTGCGGCCTGAGACGAATTGAATTGTTCATTCATTGTGACTATATTTCCGACGGGTTTAACCCAGAGACGAAAACATGTAGTGCTGAATGATGTGAACCCCTCCTCAAAGACGCATTTCGCAACCGATAATACCTTGTTGATAGGCGGGACTCGGTGCTCGCTTTATCGATAGAGAATGATACTAAGAGAGTCGGCGCGGCAGAGGTGGCTGTTGCGGCGACTTTCCGCACAATGTCGAAACCCCTCTCAAGGTTCGCTGATGATGGATCGGGGGCTTGCAATGCTTGCGAGGCGGCTTTCGAAAGAACGAAGAGATGCTGGACGCCCAACTCAAGGCTTTGCGCAGACAGTCGCTCCGATATAAAGGGACGGTCGCGGGAAGCTCGCCAAGAACGAAAAGTAGTCCGACTGCACAACAGCGTCAGGCGGCGGACAATGTGCCGAAAGCGTTCGTCTGCATAGGACGAATGATGCCGTAGTTGATATGCTTCGTCTCCTGTACCACGGAAGCTGGAAGGCCAGTCAAGGTCAGATTGGACGTTGAGAAGAGTGAAGGGAGGGCAAAAAAAAGAAGGGAGAAAGACGTAATCTTCGTACACAATTTACGATTGTCAGGAGGAAAGAGCGAACCAGGACGGGCGAACGAAATCTGCCCGGTTGGGGAACTAACCTTCTGGGGCTTCTAGTGGCAAGCGGGCGTTGGCTGCGATAGGCAAGAGCCACGGCGGGACTACTTGCCTTCTTAGTTCTTTCTTACTAATGAGTCAATTAACTACGTTATTCCTCCAAACAACTGACTCACTCACCACTGAATGATTGATTTTTCTGGCAATGAACTTGAGGTTTCTTTCCATGACTGATCACGTTCCAGTGCGTTGGTAACACTGCCTCGAAATTTTGGACTCGACTTTGTGCTAGCTACATTGCCAAAATGCCCAGCGGGTTGGCACGAATTGCACATGAGCCTCCTCGGGTTTACCAGGCTTCGTTTATGCAACCCGCTGAGCACAAGCTTCTTTCCTCCCTCGCATCAGGGCAAGGAGCCATTCTCCTCGCTCCATGTAAGTTATTGCTTTTCCTGTCATAACTGCAATGTCTGAATACGTGGTAGAACCCTGTCTCAAACATCACAATTTGGCTCGATGTTAAATCCGACTCGGAGAAAAAAGAAAGGAAGGGAAGGTTATCATGACTGCATCGGGCTTAGTGCCCGTCATGCCAGATCGGTCATCGCACCGATGCGCAAGCCATAAAGTTACCATTTGAGGCTATATCTGATGGATGCCGCTTCGAGTGGATGACAGAGATCGCTTGGTGAGATCGTAGTCCAACAGCAAATGTTTGTGGTGATTATCGCGACCTAGGGGCCAATTGATTGGTTCTACCCCCCTTGTAGACAAATAAGGCCGAGCACGAGCCCGAGTACACTAAAATATAAGTAGCCAAAGGGATCGAGCACGGTGTATACTCCGTAACGGAGTTCGGAATTCGACATCGCACCGCTTTACAGAAATTAGACTCTAGATTTGTCATTGCGATCAATTGGATCAAGGATCTTCTTCCAAGGGCATGCATGGCACACGAAGCCTCGCAGAAGCATTTGTTGCTCCTTCTTCCCACGGGCACATGCATCAAGCAATACCTTTTCCACGAGACGAGACCGCGGTGTAACAATTTACCAGTCCACGTTTTTGATACCCGGCGTGTTACTAACTCCGATATGTGAGAGCGGAATCTGGCCAACGGAAAGCCACGCTGAGACCCTGAGCTCTAAGTAAGTTCTCTTCATTGGTCAGTAGTCTCGTTTTGTGGGGCCCATTCTGCAAGCTCGAAATCCTCAGATCAACCTTTTTGAGGCTAGAACGCTGCGTATTCTGATCAGTCATCAGTCATCGAAATTCTGGAAGAATGGATGGCGCGTAGATCGGTCTTTTCTGCTATGACAGTCTTCATCGACGGAGTCTGATGTCAACGTTCGCACTAGTAAGAGCGTGCCCCAGACCAGAAAGGCCGACAGGCTGATAATCGTAAAATCGCTCAATAAAAAAAAAGAGCTTGCTACGTCATTTTCGGTCCCATGCAGTTTTCAGTCACATATGCAGTTAAAAGTCTGACTGACCCTGTGATACCAGCCAACCTACATCAGAAAAAAGGCGCAACCTTGGAATGAATCTGACTACAAGACCACAAAATGATTAATCAGCTGCATGATCGGCAATTTTGCACAGTCACTACATGCCACTTTGGGACTCGATTCTGATTTCTGTCACTAAATGCCCGAGGCTGACCAATGACAGCCACTTGAGGCGCTCTGCCATAGGATAAAAATCCGAGACCACGATGCACCCCCAATGATGGTCTTTTTGATCATCGATTATCAGATAAGCACGCAAAGACAGAGACCCGCAAGAGCCGCACGGGCCGCAATGCCCGATCATGAACCGCTTGGCTATCGGTGATGCGTGAAATACTTATTGACGATACATTGTTCTCACGTTGGAATGAACGTTCGAATAGCAGATTCAGGCAGAGCATCCCGCGAAGATGAACGGTCTCATGGTGGATGGATGGTCATGGGCGTGGGCGTGGGGTTCGACCAAAGGATATGTCGTTGGCAGGCTTACAACCGAGTGGGCCCGTTCTCGATGCCGTATTCTGTATGGTTGCATCTGATTTCTCGATAGACTCGCTAAGTCCTCAAGGAAGCGATCTATGCATTGTTTGAGGAGGAAATGGACTGAAGAAACACCTACATGCCCTGCTGGTGTAACTGTACAGCTCATGTTGATGTCAAGCCTCTATCTCAGCTATGAAGAGGAAATTGGGTCGGAGAAGGGACTTCATCGTGTTCGCTGAAAGAATGTTAACTCAGGCACGAAGTACCTTGATTGAGTGAGAGGCTGAGGATCCCGGTGACGTGGCATGCTATGAGTATTTCATTTTCACTGCCCGGTTAAGCCGTGTGTTGAAAGGAAGCACCCTAGAGATACATATGTACGTTTACAATCAATGGGCATGAGGGAATTGGCAACACCGGAAGTTGACAATGCCGAGAGCGGCGAGGCTGGGATGACGAGATCTACAAAACAAGCACTAACTAGAGCAAGGTTAACTAACACATGTGTCGATGGGCTCGATGCAACGTTGACAAGAAACCTTGAAAACCCAAGCCGGAGGAGCAACACTAACAAATACAGTTGTCATGCAGAGCAGATACGGAGTCTGCCTGGCAAAGTCCATCGTGAGCGAGGCACGGAGCTGAATTGCAGGAGGTCGTCCAGGGACCATTGACATTAGCGTTTGACTGAAATGGCCCCTCTAATTCAAGACTTCTGAGCCCGGAGTGCCTGATTGAGTAATTATATCCGCAGTCTCAACGCCTTTGAATTAAGTAGTCGGACGTTAAGTTAGTGCCGACAACGGCGAGAGGTTACAGCAGGCCGATCATATCAGAGATCGGTCCAATCAACTTGTTCAACTATGTCTCACAAGTTCGTCTTATGTATAAACGGATCACGCTGGTATGAGCTTCTCAGCTAATAATACCTTCGCATATAAGATGCTAAGTGGCTAGCTTGCTTGACCTTAGCTCGGGAATGTCTCATTTCACCACCTGGTCACTCTCCCCGGACCACAATCAATAAGAGCCAGCTGGGTACATGGATTGGGACGAAGTAAACGCTGACCATGCAGGGCGCATAAGCTAGAAACATTCGAGAAGACTTCTGTACATACCCCGTCTACCTGGCGTGACGACCCGCACGTTGAAAGATGGGTTGGATCGTTAACAACCATAGTCTATTGCTTTTGGTCCTGGTAAAAATCTATCAGGCTACGGCAACATCCCTGGAATTGGTTGATCTTCGATGTTAGACAAAGCCCACATTGCATGCCATAGATTAAATCCCGACGATCTGCAGGCACGAGAAGATTGATTATCATCACGCCCTAGGTAGTACTACGTACTACGTAGTCAGTACCTGCGCTAAAATGAAACATGTTCATTCCTCATGCCGACGTGATGATTGCCTGACGAATCGGGTCTAGTCCCCCTCTAATAAGATTTCCACATTTCCATACCATGTCGAAAAGAGTCTGTACACCGTTCACTCGATAACAGTTCTAAGCGAGCTAAAAGTAGCACCAGCCAGGGAATGCAGTTCGGGCTCTTAGCGAGGACTTTAGTTCCGGCAGCACCACACGGTTCAGTGTTCACATCGCGAAATAAGCCTTATTCAGCCATCGTTGGCACCGGCCCCCGATTAACCCCCATCTCCACCAATCCAGCCTCGAGCACACCCGGCATTCCCTCTCCGTCACAAGCGTCGAGTGATTCAAGCAGCGATTGGTCTGCTCTATGTACGTAAGTCAACCTCAGTTTTGAGGAAACGAAAAGCAGCGTAAACATAAAAGGTCATAAGCCATGCGTCTTCTACATGCGCCTGCACGGGCTGTACTTTGTTCACGAAACTAAAATCTAGCGTGGGGCTCTCCCAACTTCCAAGTGGACTGCGGATTTCCAAGGGACTCCATACAACGCATTCAGAGTTCGGTTGCTCGAGGGTCCCGACTTCCCCAACCTTGCTTGTCGGCTTCTTCCTAGCATCGTTGATTTGTGCTTCCTGGATAGTCGTGCCATCCATGCGTATCGATTCCGATCATCATTAGCTTGAGCTTCTTCTTCTTCTTCTTCTTCTTCTTCTTCTTCAGTCGCAGAATATCTTTTCCACACCAGTCAAGTCCGCGCTCGCAGTCGCGAAGCCGAGCGACAACCATGCCGCCGAGTCGATGGCAGTTCATCGACTTATCGAAAGACAGCGCTGATAACCTTACACAAGTCAAGCGCCATGTGATGCAAGAATATATGCGGCAAAAACGCAAAGATACCCAGCAGCAAGAACGTCCGGACGACGACAAGGATAGCGACCAGAATAAGTCGACAAAAAAGACCGCCAAACGATCGCGAGCTAAGACGGCAAAGCCGTCGAAGGAATCGAACGTCGGAGGGAGACCCCAGAGACGGACGACTAATCAGAATCAAAGGGAAGGAGCTGGCCTCAGGATTATACCCGTCCCGCGCGGCACCAGCCAACGATATCACTCTTCCGACTACAGCGAGTTCTCCTCGTCATCACCCTCTTCTTCTTCTTCTTCTTCTTCTTCTTCTTCTCCTTCCTCCTCGTCGTCGTCCGGACGACATCCTGGCGCCACAATTGACGATGACAATTATGCCATTGACTTTGGAACCGCATATCGACTTAGTCCACCTCAAACGAGTCGGTCAACAATGTTGTCAACTCCTCGAACCGTTTTGAGTGCCGCAAGAACCGACCCATTTGACACCCTCCCATGGAATACCTCAAAGGAAGACCAGCGTTTGTTCGACTTCTACGTGAACGAAATGCCGGCAGTCTCTTACGGGCATCACTACCGTACGAAACGAGCCCACAACTGGTACACTGAAATCTTCGTCCCGGAGGCCATGAAGGGTGCTTTGACCTTTGTCAATACCATCCTTGTGCACGCCGCTAATACCTGGGCCTGGGTGCGTAATGAAACCGAGACGGACAGCACACTACGTTACCGACAACTCGCCATTTCCATGCTTCGCGACCACATGCAAAAATATCCTTACGACACATCTGACAATGTAATCACCGCCTGCATGAGCGCCGCCGCTCTTGAAGACTTTGATCCTCGGCCAGGACACAAAGAAATTAGTTGGATCCACATGCGTCAAGCGCAGGATTTTATTCGCCGGCGTGGTGGTCCTATCGCCTTTCAAAATACCAAGCTAGCAAGACTCATCAACTGGCAGGACTATATTCTAGCTGGGTATGTCTCGGACGCGGATGCGTTTCATTTTGAGGACGAGGCCTATCGTTCCTTTGCTATCAAATTATCCCCTATCACCCCATCTACGGCTTTTTTTCCGTCACCGCCAAGTTCAGCATCACCGACTACCTTGGACCGCACTCCTTCACCTACATGCCACCATTTCCCAAATACAGCCAAAGAAGAAATTGCCTTACAATGCGAGTACTTCGTAGAATTTCTGACCCGGTGCGAACATCTGGCTTTCAGCCAACGAATGACCTTATCGTCAAATGACGCGCCCGTGCGATACTCTGCCTTTGGACCTGGGTCAACTCTCCATCGCATACTAGCATCTCCAGCAGAGAAGCGAAGAACCCTCACTGGAGATAGAAAACAATTCATCACCCGACTGGCTGCTCTTATGATGCTAAATGCGGCACTTTGGGACTACCGATATTCAGTCGTTAGAACAGAGGCTTTCATAGAGCATGCCATACTTCAACTTCGGGACAGCGAGGTAAACGTAGATGCCTCAATAGAAGCTCTCTTGCAAATCCTATTGGCATGCAAAGACTTCCCTTCCAATGAGTTCGTGCCTTTTGCCATGCACTCCCTATCACTACCACTGCCTTCTCAACCAGCTGGTGACTTTTCACAATATTCCGACGCCGCGACATCGCCCTTCGACCGGCCGTGGTTTGTCGGCCGCATGCTCAAAGTTGCAAAGCGTTTGGGGCTCCGATCATGGCTTAGACTCAACAACTTTTTGTTCGAATGCTTGACTCTTCAGGTCGAGGAGCATACCATGCGAAATTGGAGAAACGACCTGCGATGCGAATTACTGCAAGCTCCATCGACGAGCTACATTATGCCAGCATTACAGGAGGCCGTATTCTTGGGGACGTAAACGCTCAATGCCCAGTCTTTATGACTGCTTGTACTACTGTAAATTCATGACTTCAAACGTGGGATGGTTTCTTTTTCGGCGCTTTCAAATGTTGTTGCATCGATACCAGGAGGGCGCACGAGGTTACGTATATACACAATCATTTATATTCACATATCTTGAAAATTTTTCTGTCAGGCGAGTTGACTGCTAACCAAACATGGTCATAGAGAGCCGCTGGCTGTGTATTTTACATCGCGTAAATTGAGCAAAGATTGAACATGCATGGTGCATACAGCGATTTAGCCTTCCCAAAAGAGTAAAATTGAGCCTGTCGGCATTCTCGGCGACGCGTAGATCAGACACTTTGGTCGCGCGACCTGACCTGAATCCGTCGGGTCGGACTTTCCTTTTTCCGAGCGTGCTTGCTTGCTGAAAGTCGAAGCTTGATAGCCGGTCCCTTTCCACAGCACGGTCATGCATTTGTTTCTCTGACATCGCCAATAGAACCACACAAGAGCGTGTTTTCTAGGAAGTAAAAAGCTTTCACGATTTACTTCATTGTTGATCACCGTACTCGCAGCCAACTTATCGCCATCACAGTGCTCTGCGTGTCGCTACGACTCCGCCTCGGAATCCCTGATTTCTCCGCCATTTTCTTATTTCTTCACCATTGTTCGCCTCGCCAAACCAGAACGCAATGGAATGATTTCAGGGCGAAATATCTTCTGTTTTGAGCACAAAGTATTCGGATTTGATTTGGATCTCACAGGCTGCCCTTAAAAGATTTGGCTGAGCGTGCGTCTATCGGTTCTGCCGCCGTTGTTGCGCAGAGTGTTTGCGCCACTCTGCAAATCTGCGATCCGCGGAAATAACTCACCAAAAAAAAGGAATCTGTCCGTGTCGATATCTTATGTCTCTCTGAACTTCTATGATGAATTTTACTGGTCAATAATCCTGATGCCGGGCACTGTACCAAAAGACACGCATTGGGTACAATGGGGGTGAACCCCTACGAGGCGGACCCCAAGCGGGTGCCGAAGAAGGATCCGTACCTCAGTCGAAGTCCTCATTACGGACGCTATGCTCCTCAGACTGCCGATTTTGTACCTAGATTCAGCGACTGGCACAGACCCGAAAGCGAAACACAACGGAAGTATTGGACGGAGATAGTGCGTGAACATTGTACACCTGAAAACTCGCTGAACGTTGTCGGGTCTCGCGCTGCATTTGCAGTTGGTAAGGTCTTGATACATGTCGACGGCGATCGCGCAGAAGGTACTGCGACTGAACGGTTCTCGCGCCTAAACGCGAATGAGTTAATCGCCTCCAGGAAAGCCGAAGAACACTTGAGAGATGTGAATGTCACTGTACCCACCATACTCTTCTACGGAATAATCGACGAAAAGAACACGGTGATCGAAACTCGTATACCTGGAGTATCACTGGAAATCGCATGGAACTATTTAACGACGGGTGAAAAAGAAAGTTTCAAGTTACAGTGCCAGCGCATTCTACGACATCTCACGACTATCGATAACCATTCCTCAACCCCGTCGTACGTATCTGAAGGTCTGAATGGTGTTCCACAGCCGGATGTAGCCGATGTCGAACAAGATATTCTGTTTGCGCCGAGGGAAGAGGATGAAGTTCTATGTCTCACGCATAATGACATGGTTCGATCGAACATTATAGTCGACAACGGCCAGGTGATCGCAATAACTAATTGGCGACAAAGCGGCTATTTTGGGCACGAACGAGCGAGCAAAATCCATCGTTTACTTCGCATACCCGAACGTTCACACATCTTTTCGTCCGGCGAGAGATCCACACAGGATCAGGCTTGGGCTGATCTATATGACTTCTTAGACACCACCGGACAATCCATACTGGAAAGCAATGGTATTCAAAGCGAGCCCAGAGTCAAAACTGAAATTCCTGCGGCAAGCATAGAGAAGGTCCCAACGACGCAGTCTGGTGCTCGCACTCCACAATACGACGGTGCGGACGAACATCCGACACCAAAGAAGATTCACGATCTGAAACGCGGATCGACATCAAGAGCTTCATCTGTTGACAGATCCTCGCCATCGGCGCCAATGATACCATCAAAACTCGGACCAAACGCGCGAAAGTCCTCATCCGTGTCTACGAAGAAAGCATCTATAGCGACCAAGATTCCGTCGAAGAAACGAAAGATCGATGTTCTGGATACAGAAAGCGTTGGCGATCGACGGTCCCATAGTCCTGCGTCTTCGGCCAAAGGACCAACTGCTAAGAAGCGAGCGTCGTCGTCAGTAAACGGATCACCAGCCCCAGAAAGCACGAAGAGGAGCAAGCCTACAAAAAAGAAGCCTTCGTCGAAACAAAGTAGGGCGAACACGCCATCTACGAACGGACAACAGCATGAAGAGGATGATGGCGAGGGTGGTAGTGACGTTGAGAACCCCGACGAAGTGTTCTGTATTTGCCGCAGACCTGATAATCACACGTGGATGATTGGCTGTGATGGAGGGTGTGATGACTGGTTCCATGGAAAGTGTGTCAATATCAAACAAGAAGATGAAGAACTGATTGAGCGATATATATGTGAGTATGCTTTTCTCGATTGAAGAAGCATTTGGCTAATACAATCACAGGTCCCAGCTGTAATGAGACTGGAAAGGGTCAAACCACATGGAAACCAATGTGCCGCTTACAAGGATGCAGGAAACCAGCGCGAGTAACCAAGCCGAGAATCAGCAAATACTGTTCAGATGAGCACGGACGTGAATTCATGCGTCAGATGACAGGACAGCTCAAGTCGACGCAAGCCGGGTCTTCTTCGGCACTTGCTCCGTCAGCCCTTGATCGTATCCGCGAAATTAGTCGAAATAGCGATAGCCGCAGTATCGATGGTGACGGTGACTCTGTCATGGATACAAATGATGAAGATGATGAGCACGATCACCGCGGCCGACCTGTACTGGAAGAGTTGGGCAGTAGAGGTGGCATCCTGACGGTCGGTGATCTCAAGGCTGTAATCATGGGGGTCACATCTTCTGTCGAATTTCGGCGACTGGGTAATACACTATTAACACCTCCACCCTCAACTTCACCACCAGCGAGGCAAATAGAGCCGAGAACGAAAACGGAAGATGAGGATGACGACGAAGATGAAGATGCAATCGGGGGGACCACGTCAAAAAGAAAGAAAGACAGTAAAGAAAAGGCAGCAGTCCCAAAAAAGGATGATTTCGAACAAGAAGAATTGTTCAAAACGAACAAGTTGGGCTTAGATATTAATCCACCTGGTGTCCACTACTCAGCCGCAGAGGAAGCGAAATTACAAGAACTACGTGCACGACGCGAGCAATATCGACATCAGCGACGGTTCATAGCACGGCGCAATGAATTCTTGGGCCTAGTGAGGGCAAAAGCAAAAGCAGTACTCGATCGTCTCAAAGCGAAAGAGCCAAAAGGTGGATGGAAAGACATCTGCGGCTGGGACGCGCGCATGTCTTGGAATGAGGAAGAACTTGACGACTGGCGCCAGAACACGGAAACTGGTCGTAAAGCTTTCGAAGAGGGCAAACTTGAAGCTGAGCCGACTGACAATCTTGCAAGCAATGGCGTCGCTATTAGTGACGATGAGGATGACGACGACGATGGCGACGGCAAGAACAAGAAGAAAAAGACTAATCGTAATATTAATACCACCAAAGACGCCGAGTTTGCCGAATTCTCTCGAGGCGTGTGCTTAAAGAAACGATGCGATCGACATAAACAATGGGTCAAAATCGTGCAGCAAGACATCGCATTCGAAGAGGCTATGCTGAAAAACGAGTCTGAAGCATGCGAAAAAGAGGCCAACGCGATTGCTGAGGGAGCCGTCTTGCGAGTACATGCTGGTTGAGATTACTTTTCCATTCGATCTGTCGATCGGGAAAAGGGGAGGGGTGCTTTGGAAATGGAAATTGGATCTGTCAGTGACAGATCGATATAAATGTACTTATATACGCTTTGTTTCTTCGGAATGTGGTGTCTTTCATGACTACCTAGGTACACGTGATCAGAAAATCGGTCTGATCAATGCATGAAATGTACTACAGTGTATTTCATCTTACTATTAAAAGATTACTATCTCCATACACACCACTTCCCTAGTTCATCTCCCGTCCTATCTTTAATTACCTCGACAATTGTCTGACTCCTCCTCACCTGCAGCAGCAGATGAGTATCAATACCCTGATCCAACGTCCTTGATAATAGAGTATTAAGAAGCGGTTGTGCGTGTCCATCATGCTGTGACCTTCCTTGCGTATAATAACGGGCAAAAGCAGAGTGTAGACCACCTGCCGTCCCCATCGTCGTTCGTTCGCCTGCATCACTGGATGAAGTTAGAGTTGCAGGGCTCCGCTGCGGTTGTACTTGCTGTTGCAAAGAGCCTAGAGCGGTTGTATTAACGAGCACAATAGATAGGGAACAAGTATGCATTCGGGACAAATGTGTTAACGTCCTCAATACAGGAGTCAAAATGGCACTTCCACGCATCGGGTTTGAGTTGTGTATTACATCCTCGGCCATTGTGTCGAGGCCTTCGATCATGAAGAGCGTTGTTGGTGGTTGGCGGCTTTCTTCGTTCTCGTCGTTATCTTCTTCCAGGGCGTCGACTGCTGTACGCCGATGCTGTTCGCGAATGTTGGATATTGCGTCGGAGACCTGGCTTATAGCCTGCGTGGCAGATGAAAAGTCGTGGACAGGAAACAATTGCACTTGATCTAGCAGACTCAATGCCTCGGTCGGTGACATCGACTTGTTCACGTTGTCGAGGTTTTGACGATCCAAAAGACTTTTGAATATTGCTTCTGGCGCAAAAATAGTAGAATGGATTGGGTGGATAATGAACACTCTCGTCGTAAGCACCTTCTTCTCGCTTTGCTGCTGTTGCTCTGATCCTTCATCCTGCAATGGCAGAGTAGCTAGAAACAGATTCAAGAGCCTCCTCGATATCTATGTACATTCAGTCAGCAACAATGTTCAATCTCTTTATGGAAAATGAAGTAAAGTACATCACCAAGCAAATCTCTGCTTTGTAAATTTATATCTTCCCACTCTTTCGTATATGACAGTCCAATTGTGATTCCACATCGAAGTAAACACCCTTTAGCATTCCTGTATGTTGATAAGGCGGACAACCCATTGATGTCGGCTTCCAGGTTCCATGTCGATGTATGATGGTTCGTTGTCTGGTATTGTGAGTTATCCTGTGGAGAAGGAAGTAGCGTAGATGCTAGGATAGGGAAAGCAGGGTGACTACTATAGACGTTCCGTTGATCTCTGGCCATGCTTCCCTTTGTCGGACATGAAGCAGCTGCTGGGTGTCGAGATCGAGGTTTGGATGATCAAATGGTCGAGGAGCGGACTAAGATGTCAATACATGGACCATCTACCCGGGAGGGTCATGCGACCAGAATCCACAGCCATCGCTGAGCAATTGAACTACAACATACATGGTATTTTATCGCTAGTGTTTTACCAGAATTGACAATTGATTCGGACTTCTAGCCCGGTGCCCTTCAGAAGTAATGTGTTGTTGCAAAAGCACGTCAGCTCCATTAGATGTCACTGCCTAAACTATCAAGAGAACGAAAAAAAATTGCTTGCTAAAACATCTAATGTGAAGGGAGAAACACGATCGCACAGGTAAAGCGTCCTATTTATGCGCCTGTATAAGTAAACCAATCAACCAAGAGACAGTGCGAAATCTGCGCGAAAACAACAATTTCGTCAAGATCATCTCAACAAAATGCTTCCAATTTGAATGACATGTCGATAAAGGATGAACGGGCCGTGGTCAAAGCAAGTCTTTCCGCCTCAAAGTGTCAAAAACCCAAAGGCTGTAACATGACGGCAACAAGAGAAGATAGCTTATTCAGAAGGTACCCTTCTTTCCGGTCGTGGGCGTCTCAAACTCTTCATTCTATTCATGAAACCACCACCATTCTGTCTGTTTTCTTCTGCACCGATCGATCCGTTCGTGATCTTTCTCTCCAAACCAGCCGCCCTTCTCGGACTGCTAGATGCTCGATCTCGCCCGCCAACTCTTGCCTCGTCAATTCTGCTTGTCTTCGCATCGTAAGCCTCATCATAATCTTGAAAGAATGGATTTCTCTCCTGGGCTCGGCTGGAGCCACTAGTAGGACCCGCACTAGCTGGACTTCTCTGGGTGCTATCTGGAGATGTGACCCTGACGGTTCCCGTTCGGTTGATACCCTTGAATTTCTGTGCCAAGCTCTTCGTGCGCTGAAGACCGCCGGCCGGCGGCGGCTGATCACTTTCGCTTTGGCGCCGTTGAATCGCTGCGCGGCTAGCAGGTGTGCCCTCCAAGAAAGTACTTGTACCAAGCCCCATGCTCTCGGTACCATGAATGATCTCGGCACGAGCTGAGTCAAATGCTTCCTCTTTCTTGACGCCAGTAGCAGAATAATCCAAATATCCTTCGGCAGTGTGGCCATGAATGAGTTCCAAGTTCAGACGTGAGTTATTCGGACCAGCACCACCCAGAGCCATGTTCTTGGAGTCTTTAGGGAAAGCTTGCATCGGCGCTTGTTTGGAGCCCTTGCGGTTGCGATTAGGATTGCATGCGTCAAAGGGACCATCGTGGTGAAACACTGTATGATCGAGCATCAGCTTCCATTGCTTGTCATAGTCATGCAACCTGCTAGAGAGAACTTACATCCTGTGCCGAAAATTGAGGTGACATCCAGCTTGTCAATTACATCCAGCCGATGCCCGGGTGCGCGCTTAGTGCGAGGCTTTCCGTCACGTTCACGTTCACGTTCACGATGTCGTCTCTCGCGTCGACGCCTTTCATCTTCTGGATCCATGGCCTTGGGTCTTTCCATGACTGAAGATTCAGAATTTCGACGAGGACGAGGCCGTCCTTCACGAGGTCGTGGGGCGCGAGAAGATCCTTTCTTTGGAGGGTCGGCAAAAATATCGAATGGATCTTCTTCACGCTTCTTGCTATTCAATTGGTCTCGAGTTCTCTCACGATCTCGAGTCTCTGGTCGCGGTCGAGAGGTAGACGGTCGGGCAGCGGGAGGCCGGGATGAGGATGGTTTGTCCGGAGGAGGGGGTGCAGGTCGACGCTCCTTTGAATTATGATTAAGCGAAAGATTCTCCTATTAAATTCGAGTATTAGCTATTTCGGCTCGCAGCCTCGTTCATGTCTTCAAGATGGTAACTCACAAATAGCTCGGCGGTATTGCCCATAAAGGCATGTTTTTCACTCGAAGGTGACAGAATAGCCCCGGCAGGGGCAGATTGAGGCGACATCATCTCAGTATTGTCCAAGAAAGGGTTTGTTGAGCGAGGTCGTTCTGGTAGCGGGCCTGGCGAAACAGGAGAGATACTGGAGGGAGATACAGCACGGTTGCGAAAGGGGTTGTTGGAGCCCAGATTAATACTGAGCTGTGCGGGTTTGTGCTCTGTGAATAGAATAAAGGTCGACCCGTTAGCAAATTTATGCGTCAAGAACTACTTGTCGCTGGTTTGACTGCAGTGGATATCAAGATAGGAAGGTGGAGGAGGTAACAGTGAATGATTGATGGAATGAATGCCTGGTGAAACAAGTCTATAGGCCAGATTTTGAAAATTGCATTCAACGGCGATTTGCCTAGGACGCAGATACCAAGAAATCGATGGTAAAAAAAACAAGATTTCACAACTTACCAGGCACTGAGAGCGGAGCGAGCGACATGGTGGGCGCGCTTTGTTTGAGATTTGTACGATAGCGTCAACTTTTTCGTATCAGGTATAGACAATAGCTGGGCAGATTGCAGTCCGACGGTACGATTGGACTACAAGATGCGAAAACAAAAATGATTTGCGGATGGTGAAAAAGGCGTCGCAAGCAGAACTGGAATGATAAGGGGCGCGACGACGGACGTTTTGGCGCACTGGTGCTGGCGGCAAAACAGCGTAAATGAAACAGATATTATTTAGGCTTGAGGAAGTGGACACCTTCTGAAATGTGCCAGGAACGATTGCCGCTCCTGACGTGCTCCGGAGGTTTCAGAAATGTCGAGTGGACAGACTAAATACTGCTGTAGCTTGTAGACCGAGTTGGTGTATCGACGAATAGGCGAGGGACTGTCTGACCGGGAGTAAATCTTGGTTGGAACAGAGTCCTGTTGTTGTACAGAGAGTATTTGGTTTGACGATTGTAGTGGCAGAGGGAAGATTAAAGGCGGGCAATGCACAGATATCCTTCTGGCATTCGCCGGCCCCTGTTGGCTGGGCGGTCTTGTTGAGCGGAGAGACAAAGTGGATTCGCAGTCAGACGATCGCCGGAGGGTTGCTAGTACGGCATGTAGCAAGTTGCCAATCGACGGCGTGCTGCTGAAGACAACTGGCACGCAAGCTGATAGTACGAACGATAATGTACGCTGGATGGCAGTGGTCTCGAAGGTGAAGTCGTGGAACAGCGGAGAACGAGCGAGCGAGCGAGAAAGAGTCTTTTAGTGGCCTCGACGATGAGTAAGCCACCGAAGACAGACGTGCACACAGACCAGATCTCGGCAGTCACCCCCTAAATACTAGTTAATTGAGGCTAACTCAAACTAAGAAATAGGATAGTGTCTCTGGTATTTCATGCAAATGGGGTGTCACTGAGGCGATGGGATTCGAGAAGAGGAAAATAAGGAGTCAGTTAGCCTACGAAAGGTACGGAAGGAGGTTCGGTTCGCGGTGGGGAAGGAGAGACCCGAGAGACAGTCCCGTGTTCCTCTTCGTTCATGCTCCGTCTCTCTTCCTCTCTCTCCCTCTCTCGTTCTCTCTCTGTTTGTCTAACTCTGAACACACTGACCGGTGACCAGTGACCACTAAGTTGCACTAACCATTCCTCAGCCACAGCGCAGACTATTCTTACTATGTCCAGAAATAGAAATTGGTGGACATCACGAGCCAGTTCAGACTAATTCACCCGTCCGGCATCTTGGCATCTTCGAACCTTCGACCGACAGGTTGAGTCAACCTGGGTTGCTGCAAGGTGACGGTTAGCCAGAGACATGGCGTTCGCAGCTAAATCACCACCAATATCGCCTTCATCCAATCTTAATAGGACACATCCTCGTTGAATCGAGTAGTTGTATCATTGAGTTGGTTGAGTTGGTTGAGTTGGTTTGCTGGTTGTTCGTTCGGATTGCTCGCCGATTTCGCCGAGGCTGCGCTCTGCTGAATTTCCTCACCAATTCCTGAGGTCTTCCCCTCAAGCACGGCCCCAGGAGAAAATGCGGGTCAATTGATGGACTCGCCCTTTCTGTTCGAGGCTAGTGCAAACTTCAAAGCCCCCCTTAAAGTCTTGAGCCAGTGAACCACAGAAAGAAGAGGGGCTACGTGGCGCCGTGGGGAAACCGTCAGCGAGACCGGTGCTTTTCCTCCTGCATATCTGTCGACGGTCTCTTCGTGAGCTAATTCGCATTGTGAGCATTCTAGCGGGCTGAGCCTCAACGTAATTGGTAAGATACTTGTGGTTACAATCATAGTGCTACGATCACTTTACCACTACCGACTCCGGAACGTCGGAGTTTTTCAGCCTACATTGTCTTATTTCTTCTGTTTTAAGACTCGAGGTCAGATTTGGCAAATTCCTCTGCAGATGCATCAGGCAATCTTGCTTATTTTACAACAGTGACGACATTTCTCCGGACATGCTTGCTTTTTCCTGATAGTAGAGAGGTCCTAGGCTGAGATTCATCGATCTATTTGGATGCTACACCAAACCTTGCCTCGCAGTCACATTCCTGTCATGTGTTACCTGGGACGCCATGGCCGTCCTCGTGGCAGAACTAGATCTGAGTCGACCGATGATCCCGTCCCTTCTTGCACGCAAAAAACTTGATGCAGGCTCCGGACGGATGTCCGTTGTGCTCCCGGGGATTACGCCATCAAATATGTGATCCTGTTCTGGACCATGTCCGCCTGGCTAATTTTACCAATATCTAGGGTCGACCAACTCGTTATACTCGTTCGCATGGTGATGTCGCTGCCTTGCTGCACAGTAACCGCTTATCTATGTACCTCAGACCAAGTGGCTGGAACGAAGAATTTTCGTGACGTCAAATCGTAGAGGCGCCGTAGGACCGTAGCCCGGTACTGCTTGGCTGAGACAGTCCGGATGTCGAGCGTGCCGTACGTTCGTCGTAGAACATAGCTCGCACTGCGCGTGATACTTGTTTTCTGAACAATGGGCACTATCGCTCTCTTCATGCAATTGTTGAGAGACGATTGCATAATCAACAATTTGGAACGCAGATGGCCGGGTTACGTGCGCAGATATAGCCCCTTGCAGACCTGTAAGACTTTCTCAAACTGCCAAGTAACACTGAGCATTATTCTGTGTCGGGTTCGGGACATTTTGGATACGAGATTCAGGGCCCAAGCCACCAAATTTAATCTGCCAGACGAATTCGACATGGAGAATATAGATCATTTGTATGAGAATTTGTTGTCAGCCTGCGTTGCGATAGGCAACTTTAGGAGAATTAGAATTGACGACTGGCATTGTAAACATCTAACAAGTATGGCATATCTCTTTGGAGCTGAGAACACTCAAGTGTCTTCCGGCTCATGCCATCTGTTGAGAATTCATCCTTTGTACGATTGTTTGTCGTTGCGTGTTGAGTTGAATTGGACATGCACGGAGCGCGAAATCAATGTTCCGAAATCACGGAGCACGAGCCACAATATGTTGTTGCCCTTCTGTCTTTGCAATCAACTTCTCGTGAGATGAAACGAAACACACTAGTTGACACCACTCAACTAATGAACCATTGACTCAAATTGAAGATAGCTCAGAAGTGTTTTAAAGATCCGTTGACTTCGCACGCCCATAGCTGAGGAGGCTTCACCAACAGCTTTCGCGGACCAAGCTCTTATCACTCCATTAAAAAGAAAGAAAAAACGCAAACAGCTCTCATCCCCGAGTCATTCTTATTCAGCATGGAACTTCAACCACCTCCACCGTCGCTTACGAACCCCCGCTTCACCTTGGAGCTGGAATTCGTCTTATCACTCGCAAATCCATACTATCTCTCTCACCTCGCAATCAGCTTCCCGAATCTCCTCGGTACGTCGACTGTGGACGAGAAAGGCGACGACAGTCCCAACGATGGAACCACATCGTCTACCTCTGGGAAAGAAGCGCGCGCATTTCAAGCATATCTTACCTACCTCTACTCTTACTGGAGGACGCCTGAGTACGCTCAGTTCCTGACACATCCTGGTGCGACGCTGCGAGCGCTTCGACTCTTGCAGGAAGACTCATTTCGGCGAGATATCATTCGGCCACAGGTGATTGAGAGCTTGCTGGCTGGAGGAGATGAAGGGCAGAAAGCTACCATTGGTCCGGGCAATGAGAACTCGGTCGAGCCGCACAACGGGGTACAAGCACCATGATCAGTGCGTCCGGACTAACTGAGTGGTAATTCATGATCACGCAGTTTATAGAAACGACATTCCGCCAAGAACAATGCCCATGGGTTCAGAGCCTCCTGAATGGTTCCTTCGAGGAGACGGGCAAAATTGCAACCAATTACGACTTTCTTCCTGGATCGATTGCCAGTACATATATCCTACCGGTTACGCTAGGAACAACAACATCCTCGGACGATTTCGTGCATGAAATCTGACCCAACAGCTTTTCAGGAGACTGTTTGGCGCAACCGGTGCTGTTTGCTGGCGGCACGTGTAGCCGAGGGAGTCTTTGCTAGGGTTTCCCACCAGATTCCCCACCAACAACTTCAAAGCAGCGAACTCCGTACACGCTCTTTGATTCAGCGGTCTCTGCATATTTGCTTCTTGCCTCTTGGACAGAGGCGGATTACACGATCTATTCATTATACCAAAAATCAAGAACTACGTATGATACACTGTCGAGGGAAGAGGAGTACTTTGGGCTACGGTCTTGGACGAGCATTTGGCCGATAATGAGGAGTTCCAACTGTTTCGCTGACTCGTTCATGCACAATGACATATTCAATCCGTCGTCTTGCGGCAGAAAGTACACCTATTACTAAGAGAAAAGTCCACCATCGTTCATTCTACCACTCCGCGAATGCAATCTAGGTATAATGAAACAAGTCGTGATATTATAGATACACAACGTTAAGAGGAAGAATCCAAAAAAGAAAAGAATAAGTTGATGGTAGAGCTCCATAGAGTCTATACTGCGTAAACAGAAGTTGCGAGCTGCAGCCAATCACAGACAGCACCAGTCACAGCACGCCGCCATTACCGCCCAAGTGGTTCAGCGCCGCCTTCGACTTCTCGCAACTCAGCTCCTACTGTACGTACAACCTCATCGAGTCTGGTCTCTCTGGTCATGCGTGTCTTCTTTGGGCCACTCCATACTGTTATACTGAAATCGTAGGCTTCTTGCTGCGACAGCTGGCTGCCAAAAGTCAATCGCTGCGGCTGAACGCCGAAAAAGGAAAATCCTGGGCATTGCTCCTTTCCTTCCCTTGCCTTGCCCACCAGCCGCAACATCTGAGAGCCCGTACGGTACTTAACCCTGTCCGGGTTCTACAATCAATAGCCGCCTCATCCTTCTTCGCGGTAGCTAGAAAGCATCCTTGATCTCGACGCATCCCCTGACACTCCGGAGTCCATTGCGGCGGCGTTGCTACAGCCCGACGTATAGTCACACGGCAAACAACAGCATCACCATTATGGAAACCGTGCGTCAAAAATGTCGTCCCAAGCACCAAGTGCTCATTCTCAAGTGCTTTCCTCGCTATCAAAAAGGCGTCCTCGAGGTGAAACCGAATGGAAGCGAACTCTCCTACCTCCTATACTACGCTAGTACGCGTCGGAGCAAACTGCAAAAGGTGGGCGCTTTTCTGGAGAAGAAAGCTGCGCGGGATGTGTCAAGGGGACGGATCGGGTAAGAATCAGTCAAGCGTTGTCTCCGACAAGGCATGTTGTCGCGCGAGCTCGAACTAACTGCTTCGACAAACGTAGGAATGTTCAAGTGATTCTTCAAATCCTTTCGGCGCTCATTGAGAAGCTGCCCCGCGAACTACCACTTTACGGACACTCGGTGCTGAGTGTTCTCGAGACTGTGCTTCACTCCCATGACATTGCAATGGTGGAGGAAACTCTACAGACCTTCGAGACCTTTTGTAGTCACCAAGATCTCGCAGTCTCGGCTGCTGAACAACGATATGCGACACAGTATGAAAGCATAGTCCGAAGCTACGCCGCATTTGCCTCCTCTCATCCGAACCTTTCGCCCAAGGCCGCCGCGACGAGTCTTCCAATCAAAATGCGCTGGAAGAATATAGGATTGAAGGCTATAAAGAGCATGGTCAATTCGGAAGGTCTCAGCGCTGATGGCGGGAAACAACTTGCTTGCATTGTGCCTGTCATTCTGGAGAACGTCTACGACGGCGGTGAAGAACTTTTGGATTCATTACATCGAACAGCTCAAAACAATGACAAAACCACCAGCGAGCAGACTAGACGTCGTCGTGCGAGCACAGTGACCGTTCAAACTGTGGATACTGCACAAGGAAACGTTGCTGAGGCTTCTGGCACCACAGCTGATGCTGATAAAGCAGCCGAGTTGGAAGTTCGGCTGCTCGCCATCAAATGCCTCGAACGCGTATTTGTTATCAGCAGTAATCGTCCACAGATACGGACAGCGGCAGGCCTTGTTCTACACTTCATTGTGAGCAGGGATGGATTTAACAAGGTTGAGACGGCACCACATGACCTTGGCAAATGGGCGAGCTCTTTGATGGATATCATCACGAAATGGTGCCCAGTACAGGATCGCTTCATCATCCTTTTCACCGCTGTCGAGATATTACGAGGGATATCGGCCGACGGACAGCCCATGAGCCAGCAGATAGTCATGGCCTCATTAATTGACTCGCTATTGAAATCACCGGTGAATATGATTGGGCTGAGTGTGATTGATGTGTTAGTTGGATTCGTCCAGCATATACTCCGTTTACTCCAAGCACCGTCACAGTCGAGTCAGCCTTCTCAGATCGATACGGCTGCACTCATTGATTCGAATACAAATGCTGCAACTCAGCAGGAATGTGTACTTACCGCGGAACATGTGAAACTGGCATCGCTCTTAAAACAATGCATTGCTGATCTCGCCACGCATACCTACTACGCCGATCAAATCTCCGACATGGTGCGGACCCTCTTGAGGCGTATACGACCTCTAGCTCCTCCAGATGTCTCAACAGCCACGCTTTCCAGGATCAATACTGAGCCCAGTGCATCGACAAACAATATCTCAAGCCTGACTGGCGAACGACAGGCCGAGAATTACTTCTACTCGGCAGCTTCGCGAGTCGTGGCGCTTGAAGCTGTTAAGGATATTCTGGTGGTTGCCAATCATGGAAAGACCATAACTGGCCCAGAAATTGAGTCGCGAAACAAAGTCGGTCTACAGGTTTGGGAAGGCACTCATTGGCTTCTGCGTGATTCCGATCGCCATGTTCGCAACGCCTACGCTGATGCCTTCACGTCCTGGCTTCAACTGGAAACTACCAAAACCGAGCTCAGAGTCCCAGACTCGTCCAGCAGACTCTCTCGGGCCCAGTCTAAACGTGAAAACGACGGTTATAAGGGAATCACGTCAACAACAGCGGTCGACAAAACGCACTCTCATGCCTCTTTCGTTTTTCTCCAACTTTTACATCTATCACTTTATGAGACTGCTGTTGAATATGCGGACAACCAGGAAGATATACTACTGACATATGTACTCCTTGTCCAAATGGTCGATAAATTAGGTGTCAATGCTGTGCGTTTTGGCCTTCCCATGGTCCTGAAGCTACAGAGTGAAAATCTCACCACAGCTATTTCCCAAGTCAACATTGGGAGTTTAGTGTATGGCTATTTGACAGCATTGATTGATCAATTCGAACTTGGCTCTTCTCGACTTGGGTCTGCGATCTCGGGAGAAATATCCAAGCGGCGAGGTAACGGCACATGGCTTGAGCTGATTCAGCTCCCTCCGCTTCCCGTGAGTCAAATCCCTGCTTCGGCCACCGGAAGCTTGGACAGACCAGATCTCCAAGAGCCTTTACGAGCTTTTACTGCTGTAGTCGATCTCGTTAAGCAAATCGAAGACGCCTACAACACACTTCTCGCCGCCCCTCAAAGTCCTCCTGGCTCGCCTGGCAAGCATGTTCCTTCTCAAACTAGTGGATATGGATATTTGGATAGTGCTCAAAACTCGCCAACCCTACCTATTGACGTCAAAGAAGACATGCTTTCCACCTGGTCCAAAGAGGCTTCTATAAAAGTCTTGGAACAGGAGAAGGCAAGAGCATTATCCGTGGCCGGGTCTAGGAACGGCAACTCTAGGCGCAGTCATGGAAGTCATTATCCGAACGGCTATGGCAATCATACATCCAATGATGGAGGGTCACCTAACAGCACCAACCGAAACAATCAAAGCGTCACAGGAGCGGGACCTGGCAGCTCATCCAGCTCTCAAGGCTATCCACGTATTTCCAAAAGCCGAGCAGCAGATGGCGCTTCTGCAATATCAAGCAGGGACTCGACCATTCGAGTGAACGACTTGAAGAGGATGCTGACGGTGACCGGCAACTCGAATGTCCGACGATCTAGTCCGCTGCGAGGCCGTCTCGATGCAAGTAATAGTAGCGTGCACACTTCAAGCAGCGAAAGCTTTGTCAGTGGAACGTTTTCCGCGTCAGATTTCGATGCAGAAAGTAGACCGCAATCCGTGCGAGAAGGGTCAGAGACACCGAAAGCCACTCCGGCTACCACCACGACTTTATACTCACAGTCAAGTACGAGCGTTAATAACTACGACGATGATAACATTCCACCAGTACCACCTCTGCCTTCAGGACTCGTTATTCCTGGCGGATTTCCCGATACCAGCTCGTCCAACCTATCTCGACAGAACTCCTCGCGCTCAGATGGTCGTTCTTCTGTCTCTTCGCCTAGTCACATCAAATCTGGCGGGTCTATCAAGGGCAAGAATAACGGTACCTCACTCAATCGATCATTGAGCGGCAAGCGAACTCGATCGACGACTAGTCTTCACAAAGCAACTGGTCCGAGACAACAGCCGCAAGAAGGTTCCACTGGCGCAGAGAACAATGTCAAGCTCGATATTGAAAAACTCCTCGACGGTGTCCTTCCACAAGGCAGCAGCGCCACTTTGAGTGTCGTCGATCAAAGCGGTGGTCACCGGAGGACGAGCGGCGGTATCGGACGACCACCGTATTAATAATTCATGATACTATTCTTTATCTTCCCTTGGGGTCTCTCTGACCTATCGTTTTGCAAACGTAGATAGCATCATTTTTCAATTGCTTTCACTCCTTTTATCTTTCCTTCCCGTACCTATCAATATCTATCATGTTTGGTATACACAATCAATCCTGTCAATACTGGAGGTTTTTCCGTATCCCAAAACACGATTTGAAACTACCTTCGCGGTAGAAATGCCACCTTATTGTGTCCCGTACAACTGGCTCGACTCAAGTCGCTCAATTCTGGCAGTTGCGTGTATAGTTGTTCTGTAGAAGTCTGTGAAACATACTGGTATTACAAATCTCCTTCAGACTATCTTCCTCGTGTCAATGACGAGCGGAGCTACATAGACACCAGGTGTTGGTCGGCTGGGACAAAGGCAAAGCTGTCTTGACCAGTCCATTTCATCACCTATCCGGGTATGTAGCTTCAAAACGGTCAGTCTAAAAAAGGGACTTGAATGCATGAAGCTAAAGGCTTGCAAAAGGTAGGGTGGTGCCGCTATTGGAATGATTTTGAGGGCATACTGTTGCCGAAGTATGTAGGTACAAGTAGCTATCATCAGAGAGTGAAGCTTATCCTGACAGCAATCATTGGTAGACTACTGAGAGATGTCATCGACATTACCTTTGTTTGTAAAAGATGCAGGGAGCTTACTGGAAGTGTTTATGCGATCGAGGGTCTAAGCCTAACAATGGATGCTTACCTCTCATCGACTTAAGGCATCAGAAGACGTGTCTCGGTCATTCATAAAAAATGGCGCAACAAGCTACGACTGGTCTTCGTTCGAGACCGCTGTCAAAAGCTTGTCGATTTTGTAATTTGACTTCGACTTAGTATTTCAATTCTGACCTTGACAGGGCGCAAGGCGGTATGACGAGTAATCTAAACCTGACTTGAATAAGTATCATTTCTCCCCTCGACAAGGAAAGCTCGGCAGTTTACAAGCTACGAAGAGAAATCAGGATAGCACAAGGATTGAGAAACAAAGGAAATCATAATTCTCATTGAGTCATTTTTCAGACAAGTCTAAAATATGTCCATTTTCTAGCTGAGCCAGCCCTGATCATAAAGAATAATTCGTTCACGCATGAGATTTTCACCCATATTCGTGCACATTTTTATTTCTTACCAGTGGCCTTCTGGGCAGCCTTGGTGACCTTTCCAGAACCACCGACGGACTTCTCAACAGACTTGATGACACCGACGGCAACAGTTTGACGCATGCTTTAATCGAGTTAGTTATGTGATTGCAAACATACGAGGAATCGCGAGACGACAGGGGGAAGCAGTTGAGGGAAGGAAAAATAGGCAAGGAAGTATTCTAGAAAGGGAGCAACAAAACTTACTCGCGAACGGCGAAACGACCGAGAGGGGGGTACTCGGTGAAAGCCTCAACACACATGGGCTTGGAAGGAATCATCTTGACGATAGCAGCGTCACCGGACTTGATGAACTTGGGGTGGTCCTCAACAGACTTTCCGGTACGACGATCAATCTTCTCAAGAAGCTCAGAGAACTTGCAAGCAATGTGGGCGGTGTGGCAGTCAAGGACTGGGGCGTAACCAGCACCGACCTGACCGGGGTGGTTGAGGACGATGACCTGGGCGTTGAAGGAAGCAGCACCGGCAGGGGGGTCGTTCTTGCTGTCACCAGCAACGTTACCACGACGAATTTCCTTGACGGAAACGTTCTTCACGTTGAAACCAACGTTGTCACCGGGCTGACCGGCGGTGAGCTGCTGGTGGTGCATCTCGACAGACTTGACTTCAGTGGTGACGTTGGCGGGAGCGCTGAATAGTGGGTTAGCATGTGACGAGGTGGGATGGCATAGTCGGGATACATACAAGGTGACGACCATACCAGGGGAGATGGTACCGGTCTCAACACGACCGACGGGCACCGTTCCAATACCACCGATCTTGTAAACATCCTGGAGGGGAAGACGGAGGGGCTGTGACACAGTCAATAATCAGGATGTATGAAGAAATCTGTTGAGGGGGGGGTACTGACCTTGTTGGCGGGACGGGTAGGGGGCTCGATGGCGTCAATGGCCTCGAGGAGGGTCTTACCGGTGACCTTACCACCCTTGGTCTCCTTCTCCCAACCCTTGTACCAGGGGCAGTTGGGGGAGGGCTCAAGCATGTTGTCACCGTTGAAACCGGAGATGGGAACGAAAGGAACGTTCTTGGGGTTGTATCCAACCTTCTTGATGAAGTTGGAAGTCTCCTTGACGATTTCGTTGTAACGATCTGCAATGTATTAGTGAGGAAAGCATGACCAGAGCAGACGAGTACTCACCCTGAGACCACTTGCAGGTGTCCATCTTGTTGAGGGCAACAATGAGTTGACGGACACCGAGGGTGAAAGCCAAAAGAGCGTGCTCACGAGTCTGGCCATCCTTGGAGATACCAGCCTCGAATTCACCAGTACCGGAGGCAATGATGAGAATAGCGCAATCGGCCTGGGAGGTACCAGTGATCATGTTCTTGATGAAATCACGGTGACCGGGGGCGTCAATGACGGTAACCTCGTACTTGGCAGTCTGGAACTTCCAGAGAGCAATGTCGATGGTGATACCACGCTCACGCTCAGCCTTGAGCTTGTCCAAAACCCAGGCATACTTGAAGGAACCCTTTCCGAGTTCGTTGGCTTCCTGCAATCGAGTCAATAGGTTGCTCTTGTGTTGTACCGATGACAATTACAACTAACCTTCTCGAACTTCTCAATGGTACGAGCGTCAATACCACCGCACTTGTAGATCAAGTGACCGGTGGTGGTGGACTTGCCGGAGTCGACGTGTCCGATGACGACGATGTTGATGTGAGTGCGCTCGTCCTTACTGTATAGGAGAGCAGAGCAGTCAGTATGATGAAAAGGGTCCTAGGAGGAGATGGGACTGAGAAGGAAGAACGCACCCCATGGTGAAGGTTGTGTGTGTGTTTGTTTGAACTGATGTAGTTTCTTGGAGATGACTAGATGAGTTCTAGGAATTGCTCAGATACTACGGCCCGAATGCGTAGAGGTGCTGAGCAACGAAGAGTTAGTGGATGAAAAGAGATGAAAAGAGGAAGATGGAGGATGGAAGAGAGGGAGTTGATGGGGGGAGGGTTTAATACGTACTGAAGCTGACAAGGAGAGAAAAGAGAGAAGAAAAAACTCTGTGGGTGGGGGAGGGGAAAGTCTTATATGGAGGGGCAAGCGAGCGAGCGAGCGCGAGGGAGGCAACTGCGACAAACGGACGGCTGGGCTGGCTGCTGCAACTTTCTGTGTGTGCCCGCCCCACCTTCCTTTTGCTAATTTTTTAAATTTTCATTTTTTTTTTTTTTTTTTTTTTTTTTTTTAATACTCTTTCTTTTTCAAGGACGTGGATGGAGGGGCTACTTGCTGCTGCTGCTGCTGCTGCTGCCTTGGTTGCGCCCACCCACCAATGATCCGTCGATATGCTCCGAAAAGAAGAATTTTTCTTAGTCGGCCTCCTATTCAAGTCACTCCTAGCCGGCTATTGTCTGCTAGAAGTCAGTAGCTGTCTATGGGTAATCTATGAATTGTCTACTCTGAGTGACTCTGCATTCTATACATAATCATCTGCACAGAGGAGGCTATACAATGAACATGCACAGGAAAGACGTAGTACCCCTCCTTCGACCCCTCGGTAGACCCACCCACTAGGGATCCCGAACAACAAATTTTCACCTCTATGTACATAGTAGTCAGTCTATGCAGTACGTAGCAAGTTCTGGATCCACGTAGCGTGTCAGTGGCTTTAAACCACCAGTTGATACGACTGTAGCTATCAGCTTCTACATGCTTGCACGATGAAAACTGGAACTCTTCATTTTGGATCGGGTCTTGCTGCAGGCAGACTGGGCAGCAACGTCAAACGCAAATCCACAACGTCGTTCGGGCTCGAAAATTTGATCCATTTTATGCTTACCCACTATCGTAGTCGCTGCAGAAATGTACCTACGTCTTATGATATACGTTGCTAGGGGGAAAATTTCTGCGGCGCTGTCGTCAAGGCTGCTGTTCGTGCCTTCTAAGTGGCGGTCGCAGCCCCACTTGCGCAGCCTACGCTCCGCTTATGATGATTGACTCACTTGAGCTTGCATCTTCGCACCTCTGATGATGATTGGAGGGCTTTGTCCGATCATACTACTGCCCGAGCAAATTTTCTTGGTGTTTGGCACGGTTTGCAGCAACTTGCCACAGATGGTCTAGAGTTTGAATGTGTATGCCACTACTGGTACTCGATACGCACGAAGCAAATACAACGAGTGACCTTGTGTTCTCGATGGCAATTTCATATGAGCTATGCCCGAGCATTGATAGGTAAAAAGGGTATGGTATGCTTGGGAAGTCTAGTAACCTAATCGATCTGTAAATGCAAGCTGTGTGTCGTGTAATACATCAACGCCAATAGCTCATGCGGGGTATTATATATCTATATAAAAAAAAGAAAAAAAAAAAAAAAAAAACCCCTTTTCAACGCCGCGCGCTAGTCAATTGCAGAAAAGAGAATTTCGCATAAGTGATCGCTTAGCTCTTTGCAAATGAACCGTACCCGATGCCTATTGTCCAAATCGTTTATCGTGAAATCTTTCGTTAGGTCCCCCCATTAATCTCTCCAAGTCTTGGCGCAGGTGGTGCACTGCAACCAAGTCAGCATGCAAGTCGAGGCAGGAAAAAAAAAAATGGCATCCAAAAACTTCGAACCCACCCTCAGGAATGTAGTCATCGGTTCATCAGCACTGCGAATTTGTAGTTGGTAAAAATAAGCATACTCGCCGTTGCAAGTATCCGATGGACATTGGACTATTGTAAGAAAAGAACGTCAGCATCCCAATTGTAAGCTGTACGTTTGTCGACGCCGAGCAAAAGGAACGACAATGAGAGATTCGTACCTGGAAGTTTGTCGGCGTTCTTGAACATTTCCTCGTCATTGAAGACGACCTCCACTTCCTTCTGCTTCAACACCTTCTCCTCAACATACTATCAATCTATCAGCATACCCTCGGTATCCGGGAACTATCGCATATGGCTTCGCTTACGAGACGATCGATCACAAACTGATAAGGGCAAGTGCGACATTGGAAGCGATTCACACCCATCGGGTAGGCCGTCGAAGGGTCGGCTCGAGAGACGGTCAGCGCATTGCTGCAGTGAGGACAAACTAGCAATAGAGAGTCAGGTTCGTTGTGCTTCGTAAAGCATGAAAGATGTGCGCAGGAAGCGCAAAGGACGTACATGTCAGAGGCATCTCGAGAGAACAGCGTATGTATCGTTCTACCCGCCAAGGAGATGAGGTTTTTGCCGCGCGCGCGCCAGATTATGCAAAGCTTGCACGGCATCAAAAAGGCACCGGTGCAGTCCGTCCTGGGTTAGCGGCAGCCGCTGATTTAAGCTGCGGTATTTTTAGGCGCGGGGAAACCTGGCGATAAGATCGGATAATCGGTTTTACCGATGAACGACATTGTTTACTGCCTGAGATACTGATCCATAGAAAGAATATTGCTTGGACTCGATGGTGCTACAGAGCCAAGTATCCTTCTATTGAATACATAAGCTATTCTGGACTGGGTCAGAAGCTCATTCTCTTTACGATCATTGTCCTCCAATCGAGCATCCGATGCGACCGCAGTACAACCGCCAACCCCTCCGCGATTGACATCCTCGCTTCGATCAACCTTCCTTTTAAGAAAGCGTCAAACGCGGTTTATTATCGTGATTTACCAGAGTCCTCTGATTATAATTAATCTCAGCTAAAGAAGGAAGAAGGCTCCTTTCCCTTGAGTTCCGTTTTACAATAGACTTGCCGAGTTCAGACAACAGAGCAATGGCAGACGACGAGGTACGCACGCTCGGACACGTAGTTGAATGCTCTGTACAGTCCACTAATTATCAATTTGGTAGGGCGCTTCCCCCCGCGAACTGGTCGTCGAGGCTTGTCGACGAGACCAACCACATCTCATCGAACAAGTCCTGGATAGCATGTCCGAAAAAACCAACGAGGAGGTAGCGGAGTTCTTCAATAATGTCAAGGATGGAATGGGCAACTATGCCCTTCATATCTGTGCGACGTACGGCAGCTGTAAGACTAACGAATCCATCCCCCCACAATCCATTCCCCCAAATTCTACTTAGATTTCACTCTGCTAACTATGCTATGCCCTTCTCAGACGATGTCATGGACGCCCTATTCGATATACAATACTTTGAATGCGATCCCCTGACCCGCATCGATCAGGATACACCTCTTCACGTAGCAGTTCGATACGCCAACGAGAAAGATCACTACCTCGGCTTAGAAATGATTGAGATGATGTGCGAAGCTGGCTGCGATCCACGAGTGCGAAACAAACACGGTCAAAAACCGGCGGACCTTGTGTATGGCGATCACAAGGAGATCAAATCTGCTCTTCAAAAGGCTGAGTATATTCTGAGTGAGAATTTACAGGCAAATGAGGAGGAGGCGGAGGCTGATGCCGGCAGTGCTAGTGATAGCGACTAGATTTTGCGAGGATTGCGCAAATGGGATAGAGAGGGGTGCTTTCGAGGACATAGAGCGGTTGTCATTATTGAAGCATTAATCTTATCACGGTTCAGTGCTTCGCTCGAGAAGGGGTCTTTATACGCTGTAATCCGTGTAATTATTAAACTACGATTGTACATAGCAAGCACGGTCTTATGCGTCGTTGGAACTCATTCCGGGTAGCTCCCGCAAATTCTATGTATAAAGATTTGGTTTAATGTCTAGATGTTTTCACACCCAACCCTGGGCAAGCTGAGTGCGATATTCAGCGACAACCTCGGGCGTCACAGCCGAGCCGCCGCAAACAACAATTACAACACGACTCTCCGACCCCAACTGCCTGTCTGCAACTGCCTGCCTTAACCTCGCACCCAGTGCAACATCTATGGATACACCGCAAGCTGGCTCGACAAGTATACGCATCTCATCCGCGAATGTGACCACTCCGCGGGCCGCCTCGGCATCGGGAACTACCACACTCGTGACTCTGATACCTTTCGGAGGCTGACTCGCATTCTGGAAAGCTTTGGGTGCCACACGCAGAGCACCTAGAGTAGTGGCTATGGATGTGATTGCGTCGAGAGATTTGAGTTCTCCGTTTTGCATCGAGTAGGCAAGGGAGTCTGCTCCGCGCGTTTCGACGGCGAGAACATCCAACTTCTCTTCTCGTGGTCCGTTCTGCGGATGGGATTCGTTATATTCCCTGAGCCCGTGTATGATGCCATTGAATAACCCTCCTCCACCGACACTGCATATGATAACATCTGCAGGGAACCGAGTATCGTCCCCATTCTCACGAGCTGGAAGTTGATCACCTAGCTCAGATATCATAGTCGAATGCCCTTCCCAAATGATCGGATTATCAAAAGGATGCACATATACGTTTTTGACATCACCACCAATCTCCTGCTGCTTCGGCACATCGATGAAAGACTCCCGCAGGAACGTATCGGCGTCAAACCAACTAGCGCCATGCTGGAGCACGTCACTTGCGCCGGCGGCTCGCAGCCTATCGATTGTGTGCTGCTTCGTGCTATGAGGTACAACGACAGTGCAAGCACAGCCCAGATCGCGTGCAGCGACTACGGCTGCGAGGCCGGCGTTTCCGCCTGAAGAGCTGTAAAAGTGTAACTTCTTACCATCATTCGATGGGTCCGAGAGGTGCGAGAGGATCAAGTTGCCGATTCCTCTGCTCATCGTCAATACTTCTTCTTACCTGTAGGCAGTGTTTGGCTAACCTTGATTTGAAGCTACCGGAAGGCTGTAAACAGTCCAATTTCAAAAATATCCGACTATGAGACCAAAAGAGTCAGTTCTTCAAACAGTTCCTATTAAGGCAATTCTCATAAAACTCGATTTATGATTACCATCCCGCGACTTTTGAGAGCGCCGCTGATTCAATCAATGGGGTTTCAATCCATGGTTTTCTTCTTTGTGACTGGCTGGGTGGTATTGTGTCCATGGCTTTGTATGCTGTCTATGCTCGGAAGTGAAGACAAGAAATTCATGAATGTGGATTGATATGTGGACTTTATCTATCGTGGTTTTCATCCGTTCCGCCTTATGACATGGTATTTTTGCGGCTGTAAATTAGCGACAAAAATTTGTACATCTCACCCGTACACTCTGATTGGATGGATCGATCTACAACATCTTTAAAAAAGGAGTGATTGGCTGATCGGATATATTAAGTAGAATCCAATTGGTCAGGGACACATTGAATTCAGATAATCGGACTTTATTTCTCCAAATTAACTGCCACGTACTTTTCAAGCCCTACTGCAGTCATGCTTGTACGAGCTAGCTGCCAACGGTAATTGTGTAAGACCCCCCCTTCGTGATCAAGATCGTACTCGTGTCCTTGCTTCCCCATTGAACATTCTTTCCATTCAATGTCACCTTCGACTTTTCGCCATTGACTGGTGGCAGTACGACAGTACCCTGTGTGTCCGTAGGTACCTTGAACGATAATTCATATGAAGACGAAGATTTTGTAGACTTTCGACTCCACGAAGCCTGGAACTGACCCAAGGACGATGTAAAACCTCCTTCGACAGAGGTCAGATCACCAAATTGCGGTGCCAACTGCCATGTTGAGCCAGCGCGACCGGTTAGAGATAAGCCAAGAACGTAATTGATCAATGCGGATGTAGGACCGGCTGACCAGCCGTGCGCGTGAGAAATATATGAAGCATCGTAGTAATATCCACGGCTGCTACGGTATCCGAAAGTCGCATTCTGGAGGTACCCTTCAATTACCGTACTTTCAGTTCCGTTGGGGTTGTTGATGTACCAGCCCCATGAACGCCGGATCAAGTCCAATGCTCTATCCGGTTCTCCAGCGACAAAGTGGGCTTGAATCTCAAAGGAGGAAATGAAAGGTGAGATGTTCTCGGGCAATTCAGGGGCAACGGCTCCGATAGGTGTCCAGTTTTCGGTCAGTCGTTGAGAAATACCTTGTACGCGGTCCTCGTCGACAAGTCCGAATAGAATGGACATGCTGTTGGCATCTTGAGGGTGTAGAGTTGTCGCAGTTGCGTTATCCTTGAAGGCGCCATATGCAGTATCGAAGCAATCGGCGTTGACAGCGACTGCCAGATCCTTGGCCCTCTCGGTCCAGTTGCTGGTGAGGCTGGTAGTGTCACCAGCCCACTCGGCAAGCTGTGCTCCTGTATTGAGGGTGTGGTATAGACTATGTATAATGTCAGTGATATTTAGACAACATATACATGGAATAACAGAAGTATCTTACATCATCTGTGCCTCGGAGTTGTTGAATCCTTGCTGCCACCGGGCCCAATCTCTGGTTCCTGTAACGTTCAACAGGCCACTAGATCCAACTTTTCCATATATGTAATCCATGGCCTTGAGGTATTTGGCCCAATTCAATTGAAGGAAGTCCGTATCGTTGGTAAAAAGGACATAATTGTATGTTCCAATCATAGACCACATATGATAAGTGTCGGAGCCTGTCTGGCTCAATGGTGGACCTGATTCCGCAAAGGCACCAGTTGAGGCCTACAGTGCTGTGAGCACGGCAGACAAAAACGGGTGCTGTACCATGGAGAAGCATACCTGGGTATTGTACATGACCTGCAGTCCATTCTTCACACTTTCCAAATCACCGATACTGACGAAAGTTGCGGGAACTGCAATGCCCATGTCTCCGGGCCAAACAGCGCGATCTCTCTTCGCTCCATCGACGATGATAGTATCACCAGGTCCGAGAGTGGCATTGTTGTCCCATCCATAGGCCACTGCAGGGATCTGACGGCCGGTATTCACAGGTACCGTATTTGTCTGGATGGTATAGGCACCACTGTACCAGATACGGTTGAGCAGTTCATCATTACTGTGGAAATAACCCTGGTAGGCACGCAAATTGGACCACGTTGGGAGGAAGCCTATCTCTAGGGTGATATCATTCACGTCCAGAGTAGCGTTTCCTGTGAGGAAGACCGTTAAATACCTGAATCCACCGCGCAACTTGTTGTCAGGGATAGTGTATACGCCCTTCCCGGCTGCAGTGGTGTTGTAAGTGAGGTAACCATCTCCCTGCTTGAAAGCACCATTCGAAGAATCCGAGAACTCTCCAATCCAATTCTTGGCCTCGCTGAACGCTAGATTCAGGGCTGCGCCTGCAGCCGAAGCTGTGTAATCCACTGAGACAATACCACCAACTTCAATACCAAAGTCAAAGATAATCTGTGATCCATTACCTCTCAGAACGTTGTGGCCGGAACCCGCTTTGAAGTCCGTTCGTGAATTGGATTTTTCCAGTATACTCTGCGGACGAACTAGACGTGAATCGGGAGCATATATGTTATTCTCCCAGGCACCGGGAAACGAAGTATCAGTGGGACCTGTGCAGGTGGTGTTCCTCCAGCAGCTGCTGGCCTTTACAGTAACAGCGAGGGCCAGCGTCCACACATGGACGAGATTAATCTTGCTTAACAAGACCATAACGAGTTGATCAGTCAAATCGTTATTCAGAGACAAGTAGGAGCAAGGTGTAACTCTAGTTGCCCATATTACATAGTTCAAATTCCGGGCATGGATTCATGGTTCTTAATATGAAGTCCTGGTCAGGGCTTCAATTGACCTCGCCATAATTCTTGCCGTGTATTTGTTCGAAGTAATAAGCCGAGAGCAATCACTAAAATCAAGCTACTGAGATGCTTGTCAAGAATCTTGGTCGTTGATTCGCTGTCAATGATGCGTGCCACATCGAAAGCACAAGAGAAAAGAAGCTGATGCGCCAAGTTATTGGTGGAAATATTGAAGCTGGAAGGACCATGTGCTTCCCCATACCTTAAGGTAGCCGGCATATCCAGAACGATTCTCATAGGATGCCAGGTCTCCATTCGAAATCATTTGAACATCGATTAGGAAAGTGAATAAGGCGATCAACCCCGGAATAGCCCCATCCTTTCCCCCCGCAATTGAATTTGTTGAGGAGTCATGATCGATCACCAACCTCAGCTTCCTAATCAAGTCCTAATTGACCGGCAGAAACATGTCGGGTCAATACAGACCGACTCAAATGAAAATCAAAGCATGGTACTATCAAACGGATAAATTCCTGGTCGGCTCAATTTCGACCTTCACTTACGTCGTTAGCGTCTGCAATTGTTAGTAGAATACCAAGAAATGGGATGTATATGATCAACACCCGCTGTTGCAATTTGTATACATCTCTATGACCATTGCATTGTTGCCTCAGCAGACAAGATGCACTGGCTCAGGAATCTTGTACCTCTTACTTTCTGTTCTACAGCTCTCGCCGCAGCAGCTTCGAAAGGAGGAGTATCGCAAAAGGACAATGTCTGCACAGTCACAGCCCTGGGAGGAAAGCGAGACGACGTCCCGAATATCCTAGAGGCATTCTCTCGTTGTGGAAAGGATGGCACAATCGTCTTTCCAGAGGACCAGAATTATTGGATTGCAACTAGGCTCAATCCTGTGGTGAGCAATGTTGTAATTGACTGGCGCGGCTTGTGGACTGTATGTATTAGCATCGGCTCTGTAGAAATGCTGCTGTATTGATATGATGACAGTTCTCGGATGACCTCGACTACTGGCGCAACCACTCGTACCCTATTACCTTTCAAAACCACCATGCCGGCTTTGTCCTGACTGGAGACCATATTACTATCAAGGGACACGGAACAGGGCAAATCTACGGCAATGGTAATGCATGGTACAATGCCGAACAGGCTGTCACGCAGCCTGGAAGACCAATGCCTTTCGTTTTCTGGAACGTGTCAGAAGTCCTAGTAGAAGACTTTACTGTCAAGGATCCTCCTTTGTGGTCCTTGAATATCATGAACGGGACAAACATGGTCTTCAACAACATTACATGCAATGCGACTGCTGTAAATGCTCCATATGGTACCAATTGGGTGCAGAACACGGATGGTTTCGGTATTTAAGATCCATGTCTGAAGTAAAACACATGACTGCGCTAACGAGAATAGATACCATGGATGCAAACAACATCGAGCTGAATGGTTTCACATATCAAGGTGGAGATGATTGTATTGCCATCAAGCCACGCTCTTATAATGTCCGCGTTTCGAACGTATTGTGTCATGGTGGTAACGGCATTGCCATTGGTAGCCTTGGCCAGTACCTCGAGGATGCCTCGGTCAAGAATGTGGTGATAGACAATGTTGATGTATGTTAAGCTGACGGACTCACACTGTCACAGATACTAACTAGCAGACAGGTCATCAGTTATAACAATGATATGCACAACTCGGCATACATCAAGACCTACATGGGCGGGCGAGTTCTACAAAGCTCGTACGAGAGTGCCGGCTTGCCAAATGGCGGCGGCTGGGGTACAGTCGAGAACGTTCTCTTCTCGAATTTCAATGTCCAAGGAGCCAGCGCTGGTCCGGCTATTACTCAAGACTCTGGGGACAATGGCACTTTTAAAGGGACCAGCCTCATGGCCATTTCGAACGTTGCCTTTGTCAACTTCACAGGTTACTTGAACGGAGCCTCACATATGGCTTCGGTTTCTTGCTCCAATGTTCATCCATGCTATAACATCGACTTCCAGAACGTGGAACTTCTTCCCTCGCAGAACGCGACGGCGTACGGCAATGGTACCTGTTCGTATACCGAGTCAGGTGGTGTCCATGGCCTTGCCGGATGTTAGTGTATATAGATAGTGCCGTAGGAACTTGAAATAAGAACCAGCTTCTTGATCTACCCTCGTAGAAATAACAACGAACAAGTGTGAAGCACCAACGTAGCGCAGGCGTTGTGTTTGGAATTGATCGGACAATTTAAAGGAGGAAAGCGGATGGCCCCACTGTCTTATGTTCAAGCTTTCAATTTACGCGTCCCGCGCGTCACTCAACATCGGCTGTCTTCCAGTTTATTCCTTAGATGAATGTTTTCAACGTTATTCGACATCAGCAGTCCGAAAACACAGATCAATAGATACAGTACCGCCAGAAAAACACATCGCGACCATGCCTCCTGGACGCAAACGCCGTACTGTGCGTACTCTTCACAAACTTTGCCGCGATCTAATTTGCGCCGCACCTTGTAACTAACATCCGTCCAGGACGCCGAGCCACTCAACAATGCAAATTCAGACGATGGCGGACGCCCTACTCAACGACAGCGACAATCCCAAGATGATGCGTCTGCATCTGACGCTAGCGATAACGAGGGTCATCACGCGCCCAGCAGTACAGATGTCATGGTGAAAAAGATGGTGCGACTCGCATTATCCTGCGAGTACGCACGACTACCGATTCGAAGAACAGAGATCAGCGCGAAAGTTCTCGGCGAGCAGGGGGCAAGGCAGTTCAAGTTGGTGTTTGATGAGGCACAAAAGGTTTTGCGCCACCGCTTCGGCATGCAGATGATAGAACTCCCAGCGAAGGAGAAAGTGACAATCACGCAGCGCAGGGGTAAGCATACATATACTCGTAATACAGATCTCAAGTCGGATAACTAAAATATGTGCTTCAGCCGCACAACGTGTTGAAAAGCCATCTACAGCTACCAAGTCGTGGATGGTAATGAGCACCCTACCACCTCCGTTCCGAACATCTGAAATATTACCCCCATCCAAAGCCCCGACATCCTTCCTCGACAGTACCTACACAGCGCTCTACACATTCATTATATCCGTCATTATCCTATCAGGCGGCTCCATACTCGAGCAGAGGCTGGATAGGTACTTGAAAAGAACCAACATCGAACAATATACGCCCATCGACCGTACAGATCGTCTACTACAGCGGCTTTGCAAGGAAGGATATCTAGTCCGAAATAGGGAGATGGATGGCGGAGAGGAGGTCATTGAGTACATGGTTGGGCCGAGGGGGAAGATTGAGGTTGGTGAAAGTGGAGTGTCTGGGCTCGTCAGAAAGGTGTATGGACGGGAAGCTCCTGCTGAGGGAGAAGCGGTCGATGAATTTGAGGCGAGATTGGCTCGCAGCGTGGGCTCCAAGCGCACGAATCAAGCGGCGGTGGTAGCCGATACGGACGTCGCTGAGGACAGTGGTCAGAGTAACAGGCGACCGCGAAGAAGTACAAGGGGTCGAGGTGAAGATGATGATGGAGATTATCGAGGTTAAAGTGAAGGACGACGGTGTTTAAATATTGTTTACGATACCCCATTGAGTATATTGCTGAATTTTGTATTGCATGGACCGCGAAGACGTTCAGAACGAATACCAGATACCACATCGAATTCTTTTCGAGCAATATTTTTCGCTGATGCTCATGTAAATATTCCTCGTGATGGATCACGTGATGTCAACTGATGTTCGGCGTGTCGTCATCTTCCGAGTGAAAGCCATCCATTGCAGAACAACAAATATTTAGAGGGAGCTAAAAAGCAAGCTTCGAGACAGAAACATTTTTTTTTAGCCAGAATGCTGCCACCCACAGCCTGTCGGCAATGCCTACGCCAGGGGCAGGTTCGCCCGCGTCTGATTCAGCAGACAGCAAATCGATCATCTCGTCAACTGTCCGCCGGTCCCAGCTTGCGTTCCTCTGGCAAACCAGTCGGAGAGACCAACCCCCTTCGATCGTCCGCACGAAAAGCCAATCAAGCACAACATGAGGCGGCCATTGCGCACTACAGACGCCGTATGGCGCTCTCCGCGGCCGGCATCGTGCTATGCGGTGCCACGATGTATGGAATGGTCAAAACCAACGCCTTTGAAATACCCGAGGATGCAAGCAACACATCAAGGAAAGCAGATACTGGAACCCAGAGCAACAAATTGAACGACGGTAGTATAAAGCTTGACGGTCCCTCCGCATTCCCCAGCAGTCCATCCGTCATCCGCATTCAAGGTCAAGACGGCGCCGAACAGGTCGAGACAGGAAATAGCTCCGTGCCGCTATTTCCGACAACCATCAGGCTTCCTAAGTCGATGAGTGACACGCCGTTGACCCCTGGTCAGGACTTGCCTGTTGCACCTGAATCTGAGGAGGAATATCAATTGCTCGGATTTGGAATACGGAGTGTCTCGTTTCTATCAATCCAGGTATACGTTGTCGGTGTGTATGTGGCCAAGTCAGATATTGGAACCCTTCAGCGACGATTGGTGCAAACTGGGGTTCAGGCTCCCGCTGCTGGGGCTGCTCAGCCTGGCATTGTGGGTGCGGCGGCTGCTGCGACATCGCTTGTCTCGACGGAACGAGATGCATTGAAGAAACTTCTGCTTGATCCTGAACATGGCGAAGCGGCATGGACTTCGATACTGAAAGAGGGTAACATCCGCACAGCAATTCGGGTAGTGCCAACACGCAATACGGATTTCATGCATTTGCGCGATGCCTGGGTACGTCACATGACGAACAGAGCCCAGAAAGAAGCCGCTAGAATCAAAGAGCTTGCAAATTCTGGTAGTAATCAGACCATGCCTTTACGCAGTGAATTCGATGACGAGGCCTTTGGCCAGTCAGTGAGTGAGTTCAAGACGTTGCTTGGCGGCGGATCTCGCAAGAACATCCCCAAGGGACAGGTGCTCCTTCTGTTGCGCGACCAACAGGGTGCTCTCGATGCGCTCTTCCAACGCGATCCTAAGGAGCCTATTCAATGGCTTGGTCGGGTTGCCGATGAACGGGTTAGTCGCTGCGTGTGGTTGAATTATCTTGCTGGCAAGCAGGTTGCTAGCGAGCCTGCGCGACAGAGTATTGTGGAGGGTACCATGGGGATCGTGGAGAGACCTGTAGGCACTGTTACGCAGAAGGTGATCTAATTCATGTTTATTTCGGCGAGTCTCCCCACTTCGTCTACCTTAACTACGATTTCGATGTTGTAAGATAGGATGCAAAATCATGTGTATATATTTGATAATCACTCCCGACATCAATTAGATAATAATCACACTTGACCTCACGCTGGTACTGAGCATAAGACACTTTCAAACCGAGACAACAGGAACATGAACTCCTTGGCGAGAACAACTTGTTTACAGAGCACCGGCATCCTTCAACAACTGAGGCAACTCATTCTTGCGAGCTTGAAGATCAGAGTTTCCGCCAATGTGCTGCTTGTTGATGAAGATGTTGGGCACGGAGCGTTGACTAGTGATTTCCTCGAGAGCATCTTGGATAGCAGCGCCGTCGTCTATTGAATCGGGTGTTAGTCGCCACTTCTTTGAAGGAAGAAGTGTGTCCTAGGATGACGTACCAACTTGATCCAACTCGAGAACGTAGTAAGGTGCGCCGAGACCGGTCAAAAGCGACTTGGTCGACTTGCAGTACGGGCAGTAAGATTTCGAGAACACAACTTTACACCATTTCTAGTCAGCGACACACTCAATGCAGCAATCTTCAAAGAAAATTATAGGGTAAACGCACCGACTTTGTTCTCGTCAATGATGCTCTGAGCCTTGATTTTAGCAGCAGACATGGTGCCGGGAGATATAGGGCGAGCTGCTAAGCTGCCGAAAAGTCTGGAAAAAAGGGCTGAAATGGTGGGCTAAAGGAGGTTAAAATGAAGGACTAATTTGGCGTCCTATACACAGCGAATCTGTTAGTCTCAATACGACAGCGGGGGTTGAGAGAGCTGAGTTGTTGGGGTGAGGGGGGCAGTTGAGGGAGGGGGTGGTGTTGCGCATGCTTTAAATACGCTCGACACATTGCGATAGGAGAGAGCCGGGGAAGCCTTTCTCGTACCTTCTTAGTGGTGTGTATATTTTGCTTGATAATGTGAAGGAAGAAAGAAAGTCGAACGAGTCAAGACGATCCTAATTTGTCAGGACGGAGGACAGTTTGGAATTAGTAAGATGGTGATGACTTCCGGCCGTCAACTTGCGTCACTCTTTTCCGATCTGGCCGAGGTCTCGATGAGTAATCAGATGTGGGACTGCTAAGTTAACTTAACTGATAAGTTAGTCAAGTTTATCTGATTGGCTTATCTAATAAGATATCATGTTCAATGCTTTTGTAAATATGTGTATGTTCGATCAATTGTCCTATCCGGAATGCCTAGATTAACACTGAAATAAAGCAGGATAGTGGCTCTTATGTTGTGGAAGGGTGAATTGAATGCAGACTTGACCTCAATTGGACACGATTCAATGCACATCGAAGACAGAAGCGAAGGGCGACAAAGAGAAGAAATCGCCGTGTAAACGCCAGGAAACCGACCCGATAGAACATAAGACTTGACAGTGGTTGTGCTTGAAGTGACAGAGACGCTAAGAAAGATAGTGACTAACTGGGAAAGAAGGGAGAAAATGGCTTTGAATAAATAACATCTGTGCAGAAGACACCACCTAGACCCGGCAAAGTAACAATGTAATAGTAATTCAGAGTGAATTCGCGGAGAATTCTGGGTATTTGAAACTTAAAGAAAGAGAAGGAGATCTCAAAGACTTTGACAAACAATGGCAGACAAAGCATGATTTCACATCACAACACAACATCCGCAGCCCTTCTCTACCTTCTGATCTTCCTGAGGAGAAGGCGGTAGGTTTTGTTGCACTCTCTGGGGTGCTGGCAACGCAATCTGTGGCGCTGTCTGCACTTTTGGCATAGTACTGTAATTAGTTCCGCTTGTTCCCGGACGTGTAGGTTCAGGGCTCTTGGGGGGTTGAAGTGGCCATGAAGCACCCGATTCTGCTGCAAGATTCCCCCCCTCGGCAGTCGCGGCTTCGTCCTTTACCTCGGGGGCAGGTACTGGCACCGACTCATCTGGTCGCACAGCCAAGGGCGCGAATTCACGGTCATAGGCCGTCGGTGTCTTGCCCTCTTTCTCCCATTGCTCTTGTTGCATTTTCTTTGCATGCGTCGGCAGCATCTGCTGATCGGGTGGAAGCCGAGGGTCCGGTTTATACATAGTAGCCAACCAAGGTGGATCACCCTCAGGACGGTTTGCGGAAGTCGATGGACGGTTGTCGCCGGATCGCGTCACAGGTCTGTCTTTTGTGCTACTACCAGAGGTGGCTCGCGGTTTAACCGAGGCCGAGGGTTTGCGATTATTGGGAGGAGCGGACGACTTTCGAGCGGTAGAGGTACCTTTGGTGGGCGCTTTCTTCGTGGGAGATGACTGTGCTTGCGCAAGCATACCGCCTCGACTAGTAGGCCGGCTAGTGGATAATGGGGTGGTGGTACTATCAGCAGGCTCCGGAGAAGCTTCAGGGGTGTCAATTACTGCTGATTCACTGGCTCTGCGACTCGGGGTATGGGACACACCATCTTCGTCTCTACTGCCTATGGTGCGAGTGCGAATGCGCTGAATGGAGGACTCACGATCATTTGAGTCCGAGGCCTGATGAGGACTTGAAGTAAAGACGGGTATGCGTGAAGAACTTTTCTTTAAAGCCGGACTTTTGTAGAACTTCGATGATGAATCGTCGTTCCCTTCAAAGGACGACGCAGCAATTTCCTCGGGTCGTCGCAAATCCCAATTCATCCTTTCGGTTTCAACTCCTTGTTCATCAAAGTCCTCAAAGGGTATTGGCGATTCTAGTTGTTGTCGCTGTGAACCAGGCCAAGATTCTGTCTGCTCTGGAGGTGTAGTGACTGTTCCATTAAGGCTCTGGGTGTCATGGCTACGACCACGCATGCTGCTCGATTTACTACCCGTACGCACTTGCCGTTGAATGCGCATGGCCGCCTGTTGTAGCTCCTCGCTCTCTATCCGTGCCAACTTGTCTCGATGGATCCAATTGTCGTCACCGGACGGACCTTCGAAATCCACGGGCGTCTTGGCAGATGAGTCGCCTTTCCAAACATGGCCATTGCTGAAAGAGTCCGCCATTTCTTTGGTCATGGGTCCGATTTCACGTCCATAAGTATCATGTGCGTTACTTCCGCGCCTTGAGCCGGTTTGTGATGAGGTGCGGGAACGAGGATTACCATTCGGCGTCCGATGACGGTAGCTGGATTTATTGTAGAGGGAATTGGTGTCATTAGACGTGCGTTTCGGCGTTATAGTTTCGGCCTTCAGGATGCAATGGTTAGTCCTTTCATGAGATTCTTGCTGTGGAACAGTCTTCAAATGATGGTTTCAAGGCAGCCATCAGAGATTCCGAAAGAGGGTCACTCACCTCTGGTCCTAATGGGACAGCTAGATCCCATGCTGTGGTGAGATTTGGAGGAGATGTCAAAGCATCTGTGGAAGCTATAGCAGTGGCGATACCAGCCATCCCAGCAGACTAAATGATATCCCTGATGTATTCCTGACACCTGGCAAGCTGCGCCTAATTCCTGATGAAAGTCTGCGAGTGCGAGGGTGAGATGTCTTTTCGTCTATTTCCGAATTGTCGACCTTCTCATCGACACATAGCACCCAGTAATCCGGTGGTTGGTAAAAGATTTGGATAGTAGTTGGTCTTGCCCCACCAACACCTAAATGCTATTCAAGAACCTGGAGAACAAGTTCTATGGCGACGAGTTCTGTTCGGGGCACAAAGACATCAGGCAAGACAATGTATTATGTACACTGGAAATTGTATATTGCACGATTGCCTAAGTGCCCAGACACAGCTGGATATAACTCACGAATTGAATACAGGTACAATCGTCCTCGTGTTTTGCAACAGAAAGAGGCCCGCGGGAGGTGGAGACAACCAGCCCAAGCCTTTTCTCGGTACTGGTTCGGGAAGGGGTAGTTGTTGATCTCTCCGACTGTTGATTTGTTGATTGTTTATAGCAGTCGAATGTGTCGTTGTGAGGCTCTCGCACAGTGAGAGGTAATTGTGATGTCCCAAGTCGTGTCGGGGACTGAGAACGGAAGTGACAGATGGGACTAGAAGCCGCGGTCGATTTGTTGAACTGGGTCACAGTGACATAATTTTGAAGCGGAAGTATATCTTGCAAGAATCTTCGGCTGAGTCAAAGAGATGAAATACTCGCAATTGAGATTGTGCCGCCTCGCAATTGCTCGGACGAATCGCTGTGAAAATTCGCGGAAGAAGGATAGTCGACACAAAGGAGAGGTATGACTGTTAGAGGTGACAAGAGAAGAAAAGGAAGACAGAATGAGGGGACTATCGTGCTCGATTCGAAGAGGAGTGAATAATAAATAACGTGCAGTATCTGTCGTGAGGCGACAGCAATAGAGACAAGAAATGCAAGGCGCAGAGTAGAGATGCAAGACAATGAGACAGGTCAGGAGGTGGTGAGACTTGACAGGCGAAGGCTGTTACTCTAGGCCCAGAACCCGCAAGATGGTGTGATTATTTCGAAAAGACAAAACGATGGAATGAGTAAGCAGGCGGGGTGGACAAGAAGAAAAGACAGTGCTGCTATCTGAATTGACAAGCAGCGAATTGTTGTTGCAGTCGCACACGCAGGCTGAGGGAGGGAATTGTCGAGATCGAGTGAGAAGCTTAGAAAGAGCCGGCGCAAATTGGCTGCGGGACAAGGAGAAGGAGCGACGTAACGTACGATACGATACAGTACCTGGCTCCAGCATACAGACGTTCTTCCGCCCTCTATGGGCACTGACGGTGTCTGTGCTATCAACCCGCTTGTATTGTAACTATTTTACACGTACACTTTCCTCCTGCTCCTTTCACTCTCTTCATTTTTGTTCCTTTTTCTATTCCAGCGACATGTAAGATTCTACTGGACCGAGGCCAGAACAGGTGACTAAGGCAACTTGTAGATTAATCACTTTTGACTGGCCGGCTGCTCGTGGCTGGAACTTAGCTTTGTCTTAATATGGACTAATGCCCCCTAACTAGTGACTTAGTAAGTAATAGTCCGTATTACGGGGACACTTTAATTCGCGACAGTCTGGATTCTGTACGGAGTAGCGGCGAAGACAATGTGCGTGCGTGTGTACGTAACTTGTTGGGTAGATAAGAAAATGGATCGCCAGAGTTTCAAGGAAGTGGTTCTTGAGTTTCTCTGAGCAATGATACGAATCGCCTTTTCTATGACGGAAGAAGGTCAAACGATGGAAACATAATACATCCGGAACAGAGAACCCGAGCGTATCACAACAAGAATGGCAAAGACCATCATCCCACGTCAAGAGACCAATGCAACAACTCATCTGTCCCATCAAGTAAGTCTAACTTTACCTGCTCCATCGTATTCAAGATATCAAAAAGGAAAGAGGTAGGAATGCGACTATGGACTCTGAGGTGCAAGCGCGTCTAGCTTGTTCAGCAATCCCTGTGCTTCCTTGATCAGCGCTCGACGAGCCGGGCGAGCATCCTCAGAATCGATACTGTCCGCTTTCAGAATGACCTGAGACAAGATCGTTTCGTTAAGTAGTTTATGTTCATAACTGCGCGCTTTGGGGTCGGTAGGTGGATGCGAAAAGTGCCTTTCACACAACGGTGTCAGCTCTGTACGTAAATACCGAAGTAGTGCATCTACTCGTTCAATGGGCGTTGAAAATTGCTGTAGGCTTGGTGCTGGTGAGGGTGCCGCAGAGGAACGCCCAGCTGAAGTAGGGCGGATATCTGACGGAGGAATGAGATTATCCTTTGCGGGTATCGGTCTGATCTCAGCGATTGTCGGTTCAGATGAGTGGTGCTGTTGGTTCTTCTTCTTCTTCTTATTGCCCTTTTTCTTTCCGCCGCCACTGCCTGACGGGGGGCTATGATTGCTGCGGCTGTTCAGACTCAAAGCTTCGCTCCGACTGCCTCCTTCGCTACCGGAAAAACTGCTTGTGCTTTCGCCGGGCCCTACCTCGGACACGACACACATGACTTCTGAATTTTGTCTGAGACCTTCGTCCTTGCATGGTTTTGCGTCATCCCGTAACAGTTTACCCTTGTAGAGTATTCTGATTCGTTTCACGTCAGCCGTTCCTGTCTTCTCGGCTGCCAGACGTCGAAGTTGTCCAATGGTCAGATCGCCATCGTCAATGGCGTATGGTTTGAAATGTAAAGGATACGTCACGCCGCGATGTTTGAGTAGCAAGATATCCGGCGACTCGTCTTCTAAATGATTCACCTCCCTTCGTACTGATCGTCGTCCGTCATGGTGGGATTGTTGATAATATCGAGGAGGTTCAACGATGTCGTCATTCGTCAGATACGAGTAATCACTGTCGCTCACTTGCGGTGGCGCGGCCGGCACATTGTCGCCGTAAGACGACGCACGTCGAAAGAATCCAAAGGTGTCCCGCCAACTCATTACGACGATTGTGAGAATTCCAAGAACGGCTGTCAAAAAGAGTGCGGCGATGCTGAGGGGAGAGGTAGGGTTCGCGAGTAGATTGTCGACGAATGAGGCCAAGTTGTCTGTTCCTTTGCTTGTTGTTCTAAGTAAGGAAGAAGATCCTGGAGCTAAATAGGACAAACGGCGAATGACCTGCTGCGGGTACGAGATGGAAGCCTCACCCAGGGAGGACAGAGTCACGGGCCAGTCTGGCAGCAGAGTCATGGAAGCCTCTGCGCCGTCGTCGTACAGGGTGAGGAGAAAATGAAATAGTAGAGACGGATGAAGCGGGGTGGTGTGGGAAGAAGGGGACAAGAGAAAGAAGAGGTGGGGAGCGGAATGTTAAGCTGAAGGAGCCTGTTCAAAGAAAAAAAAAAGTCGAATGACATGACGGTCAGTACGTAGTTTCTGGTCCAGTGGCGTCTCGCGGCAAGCTCAAAGCGGGCGGAAAACTAAGCGCGGATTGTCAATGATAGCCTGGACCCACTGGTATTATATACATGGGGGTGGAAGTGGATGGTCAGAACGAGAAGCCTCCAGATTGGCCTTGTTCTCGAGTACTGTGTACATCGTAAGAATGATTAACGGGCTCCGAGACATGTCCCACCACCGTTTGATCTTAGCTATGCTATCGTGATCTGTGTCCACATGGTCAGGTGGGGGCATCTGAAATGCCGGCAATAGGACGCCTGAAATAAGCATATTTGATGCCTTTAGACCAGGCAGACACGCTGACTTCGGATCAGAACTATACGTAGGCATTCAAGGAAAAAGAAATTATGTACTCTAGTGAGCTATTCTACAGTATAAGCACCACACATGAATCTATATACAAAACCCGACGGGGAAGAAGACAGCGACAACGCCGTTCGCCATGCCAATACATAAATCATACGAATTTCGAGCGACTCAGAGTCGGACGTGTCCGTCCGAGGACCGTTGTCCAAATAGACCTCCGAATATCTTTCTGCCTCCTTGACCGGAGCTCCTGTCGGTTTCCGAGTCTTCCCGGTCCACATTTAGCCATTTCGGCGTGCTGAAATTTGAAATGCCACCTTGTAGCCATCGTGGAGTCGATGCCGTGTCGATGGTGTTTCGAACACGGTGCGCGAAGGACTGGAAGAAGTTCTCTTCTTCGACGATGCCGTCCTCAATGATAGTAGTAGCTGTGATCGCATTTGCGGACGATGATGACCCCATTAATGGCGCCCGAGACGATGATCCTGTTACATTAGATGACGAGGACCATCCGGGTTGTGGAGAAGCTGCACGAGAGATGTTGAGTGAAGTGGAAGAAGAGGAAGAAGCGAGACCGGCAGTGCGCCCGGCGTCGACAGATCTCGAAGTCAATCCCAGAGATCCTAAACCAACTAGTTCCCGCTCGATGAGAGCACGTCCTTCACGCCAGCCGCCCGTCCCAAAACCGCCAGGGTCCGCCTCGGAGTCTTCCTCGTCATCCACGAAACCAAACCCAAAGACCTTCTTGATTCGACCATACAGGTTGAACATGGTGGCAAAGACTGGAAGAAGGAGGAAGACCGGTAGATAGTCAAACCCTTTCCCTAAAGGCGTAAGGTTGATGTATTTCCCGAGAAATTGGTAGAACGTTGTATCGTGGCGTAGCTGGCTGGGTAAAAACGTAAGAAAGTTATATGCCAGTGGCACGGTCAATTTCGCAACCTGTCCCGCGTACCAGCAGGCACTCTCACCATAAGTGTTGCGACGCACCAGGGCTCGGTTACCCCAGACCTGAGCATCATTGACGCCCTTAAGGGCAGCAGTACACATGTACAATAGCCACATGGAGGCAATCAACTGACCTCCCAACCCGATCTGGACGCTATCCGGATTAGGTACCAGGCTCAGGCTGATAAGGCAAAGTCTTGGAGCAATTGCTTTGACGACCTCAGACCAGACGACGCAGAAAGACGCGGCAGCAAAGACCGCTCCCAGCACAAGTCTCAGACTTGGGAGCACATGGACATAGACGACATATCGCATGTAAGGGGTGATAAGCCCGGCTCTGCGCGAGGAAGACCCAACCTCAGCGCCGCCCACACGACCGAAATCAAGTTTCTTTGACGCAGTAGAGTTAAGGATTGTCTGATAATTGGCGGCTAAGCGAACGAGGCGATCCCATTCATCGACGAACCGCGCCTTCTGGTGCCGTGCTCGCTGGAGTCGACGCGACAAACCTGCCAGGTATCGTTCTGTGATTACTGCTGGAACTGCGGTGGGTTCGGCCAGCGAATGTAGAGCTGCGGGACGCGAATCTGGTATATTTGTATAATCGGCAAGTTCTTCGATCCAATCCTCGAATATGCGCGCTGTGCCGGTCTTCCTCTTCTGTAGTTGAGCCACCTGAGCTTCGACTTCCTCCAGTTCAGTTACGGCATCAGTCAGACGGTCGTGGATTTTTGGGGCGTGCGCCTGGATCCTTCGTAGAGCATCGACATTATTGGCCTTCCGAAAGAAGGAACGAGGAATGGAGACAAGACCATGACCCATCAGGTATATAGCCAATATCAAACCCCACACATAAGCAAGAGCCATAACCAGCGATTTGATGGAAGTGAAATCGAATCCATTCTGGAAGGAAATATAGACCAGGCCGACGATGCCGCAGCCAAGGACGGTAAGTTGGTATCGAGCATTAGAGCGTAAGGAGTACATCAGACGGCTTTTCGGATCACGGTATCCCGAGTCAACGAAATCAGCTAATAGAGGTAGAATGACCCTAATTCGAACAGGACGGAAGTTGTCAGGACGCTACGTTGCAGCGAGTAATAAAGGGAGACAAACCAGGTCAGGCAGAATATCAACCAGTATGTTATCCGCCATAGTACCAAGACTGCGTGGCTGGGTAGCCATACGCCGTTTGTGCCTTTTCCCTTCTCTCGAGAGCTCGAGGTTAAATCCACCGGAACAAGAAGGACGACGCTGGCGGGGAGAACCAAAGCCAGAAAGACGGGAACAGTGATATATGCGGGAGTTGCGCGTAGGGTCAAAAATTGTCGTAAAAGCAACAGCGCGAGCAAACAGATGGTGACGAAGGAAAGTGAGAGGAAGACGAATGAGCCGATAGGGGTCGCGGATGACGTTGCCATGGAGGCATATGCCGACTCGAGAGATACCATGTCTATAATTTCGGTAGGCAAGTAACAGTGCAATCTTTGATCATGTTGAAAATGATCCGGGGGCTAATCGAGTACTAAAAAGCGGCAAAGGGCTGAAGATCGGAAATGAAGAGATAAAGTTGTTGATGGAGAAGTTGAAGATGATGGCTGCCAAGGAAGCGATGGATATCGATCTGCAATCATCACGTGATGGCCCTGTAGGATCAGGCAAACTATCACTCAAAGCGGGTGGCAGATTTGTTTCAAAATACTATGCAAGATGTGTGTTTCAGATGTGATCGCCTAATGGAATAGGACTCTAAATAAAAAATTTCTACTATGACAAGATGTCTTTCTCTGGATCCCTCTGTAACAGTTCTTCCGCTGTACGGATAATAGTTCAGCAATAACTAGTACCCTGAAACGCAGAGTCTACCCAAGAAATGTAATACACGGTGGATCACTGAATGTAAGCTTTTGTGAATTGTGCATCTACTAGGTGAACTGTCCGCATCTGTCTGTCTCTTATTGCTTCTCATCATCACTGTCTCGATCATTGCGTTAGAATTGAAAAGGTACGTATGTAAAAACGCTAGTCTGATTACATGCTATATACTCTGTATATACATTCCAATTTTCATCGTCCTCTACCATATGTATATCCTGGTGAATGCTACCACTGCATCCAGGTGGTCTTTCCGTGTTCCTTTCCGGAGAAGGACAAACATCCAGGAACGGGTCAGCCGTTGTGCGTCCCAAATCGTGGATCGTCATCTATCATTCTACATGCAACACATAACCCTCCACTATGTTTTGCCATTTGCGGTTGTTTGTTGCCGACCGTGACTTGGTCCGTGCCATTGACTCAAATCCTATCCTGTCCAGCTGCATCATGTCATATTGTCGAACGTCGTGCAAACCCATGGATCGAAGAGACGAACAGACTGGGTCATGCAACGTCTGCGCATTAACGCATCGCACTCCTGCGTACTCCTGCGTACATAGTATGAGTTCCGACAAGAAGGAAGACGAAGAGGTGGTGTCTGGTTGGCCTGGGGGACGCTAGGAGCCAATCGACCATGGACGCTAGCTCTGGATCAGGAATGGTATGTCGTTCTAGAGGCCTGGTGGCGGGCTAAGAGTCAGACTAGCGATGCCTGTGGGTCAGTCCAGCCGGAGTAATAGTTACCCTGCTTATGACTGCGCACCTATTTACGTACTACACTTACTCCGTGTTTTGTTCAGAGTAACATATCTGCTCGTTCGTTAATGAGCTGATCAATCCGTCCATCTGCGCTTTCACTTTTGCCATGATATCAAGATGATTTATATCATGCAGAAAGCGCAGGCGGAACTACATACGTGACTGCTGCTATGTAACTATGTATGTAAGTATGTATGCCTCGAGCTTCTGGCCTTCTACTGGACAAGAAGAAAGCGAGCAGAGGCTGAGCTAGTGTGGATTGAAAGTGGCCCCAAATAATCTAAACGGTCTGGAATGGGACCGCTCAGTGGCTACTCTACAGCCTGGCTAACTTAGCACTGGCGCTTGCACAATCCGTGGGCCGAGTCTAATCAGTTTCCTTCCTATGATCCCATCCCGACTCTGGGTTACTACGTCCGCTGTCTATCAGATCAAAGCCAATGGACTGGACATCACCCGGAAGGGGGAGTGGGAGAAACTTTGGTGGCCTTGTCTATTCCATCGAGACTGTCAGAATATGTCGCGTCGATTGACCGGCACGGGATAGCCTGAGCCTCTGGCGGATGCCGGTTAGGTAGTCCAAAGTAGCTAGTCGTTGATCATCGCCGCCATCGGTCGGTTACACAACGTCGCTGTTTCTCTTCTCTCGTCGCTATTTCGTACAAACTTGTCCCCTTCAGAATCTCCATCCTGCCGCTATGTATATGTAAAGGCTACGATAGCATATATCAATTTCAGGCTGTTCTCCTCAGTGACCAAGCCGACCGAGCTTACGGGCCGAGGCCGATGTCTGGTATGGACGGAAATCCTTCGTAATGCGATAATGCGATTGACGCTTCGAGTAAAATAGTCGAACCAGCGAGTGGGCAGTTAAAGTTCAGGACCGGGGTTGACTTTCTAAGCTGTCATAGAAGAACGCTTCAAGCCAAGGCACTCTTATTGTTCTGGCCTACATACATACCTCCATAGCCTGAATACGAAAACAGCCAGACCGGTTTGTCTTCTTGCTTCAGGGTACCTCGTGACATGCTGCATTTCCTACCCTTCACGTGCAGAAAGAGGTGCCGAATGAGGACTCTGCAGCAGGTATTGTACTCGCTGACAAACACTGAGTATTCTCTAAACAGAGCTGCCCTGTTTGTCTTCAACAAGAGTCTGTTTGTGTGTAGTAGGTAGCAGTAGTGACAGTAATTTACAGACCTATTACTTACCCAGGCAAGCGCCCTAAGGCACTAGTTACCGGACCCGCCCTTCCCCCCCCCCCCCTGTTAGCAGCCTATCACAAACGCTGCCACTGCCCTCTCACGCCTTCCTATTCACTCACTGTCTGATTGCCCTTGCCCAACCTTACGCTCCTTCCCTCTCTCACTAAGCCTGACTCGGGCCCCAAAAAGACTAAGACTAACAGCAAACACCACCACCAGCCCGTTTGCCAGCAAATTCATTCCATTCATTCATTCATTCCTTCCTTCAATTATCCTCACCCTCATCCTCCTACCTAACCTCTCGCGCGTTCGCTTCACACACGATCCCATTGTCTTCTGCTCGTTCTTCGCATCTGATCTTCCTTCTACAATGCGACCTCGACTGTACGAGACTTTCCAGTCGACTTGACTGACCCTAAACTCCACCACGGCCCCCCCGGATCCTAGACGACGATCAGTCCGACTGTTTTTCCCCTGCCAAACCCGATCGCTCTCACCACGACACCAAACTTCAACGCCGACCGTGCTCATTACCACTGACGAATCCCAGTAATTACTGCGCCGCCTGCATTACGCTCCTTCGACGACTCGCACGACTTTTCCTTATTTTTTCCTCCGACGATACCAGCGAATGGTGCTGACGTCAGATATCGGACAGCGCGGTGGCTTTTTCCCAGCAGTCGCCCGTCTTGAGGGAGGGCTTCTGAGATGAATCCAGTCAACTTCTCCAACGTGGGCACTGGAGCCATGCTCACCGGTGCCAACTCTCAAGGACCGATGCACCCGCCTCAGAATGCCCAGGTTCAACGACACATTGCAGTAGCCCTACAAAACCAAGGGCCATTCACCGGATGGCGTGCAGAAGTTACCATCCCAGACCGAGCCGGAAAGGTTCTGCAGATGTACGTCAGCTTGTGCTTTCTTTTCTTTTGCTGCCATCCATGGCGTATATCAGTTCACCGCAACTGACCGCGTTGATTTCAGGATCACATCTCTTCGACTCATACAACCTCGGATTGAAATACAAAACGCACTCCAGGCCGCTTTGCAGTTTGAGGAAAAGGCTTTTCGTGAAGCCAATCAGCGAGTAAGACACCACAGCAATGCCTTGTTTTGATTTGAAACGTTTTCTTGAGTTCAGGCATATTCAGGATGCTAATGATCGATTATCGTACCTCGATAGGACGAGTACGAGAAAGAGTGTGCTAGTAAACTCCACGCTATCAAGGAAACGAGATTGCGACAACAAGCCGTGTACACTCAAGGCGGATTGATGCAGCACGCCAATGGGGGCATGCCAGGTGTAGTCCATCCGAACCAAATGCCTCCGCAATTCACACCTCAGATGAATAGACCGATGCAGACTTCGCCGATTCCTGGCCAGATACCCATGCACATGGGTATGAACGATCCCACCATGATTCAGCAGCAGCAGCAGCAGCAACAGCAACAGCAGCAGCAGCAAGCTTTTGCGCAGAGTCAGATGGGACAACAACGACTCGCATCAGGGATGCCGATGATAGACGAATTGAGTATGCTCAGCCAACCCGATTTCGAACAGATCAGTCGGCTTGCGGCGCAGATGATGTCGAAAATGACCCCGGAAGACCTTGAGAAGCGGAGAGCCGTGGCGACCTCCAAGATGAGTGCTGAGCAAAAGCAAATGATTTCACAGAAATATGGCGACCCCTTGACTTGGATGATGCGGCTTCAGATCTTGAAAAATATGAAAGCTCGACGTAATCAACAAATTGCTCGCGCCCAAGGCCTCGATCCCAATGCTTCCATGGTCGGAGGAGATGCGATGATGAACACAGCTCAACGCCAGATGAACCCAAATATGATGGGTCTCCAGCGGAACTCCGCTTTGCCAATGAACAACCAGCAAGGCTTGGATCCGTCTGCATTCATAAATGTTGAGAACCTTCAAGGGCAGCAAGCGGACGGGCTCCGATCCCAGGAAGCCGGCCACTTGGTCGTTCCTGCAAGTACCGCACCGATGTCCAGCCAGTCGTCCTTCGCAGACCCTACTAGCCTGTTCCCACAGGGGGCGCCACAGCAGAACACACAGCCAAATCTCAACCGTCCAATCAATCCACAACAATTTCTGGCACAACAGCAACTGCAAACCGCTCAGAATGCTCAACAAATGGGCATGCAACAAACGCCGCAATTTCAAGCTCAGAATCAAGCACAGGCTCAAGCAAGAGCTCAAGCCGCGCATAACGTAAAACTTGCAATGTCATCACAAGCAGGAGGACAGAATACCAATCAGATGAATCAGAACATACCGCACCAAAGCCCAGCTATGCCAATGCTCAACCGTCCAGTTGGCCCCAACATGTCTCCAGCGCAGGCAGCGGGACAATTACGACCACCGTCTCGACAACCTGGCGTGAACGGGCAGCAACCTGGCAATCAACAACAGGCCATGCGACCGCAAATACCCCCAAACCTTCCTCCGGCCCTCAAAGAGCGATTGAGTCAGATGTCACCGGAGCAGTTGAATGCCTTCTTGATTGCGCAGCAACGTCGTGCTCTTGCAAACAGCCAGGCAGCTCAAGCAGCCCGAGCAGCAAACGGCCAGCCCATGTCAATGCAGCCGAATATGCCGCAGCTCCCTCAAGGTGGACAATTCAATGGCCCGAACGTTAACACATCGATGCCTATGCCACAGTCGCTTAACGGACTGGCTGGAGGAGCTCAGAACAATGCGATGCTTCAGGGACAACAGTTGTCGTTGCAGCAACAGCAGCAGCAACAACAACAACAGGCGCTGCTAAGACATCAACAAGCCCTCATGCGATCTCAGAGTCAGAACATCGACATGAACGCTGAACAGACGCGAGAGATGGATCGCATGGCCTTTCCCCCTTCAATGATAAACTCAAATGCAAATATGAACCCGCCAGTCCCAAAGACAGTGAAAACATGGGGTCAATTGAAGGCATGGGTCGTACAGAATCCTCAAGTCTTGGGCAACGTTGATTCGGCCAAACTACTGGATCTTCAGCGCCTTCACTTTGCGCATACTGTGTCACAACAACGTGAAAATGGGCGGAATAACGAACCGGTCGGACAGCCGACCTGGCCCGGGAATAACCAACCGTTCATGCCTGGCCAGAATGTTGCGGGACGGCAACCACAAAACCTTCCCGTGCCTACTATCACTCCCGACGAGATCATGAATGCTCGGAAGAAACTCGGCGCACAGGCTCACAATATGCCTGATGAGCAACTGAAAGCGTTTCTTCTGAAAAATAAACAGAAGATGTGGATGCAACAGCTTCAAGCTAGAGGAGTAGCCATGCAGCAAATGAATCCAGGGCAGACTATTCAAAATCTAAATCAGACCCAACCTTCGCAAGTGACTCCGGTGCCCACCCCTACACCCGCTAAACAAATGGTACCTGCAACAACTCCAGCCCCTCCTCAACCAGTGCAGACCCCACAAACAACTAACGCCAAAGTCCAGCCAACATCTTCAGGTGGGAAAGGAGCGAAAGGCGGAGGTGCTGGCAAATCAACCTCCAAGAAGCGACCTCACAGTGATGATGTCGTTGAGATTCAAAATCCTAAAGCTCAGCCACCTGCTCAAGCGCCTCCTCAAGCAGCTACAACATCTGCTCCTGCACGTCCACCACTTAATCTCACTAGGGAGCAGCTTGCTACTTTATCTCCTACTCAACGATCCCAGCTCGAAGCTCACATGAAGCAACAACGACAATCTCGTTCCCAACTATCTAGAATTGCGGCAGAAGAGAATTGGAATGCTACTCTACCTGATCAACTCAAACATTGGTATAACGAAATGGCTAAAGCCGTCATTCCCAACTCAGGACCTATGGATATATCCGTCGAAGATAAAGCAATAATGGCTCAGCAGCTACGGGAATCCACCGACATGTTATCAAGGTTGGACACGCTGGTTCAGTGGCTTATTAAACTCCCGAATCAAGAGAAGAATGTCAAAGCTCTTCTTTCTATGGTAAGTGATATATCACTGTTCTCTAGGGGAGACACATCGTGCTAACATAGACACATTAGCGAATTCAACTCATGAAACAGTTTAAATCTACAGAATGGGCCGTAAATGACGAATTCACTATCGCTCCAGACTATCTGAAGAGGTCTCTCGCCATCATCAAGAACATGTTTACTTCAATGATCACCAAGGTTCAGAGTCAGCAACTACAACAAGGACAGAAATTGAGACCAACGCCGCCTTCTGGTAGCCAACCGCCTTTGAACGCGTCTAATCTCCAACAGCTGGAAGAGGAGGCAAAACGGGCTCGACGAACACAGAATCAAAATGTTCCTGCAGCGCCTACTGCCACACAGCCGCCGTTCCCATTAGGAGACCCATCTCCTCATGGTGTACCTCAAGCCTACGGACCGGGCGGGTTTTCTCCAGACAAGTTGAAGATACCTCCTACAAAGCGTCGCAAGCAGAGCCACGCATCAATTTCAGCGCCACAGGGTACTGCTGCTGTCAAGGCTGCAGCAAGAGCGGATGCTGCGAAGGCCTCTGTTTTCAAATGTGCTGTTACTGACTGCGAACATCACGTCAAGGGCTTCCCGACGCAAGCTGCTCTGAGCAAACATGTGGACGAAGAACATAGAATCAAAGAAGAGATCACTGATCCGTTGAAGTACATGGTGGACAGTCTGGATGTCGCACTAGGCGTGCCAGAAACTGACAACGGAGTCTTGGATGGCGAGTTCGATAAGAAGCCGATGCCTAGCGACGCTTCAATGGTGAAACAGGAAATTAAGACTGAAGGCATTCACCCAGCTACCGCCACAGCAATGAATCGCCTGGTCAGCCAGGCAGAAGCCAAGATTACTACCTCACCTTCATCTACTAGCACAATGACGCCGCATCTACAGGCTGCAAAGACAACAAAAGCGGCAGCCGCCAAACGGACCAAAGCCGGTGCTACAACGGAGGCAGCCAAGACGGTGCTTGAACAGCCGCCTGTTGCAGACAATGTAGTGGCTAAAGACGGATGGACCGACAGCAATGTGTCTCTCGATGCTATTCAAGAGACGTTTGACATATCAATTACCGACAGTTTTCCCGGTATGGGAGGAGGGGAATTCTTTGAAATGTTCCTCAATTCAGACATGTTTTCGACTCAAACCGAAGATACGCCGGACTCTGTTGATAGTAATGCATTTGTCATGCAGACACCGAATGACGGCGACCTGGTCAAAGATGACTCGACTATTCAGATCAAAGATGCTGAAGAAGACGGCTCTTGGCCCGCTGATTGGTTTTCTCACCCCGGACCAATGTTCTCTGGAAACGCAAATGATGACCCATGGATGGATTGGGATACTGTGAACAAAGAGCTCGAGGCTGCACCTCTTAACAAGGGTCTTTCATTCTCAGTCTCATAAGATCCTGTGTGCTGTGTATTCACCTGACCTTGTTGAGCATTACACAATGGATTGTTTGGGATGAGTCTTGAAAATCATGCATCATGGTGTCTAAGATATGGTGGGTTCATGCTTTGGCCTTATTAGGCTCAATCCATGCGACTTTTCCATTCTACCTTCGTGTATTGATCTATTTTTTTCTTTTTAAAACTTGAATCGGATTCAGGCGTCGAAGGACAGACAAAAGTCTAGGTTCCCGAGCCCCTACCCAAGGAGCTGCTCGCGTATGGAGTCTTTTTCACGGGCGTATTTTTTCTTGTTACTATTTTTCTGTTTTCTTTGATCTCGTTTGAGCATGTATCATGAACTTTCCTTTGGCGAAGACGGGATCGAAATCCGCGGGATACCATTTGCGTTGATACAGAAGGCGAACTGCCAGAGTAATTTGTGGTTACCTATTACATTTCTACAGCGAGAATGATAATCAGTGATTATCTACAATCAGTATGATTGTGCCTATCGCCAATGTAGGGATAGTGATATGTATGTAATGTGTAGCAGTGTGTCGATATTATCTTTCGGCGATAAGAGCACTGACTAAAGCTGGGGCATGCCGCATGTGGATACGCCGACCCACTGTGTACCTGCTGACGTCTACACGCCTCACCTGGCCTGGCGTACTTGTGGGCGGACGGTCTTCAACCTACAGTAATACCCTTTCTCTCACTATCTCTGAATTTATCAAACATATAGACCATTCTTTGTGTGCATATAGTGCTGCCTATACTGTTTCTCCAACATGGCGAGGGAAGCTTTTATCCCCTTCCTCGTCACCATGATGTTGGTGACGGGAGTCTGCAATACCATACTGAACAAATACCAGGTTTGCCCTCTATTTTTCTTAGTGATCACGAAAAAGGTCAACTGACTGGGTTATGATAGGATATGCAATGTGTGAGAGACTGCGACTCACCCAACCCGGCCGAACACAAGCTATTCGAGCAGCCTGTTATTCAGACGTACGTCCTGTCCAACGTTTAGATGAATTGGAGAGGAAGCTGACCACTATGCATGGTGCGTTCATAACAGGGCGCAAATGTTCGTCGGCGAATTAGGCTGTTTTCTCGTTGTTTTGCTGTCTTATCTTTATACTCGATTCGTAGCTTTGCGGAAATCATCGACCGCACCTCTATTCGCTGGTGGCTATCGTCCCATTCGTGACGACGATCATCTCCCCGAGTATCATGACGGCGATGGAGATGGAGAGGACGAAGTAGAGACTGAGGCGGATCAGAGCCACTACACTTCCGATGCAGCAATCACAAAACCTCTCGACGAGACCCGTCGTACACTCAAGGGATGGAGGATTCTTATGCTTGCTGCACCAGCGTGCTGCGATATCCTGGGCACAACAATGATGAATGCTGGACTACTATTTGTGGCTGCTAGCATTTACCAAATGACTCGAGGCGCCCTCGTGCTCTTTGTAGGTCTTTTCAGTGTTTTATTTCTACGCCGCAAGTTGTACTTGTACCAATGGTCTGCATTGGTGGTTGTTGTCTTAGGCGTGGCAATCGTTGGTTTATCAGGTGCTCTTTTCGGACATGATCAAGGCCACGATCCCGAGAGCGGCATAAGTGATGCCATACTTCTATTCGCAAGAGATGTCGATACTGCCGCTCGTACCCCGGAAGCCGTCCGAGTCATTATCGGTGTTTTGCTTATTGCCGCTGCTCAGATCTTCACGGCTACGCAGTTCGTGCTCGAAGAATGGATCTTGGAGAACTATGTCATGGACCCCCTAAACGTCGTTGGATGGGAGGGTTTCTTTGGTCTTTCTGTTACGATAGTTGGTATGATTATATTACATTTGACGATTGGTTCAACCGAGGCTGGACGATATGGATACTTTGACTTGAAGGAGGGTTGGAGACAGATTACTCACAATCGGGCTATTGCCGTGTCCAGCCTATTGATTATGATTAGTATTGGGTGAGCCATATTTCTCATCTAGACGCGATCAAGTACTAACTAAATACAGTGGCTTCAACTTCTTTGGTCTCTCCGTCACGAGAACCGTCTCAGCAACCTCACGCAGCACAATCGACACATCTCGGACATTATTCATCTGGCTCGTCTCCCTCGGTCTGGGTTGGGAGTCATTCAAGTGGCTCCAGGTTTTGGGATTTGCGCTCCTGGTCTATGGCACGTTTCTGTTCAATGATATTGTCCGCCCACCTCTCAAGGCGTGCTTGCCCTCGCCGGGAGAGGAGGCCCGCGAAGAGCTGCTTCCTGAGGAGCCAATTGAGCATATTTGAGCTGGTAATTGTTCGATAGGAGGGGTGTATTTCGACTTGTCGCTCATCATGATCTGGATATATATCCTACAACATCTGAGCGCGCTGGACGCCTCGGTATGGAAGTTGGCTGCATCGCCCACGCATCCATTATCTATTAGATTCCCGTCGTTAGATCATGGTTCAGTCATACCGTTGATTGTTGCATCATCATCTAGCACTTATTTATGGAGTCTTATAGGAGTTTTGAATATTTTTCCTTGCAACGTATCCTCATCACTGTTCTTTGAACACACTGCAATATGAATCTCGATTTTAGGAATGCAAAGAATATCACTGACATATTGGTATACATATTTGTACATTGGGGTATAATGAATTTCTAAAAGGAATACATTGATCACTTACGTTGAGGATCACGGTCATGCAAGAAGCCTCCGGAAGCAACCAAATCTGTACAAGTCGGGCAGTAAGAATACAACAGCTCGCCGTGAAGAAGGCGATCGAGTTAAACAGAAGAAAAAAAAGCGTTTGATCATTGAGAAGGTCTAGACGAGAACGTATAAAGCGCACATCTAATTCGAGTAAGTCAGTCAGAGATTCCTTACCTAGTAAGAACGGAAAAGCAACGTACCATTGAGAGACCGAGAATCATAGAAAACCAGAATACAATGTTCTGCAAATGCAAAGACATATTAGCATGTAAAATTCGAAGGAGGTGTGGAAAATACTTACATTCCAAGTCTTCGCCTGTCGAATCAGTGGCGTTCTCTGAATCGCAATGATGGGCAATTGCAACATCATTAGCAAGAACCCATACCCTCTCAATTTTTTGGTAATACAGCTCATGACAAGCTCGTGCGCAAGCGCACTAACGAGGAAAGTAGTGAACATGGCCACGGGAGCCGAGAAGTATGCCTTTGACGAGAAATAGACATGTCGACGTAAAAAGTGATGAACGGGGATGTTCCATTCTCGAGAGAACTCTAACCAGTCGCATGAGTTCCACCAGTCGGAGTAGAAGCGTCGGTCGGCGAAGCGAGTAATTTCTGCGAATGCGCCGAGGAGGTATTCAAAAATGACAAGGAACACTAGCAGAAATGTAATCATGAAGGGGAAAAGTAACATGCTGGTGGTCTCGGCCAGGATGAGAGCTTGATCAGACCAGGTCTCAACACTGGCAAGGCTGATGCTTGCTTCGTTGAGGACTGGGACGATGAATTCTTCGCTGGTCAGCGTTAAGAGAAAGATACAGCCGAAGACAGCAAGTGACTTGTAAAACACCTCCGACCAGCGTATAGTCGGTGTGCGGGGATATTCAATCTCATAACAGAGCGTGGGACAGAACAAAAAGTCCACAAAGTTGCCGAGAGTGAGGTTTTGAGGATAGGTCACCTGGCCCAGAGGAGAAGTCAATTCCGTCGCGAGATCATCACGCAGTCTAGACAGCGGTTCCTCTTTTTTGAAATCAAGAGTGCCATTCATGGTTTCCGCTCGTGCCGGGGAGCTTGGGTATCGCACTGCGGCCGCCATTGAGCCCTGGCCCGGTTTATCGAGTTCCGACAGACGACGTTCAGTCTCGCTCAGATGGCCATTGTAGAAGGCATACGAGTGGACTTTCATAAGGATCGTCAAAGTATGTAGCGTGAAGAAAACTTGGGCGGTCCAGGTCCAATGCAGCATGAACGGCCATCTAATGCGCATTAGTGAACTGCTCTTCGATGCAATACAAGAACTGACTTACTTGATCCATAATGTGAGCCATCCAATCTGATATAAACTTTGAACCAAAATCCCTGTGCGATACCAACGGAGCAAATTCCCACTCTTCCGAGTCAATTTCTGTAGAGGCAATGCGAAGCCCGAGCTGACCACCATTGCGAGATCGCTAATCGCCAATTGCCATACATTGGCCGTTAGTAAATTCCAAACCTTCACTCGCAACGGATATCCTGTATCCTTTATATTGCGCAATACGGTAGTGACCACCATTATAAACAGTCCAATCCAGAATAAGGTGAAGAACCCGCGGAAGTTATGGTAATCGCTTTGGGGGTCGAAATGGGACACTCGCGGGACATAATCGATTGTATGGAACAGGCGACGTCTTGCTCGTACTTGTTTGCGCGCAGTCGATATGGATCGTACGGAAGGTGGTGCGTCGTCTGGGATAGGTGTCGATGCACCACTGCGGGCTCTGGTTAGCTACTTCCCACTCAACCGGACAATAGCGCGATGGAGTTGACGATGTACCTTGAGTCCATACTTTCTCTTTCCAAGATAGAATTGTTGTTCCCGAGCTGCTCATCGGCAGCCTGCAGCGATTTGATGGCCCGGGCTCTCAGGACCTGCGAGGTCATGGAACCATTGGATGTGGCTGTTGTCGACATGGTCGGAGGGGTAGCGGTAATAACAAGCTGTACTTTGCGGGAGGATAGGACGAGACCAAGCGAACTCAACGATCAAGTCAACGTGATGTATCAATTATATATGCGACTCATTCACGGATAGAGAAGCAAGCAGACGGATGAGATGGCATGCGACAGTGCCGGAGGGCTCGGTAGATATAATTACCTAGGTGGGTTGGTTCGGTCATGGAGGAGCAGTTCATCAGCTCAGCTGCATATGTAATATGTATGCATCGATCAATCCAGGGCAAGGGGGTTACGTCAGATCAATGTTTTGTGTCGAGTCTCGGGAGGCCCGGGAAGGCGCGCCAAGAAGCTCAGGTAGATGGCTAGCCCCAGGCGCCCAGCGCTGGGAGTGCCCTAATCTGAAGATCACGCCACCAATGTTCAGCCGGAGCGGCACTGCTAACCCCCGAGTCTCGGCGGTGATTGTGATGAACACACCCGTGTCATAGCTCGCTTGGCCATGTTCGTTTGTGAGTGCCAGATGGATTCTGTATATTGGAGTATTCAAAGGTCTACATTCAGCGAACCAGTCTTTCATCATGCAGCCTGCGTGGCACACAAACAATAGCCCATCCTGCTCCACTTGTCGCCTCCTGAGGCTGTGAGGCTGCAATCTAGTGGAGTCTGTGCTATGCTAAGACCTCTGCACAAACCTAACCCTAAGGCATTCAGGCATTCAGGCGTCCAGGCCGATATGATAGCAGCCACACATGGGGCGCCACAGCTTGCAAGTTCCGTCAGCCACAAATGCTTCTCGTGCGGCGGGCAGCAACTTACACCCACGTTCAACGTTCACGAGTTCCGACGTGCTCTATCAAGTCAGTCTTTGGATTGATCTGGGGATTACTCTCCATTTCTACTTCGAGACATCTCCAGTCCGCCTTTGATCTCCGCGCCGGGATTCCTCCTCCGCTTCTCGAATAAGTGAATAATCCGTGTTTATTCTCCCCCCGTACGGGGTCTCAGCGGCCACGATGACCTCCCGTGAGTTGTCCCCACACATTGGGGTAGACAACAACCAGGATTGACAACGCTCTACGATAGTTAAACAATTCATCCGTAACGTACGTTCCGCGAAGACAATTGCAGATGAGCGAGCCGTCGTACAAAAGGAGAGTGCTGCAATCCGAGCCTCCTTTCGAGAGGAAAGCCACGACTCGAACGTTCGGTTAGTGAAGGCCAATACTACAGACGACTGCATGCAGGGACTAATGCAGAATCGCTCGTAGGAGAAACAATGTTGCCAAATTGCTGTATCTTTTCACACTAGGAGAGCGGACACATTTCGGTCAGATCGAATGTCTGAAACTACTCGCATCTCCACGGTTCGCCGACAAGCGATTGGGTTATTTGGGTACCATGCTTCTATTGGATGAGAATCAGGAAGTCTTGACTCTGGTAACCAATTCTTTGAAGAAGTGAGCCGTTCATATGACACACCGGGGTCCCTCTGCTTACAGAACAACAAGTGACTTAAACCATTCCAACCAATATATTGTCGGCCTTGCCCTGTGCACACTAGGAAACATCGCGTCCGTCGAGATGTCTCGAGATCTGTTCACCGAAGTCGAAACATTAATCACCACGGCCAACCCCTATATCCGACGTAAAGCAGCTCTATGTGCCATGCGCATCTGCCGAAAAGTCCCCGACTTACAAGAACACTTTCTGGAAAAAGCCAAGATACTGTTGTCCGATCGCAACCATGGAGTGCTACTTTGCGCCTTGACGCTGGCTATTGACCTTTGTGAACATGCCGAGGAGTTTGACGAAGGCCCTGAAGACGTCGTTGAAAGTTTCCGTCCTCTGGCAGGTCCCCTAGTCAAGGTTCTTAAGAGCTTGACGACCTCAGGATATGCACCGGAGCATGACGTTTCTGGCGTGACTGATCCGTTCTTGCAGGTCAAGATACTTCGTTTCTTGCGTGTACTAGGAAGAGGAGATGCGGCCACCAGTGAGCTCATCAATGATATCCTTGCCCAGGTGGCTACAAATACCGAGTCTTCGAAGAATGTCGGTAATGCAATCCTGTACGAAGCGGTTCTTACCATCCTGGACATAGAAGCCGACTCCGGCTTGCGAGTTCTCGGTGTCAATATTCTGGGCAAGTTCCTTGCAAATAAAGACAATAACATTCGATATGTGGCGCTTAACACGCTTATCAAAGTGGTCGCGGTCGAACCAAACGCAGTACAAAGACATCGGAATACGATCCTTGACTGCTTGCGTGATCCAGATATCAGTATTCGTCGAAGGGCGCTCGATTTGAGCTTCACGTTGATCAACGAGGGCAACGTTCGGGTCCTCGTTCGGGAACTCTTAGCTTTCCTCGAGGTCGCCGACAACGAATTCAAGCCTGCAATGACGTCTCAGATCGGGATCGCCGCAGATCGATTTGCTCCTAATAAGCGATGGCATGTTGATACTATGCTTCGCGTGTTGAAACTTGCCGGTGGTTATGTCAAGGAACAGATTCTTTCGTCATTTGTTCGTCTTATCGCTACGACGCCTGATTTGCAGACATATGCTGTGCAGAAGCTGTACTCGTCTTTGAAACTAGATATAACCCAAGAAGGCCTGACCCTCGCCGCTGCGTGGGTGATTGGTGAATATGGAGATGGTCTCTTGCAAGGAGGTCAATATGAAGAGGAGGAGCTGGTCAAGGAAGTTCGTGAAAGCGACATCATGGACTTGTTCACCAATATCCTTAACAGCACATATGCTACTCAAATTGTTACAGAATATATAACTACTGCGGTCATGAAGCTTTCTGTTCGGATGTCAGACCCATCTCAAATTGAGCGAGTTCGACGATTCCTGGCCAGTCACACTTCGGATCTGAATGTGGAAGTGCAACAACGATCCGTCGAATATAGTAACCTGTTCGGTTATGATCAGATCCGCCGCGGTGTGTTAGAGCGAATGCCACCACCAGAGATTCGAGAAGAACAAAGAGTGCTTGGAGAGCCGACCAACAAGCGGCAAAGTCGTATGCTGAAGGACAAATCCAAGAAACCCGTCAAGCAGTCGGAGGATATGCTTCTGGACCTTATCGGTGGCTCGGATGTTCAGACAGTTTCAAGCCCCACAGGTGCAAATGGTGTATCTACCAACACCGCAGATTTGCTAGCGGATATTCTTGGTGGAGGCGGTACAGCATCACCTGCTCCACCAACAGCTCCATCCAACACTGCCGCTATAATGGATCTCTTTGGCTCCAATGGCACACCACCGCCAGCACGTCCTCAAACACAGTCGCCACTTCCTACAACCGCTTCTCAGGATCTTCTAGGCGGACTTGGCGGACTAACAACATCTACTCCTCCTCCTGCAGCTGCTGCCGGGGGTCATACGGCATTCAATAAGAACGATTTACTTCTCACATTGCAAGTACAAAGAAACGCCAGCGGGTCTGGTGCTCAGATCCTTGCGCGCTTCCGCAACCAGTCCGATTTTTCGCGAATCACGAGTGTGGGACTTCAAGCCGCCGTCCCCAAGAGCCAGCGGTTACAATTGAGTGCTATTACCAAGGCAGACCTGAATGGAGGAGAGGAGGGAACTCAGGCCATGAGGATTGTTGCTGTCAGTGGGGTGAGTCATCAAAATTTCTGGTAGTCTGTTTAATCAACACATGTCGTTTTTACTAATCGATCTCATAGGCATTACCATCTAAACTCCGACTACGTCTCCGTGTAACATATGGCATGGACGGAGCGGGCCCAGTTACTGAACAAGTTGACTGGACAGAGCCATGATCTTTGGCAGCTCAGGAGAAGGGTTCTGAGAAACGGAAAGGGGAAGGCAGGGGGTCTATACATAGATTATCATGAGCTATCTGGATGAGCGGAAGCGGAGAAGAAAATGGGATGTTACATAGCCAAGTACGTACGTATGAAAAGATTATACTTAATATGAATTCGTTGCCAGTATCTTAGTGTTCGAAGGCTGCGTAAATCCATTAATATCAGAAGTTCCCGAGTTTCAACTTGTTCAATACAGAAAGGAGATATTGGCTGAAAGTAAAGCAATCTAGCATTGACCTGTACTGTATAGCTAAATTCAAATAGCAAGCTTGGTGTACCTAAGTATGTAAGTAAGCAAAGTATTGAGGGAGTTTGGTTTCATCATATAATGTTCATCATCAATCATCAAATGGTTCATGCAGTCCAAACAGGACCCAAAGACGTACAAAACACCATATCCAAGCAAGACCAGAAAGAACGCCGTTTGATACCCAAATCACCGCTACCCTTGTGAAGTAGAGTCATGTCTAGATGTAGAAAAGTATAGACCGTTTCTGGTACTACTGCGTCCTCTTCTCATCTATTTCTTCCTTCGTTGCCTCGAAGGAAGACGGAACACGATGCAAGGGAATAGAAAGTAAATTGCAAAACGCCATAAAAATCGCCCTCTCCATGTACCTCGGTAACACCCTCCCTATGTGCCTTGTCCTGCCTAATGTTCCTAATGCACTGACACCTATGCAGTTCCGATAACCACCAGCTTCCACCAAGCCGTTGGTGATGACTTTGGGGGAAGCCCCCTTTTCTCATCATCAAAATCATGTTTCAAATGAAAATTCTCGAAGAGGTCATGCAAAACCCGCCGTATGGACAAAAAAGAGGCCAAACCCTCCAACTAATCTGGTCGAGAACTGATCAAACTCCATTGCAAGAAAGTGAAGGAATCAAAATATGCAAATACCGCAAAAAGCGGTTCTGTTCTCGTGTCGAGACGTCTGTCGCTTTGGTACTTGTCGGGGTGGAAAGATCCAATACTCAAGCAACTGTAGGCCTGGAAGTGTATCGGTGTCCGTCGAGGGGAATTTCTCCATAAAGGTGTCCTCGTCCTGATGACGGACTTTTTGAAGATACCGAAGCTGGCTGCCGTGTGATATATTCCGGTTCAAAAGCTTGCGTTTTGCTTCGAGTGGTGACCTTTGGTCTCGGTGCTGCTGAGCGGTCTCTAGCTCGTTCAGAGCGGGACGATGATGGTGGTGGATGAATTTCCACCGATTCCACTCTAGATTTGTCACCTGTCTCAACAATTTTGTATTGCTTGATCTTTGCTGATGCATTCTGAGGCATTTCTGGAGTACTTGGTCCACTGGAATATCCTGAATCGTTCCTTTCAGTGCCACGTGGACGGGATGCACCTCTTGCTCGCGAGACACCTCGCCCAGTAGATGACCGAGACGAGACTTTGGTATCTCCCGCGAAACCGTCTACCACCATGCTGGCTAGTCCATTAACAAGACCCGTTAGAGGGCCCTTGGACTCTGATCGACTCGAACCTTCCCGCCGACTGCGAGGAGGGTATGGTGCGGTGGAGGAGCGAGTGATTGTAGGAGGAGCCCTAGGCGACGATGGAACCTTTTGAGAAGCGGTCGTCGATAGACTTGGAACGGTTCGCCCACGCTCTCGTTCCCGGTCTCGTTCCCGGTCTCGTTCCCGCTCACGTTCCCGATCTCGCTCTCGCTCTCGCTCTCGCTCTCGTCGATCAAACTCGCGATCGTAATCACGATCATGTTCACGGTCCCGTCGTCGATCTCTCTCTCGCTCGCGCTCATACGCACGCTCATAGTCGTAACTACGCTCATCCGAGTCGAGCCGTTCATTAGACCTGCGAGTGGTTCGAGGTGACGATGTTTCAACATGAACACTCTCCTTGTGACTATGTGAAGAACGAGTTGAATATCGGGGAGTTTCTGAATGACGTCGCTCCCTGTCTTCGTATCCCGAGTGTCGCGATGTTGTGTGTGGTCGTATTACGGGGTCCGTTGTGCGGCCAATGTACTTCTTGGCCCATTCTTCTTGACCATCAAATTTAGAGGTCGAATATGAAGGATAATCGTCGTGATTAGCTTCCGAATCCGAGTCGGTGGATGAGCCACGAGTACGATGATGTTTCGATGAGTAACTCGCTGTTGTGTCTGCTTTGCGACGTGGTGGAACAGACTCTCGAGGTGACGAATATTTCGCCCCATTCTCCGCTTTGCTCCTATATTTAAGATGTTCGCGTTCGAGATCCGAGTAATCGTCATCACTTTCCGAGTCAAACCCCGCTGTCGTTCGCTCGTACTTGTCCGAGGCATCTCGCCGGCGTTCCTTGGTACGAGTCCTTGCACGATCGTAATGTGCGGCTTTGGCGTGGTCACGGTCACTCTGCTTTGCTGGTCTTGCCGTAGTATAGGTGTATACGGATGGTCCTTTGGACTTTTTCCTGTCTTCAGCGGCTTTGGTGTGTGCACGCTTGGAGCCATCAGTGTACTTTTGAGAGTAAGACATCGGTTCATCGGTGTACAGATGCTCATCACTGCTATTGAAAAATGCGGCACCGGCTGGAACCCGCTCTTCGTACATTTGTCCATTTCGATATTCCCTGCTTGCATAAGCTTTCTGCGCCGCGGTTTCCTTTCTCAACTGATTGAGGTAGATCTCCTGATCGTAAAGCTGGCGTCGTCCTTCATCGCTCAAGATTTCATAGGATGCTTGAAGCTTCTGGAATTCGTTGACAGCAGTGGCCCGCAATTTCTCATCTTGGATCTTATCTGGATGACACTTCAACACGAGCTTGCGGTAAGCGGCCTTGATTGATGAGCCGGGAGCGTCCTTGTCGACTCCCAGCACGGTATAAGGATCGAAATCGGGTATATTAATCGACATATTGAGTTGATGGTCGTGTGGCGGTAAAGTAAGTGTGGGATCATGGGTAGGACTGTGGTAAGGTTCATGTAAAAAGAGGGAGGTAGATATACGTGATGTTGTCCGAGCTGGCAGTCACGGTATGAAGTGAATCAACGTATGACTGAGAGGCGAACGTCACTTTGCATTGACTGGTCGACTGTGGTTAACGCATAATGCTTAGTCAATGAGAGTCATGGAGGTGAGTCGGCGTAATGTAGATTGGACAATAATCGTATGTAGGTGGTGACAATAGTGATTGGAAGGACGTAGAAGAGTTAATAGTTCGAAGCGGGCAGTTACACCAGTCTTCTAGAGGACGGCGAGGATCGGGAAGTCGGGAAGTAAAGGACAGATGCAGAAAAGAAGGAATAGATGAAGAGAATAGAAGAATTGAAGACTAGATGCAGAATCCAGGAACGGCCGAGAAGGAGCAGCACGCTGAAGGATGGCAAAGTCTGGATGAACCGGGGTGGCAGTATATCCGGGCGGCGGGATGGGCCACTCTTGCCCTCTTGAAGAAGAGGAAGGACAGGAACGAGGACGATACGTAACCTGTAACGATACGTACCTGTCTGGGAAAACTTGGTAACGAGCACGGGACGATCCAGCCAGACCCAGACAGCTGAGTGGCCCACTTGTGCAGGGTGCGATCCACTCCCTCCGAAGTCTCGTACGCCGTGTTATGTATCGCCGGTAATGTACCGTATTGGTCCCGTGATCTCCAATTTAGTCTAGACCCACGCCAGTCAGGGACGACGTTCTGACTTTTAGTCCTGCTTAGTGTTGCTTCTGGAGGGAGGCAAAGAGGCGAAAAGAAGCGAAGAGAAAGTGCCAACAAACGGAAGCCGTAACTACAGTTGGTAAGCCCGTAGATCGAATAATAAGTTAATAATAACGCACGGTTGACAGCGAATCGCAGCTTGACGGCACTGGGCACTTGAATCAGATAACAGAGCGAAAGTATCTCGTTGCGACTGCGCCACTCCGGTCGGTCCCTGGCTCTTCTTCCTTTCTCTTCACCCTTCCTCTTCTTCTTCTTCTTCTCCTCTTATTCAGCAGCGGCCACGCCCGACGGCTGATTTGTCGGACCGTAGCTACCGAATGACTATTTGTGAAACAGACCGGAGAGGCCTGATGGTCCTTTGGAGTAATACCTGCGCGGAAAGAGCTGGATGGTTCCTCAGGCTAGGAGAGTCTTCACACTTCGACTTTCGACTCTAACCCTCACTGCCCATCAAACTATACCATAATATTGGATCAGTGATATTATTAGACTTTCGCAGCACCGCGGCGCAGTAGCTTGGACACCAAAAGAAGGGTCCTTGGTTTTGCCTCGTCTCTGCTGACAACTGACAAAGAAAGCAGCGGTGAAGCGCTGCCCAAGCAACAGAGTCGTCCCTCTTCCCACTATGGGCGGTCAATTATGATGAGTTAGTACTAGTAGAACTGTACTAGCAGTGTTGTTGCTGATACTAAGTTTCAAGCACCACAATCGCTGGATGTTCAATGGATACTCGAAGGGTAGTGTGCTCCAGATCTGTATGCGTGTAACTGAATGTTTCGCTGTTGGGGGGCTTCTGATGGACCCCGCTGTGAGACGTGGGGTTCTCACACGATACGACGGACGATACGATGGAGTGGTTCGTAGGAACCACGCAACGAAATTGTGGGAAGACCCTGACGATGAATGATGTCGCTGATTTGGTCGTCGATCTTTAGCAACTGTCAGAGAACTGTTTGGGACAAATGTAGAAGCATAGTCATTCCTGGATGAAATGGACTGACATGGGTGGACGATCAATTAAAGATGTGACATGGACAAAGACCGTTTGTTGTTTCCCAGCTCGTGGGTACAGCTTAGTCGCAGATATGAGATCATTCGCTACCTATGTTCCGACGTTGAGTCCCTCAGGAAGAGCAGCGAGATGATACAATCGAATATTATATGCGGTGATCATCTCGGATCAACAGTCCTGCGGTCCTTCTGGCCCGGTAGATCTTCTGGTCTGTCCACCCTTATTACGCTGTTTTCGTTGAAACAATGCTACCACTCATAGTAGACTGATACTAGGCCGTAGTTCGTAATGTATCTATGATACTCAGCTACGATCGCAATGATACTCGAGGCTTCTACTCGAGAATTCCTGGGCAGTAGGAAGTGAAGCGAGCAGCCCGAGTCAGCCCAGCCCCTTGGGGGCAACCCGGGGAATGATCCAGGGTTCAAGGGCAATATATCGATTCCTGTTGATGAATCAAAAGCAACAAAGCCTCAAGGAGAAAAACGGGTTTATATGATTGGATAATAAGATGTCGCCTTGTCTGGATCAGCCATGGATCGTACCAGCCCTGAGAGTTCATGTCCGCCAGGCTGAGGAGGAATGTACATTTCGTCATCCATGTTGAGGCTGATGAGGCTATTGAGGGCTTGTTCAGGTTAACCGGGCAGCTAGCCAGGACCATTACTCATGTTCATGATAGCCATGGTCTGTTTCCAGAATATTTGGTGGTGTTGCGGAAGGGACTGACGTACTGCCAAGCAGTCCAGACAAAACAGGGCATTCTTTCCTGTTTGTTCTGTTTGTCTGCTCAGCTGCGTAAAGCGGTACGTAACCATACGGTATTTGTTATGCAGATTCAGGAGACGCTGCAGCCAATCACCTCCTTTTCTATGGGCCAACTGAGATCACGTATCAGATTACAACTGGGCCAGAACCCACTATGCCACGATGGCATGCAGCCAATCGTCATTCTAAATCGAGAGAGCCTGGACCTCTCTCTGACCTGCGACTATCCAAATTAGGAAGTCCCTCATCACCACAGTCTCCACGCGTATTGTGACTCGTTTGCTAGCACCAATGAAGAAAGTATCACCACTTGTCCCTCGTTGCGGACATCAATTGGCCAGCTATTCCTTGTCGACAACATCGCCCCGCGATATGCTTGGAGCAGTGGATGGCTTGAATGCAGCTACAATCATCCATCACCATTCAACTCTCACGAGTATCACTACGTATTGTCAGCTATTTCCCGCTTAGCGCAGAACGGTGGGGTCCTCCGTACTGTTGCATACCCACGAATAGCTACAGAATGCGACATTGTGACAACGTCTGCGGTCCACTAAGAATTGACTGTCAAACTCAACTTGCAAAGTGACAATGAGGACAGGTGATTCGATCTTACTGTGTCCTCAAACCGATACTCTGGTGCCACTCCGGCCACATTGTCGGTGCTCTTTTTTTTTTACAAGCTTGAATATTCATGTAAAGAAAACTCCGCCACAGCATGCCTCGAAAGGGCAAGCAGAGCGCAAATGCTGACTGAAAGCAGGTCTTATTGGTGACCTTAAGCCAATCCATACTGTCTCTTTTCTAGAAGGCGACCAACCGCCACATAGTGACCGCTCAGCACTGCTCAAATATTGGCAATGAATGAGCACAGGACGCTTATGCGGCATGCTCTGCCATGCGATGCGGAAGGAGTTACGCTGCAACGTACGTAACTAACCGCTACTAATTCTGTGATAGAGTGCGAATAACGTACCAGTATTTCTCCCAGTACAGGTACCACTGCGGATCTGGCGCAGTGAGTTGTCACATTCAGGATGGACCCTGCGGTAATTTAAAGCCCCTCGCATTGTTGGCTTCGAGCACAGGACCGTTTGTCATTGTCGACTTGGTCACTTGTCATGGCTGTTGAAGAGAAGGATCCCTGAACATCACAAGCTATCGTTGATCAAGATCGACCAGTAACGAGTTGTGATCGATCAACCTGGACAATACGTAGTAGAATCAATGACTTTGCTCACAAAGTGAGTGATGTGACACAAAACGTCTGAGCAATTTCTTGCTCTGAGACGTCTCCTATCAAGTCAAATCAAGTCCAATCGGAGAAAAGTTTCGAAGCCACTTCCAGGCCAGAACCTTTCCCCAAGAGTCATCCGATAGCATTTTGGCTATCAGTCAAGACCAAAGATGAGCCCTTCTTCAAAAGAGATGAATGTTCTTATCGATTGGCGGGACGACCCGCACGGTAACTACGTCTTTCGCGGGTGATACCCTTGACTTGTCACCCCACTATGTCCTCACCCTCCATACGACAATTAACACATAGCACTCAGGCCATCGAAGACCAAAAAAAAACTTAAATATTTCGCTTTATCCTCTGCACTCGAGCTTAATGGTATCTGGCTGTAAGACGAGGCGGTCATGCAATCCGGTCATGCACACCATAGCTGCACGTTTCCCTGAACGAGTCACAAATCAGGGCGGTAAAGTGTGCCAATCAGAGACTTGAGCACTCCACACACCACAGGTCAGAAGGTTGACCGGATCGTTGATATATGTACTCGGGCATGAGTAGTGGATGGTAATAAGTAATATAATCGATTGGAGGGATGAATCCGGAGACTCAGTCAGAGAATACTGGCATGCTCTTAAACCGATCCTCGTTTCTGGGTGTCTCATGAGCAGGAAAACCACCACTTCGCAGCTTGACATTAGTGCAACGCCTAAATGTCGTTGGTCGCTGATTGTAGCTTGTCACCCGAACTTTGAAGAAAATAGCATATGTGATATATGTTCAAAATCGTTCTTATGACTGCATGGCGCTTAAATCAAGTTCGACAAAAATTGATATCAATGTAATGCACAATTAAGCTTCAACCAGGTGATGGTGTCGTCATACGGAGGTCTCGTCCCAAACCGGTAAATTGATATCAACTACAATAGGCCGATTGAAAGCCTTGCCACCTGTATAGGGCCAGCTCCTGGCCATGATAGCAGCGTTGACAATGCAAGTCTCTTTTCTCAGCCTTCCGTTCGCGTGAAGATTGCTACCTGCCGAGTCTGGCTGAATTGCAAAGCAACCCAAGTTGTCTAGCGCACGCTGCTGCTTTCCAGTTAGATCAATTATATTTTGTTTCTTGCTGCCCACAGGAGGTAGCGGCTCAACATTAGTGATCACGGGGGTTGCTGATTCACCATCATCCTCGTTCCACATCACTCGTTGATATCCTCGGCCTTCATGGACATGGCCGCAGACAGCTAGCATAGGTCGAACAATGGCCATGGCATGAAGCAATTGTTTGCAGCCGTACATGCCACCTCCGCTTGTTGGAGTGTCACTTAAGGTACGTTCGCCTGGTAGTCGATCACACAGCCCTAATGGAGGTGTATGTGTCACCAATATATCGGTATCAGGAGGAATTTGACCCCATAATCGATTGCCATTCTCAGCTAAATCTGAATATCCAAAGGCCCACCGACCGGCGAAACGAGAGTATGGTGACCCAAAGACTTTGAACAATGTATGCGGTCCATCTGGTCGTGTCAATTTTACCAATGCAGATTCGTGGTTGAGGAAAACTATTGATGTTGATGTCTCTTTGAATTTGTTCACGAGGTCTATAGATGAAGCATTTGTCGCTTGAGCTGTTGCACCATGGAAATGCGATCCATGTTCTGCATAGAACGCCGGGTCAAGAGACACATCATGATTGCCTGTTGACATGTATGTTCAGTGACTATGGTCCTTCATGCAACCATTTTGCACTTAGACCCGCTGCACCAATGTGACTAACCCGCAACTACTATTTTCACTTCATAGTCTGCCTCTTCTATCCATTTAAACGTGCGCTCCAGCTCAGACTTGGTTCCCCTGTTGGAGAGATCTCCCGCATGTATCAGGATATCACCAGGTGGCAAAACAAACCCTGACTCTGCGGGAGAGTAGCCATGAGTATCTGATACACAAATTATTCGAGTCTTGCGGTATTGAATCATACTAGATTACTGCATCCGTGGGCTTCGCAGAGTTGTCGTTGATAAAAGGAGCCAAGCCTAGAGATTATGCATTGTCACGTGATATAAAGCTAAACAGGCTTAGCGCGAGTTAGTCTTCCACAAACGGAATTGAATCTAGGGCACCGAGCCCTAGCGCACCAATTTCGCCGCTAAGACACCTCAATCAAGCGAGTCCTCCAAAGGTTGACTTCAAACTCCAGACCGACAACCCATTGCGCCAACAACCAGCCCTTCGACTTTGCTGGATATTTTTCGAGTACCAATCCGGTGACAAGAGCAGGATGTCCACATTCGAGCCAGTTGTACGTTGCTTCTCTTCGTTCAAGCAGTTTTCTACGTTGTCGGATTTTTTTTTGGTGATTCGAGATTTGCCGTGGCGGCGATGTTGGATGATCGGGACGGGGAAAACGATCAAGAAGTTGAGCGCATCCGGCTAATACGATTATTGTCTAAATAGGTCGTTATCGACGGCAAGGGACACCTCTTGGGTCGCTTGGCCAGCATCGTGGCTAAGCAGTTGCTCAACGGTCAGAAGATTGTCGTCGTTCGATGTGAAGCCCTCAACATCTCCGGCGAATTCTTCCGCGCTAAGCGTACGTCAATTGAAACCCCTATTCTCGGAATCTCCTATCTTTCGTCTGCATGAAGAATCAAAGTGGTGGATCTGCATGCGGTTGCATTTATCAAACATCCGGTTAGGGGGGGGAACATCTTCTGCAGTGATGGATAGGAGCCATGAACGAGATGCATTATGAAGAACAAGAGCAATCAACTAATCAATTCCTGCGTACAGTGAAGTACCACGCCTACCTTCGCAAGGCCACCCGTTTCAACCCTACCCGTGGTGGTCCCTTCCACTTCCGTGCTCCTTCCCGCATTTTGTACAAGACCGTCCGCGGCATGATTCCTCACAAGACTGCCCGTGGTGCTGCTGCCTTGGAGAGACTTAAGGTCTTCGAGGGTGTCCCTCCCCCATACGACAAGAAGAAGCGTGTTGTTGTTCCCCAGGCTCTCCGTGTGCTCCGTCTCAAGCCCGGTCGCAAATACTGCACCGTTGGCCGTCTCAGCCACGAAGTTGGCTGGAAATACCAGGACGTTGTCTCCAGGTACGAACTTCTCTTCGCTTCTACGTTGGTGTCCAGAGACCAATCGCTAATATACTATAGACTCGAGGAGCGACGCAAGGTTAAGAGTTCTGCATACTACGAGCGCAAGAAGGCCATCCGACGACAGCTCGCTCAGGCCCAAAAGACCGCCAAGGTTGACGACAAGGTCAAGAGCCAATTGGCTGAGTTGGGCTACTAAGCGGTCGACAGTCTGCGGTGATGGTGTCGGTGACTGTTGGGCAGGCAGTGTTTGGAACGATGTGATTACAAAAATAAATGGAATTGCCAGTATGGTTATTTCAGCGGGACCATATCGGCGAATCTGGGGGTCACATTGTTCCTCGCATTTTTTTCATTTGATCATGAAATAAAAAATTAACGTCATCATTTTCAAACGAGTCAGACATTCTGGTATGGACATGGTGATACAGTTTGGGGAGGACATTCTTATACAGAATAGCCCCTGGACAAAAAAAGACATGGTGATATCAGTATGGCACAGTGCCGCCTTGAATACCTTATTTTCCTGTGGCGCAATGAATAATTGAAAGAATTTTCTGAGGTTCCAAATTGGTTTTGCCGTTCGTAAAGTACCACGTCGCGGGTGACACACGTTTATATAAAAAGTCTATTCGAAACTTTGTAATCCTAGCTCGAAGCTGATACGTCTTGGTATCTGAGACCTGATCCTTTTTTATCTTCTACTGAGTGGTTCGGGTTCCCGAGCAAGATGCGTGCATTGAAACAGCTAATAGATATCATCACAACCGCTAGGCAGCAAGTGCAAGTATCAGAAATGGTGAAAAGGTGAGATCTTCTACCTCAAGATGGACCACTGGTCTCGTCTATTCCACGCCAACTTATAGCAAGCAAGGCACGGACAGAAACACATCCAGCAGTCAAAGAGACAGCGAATGAAAATAGAAATCCGCTTTCAGGCACTTGAGTAATTCAAGTACCTGAATATTGAGGCGATTCGGCAGGTGCATTCGAATTCCTCTTAGACTACCATAGTTCAATATCCTTGGAGGTTGAAGAGATTTGTTGCTTTTGAGAATGCCTTGATCTAGAACAGCACTTCACGATCCATACCATATTGCGAACAGTAGTGCACATCGTATGACAATTTCCAGGTTGATTCCTAGGTATGCGAGTCACCCCAATTTCGAAATCATGACCACATTGCTGTAAGATCTCCTTGACATAGCTGAAAGGGAGTGAAAGACCAATCAAACAGTAGATGACACGAGCTCGCTTTTTCTTGTATCTAACGGTCCTACAACGGAGACCTTAAAATGAGATGCGTTTTGGCACAACATGGAGATTAAGCGGTAACGATATACTAAGGCAGCAGCGATCCTCTGCTGTCAATGGTATATTTCACTTCTGGTTGTTGCTGTTGTCCATTATTTGCGGAAAACGGAGAAGATGCTACGCGGAAGTGACGAAGACCTCCAAGCAGAATGAGGGTTTTTTAGTATCCAGCAGTATCAGGAATGGAACTGGCTTGATTGTAGATGGAGCTCGAAATCGAGTCCTACAGTATTAGATACTATAGCTGCTATTTAACAGACAAAGCCAGCAATTTCGAGAGAGAGTAACAACTTACGGAGAAACAGCAGAAAAGGCAACTTCACAGCTTTGCAGACCTCGAGTGTGAAGTTGATTCTCTGGCGATGAGTTAAATGCGCCGCTCAGTTTATCAATTGAAAGTGATACGCTCTTCCCAGGCAAGACTGGATCGAACATGAAGTGAAGAAGTCAGGTAGAATCGTTGCAATCCGTCAGATGAATGTAGACGAGATTTAACTATCTTTGAATTTTGAACGAAAGACAGCCATCTTGTAGCCTACAGGCGTCGGACTACCGATCTTCATTTGCAGAGTATTCCGTGTTCTCGTAGGAGTTTCCATGAATATCGAATGCAAAGCATATGGTACATGACGAAGGAGAGGTGCAGCGACCACGACTTCAAGCAACAGTTGTCTCCATAGTAGCTATTGAATGGCTAGGCAGCAAACGCATCATATCATCAAATTTGACATCAAGGGTTGACAGTATAACGTGAAAAAAGATATGGACTAGAATTGGCTGAGCATGGCTTGTCTCTTGTCGATGTTGTCAGAGTATGGACGGAGTGGATTACTGGATCTGCCGAGGACCAAAAGATCTGGAACTAGTCCCGAGATGGCATAGCGACAGCCGAGTCTAGCCGCTACCCCAGATGATGGATGCCTCATTGATCAGGCAATAACCGAGGGCCTTCTTTATCCCCGCATAACAGCACGCTTCTTTATTTTGTGCCGGAGTGCTTACGGCAAAATTGGGGTTAGGCTTTCCGACTTCATTCAAATAGCAGTGGGAGTCCATTTCAACTCTTTTCTTAATCTTTCATTCGACTCCGAAGGATGAATATAGCCTTATTGACCATTTGCTATCATGTCCGGTCCCAAGTCCCGTCTCTCTGGATTGCTTGGCCATCTTCTCCCCTCGTCACATGCCGATCATGATGTGAACAGAGTCAATAATTACCATACTCTCTCGCCGACTTTCTTTCTTGAGCGTGCTGCGGCAATTGAACCTGATGTACGAGTCCGAGACCCCGAAAATCAGTACGTTGTTCTACCGCTGAACTCATGTAGGCCGAAGCTATCTGCCATTTAACCGCGAACAACAAGATTCTGCGGAGAAGCTATATTGAGACTGCAGACCGCGCTAGAGGTATCGCCTATTATCTCAAAAAGCAAAAGGTAAATCGTGTGGGCATACTAGCCCCGAATACACCAGCTTTTCTGGAGTCTATATTCGGCATTGGAGCTGCTGGAGGCGTTAACATTGGTTTGTTTTTCTTTTTCTTCTCTAGTATAAGAATATTGGTTGACTTTTCCATCCTCTTTATAGCGGTGAATTATCGATTAAAACCCGAGGATATCAGTTATATCTTTGCGCACTCCGATGCGGAATTAATTATTGTCGACGCTGAGTATGTGTCTCTTCTTGATCTGTTCAAGAGCGAGCACCCGCATGTGCCACTCCTGATTGATACAGATACCGATGCAACGGAGGGAGAACTAAGCGGCCCGTTTGACGCTGCCATTCTGGAAGGCTTAGAATACGACAAAGATACAGGGGCCAAGGGGTGGAATGGGCTTGAAAGCCAGGCCGCTGATGAAAATGCAACCATTGCGCTCGCTTACACAAGCGGTACCACTGCCCGGCCAAAGGGTGTTGAGTTTAGTCATAGGGGCTCATATTTGGCTGCAATGGGAAATGTTATCGAGTCAGGGTTGAATTATCACAAAGGCCGTTGTCGATACCTATGGATCTTGCCGATGTTTCACGCAATGGGTAGGACATGCCATCTGATTGTTGACTTGAGTGACATGATGGGTTTGATGCTGACGTAACACCCAGGCTGGACATTTCCATGGGCAATTACCGCTGTAAGAGGCACACATTTCTGCTTAAGAAAAATCGACTATTCCTATATCTGGCATCTACTAAAGAACGAGCATGTGACACATTTCAACGCCGCTCCAACGGTCAATACGCTTTTGTGTGCAGACAAGGAAGCAGAAAGACTCCCTAACCCAGTCAGAGTTACTGTCGCTGCTAGTCCACCAACAGCACACTTGTTTGAGCAAATGACGGATCTCAACCTGCATCCAGTGCATGTCTATGGCATGACAGAAACCTATGGGCCGATCACCAAAGGTTACCATATGCCTGTGTGGGACACTCTTCCGGATAAGGAAAAATATCAAAGAATGGCTCGTCAGGGCCACGGCTCAATTACCAGTCTCCCAGTTCGTGTCATCAAGACGGATGTACCGGAAGGCACCATCGTTGATGTGCAACGCAATGGTCTTGAGATAGGGGAAATTGTATTTGAGGGCAACACCTGCGCAAAGGGCTATTACAAAGATCCAGTAGCTACGGGCAAACTATTCGAGGGCGGAGTTCTTCACTCGGGAGATCTTGCGGTCTGGCACGCGGATGGAGCTGTTCAAATCATGGACAGAGCCAAGGACATCATTATCAGTGGTATGTATGACATTCTGCTTTTCTTTCTACGAGGACTGGCTAACTCGGAACGTCCAGGGGGCGAGAACATCTCTTCTGTGGCTCTAGAGTCAATGTTGGCCACTCATCCAGACATTCTCGAGGCCGGTGTGGTTGCTGTACCGGATTCGCATTGGGGAGAACGACCTAAAGCATTCATCACCGTACAGGCGGGCAAGCATATCGAGGGATCTGAAATCGTAGAATGGGCGAAGTCAGCGAGTGGCATCAGCAGGTTTATGGTTCCCCGCGAAGTCGAGGTTGTTCCTGAGCTACCCAAGACCAGCACAGGCAAAGTTAAGAAGAATGTGCTTCGAGAATGGGCCAAAGGCGCGAAGCGGGAAATCTGATGGAGCCGGATCACGAAGTCAATCAAAGTGTACAGTGCATTTTATCAAGAGCTAGACATCACGCATGAAATGATGACCCATAGTATAGATTTCAACTGCGCTATCAATCCTACAACTCTTGCAACGCATCTGCCCTTGCATCTCTCTACCAGCACATTGTTGATATGCATCGATGTTGTCGATGATCATTTCACGGGATCCAGAAAGCCGACTGTCGGGCGGAAAAAGGGATAATGTGGCTAAGACTCCGATCTTGCATGTGATACACGGATAACCTATTTGTGCATCACCTGGTATGACTTGTTTCCTTTCAAGGCTGTTACCGACTTCCCTACTGGAGTCCGTAGATGTCTGCTACTGTTTAGCAACATAGCGTTTGGGCAGCATGTAAGTGGTAAATTAATCAGTAGGTCAGAATCGATGATTACGTTCATTATTTCAGCAGATCTCGAATCAAGATGACTGACTGTATTTGTAATGACAAAATGAGGAGATGAATCTGCTTCAGCTGACACATTGATCGGTGGTGGTAAAACTCCGGACTTGGTTGGCCAGCAAGCGTGTGCCTTGGGCAAGCATCCCGCATCCCACCTTACTACGCTGCTCTCTCGTTGCCATCTTGCCGCATTCAACCTACAACATATCATACCGCTAACCTACATCCTACTTGTTCACCTCATAGATCGCAGACTTATTCTGCAATCGGCCTGTGTCTATACTTCTGTTGAAGTGTGAGGTCTTCTTTCGCCCACCATTTCTGAGCCTGCCGCCAAGGTCCGGAGACATATACGGCCATTCCTGCTTGTCCGATCGATGCCCACCACCACTCCTGTTTTTGATCGGCTTATAAACACCCTTCGCGCTCGCAAACGACGAATAAAAGTATAGTGTGGTCGCACGCAGGCAACAGCAAAGTGCACTTATCAGCATTACGATTTCCGCACTGAACGGTCAACCACGTCGTCGGTAACTGAAAGACTGCGTCACTCGAGCACCACTCAGCGGCAAGGGAGGAGGCATTTATGATTTACAAGAGACACGACACCCGCGACGATTTCTAAACAGGCATCCGTCGGAAAGACAAAATCAGGTCTATTCCTCCGCAAAGATCGTGACTCAGCTTTCTTTCATCGGGGAGAGGTCCCTTGAATTCAAAGGGATATATAGGCCACCATTCAAAGATGCATCGCTCTCGCGCCGCTGCTCGATCTTCGAGCAAGGCGCCTTCGGAATCGTCAACGTCAACTTCCCCCGAACGTGCCGCCGACGATGATACCGATTTCTTCGCTCAGGCGAATGACTCGCAGTCTTCTATTGGGGTGGGGACTTTTCGCGAACAAATAGGAAGCAATGAGCCGGATATCATCATCCCTCCGATTGGGCGGCTACCGCCAGAAATCCTCATATCGATATTTTCAAAACTCAGCTCGCCGTCGGATATGCTACATTGTATGTTGGTTTCTCGAAAATGGGCGGCAAACTGTGTTGGTATACTGTGGCACCGTCCATCGTGCAATCGAACCGAAAATCTTCGAAGCGTCGTGACGTCCGTGGGCAAAAGTGAGAGTTTCTTTCCGTACTCTGAACTTATTAGACGCCTGAATTTGGCCAGCTTGGCTCCGAAGATCACGGATGGCGAGCTATCGGCATTTACGCAATGCAAACGTATTGAACGTTTGACTCTTACGAATTGTTCCAAGTTGACAGACAAAGGTGTGTCAGATTTGGTGGAAGGCAATAGGCACCTGCAAGCTCTAGATGTTTCAGAGCTTCATTCGTTGACGGATAATTTCCTGTACACGGTGGCCAAGAATTGCCCACGTTTACAAGGGTTGAACATCACCGGCTGCTCCCAAATAACAGACGAATCACTAGTGGTGGTTTCACAGGCCTGTAGGCATTTGAAGAGGGTCAGTTCCCTAGTGATCCACAATGACACGGCGAGATGATGACTAAATTACTTGCAGTTAAAATTGAACGGCGTGAGTCGAGTCACGGACATGTCGATCTTGTCCTATGCAGAAAACTGTCCTTCAATTTTAGAGATTGATTTGCATGACTGCAAACAAGTTACCAGTCGATCCGTCACCGCTCTGCTGTCCACTTTGCGTAATATGCGAGAATTACGATTAGCTCAGTGTGTCGAAATTGACGACTCCGCCTTCCTTCGACTTCCTCCGCACTCCTTGTTCGAGAGCCTTCGCGCTATGGATCTCACGGCTTGCGAGCAGATCAGAGATGACGCTATTGAACGTATCACTGATGCAGCTCCTCGGCTACGGCATCTTGTTCTCAACAAGTGTAGACTTATCACTGACCGTGCCGTGCTGGCAATCTGCAAGCTGGGCAAAAACCTGCATTTAGTACACCTCGGCCATTGTTCCAACATCACCGATGCGGCAGTTTCCCAGCTCGTCAAATCCTGCAATCGCATCCGCTACATTGATTTGGCCTGTTGTAATCTACTAACGGATGTCAGTGTCCAACAGCTGGCGACTCTACCCAAGTTGAAACGCATTGGTTTGGTTAAGTGTCAAGCGATTACGGACTGGAGCATCCTGGCTCTTGCTCGTTCGAGGGCTCTCCCACACTCAGTTAGCCCTAGCTGTTTGGAAAGGGTGCATCTGAGTTACTGTGTGAACTTGACTATGGAGGTATGTCACCTGATCTTGAGAAACTGATTGATTGTCAACCTAACTCTGGACACCAGGGAATTCATGCATTGCTCAATTTCTGCCCGCGCCTGACTCACCTTAGTTTGACAGGTGTTCAAGCTTTCTTACACGAGGACCTCACTGCATTTTGCCGCGATGCTCCCCCGGAGTTTACTCAACAGCAACGCGAAGTATTTTGCGTGTTTAGCGGCGAAGGTGTCATGAGATTACGCGACTACTTAAACAGGAACGTTGGCCCTTTCCCCTCTGAGACTGAGGCTACGATGTACGATGATGAAGACGAGCTAGACGAAGAAGAGAATCATGTCACTGGAATGATGAGCGCAGCGGCCATTCGTGATGATGACGATGATATGGGTGATAGCGTCATCGAAGTTGGGCCGCCCGCTGGTTGACTCTAACGCTGTGCCATCCATATACATATCAAGGCCACGGCCAATGATTGGCTCCCAGCACACAATGTTGATCATAGACGATCGCCGCCTGCTTTGCAGCGTTGAGAAACACGGCGATGCCGAAATCGCTTTCTTTCGGTCCAGTGAGCATGGGATGCTAATCGCCCATCCCTGTTACGATATTTGGCTGGCTGCAGCGGGTTTACTTTCTCGAGTATTATCATTGTACGGCACCAGCAATATTTTCTTTTGCGTTTACAAAATTGATACCCATATCAGAATCATAGCGACATGATGGTTTGGACAATAGCTGGAAGCGTGTTTCTTGTCTCTCGTTTTGTTTGATTGCTGCAACGTGCCTAGAGATACGAAATAGGCATGGAGTGCATTGCACAGATAGACGGTATACTAGCATTTTCACGACATATATCTGATTAGCTTACATTCTGCCAGAAATCATACTGTACATACCTACAAGTAGTCATCTATGCTCGTGGAGCCCTAATCTGGTTGATGTAAAATCTGACGATACAATACGGCAAAGGTAACATCATCCCCACAACGCTCGTATCTGGTTGGTTTGTCCTGGCTTCTCCGCACCGGAATGTATGAAATAGATTACGAGAGCCCCCGCCTGCGTGCTCGTTTCCGCCTTCAACAACATGATGGATCACTTCGCTTCTCAAGTTCTCCCTTGAACTTCGCCTATCTATTGTCTGTTCCGAGCAGACATATAGTCCTCATTTTATTTTTGCGACTCTGGGTCCACTATGGGTCGCTCACGAACAGCGGGATGCTGGAATCCCTTCGCCTTCTACCGCGTTCCAGTAACGTTTCTCGTGACGCTTATCTACGTCGCATTGCTCGCTCCGCTCATTGTCGTCCAAAATATCCTGCCTACAGTACAGGAGTCGGAACTCGAAGGCTTGGACTTACACGAAGCATGGCAGGATCTTCAACATTTGACGAGTGGATTTCATCCGTACAATTCGCGAAAGAACGATGAGGTGCGGAGTTGGTTGCTATCGCGTATTGATGAGATAATATCGACCAATGTGGGAAACACGACTCAGAAAGATAGTGTTCAGACATATGTTTTTGACGATAACCAATCGAACTTGACGGTCGTGCAGTCTAATCTCGGTGTATATTTCGAGGGCACAAATATAATTGTATACATTCGTGGTCAGGAAGATGATAAGAGGGAGTGGTGGAAAGAGCCGGGCCTTAGTCCCTCGGGCAGAGGTGGTGTGCTGGTGAATGCGCACTACGATAGCGTATCGACTGGTTACGGAGCAACCGATGACGGCGTTGGGGTTATATCGTGCTTGCAACTTATCAAATACTTCACTACACGAGGTCATGAACCTATACGGGGACTTGTTGTGCTGTTCAACAATGGCGAAGAAGACTTCCTCAACGGTGCACGTGTCTATAGTCAACATCCTATTTCGAAATTGCCGCATACCTTTTTGAATCTCGAAGGTGCTGGTGCAGGTGGACGAGCGACGCTGTTTCGCAGCTCAGATACCGAAGTTACCAAGTTTTACAAACGGTCGCCGTATCCCTTCGGCAGCGTCTTCTCAGACGCGGGATTCAAGCTTGGTATGATCCGAAGCCAGACGGATTACATTATTTTCGAAGGAGATATGGGCCTGCGCGGTTTGGATGTCGCTTTCATGGAGCCTCGGGCCAGATATCATACCAACCAAGATGATGCAAAACACACCAGTCAGCAATCGCTCTGGCATATGTTGTCCGCCGCAGTTGCGACTACGGAGGGTCTTGTCTCTGATACGAGTCATGATTTCGAGGGTCGTCCACAAGGCCCAGGAAAGGTGCCTAGTGGTACTGGTTCCGGAGCTGTATGGTTCGATCTCTTTGGCGCTGCGTTCGCTGTATTTGAGATTCATACGCTTTTCGCTCTATCCGTCACTCTGCTTATCGTCGGTCCGTTGACCCTACTCCTCACCAGTATTATTCTTGCCAACCAGGACCGCATGTACCTGTTCGGCATTTCAGTATCGGTCGATGATGGGTTTAGTAGTGTACCTCTGCGCGGATGGAGAGGATTCTTTCGGTTCCCGTTCATCTTCGGCAGCACTACTGCAAGTGTTGTCGGCTTGGCTTACTTGATGGCCAAGGTTAACCCTATGATTGCTCACAGCAGTGAATACGCAGTATGGAGCATGATGATTTCAGCATGGATCTTTGTTGCGTGGTTCTTATCTCGTATTGCGAATTTTACTCGACCTTCGGCTCTCCACCGTATCTATGTCTTGACGTGGATGTTTATATTAACCTGGGTTCTGTTAGTGATCACTACTGTATATGAGAATCGCGACGGGATAGCGAGCGGCTATTTCGTCCTCTTCTATGCATTTGGCACTTTTATGGCTACATGGATATCCTACCTAGAGCTGTTCTCGCTGCCTAAAAAGAGTGACTTCGCGAACAAAGTCAGTGGACAAATATCGTCGCGACGCACAAGCCTGGGCGGCAGTCGCCTTTTGACCCCTAGTGGAGAATCGGTCGGTCAGCACCAGGAGGACGCTGAACCCACAGAGTCGACATCTCTTTTGCGTGGTCAAAGGACGAGCTTTGCAAACTATTCTCGATCCACAGAAGACGATGGAGATGGCGATTTGTTGTCGACAGGCGTCGGCACTGACGTGTCCGATGCACGAGATCCCAACGTTTACGGGTACGAGCAGCCATGGAGCGCCAACTTGCCCAAGTGGACATGGATTCTACAGTTCCTCTTGATTGCTCCGATAATCACCATACTTGTTGGACAATTAGGCCTACTCATCACGAGTGCCATTCACCAGACCATGCAGGATGGCAGTTCCGCCTTGGCTCCATATTTGATGATTGCCGTCCTTACTACATTGATATTCATGCCTACTCTCCCCTTTATCCATCGATACACATATCATATTCCCACATTTTTGTTTTTGATATTCATTGCCACGCTGATTTACAACCTGATAGCATTCCCGTTCTCTGGAAATAACCGGATAAAGCTCTTCTTCCTAGAGGAAGTGGATCTTGACGCTGGTGTGAACCGCATCTCCTTGACAGGCATACAGCCCTTTGTCGGCGACGCCGTCGCATCGATACCCAATGCCAATGCACAACCCGTTTCGTGCATTCCAAAAGCGGATCGTACAGAGTGCTCCTGGGAGAGTGATCTTATACCACACGTCATTACCCATCCAGGATCTGGGGCGGAAGAAACCCCCTTGAACGAATGGGTGCAATATAAAGCTGTACGACTCGAGCCTGGGCACCAAAACAGCAATCGCGCACAGATCAAACTTAGCGGGTTGAATACACGCGGTTGTCTTTTGCACTTTGACAAACCCATTACCCGATTCAATGTCGCTGGGTCTGCTATCGATAGCCGGTTCCCGAGCAATCCGTCATTAGAAGACGGAACGGAAGGTGGCCTGCGAGAAATTCGTCTTTGGAGTCGTACCTGGGAAAACCAGTGGGTGGTAGACGTTGAGTGGACTTCAGACGAGGACGTCAACAACGACGATGAGAAGAATACATTGACTGGAAAGGCAACGTGCCTATGGAGTGATGCCAACACTCAAGGCGCTATCCCGGCTCTCGATGAAGTCATTCAGTATAGTCCGGACTGGGTCGCGATTACGAAGATTGATTCCGGGTTGGTCAAGGGCAGTAGATCATTTGAGGTTTAATGCTTTGTATTGATTTTACATGTTCATTTGTTTGCATGTAATGTTTGCATGTAGAATAAGAGTTTGTCTACAGGTGGAACTTTTGGTTTATGATTTGTATATATGAGTCACTTGATTGTGTACAGTAAAAAATAAGGGATATGGGATACTAGGGCAGTCACATGAAATGGATTATTCTGATAAACTTTCTCGGAACATCAAACATCGATCGTTCGGGTTGCCCAACTATTTGAGAAGATTGAAACACCATCTATCGTTTCTTTTCCTGACGCGCTCGCTCCTCCTGACTCTGTCCCTATCATGAGGGGGAAAACACCATGTCGAATTGATTGGTTCAAGTTCAAGCACGCAATGAGTGGTACATATTGCTCCCAACACCATGATACATGTGCGGTCCAATGACTGACTTTGTTCAGTGAACAGTCGGCCCTTCTATTGCCTTTTATGGTTCTTTAGCTGCGAACTGATCGGCTGTGTCCAAGCCTCGCAGATTAGGGTATAGGTGAGGGGGAAATGTGTAGCCACATACCTGGCAATCAAAAGGTTTGGTCAACGTTGCCTATAAAGCCAGGTCATGACCGCAGTCCTGAACAAGCGATCGTGGTTCTGGACTTATTGGGTTCAATTGCCTTCACCTGCAATCGAAGCGAGAATTGAGAGATTTCGATATTCTTCACTCAACACAAAGGACAAGACATCGAGAACAATCGGAATGTCAGTAGCAAAAGAATTCGAAGCTGCAAATGCAAGCTATGTCTCGACCTTTGACAAGGGCGCCTTACCACTGCCACCTGCTCGGTATGTTTGGTTGCAAATTCTCGTCGTCGATTCTAGTAGCCTTGATCACTGATTTGTTTCGCGGTAAATAGCAAGGTTGCAGTCGTAGCGTGCATGGATGCCCGGATTGGTATTTATGCACCTTTCTGGATTCACGAAGCATTATTGACTAAACTAGATGTCTTCCGTGCCTTCGGCCTCCAAGAAGGCGATGCCCATGTCATCCGCAACGCAGGCGGACGTGTCAGCGACGCTCTGCGCAGCGTAATCATCTCGCAACAACTACTCGGCACGCGCGAAATTGTCGTGATCCATCATGTACGCTCTACTGCCTCGCTTTCTAGCCGACTGTATGAAGCTAACTTCTCCAAAGACGGACTGCGGTATGCTCACGTTCACGGACGACCACCTTCGGACCAAGATCAAAGATGATCTCAAACAGAACGTCGATCATATTGCGTTTTTGCCATTCAAGGACTTGAAGCAGAGCGTTGTCGATGATGTGCTCGCGCTAAGAAATAATCCGTTGGTGCTTGATGTGCCAGTTACCGGTTACATCTTTGAGGTCGAGACGGGGAAAATTGCTAAAGTTGATGTTTGAAAGTATCTAATGGAATGAGTTCGGCTTCCCAGACTTGTTTCATTGTCCTGGAGCACGCTGGATTTATACCACTTAGCTATGGTTGCAGTCTTGGTCACATCGGCTTAGCAGCAAGTTCATAAACACTTCGAATTTTCTTCTAAAAAGGTGACTTTGTAAGTGCACAACCCCACTCTCGAATGGATACCTAGGTATACATAGGCCTGTCACCGAGTTCAGGGAATGATCCAGTGTCGTAATACGTATAAGTCAGGATTTGATAACATAAATTGGCATGTGGATCTTACCTGCAAGGTCAACACATATACTAACTTAGAATCATGGGAAACATATTTTGTCTCGTCTTGCCGGGCGCTGAGTATTGCTCCACGGGAAGCATCTTCATAGCTGAGTCCAGACGTCAGAGTGGTCTCTGTCACTACATGCCTAGGTAGACTCCGATCTTCTTCATCGCTTCGAATATGTCAACCAAAGGTGGGGGTTATCACCATACGGCAGTACGGAGTTGCGGCACCCGTTCTTGCTTAACTAGTGCCTCACTTACCAAAAGTGGTAGAATTTGATTGGCGTTGTAGTGCGATGTGAAGGTCTCATATAGGCGGTGACCTCGTCTGCCTGGCTCTGCATGTTCCGCTATACACGAATCCTCGAATCCACTTCTTGTCCTGATGTGAAGAGCTTCCGATGTTGAGTGGGGGTCTATTGAGGTTTCACCGATAGAGACCTGGAGGAGCAGCTGAAGGGTTCATTCATCTCTTATAATCAAACTGTAAGCATGCCAGAGAAGATCTTTTGATTTTCAACCGATTCACAATGGAATTGACGTCCTACCTCATTCTTCTCGGCCTCCTTGTGCCGCTCCAGATCATCGCTTACTGGGTTGTACCTTATTTCACAACATACAAAGAACTTCGCCACATTCCCGGTCCCTTCATCAGCAAGTTCAGCAACATATGGATTGCACTTGGTGCGAGAAACGGCCAAAAATATGCCTGGGTAGACTGGGCGCACAGAAAGTACGGCAAAGTCGTCCGGGTCGGATTCAATCACGTCTCCATTGCTACACCTGAAGGTCTGCACACCGTTTATGCGCATGGTAATGGCTTTCTCAAAGAGTATGTATGCGACCTGAACCGAGATTAGTGATATGACTTGGCCGTGCATGGGCTAATCTTGAGCAAAAGCCACTTTTATGAAGCTTTCATCTCCGGTGTCCCTGGTGTATTCAATGTCAGAGACCGTGTTCAGCACACCAGAAAGCGCAAGATCATCGCCCACGCCTTCTCGCCAGCTGCAGTGCACGCTTTCGAGACGCACATGTCCAACAACCTCCGGCGATGGACCAGCCAATTAGACAAGATAGCTGCCCAATCCCCCAGAGATACCTACTCGAAGGTGAATATGATGCCTTGGTGCACCTACATTGCGTTCGACATCATCGGCGACCTTGCTTTCGGAGCCCCCTTCGGCATGGTCGAGCGAGGCCAGGATTTGTGCGAATCGCGCCTACCGGGTGAACCGGTCACATACGTCCCGGGAGCAGAAACGTTGAATCGGCGCGGAGAAGTCAGCTCCACACTCGGCTTGCTGCCAAACCTTAGACCATATGCCAAATACCTCCCCGATCCATTCTTCTCGAAGGGATTGCAATCTGTCAGGAATCTCCATGGTATGGCTGTGGCAGCCGTCGAGAAGCGTTTTGCAGCAGCTCAGCAGACGGATGGAAGCAGCAAAAGTCGAAACGACATTCTCGATATGTTGCTTCGCGCCAAAGACGCCAGTGGAAACCCCATGCCACGCGATGAGCTCGTATCCGAAGCGCTCACGCAACTCATTGCTGGTAGCGACACGGTCTCAAACACTGCTTGTGCTATAATCTACTACATTCTGGCTGGAGAACGGGCAGCACCCGGTACTATTCTGCCCAGATTAGTTAAAGAGCTTGACGACGCCATTCCCGACTCGGAAGAGATTGCTCAGTTTTCTCAGGTGCGAAACTTGGAGTATCTTCGAAGATGTATTGATGAAGCCATGCGTCTACATTCAACTTCTTCCATAGGGTTGCCGCGTATCGTGATGGCTGAGCATGGTGTTGGTTATGAGGAGCATCTCTTCCCTACTGGCACCGTTCTGTCCGTCCCAAGCTTCACGATCCATCATGATGCCGATGTCTGGGGTGATGATGTGGAGGAATTCAATCCTGATCGTTGGCTACCTGAGAATCTTACGCCGCGGCAGAAAATTTGCTTCAACCCGTTCTCTTATGGGCCCAGAGCTTGCGTGGGCCAGAACGTTGCACATATGGAGTTGGCTCTTATTGTTGGTACGGCATTTCATCGGTACGACTTTGAGCTGCATCAGGCTAAGTTGGAATCGCACGAAGGTTTCTCGAAGAAACCACTAGAGTGTTGGGTGGGAATCAAACGGAGACACTAGGGAACTCTGACGTTGTATATGACTTATGATGTACGGATCGAGACAAAAATTTGAATGACTATTATCTCTGTTTACCAATTACCTGTATCCTGAAGCGTTACGCCTTTTTTTTTTTTCTCCCCCGGAAAATACTCGAGTACCTAAGCGCACAGCAATTTATTGAAAAGACGTATTCCTCGTCACGGAAAGAAAAGTCAACGACCACAACTGGCGAATGTCCGATTCTGTCAGGCAACATAGTAAGTCCCAAATGTAAGTTTGTAATGATAGAGAAGATAACATACCAGTCTGACTTGCCGTTCCAGGTGGAGGAGGCATAACTCCAAGTGGAGTAGGAACGAAAGTATCATTGCTTCCATCGTACGTCCAAGACCAAACTTCTTGTGACAGCTGCGCTTGGTTCTCCTCGATCGAGTTCCATAGGACATTGTATGCTGTTTTCACATTGTCGTAGACGGTAGCATCGTTACAGAAGTCGGGGACTCTAATACGTATATGGCCTGAATGGGGGATAGAGCTGTTGGAGATCTCGCATCGACCGAGTTGTTGTTCTAGACCCTTGGCCATCATAGCCAGGGGCCAGGACCAGATTACGGTTCCATGATAGGCTCCACTAGTCCAATTGCTTGCGTATACTGGGTCCTGGCCATATGCCGGATTAGCAACGATCATGCCGGCATCTGTTAGCAGACCTGCAGGAAACGTGCGACGAATATTGTTCGCCGTCTGGTTCATGAACGCCGTGAGTTGGTCCTGATTTCCCGTGGTGTTGAGCAGGAAATGGCGGAAACAGTCGTCCGTATTCATCACAAGGACTTGACTCTGATTGTTATTTCCATCGAGTGCAAGGGCATGATAGATGACATCGCCGTCGATAGTGTCAGTCTGATTAGGCCCGGTGAAGTCAATTCTCTGAGCATAAGAAGATACGAGCTGCTTTGCATCTGACTCGGGGACAGTCACTCTGAAAAATTCCAGACTTTCGTCTTCCCAGATCTGAGCGTATCTCTCAGCTATCTTGGCCCAATGTGTCTGGTTCGTGAAGAAGCCGTTACGGGCAAGTGATCCGATCGCCCGAAGAGCTGCCGGCATTAAAGCTGTGTTAACATCGTACGGAATACGGCCACCGCCAATACCTAATTCTTTATTAGATATGCTTTATTTGACAGCCTCGGAAGACATATTTACCGTAAGTGCTATCTCTCCATTCTCCAACAATCTGTCCATCCTTGAGATGAACCAGGTTGTCCTTGGTCTGATTCATGTGACCTGCAAAAGGAGCAGCCAACTTCATAATGCGTTCTGCATTGATGGCTGCCATTTGTCGGTAAGTAAGGTCACCGTTACTTGTGTTGAAAGCCCCGGCTGAAGTACTATTTAGAAATCAGTTGGGTCCCCTGACACGTATGTCAAGTGGAAGCGACTACGTACTTCAAAAACGCCCCGACTCTAGCACGACCAACAGAGTCCTCGACAAAGTATTTATTCATCAAGACGGGGAGATAGAAGTCAGAATCAACCTGTTATGAAGAATCAGCGATTGTCTTCATAGCCACGTATATGGTAGCACACCATTTTGTAGTCGCATTGTGCTTCGGTGCTATACAGACCGTATTGGTCCTCATTCAACCAAGTAGCATAATCACTATTACAATCATTAGCCTCAACCCTTGAGAAAAGTGAGAAAACATAATACCCAATAGTCTCCTCATGACAGACACTACCATCCGTTCTATTAATTCGTTCCAAAACCGCCGCAATAACAGCCTCCATAGCACCGTTCTCACCTTTACTAAGAACAGGCTCTAACAAGAGCGCAGAAATCATAGAATCACGTCCAAAGTATGTCAGAAATCGCCAGGCACCAGCTAACAGCTTAGTGGAATATGACAGAAAAGACAAAGCTGATGTTCGCTCCGAGTCTTGTTGTATCATATCCGAGGAGGCGTTGGTCAACACTTGCGCTGGAGACAGCTGTTTCAATTGCGGATAATTGAACTGAGCTGTGAAGATATAATCACCGGCTCCGAATGTGAGGGTATTGTTCTTGCCAACAGTGACAGATCCATTTGTAGCAGGCGTGAAGCTGAGTTGTGTTGAGGTCACATTATCGAGCCAAAGACGTTCAAGGAGTGCTCCACCGTTTGTTAGACTGGAGGCATTGATAGCGTCTTGTATCTGCGGTTGTAGCAAACTAGGGCCCTCGACAAAGTCTCGAATAGTCCGAATACTACCAAGAATCGGAACGGTGAGGATGGCTGAAGCGTTGAATCGAATGGTTCCGGCCACACCGTGAAAGGGGGTTGAGTCATTCCCAGAGGTAGTATTGCTCCCATCATACGTCGCTGCCAACGGACTGCCAACGGTAGAATTGACAACTTCAATACTCAGACTGCCGTTGACACCATTCTGAGGTTCAAAATAAGTGCACACGCCGCTGTTGCCCGCAGGCCAGGCAATGACGAGTCGAGGAGAGATCAATGAGAGATTACTGTCAGGTTGTGGGCTGGTCACCACAACTTGAACAGCGGTGTTGCAGTCGGAATAGAAAAAGTTGTCGTATGGCGCATCGGGAAGATGTAGGGTTGATGGCGCTGAAGAGCATGACGGTGCAGCGGCTGCTCCGAGAGCTGCGAATATGCTCAGTGGTGATAGATGCCACCACATGGTGTTGCTATAGTTACCGAACGAGTTCAAGTAACAGTTGATACGCCGAGCCTGACTTATAATACAATTTCATAGAATAAAAAAGGAGAAAGGAAGTCTCTTATACTCTAAGAACGGAGCACCTCACACCTTCCGAAAGAGGAAGGTACAATTTTAACCTTTGCTCAAGCACGTACAGCTTCACTGACTGTTTTGAGGTAACTAAGTTCGACGAATGTATGTCAAGTAGAGAATGGTTTTCCCATGTGGCGAGTAATCTGCTGGTAACTTACATTCTTCCCCACAAGCCAAAAACCACAACCCGGAAATCATCTCTATACATTCGTGGTGGATATCCAAGGTCACGACGATCTTCGCTTCATTAAGCCTCACTCGCTACTGGATACCGTAAAGGACAATAACGTGGTATTGGTATGCGCACAGGGCTGGTTTAAAGTGGCGTGGTTGTAGAGATCTGCATGGCTTCACCGGAAGAAGCAAGTCACTTCGGCATTTGATGGGGCCCCATGAGCATTCAATACGCCAGTTAAATGTATCGTGTATTAAGTCTGACATAAGACTATGTTCTCGTAACATCATTAGTATATGTACATGGTAAGCTAACTACTCATGGAGTGCTGAAGTGCACTTTGAGTCCCTCTTCTGATTCTTCTGATTTTGAGAAACGACGAAATGTCCTAGGCACCATCGTTGACAGTACATGTATTTCTGTCAGTGCACGATCGCAAGGTCATGTCGGAGTTCACCATGTGCTTCTAAACTTTGTTGGCATCGTACGTGATGCCGACTTGATGCAGAGTCTCTCAAATCAGCATGTCAGGTTTTGCCAAAGTTGTATGACGCACAGGAATCGAATCAACCTGGCTGACGATCATTGGACGGCCGGCCGTATCGACAAAAACCGTCCCTGGTCGTGTGCAGTGCTATGTGTCGTATGTGTCTCATCCGCAAAGTCCACCGTCTCCGAATCCGGAAGCTGGTGAGCCTCTGCATTGCCATTCATCCCCGTCTCTTCACTCCACGACTTTCCAGTCGAAGTCGTAGACTGTGACCGTATTGCTCGCATTTCAGGCATCTCCTCATGTAATGGCGTCGAGTGCTCAAACATGGCTATTGAAATGTCGTCCATATCGTCAAAGGGACGATGATGGGAGCTGTTGCGTGGCGGTGGGGTGGCATGCGTCAGATCAGAAGTGACGCGAGTCGCATCGACAAAATCAGGGAGAGCATCGTCGTTGATAATGTTCAATCCAACAGGGCCATCACGAGCACCGGGTATCGCAGGTTGAGGTTTCCAGGTGTGTGTGCGCACAAGTCGAATCAATTGTCCGAGTACGGCAAACTCGAGCTTCAATTTGATACTGTAGATCGCTCCCTTGAGTGTGGTTTCTATCACATAAATGTTCTTGTACTCAACCACGAGCAGAGCAACGTCCATTAGGATAATGATCAAGTTGATGGTGATGAGTTGATACATAATCTTGCGTTTTCCACGCTCCGGATTTGCCTTTAGCAACGCAATAGTTTCGTAGATATAAACACCAGACAGAACAAACTCCTGCAGACAAAACCCAGTCATCTGGATCTTCTCCATGACATTATAGCCTTTGGTAAAGTGATGATTTGAACTAGCAAAATTCGAGCCATACGTCAACACCGTCGTGGGAATGTGCAGGACAATGGCATCAACAATAATGAGACACAGCACCGGCCGAAGTACCTTGGGGTTCCTATTTAACAGATGAAGTCTGGAATACAGCACCATCGACTGACCAGTGACCATCGTATACCAGCCCACCGTCAATAGGGTAACGGACAACCACGTCGCCGAGGTAAGCTGGAAAAACTTCATCAGAAAGCCGACTGAGTACGGCAACACGCCAAACGCCGACGAAATTAGAAGACTCCAAAAGTATAAACCACGGTATCGTCGAAACGTCACAAAAATCAGAGCGATTAGTTCGATGGCGTTATACCAGGCTATTCCTATGAAGGTGCCCATAGCTATTTGCAGGCCCAGATCATGGCCTGTGTAGCCCCCGGTGATGCCACTGCTGGGAGCACTGTCGGCAGTTGAAGCCATTTCTAATGCATGGTTGCAATGAGATGAAGACCTGGGATGTCTGCCCACGCGTTGATGAAGGAAATCTCAGTTAAAGATGTGGACCTTAAGAAGAAAAAGTGGGACAGGAACCGATGCTTGAAATATTTACATGTGCTATGTGTCAGCAATTTTAGTCACGGAGGAGATGAGATCAAAGATCAAAGAAGGAAGGCAAAAAGCCTCATCGAAGGCTGCATTCGACACTTCGGTCAAAGTCCTAGCGTCTGAAAATAACAGGAACGAAGACTGGCCCCCAGAATATCCCAAAACTCAAAAGTCGTACAGGTGCCGATGGACTGTGCCTCGCAAGCGCATAAGAGGCAGGATCAGTACTCCGCGCCTCTCTGGCTCATCTGCGGCCGGGATCAGAATTTTGACTAGTAGTGCAGTCAATGTCCAGTGAGCATCTCGTTCCGTCTTCCAAATTACCAGCCTTGTTGCCCGTGTTGAGTCGAGGGATTTCGAGGAATATGACGACAGTTTCCACTAGTTCAGTTAGTACTTGGTAGCCCGACTTACTGCTTAGCAGCAGGAATCCACGGTTGCGGCGAGACGTGGGCGTCTGTCAAAGACAGCCAGGAGAAGAAGCCAATGCGGGGACTCGCTAAGCAAATGCTTAGGCTCTGTTGGGATCCATCGGCCAATTCCACATTATTCCAGACACCGTGAGTCGCTGTCCCGACTCGTGAGTCCGTGTCATTTTGTCTGTGGTCTGTTGTGTGGAGAAGCGCTAGACAGGGGACCAAGGCACGCCTGAATCCAGAGAATCCAGAGAATCCACAGAACTGATCTGACATCATGTTTTCCAACTTTTGTTCTGCTCGTGGCTCCCACGCTTTCCCATCGATCTGGCCAATGCATTGATCGAAGCGGACATGGAGGAGGATGTCGCTACGTACTTCGTAACTTACCGGGAAAGAAGGCACGAGGTTGGTCATGTGAGCGAATAACAAAGACGGTTCAATCCCAATAGTTAACTGACTTAACTTAGTTAACTTACGGGTTTGCATCATCCTTGTTGGTTTACGCCCGTCTTGCCGTCTCTTCTGCAACATGCAGCGACGGCCAGTCGGTGTCTGAGTACTAGCGACATGTTTACAAGTCTCCTTCTGCGACCCCACGGGGCAATTTCGAACTTTAGCTGACCTTGCATTCGTTGCCGGTCTATAATTTGTCACCCGAGTGATTATGCATTGTATCATGAAATAAATTGACACAACTATGTAGACTTGCAGTATGTGCGCCTTTGAACCCCATTAATAGGTATCATCCTTTATGCTTGAACCAAGAGAAAAAGCGTATCCCAAACGCCTCGCCAGTGCTGGCAGCAAAATACAATCGCTTCTCTAAGCCCCTCCATCCGGTCCGGTCGTATGCGCAACGACCCGATCAACCTCGCGCCGGCACTCGGGCATCGCACTCCTCATCTCCGTAGCCAAGACATCCCTAAAACTCGCAAATGCCTCCTTTTTGCCCTTGAGGTCTTGGTTTCCGCGTTGTACCAACTCAACGAATTCGCGTGTGTAGATGTCCGGATTCCGGGCGGCGTCGACGTAGTCTATGATTTCAGGCGGGAGCTGGATGCTTGCGACGGGCGGATCGTCGTGGCTAGCTGCTGAGCTGATATCGTAGGTCTCGGGGTTGATGGACGGGTCTGGTTTTGTGTCTGTTGAGAGGGTGTTGAGGGCAATGGTGAGATTTTTTCTGTCGCATGGAGAATAAGCAAATCTCCGCTGTGTTTTCTCGATTGTCGAGTATATACGCACATCTTTCGGACCAGCTCTATCTGCGTCTCGGGACCGAGGTACCCATGAACAGCGGATTGTATCTCAAAGAGATGCTGGATCACATCCTTAACTTCGTCTGCGATAGAGCCTGTCAGTATATACTACCTCTGTTCCATCTCTACAATGAAACTCACTTTCCACCGTACTCAGTACCACGGGCGCCATTGTGCAGGATTACTGCTCGCAGTGTAGTCAAGTATAGCTCTGGACTTGACCGCTACTTTTGTCGGACGGCGCACTTGCGACTTGTCGTTGTATAAGAGGTTGACTGGTTGATCATGACTTGCTCAAACGCGCGGAGAACATGGAAGTCGATACGCGCTAGCCTTATATGGTTAATACTGTCTTATCACTTTATCGATAAGAGCAGCCTTAACCCTATTTGTGTCGTTCGACCGTGTCAATGGAATGCGTTAATGTTCCTATCACTCTTACAATCAAATCAGAGCACTTATTGGAGTCGTATAGATAATCAAAAATACCTAGTTTTATCAACTGTAGGCTCGAGTTTCAAGACTCTGTTCTTTTCCAAGATCCTCCGACCACAGATCAGCTAACCAGTAGCCGTACACAAAGATGTAAGCATACCTATGTTGATGCATCACCAAACGCACCCGTGGACGTTTGATCACACACACACATATATATATATATATAAGTTTTGGTCTCAGATATGTACATATGCATAGAACCATGCGCTAAATGATTTCACAAAGAACAATGATCAAAAAAGGATTCTAAAAGCTATACCTCGCGCGTACGGATCGAAGACAGTTTTGGAACGTCAATCTCGGTCTCAACCATTTCAAGACCCGACAGACTTGGATATCGTCGGCTGAAGTTTTTTTCCCAGTCCTCTGTAGGACTCGTGGGGTCAACGCCGGCGGAAGAAGTAGGGAGCACAAGCTCTTCCGGGCGGCTCCCTCCAGTTTGTAATTTCTTCGGCTTTGGAGGTGCCGCCGGCCGTTGAGCTGTGCGTTGTGAGGATAATGTCTCAACAGGACTTGTTTTGGAGAATTGTGCGGAGCTGCCCGGAGGGTTGACCTTTGACAAAGCCGGGACACCTCTGATGTCCTTTGGTAGAGGCTTAGGTTTGGTCGGCAATCGTGGCGCATATTCTCTGTCACTCGGCTCTGATGCTTGCGCAGCTTCTTCTGCGGTGTTGGTGTATTTCCCATACCCGGACGCAGTCTTAGGTGCAGGACGGCTGTTATCCTGGAGAAGCGACTGGACTCTGTTTTGGATGGCTGGGGATTTGGTTCCTTCTCGTCCGCCCGTCCCTCGCCCGGCCACACGTAGTCGATACTCCGCCGCTGCGCTGGCTACCCGTTTCTCTTCTTGCGAGAGTCGTCTGCGTTCTAACTCTCGTCTCATTTCAGGAGAAACATCTGTCGTCTCTAATCCTAGAGCGTCATCATCGCTTCGATCGTCCGTAGCCTCAGATCCGGCGATAGGAGTCAATTGCTTGTCAACTTCACTCGGGGATGGAGTTCGACTCTTGCTGTCCGAAGCATTTTGTTCGAACCGACGGAAAGCATCACCAAATCGTCCCGCGAGAAGACCCTTTCCTGAAATAGCCAGCGAAGATAAGCTCGAGCGTTTGGCATGTTTGGACCCGCCGCTCAGTCGTTTCTCCTTCTTTCGAGCAGCCTCTTCTTCCTCACGCGCACGTAGATAGTCCACATCGGAGGTTATGTTGCCTCGTTCAGCATCATAGTCGCCGTCAGTTCGCGCATGTTGCAGCGGCTCGCCGCCTTCATAATCCGGGCGCCGCGCATCCAGCGCAGGGCTACGTAACGACGAATCTCTCGAAGATGTTGGGTCAAATCGACCCCCAAGATGCACGCTAGAAGGTCTAACGCGAGAATTTGCAGACTTTGGACGCGTCAGCCCATCGTCCAGTTCACGGAAGGAAGGTCTCGAGGTGTCCATAGACGGCCGAGCAGAGCTCTGAGCTCGCGAAACGTCCTCGGATGACACTCGGGATTTAGGCTCCACCACCTGTATCGTCGTCGTCTGCGAAGGCACTGTTGCCAAACCTGATGATGGCCTGTCGGTTTCACTGGTCCATGGTCGTTCCGATTGTTGCCGATCTTGAGACGAGGGTGGAAATTTATATAATGGGCGACTCGAAGGTGGCCGACTGATAGATGCTCGGTTCTCCGATGTAAGTGGGGGTGGACTCTCTGTCATTGTCCCAGTTGATACCATCGTTGGCCGTTGAGAAGAAGGCTTCCGTGATGACGTTTCCTCTCCTTTAAGACTGGGAGATTGACGCTTCTGGGCTTGTTCGGCAACAGAAGCTGAAACAGCTCTATGGCTTTCTACCTCTTCTTTTGCCGGAAGATATGGAGAGGCCGGTTTGACGAATGCATCATCAGCTAGCGCGTTGGTCACCCGTTGAGAAAGATCATCTGCCTCGGGTTTCTTCTCAGCCGTGGGCTCGAATTCGAACTTTCCGCCTTTTTCATGCAATAATGAAAACTGATCAAGAGTTGGGAACCGAGCTGCTAGCTCATCCGCACTCTGGCTATTTCGCTTATTACCATCTAAAGCCGCAAATGGATCGTTCGAAGATCGGGAGCGATAAGGAGAAGGACTCGGATGCGCCGAATTCTGTTGCGACGAAGGTTTCGACGGGCGACCTCTTCGCATGGGAGCAATTTCAGGTACGATCTGGGTCTCTTGCATCGGAGGTGAGAAGACGGCGCCCACACGTGGTACTTCAGTAGAAGTAGGAGGGAGTGCCTGGTTACGGCGGGCTTCGGACTGAGTGCGTTCAGCATAGATCTGCAGGAGAACCAGGGTCAGTTTGTATAACACAATTTCCTTGAAACTTGACTTACGTCGCGAATTGGAACTTCCTTGCCTTGCATATTGCACGATTCCTTCAGCACGCCATATATCGTTGGTCGTTTTCGAGGATCTTCTTGCAACATTGATGCTACCAGGATCGAATGATTAGTTGCTTGAACGTACCGACAAAAGTTGCCGCTTGAATAACTCACCAATCAGCCTTTTGAGTCGATCAGAAAAATTGGGGTACGCAGGGAACTTGTAGCTAGCATTGAGTATAGCCATTTGGCCCACATCCTCGAACGGGGTGGTATAATAGCACAGCTTGTATAGCAAAACGCCGAGGGCCCAAATATCACTCTTTTCGTCGATGGGCTGCTTCCGATAGACATCAATCATCTCGGGACTGCGGTACTGCATCGTAGTATGCCGTTGGATATCGTCTTCGATGAGTCTACCTTCTGCAGCAGACGTAGCGGCCGGTTGAGGGGGAGCGGCGGAGCCGAAATCACATAATTTATACAGCGGTGATTTACCCGATGAAAGCGATATAAGAACATTTTCAACCTTGAGATCCCTGTGTAAGAGTGGTGGTTTGAGATAATGCATGCAAGCCACTCCTTCAGACACATCGGAGAATATCTTCAGAATTTCCGGCTCGGTCAGCCGATGTTGCAGACGAGTGTTCATGAAGTCTATGAGGCCACCCCCTTGACAATTCTCCATGAGAAGAAAAACCTCATATCCCCCACCCTTCAACTGAGACGCATGGGAGTCGATATACGTAACAATATGTCGGTGACCCTTCAATTTCTTCATTGTCTCGACTTCGGTCCGCATGCCGGCCAGGGCTGTCTTATCGGGTACGGCCACTCGCTTCAAGACTGCGGTCTCGACGCCCTCAACAGGTTGTGGGAGTTTGACGACGTATACATGTGCGAAGCCACCCTCGGACAGATACTTCTCAATTACCACTCGGTGGTTGCCGACTTGTACTTTGGTGCCTGGCACGAAGGTGCCAGCTGGCGCGGAGGCAGCCATTGAGATGGCGTTGACTGCTTGATGAGGGTATGCTTGCGGAGCAGAGCGAGACTGCGCTTGCGAATGGTACGAGGCCATTTTAAGTCGAGTGGTAGTCCTCAACCCTGGAGAAGGGGAGAAAAATGGAGAGGAAATTGCAGGTCTCGGCAATTATCGCGACAACATAGAGGGGGCCCGCTACGTGGGCAGGCAGATGCGAGTTTCTAATTGATGTGGAGGATGTGTTTTTGACCCGAAGTATGGAGAGGGATTATGAGGGGGAAAAGAAGAAACAGGACGCCAGTAAGATATGACCAGCAATACGAAAATAAAAGATTGAGCGAGCAGGTAGCAGCAGCTCCAGCTCCGCCGTGTTGGACGCTTGTGATCTATGTCGATGATCCAGCGATGTGATGGCTTGACCACACCGCCGAGGCTGTCCAATCACGCCAGCCTTGGCATCTTGCTGCCTGGAATATCAGGCTGCCATCTAGATCTGTGGTGCTCCACGTGGAGTCAAGTCGATATCTTCGAACAGAATGCTTGATAGAATTACTTTTTTGCCGGAATGATGATAGATCACTAGTCATGCTGTCAAGTTCACTTCGAGTCATGAGCATGAATGACAAGAAAGTCGAATCATGTGACGCTTGAGCCTAAAGGTCACCGTTGCTTGTCGTCCACAGGCCACGTGAAAGAGGGATACCTTGTTCGTACCTAAGACAAAATATGACTTCTACGTACGTAGTGAAGAAAGAATATGATGGAAATGTGTGTTTGTCGTACTTCGGTGATCAGAGTAGGCAGCAGGAGTGTACAACAATACAATCAGGACTATATGGGGCCTCAGTAAGCATACAAATCAATCGCGCGCTGCTTCTATCGCCTAACAAGCAGCCCATACTTGAGCGGGGCACGAACGCCTGTTCAGCAGGCCAACCGTTGGCATCGCGGGATCCCGATGCGAACCATAAGCAGCAACGAGTGTTGACGATGACGATGTTGTTGATGATATGTAGTGTATACAATTTCCACACTATTAGGATGTAATTCAATTACACCGACCGCCTGCACGAGTCAACGACTGAATGGTTCGGCGGGAGCGGGCCGGCTTAGCCTGTATATGCTAAGTAGTGTAAGTTACGTAGCATGGTATCAGTACGCTGCCGTTGCCAGGGTGACCACCACGTACAGAGGGATTCAAGTCATTGGACCATCATCTGTGACAGAACTGCGATTATGCAGGGTCTCAGTCCAATGAGGGCTCTGGTTCTTCTTTGATTATTGAGTTGGAGGCTTAGAGCAGCTGCCACGTATTCAGTATCCATTTTGTCTTTTAGTGTTTTTTTTTCCCCATCGAACTCCCCGCCAGAAAGAGACAAATTGATCCAATTTGCTAGGGAGCAACCAGAGTTCGTCACCACTCGAACCGTGAACGTTGAACAGGAACAATTGTTACAGAGCGAGTCTCAAATAGGACTAAAGCGAAACGTGACTGGCTGTGGTAGGTCCACCTGGGGTCGCAAACAGGAAAATCAAAACAAATAGAAGCCGCCGCCCGGTGTGACTCAAACTCTGCTTTTCTGTCTTCCTGCCTTACGCCGTCTTCGAGCAACAAGCAGAAGCAAGAGACGAAGGTCTGACCAAGATAACTATGAGGTTGAGGATCAAGACATTCATTCAGGAGACGTGACCAGAGATATCGGAGACGGATACTGAGCGTTCTTTTGGGGTTGTGATTAATCCCGAACTACTTGTTAGACATTCCTAGCCTCGAAGCAGGTTAGTCGATTAATTAGAGTAGAGGCCCACCGCAGCTGATTGTTCAAGTTAATAGGCCTCAGGAGACAATCCGCACTTCCGGGCACTGGAAACTAGTTGAATGAGCCAGAAAAGGAAAAGGAAAAAGCAAAGAAGAAGAAGAAGAAGAGGAAGAGGAAAAGAGACTAGGAAATTAGAGGGGCGGCATCTCGTTCTTTCCGACTCTTACGCTTTCCACATCTCGCTCACCCACCCTTTCAGATTCTTTATCCATTTTCTTCCACATTCCTCCTCTCCTCTTCAACGGCCGTCCAACGTTACAGATTCGAATTCTTTCAAAGAAAGGGCATTCCCTCTCTGATATAACGCCAAGAGAGCCACAAATACCTCCGCATACATTCTAGCCAGTCCGCTTACAATTGCGATCCGTCCGTCGCTCCAGACACATTCCAGAGTCGGAGATAGATTCCACCGTTCCACAACGATTCACAGATATCTCGGCAAACGACATAATCACGGTCAAACCCGTTGGTCGCGCATCCCATAAAGATCGCCCTCATCTGCACGAGGCAATAACGCCAAATGCACTGAAGGGCTAAACGCCCCAGTGCTCACCCATGTCGCAGTGAATATGAAGTCAACAGTAACCGTTGCTCGCCGCCAGAATCTAGACAGCTATCTCTGCAAGCCGAAAGGAAAAGAGACACCGAGTCTGTGAGTGGGATCTCTCAATCACGCCTAAAACCAGGAGACGTGGGCAGAGGAGGAACTATATATATATCACGCAGTCACGGTCGTACAACCAGCTCGGAGTCAGAGCATAACAGCATCAGCCAGTAGTCATGGAAGGACCGCCACCACCTCCCCCGCCGCATGGCGCAAATCCAAATACCACTGAAGGCACTCCGAGATATCGAAAGTCGACAGACTTGCCCGACGGTCCCTATGACATTTTTGTGATACCGCCACATTCTGCCGGCGCAGGCTTCATTTATTTACCATCCTTGAATTGTCATCGCAACAGCTTTATTGCAGGTTCGCTGTCTACTTTGGCAATTGTCGTGCTGTGGATTCAATTGCAACCCTTAGTGAAGACTTGGCTTGCGGCAGTTTCAAAATCAAATGCACCCGGAGGTATGGGTGTCATATTGCTAGTCATTGCTGTTGGTTTTGCTGGCTGGTACTTTGGCACATTACAGAGCGATGGAAGCGGCATGAACAGCAATTCATCAGGCAGGCCACGACCTGGCGCAGGGTTTGCGAATGGCTTCCAATACGGTGGTGCACAGCCAAACCCAGGAGCTTCTTACCCTGGTGGAGGGCCACCTCCCAATGCTCAGTACAACAATGGTGGCGGTCAATACAACCCTGGAGGGACATCGCAACCACCGCCCTTCAACAACCATGGCGCTCAACCGACTGGTGCTGCCCAGGATAATACTCAAAACAACGCGCAAGACAATGGTCAGAACAGCAACCCAAAGGCAGATGCAAAGAAAGCAGAGGCAGAATGGGAGAGAGCTCGTGAAGAGACACGGCGCAAAGAAGAGATTCGACGAAAGATGGAAGCTTATAAGAAGAAAAGAGAAGCTGAAGAGGCGGAAAGAAGGAGGCAGCAGGAGCGCGAAGCTATGGAGAAGGAGTTGAAACAGCGAAAGGAGGAGCTTGAAAAGGAAGCTGCCGCAGCAAAAGCGGCTGCAGAAAAAGAAATCAGAGAAAGGGCGGCAAAAGAAGCTGCTGAAAGAGAGGAGCGCATCAGAAGAGAAGCAGCGGAACGCGAGGAAAAGGCCAGGAAAGAGGCAGAGGACAGGGAGGAGAAAGCAAGAAGAGAGGCGGCCGAAAAAGAGGCTGCTGCTAAGGAGGCTGCAAAGAAAGAAGCTGCAGCGCGGTTTGCAGCCGCTAAAGAAGCTGCCGCCAAAAAATTCGCCGCCGCCAAAGAGGCTGCTGCAAAGGCCAAAGAGGCCAGCAAGGCTCCCCCTCCTGGCTCAGGCCCAGCTCCTTCGGCTGCTTCAGCACCTCCTCCACGAACTCCGTCTCCGAGAAAGCCGCCACCACCGTCAGCAAGGACTGCCGACGTGGAGGACGATGCATATTCATTTCGGCCTTATGATAGACCACGACGACCATACGGCACATCGGCACCCTCTGTCTATTCCGAGTCTTCGTATGCTCCATCACAGTCGACGGCCCGAACAACTCCTCCACCGTCTCATCGTGGACCGTACATGACCAAAGATCCAGATAAAGTCATCATTCGAGGTGTGTATCTCTTCAACAATGCCTTTCAAAAGACTCCAATTGCACAGTTGGTTTCTGGACAAGGGTCCGTCACCGATGGGCTGGTTCTGAGGATCACAACTGAAGGCCTGTTTGTTGATGACGACGTACGTGGTGTCGCGCAAAGAGAATGGGATGTGAAAGCGTGGACATTGAAGTCGATTGAGGTGTGTATCCAACCAGAGACTCTCTCGGTGTAGCAGACTACTGACATGATCTACAGACTATCAAACTTCGAGGTCTACAGGTTGTTCGCGCTAGTGTTCGCGATCAAGAAGGGAAAAGATATGTTTTTGTGCTTACAGAAGCTGAGGTGTGGAAAGTCACACAGGGGTTCAAGAAACTCAAATCGGGGTCTCAAGCACGACATCTGAGTCAATCAGAGTTGTCTAAGAACGAAGCAAACACATACTTGACGAATCTTGGCTACTAGCGAGATCTGCCATTATCATTTTCTATCCATCCATTTCGAACGTCTACTCCAAGAGAGCATCCAAAGCATGACCTTTGCAGATCCATTTCCCACCCGCATTGCCCTGTCATTAGCGATGAAATTTTTCTACTATAAACCCATGGAATCTTTGCTTTTTTCTTTCATCGTTGGAGGAGTTTCCTGTACAGACCATCCCCTGCCCACACAACATGGCTTACGATTCCCATTGCTATTTTGATTTGAATTTACATGGTTGAATATAAGCACCACATACCTACGGCGAATCAGGTGTAGATAGTTTACTGAGTTCATGCACATAACATGGTCGATCATATATCATTACAACTTCCATTGGAATATTCGAGGGGTTGATGCAGTATTTGTAATGCAAGACATGCACTGTAATCTAACGATCAATTAGATACCAGCGGATGACTCGGATTACGGGAATTATAATTTACATACACGATATTACTCGTATAGCCACTGCAAAGTGCTGCATCGGCTTCCGTATTACCAACTGAAAACAGACACAGCCTCACAGCTGATAAATACGTCATGGTTTCGTACAGAATCTGGCTGCCTGACAACAGCTGAGCATAAAGATCACGACTGTCGCTAATGGCAATTTGAACAATACATATATTCAGTATATTATCAACGCAGTTGTCCAGATTCCTGCTCGAGTGGGCAAAAAAGCATTACCAGCCACAATGGCAAGCTCAGAGACCGCAAAGACTCCACTTCTGAGCGATGACGATCTCGCAAGATCAGACTCCTCCTTCGAGCACCTCGCCTACTCGGACTCTGATTCGACTTCGCTGTCTGGATCAACCGTTCAAAATGACCCACCGGTTCATGAGGGCAAAAGTACCACGGATCTAGATGCAGATGCAGATAAGAAAAATTTACCTGAATATACCGAGTATGAGACTACTCATCTTGAGAAGGGTCCTTTGATTGAAGAACAGCCCGGCCCGGATGATGACGAAGAGAGCAGGTGCAAGCGAGGGGGTTGTATCCGTCGTCGTCGATGTCGAGGGGCGTCGAGTCAATGTGATAAGAAGCGCCGTATACGGCGACGTATTGTGATGTTTATTAAGTTTATGTTTCTCTTTGGGATGTTCTCGTTCATTGTGACGAGGATGTGTGTGAAGCACCGAAGGGTATGGCCATGCACTTCTTTCTTATTTTCACTAGATGAAAGCTGACTTTATCTTAAAGGCAACGCGACCACCTGTCTTCTCTGACCACTACCCGGAAGACCTACAAGTCGGCAGGGAGATCATCCTCGACAAAGGCTCAACTGCCGTGTACGGCCGCTACCCCCTTTATGACCTACTCGATATCAAAACCACCTCGGGTAGCGTCAATATTATCGTCGACCCTCAACTAGCCGATCCCAAGAAGCCCGATGAACCAGCCCGGCTCATTATTGAAACCGAGGCTGGCGCCGTTTCAGTGGCTTTTTTACAATATAGTATAGATACCATTGCCACTTTTGAGAATGGCGATACCAAGAAAGTCGACGACGTTATTGATCTCGACTACTTGAAGACTTCGGGCGCAACGAGCATCTCGCAAGTCAAGGGGCAGATTCCGTATCGTCCGTATGAGGTTGAGATCAAGACTCAGAGTGGTTCGATCAATGGCAGATTCGTTTTTACTACCTCTGCCCATTTGGAGACGCAGTCTGGACATATTTCTGCGTCCTTTGTGCCGGTGGTATCACCCGATGAAGTGGTCCATGCCACATTGACAACTGAAACGGTCAGTGGGGGTCAGGATATTTCCGTGAGTGAGCCTCTCGTTATCGACGCCTCGGATAAGACATACCCAACTGGTACTGGTGAGATGTCCACCTCTTCGTCGTCTCACACCAGTCAATCTGGCAGTCTTCAAATCAAGTACCCTCATTCCTGGGCTGGTCATGTCGAGGCATTTTCCCAGTCGGGCTGGATTGGACTTGGAGGCGACGGTCTCGAAGTCACTGAACAGACTCAGGGACATGCCGTGGGCGTCAAGAAACCCGATAGCCATGAGAAGAAGCATGGATGGTGGGGAAGTCACGGTGACATGGATGTTGTTATTGAATCGACCGGTTCTGGTTCTGTGCAATTTCATGTCAAGAATGGCTTGTTTCCGGATGAGGAGTCGGAAGACTTTGAAGTGTACATTTTCGGTGAAAATTGATCTCGCAGTTTAGTATATGAGGATGGTTCAGCACGAATTGGCTTCAATGACCAATCTATTCACATGACAGAAGACATCTCGTATTTGCAATATTGTATAGGCTAAATAGCTTTGACTCGCCAAACCTGCCTGTTGTTCTATACCCAGACCCTGACGCTGCAAATCGTCCCTGAACCACATCCAGCTGGCGATCGTTTGTGATGAGTGGCTCGCATAGTCTCGGCTCACTTGCCGCATTCGTCAATGTCCGGGTTCTCTCCCCCAATCGCCACAAGCCCTAAGGCCTCGAGGTGGGCTTCCCCACGGGGAACACAGCGAGAAACATTCTCTCGCCCGAGTAACAAATTCGAAATTGAGGGGTCTGTTTGATCTCAATCCAATCACACACTCCAATGAACGAAACGAAGGCTGGGAGAGTAGATCTCTCCGCATTTTGGCCATGCTCGGTACGGGGTGCATCCGTAAAGAAGGTTTGGACTTTGATCGGAATACTTTCCGTGCGTTGGAATGTTCTCTTCTGTAGCTTCGTGTTGGACGTGTGCTACATATCTATCTATATAAGTGTATACCCATGTCCGTTGTCCAGGTATGATGCATTGATCAGTCAGGAATGGGCCCGGCTCGATCGATTGTTCCTTATCTTGTCATTCCAGTGCACCGGGAGAATCGGGTTGACTGCGAGACGCATATTTGATTGTTCATCTCCCACTTCATGATTGAGAATTGCATGCTTTTCATACTAATCGACCAAGTTACGGTCTGGAAACCTGTATCCTGAAAATGACACGAAAATATTGGGGCGGCTCTGGCGATGCTCTCACCGTATGGATCTCCATCGCCGCATCTACAGTCATCATCTTCTACGGTTATGACCAGGTATTTGATCCTCCAGGTATCGCTAGCCAGACTCGAGCTAATATTTAGCAGGGCGTCTTTGGCAACGTCATCATAGGTGAAAACTTCCTCCAAACAATGGACTACCCGTCCTCCAACATGCAAGCGACAATGACCTCCGTGTACAATCTCGGCTGTTTCGTGGGCGCCATGTCCACCATCTGGACGGGCGACATATTTGGCAGACCGCGTCAAGTGATTATTGGTAGTACGGTGATTGCAGTGGGCGCTGTGATACAGACTGCTTCGTTTAGTGTTGCGCAGATGATGGTTGGACGGGTTGTCGCTGGATTGGGGACAGGTATTTCTCCTTTTACTGGCTCAATTTTACTTTCACTGATATTGTCTCAATTGAAGGAATGAACACAGCTACGGCCGGTGTGTGGCAGGCCGAGACCAGCAAGATGCGCAGCAGAGGAAAGCTGATCATCATCCAAATGGTGCGGCACTCCGTATCCTCTTTCGTTACACGCCCAGCTAATTGATGTTGACAGGCTAATTGTATCTCCGGCTTTTCGCTCTCCAATTGGCTCACGTTAGGATTTTCATTCCTCTCCGGCAGCATCGCATGGCGATTCCCGCTCGCATTTCAGATTGTCTTCACTTTAGTCATCTATATCCTCTGCCCATTCCTGCCTGATTCCCCTCGTCTCCTGATCCGCAAGGGCAAATACGACGAAGCAAAAGAAGTTCTTGCTGCTTTACAAGGTGACGGCGCAACGCCTGAGTCTCCTTCGGTCATGTCACAGTTCAATATCATCAAGGATATCCTTGATCGTGAACATATGACGACTTATACATGGGGTCAATTGCTTACTGGTCGAGGTATCGTAACTTCGTTAACACCAATGTCGAAGTATCAATGACACTAATATAAATTGATAGGCCCCTCCGGTGTTCTCCGCCGCATGATCCTCGGTGCCTGGATGCAAGCCATGAACCAGATCTCCGGTATCAACATCACGAGCTATTACATGTCCTACGTCTTTATCAACGCCTTGGGCATCAGTGAGCTACTCAGCCGCATTCTTGCTGCAGCTGGAAGTGTTGATTACCTGCTTTTCTCGTGCCTTGCGTACTTTGTCATTGAGCGCTTCGGCCGTCGAAAAGTCATGATGTACTCGGCCGCGGCATGTTGTACGTGCTGGGTCGTTATTGCCATCGTGCTCGCAATATCGGATACAGGCCGCGGAGATTCTTACAAACTAGGCATCGTGGCCGTTTCCTTCTTTTTTGTGTTCTTTGCTAGTTTCGGGCTGGGTGTTTTGGGTGTTCCATGGTTCGTTTCCTCTGACTCATTTGGACAAACCGAGAGCGTACCTACTGACGTTGAAACCAACAGGCTATATCCCACCGAGATCAACGCCCTCGAAATGCGTACAAAAGGCTCCTCTCTCGCGATGGCCACAAACTGGATTATGAACTACATGGTCGTCCAAGTCACGCCTCCCGGAATCGCGAATCTCGGCTGGAAATTCTGGATCATCTGGGCTTGTATTTGCTTCAGCTTCATTCCCGTTACTTATCTATTCTATCCCGAAACGGCGAACAGGACATTGGAGGATATAGATCGGTTCTTTGAGACGAAGCCAGGTATCATCGTTGCTTGGAACAAGAGTGAGCCCATCCTTTTTCTATCTATGGAGTGTGTAAATGCTAAAATCGCAAAGCTGCAACCCAACTCGAAAGACCAGAGGAATTCATTCGTATGGACGAGGAGATTGAGCGTTTGGCGGCGGCAAATAACGAGAAGTTATCGGACAATGATGATCGGAATGAGAAGATGGCACGGGCTGGTGATTCAGAAACTGATCATCGCGAGCATGTCTAGGATCGCTGATGGTGATGGTTATGGTTTCGCGTTTTACAGTTGACCTAGAGATTGCGCTCTTGTCAGGTTGAGTAGTTATACTCAGAACCAATGTCACAGTATGTTTTCTAGCATTCACTTGTGGACGAGGATTCTTTGGAATTTGAAAACACGAGGTTAGGGCTTAAGGTCAGGGCTATTGCCATTCGCTATACGGACGTATGCCTACTTTAATTCACGATTCGTAATATACCTGAGCTCCGAGACCTTTAAAGCCGCCAAACCGAGACCGAAGGAGGATCTTCTTGCGTCAAGATCGCTATAGCCCGTAGTAGCAACTTTTCAGAGATTGTGGAAATCAATCTCAAGACTGGACGTTTGCTGTCATGATTCTAACCAGGAAGAGTCGGAAGACTCTGGGATATTGGATCATTGAGCTCTATATCTCTTGCTACGTTAGCTTTTTAGCACATGCGTCGTTCGTCAGAGACTAATATCACTACGGGCCCTGTGCTAAGTGTGTGTTCAATAATCAGCGTCATGGCACTCACTATCAACGTCAATTTCATATGATCTCATATTCTAATGTAAAAACCTGTAATCTAATAGATATGTACCAATGAGAAGAACATGACACAAGACATGGCCATCAAAGACTAATATATCATGATGAAGAAATAAAAACGCCAATCTATGTTCCTCATGCAACGGGATGAGATGAAAGCAACAAGAATTTTCGAAATGGGGTCAACAGATGCGCCACATGCCGGAGAGCATGCCGGAGAAGATCCCGAGTATAAAAGCACATCATACATACAAGCACCAACGTGGTGACAAAAGATGACAATCTATCGATCGATCCATGCTGGAAGATTGAGGAAATGGTCTGATATTCAAAAATCTGTTTTGAGACTCGCGCGGACCAGTGAATAGATGGCGAGATTTCTGTCGAATAGGTTGGAAGAAATATAACAACTACAAGACATTGTCTGTAGCGAGCGGTTGACGTCAACGTTCTCGTAACGCATTCTCGTTCATAAAAAGACGCGCGGGTGAAGATGATCGAGTCATCTAGAATTGAAATCCTTGGAAGCCGCCGCCGCGACCCTGGGCCCCGGCGAACGGATTGCCGCCGGCATGAGCGAATCCTCCACCACCGCCTCCGCCATTCATCATGTTAAAGAGAATGTTGGGGTCGATGTTGACGCCGTGCATGCCTCCCATTCCGCCCATACCGCCCATGCCGCCCATACCGCCGAAAGGTGAACCACCGCGTCCAAACATCTCGGAAGGATCAACAAGGTCGTCGCCGTTGTCATATGCGGCACGCTTCCTGTACTACGTCAGCAAGCAGGTTCATTAATATCAACGGGTGCAAGGGGACATACTGAGGATCAATCAAAGTCTCATAAGCCTCGCCAAGCTCCTTGAACTTTTCGTCGCTCGAGTTCGGATTCTTGTCGGGGTGGTGCAAGATAGCCATCTTCTTGTACGCCTTTTTGATTTCACCCTCCGAAGCATCCTTTTCGACACCGAGAATCTTATAGTAATCTTTTCGTTGACTCTTCTTGAGCTCAAATTCGGCGTGGCGAATGTCTTCCTGGATACCCTTCTCGCTGGGGTTGACTTCGGCAACATCCTTGTAGTCCTTGATAGCCTCTTGCCAGTTTCCTGCGGCGCCGTGAGCTTTGGCACGGATCTTTTGCGCTTTAATGTAACCGGGGTCGAGACGGAGAGCTTCCGTGCAGTCTTCTACTGCTTTCTCGTATTCCTTCAACGCTATGTGGGCCTGTGCACGGTTTTGAAGTAGTTTGGAGTTGGTGTCCTTGTTGCTTGGGTCGATTGCCAGACCCTGTGTGTATAGCTCTGCTGCACGTCTGTAGTCCTTGGCTTTGAAAGCCGCGTTACCTTCCTCCTTGGTTCGGACCAATTTCTGCACCAGTCGCAGCAAAGTGAAGGCATTCTTATTGTCTGGGTCGAGTTGGAGGCTCATCCTGGTATACTTGACGGCTTGGTCATTGTCGCCCTGGCCGTAGTATGCTTTCGCGCGGAGCAACAAAGCATCGGGGTCTTGGTTATTCTCCCGAAGTAGTGAAATGGCCACGTCGTGTGCTTTGCCGAACCCGTTATCGTTTCCGATCTTCAATTGGGCCTCACCAGACATGAGCTGCCACTTGCGCGGGGTCTTCACACCCGGGCCGAGCATTTGTCGAGCTTGCTCGATGGCAAAGACCACCAAGGAACCACCCTTCCCGTTGTTCAAAGAATCTTCGGCTTGGGTGATGTGTCGCAGCATTGTCTCGGCATTGGCACGGTCTTTAGCGGATGCAGGGGGCTGAACTCTCGACAGCACATCGAGAGCGTCTGCGGGACGACCCAAGCTGGTCAAAATGCGGGCTAATCTGTGCATAATCTTCGAATTCTCCGGGTCAAGGTCCAATGCACGTTGTGCATCATCCAGAGCTTCAATGAAGCGGTTGGCCGAGAGAAACGCTGCCGCGCGGTTGGAAAGAAAGATTGAGGAGTTTGGATTGATTTCGAGAGCTGCAAAGCAAACCAAAACAATTTAGCGCGTGCCCTATCTCAAACCACGGCAGATCCGGATACTGACCTTTATTGTATTCTTGTATGGCTCGTTCGTAGTCTCCTTGCTTGTAAAACTTGTTCCCGGCTAATTTGTGTGACTCCCCGCCGTCGCTGTTAGGAGGAGGAGAGCGATGGGGAGGCGGGGTCGGACTGCGATCAGCATCGCCGTTTTGAGTGCCATTTGTGCTCATGGGAGTGGCCTCTGGTTGAGGGGATGCAGTGGTGTCCCGGTCAATGTCCATGGAGCTCCGCATGCTGTCGTCCCTCGCAGCAGCCATGGCGGAAAGATGTCGACGGAGCTCGTCTGGCGGAAGGTTCAACGGATGCGAGTCTTCGCTACGGGAATTGCGATTCGACGAGAAAAAAGCGGGCTTCGACGCAGTCGTGGAGGACGAACGACTGTGCGGCGGTCGTAGGTTTGGGAAGGGAAGAGTGGCTTTTGTGGGCGAGGATTTGCGAGGCGAGGATGCAGTAGATTTCTGCGGAGAACTGGAGAGAGAAGAAGGTGAAAAGGTCGGCGGAGGAGAATCTGGAGCGGGAATGGTGACCGCGTCCAGGTCCAAGCTGAGATCGCTGCTCCGGGGTCGGCTTTTGGATTTTGTGTCTTTCCGTCTGGGCGAAGAAGAAGGCTCTACTCTGGACTTGGCCTTTCGCTCTTTATCTTTTTTTCTGTCCTTATCCTTGTCCTTGTCCTTGTCCTTGTCCTTGTCGGGCGACGCTGATTTGGAAAAGAACTGATGGAGCACCATTGGGTATTTTTTGTATGGCTCACGCGGGCGGGAAGCGGGATCGAACTACGACGAAAGCGGTAGAACTTTTTCTTCCCTCTTCTTTTTCTTCTCTCTTCTTTCGAACACCCTTGCCGAAAAGACTCGACGCTGACAAGAGAGAAGAAAGAAAGGAAGATAGAAAAGGGAAAAGAAAAAAAAGAGAGAGAGAAAAAAAAAAAAAAACCACAGAAGAAAGCAACGTCGCCTGTTGAAGGAACCAGCCCTATTAAATTGCAAATGCAGATGCAAAGCAGAGCAGAAAACTAGCAAAGCACGATCTCGCGGGGCATGGAAAAGGGAGAATAGAATAATAAGCTGGTGGAAGAAAACACAAGCCAATAGTTCTGTCCTTATGGGCGAAAGACTATGCGCTGGACGTTCTGTGGTGTGTGCACTGTGGAGTCTGTGTCCAGTCAGTTCTTCCCAGCCACGGTGATTATTCCAGTCAACCAGTCAACCAGTCAATCAGTCATTCAATCAAACAGGACTCATCACCTGAGAATATTCGAATCGGCGAATGCGAGGAAATGGTTGCATCAACGCTGCAGCGGTTAGAGAATAACCCGACCGCACTGGCTGGTGGTTTCAAATTGATGGATGGTGATTTATCCGGGTTGGCTGGCTTGAACGATACCCAGCCGATATATATCCACGACACTTTTCCCCGGGAACAGACAGTCTCGGTAAGGTGAACTGAGTCAGGCTCGACTTGCGATGTATTTTTCTCGAGTCGAGTCGATCGCTCGTTTGGCACTGTGAACTGCAGGTGAGTCAAGATCTTGTTTGGCCGAGTGGATGTAGATGGAGTAGTTCTATGGAGCAACGACGATGCAGCTGTTGGTTTAGCGTGCGTATGCGGCCAATCCTCCACTCACAGCTCTGGGGAATTCTGCAGAGCTCGATGGAATCAAATCGATACCGACAGGCAGGCCAGGCTACAGCCAAAAAGGAGAAGTCCGTTTACCAATTATCAGTGCTCAACTAGTTACTACACAGTACGTAGGCTTTCGGGGCAGGGGATATAACGTCGAGTATTATTATGGATCCCGCGGTGGTGAGAATAACGGGTTGACCTGCGACGTACTACATACTACGTAGTACCATACCTCCCCAGCTACTATGCAGGTATTTTGCAGTTCTTGATGGAGCGAGAAATCCTCGCGCCTACATAGGATACCCCCTCCGTACCCTGTTTTGATTCACGCACTGCAGCCGTCAACTGTTTGTTGTGATATCACCGGCCACTCGCAAAAATACGTACGTCTTTGCTTTTTCTGCTCCACTTGGCCTGTGAGCAGTCGGATGGCCTAATATACGCGAAGCTGTGCGTGGCAAAGTGTGTCATTTGGCACCATCGATTCTGTCGAATGGCTGAACAACGATACGTCCTATGTAAGTCGTATTCTGCAACCTGTGGGTTATGTGAGATTGGTCACTCTGCTCTCATTGGAAGGTGGACATTCTTTTCCAGGGCATGGCTGCTCGTCACTGACAATCATGTTGATCGGCGACTGTATCTTCCCATGACTGACTATGCTAGTTTCGGTGAATTGCAAATGTCAATGGTTGAGGCTCGCAGCATTAATCATGATAGGAATGCACCACGACCATCTTCATGTCGTTTATACAAATTCCGAAGATGTAAAATGTCTGTAAAGCTGCGTCGACCAATCGGAGTCGTGGCTTGCGACGGCGTTCGCGCTATTCCCGATGTGGTCTCCTTTCTCTTTTACCCTAACGAGAAATCACGTCAACGTCGAAAACAAAAACCATCCTTGTAAAGCTGCTCGTCTGGTATGTATCGTTCATCAATTCATGTCATTAATCATGTACAGATAGGATTACAACAAATCTATCGGCCAGTCCCACGATCAAACAGTCGAAGATGGCAAAGGCGATGCCGAAAAAGTACTCCTACTGTCTCTACCTGCCTCTCTCTCCCTGGCTTTGAACTGACTTTGACACTGTCGCCAACGTTAGCAATTCTTCTCAGCTTCTAGCCTGAACTCCAGAAAAACCAACCTTGTACGCATGTCGGAACCATGTGGTTCCTTTCTTCTTGCTGCTGACGAGCGGAATCCACTCGGTGCAACTGCCGCAGAGTCCCTCCCAGGTCGTGGTTGTTTTGCTCCCAAATCTTTGCGTCCAAACCTGACCACTCTCACTACCACCTTCACTGCCGCCCCAGTCCTTGCCCAGATCCTCATGCTTCATTCTCCTGATTCTCCGAATCTCTCTCGGGCCTTCAAACGCCTTGCCCGTCACAGCGCTGACTCCATGCGAAAAGCTCTTGTCATACCAAAATGCAGAATTCTTCAGGACGAGCCACCGTCCCGGCTTGCAGATTCCGCACCATCCTTCACGCTTGTTGCCATGACCGCGCACCCATTTCGGCGTATACAGGTCGTTTTCGAACCGCAGGTTTTGTTTGTGCGGAACCATCTCTGGATCGTCGGGCGTCATGTCCTTGATCGGCGGTGAGTCTTGCTTTTCGTACAGCGGGCCTAGCAGATCGGGAGGTTTTAGAGGGCTTGCGTAGTGCTTTTGGTTGCTCTCGGCATGTCTGTTGTGACTCTCGCTCGAAGAGGTGGAAATTGTTCTTCGCATCGCTGGATGCATCGGCTTCATCGGAACACCGCTGCTGTCCGCATTTGATGGCAGTAGGAAAGGCGGTACAAGTTGATGGGGTTGTTGGTATTGTTGGTATTGTTGATATTGTTGATGCTGTGGTGGGAGCGGTGACGGTGGCGATTTGGACGGTCGGCCAGTAGCGTTGGTTGGTGGGATGATCAGTTTCGTCAACCTCTCTTTGTGTCGCTGCATAGCTTGTTGGACGGACGATGGTTTCTGGATCCGGTCTGAAGGAGTCTTGAGCATGGGGGTCAAATTCACTCTCGGCTTCTTAGATACGTGCGCGTCCATGGACGGGGGACTATCAGTTGCCGCCCGCTTGTTACTAGGAGGACGATGAGGCTCGTTGTACGAACGGAAATCCGGGGCCGTTTCGTACGTCGGCCGCTGTACCTGCAAAGAAGGAACCGGCACTGGGGGTGCGGAGTTTGGTACAAAAAAATGGTCCAAAGGACCCTGGTAAGGCGCATCGCAGAATGGCGTCACGGACAATCCAGGCAAACTCAACTCTTCAGCAGTCCATGGTCGAGCCATTGTGGGGTTGAGGTCTGATGGGGACGAATATTGCTGGATCATGTTATTGTGATCGAACGGAAACAAAGTCGGGGGGTCTATTTCCGGGTATCTCATATAATCGGACGTAGCTGTATACTGGCCGTCTTGACACGGCATGGTGCACGAATAGGTGGATAGCTGGGATTCGACATCGGCAAGGTCGTCTAACAGATCATCGTCACCTTGGTCCTGCTCAGTCGGCGTGATAACGAGACGAGAGAGAGGAATACATACGCCCACTCAATGAAGCAGTATACGATAGTCCACATTCTTCAAAGGGATCAGACTCCGGCTGGAATTGCGCAAAGCTCGCACTGAGAGAGTCGTATGTTTGCTCATATGTTTGAGGCATTGGCTGCTGGATTGGGTTCGGAGGGGTTATATGCACATTCGGCACTGTGTCATATGTCCATGGTTGCTGATATGTCGTCGTCGTCGGCGGCGGCGGCGGCGGCTGAGGAGCATCTTGTCCGCGAAAGCCTGGGGGTGGTAGACGAATACCGAGCGTCTCCATCGTCGACATGGTTTTCCTGACTGCGTTTAGAGGCGTTTGATGCTGCTGCGGGTGGGGATGGTGATATTGCTGTTGTTGCTGTTGCTGTTGCTGTCTCGGTACAGTTCCTGCCTGTCCCAAATGCGCTGGTGAGCGCGACTGTTCTCTGAGCAACGTCAGCACCATCATCGTCGTATCAGTTCATACATACTGTTGGTATCTATGACTATTCATCGTGATCACAGCCCGGCAAATTCAATGGACATGTCCGAGGTAGGTGACGTAGAATATTATGATTAAAAACGATAAACCGATCAAGAAACAACGAAAAGAATGGAGCCAGCTCCTTGAGAATTGAATATTTAGCCAAGAAGACAATCGATAGAATCAGGAAAAGAACGTGTGATATCAAAAAGAAGAGAATAAACAGGGAGAAGAGGACGTCTGGACAGCGAGTTGCAAATATCAATCTAATCTCATCTAGCCAGACGACAGGCGACAGACCCCGTGAACTAGAATCTGTGTACGCGTCTCATGTGCTGTACCCCTCCAGACGTCCGACATCTCACGACTAGTCGTATTATCGATATTGATCTTAAGCTCCAGTATGGTCTAGCGAGGCACCTGCCACGAACTCTTCCGCCACGGAGGTTCGCTGGACGAACCGTCGCTGTTTTGGATATCCGCAATAGGCTCCATGACCTCTAGTCTGGAAAGCGATTTACTCTATTTGGGATGAACGTCGATGTCATTCGTTAATGTCAAACCGACTATCTCTGTACCTAGGTATCCACCGTGCATTGCATGCGGATGAGGACGGGGGAGTTCGTTCGCGACAGACGCTGAATGGTCGACGTGGACTTTGGAGACCGATGAGATCCAAGAATAGCAATAGGATCGATCGCATCGCCATCGGTCCATACGATTCACCGTATCCTCCTCACCCATGCGAGGGCGAGAATCTCAAGTCACTGTACAAATCCCCAAAATGATTGGTAATGACTACCACGCAAGAGGTGGCTACGTACGTACATATCAGTCAGCCAAGGACTGGGGTCGAGCGCGACGCTCACCAAGGAATTAGGGCTAATCTGCACCAGTGTATCACATTCCCATAGTCAGTCCGCAACGTAGCGGGGGTCACAACAACCAAGGAACCACCACATCGCAATAGACGTGAATTGTGCCCAATCGAGTAAGAGAAGAATGAAAAGAGGCTGATACTGGAGAATTAGCTCACTCACTCCTCACGCTTCTTTCACATGAATATCTCCAGGCATCCGAAATACTCATCATCGAGCCCCGTCCATGTGGTGGTGGTGGTGGTGGTGGTGGTGGTGGTTAGTCTAGGGGTGCAGACAACTCAGACACTCTCGACGGTTTCAGATTCCCACCATGCCCCCGAAAAGTCGTCGCGCAAGCTCAAAAAGCACAGTAGGCGAAATCCTCAAACGTAGTTGAGCGAAGTGCATATTACGTACGGAGTAAACATAATCTGAGACAGGGCGACTACAAGGCTGAAACTGGCCATCTCTCATAGACACTTGATCGCGATAATTAGCTGATCATCTATTCGAGAGAGCCGAATACGAACGTATAGTACGCATGTAGTTTGGGAGTTCTTGCTTGAGTATTACATATTATGTCATTTTCTTGTTGTAAGATTCACTCTTGAAGGCTGGCTGGGTACGTTGATCGTTGGATAATAGGTTGATTTACAAGTCGCTTATCGTGTGTATCAGAATCACTGGTGCGGAAGTGCTGACTGGTCGTGCAATGCTGACCAGCATGAGCCCTTTGAATGTCCAAAGCTGACCTCGGAGTATTCGCATATAGACGACAAGAATTGCAATATCGATCGCGGCACATGAGCCTTTCAAGGATCCGTCCGATAGAAAAGAAGGAAAAAAAAAAAGAAGCGACTGAATCGATGCCTCTGAGGTTGTAACCCACCCAGAACACCATGCTAGTAAATGCAAAGCAACACTAAACGAGAGAACTCCAAGGACCGTAGGAATGCGTATGATACAGATGTGACCATTAGTTATTACAGAGCGAGTGCATGTAGTCAATCCAGTCGAGCAGACAGGTAACAGGTCAGGTGTAGTAATGGTAACTTGCTTGCTGGACTGGCTGGGTGTGCGACTGCGCCGGCTGCGCCGGCTGTAATGACTGCGGATACGAGTGCGAGTGCTGCGGCGCAGGACGCGACGACGGTCGATTTGCGGATGCCATGTGAGGAGCTTCAGGCAATTAGTCCCAAGTTATTCATTATGATGGTACCAGAGCGAAAAAGACCAACCTAGTTGACCGGCCAGACTGGCCCACTGCAACTGAATCCGCGCATTCGTCGGACTCGTCTGCGGATAGTAATGGTCCCTTCGCTGGATGCGATCATTGGGATCAAAACTGGGGCCGATATCCATAGGCATGGGTAGCAAATGGTGAATCTCATGCGGTAACGGCGGTAGACTCTTCCACGTTCTGATTCCCTGACCGCTCTGTCGCTGCTGTTGGTGTCGGTGCTGGCTTCGTTGCTGCTGTTGGGAGTAATACGCGCTTAGATTTTGGGAGGCGACGACGTCGTCCCATAGGACCCATAGCTGCAGGTCTTCGATCCAGACGAGACGCCCGTTTACCAACAGCCAGAAGGGCGCGCTGGTGTCGGTGTTGTCTGTGCTTGCTGGCCGGGGGGGAATGTCCGTTGTGTCACGCAGAGCGGAGTGACTTCGTGAGTTGCGTAGAGGTGTAATTTGATTCGGGCCCTGGACAGTAAATTAGTCGGGTTCGAGTACCTAGAAAGAAACCAAGACGGGGAGCGCACTGCAATACTAGATATGGAGCTCCTGGCATAAACAGATCGGGCGGCGGTCGTCAGTGGCGATACGGAGCCCGGAGGGGCGTCTCGCAGTGGATTATAGGCGATGTAGGTAGTCTCTGGCGAGACCGGTGACATTGGAAAGGAGATAGGAGTGAAGCGACCATCTTGCATGGGCGGGCCCTCAAGGGAGGAGAGGTCCTCCATGTTGACTGTGTTCGCAAAGATTCGATGATGATATAGTTTCCTCCTCAGGGCAGATCCGGAAAAATCACAAACACTGAGATTCGTTACTCTTGTAATCAGAGCAGTCTGTCAACCAAGCGCAGGACAGAAATTCTCATCACACGTCTCAGTGCCGGAAGAAACGAGATGGAGCTGGGAACTGAATCTAAGATTAGCAATGACCGGCCTGATCTGTGCACGGGACTTACTCGGTGCTAGTACTGGTTCTCAAACCCCATATCAGTCGTTGACACTTTCGCAGGGCAGAGAATGTTACGTTGTTGTCGTCGTATCTGGGCTAGTGAGGCGGCGACTTCGTGGATCATGGATGGAGGATCATGTGGCGGGGTCGACTTAGTCAGTCGCAGTTGTTGGTTACCAGCCCAGTCGGGACGTACGTATCAGTATCAGCTGTCTATTTTGGATCTGTCCTTACTATTTCTCGGTGCACGATATTCAGGCACTCTGGGACAAGCAAGGCTTACTCGAAAAGCAGCTAAGTGGTTATCAGCTACGACCACCTAGAAGTTGTTAGACGACTGCGCACTTGCAAGCGATCAGCGACGGTACGCAATCAACGGGCGCTATACAAGACTACTATCCTGCAGGAAGGAACTGTACGGAGTATCCCGACTGAATACGAGTGCATTCCACAAGGACATAGACGACGTCCCTTTGCTTCAGGCCAGCGTCGTCTGCCCACGCGCGAGTGGTACAGAAGCGTTGTATAGACAGCCCAAAAGAGTAAAGTGCGTGCCAATATCCCGCCCCAAGCTCAATCTCACAGTTCTATAAAAAGCATCCTGATCCACCTCTCTCGCCGTACTCCCGATCAGAACACTTTTTGTGCTTTGTGACTTTTTACCTTCTGAGCGGTGTATCGTTGTACGTAGTAGACGTCCTCGAAGGATGTTCTGATGTGATCAATCAGTAGTATGTACGCTGTGCCTGTCACCCACTGCCGACGAGTGTCGGGTATGTGTCGTGGCACATCGGACTATCGATCAGTCAGTCACTAGATTCTGCTCTCACAGCTGAGCCTGATCGGATCCATCAGAAAACAGCAAATCTCGCTCGGTTTCGAGATGCGTTCTAGAAAGTGGTGTCACGTTATCCATTCCAACATTCCAACATTGAACATTCCATCGGATCGGGGCATTTGCACGTGGCCATACTGATCGGACCGTGTACAGATGCCAACCAAGCGATCAACGACATAGTCAATTGAGACGAGCTACGTAGGATACGCTTAACTTTCCGGTCGCCGAAAGAATGAAATGCAGAATCCGTAGATATGTTGGAAAATGACATAAATGACCCAAGGATCTCCGTACAGCGTAGGATTCGAGATTAGGCAAAAGGCTAAAAGAGCCCGTTGTTTCACGTTTAAATTAAAATGATCCCTTCTGCAGCCCCCGACGGCTTGACTCGCCGAAATGGCTCTACGGCACGGCGAATCTATGGACTGGACCTGCATATGCAAGTCATACACTATTCGAGGATACACCGATACACACGACACGAAGTCAAAAGATAATAGATTGCTAGGGGGAATCCGAATAGTAGAATAAAATGGTTCGTGTTGACTGGATTCTTCAAAAATGTACAATAGAATAACGGAAGAAACACCACATTAGAACTCTCTATCCGTTAATTCCCCATAAAGTATAAAGGATATATCGAGAAGACAAAATAAATCACAGAAGCTCTCTCTCGCTGGGAGAAGAAACAAATTTGCATTCCGAGGCTTGGCTATAACATCACGTAGCTGGTCCCAGACAGACAGACAGACCGACCGACTCCCAAGTCCACCTTCTGGCTGAAGAAAGAATGGTCGTTACGAGATTTAAGCCAAGAAGACGGCAGCGACGGCGGCGGCACCGGCCATGACGATGGAACCGCTGACGGCGTTGGCAGCACCAGTGTACTGGGGGGAGCTGGGGCTGGGCAGGAGTCAGTATGCAAGACACTCGGGCAGATCAGGCGAGACACTTACGTGGTGGTGGACTTTCCAGGAACAGCGGTGCTGGAGCTGACGGGCTTGGGAGAGCCAGTGCCGACGGGAACGACGGGAGTGGGAGTGGCGGTGAAAGTGATGGTGGAGAGGCTGGTGGTGGGCACGCAGGTGGTCACGGTGATGACGGAGGTGCTCAACGAAGCCGAGGAGACCGGGTAAGGAGCCACGGGGCTGAGGGTGGTGCCGGTGCTGACGGGAGCCGGGACGGCGGGAGCAGAGGAAGTCACTGGCTTGCTGGGAGCAGGAGCGACGGAGACACCGACGGGAGAGACACCAGAGCTGACGGCGGCGGGAGCAGTGGCGGTCGAGCGAGCAGGGCAGTCGGTGACGGTGGGAGCGCACGAGGTGATGGTCTCGACGTCAACGCTGGTGACGGTGATCTGGGCAACGGAGGCACCAGCGAAGAGAGCAAGAGCAGCGATGGAGAAACGCATTTTGATGGGTTGTGGTTGGTGGTTTGGTTTAGAAAATTTCCGTCAAGGAAGCTGAGAAGAGGTTGGGAGGAGTTTGGGGGCGTGTGGGTTGCTGAAAGAGCGTTGGTAGTTGGGGTTTTGAAAAGAGTGTGGGTGACCGAGGTCGAGTTGGCAATAGAAAGAGTCTTGGGTGAGTGATGAAGAAGAAGAAGAAGAGAAAGAGAAAGAAAGACGAGAGTGAGGGTGTGAGGAGAGCTGGGGTCTTTGTAGTTGGGTGGGAAATTAACCATGGCAGATCGGGGGTTCGCATGCAGGTACTCAGTGGACGGCCACTCCACTTTGGGCGACGGGCTAACAGAGTCTACGCGGTTAGTGTTTACTGCAGACCACCAACCACAAGACGGCCCACGATGGCAGTCCTTCGAATTGATTGACTGTTTCGAAACAGCCAAGGGGGGCGCGGGTGTGACTGGGGGGAGTCCCGTATTAATCTATCAAGTAGTAAGCATCAGACCGCCCTTCATCTCGAGTTGACGAGAGGATGGCTATCGCTATGGCTATGGCAGTAGGTGTGAGTACGTACTCGCGCCTCGAACGACACAAAGGCGTGCCGGCAGACGAAAGACTGGCACTCGTGGCTGCATCGATGTTTGACGTACATGGTACATACACAGTAACTAAACCATAGTACATCACTTCATCACTCCATATCGAGGGTTGGCCGTGACACGCTGACTGCCAATTTGTGGAGGGAACGTCAATGCCCCTCAGACCCTCCGTTGATTGGCCGGTAGATCCCGCTAGTGCGAGCTAGTCAGGGGTAATGCTCCACTCGTGCTTTGCTTCTGGGCTATTCTGATTGGCTCGTCATGAGATTAACCCGGCTTAGAGTTTCAGATGGAGTGTGGCGATGCAATTGCTCAGTCTGTGTTTGTTTTGTGTTTGTTCCGTACTTTGATGTACTCCTCACCACAGTTGCGACGCAGAGTACCGAACTCGACATCTCTTCGCGGAGCAACGGAATAGCTCAATGTATGAAAATGAAAAAAAAAAAGACTAGGTAGAAGAGCCCGCCAGACTCGAGTCAACTTCCCACGTTCTTCGAAACGCAACCCAAGGTCACAACACTCTACTACGTATATAAACATACGTACTACTACGTAGTACATAGCAGAAAGCGGTCTGCTCCTTGGCACCTCCTTCTTTGCGTCCTCACGTCCGCACGCTACTCTCCAGGAGATGTTCGCCACTGAACAGGCCAATCAGGTGCCTAGTTTGGGGGGATGTTCAGGAGAACATCTCAAAGCGCACAAGACTTGCCCACGACGATAGGGGTCCAGAATCCACTGTGGATGTCCCTCGATGAAGCTTGTCTGTCGCTCGCGTTGTGCTTGAGTTTGGTCTTTGACTCTTTCGACTCTGTGGCGTGGCTACTATCGTTGTGGACTCGAGACTAGCCGACTAGACTGCGTCGTAGACATAAAAAGACTAGAGAACGAAGCGCGCGTTCTAGACGAACTCCGTCACGAAAGGAGTCTCCTTTCTCTGGAGATCCAGAGAGTGAGAAGTGGTAGTGCGCGAATTACTACGTATACCTCCGGGACGAAGGACACGGTCGGGACGCCGTGTTGACTCTCATGATTTGGTTGTGTCGGGGGAATTGAGCAGCTTCACGTGCCAGACGCCGATGCCTCAGGTTTCGACCAGCTTAGTCTACAATCCCGACACACCCAAAGCATCTCCAGCTTGTTTAATCGATCACATCCGGGAACTGCAACCGATACAGCAACCTCGGTTTCAAACTCCGTACGCTCCTCAGGCCACAATGCCCAGCGAATTAGCCGCCGGTCGGCCTGTTCATGACAGTGGCTGATTTTAGCAGCGGCTGTGACTGAGCCTGACTGGCCTGTATCAAACGCCCCGCAGGTCACTTCAGCCTCTCAGCGACCAAAGTCCTTGACCCTGGCTCTTTGTGTGTAACGAGCTGGTTGGAGTCGTGGAACCCTTGACGGGGTGACCACGGAAACGAAAATTGAATCGCGTTGATCACTTTATGTACGGGCGGAGGAGACTGGACACCGACTACATGGTATAGTCACGGTAGGCTGACCGGGTAGAAGAGCACGCATCATTTGCACTCGGAAGCAGGAAACATAGCCTGGATAGATTAATCATCCATGTCATGGCGCCCGACTATCTCTGACAGATAATTATCGAATCCATCAATCAGCACACAGTTCCGACGCTCTGCTGCATCGTGGTACGTGTCCACTGTCCACCCAAAGCATCATTTGCAAGTGTGTCTCCGGCGCTTCGCCGTGGGTCCAGCCCAGCCCACCTTCCATAGTCATTCATGTTTCAACCTTTCCACCGACGACTCCCCAATTCATCATATGAACAATCTGCGATTTCTGCATCTAGCTTGTTTGTCTCGGTAGCGATATATTCTTTTAGCTATCTTACTGTTCCGACACTCGTTATAACACACAGCCATTATATATACGTTCCGACTGAGCTGGGCTGACTGCGCCGCTTCCCCTCTTACCACCGCTAGCGCCTAATCCCCTCCACCTCACCTCACCTCACTCTCCGCCTAAGACACCGAATCGCTCGCAGCTCAAAGAACCAAAGACAGCATCATCGAGTCACGAGACCGGATTGATCTATAGATTATTGTTGCATATTTACTCGCCCAAACCAACATCCTGGCACATCCTTTGAACTCCGGGTTGCCTCACCCGAGGCCATACGCTCCGGACAACTCCACCAACACAAACAACAGCGTCAATCCCAACATGTCGTCCCCAGCACCGCTCCTTCGGCCTCCAGTGCCCGGCGGTCGCAACGGCAATGGCGCCCGCACACCTCGTCTCACCCTCGGTATCCCTCCCTCTCCCAGCATGAAACCCGTCAATCCGCCCAGCGAAGATCCACGAATATCAGACATTCCCCTCCCTCAAGCATCGAGTCGTCCGGCGCCTCCTCAACTGCGACTAGCCACTCCTATGGGTGGTAGCAATCACCAAACCCACGAAATCGGAAGACCGACTCCATACCTGAGCAGTATCTCTACCAGCAGCAACAGCCTCAGTGATGCCAGCAATGGGCTGTCAACGTCCACCACCCACCTCGACGGCAAGGCTAGTGGCCCCGGCAGTGCCTCGTCTTCATCGTACTCGACTCTGTCGTTCGCTATGGGACTGCGTCAGCCGACGATCGGCACCCCGGATCCGTCGTCAGCCATAAGCTCGGTTTACTCCGACCGAGACGGCGGCGTATCGATGGAGAGAGATAACAGCGTCAATGGATTATTGCCTGATCTTGACAAGCTGAGTCTGGACAAAGGTCGCCCGCTCGACGTCGAGGACTTGGATGATGAGGGTTGGTTGGCGGCTAGTGAGCAGAAGAAAATCGTGGAACTTGGCAGCCTCGGCGAAGGAGCAGGTGGTGCGGTGACGCGATGTCGATTGAAGGAGGGGAATACTGTTTTTGCTTTAAAGGTACCTTCGCCAACTCATTGGATCAGATATGGGCAACTAACCACAACAGATCATTACCACCGATCCGAACCCCGACGTCAAGAAACAAATCATTCGAGAACTGAACTTCAACAAAGATTGCGCTTCTGAACATATTTGTCGGTACTATGGAGCATTCATGGACAAGACCTCGGGCACTATTTCCATTGCCATGGAGTTTTGCGAGGGAGGAAGTCTCGACAGCATATACCGCGAGGTTAGAAAACTCGGTGGGCGGACCGGGGAGAAGGTGTTGGGCAAGGTTGCTGAAGGCGTTCTCAACGGTTTGACGTACCTTCATAGTCGAAAGATCATCCACAGAGGTTTGCTTTGTCCCCGCCCCTTGTCGTAGAAGCATCTCACATGGTTTCAATTAGATATCAAACCGTCCAACATCCTCCTATGTCGAAACGGCCAAGTCAAGCTCTGTGATTTCGGGGTCAGTGGAGAATTCGGCACCAAAGGGGACGCCAATACCTTTATCGGTACATCATACTACATGGCCCCAGAAAGAATCACGGGCCAGTCCTACACCATCACCTCAGATGTCTGGTCATTGGGTGTCACGTTACTCGAAGTCGCTCAACACCGCTTCCCATTTCCTGCAGACGGCACAGAGATGCAGCCTCGCGCCGGTCTGATTGATTTATTGACATATATCGTCCGCCAACCCATTCCGACACTGAAGGATGAGCCAGAAAACAACATTAGCTGGTCTGATAATTTCAAATACTTTATCGAATGCTGGTATGTTTTCCCGATGTCATCATTGTGTGCGGCTCCCCCCGTCTGACATGTCCGTAGCCTCGAAAAAGACCCTCCACGAAGAGCCACGCCGTGGCGGATGCTGGACCATCCATGGATGCAGGACATCAAGAACAAAAAGGTCAACATGGCCAACTTCATCAAACAAGTCTGGGGATGGACTGATTAACTCGCGCTTGTCTGCTTCTGTTGCTATCATACCCATATAGTCATACATCCTCATTTCAGCATTAAACCACATCCCCCCCCATGGGCTGCGCCCACTGATTGATCAGGAATATCGAATGTCACGACCCATTGTTTTACAAGCATTGCCGCACGCCGAGACTATACGTGCAATTCATGTCTGTTGCTGTACCAACCAAACCAGGTTCTTTCGGACTGTTGCTCCCTTTTTCTTTTTTTCTTTTTCTCTCTCATATTTGGGCGTTTTCGTTTTGAGCTTTGAAATATGTTTTATTTAGTGATTCGATTCATGCTTCCAAAACAAGTACCAATACATATTCATGACACCATTATATCTCCCCATGCATGCTATGTAAGGGAACCTTCCCACAGGACTATCGATCATTGACAGGCTGAGCACCCAGCACCCAACCAATGCCGCTCGCCAAACCACCCGTAACCATATTGGAGACAACATCACGTTTGCGAACTCGCTCAAGGGATTCAGTCGACCGACTCAGCTCGCCTTCTCCCTCTTCAATGGCTGCTTCTTGGCGTTGGCGTCGTTGCTGCTGCTGCTGCAAAGGGGTCAGGTTCTTACTAAACGCCCTGGCCGCTCCGCGCGCAACATCAAATAATCCCATGGGCGCCTCTGCGCCGTCCCCTCCTCCCTCTCTAGTGCGACCGCCGTCATAGTAGGAAGCGCGACTTTTGCGTTGTTGGCGATGCGCGTTCTCGTACGCGTCCAGTTCGCGATCTGTCGGGCCAAAGCCGCCCGGCACCGTTGCAGGACCACCAGCGGCAAGTTGGCGGTCGCCGCGTTGGTCCCATTCTTCGGCTTCTTGGAATTCGCGGTTGCGTAGGATCGTCATTTCTTCGTCGCAGCGCCGCCATGCACCTAGCACTTCGGGAAGGGGGTCGGCGGATGGGGCGAGGATGAGGGCCAAGGAGAGGAGTTCCGTGCGCTGGGAGAGGTTGTTGATTTGGGAAGTCAAGTCAGTTTCAGAGGAGCTTGTGCGCGAGCGATAGCGGCCTGCATTGTACGCGGCGCGCCAGGAGATGTCTTCTTCGACGGGGGAGGTGGTGGTGCTTGTTGTCGCATCCGAGGTAGAGGATGGGAGGAGGGAAGACGGGGTGAGTCGAGTCAGGATGTAGGAATAGGCGGTGCCAAAGTCGTCAGATGCTAGGGCTGATGATACCGCCATGGAAATGATTCGTCGTTCGGCTATGACTATCGACCCTTGTTCTTTGTCTTTGGGTAGATTGGCTAAGAGGCCGGCCGTGACGAAATTTCTTCCGATGAATAATAAATCGTCCAACTTTGTATAGCTCTTTGGGTTTTGGTCGAGGAGTTTCTCGATCAATGTTATAGGGTCCTCATGGACCCGGATGCTGACCGGTTGGAATGGAACTCCATGTTGCAGGGTCAACGAGTAGAAGGAGAGGGCATGTGTTGCGGCAATAAGAGCTGTCAACTCTTGGAATCTCTTAGAATCGGGGAAACGAGGCTGGAAGGCGTTGAGGCTGTATATCTATTAGTATTCTTGATGAAAATTGGAAAAAAAAAAGAAAAAAGAGAGGGTAACTTACATCTCAACAGCCTTTTTCATCTTGCCTCTAGACTTGTTCCCATTACTAGCAGTATCATAGAACGATATAATTGTGTCCACCACAGCAGTTTCAACCTGTGTCGAATCCAGAGGAGAGTCTGTATTCGTATAAATCTCCGCTGCCAATTGATATTCTATCCGTCATCAGCATCGAAGTGAGAGCGCAAGAAGAGCAAGACATACCACCAGTAGCAATCATGGCCTTGAGGATTTCAATCTCCACTCTCACCCTAGGGACTCTCCAGAAAAGACCATGGCTTTCGTCTGCCTTTCCAGATGTATTGACTGAGCCTCTCCAATCTCGGAGCCAGAGTATCTGCTCGCGAATCTTACTCCATTCTTGTCCTGGCTTTGGCTGCTTGACTATCATGTCCAAAATTGCATTCACTTCCCAAGATTGCGCCTCTGCATTGCCATGTAAGCACACAGATGCTGCTGAACGACAGGAAGTATTATATCCATGGTCGCGTAAGACGCGCGCAGATATCAGAATCGCTTGCAAAAAACTTATAGACTGTGGAGATGGAACGGTTAGAGGGTTATCACTTTTGAGAAGCCCGTTCTGTAGCAATGATGCCTTGGACGAGGCCGATATAGTGGCAAGATCCAACTCCAGAGCGTATAATGTCGGATCGTCCAAGTCCGTGGATTTAACGGCCGTATCGATTTGTAGCAGTCTTGCAACCTTTGTTGTAATTTGAAATAACCTCTCAAGCGAGCTCCTAACGGGGTCAGTCGCATATGTGATCGCAAGACCTGCTTGTCCATAAGACCTTCGTGAACGCTCAAGATCCGTCGAATCAGCCACGTCCATATATCCACCCAAGTCCACATCTTCCGGTCCGTCCCAGTTATCGAGCGCGCTGGCAACACTATCGAACTCCACCAAGCTCCGTGACAGCAACCATTCATTGACATCGTCCCAACTGGCCGTCATTGCCTCTTTAGTCGCCCCCTGTGTCTCAATATCATGGCTCAATCTCCGCCTCTTAGACTGACCAGCTCCACACATCCATGGGCCTACCAACCCTCTCAAATTCCTCGTCAATTCCGTCGCGGATGCAGTATTTCCCGTCATAGACAACAACACATTTATTCCTGTATTGTGGTCCATCGACTCGAGCACAGAAAGCGAAATTGTATCTTCTTTGTCCGGATAATATTCGTAGTTCGACCGCAAAAGCGGCAGAATCTTCGAAACGAGCCATTGTCGTAGCGACTCTGAGCGCTCATAGAACGGTAATATCAACTCGAGGATATAGGTCTGTAAGCCGGTTTCAGCGTCAATTCTATGCGCTCGATGGATGAGAAAGTCGGTCAGAGGATCCGTGTCTTCTATCGTCTTGACGGCATAAGGGTATTTGAGGGGAAGCAACTTCAACCGCCGGACACGTTTCCATGCGACCGAGTCTGCGATGCTCGTGACTTTTGTGATGTCGATATCTCCAGAGTATGGCGCAAGCGCTACCCCTCGGTTAATCTCATCGAGTACCGTCGTGTACTGTTGAGGAGGTGTACTCTCTGGTAAAAAGGACAGCAGGATGCGGAAGAGGCGTATTGCAGTTAGTGACGTAGGGAAATGTTGTTGCAGGTGAGGCAATGCAGCCACATTGCCGGCAGCGCAAAGATCACAGGCAAGAAGAACTGCCTGAACATCTGACAGGCTATCCAGATTCGCCATCCTGAATTGCAGTCCACCGTGTAGGACGGCTGTTCTCGTGTATTGCAACGAGCCTCGAGGTTGTCCGTAGTGTACGTTGCGGCGGAATCCACGTCGAGCACCGATGGCCAATTAAAAGCCCGACGCTGACCCACACTACCGTTCCAGGCGGAGCGTCAACTCAAGACTCAAACCTCCACTCATTCGATTCCATCACAAGCCCTCATTGCCCTATCATACCGTACTCAACAACTAGCCATGGCTTCTGGTTTCGGTCTCAATGGCGGTAAGTACTGATCAACATTGGTGTCACAGGTGACAGCAGCTCAATTGATCCGTTCTTCTGACCGGTGACTATGACAATGGGCTAATCTTACTCGACACAGGCCCCTCGCGCTGCTTCGCTTTCTGGCAAGAACTCCTCGGATGCTATGTTGTGAACGGATCGGAGGGTGTTGAGGGAAAGAAGAAATGTCTGTTTGCTTTGGAAGACTACAACGAATGCCTACACCACAGCAAAGAGGTACGTTGCTTACACTGCGTTGGACATTACGACCATTCGACCATGGGCATTCCCAAGGTCAGTTTTTGACTATATCAAGACTAACACAACACCAGATCGTCCGAACCAAGCGACTTCAAGCAGCCTACCGCAAAGCCGAGGCTACCTTCCCTCGAGAGGACGCACCGAAAGCCGAAGACATTCGAGGTCTGGGATTACTAGGCAAGGAGAGCCAGTCGGCCAAGGTCTTGGGCTTGGAATAGAATTTTACGACTTGTGTGGCGAAGATTGCAGCTGTCACTGCGTGTGTTTTGATGATGGTCTTAGCGATGTGACCATTTTGTACAGGATAAATTCGCAATCGCAATAAACTTGTTTCCGATCTTTTCGAGTCTGCTTTGATAATCAGTCTATGACTCTCGATTTTGTTTTCATGAGTTGCCTTAGGACCAACGGACGAGATGCTGACCGGCCATTCCTTGGTACTGATACATCGTTCGATGTACGTGGAAGGTGCGATGACGGGATGCCATTCTTGGGCAACCACGCAACCGGTCAACTTCTACAGAGATATCGCCTACTACTACAAATCAGTCTTTCTATTGAGACAGCCGACGCCAAAATCCCAGCTAAGTAGCTTACTCGCAGCCTCTATTAGATAGCCCGGCCGGGCGTCTCGGTGTCATTAAAGCAGTAAGTAGCTTCACATAATACATAATGTGGCATTGAAAAGAGATCGGTGCCGGTGAGCGAGTTCTTCGACAAAAGCAATACGAGTCATTGGCCATATTCAACTTAATCTAAATGTATCCCATGCTAGCTGTCTCTTCTCTTCCAGCTGATGATGCAGCTCCTCCCGCTTCCTAGACTAATGTACTCCGGAGTAGGAGCTGGTCGGATAGTCACGTGACCGAGGAAAAACGCTATGCGGCGCGAGGGGGTGCCCTAAGCCAAAAGAGGCTTAGTGGAGTCCGCGGTGCCCAGCAAACGCGACGGGCCCAGCAAACGGATCGATGATATAAACAGCATAAACAGCCCGGCGCAACCTCGACAAGACGTACCCGTCCGTCCACACGTCCCTTCCTGCTGGCCACGCATCTCTGCGGCGCTCTTCCTTATTTGGTGTCCTCCCCAGACTGCTTTTCGCGTCTCCCCTCCCTCCCCCCCCCCAGCAGCAGCAACCTCACTTTATTATTTCTTATTATTATATTTCTCCAGTCTCTCCTTTGCAATATTGCATCTGATTATCTCCTTCTTTATCTGATGAAGACCTTTGTTGCGCCCTCTCAATACGATACTCAAAAATTGTGCGCTGCAGTGGCTCTCAGCCAATAAAGAGACCTGTTAGTCATAGCAGATTTTAGTGCGATTCTTCACAATCTGGGTTCTCCCGTCCAATGAGATCCCACCATCTGGCTACTTCCATCTTGTGCATTCTATGGAGATACAACGAGATTCAGTGTGCATATCGTGCTGAGTTGTGACTTATCCCTGAGATACTAGCCTCTGGAGCTTTGACGTTGCACCAAGCAGCAGCCTTGACTTGCCATGGCTTCCAGGTGAGTTCTATCTGACACCATACTCCGCTATCCCCGATACGGACACGGGCGATCCGCTAACCTTTTCCCGTAATAGGCTTGACCGGCTTGTCACGTGAGCTTTCTTTCCTTTGATCTCTTCTGCTTATCCACACTGACCAATGATATCGTTTACAGCCTTCTGGAGACTGGCAGCACGCAGTTGATTCGAAACACTGCGGCCCAGCAACTGGCTGATGTACAAAAGCAACATCCAGATGAGCTGTTCAATTTACTAGGTCGCATTGTCCCCTATCTGAGGTCCAAGTCATGGGACACCCGCACCGCCGCTGCCAAAGCCATAGGCCTTGTAGCGGCCAATGCGGAGCTTTACGACCCGAATGAAGATGACGGCTTGACAATCAAAAAACCAGAAGATGATGATGACGACGACGTGGATATCAAAACAGAAATCAAGTCCGAGGAGTCACTACCTCCCTCGGAAGATTTGCTGCGTTTAGAAACACTTGACGTTGGGTCTATCCTGAAATTCGGTAGGAAATTACTCGGCAGCGCAGGCAAAGAATATGAGTATACCATCGGCGGCATGGACCCAGCTGCAAGATTACAGCATCAAAAGAAAACTTTGACAGCGCGTCTTGGTCTGGCTGGGGAGTATCTCGAAGATGACTTGGTCGACGAGGCTGATTTTACGTCGACCGCCAAGATCGAAAAACCTGTTCCAATATTATCGCGACAGAACAGTATGATCAACAGGTCTTCCAACGAGCCGCAGAATGGAGACGAATCAGGTCTGAGTAAACGTCAGTTAAATCAGCTGAAGCGCAAGAACAAGCAAAATGCCAAGCTTGGTGCCAATAAAGTCAGAGTCGTCGATCTCTCTTCTCGAAAGCCGTCAGACAGCATGCCGACGCCGTCTGTAGCAACTCCGTACCCGATCAAATCCGAAATTGGAGAAGAAGAAAACGAAAAGAAGCCCGACTACTTTTCTCTCGACCGATCTAGTGCTGACGATGATAGCAAACTTGTCTCAGAGTTCAAAGGACCAATCGTGCCAGAGAAACCGATCATCCAGACTGAAGCCGAGGAACAAGGCAAGGAATGGCCTTATGAACGCATGTGCGAATTTCTCGAGGTAGACCTCTTCGATCCAAATTGGGAAATACGACATGGAGCTGCAATGGGCCTCCGGGAGGTGATTCGAGTCCAAGGTCCCGGTGCCGGCCGTCTTTTGGGCAAATCCAGGGAAGAGAACGATTTGTTGAACAGGCGGTGGCTTGATGACCTGGCATGCCGTTTACTCTGCGTGTTCATGCTCGACCGCTTCGGTGATTATATCTCTGATAACGTGGTCGCGCCCATTCGAGAAACGGTCGGTCAGACCTTAGGCGCCGTTCTCTCCCACTTACCGCCAAAATCAGTTATTCAAGTATACCGAACTCTGCACCGTATTATCATGCTGCGGGAACTTGGACTTGAGAGGCCTATCTGGGAAGTCTGCCACGGCGGTATGATAGGATTGAGGTACTTGGTCGCGGTACGGAAGGAGCTTTTGATCAAAGACGCAAAAATCATGGACGGTGTTCTGGAGGCAGTCATGAAAGGATTGGCAGACTTCGACGATGATGTACGAGCCGTAAGTGCCGCAACCTTGATACCCATCGCTGAAGAGCTCGTCTCGTCACGACAAGGCTCTTTGAGTGCGCTCATCAATATCGTATGGGATTGTCTGTCGAATTTGCAAGACGATCTTAGTGCTAGTACTGGATCCGTCATGGATCTGCTAGCCAAACTGTGCACATTCCCAGAGGTGTTAGATGCAATGAGAGCTAACGCTGCTGACGACCCGGAGGCGTCATTTGCAAACCTTGTGCCACGCTTATACCCCTTTTTACGGCATACGATCACTAGTGTTCGACTGGCAGCTCTTCGAGCACTCACCACATTCCTCCGTCTCGAGGATCAGGATTCGAATGCCTGGGTGGACGGTAAGGCGATGCGCTTGATCTTCCAGAATCTGCTAGTCGAACGGAACGAGGGCGTGCTCAAGCTCTCACTCGATGTATGGTACGACTTAACCAAGGCCTTGGATGCTCGCAATCTCTTCACAGCCGAGACGCTGAGCTCATCTCTGCAACCGCTGATCACACTAGCTATGGGTCCATTTGGAGTCCCTCGTTACCCTATCCCGATGAACGCCGCTTTATTCATCAAACCATCTGGTGTGGCGTATGCATTGTCTCAACCTCAAACACCAGGCAGAAAGTCTAGCCCTCTGAATACGTCAGAGTCAGGTAAAGGTCGGCGCAGAAAGTCTGAGAAGAAAGAAGTTCCGCCTCCCTCTGCGCACAACGTTGATGGCCACATGCTATCGGGCGATATTGATTTGGTCGGATTGGACACTATGGTACGATCCAAGATATTTGCCGCTCGGGCTATGGGTCAATTCTTGTACCTGTGGGATTCGAAGGATCTGCCTTCGCTCTGGGAACCTATTGTTGGTGGACTTACCTCTTCTGGCTCATCCTCCCAACTAGCAGCTGCAATGATCATTGAAGAATACGCTAAGCGCGCAGGCGCTGCCGGGAAGTATATTTCCCTGCTGTGCGAGAACCTGCGTCCGATCATCGAGACTGATCGTCCCGGCTGGTATAGCGATATAGCTTGCTACCTACAAATCACCCGGGCACAGTGCCATTCTCTACTCAACGCATTCAGAGACCATGCTCATGTGCCTTCTGGAAGGCTACCAGCATTAGCCGTCGTCGTTCAAGGTGATCCTGAAGCCGGACCAAATGCATTTTCTATTCATGATGCCGAAAAGGTCGTCGGTCCGGACTTTGAGCGTTTGAAGAAAAGTTTGACCCCAGCTCAGCGTGTGACTGCTCTACAGGTCTTGAACGATACAAAATCAAGTGCCGAGACTTCTATTGAGGAGGCAAAGAATATAAAGGATCAGAGAGATCTGCGTATTCGCGCCGCGGCAGCGGGCGCCTTGGTTGCACTACAAGACATACCCAAAAGGCCCAGCCATATCATCAAAGGGATGATGGATAGCATCAAGAACGAGGAAAACAGTGAACTACAACAGCGGTCGGCTTCGGCAATTGTCAATCTAATCGAATACTACACGACAGCTACTAAGAGGGGTCCAGTTGACAAGGTCATCGGAAACCTGGTCAAATACTGTTGTGTTGATACATCGGAGACGCCGGAGTTCCACCACAACGTTCATCTTGAGAAATCTATTCTATCGCTCAGGAAAGAGGAAGACCGCAGAGATCACGTTGACGCAGCGAAGTTTGAGCGTGAAGCTCGGGCGGCCAGGTTCATGCGGCGAGGAGCCAAGGAAGCACTTGAGCAGTTAGCCACAAAATTCGGCAGTGAACTGCTAGAAAAAATACCCAATCTTGCTGCTCTGATTGAAAGGCCTCTGCGGGAAGCACTCGAAGGCGACTTACCGGCGAACATTCGGGATCCCGATAACGAACTTGGCCAGGAAGCTGTCGATGGACTGTCAACACTCAGAGCTCTTTTGCCAAAATTCCACCCTGGCCTGCATCCCTGGGTCATCAAACTCATGCCAGTCATAGCAAAGTCACTGCAGTGCGAGCTTTCCGTTATTCGGTACGCAGCCGCCAAGTGTTTTGCGACGATCTGTAGCGTCATCACCGTAGAGGGCATGACTATGTTAGTCGAAAATGTGTTGCCTACCGTCAACAATGCATTGGATGTGCATCATCGTCAAGGTGCTATCGAATGTGTTTACCACCTCATTCACGTAATGGAAGAAGGTATCTTACCATATGTCATCTTCCTCATCGTGCCAGTGCTTGGACGCATGAGTGACTCAGATAACGATGTCCGACTCTTATCTACAACTTCTTTCGCGACACTGGTCAAGCTTGTACCCCTGGAGGCAGGCATTCCCGACCCGCCAGGTTTGTCAGAAGAGCTTCTGAAAGGTCGTGACCGTGAAAGAAAGTTCATGTCACAGATGTTGGATCCTCGAAAGATCGAGTCTTTCGAGATCCCCGTCGCAATCAAAGCAGAGCTACGTTCCTACCAGCAAGAGGGCGTCAACTGGTTAGCCTTCCTCAACCGCTACCACTTGCACGGCATTCTATGTGATGACATGGGTCTCGGAAAAACGCTGCAAACTCTATGCATTGTCGCAAGTGATCACCACATGCGGGCAGAAGAATATGCTCGTACGCAAAAGCCCGAAGTCCGCAAACTTCCTTCCCTGATCGTCTGTCCGCCTACCTTATCGGGCCATTGGCAACAAGAGATAAAACAATATGCTCCTTTCCTTAACTGTGTAGCTTACGTCGGCCCTCCGTCGCAACGGTCTCAGCTCCGTGGTGAGTTAGAAAAGGCAGATATTGTCATTACATCGTATGATATCTGCAGAAACGATACGCAGATTTTCACACCCATCAGCTGGAACTACTGTGTCTTGGATGAGGGTCATCTCATCAAAAACCCTAAGGCAAAGATCACTCTAGCTGTGAAGCAACTTGTTAGCAATCATCGCCTCATTCTATCCGGAACGCCCATCCAAAACAACGTCCTAGAACTCTGGTCACTGTTCGACTTCTTGATGCCTGGGTTCTTGGGCACGGAGAAGGTTTTCCTAGATCGTTTCGCCAAGCCCATCGCCGCAAGCCGCTTCAGCAAGTCGTCATCAAAGGAACAAGAGGCCGGTGCTCTTGCAATTGAAGCTCTTCATAAGCAAGTCCTTCCATTCTTGTTGCGTCGGCTCAAGGAAGAGGTATTGAACGATCTCCCACCCAAGATCTTGCAGAATTATTATTGCGATCCAAGTGATCTGCAACGGAAACTGTTCGAGGACTTTTCCAAGAAAGAGCAGAGAGATCTTCAATCAAAAATGGGGAGTACCGAAAAGTCTGCTAAAGAGCATATCTTCCAGGCTCTTCAGTACATGCGCCGTCTCTGCAACTCCCCAGCCTTGGTCATCAAGGAGGGCCACAAGCAGTACGACGACGTGCAGAAGTATCTGAGCACAAAGAACTCTCACCTTCGAGACATCTCCCATGCACCCAAATTGACAGCTCTCCGCGATCTGTTAGTTGATTGCGGTATTGGTGTCGATCCTAACACAGAAGGTGAACTAGACACAGGAGCAAGCTACGTCAGTCCTCATCGTGCACTCGTGTTCTGCCAGATGAAAGAGATGCTTGATATCGTGCAAGAAGATGTGTTGAAGAAGATGCTTCCTTCCGTTCAGTACCTACGGCTGGATGGAAGCGTCGAGGCAACGAAACGTCAAAACATCGTCAACCAATTCAACACCGATCCGAGCTACGATGTGTTGCTCCTTACAACCAGCGTTGGTGGGCTGGGTCTCAACCTTACAGGAGCCGACACTGTCATTTTCGTCGAGCATGACTGGAACCCCCAGAAGGACATACAAGCTATGGACCGCGCGCATCGTATCGGCCAGAAGAAGGTCGTCAATGTCTACCGTTTGATCACGAGGGGTACTTTGGAGGAGAAGATTTTGAGGTGAGGAATCTTTGCCAAGCTCGTGTCAATATAAGTTGCTAAATACTGACTTGATTCTTTAGTCTACAACGATTCAAAATCGATGTAGCATCAACGGTAGTCAACCAACAAAACGCGGGTCTCAACACAATGGACACGGATCAGCTCCTGGACCTCTTCAATCTCGGCGAAACAGCAGAAGGCGCTGAAAAGCCAGTTCCCGAAGGTACTGCCGGCAACGAGGTGGACATGGTCGATATCGATGGTGAAGTCAAAGAAAAGGGCAAGAAGGGCTGGCTCGATGATCTAGGCGAGTTGTGGGATGACCGTCAGTACCAGGAAGAGTATAATCTGGACTCTTTCCTGGCGACTATGAAAGGATGATCCGGAAAGACATCAATCGGGAAAAGATGGATTTAGAAGAAGAGAGTTGGGTTTTGCGTGGAGTTCTTGATTCTCCTTCGGGGAAGGCTTTGAAGGGGGGAGTTTTTGGATTAACTGACGCAAGGTATTGGCATAGGGTGGGCAGTTTTGTTTCTTTCGCATCTTGATGAAGATGGGAGAGCATTATGTATTTTTACTTCGAGGTCCCAATTTATTCATCCTAAGGAGTCGCTATCTCTTCTCACTTGAAGAGGGATGCAGACAGGCGGAAGGGGTTTCTTGTACTGTATAATATGTGCTCAGGTAATCGCACCTACGCATCGATCTCTCCCGAGATTTTTCGAAGCATGAGCAGAAAGATACGTAACTTGTTTTCATTGAAGTAGGATACTTATTGGCAATCTGCAAACTAGAGAAGTGAACAAGCAGAAGCACAAGCATCAGACCATGTTATGTACTCTCACATGCGCACGAAATTACGACTGCCCCATTTTCGCATGCCGGAAACTCAAAATTACATGAATAGTCAAAAATGTAAGCAGTCTGGGCAAGAAAATCGTATAATACAAGAAAAAAAGAATAGAGATGAAATCAACAGTTGCCGCCTTATAGATAAACGCCTTCCAGATAAGACACGTCGCAGTCTGTTTTAGAATACGGAGCAACGCTGTGTTTGTCGATTGCATGCTGAACGCCTCTTTAGTCATGATGGGTCGTGATTTGTACAAGGTAGACGATAGAATTCGTCCATAACATCTCGCTGGTCGATCACCTAAGGACGTGACTTTGGCTTGGACAGCATATTCAAGCGACTCAAGCTAAGAACACCCTTCTTCGATGCAGTGCCTGGAGTGCCGCTTCGGCTCTTGTTGCCCGTCATACGCCCAGGAGTGATGATGGGACGGTTCTTGATAGGGCTGGGGCTGACTGGATTCAGCTTCACAGGGCTGGCTTTGAAACGTTTGGCGTTGCGTTCATCAGCAGAGTTTGCGATAGGCGGGATGTTCTCGGTATCTTCATCATCGCTCATATCTTTACGCTGGCGCTTCTTGTTCTTGATACCGTGAGGCACTGCAAGAAGACTAGCTGACGGACTCTTTGCCTTCAGAGGCGAAGAAGTTCCCTTCAGAACAGGAGTGGACGTCGCCTCAAGCCTCTTGCCGTGCTCCTCACGTGAGCGCTTCTCGTTTGATATGCCATGTGGCACTGTCGGCATCTTGGGGAATGGGCTGGTTGTCGAGGGATTGGAGAAAGTCGGTCTTAGAGCTGGCGAGGAGAGTTCCGCAGCTTGATCTTTTTCGCTATCATGCTTGCGCTCTTTATTCGAAATACCGTGAGGTATAGCCGGGATGGTCGAAAGAGGACTACTAGGAGCTGTGGTGATTGAATCACGGACACGTCTGATGGTAGGAGTATCAATGACTTCCTTGTCGGGAGTCATTGTTTCCGGAAGAATTGGATACACAATATCGGATGTGGAAGCAGCGGCGACTTCGGGTGCAAGTTCAATTGCAGTTGGTGTGGCAAGAATTGACTCACGGCGAGATCTCGTGCTTGATGTGAATTCAACACGCTTTTTGGGAGAAGGTGTCTGCTCAATACCGCTGAAGTTTGCTGTAGGGAGATTCTTTAAGTCAATGTCAGGATTGAAATTTGGAGCTGTGATGTGTGTTCCTGCAGCGATCTTCGCAGGGTCATCTGAGAACAGTGGCTGACGACGTCGCAAGATTGACTTCAGATTACCGAGACTTGGTAGTGAAGTTTTGAGCCTAGGGTTGAACTCGGTTTTTGGGGTCTGGGGAAGAGCCTGACGAGATGCTGAACTTTCGGTCATAGAAGGGATCATGGAGGTCTTCAGAGGACGTGCCGATGCAAAGCGGGCAGCCGATGATCTAGTAGGAGTCATCAAAGAGCTGCTACGGAATGTCGATCTGGAGGGCTGAGGGATAGCCATTCTTCGTGGAGTACCGATATGACCTAGTTGACGGATAGTAGAAGTCGTCTGAATCTCAGTGCGTTTGACACGCTTGGATCCAACAAGAGGAGCTTTTGAAGGTGAAGGTCTTGCCTCGGGCTCGTCGAGCAATGCCTTGGAGCTCTTTCGCTTGAGCGACTTATTGGCAGGAGTGAAACGACCGGCCTGTGCTCGGAAAGCGGAAGGGTGCCCAGCAATAGAGTCCATCTTCTTGAACTCTGCCATATGCGCGTCGCTATAGCGTCCTGCCTTGCCCTTGGGCTTGGCAATCTTCCGACCTTCGAGTGTCTGCTCTCCAGCTTCTGCCTTACGCTGTTGTTCGCCTCGGTCGATTATCATCTGTGCCTTGATTCTAGCAACATCTTCGCGAACGCTCTCCATCAACTTCCTTGCCTCGTCGCTGAGTTGGGCATCGTCACTCGAAAATTTCATTCCGAATCTGGATGGAGTGCCCAAGTTGCTGGGAGGAGATGATAGAATCTTAGAAGGTGTGTTGGTGGCCAAAGTCTCTTTGATGACATTTCCGTTTGAGTCGCGTTTGATGGGCTGAAAGCCAAGGATAAGGCCAGAATCGAGCTTTTTGGCTGTGCTCTTTTGTGCTTTGCTTGGGTGCATTTCTTCGCGAGGTGGACGCGCACTACCATTTGCAGAAGGTGTTTTCATGACTGGTCGTTCATTGGGCGACAATATTGATTTTTTCAATGACGGTTGGCTCTTTGGAGTGGTGATTGTTTTAGCATCGTTGTCTTTGGTGTGTGTCTCGCCATTTTCCACGACGGGCGCCAATTTGGCTGGAGTGGTGGTGAGCACAGCTGGGAACTGGTCCTGTATGATGCATGTATTATCAGTATCAAGCGTACAGAAAGTGAAGAGTGACCAGGAACTGATGGTTTGGATTACCTCCGTGACCGGGGTGTTGCCTCTCAGGCGAGCTGAGCGACGCGGTGCCATTCTGTGGTCGAGGAATGGCTCGGATGACGTGCTGTCCAGAGGTCAAAATTGCTACTTTTCGAGTGATATCTAAGTGTCTCTGCTCACAAAAGCTAGGACAAGGTTGATTGAAGTGTGATAAACGATCAAAGAGAACGAGGGGAAGCGTGACGAAGAGGAAGCGGTGACGTTGCTGGGTTGCTCTTACCAAAACAAATAGAAGACGCGCTAGTCTCCTTACGGCTTAGGTCCAGCTGTCAGGAACATTTTATCAATCTGATTGTATTCGCGACCCTCTTCTCTTATTCTATCTTGATTCAATTACAGTCCAAATGGATATGTCTCTTCCATACCCAGAGTTGTTCGAGGCTGTACTTTCTCAAGAGGATTGACAGCCGAGCTTCGGTCAAACCAAACATACGCATCCAGCTGATTGTGTAGATAGGCTTGCGAATAATGCGAGATTCGTTCAGTGTCTGGCCGGTAGATGACGCCAATGAAACGCTCCAATTTTGGCGGTGCTTGAGCAAAGGATTCTCGGAGCTGTGAGCCGGCGAAATTCTGGCGTAAGTCGAGCAAGAAGGTTGGAATACCGGTACTATGCGCAACATACTCCCAGCTGTCTGTCCGTGATGGATTGACGCGCATTACTTCCATTTCCTCGTCCCATCCATGAGCTGCCGCGACCGTTCCCGTATGAGTTCCACATCCAATAATGGCCACATTATCGCGGCCATATCTCTCTCGGCAGAGTTGACCGATATTGATCTCTTTCCGGCGTTGGCCCATACTGGTGAAGCGGGCATCTCCAACATGCGAATTGTGTGCCCAGACTATGACCTTGCTGCCCGGAGGCTTGAACTGGAACATTCGGTCCAGGGTGTCGAACATATGTGTGTCACGTAGTGTCCACGAGCTCGCCGAGCTATAGTACATGGCCTTGTAGTACTTTTCTGCGTCACGTACTACATGAGCATTTTGCTCGGCACTGTGAAAGTCTTCGCCATCATGTTCTGATGCGCTATACTCCAGTCGTCTTTGTAGAAGATCCTTTAGCATCTGTACAACTTTGCTCTCGCAATTCTCCATCCCTTGCAATGCCGCGAGTCCATAAGAGGCCGGATCGTCGACCCAGGGATTTAGACAGCCATATCGTTTGCGAGCGTTCTTGCCGAGCTCTGGATCAACACGGTCGAGATAATCAACGACTGACTTGATCGATTCTCCCATACTATAGAGATCCAATCCGTAGAAGCCAGCTCTTTCCTCGGGTCGAACCTTGGCATTTCTATCGCGCATCCATTCAACAAGGTCTTGCATTTCACGATTTCTCCACATCCATGTCGGGAATCTCTTGAAAGGCTCGATCTTGCTTCTTCCTCCAATGCGCCCTTTTGGTCCAGGACGGAGACGTACATAGCGGTCGATAGCTTCAGCATCGGGCCAATCAGCCTCGAGTGCAATCATGTTGAAGCCATGAAAGTCCACCAAATGTTTTGTAATCTCTGCTCGAGCGGTGTAGAACTCGGATGTGCCATGACTACCATCGCCTAGAAGAACGACTTTATAGTTGCGAAATGTGTCGAACATCTGGCCAAACAATGGATCTCTGATATCTGGCAACGGCTTGGCCGCTGCCTGCACGATCTGAGTCAATTGTCCCGGCATTCTCACGACGAGGATTGTGAGCAATCGTCAGTATTCGAGTAGTTTCAAGGTGATGAAGTAATTGAATTTGTCTGACAGTTTATTATAGTCAAGTTAAGCTTGTGGCTGGTATTCCTGTATGATTTGCCTCTGTATCTTCAGTCCCGGCCATTCACGGTTGACCATGAGATCATCCATCCGTCAAGTGCCACAAACTGCCACCACTCAAATGCCACGGAAGTACAATCCTGATGGATTCGAGGAAGATAATCAATGTCTCTACTTTGCGTCGATTGATCTTCTGTTTGTTGATGCTCAACAGGCTCGACTGAAGTAGGCATCACCGGCGATCGATGTTGGGGCGTGTAACGTTTTACGGCCGTGAAACGAACAGCATCTCGCGTATACATTGATGTGGAAAGCACGAGAAGAGCATTGGCTTTGGGTGTTATCAGGAGAACATATACCATGGAACCGCCGGGAGCAACACGACTGAATCGCTTTGAGAGCTCGATGGAATCGCTCTATGGCAGCTTCTCCAACATCAATGATCTCGAGCAGTGGAAACCGCCACCCAACTCTGGAGGTCATCAGGGTCGATATCTTTGGACCGATGCTTTTGGAGTCGTCAACTTCTTGACCCTGCATCGGGAGCACTCCCAAAAAGCTGCGGCATCAGCTTCGGGATCAGATCCTGCGCTCGGCATCAAGAATGCAGATAAGTACTTGGTTCTCGCTCGTCGTCTTGTTGAGACTGTGCATGATGTACTCGGTCGCACTAGGGATGGCAAGGCACGATTATCCGGCGCCACGGACGAGAACCCTCTAGGGGGAGGTTTGCGTATCGGCAAATTAGACGAAACCGGCGTTGACGGCGATGGGCAATACCACCATTATCTTACTGTATGGATGTTTGCACTCAATCGCATGTCGCTGGCTACGGGAGATCCGCTTTATAACAGACAGGCAGTCGCCTTGGCGCAAGCGATCCATTCACGCTTCTTCATCAATAGAACCTCAACCCGGCCACGCATGGTGTGGAAGATGAGTATGGACTTGGCAACGCCACTCGTCCCTTCAGAGGGGAATCTAGATCCTATCGATGGCTACGTCGTATATCGTCTATTGCAAGCATCAGCCATGGCAACGGGTGACGGTGCTGGTAATGTGAGCAGTGACACGGGAAAAATACTTGACGAAGAAATTGCGGACTATAAGCGCGTCATGGAACGCAAAGGCGAACATTTTGTCTCTGCGGATACTCTGGATCTAGGAATGACTCTATGGACATGCCACTGGTTCTCGGACAAGGAGAAATGGGCATCAAAGTTGGCTGAGAGATGTTTTCAGCAAATATGTAATTCCAATGAACCCTTTGCTTCCGAAAATACCCCTGCTGAACGTGAGATAGATGAGCTGTTCGAAATCGACCGCTATTTAGCACGCAACGTCAAATACCGCCTTGCCTTTCGCGAGTTCGGCACCAGTCTAGGCATCGGTTGCCACTACGGAAAATCGGCAGACCCTGAACGATCCATTGATCTTAGGACGTATTCAGACGCTATCATCGAATCTTGGGAGCCGTACATGGCGGCGTCGTTGCGTGGAGATGGCGATTTGTTAGCGGATGATTTGCGACCAATTACTAGGGTGATGTACTCTTCGGCTCTGATTCCTGGTGGTGAGTATCTCCTTTCACCTTCTTGTAAGCAGTCTACCAGGCTGGATTTGATGGGGTTGCAGAAAGTGCTGATAACATACAGCTTTTCGGATCGGGTATCTTGGACCAGAGCCGAAGACAATTCCATGAGATAGGAGTTCATGCCAGAAGGTGTTTAGTCCGTTTCCTATACCTGTACCTGCGAGTGATAGAATTAGATATATCACCTTGGAAAATAACAAATAACCATCTTATGCGCGACTTCATACATTCTGATTGTATCTCACCTATTCATAGCGGGCTAAACAGAATTACCATCTGTAGTCTTGCTCTTCCATCATTTCGCAAAATTCCGAGCAACCAGAATAGTGGACAAAACCAAGCTAAGAGCACTAGAGATGATCATCAAACTTCAAGGCTTGCCCATTGCCTGGGTGATGAGACCAACCACTCCCTCTCGCTCATTGGCAGACGACGCGCATCTGAACGAGAATGAGGTAGACCGGTGCGCACACTGCGCCGATCAGCAGATTGATGTAGAAAGCCCATCTCCAACCGTCCTTGCTGACTGTAAAAGCACCATCAATAATGGAGCCTAGAACCATAGCTGTACCCGGGTAATGCTTGGAATTGACAGATACGCTGGGCGTTCTTGAACTGTGGTTATTACTGAAAGCAGGGTCGTGCCTCCCACGTATGCACCAGCTCCTCCAATACCACAGATTGCACGACCAACAATCAGGACATCCATGTTCGGTGCTGCACCACATAGGGCGGATCCAATCTCTAAAAGGGTAAAAGAGATGCTGTAGAGGTATTGCAGGTTGAATTGGCCATACATCGGACCCCTATTCTCAACCAGCTAGCAGCTTTGATGATAGTTCACCATTGAATCTCTACATACCAGAACAAGCTGGTAGATCCAGCTCCCATCATGAACGCCACGGAGACTCATGAGATCTTATCGACGGAGTGGAACCGCTCAATGATGGCCGGTTGCACATCGGCAGCAATGGTGTTGTCCAAGCTGAACAGAAATGTTGAGCAGGGAATACTGACGATAAGTAGAGACCACGATACTCCGTGAAACTCTCGAGAGGGGGTGCTGACTCTGTTGCTGTTGTTACTACGGCATCTGATGTAGGTACCTGTCTCCTCCATGACAGCTTCTTGGTCGATAGTGGGTTTGGCGAGAACGGAGTTGTTCATAGTGGATTTTGAGCCTGTAGAGACAAATCCCGAGAAAAGAAAAAGGAACAAAGATAAAAACTCTGTGCATTCAACTTACTCCCTATCTGCTCACTAGGGAAGACTCTGTATTTAGATGACCTATTCAGCATTGGCTTTCCTGGGAAGATAGGCTGGCCATTAAATCAGTTTAGCCAACCCACGACTATCATACTATTTAAACCAGAGTATGAGAGCGGCACGGGTTCATGATTATTTCCAACTTTGACATCCTTTCTTGAACCTAGTGTGGACAAGCTACTTGGTGCATATTTCCATGACAAAATTCTTCAGAACGGACTAGGGTTTCAGGAACGGCTTTGCTCTATAACAGATTACACCACCCCCTTCTTCTCCTAGTAAGATATGCTAGCAAGTGTACCTAAGTTTCCTACCAACCTCTGACTCCTTTGCCTCGTAAGTAATAGCTCTCGCTGAGCTGAGATTATTAGTGCGCCAACCCTCGAGGTCCGGCGAAATCCGTACGTGCCAGTCGGTAGATCGTACATACGCTTGACATATCTCTTAGTCTGCCCGGGAATAGCGGGAAAGATTTCGAGGTAAATAAGCACTATACATCTAATGACCTATTCAACCGGATAAACCAGGGCGTTATACACGTTATCCTCAGGAGTAACGTGATGTGTAAGTTTCCGCTATCTCCGTCCGGTCTTCACTCTAGCATGCCCCACTTCTCGGGTTTTAGGGCTTCCACGCTAGGATAGGAAGAAATATATGCTACCGGTGCGTATTGTCTTAACGCTTCAGAGCACAATAGATTCTAACGAACTACATGTCCTTCTTTATTGACGATACTTTTGTGTACTACCTCGCCTCAGAACATTCTTCGACCCGGATCTAGTGCCCACAATGCCGATACAGGATCGCTAAAGTCTATCGGTGCAGCGAACTGCTCCCACGTTGCAGACTATTACCAAAAATGTTAGATAGAGCTGTGTTCTTCGGCAGGAATGGAGAGATCTTACAGAGTTTTGAAGGTTGGAGAAGTGGGCGCTAGAGGCACTGAAAGCAGGCTGCATTGGGAGTGTCGAGCCATATCCTGTCGACAATGGATCCCTCGATACATATTGCTGGAGTGGAGGAAGAGCCATAATCGCATTGTTCATAGCAGTACCTGGATACATCCGTGTCAGATTGGGGATTGTTCCAATCTCTGGTAGAGGAGACATAGAGGCAGGCGCCAGGTGATTGCGTGGGTGAGCATCTTGCACGTTATCGGTTGAACGTCGTAATTTCTTGAGGAGCATACCGAGGACATCACTGGCCTTGTAAGCTTCAATACTTTCGTCACGCATTTGGCTCCAAATATCTGCACTCCGGTCTAGAGATTCAATCATTTCGGCTCGCGTAGGACCTGTGACAGGAAAAGGGAATGGATCTCTACCGCGATCGATAGACAGTTCCGTGCACAAAATTGTGGCTGCAAGTAGAAAGTCATGGGTGATGAGCGAATTTATGTACTTTGTTAATCTTCTTGTCTGTCCCTCGTCTCTGACCTCTTGATGTTGGATTGCTTGCAGACTCAACAACGCCATGGCAGAATCAAGACAAGTGCGCCGTGAGTTGAGGAATCGAGCATCCATCCGGGCGGCTTCCAAGAAGCGGCTGTGAACCACACACAAAGCTCTGTGGTGAACGCTTGCAAGCGCAAACCGAGCATAGATCAGAGACAGCTGGTCATGCTGCTGCTCGGCCATGGATCGTAGTCGGAAGTGGTCGGGTGCTTTAGCGTAAGTTTCCCGGATACTGCGATCGATCTCTAATACTTTTCCGTATGGAGGGGGTGTATCTTGACGGTTCAATTCTTTTAAAGCACGAGCTAAGCCCAAAGCTAGGCGAGCTTTGCATATCAGGTATGAGATTTGAGTTGGTTCTGATTCTGGAAATGCGGCAGGCAGCTTGACGCAGGTAGGTCCAAAGCTTTCATCGTAGATGTTTCGTGGTAGAATCTTTTCCGGGGACTCGATTTTGACCATGGATGGAAATCCATGTTGGAATGAAAAGAAGATATCCGCCTGCCAGATAAAGGTCCACACGCGACGCCGCATTTCTGCCTACTAGGCTTAGCAAGAACTCAGCTCAGCAAGATACTAGCTACGACCTACCTGAAATGGAGTCAATGACAGCAGACGATCCGGATCCCGATGGTACCCCATTCGCATCGCCAGACGGATGATAGTAGCGAGTAGAACCCAAGCGCTGGAATTGGCATCCTTAACGCTTGAGTATTCTCCGAACAGATGAAGAACTAACGTCTCAATCAGAAAGTCGTGTGGCTTCGTGTAGTCGGCAAGTAGTATGCAGTCTGCCACTCGTGTACGATATGATCTACTCAAGTCCTGTGACTTTCCTTGAAACTCCAATGGCTCATCGCCGTCACGATTCCAGGAAATTGCCGCGATGCGCATCATGGCGAAAAGTAGACCGATCCACACAATAGCTGTACGACTGGAATCTTTCCAGTGTTCTTCATACTGATTGTATTTTAAGTTTCACCTCGATACAAAAAGCGAGCAGCAGACTCTGCAGAATGGACACACCTGTTTCTGAAACGTAGGAGGGTGAATCACATCTATTGCCTGTCAGACTTTTTTCTAGTCTCGATCTTTACTATCCAGAATGTCGACTCACGAACTGCAGGATCCAGCGTTTTGAAATACCGTTCCACAAACATATCGCACGTATAGCGGGATGGAATGTGCGCGAGTATCTCACCACGACCTAGTAACTGAGAAGTGCCAAAGAGAAGAGTCGGACCTGGATCTTCGGGTGCCCTCTTTAGAAGCTGAGATATCTTCTCTGATTGGTCCTCGTATTGTTTTTGTTGTGTTTCAAGGTAGCCTCGTACTTCATGGATCTGTCGATTTTAGTATTGACTAGAACCGCAGCAACGAAGAATCTAACCTCATTCAACAGAGCAGACCAGTGAGCCTCTCCAACGGTATATGAAGTGCCGTAATCAGCATCAATCCGCAACATCCGGCTCTTCGTGGAGTCATTCAGCCGTGGGACATGCTCCATCGCAGGTTCGTATCGCGACACTTGACCATCGCCGTCTGGCACAGCCCTACCGACCGATGGATCTGTAGCCGCAGCCTCTGTTCCACTCATCATCGTCACAACCAATTGCTCTAGCCGATCTATTCGGTTCTGCACGCTGCTCGCGTTGCTATGCGAGGACGGCCAGTGCCTCTGAAGTCCCGCTCGGCGGTGCTGATAAGAGCACGACATCATGTCGCCTCGGCGGACACAACTGTCGCACACCGGCAAGGCCTGGTCACATCGTAGCCTGTTGATGGTAAGCAGAATCCGTGCGTACTGCTGATAAAAGCGAACTCACTTTCGTTGCCTGCAGGGCGTACATGAGACAGGCTTGCGGTTTCTTTTTTTGATGCCACCAGTCCTGGGTTCGGCGGCTTCGTTGAAGCCCGGAGAATTCATTGTACTTATCATTTCTTTCCACCAGGAAAAAAATCACCCAAGGAAAAGCCAGACGATAAAATGACTATCAATGACCTGACCAAATGTGGCATGAAATGCAAAATATTTCTGTCAGATGTAATGAGTTGGAAAAAATCGAGAGAACAAAACGTCGTTTGCCCTTATCATGGATTTAACAGCCAAAACGCCACATTAAATCCGAGCTGGTCCGTGTTAGTATGAACCCGAGGTAATATAGGCCCAAGTCACTCGAATTCTATGATACTGAACAAAAAGAAGTCCAGGAAGGTGTAGAAGACTTCTGGGCAATCTGAAAACTGTTTTCTATGGCCAAGGCCAGCCAAATCCCGAGTTCATGATAGATTACTTAGACAAGTCTAGCAAATATGTACATCAGCTATACAAGACACCATTATATAAATATGCAGCCAACAAAAACAAAACCGCTCGAGACAAATGCTATACCACCGCTTGTAATCTGGCTATTCTAGCCGCACGGCCGGCTCATACCCCAGGAATGCCGACTGTATCGGCCCACGACGGGAGGCTTCGAGGGAGGAAGTAAGTAACGTACACAACGGAGACGGATATCAGGAGGCCGGACAGCTGGTCAAATAAATCTGGTTAGCCAAGTCAGAGAGAAGTGAAGGGTGTGGGGAAAATTACCTTCTCTAACCACGTATGAAACCAGATTGCAGTCATAAAAAGCATCCACCAGCTCAACCCAATTACAATCCAGACGAACTTGGTGGAATATTTCGACACCGAATCACTCGCCACCGTATGCTCTCTTTCCGAATCATCCTTATCATGAATTTGACTCGTCTCTGGTGTATTCGATGGCGACGTCGCTAGCGCTTCCAAAGCCAAAAAAGCACTTCCCAGCACAAGCATAAAGACATGACCGCTCACGTCATGTCCACCCCTCCACATTCCTCCGGAAGCTTTACATGCAGCCGCTGTAAGGGCAACCTTGAACTCTTCCCAGGTGTCATCCGGTGTCACGGCGGGTAACCGCTCACACTTCCCGCCAGTAATCACAAACGTGCGATCGATAATCGCCGGACCGAAAAACCACTGCGTCGTCAGAAACCAGGCAAACGTGGCAATCGCATAGCGGATGAGTGCCTGGATCGATCTTTTCCCGCGCAGATTTCCCGGTGCTCGGGTGTAGTACGGTCGCGTCAGGAGCAAAGCCAGAAATGCGAACGTAATCCATACCCAGCCGATCTTGACAAAGTACAGATTGAAAAAATTGTTTTTGCGAGCAAAATAGTTGACGGGATTGGGACGGTGTTCGGCGGGCAGGTTGATGTCCGTTGCTATGGTCGGGGTCAAGGGAGCAGCAGATCCAAATTTTTGCGATGAACGCGCCGTGGGAGAGATGACCGAGTACAATGAGCCTAAGAGTAGGGTGAGAGGATATATAATCAGGACGGTCAAGGGAGGATGTGTCCTTGTATTCGCGTTGGTGCCTCTGGTTTGTGACGGGGAGCCACTGCGTGGATACGCTGTGGACGTTGCCATGATGAAAGGAAAAAGAGCGTAGAAAAGAGTCAAGAGATGCCACTCCTTAAACGAGATAGATGTTGACAGAAGTGACTGTTAGCAAAGTATGCTAGATAAAGACATGAAGAATGTGGAAGAAGGACAAAAGGTATTACGTCCAAGTTGTCGAGTGAATGATGAAATTGTTCGCGGTCAAGCCAACTAGGCAGATCGCTCCATCCAGGAATGACGTCGGCTGCCGATTTTCCTCGGCTGCAGTCATGTGATACCTTCTACAAACAACAGAAACACCTGCCTACTTATTTTTCGTTTCATCAGGGCATCTGAATATAGAGATATGCAAGTATTCCGTACATTATAATCTCCCGATCGTTAATCACTTTCCTTGCTCACAGTCTGTCTAAATCAAATTTTTATACAAGAAAAGAATCACGATGTCGAAGATATTACTTCCCAATTTTGAGAGCCAAGGTCTGCTGGAGCGGCAAGTTGCGAGAAGAGTTGCCAACGTAGACGGTCTTGGTGTAGTTTGTGACAACCCAGTTCTGGCTGACAGTGTTCCAATTGGACACGTCACGTCGGGTCAAAGTAGTCGTCCACTGAGCCTCCTCTCCGGCGTCAAGAGAAAGACGGCCAAAGCCACGAAGAACCTTGGGTGCATCGGAGGGGCCACCGAGGGAGACGTAGAGTTGGGGCACCTCGATACCAGCGACCTTTCCGGTGTTCTTGACAGTCACGCTGATTTCGGCAACGGGGTCGTACAGAGCAGGGTTGCCACCAGGAGCACCGCCAGCAGGGTTGACCGGCTGTGGGGAACCGTCTTGAGCACCGTCAGGCACATACTGAGAAGTTGGCCAGCCGTAGTTTGGATCACCAGAGGAAGCCTTCAGATCGGTGGAGTTGAGCCACGGGTAGATGAAGGCTTCAATACGTTGGATGTATTTGGGGAAAAGATAGGCCGTGGCGTTCAGGACCTTGCCCAGGACAGGTGCAGCATCGCTCTGACCCTTGGCTGGCTGGTAACGGGAAGCAGCGAGCGGAGTCACCTTGAGGTTTGAGAAGGAGAAGGTGCTGTAGCTGAGACCGTACCCGAATTCATAAGTAGGGGTAATGTTGTACTTGTCAAAGTGTCGATAATCAATGAAGATACCCTCCGTGAAGTCCTGCTGAGGAGCACCGTCTCCATTGTTGGGTTCGTAGATGACATCAACTCCCCAGTCAGAACGTTGCTTGCCCCAGGTAAAGGGGGTCTTGCCTCCGGGGTTGACGCTGCCGTACAGAACATCAACCAAGGAGTTGCCGCTCTGCTCGCCAGGCAAACCTGCCCACAAAACAGCAGTAATGTTAGGGTGGTTCACCCAATCCTCAACGAGGACCGGTCCAACGGTATGAAGAACGACAATGGTGTTGTTACAATTGCCTGCGACAGCGGAGATCATAGCTTCACTGTTCTGCCACAATGTCAAGTTCTTACGATCTCCCACGTTGCCGTCAACGGTGATGTATCCTTCTCCGGAGTCTGCGTTGGCAAAAACCAGGCAAGCCCTATTCAAGCAAAGTTAGTCTTCTGAAAATTGGATCTGGATATGGCCAGTACTGACGAAGCTTGAGCAGCCACGGTCGTGGCTGTGGTGTTGGTGGCACCGCTATCGGTGATAGCAGTGAACATGCCGCCATTCTTCAAGACTTCGGCTTGAATAGCTTGTTCAGGTGTGACCAGGTAAGGGAAGTTGGCTGTCCCGCTACCCCATCCCATAGCCAAGGTTCCGTTGTCACAGCCGCGATCAGAGCAGCCATTGACGCCATCTGGATTGGAGCCTGCATCCTCTCCAAATACTGCGACAAACCTCTCGGAGCCAGTCAATGGAAGAGCGCCGTCAACGTTCTTCAAGAGGACAATGCTGGCACTACCAATTTCACGGACGACTTTGGCGTGGTCTCCACGCACATCGACGTGCTGGTTGATTTCCTTGTAGCCCTCGCCGGCGTAGTAGTATTCATTGCCATAGGTGTCCAAAGTCCAACTAGCAAAGTTGATCGGGACCTGGGTACGGTCACGACCTACTTTGTAGAAAGCAGACATAATACGAACAGCCATGTCGTCGATACGCCATTCGGGAACAGTGCCATTAAGCACGGCGACCGTCAAGTTAGTACCCCAGAAAGCAGTTCCACTGTCGAAAGCCACATCACCAGGCATATCCATGTCCGCTCCGGCAAGAGCATCGCCGACACCGGAGTGTTGTGCACCCCAATCGGTCATGACAAAGCCTTGGAAGTCGAGTTCGCCCTTGAGGATGTGGTTCAGGCTGTAGCTGTTGCCGCAGGAGTAGCTATTGTTCAATTGATTGTAGGAACACATGACAGATCCGACGCCAGCCCTGACGGCATCGGCAAACGGCCACAGGTACAATTCGTGCAAGGTAGCGTCATCAATGTTCGAGCTGATAGCATCGGCGACAGTGTAGTTCTCCTGGGAGCCCTGACGGAAGTGCTCTTGTTCGTTTCCAATGTAGTGCTTCGCGCAAGCAATCACACCGGTGTCCTGCATTCCTTGGATAGTGCTTGCCATCATCTGGCCGGTCAAAACAGGATCCGGCGCGAAACCTTCCCAGTTACGTCCACCCTCTGGTACTCTTCCTAGCGGACCAGCAACGGGACCAAGCTGCACATCTACACCTTTGCCGCGGTGCTCCTCAGCCATGGCCACACCACGCTGGTAGGCCAAATCGAGATCCCAGGTAGCAGCGACATTGACGCCAGCAGGGAAGGCAGTATTATAATCAGCTGAAAAGGGAGTAGTTAGCCATATCCTTTGCACCAGTTTCAAAAGGCAGGAGAGGGCGGAAGTAGAAGGTACGACATACTGTCTCTCACACCGAGTGGTGAATCCTGCATGCAGAGGCTGCGGAAGCCCAGACGGGGAATACTTCCCGTGTTACCGACACACTGTCCTCCCTCCCATCTACCGAATTGTCAGTCCAATGTGGTGAATAGCTGCTCTATAAATTCTCGACATACCCAACGCCAGTCGTCAGGTTTATCTTCTCGGCCAAGGTCAATTGCGAGACGAACTCGACAGCTCTTTCATGAGCTTGAGCCCATTCCCCGGCGCCACTAGCCCACGGAGCAGGGTAAGCGGGGGGTGAGTATGCCTGATACAGATATGCAGCGGTTTAGTCTAGAGTATGATCATGGACGGGCATCAATTGACGAGGGTACACTCACCTTGCCTTCGGCAAGTGCTGCCGCAGCGAGCGAAAGCAATAAATTGTTCCGCATCGCGATCATACAAAGACGACGGATGGCTCGACAGCCGTGGAAAGTAGCAATTCGGTCTGACGCAGACTACAGTATACAGAAGCAAAACGAGAGGGCATCAGGGCCTTTATAAGTCAACAAATGGGGACGAGTGAAAGGAGGGGAAACACGCGGAAAGAAAGACACGATGATGAACAGACAGTGCGCAGACTCCTAAGCAGGCGCCACCGTGCATAAAGCTAGAGCTCCAGCCTCTGGGGAAGCGTCTGACTCGGCAGTTGATGAGGTCAGGGCTGAGCAGAGCAGTCCCCAGTTGGGCAAGATGATCAACAACGCCATTGATACCAAAATTACAATATGAACCAGCTCGTTTCCGGGCAGGGTGGAGCTGTATAAACAGCCGGTACGGTACTGGCGGTGTATTGGTAATACTATAGTACGTACTAACTACCACTCACTATTCGGCCGGACCATATTTTCTCTTGTTCGAGGGAGTCTAGCAGCCGGTCCTTGCTGGCCATGCATATTTTGGCGCTGGTAAGCTTTGTGGTGAGAATGTCAGCTCTGAGCGTGCACTTGACCGCCGATGCGCACCTTTACGGCACGTACCGTCTGTGTTGCCCCTCGGACGTTGGTTCCAGCTGTCTGTACGTGGCACACCATAGTATGTTGGAATAAGCTGCTGTAACGGTAGGCCGATGTAGCATCCGGATCTATCTAGGCGTGCTACTTTAATCTACACATACAGTAGCTAAAGTATATTCATCGTGTGGCGTGACTATTTTCCCCGCGTCCTATAGATCCCGGCCGTACCACAGACACAGTATTCAAGCAGCTAGCCCTTCTCAAGGGCCGGTATGCTGCTTTTTCACCTCACGTGTTGTCCGGATCTTGATTTGTACTTTTCTTGTCCGTACATTGGACCCGGACCGACACGTATCCCACGGCTAAGGCCTTCTGAGCCATTGGAAATTGTAATTCTCCGCGTCGGTGATTAGACTCGAGATTGTGGATGGTATCCGTGGATCCTGTATTTGGATCGTCGCCGTAGAGTTCAGGACCGCGAGGTTGATGGATTGCAGTTACACATACCACGATTCCAGTTGACGTTCGTTTTTGTTGGCAAAGCGAACGCTATCAGTCTTCCGGGCATCTGGCTAAACCGTAGCACAAAGTAGCTATCCTTCGCTGAGTTACTAAAGCAGACAACTACACATTGTTTCCGATTTATCCGTACCCTTGCGTATCCGGATTACAGCCTACTCAAGCTCCCAGATGGAGCCCCGTGCACTAGGCTGGGCCGGGTCTAGTCTCCTACTTTAACCTACGTTCGTATTAATCAATAATTCTTCTGCTCCAAGGCTGGCCTGCATGTGACTCGCTCGACTCGAGACGAACGAACAACTCGGCTGATGTACGAGGGGCTTGATGATTCATGCATCAACCTGTCGTTTACGAATCATCATATGACAGGGCCAGAGATGCAAGAGATGCAAATGAATGTCCAAATTGATCGGACGGAAGTGCAATTCGCAATTCGACGCTATACCCATTCATGGCTAGTCTTTCTCTCCACATATTTTCCGCGGGGAGATCGACGACTTGACCTGCCTGATCAGGCACGCAGCTTTGTCCCCTGCTCAAAGCAGAAACTCCTCTTTCAGACTTGAACAGCTTAAATCTTTATCCGTGCAAGTAGTGAACTTGTTTTTCTCGGTTCACGACCAACCGACAGAATGGAGGATTAGTAAGAAGAAATTGAATTGTCAAGATTGTTTCGACAAGGGTTTGCGTTGGGGACTATCTACAGATAAGGTACTTCTAAGAGCATTCGAAAGGGAAGAAAGATTAGCATAGCCCCTGTCGATCCTCCGATCAGTAAGACGAAGTATTAGCGAGCCATGAGGCAGACAGTATCTGGGAATCCCAGACACGATCCGTTCAGGTTCGAAAAATCTGGAAGCCGACGGGAATCAAGGGTCATCGGTACAAAGTACATTTGTACGGACGACCAAACCAACTAGACAAATACGGCGCTACTAGATACTAAGTACGTACTGAAATTGACAGCTGTCTAGACATATACGGCCGGGATACCGATGCGTGAAAATCATCTGGGTCTGGGCAGGATCAGGGCTTCCTAGGAGACCCGGACAAACATGAATCCGACGTGGTTAGTGTTATCAGTCGGTAAGTTAATCACTTTGCAAATAGCTTCATACAGTGTACATTTGTATCCCGCTAGAGATAGGACAGTCCTCTGTGGCCAACATCAGCCTTTCAAAAAGCCCTTTAGCTCAGAATACTTTCGTGGGTATAATCGTATCACTTATACTCTAACGGTAGTCAACTCAGACGTTCTAACGGATGGGCGTCTGGTAGCCCGGTGCCCAGGCGACGAGTGATGCGGAACCCCTAGGAGAGGGACGAAGATTGACGACAAGTTGCTCGCCAAATTGACGAAAAGATAAACGGCACCAGTCGCTGCAAGATGGTAAGTGAATATCCAGCATTCACATAGCCGACGGGGCCGATCAGGCCACCATGGATCCGCCCGAACTTGTGATTATACTTAATGTCATTGAGCTTTTCGCTCACAAATACGCATTCGGGTTCAACTTGTGCTCGCTAGATATGCGTTGACAAGAATTGCAGTCTCTTCATGCATAGGCACAACATGCCACCAAGTTTTCGCGCCATTTTTACCGACCAGGATGGCCACCCATATATTGATTCCGTCAACGAAGTCTATGAGCCTTTACCAGATGAGGTTCTTGTCGACGTCAAGTTTTCTGGAATCAATCCAGCTGACCTGAATCACGCTAGGGTTGGTTTCCATAGTACTGTCGCGGGATACGACTTTTCTGGGATCGCCCTCAAAGCAGGAGCGCAACGAGAGAGCGACTTCAAGCCAGGTGACCGAGTTTTTGGATTTGCCGCCCCGGAATTGAACAAACCAATACAGTACGGCGCACATCAAGATTTCCATTGCGCCAGGCACTTTGTTTACCACGTTCCCTCCTCTATGCCCATGGAGGATGCTGCCTGCTTAATGGTCGTCACTCATACTGCAGCCGATGCCCTCTTCAACCAACTCCATTTGACATTCAAGAATGAGACGCAACCTATACTGATCTGGGGGGGTTCAAGTGCTGTCGGTAGTGCTGCTATTCAATTTGCCAAAAAGGCAGGGTGTTACCCAATCATTACCACGGCCTCTCCTCAGAATCATGCAGAACTCTTGGGAATTGGCGCGACTGCGTGCTTTGATTATAATGACGAGGATATAACGCAAAATATCCGGTCTGCTTTGTCGTCGTATACTTCAAAGCCACTTAAGCGTGTGTTGGACTCGGTGGTTTCTCGCAATCAACCCTCCTCAACTACTATCTGCGAAGCTTGCGTGGATGATCCAAGTGGCGCTCTATTTACCTCCCCAATTCCTGCCAGCGCAGATGCGAAGTATAATTGGACTCGTACTTTTGCCTGTCGAAATGTTGAAGTGGACTTCAAGCTTCCCAACGGGAATGTCCTTAAGCACCAACCCGATCAGGTGATGCAGGATAGAATTGACGAGGCTACAAAATGGGCCATCTCGGCATATGGCAAAGATTACTGCATGCCACGTGTCGTGATAGTAGATTCCGGGGAGGAGTGCATTCGAACTATGATTGACGTGTCTGCTGGGATGGCCAGCATGCAGAAATTTGTGATCCAGCATCCTATCTAAGACTGAATGCATATGGGAATGGTTTGGAAACATAACTCTACAATGGACCTGATATCGTCAAGATAAGCACTCTCCATCTGAATGTTTCTAGCACTTTAGACAATGTCTAGCGAGTTTGTTTACTAGCTTTTGTAAAATACTTTCTCTCATGCCAGAAAAAAATTGACTATAGCGACTGAGGGTCGGCATATATCCGAAGTTCGAGACTATCGCTCATACAATTCAATCTAATCAAGCGATTCACTGATAATATGGCCAAAACTACTGCTTTATTCTGCTATACTTGCTTCCCTCCCCCCACGTTAAACATTGTGTCTACTCAATCCTATAAACTATCACTCGTCGTAGACGACAGCGCTAAAACTATTCCCATGGATGGAATGAAATCCATGGGCTTAGGGCCCAGCATTATCGCTGATATATCTATTTGACAGGGAGAGGGATTGAATACGGCCCAACTCAAAAGTCCAGATCTTTAGAGAAGATACGGTTCTCTCTTCCCACAATGCTGATGGTTCGGTTCTCGTCAAATGAGCCAGGGAGCTTTTGAAGCTGCGCACGATTCGAGGGTGCAAAAAACTCGGTTGCAAATTCTTCATTTGGGAACCAGTATTGCTCCATCGCACCCACGCTACTCCAGTCTCCATTCTGGAATAGCGTGTCCTTGAAGATATCGTTCGGGTCCGCAGAGTTCACATCACGATTCAGCACGTAACGCACTAGTCCGGTTCCGCGGCCAATTTGTTTGATCGACTCGACCCTATTTTGTAAGTCGGCTTGGGGTACTGATTGGACGCTGGGTAACTTGATCAGAAGCACTATGACCTCAATACAATCCTGGCGGTCTTTGAAAAGAACCGGATCAAATATAACATCTTCGAAGGTCTGGCTAAGGGATCCAATCAGCTCTGGTTCTGCAAAGACATGTTTGCCGGCGCTGGCTTTGTAACTCGGATGATGGAATGAGCCCCGAAGCTTATCGAGACTAGACCATGCAAGCACGGTGGCCACTTCATAGTCGTTTTGATTAGTGCAGAAGGTCTCGATGGGTAGCTTTGGCACGCCCACTACCTGCGTGTAGCTTCTCATGAATGGGACGATCTTCGAAATCTGTTCAGTCATACTGGCGTGAACTTTGGTGTATTCGTCGATGAACTTCTCGTCAGACCATCCCTTGATGCGATTGGCCGTAATCAACATCTTTACGGGCTTGCCATGGCGCAGCGCCGAGCCCGGAACCGGGGGAATGACAGGCAGTTGAAGAAAACTGTCATATCGACCACCAAAATGTATCAAATGAGTTCCTTTGTTGACAGTCTTGCCGTGGCGAGGAACTGGAACCATCGGCGGGAACTTGCCATAGTCATGGCCAGAAATATTGATTTGTAGGGTCTCACCAGCTCTGAAACGACAAGATGTGGGTAAGATCTCTATTTCCACTGGAACGATCTGGCCAGGTTCCAAGAAGAGATCTCTCTGGTGACTATGATATGGCTGAAAATGTGTTGATTTCTGCTCATCAAGCTCCCTCCGAGAGACGCGTAGATAACCAAATGCAACCGGTCCAGTTTTGATGATCGTAATCCATGGAAAATGGACCTCATTGCCTTCCGAATCCAGTTTCTTTACTACAACAAATAGATCCATGTTAGCGGCACCACGTGCTTCAACCCAGAGTCGTACTTTTGCATGACCAGCAAACTCATAGGATTCTGTAAAATACTTTTCAAATGTGGCCTCCCCTGTTTGGGCATGATATGTAAAGATTTGTTCTGCCAATTGAGGCACCTTTGAAAGTCCGCCAGATGGCGTGGGATACAGCTTTGTGTACTCGGTCTGCGGAAATGGGAAAGTGGAAGCAGATCTCCACTCTGAGGTGTAGAATCTTTCACGCATCGTCCAACGCACACGAGGCCAAAATTTCACTTCGGTCTCCATTCCAAGTAGAAACGTATCGTAGAATGCTTTTTGTCGGGCAAGAGATTCTTCCGTGATAGAGTACTCCCATCTTTTTCATGATGTGTTTGTCAGACCATTTAAAACATACTCGACTTCATCCTTGGTGACATACTTTTGATAGCAGTGTAGCTCCAGATACTTGTGCGCTGAGCCCATCTTCTTCCACCCATTCAAGGTGCCTCGTGTATGGATGGCATGGTCGCCCCAGCCACAAACAACGTACGCCGGACATTTGATGTTCTCTAGGTTAGGGATCTTGCTTTGCCAGTATTCGTCAAAAAATTCGTGTTCGTATGGAGCATTTCCATTATCTTCGACTAGGCCCTTTCCCCAGTTATACATGATCGGATATCTGGACGCTTTGTGTCAATAGAAGCTGTAGTTTCAACGAGAGAATATCAACATGCAGACTTACAATGCTGAAAATTGGGTCTCAGGGATTCCGCCTTTGCGAGCCATCTCACGGTAGATATCGGTCATGCCATCAAAAGGAAGGATTGCCTGTTTTCGAAGTTTTTTTAGACTACCTGTATTTCAGATCAAGTCCAGCTTGTTTTATCTTACAGCGAGTGACGGCGGCTGTTCCGCTGCAACTTGCCATTGCACCATGGCAAACGCACTGGCACCGTACATGCCCACTTTCCCATTTGCCCAGTCTTGCACGGCCAGCCATTCGACTATGTCATAGCCTGTGGCATAGTCTGTCAGCTTGCGAATGGTACTTCCCAGGCCAAAGGATCTTTGCTTCCTTACCGTCCAGTGCTACATCACGGGAGTAATAACTCTTGTCTCCGTCTGATTGGAAGGAGCCTCGCGCATCAACAAAGGCAACAATGTATCCTCTTTGTGTCCACCATGGAGCATCGCATGCCTCGAAGTTGTAGTACGTGGTGTAATGACTGTTGTCTAAGCCACTGCTTTCGGGAAATATGCAGGGCTCAAGAGCGCCGTCTTTTCCATACATGCAATAGTTAAGGAGCACCGGCAACTTTTGGCCAGACTGGGTCTCTGGACGAAAGATATTTCCCCGTAATTCTGTTCCATCACGGGTAGGGATAATCACATTGGTATGAATGATCATGCCATCTCGAATGTCAGTTTTCTGGATTGGTTGGGAATACCCCTGGAAGGCGGGATCAAGTGCTTCCCAATGCACAAGTCAGAATTTTCTACCGGAACAGAAGACCAAGAGGGAAATGCTGATAGCACATCCAATTGTTTTTAAGCGTACCTTGAATGAAGGAGCCAAGTCTCTTGGTCTTCTTCAGCTCCTCCAACGTCTCCCGGACATGTTCAGTTGAATAGATCATGAGGTCAAATCAAGGTCTGGCAACTGCTCAGAAGTTTGTTTTCTATCGCAAGCTATAGTCTGTCATATTGCAAGATGACACCGCAATTATATATGCTGTTCTAAATATTGTTCCAAGGAAAGGCCGCGGGTCCTTCCCTCAGCGGGATCCGAATGTTAGGATATGGTATTGCCCCCTCACATCCGCAAGCCATCGGCTCCGCAATAGGTATTGCATGCTAGTTGTAATAGTCTCCCCGCAACTAGAAGACATCTTCCGGAGACTGCGGGGAATAGGTGACCTGGTTCACCTTCTATCCACCCAAGAAACTGCCTAAGCAACCTTCTCATGGCACATGCTGTGAATAAGGTGGAGTGAAGTGCCGAAAAGAGTACCGAGTTCGATCGACCTTCTGCCACGGACGAGTTATATTCCATGCTTTCTAGATAGGTCCCGCAGAAGTTTCCGCGTTGATCCTTCTTCGTGGTGATTGAAGCAGATATCCTGCCATCGTTCAAGAAGTATGAGTGCAATGCACCAATATGACAGCGATTTTGCTCAGCACGTATCACCGAAAGCAAGCAAGTTCCCTCTTCCTATCATTCATCAATACGGGGCTTGATCGAGAATCTTGCTTCAGGAGAGAAGAGTAAGCTGTAGAAGGTTGACTAAGCCGCAAGTTTTTTTTTACATGTTGCAACTTATATCTGTTGATTCGCATTTATAGCTATTGCCTGGAATTTGAAAAAGGCCCTTCACAACAGAAACAAGTATTATCAAGCCTGCAGATCAATCACGCGATGTCCAACACTATATTTCACCTAGAAATGTCACGATGACTTTTTGTTAGAGAGGTGAAAAAAAATTTCTACCTGCAAAAGGAATTATCAAGCTTGACGTCGCCGGAACACAATTGGGGAGCCTGGTTTTTTGTACTGTAGAGTGAAACGATCAATGGCGTTGGGTGCTATATGATCTTTGGGTAGTTCCAGCTTGTAGTTGCGAAAGATGAATGCAGATGCGAGGGTAATTTCGGCTGGAGCAATACTAAAAGCGAGGTTGTTAGCGATCTGACTTTGGTGCAAAACTTTTACCCTGGGGCTTTTACTTTTGTCCAAGACACATCCTGGCCCCTTTTGAGAAGGTACATAACCATTGATCAAGACCCTTGCCTGCAGGACCAATCCAGCGATCGGGATTGAAGTCTCTGGCGTCGGGGCCCCAGGCATCGGTGGAAGTATGCATAGTATAGGTCGACATACTGACGACAGTCTAGAAATCGAGGAGAAAGCGATTGGCCTCATTATTCCCGAGGTTGAATAGCTGATTGAAGATTAGGGTGACTTACTCCAGGGGGGACGATCTTTCCTTCAACAATGAAAGGATCGCCGTTGGGGACTACCCGCGGGAGACGGCCTGGCACCGCCATACCCATACGTAATGACTCTTTAACACATGCATTCTACTCGGTTGTTAGTAATTCAAAGGCGCCAGCAATCATTGAAAGAGATCCGCAGTATGGGTCCGCATACCAAGTACTCTACTTGTTCCAAGGTCTGTAACGGAACCAACGATCTGGCTTCTGGCATGACATGATCAATGGCATCTACAAGACGCTTCTCAATTTGAGGATTTGAAAGAATTTGATAGATTCCGGTTGTCAAAGTCGACGCCGTAGTATCTGCTCCAGCGATGAGGATGTCCATGGCCTCAGAGACTTTGTACTCATCCGGTACAGACCGTAAGCTATCGAACACAACGGGATGTGATGCGATATGGGAGTTGCGCTGCCAGTCTCGTAGACATTTTTTCGCGAACTATAGTAATTGTGATTAGCCTATTTTCTCTCATTGGTCATTGGTATGGCCTATTAGGATATACATCTGCTATATCAAGAATTCCACCAATATCTGGACTCAAAGCCTTGATGAGTGATACAGGAAGAGTTTGCGCAGCGAATCGCAGCAATGGTTTGTACTGAGTTTCGGCTAGACTTTCAGCGCCGAAGTCAAATGCGTCGAGAAACCAAGAATCAAAATCATCATCTTTTTCCTCAATCAAGTTCGCCGACTTTGAGAACGCAAATTGGGTGATAATGTCGGTTGTCATCAGGCTAAGAGAACCTTTTAGGGGCTGTGACTGCTCGTATTGGAGAATCGTAAAACTTACCGGAACGCGTTATATGTATCAATTGGCTTCGGTTCAAGTACGCGATCAATTTTGGAGGATAGCAAGTAGATTTTCTCACGGATGACTGGCTCCAGCTTATATGTCCCAACTTTTGAAAATAGGGGATTGAGTAATCGCCGCCGTTCTTTGTGCAATTCGGGGTTCGTCTCAGCAAACACGGTATGAGGCGTGTTGAAACCATCATAGAACGAAGCATACTTTAGAAATGGCTTGGTCTGGCTGTATATCACCTTGTAGAGATTGATGTCGGTTAAATGTAGCTCGTTTGGCCCTATGCGGATCGCCTTAGTATCTAACAATGGCCAAGACGTAGTCAGTATTGCAAGAAAAAAATAATGCATTCGGCCCATTCCCTTAGGGATTCACTGAACTGACTGTATTTCTGGTGGAGATCTTCCAGGATCTCCTCTGCCACACCAGTCTTAGTGGTCTTATAAAGCCAGTCATCTGAGATGCAAGCCTCTGGGAGACCCCTAAATTGCTTCAATGGGTGGAAATTGAGCCGATACAATCGGCGTCCGAACTGAAAAATCATTATCAATAGGATCGAGAAAACAAAGCAGCCTCCAGCGCTGGGCAGCTTGTGCTGCAGCAAATCCCAAGACATGGGAGGCAAGGATCGCAGCGACATGCTTACTTCCGCCGAAGTTACCTTGCAAGCCAACCTCCAATGATTGTATCTGCAATTTGATCTCTTTCAGGAAGGGTATACATAGCCTCTTTGTCTGGAAGATTATACAATGCTCATTTTATCTCCAAAGTCAAACATAGATGCGTCACCAAAAACCTCGTCGGCCCCGTCGGCCCCGTCGTCTCAGAGAAACCAATTTCTTAGCTTGTTTCGTCAATCGAACACAGACTTTTGCGACGGTTAGTATTCCCCTCGGATATTGACATGGATGGAATTAAATGGTCCGGTCGTTGCATTCATATGGAGAATGGATCCTGATTGTTGTCGACCCAACGGAATGGCGATTATGTTTATTCTTCGGATTCTTTAGCGTCCACAGTTGATGCATTGATGATATTCTCATCTTAGTGATATCGTAATGGTGTCCCTTCTGAAAAATTGATGAAGGATATACACAGATTGGCGGTTTGTTGATGCAATAGATTGCTGCTTCGATAACTTTCTTGACAGGAAGCCAAGGAGCGTTGAAATTGAAATTATGTCAGAAAAACAGTTCTAACAATTGACCATCCCTGCCATACTCCGTGTCAATAATAAAGGGCTACGCAGTATCCAAGGTACCCTCTAAACATAGATGAGATATCGAGACCTCTCATGTTTCAGCTTGCTTTCCTATGTACACATGAAGCTCACTCTGGTTATAAAACAGTCCGCTCATATGGGCCAAAGGTTTCCTGGGATCTACCAGCTCAATGTCATATTGCCTAAAGATTTGGGGTAGAACCCTGTTCATCTCGTACAAGGCGAGATGCCTGCCAATACACACATGAGCGCCACCTCCGAACTGCCCGAGAGTCAGTAAAAGCGAATAGGAGCATCCCAACCTCGACTAATCAATATCTAGCTAGTGCAAGAACTATGCGACTTGAAAGAGATCAAGACCCAACATACCTGAAACATGCATCTTTCCATTCTTTTCAATCTCCCTTCATCCTGATTGAGCCATCTATCAGGGTCAAAAATGTCGGGTTGGGATCCAAAGACTGTCTCATTTCGGTGCATTACCCAGCCGTTCACAGCGACTTGCGTGTTACCAGGCACGAACTCGCCATCAATTGTGGCGCCCGCTTGGGGTACCATCCGCGTGATATTAGCAGAGAGCGCCGGCTGTAAGCGCATTGCTTCCTTCAAGCATGCTTGAAAATATGGTAGTGACAGGCCTTGCTCAAAGCTCAGAATTCCAGATCCTAAGACCTGGCGAGCTTCCCTGGTCAACTTTTGGTGGACCTTCGGATTAGACAAAACATGCCAACAGAAAGAATGCATTGTCGAAGCAGTAGTATCAAATCCAGCGGCACTGTCATAATGGTATGTGTTATCAGAATCTATATAGCAAAATCTCAGGTCAGACAAACTCACATTGCTCCCATGGAGACAGCTAAAACGTCCTTCATCTCAAAAGCGTCAGGATTCTTCTCATGAACTTGCAGCAATGATTTCAACAAGCAGCTTGGCGATTCTCCTCCTCTTTTAGTTAAGTTTTGATACTTATGCAGCACGGACGTAGCAGTATCTGGCATGACCATGAGCTTATCTGCAGGCAAGAATGGAATATACTTGCGAAGTGGATTGGACCTCGTAAGCTGTTCAATGAAGGGCATCTGGCCAATGATGGCACTCTCATATTGAGATCTGCCAACCGCATGGAAAAAGTCCGCCCTGTTTGGTCCAGACTCTGTGAACTCGAAAGGCTGTCCGAAGGCGAATTGTGCCAGCACCTAATCAGGAAGCCTTAGTATTCTATCGATGCAAGTTCAGGGCAGGAGCACAAAGGCATGCACATTTGTACACATACATCAAAGGTGATACTGAATATCCAGTTGCCAAGATCAAAAGTCGAAGTTTGATCAGCGGCCGCAGCCTGATCTAATACCGCGAACAAGGTCGACATCACTCCCTCGAGCTGTTCAGTTTGTTGCTTGACAGATGCTAAACTATACGGTGGAGAAACGAATCTTTTCTTGGCCGCATGTACAGGCTCCCGTATTTCTGTAAAGATATCTTTGGTGCCATTGGGTAAAAATACTGTGTAAAACAGAGATTTGTAGAAACCTTTACCAGTCTTGAAGATGTCGAGACCAGCATCAGGAGAGGAGAAAGATATTTCGTTCGGGCCAAGACGCACTATAGGACCTAGGTATCACCAACGAGTTAAGTCATTGTGCGGAAGTCTTCAGAAGTGAAAGGAAAGTTCCTCCAGACCATATCGTCGATGAGCATCCAAATAATACTCCTCGGCCCTACCACTCCAAACGGCCCAAACTATGAGATTTTCATCAGCGCTAACGTAACCTAGACACCCGGTGAACAAAAATACCTTGCCACAGTCTACTACATGATGCAAATAGAGGACCAGGATATCGCCGCAATGGAGATGCGTATCTATTGTATACGAAGTGTATGACAATCGCACTTATCCCAACGACAAACAGGTCAGTTGTTGACAGACCAATGAGAAAGGTAGAAGCCATTGTCTAGACGTCCGCACTCAGTAATATAGTCTCGACTCGTTGGCTGAGTTGGAGAAAAGGTGCAGCTTGATTAGAATGTTTCAATACCGGCCCCGAGGCTTCATTCCTTGGTCCATGAAATGTGCGAGACAAGAGTCTTTTCTGCGATCAGACACTGGGAGGCATAAATAAAGCTTTGAGAACGCATCACTTTCTCCCTGGTGCGGGGTCTCTGCATCTCAACACGATGGCAGAGACTGTGATCCCTGTCAACTGGTTTCATGCGTCACTTATTCGCTCAAGTATCGGGCCCTCCGCGGGACCAGAATGCAGGACTCTTGTCAATACCGCATCGTGCAACTGATCATGCTCAGTTTGTGAATTGCTAGGATCTAATGATTGGACGAAAGTATTGCATATTCGATCCAGGAATACTATATCTTACATTCCAGGCAGTTCCCTTTGGTAGAAATCGTCGAAGGCATTTCAAGACCATTTTGACGTCTCACGATAGGTGAAATATAAAGGAACAAAAAATGAATTCACTTCCTGATTCACTTCATCCAGAAGGCAGCCTGATATCCTACTTTCTTGAGCAGTCGCACCTCTTGTCCATTGAGGCATTCCCACTGGAACTAAGTTCTTCGCCCACTCAGGCTCCAGTCGCCAATTGCCAAGAGTAATGCTGGCACCAGGTCCACGATCCATCCATGAAACAGTGATCCTAGCAAAAGGTAGATGCATGCAGTAGCGATAGCGACTTGCGCCGTCACTTACGTCCCACATTCCCACACTTCGGCGTTCCCGAGTCAATCTTTGCTACATTGGAATGGAATGGAGGAGGTCTGGCTCATTTTGAATCTGACTGAGCCCAATAATGGCATACGCGCTACCACCTATGTCTGTAACCCCGCACGAAAGGATTGGCATGACAAGTCATGGTCTGAATACAGTGAACTGCGAATATAGAGGCATAATTCGAGTCCAGGGGAATGATCATGGGATATAGCAACACCGTGTGCATCGAGTCTACAAGATTCCAGTATACATCATAGCGTTTGTACCTGAAGGGCATCAAGAAACCCCCAACTTGAGGAGCAATCAATGTCACTACGCGGATGTGGTTCTGTCGAAGAGGCAGAAAGCAATTGTTTAATTATACCTAGGTATAAGGGACAGAAGATATTGCAACCTCTAAGCGTCTAAGAGCACGAGACCTGGCACTGATTACAGACACTTTATTATTGACAGTCAGATGATTCACCCCAACTGATCTGCATACTCCTTTCCTGCCAATTTCGATCGAATAACAAGAAAGCTCATCAAGTTTTATACTCCATAAGCTTCCAAGTTGTATTTCAGATCGATGCAACGTTCTCATGATGAGTAGCTTTCCCGTCGGTTTTCATTTGCTGCTCAGTTTCGACTTCGATGTCACCTTCAACATATGCTAATTCAGCTTCTGCAGGTGCATCGATATTGTTATTGAATTCCTCTGATGGGTCACGAACGAACGTTATTGCTAGGAGAGATTAGCAAAAGCATGCGATACAGTAGATTCATCCCTCTTTTATGGCCTACCGATTAGAGCAGCGAAAATAAAACAGGCTGAAGTGATCCAGGCATTGCGAAATGCGGAGCTATATGATTCCCTGACAGCGACCAGTGCCGCAGTAACGACTTCCGGATTCACGGCAGGAATAGCTGCTATGGCATCGTTGTTACCCGCTAGTAATGCACCGATCAAAGCTGACACGGAGGTTTGTGGCAATCCAAATGGACGTGTCGCCACGATCACGTTCGGTACCAAGGTAGCAGATGATTTGCTGTCTATAATCGCATTGTTGACAGCTAAGCCGACAGCAGCCCCTACTGACCTCAATGCAGTCATGAGCCCGGACGTGATAGAAATCAACTCTGCTGGCGTATCAAGTTGCGCGGCCACCATGACAATTGGCAGAATGATTCCCAGGCCAGCTCCTGCGAATACAGGATAACCCCATAACACAGCCGCGGGTGACTGAGGAGTGACGGTGGCCATCAGTATATTGAATATCAGAAGACAAATAAACCCAGCTAAGAGTGGGGTTCGGACCACCTTTCTCCTCGACGAGTATACTCCAGCGATGGGAGCTAAAACCATTGCAGCAAAAAATACCACAGCAAAGTGAATGGCTGTCTTCACGATGGTCGTGCCGGTGAGTAGAGTCACCTGGAAGGCAAAGTAGTTGTTGCAGGTGAAAAAAGAGAGCCCTTCGGCGAAAAAAGCCCCAAGCGCTAAAGGGAAATTTCGGTGTCGGAAGAGGCTGTGATGCAGCATTCCATCATGTTTGAAACGCCACTCATATGTTCCAAAAAGGATCAACAGTACAACACCAACAATAGATGTCCCGAGTATGTGACTGTTCGTCCATTGATACGGGTTTTGAGACCAGGTTAAGCCCATACAAAACAGAGTCAGCCCAGGCGAAAAGGTCGCGTAGCCAATCCAGTCTAACCGAAGAAGCTTATCTCTCAGGGTCATAGAGGTTTGTAGCCTTCGAGACGGAGGATTGTAGCAGCATACACAGATCATTGCAGATATAAGAAAAATGCCGGCAACAACGTACCAATAGGCTCTGTAATTTTGAAGCCCGTTATCTCGGAGTAAGGCACCACCCATAAGCAACCCCATGACGGCTCCTAAAGCTGCCGTGAAGCTTGTCGTAGCCTGTGCAAGAGGCCGGTGCTTTCGAGGCAAGATCTCGGAGACGATAGCGAACAACAGGGCTTGATTTCCATACGACAGACCCAAGAGTACAAAACCAGCAACTATCATCGCCATAGACGTTGCACGTGCTATAACCAGGGACCCCACGAAGCCGAACACTGTCAATGTAGTCAAAGGCCACTTACGGCCCCAATAGTCGGCAACATCGCTGACCGGTGGAGCCAGAACAGAGGTGGCGATAGTAATAATTGAGCTGGGCCAGACGCTCTGCTCCGGATGATTGAAGAATTCTGTAATCGACTGAGCAAGGAATCCGGCGCCAACTATTCCGATAAGCTGGACCAAGTATATGAAGTTAATGGCCTAACCATTTGGTTAGAGGCTGTCTTGCATTTTAGGCAAGGAAAGGAATCATATTGGGATTCTACCGCAATGACCAAAATTGTCCGCCCTGAAACATGTGGCTCAGCATGATGGAACGGAGCGCGATTGTCTCCTGCGAGTGAGCCCGTCTTCATGACTGTTGATCAAGAGTGGATAGTCTATTATAGACACAGTTCAGATGGTACTGTCCTTGGACATCAAATAAATCGAATTGAAATATAGTTGCATTGCAAAATGCTGCGATCGATAACAAATCTCCCAATATGGAGGAGGAAGGACGCCGGTACATATATTTTCAAATGATATTGTTCTCCACTCATTGCGCATATTGTAGAAGTAAGCGGTCGACTCCTGCACTAGATATAATTTGTGACTCGAAGCATGTCCCTTCTAAGGCTTCCAAGGGCATCGAAAGCGAAGACGAAGCATGGGGAATATGGACGCTATGATGTCCCACCTACATTCACTCAACTTCTGGCACGCACTTGTACAAAGTGCTGAATGCAGTGTGAAAGATGCCCCGCGCAATGACTTAGAATGAGTGGGACTGCCGTTAGAGCTAGTGTTAAAGTCCAAGTCGTTCGAACGATTCGGACAGGAATGCACTTGTATTCGTACTAGAATCGCGGGGTTTCCGGGGTAGCGACCCGACGGGGCCGCACAGAGGAGATGGATCTGGGGTTTGTGTGGCACTTTGTAAGACGCCTTTGAAGGCCAATTACTCAGTTAGTCGGACCTGATTCTGATTGTAGCTTGCTGCCACGTCTAGGCTGGTCTGAATCTTTTTTAGCTCAGTGGTCACGGGCCAAGCGGTGTGCCCCGGGGAATGCCCCCTTCCTGGCTCGTTCCGTGACAAATGTGTATCTAACCACTTGCATCTAGGTTTTTGATTATGGCGTTCAAAATTTTCTGTCTCCGGCAAGTTTCGTCACTTTGACATGGAAATGCCGAGTTGTGGTGGTCAGAGTAAAGCTTTTGTCTTAGCTGCTCAGACCATGCTGGTCACATAGTCACGAGGCCATATAGCTGTACCGTTGGAACAAGACATAATTCTCTAAGAAAAGAGAGATGTTGGGACTTTTTGATGTTCCAAGATCAGAAATTCGTTTCTTGTATGGTAGTATACCCGCTACTCAGTCAGAAGGCGTCGAAATCAGATGCGTGTATACATCAGTCAAGTGATCAATAACGTTTCTTTGACGGAGTGGATGCTTCTGTTGATTATGTCGAGGCTAGAAAAGCATCTTCCTAATCGGTAAAGCTCTTTGTCCTACCCTGCTCAGTTTGATGATATATGGATCTTGGATCCGAGCTGACACTGTAATAGATAGGGGCAGGGTAACTAACAGTCGTTGACATTGCGAAATAACTCCAAGACGTGACAATGGAAAACAACTCTTGTCGAGTCGAACGAAGGCAAGAATTGGCTGACATAAATCAGTTGTCTAGGCAAACTGATTAACCAGAACATTAGTACAAGCAACGACCTACCAGATAGTCTCAATTGCCAGTGTATGGTTGGCAGGCTCTTTCCTCAGCACATTTTGGAAGTGATTCATCAAAAATGAGCGTGGAAAGAATGGTAGCCTTGGTCCCAGGCTGCTGGAATTGGATGTACGAAAGTACTTTTTGGTCTGGGAATAGGTGCTGTACTCTAGATCTTCGTCTCTCTTTTATCACGTGACTTTCAAGCCCCAGCTCATTGCCCGATTAGGCAATAATAAACCAAACAAGGGCGCAACGGTGACCTGCATCTCTCTAGCACACATGTAGGAATTCTGTCCGTGAAAAAGCGCGACCTACCGCTTGGCTAATTTAATTCAGGGAGTTCGAGTTGATGGCCAAGAGGATAGCACACCAACAGGTATAGAGATTACGAGATGGAAATAGAGTCTAGGTGGAGCTGAGAAGAAGGTCACTCCAATGAGTCATAGCGACATGATCTTAATCTCTTTATCTTCCATCTTGATCAAATACTTTCCCAAGCAGAGATGAATTTTCGATCTGATAGAACAAGCCCTGGTCGTGGAAAGTGTACATAAGGTTATCCAGCCTGATAACCTTAAAGCACAACCCTAGCTCCATACGTCAAAACAAATGCAGCCCTGACGCTCCTCTCTCTCACGGCTCGTCGGCTCATATTGCTAGTCCTCAGAGGCGTCCACGTGGATGACCTTATGGCTCATATTCCAGCCTTCGAGGAGCGAAACTAGCTACTTATACACCGAAGTATTATTACTCTAGGTATGCACCAGCGGCCCGATAGCACCTTAATAGTCTTCAATTTAGGTAAGGGATCAGCTTTTGCTTGCTATGATATGGCAATCCCCCACCCTTAGGACTGGGTCGGCGCGGCACCCCATCCTATGATAAGTAAAATTAGGGTGGGGGAGGGAGACGACGAGGGAAGCACGTACCTAGGTACGCTAACATTCTAATCATGATAGGGACCTTGATAAGGGCGGAAGTGGATCTTGATTCAATTCTTCACGGCGTGTACATATTTAGTCACTTTCGAGCCCTAAGAGAAGAAGAAGGAGAATGGGAGTGTTTTCATGTAATCATCTTTGCAATTTCTTGAGATCGTTGCTGTAAATTGCAAGCATGTCAGTAGAAAAGACACCTGACAGTAATCTGAAAATGGACGCGCCAGAGCCCAAAATCGACTCTTCGCCTGCGTCTATCCAGCTGGCGGACGAAGATTCGGCCATTCGCGACTTTTATGGCAGTGCGGTGTCCCAGGCTTATCGTCTCAAGTCGGAGTTGGTTGCAGAGCATTTGGCAAAGATTGGGATGGGAAAGTGAGTGATTGCTCCTTCCTCAATAAATGAGATCCAAGCTGATTGTTAGATTTCAATACCTCCTCTTCATAGTCACAGGGTTCGGCTGGATCGTAGACAACTTCTGGTCCCAAGGAATCTCCGCTGTTCGACCCCCCATCGCAAATGAGTTCACCGACATCTCGCGCCTCAGTTTCAGTTCCGTGGCTTACTACGTTGGTCTTATTATCGGCGCAACCTTCTGGGGCACCACGGCCGATATCATCGGACGCAAGCCTGCTTTCAACACAACCATCTTCCTTGGCGGCATTTTTGCATGTGCCGTAGCCGGATCTCAGAACTTTGTGACGTTTTGCGCTCTGTGGGCGGTGATCGGTACTGCTGCCGGCGGCAATGTGCCTGTTGATAGTATCATTTTCCTGGAGTTCATTCCAAAGGATTATCAATGGCTGCTTGTTGGGTTGTCGGGGTGGTGGAACCTAGGGCAATTGATTGTATCGCTTTTGGCTTGGGTGTTTCTGGCCAATTACGCCTGTGACAGTGATCAGGCGCCTTGCCCGAGGGCAGATAACATGGGATGGTGAGCGACTTTCCCAAATTTACAAAGTCTTCTTCCTGACTTCTTCATATAGGAGATACACCATGATTACCCTAGGCGCAATCGCTATTGCCTTTGGCCTTATCCGTATATTCATCTTCAGGATCCCCGAGTCCCCCCGCTACCTACTCTCCAGAGGCCGTGACGCCGAAGCCGTCGAAGCAGTCAACTACATTGCTCGCTACAACGGAAAGCCCGAGACGTTAAACCTCGCAATGCTAGAAGACATCGATCGACAAGTCAGCACCAACAATCCGGGCGCCAAGATATCTCCGATTGAAACAACCAAACAATCCTTAAAAGACATCCTGAAAGAAAGCTTCAGCGACTTCACCGCCGAAAAATACCGTAACCTCTTCAAGGGACGCACCATGGCACAACACAGTACTGTCATATTCCTCATTTGGCTAACCGTCGGAATTGGCTACCCTTTATACTTTGCGTTCATCACTTCATACCTCGAGACGAAATCGTCGTATCAGACTGATTCATCGCTCAGCTACACATACAAGATTTATTGCATTGTTTCGGCTGTTGGAATTATTGGTCCTATCGCTGCTGCGTTTTTGGTTGAGTCTCGTTTTGGTCGACGATGGATGATGGGTCTGTCCGCTGTGTTGACAGGTGTTTTCTTGTTCGCTTATACGGCGGCCAAGACGCAGACGGCTGATGTTGGCTTCCAGTGCGCAACTGGTATCTTGGGAAACTTCGGTGAGCACCCTTTCCCTTTGCTGGGTCAATCCGTGATGAAGAATTGGAGAAGATACTAATTGAATGTAGAATACGCGGTCATGTTTGCCTTTACTCCTGAATCATTCCCCGGACCTGTACGCGGAACCGGCACAGGAGTAGCAGCCACTTTGCAGCGTACAGGTGGTTTAGTGGCATCTCTTATTTCGACTTATGGCGGCTATACCGTGACGCCTATATACGTCAGTGCTGCTTTGTGGATCGTCGTTGGGGTTTTGTGTTTCGGATTGCCGTATGAGACTCATGGTCACGCTTCTATCTAATAGTTGGGTCCATGATTTGTACACTTTGGCTGAGGCGAGAACTTGACGACAGAATGCATTTGTAGTCAATGCCTAGATGAGCGATAACTGCAATTACTACAGAATCAATCAATCTCGCGAGAGACCATCAATATTGAACTTGGCTCCGAGTCAATTGGATGTAGCCTTTCCCTAGTGTATACACCTGCATGCAAATTGACCTGCGTCCCTGTTACACAACTCCCTGTCCTCCTCGAAAACCTGTCGGTAAATGCGGTGATATTGTCAAGTTGGCTCTGCTTCTCCTCCGCGTTGTTGATGATCGTATGCTCCAAACACGCCTCACACTTTTTACTCGGTTTGACCCTTTTGTGATTCATCCCGTCACTCGCGCAATCAGTGGATGCGACGTCAGGCAATAATGTCACTCATCACAATTGTCAATTAGCGTCTTCCAGTTTGCATCCATCGTCATGTCCCATGCATGATCAAAGCCGATTTCATCGTCAAAATCAAACGTTTGCAGGCGCGGATTGTCGACGGCGGATTTAATATCGCTCCTCCCAACTTATCTCAGTGTCTTCTTTCCCAGCCTGAAGACAGACCCCCACAAAGCCGACCTTGTCTACGTAAACATGCACCGGGGGAAAGCGCGACGACAGCATGCGTTGTGAAATCCATCGATTCGTCCTTTCTGATCGCGGACCAGGAAGATAAGGAAATCAGCAATTTCCAAGACTTGGTTGTCTCCATTCATTTGAGCGCGGATGCGATGGGTTAGTATAATCTATGGACAGAATAATATGACAGCGACGCTCGAGTTGGTACATTTGACCGGAATGATATCAGGAGGCGGGGAGTGAGACTGGGTTATCATTATTCTAGTCGTTCTATGTTTAGTTACTGTTGTTGAAGCCGAGTAGACGCCACTATCTGATGTTGCCGAAGGCAGGGTCTCTCTGTTGATTGCACATGTTAGAAGTCTTATCGTGACTCTCAAGATAGTCCTCAGAATCGAGCCAGAACTTCAGCTTCTCTATGTGTGCATCGCTAGCTCATTCCGATTTACTTTCCTCTTTTAGTAATAATTCCTGCTGAGGAAAACTTTATGCGCCTTGCCATAGACCTGGTATACTACCAACATGTGGCTGGCCTATTGGTCCAATATTGCTCATTACAGGCTACTGCTACGTGTGTAGAACAAAGAGAGACTAATATTCCAAGACTCGAAGACGAGATGGATGTTCAGATGCAGATCGGTATAGACGGGCCGCTCTGGGGCATGACGCATTACTATTGACTGCGTGGTACGAAGAACTAATTGCTTGTGTTACGTAACTTGAGTGAGGAAGAATGGATCTAAGTTTGACTGCTTCATGTATGAACTCCTCTACACAGGTATCTATTTATGGTATGTGGCCTTTATGAGCATTCACTATACATCTAAATCGTCATCCCCGACAGAGCGGAGACTCCGAGAATGGCTGTGACATGAGTCATATGTGTCAAGCTGTTTCTCGGAACTGGCCCAATGGTCCAACTTTTCCCAACGTAACTTCCTAGCGGACCGAAGGTGTATACGATGGCCCATCACCAAGATCTGGAGTGAGTTACGGGATGGTAAAATTGGACGGCGATGCATGCAGTATAAGCGATGTTGGGAGTGGCTTGCTCGATGCCTCGTGGCGTCCCCGCCTGCGTGATCCTGCCTTTTTCACCTCTCGACAGCCGAAAGACATTCGTAAGGTCGTGCACCGAATTGAGCTTTTTTTTTTTGAGACGGTCTTGCAAGATAGAGCTTAGGCCAGACGATGTATGTACTCCACGAAAACGGCAACGACTGACTGCAATAGACCATCGTGCATCAAGGCGAACGTAGTTCAAGTACCACCTGACATGGGCGCATCTCCACTAATCTCATCCAGAACCTCAAACAGCACATTGTTCTGAACCCGGCAACCATTGGAATCACCGGTACGAAAGCCAGTCCACAGCTTCTGCTTTATGACATTAAGATCCACGCCCTTCGTGTTATACTGATCGATCAAGTCCTGAGCAACCTCGCACAGAGTGGTATTGGTGGGAGCATTGATTTTTGGCCAATTGGCTGTTGACTCTGGCCCGCAGTCACACAGAGATGCAATCGACGGAAGTTTGATGGTCTGTTGTTGTTGTTGTTGTTGTTGTTGTTGAGCCGGCATAGGGTCCGCAAAACTTGCCATGGGTGGCTCAAGAGGCTTGGGAGTGGTACATTCCGAGGTTTGAGTACATGCGATATTATTATTGCAAACTATTTCAAAACTTGCTGAAGTCGGCGGCGTGTATGACTCCTCCACTCTTTGCGCAGTAGGAGCGTACTGACTTGGTGGTGCGATAACCTTGGAATTATTGCAGACTGCATCAACACTCGTCGAAGAAGCCGGACCACAGCATTTATCGGTGTTCTGCGCAGCGACAGAGTACAGGTTTGAGGGCGCAGGAGGGGCATTATGGTTGCAGGCGATAGCATTACTTGTCGACGAGACTGGGGTATATGGCTCATCAATCTTGCTTGCAGGGGCGGTGTACTGGCTTGAAGTAGAATGTGGTGATACCGGCGCCTTGAGTCGGGGGATCGCTATTTTCTCCGACACGGTTGGTTGCGATGCGTCTTTCAGAAAATCCTCCACTAGACCAGGAGCGAGCCCCGCTCGTTGGAGTAGCGCGCGTAGCTTTGCATTTTCGGCCTCCAATTTTTGGAGGGCGATCAAATGCTCGATTTCCCTTTGCTGGGCTTGCGCATTGCATACGGCGACTTTCTGCTCAAGTTCTCCGATGTACTGCTGTCTTCTAGCCCGGCTTTTGCGTTGATTCTCTCGCACTCTCGCGAGGCGATTCAGCCTCTTTCAAGCATGTTAGCCTATTTTCAATGCGTCAGGGATAGACCAAAAGAAGAGTTTGTTCACCTCATCAGCATCCTCGTACTTGCAGCTCATCTTACTCGACCAGATCAAGGCTCCTGAGTCAGTTTTTCATTCAGGGGACAAAAGGTGCCGTTGGCTTTGACTTTTGCTCGTCATGTTGAAGATGGAAAGAGCCTATCAGCCCGCTGACCAATCACAGAGTCTATCTGTCCCATGCTCCGCACTAGTACTAATGAGGAACAATGGGCTACATCTGGTCACGTGCCTTGGTCCGACCAGCGTTGCGTATCGCGTAGTTCTCGATTGCTTCTTCCACTTGAGTCTAGTCACTCTGAATGTCTGCTCTGTATTGCATCAGCTGTCCCATTGACCGAGTGACGGGGGCATGGACGGAACTCCCTAGGTTGATGGACATGTCAGCTTCCAAAGACAAGCCGAGACTCCTACCGTATCAGGCAATGCAGTGTAACCGCATCGAGAAGGATCGCCTCCGGATGGGGAGAGCGACGCGGCGACGTCACACCCGCAATGCTTGTCCGCCATCATGACTAAAGGCAAAGCGCGTACTGAGCCACCCCGGATTCGCCGCGGTAACTCACCACCCTACTACTTACTGTAGTACATAGTATGTATATTGCTACAAGGTTCAACCCACTGGTCCGAGAACTATAAGGCAATTTTTTTATGCCCATCGTCTTGCTGCTGTCCCTTGTTGTAAATCGTTACTTTTCCTAGGTATTCATCATGGTGAGCACGAGACACCATCCGAAAGACTTTCCTCCACCAGCGACGCCGTCGAGCGCAAGCGACAGCACCAAGTATCTCGTGCACTCGCCATCTGCACCCGCACACGGTTCTCGCAAAGGTGTCCACACTCCGTCCATCATTGTTTTGGCCTGGCTCATAGTTTCCGTGCCGCTGGTTATCTGGGATACCGGCTACGTTCTCCTGCGACCGCATAGTATGCCGGGTGGAAAGTTCCATTCACCGATCTGGACACCCTATGCGTTATACGGAACTATTGACTACGTCTACGGTTGGCCTGCTTTCGATGCACGAAATGGGTTCACTGCTGCCCAGGGCTTGTTGAATTTATTTGAGACTGCTGCTTATGTTCTTTACCTTGCGGTTGTTTATGTTTATGGCACTACAGCGACCAGTTCGGGTCGCGCATCCACAAAGAAGATCAGGAAAAGTTTGCCGTGGTTTCTGTTTGAAGAGAAGGTGGTACCAGGGCGCATTGGATCTCTTGCGCTTCTCGTCGCGTTTAGTAGCAGTGTCGCCACTTTTAGCAAGACAGTTCTGTACTGTAAGCATCTGCAATACTGAAAAAAAAAATAGCTCTGTTTCATCATCTCAATTGCTAATATCTGACTCAGGGTGCAACGAATTGTTTTCGGGATTCGCGAATATCGGTCACAACAAACTTTTGGATCTGATCTTCCTGTGGATTCTTCCAAAGTAAGCCACTCATCTATACAACACATCTCAAAATACTAAACATCTGTCAGCGGTTTATGGCTCATTTTCCCAGCATATATGATCTACGTGTTTGGAGGCGAGATCTTGTATGCGCTGGAATCTTCGACTCCGCGACCGCTGAAAGCAGGACGTCCCAAGAGTCAGTAGGCATTAGCACGCCGTGGTCATGACTCTCTCTCTCTCTCCGTGATCAAAGCACAAAGAAACTTATCACGAGCTTGTGTTGCACCCCTCAACAGTGCTCAATGGCACAACCATAGAGACGTCAATACATAGACTCGTGGCCTGCGCTCAGTCCTGAGTCGAGGTGCCTGATGTAACTACTAACTACCACATAATACAATTTGACTGATTGATTTACGATATACCATTCTGTATATAGCCAAAAGAATAAAGATTGTTAATGTGAAAAGCATTCTGCTAACAAATGCGTGAGATGTTTATTTTAGGGTAGTGTCTGATTCCCAGCCACCGATACATATGCGCATCTTGCTACCAAGGCGACACGCCATACTTACCAACCATCTTCCCGACGTCTGCGTCTCGTTCCCCTTTGACAGCAGCAGCAATGACTGCTCCACCCACATGAGGTTCTGGGGCCCCTCTAGCCCTAAGAGCCTCGACATCACCCACGAAGTTCGTGGCATTCACACCAGGATCGGCAGTGAGAACCTTCCACTTCTTATCCTCCAATCCCAGTATTTGATGGTACTGCACCATCAACATATTCAGCGCTGCCTTGCTGGCACGATACTCCGTTGCCGCGGGTCGGTAGTACGGCGAATTCGGGTCTGATGCGCCGATGATGGATCCCATACTCGATCCGACAAAGATCAATCGCGGCGCCTCTGACTTCCGAAGGAGCGGTAGAAAAGCCTCGGTCACGCTGGCTGCGCCAATGACATTGACGTTCAGCACGTCGCGGAGGTTGTCTCGTCGCGACGGCCGCTGGCTAAGGATGCCGGCGTTGTTAACGAGGACGTCGAGACGACCGTATTTTGTGGCAAGGGTCTCTGCAGCTGCGTCAACGGACTCGTCGCTGGTGACCTCGATTTCGAGCATATCCAGGGTGCCCTTGATGTCTGGAAGGGCCTGAAGATCGGCAACGGCTTTGGCGCCTTTGCTGGGATCACGGCTTCCGATCACGACGTGGTAGGAGGTTGAGCTGAGGACGAGGTTTTTGGCGACTTCCCAGCCGATCCCTTGGTTTGCACCTGTCTACTATCAATGACATGGGCTCCGTATGTGCGTTCGGGGCCGAACTAGACGTTGCTTACCAGTGATGAGCGTGATGATCTGATTTGCAGCCATGGCTCTTTCGCGTGTGTGGTACGATGGTTATTGAGTCTGTTCAGCTGAGCCGATGTTGTTGTCATCCATGGGCTCCGGCATGTCTCTACATCACTGATATACATCTACTAGTCATAACCTCCTAGATTGAGTCCGGACATAACCCGGAGTTTGGAGTTTATCTGGACTTAAGGGCTTGAGTCGTCGCTCAACGTCTTACATGTTGAGATTACGGGCCAGCTTGAGCGCCACCAGTGTACATTTGGAGAACACGGTATGTTGCAATGCTTAGTGAAGTGGTATCTGCGAAGATGACGTTTCTCGTCTAGAGTGAAAAGGGCACGTACTTGTACAAAACGAATCATAAGATACCCTAGCATCAAGTGCCTTGCGTGACGCTATATGCAGGAGTGATGGTATGCTAATACGAAAACGTTGGGCTTACTTCCATCCTGAACATACATCTGTCGGCGTAGCCGTACCGTGGCACAGTCCTTGACCACTCGGACGTCGAACATTATCCAAATATAGGCACGCAATGTTGGTGCCGTCCTGATGAACCTATGCGTGAATTCAGTCCAGAGCGTAGCATAATAGATTTCTTGGGATTCATCAACGTCAGACCTGTATGTTTTATGAATCACTATCCGACTTGTTCTATAGCATCCCAGATACCGTGTAGTTCATCCAATCAAATAACCGTCAGATAAATCCCCGCATGCATCGATCCGACGATCGAGCCGGATTATGAATTGGAGAAGCGGGATTGGCTGGTGCCCTCATCATCGATGAGCAGATGCCACAATGTGTGCGAACGGCATGCAATTGAGAACGACTTCGTATAGATCAATTTCGAGGAGTAAGCGCTGAAGGAGAAAATAATGAAGGAAAGAAGGATCGTTGCAGGTACGTACAAAGATATGCATGCCAAGCCGCTGAGTAACGGTTTTACCCCATATTCGTTCTGACTTCGTGCTCCGCTCCGCCCGCTCATCATAAATTCCATCGCCGTTTTCTTCTTCTTCTACACGACCGGTCCCCTTCCCCTCGTTCTACGCTACAGTCTCGACTGCTCGATTTATACAAAGGTCCCAGTATACGCCACATAAATTGTATCTAAGCAGTTGTGAAGCACACAACCTTCATATGTGGCGGGACCTGCGGGTGTCGGCCCGATGGCGACTGAAAGATCGGCTAATGGCCTACGAAACTCGGTGACAGACAATCATGACGATAACATGAGCGACGCGAGTACACCCGATCGCGATCAGGACGATAGGAATGGATACGGACAGATTGAAGAAGGCGCTCCCAGCGGAGGCCAGAACGGCGATAGCGCAATCGGTGCCGCTCAAGGGGAGAATGACTCGGAGAAACCAGCATGGACAGAATTGAAGACAAAAGCCGGGAAGGAAAGAAAACGATTACCACTCGCATGTATCGCCTGTCGCAGGAAGAAGATTCGATGTTCGGGTGAGAAACCAGCTTGCAAGCATTGCCAAAAGTCGCGCATTCCTTGCGTATACAAGGTCACGACGCGCAAAGCGCAGCCTCGAACGGATTACATGGCGATGCTGGACAAGCGACTAAAGCGCATGGAAGAACGAGTCATCAAGATCATACCGGCCGGAGAAACGAGGGATATGTCTACAATAGGACGAAGTCAGGTCAAACCCCCGCCCCCAGGACAAGGCCCAAAGCAGCCAAAGGCTGCTCAACAGAAGAAGCGCACGGCGGATGAGGCTTTCGCATCAAAGCTTGATGCATGGGTAAATCCCAAGCAAGCTTCTGGTGCTGAAGACCTCTTTCCTATGACTCGAGAAGCGAAGTCTCATGAAGGCACTGAACTGTTGACTGAAGGCGCCGAATTTCTTCCTCCGGTGGAAATACAAGAACATTTATCCGAAGTGTTCTTTGATTGCGTATATGGCCAGTCATATCTCTTACTCCACCGGTCGAGTTTTATGCGACGATTGCGAGCGGGCACAGTTCCTCCAGTATTGATACTGGCCGTGTGTGCCGTATCAGCCCGATTCTCAACTCATCCGCAAATCAACACGGAACCGGCGTTTCTCAGAGGTGAGAATTGGGCTCGACCGGCTGCTAAAATAGCCCTAAGTCGCCACGATGAGCCTAATATTACCATTTTAACTGTGTTCCTCCTTCTGGGTCTCCATGAATTTGGCACGTGCCATGGCGGACGGAGTTGGTCTTTTGGAGGGCAAGCAATGAGGATGGCATACGCTTTGCAACTGCATCAAGAAGTTGATCATGATCCGCTTGGCAAAAAAGGCAAATTGTCAGACTTGAGTTTCACAGACCGGGAGATTCGGAGGCGCACTATGTGGGCATCCTTCTTGATGGATAGGTACAATTCTTCTGGAAGTCAGCGTCCGCCTATTGGAAACGAAAAGTTCATACAGATCCAGCTCCCAGTGAAGGAGTCACATTTCTTGATGGAGATTCCTGGGCCGACGGAGGACTTGTACGGAGACGTACCCAATCCAGTCCCGAGGGGTCAAGGCCAGGTCTCTGATCCTAGAGCGAATATGGGCGTTTCCGCATATATAATCCGTGCGATAGTGGTATGGGGCCATATTGTCGACTACCTAAATCTCGGGGGAAAGAAGAAAGAACCAATTCCCTTGTGGGATCCGACTTCAGGATACACAAGGCTTAGGCAAGAGATAGACAATTTTGCCTCATCTCTGCCAATCTCGCTTGTCTTCAACCCGGAGAATCTGCAGATCCATGCTGCAGAGAAGATCGCCAACCAATTCATTTTTCTACACATAATCATTCATCAAAATATGCTCTTCCTCAACCAGTTCGCCATTCCTTTGACACCGGGAGGTCGGCCACCGAGAGGTATGCCAAAGTCATTTTTGAGTGATGCAGGTCGAGCCGCCGTGGAAGCAGCTCACCATATCTCGATGTTGATCGACCAGGCAAGCGGGTACTCTCTGACGGTGCCATTTGCAGGGTATTGTGCTTACTCGGCTAGCACCGTGCACATATGGGGAATCTTCTCCAAAAATGCACAGCTTGAAGCACGATCCAAGGAAAACTTACGACATACATATCGTTATCTCAATAAAATGAAAAGATATTGGGGCATGTTTCACTACATGGTCGAAAGTGCCAAAGATCGATATCGCCAGTTCGCAGACGCAGCCATTCGAGGACTGCCTGCACAGCAGGATGCAACTGATGAAGCACCCTCAATGTTCCAATATGGCGACTGGTTCGATAAATATCCCCACGGCGTGTCTAGCATGCACTGGGAGGGTCCAGAGGCCGACAAGAGGAGAGAAATTGGTGACGATGCAGTGATGGGACAGCGACCCGATCTCCAAAGCGTGGAGGATTTCTTTGCTAGCTTGTCTCCCAGTCCATCAACGATTGAGCCACGCAAACACCAGAGACTAGCCCGAAGGAGCTCGAAGCAGGTTTCAGCTCAGACACCGTCGCAGCTGTCTGCGGACATCCGTCAGCAATCCATAACCTCCAGGCACTCACAGCAGCAGCAGGTATCACCGCTCGATAGTGCATCCATCACAAGCAAACCAGCCACCGTCGTTGATACCGAAACCTCATACCACGGTTTCAATGGTCAGAATCTGTTTGCAACGCCCCCACAGAACTTTGGTCTTCCAACTTTTGACTATGGCATGATGCCAGACTTCCTCCCACAACTCGACAGACATTTCGTCCACGGCGCCTATACGGGCACGGACCTATCCAGTCTCGCTTCGGGTGAACTCAACTTCATCGGCGCCCAGAACGACACCAGCCAACTCGGCAACAACGTCACTGACAACGACAACAACGCGAACAACAACAATAATGTATCAACAGCAGTGTGGACGGACCCCTTTACACCGTCCGGGACAGGCGAATTTCATCAACCGAGTGCATGGTTCCTGCCGTTTAATCTTGATCCTTTCTCGACCGGTATGCTTGGTGACAGTACTACCAATGCCCCGGAGGTCGGGCATGCGGATATTTCTGGTGGTGGTAACGGTGCTGAAAGTATGAATGGTGCCAATGATTTGTCGTATGGATTTACGTAGTCAATGTATATATGTATATGTATCCGCCCTTCTTTGTTCTCGAGTGAATGACAGAAATTCACAACTACCTAGTCAGATACCGTATCCTTGTGTATATGTGAGCCGGAGCCCAAGGTGATAAACATTTTTGAAGAGTAGCTCGCCATATTTCTAGTAGAATTTTATTATCATCCTGCAAGAAGGATCGATCATATGATGCTTTTCATCGTCGTCTTTTTCCAATCTACAATCCGATACAAGGCAAAGTTCCTCGGCATCGAACATCAGCAAGCATCATTGGTCTAGTGGTAGAATTCATCGTTGCCATCGATGAGGCCCGTGTTCGATTCACGGATGATGCAGTTCTTTCTTTTTGCATTCCAATATATACCCCTTACTGCGGGGTGTGAATTTCATACTTCTCTTTTTTCCCCATCTCTTTAAAAAAATAAAACGAGCAGCGTGAATCCATTTTTTACCTCAATATGGTTCGCTATCATACATAGCAAGTTTTTAAACGTCAAAATGGTAGATGGTTTTCAAACACAAAGAACATAACATATCCAAACAATGGTCAACAGAACAACGATCAATCGTTCCACTCCTCATCCAATTGGTCTATTAAGCGATTTTCAGCATCGACGTCCCCTCGATCGCCTCGGTCGCCTCCCCGTCGACCCCCGATAGCACCAATAAGGCCGTTTTGACCGTTGGCGCGCGAATAGCCCGCAGAGGAGGGCGAGCCCTGTTTCGTAAAGCAGCGGGTCAGGGAGGAAAAGATAATGATGGCGAAGTCCTTTGGTTCAGTCAGTGTCAAATTGTGGCAACGAACGATGTAGAAGGGAGACCTACCTTGAAGAATCCGAGCAGGTCGGACCACATGCTATAATTAGGGCATTGTCTCCAGCCACGCTGATGCATCACTGAGCGCTGATATGCGCAACCTCCGAGCAGATATACAAAGATAGCAATCAGAGCACTGGCGCCAAAATTAGTCGATCGACACGATCGGAGGATGAAGTAGCACTTACATGACACCAAAAACACCAGCAGGTCCAAGACCACCCTCCGGAGCTGCTGCCACTCCACCGCAAGCCGCAAAACTTCTCACTTCGAAGAAGTAGGTGCACGAGTCCATTGTACCGACGAAGGAAACCGTAGCCTGAGACGGAGCAGCTTCCCGGTCACAGAGGAACGACATGATAGTAGACTTTCGCCTGGTCGTTTTGGTATCACTTGCCGCTGTGGTAGCGACCGTCTTTCGATTCTTATAGGTTTGTGCTGCGGTGTAGTCGTCATCGTCTTCTTCATCATCTAGATAATATCTCGAATTGAGAGAGGAGGTATCGGAGCTCGGACACGGTGATCCGTTTGTATAATTTAACACGAGTCGCTTGCCTCGAAATATAGGCTCGGAGTTTTGCTCTCTGAGAACCCTCAGTCAGCCAGTCTGATATTTTGTAAATGGTAAACGATGGAGAAGCACTAACTAACCCGAGAGAATAAACCTTCCCCTTGTGCTCATAGAAGGCACTGACGTTCTGCCACCTCGCCTTGTCTACCCCCACAACATCCACCACACTCTCAATGACTGGCGCACAGATATTCATCGTAAAATTCGAGCCGTAGTCGTGGCCTCGAGCTTCCCAGCTTTCATCCCGATCGTTCTTGTGTACTTTTCTGCCGTCCTTCAATTCCGGTGGGGAGAGGGAGATTGTGTTGAGATCGAAGAATGCGCCGGTACTCAAGGATTGCACGGTGCAGGGAGGAATTGAATCCTTCTTGGGTGTGTCTGCTGCAGCCTCGATCGTCTGTGAGAAGGGTAGGAGTAGCAGGGCGTTGAAGGTGGCCAGCAGGGTTGGCCGCGTCAGCATCTTCATGGCTGGCGTTCTGCGCAGATAGCAGGTGGTCGATGCGGCGTTAGACTCAGTCGGAAATCGAGAAGTATTGAAGTCTGACAACGAGCGTTGATGTCTGATGAATGGGTAGTTGTCGAAATATGAGGGCCATGTAAAGAGTTGGTTGGACGACGTGGGATTTGATACAACGCCAGGAACACAAGGTGCCAGTCATGGTGTTTCACTGGTCTATTCGGTCTAATGCGGAGTTTGAAGATGCCACTAGCCTGATTCGGGTAAGGCGCTATTAGCCTTCAGGAAAGTGACGAAAGCACCAAAATAATTAGTTAGAAAGGTTCTTCTAGCACGGAGTACCTACAGCTTCAGCATCTGGTCAATCAAAGCCCCAGAAACATTACAGCCTGCTAGAACATCCCGCGTATCACTAGATCAGATCTCGATCCGGACGCAATCGATCCAGCAAGCTATACGCAAACTTCGAGGCTTGGATCGCATCGCCTTATACGGAACGTGGCTTGCCGAGCTTTAGATCGCGTATTTAAAAGCTTGAGCGATCGCCGCAAGCCCTTGCTCTTTGTTGCTCCACACACTGTCTCCTCTTCTTTCCAACACTTCTGATACTTTTTCAATTGTCGACAACACTCAGAATGGGTCCAAAGAAAGGACCAAAAGCTACTGTGCCTGTACAGGTTGTTCCGGAGAAAAGGGGCTACGAATTCGGTGGACCGTACGTCGTGACGACCTGGTTTATTATGAATTGAGACTGATGCTTGAGCAGGCTAGGTGCGACAGGAATTGTCTTCGGCCTGCCCATCCTCATCTATTGCTTCGCCTTCTTTTGCAACGACGTCTCCGGTTGTCCTGCACCGTCTCTCCTTCACCCGTCGACGTTGACCTGGGATAAGCTGAAAGCTGAAATTGGTTGGCCTGAGAATGGCATCGTCGGTCTTTACGATACCGAGGTGACGCTGTGGGTCTTGTCTTATTATGCGCTTCTCCTCTTTCTGCAGATTTTCCTGCCCGGCGAAGAGGTCGAGGGGGTTGAATTGGCATGCGGCGGACGACACAAGTACAAATTCAATAGTAAGACTGTAATCTCGAAGATCTTATCTTTCAGAGGCTGACGAAAACGAAAGCATTCCGCTCTACCATATTAATTTTAGGAGGCCTTGCCGTGGGCACGTCTGTTTACGGAGCTGAATTCGCCGTCTGGACTTTCTTATGGGACAATTACGTGCAGGTGATTACGGCAAATCTACTCATCACCGTCGTCATCTCAATCTGGGTCTATGCGCGCAGCTTTTCCGTTCCGGAGCCTGGACAACCAAACCCTGACCTTCGTGAGTTGGCGCCTGGTGGCTACACCGGCAATGTTATATATGACTTCTTCATTGGACGGGAACTCAATTCTCGTGTGACTTTGCCGATCCCATTTGTCAGCGAAGCAGCCCGAACGATTGATATTGGCGTCTTCTGTGAGATGAGACCTGGTCTGATTGGCTATATCATTCTCAATCTATCAAACGTCGCGCGCCAATACCGTGCCCATGGCTATGTTACTGATTCGATTATCTTGATTACTATTGCACAATCATTCTATGTGTTGGATAGTTCTTACATGGAACCTGCCATTCTTACCACCATGGACATCATCATGGATGGCTTCGGTTTTATGCTCTGCTTCGGTGACCTAGTATGGGTCCCATTCTTGTACTCGACCCAGACAAGATATCTTGCAATCTTTCCGGTGAAGATGGGTCTTCAAGGCATTGCACTTTCCTCTGCCGTCGTTGGTCTGGGCTACTACATCTTCCGCAGCGCCAACAACGAGAAAAATCGCTTCCGAACGGATCCCAACGACCCGCGTATCAAACACCTCAAATACATGGAAACAAAATCTGGATCCAAACTGCTCATCTCTGGATGGTGGGGAACCGCGCGTCATATCAACTACCTTGGTGACTGGCTCATGTCTTGGGGTTATTGTCTTCCGACTGGTTTTGCGGGTTACACCATTATTGAAGCTATCAACTCGTCTACCGGAGTATTAGAAAAGCACGTGGTGCAGACACCCGAAACTCGAGGTTGGGGTTCGATCTTCACGTACTTTTACATCCTTTACTTCGGCGTTCTGCTCATTCACCGCGAGGGAAGAGATGAGGAGAAGTGCTACCGTAAGTATGGAAAGGATTGGGAAAAGTATACTTCATTAGTACGAAGCAAGATCATCCCAGGTATCTACTAGCTGCCTCGGGGATTTGAGAGATTCTTCTTATTTGATCTGCAGAATGTCATAAACGACATGTGGACAAAGGGTATCAGGAGCAAGGCTGGTGGTGTATGTACAGGTTATAGACATATCTAATATTAATATCAAGGTTCGAGTACTCGACGACCAAATCAATCATGCACAGTAATCTCCCACGTCCTAAGGTCATCTCGAATGTCAAACTCTGATACTTCATGGCTAGCTTGAGAGCTCTTCCAAGCCTTTTCCTTTGTGTCCTGAAACGAGCTCTCGAGACTACCCCGCCCACTCCCGCTGCTACTCATCGTACTATCCGTGTCTCTTAAATCCGTTCTGGACCGACTACTCAACGCGCTTTTTGGCCGCTTGTTATCTGATCGATTCTCTTGGACTGTTGTCCTAGAGCCGGTGTCGCTTATACTGCCGTCATCATCATCCACGCGCATTGATCGTGCTCCGGATCTTGTAGCAGAGCGGAAGCCGCGACCGCCAGCGAATAAATCCTCGATCAACTGGTCTGGAAGTAGTTCGTCGCCTTGCGCGGTCCAGGATGCGGCTAAGGTGCGACGGTACATGTCCTGCAAATCACCGGTCTCGCGGCTGACGTTGATCGAGGGTAGACTGCCTGGTTCTTCGATCTCGCCGTGCTCCGGTGGTAGTATGCCGGCTATGCCGCCAAATACCATGGCCGATTTGAGGGGGGGACTGCTGTAACTTTAGAACGAATTCTTCGAGAAAGAAATGCGAGTGAGGTGCTAACGTAATATAGTTCTTATCCCCTTCAAGCTGCCGCATCAATATGCCCACTTTGAGTGTACTATTGATCTTACTGTCCTGCATCAAATACCTCCTCACAACCCCATTCTCGTCTTCACTCCTGTCAACGTATTCCGCAAGATTGAGTTTGATATTGCCCAGCGTCATACGATCCCCTCGACTCCCGGAGGAGAATTCTTGGAGTATTTCGAATGAGATGTCGCATTCCTGAAGCATGTGGTTTCGATCTATGGTGAGTTTGACGGGTATTTCTTTCTCATAGTCCCATGAGGCGCGATGGTCTTGGATCACGGCTCGATCTGTGTGGCCGCGATGCTCGGCGGCTATGGAGGATGGGAGATGCCATTTCACATATGACGTCCCGGCAACTAGTGGAATGTTATTGAGATCGATTATCTGAAATGACTATTAGTTGAGCTGTACAAAGGAGCGGGTGTATGTCTGACTCTTAGTTTGAGCTCGAACTTGGTCTTTTTTTCTTAGTCATTAGTTTATGGTCAACCTGGTATCTATGACATGGACCACTCCGCTCACTCTTCTATTCTTTGGTACTGATTGGTGTAAGCACAAACTTGGGAATTGTAACAAAGGTGTAGAAGTCCCTACCGAAAGCCTGCATCTTGAGTCCTCATAGATAGCTCAATGCCTTGAATATCAATGATTAATTACTGTAAAATCATGAATAGAAACGTGAGGCAACTGGAGACGATCATGAGGGCGGTATGGCTGTTGTGTCTGGATGGAGCGGCAGAAAAAGCAAAGACGTCAGCTTCTCCACAACTCTATTTTCTGGCTTCAGATCATCCACAAATTATCCCGCATCCGATCTTTTTCATTAACTCAGATAAAACTCTTTCAATCACTCGATTACAGAGATACAATGAGCAGACTACCCTCGCCTCCATCCGAGGGGGAAAACGCTAGACCTCACTCTCGCGCCGCCCTCGACCCTGTTCCACTTGACTCCCCCATACGCACAACTCCCATCCATCCACAGCTCTCCGAGATTCGCGTGCCCCAAAACGGCGAAATCCTATCTACACACTACCACCCAGTGACATGCGAGCCGCTCAATATCGAACAAATTCAACCACAACTTCAGCATTTACGCAAAGAGCACCCTTCGATAACGGCCATGCTCAGAGCGCAAGAAGACGCCGTGAAGGAAGTCAGGCAGAAATTGGAGGAAAAGGAAAAGAGACGAGATGAGGCCCAGAAGGCTCTAGATAAGAAAGCCAAGGAGTGGGATATGGAGTATAAAGTTATCTCCAAGTATCTGGCTTCGAAGAGCTAGATGAAACGATTCGCTATGGTCTGAGGCTGCGAGATTTGTCTTCAGCAGCGCTATTCTATGACTTGGTATTGTCGTGCGTCTGCGTCACACGAGGGAGCGGCCATATCTTTCTCTGCATAATGACGCGACCTGGTCCAATCTTTATCGATGGACCTACGAGCAAATACCAGCCAGCTTTCAGATATCATGATTTACGAGTCTGTGATAGATCACACCCCAAGAACGCCGACAGAGCTTACATGAAGGATACTTCTAGAATCAGAGCCGTCAGATTTCAACATACAGATACAACGAAACTAGCCAGCACGCGCAATGCGAAAAGTTCACCGATCCGATAACGTGAAGCTATATATGCTCGCACTAGTGGACGCTACATCAAATATCAATCCACTATATGAACCATATTCTGACCTATGGGTGATGTGGAAATGCGCACTAGTAGAGAGATTATAATTTCCTACTCTTACAACAGATCTGTCCGGCCTCTAGCATGCTAAAGTCTCGCAAGAAGGTCCCTTGCCGCCGTTCTACCATTTCTGCAATCCGATCGGTCCGGTGCATGTCCAATGTTTGTGATTCAGCTTGTTGTTCTCAACCTCGTCAACGATAGCAACCGCCATATCCTCGTTGTAAACGCCGTGGTTAATGCCAGCTTCCGCGGCGCCAGCATTATCATCCACATGAACCTCATACCTTCCAGTTCGGACTCCTAGTTCAGCCAAGATGTTAGCCAAGTCTCAAAAATAATCTCCAGAAAGTTGGTGATGAGCCTACCCTTGTCACGTAATTGCCATGGCGGCGATAGGAAAGTCCACGGGGTTTCCCGGACGCCTTCCCACATGGTGAGGGCCACACGAGAACACAAAATCAGTCCAATAGTGTCCGGATCGGTCAAGTTTGCTTTAGCAGATCGCATGAACCAGTTCGCAAAGGGCCTGAGAATCCAAGAGAACCCTGAGACATCAACCAAAGTTTGTCAGTTATCACCAAAAAGATATGGAATCAGAGGCTTTCTTACAGCCGGGATGTTCGCGGTTACTTCGAGCCCATTTGAAGATGCGAATGAATGTACCAAATGCTCGCTGCCCATGATCGAACATGCGGGTGGACATGTAATCTAAGTGAACATCTGGCCATGCATACCTGCGAAACATTAGCAGCTTAGACCTCGCAGCAAAGACTAGAGACCAGCCTCAGACTGACCAATGCTTGAACGTAAAGTCGTCGTCGTCACATAATTGCACACCGCGCTTGTAATGTAGAGAGCCCGCGCCCCCTGCAGAGAGTGGTACCTACAGTCAGTGTGCGTTCCCCTGAGACACCGACGGAAGTGACCCGTACCAATAATAACGAATGGACCACGATAAGTTGATCTCATGATCGCCATCTTGATGTTGCCATGCCCTTCAACTCCCAGCCTATACACAGCTTTCATGTCAACAAGTGGAGGAGCGAAAGCAGAAACGACAGCGTCAAAGCCTCCTTCTGATAGGATGGTGCTCAGGCCTCTGATATCACTGAAATCACACGGAATGGAGCTGTAATCTCCAGCTTCTGGCCAGCTCTTTGGGGGAGACCGTGAGATTCCCACCACACTATGGCCTCGAGACAGTAACTCATCGACAACGCATGATCCACACTGCCCTTTCGGGCCCAGTACTGCAACTCTGAGACTTGTAGACATGATAGCGAGCATGAACTCTTTTCTATTGCTTCAACTTTGGTGCTCTTAGGAGACAAATGCATTTAGTCATATGAGTGAGCAAGGCATACTTTTTATAGGATCTCGGACTTAATAGTGTATCTTACGGGGTCGGCACCACAAAAGTATAGCTACCCCCGCAAACCCCCCGGGTCATTGATTTCCCTGAGCGGCCCCGTCGGATTCGCAAATTGCCAAAACAGGCCAATCTCTACGTCGATTACCTCCCGGAACCATTGGCGAACAAGCTTTGAAATACAATCAAGGTCTCGCATGACATCGTCACGATTGACACTCGACAGTCTCCATTAATGCTACTTCTGCATCTCTACCGCTCCCTAATTACGGTCTCTATCCTCAATCATGTCCGAGGATCTTTCGCATGCGGCATTTCTGGACGAATGCCTGGATGTTCGGCAGAAGGCTAAGAGTTATATGCAATTTCGCTCTGCCCTTTCTCCAGAGGATCCCAAAGCACGCTTTCCCGGATTCCGGCAAGGAGTGACTGTGCTCAAAGAAGGAGAGCAGGTTCAAAATGGCGCGAAGCCGTTACCGGTAGATATTATCATGCATGAAAGCGTGCCTTTTATTCTATCGGATGGCACGAAGCTTTATTACGATGTCTTCCTTCCAGCTGGTTTTGATGATCTCGAAGCAGCTGTGGATGCCGACAAGAGAGTTCCGGCATTGGTTGCCTGGTCAGTGGCCTATCTCCCTCAAATTTGGGGTTGTGATGATTCGTGACAAGGCAATTCGAGATTCTCTTGACACAGAGGTCTAATATGGGTTTGATACAGGAGCCCGTATGGTAAACAGATGGGTACGACGCTCTTGGATGATTTCCCGTTCCGCGCTGGCGTTCCGAAGCACTGGCTATCTGGACTTCATAAATGGGAAGGGCCCGACCCTGCGTTTTGGTGCGCCGAAGGCTATGCAGTGGTAAATGTCGACACTCGTGGAGCATATACATCTGAGGGAAATCTTGAGATTATGGGCCACCGAGAAGCTCAGGATGGTGCAGAATTAGTAACTTGGCTGTCTGAGCGACCCTGGTGTAACGGAAAAGTCGCCCTCACTGGGAACAGCTGGTTGGCCATGTCGCAATGGAAGATTGGGAGTTTGCGACCTAGGGGTTTGGCAGCACTCTCGCCATGGTACGCATGCCAACCAGGGGTTGATTTCAAATGAAATGCGGGCTGATGTTTCATATAGGGAAGGTATCCAAGACATGTACCGTGACATTATGTGCCAAGGAGGTATCCCTTTCACCGGATTTCAAGACAGTATCGCCAGTAAGTCCACTACAACTCACTGACTACCCGTGACGTCAATAAAATTGAGAGATAGACACGCTTTCCAGTTACGGCAAACTCGAAGATGTATCCGCCGCAGTGAAGAGCCACCCACTTTGGAACGAATACTGGGAAGACAAAAGGTCGAAATGTGAACAAATAAATGTTCCCACGTATGTGGTAGCTTCGTGGACGAATCCGATTCACACGTCAGGAACTTTGCGAGCTTACCGAGCGATCCCTAATTCTACCCCGAAGTGGCTTCGGGTGCATAATTCAATGGAATGGCCAGATTACTACGCTGACTCTAGTTGCCGTGACCTGAAACGATATTTCGACTGCTTTCTGAAGGGAAAGCATGATAATGGCTGGTTAGCCACTCCCAAGGTACGACTGAGCATCTTGAACTTTGGATTATCCAGCCTGGCAGATACAGTCAATAGAGCGGAGTCTGAATGGCCGCTGGCTCGAACCCAATATAGGAAGCTCTTTTTAACTTCAGACGGAAAATTGAGTCCAGCTTTGTCGGACCAGCACAAGGGTACCGTGACGTACGACTCTAAGCATGGCAAGGCCACATTCCAGTATCGTATGCCGGAAGGTCTTGAGACTACAGGACACTTCATTGCCCGGCTTGCAGTTTCGTCTCCATCTGATACTGATTTGGATCTGTTTGTCCAAATCCGCTGCCTTCGAGGGCGATCTTCATCCAGCCAAGGCGTTCTTATCATTCGACCCGAGAATATAGTCGTGCAAAAATTGTTGAAACTGCTACATGACTGGCAAGTCCGCCCCCAGGCGCTCGGTATGCTCTTCCATTGGGGACCCAGCGGCCAGATACGAGTTAGCCATGCACACCGGAAGAGCAAATTGTCAACGGTCTTTGAGCCTCTTTATGACCACACCGAACAAGTGCCGTTGGCCAAGGGCGAAGTTCGGGTAGTTGATATACCATTCCGTCCGTACGGAATGTACTGGCAGGTATGTAATATAGTGGTATATATCAAGCCGAATGATAACCGGCGCTAACTATATTGCAGAAGAATGACATACTGGAATTGACTGTTTCAGGCAAACCTGTGATACCATTTCCAATTCCCGGAGTCGATCCTATACAGCCCATTAATTCTGGAAGTCATATCATACATTGTCTTGAAAGCGGAGACGACAGCTCGTGTCTTGTTATACCATCTGTTTAGTGTTTTACCAGGCGATGTATGAATGAAAGTCTGAATAGGATAATTCTCTAATTCAGAACCATAGTAAAAGTGCTTTTAGTAATGATGAATATTACATAACAAGGTACTTGAAACTCTCCTCATCTTGAAAGAGGTTACAATTTGGCAAAGACTGGAGAATATCGCCTTTCGAACGGGACAAGTAACTATACCAAACCTAGCACTGCCCGAGACATCCGGCGACATGTTGGTGATGTAACACTACAGAGAAGGAAACGCACTCGGCCTACTTCAGTATCAACAGAATACCGGCCTCCCTTGTTTCTCCACGTCTGTTTCAGTACCTCTGACTTGTGGGGATTCCTGGGATATCCGATTGAGGGAAATGGGAGAAGCGGATGCAACTCGGAACAGGGGGGAGGGGCCGATACCCATACCTGAATGGGGAGCCGAGATATGTTCCTGTTAATGAAGCCTTAGAAGAAGTGCAGACCTTATTTAGGAAACACGGGCTGCCAAAGGTCAAACTTTGTAGACCGTCTGTCCCATATTCCCAAAAGTACCGATGTCGTCGCAAGTCCGTTTAGAGAGTATGCCCGGTGCTGGGGTGTTTGTTTGGTTGGCCTTGGTGTTTCTTTCGGGGGCAATCGTCAAACTTGCGCGTCGCATATACCGATTACACTTACACCCCCTCAGCATTTTCAAGGGCCTTCCAGAGGCATGCGTATCAGAAGACTGGTTGTACAAAGTCACGAAACGTGGTGATGGGGAAGAAACCTTTGAGGCTCTCCATGAAAAGTTTAGTATGTTTCATACAGATGTATCTTACCCGGATGAGAATTGTGATAAGCTAGCCTGGGATGCACATTTCTAATCCAATTGCCATTCTTACTTCTGATTAGAGACTAACATTTCTCTTGTGTGTAAAGACACTAGCGTTCTTCGCATCGGCCCGAATGAGCTTCACCTTACGGATATCGACCTCTATAAGACCATTTATAACCAGTCTTCACCATTCTTGAAGCATGCTCCATTCTATGATGGTTTCAACACACCCCATACCGTCTTTGCAGAAATCGATCCCAACTTACACAAGCAGCGCCGGCGAATGCTGAACCCTCTTTTTTCGAAAGTTGGAGTCTACAAACTGGAGCCCATTATTCACGACAAAATATATATGCTCGCTTCCAAAATCGACCGTCTTTGCGGACATAAACAAGTTGATATCTATAATGCAGTCCGGTGAGCCGCTAGTTCTAAGTTTGTCTAAATCAGGTACAGAAATCTGACTATTCCGGCTAGTCTCATGACTACTGAAATCATCACCGAGTTTACTTTCGCCAAGTCGACTAACCTCATCGAGGAAAAAGAGGATGAGTTTGATTCATGGTTTCTTGAAGCCTTTGACGTTGGCTCCCAGAGTGTAGTGGAGACACAGTACAGCGCCTTCCTTCGCTTAGCTGTACGACTACTTCCCACTAGCGTCACTGAGTTATTGAACCCTAAGATCGCTACACTCATTCATCTTCAGAAGGTAGGTGTAGTTGATCTATGATGGAGTCGCGGACACTAACAGACTGATTCATCCAGTTTGCCGGAGACTGCATGCGCTATTGGCAGAAACGCCCAAAAGACTCTTCTCATCCTGTCGTCTTTGACAGTCTGAAGTCAATTCCAGATGACGAAAAGATTTCTGAAGCTATGGATATCTTGATTGCCGGGGCAGATACTACGGCATCGACACTCACGACCGGTTTCCTTCACATCCTCTGCAACCCCCTCATCAAGGCACGTCTCGTCCAAGCGATCGACGAGGCCATGCCCGACTCTGGGAAATTGATTTCGCTGCAGTCACTTGAGAAAGTGGATTATCTAGTATGTTTTCCCCCTTTCCCTTCTCGCCATTAGGCTTTCAACCGCTGACTGTTCGTAAGACTGCTTGTGTCAAAGAATCAATCAGGGTCGGCATGGCAGTACCCGGTCGTCTGCCTCGAGTTGTGCCTCATGGTAGTCCTTTTATAGTTGAGGGAAAGGTTGTACCTCCAGGCGTATGTTTAATCTCAAGATGCTCATAGAGTACGAGCGCTAGGCTAACAGAGATACCTTCCGCATCATTAGACTATAGTTGGCATGTCAACATATACCATGCATACTTCTGTGAAAGCCTGGGGACCAGATGCGCGACAATTCAACCCCGATCGCTGGCTCGGCCCTGAGGCGAAGGGGCTGGAACAATGGATGTGCACATTTTCAAAAGGAGCGCGGATGTGCTTAGGACAAAAGTGAGTTTGACTGTTTCGACGGCCGGCTAGTGAGTCGATTGTGTTTGCTAAGGCCTAATCCACCTCGATAGTGTTGCTCCAGCCGAGATCACTCTTGCATTTGCGTACATCTTCCGCAAATATGAGCTGAGCCTCCCGGAGGGATACTCGGTCCCAAAATCCGTCGACCGTTTCACTTTGCAGTTCGAAAAGCCGGGATTGCCGGTGACTTTCAAGCCCCGCCCCTGAACCCCCCGGCGCAAAAGAAACAGCATTCCAAAAACCAGCAAGGTTGCAAGAGGTCTGAAATTCATCATCTTGCTTTGCTTCTCATGAAACGCTCCATCGAAGGATTCTCTGAAATGTGCGTCGTGTGGTACCCCGTTTCTGGATCTGATCGATCTACTGCTGGGGCTTAGTGGGCCGCCTATTTCTTAAATTATATCTTGTAACTGGAATGTCAGCCACTCTTCACTAGCTCTGGGGTTCTTGCACTCCCCTATTTCTTTTATGCTGTAAATGTTTGCTTCGCCTCCTGTGATTAGCCTCCATGCGATTAACGAAGAGTACTTTCTGTCACATCCGCAAGACGTATAATTAATGTGCATGATACGATCATGTACAGATACGCTAATGGAAGACGTGAATTCTTGTGTAATCTGACGAGGCCGGAAAAGGTCTTTTTACCTAGGTATGGAGCTGATATATGTTGCAATCATCCACAGTAAGCATCACTGATCTCAGTACGGATCCATGTACATAGGTAGGCATTGATGTCTGATATTCAAAAAATCTGGGGGTTATATGGCGCTAACATGATGGCGCAAGTAAGCTCTCGGCTCCCCACAGAATCGAACTGCCGAGTGCTTCCCCGCTTTTTATTTTGGTCCGCAAGCTCCTTAATGCGTATACTTAGGTCTGACTCCGCTGACCTCCGTGTCTGCTTTCAGGCATGCTTGCAACAACAGACACCGAGTGCTGCTCATATGATGGCAAATACTGACAAAGAACCTCATGGTCTCATGGCTCTCTCAAGAAAATACAATTGTGGTCTCTGCTCCGCGTCTTTTCAGCGCCGAGAGCACTTGGACCGCCACCGTAACAGCCATTCTCAAGTCAAGAACTTTGAATGTGAGGTTTGTAACAAACGATTTGCACGAAGGTAAGCTTCACGGAGCTGTCAAAAGTACTTCAAAAGACATTTACGCGCCTTAGAGATACATGGCAACGCCATCTACCCATCCATGGGGGGGTAGCAGCGCGGGTTCACAAAACGCTCCCAAGGGCATCTCGTGCCTGCATTCATTGTGTCAAGTCAAAACAACGCTGTTCTGGATCCCAACCATGTGAGCGATGTTGTCGCACAAATCGGCATTGCTACTTCCCCAATGGTTCTGCCGAAAAAAAGACATCGCAATGTGCGGACATGCATATCGATTTTGGTTGTGCCGATAGAAGTGCGGGCTCCCAGGGTGAATCCAGGTCATCGTATACCTCTTGGTCGTCGTCTGTCAGTGCAACCAATCAGTCAACGTCCATGGCAACGACGAGAACCACTATGACTGGCGATATGGAGGTACCTCCTGATATATTGGATCAAACTGGAAATTCACTACTTGAAAGCGAGGCGCCTTCATTTCTGGATCCTTTTCTTCTTTGGCCCCTGGAAGATGATACTTTCGAACATTATACCATGACCTCTACCATGCTATCAGGTACCCAGACTCCTTCTGGTGTCACAAGGTCACTAGACCTGCCAACACACGTACCCATCGCGACTGATGCCTCGAGTGTCTTGGCTCCAATAGTCTTGCAAGGCATTCCACCTCAATCTGGGGTGTCCGATGTGCCAGACTTCCAAGCCGACGGAGAGAATATCACAGACGAAGATCGTGATATCCTGGCATCCGAGGATTATGGACATATTCCTAAGCCCTCGATCTCGATCTACGAAGACATATGTGCCCGCTATGCAGAATTACCGAGATACCCGCAAGCTACAGTTCCTCGCTTACCTTCGTTGGAAACTCTTCACGTATGCACCCAGCTGTATTTTGAACATTTTCACCGACACTTCCCGGCTCTTCATCAGGGAACATTCAGCTTCCGAATTGACTCATGGTTACTTCACCTTGCCGTTGCGGCGGTCGGAATCCAGTACTCTCGGATCTCGATTCGAATGCAAGTCATGGCTGCTTTATTGAGAATCATTCGAGACACCTTGAAACATATGGTAAATACTCCAATTCAATCCACGATGACATCCGTAGAATCCCTTGTTAACGAAAATACTACAGCTAAGCTCAGCAACCTCACTGCAAAATAATCTGGAACTTGCCCAAGCAGTATTACTTTTCAATATATCCCTGCTTTTCAGCGGTAAGCGCGAGGAAATCATGCATGTTCAATATCAACGAAATATGCTGGTCACTATGTGCCGGCCACTTATCGTTTCCGGCGTTCTGTTTGAGATGCAAAGCATGTCACCTGACGCAGGTGTGTCTGATGGGAATTGGTCCCAGTGGATTGCAACAGAATCCTGGCATAGACTTGCCTATTTCACTTGGTGTAAGGAGATTTCACATACATCTCGCTTCCTTTGACTTTGGACTGACATTCTCTCAAAAAAGTGACTGAATGCCTTCAATTGGTGCTGTTCGATCTGCCTCCCCTCATTGCGGTGGAAGATATGCATCTCAGAATGCCATGCAGTGATAGACTTTGGCAGTCTCCAAACTTCCGTGACTGGGAGCGATCGAAAATCATAGAGTGTGGTAAACTTTGTCGCGGAGACAAGTAGAAAGATCAAATTCGCTAACTTCATCCATGAAGGCAGACATCAAACCCCCAGAATTCCTACGCTGCTCAGGACCGAGACCCTCAATCATGAATACATTCGATCCTTGACCGAATCAGCGTTGTGGATATCAGTCTTGTCGATATATGTTGCGGAAAGACAGGAATCTCAACGGCAGTCCTTTCACTTACATCGCAAGAGTCAGGAAGGCCAAGGCTGCCAGTCTTCACCTTTCGCGAAGGGCTATTCTGCTGCCGGGCATGAGAAAGATGACCTCGACTCTATTCTTGAATGCTTTCAACAGGTGATTTATCAGCGCCAAAATTTTACAGATCTGCAACTTGCGACCAAACTCTCTCGTCTCCTCAGATTACTTCGTTTTATCCCGTATAGACTGATGTACATGGGCTCCGGGTGGATGACGCAACGTCAGGAAGTTGACGTTACTACGGGTAGGATCATACGGCTGTTGCGAACAGACCCCAAGCGGTCTCGCCAGAACCTCCTGCAGGCCGCTCAACTGTTCGGCATGATTCGGTCCCAGAACGAGCTAGAGCCCTACGACCCTCTAGTCCTTCTCATAGTAACTCTATATATCTGGTATTACGATCGATTTGTGATATCAGAGCTCTCGCCATCCGGCATGGGTAGCTCTCCCAGGCGAGCGCTTCGCATCGATAGGGATTCGAATGAGGAAACGCAACAACAGTGGATGGCTGGAATCGGTGATACTGACACACAACTTCATATCAGTGGAATTGGAATGCTCAATGGTCAGGACAGCATTCCACGTATAATCAAAGGAGCAATGACAATACTGGATCATGAAAAGGCATGGTCCGTTCAGGCGAAAGCGATCAGAAAAGCTCTGCAACAGATGCTGTTAGGCGAACCTCCTTCTTTTTCAACATAATTCAGGCGACCAGGCTTCTCATAAAAACGAGGTTTTAGATTGCTAGACCTGCCGTTTGCGAGAGGATACTGAAGGCTGCTCTTTGATGCAGTCATTTCTTTCTAATTGAGTGATATGAGTATGACGCCGACAATATTGAAGCAATCGCAGCTATTGTGACAATAGCCTGTCAGACTGACAGTTCAGCTCAAAAGGGGTTCATGCTATCCTTGCAGGGTCAGTATGGGTCAGGCATAGAAAGGTATGAGTTTCCACAGATAAGGAGCACGATCACATGTCAGACAACGAGGCTTTGTACTAGTTACGAACAGTCTATAGTGCTCCAGCAACCACTCCTCTACGATTTACCGTGGATGGAGTGATCGGCACTCGGTTCGACAGTCGCAAGCTCGCAAGCTCGCAACCGTACAAGCCAAATAAGCTTATATCGATTCGGCCGTAGCTTGGTCAGCTAAAGTGTTGGTATTCGGAAGTCGATTCGGGTTTCGGAAGTCGAGTTGGACTAATCTATTTCAACAAATTTGAGTGAGATATAAGAATGTGCTTCAAGGACATGATGTATTTAGATCGATGATTGTACCCATTACTCAAAAAATGAAATTCATGTCCCCTGAACCATTCATACCATACTGTTCACAGGGCACGTGGTCCAAGGGGAATTGGTGCAGTTGATGAGAAAGAAACATGAACTATACAGTTGCCGAGGCTGCCCTACTGTTACTTCGAGGACGATGAAGCAGACTTTCGATATATACGTAATCTCAATTGGTATATGTATGTAAGTATATATGTGTCATTCACATTATATCATTATGCATATTAACAGAACAATGTCCCAAATAGGCCATTGCAGGATATCATAAATCCGTAAATAAAAACATCTCGGAAACCAAAACTCGAACTTCACGTATAGGATTTTCCAAGGGCTTTTCATAGAAGCATTGGTCGTTCATGATCATCGACGCGTTGTGTCATGATAATTCCCACGAGGGTCATCACAAAGATCATCCCAAATCGCAGGCAAGAAGAAAAGAGGCAGGAGCAGAAAAACAAAACCACCGGGATAATGCAATCAAGGATATGTTAACCTTCCCAAACTCCTTACAAAGCATTGATGAGACTGCTCAATAGCGGCAGAAGCTGAAGAAATGTTAGCAGAGATTCTGTCAAGGCAAGATTAAAGAAAGGGAAAGCTTACCTGGTAGACATCACCTATCAGCGAGCCCGTTTCATTGACGAATGTAGGTGTCAAGAGGTCGTCAGCATTGCTTAGCAAGCCGCCGACCTGGGCCAAGAGATCTGGTGTTATGACTGGAGCGACTTCTGTGATGAGACCACGAGTGTCGTTGACAAATGTGGGCGTAAGAAGGTTGGTAGCATTGGTGAGGAGATACTCGAGATCGTCGATGTTATCCTTGCTCAACAACGGCTTGGCGAGAGTCAAAATCGGGCCGAGTTCGCTGAGTAGAGGTGCTGCGTCACCGATTAAGCCACTTGTCTCGTTGACAAACGTTGGTGTCAACAAGTTGCTAGCGTTGGTCAACAACCATCCGAGCTCATCGATATAGTCGGGTGTGATCAGTGGCGAAACGGTCGTCAGGATAGGTCCGACTTCGTCGATGAGATCTCTGGTCTCGTTGACGAATCTTGGTGTCAACAAGTTGCTGGCGTTGGTCAACAACCATCCAAGCTCCTCGATATAGTCGGGTGTGATCAGTGGCGAAACAGTCGTCAGGATAGGTCCGACTTCGTCGATGAGATCTCTTGTCTCGTTGATGAACTTGGGTGTCAACAGACTGACAGCACCGCTGAGCAGGCCCTCGAGTTCCGCGATCGTAGAATTGGTCAACAATGGCTTGACGAGTGTCAAGATTGGACCCAATTCGCTGAGCAGAGGAGCTGCGTCGCCAATCAAGCCGCTTGTCTCCGAGACGAAGCTTGGTGTCAACAGCTTGGTAGCGTTGGTGACCAAATACTCAATATCCTTGGTGTTCTCAGCAGTGAGCAGACCGCTGGCTGTTGCAAGCAAGTTCTCAATCTCTTGAGTGTTGGAAGTGCTCAACAAGCTGCCTGCATTGGTCAATAGAGTCTCAATGTTGTCGATGCTCTTGGTTGTCAACAAGGGTGCTGCAGCCGTGAGAACAGGACCAAGTTCACCGAGAAGTGGTGCGGCATCGCCAATCAAGCTCTTAGTCTCGTTGACAAAGTCAGGTGTCAGCAAGCTGTTGGCATTAGACAACAGTGCTTCAATCTCCTTGGTGTTGTCGGCTGTCAACAAGCTGTTGGCGTTGGATAACAATGCTTCAATCTCCTTGGTATTATCAGCAGTCAACAAGTCGTTGGCGTTGGTGAGCAGAGTCTCGATGGCCTTCGTGTTATCGGCGGTCAACAATCCATTAGCATTAGACAGCAAGGCTTCAATCTCCTTGGTATTGTCGGCCGTTAACAAGCTATTAGCGTTTGTGAGCAAAGTCTCGATGGCCTTCGTGTTATCGGCAGTCAACAAGCCATTGGCATTAGACAGCAAGGCTTCAATCTCCTTGGTGTTGTCGGCAGTCAATAAGCTATTAGCGTTGGTGAGCAAAGTCTCAATAGCCTGGGTATTCTTGGTGGTCAACAGGCCGTTGGCATTCACGAGGAGACTTTCAAGTTCCGAGATGGTCTCGTTGCTCAAGAGCGGCTTGAGATCATCCAAGATAGGTGCGACATCGGTGATGAGAGCTTGGGTGTCTTTGACGAAGTCTGGAGTCAAGAGATCGTTGGCGTTGGTGAGCAATGATGAGATGGCCTTGGTGTTGTCAGCAGTTAACAACGTATTGGCATTCGTGAGCAGGTTCACGATAGCCTTGGTGTTCGATGCGGTCAACAAGCCGTTGGCATTGGTGAGTAGATCCTCGAGTTCGGAAATAGTCTGGTTGCTCAATAGTGGCTTAAGATCGTCCAAGATTGGTGCGACGTCGGTGATAAGGGCTTGGGTGTCCTTGACGAAGGTTGGTGTCAATAGCGCGGCACCATTGGTCAAGAGACTCTCGATGTTGGTGATGGTATCTCCCTTCAACAACGGACTCAATTCATCAATCAATGGCGAGACCTTGCCGATCAAATTGCTTGTTTCATTGACGAACGTTGGCGTCAATAGTTGTTCAGCGGACGACAACAAGCTTACAAGCGACGAAGCAGTGCCGTTGTTGACGAGCTGATAGACGACGGAGAGAACTTCCTTTGTCTGTAGAGTTGTAGGCGCATCAAGAAGGAGGGCAAAATTGTTCACGAAAGACTCGACGTTCTTCAAGAATGTCGGGCTAAGCAAGCCCGTGATACCGCTCAGGTAGTTTTCAAGATCCGTGATAAGACTGCCTAGACCACTACTCGTGCTGCTACTTCCACCCAACAGACTGCTAAGCAAGTCTGCAAGATCGCCGGCACTAGCAGATGTTGTAGTGCTCGAAGAGGTGCTGGACGTGGTGGATGACGCATCCGAGGCGTGGGTGGTGCCAGATGGTGAGGTTGTAGATGTGGCGCCCGCTGCAACGGAGCTGACAACACTAGTAGCAGCATTAGATGCGCTGCTGACATCTGCAGCCGGGACAGTAGAAGCAGCTGCAGTGCTATCTGCTGCCACCGGTACGGAGATGGAAACGATTGGGGTTGAAGTGGCCGCAGCTGAAGTGGCCGCAGCTGGATCGGCAGCACTGGCGGCACCTGTGTCTGTACCGGCGACGGACGTATCGGCGGCGGCGGCAGCAGCAGGAGCTGTAGTCGAAGCAGCAGCAGGAGCGGTTGATGCAACGGCTTCATTGGGCGCGTTTGCTGCTGCTGCGGTGGTGGTACTGATAATACTGGTCGAGACAATTCCTGCGGCAGCACCTTGGACAATGCCAGCAGATGAGCCATTTCCTACGGCCGGAGAACCAACAGCCAAGCTGGCCAGCGCTGCGGCTGTGGCAATCGTCGAGAAGACGCGCATTGTGTTTGTTGAGATTATTCACACGCGTACAAAGACCCTTTACAAGCAGCTGCCACCACCAATTGTCGAATTCGTCGAGTAAAAGACGAGCGGAGATTCAAAGCAGGACTGCAAGCTGTCCCGAGCTAGGAATCTCTCCTTTTTATGTCTTGAACATTCGCACAGCTAAGCGACCAAGCAGGATAACTAGCTCCATCTCTCCCCCAGATGCCCACATGGTGAGCTTTCTGGGGGTACTCTAGACAAGGCCGAGGGAGCCCTTGACCCGCATCGCACATGTGATGATCTTTGTTGTTTTACTCCCTCCTCTTTGAAGGAGTCTCCAGAATTATGGAGATGATGTCAACGCGCAAAAGCAGAATATGGGCTTAGCGGCAGCGACGGGCCCTCAATTTCCCCTCTCGGGCAGTATACACTATTATCCGCCATATGCACAGTGCAACTCTACTATCACGGAGTTTTTGGTAAGATCAACGACACCAGGAACTTTGACTGGGTTATTGTTCACTAGTGCGCAACCCGGTTCTTGCTAGGCTGAACTAGTTCCGAGGTATGAAAGATTGGGCACATACAGGCAATCCCAGACTGATACTTTGCCCACACAACTTTGTGGGAGAGATTCAGGGCAGGCATAGGCAATACTGGCATACGATCTGGCCAGATATCTCTTGAACATAGCGATCCTGGGCTTCTCGAACAATCGTGTTCTCGTGTGTCGAGTTGTCCGACGTACGCGACTCGACGGTAGGTAAAGGCTTGTCAACGAACAAACTGATGGCACCGGCACACTGGCAGGGGTAGCTGTGCCAACCTAACCTGATGAGGTTGATCGAAGGAATTAGTTCGTGAAAAAGTGGAGAGTGGAGAGAGTTGGTGCTTTTTAGTCTTTTACGGGATGATGACTGCGGGGGGGTAAGAGACGGTGATGGCGTCGGCTCGCAGGTGAAGCTCGTAGTCTCCCAGTCTCCGGTCAAGCCGTGTGCGTGTATAGACCAGGATGAAATTGTAGTGCGTACACCCTTGTCAACGGGTGAGCTGGTAGCGTGAGTCGGCGAGAGGATGATTGTGTGAGTCGATATTGTGTCGACGGAGTCCAGAGAGGAATGAGAAGAGGCAGTTGGCTCTCTCCGCGGCACGACTGAGTAAACAACCCAATTTCATGGGGAAGGCGCCAGCCGTGCACCTTCCCCGTATAAACTCCAGTTCCTCTTTCCCTCACTCAAACCAACATTATTACGATCCACGACTCTACTCTCACCAGTTTACTACCATCGAGATAATATCGCCATCTTCCAGCCAGCTTCAACAGGTCCGTCGAGTGCTGATCCGTCAAATTCGCGCACGCGTGACTGCATCTGTGCTCAACTTGTCCATTGGTATCTTTGTCGGATTGGGAAACATTGACCTTGACCAAGTGGAGGTACTACCTCGTACACCGAAAGAAAACCGTCGAAAAAGACCTTGCTTGTTAGGTCCTGACTTAGTTGACTGAAAAGTCGTCCCGAGTGGGGTAAACAATGCTGATCGTTATGAGACCTTTCCTAGTTTCGGCATTTTCGCTGGCTTTCCCCTCTGGAGCTGTGCTGGACTGGTTGCACAGGCTAGACTTCTCGGTACAACATGTGAACTCGCACTGCGATCTTGGTGGAGGCGGCTTAAATTAGCTCGAGAGAGCCTTAGGGCCAGGCGTGCAGGGTTAGCCACGCAAGGATTGGCTGCAAGTCTTAAGCCTAGAGCATCTGGACATGCTCTTGGCCTGTAACGCACAAGCCGAGGACCATTTTGCACACCCAGAGGACGGACAACTGGATCTGTAAGTAGAATGCCAACCACAAAGTCACCCATTGGGTTAGCTGTAAAGCGCTCGAGCAAATTACCGCGAGGTTTAGAGTGATCGCAGGACGTCGTTCATCGAGTCCAGCTTCCACAGCTGTCATCGTGGCTGAACGTATGTACGATCTCCGATGTCAGGGCTACCGCCTCAGTCGCATACGAGCGTTCAGTTTTTCACCCTATGAACAAGTCCGGAAATTGGTCGACTCAAATTACGTCAAATCGTAGGCTCTATTGCATCCTCTCAGCGGATCTTCGAGTCTGAATGCAACTCCATGATAGCAAAATCGGAGCTGAGGTACGATCATTCAATACAAATGCAGTACTAAGCAATTATGAGGCACAGCATAGTGCAGATAGTTCTTGTGCGCACACTGATTACAAACGAGAGTGTCTAACATAGATGTGAGGCTTGCGCACCATCAGATTTCGTATTCAAGGAACATTCTTGCCACCCGAGGGGTGCATTGCTGCTCAGCCGAGATTCACAGGGGAATTGACTTTTTGAGAACGCGCTGAGCGATGAGCACGGGACCGTTCTCACGGCATAGTTACCGGATTAGGTAGGATTTGCTCCTTTCCTAGTCCGTCCTGACCGACTTCCTTAGGACGAATTACAAATCCACATCGTGAGACCAATGTGCGATATCCATATATCATGTCAGGCATGAGGACCATGATTTTTGAGATCATGCGACGGATGCATAGCATAACCGCTTTTGCAGCCTTCTAGCTCTATCTTCTCCAACATAGCTACACAGATTTATGTGAAGATCTTGCCCGGATCTAATTTTGCCCGCACTAATGGCCGGCGGACGACGGGAGACTACAGAAACTGGGTACTGCCTGCACGTTGATGTAGATCCTCCCAAGTGAAAATGAAAGGCCGAGAAGAACGACTCAGAGTCGAAGCGGGTTCAAAGCTATCAGTGAAAAAAAGATAAACATCACAGGGTTGAAGGCAATTTACTTTTGAGTTTTTGTCCCATGGGGTTCATCCCGCCCCCGCTGTTCTTCGCTTCAAACCTTCAGACCCCGAAAGTACTCGACAGAGCTCACGAATATGTTTGAACTCTCAGATCCACAGTTTCACAACACCTAATGATGATTGAGTCCTGTTCAGGTAGCATTCTCTACCCTTCGACAAAGCATCCAAGTGGTACGTACTGGCTTAAATTCGGTACAAGACATTCAACTTTATGAAATGAGGATCGCCACGACGTGATGTTGCATTATTACATAGAAACACTTACATCCTTACAGGGTTCTCTATGCAGTTACTTCGTCTCCGTACCTATTTGAATGAGACCCTCCATAACAGATGAGACTCTTTTTCCCGAGGCAGCCCGAAATGGAAACCAGCATGATTCTCACGAGTCATATTTCACAATTTACTGAGCTAATTTAGCCAAGTACCTACTCCCAGCGATCAATCCAATCACAGGCATTGAATCAGGCCCAAGAGTACTAAAACACACGCTTCATCAAGCCCAGCGCATTAGAACATTTCCTTGTTTTTCTGATGAGATTAGACGAATTGAGTCATAATTCATTTGCATTGTATGAACCCAGGCCAGCCTAGCCCAGCCACCAACATCGACGATGCAATCCGTTCACCTTGCTTATGTTCATGAAGTCCCATGTCGATATTTAAAAATCTTATGACTACTGGACAGCCACCGACATCACTCCTTTAAGGCTTGTGTTCATCGAGATTGCGACAAATTCCTTGTCTTCCGCCTCATTGGGGGAAAAATGGGGAATGTTTACGGCACTACACCAAAGTCTGGGATTCGTGAACTGTCATCGCAGTCATCGCAAACTTGCTTGTCGCACGTTCTAAGAATTTGTAGTGTTACATGGCACTTTGCCATCATATAGATGGAATCTGCCACAGAATGCATCCAGCCACGTAACGCTTTTATTATAATGATCGCTGTGGGATTACCTCGGTGCCACAATCTCGGTTCAAGCAGCCTATATGATTGTGATATTCCATCGAATGAGCGGTGACTGATCAGATCGGAAGGCATCGAATGGGAATCACTTTCATTCTGGGGATTGGACACTGTACCTTTTGCATACTTCGTGGTTGTCTTCTGATTCGGGGCACATGACTTCTCGATTGGGTAAGTGTTGCCTAGATAGGAAATCAGCTCAACGTTTCACTTTGCTTGTTTTCATCAAGTTCTCGATGCATTAATAAGGATATATCCGATAATAAACTGCTTGGAGCTTCTTCGGGATTGAATCCTGCGTAGATCGAGGAATGGATTGATCTTAGCTCCCATTTGGCGTATAAATGTGCAATGCACCCCTTATATTATAGCGGTGTCGAGCTATAGAGAACGGAAGCATCCATTGCCCGCCATCTTTCATCTCATATGGGAAATCTGACAGCAATGTCTACTTATTCGAACGAGCTTCGAGGCTCCCGCTATCATCAATCGGGCTAAGGTTTATTGATATGAATTCGGAAAATGGTTGAGCTCCTCGTAGACATGGATTGAGGTATGATATGGACTGTGGTGCGGTATAGCAATAGTCAGTTCATCTATATACACGACGTCTAAATCGACCTGCATGAAGGAGAAAGCCTCCGTTGCATCCGCCCGTACATGTTACGTATCTATTCAACAGTCTCCCCAGCGTCAGTATCCTCGACCTGCTTGAAATCCAACTTTTGCTGATGTGCCTGTGCCTGCGTCTCCCGAATCACAGCCATCTCATCCAAGTCTTTCCTCTGACTTAACTTGACCACCTGCCTCAAACTCGATTGACTAGCGAACAAGAAGTCAATCTGCTCCAACGATTTCCCAGCCGTCTCAGGGTAAAAGAAGTAAACGACGACAATAGTCGCCCAATTGAGGATACAAAAGACAATGTAGAGTTTCCAGCCAATGCTTTGAATGCCAACAGGCGTGATTTCGACGACGAGAAAAGTGATAAGCCATTGCCACACAACAGACAAAGCGGAGCCGGTTTGTCGGAGACGAATGGGGAGGATCTCACTTGGGTAGGCCCACATGTTGGACATCCAGCCCCATGTGAAGAATGCCTGGAACATGTAAAGGACTACCACAGCCCCAATACCAGTGCTATGTGTACCAGCTCGGATAGTCAAGCCAGAGATCAACATGCAAGCGCCCATACCGGCACTGCCGAGGAAGAAGAGCTTACGACGTCCAATCTTGTCAAGGAGGAACCTAAATCAACCAGTCAGTTACCAACACCACGTCACAAGGGTCATAACAGAGGAAGAGACTAACCAAGGAAGAATAGATGCCACAAGGAACCACAACTGAAGACCGCCAGACAATAACAGGGATTGATGTGAGTCAAGACCAACACTGTTCACCATCACATAGGGAGCATAGTAAGTAATGATGTTGGTTCCCGAGAACTCCTGCAGAGCCTGTGCGGAGCATGCGATAGCAACGCGCTGCCAGCCCATGACGCCTCCGTCACGGAAACAGTCTTTCCAGCCACCGGCTGCTTCTTCTTCAAGAGCAATGGCGTCCTTGATTTCAGTCATTTCAGCGCGGATATTTTCATCCTCGGGGTTGCCATCTCGGAGAAGGCAGACGATCTCAAGCGCTTCTTGCTCGCGGCCGTGGCTTGCCAGCCATCTGGGACTTTCTGTCGGAAGGAATTAGTAAGCCGATGCCGTGCGAGAAGTAGTATACTGTCAATCTTACCAGGCAGGAAGAAACACATGACAATCAAGATGATGGCAAACACAATCTGAAATGCGATGGGGAATCTCCACTGAAACCCATTTGTGTACAGACTACAGCCATAATCGATCCAGTAAGCCACGACGATACCGACAATCAAGCACGAAAGCTCAATTGCCATCGTCCTTCCACGTAAATGTGCCGGTGTAGTTTCGCACTGCCAGATTGGGACCGCAGAAGTGATACATCCCATACCAAATCCAGTTACGATGCGTCCCACAATCATCTGCGCCTGACCGTAGGATGTGCATTGAATCACGGTACCGAGAATAAGCCACCCGGCGCCAGAGACGGTGAGCCAGCGCCGGCCTAGGGCTTCACCCCAGAAGAACGAAGCCAAGGCACCAACGAGACAGCCAAGTTCGTAGACAGCGACGATGAAACCGAGCAATGTCGAGTTGGGACTCCCCATCGTTGTGAGGAAGAGTTCATCTGTGGTGAGGCCGGAGAAGACGCCGTTGTCGTATCCTAATTTTGAAGGTCAGTGGTTTTCCGCGGTGAAAGGATTGCAGGGTTGACGAACCGAACAGCAAGAAACCGGTAGAACAAGCCGCGGTGATCGCAATCACCAGAGGCATGCCCCGAAAGCCAAGATACGGGGCCATCTTGATGGATCGACGTTGATGTGTAGTGAGAGTATGTATGAATTAGCCGCTGTACGAAGCTCAGAACATTCGGAAGGAGTGTCAAGAGAAGATCAGCAGCGTCATCTTAGGGGGAAAACCAATGTATATAGCTATCCAGGACCCCAACGATATTTATCATCTATCTGCTCGGACCACTACCTAGGTCCTCAGCCGGGAAAGAATGTTTCCGGGGTGAACAGGTTCTCCGGTCTGTGGGGTACACAAACCGAAGATGTGATCCTGTCAACGAGAATCAAACATCCACTACGATGCGTTTTCTGCGTAATCAAGCTTTTCCGGATGACTCGCTTACTTTTTCTTTCTTTGGGTGCTGGTACGAATAGTGTAGATCGGAGGTGAATCGAGCTACGTATAACTGCTAATATGAGGCTAATAGTACTAAATTGTCTATGTAACAGGTCATGGCAGGCGAATCCGAAAAAGACGGGGGGGCCCGTGGGGGTCCTGGCCAGGAATTGAAGGAAACGTTGGTGACCCCCAAAGATTCTCCGCATCTTAATTGCTCTAAATGGACTTAACCTTTGCTGATTGGTATACAGTTTGAAAAAAGTGGCCCTCGAGAAGAGATACCGGGGCTGGCTGGGGCAGGTGTGCCGAAGGGTTCGAATGCGTTTTCGATGATTTTGTTTGTCTTTCGGGAAGGGAGAGTGATGAAGTATGCTCAATACCTCTTTCTGTGAACTAAGTCAGTAAGATATTGGACAACAAGACGGCATAGGAAGAGATCCATTGTGTAGAGAATCGGATTGCCGGCCCGGAAGCAGACTATCGGCGTCCCTTCGGGTGTCAATTTGGTGTGAATGTCAATGCGGGATTCTATCCGGCTGCCCCGGTGGTCCCCCAGGTATCTGGAGAGAAGCCCGCCAAGTCGGCTCCAGTTCTTATTATCGCAGTCTCCAAAATCAAATATTAGAAGCTTTCATTAGCATCACGTAATACACGTGCTTGCGATGACTATGAATTGAGGAAATAAGCATTTCGTTACCGGGATCCCTGAGCTGTTGTACATGTCGAGCACTTTTAGCCCAACGACATCGGGATTGTGGATACTCTACTCAGGACAGGGCTTCTAGCTTGTCTGTCTCCGATTTGGGCAAGTGTAAGCAAGGGTCAAGGCTCCCCTGCGTTGTCTTGGAAAGCCTAAGTTATTAAATGCTTCATGAGTCTGCCAAAGTCTGATGAACGAGGATTGAGACGATTTATCATTCAATGTTTGAAACAAACGAGAAAAACATGACAACTCGTTTCCTTTTGAGGCCGATGATTCCCTCGGCCAGGTAGATATGATTAGCCTACTACACAAAGCATACGATCTCATCATCGTAAGTTAGTGACGACCTTCAACTTCGAGTTGCTGCTCTAAAGATAAGCAGCAAACCGATCCATGACCTTCTCACTGCCAACAAAAAGGGTTGCACAGACTCCGATTACGAAGCTGAACAAAGCCACGAGTAAGAGCAAATAAGAATGCAAATTAGCAGCTCGTCCTTGTGTGGGTAATAGTCCGCGGCTAGGTATGCCTGGATTTCTCGGTGCCCGTGGGCCTACCATCTTGGTCGTCGGAACGATTTTCTCCTCTGCACTGACTACCACGGCTGTTTTCATGCCAGGAAGGTTATCCATGGACCATGTATTGTTTGCTGCCCAGTATCTATTCAGATCATTCTGTTAGCCAAACATGCACAATGATTGATAAGAATAGAGAACAAACCTTGGAAAACTCTCCTTCTCATTACCCTCCTTATATTTCTTCTCCTTTCTAACGTGATGATCAAGCAGCGTCTCCCGAAACTGCTTGAACTCATAGAATGGCACCGAAAACCCACACGATGACCCAACCTGATGCACATCCACCACGATAATCGACCTCGTCCCCGACACAAGCTGAACATGATTCCGCTCCACAAAGTCCGTGAATTCTTTGCCCCCATTTTCGAGGACCCTTCCTTTTCCCCACAATCTCACGATGCGTGGGGGACCTTCAAAGGCATTGAACATAATCGTGACACGACCGTTGCCCGGCTCGTAGATGTGACTGATGGTCTCGCTGCCAGAGCCGGTCATGTCTTGATACCAAAACGTTTTGTTATCGAGTAGGCCGAAGTAAGGGCCGCCTTTCGGGGAGACGTTGACATGGCCAGTCCCTGATAACGGGGCCGTGGCTACCCAGAAGATCTTTTGGGTTAGGATCCAGGTGTAGAGGGTTTGGGGTATCGTCTCGTAAAATTTGCCCATTATGTCACTCTACTCGTTCAATATCGATACAGCTCTTTTTGATACAGACTAGATGTTCAGTGAGGCATAATTTGTGATAATTTGACATGTAGATGGGTGAGTCATGTTCAAGTTTAAGCCCGGGGTTTCGCTGACTAAGCAGGTGAAGATTCACTCTATGTAACAGCATTTCGTTAGAATGTAACTATTTTTGTTCAACATGTAACTATATTTGATATTGCGTAAAGGCAATAAGCTTCCCAAACTCTTTAGGTCACCCGAGCGAAGCTTCGGCAGAGACTTCATTTAGTAATTAGTAAATGGAATGGCACGGTGAAACAGGACTGGGAAACGGTTTTCAAGACATCAGAAAGATGTTCTCAGGCATTTACCAGTCTCATTTTGGTTCGCTTTAATCCCGAGGTCGTTTTACAGACCGTACTTCCATGAAGCATAAATTTAAATCAATGCAACTTGACTCCCACAAATATATTATCGAAGTTCTGGATCTGATGACTTGATCAATTACAGATATAACACAAATTATAGCTTGAAATGTTCATCAGAAGAGCATGATCTCTTTACAAGGTGTCATGCTCGATTCGGTACGCAGTCATGCTAAAACCGTCCTTTCGATGCAAGATCGGAGGCCATCAGCTAGGTGAGAAACACACCGGTGATGTGAATCCGTTCGTCCAACGTAGTGATCCAATTTCAATCACCAAGGTGGCCAAAGGCAGAAGAAGGCTGACTGATCCATATAGATAGGCATGTCGGCGCTTGGAGTCCGAAAGCTCGAGCACCCAGGTGCTCACCGTGGTCATGGAACCGCAAAATCCATCCATAATGCCTTGCAGCACTTGACAAGTTACCAGACCGTACCCACCAAGACCGGAAGAACCAATTGGTGCATGCTGTAGCGAATATGCAACACCAAGGATCATTGTTCCTCCCAGGTTAGCCGTAAATGTTCCCAGTGGAAATCCGGCAATATATCGGTTCAGCTTTAGTGATAGATGAAATCGTGTCAGACACCCAACAGGTGCAAATCCAAGCGAGACAAGATGAGGTCCCCGCCATATTGCTGAATCCCACAACAACGGTTCATTTCCGGATCTTGGCAATAGGACTATCATGCATATAACTGCAATCCATACGGCCAAAGCCAGCAATACCACCAGCGGGTCGAGGAATCGTCTGTAGTGAACAGGATGTATTTGTGGTAACCAAGCTGAGCAGAAAAAAGCGAAGTGTGCTCCTGCCTTCAAAGACGCTAAAGAAAGGCCAACCTCCATCACTATCACAGCAAGTATGGCCATGAAGTTAAATCCCCCATTCGGAAACTGAGCAGCCCCCGATTGTGAGAACAGAGATAGATGGGAGTACGGCCCAGATGGTACTTCGAGTTCATTTGCCAATGCTAGGAAGCAATCTCTTTCAAAGGTCGAAAATGATGTTAAGCAACCGCAGAAGCCCGTTGTAAGACCGATGTAGAGGGGTATTCCTTTCTTGTAAGCGATATGACGAGCTCGACGTGCTGAATGATCCTCATCGTCCAGATCTATACGAAAAAGAGCTTGGTCCTCGCTAAGAAAACCCATAATAAAACTACCACCCACGTTGGCCCATAGAACAGAAGTTGTGACGGGTGATCCGGGGTAGTATGTCAAGGTTTCTATCACCAGCCGTGTCAGCGTCCCAACCATGGCGAAAAGGATCAAGTGGGCATGAGTGGTAATCTTTGTTATCCATGTAGAGGCGCTCTTCTGAGTTGTTCTTTCATGCGTTATTTCCCCTGGGAATACATCGCCTTGTATCTGTTCGTTGATCGCTGGATGTTGATCCGCTGAGGCCCTCGAGGAACGGTTTTCTAAGTAGTCATGCTGCTGAACTTGACCTTCGGACGAATCAAAAACCGGCGGCGGTGCACGTACTTCGTCAAGATTTTTCTCTGCCTCGGGGTAAGAGTAGTCATCATCAAGATTTGGTCGTGAAGAGGAGGACAAAGATTGAGAAGAAGCAGCAGCTAGACTTTGTGAAAACTTTGGCATTCTGTTGACTTCCAATGTCGATATGGGACAACATGCACTATAAGTGTGAGTAGCTGATCTAGCTTGAAGGGGTGCCTAATAGATACAACGTAGATCGGAGATGTGTTAAAAGAAAATAGGAACACCTTCGCGATTGAAAGTATTCGGCTCCGGCTAAGACGGCTAAACCTCTCAGCATGTTTTACGATAAGCAGGCCGTTCCCCCCCTGGGTACCACTGACTATATTGACACTCCTTTACTTGCTGATACGTCTCTAAATCTGTTTTGTTCCCGTCGCCGTAACCCTGGATGAGACGAGGAACAATCTTGGCGGAGAGTATATGCTAGTCATGGAAGCTGATACTGAACATTAGCCCAGTATCCTCTAAAAATACGTAACCAGCCGTGGTTAACGAGCAAAGGCAAGGGGGAAAGCAGATTATTCCAGGCCATTCGGGCTTAAAAGAAAAAACAATATTGACCAGGGCATCGACGATGTTTGCGGAGCTTGACCAACATAAAATGCAATAGCCAATAACCATAATTGCGAGTAAACAGTTATTTGCTTAATGATGTTCCTGTTATATTGTCAACAATGGAAGGGCCTGAAGCCGTAGAGTCAAACGGCCAATAGGAAAGAGATTATCACGGCAAAAACGGGTATTCCGGATAAAAGAGTAGCAACATCACTGCATCAAAATGAATCAATATCCACCCGGAACGAAAATTGCATATCGCTAGAGCCAATATATCATCAACAACGGACTCTGACTCTTACCATGAGGCGTCAACGTGTAGGATTGGCTTGTGAGAAATGTCGGGTGCTCAAGGCAAAGGTCGGCTATCTTGTAATCCATTTAGTGGAGATCCTAGACTGATTATCGTCAGTGCGATGGCCAGCGCCCCGAATGCGGTCGATGCAAAGGTTACGGCTTCACCTGCACCTGGATCAGACGCAAACGCTCTTCTGTTTTGTCTAGTAATACAAAGCCAATGAGAGATATCCCTGAGTCTACTACTACACAAGCGGTGATCGAGCGAGATGTTCATGTCCCTTGCTCGTACATCGTGAAATCCTACGAGGCTCTGATCCGGAGTTTTCAAACAAAGCTGAATCAGACAGATCAAGCCGCTTTAGACCTCACATTAGCCAGTATTCGGCAACGTCTTCCAGAAGCGTTGGGCGAGCAGGTGCTTTTGGAGACTGACCAGCAGCCGCCCACAACCCCTGCAGACGAACGATTGCCGACATATGTCGGACAGGCCAGTGATCTTTACTTTTTCAAGACAATTGAGAGTCGTATGAGATACAATGCTGTTGAATCTGTTGGAGAGGATCTACGTGAACAGTACTATGACCAAACCGAGATTCCGGAGAATACTACTTTCTTAGGACGACCCCTACTTTGCCCTTCCGAAGAAGATGGCCTCCGATATCTTGACATATATTTCTCAACCATTCATATCGCATACCCCTTTCTATCTAAACCGTTGATGTTTGAAAAACTTCAACGCTTGCGGTCTATGAAATTTGAAGACCGAGACCAGCACAATAGGTCGATGTTAGCATTATTAAGTCAGTCATTTTCCTCTCATGTGTCTACTGAAACACTACTCATTTTTCAAGACTTTGTCTTTGCCATTGGCTCCTACTATTTATCTTTCCCTCACGATGAAGATGAAAGTTCACAATCGCACTTTCAATATTTTGAGCAGGGAGTATACTTTTCGAACGAATTGATGGCCAAGTGCAACCTAGTGAATGTCTGGACTTCTCTTGTGCGATGCTTCTTCCTCTTGGCAGTCTGCCAGACCGATAGGTGAGATGATATCGCCTGTTTGTCAGTGTATGTATGGACTTCTCAACCAAGAATAGGTGTTGGAATACGCTTGGATTTGCCATCCGCATGGCGCAGAGTATAGGGCTCCATGTTGATACGCCTCCGCCTCGGAGAGAGCTCACTATCCCGTCGGACATCGAATGCGAATTGAGACGACGAACCTGGTACGCCATGTATGTGCTTGACCGTCTTCTGGCATTACAATTGGGCAGACCATTGGCGATTCATCAAGAAGACTTTCATGTAACACTCCCATCTCACTTCGAGAACGACAACATACATGGACCCAGCGAGAGTGAAGAGACTCCAGGCAGGAATCGTGGTATGAACAGGGCGTCAACGACGGACTACTTTCTTCAAGTCATACGCTTTTCAAGCATTGTGGAGCATGTGGTTCGGGACTTATACCAGCCAATTCAGCCCGAAGTTTTAGCCGATAAAGTACTGTCTGATGCCTCCACCATCGATGCATCCCTTCTTGAATGGAGATCCAGTCTTCCCCATCACCTTCGCTTTGATCTAGGGCATACATTCGAAAAGTCGGTTATGTTTAAACGACAGGTAAGCACTATGTTTATCACCCAATCGGCATTTTGCTTACATTCGCTAGCGTAACATGCTCGCCATCAAATTTCATCATCTTCGAGCTCTCGTCAATCGCCCATTCCTTGCTCTTCCCATGCTACAGCATAACAACGAAGCATTCATGGCTTTATTGCAACGCAGTAGTGCGCAAATACAAGACGCCGAGAGCAAATGCATAACTGCAGCGCAGCAAACAGCACACCTTTTGCACAATGTTTCCAATGAGCGTGATCTCGTTCAAGACTTTCCATGGTGGCAAATGATATCGTGTCTCATTTGTGCAGGGTCCATATTATTTGTCGCCGAAGTGTTCAGCGCAAATCACCAAAGGTCTAGTGAATTATCCGAATATCTGCATGAGGATGCAGAAACCTGCTTGAAGGTTTTTGAGGCTTTGAGTGTGAAGTCACCCGCCGCTAACCAGGCAGTTGGCATGTTGAAAGGCCTCGCCCGGTTGAGATCCATCTCAAGAGGTAATGCCCCCCCCTACCGGGCTCGCTTTGCAATTTTTAGTCTGCTCATTTCCCATTTTTGAAACTGACCACCATGCTTAGCAACAGATCTCACAACCGATCAACCGATTAATAGCACATATCCCGCAGACCTTGATTCAAGTTCGACTTCTTACTTACCACATTCGTCTGATGGATTCGCAGACTTCGGTATCGAATGGCCGAGTGAGATATCTGGGAGCATGGAGTGGTCCATTCAGATTTTAGATGCTGCTAGTTCTGCTGTGGGTGAGAGGATCACTCACACCGAGAAGTAAGGTTTCTTGAAATCTGGTATACATATGAATTATTTTCATGAGTTCGGTCTTCCTGGGTGATTTCTGAGTCTAGCGTAAGCAATAAATGATCAAAGTCTAGGGAATCCATTTGTTCTGGCTGACTTTCCAGGAATAGAAGCAGTCCCAAGATCTTGGCTTATCATTACTACTCTTGTTGCTTCGCTCCAGGAGTGAGACTTTGTTGGTGCGCCAATTTGCATGACACTGGTCAACTAAGTGTAGCGCAAAATTGGGTGGCTCTAATATTAGTCATTGGAACGTACGAACACAGTAGAGAGCCCCGTGCCACGTACCTTCGATCTTTGTTCTCATCTCCGAAAGGCAAGGTATTCATCTTCTTACCGTCAGGTACCTTATAGATACAGTACCAGCTCTTCAATGAGGTCAGTAAACCTGGCATCTCGGCCTCAGCATCAGAAAGGTCGTTCAGTCTTGCTGCCAGGGGATCTTCGACATCGATAACTACGACTTTCCAGTCGGTCTCATCCTGGTCGAGCACTACAAATGCCCCAAGTGCCTTGACTTCTTTGACTTGCCCCGTGAAACCTACGTGAGAGCCAATCTCACAGGCATCAAGGGGGTCGTCATCCCCTTTGGCATGAGTTTCGGAATCTGTGACTGCCGGGTCTTCCCAGGTTTGTAATGTTTGGTTAGTCGTCTAAACTTGATGGGCCAAGGCGAACGGAAATATGCACCTGTGGAAATGCTCCATAATTGCATGGATATCTCCTGTAAGGAAATATGTTGGGGATACAACGAGGTTTCCCATTAACCATATCTTGTCGAATGGGATTACCTTGTACTTCTTTCCCAATCTATAAGGATATTCAGCCAGAAAATAATCCGAAGCATCTGTCAAACGTGTTCCTTGTCATACCTCCATTTTCTCGCAGCTCCCTCGCGGAATTTCCACGACCATATTCAGAAGATGGTCTCCAGAACGTGCCATGAGAGAAATATCGTGCCATGCAGAAACTTGGATTTGAATTTCTACCACTCGAGGTTCCCAGAGAACTATCTGTGTAGATTGAAGAAGGAGTCATCGCGGATGGTGTTCATCTTTTTGAGGGTCATGAGATTAAATATGAAGCAACCAGGACTTGTAGAAGATTATAAGCTCTTTGAATTTGCTACAGCATGTGTTAGCATATTCTATAATCATCATATGATAGTGACCGATTGAATCTTCCTTGCCAATAGGACATCCCGAGACACGGTTCTCACGGATGGCTGATACGGAAACATGCCATGCAAGCATTGCATCATTGTTCCACATCAACGGAGAACAAGAGGAATTGGTTATCCATACACACAGCCTGTAGGGTATCTGCTTGAAGTACAAAATCCGTGATTTGATTTTTAGGATCGCACACGACTTTCAGTGTGTTGAAGTAAGCAGGAGGTAGATTAGAATATCAACACAAGAAAGCATGAAGATTAGGGATACATTATGAGATCGCACGTCGCATCCCATAAAATGTCGGTAAACAGAATCGTTATCATAGCCTCGCTGAACCTTACATGTTAATGCAGCTTCTTCTTACACCATTTCACAAATCTGTCAATCCTGTCTTGATCTTGTTGATACGAAGGACGTCTCAGGTGGTAAAATTCCCTCCGACAACGTGGACAGCTAGCATCATTGAAGCACAGCCAAATGTCAACGCACGGAAAATGACCGAAACAGCCACACGGTAGTTGACGACAGAAAGACGATGTATCAATCGAATCTAGACATATCTCACATGTGTCCTGCAAGCGGACATCTTGATTCAAGACATCAGTTGTACTTCTTTGCACTTTACAGTCATGTCAGTGAAAAGAGTCCACATACTTGCTTCGGGGCCAATTGATGCAACAGACATAACTTTCATGCCCGCTAGATCAAGTTCTTTCTGGGTAATCGGTCCTCGCTGGATGCTGATAGGAACTGAATACATTCCAGACATTCTCCTGTTAGGCTCCGAGCCAGCATCACTATCCGGGGAGGAATCAATCATAAAATCATACAAGTAAGGTCCGACTGAATACGATTGAACTTCAGTGAAATAGTCCTCAAAGTCATACTTCTCATGAGACATTCCCCAGTCAAGATTATAGAAGATTAGCTAACGCTGTTTGAAGTTTTTATCATGTAAGGACATAGCCTGCACGTCATACCATCGACCGCTTCTTTGGCTGGATATGGCGGAATGTCCGGCAAACCCTGGAAGTTGCTGGCTATATTTGTCAAATTTGGTTTAGGATCCATTTATTACTTGCTTGATTTCTGTGACCTCTGTGATGTGAATCTAGTCTACAGTAACTTCATAGGGGATTTGCATTGTACATGAAAAAGTTGAACATTCGGACGATGGAATGTCACGGATAGCTGCATTTCTACTCAACACCGACTACTCATTTTGTTACATACTTATCATTTGATACGGCTGCAGATTTTCATAAAATAGTTTGCTCTTTTTGGTACTATATCAAAACGGCTAGTACAAACTCTCATCATGGAAGAATACAGATAGAGGGGTAGATGGAAGCGGTCCAGACTCGAGGTGTGAATTTGATAGAAGCTCTCCCGGCACTACCGTGATATCCGCCCGATTCTCGTGTCAAATCATAAAGTCATGTCATAATAATGTCATAAATTACTCTAGTTGACTCCAATGCCTCTCGTTTTAAAAGATCACTACGGTGACATAGAATCTGATGGGTGCACAGAGGTTGGGCGATCCGATAAATGTAAAAGACGAACAAGATGCAAGACAGCTCAGGACTGATACTCGGGGTTGGTGCTGCTCAGCGTCTTGATTCCAGAGGCAAACCTACCGTCAAGGTCACGATTACCACAGATAAAGGTAACAGTCAATTCAACCCCAATGTTAGAGTCGGCGCACTCGACGGACTGACTGATATTCGGCAGGAGCTTTCACTGCTTTAGTTCCATCCGGGGCGTCCGTCGGTGCGTACGAGGCTCACGAACTACGAGACGGAGACAAACAGGTGTACCGCGGGAACAGCGTTCTGAAGGCAGTGCACAATGTCGAGCAGATCATTGGACCAGAATTGGTTAAAAATAAGTTCAACGTCCAAGACCTCGGAAAGATTGACCAATTTATGATCAAACTGGATGGAACCAAGAATAAGGAGAAGCTAGGTGCAAACGCGATCTTGGGAGTCAGTATGGCGTGTGCGCGAGCCGGGGCTGCAGCAAAGGTACGTCAACCTCAAGATCATCCAAGGGGTCTACTCATGATGCAAGCGTGCAGGATGTACCTTTATTTCAATATTTGAAAGAAATGGCAGGAATATCTGGGCCGTATATCCTCCCTGTTCCTTTCTTCAATGTCCTCAATGGTGGAAGGCATTCCGGTAACGCAATGGCGTTTCAGGAGTTTATGGTCGCACCTGTGGCAGCAGAATCTATGGCCGAGGCAATTCAATGGGGTAGTGAGGTTTATCAAGCTCTCAAAGGGGTGATTGTAGAGAAATTTGGGCCATCCGGTAAGTTGTCATTTTCGAGACATGAAATCAGATATGAAGCTTGACAATGTCTTGAATCAGCTGTCGGTGTAGGAGATGAAGGAGGGTTTGCTCCTCCAATCACAAAGCCAGTAGAAGCGCTGGACTTGCTGGTCATGGCCGTGAAGAACGCAGGCCATGAGGGTAAGATCAAATTTGCGATTGATCCAGCGTCGACCGAATTCTATACAGGAGGCAAATACGATTTGGGATTCAAAACGAATAACAGCTACAAACTATCCCCGGAGGAACTTCGCGCTTTATATCAGTCCCTGCTTGACAGCTACCCGATAATTCTTCTGGAAGATCCCTTTGCAGAAGATGATTGGGCGGCATGGCAAACTTTTAGCAAAAACTGCCATGTGGAACTTGTTGGGGACGATTTGTTAGCAACAAACCTTGAACGTATCGAGTTGGCATATGCGAAAAAGGCTTGTAACTCGTTACTGTTGAAAATCAATCAGATTGGTTCCATCACAGAGGCGATAGCAGCGTGAGTTCTCGATCTTTGCGCCTTCTATAAGACGTCTAGACTGATCGTATGTCTAGGGCTCGCAAAGCATTTGACTATGGATGGCGCGTCTTTGTTTCACACCGGTCAGGCGAGACAACGGACGATTTTATCGCAGATCTTACCGTGGCCCTCTCGACAGGACATTTAAAGTCCGGCAGCCCCTGTAGGGGGGAACGGGTGGCCAAGTATAACAGGCTTATGGATATTGAGGACGAGCTGAAGGCCTCGCAATTGTCATATACTTACGCCGGATGAGCTCAAGACGGATCGGTGATTATCCTCGATTGGCGTTCATTCTAATGGACTCTCTGATGCTATCAAGACTGGAAAGTACGTCATGTCATTTTTCATGGAAAATATTTAGTATGACTAGGGAGTACTGGCAACATGACTTGAGGTTGATGATCTTAGATTTAGATGGTCAACTAGACGTCACATTGCTTGACCTTGAATAGGTAGGGTTGATAAATATAACATGTCTATTGTTTTCCCTTTTAAAAATATGGATAATAAAAGAAGGCGTATTGTAATATAATTAGAGCTACAAGACTACCAAGCGAAGAAAGATTATGATGAAACTTTCAACCCATTTCCTTCAGTCTTCGAAATACGATGGAAGTCCCAATAAACTTGATGAGCCGGAGGGGATTTTGCATGAATCAATCCCTTGTAGTGTGACGAACATGCTTCTCCAAGATTTCTGTTGATTCATCGCGAATTCGTTCTACAGGAGGCTTCACAGACACCTCACTGAGGGCCCGATACGGTTCTTCTCCGATTGAGTCGGATGCATTGGCGTTGACAATTGGGAGGCGTTCCACAGGAGGAGGAGCAAACAATTCACTCAACGCACCGTATGAATCTTCTTGGACGTAGTCTTTCGCAGTAGTAGCAGTGGCTTTGTGTCGCTGATCTTGCTTGCCATGGAGAAGGTTTTGAAATAGTTCACAGAAATTGGAGAGGCACGACATGTTATCGATGAGATGCAAGGTCTGCATTTACTTGGATTCTTTGATTAGAGAATGCAGAGACAATTGGGCCGTGATGGCCTCATGATTCTGGAAGGGTTTGCTGCTGCTTCTTATTATTGTTTTCCATCTGTGTCTGGGTGGACTGACGGTCCGGCAAGGACGGAAACTTTACGGCAAATCTGGATCACTTGTGACGCGAAGAGATCACTTCTACCTATTTGGGTCTATTGCGACATCTGGAAGTGCAATCAAGGGAGATCATTTACCGTGAAGTATAGTCTTCGTGATTTCGCTATACAATGTCATAGCCAGCACCTGTCGGAGGCACCTGCAGTGTCTTACATAAGGGTTAGGGCTTAACGGCAAACCCTAGGATCCCCATTTTGTCTTCCATTCGTCATGAAAGCATTTCAGGTCATATTGTCCAGGTCAGAAAAAGTCGCAAGTGGTATGCAATTCTCAGTACAAATAGTAGCTAATCAGTTCTCATCATGATTAATGCGAGTGCAATCCGCATCTTTACTAACTCGGCCGTCGACAGGTTTGAGGTTACTCTGGGACGACCAATATTTCGACATAACGTGGTGACAGGTTTCCATTGCTTCATATCACAAATTTCTTCACTCTGCATTCAAGACTTCGCCCCTTTTGTCGATTGCGCCATGTCTACAGTGTAATCATCGTACAGGCATGTACTCAAGCAAACCCGGGGCTCTAGCAACAAAGTCACAATATCAGATGATGACCTGCACTAATGATCTAAACTGCGAACCAGTCATGGTTGTGAATGTACAATTGTACACTCTGATTTGCCCGCGTCTACGAATCTAGCGGAATCGAGACCAGGGTGACATTTGGCTCTTCTGCAAATACATTGGATGAGAATGGAACGGGATGTTCAGCGGGAATAGCCGCGATTTCTACTGTTCCTTGGTTATGGATCACAGTCTAGCTTGCAGTCTGAAGATGAAACAGCCGACGATGAGTCAGTATTCTAGCCAATCCAATTTTTGAATCAGTAGTACATTACATGGTTGTAAAGATGCGTGAAAAGATCGAGAGTGTTTCAGCGATAGCCAAACCCCGCGAATCGCAGCAGCTTATCGATAAGAGTCATACTGTTGCAAAGGCAATTCGCAGGATGTTTCGAAACATGATCTGCAAGCCTCTATCCTTGACACGTATCATTGATAGCTGCATGATACGTACACCACCTGATATCGCGGCTCTCACGCGTCTCTATCAAATGGTATGTGTGTCCTTGCACGCGTTGCGCGTTGAATGATACATGTTCTATGCCGGCGAAATGGTCGATTGAATTTATCCAAAACTGGGGCGAGTGACTCACTTTACGCTTCTGCCCCAAGAAACGGGAGCCTACTAACTACATATTGACTGATATCGCTAACCTCCGAGGGCCGTTATTGGACATAGCGCCATTCCGCCTCTAGCCGATTCTTTTCTGTGCATTCTTCCAGACCGCTTATCTTGCTGAGTGCGCAAAGGTGGATGGATGTTCATGGATCTGGTTTGATCGCGAATGTCCGTGGCACATGATATGAGTCAAGTCAGCGATGAGTCATGTGGCTTGTCTGATAGTTGATGTCGCCATGTTTCAAGAAATCGTTGTGGCCACGACTTCCAAGGTTCGTGGAGTCTTATCGGAGTTCGGCCGCGGGGCAGCAGCTAGACGTATCCAAGATTCACCGGTATTTTGTGAATTCCTGACAAGTGGAGTTCGAAAGATGATTGTGTAGAAGAAAAATACATTTCTTGTCGGGTGTATCGAGTATCGATGGTGTTCATTCTTTGTACTTACCTTACGTTTCAAGACTACATGAAATCTTGAGGCGAGCGATAGTCACTAGTTAGGGCTACTTAGGGCTAACGGCATTGCCAACTCATAGCTTCCAAGACACCGCCACGCTGAGGCGCAGTGTCCAAGTATCCACCGCCACAGATGTTTGACAACTGGCAAATGCTAACTTGCTGAACGGATCTTTACAAACTGAAAATCCTGCAATGACCCCCTACTATGTAAGCTACGTGGCATGCTAAGCTTTGCCTCTGATGTCAGGTTTTAGCATGGTGAGAGATCGTCATTGCATAGTCTCATGATGGTGAGTATGCAATTCGAGTTTTCACTATTGAATCCCAGACCACAGGAACAACTTTTTTCCAGAAACCGGCATATTTCAAGATTTCCACGCCCAATATTCCGCATCTCGAGAAAGTGACAGGTCTACCGCGCTTTCCGGTTACGGCACTCACTATAGACCGGGGTAAATATTATACCGGCATACCCTGGCCGCTCATTGGATCACATCAAACATGCAGACATACAAAAGCAGTCAAAAAGAGCCCAAAGAGTCCGTACCATAGTAGAGCATGAGCCAAAAGCACGGCCGCGCAGTGTGCTCTGTCCAATGACATCCCGGAAACACGGAATCGTAGCGCTGGTGGCGTCGATTAGACCGAGTCTATCGCTGACGGACGCTCCGAGCGCCGCCCAATTGCAGATCGTAGCGGGGATCTCAGCTCGAATGTGTCTGGTGGGCACTGGCCAATGCGATCAATCGAACGTTTTGCCCCACGTCGTCTTTCTTCACGTTACTTTTTGTACGAAAGTAAGAAGGAAGATTCTAAGTCTGCGAAGCAAGCACGTTGACACGGGGCTTCTACTCTCCTTATTACTTGATATGCACGTCAAGACCGTAACCATTTTCTCGGTCTCCCCTTTTTCCTTCCCCTGTTGGCCTCTCTCTTGTGCTATTGTTGTGGCCGAACATAACATACATACATAGCTTACCGGACTCAGGGCTGAGTACAAGGTTTGACCTAGTCAATACGTAAGTAAACAATCGGTCTGACCTCGATATTGCCATGGATGGTCTCCCTGTGAATATAGGCGCCCTTCTGGACTCTCAGACTTTAATTTTGAGACTGAGCAGTCAGCCCAAAAATTGAGGATTTATCTGATTTTCTCCATTTTCCCATTTTTATATAGACTCAGTGCCATCCATGGTTCGATCGGGGAACCAAGCGGCAAGGATCCGTGGTTGCAACATTACCTACACAGTATCGTTGGAACATAATACAAGACGTACGGGCCGCTCCGGAACATGATATGAACGTGGTACGGTATTTCATACCATCCTCTGTATTCAAACATTCGATTTCTTTCATCAACACAGTTGACTCGGGAGAGTCTTGGTTATGCTGGATAGACGTAGATAGGGCATCGCCGACACAAGTTTGATTGGCAGGACATCAGCATATTCAGCTTCATCAAGGCTGTAAGTACATATGTAGATCAGCTTAGTTGTTAAGTTCGATAGGTCACGCGTTTTGCATACGTCCTATGATATGATCCCAACGATCTCTGCGATAAGACGGCTGGTATTTTACAGACGGTACCGGCCTCGTGACTCGGCCTCGTGGAAGAAAGAGCACATGCATGTCGTGATTTCTAGAAGCAAGGAGTTGTCTGCACGCTTTGTCTGATCTGAGCTGGTAGATAATCTATGTGCTGATCAACGTTGGTTTATGGATATGATTGATGTGAACAAGAGTCTAGGATTGCATACAATATGTGAAGGCTTCCTATTGCCTACCAATGGTAACAAGAGTGCCCTGCATTACACCAAGATTTCTGGACTCTTGCCAGTTTCCGAGATCGAAAATAATGTGGCAGTGCTACCGTACGCAGTTTTTGCTGTTATACAGTATCCTGAAGCGACGTACTTTGTATGATATAGACTGCGTATTAATTGATTCTCAGACGAGGACTGTGCTGTATCACATAATCCTAATCGGGAAGGACGCCTACACTTCTAACAATTCAAGAGCTTGATCTGATCAATGCGTCATTGTCCAAGATTAAGGACAGACCCTGTATGAAGATCAAGAAGGAGGCTATTTCTAGATTCGGAGAGGTCAATGATGATTTCAAATTCTTCAGGACCTCGGTGTACAACATTAAAGCTCCATGATTGACCTCTATAAGAGTGCTAATTGTTTCAAACTCGGGATCTCAACGAGTGCGGTTGCTTGTATACGCGCCCATCGACACGGATGTAATTTGCGCCGGCAGCATTTGAGACTGCAGCTTGACGTCGGTTTCTTCAGCAGCCGCCTACATGCCAAGTTCATACATATCTGTTAATGGCTTATGTCTCAGGAGAATTTATCGAGTTTCGCTAAGAGATCTGTTGATGTTGACGTAGAGGGAAAACTGTGCGAAGTACTTCTCCGTAGTTCTGTATAGCATGCATGGTAACGAGTATCGTAATACAGAATACTGTACGTGTGTACTGGCGTGACGTGAAATTACGAATACGAAGATGCGTGCCACCGCTAAAAATTGACTCGCATATAGTTTGGCCGAGTAAGTTATTTTTACTTTACGCTACGATCATACTCCGTCATAAAACCATCCAGATGCAACTGCAGGCGACCTGGTTCCCCCCACTGAGCAGCTCACTTTGTACACGCTACGTACATACTACAGTACCGAGTAGTCGACTTAGTCTATGCTACATGCGTACTACGTAGTCATACGTTGTACATGACTGGAGTCAGGTAACCTAGCATACACTTCTCCGTACAGGCACTAACTCATGCAAAGAGACCCATCTTGCCTCCTACCAGTGTCTAGCCTTCGCTTTTGCCCCCCTCCACTTCTCGTCTACATTGCAAGATTCTTGATTAGCAGCTAGTAGCAAATGTAAAATACCGAAATAATACTGCTTTCCAACCTAAGCCCGAGCATAATCTGATCCTCTTACCTCTTCGGGTCATTCGTCCTACTCTAAACCCAAAAACTCTTTTCTCTTTCCACTTCCTACTTCTTCCTCGCTCCGCCATCTTCATTTATACTTCTTAACCTTCCTTTCTCCCTAGCTATTTTCTCTTTTATTTACCATTCATGTGTTTTTGACGTCCTCTCTTTTCTTTTCATTATCCAGCTATATGACTTTACTTTCTTAATAACTAAACGCGCTTTCGCCCACACCACGAAACTAAACAAAGTTCCCTTTTTCGGCTAAATACTACGATCAACTTACCCAAACTCAAACCCAACGCTGCTATATCGGACAGTCTGTGCGATAAGATTCTGAATAACCACCCGAAAATACGAACTACCGTCGTGTGCCACTTTATCATCTCGATCACCTGGAGTGGGCGGATGTCGCTTTTATAATTTCCTTTCAACAAGTATATTACAAGAGGTTGTATCAACGTCAACATCAGACGTCTATTTATTGAGGCTACTTTCCTCATTCCATAATTATGCCTACAGCTCTGTTGCCCGCCTCTGCGGCAGCGTTTGCCCCCCGTGGGAACCCGAATGTTGTGTTGGGTCGCAAGGTCGAACAATGGCTCACTCTCACCCTCAAAAGGGTCAACCGTGTCAAGAGACCATTGAACAATCCAACGCAACACACGCGATGCCTGACAGAAACTCTCTCCTCGCCAAATGCTATCTGGACTCTCTGCTCTCTCATGTTCCCCAAGGCCCCTGACTCCGAACTCCCCAAGGACGAGAACCCGTTGGTCGAGGCCATGTTCAATTATCAGATGATCCATATCGAGGCCTACGTGGTACATGTGGACATGGTGTCGCAAAACGAGGTTGCTTTCAAGTTGACTCCGGAAACAATCGAGTCCTTGGTCGACTTCCACAAGGACATCTTCTCCGTGGACACCGCTGCAAGCACATGGGACTGGCCTGAAAAGGAAACCCAACTCAAGAAACTGCAGGAAGAATTCGTGCAGTCCGCCAACAAGTTCATCTACCGCACCAAGGTCCAGGCTCTGGAAGGAATGGAAGAGGACGGCGCCGGTGAGCTGCTGGGCGGTCGAAGCGAAGATGCAAAGACCGCCATCCTCAATCTTTTCGTCCCTTTACTTCCACCTCCGCCTCCACGGGTTCCGGATATAGTCCGACCCCCTCTTCTACCCAGTTCTACCATTACGGAGGATTGGTGGTCGAGTCCCGTCCAGCAACCCGTCATGCCGGTAGAAGCATGGAAGGTGGTTCCTTCAAGCCCAAGTCCAGTGTCTTCGTGCGACAGCGCCCCGAACATGTGGACAGCGATGTCAATGTCTATGGCCGAAGCTCAGCTACCATCTCCGGCACCTTCGTTCAGTCAGCCATACACTACGGCTCCATATGACGCGATCCAGTACTACAGTGCTCCCGTCACTATGGCTGCTCTTGCCGCGCTTCCACTTCCTAGCATGTTAATTCAACCATGCAGCACGGCGGCATCTATGAATGGTTTTGGCGGTGGCTTCGGCGGCTACACGGAACGATATCAAGACTTCCCGGCCTTGTCTTATGGCACAACCATGTAAGCCATGACCTCAGAGCTCAACATGACAAAGTCCGATCCGAGGAGGCCTACCTCGACCAACTCCAGAAAACAATGTTTCATGCAGGCATCAGCATTCAGAAGGCATAATGAAGGCGTTAAGCGTTTGATACGATACCAACCACCAGCGGTGATATTCCTCTTGTTCTATATCTTGTTGCATCAACGTCGCATGTTTTGGATTTTATTGACTTTGATTGTTTTGGTGAATTTATTTCAGCAAGCGTTTGTACTGCTTTTCCCCCTTTCCCTTTCTCATTGCATAAGAACCGGCGGGGCTATCTGAGATATACCAATTGTTTTACATTACCAACCCTATACACTCCCCAGGAGGAGAGGTGATGAGGGATTGATTATTCATGTTCATGAAAGACCTTGTTAGCCTCGCGGCTGGATACGACTGCATGTTTATGTCTTTTTTTTTCTACTGTCTGCACTCATGCTTTCGCACGGCACGGCCCTGAAGGTTCGGATGAAGAGCTTGACACCGTCCCTGTCGGAACTGATACCTATACGATTGGCTTGGACCATTGCAAGTATCAGTGTCTCTCAGTGTGTGTCCTCTCTATCCTGAACCCAACTTTGCCCGATACCAACCATTTTCATTCCTACGTACTGTGTACGCGGACTGGCAGAATAATCTTTATCAAGAGGATCTGGTGAGATGGGCGGATTCTGCGACAGCGCGGTTTCGGCGTTGATTCATCTGGTCATGACAACCCGGCCGCAATTATTGTCTCTGTCTGAAGGGCGAAGGAAGGGCATGGCCAAGGAAGGTTAGATCGAGGCTTCACAGTCCGTGACTGGAATTCTGAGATTATCCTTCTGGGTGAAATCACCAGCCTTGTCTTATCTGTATCCCGAAGCAAGACAATTGTCCCCTTTGTGATAGGGACATCCTCCTATCACCGTCTCCGGTGCTGGTTACCGGAGACTGACCTCGAGTTCAAGAAACCGAGTCGAAAAACGGATGCTGGAATATCAAATATATAACTTGAGAAATTTCTTTTATCATCAAATTTGGATCACTCACTCCTCCAATTCTTTATTTTTCCCCTATTTTTTTTTTCCGTCAGTAATTGCCTATGGTCGTTTGCTGCAGAAGCTGGTTTTACTTCTGTATGCTTCGATTTAATCGTGGAATGCTGTATCTACTTGATTCAGACAGCCAGAAATGTAAATTGAGTAGCACAATCTCTATGGTCTTGCTTAGAAAAATGTTCGGAGAATCGTGAACACCAGCCACAAAACGCACACGATATCGCCGACGCCGATGGCACGGCAGAGTCGGAAACAGCGGGTAGTGAGTATATCTGGAGGCGCGATCAAGATATCGTTTTGCCGGTGATTCCGAGATGTCAAATTGTCCTCACTTCTCAGTCCGACGTAGTTGGGTGTATTTTGAGGTGCTTCGTTGAGTTAGCGTCTGGTTGTTGATCGATGACGTCGTGGGGTAACTGCACTTGGCCAAGAATCTCTCTGGCTGCACACGACATCACTCACTCACAACTCACAACTTTATCTCTCATTTATGATCTGCTATTTAGTTGCTGTGCTTCTTGTTTCATTACTATAGTATCTGGCCTATGCTGTTTTGCTGTCTTATTGCCAATCCTTGTGTATATTCAAGTATACAAAGGACGTGATAAGCTGATAAGGTGACTGCTTTACCCCAGTCTTCTTCCCTTTCTTGAGACTGACAACATACGGCATAGATACCGAGACTGAAAATGGCAGAGCTTCACGAAGCACTCTCGTACTTGAAACCCGTATCTTGGGAAGAAGTCCCTGCGTCCTCCGCGACAAGCGACCTGCATCAATACACTCGCGAGATCCTGACTAAAGCACAACTCATCGTCGAGACAGTCCCAGAGCAAAGCCCTTCGAGCGATGTCGCAACCAACATAGCATCGCTCTCCGTCTCCCAATCACAGCTTGCGTCCTTGCGTAAAGAATGGGGGAAGCCGGTCAAGATGAATAACGCCAAGGAGAACCCATTGAATATTCCAATATACAAATTATCCGGCAAAGATGGCAAGGGTGCATGGTTCGCGCGTCGAAGTGTTCACAAAGGTCTACCGTTTAGCAGATGGAAGTCGAAGATGCAAGTCGAAATGGACGAAACCCTGAAAGCTCGTCAGGAGGAATTGAGACAAGGTCGGGTACCTGCGACGAGTATACGAGGAATCGGCGGGGATAGGAGACTGGCAGAAATGGAAATCAAGGATTCGGAGACGGGAAAAGCATTGGGTAAAGTGGAGGTTTACGAATTGTCTGCTCAATTTCCGGGACCGACCACGCCGCGCGATTTTGTCACCTTGATGATTACTTCAGATGCGATGTTGAATGATGGAACGGATAGTGATCTTCCTGTGTCATCTTCTTATATCATTGTCTCCAAGCCTTGTCAACATCCGGACGCTCCGGAACGCGACGACTATATTCGCGGGCAATACGAATCCGTCGAATTGATCAGGGAACTACCAACAGAGAAGACCACAGCAATAGGGGCGGACGCAAAACGACCAGCCAGTACTCGTAGTGCAACAACCTATAACGGCGCCTCACTACATCCGAACAGCGCACTTGATACCGGTAGCTCCAAATCAACAGGACGGCCTAGAGGCAAAACCGAACCTCCTGTGCCTGTTGATTTGGACGGAGATTCTGGTAATGAAATCGAGGATCCCAGTCCGGTAGAATGGATCATGATTACCCGAAGTGACCCAGGCGGCAGTGTGCCTAGATGGATGGTTGAGCGCGGAACTCCAAAGAGCATCACTGGCGACGCGGTCAAATTCCTCAACTGGGCTTCTGAACCTGATTTGCTTGGGGATGGTGAGAACACTGCGGATATTGGCGAAGTGACCGAAAGGGTCGAAAAAGAACAACGAGTCAGCGTCGATAGACCCGACGAAGGGCGACTGTCAAGTAAAAATGGGACAGTTGTGGCAGATCAACAACCTGACGCTGTTCGGACCGAAGATAAAGGCGCTGAGCAATTAGATCAGTCATTGACGCAAAACGGGATAGATGATGGCGCCGACGAAGAACAACGGACGGATGGTACCTTACTGTCCGGTGTTGCGAAAATGGTGCAAGGGTATGCCCCAAAGGCAGTGCTAAATTACATACCTAGAAGTTTGACCCCATCTCCTGGTGAAGAGAAAGCCGATGTTGCTATGAGAGACGCAAAAACGGGACGAAGTGAGGGCGAAAGAAGCGATGAGCCACGAGGAGACAACGACACTGAAGTCGACGACGATACTTCATCAATGGCTAGCGACGACAGTTTTGCTAGTGCTGGATCTCATGTGTCTCCTTCCATAAGCAGAGATCTGAAACCCACCATTTACATCGATGAAGGCTCGAATACAAATATCTCACCTCAGCTAGCGAGTGGAGTGAGCTCCGAGGCTGCATTGGTATCAACACCACAAAGTGGTGATGCTATCAAATCCAAGCCGTCTCAAAAAGAAAAAGAGCTCGCCAAATTAAACTCTCGTAAGCGAGAGATCGAGGTCAGATTGGCAACCATCCAATCCGAGATTCGAGAACTCGTCGGGCAAACGGGCAGCAAATCCGTGAAAAGTGACGTCGACAGCACTCGCGGAAGCATGCTCAGCGTCGAGTCAGACACCAGAAATGATGAAGAAAGCGGAAGCAGCACAACTACTACCAAAGAAGCAGCGCAAAACCAGAAACGAGTGGACCACCTCTCACACACAGAATCGAAACTTGTCTCGCGCCTCAACAAGATCGAAGCTCAGCAACTCAAGGTCATTCGAAAAGTAGAAGCAGATCAACGCAAGGCGGCAGATCGGGAGGAAAAGACGCGATCAAAGTCCGAGGTTGATCGTCTTCGAAAGGAGGTTTCTAGCCTTCGCCAGGAAGTGCAGGAATTACGCGGTGAGAGGGCTAAATGGCTCGACATCGTGGGGAGTTTGCAGAAAGAGAACACGAAACTGGCTGCGCAGTTACAGCTGAGTGGTCAAGCTGCAAATGTATCAGGAGATGGGGCGGAGTGAGTGTATATACGGAGCATTTGACATTGGGCGGCGCATTGGCGTTGTGATATGCTCATGATGTATAGTACGCGGTTGCAAAGATTATTGCTTCAATTAGTTGAACACGCCTAGAGCATGTTGTGCACTATTTTTGACGACAATTATGACTTATAATACATGAGCTGATGGACTTCTGTTCTTGTGCATTTGACACATCAAGGATTATGTAAAGAGGCGATGATGGCTGGAATTCGAGCTCAAGTCTCTTTCGCGGCACTTTATGCTCTGACTGTCAATGCCGTCCTAACAACCCAGAAGCTTCTAATAATTTGAGATTCTTCGTTGACCGAGCCTGTCTACCCATATAATGGGAAGTCGGCGTGATTTTTATCGACTTGAATGATCGTAGGGAATAGTGCTGTTTGGTGATGTGCTTGTCCGTGCGACAATTTCGACCGCGACCGTTCTCATTCCTTCGTCGTCATAAAGCTCATGAGTTATCATGATGTACCGTTTCGCATAATAGCCTCATCCAATAGCCTAATCTTGTACCTATAGCGCAAGAACAGATTAGCACAATCACGAAGTCCATCATCAGATCAATTGTTGGTAAAACAAACATACCTCCGGCGGATTCCCAGCTCCCCTGATCATCTTTTCGATCATCAGCGTGCGCACCTTCTCCTTGGACTCGCCCATTCCGATCGCCATGTATCCGAGCAGAGGGGAATGACCAATGTACGAAGCGTAGCTATCGCGGACGATGTTGGAGGTCCATTCGTATTTGGTTGTGTCAGCGTGGCCGGTACCCACGTAGCGGGTTTGGAGAGCCTCAAGATTTTGGAGGGTGCGCAATTTATCGGCCATCTTGATATCTGTTGTATCTTGAATGTTCTTTGTTGGCAGATGCGGAGAAAGGTGAGGTCTCGCGGTAGGACGTCGAAAGAAGGAACTCTTTCTTTGTCCCGGAGTAGCTAGGCGCTAGAACAAAATAGGAATAGTCACCCAAATTTACCATCAAAATCCGAGCGACAATGTGAGAAATGTTCGCTCCTTGTAATAAATCCTGTATCTCGTCTGGAACGATCGATGCCTCTACATTGTCACTTCAGAATGTTCAAATCCGACCGTATAAAGCACTACGCGTCGTGATGGAGAGGCAGCAAACGATTCCCCTCGCGACTCGAATTGCTGCACTTGTCCATGCACATTTCGATGCTTTGCCCGCACGTTGTAAACCACGTACTCGTGATGATGGCTCTACAGAATGGATACCGATGAGTGGATTCGTTGTTGTCCGAGGTATGTCATGGCACTTTCCAAGTCCTGCAAGTCTCCATTAGCCTACTTACCAAGATGAAGGACAGGAAACTCCAGCAGAAACGTTGACTTGTGTAGCAATTGCGTACGTGAGCGCTGACCCCAATCTCGTCTATTTCAATATTGATTTCTGTACAGAACTGGGGCAAGATGCCTCTCAGCATCTCAAATCCGCGATTGTCGTGGCATGGTCCTACATGATTGCCATGCCGAGATTTTAGCTATTCGGGCTTTGAACTACTGGCTCATCAATGAATGCTCGGCGCTCATCCAGCTGGAGCAGAAGGATACGGGCTCGGAGTGTAGTCAGATAAATGACACGGCATTTTTTGTCAGGCGAAGAGTGAGTACAAGATCAAGTGACGTGGGTCCACCATTTGAGCTATGTGCCGATGTCAAAATCTATATGTACTCTACATGTGCCCCATGCGGTGATTGCAGCATGGAGCTTTGCATGGCCGAGCAAGAGGATGCGACACCCTGGGCTGTTCCACCAGCAGCCGATGAGAAGAAAGACCAGCAAGGCCTTCTCGACGGCAGGGCTCATTTCTCGATCCTTGGTGTTGTTCGTCGGAAACCAGGTCGAGCAGATGCAGAAGCCACTCTCAGCAAATCATGTACGGATAAGTTGGCTCTTCGACAAGTGACTTCACTTCTTTTGTATCCCGCTAGTATTCTGGTTGCACCCACGGCTAGTGCCTATATCACTGCGCTGGTGCTCCCAGAAGAGGAGATATCTCAGGTCGGATGTGACAGAGCATATGGAGGCGGCCCAACAGGCCGTATGAGAGCGCTCGTCGACCAGGCTTTTTCTGTCCCGAATGCGGATGTCGATTATCGCTTTCGGCCGTTTGAAGTACTGTCAGTACCAATGGACGTAGTCATGCCTAGGTGGGTATTCGGAAAATACAGATTAGAGACCCCACGGAAGGTCAGCAAGCCGGGCAATATGTCCGCGGTATGGATCGCATCAGCCTCGTCACTTCAACCATATCAAGTCTGTGATGTGTCAAGCATTGAATATAAACCGCGGATTGGTCCAAATTCAACAGCTGTTGTTGAATGTATCATCGGCGGTGCCAAACAGGGCAGTAAGCTGAAATCAATGTCTATGCGAGGAGCATCCGTCCTTTCAAGAATCAAGATGTGGGATTTGGTGCATGGAATCTGCACTGGATTAGTAGCTGCTGACTTCCATTGGAAGTCTATTCTTGGAGCAAAGAGCTACAGTGGCTTAAAGAACCAAAGTAGCGATGCCAATGAAGGACTACCTTGGCTAATGGCGCGGTCGTTGGCCGCAAAAGAGGCAAAGCGTGTACTCAAACCATGGATTCCAAATCATGGAGACGACAACTGGTGTAGAGAGAATATATTAGCTCTATCACAAGGAAATAAGAAGAGAATATATGAATGAACCACATATACAGAAGTATTGAGCGATCCAGTTTCTGATAGGAGGTCGCTGCCTCAGGCACCAACTATTTTTGCGGAGATTGTGACGGAGGTCCAGAAAATAATTCCGGAGCAACAAACTTCATTTCTTCAACATCAAATTATGCGCCAACCTTTCGTCTGATTATCTTTACCCTGATATATTCATGTTCGGCAGGTCGTCAAAATATGCAGCTCTCTCCATACGAACCTACATAGCACCTTTACCCAAAAGGCAGCTTGGAGGGCTATCGAGACGTTACTCGAACTTTTCTTCTGTCGCGGACGACGATTGCTTTCGCGAACGACTAGACGACGAACACAAAGTCCCATCTGCTGCCGACTACGAAGATGAAGACCCGCATATTGAAAGATATAATAAATACAGAGCACGAACGCAGAAGCTCGATGTCGACGCCCTTGGAAAACCTGGTCAGATTCTTGTTGTCCCGCTGAGGACACGCAGACGCCGAACGATCGAGCAGCGAAGTGATCAGGACTCAGATGAAATCTCGAAAGAAACCACCTCGTCAGTGTCTGCCGATCTGTTCGGTGATTTCAAAAGAAGTGGAAATGATGACAATGAGTATTCCGTCTACCTCGAGGAACTTCGCGCATCCTACTCGCCCGGCGACTCTGTATCGAGAGAAGAATATATTGAACTTCAAGCCAAGGTCGAGGAAGGCTTTACTTTAAGTCAGCTATCAAGATACTATCACAGCTTTGTGCAACAATCTACTCAATCACCGTCGAAAGAAGACATCGAAGTCGATCCGGACAACCAGAACGACGTGAATGATGTCGACGAACAGTGGCAGGCCATTGCTAGTCGCGAGGCATCAGAGGATGATACGCTTTCGAGTGAGCAAGTTCCCAAACCTCAGAAATCCAAGAAGGCGAACAAAACCAGAAAGGACATGTTGACAGAGCGCATTATTCGAGACTGTTGGCAGCTTGAAGTACAAGACGAGATGGGCAGTTCGAGAATAAACATTCCGTCACAGGTTATATCTGTTATCTTATCGTCCCCAGACTATTCTTTGGAGGAGCTGGCACACTCTCATAACACGAAGATTGAACCGTTCCGCTCGTTGAATTTCATACGTGTCTCGGGTAATCGCAGTGCCTGTGAATCGGTTCGAGAGATTGTCAAAGCATATGGTTCAAAAATTCGCACTGAAACATTCGAGCAGCCCTTGCTCAATGATGAAGCTTGGGTGATTGGTGGCAAAGAAAAGAAGGCTAGAGTCTTGGAGTCAATAGCGAAAACGCGCGACATATACATTAACGACCCGGGTCGGAGTTCGGTTGTCTCGGCGTCATACACCGCAAAGGACGAGGATTTTTTTCGCCTGAAACGTGATTTGGAACTTGTGGGATCTGCGCAGTCTGCGAATGAGCAAGTCTCCTTCTGTACCGATGTGCCATCAAGCGCCAGTGGTTTCATGAAAAAGATATCAATGAAGCGTAGAACCATCATGGGCCTTCTACAAAGAGAAAAGCAATGGGCGAGATGGGCTATACCGACATCGCTTCAAGACTACAGCGACGATTCACTGCCGCCATTATTCAGTCGACAGAGAACGACCTTCTCGTCTGAGATCCTTCGCTTGCTGAGAGAACAATCGACTCATAAAGGCCAGCACGGCCTTGAGGAGAAACTGTCAGCCACAATTGGACAATGCCTCTTTCAAACCCCCGATAATTTGGACAGCGTGACGAAAATAAAAGCGACTCAATTAGGAGAGCACTCCTTTGCCCGATACTTCCACGAATGGCTTCACCCCAAAGGCGAATCACTGGTGAGAACCCGCCGAATATTTCCAGGAGACAGAACGCAAATCAGACTCCATCGATTCAGGATGACTCCCTGCGCTCCGAATCATTGCAAATTACCTATTCTTGAGATCGAGATGTCAGTTCCCTTCTATTACGATCCAGCAGCAAAGTACCCATTCGCTGGACCTGAGCTCTTGAGTGTCAAAGCCATTGTGGAAGAGAATAGCATAGATTACCTTTTACCCGAGATCAACTACGATATTCGTTTCACGCGCACGCTTGCCCATGAAATATACGGAGTGAACAAGTCGAGTAATCAGCCTGAAGCCTTGCGTGACGCACTCGTATCTTCATTGAGCGATGTGCTCGGCAATCCGAAGGAGCCGTTTCCTTCCGGCTGTCAGGTACCAGTCCCGGCGACAATGCTACATGACATCTCGCCTGATCCGGCGCAGAGTTCTCTCGAGAGCCCCGACACTATAGAAGGAAGCTATTGGTTTCCTGGCGAACAAAGAGTCATAGGAACCATGGTACGCACGTACGAGTATTCCGGCGAAAGGCTCTGTTACAGTCCCCTCGTCAAGAGATCTCTAGACGCGACAAGTGACCGGCTCAATCTCGAGATGTTTGTCAACACCAAGCCTTCGTACTATACGCGACTACAGCGTCGCAATAATGTCGACCAGACACTTGATCCCACAAGTGACTTTTTGGAACAGGAGTTCCGTGCCTTTTACATGACGGCTTGTCAGTTGGCGATAGAATTGACACAACACAGTTCGCGGAAGAGTCGGATTGCCGACGAAAAATACTTTTGAGCCTTTGACCTTGGGCAATGTACTATATTACTATTTTTTATTCTTCTGTATATTATTTATGTCATCGTCTTGATTGACTTCCCCGATGTATCGGCATCACTCCCAACCTCCTTCATCCTCTTAAAACGACCCTCACAGCCTTCATCTCTTCTAGGGACCAACCCATCATCCCTTTCACTCAGCCTCTCGATTTCCGCAACCCTATCTTCCAAGATCATCCCATAGTCCTCCACACTGACAACCTTATCGAACAACCGCTGCTGGCAATCCACCACCTGATCCAGCCGATCCTCAACCTCGCCAAACCTTCGCTGCACATCGAGCTGCTGCATCATAGCCATAAACTGCGCGAACGCTGTGACGTGTGACTGGAATTGTTGGAGGGTTTCTTGATGGGCGTGTCGTTCCTGGAGAAGACGCTGGTGCCAGCGGGCGGCGTCAAAAGAGTGGCGTGCTTCGAGTCTTTGCAGGCGTTGTTCAAGCTCTTTCATTTGGTCGGTTGCTGATTGCTTTGGTGGTGATGGCTTCTTGAAAATTGGTTTAGTGGCGCGATCGCTTGCTCCATCCTCGTAACACAGTGCGTGTATGTGATAACTAGCCTGGTGGCCGCAACCGCAGTATGCACCTGGTACATTTCGTTTCTGTCGATAGCACTTACAGCTACATTGCTGATCTGTCAAAGCATGATGTAGTTCTATGAACGTGCATCTTCCAGTCGGTAGGCTGTACGTAGGTGGTATCGAGACTAGCGACGTTTGTAGGTCTTCAAACTGGAGTGGCTGTTTCTTTCCTGTTGAAGCACGCGTCTCTGACGCCATTGATACACTCTATCGCAGGTTGATGTGTCAAAGCCCTAATCATCTTCTGACTTGTACTGTTCCGCCTATGGAAAGTATGAAAATTGCCTGTTTGGGTAATGCGGCATCTGATCCTAGATCCGGAGATAGGTTCTGAGATTTCAAATGTATATGGATATCGGATAGATACTTGAAGCAAAGTATTGGGATTGCTATTTAAGGTTGGTCCGAGCGACTTGGTTAGGCTGCTTTGACAGAGGGTGGGATGGCGTGTCGGCGCTTTTGTCCTTGCGTGGGATGGACTTCATGTATATAGGAATAATAGTTGGCACGCCCAAGTAAGCTAAGCTCGATCTCCACTAAGGAGTCCCTCGCGTTTGGGTTCATCAAGAATTTTACGGAGAGATACTTAGCACGGAGTATCGTGGCTTGGTACCATCGAAACCTTGAGAGGGCGAAGAGAGGGCGAACATGGGGGTTACGATATTCTAGCATTGAGGAGATTTCACCCTCAAGCTCAACCTATATAAGGCAGGCATCGCCGTATCAGAGAGGCGAACTCGTCCGGACATTTGAAAATTACAAAACAAGTGGATCTCGTCAAGTCATGCTGAACTAACGTAGAAGACGTTGTAAACTCATCAATCTCGCCGAACTCCCCCACGAACTTGAAAAGCATGATGATATCCGCATCCCCCACACCATAATTTCACGGCAGCAGAAGAATACAAACGTGATACGTAATGCGCCATCGGTCATCAAGTACGTCAATTGTGGATTATCTGGTCGCAGAAGGGAAGAAAATAGAAGAAAGGCTACTTCCGACCCTCAACCATGATAATGTGATACCCAAAACCAGTCTTGACTTCAGCATATTTCGGATTTGCCGTTGTGCTGGGCTCGAGGTCGTAGGCCACTTTTTCGAAGTCGCCGTGCAGACTTCCGCGTACTTTCCAGCCTAAAGAGCCACCTGTGAATACCCCCAGGATCAAGGGGGTGGAGCTTAGATATGTGACATGAAAAGGATTGATTGCGTGTGAACGGAAGTGTACCTTGTCGAGCTTTGTCCTCTGAGAATTCGCGGGCGACATCGTCGAATTTGACGCCGTTGCGGAGCTTTTCTAGAGCTTCTTCTTTCTTGGAATGTTTCTCGCACTATACGAAGTAGTTAGATGATGAGATCATTTGCAAAGTTGGACTACTTCATGTTCGTTATTCGATGTCAATAGAGGCTCGCGGGTGTAGGAGCCACAATCCGTAAGATGTTTTATACCAAGTCTGACACAGCAAACAAGTACCAAGAACAACAAAAGCATACATACCAATATATGTCGAACATTAATGGAGTTGGCAGCCTTTAAGCCCTTGCCTTTGCCCTTGTCGTCGCCATCCGAGTTGTCTTTTCCCTTGCCTTTGCCTCCTTTGGTATCCTTTCTGGGGCCCATGAAGATAGATTTGCCAGACTTATTGCAAGTCTTGCTCGTAGTGAATGGAAGTTGGAATTAGAAGAGTATATGCCAATTCTAGAGTGATTGCAATACGAAGTTTGAAGTTGTATGGAAATTGTGGGGTTCTATTTCTGCCTTAGGCAGGAAATATCAGATTATTTGATCTGACAGTCGATGGATTTCTTTCTCATCGATAATCACCACGATAAATCTAACGTTCCTCACGGCTTTACGTTTCATTCCTCGTACCTAAAGTCCCGGTCGCAGATTCGACGCAGATTCCGGAAACAAATGTCAATTCTTGATACAGCACGTATCACCAGCTTACCTGAAAATGCATACTATATTCCCGATTTCATCACAGACGAAGAAGAGGAACGGATTCTGAAAAAAGTGATTACGAATCTTGCATCTGGATTTTCAAGTTGAGATCAAGCTGACAAAGACAGTTAAACTCTGTTCCCATCCCTAGATGGACTCAACTCTCTCATCGACGACTGCAAACATGGCCATCTGCGTTGAACAAGTCTAATACCCTTCTAGCAGCGTCTTTACCTGATTGGCTCAATGACCCTATACTGTCCAGATTCAAGGAGCTGGGCTGTTTCTTAGATGCACCGCACAAGGCACCTAACCATGTCCTTATCAACGAATATTGTCCCGGTCAAGGGATCATGCCGCATGAAGACGGACCAGCATACTACCCACTGGTGGCGACGGTCAGCCTAGCGGCGCCAATTATTCTGGATCTTTACGAGAAGAAAGTAGAGACAGACGCAGTTGGTGCAGAAGCGGGAGACAATACGGGACTCAGGCATCGAATTTTGCAAGAACCGCGAAGTTTGTTGATCACGACGGGCAGTCTATATACCCAGTACCTGCACGGGATTGCAAGTTCGCTGAGAGATGACGATTTGACGCCAGGGTCCATATGTAACTGGAGCCTTCTTGGAAACCGGCAGGCCTACACGAATCGGGCTTACGAGCGACAGACCAGAGTCAGCCTCACCTACCGTGATGTGCTCAAGGTCGCAAAGTTGGGGAACTCGATCAAGTTTGTGAATCGGAGATGATGGCGATACCCTCGTGGACTGAATGTGGGCCCTGGTTTTTCTTCAAAATATGCCGGGTAATATTTTCCACTTCCCACGAACACTGTCTTCACCAAACTTCCTTTTGTACCACTTTTCGGTGTTGTACGCTGTGGCGCTTAGATTTACTGAGACAAACAACAAGCCGCACAAGACAGATTTGTTGATCATTTCTCCTCGCGGTGCTGCAAGCAGGGCAAGAGAGAGGTATATGGCGCATTCTGCTGCGTAGTGAGGGCAGACAACATATTGAAACAGAGGATGTTTTGGAACGGCATACTCTTTCAATGACGAAAGATAATGATGGCAATCATGTTGAATGCCAGAAGCCATCAGGAAAATTGGGAGACACAGCAATGTTCTTAACGTTGGAACCTGAGAGATGCGGATATCTTGGACAGTGAGCATCGTGGAGAGCACAGATCCTGCAATGTATTTGTTAGGTAGATCATCAGCCCAATCAATCAGATCGAAACTCACCTGAGCCTTCCACCCACACAGCTAAAGTGATACCCGCGTAAAAGCATAGACCCAATAGCCAATGCACAACCCACATTCGAGACGACGATGTTTTCGCAAGCGTATAGCTCTCATACAGTCTTCTGCCGCCTTGAATGAGCATCAAGGTTGTACACAAAAACACCTGGTGTATGGTCATTGACTTTTCAAGATGTTCGTCGCTCATGTTAGACACCACAAACTGAAACACTGGACCTTTCATGAGAAGCTGACCGATCCAAAATGCGCAAGACAAGAAAGACAGAATATAGTAATGCGTGAAATATTGGTGTGGTACCTGCCACGTTGCCAGCGCATCCATTGCTTTAGAAATATATTCGGAATTGTGTGACGACAAAGATGAGGAAGAAGAGGATGGCTTCTCGTTGGGTTTCGGGTTGATCGATTTCGCATTAATGCGATCGGTAGTGCGAGCACCGTAGTTGACGAATCGGTAATTAAGGAAAGGCACCGAGAAAAAGGTGAATGTCTAGACAATCGCTGAAAATCAATAATCTGCAAGGTAGCGGAACCGAGTGGCATGATACGTACTGTACATGCGGCGAAGACAAAACATAAACGAATCAGATCCACAATGTCCAATCCCCAGAATAAGCTCTGAACGATTGAAGTGTCGGTTGACGGCATGTTGACATTGGTACGCGTATGTGTCCTCGTCGCTTCGTATGAAGCAGTAGATGATGGGGATATGTTGAACGGAAGTGTTTTCAACCAGGACAATGCGGAGATGACTGCACAGTGCTGTATTGCAAAAAATGGTAATTACACAATGTGCTCAGTCATTGCTGTTTTCTGACAGACTTCATGGAGGAAGATCATTTAAATTACTAGTACGATGTATTTGAACCGTTACGCCTTTTCTGAGTCTCGACAGCTACAGCTGAGGCTAGCCGCAGCTTGGTCTCGCTCTGATTGGCCAGCTTCCTAGCAATACACAGATTTCTTGCTTTTGACGGTTACCACGTCATGCCCTTGCGATTGTCTTGTTCTGGCGTGACCGACATGATTGTTTGAAATACTAATTAGCTGTTGATCGACCCCTCGACCCCTAGCTATGCGCTATGCGGCGCTCTATGGCGGGCACACATTGGGCGTGCAAGCGTGGAGGTTGGCAAGTTGCAGGACGAAAGCGGGAGCAGGGATCGACAAGAGAACCATAGATTGGCTGCGACTCTTGCGAGCCTTAGGCTGCCTGACTGCAGAGCGGTGAGGCCGCCCCCCTATCATGCAAGTACTACTGTACATAATATGCAGAACCAAGGAGGGCAAGCCCGCCTTGATCCATTTGAGATTAAGCTAAAAAAGCATTCAGCATGCAACGATCAATTGAATCGGTAGTGAATGATCGGGCCAGTCGAGAACTATGAGGCGCGACAGTGTGGTGTTTAGCTCAACTCGCTCAATCCAGAATATGGAGCATGGCAAAACTAAGGTCGTATTGGCCACTCCTCAGGCACACGGGTGGCGGCACGCTGCGAAAGGAGAAGCCCTTTTCATCGATGCTATGCATAAGAGTATCGTCCAGCAGGACATTCATTCAGCGAGGAACCGATGAACAATGATTTTCAAAGGCAGAAATGTCCATCCATCGATGCATGGAGGAAAAGAGCGAAGACAGACACGACACGTTATCAACAGCCAAAAGATCAGCCAATCCCGCGCTTCAAAAGGCTGACCAATCAGCGCGCAGATTGGTCCTGCCAGCCCCATCGAATTTTCTCACTAGTCTTAGAACGGCTAGTGCTCTTGCAGCTGGTTCGCTCTTTCCCAGCTTCCACCACCCACCCTTGCCCAAATGCGATCTTGGACTCCACCAACTCACGTTTCTCTCACTCTCTCGGTCTCTTGTCTCTGTCTCTCTTTCTCTCTGTCTTCCTCATCTGCTCCCGTCAACCTCTCTTTCTTTCCCTCCCTAATTCTCGCTCCTCGTCCTCCATCTCATCTCAACTCTCACTACTTTCTCAACTATTCTCTTGTATTCAACTATTGACATCCTTTTCATTCCACCATACGACACTTATTTCTTCTTACAACATCCACGCGACAGCTACCTACCTACCTACCGTGTTGCCACCCGCTCGTCCAGCGCATCGGCCTTCTTTGTCTACCTCGATTTGTTCTACCACTTGTGACTTGAGTCTTGACAGTATTGCACTGCTACCGATCGACTTGCGATCTCGGTAGTAGTGTCTATTTCTGATTGTCCCCGGACAATCGCCGCCACGGCAGCCCAGCATGACGAGCACATCCCAAGAAAGACTGGTTCAAACGCTATGAGTGATGCAGACGTCCCTCCGTCGTCGTCGCTAGATCCTGTTAGTACCGATGGCCCCGTTGTGGCACAAAGGGACAACGTAGCACTGAAGTCCGCGCCATCTCACCGACCGGACGAGAACCAGCCCGCTTCTCTAGACAATGCCACTGGAGACCGAGAAGAAGACAATACCAAGGCAGACTCTGAAGCAGAGACAATTATACAATCTGGCCGAGAATCTCTTTCGCCGGAGAAGCGAAGAAAGCATATACAACATGCTGCTCACGTGAACGCCGACAAAGGGCGCAATGGAGTCAATATGGCTGATGGCGAGTTGTCCCCAAACTCGAGGAAACGCAAGCGTGTCGAGGACGACGTGCCGACCAATGAGCAAGCCGTGCCTAAGACCAAATCTCGGTCTCGAACGTCGTCTTTATCCTCTGTTGTGAACAGAGAAGGGACAGAAACGTTCGCGCCTGTCAAGGCTCGACGAGACTCCGTACACTCTATTTACGACAACCGCCAGACTCCTGACGCTCATCTTCGTTCTCGAAAGCGCAGCCCCAGTAGAAGTGGGATGGAAGATGAGTCCACAGACAATGATTCTCATGTTCAGGAACGTCGGCGCCGGGAATCAATCAAGGATCGCGAAAGGCGAGAAAAGACCCATCCAGCGACGAATTCATCAATTTCGTTGTCCGAGAATCGTTCCGTCTCACCATCGTACCGCTCTCACAAGAGAGTATCATCGGGGTTTCAACAGGGTTCAGGCGAGATCACACAACGAAAACGGAAAGTACCAGCGCCCTTAGCTAACAGCCATCGACGTCAGAGTTCTGAGGATCGACTGTCGGTGTCCTCTTCTGCCAGTGCTTCTCCAATGCCCTCTGCGCGCTCTCGAAGACTGACTTCTGAAGGCGCCCATGCTTCATCGGCCAAACCTTCTAACCAAAAAAAGCAAAGAGATCAGAATGGACGAACGCGCCTCGCAAGGGCTTGCGCGGCTCAGGAGTACGAAGTTGCGGTAGCTCGACATGCTGAGCGGCCAGAGGATCTGAATGTGGCTGACAACGCCGGAAACACTCCGCTCCAAATCGCTTCGTTGGAAGGCTGCGCCCCAATTGTCAAATTCTTGCTGGATGCAGGATGCGAGATCGATACGAGAAATATCGATAAGGACACACCTCTCATAGATGCTGTAGAAAATGGCCATCTCGAAGTCATCAAATTATTACTCGACGCGGGTGCAAACCCTCGACTGGGCAATGCAGAAGGGGATGAACCATATGATCTCATCCCGTCTGACACGGAAGATTACGACGAGATTCGGAGGATCATAGCTCATGCCAAGGCACATCCACCACGGAAACGACGCTCCGAGGATCATGGACCTCCGTCCACAAAGGTGTCCGTTCCTCGTGCCACGTCAGGTGCTAGTCCAAGAGATTCACCACCAGCACACTTGATGATGAGTCCGCCGCCAGGTTCGAATGCTTTTAGCAGGCGAAAGACTGTCAGAAGCGAGGCAACGCGTAACGACCTTTTATGGACCAAGGCAACGCCTGAAAATCTGTGTAATTTTGCCGCGAAGGGTGACATGGCTGGTGTGGCCAATATTTTGAATGTGATTCAGAAGGCTGATACAGAATCTTTGATCGCGGCTGCTAAAGGTGGACATGAAGATGTCATGTCTCTGCTATTGGGAATGGGCGACGCAGATGCAGATCCCGAACCTGTTCAGAATTCGAATTGTCGGCCTGGGTTCAACACCCCCATGCTCGCCGCGATCGGTCGAGGTAATCTAGCTATCATACGCCTTTTATTGGAATATCCCGGTTTTAACCCGGCACGACGGCTGTATCGTGGCAAGACCTACTACGAACTCGCGGAGGAACGTCAGGGCGATGGCTGGGAGGAAGAAGTGGATTTGTTGAAAAGAGCGTATGATAAGTACAAAGGACTGAAAAAGGCACGAAAGGCTGAGGCCAAATCTCCCAAACGTTTGCGTGAACAAGAGAAGGATGCCAGAAAGGCGACCAGGCGATCTTCTTCTCCGGTCATTGCTCTTCGCAAGCCTATTCGCAGTCCGACATCGTCTCGTTCTGTAGATAACATGGGCATGGAAAAGGTCAAGAAGCGTGATCCGTCTTCGCAGAGAAAGGAAAAATCTGCCGCGACGTCTCTTCACAGAACTGCTGTTCACGATGATGTCCTCAGCGAACATTCTGTTGACCACGAAACCACCAAACCAAAGAAATCACTTGTCCAAAGACGACAAAGCGATGCGTCCTCGGTCAACCGTGGCGATGACGTCCCGAAACGCCGCAGATTGATCGCTGGACGACCACCGGATCGTGATCGACGCAGGCTCAGTCTCATGTCTACTGACTCTGTATCTTCACGTGAAGAGCTAACCAAGTCGCATGCTCGTGCATTGAAGGACGCGAAAGACACCAAGGATACATTGGAAGTCCCGGTCAAGTTGAAACGTCCGCGCAACAGCGTCTCACCCGAACGTTCACGTTCACGAGGATCGGAGCGTGGCAGAGAATCCGAAGAGATTTCACAGAAGAAAAAACGTCGCCTACAGCACGAAGAAAGCGCCCGCAAGTTGCTCAATGGGATCCACAAGAAAAGTGATGAAATTTCAGAAACTACTAAGACTCCTGCTAGTAAAAGAGACAATCTCGAAACGGGTAAAAGTTCCAAAGACGCCATTCCAGAAAAACGCGCACGTACAAATGAAGCTTCAGTCCCAGTCAAGCAAGAGCACAGGAAGCAAGATACCCCAGATCTCGAGCGCATACCGATGGAAGAAAGTGCCAGCAAGGAAACAGAGGCTTCTTCTGCCAGGAGGAAGGAAGATCTGCTGCAGAAAGAACGGGATGCTCGCAAGGCTCAAGAGGAAGAAGAAAAGAAAGCAGCGGAGCAACTAGAAAAAGAGCGTATCGCCAGAGAGGAAGAAGCGGCTCGTAAAGCGGAAGAGCAAGCCCGTCTTGCCCGTGAGCAAGGCGAGGAGGAGGAACGCAAGCGCAGAGAATTAGAACAACGACGCGTCAAACAACAAGAGGAAGAACGACAACGCAGGGCGGAACAAGAGCGATTGCGTGTCGCCAAACTTCGTAGGGAACATGAGGAGCAAGAGCAGCGACGTCGTGATGCACTTCCCAACCGACTCCGAACCTCTGCGAATCTCGTGGGAGCCAACGATCCTCGCGCCAAAAGTCATTCGTGGTTGAAGCAGTTCATGCCGGTCGTCACCGCACGAACCGTACAACTAGACACTGCTTGCCTACCAGAGGTTGCAGATGAGCTATGGGTTCCCAATTTCTTAGTGGCGCCTCTTCTTGCTACCAATGACTTGCAGCTGTCTCAGTATGCCAGTTGGGAGAAGCGACAAGCCACGCACACGCAACGATTGAATCTGTGGCGTGTCACTCGGCGCATTTTGGTCCAGGGAGATGATATGGAAGTGCCGTGCTCGTCTTTCGGCGAAGTCATACAACGAGATGGTGAAACGCGACCCAAGTATTTCGATATGGAACATGTCTTCTGGGTCAAGCTGTCCGACTTTATGGATCTCGTTCCTCATATTCCTCATCTCAACGGCCTTGACATCGATTTTCTCAAGATGCATATCGATCAAGAGCCGTCGTCACCAGCCAATTTCTCCAGTTCTTTGGATGAACAGAAAGTGAACGGCAATGGGTACTATCCTGACCATCACGAATCAACAGCCACTGTGAATGGATTGACGAATGGGTTCGGGCACACTCGCCCAAGTACATATGTTTGATTCCTGCTGTTAGGCGAGTTATTTGTGTGAACCAATAATGTTGTTTACGTTGGGCTGGTATTTTCCTATGTATTACGTGTATGATTATGATACCTCATTGTTAGCAACGTACATGACAGACTATCTGATGGAGATATTCTTCCTCTACGCACTCTTGTCTCGTAGCTCCATTATACTTCTATAGCGGCTGATTGGTCGAGTCGGCTACATAATCAATACCCGCACTTACCGGATCAGGCTAGGGCTAGTCGGCACACATTTAACGAGCATCAAAAATTGTCGGAATTGCTTCAAGCACTAATTTTCATTTGAAAAGTTATTCAATTTATCGCCATAACTCTTTGAGGATAATCCGACATTTAACCAACAACTCATCAGATTACACCATCACAATGGTACGCCCGTACACCTATAGGCTCTGCCACTAGAGTATCTCCACCGAAAGCCATGGCTAATGTACGCTTCTTTCACAGTCGGACGGAGAAGAGACCATTTCCAACCCCCCCGTCGCCGAGGCCGAGGATGTCGAGGTCCCCGCCGAGTCCAGCGGCGGCCAGATGTCCGTCAACGATGCGCTCAAGGGCGTCCTCAAGATCGCCTTGATCCACGACGGTCTTGCCCGTGGTCTCCGCGAAGCTTCCAAGGCCCTCGACCGTCGCCAGGCGCACATGTGCGTCCTCAACGAGTCCTGCGAGGAGGAGGCTTACAAGAAGCTCGTCATCGCTCTTTGCTCTGAGCACGATATCCCTCTGATCAAGGTCCCTGATGGAAAGGTCCTTGGTGAATGGGTTGGTCTTTGTATGTTTCCGTGCCCTCCTCTTGTTTTCAAGTCTAGTTCCTGGCTAACTTTGGGGCGAAATAAGGCCAGCTCGACCGCGAAGGAAACGCCCGCAAGGTCGTCAACTGCTCTTGCGTCGTCGTCAAGGACTGGGGTGAAGAGTCCCAGGAACGTTCCGTCCTCCTCAACTACTTCCAGACTAGCCAGTAAGCTTTTCGCAAGCGAACTGCAAAAGTTTTGACTCTGTTCTCATAATCGGCTATACTTGGCATGAGGAGCGATTTTGATCTGGTTGGGGAGGAAGGACGGATCAACGAATTCAATTCCGATGATATATTCAATATTTCTCTTTCCGCAAGAAAAAGACGAAAGGACTCGTTAGTGTTAGTGTTGGCCACATTTGATCAGGCATGAGGAATGGAACATGAATAAATTCAACCTTCATGAACAGTCATGCGACATCTCGTAGCACTTGAGAAAGTAGGCCGAGGTACACAATAATTGCTGCGTAGTCATGGAGATACGACTGGACCGATTTACTAAGAACTGGATATATACAAGTCGTAATGATATGTACGTTGCGCTGGATACAAGGACGACAGTCATGCTATAGACAACAACAACAACACGCTAATTACATCAACTCAAGTTCTTCATGAATAAGGTCATGCTTTTTACCCCATGCCAAAGAGAGCAAATGCAGCAAAAGCTTATAATGTGTGCAAGTGAGCGAATGTATCGCAAGAACATCATCGGAAATCGATTGACGGGAATGACATGGTAGGTCTCTCTGGCTTTAGAGATAGTTGTTGGTAAGGTGAGCTACCGGGATCGTAGTATAAGCCTTCGATCTCGCCTGTATCGCGATGTAGAGAGATGTAATAGAACCCAGAAATCGTTAAGCCCTGACGAGCATCGGTGGGTGTGATGAAGCAGCGTTCTATAAGAAATGTTAGCGTCGTGAGTGCTATTTCGAGAAATGTAATCCTGCCTACCCTTCCAACGCATCAAAATCCAATTCTTATTCAACTCATCTATTACCCACTTCTTACTCAACAGGTTTTTCGTCATCTGGTCATCGTTCAGTCCCCTGAAAGGTCGTAGTTCTCGCCAATATGTACAATCGATATCCGCATCGGCCTGAAAACTTGTCGTTTCTAGGCTATGTGCATTCAGATCGATGATTTCGCCTTCCAGAAATGTGACTATATGCGCGTCTCGGGTCGGAGATGTCTTGTCTGGTATGTTGTAGGCTTCCATTGTCCCCGTCAGTGTCATTGCCGAATAGTCAACGCTGTGGATGGTGACTTTTACGGGCCAAAGTTCATGTTTGCTGCTCGCCGACTGGTGATGATCACCGGGGAAGGATGATAGAGAGTTCGCCCAGTATCTCCGACCGCTGCTCGTCGAAACACTGATGCGAGTTGCGCTATCATTCGTTGAGGATTCTGTAGGCTGCGATACACGATGAGACAACATGTCGAAATTATGACCTGCAATGCTGTTGACGGCTTTTTGAGAGCCAGAAAATACCGCTCCCGGCCGCAGCCACGAGCTCGACGCCGGCGGCTGAATGAAGGAGGTATCGAGTATGAAATCGCTATCTTTATGTGCTCCCTCGAGATGGTCGTATGGCACGACTCCGCCTTTGAGAGCAGTCTCGATACTCTCTGATAACGAGCCTGAAGTCCGAACACGCTCTAGGTATTTGATAGTCTCCCTCAGCTTCGCACTAGGCGGGTTTTCGCTTAATAGATGTCGGTGCGAGTTCAATCTATCTCGAAGATCCCCAGATATGTTCCTCAAGCTCATTCTCAATGCACGTGAAGAGGACGAAGATGTCGCCGCTCTCCTTTCCCGCTCCCGCTCTCGTTCTCGTTCTCGCTCACGATCTCCTTCCCGCTCCCTCTCGTTCGCTTCTTGACGGGCGAGTCGCTCTCGGTCTAAAAGATAGTTTTGAAGAGTGCGTGTTCGAGAAGCATATCTCGCACCGCGTCGCACAGACTGTAACAATGCCTCGGTGAATGTGCTGCTATTGTGGTCTGACCAACTGCTGCGTTCTGTTGCCTCCGCCAAATCGACCGTATATGATGGTACCGCTGTTCCGGTCACATCTCGTCTCGCCATTCGAGACAGAGATGTGTTGCGACTGGCCTCGTTGTCCAGGCCTCTGCCCACATTCCATATGCTATCCGGGGCTTCATTCTGCGAAGTATGCTGATATCCCAGAAGCTCATTCCCCGCTTCCCCTTCAGAACCTGGCGCCCATCCGTAGAGTGACCCTCTTCCTGATAGTCGCCCGTCTGAGCCCAGGTCTGTGTTGTATACTTCGTGCGAGCGACGGTTGGTGGGTAAACGTGGAGTAGCCTCGGCATTTGATGGTAAAAAGCGTCTTTGTTCGTCAATATTCATGCTCTCAAGGTCCACCTCGGGCAACAGCGCCAACCGCCTGCGTCTAGCGCGACTTGATGAATCGGATGGAGAGTGAGGCCGTGTTCGCAGGAAATTCACGTTCTCATGATTGACGGCTTCGGCCTCTGTTGGTAGGTTGGTGAGTGTAGCAGCCAGATTTGGGACTGGATCTGATATATGTTGTAGTTCATCGGTAAAGTATCGATTCGTTAGGGCGACAGATGAGAGTCCAGGTGTTTCCTGTATGAGATGCGACTCAGTTAGCATAGAAGGCCATTTCATGATTAAGCACAATACTTCTGATAAGCAAAGGTCCGAATTGATAAGAACGACAAAGTCATTGGGCTTCGCTTACCGTTGGAGAACTTGTTGGAGGCATCATGGAGGGATATCAAGAGTCTATACTCAGGTAAAACATGACGAGTTGGACATAATCCCGAGGATGCGATGGCTTTTAGTTCTATCGAAAACTATCGAGTGGCGAAATGAATTGCGGCGACGGTCGTTTCACTTGATCGCCGATAATAGAGGACGACGGATCACTCACAATGTGGACGTGAACTGTTAGAAAATGCGACTGTAACAGATAGAATTACCCGGTCGAATGATCTTGATGTGGTTGAGGCTGGCCGATGGATTGCGAATGAGTCGGAAGACGTTCCTCTGTAAGGCGGAGATTTCTTGGGGAGGAAGCCCGCTGACGGCATTTGCGGGCGGCTTTCGTAGCCAATCATCATTGCGTGATCTTCATCCACTGATATCCCACTATAAAATAGTCCTTGAGATGGGTTGAGTTGGGAGAAGATCTGTTTTGCACTTGGAGCTCGTCAAGTCTGGTCGGCACTATTATCTTTACGGCTGTTTGCGTGACAGAGAATACTTCAGCAGCGATGGTGTGCCATTCAGAGAGCTGACTTTCGATTTTGAAGTCTGTTTCATCATCGGATTTTCACAAGAAACAGTGTGTTCCGTACCTAAGGTAGAGAGGAATCTAGATCTATGAACAAAATTGACCATAATGTACATGTAGTCCTGATAAGAAAGAAGGGGCCTGTTATCTCGGCTTACTTTGCAAGCGGGGTACATTGTTCAGCGCGCTCTAAACATAAAAGGACCATTTCCCAAAACGCTTCATTATTCACACCTCTCGGGATGCTTACCCCCTGGCCTTCCGTCGGCTTTGCTATCGTACGACCTAGCTGACCCGTGATCTCAGGAGTGCTTCCGTGTTGCCCGTCAGTGACGACTTGCACGGCGAATCGCTCTCCCTTTCTGTCGTCGAATTTGAGCACTTTATCCGGATAAGCTTGCTCATAATCCGAGTTGAGATTCGAGAGAATCACAGCTACCGCCAATGGATCGTGTAATGGCGGACCCTCCATACCGAACGTTGAGTGATAAGTGTTGGCGAAGAACACCAGTAATTCATATAGCATGCGACGCAATTCACCAGCTGATGCTGCGTTTGATGTGCTAGTTTGGAGGACTCTTTCCTGGATTGGGACAGTCGCAAGCACTTGATGTGTCAAATCCAATGCAATCAACGTCGTTTTTGGGCTAAGAACCGGGTTCGACAAGATAGATTGCGACGCTTCTGGGTCACACTATGATTTGTATCAGCGATGATCTTCTTGAATACAGATATTTTCGAAGCATTGGGTTGATTGCACTCACGTATATGTTGAATTCAGCCCATGGTGTGGTGTTTCCGACTCGAGACTCTTCTCCCGGTAGACGACTCATGGGTACATCCGTGAAGCCTTCTCCAACAGCTCCACCCATGATACTTAGGCCTTTGATATGTCCTGCGACCTCGGGAAAGGTTGCAAAGAGCAGTCCGATGTTTGTCAATGTACCCGTAGCAACGAGCCATGCCGTATTTGGTGGTTGAGCTAGCAGAGCGTTTCGCATCGCTAAAATTGGGTTCGTATCTAGAACAGGAGGTCGACTTGCTTTGGGCAAGAGATCGGTGCCGTCAAGACCAGACTGCCCTTAATAAGGAGGGCTCGTGTTAGAAACTGCTTATCAGACCATAGTCACGTTGAACACCTACCATGGATATCTGGCGCATGTACTGCAGCTCGACTAAATGGCTTCTTCGAGCCGGGGTAGACTGGGATATCAGGCCTTCCGATAGCCTCCAAGACACTGCCCGCATTTGCCGTAGTGTTCGCTAAAGATGAATTGCCATGGACTGTGGTAATACCGAGAAGATTCAAGGATGGATGATGGGCTGCAAGAAGAATTGCGAAGACGTCCTACTCATGATTGATTTTAGGGCTTGGGAGGTAAATTTCTGCATGTTTATCTCTTCTTACATCGTGTCCTAAAAACCAGAAGATCAGTTCTCGTTCACATTGACCGAACGGCATTGCACTAACCTGGATCACAATCAAGCCACACCGGGATGGTAGACGAAGACATTCTGTCGGAAATAGTATACAAAGATCGCTCTTCCAAAGAAGATTCTACTGCAAACCAAAAATCAAGTACATACAAACAAATGCAGTGACGATTACCTCCGTTTAAAAATTGAAGTTGTACAAAAAAAGATAAAAAGACGACCCTCCCACTTCGCGCTAATAGGCCACTTCGTGCCTCGGGAAGCCACCTTCCTCTTTGGATGTTTTTGTCTTTAGCTTCCAAGGTTCCTTCTGCGTAGCCCCCTCGACAACTTAACTCAACTCACCTCCAACGGCTTGGTTTTTTCTTTTTTTTTTCACTTTTCTAACATACCTGTGATGAATTTTTGACTGTTATGCCCCATCGCTCTACACACTTGATCGCTACAGCGATGCAATGACCACGACCCTGCCCCGGAGAGGTCCCTCTCCGCTCAATCCTGGAGCAACGACGTCACATCCAAGATCCTCCGATGTCTCTTTCGCAGCGTCCCAACCCCGACGAACAAAATCCCGAACAGAGAACCGGAGGAATACAACTGATGCGGAGTCAACTGACACATCTGGCGACAGGAACACCGTTGCGTTGATTCGTCGTGTTCTTTGTCCTGATGTCTGCGCATATGGATCAAGCGCACCGCGACCCTTGCAAGAACTCCTACCACCCTTGACTAGTTCCAACGATGTGGACTTGCAGTTGTATGCCCTGATCGCAATTATCATCAAGGAGTTCGTTTATTCGTGGTATGCAAGGATTACACCAGATCATGTCTTTGTCGACGAAGTCCTGCAACTAATTGCACACTGCACGCGGGCTTTGGAACAGAGACTTCGGCGGGTCGACGTCGGACAACTGGTCTTGGACGAAGTGGCCGGGCTCGTCCAAGCACATATCCATAGTACGCACTTCAATTTCGTCTCGCTTTTCGCTTCTGAACATATTCTCATATCCAATTTTGTCTCTAGCATACCGAATCGCAACGCAAGGCTCGGAACTGGTTGCAATAAAACCATCGGCTCATGATATATATCACCACCTCAATCCACATCCAGGGCTCTCCCCAGTGCCAAATGTATTGACGCCATCACATTCATTGGATCAACAGGAGAATGAGAATCTGTACCGTCACTTGCTGGCGCGAGGCGCGTTGGCGGTGCTATTGCCGACTGAAGATTTGGAGAATGTCTGTTTGCGAACACTCGTTGAAGACGTAATTTCCGATCTGATACTGGGTAATCAAATCAATGGGAGGATATGTGAGGGCTGGTTCATCTGGAGCGCAATCAGCAAGGTCATTACCGTGGCGAAACAGCGGGATTCTGGAGCCACAGCAAATGTAGGTCAAGGTCTGGATGCTGTCTTGGAATTGAATCGTTTGGAACGATATGGTCTTTTATCGGAGGACGGAAATGAGGATGATAATGCCCAGAAGCATAGTCAATCTACGACTTCACTATGGCTATGGAAGATACTATCTTTCGTATACCTCGCATTTGTTACGATTCGCTTCATTATAGAAGGCTTGCTGCATACTGCATCATACATTCCAGGGGCAAAAACCACGGATATGTCACAAGCGGATTCTGATACTACGACAAGGGCGACGATCCAATCAAATCTAAACCGTCCTGTACTCAGTTACAGAGCGTTCGGTATGATATCTGGTTTGTTGGGGGTGCCACAGAGAATGCCATGGCTAAATGGTTCGCTCTCGTTGATGCGAACTTTACTCCTGACAGGTCCTGGCAGGATAGGTGAGACAGGTAGCGTTCTTGATCGGTAAGTAGTGTTTTTGTCTTTCTGTTTTCGGCTTCCTTCTCAATCTCCATATACCCACTTCATGACAATATGCATCGGAGACAAACTTTGACCTTCATGCACGCATCGTGTTCGTTTGTCACGGGACCTCACCGATTCGAGGAATCAATACTACTTTAATATCCTTGATTCCTCTTACTTTCTGCGAGTATGTCGAATCAGATGGCGGGAAGAGGACAATGCCATCGTCAGTCAGCATATCTTAACCTGCGAATGGTGTACAGCAGGGTATCACCACGGACAGAATTGGTCTTTTGCATGATCGTGGGAGTTGCCACTTCACGAGTCTGATTGGAACTTTGCTATCTCGTCAGCATAGCCCAGTTTCGGCTACTCGCATAGCGTGTCGGTCACTTGATCTGCTAAAATTCTCAAATGGGCCAATGCAATTCCTTTCCGACTCATGGTTGCAAGGATTTCCACCTATTTCACGTCCTCCTGTTTCCGCCCTACACCCTCGATAAACGACCCTGTGCTTTCTTTCGTTGACAGTCCTTACAAACGCCATACCGATCCGTTACATTACAATACATACGGAAACAACCATGGGTTTACATTACAATACCATACTATCGAACTATCTATTACGTTACATTCTGAGACGTTTAGTATGGTGGGTCGCAATTCACAATACACCCACGATTATTTATCCATGTTATTATTATTATTTACGTTATTATTCCTGTTATTCAGGTCATCGGCTCCTATCGCTATGTTCCGCAGAGATTGGGCACCATTCCAAAATCGAGTCTCTTACATCCTATTGCGAGTAGTGGACGCTTCACAATCTTCTGAGCTTCTCCCATGTCCCCGAGAGAACGTACCATCAATTTGGACCGCCGCTACTGATACCCAACTGGGCATAGTGCTTCAATCAGTCATTTACGAGTCAAAACAGGCCAACCGGAGCTCGATGCGTCTGCTCAGTGTTCACTACTAATGCGTGTGGCCTGAGCTGGTTGATCATTGACGGACCGAGGTGCCTGGATCGGCCCTTACCTCCCGTCTGTCAGTGAAGCCTCTGCCCAATGAAAACCGTGAGCGATCGATTCGAGTTGTCGCTTGATCCTGCTGCGCCGTAAAATCGGTCTCATCTTGCATGACGTCTGGCACCACCCCGCAAATTGCATACTTGTTTTCTTTCATTCCCGCAGACTCTGATTGTCGATCGCGATTTAGACTCAAATATTGTCGATTTGGCATTATTTTGTCTATGGCTATTGTGACTGTTATTCACAGACAAGCAATGGTCGGGTACATCCACTGAAGAGAGACAAAACGGACTGAAAGGACAAGAACGCCGATCCGCTACTCATGGCGGCTTAGCTGGTCAAACACATGCCAAAACGCTACTAGGGACCTAGCACAAAACGAGCAATCGGCTTTGCTCGTCCAAGAAATGCAAATTGCAATTCCAACTGTGATGGGTTCCCCTGATACTACTACCATTACCAATATTTTCACAAGTCTTGAACAGACCAGTTTGATTTGTAATGGCTCCTGCTTTGGCCTTGTTTAGTGGCAATCGGCAGCTGTCGAGTCCTCACTGACTAGAGCCTGGCATGCATCTGCGCATTTTCTGGTCATGCTACTCAAAGGTCTAGGCCAGTTCACCATAGCGGGCTGATCGATGGGGGCATGCTATTTCCTTTTTGCAAACATGATTCGACGGTCATCTCGCTAGAGCTGTGACTCTTTCGTTTCTTTTTCATTTCTTTGTGCTATGTATTGCTTTTCTTTACACGGTCGGCCTTCATCTCTGGCGGGCAACTCATTTTTTGCCATGTTCCCCATTTGGCAGGCTTTTGACACATTGGCTTTCCGCATCTACCTTTTCTTCGCTAACCACTTAGATGATACGTCTCATCAGGTACCTGCGCGATTTGATAAGCACGTACGTGCTCACCCCCACGATTTTACCGGTGTTGTTATTTACCGTCAGAACAACTCTTTTCCCGTCGAATGCTCGTCCGTGTAGTGTATCGACCAATAACAACAATGTTGGTCAACCACCCTCTCGACCCAACAACGACGTATCCCCTTCCGTTCAGCAGCAGCAGCAGGGACAGTCTTCACACGGCGCGGACCATCACACAGATATTGATAGTTCTGATTCTAAGGATGCGTCTATCCCAGCCCCGGGGGACAGTACTCCTTCTCCGTCCGAGATTGCTGCTATCAGACGTCAATGCGCCAAGGATATATTGTCGCTTATTCCGGAGTCTATCGCTCAGGCCTTTTTCCGTGGCAGTGCCGATTATCAAGCCAATGATCTTACCATTAGCCCGCAGGCTTCGATGGCTGATACAGAAGAGCTTCTGCAGGCCATAGAAAGTGATTTACTTGATCCATTCTCCGATACATATTGCAACAAGCATCTCATGTATGCCATCGTTGAACTAGTCTTGATCAAACTGATTCCAGAGTTGTCAGAGCAGAGCGTGAGTGGTCTTTTGGAAGAGCGTGGAATAATGTCGTGATTCTGCATGTCGATTGTTTATTCTTGATAGCGATCCACCAGTAATCTTATGATGCGACGATTAATATGATAATTTGATATGAGAACGTGTATTGAGACTGACAGATCGCGAACTTTCGAATTGCATACAAGAACAACCGCCCAGTATCATAAATTACATACAGCATACCTCTAGACAAAAAGCCTTGAGGGCATGAAGTCGATACAGATAACGTGTATAAGAGAGAGAATGAGAAGCGAAGTGAAAACAGAAAAGCACAGAAAGCCACCAAGTGAAGCCCCCTCGAAATGATAGTGAATGAGTGGTAAGAAGCAAAAAACTGAACAGTAATCAGATCAAACGATAAAAGGCAAAATCGAATGCATCAAAGCTGAAAAAAGAGGATGAGAAAAAGGTATAAGCTGAAATATCTGTCTCTTCATGCAGTGTCGTACTGCTCTGTCTGTTCTGTTGTATGTGTGGTGGTTGCCCGGTATGTTATAGTGATATGTAATGGAACCCTTGTACAGTTTCAATGTTCTCCTAGGTCAAAACAAGGGAGACCACTTAACCCAATGCGTTCAGTGAAAACTCAATCGATGAAAAGGAAGTGAAATAGAACATAACTCCGGCAAGAATGGAGGTCGCCCTCCAGGTTTTTGATCTTGCCATCCCACCTCTTCTTGTATACCTGTTTGTGTGTCCCTAGCCCTTGTAAAGATGATGTCCGTTGTCCCTGAAATATACCCCGTTGAAAAGAAAAGAAAGAGAGTATGAGAAATAAAAGGAAAAGGTATCGAGGAAGAAATGAAAAGTGGAAATGCATGAGAGTTTAAACAGTAATTGATAAGCGGAAAACACGTATGGGTTATGTCAAAGAATGAATGCTCCTCTTTTTGGTCACCTGAGGACCATCCGTATCCTCATCAATGCGATGGAGCCTGCCCGAGATCGACTGGTTGTTGTGCACCAAATCAAGCTTCTCCATCAATTTACCCATGGTAACGTAGTCCTGCATCTGCAGTCCCAATCCGGAAGGTTGATTCTGGATGTAGTTCATGACTAGCTCTAGGGCACGTCGAGCTTCGTCCTGTGTAGGTGATCCAGGAGAGACGGGGCTGCTCACTGTGCTTGATCTGGATGGTGGTACGGGTGGAGGCTGCATCGAGGTACTGATCGATTTCAGATCTGAATTGCTCCTATGATGTTTCACTGAGATGTTGCTTTCGTCGCTCGTATCATTCAGATCCTTCTGTTCCTGGTCTTCGTCCAAGGGTGAATCAACCACTGAAACGGAGAGTGATCCGTTCATGGAGTGTTTTGAGTTTGTGACGTGGTGTTCGCCGTTTGGATTCAGAGACTCGGCGTCTCCTGTAAGAGGGAACGTCTGGCTTCGGGGCCGACTAGCAGCAGAACCGATTGAAGGGAGACGAGAGCGCACGGTTGGTGTGTATGGGCTTTCAGAGATCAAAGGTGAAGTCGGACTGGCAACACCGGCAGACAGCGATGGGATCGTGTCGAGGGAAGTCGTGCTTTGGGAGTGGCCATGCTTCACGGCATCCTTGGAGAAATCGAGAAGAGCGCTCTCGCCGAGTTCTTTCTTCAGGGTTTCTTGGCTCATAGAAGGTGAAAGAGGTGACGGGTTCAGTCCAGTTGGCGAAATAGGCGAAACCCCCGTCGAAATGAGCGTACCAGTCGGGGATTGGAGCTGAGGCAAGTCTTCTCCATCACTCGCGATCGAAACTGCAGAGTTCTTCCGAGATTTTGATCCAGACAAGTTGTTCTTCTGCTTGAACTTCTCCAACCAGCTTGCTGTGAGGATCTTTGACTTCCCGTCTGGACTAGCACAAGTCGTGGCGAAGAAATGTGCCTTTTCCTTGATCATAGCGTCTGTCAAGACAAACCCCTGGCGCTGATAGTTTCGAGCCCAGTTGGCGAGAGCTTTTTCGATATCGGGTACTTTTCCTTTGCTTCGTTTGATGGGAGATCGGCTTCCATCATCCATACTCAGATACTTTTCCTTTTGTCGTAGGACCTTGGATACGGTACTGTCGGATGATTAGCATGATGTAATAGCATGAACTAGAAAGTATTGTTCTACCTCCTCTCCACACCGAATAACGCTGAAGAATGATGTTAGTCACATTGTTCGCATCTCAATTGTTTAGATTGCGCAGACTAACCTCCTATGTCAGTCTGTTTAGCTGACTTGTTTTCTTCATGGTACAAGCACATCCGACGGCGATCCTCATCCGTCAAAGTCCTGCGAGGTGTCGGCGCAGACGGTGCGGGAGTCGTATGTAAAGGTCGAATAGGCACCGGCTGGGGTATTGACAAAGTCGGAGTAGGAGCAGGCGACAATGATGTTTCCGGGAATGGTGACTGAGTAGTCAGCATACTAGGCCAAGGATGAGCCGGCATGGTCAAGTTGATTGTCGAATATGGCGGAGGAATAGACATGCTGTACGCCGGTTCCAATGGCATGATAGGCGAAGATCCATAGCTGAACCCATGAAAATCCGGTAGTGGTGGACTATGATGAGAGCCTCCTGGCGACTCAAAGGCCCCTAGTTCGATCCATGGAGAACTTCCATAATCACTCTCCTGACCGTTGGGTGCATCCGTATCCATGGTCGAAGGTACTTCGTCCACAGATACGAAATACACCGGGGAGTCGCCCTTTTCGTCGATGAAGTTTGCGTAAATCACTGTGGAGGAAATGGCAACTCTCCGAGTTCAGTCAACAATCGATTCTTTTCCAATAGAGCCTTAGGAAGCGGCTTGCAATCTGAGAGAAATGATTGCTTGAGAAGTGCCGGTTAATGAACAGGCAGATTGTCCCTCAGACGCACTTTGATATCAGATGTTCAGTAACAGGACAATTCATTGTCGAGTAGAATGTCAGGCCACGAAAAGCACACACACACACACGCGCGCGCGCGAGAAAGCTTTCCTTTTTCGCCGGTGTATGTTATCGAGGTAAGGTCGAGTATGAGTCGAGTCCAAATCCCGGTCCAGAAAAGGAGGTAAATGATCGAGTGCCCTGAGATGCAGAATGAATGAGCGAGTGTATATGTATGTATGTAACAAGGCAGTATGCAGTGTATGTATATATATATGAGATTGTATGTATGTATGCAGGCCAGAAGCTAAGACAAAACAAAGCTTTGCCGCGAGCTGCAGGTTTTTGGGGGAAGAGGGGAAGGAAAATCGGCGGGAAATCAAGCCTTGTTGGACTAAATTGACTCTTGAGGGGCAACCTTAGGCAATAAGGCGATAAAATACCTACCTGGTACAGTAGCAGTAATAATGGGATGACTTGCCAATCGGGGCGGGTAAAGAAACTATTATTTAGCCTTGGGCTGTTGCAGGGAGGGGAGAAAAGAAAATAAGAAAAGACCCATGTATTAGTTATTTCAATCTAGGTATATATTATGAGAAAAAGGAAGGAAAAGAAAGTGCATATCAATTACGAATATCTATGGATCTTATATGACTGTCTGCTTTTCCTCTCTATTGTCTCTAATATTATCCGTAAGATGACTACCATCTAGCGAGAAAGAGCAGAGGGCGAATAATGTACTGTTCGCCTGCTCGGACGAGGAAGGGATTCACGGCCTACTTCTGATTTGTTTTGTGCCTAACCAATTGACATTCTCGAAGAGTGAAATCAGTCGTAATTTGGGGTTAACTTTCAAATCCTACCTGATCCATTCAAAAGCAGTCATTCACAAACAACAGATACGTATGGAGCGAGCTAGCTTCCCTTTCAAGCCGAGTTATCTAGATAGGTTTGCATCTAGGGCATGGCTGAGAACCAGGATTGTACGTACGAGTATGTTACGGTCTCCGTAATATAGAGGTGTACTTTCTCCTGGGACACATGGAACACGGTATCGCATAAGCATGATCTCTTAGCAGTCCATTTAGCTAGCGGTAAATTTAGTGCCTGTTTTCTCACCTCTTTTCGAGGCGAGAAAGTCGAGTACAGTGTCAAATGAAAACGCAACTACATAGATCAAGGGAGATAAAATGACTGATCCGGCACGGTGGTTGGCTGGAGGGACACGAAAATACAGTGCGGAGACCGTACATAATTGGCTCTTTCTGACGGGGCTATTTTGACAGGGATATTTTAGTTTCTTTTAAGTTACTTTTTCCTAACTAGGCCCAAAAAAAAAGAGGAACAGAAAAGAAGACTATTCTACGGAGTACTTTAGTTTGATCTTGACTTGCCGTTTTTTTACCGTCCCAGAACGGATAATTTCCTGTCACACACTTACAGCCATACGGTATGGTGTAAGATACAAGCGAAAGTAACGGTATCCTGATTGATCGGTCTTCTACCTATGGATATTGCGAAGACCATCGAATATAGTCTTCGCTGCTTGAATGGCCCACAATTGTCGAATCAAGCAACAGGCTCGAAATCTAGCTCTCTTTGATGGATAGACACAGATCATGAGCAATCTTCGTTTTGGTGGGCTGGGATATATCAAGAAGCAATCATCCGCTGCGTTGAATGGAATGCGCCCATACGCCAATTTTACCTATCAGCAAGAGGAGAGTCAGATGACGAGGGATATCTAGGAAAAGATACTGTATCATCGTCGATGCTACTACAACACCTTAGTACGGGTGATGTCGAGTCATTACAGGCACAAATTGATTTTAGATCTCGATGCACGTCACCCAGTGGAAGTTGGCAAAAGCAGCTTCACTCAGCAAGAAGGTTTGCTCTAGCAGGAAAACGGCACGGAGATTTTCGAAAGGGTGAAACAGAGAAATGGAGCAGTAGATCTCGGGCAACCTATGATGTACATAGACCCGATTTGACAATTGGATATCCAGACCTGATGACACCTTTGGAATTTTGCACAGGATTTGGGTCGCCTACGCCGAGGCATATATGAAACGAGACACGCAACTGCCATGCTGATTACACATTTTAGGCTTTCCATATGCTCAGACCGCAATCTCCAGAAACTACAGAGTACATGTTGCAAGCGAACACCTTCGGTTCGTCCGGGTATTCCCTCGTTTTCCGAGACAGGGAAGATCTACATATGTGAGTATGTAGTTAGAAGAGCAAATCCACTCCAGGTTGGGAAAGTTTTGATCTTCATTTCTTTTCCATTCCAGCACGATTTATGGATCGTCATATATCATGATGCTGGTCTATGTTAGCTAGTACAGACCCTAGAGTTCCTGGTGACCAATTAGACCGAATACAAACAAGTACCGCAGACCCCGTTCATGACCATACATAATAACATGAGAGGTTACCTACCAGATCGCGTAAGCATGTAGTAAGAAAGTAGTGATGTAGAATCCACTTCTTTATATTCGATGCATGACTGACACTCAGGTGAGCAAGGTTGGCTGCGGGTTTACGAAGCTAATCAGAGCAACTGCGTACTAAAGAAGCGACATCAACCGCCATGCTTGTAGTGTGCATACAATGCGTGGGGAAACATACACATCTTGTGCCTCCCGCGACGTCACCGCTAGCTGCCATGTTGCATGTCCATATCCCGATCACGGAGGTTCAGGATGGTCGCTTGCAATCCGCCATGCGGATCAATACGCGAGAATATTGACTCGTGACAGGGGAACTGCTTGGTCGTGTTGGATGGCATGCGGTGTTTTTTTGAAACCATGTCAGATTCGCAGCAGCACGGAGCTAAGGGTGAATATGTCGTCGGTACGGAGCATAGACTTTTGATTGAGACCAGAACGTAAATATGGTTCCGCTAAATATGGATGAATCCGTTGCTCCGTTTATGCTGCGTAGCATGTAGCTACCCAGGACACCCTGGGATAGTTCGGATTCATGACAAATCTACAAGGATAGTATGCAGGGACCAGGAATACTACGCCAACGTGAGGTTTTTTTTTCATTTTCCGTCAGCTTTTGGTTCCTATGTACGTACTACGTAAGCGAACTAGATGTACGCAGAAGAGGGAGAGACATGATCACCAAGCTCAGCATACCTAGCATTGGCATAAATTGACACTCTTCGCTTAAGCTTAATGCTGAGTTGCGTATTGTGCAGATTTCGTTACACTCGTATGTACATAGGTAGTTGTCTCGCCTTGTATTCTTACCGAATTGTATTAAAGCAGCGAAGATTAGGCGATGAGCCAATGAGATTGCAAAAGTGGCGATTTGCTGCGCGATAAGAACGTCCGAGGCATGTTGGGTGGGCATGAAGTAGGTCCGGGCCGCAAACCTTGTTCACTTTTCTTTGTTTCTTTTTCTTCATACCGTCTGCCTATATACTCGTAGTATCTGCAAACAACGGCAATAAAACACCTTAATCGTTGCGGATTGAATCAGTTGCTCCGCACAATACATTATGGTTTCTCATGTCCAGTTGGACACAATGCACAATGGATGAGTGAAAGCCTTCTCAGGCAGTCGGCCAAAGTAGTACCGTTCTTTTCCGTACCACGAGCAACAAGACTATTAATAGTACGGCGAGGCTGGCTGGAAACGTCCAGTCAGGTTATGAGAAGTACTTGTCAATATGATTACTGATTCTGACGTACGGAGTACTGTACGGACTACGGTACATATACACAATTACATACCATACAGAATGTCAATACATAACTATGAAGATGCATTCTGATTGGCGGATATCAGCACGCAGGTCCACACGGGCTAAGCTAGGGCCTACGGCATCCGTGGAAACTAAGCACACTAAAAGACTAGCGCCCTTTATGTAATGCAAATCCATGGGGAAAGATGAGATGGTGAGATGTGAGCCAAGCACGATCCTTGAGCGGCGGTTCGTCAAGGCTGAAGCACTTAGCATGAGGTGTGGTCGTACTACTAACGCGGTCTGGCAGCATGGACTAGACCACGGAACGGCAAGAAAGCGGGCAAGCGAAAAAGCGAATTTCGACAAATAAGAATTCGTTGCGTGATGAATCGATTGCAAGGCTGTGAACCCTGACTGGCTGGCCACCCTCCTCGACTCTAGCAACTCACTCTACTTTAGCGCCGTAACTCGAGAAAAGAGGGGACTGAGGGCCAAGAATGCGAATTAAAAGAGGGAAAGGAACGGACCAATGCGGCTTGAAAGCTGCGATTTATTAAATGAATTTTCTGGCATTTGACTTTCTCTAAGCCACGGGCCTAGCCCTTTAGGGTTTTACCATTCCACTCAACTTTGAACTTTCAGACGGAGCGAGATTCTAGGTCGATGATTTGAAGACTCAAACTTGGACTTGGACAAAGCTTCCGACGGAGCGAGCCACTGCCTTTTCGGGCCGCAGTGGATGACATTCGATTGACTGACCGCATGGTGGACCTGGCTTACTCTCAACCGTCCTAGTCTACTTGCTACTTACGGCGTAGTCGATACTAAACTACTAATCATCAGATTCCCTTCTTGTACGGACTCTCGTACACGGTTGATTCCGGGTGCCTACTACCGAGCTGTAAACAGATTTAGCAACTTCACCCGTCCTGGTACGCGCGTTACGTTTCTAGTCAGTACTTCTTAACTGGCGATTGCCGGCTGCTGTTAGAAAGCATAAGAGAAGAATTCTAACGCTGGTCGATCTGACACGCGAGGACAGCGACGCATGTCCGGAGATTAAGACCGAGCTCGGATAGTCTCAACACTCTCGAGCCTTTATGTGCTCCTGCAATTGACCGTTTGCCGCAGTAACCTATGAAACTTGAATTGCTTTCTCGACCAGCTAGCCCGTAGCTATTTGAGCTATTGAGATATATCATGCTTATTATGATTGACATTGACAATAGACGATGAAAACTTCAGTGGGGAGGGGGACAATAACAACCAGTTCTATAGTCAATATACGTACATACATGATACGTACCTACCAAGCTAGTAATCTAAATCATTTTAGTACGTAGTACGTACTCAGATGTCTATCATCCCTCGTACTCGTGCATAGAGTCATAGACCAACTAAATTAGAGCAACATCGTCTGAATCAAATTTTTATACGAGCATTCCTAATCTTTGATTGGTGTAATTATTCTTTGAGTTGAATTATTTGGATTACATCGTTGGTTGAAAGATGTCCTGGCTTCTCGAGAACTAAGTTTTTGATGAAATATCTGCTTTAGGTGTCAAGTCGAACTGTACCAGCATCAGCATCTGCCGTAGGTTCTCCGGGATGCATCAATGACCGATCCGACCCGTCAGACTAACACGGGTTGTTCGTTAGTATTATGGTAAACGGGATGGTACGAGTCAGTTCATTTCAAATCGACCCTGGACTGACATTTCGAACTCTCGCTGAATGGTAAACACGCTAGACTTAGATTGAGCATCGAGGGTACGTAATCTGGACCATCTCGAGGACCCTTCTTGCGTCGTGGAATCTAGGTTGTTCGGTTCAGAGAGCCGATCGTGATGGTGGTTTCGGCATATGTACTTATGTATATCTTTATTATTATCGATCTCAACACACTGCAGAGGGACAGGAACTCATCACTCAGGAAGATGTAATTTGCATCATCAACATGATATTCCCCAGAGTCCATGTGTACGCGGGCTCAAGATTCGCGTAGAGATCGTCAATTACAGTTGTGACCCGAGGCATACACGTCTAGTTCATGAATTTAATATATTTGGCCTATATAATTTATTTTAAAATGACTCGAATATATTTCAAATTCGAGCGGCACGTACAATATAGGTAGTCAATCGAGCTAAATCCGTGGCTCATGTTATGAAGCCATGTTCCCCAATTCGGAAATAATATACAGGCTGTAGCCCTAACCATACTTGAGCCCTTCAAGACACGAATCACTAGATGTGAAGTCAATATTGGACCACTTTCCTGCCAATTGTCCTTTGAACTATCCATAGACAGGATAGATACAGCAAAGTATAGAATTGAGCATGTAGATTGGCTAAAAGCGGAGCGTTCCTGTAAAAGTTGTAGGGTAAAGACAATAATGACCATTGATGCTCTCACTTGCGATAGTTGATTGCTAGATAGAATCGGTATCGGCCCACGCGAATCCACAAGATTCATGAAGCAGCACGAAGCATTTCTTATTGAGTAGCAAACTCTACTTCTACGTTCGTCAGGTATCGGCATGATAGATAGATGACTCGAAGCTCCGACCAGTGTTCAGACCCAGAAAGCCATAGCAGAATCTGGTTAGCGGAGACCTTCTCCGCTATTTTCGAATCCAGCTTGATTGTATTGTCAAGCTATTACAGCTATGGACCTATATTGAGCAAGCTCGTTATCTCGAAAGAGAAGAATGATATTGAAAGTACCTTCCCATTAGATACTCGCAAAGCAGGAACTGTACTCTAGACGGACTCGAATATATGAGACACTTTTCCACTGTATTTCGGTCGTTTGGAATACATACTAGGCAGGCTTTCTTAGACACGTAAAACTTGATGTCTGGGTATAGGCATGGACTAACCACATGTTAGGTAGCGCTATATGGCACTCTGCTATAGATACGCCATCTACCAGATAACAAACCCCAACACAAAAAGAAAATACAATACAATCATTCCATCATCTATTCAATAAAAAGTAACAACATGTTCTAGAGACGATTTTCAGGAACAGCCGAATAAACGCTCACCGATCAATTGACAAGTTTTGGCGGCCAAAGTCAGCAATGTAGCGGTGTACATAGATAGTTACATGGCTTACCCTCGGCAACCACATAGAACTACCAAGTACCTTCACCGTTCCCTCTTGCTACATGTCAGATGTCTTTTCCTCAGCCGAATAGGGCGTAGTAGGTACCTAGTGATCCAATCTAGTATAAGATGGCAAAGTCGAAAAATCGAGACCATCCGCATGACCGATACCCTCTGCGGCCCAAAATCAACCACCATGTCGTTTTCCAGGGATTGTGCAGGAAGGATTATCAACTGGACCAGGGGGTGCGCGTGTGGTCAGGCAATTTAATCTAATTTTTTCGCCTCCCGAATCCCCTGGACCATTTTGCTAGTGCTATCTTTTCATAACATATCTCCTATTCCTTGATTTTGATGTCCATGGCTTTTTTTTTCCCTCTTCTTAGTACGTGCTCCGTGCTCTGTAGTCCATAATGGAAGTTCCAAGCTTGTTAGCCTATACTACTACGTACGGAGCACGGATTTCAAATTAGACTATGACATTAAGACGACTTGGTTATTGTATTCGTTAGGTGCAGCCTGGTATGCATTGAATATTCGACAAAGTACATGTTACGGAGCTAATCATGGATACTGTTACTCTTCGATACGTAGAATGTTTTTCCGATGTGAGGTAGAAAAAGGTAAGAATATGGGAAGACAGAAAGTCGATCACCTTTTGCAATAGTCCAGGCAAGCGCGTACTTCGATACGAGAATTGAATATTACCGACTTTGTTTTTGATTTAAGCATGTAATTCACTCCTCAGACATATGATATCATACTCAAGGCGTACGATAATGTATCTGCACCTATCCGAAGGCCATAGCACGAGCCCATCTCAAGCTTCGTGCTACATACAGCTTCGTAGCACCAACATCTGAGTCTGTTACATGTACAAGAAAACTACTCCAACTCAATGTGTTGCCTGGTCTGAATCAATATGCGCACCCCTGAATAAATCTTCCCAGACGAGTTAGATGATTCCCTCCTTGGAATACAAGAATGGGTTTATTCGGAAAAGAAACAGACCTACCCCTGGGCACGGTACTACATACGTACATGGGTAGCTAAGAATCTGACTTGTATACTCCGTACACGATCAATCGGCAAGTCATAGCCGATCTCTTTCTTTTCTTTTTCGCGTCTGGATTTCTTTTTCATGGAGAATGATCATCCTGGGACTAGCAAGGAGGGAGAGTTGGAATCGTCGACAACTTCTAGCCCTATGATGAGTATTGACAGTTGCGCTCAGACCGTTCGGACCCTTGATTGTGACCAGTTCTAGGCCCGGTCCGAGGGCGATTGTTCATATAGTTATAGGGTGAACATAATATCATTATTGTGCTCAGATATCGCGAATACGACGAAAAGGATGTCTATCTAAGTATGCCTGAAGATCTTTTGACGAAGCGCTATCAATGTTAGGTATCTTGGAATAGAGGGGAAGGAATCAACAAATATTGTTTACAAACAATGTGCGCGTTGGTAAGACTTTATCGCCAAAGTGTATTTAATTATCCATTGATGAATACAGTCAACACTTCCTCCACAATTGAAAATGGTATGGATTGATTTCAATTAGGGCTGCAGCTGCCACCGACGGTTTTGCGCTCCGCTGCTCCCCGGAGAAAACCCACGCCAATGTAACCGAATCAAAAATAGGACGATACTACATAAATCATGATTTGAAGATTCTCATGTATGAATATTGGGTGTTGGTGTGGTACGCTAGGTGGTGTGTGGAACACCCTTCACTTTCGATCGTCCTCTCGCTCGTCTCCTAAATGTACGGCCGAAAACAAGCAGCACAATCGTCAGTGAATGAATCTAGACGAGCCTAAGGCGAGCATGTAGTATGTCAGTGCGCACCGGCCACCTGCATCACGGCCATGCCCCGAACTCTATGGATTGATTCGATCGTAGGGCACTGAGCACTGCCTTGTGGTATGAACTAGAGTATGTACACGCGCTGAACACGATGCCTAGGTTGAAGGTACGTCGCACGGAACGTATCCGTCACATGCGGGGTGGCCGGTTGCACCTGCTTGCTTTCAGGGAGAAGAATGTCGGGCCTATCGTTTCAGGATCGTAACTAGACACCCAGATTAGCTAGGTACATCAGACGAGACAGGTAGGCGTGGACGAACTGATATCTTCGTCGGCAAGCTCATGACTAAGACCAACGCGCTGAGGTTGATGCTTGACGGAACGTCCGTAGACAATCGCTATCTTGAATTGGTCGACAATGGTTTTGTGAATAGCATTACACTGTAGACGATATCAGCTTGAGTTCAATGGTCGATAATGTAGACGTATTGATGCATACGAAATCTTCCACGGTACACGCCGTGCTTCTCAATACCACAGGTGCCGTATAATCGGGCTGTCTGCCCTTGGGTTTGGTGTATACTCGTCGAAGGTTTAGTTTCTCCCACATCAGCTCCAGGAGTTCGTCTATATTCCATCCGTGCTCCGAACTGATCGGACAGGCATTGGGTATTCGGTATAGCAGATCCAATTCCTCAATCGAGATTGAATCGATCTTGTTCAACGCATAAATTACGGGAATGTAACGTCTGCTCTTTGCCTCGAGGACATCGATAAGATCATCAATCGTGGCATCACATCTGATTGCAATTTCGGCAGATGTGATTTTATATTCGCCCATTACCGCTCGGATTTCCTGCAGTGGTCAGCTTCCTCGACCGTTAAAAGTGAGTGAAAAGATAACAACTTACATCATTGTCGATATGTGTTAGTGGCACTGTACTCGAAATCGATATTCCTCCCTTCTCTTTCTTTCGGAAAACGATATTTGGCGGCTGCTTATTAATTCGAATGCCAAATCCCTCCAATTCGTTCTCGATGACTTTTTTATCGGTCAACGGCTTATTGACGTCCAGCACGATGAAAATCAAATGGCACGTCTTTGCGACTGCAATGACTTGCCGACCACGACCCTTACCATCCTTGGCACCCTGAATGATACCGGGCAAATCGAGGATCTGAATTTTGGCTCCGTTGTACATGACCTGTCCGGGGACCGTCGTCAAGGTTGTGAATTCATAAGCGGCGGCTATTCTCGATCAGTATTTCCATGCTTTGAAGTCTTACTATCATGATGAACCACTTACCTTCGGAGTGCTGGCCAGTAAGCCTGCTCATCAAGGTACTTTTTCCAACTGAAGGAAAACCGATAAAACCCCTATTACAGTTATCAGCCAACGCCCACAGCCGTATTCCAAGGAGCATCAACATACACACTCGCAACACCGGTACGAGCCACATCAAATCCAACTGTTGTTGCTCTCAGTCAGCCCCAGCTGCTCATCCGCAATTCCATATCTTGTTTTGGGAACGTACCACCGCCACCACCTCCACCTCCTGAGGGCGTCAAAAGTTCTCTCTTTAACTTGGCGAGTTTTGCTTTCAGCTGTCCTGTAATACCACAGATTAGAGCCTGACCAAATCGAACGATCGCGGATTTCGTTGTGCGTACCCAAGTGAAATGACGTAGCTTTATTCTTTTGAGTTTTGGCCATCTGCAAATCGTCAGTTTCTGTCGAGCTGTGAGTAGGTATCGGAACGGCGAACCTCGGCTTCAATCTCTTTGATCTATGCATCGGAATCGTCAGTCTTGCTTCACGGTATCGGTTACGAGCGAAAAGTTCCAAACCTTGTCCACTGTAGTCGCCATGGTGTGTCACGCCGCGGGGAAAGCCCCTCCTCGAGATTCGATAGAAATGCGGTAAACGGTCGATTTGCGCTGCAAAGGAGAATTGGCGATAAGGCCGAGCTACTCGCCGTTGTCGGGAGAATGAAGTGAATCGAATTGACGCCTTTGGACTTAAGACACTGTCGTGATCAATCAGAGCACATACACGAAGGAAAAATTGGCTCGACCCTCTGCAAAGGCGGTGGCAGATTCCTGTCGCCTCAGGCACTCTGATTGGCTGCCTGACTGCCCTTCTTGGCGGGGCTTACCAACGGCTGCCTCAGGCATGGCGGGTGGTTATCGACGGCTAGCTTGTCAGAAGCTTATCGGCGCTTCGTCATGCGATAAGACACGAGATCAACCGGCCAAGTATGACAGCAACAATGCTCTTTCTTTTCCAAGCCGGTTGATTGAGTTGCGACGTTCTCTCGCAATTGCATGCAAATTGTTCGCAGTCGATATTGTGCAATTGGACTTGCTCGCTGTACCACATTCCAACGACAAGCGTGGGATATAAGATCGAATTTTCTGTCCTTCGGCATCCCTGAGTCATTACACGCAGCAGCAGCCAGCTACGTATCTCGCATATCCACCGGACAGCTCAGCACCAATTGCCTCTTATCACTCGATAGCTCTGACCGACTTTTGTACGAGTGACTTATACTTGACCACCCCTCTCGCCTGAACATTCAAGGAGACTACAACGAAAAATGCCGTACCTCAAATCCGACCCCGAACACGGCCACCAAGCCAGCAATGCCTTTGACAAGCTCGTCCAAGACCTGAGCGCAGCTCTAGGCCCCAGCTCAGGGTTGGACTCTGCGGACGTAGATCCTCACGATATTGAGCGATTAATGGAGAAGTATGTCTCCGTCGAGACGGAATGGGGCCCGTATGCCATGTCGGATACCAGCAGGAATTATACACGAAATCTGGTTGATGAGGGGAATGGGAAGAGTAATCTGGTATAACTCTCTCTGCTCTCTTCTGGCTAGTCTAATATGCGGAAGGTGCTGACTTTGGCATTATAGCTCATTCTCGTATGGTCCCCGGGTAGGGAAAGCGCGATTCATGATCATGCCAATGCCCATTGTGTTATGAAGGTAGAGTCTTCTGATCAACCTCAAACACGAAGATCAGAGTATTAACACGGACACATAGATCCTGAAAGGTTCCCTCAAGGAGACCCTCTTCTCATGGCCGGAAAAGGGCCAAGCACCCAATGCCCCTTTACAAATCACCAAGGAGACTGTCTATGGCGAGAATCAAGTGACCTATATGTCTGACAAGGTATCCTCTCTGCTCCCTAGATATGTAAGACCTCGTCCATACTGACGATGCCTGATAGCTTGGCTTACATCGAATATCAAACATGGACCCCAACAACGTTGCCATTTCTCTTCACCGTGAGTTGGCATCTGTTTCGTTCTGTTAACACACTACTGAAAATTACAACAGTATATACGCCCCCCAACGCTGCAAACTACGGCTTCTCGATATTTGACGAACAAACCGGCAAATCGAGCCATATCAAACAATGTGATTTCTATTCTCGTGGGGGCGAGAAAGTCTAGCCTTTTAGTCGGTCCATTCTGCTTGCTCAAGGTAAAGATGCCCTAAATTGGAAAGAGATTCTCGTGAAGTATGGCCTGAGTTTGGGTAACGAATTTACGCATAGTGCAGTTTTAACATCAATATAGGTTGATTGTATGCAGTAAGATGAAACCAACGCTAGGCCCGTCTCTTTGAACAGAAATCAGAATATATACAAAGTTGCGGTAATAGAGACATGACAATGGCAGAAATTCAAAGGCAAATGACAAGGACCATAGTCGAATCGCTAACCATAAACCACATAGTTGTACATGCATTAAACATTGTCCTTCGCTGACCGTTGTGCCATGATATGTATGTAGGGCTGTTAGTTTGACAGAAACAAGAAAATCTGCGTGTTAAAAATCGTGTACGGAAGAAGGAATAGTAATATGCATGCAAGAGGTCAATACACCCATCACTTATCGGCCTCAGACGGCTGTTCAGTCTCGTCGGAAGACTCTCTTGGTCCCTGAGGACTCGTTGTCATTTTGAAGAGATCTAGCTGACGTTGTCGTAGCTCTTCTAGTCGGTCGAGTGGGTTCTGTAAGTTTCCAGTATGAGTAGATTGCGAGCAGGAGTTGCAAAAACGCATCGGTCGTAAAACCCACCCAGTCGCCTTGGCTTGGAACTCCTTCAGCAGCAGGGAACTCGCTAGATTCCTGCTGCTCATCTTGGCCTCCCCAAAAAGACCGGCGCATCGGCGCTGGCGTTACGGGAAGACTAGGCCGATCGACTTCCGTCGGGAAGTCTGTGATCTTGATGCTTTCAGGTTTTTTAGCTCCGCCTGCTTTGTCACCACGCCCGTTTACGTTTTTCGATCGCTGCTGTATAGCATCGACATATTTATTGATTTCGGGAACCTCATCCCAGGCGTTTCCTCTTGAGAAAGTCTCCCAAGTTTCTGCTGGTACGAAATTTGGAGTGGTGTATTCGAAAGCGGCCGCTGTACCCTTGGAAGGATGCTCGGAGTGTTCGGCTTTCTCGGGCTGTTCGTTCTGCTGAATCTGTTGGGTCTGCTCAGTATGCTCGATACGTTCAACATGCTCAAAATGCGAAGTTTGCTCAACAGGCAAAGTTTGTTCAGTACGCCGCTCATGTCCAATGACATCACTAATCGAAGGGACATGACTTGTCTCAGGCTCGTCGGCAAAAACTCGAGTGGGCTTAGACGCGCGAGTTTCCCAAGGAAAGATTGGGGCGAGTTTTTGAGGTTCTCGTTTCGTGGAAGGCACTTCGTACCACATGTTCCTAGGAGCCTCGGGATACGACGGCGGCGGGCGAAACAGGTGTGTATCCTCAGACATTGTATATGTTTGAGTTTCTAAGCTTGATGCTTCGGGCCGCGAATGACGCGGAGGCGGTTCCCTAAACTTTTGTGAGTATGACCACGTTTCCTTCCAATATTGAACTCTGCCTACCTAGACGCGTCCCATTCAGCCCTCGGCGGAGAGAATGGCCGTTCTTCTGGTTGTTGTGACGATGGAGGAGGTGACGGTGCCTTTTGAGGTTGTGCCATCGGGGCAGTCTCGATGGATGTATAATTCCGTTGATACGGTTCGAATGCTTTTTCGGTTATGAACTGAGCCTTGAGCTCAGTGAAGTTGTCAGACCCCCCGCTTGGTACGGTCACGTAAATGGCTGATTGTTCTTCACCGTGGACGTAGAGCGGAACCACACTCCTGACCTCTGATGGCGCTCCGACTGGTGTGTGATGATGATGGCTTCTTAGATCTTGGGTTATGGACGGGGGATGTCTAGGTTGAGGATGAGCGAGAGTGGGAGCGTGAGCGGGAGCGAATGCTGGAGTGGTATCAACAAATCCCTCTGAGACTGGTGAACGCTGTAGAAGATGCAAGTCTTCGGCGATTTGTGCAGGGTTTTCGGGAGGCGCATGATGATGATATTCATACTGACCAACCGTATTGACGTTCTGTGCCAGGAACGAACTCTCCTGCCAATTGGAGGTATATGAAGTTCCGCTTGTAGGAATGGAGCTGGTACCATACGATGGTTGAGACTGAAACGAAACGCGAGCCGGTGCTGTCGGTAAAGATGCGGGCTAATGGCACTGATTAGAGACATCGCTGTAGTCTACTTCAAGTGTACTTACTAGAGGTCGATAATGCCGATCATACTGAGCCCACCATCTTCCTAGTAGTTGATAGTACGGCGTCCCTGAAGTAAAAGCATGTCGTGACAGTGTCCAGGGTTTCTGCGCTCCAATGAAGTGGATGAGACTGATCGTGCTTTCAAAGTGTCTGTAGGCCGGCATATACTGATAGTTCCCGCTGGGTGTGCAATTGTAAGTGAAGCTCAAACGATGCCATCTCTTGAAATAGGTGTTGAGGAGACCTTGATCCCCGCCATCGAAACTAGTGCCACGCTCTGCAAGCGCGCGGAGTGCATAGTAGTCCTGCAAGTTAGGACGAAGAATCATCACTCCACTGTTGAAGATATCAGGCCAGCCAATATCAGGCGCCGCGGCAAAGTCTTCCTGTAATGACAGCAATTCATCGGGCGCTCTTAACGCCAGGACATCGGCATCCATATAAACGATCCTGGAGTATTGCGTCTGCCGCCATAACTCAATTTTCGTAAAGGTGGAGATGAGATCAAGCCGATCCATCAAAAGGAGATTTGCCGGGGTGCCATTGGAGTGAAGCTGCACGGGGATTGTCTCGTCGTACACGGTCTGTATCGATCCATCAGCTTGCGACTACCAAATCAACCATGCGAATCGGCGCCAAATACCTGAAGTTCTCTCAACGTAGACTCTTTCAATGTCTGCGGTGTAAAAAGAGCGACGATCTTTGCTCGCGTCCCATTGTCGCGTAATGAGTGAGCGAGCACAACGGCACCTGTCGTTGTTTAGTGATTCGGATGACGATGTGACATTCCAGAGAGCCGGAGTGGGGGGGGAGAGTATCTACCGGGAAGATAATGATCGGAAGTGAGGAGCTAGATAAGGCATCAATTGAGAAATCTTGGCCATCGATTCACCGAGATCTGGACTCACAGTGCAATAGACAGCCTCCCCGTGTGTTGCCATGTTGGTAGTAGACGACAGGACGAATGAAGGAGTTAGAAGAAGCCACCGAAGGATGGACCACCGATGCGGAAGAGACGGTAGTGGCCCTAAGCAAGCATACTCTCGCAATTAGCAAACGATTTCAACACCCGGAGTCAAGTCTTGTACACAAAGCAGTCCGAAGGAGAGTTTTCAGTCTGCTTTGAACTTTTGGCGTTTTTGATTTTCCTTCCTTGACCGGAGACAGACTCACCGGACGGATCCGCCGTGTGTAGCTCACGACAGAAGAGGCATGCCTGTCGCACAACTCGAATTTATAGAAACGAACGGGGCACTGGAGGAGTCAATGGGCTCAAACAGAAGAACAGAAGTTGAGTGACAGAACGCAGTGCATGTCTTAAAGCAAAAGATTGCAAACAGTACCCCACCTGGAGAGAAGAGGAGGTGGCATCACATCACTCTGTCAGTCGGAGGGATCAAGAGGGATCAACGACGGTTTGGCCTCCACCCTTAGCTTAGCTTAGCTTAGCTTAGCTTAGCTCGAAGCAAGCAAGCAAGAAGTCGGGGAAAGTACGTAGCTCCATGCAGATCATGTGACCAATGACATAGCACAATGCAGTCGAAGCACGATCATCCTGGTCAAGAGGATTATTATCGTACGACAATACTCATGTGAGTATTTGTATTGTTGAAATCATGAAAACTAATCGTGGTACATGCTCCCAAGGCTGTTTTGTCTTAACGACGGTCTTTACCCTAACCCTACAGGCAGTCGAGATCTCCGCTGACTTACCGCATGCGTATCCGCAATGCAACAGTCGCATGTAGAAACAACTTACGATCCTCTGCAGATGGAGTCGGGGTGAATGAATACAATATCTGACCGAAGTGGGAGCCATGATCAGGCCGTTGACGCTTAGCCGCCTGCCTAACTTTGAATGTGCCTATCTTCATGCCCTCATCAGGAAGGCATATAGTGACACGGAGAAGTAGATCTTGATGCAGGAAGACAGCACATACTGTATGAACATATCTGATCCGAACCTCATTTTCAAATGGAATGAATGAGCAGAGTTTTCGTCTTTCACGTCATTCTCGCCATAATTCATAACAATCATGTAAGAACAGCACACTCCTCAAATCCTAATCGTCACTGTCGCACCCGGATAAACAGCCTTGGCGATCTCGCCCACGTCACCCTCTTCCCCTGCAACAGCCCATTTAACAACTTCCTGTAAAGCAACCATACTCTCCTTCTCAACGGGTGTGTGGTGTCCCGCTCTAGGTAGGGTAATGACCTGACTACCTCTGCTCAGATAATCCGCAATGCCGTCAAGATTGAGATGTGCGTTCAGAGCAACATCTTTCATACCCCAGATGATTGTGGCTTTGGCCTTCAGTGATCCGTCGGGACCTTCGTCAAAGACACCGGCATGACTGCTTTTGTGCCTGATTTCGCCGCCGTCGCTAATACTGTAGAGTCCCGTGATAGTTTCGAGGGACTTTTCCCACCGGCCTGTACTAGTTCCATGTCTGTAGTAGTTGGTCATGCTGACATATTTCTCTGCATCGGATTGTCTGACAACATCTTTAGAATATCTTTCAGTGGCCGATGTCTCTGTACTCTCTTGTTGAGGTGAAGGCCCTAGACAGCCGGCCACTCCTTCGGCAATCTCTTTGGTAGAAGGTGTGGTGTTTTCACCGTGGGCCAGTCTGTGGATTGCTCTTAAAAGCGCGGTGTTGCCACCGCTGCCCTGAAGGCGCACTATGGGAAGTGCAAGCTGTAGTGCAAAGATATAGCCCGATGCCACCGCCTGTTGAAAAATTGGGTTCATCGTGTGAAGAACTTTTCTCAGCATTGGTCGTGACTGTAAAGGCGAGCGATAAAACAGCTTCAGCATTTTGACAGATGACGAAACAAGTCGTTTGATGTTTGATCGAACCAGAGAAATCTCAAAGAATGTTAGCCTGCAATTCTAAGGAGATCCGAAGGACATACCAAGGGTCCATTAGTGAGTATGAAGCGATCCGCCAGTTGCGGCGCATCGGCTGCTAGACGCATAGCAATAACACATCCCCAATCATGAGCAACGATAATTACTCGCTGCTGAGCACCAGCCCTCGCGGGATCATCAATGCCATAGACTTCTCTCAACGAGAGAACAAAGTCAGTCATCTTCTCATGCACTTCTGTCGCGGAATACCGCTGGAGCAACTCCGAGCCCCCATAACCCGGCAGATCTACAGCCACGAAATTGCTTGATTCGCGAAGCCAGCTCGACGCCATGACAAAGCGCCATACCACCCAGCTATCGGGGAAGCCATGCACAAAAATCACAAGGGGCTTTGAGGCAGGTGCTTGGGGATCTGGAATGGCGTTTGTGACGTAATGAAAATTGAAGCCATCGCGTAGAGTCAAGAAACGATGATGCAAATCGAATGGTTTCTTCGATAGATTCCAGAAATCATCTCGAGCTGTGGTTGTCAGCATGCATTGCGTATCAATCAATAACCTTCGTCCTATGACAGTGCGGAAGACGAAATCAACTTACCCAACGCTAGTTCAGACCTGTACTCTGCCGTTGGCTTCTTGAAAGATTGTCCACTGATCAAAGTCAAAACAAAGTAGTAGCCCATAAACATAAGGCCAATGGTTTGGATCAGAAAGGGGCGCAGGGCTCCCAGTATTGTTTTGGCCATTGTCTCAAGCTATATCGCCCAACGGTCCTAGTGGCTCGGGTGGCTGACTGTGGGCTCGCTCAGAGCGAGCGATGGATGAGGTGACGAATCAGTCTGCAACGAATTAAACAATCTTCTGTCCACTGGATCGATTTCCAAAGGAGAATGAAAGAACAAAAAAGAAGCGACTGTAGATGCGCTGGTTTTAAACAACAGTTCAGTGTTGTCTAGCTGGTGGCGGGCGGTGGTTGTCAAGCTGAAGCTCCCGAAGCTCCGATGCCTTGGCCTCAAAGCTCCAAAAAAGCGCCTAAACTGCGAGGGTCGCTTGACGTAGCTATACGCTAACCTCGGTACCTGCAGGTGCTCACATGCCTCTTTACTGGCCCATGTATATACTATATACTATCTGGAAAAAAATACTGAACATAGAGTATATACAGTCGATTATCATCTTTCACTTCTAGCTAGGTAGGCATTACCTCACCACCTCATTACCATGCAAAACGCCTCGTTGCACGCTCGGCATGCAAATTCATTGAACTCATATACACAAACAACAAATGGTATATAGCTGGGTACAGGACCAAAACATTTAACAAGAAAGAAAACATGGAGACTAGCATTGGCGATGAAACGAAAAAAAAGAGTCAATCATGCCATGTATCCAATGTTCTCTCGGTCATCGTCGATCAATCGTCCGTACCTTTGAGTTTCGTTAGCATCTGGAAATAAATCCCAAAGGAAGAGACTCACTCTAATAGCAGCCTAAAGAACCAGACTTCAAGGTCTTCATTTCGCAGCACCCTTTGTGCCCATTCTTTGCCTTGTTTGGCCAACCGTGGTGCCTGGATCCTGCCTTCCTCCTCGTGCGCAAAATAACGAACACTCTCTACGGCATCTGTACCCTTCAGCCCCAACGGAATGTAATGAACCCATGCATCGATCCACTCATCTTGCCACTCGCGGAAGACGGCCATTTTATAAATCAAGCTGTTGCTGCGTAAAAAGGCATGGTAACGGCCACTGAAAGCATTGCCATCAATATCCAAAAGATATTTGTAAGCCCATGCGTCTTGCTGATCGACGGATGGTGAAATGTCAAAGTATTCTTCTTGTGCTCGACAGTCGCCTGGATCGCATTGTCCAACATATGTGAACGTCACGTTGAACAGAGACTGGACATCTTGACGAGGAACATTGCTGGTGATCCATCTCCCATCGTCCATCTGGGTGAAGATGCTTGCATCACTTGCAGAATTGATGTTCTTGACAAACAATTGTCGATGTTGCCGACGCCATCCTCCATCGCGCGAGAACCCTCCGGTGGTCGATCCCCTCCAATACATTTGGTCGATCTTATCCTCCCAAACATAATCGCGAGTCGCGTTGTAGGCGACTTTTCCAATCCAGTACCAAGGACTAGGATACAATATGTCCTGAAAACTAGATATCTTGCTCTGTGAGAAAATCGGAAAGAGGTCATGGACAATGTTGAACGCATTCGGTCGATCGAAGAATCCAAAAGTCTTTCTCAGTGAGGGCGACAGGCAAATGTCAGAGAAAGCGGTGGTATTATAGATAAAGCCTAAATCGCTTGTCGCATAAGGTTCCATGTTATCTGCCGCATTTTCATCGAGCGAGCGCGCAGGACTGTCCACTGGACAGGACAAACGGGAATGGGTCCATGTAGGTTGGTGAGCGAATTTGTTGAACCGGGTCGTCCTGACTTCCTCGATTCGATCGCCTTTATTCAAATCCGCAGGCCTCGGTGACCACCTATTGTGGAGTGAGGTCTTCTCAAAAGTGGCAGGAACCACTGTATCCTTTGCGTAAGATATCAATCTTTGGAGGTCGTCATGAGGAACCACGACGCGAGGCTCATCGTGAATATTAAAAGCCAAGTCCATATCAGGAAGGTATTTCAGAAAACTCTCCAGCATGCCCGCAGTAGCCTCCCGTTGCCAATGATAACCATCCCCTCCACCATCAACCTTGGTGACCCTACCGTTCCGGATCAAAAGTCCGATCAGTGCGTTGTCGTACCCGAGAGCTTCGTGAACTCTACTCCGAATGACACTCGGTGATAAAGCCCAGAAGGGCAGTAGTGAATGGTATATTGTATCATACTCATCAATCAATTGCACTCCCCTCTTCTTTGCGAACGAAAACCATTTATCAAAATGCGGCGGGGGCGGCATGCCATAGCGACGGCGATATTCCAGCACCGCCTCCGCCAGGGTCTTGGACTGACGGGCTAGTTTCTCGTCGAATTCGGTATTGGCATCGTTAATGAGTCGTGCGATCGGGTGCGAATCCTCGGTCGTCGGTTGTAGTAGATTTTCGAAGTCGGCGGGCAAGCTCTTCTCAAACGGTGCTTTGGGGCCGGTATCTGTTTCGGGCGTTCGGAGGAGGAATAATGTGAGGGCGGCAAGTGTGAGAAAACTCAGGAGATAGAGTATTCGCGAGGCCCTCATCCCTGCGAAGTCGGTATGTTATAGTACGGCAAAATAGGTGTAGAATGGCAGCTTGCCCATGGCAAGAAATGCCGGGGCAGGCGATGCACTTGGTGTAATGGGGATACCAGACACCAAATAGTGAACACAGAAACAAGAATCGTTATTAAGCAAAGCGGAGCAGCGCGAGATGTCAAGTCGAACGTAGCGAAACAGATGAAGAAGGAAGTCTCGTGCTGGAACAAGGAGGGTCAAAGGACGGATTGACGTAACGCACGTGTTTGTGGAGCCGGACGCAGGCCAGGCCCTTCAAGGGAGTTGGCCACCTCCTTTTCTTTCTTTTTAGCAACTACTCAAATATCAATGTGTTATTAACTTATTATAAGGGGGACCCCCTAGTTGCAAAAGATGACCATTGGTCTCGGAACTAATAAGCTATACCAGGATTCTCTGCCATTAGTACATTGTATCCATGCAGCTTGTGCGCGCTCGAGAACTTCGGCTTCGTATCAGACGAAAGGCCGTCTCATGTTGTTTCTTGAAAGATTCTTCAGAAACCCCTGCGCGCAAAGAATTATACATTCAAGCAGGCGAACCAGAGAAACGGCGTCCGTTGTCGAATCTGTAATACCAGATATTCGTCCTGGGATTGTTTGAAGTGCTCAACTTTGGGGGTTGCGTAGCCATCTCGAGGGCAGGAATTACATGTCGAACCGCTCTTCCGGAATGCTTTACTGGCGCTCACGAGCTGCCTCGAATTTGATTGAGTTTGGTCAAATTGCTGGAGAGGTTCTCGCTTGGCAGCAAGTATGTTTGAGATCCGAGGCTGTTCATGCAACGGACCAAAAAGCTTCGAGTCGTGGCGCTATTTACTTGATCTAACAAGCAACAAAATTGAGCCAATTTATTTCCAGAACCTTGGGGAAAGATACTACCTACCCTAGAGGAAGTAATCGAGGAGAATATAGAGACAATTGAGCGGCGAACTCACCTGTCTCCGCATGTTAGGCACATGGAACAACCTCGTTTTGGATGACAGTCCAAGATAGCTCAAACATGTCAAGTACGAATCTGCTGGCAAACAAATAAAGGAATATTAAAAGTATGAATGATCAAGAAGAACACAGCGAGACGGCTCTTTCCAAATCTGAGTTGGCAAATTAATGGCAAGATAGAGGTATTGCCACCTCTATATCACACACTGAACTAAGATAATCGATGAAAACAACAGGAGTGGTAATTGACGAAGGCTAACAAGCGGCCAATGAAGAGATAAGGCTTCAAGAAGAGTCATGCTACACTCTGTCTACCGCGAAGACAGCAGCTTACAAACCGCCAGATTGGCCGCCGATGCCCCAATAGCCTCTAGAACATACGGCCGCGCATACCGCACGTGAGAATAAGCCAAGCTAAAGAATATTGCCACCAGCACAAAGTGCACGACATAGAACAACTGCCGTCGCGATTCCGGTCTCGAGACGCCAATCAAGCTTCGTAGTTTCCATACGTTGGCACGACCGAGAACCAAAATTGAGATGGCGAAAACGGCCCCTGCCAAGCCGTACTGAACGTCTGGATCACGAATACGTTTGGCAAAGACTGTGCCAAACACGGGATGAGGCACCTGGACATAGAACAAGAGGAAAAGAGCTGCATGACCACATACGAGGGGCACAATAACGAACCGTGCAAGAAGACGGTGGTATGCTGTTAATGACGGCTGGGGTATGGAGGTCAAGTAAGAAATGATCGATGGCAGGGTCGAATTGGAGGTGAAGATGAACGAGGTAGGCGCTAATAGCACTAAGAAGGGTAATTGAGAAAGGCCGACATGTCCCAAAGCTTTTGTCAAGTGGATGTAGTCTTGTCGTATCGTTAGCTAGATATCCCCAAGTTGTGTTGATAGAACAATTTTACCATCACCAGTCCTCCATATACTGAGACTTACAAGCCATACCAGCCAAGATAGCGTGACAGCGTATTGCTTGCGCGTCTCACTGCCTCCTCGGATAGCCGGTGCATCCCACCAGGATTTCCCTCTGTTTTGCTCAGGCTGATTTCCTCGTCCTAGTCCATATAGTAAGAAAGCACCGAGAAGAATGAGCGCGGAGTACTGAGCATAATGGCCGCGGCTGTCAAGGGTGTTGCGTCGCCGTTCAAGCTCTTCATCCGAAAGGGATAGGATAAAGCGATAAGGCCAGGCCATGTCCAATTGTGTCTTTAGTGTCGCTTAACAAAGACACGTATCTGATGCAGCGGCCTGATATTGGGTAGGTGGTGTTTATAAAGATGAGTCCGCTATCCACACGGAAAGGACAGATATGTACGTTTGAGCAGCAACTAGAGCAATCAATGCACCATCGATATTTTTATACTTTTGCATTCATGACATGTACAAGATGCCACCTAGCCAACAATCACTATGAGCCACGATGCATACGCAATATGTAAATGCAGAACGGAATTTTGGCGTGATGCTGACAAACACTTCGCGTTTAAGCGGTCGAGCCTCAACTTCCCGTCCGAGGCTGACAAATGAATTGCCCTAACTTGATCGACCATGTATTCAGCTCCAGAGCCATGTGCAAGAATTTGATCAATCAAACCATTTCCATGGTTGTACGTTGGAATGATTCCGATGATATGATAACCAATTTATGAACTAAAGCATCGAAATTTATTCTGAGCCTTCAAATGTTCTATTCTATACCCAGGGACACGCGCTTTGCATCAGCAGTCTATTCGCATGTACAAAGCCGAACGTGCAGGCCAGCTATCACACCCAGTATATGTGTTCAAAGAGTGAGTATCAATTCAGTACACTATTGTAAGTGATAGACATGCATGAATCACTCCCTAAAAATTCCCATCGCAATTTCGACTGATGTGCTGGAAATCAGCGACCAGACATGTACTTATAATGAGGATGGGATGACTGTCCAAATTCGGGCGATATATGTATACCAGACACAGTGTCTATTATAGATGTCATTGCAGCTTCACCAAGTCCCATGCCGCTGGAAGGCATAGAAGTTGTCCCGCTGTGAAGCTCCGTGCCAGGAGAGATGAAACCAACAGTTCCATTTGCACCTACGTGACCGAGATAGAAAGGTACCGAAGGTGTTGTATAGTCATATTCAAAGGCAGATTCACCGATTCCTGTGAGGTCGAGAGTAGCATGGCAGGACGATGGTATTGGGGGTGTTTCAAGATCATGGCCCAACGTAGATTCATTCATATCTGGGATGTCGAGAGAATAATCGAGACCTGGCACATTTGGAGACGTTTCAAGGCCAAATGCGGTTGTGTCCCATGGAGGAAGCTGATTTAATCCAGTGTCGAAATCTGCTGGCATCAAGCCGGGCGTCTCGCGCGCAAGTGTCTGCGAAGCAAAATGCCCTTCCGCCTCGAAAGTCACCTCTTGATTCTGCTCATGCACTGGGATGATTCTCCCTGACCGGCTCACATTATCAGGCTGCCGTGAAGGTGTCGCGAACATTTTTGCAATCGCAGCTCCGCCAGCACGCATATTGCCCGAGCCATACAGTAAGTGGCTCTTGTTCTCAAACATGTCTCGATAAACATTGTCGGCCTTCGGGACGAGACCTTGCTCCTCAATATTTCCCAAATCCCTTCCGTACATGTTATAAAACCTAACGTTGCCAGGCGGCATCTGCATATACGCAGACGCTCGCTCCTGTTTGCCGTACTTTGCGTGCAGATAGCCGTCTCGATCGCGAGTCAACCCGGACTGGTGAAGGGTTTGCTCTCTTCTTCCGTTGATGAGCTCATCATCAGAAGCTCCGAGCAAGATTTTCACGCCTTTGCACGAGGTATAAGTTCTCCATAAATTTGACGTGTACCACTGCCCAGATCGGGATGATGAGTTGAGCACGTCGAGGAAGAACAGATTGCATTTCATGATTACAGAGCGTTGTCTCTGATTTCGAACCGGGATTCGAACCCCTGGTCTTGTTGTTTTTGTGATTTCATCGTGGGCGGTAACAGTCGCAAACGAATGGTTTCGATTCTCATGTGACCAGCGATAGCTGATTGCGTAGTACTTTTTATTGTATTTTCTGTTGTAACAAGCGGTGCAGCGCAGCCTCATGTCCAATATCAGTATGTCATTCTGCTCCACACTTTGCTGAATGTCCGGTAGTGGCCGTGATAGAGATACTGGAAATCGGCTGGCGTCTGCTTCGGTTAGTATATTGCCGCAGCCTTCGATACACGACCTCATGTTGGGATAGGACTCGGGCCTAGTAACCATAAGTGAGATTTGCTTGAGGTTTTTGATTTCGTCATATGACGCTAGGTCTTTACGACACTATATATATTATAAGTGCTGTAGCATATTGAGGCTGAGTGAGACTTGGGAGTGCAGACTTAGCGCTGCAGGTTGGGCGGTTATTGCTCTAATTCTATAATTAGGGCTTCCGAAGCCAATCTGAGTGAGATCTGCTCCCACCCCTCTCGAGATTCTGGCCAACCCTCACTTGGATCAGAGTTACAGCCCCGAGGAGAGAATATCAGTGGTCGTTTGTGGCTTGTTAATGTTGTAAGCTACTACTCACTCAGTGTCAATTCTCGCTAGATAATCTAGGAGCGATGTTTCGATTCCTTAGCATAAGGTATGTACGTAAAATCGACAGTTGCCCGTCAATACACCGTACACATTCGTATACCTTCGCGTCCACAGTATGTGAAGGAGGACACCCAATGGACAAATAACACAGATCACTGAATCGTCTACACGCAAAATGTCAGCTAACGTAAGATAGAATGTTAGCGTAGCGCTGACAAACAATTTAGTGGGTTAGTCATCTCTTGGCTCGTTAAAAGGAAACATATGAGATACTTTGTGGAGTATGTGTTTTAAGTTAGGCATAACCGTTGCCCTAACAAGATTGATTGACGTTCCCGCCGCCAAGATCGAAATACCCGCACTGGATCTTCTCTGTCCACTACTACGTACTACAGGATAGGTTATAGAGGGTCTACTTAGCTATATCATCAGGAGTGCATGTGTGAGCTACGAGGCACATGTACAATGATTGATAATGACTTGGCACTCTTGGCAGATGCATTGTAAATGCTGAGTCAACCTTGTTCTAGCACCAGACAGTGGATCGATAGTATGCCAAGAAGGGAAACTGACTCTGTATATACAACATTGATATCTATGGGCATGGATGAGCACACCCCAGTTTGCCAATTGACATGTACGTATATCTTTCTGGTTGTGCTGCTTCTTTATGCTTTACCTTCAAGGAGAACGTGTTTTCGTGATCGAAAGAGTCAAATTTTGAAAATGATAGTTGTGAAGTACACACAAATCTACCTGACTACCACTTCTGACCATTGTACGAGTCTAGGTTGCTTCATATTGTATGATCTAGTGGCTGCGTTTCTAGTGGGACATCCACTAGCTTCGTCCCCTCTCTCATGTAGCACAAGCGTTGTGTATCGCAGTTCATAGGCTGTTGGGCTGCATGACCGAGTTCTTATCCACATGAACAAGATTAGCGTCTCTATCAATGTTCGCTGGAGCATCAGTACTTATTCAAAGATGCTGATAATGCGTGACTCGGACGGGATGAGAAAAAGTATATATACCCCTATCACTGCTGGCGAACATTGAATGTTTTTCAGAACAAAAACCTCTTCTGAAAATCAGAGTAGACTATCCTCCCACTTCGCATCTTCTCATAGATTGCTATCTTCAATCCCGGTGGAATTTCCATTTCAAGTCAAAATGAAGTTCGTTTCTGCCTTGGCTGCTGTATGCAGTGTCGTCGCCGCGGCCAACGCCAACACTGGTGCGTCTTTGTCTTGATATACGGGATTGATTGTTCGATCAAAGAGCACATGCGCTGATTGACAATTTTTAGCCGTTCCGTTCGAGCGCCTCAACAAAAATGATTCTGTAAAATGCCAATACTTCCATGCAAGCCGTCTGTTTTACTAATTTTGATCTAGCTTTTGCTCGTGGTTGATTTGCAGGTTGGTCTATACGGTGTAGCTCGAGACATGGATGCTACCTTATTCCGGGATAATATGCTTGCCCATGCTGCCCTCGGAAAGCTCTTTGATCTTCCTGTCATTATGACCACCTCCGCCCAGACTGGTACGCAGTAATTCGAAGTCCTATTATATGTGCAAATCATTGACGTGTTCGCAAGGTCCTAATGGTCCTCTTCCCAAGGAAATTCTTGAGATGTATCCCAATTCTACCCTGGTCATGCGCCAGGGTGAGGTCGACGCTTGGGACAATGAAGAATTCCAGAAAGCTATCATTGCAACTGGCAAGAAGCAAATCATTCTCGCGGGCATTACCACTGACGTCTGTGAGTATTAGTCTCAGTGTATCTCCCGTTATTCATTTGCTAATTTTCTCAGGCACCACATTCCTCGCTCTATCGCTCCGTGCCGCGGGGTACAGCGTGTGGGCCAACGTCGAAGCTTCGGGCACAAGTACACCTCTGATCCGCGATGTTTCCAATTCTCGCATGCAGGCTGCTGGAGTGCAGCTCGTCAGTCTCTTCTCCATCGTCTGTGACCTCATGCGTGATTGGCGCAATACTCCTGGCTCTTCGCAGGTCTTGCCGTTCTTGGACCAGTACTATCCTGTCTACAGCTACGTTGCTCGTGCTCACCTAGCTGCTATCGACAATGGTACTGTAATTGCTGGCGAATCCGGTCTTGTCTAATGGCTAGAAGGAGGGAAAGAAGTATTCATAAGCTGAAACTCGAGTCTGTTTTGGAGAACTTCTTGATGCCAGGAGATAGGATAATTGTGAGTATATCTGTGGACACAAGACAAGAACCCTTGAATGCAGGGATAGTCAAAGAATGGGCAAATTGTAAGAGTTCAGATGATAGCTACATAGTCTTTACACCATCTGAATATATACTACCAGAAGGAATGTTCGCATTAGACATAGACAACCAGTGCTTGATGCCTGAGGCAACAATAACTGGTAATTAGGGCTTCTGATGCCAAACTTGACTGAAACTGTCGCCCCGTTGTAATTCTGCATTCGCCCAACCACCGAGTTGCTGATCAGACCATTTTACCAGATTAAGGAATCAAAGTCAATGCATATTTGACATATACCTAGTCATACTCTTTACATGAAGCTTGCGCACCGCGAGACCTCAAATCCCATAAAACACATCTCTTTTATTCCGACCTGAATGCTGATTATGTTTGTAAGCTTGATTGAACAGTTCCTCTTAATTAGTAACTCGAAACTGCTGCGTACAGAGTGATCCTCTAGTCACTTGAATAGCCTAGTCTGTAAATAATGGCTATGTGTTGAGTATCTATGGTGAAGTTTGCATGGCCTCGTCCTGTCCACCTGTAGCGGTCGTAGCAAAGTACCGAACATCAACATCATCGTCTTGTTGCAATTTCTCCAGCTGGGGTATTACGCGTTGCTGAATGAGTTCTTGGCCATGAGGTGCCGGGGTTCCCGACTCGCCAGCCTTTTCCAGGTCCTGTAGAGTACCCGACGCGGGAAGTCGTCGTAACGTGTCGACCAAGACTGCATAGGACTTTGCAACGTTAAATCGGATGTTAGGAATATCGTCGGTGACTAGTCGTTCGAGAATCGGGATAATTGAGGTTTCAAGGATTTCGAGATTAAGCACAGGCGCGAGGGTCTAAATGATCATTAGCACACCAAACTTCGTCATAATGGCACCGAAATCCTTACGGAGACTGCAAAGCAAGTGGTCATTCGGTAAAGGTAGTTGGGATGTGCGCCCATGGCCACCACCTTAGGGATGATAGATTGATTCGCCCAGTCTACCCCAAAGACTTCTGTGAGTTTCTTGAGGTTCTGTGTGGCAGCCTCTCGAATTGAGAACACCGTGTCACCCAGCCAACCCATGCATAGATCGCTGAGCTGTTCATCAAAGAACTTGACGCCGAGTTGGCTTGCAAGAAGGGGTATGTATTCGATGATAGCTAAACGCACACGCCATTGCTTGTCCTCGGCCAGCTGCACAATGGCAGGCAAAAGCGATTGTGAAAGCAAATCGATTCCGATGACTAAAATTGCTCCTTAGTAATGATTATACTTCTTGATGGGTACCGGTGCCTTACCTTTATTGACAATGTCGAGTTTCGAGATGATGTGTAAACGAACCTCTGGGTGTTCATCTTTCAACATTTGCAAGAACATTGGCAGCAGATGAGAGATAGTCCTAAGTGATTTGTCAGTTTACCATCTACACGGGTGATACAAGAGACCTACTCCTCTTTTCCAAGAATCGGAGCAAGTCCGCTAACCTGGGTGGCTAGCGCTCCACGCACGTGTTGGGACTGGTCCGACACAAGATCTTCTATACTGGTCATAATTTCATTAAGCAGGGTATCACGATCAATCAAGTTGCAGAAGCCTGAAATAGGTCAGTTACAAGGAGCATAGATAGTGAGCGCCGAGTATACTCACCAGGAATTTGCCCAGCAATGGCAGTTCGCACTTCCGCCTCCGTATCTTTCAAGAGTTTGACAAATGCTGGCACAAGATCACGGGTCACGACTTCCTCATCCACAGCTTTTGCAATCTGATCTATGCATTAATGGTTTGTCGCTTCAGAAATAGTCTGTGAACCTACCTGCTCAAATCTATCCGCCACCATGTACCTAACCCGCCAACTCTTGTCTTCAAACAGATTGCGAAGAGATGTCAACAGAATACCATGACTTGACTGTTGTTCCTTCGGTATCTCCTCTGCGATAGAAATGAGAATTTCTACCGTCAACAAACGTACACTATCCTGATCGTCACTGGTGAGGTATTGAAAGAGTGGAATTATTTCTTCGATGATGACCGCGGGGGTCAATTCCTTGACGAATTTAGAGAGATTGTTGGCTGCCTGTCTTCGCACCATCGGAGTCTCATCGTGTACCAAGCCACCAAAGTTTTGACGGAGGTTTTGCTGTACGCCGGCGGCGGCTTTGCGATAAGGGGCGCAATAGAGGCCAGTGGCCGAGACTTTAGACGTGAACCAGTCGGCTTTAGAAAGACGAAGGACTAAGGGTATAAACTCGTCCTCGACCTGTTTTGAGGAGAGCTGATCGCAGATCTTGTTCAAGGACTCGACAGCCTATAATCAACCTTAGTGTTAATAACCGCTGAGCTTTTGAGCTGAGTGGGGGAATTCACCTTCTCTCGGACTAGAGGTTCTTCGATGGCTGCCAAATTCTCGAGGGGAGAAAGAAGCACGTGCCCATAGTCCGGACCTCCAACATACTCGACAAAATTGCCCAATTCCTCACTCAAAGCGGTCAGAACCTCGTCTTCATCTTCGACGGAGTCTAGCAAATTTTTGTATTAGCGCCTAGCGAATTTCGAAGCACATCGATCGTATGTTCTCGCAACTCACCATCAAGGAAAGGGATGAGCTCGTCCCTGGTCCTTTCTGGACCTAGGGCTAGGGCAATTGTTGACAGACGGTGGATCGCATTTAGACGGAGGAGGACATCATCGTGCTAGACCGGCAATATACTATCAGCGCCAGATTCCCTTCCTAGCTCGTATCACCAAGACTGGAAGAAGACATACTTTCAACTCATCAATGAGGACGGCGATGGGATAGAGCTCATCGCTTTCGGCCGTCGAATCCATTGTGTTTTGACGTTTGTAGGATCGCCTAGCTGCAAAAGGTTGAAATCAAGAGATGGGTTGGGGGTGCTCCGAGACCAATAATGTTGACACTGAAAGGCGAAATTGGTATGTCAACCCAGTAGTCAAACAAACGGGGTAACTAGGTACTGTCGAACAACAGGTCTTTCATGGACGCTGTTAGAGGTAGTACTGAACAGAGAGGTAAATCAGAGGGTTAATTTAAAATTTAAGAGTAAGCGGAGGAGGAATGTCAGAAAGTGTAAGTGCACGTGAGGCTGGCAGCGAGTTTCAGAGGGCTGTCGAGGGGAGAAATATCGTGGGGTCGAGGAAGGCACAAGCACACGGGTGGAATATATTGGTTTGGTGGTGTTTGGGCAGGCGGGTAAGTCAGCGCGAGTGTACGCACCTAAGAAGCAGAAATTAATTTGTAGTAAGATTTTCGGATGGAGGATATTCGCGAGACAATTGTGGTGAGGGGTGTTTGAGAAGAGAGAGTTGACCGTGAAGGAAGAGATTAAAGCGAGCGGTCTAATCTGGAGATGAGCTTTCTGGAGTTGGCAGTTGGCAGGCAAGGAAGGAAGGCGGGCACGACAGGCAAGAACAAACAAGATGATGAGGCTGTGGCTAGTGAGGGGCCATCTTCCTGATGGGTGCTTGCCAGTCTGTGGCGCGGGGCACACTGACGAGGGGTCTACTGTGGCTGGTGTAGGCGGTGATGGTTCTACTGAGTTAGTTCACTTTTTATTTTATGTGTCATCCGAGCCTAGCCTTAACCCACCAGCTTTCAGGTGAGTCTGCTTGATTGTCTTACAGTCAATTGACCGGTATCCTTCGTCGCGAGTGAGTTCTGCGCATATTGGCTCAGTTCGTTACTCCATCGCGGTCACTCATACCTCGTCCAGAGCTCTCCTTTGACTGCTTACTCACGCTGCCATCCCACTTCCCGCTTCGACTGTGCAATCATGCCTACCGTCTCGGTGGATAAATACGCGCTCTTCAAAGAGCTTGGGCAGGAGTATGTGAATTCAGTGTTTTTGTGCGCTTGCATAGGTTCATGTCTTAACGGTATTGCTTTTTCGCAGTTACACAACGGAGGAGTTTGATGAGCTATGCTTCGAATTCGGTATGACTCGACTCCCTCTTCTGAACTTGAAAGGAATGTGACTGATAGTTTGGTTCAAGGTATTGAGCTCGACGAAGATGTAAGTTCTTGACTAGCGCCATCACACACCGGCCCCAGATGCAGTCTCATTGATACCTTCTCAAGACCGAAAACCAACCACGAGCCGAAAATGAACCCCCGCAACTCAAGATCGACATACCCGCCAACAGGTACGTTCAGCGAGTTGAGGACATACACAACTGGCATATACTGATGAGAGCCCAGATATGATCTACTTTGTTTCGAGGGTATTGCATTAATGCTCAACGTTTTCTTGGGTCGCAAGCCATTTCCCAATTATCAACTAGTGCAACCTGCAAGCGGACAGTTGGAGAAGATCATCGTCAGGGAAGATGTACGTGAACTATATAAAATTTCTATAAGATATTCATGGACTAATCTGAACTTCATGGCAGACAACCAAAATAAGACCTTACGTTGCCGGTGCTATTTTGCGAGGTGTGAAGTTCGACGAGGCCCGATATCAATCTTTCATCGGCCTACAGGACAAGCTGCATCAGAATATTGCTCGTCAGCGAACCCTTGTCTCGATTGGTACCCACGATCTAGACACCATCAAAGGCCCGTTCACATACGAAGCTCTCCCACCGAAGGACATTCGCTTCACCCCACTGAACCAAACAAAAGAAATGAATGGCGAGGAACTCATGGCCTTTTACGACGTAAGAGATAGCCTAGAATTTTTTGCGTACGGGTCACTAACATACTGGTCAAATCTCAGAAAGACAAACACCTTGGTCGATACCTCCACATCATCCGGGACTCGCCTGTGTATCCTGTGATTTACGACTCGAACCGAACTGTCTGCTCTTTACCACCAATCATCAATGGAGATCATTCCAAAATTACATTGGACACAAAGAATGTCTTCATTGAGATCACCGCTCTTGATAGGACAAAATTGGAAATTGTTAACAAGATCATGGTTACAATGTTCTCATTGTACACCTCCGAACCCTTCACGTAAGTCAGCTATGATTATGTCTATAAGGGTTCGCAAATCTTGACAAAGTTGCAGTATCGAGCCCATTGAAATCGTTTCGGAACACAATGGCGAGACAAGAGTAACCCCGGATATCTCAGCGCGCACTACACAGGCCGAGCTCTCTTACATTAACCAATGTTGTGACTTGAACCTATCTGCGGACGAGGTATCTCGCTTGCTGACGAAGATGGCATACAAGGCGCGGCCTTCAAAGACATCCAGCGATCTCATTGATGTGGATATTCCTCCCACCAGAGCGGATATCCTTCACCAAGTGGACATTATGGAAGATGTCGCTATCGCATATGGATTCAATGAATTGCCACGCAGCTTCCCCAGCAAGTCGGGCACTATTGCTCAGCCTCTCCCTGTCAATAAGCTCACGGATATCATTCGTATGGAAGCGGCGATGGCCGGCTGGTCTGAAGTGTTACCATTGATTTTGTGCTCACACGACGAGAACTTTGCATGGCTGAATCGCAAGGATGACGGCAACACTGCAGTCAAGCTTGCTAACCCTAAGACCCTGGAATTCCAGGTTGTGCGAACGAGCTTGCTTCCCGGTCTATTGAAAACTCTGAAGGAGAACAGGAATCATAGTGTGCCTATGAAGATCTTCGAGGTTAGTGATGTGGCCTTCAAAGACTTGTCTCTTGAGCGTAAGAGCAGGAACGAGAGACATTTCGCAGCAGCCTGGTACGGCAAGACCAGCGGTTTCGAAGTTGTGCATGGCTTGTTGGATCGCGTAATGGCGATGTTGAAGAGCGCATTCATCACTGGCGAAGAAGGCCTAGAGAATGCCGACGTGACTGCGTCTCGCTATTGGATTGAAGAATTAGACGGTATGTCAAACTTTCACATGATAATTAGTAGATAGTTAGTGAAGTTTGCTAACAAGATCGGTATCAGACCCCACTTACTTCCCTGGTCACGCAGCCTCAGTCCATGTCAATATCGGTGGAAAGGAGCAGGTCATCGGTGCCTTCGGTATCCTTCATCCTACGGTTCTGGAGAACTACGAGCTTAAGCTACCTGTCAGCACGCTTGAGTTGAACATTGAAGCGTTCTTGTAAGAGCTGCTATAACCTAGGCTTGGCAGGAGGCGAATTGAAATGAAAAAGACAATTAGAAGATAACAAAATCCTGCTGGTTTATATATTGCAATGTTCAATAATTGAATCAACCTCATGTCATCGTACATTTTCACAGTCGAATAGTTATCAACTACTGATGCACTCGAGAAGCTCACTATGTCTTTAAAAAGCAAACTCTAGATCTAAAGAATCCACCCATATAAGAATTGGTCGGTCATTCATGTCATTTTCGAACTTTTTGTATCTAAGGATATAGGTGGGAGAGGTTGAGAATGAGGTGTCGGTTAATGTCGGACATTGAGGAGGTAGAAAAAAGACATGATACGACATGCAAAGCTCTCACATGAGAACACGACGAAAATGAATTTCGTAGTAACGAGAAAAAAGAGACGAACACCAAACGAACAGAGAATTAAAACTGAATTTACTCCTGAGCGTATTCCGCTGGTGCAGCACCCTCTGCTCCTTCAGCCTCCTGCTGCTCTGCCAATCGCTGCTGCTCGGCGAGTTGCTGGGCGGCGAGAGCCTTGGCGCCGTAGTCCTGGCTGACGGGCTGGAGGATGGGTTGTTCTTCCTTGGGCTCAATGATGGTGACGGCATCGGGGAGGGTCTTCTGAGGACCGGACTTGCCCTCGGGGTCGGAGCCGCGCATAATCTTGACCTTGATACCGAGGACACCTTGGCGAAGGAGGACGTGGCGGGTAGCGCTGTCAATGAACTCTTTGGCGGGCTGACCGGAGTGAATCATGAAACCGTCCTATTCATGAGTATATTAGCAATTGCTCTGATTCCTCCATAACTCCTCCAGATCTGCATATCCAGAGACCAAGCGATGGATGTAAACATACAGTGAACTTCATGGACTTGGCACGAGCAGCACGGAGCTTGCCAGAAACGACAACCTCGCAACCCTTGGCACCGCTCTCCATGATGAAACGGAGGACACCATAGCAAGCTCTTCGGACGGCAAGACCGTTGAGAAGCTTGTAGCGGAGAGACTCGCACTGAGCGACGGCGGAAAGACCACGGTTCTGGACCTTGGCGGCATAGAGGGAGACGGAGTTCTCGGGGAATTTGAATCGCTTCTGAATGAGGGAGGTGAGCTCACGGATGCGGCGACCTTGCTCACCAAGGACTTCTTGGGTGTGGGTGGCGCGAATGACTGCAAAACCGACCATCAGCATGAGTTCGATCAATCAACTATTCCCATCTCCATCCTCTTTTGCAGTTTTTCATTTATTCTCTCTTTCCATCTTTTACTCGTTCAATTGTTCCCGCCGCATGTCTTCCATGCCAAAGAGAGAGAGAAAAACCCGGATTTTCCGTTCAGGAAGGCAAACACGTACTGATATCGGTCACAGTGGGAGTAACACGGACTTCGACGCCAGAGTAACCCTCCTCAGCGAGTTCGCGCTGGAAGAACTCGTTCAACTCGGCGTAGAAAACACCGTCGGCGACGAACTTGCGACGCTTGGAGATAGCACCCTGTGTAGCAGCCATGATTGCAGAAGTCGAGATTCGGTCGAAAAATCGGTCGGGTGGGTGGTATTGACGGGTTGTCGTGAGGGCTCCGAAGAAGTTGGTGAAAAGACGGCACCGCTAGAGTGATGATATTAGCGGTTTAGTGGGGGAAATTTTGAGGATAGGGCTTGGGGTTTGTCTCGCTTGTGTGTGTGATATGATTGGTAGACTAGCAATTAATGTGGGTCAATGACTGAGCACTAGCCAGAATCAGAGCTGTATGCTTAAAAAGGAATAGTGCACTCATGTTATGTATCATCAGAGACAAGATATCACAATCAATTGTAATCATTTATTTATTCAAATGTATATAAAAAGGCTACTGCATCTCCAGTTCCACCGCCTTCTTGGTAACATTGTCAGTATCGTGACTGAACTTCGGCATGCTCATATTCGACAGCTCTGTAGTGAGACTTGATATGCCAGCAGGCAGTGGCTTGCTTGGAGGAATATCGCCGATAGCAGTATCGGAAGTTTCAACACCGGCAAGCACGGGACTGTTTCTGCCTGTAGTTTGACCGGACCGATGAGGTAAAGCCGGGTTCGCAGTCGTTCGAGTACCATTCATTTCGACATCTGTACGTCCAAATGCTTCGCTCCACCACCGGACCTCATCGATACGAGGTAAAATCAGTCGTTCATGGGCACGCTGTTTGTCATCAATCAAAGGATCGTAATTCGGGTTGATGAATTGCTCCTTGCGGGCGAGGAAGTAGTCCCAGACACTCCGCGTTTTGGCCTTCGCGCCGCAGTCTACCCGTTCCTTCTCACTGTTGTACAGGAAGGTGCCGTATTGACATGAGTAGAGATGGTACAGCAGCCTGCGAAGGAAGCGCTCATTAAACTCGAACCTATCTGGATGTTGGTAGAGAAGCTGATATGTCGCATCGAGAAATTGATGGAACACAGGACTAGTCTCTTTGACTTTGGTTGTCTCCTTTTCGCTGACTGTCGATCGAGGTGCTGAGCTGGGCTTTTTTAGCGGACTGTCACTATCATTATTTGAACCCTCGCCATCGTCATCAACAAGAGAGTCTCGACTAGTGTTCTTCTGGTTGAAGAAGTTTTTAGCGCTGAGAAAGGCATTCTCAAGAGCCTTCCGCGGCTCACTAGTCTCCCCAAAAGGTCGATTCGTATCGCCGCCTATCCTCTCGTTTTCAATCTGGAACCACTTCTCGCTGTTGAGTAAACCTGCTCGATGGCGGAACATGTGGCCAAATGAGAGCCAATCCTTTTCAACCAGTACAATGAAGCCTTTCAATGTACGGTAATATGGATCAAGACAGATCTGACTAAGGGCGCTCAGCTGGCTTGTGCGATCCCATCCGTCTGAGCAATGAATCAGGACGTGAGAATGCTGGAGTCCGATCTGGCGAGCAATCAGACTCGCACCCTCGAGGATCACCGATATGTATTTCAACCAGTTGCTTTTCGCAAGTAGTTCTCTATTTGGCCCCAATGGCGTCACATCAGACTCTTTCAGTGCCTCGACCACTTTGTTTAACGAATCCCTCATCACATGAATATTGTCAATTCCTAGATAAGCTTTCGTTGCGAACTTGTAGTTGTCCATATTCTCAGATCCAAGCCCTACTGCCTGCATCGCAAAGGCATTCACAGTCGGTCGAGCGTCAACTATGAGGTTACGCTGCTGAGCACCATACACCGAGGGTTTCTCCGGCCTATCTCCGCGAGCGGCGGAGACAACTTCATCCTCGAGTTCTTCGGCATTCGTCAAATCAAATTCCTGGCTCTGTGAAGATGCGCCCTCTTCCCAACTTGAATTAGTGGACTCTTGCTCGAAGGATGGAGGGGTGAATCCAGCCAGGGGTCTGTCCGACTGAGAAGTAGAAAATATAGCAGCCAGTAGTTTCTCGTCCTGGATACTTCTGTTCTGTCGCACTCCCACTAGTGGCTGTGAGCTTCTCGTAATTGAGCAGTTGTTCACGGGATGGAGATATGTAAGCACCGGAATTCGCGCCCTTGAGCGATATCTCCCCGCGTAATTGAGCGTATTATCGGATATGCTAGATGGTACCACCAATGTATCAGGGTAGGTAGGAGAAAACTAGACTGTCAGTTTGATCGCACTTTTAAACCAACAAATGTGATAGGAGCCATACAGAGTAGTCAGCATTTATACCCGATATGCGCCAGTTTGCTGTGCTTCCTTCTCTTCCTACTCCCTGCCGGTGCCATTCTTTGCGAGGATCATACAACTGCCATCCATCCAATCCTTGCTCGGGAGGCGGCGGCTGGTACGTGAAAGCGTATAACTTCTCAACTCGCCCAATCTTGCAAGTCCACTGTTTCAAGGTGTCGTACACATCGCGCGCCTTGTTCTCGTTGGAAAAGTAGAAGCATACAAAGGTGAAATCGCGACAGCGTAGACGAATCGAAGAGGGTTGTCTGGAGACGGTCGGCGCTGTACGGAGGGTACAATATGAAATTATGGGATATGTAATCCACAACTCCCGTGGACGGATGGGAGTGCCTGGTGCCACGGCCTCCTCGGAAACATGCGGGGTGTGCGAGAAGATGAGGTGATGGGGAGTCAGATGTAAAGTGCCTGTAACCTGTTCACCCCTTCGTGCAAGGGTGACTTCCTCAACCTAGATAGTGAAGAGTAAGGTCAGAGAGCGTTTGTCATCACGAGATGAGTAAAGAGAGCACCAACCTTGGCCACTCGTGTCCTGTCCATGCTAGGCGGCTATTACTGAATCAACATGGTGTTCAGGCTATAAGGATAGCGACAATAAGGGCTGCACGAAGCCAGTGAAAAGAGACAGACGATTTTGTTCCGAAACACAAAAACAAATAAACCAGCATAAAACGTTTAAGTCAACAAAGACGTGACTCGAAGTGATGGATGAGGCCCTCCATGTTAGGCGGTGGGACTCTCGCTACGTCAGATCATGAACCACTGTGCACGGGCCACATGCAATATAGACCTGATCAATAGGTCTTGATGCCTTAGATTGAGGTCCAACACATTTGCTTTCTCAAAAATAGAGAAATCATTAAATTAAGCGTCTCTTGAATGATTCTGTATGAGCAGCACCCGTCAAACATTGATCCGCAAGATACACAATAGCTTGTTCGGTGACACTGCACTTTGAAGTGTATAGATAGTTACCTAGGGTTTACCCTTGCTTCAGTACAGTTTGCTAAACCCAGCCATTAGAAGGGATTTCAAAACTGACTATATTTCAGGGCGAATACCAAGATATACGTGCTTTAGCCGAGCCATATCATTCTTGTCAAGCGCGAGACATGGGTTCAAATCCACCTCCTCCCACTGCAACGGAAATCTTCCGCTACCGTTTCCAGCATGGTACGAATCTTGGCTCCATCTTCGTCCTAGAGAAATGGCTACATCCAAAGATGTTTTCGAAAGACGCTCAGGGATCCAGCGAGCTAGAAGCTATCAAGCAGTACGTTCTGACTACATTATTTTCCGACACCTGATTGGACCTCATGGAAGGACTCTAAATCTTTTCTCACAGATCCTTGAAGGACAATGGACCCCTAGCCACTCGACAAAAATGGGAAAAACACTGGCAATCTGCTCTCACTGAGGCCGACCTGATATGGCTCACAGACACCGCCAAATGCAACTCTATACGTCTTCCGATCGGCCATTTCACTCTAGGCCCACAGTTCTGCAAAGGGACATCTTTTGAAGGGGAGGCTTCGCAGGTGTACATAAATGCCTGGAGTGCGGTCAAAGACCTCATAAAGAACTGCTGCAAGCATGGTATCGGGGTTCTAATAGACCTCCACGCCCTACCTGGTGGCGCAAACATAAATGCCCACAGCGGAACGAATACCGGCAAGGCAGAGCTATGGACGTCCGAGCACTACCTCAAATTGTCTAAAGACTGTATCAAGTTCGTTCTACAGGATATTCTCTCTGACCGGCTCACAAATGTGATTGGCGTTGAGCTCTGCAATGAACCATCTCGAGCTGCTAGCACTGCTGTTTTCAAATGGTACGATGATGTCCTGGCAATGGTGAAAACCATCGACTCATCTATACCGATATACATCGGAGACTGTTGGGACCTCCCAGCCACAATAAAATATACCTTGACAAAAAATAAACTTGAGAATGCCGCAAGGAAGCCCTCTAATCCCATCATCATCGACACACACAAATATTACACCTTTGCAGCCCATGACCACGCACAAGCACCACAGCAAATAATAGAGCGAGTGAAAAGCTCCCTTGGCGACATTATCAAAAATCAAGGACATATTGCGTCGCGCAAGACTGCACTCGCTGTATATATAGGCGAGTACAGTTGTACCATGGACAGCAAGACATGGAGCAAAGTCGACAGTGAACGTCGTCCAGCACTGACTCAGCAATTCGGTCGTGCGCAGACAGATAAATGGCAGACTGTAACAAGTGGATCAGCATTCTGGACATTGAAAATGAGCTGGGGTGACGGAGGGGACTGGGGATTTAAGAAACAAGTCAAGACTGGCGCTGTTATACCTCCACGCAGTCTGACGCTCTCTTTTGACGAGATCAAGTCCAAATGTGGCGAAGCCAAAGCTCGTACAGGTCAGCTTCGAACGGCTGCGCTAACGCAGCATGCAAGTTATTGGGATAAGCAACCATCGAGCACAGGGTACGAGCACTGGCGCTATGAAAGCGGCTGGGATCTCGGTTTTGGTGATGCCATGGCGTTTCTTTGCAGTAAGCTCGATGGCAACCTACCCAACAATCGACGAGTTGCGGGAGGAGATAGGATCGGAGCTCTAGATCTTTGGATTGGTAAACGTATCGTTGAGACTGGACAATTGAATAGCCCTTCTGGATGGGAGTGGGAGCACGGGTATCGGAAAGGGGCCCAAGATTTTGAAAAGTTGATCTATTCATAATATTTACAGTTGTAAGGTGCTCCATCCACAGCAAAGCCACACTCAAAGCTTCTTCTTCATCTTGGCTGCCTCCTTTGCTTTTTTCTCTCGTCTCTGTACAATACCCTCGGCACCCACGCCTCCAAAAACAAGAAGCACACCGAGCCATTGCCCCTGCGTTAGAGAGTGTCCGAACCAGAAGACACTAATAATCATACTGAGCATCTTTCTAGTGACAGTCACAGTGACAAGCAGCAACGATGAGAACTTAGACAAAGTATAGTAGATAAAGACCTGACCAACCGCACCGCATGCAGCAAAGCCCAAGACATGCTTCAAGGCTTGCGGGTGGCGTTGCAGGAATGAAATGGCAGAAGACATTTCCAAACCGGCCGCGGGTGGAATCTGGAATGGCAACAACGGAACGATAGGTCCGTTGTCCGTCAAGTACGGTGTGACGAGTAAGTAGGCAGTCGTCAGCACAGTTGCGAGGAAGTTCTGTGCAACCATCATCTGCGGTCCTGTATAGCGCGTATATCGACTTGGCGATGAAAAAACGTGATCCTGTGTGGCGTTGGTAAGGCCATCAAGCATCAAATTAATGAACAGAAGAAACAATCCGTAAGCTGTCTGACCGCTGTGATTCGAAGCAGCCATCTTCTTCGAAGTTCCGGGATGGTACATTGTAAAAGTAGCGACACCAAGAGTGACCATCATGACCACCACATATTTGTACAAGGGGTATCGTTTCCGAAAGACGGTCAAGTGGAGGAGCATCACGGGGAGGAGTTTGCATGATTTGGCGAGGATAAAGGTCAGATAGTCAATGTGTTGGAGACCAGCATAGCCGAAAGGTGATGCTAGCGAGGACGAGATGCTGACGAGTATCAAGGGAAACATTATCTTCTGGTTCGGAAAGATCGACGGCACCGCCTGACCCTTTGGTGTAGAGTATAATAAATATAAGGAGCCCGTCACTGCCGCAAAACATGACTGGATGGTATTGAGAACAATCGAGAAGGTAAAACGCTCAGTTAGCTCTGGGTCTCCTTTGGCGCTGTCGACCGGATAGGAAGTAGTCGTGATGGCTTCCTGTAAAAGACCCCATAAAAGGCTATTTAGTCCAAGTCAGCAAGACTGCCACCTGAATCGAACAAAACATAACGGTGGATGCAAGAAGTCATACAAAGAAGCATAGATCCCACCAACACAAATGGCCAGCTGAATTAAACCGGGACTGTGCTCCTCGGATTCGGAGGCTTCTGGCTTCGGATCTGCGCTGCCGTTTGCGCTGCCATTTGCGTTGATCTTGGAAGGAGAGGAATGACCATTTTGAGGTTCAAGCTTGGAATCTGGCAAGTCACTCAATCGTTCCATGAAATCTGACGACGGGGTCTTTTGTAGGGGGGCTCGTTGTTTCGTTCGCGCCATTTTGTACAGAAACCGAACTACTTATTCGGAAAGCAAATTGCAGCTCGCAGCCGTAAAGATTGGATCCAAAATGAAGCAGGAATAAGTAGGGATGGATTGAAACATCCAATACAGCCTACGAAAGAGAGAAGTAAAGAGAGAAGAAAAGAGAGAAAGGCCAGATTGTGATTTGGAGAATGAAGGTAGCAGTGGCAGAAGCCATGTGTTCATAACAAAATAATCTGGAGGCTCTCGGCAGGGGCGATCCAGGGACCCCACTCTGACTGCTTTATCTTAGCTCGCCGATAACTCCGAACTTTTTTCCCTTTGCTTCCATCACCACCTCAACAATCAGATTGTCAACACTCTACAGTCAAGAAATTCTCAAGAAATGGCGAGTTCAGCAATGAAAGCTCCCAAACCTTCTGCACTCACTACCCTCATTTCCAACACCAGCAGCACCAGCTCTCCCGATCCTCTTCACGCACTCACAACTCAAGTATTCCACAATCTCCAACATCAACACCTCTGGACGTCCCTGAAGATTCACAACCCTTCCCAAGATACCTCACTACCCGGACTAACAGTACCATTGATATCTGGCATCCCTCCGCAACGCATGTACACACACCCCGACGAGCAGCTTTATCTCCTACAAATCGGTCTCCGCGAAGAAGACCTCCCTTCCGAGCGGTTATGGGTATTGCCGAGTACACAAGGTCAAACATGGACGTTAGGGAAATTAGCGACTATTTTTGACGCACTTCCGTCGAGGAATGTTCGAATTGAGGGCTTAACAATCGCTGCTGAACAAAGCGAAAACACCGGCGACAGAGAGAAAGAAGAGAAATTAGCAAAATACTTCGAGAAAAAGCAAGAGTCAGATAGAGAGAATGAATGGGGCGGAAAGCGACTGTTGCTTGCTATGGTTGATAGATTGGTCGGTGGTGATGGGACCATTGTCTATTATGTTGTTCAGGACGGACACGTGAAACCTCGCCAGAATTGATTGATCTTCTGTCATACCAGACGGCGAATCAATTACGAGCCTTGAGGACCTACGACATCTCTTACACTTCATGAGTATCTCCGGAAATGTTGGTTCATTCAGCAATTATTATATGGAATATACATATAAATGTACAAATGATGCCAACGGGGTCCTCTACAGACAAGAGGTTGGCACCAGAGGAATGCTGTACAAAAATGAAAGGAATTTCGCTGGAAAACCTCATGAGTTAAACAAGCGGCGAATCCAGCCGCTCAAATTCCTCATGGCAACTGGAACAGTACTCATCATACCACCGTTTCACATCCTCCTCATGACCGGAAAGTACGCTTTCGTTGGTATTAAGGTCACCTGCATGCTCCTCCAAGATTCCCGAAACTCGATCGCAGCGCTGCGTCTCCCTACCAAGCCATCTCTCCCACTCGCCTTTCAGCACTTCATTTTCGATCCTGTTCACAACTCGCAAGGCAACGACTAGGTCGTGCCGATACGTTCCGAGTCGTTGGCGAGTAGCTTGCAGACGCCGGTTCGCATTCCACTCCACATAGTCATCTGTCGAGATTCCTGATGCAGAAGATAGTGAGGTGTTGTGATTGAACACCATCTGTTCATGGAACGTTGAGAAGCAATAGCTTGCATTGCGCTCTGATCCTCTTTGCCACACTGAATCTGTGTAAGCTGTGGCTTCTTCAAGATCTCTGACAAATATAGCTTTGCTCATGACGTGATCCGTATGAACTCCAAGCCGAGCAAGAAGCTTGCCAGCATTGCGTTCGTGCCACCAATCATATGTATCGCGTGTTGAGTAAAAACCATTAATCAATAAACTTGAACCCAATAATGCGAGTATCAGAGTATGAGCACTGCAAGTTTTCCATGTCCACCGTACAAGTGCCAGAAACCACATCATCACAGACGAGATTGCGCTTTGCAGAAACGAGGCCGTAGATTCAAACATCAAGTACGTCAACGATCGTTGTTTGCGGGACTTGTGTGTATGTGTAATCGTTCTCGAGTCTGCCGCGGAGAATTGAAATACACCCGTTTCATGGCCAATCAAGCCAAATATGGTGATAGCCCTCTTAGTCCGACTGCGTGGGCCTAGTTTTCGGACCTGATCACTTATCAAATCGACAAGATCTAAGGCGTCTTGCTCTAGATCGTTCATTGCTTGTCGATCAATAATACCTAGGTTGTACACTTAGTAACCCAAATCCTGATATTACTCGTTTTTGATGCATGAAACTCACTCTTCAAAACATAAGGCGACCACAGCCATTCAACCTTGGTGTAGATGGCCAATTTGCATTTGGACTTTGAAATGTATGTTATGACAATCTTGCTGACAAGCCTGAAATTCCGTCGAAATGGCAGATGCCATGGTGTACGCTTATCTGTCACGACATAGCAAAGATGATCGTTAAGAACGTCGATTATTTGATAGTCAGAGACTTTCGTCTTGTTCGGTCGTCCTATTGATTAGTCATTACATTAGTATGCAAGTCAATAGTCACTAAATTGCTCTAGTAGGTCATACCAAGCAAGTCATCCCTTTCGATGAAGTAGTCAAAGTCTCGCCTCATATGTCCAGAGTCTAAAGTCCTCCACGGTCCCTGCTTGATGCCTGTGTAATCGATTAGCAGATATCAAAAGATAATACATGATAAAGTAACGAACCTGAAGCCAGTCTTTCGTGTAACAGAGACTGCCACAAAACACTCTTATCGCCAAACAAGACGTGAAACAAGGCCTTGGGGCTGATATCAAATACCTTCTCAGCAGCGACATGTAGGTTTCCTTGTGGAACATACTGAACCGGCTGACTTGGTAATTTGAACTTTTGGATGTCCCTCCCATTACCACTGCGTTCAAAGTTGGCGCTCAGGTCTTTTTCCACATATACTGGGACTTTCAAATCTTTGTACGCGCCAGTAACAGAACGAGAACGAATGTCCGTTGGAACGTCCAAAGACACATCTTCCCAGCTATCTAAGCTGACCGACCTCGGCAAAGAATCGGTCTCCATCTTTAACAAAGCCTTGAAAATTGATTCTAGGTCAGGGCTCTCTTCCGACGTCGCTACCTTGATCATGTAATTCAACCGCTTTTGCAACAGTCTCAAGGGCTCAAGGAACGTTTTTATGGTGACACGACCTGGAGTCTCAGCGCCTGGCAGGGAGACCACATGAAGGAACAAGAAATCGCAGTCTCTTCCAATAGCGGCAGTCACTTCAGATATGCTGTCAAGTGGTTGACTTGCTGTCAGGACAAGGCCAAAATGATGACTATAAAAATAAAGGTTTCGAGTTGTCACAAAAGCACGACCCGGGAACTCCTGATTGTCATTAGGATTCCAAGTCGCTCTGAAAACCATGACAAGGCTCTCCTCCTTTTTCACATTAGGAAATAAAAGTCGAAATTGAGCATCCTGCAAACGAAGACGGTAAGGATAATAACTGGGATACTCATGTGTAAGGCCAATGACGGATCTCTGGAGCTTACTAGCATCCCCGTCGAGACTGACTGTTTGTCTATGTCGAGCTGCTGATGGCGTGGGTGATGGTTTGGTATTGTCGATTGCCGTGCTAGACGGACTCTGTGATGCGCTTCCCTCGCTCGAAACCTTGGAATCCCTCAATCGAATACCTTCAGTATGGAAAGTGTTGACAAATCCCCAGTTGGTACTGCCCCAGAGATTGGCCATCATCCCACTTGGCATGCCTCCTGTAGAATCTGCGAGACCTACTCCAATACCACGCTCGTTACTCACCGCAACCGCGACCTTGCTCATACTGGTCGGCGCTGGTGGGTTGGCCAGAGTAACAGGGGCAAGTGTAGTTGCTTCATCCCGGCCCGCTTGATTCGCATCAATTTCGGTTTGAGAGCGCGGTAGAACGACCGCAGGACTGTATGGCAACAGGCTGTGGCTGGCGGTAATGAGACTAGCGATGCCACCACTACTATTGCCCATTGGAGACACTGGAGCCGGTGAGGTAGATTTGCGGTGAATATCAAATTTCTGGATGATTCGCGACGCATGATCTCTGCCGCTGCCTGCCTCGCCATCAAGACCTGGGGTACGTCTAGTGGAACTAGCAAAATCACTGCTGACTCTGACTGACGATGGATCACGCTCGGGAACTGGTAACGTGGGTGTCCGCTCCACATTGGAGGGGTCATCTCCGGCGGTAGTAGTCAAAAATTCGGTGCTGTCAGATGTGAATTCGGGCGCGGGAGGGTGAGAGATAGAGAAAGCAGGATCTTGCACAACCAGCTTTCCAGCCACTGAGCTTGCAGGATTCTCCAATGCCTTCTGCTTTGCTGCTTCAAAGACACTGATCCAATCCATTAGGTCTTTCTGAGTTTCAGCTTGTAACATTATAGTGTTTTTCTTAGTCTTGACCTCGAAGCAAAATCTCCGCTCTTCCTGGAATGCCGGACGGATATTGCATAGTAAAACACCAATGCGCTCCGTTTCTTCAACACCACCAGTCCTCGAGCTCTGTACAAGACATCCGAATATCCCATTCTTCAGAAATGCCCAACGGTGAACCCAGACTGTTCTTGTAGGTTTCCCAGTGGTTGTTCTTAGATACACCCAACCCTGCTTCTCCGCTTTTGAAGGCTTTTCGCCGTCCGATCTGACCGAGAGAGCTTGACCGAGATAGGGAACAGTAGAGACGGAATAATCATCTAGCTCGCGTGAAGGCCTCGTTGCTAGCTCTGCGGCGTCTTCGATCTGTTTGCGCGCAGCTAATAATCCCTTGAGAGAATACCTCTCACTGTTTTCCATCTCATGTACCCAGCCTTTGATTCGGTCCATATCCTGGCCCCATTTCGTAAAGTTGTTGATGTTATGATCATGGATCAGCTTTGTCTCCCGCCACTGATCGAAAGATATTTTCACTAGGAGTTTGTCTAAAGTATTGCGGAGTTGCGGGGCTTGTATTGAAAAGTCCAGGGACGCTTTGAGGTAGGCCTTGCGAGCTTCGTGTAATTGAAACGCATCCTCCCGTAGTGCAGAAGCCTCCTTTTGTTTTGCCTGTCCAGAATACCTTGACAAAAGATGGTCATAGTTCCTCTGGGTATGTTCCAATGTACGCCGAGTCTCCTTGAAAGTCCGCAAATCTCCTTGAATAAAAGTTTTGATCGGATCCACAACCAAGCGATCGGCTTTTCGAATCGATCCCAGAAGCGATCCCCATGTATCCTTCAAGCAGTCTCCATGCCGTTTTACAGCCAACAGGGTATAGTCGTGATCGATGACAGCTTCGGAAATGTTTAGAGGATTCGTCATGTACGACATGAACGAAAACATCGACTGCTCAAAGACCGATAGCTCTGATGAGAGCTTGCCAGCTGCCTTGGCATAGCCGTCGAGCCATCGTTCTACGACTTCGAGTTGATCGGCGAAATGGATCGTAGTCGAACGAAACGTGGGGGAGTCGAGGGCGGCTTCTTTGAGACCGACAGGTCTGATGAGTCTCCGTTAGTAACAAGTTTGCTATATGCGATGTTCCAAAGAATCCTCATACACCACGCTAACGAGCTTCCCGACCTGTGGTACGGTAGTCGGCTGAGTTGACGCCGCCATTTACGACGAGTGAGCTGCCATACAACACGCTTCCGATCGCAACTTGTTCCTGTGTGTTGGGGTAAAAATAGGTAATAGGTCATATGATAAACGAAATAGAAGGCAGAGACCACTACTGTAGTCTAGTGCAGTCATCAGCTGCTCCTCACGAGACAATAACGATGATGAAGCTGAAGGATGACGCCAGGCAGAGAGATGCGCTAGCTGGCTGTGGGTCGTCTGGGGTAACAACATTTGTTGCCTGAGCGCCTGAGGCTCAAAATCTCCACCACTCTCAAGACCACCACAGACATCTTTTTGGTTGTGAAATCTATGTACCAGTCAATCATTTGCCTACCGACCATTATATCCCGTCCTATGCATGGATCTTGAATCGTATGACCTACCCTACAGACTCTCGTTAACATCTTGACTTTTGATTCCAGCCGAGAGGATCTGCAGAGCATTTTATTAGTTCTACCACACGGAATTATCGAAGGATCTTGCACATTGAGCGAGTTTACTAGAGTTTTAGAACAAGCCGGCCGCAGTATTCTCCATCGCATGCTTAGGTTTCCCCTGAACTATCCGGATCAATCGTCTCCATCGCTTGGGTTTCCTTCATATCGTATTTTCCCCAGATCCCTATCCCAGGTCAATGTTATGTCGCGCAACTTCTTCAGTGTAACCGGTATGTGTTCTCACATTCTGGTTGCATTATGAGTTTTTTCTACTGCTATCGAAGAATCATAATCACATTCAGATTGCTGTAACCCAATTTCTTCACCTGTCTCTGTTCTTACAACGGGAGTAAGAGGGATTCAATTATCTCTACCCTCAAAGCCGAGATTTACGGTCTTTGACTGGGAAGCGCTGCATATGTGAGAGACATGGATGAGCTCTTCGTCCTATTTCACCGTGGCAGTCCGGTCAAAGGGAACATAGTGTTTTGACCACATATAATGCTATGTAGTTCTCGTCTAGCCCATTGGACGTAGACCTCATAGATTGTGCCTCGTATGATGTACCTGCGAGTTAATCGCCCGGGATCTGTACTATTTTGTTTCTTCCTACAGATATTGGATCTCTAGGAGTGAACAACAACTTAGTCGGTGATCCAATTTTATAGATTAGAATGAGTAAACTCATACACTCCTCTTCCAAGTGTGGCCCTACTCAACGGTTTTTTCCCCCTTTTCAGGGGGGTGTACGGGTATACTTCTAGACAATGACAACTGTGACGGGTGTATGTGGCAGTGCTGTAGGTCCCCCTCATAATCTTCACTCCAAAGCAAATGAGATATGTGATACTTCTTCCCGTCATTAACAGTGTAATGCTACCAGATCAGACTACTGCGCCGGGAGATGTACATACTGTTAAACGAACAACAGCCATTGCGACTTATGTGCAAAAGCTATGAACTGCTGGTTCTTTCGAATTTATACTTCTATGGATGGCATATGTGAAAGTAACGCTCAGGGAATCCCATCAATGTATACTCACTTGGTACATAACTGCTTATGGCAATGACAGAGTTTACCTCTAGAGAATGGCATCAGAAAATACAGATATTGATAGGCTTGTTATTTTGTAATTTCAAGGTGCAGGAGCTCCTCAGCATTGCCCACAGTAGAATCTGTATACTGGACATTCATGATGAACAGGGAGTCCTCCTATCACTATCTTGATCAGGCGTATCATTATATCACAATGCTACATATACTTATCATCAGTGTTGTATAGAAAATTTTTTAAGACTCTAGAAGCTCTTTTGGGTTTTTCTAAGCCAAGTTCTACTGTGAATACTGTCCTATGACTGTTGAGATGAGAATGAAAGTTAGGGCTAATCGAGGCCCACTGCCATAGCAACAAGGCAGCCTAAAGGCGGTGTGTATTCTGGCGCCTTTTTGCCGCCCCACCAGTCTTAAATTTTTCGATAACGAGTCTAAAAATGTGATGAGAAAACCGTGAACTTTCGCGGTTTCCCCTGTATTTTTACCCTCTTGCACATAATATAGCTTCATTGTACAAGATGGAGCCGCCCTCAAAGAAACCGCGCAAGCTCATGGAGGACAGCGAGTCCGATAGCGACTCTGAAAGCCAAGGAGGAGTTTCCGTGGCTCCAGGTGCTGACTTCAAAATCAACGAGGAATACGCTCGTCGATTTGAGTATAACAAGAAGAGAGAGGAACGTCAACAATGTATGTAGATCCTTTCCTCGCCTCCAAATAGACATGTACTAACGATTGATGCGATTAGTGGAAGCGAAATTGGGCAAAACTTCAACCTCTCGCAAACCAGCCAACAGCGACGAACCTTCCGATGAAGAGGATAGTTCTGACGAGGAAGATGAAGACGAAGACGGAGAACTTGCTACCGAAGCGCTCGACTCGGAGATTTTTGCAACGCTGAATGCCATTCGATCCAAGGACCCTCGTGTGTACGACAAGGACGTAAAGTTTTATTCGGAAGTGGCAGAGTCTGAGACACCGGATAATCAAGAAAAGAAGACGGAGAGGCCAATGTACCTTCGCGACTACCACAGACAGAACCTGTTGAACGGCGATGCGACAGAGGAGGTTGGAGATACCCCAAAGACTTTCGCACAGGAACAAGCCGACCTTAAAAAGAACGTTCTTAAGGAGATGCAAGATGCCGCCAACGAGGCTAGCTCGGATGAAGAGGAAGACGGCGATTTTTTAGTCGCCAAGTCTAAACCAGATGGTGACGGAGCTGCACAGAAAAAACCCGACGTTGAGCTTGACGTTGAGAATGCAGACAAAGACCCTGAAACATTCTTGTCGAACTTCCTGTCTGCCAGGGCCTGGGTTCCGACAAAAGTCTCCCAGTTCCAGCCATTTGAATCAGATGACGAGGAAGAGGAGAAGAGAGCAGAAGAAATTGAAGAGGCATACAACTTTCGATTTGAGGATCCCAACAAGCTCAATGAAAAGCTCATGACACATGCTCGTGACACCGCGAATCAATTTTCCGTCCGTCGAGAGGAAACCAGCAGTCGCAAAAAGAAGCGAGATACCGAACGCGAAAAGAAAGAAGCAGAGCGCCGGGAAAGAGAAAACCAAAAGAACCGACTACGCAAGTTGAAGATGGAGGAATTGGAAGAGAAAGTTTCCAAGATCAAACAGGCTGCAGGTCTCAAGGCGGCTGATTTTACGGAAGAGGAATGGGCACAGTTCTTAGATGACAATTGGGACAATGAGAAATGGGAGAAGGAAATGGCTAAGCGGTTTGGCGAGGATTACTACGCCGAGGATGATGCTGAGTTAGATGACGAAAAAGACGAACCCTCGGACAAGAAAAAGCGAAAACCTAAGAAGCCTACATGGGACGACGATATCGATATCAAAGACCTTGTACCCGACTTTGAGGATGAGGAAGCTATGCCTGGCATCAGCCTTGCCGATGATGACGACGAAGGAGAAGAAGAGGCTGATGTAGAGGACGGCGAGGAAAGCGGGCGCGCCAAGAAGAAGAGTCGCACGCAAGAAAAGCACGACGCAAAGAGAACAGCCCGTAAAGAAAAACGGCGCATCGAAGAAGCAGTGGAGCGCAATCTGGACCTTGACCCTACACTGCTACCGGGTGCAACCAGGAAGAACGCATCTCAATTTCGCTACCGAGAAACATCTCCTCAAAGCTTTGGTCTTACCCCGCGCGATATCCTCATGGCAGACGACTCTCAACTAAATCAATTCGTCGGCTTGAAGAAGCTTGCTACATTCCGTGATCCTGAGCGAAAACGCCGCGATCTCAAAAAAATGGGTAAAAAGGCCCGTCTTCGTCAATGGCGTAAGGATACTTTTGGCACTGAGGAGGAGCCGGAGTTTGTGCTTCCACAGGCGCCTGCTGTTGAAGAGGAGAATGATAATGAGATGAAGGTTGATATTCGCGAGGGAGGATCCCGCAAGAAGAGAAAGAGGTCAAAGAAGCATTAGTCTGCTTGTCCATAGAGATACGAGCATTTTTGTATATTTCTTTTTTCTTTTTTTTTTTTTCGTTTTTATAGTAGGTATAAATGTATGCTTCTCGAGTCTCGAGGTCTACACAGGGTTGCCTTACTGATAAGGCAGTACTGATGCGAAAGACAGGGCAGAAGCCCCATACGAAATTTTACATGCCAGATTCCGATTGGCCAATCACAATGCCTCGATTGCCAGGCGGGCCCAGGGGAACTCCATCCGAGCCATCACAACATTGAAAGTCGAGAACAACAGTGTAAGGGTAGGGGTCGTGCAAAGTTCTCAAAAAGACGGATTATGGGATTGCAAATAGTGGAAGCCGGGTTGTAGCATTGGGCTCATATCCGATAGTTTCGTCGTAGCAAGATTGGTCTGGCTTGGTGATATCTACTATGTGCAAGGCTGGCGCGTCTGCGGCTCTGGCGGAAAAGACCAGGAACATTGCCTGTATTGACCATCCTTCTTGGTCGATAAGATGCAGGGTAGAAATCAATAAACAAAATACACTGGAGCAGTAGGAGGAGACAAATGAACGAAAAGACAGCAGCGATATGGGAGTAAAACGACAACAATTTGCAGCTTGTGGACTGGTAGACACCCCTATCAGTCGAGGCTTCGGGAGATGTCGGCAGCGCTGAGAGAATTTTTTTTCCCAGGCGACTTGGCCGGTCATCCGCCCGAGCTGTTCTTCTGCATAGGTAAGTACGTACTAAGTAAGCTTAGACTGCTTAGTAGGGGATGGGTTACCTAGGTAGCGTCCTAGCTGCTCGACTGGGTTAGCGCCGCAGAAATTGTCTTGCCGCTTTCCCAGTTCCCTTCCCTTCCCGCTTTAAAAATCTCTTTTCTCTCGGTTCTCCTTCTCTCCTTCTCTCTCCCCCTTCCCATATCTCTCAGCAGTGTCTTGCTTTGCCATCTTGACACCTGTGTTTTCTGTTTCTTGTTTTCTTTTATTTCCATCTCCTCTCATTATTCGTCGTAACAGACGTTAATATTCCAAGATGGCTTCCCAAGGCGACAAGACCGTCTTCGGCATGCCCGTAAGTTTTTTCCCCGTATCCCAATCCGTTGGCCGATTATCATCCGGAGCCCAGCTGCATCAACAATCCATCGAGAATCCATCGCAATGGCATCGCCTCATCTGAAGGAATCGATCGATATGTTCGAGTTCGCTATAGCGATGATTTTTCGGCGGCGTGGATGATGCCAGCTGGCGCGGCTATTTCGGTTGACTCAATTTCGAATACCGTATCACTAACACGTCCTTCCACAGGGATTCGTTGTCGACTTCTTGAGTAAGTTTCGATCATAATATGAAATTCTGCTCAATTGGTTCGATCTCTACCCGATGTCGACCAATGGGAAGAATCAATTATTTTTTGGATATCTCCTCGAATACATACTAACAAAGTTTAGTGGGTGGTGTTTCTGCCGCTGTCTCCAAGACCGCTGCTGCCCCCATCGAGCGTGTCAAGCTCCTCATCCAGAACCAGGTGAGCTATAAGCGCATTCTAATGACCAGTTTGAATCTGGTATCGCAAATATTCAAAAACGCCAATAAAGTTCCTTTTATCGGCGATTGATTGCTTGCATCCTAATCACTGGTCAACGAGTTCCACAGAGCTAGTCTAACACTCAACAGGATGAGATGCTTCGCGCTGGTCGTCTCGACCGCAAGTACGCCGGTATCATGGACTGCTTCCGTCGTACCGCCGCTGCTGAGGGTGCTATGTCCTTGTGGCGTGGTAACACTGCCAACGTTATCCGTTACTTCCCTACCCAGGCTTTGAACTTTGCTTTCCGTGACACCTACAAGAGCATGTTCGCCTTCAAGAAGGAGCGTGATGGATACTGGTGGTGGATGGCCGGTAACTTGGCCTCTGGTGGTGTATGTTTCGCCCTGGCGCTATGTTGAAAATTTCCAAACTAATAAGACTAGGCTGCTGGTGCCACTTCCCTCCTCTTCGTCTACTCCCTCGACTACGCTCGTACCCGTCTTGCCAACGACGCCAAGTCCGCCAAGGGCGGCGGTGACCGTCAGTTCAACGGTCTCGTTGACGTCTACAAGAAGACCCTTGCTGCTGATGGTATTGCTGGTCTCTACCGTGGTTTCTCTGTCTCCGTTGCTGGTATCATCGTCTACCGTGGTCTCTACTTCGGTATGTACGACTCGCTCAAGCCTGTCATCCTCGTCGGACCTCTCGAGGGTAACTTCCTTGCTTCTTTCTTGCTTGGTTGGTCTGTCACCACTGGTGCTGGTATTGCTTCTTACCCCCTTGACACCATCCGTCGTCGTATGATGATGACCTCTGGTGAGGCCGTCAAGTACAAGTCTTCCCTCGATGCCGCTCGCCAGATCGCCGCTAAGGAGGGTGTCAAGTCCTTCTTCAAGGGTGCCGGTGCTAACATCCTCCGTGGTGTTGCTGGTGCTGGTGTGTTGTCCATCTACGACCAGGTTCAGCTCATCCTCTTCGGCAAGAAGTTCAAGGGTGGCTCTGGTTAAGCAGCTTAACTACAATCAGCTGTTGACAAAAACGGATGATGATGGGGACGAGGGGATAGAGTGGGGAGGTGGTTTCTTCAGGATAGAAATATGCATCTGGGTGAACTGGAAGCATAGAGCACTGGAAGTTTTTCTATTTGTTGTACTTTACTACTGCCTGCCAGCCTTTTTACTTTACCCTCTGTACTTTCATACAAGATGCAATTGTTTTTCAGTATTTTCTAGTAAACTATGCTGGTGCATAAACTGATTTCCATGGGAAGCCACTTGTCAGATTGTCACGTGACATGACGTCGTTCCTGGCTTGGGCTACACCCCAGCTGTGCAACAGATCTATACAACTCTAATCAGATTTGAGACTACCTTTATTCATACATGGACTGCTAGCGCACACTTGGATACAATACAGAGAACAGCGAAGATGCCACCGATCCGCACATTCAAGTCAGCGCCTATCAACCCTCATTCGGCGGCCAATACATCTACATTAACGAGCGAAACTCCAGAACAACAACAGGACAACGATGTCGCTTCCCGAGAACGGCCTGGAAATGAGGGAGGTCCAGCCTGGGCGCCAGCAACGACAACAGCAGCAGCGGGTATAGGAGACAGCACCTACCCAGCAGCGCGGCCAGGGGCGTCCGCAATGCCAGCGCCGACATCGACATCGACATCGACATCAGGATCAGGGAATATATACACACCTACAAGAACATACCCAGCCTCCGCAGCATCAACAGATCATACTTCGTCCCCTCCAGCTCCGCAACCAGGTTCTCGACCCGGTCCCCCTGCATCATCATCATCATCATCATCATCTCCTAGCAGAGCGACGGGCACAAGTGCGATACCACCACCGCCCAAAAGGGGCGAACCAGTTCAGCCAGCAGCGTATTACGCCCCATCTCCTCAGCAGCAACAGCAACCAGTTCCGAACTCAACCTCCACGCCCTACCTATCTACGTATCAGCCCCCGTCCTCGTATACGTCAACGTATGCCGCTGGATCAGCGCCTGGACTGCCGTTGTCACAGCCCGAACAATCGAATAGTAGCAGTAGTATATTTGATGGGACGCTGGGGGAGGGTACGACGGGGCAGGATATACTGAACACGGCAAAGTCATGGATGGCGTCGGCTGGCAGTAAGTTGGCGGAGGCGGAGGAGGAGGTTTGGAAGATGGTTAATAAGAAGTCTTGACTACTTTTTTTTCAACGCTTTTAAGTAGCTAGAGAGCACTAGATACGCTTATGGAACAAAGTGATTGTATTAAAATATTGTATTCGAACGTTGACTTTCCATCAGTGATGGGTCGAACGTAGGTAATAAACATATATACAATAAATAGAATATGTGCAGTCATGACTGACCAACACAACTCAGTACTATCAATAAAGACGACCAAGTGCACTGAAACGAGCAGACAAGCCCATAAAACAAGCGACTAGTTCAATACAGTCAAGATGACCAACCGCCAGTCTGTTATGTTCATTCTGTTGAAATGAATTATTCCCGTTTCTGTTGTTTCATGTTGAATAATGCCAATGGGCAGTCAAGACCCATTGTCCGAACAGGACACATCCCCCTTCAAAGTCGTCGTGACGTATTAACGCAAACCCATAGGCAAAAAAATATGTATGCAGAGTAGAGATCCAGACCGAGCATTCGACGCTTACTTTCGCGTAGGCTCCAGGTCATATCAGGCCAATAATCCCAACCGAAGCAATTAAAACCCAAACGCCATTGTGCCTTTCATGAGGCAGATAACCCCATCCCAACCCATATGATAAGAGAATCATGTATGGTAACAACGCCAGTCCCAACCAAAAGAGTGATAAGTGGTTGGTAGTGGTATCGTAGCGCACGTTGAATAAAAGCAGATATGATCGAAAGAGGCCAGCTCATCATGAGAAACAAAAGAAACAGTCCGCTCGGCCAGCTCAACCAAGACGGACCATGCAAACCAACCGGAAAGCAAGGACTGACTACATGGAGCCCAAACGTAGAAGGGCTTCAACTGCGGCGCGTTCTTCATGATCCCCACCCATGCCGTCTGGTAATGGAAAACCCAACTGTTGAATCGTAATTCCGCCCGGCACAGACTTGGCCAAGGCAGATGGTGCAGGACCGCCAGGGTGACGCTGCACATGTGAATGTACAGAGTGGTTTGTATTTACAATCCCTCCTCCATTAAGGGACCGGGCTCGAAGGGCATCGGCACCGATGCCGGCCCAGTCTTCTTCGTCGGTGACGTCGCCTTCATCCCATTCATCGTCTGGAATGGCGTCTTCCGGCATATCAGACGAAGAGCAATATTCAGGGACGTCGTCGCCGTCGAGCGACATTCTGTCAGCTTCGTGATCACCAAAGTCGAGATCGGAATGCGAGAAGATGGCTGAGTCGGCTATACTAGTTCCATAAGCCGGTCGATCATTCAAAGTTCGCCATTGCGAGTGTTGAGGAATCTGCATCCCTCCCGCGGTACTCGGAAGGCTGGATGGCGGCGACGTCGAAGTATATGATGTATTATATGCTTGCCGTTCACGGGACGGCTGGCCACTTCGACGAGCATCCCAGCGACCCCAGCCAACTTTCTCGAAGATAATATTACCATCGACGCCAGCACCATCGCCACCGTTGCCTCGGCCCTCGAGGGCTCCGACGACCAGTCTACGTGCCTTGGCGGGAGGAATGCCCGCGAAGCCAGGCACAGTGGTGGTAAGGTGGCCCATAACATGGCGAATGGCTAGTGGACCATGAGCGAGGAGGATATCGGGCAGATGGTACTTGGCCAGCATCGCCGGGGTGATGGCACCTACGCTGTCGACGTTCTGAGCATGTGTCGACACGTGAGGATGGTGGTCCTGACTTTGGGCGTGGTCGACAGCATCCTGCAGATCGATATCCGAGTCGACGTGCACGGGAGCGACAGGAGGCGAGAAAGGGAAATTGTCCACATGGTGATGAGCCTTATTCTTGAAACCGTGAGGCGGCAGACGAGGAGAGATCGAGTTGGGAGGAGTGGGAAGCAAAGTCGGCTGTCCTAGACGAGCAGATGCGACAGTGAAGGCGCCCCTGCTGTTCTGTACGGCGTCGCGAGGAGTCGGAATATCCATCGAGGCGGATTTAGCAGCCAGTGCCATACCTATATTAGATACAGCCATTTGGGAAGCCATGATCGCGTTGATTATGGGTGCAACGAACTGTTGTGTATCCCCAGGGCGATGAGTCAGTGTTCGGAGTCCGTGCAAGATAAGGGGCGAACGCGCGCGATGCGACCAGAGGTCAAGAAGGGCATGAGAGTACTCACGTCACGTATGTCGCGACTTCTGTATTGCTTTCAGATTTACCTCTCGTGAGAGATAAATGAGTGGCTTATGAAGCTAACGGTCGATGGAAACCGGTCACTTGCTGAAGCGATCGATGCAGCTGCTGTAGGATCGGATGCGACGCGCTAACGGAGGGTAGGACAGGCGGACGAGCGGAAAGCAACTGGTCGGGCAAGTAAGAAAAGAGAGGTTTTCTGACTGGACGAGAGCAGTTGTGTACAGAGTCGTGGCTAGAGCGTTGTTCTTGGGTGGGTGATTTCAACGAAGAGAAGAAGAAACGAAAGAGAGGGAGGAGAGGGCAGAGAGGGAAAGGAGAGGCCATGGGCTATATCAGGCAGGCGCACTATCAGGGTATCCAGATCAATACGGGTTTGTGACGGTATGACAGTACGGGACCGAGCAAGAAGTATGGGGGTGGGGGCAATGACGAAGGGCCGACTCTCAGGGCTGGAACGTAATGGCGATGTACGAGACGGTAATTTCACCCGGGGGTTCCCTGGCTCGGTGCGATCGCTGTGTGTGCGGTTCACTGGGTAAGTTTTCTACTGGTACGTCACGCATGCCCAACCCTGATCGCTGGAATAATGAAAGGGCAGAGACGGCGCACATGGGGGTTGTGTGTCTCTGATGGGCCGGTTCCGGACAGACGACAGAGGAGCAAAGTGGCCGGAATTACGTATGGCTGTACAATGTACATACGAGCTATGTAGGTTAGTTAAGTTAACTACTACGTACATCACTCATTCTACGTAGTAACTTAGACTTAGTTAGTATGTACGTAGTAAGTACTAACTACCGTGGCAGCCCGGGGCACATGGCCGCCTTGATTGGCGATAAGCCCGGCGCGGGTGCGTTCGGACGACTGGCGAGAGCGTGGATTGGATTGGTGCCTTGGAGCCTGAGGTCCAACCGTCCAGCGGCAATCCACCACAGCCCTCCCTGGTCATGCGCACGCTGTGGCCTGATCTGATTTGATTGAATCTTATCATGATCCGTGAGTTAAGTGGTTCAACACTGGTCGTCAGCGCGTTTCTCTCGCTCTTATCCACTATGGCTACGGAGAACGTGCTGTGTCCGAGTGACATTACCGCATTGCGACATCCCTCTGTCTTTCACCTGGCTTGATCTCGTCTGGATGCCTCACTGAGGCATTTTATCGTCCAAGCCATTCGCGGCCATTGCCAGCCTGCGAAGGGCTAGATTGATGACTGGACTTCTGTTACCCACAGAGTCCTTAGTGCTGCGAGACAGTGCTAGTACTACCACCACACTACGGAGAAGACACACTGCGCCGAGAAGAGGTACGTCTCCAGCGGACGAATTAGGCCATCATCTAGTCGCATTCCCCACCACACCTTGACCCTGTACAGAAAGCACAAGAACAGTGCGATAATTACATGCATAAGCGTCGTCCCCGTGTGGCCGCGATACGCGAGACTTGGCTCGAGACTGGCGAGGGGTGACCACCAGCGAGAATCATCCCGCACTAAACTGTATACAGTCTTACAAGCAAGGATGCTCTGCCATTGGATGCGTCCAACGGTAGATTCCTCGGGCTCTGTGAGGTAGAGAACGTCTTTTAAAGATGATGAGCTCAGAAGATTACTACAGTCCATGTCTTTCGGCAGAGACGGTTATCCGAGAGGATTGGTCTCCTCCGAGTAGAAGTACAATCACTGGAAACAAACAGACCAATATCCGTTGCAGTCATTGTACCATTAAAGAACTTTAGCAAAACTCATTCATCGTCTCCTCGATCCAAACATTCTGAACAGTAACACCGTTGAAGGACTTGCTGCAATTGGACGATTTGATGTGTAGCATGATCTGTCTGCTCCAGGAGTCGAGTCCTATACAAGATGCTGGGATGCATTCGTTTTGAAAAGGCAACAGGGAGCGAAAGGCTCCCGACCAGCTACTTACTATTACTCTTATATTACCTGGGTAATACCCCGTGGTGGTCTCCTACTACGTGACTCCATGATGCCGCGGCAAGGCCTGAATTAAGGCCAAATGAAGACTTGGGCATCGAGATCCACCCCCTAACTCAACTTGATGGATTGTGGATGATGTTTGTGGTGCAAGCTAGAAATGTGAGTCAATCAAAGCAGAGTGCAAAGAAGCACCTGTCTTTAATCTCCACCAGATGGCGCCCACTGTGATCTAAAGAAAAGATAGGCCAGAAACTGTCCTTTCCCATATTTGAGGCTAGAGACAAATTGTGCTACCAGACTGAGTACTGATCAATAGTCCGTCAAAGTCGAAATCGTGCCGGTGCTGTGCTCGCAGATATAACCCAACATGTATGGGATCGAGTCCGCAAACGTCATGGTACGGCCCTGACTATATCGCCGAGATCTGCCACAAGCCCAATCCTAAATTGCGCCTCTATAGATACCTAATCCACACACGCCCACCAGACTTGCAGTTCCAGCAGTGGCGGCTATCAGAGGCAACCAGTATCTAACGTAGACCCATCACGTGAGAAGGGCATAGAATATCATATCCCCTACATACCACACATTCATCGAACATTGAACGGCCTGGAACCTGAAATCTGAAATCTGGATTTGTCTACATTCACTATTTTCATACTTTTCATACTTCTCGGACTCCCCGAAAGTCACAACTTCTGTGTGAGCAACCCTCTACTACACGCTGGTGAGTGCCCACTTTCTGGAGCGAGGGGGCATATCTCATTGGGCGATCTTGAAGTCGAAATTCAACCGGTGAAAAATACATGGAGACCCCCGATCTTCCCTCACGAAACTACGAGATGCAGCGAAAATGACGTCTGACTTCGTATCGTATCTTGTGGCCGATGCTTCAGTATTGGCCTATAGACGTTGCCGACGAGTTCCTTGTTCCTCTGATGTCATAGCTCGTTGCTTTCAGGAATTCCGATCGGGGCAAGAACTCAAGAGTCAAAACCCATACAAGAGGGAAGGGGGGGAAGGGGAAAGTATAAACCATGAACGTGATGCTTCTAGATAGTTGAAGACACACCAGGTTCAGCGTTGTGTGATCAGGATCAAGCCCTAATCTGAGGTCTCTCGCCTTCGGTTCCTTCCTATTTTGGGACAGACTGACCTCAAGTTTCTATCACGGGGTGTGCTTGCCCTAATCCATCTTCACCAACAGCCAAACCAAATGCATTCCGTACGCGCAGGCAAACTGTAGTAGACACGCTTCATCCAGGGGTTATTCTTCCTTGAATAGCATCAAAAATTAAATGATCATTCGGTTCTGTTCGGGGGGTGTTCGGACCGGGACATCAGAGCAGGAATCGGAACGCGGCTGCCAGACAAAAAGTGGCGGAATCTCCACTTTGAGACAGCATCCGACATTGACTTCCCCTCATTCATCTATTCACTATTCCACTATACTTAGCTAATTATTGTTTACTATATATGCATCGGAAAATAGATACAAGTCTGACCATAGACCAAAATACAACTGTTCTCCGTCCCGATTATGGGCAATCCGATATCAGCAGGCAATCAATGGCTCTTAGCGCGAGATCCGAGAGATGTCACCACTTGAGTCCACGCCCTTAGAATCCTCATATAACAAAGCACCAAAGTGTCAAGAGTACTGACTCCTTGAATTTTGATTTGAGCTTAATTGAGCTAAGGATATGCACGCCATCACACCCAAAATGGATTCAGACAACGTGACTTATTCTCCCACCAATGAAGCACAACGTATTCTCGGCTTCTTGTGCAAGCAATCGCAAGCCTTGAATCTGCCTGACGCGGTAGTCCAGAATCAAGATGCAGTTTCTTTTCATTCGACTACTGATCAAATCTACTTTCCTATCCCGTTCAAGGAGACTGAGACTCTGGCCGCGTTGAAGGCGGTGGAAGGGCTGGTAGCGGGAGAGATTGCGAACCTGCGATATGGGGAGACATGTCAGAGAAAGAGGTCTGTCGAAATCAGTCTGGAGGCGGCTACATATTTCGCTTGCCAGGCCTATATGGCCAAAGTCGGTGGCTTGGGAAAATTGGACCCAGGTGTGAAAGCGAAGCTCAAAGGTATCCATGATTTTGTCCGTATCAGGAAAAAATCAATGTTGACGTTGTGCAGATACGGATCTTCTAGCCGCTCAGTCGAACGGATACAGAAGGATGTCTGCCAATCTGTACAAGACCAAGGATGAGCAGTTCTTTCACATCCACGGCTCCCTCGAAGCCACCACGACACTCAATATGATCGGCTTGGAAGGTCATAGACCGGACTTGACTGATTACCAGGAGATCATCAAGACTATCGAAGGAAAAGTGCAGACTTTTACGGCAACAGAGCTGGAGATCATGAACGCGAAAAGGAGACAGGCTGGTGTTACGGCATTCAGGTATGAAGATTTCATCAAAACACCTCACGTGAGTATACAGAGACCAATCATTGAGTTACTTGCGCTGACGATCTACAGGGACAAACGAACGTGAAAGAATCACCATGGAGCGTCACCTCCTTAATAGGCAATATCCCCCCAACTAAATTCCCCTCGTCACCTGCAGGCAACCACAAAATCCTCAGAGGTATCAAAGTCCTCGAACTCTGCCGCATCATCGCCGGACCAACCATTACCCGTATCTTAGCCGAATACGGCGCAGATGTCCTTAAAATCACTAGCCCGAATCTGAGTGACGTGCCATTTTTCCAGGTTGACGGAAACATGGGGAAGCATGCAGCTGATTTGGATTTGAAAACCGCCCAGGGAAAAGCGGAGTTTGAAAAATTGCTGGCTGACGTCGATGTATTTGTGGACGGATATCGACCCGGTGCTCTGGAGAAACTTGGGTATGGTCCCGGGAAATTGGCCGAATTGGCAGAGAAGCGAGGAAAGGGGATCATTTGCGTCAATGAGAATTGTTTTGGATATAAGGGTGAATGGGCAGGTCGACCGGGATGGCAGCAGATTGCAGATTGCGTATGTTCTCTTTCTTCCAGTCACTCTTTTATGGGAAAAAAAAAAAGAGATGTCCAAGGGCTAATTGGTGTAGGTCACCGGTGTCGCCTGGGCACAAGGGCAATTCATGGGCCTCAATACGCCCGTCGTCCCTCCCTTTCCCATCTCAGACTACGGAACAGGCTGCATGGGCGCAATCGCCGCGTTGACTGGTCTTTACCACCGCGCCACAACGGGAGGGTCCTACCACTGCACATCTTCACTTATGCAATACGACCTCTTACTTTTCGCTCTTGGACAATATTCCGCAGAGATACAGGAGCAACTACGAAGGGAGCAATTACCCGAATTCTTTGCCTTGAGACACCACGACAGCGTCGATAGAATCTCAGCCACGACGCTGCATATGCTTCGGAAACGGTTTCCGGACTTGTTTATTGCTGATTCCGCGAGATCGTCGCCGTATACAGAGAAATGGTTCTCTGAAAAGTACGGTGAAGAGATTGAAGTTGTCAAACCTGTAGCCAAGATTGAGGGTGTAGAGAATGGGTTTGTTCGCGCAAGTCGGCCAAATGGGAGTGATAGACCGGCCTGGGAGGATTTTGAGGCTGCCGACAAGGATTACCGCATTTAGAGATCGAGAAGTGTGTTGCTGTACTTAGTTGCTGTGTGAAACGGTCGTACTATTGATATTCAGATAGCTGTGTAGAATCTAGAGTCATACATACTGCGTGTTAGGATCTCTCCTGAATGACACTGCATATTTGGTACACTATCCGATCATTCATAAATCGACCGTACGTCATGCCCCGCTTGATCTGAGTACTGATATAATTGACTGTCCTCGCAGTCAAAGAAAGTCGATCTCACCGATCAATGTTCACATGTATCAGGACACCAAAGTCTAGTCTAGCAACGTTTGATTATCAATCATCCATCCACTATTATTGACCAGCTTGTCACGGAACCACACTTTTCAGGTGATTCAATACTTAAGGTTGCCTACGTAACACGAAACACACCGAAGAATAACAATTGAAGAACAAAATGTCCAACATCCAATCCACAAACATTCCCATCTCGGGCTCTCCTCTTACTAGCAGCGAAAGAGCCTCTGCCCTGAAGTCATTCATGTCCTCCTTTTACACAACGAGCGACAACCCCACCGCCCACGAGGACTATGCAGACTATTTCACGAAAACCGCAACCTTGATAATGGGCGGGAAAAGAGCGGACGGATTTGACGGTAATTACCTTGTCTTTCGATCTTTATGGAAGACATGACTAACGACCACCAAAAAGATATACTTGCATTCCGCAAATCCATCTGGACAGCAGTCTCCTCACGCAGACACGTTGTCAACAAGATCTTCTTCGGTGAAGATGATGATATGATGCTTCATGGGACCGTGACCTATGTCATGAAACACGACCCCGAGGGAAAAGATGTGAAGATTGATTGGGCTGCGAGGGCGGAGTTTGAAGACGGCCAGGACGGGCCTAAAATGAAATATTATCAGGTTTATTTGGTATGTTTTCCCCTTTGATTTGTGTTTGGTCACGACCGTGTGGTTAGGGCTAATGCCTGAGGAATAGGACACTGCTGCTCAACAGGCTGCTGCGGCTGCTGTGCAGAAATCATAGATACATCAACTTTGACTATCAATATACTACATATTGACATGAGGAAGCTCCTCTGCTTTATGTCTCTTTTGCACATATGTATACACTATGAACCCAACGGCCTACAAATAACTATCCAGTCCATACATGGGTATGTTCCCAGAATACAACCCCGTATCCTGATTGAGTGGCCACAACATATCGAAATGAATAACCTCCTCAAGAACAGGGCCTGGATCAGGACCCAAGAGCTCCTCCGCGCCGGGAAATACGAGTCCCTCGACATTGTCCCCGAATTGGTTGTGATGATCGCCAGATAGTCCCGGTATAGTGGATAGATCTAGACCTGCTGTGGTGGCCATATTGGATAGAGTGCTCTCTCCAGCCGTATGGTTGTTGACCTTGGGTAAGGAAGCAGCTACGGGCCAGTCCCACGATACCGGCAGTTGTGCCGACGTTGCAGCCATATTTGAAGGAGCCGTGGCGGTAGCAGTAGTTCCACTGTTAGTGCGAACACGCCGTTGAGAAAGATGCGTCTTCCCGGAGAAGAGATCCTCAATCGGATCTTTCATGGTATAGGGCTTGCTCGCCGTCTCGACCAAGCCATTCATTGATCGACGATCGGCAATGGTCTTTTGGAAGGATTTTAGAATGTGTAGGTACCGAGCCGCTAGTAGATCGGATTCGGCAAAGTGTTGATGTAGGTAAATTGCCATTTGCGCGATTGAGTCGTTTTCGGGGTTCTCGTAGACATTGAAGAATGAATTCGTCAGTACGATAAGAGCGGCAATGAACATCCAGTTTCTAACATAATAAAGGAAGATGATTAGCGGAATGTTTCAAATGAAAGAGGAAGGAAGAAAACATGCATTATAAAAGGATTCCTTCTCGGCAAACATCCTTTGACACGAATTGTCTGCACCGCACGTATCATATGCGTCGCTGATCGAACACAAGCAGCAGAGTATTTCTTGAGCTCAGGGTTCTCCGCTACCCGGATCTCGCTAGGGGAACTTGCAACCGTCTCTGATGTATCTGGTGATTTGTGAGAGGGGGGAGGGTTCGGTCTCTGCCGTTCCTGAGCAATGATTTTTTTGACATGAAGTAATAAGAATGGTCGAGTGAGTAGAATGATGGTGTGAAAATATGTCATCCACACATGCAATTGACCCATGGCTCTTCCAGGATCATCATCCGGCATAGGGGTTGGACGCCATTGTAATATCTCCGGCAGTGACTGCGTCCACTCGTGAATCTGAACTGCAACGTTTCGTGCGATTTTCAAAGATACTTTGCGTGATCGGTAAATTTGATGCAAGATATTACCGTGTATCTGAGCTGCTTGTACAGAAGAAAAGAGCGCTTCAAATTCGAAATTTTCCACAGCTCCTGGAGACAATGTTCTAAACCGGTCTTTGTGAGGGAAAAGCTCTTCGGAAATTTCTTCGTCTTGTATCGCGGTCGGCCGACCGAGGCAGGACGCTAGGAATCGATCCATAATGTATAAGCTACGCCAGAGGAGAACCCTTCTTTCTGTTAGCTTACACAGAGCTTTTGAGTCTTTTTAGACATAAAGTCTCACCTTGGCAAAGACATCGAGTGCTTGTCCGTCTCATCATACACTCTCTGTGTCTCAGCTCTATGCAGCCCCAACGCGTATGCGAGTCGTACAGCCATGCCTAGAATAGTTAGTCAAGATAGCTAGGATATGAATACAGAAAAGGATACCGATATAAGCCCATGCCGTGTTCCGCTTTCCCACCGAGAGCATATACAAAGTCATAATGAGCAAGGCTTGAATAGATGCAAAATCGCCATCCTCGATACCCGAGGCAGAGTCTTTGAGATGTCTTGCGCCTAGGAAGAACATTTCACTGCGGTCGACGTTTTCGGAAAGCAATCTTTTGAGGATAGCAGCTTCTTTTGGTGACGGTTGGGCCGGGACACACCGCAGTTGAAGGCCTACCGCGAACACAAGGTATAGAATGCACATCCATGACTGATCTGCTGCGAGAGGGTTGAGATATGTGCGTTCGACACGTTGTTTGAAGACTTGTTCATCGAACAGATGCAGCATGCCTTTTGTCTGTCTTCATGTCAGTAATTGTAGTAGCAAGAAGGTGATTTCGATCGACGTACGTTGGTAAAGAACGAGTCTACCAAATACAGCGCAGCTTCGCGATCCGGAAGTGTAATCGCATATTGAAACGTGATAGGTTGTGCCTGCATCGATGCCTCGAGGATGTTGTGTCTATGTGGATCGACTGTAAACATTGATGTACCCATCACGCTACCGACAAGTTGACGGATCGTCTGTAGATACGATAGAGGAGCGGAATCTCCAATATAGACTCCACACCTGTCAGTTAGAGACCTGACACTCTTCTCGGGCAAACATACGCATTCTTCCTTTGCCATCGTCCAGCATTCGTGACATTCCCTGTAGCTCAGCTTCATCGGTCTCATCCGATCCCTCATCGCCCGTGTTGTGGTCGACTGGCGCCGAGACTGCTGTATTCATGTTAAGCAAAGAGTCTCGATTACGTTGCTGTTGCTCATGCTGCAATTGTGTAATATTCTGCGGGCCTCTTGGCGCTTTATTCGGTGAGATGTAGGCAGTGCCACTCAGATTAGCAGGATAGGCACTGCCATGATGAGGTTGATCATGTTTCACGCCATTTGGTGTCGTTGATAGTTCTCCTGATCGATTCGGCGCATCTGCATGGTCTGCCACGTCATCTAATTTGCGTTTCTTGTTGTTGACATGCTGGTCTGATGCGGCGCCAGGTAATTCTGGAAGTGTCCCAGCGGCAGGCACAGGAGCGGCGAAGAAACACTGGACTTGACGCTTGCTGCAGTTTGCGCAAGGAAATGTACCATTGCACTATTTTGACGAGAGTCAATGTAAGTCTACGCGTCTAGTTTATAATACACATATGCACAATGACAAGGCAGGTACGGGTTTTGGATGGTGGTGGTTCATACTTTTTGTTTTCGCCTTTTGCAATTTTCGCACGCCTGGGCAGTTCGTATGCGATTTTCTGGAGCGACCCTTCGACGGGCCATGACGGCCTTGCCGCAAGTGGATGAAAGTGAGATAGAGAAGAATCCTTAGCTCAAGATCGTATACAGCCGTTGTGCAGGTCTGACATCCGACGGACGGCTCTTTCGGATCGTGTCTACCGGGACTCTACTTCCGATTGTCGAATGGATGCATGCATTAGCGGGACAAAACCGACCGGAGTGTTGTCCACTGTTGATGCTACGTATCGAAGTCATAAATACACGCCAAATCGGGTGAGGGATGTGAAGAAAGTGTCCAATTGACGGTGAAAGAGCCGAGTTTTTATTCCCCGCGTGAGGTCTGAATAAAGTAAAAAAAGAGACGCGCTGTGATTGGTGATAGCTGAGGAAGTGGGGCTCTCATATAGTATTCCTGATATTCCTGATCTATAGAAAGTATATCTTTTGGTAAATGCTATCTAGGATCAATCTATACTCTATAATAACGGACTTGCTGCCGCTAATATCATATATTTGTCAATTGGGACTATCGACGACACGGCCTCAACCTTATTCACGACTGACTGAACATTGGATCGGATAGACGTCAACTCTTCGTCTGCATGACACAACGTACTCCTCCATCTTTAACATAATCGCTGCTACTTCTGATCAGGTTCATACTTGCCAAATATTGCTGCATTCCACCATGCCATACATTGAAGTGAACCAAAAACGTCTCAACTACTCCGACTCTCATCCGGACGGTCCTCCCGCCGGTGGTCTTACCTACATCTTCATCCACGGCCTTGGCTCATCCCAAAATTACTACGGCGGCGTGATTCCGCACCTAACAGCGAATCACCGCTGCATAGCAATCGATACCTATGGCTCCGGAAGATCCGCGTTCACGGGGCTGGATCAGTCTATAGATACCATTGCCGACGATGTTGTGAAGGTGATGGATGGACTCAAGGTGGCCAAGGCCGTGCTTGTTGGTCATTCAATGGGCGGCACGACGGTTTTGCAGTCTGCGGCCAAGTATGGCGATCGAGTTGTCGCGGTCGTGGCTATTGGGCCTGTGCATCCGACGGCTAGTACGGGTCAAGTTTTTGAGAAGAGGATTCAGATTGTGTCTGAAGGTGTGCCCATCTTTTTCTGCTGATATCTTGAAGAATAGGCTGATCAAATATTCACCTGACTGGATAGATGGAATGGAACCAATGGCCAACACAGTTCCCTACGCAGCAACCGGTTCAAAAAGCACCGCCTTGCAAAAAGCGTTTATCCGAGAACTCATTCTAGGCCAATCTCCTGAGGGATACATTTCGCTCTGTCGCGTTATTTCCGAAGCCGTTGCACCGGATTATGCTGCTATCAAGGCTCCATTATTGATCATTGCCGGTGCCGAGGACAAGGCTGCTCCATTAGAAGGATGCAAGCATATCATAGCGAATGTGTCTAGTACCATTAAAACGCTTGATGTCTTGCCGGGAATTGGTCATTGGCATTGCATTGAAGCGAGCGACGAAGTTGGAAACTTGATCTTGAAGTTTACTAGATAGAATAGAGGCTGATACAGTAGAGCCAAAATCTGCGTATCAAATCAATCTGACCGATTTTTCATTGAAATTCTCAACCAAAGCTCCAAAATGCACAACACGACCATTTTCAGTAACAAGACACGTAAATAGCAGGTTCAGAACTCCGGAAACGATAAAACCCCGCCTATGCTTATTTCCGCTCAAGAATCTCTAGCTACTAGCTTGACATCATAAGTCAACTCTAAAGAAGCTTTGGGATCACCTTCCCGAGGGACAAAGTCCACAATCAAGGAATCTTTTACTGCGAAAACAGAGTCGTTGGTGAGATATTGGTCTTTTCGGTCGAAGATTTGTGTGACGAGGGGCTTGTATCCGTCGTGCGTGGCCTGGGGTATCGAGTCAGCTTGGTCAATCTTTCCATGTGGAGAAGTTTATACTCACAAGAATATGGATATGTGCGGGACGATAGGGGTGTCGGTCCATGAGCTCCAGTAACTTTCCTGCCGGGCCTGTACATTACAATGAGTATCATGGCGGTACCGATAAGCAGAGCAAAAGTACTTACCATCATCAGGAACGGGGTAGGGCGTTGGTCGCAGACAATAAAACCAATATCTCCCATTCTCATCAGTCGTGAACTTCCCTCGCAGATTATGCTCAACCTGATTCGAATCTTGCTGTTCATATAATCCGTTTGTGGATGCCTGCCATACCTCAACAGTCGTGCCGGGGATAGGTTTTTTGGTCTTGTAATCAATTACTTGGCCCTGCATAAAGACCATCTCTCCATCGTCGACGCCCGTGACCACGATACTGTCGCCGTTCTGTCGGACCATAGTATCTGCTCGGAAAAAAGGCCCGAGGATGGCTGTTGCTGTTGGTGCATCTGCTTCGGATGCTACCTTGTAGGTAATTTCGTCTACCAAACTGTCGTAAAGCGAAAACGATTAGTTTGATAGTGCTGAGATCTGTTGACACTGCGACTTACGATTCAAGTCCAATGACATCGCATAAAAGTTGTCCCTCATTACGTTTGGCATCACTCATTTGTCCCGCCCAGTTGATCATCTGTACACCTTGCATCCACTCGTCGACCGTCAACTCATTCTCTCGCGCAAAGTCATGAATATGCTGAATGAAACCGCTCATCAACTGGCGCAGTCGGGGGTTTGTCTTGGGTCCCATGGCGTTGATAACGCGGTCGGTGAATGTAGGATCATATTGGTGATCTGTCATTTTGACGATGTTTTTGGTTTTTTCCCTCGTCGATATATGAAATTTGAAAGTATGATTGTGTCTGCGACAAAGAAGAATCGAGTAGACTAGATTACATGGGTTCCTCTAAACTAGTCGCCAGCTAGTCTGTCAGCTATAAATAAACAGATCCAGGCTAATGCCACACTCGGCGTGACGTCTAAAGGTCTACGATTCGAGCACCGTCGTATGATTGACTTGGTTTGATGCCGCGGGTGTGTCCCCTGCTGATTTGGTACAACTCGGGTAAAGCACCGTGTTCCCCGCTTCGGATGTTTCCCCTCATTCATCTCCCCGCACAAGACTTTATGTACCGTTTAATAATCTGGAGGCATTTGGTTCAAGCAGTTTGAAATTGTGAGACGGTGATAGGATGAAAGGACGCAAAGCCAGAATGGATCTCGCCCTTCGGTGAGACAGAACAAGCAGGACGGTACTCTCTGAACGGGCTGATATCAATTGTCCTCGCTTTCAGAACCATTGGAAAACTGTACAATTCAATGTTTCATCGCATGACATTGTAACTTGTATGTTTCACCACATCAATGCCCTCTACCTCTCCCTCTTCCCCTGCCCCCTCCCCTGAGTGCCTTCGGATTCTTCTTCTCTGCCAAATGCGACGGTAGTTCCTGTACGACACGCCCATCCTCCCACAGGACACCCAAACCAGCCTTTCTCTCAACAGCGAGATCAAAAAAGTCGATGGGAACAATCTTTGCCTCGCCACCGTCACCAGTATCCATGCCTTCGCTAAGGATTACACCATTCTCGCTCCGGTAGAGCGGACAACCAGCTTTTAACGCCCTGCGAAGATTGATATAGATTAGGATCTCTGCATCCGACCGCATTCCTGAGATCACTGTCGCCTTTGATCTGGGGTCCAACGTTGCCAGCGGCGCATCGCGTCCATTTGGGAATACCTCATCGAGTGTAGGACCAGTTGCAAAGTGCACCTGTAGTCTACTCATAGCTCGTAAGCCCCCCGAAGCGAGAATTAGGGGCCATGCGCCGTGGTAAGTACCATGTACGACTGTATCCGGAAGCTTCGTTGTGGTACTATCGTCCAAACTCAATTTCTCTAGGAAAAGCGTTGTATCGACTGTTTTCAGACTATGTCCTTGTGTTGCTCGGATGAGAAAATGTGATGGATCGTTGTCATTGACAGACAACGCATGCGCTGTCGCATTTCTCTGTTTATCTTCCGAGGCGGCAGTGGCTACTACCGCTTCTTGCTGCTCTTGGCTTTCCTGTTTCCCAGCTTCTATAGTTTCTGGGGAGATATAGAACAACGAGAATCGCTGCTTGTCCGAGCTAGAGACCGCTTGTATGATTTCCGGTAATGTTGCTTTGAGAGATTTGACCTTTCTCGCTTCAAGCTATATCCTTCGTCAAAAGGGGTATAGAGAGTCGGGGGGCCATCATACGTACTAGATCTGCCACATTCACGTATCCCTCTCTACTGATCTTCAAATTCTCCTTTTCTGCCGAGTGTCGGAGTAGATGTGAAAGCGCTTTTGAGAGTACCACCTCGCGAGGCATCGGCCTACCACCCCCCCGACGAGACATTGTCCCAATAAGATGATGTATCGGTTTTTAGCAGGTATTCCAGATGGATGACAAGATCCGAATCTTGAATATGCCGCAGTCCTTTTGTTACGAGAAATTTTCAAAAGGTTCTAAGTATTCGTATCAGCATTGTGAACCGACGAGATCAGAGTCATCATGACTCATGGAACATACCTTCACTCTGTGGCTAAGATAAGTCTAGGCAGAGTCGATGTACCTGAACTTACTCCATGCTTTGAACAGGCGCGACCCGTGACTTCCAATCCGTAACTCGAAAAGTAGCTGAAAGAAAAAGAAATGTTGTTGGAGTCTGCCTCTATCATTTTATGTGGAGGGCGCGACAAAGTGGGCCCGCCCCCACCAGCAGGTATTTAACGCTTTAAATAAAGCATCGATTCGGCTCTCCTCGCTTCCTGAACGTTCAAGTGTACAGACACCGCTGCTGTCCAGATGGATCAACGGCCAGCCCAAGGGCCGCGACGGCAACAGACAGACAGCTCGTCTTCAGCAGTTGCGAGCACATCGTGCCAAGATGACTACTCGAGGGTGGATGACGGGGGCTAGATTGCCAAACTAGAAAGTAGGAGCTGCTTTACGCGCCGGTCACCTGCTGGTCCAATCTAACCACCCCTTTATCAACGCGTCGGCCTTCCTGGAGGCGCTTTGCTTAAATGACGCTTTCGTCTACAGCTTTCGGAGATCACCGCAAATCTAAGTATGGTTGCCAACGAAAGTACATTCCGCCCCCGTGCCATCTATCGAAGACCAATACTTCGAATAGACGAGTGTACTAGGAAGTACGATTGAGCGTTACGATGAAAAGTGGCTCAACGTAGATCTGATATATGGCCGTCACCCTCAATCAGACCAAGCGCGGGGATGAGAATGATCACCATTATTCTCGAATAGCTAGCGGCAAGAGCTCAAATATCATCCGGAGGAGACGTTACCTTTCACGGCGCGAGAAGGATGCTCTTCCCATATTCACCAACACAAGTCGGGTGTGGAGAGCGGGCTTTGACAATCGCAGGGCGGGGATCTATGCATTGCGTGCGTGTTGCCATAAGAGCAAGGTACAGCGTAGCTCAAACGGCCGACTAGATGGAAAAACTACATCGCAGGATCCCAGCAATTTTTTTCTCTTATGGGTCCATTTGCACCATACTATATTACAATCAACCTGTTCCTGTGCACTTGGCCCATGACTTCATCAAATATTTTCGTCTAATAATTCGAACCACTGGGCTTTCAGAGACTGAATCTGGTGGTAGTATTGTCTTGTCTGCTAGGAGCGGAGCTAATATACACGTAAAATTGATGGTTGATGGTACAAAGTGGTTCAAGTGATCAACCTCATCCGTCTTGGATCAGAAAGCGAACCATTTCTCTAAGACAGCCTTCGCTGCATCTGTGTCCGGCTTTTCATCATCGTCGGTAGCCCAAGCAGCAAAACCATCGGGTCGAACAATAAGAGCCCCAAGACCACGTCTATCCTTCGCAGGCAAGCTCAAATAATCGACTCTAGCTCCATGATCTCCTTCAGCCAATCCCTTGAGCGCTGCATTATCCTGGAAATCTATAAGCATCCCTCTTCCAGCTGCCATTTTACTGCCTAGCCTAGAGCCATCCTCAAACTCGAAATCCGGCACACTACTTCCGACGAGCGGATGTACAGCCTTGCCGTCGTTTGAGTCAAGGTCATACCGTAGCGTCAGACCCCAAAAGCGATCCAGAAACATGTTTGTCCCGTCAGTCGTTTCAATGACCTCTCTGATCAAATTGCGATTTGCCCTGCCAAAAGGCCCTGGTTGCAGTATCGAGACCTGAGCGCGTGTCCAGTCAAGTGCCCATGCCGCGAGAGGACGACGTTCCGCTTCGTAAGTGTCCAGTAAATCTAGGTTTACCTCGTCATTGCTAGCCTCCTGTCGTAGTGTTGCAGCTAGTTTCCAGCCCAAATTACAGGCATCGCCCAGGCCCAGGTTCATACCCTGAGCTCCGAGAGGAGAGTGAATGTGCGCTGCATCGCCAGCAAGTAGAATACGTCCCTTACGATAGGTAGTCGCTTGCATACAGCGGTCGGTATAAGATGATGCAAAATGGACTTTTTCAACCTTCAAGTCTGCGATGCCTGTCACTCGGTTGATAACCTCCTGGATGTGTTCTTTTGTGATTGTTTGCGTACGGTCGTATGCGCCATCGTCAAAGTCGAACAAATGCATGCTGTTTTGCATGATGCTGACATACATTCCGTTCTCCGTAGGGTTGAATCCCGGCTTTAATTTCTCTGGATGATCAAGCTCGCAATGGACAGCATAACCGGTGAATTTTGCATCTGTTCCTTCAAAACCAAAGCCTGCAGCTCTGCGAATCGCGCTTCGACCGCCATCACATCCTACTAGCCACTTTCCAGTAAATGATTGATGCGTCTGTCCAGCTTCTACCGTAACGCTCTTGTCGTCCTGTGCAACGATTTTCTGTACACCATGACCCCTGAGCACAGTCACACCCAGCTTCTCAGCATGCGTGTTGAGTACAGTCTCGACTTGCTGGAGAGTAGTCGGCTGTGGCACCAACCCTGGGCCAGGAAGACGATACTTCCAACGATCCAGTTCAAGTTTGTTAGCATTAAGACCAATACCAGCGAAATGACCACCGAACTTAAAGCCGGTAGTTTTTTCAGGCACTGAAGGCCGTTTATCCAGGCCGACGATTTCGCCCAGCAGACCGCGCCGATAGAATGTTTCGACAGATGATGTGTTCATGCCTCGAAACCCGAGGGGCGCGTCTTTGAAGGAAGACTCGAGCTTGATGTCTTGCTCGAGGACAAGGACGGAAGCGCGTGCCAGACCTAGTTCGCAAGCCAGCAAGAGGCCGACGGGTCCTGCGCCGACGATGATCACGTCGTAGATTTTGTTCATGATATGGGCTCGTCCAGTGGAAATTAACTTTGATTATTGTTGGTGGTTTGTGGAAATTCTCTGAAGACAGGAACGTCCTTTTATACTTCGATCATTTACAGGTAACCAAGTGCAAGGAGCCATCTCCAATGTCATTTGCTCCACCAAGCTTGAGAATCTCAATCTAAAACTCGTGTTTTCAATCCGGTGACTCAATAAAGGACCACCCATAATGATCGATGATGAACAATCTTCGTTGACAGAGCCGAATGTCCATACTAGCACAGTCCGAATATGAGGAGTTCGGGAGTTGGTAATTTCCCGAGCGCTTTTTTAGGTGTTCTTAGGGCAGACGTTCGGGCTTTAGCAGGGCCCGAGAGGACCACCGAGCGTTTTAACCACTGATTGGCCAATAAGTCCAACATCTAGAAAAGCAAGAAATCCAGTGTATTCATCGAGGCGGCTAGTGAAAGATGTTGACGGATGAATGATTTTATCCATAGCTATATAGACTCCAAAGCCCAACCCATGATTTGCTCAAGCAATCCCGGAAAAGTCCCGAGTCGGTCCAGCTCGCTTTCAACCAGACGTAACATCTTTATCGCCAATCCCCTCAAGAACCAACAGAACCGTTCCGCCATCGCAACTAGTAACAGCCACTGTGCGAAAACTATCAGTGCAGCCGGACTCTTCTCGGTCTCTAAAAGCTCAGTAAATCGACCCGATACCTTCTTCAACCACTCCTCCATCCTCACCCAGGCGGTTTCTACATCAGTTGCGCCGTAGACTTGATGACAGCAATCGATCAGTGCGCCAACGGCAGACATGACGGCCATAAAGTCGAGGGGGTTGTCTGGTTTGCCTAGTCTGTCGGCCATGTGGTAGGGAAGGCTGTTGAAGTGTTCTATGAGCATGTCCTTGGCGAAGTCGGTGCGTATTGAACCGTTCGGGCGTGCGCCACGGGTTATAGACTGTTTAGTTGTACCTAACGAGGTATCAATGTCAAATCCTGGGACAAGAAAATCGCGTGGACCCATGCACCCTCGAATAGCCGTCATAAAGGACGGTAGAGAAATGGCCTCCGGGGCAGACGAGTCAGACGTCCAGAAACATAATTGTTGGATGCAAGTCATCCGAGCACCAATTCCTATCACATCAACATCATCTCTCTCGTCGAGAGAGGCGATCTTCATCTCGTTCCAACCAGCTAGAAAGTCTTGACAGAATTGTCCAAAATGCGCTAGATGTATGCGTTTGGCTTCTGCATCCTCCGACAGAACAGCCAAATGGCTCGCGGAGATGGAGAGCAAACCAAACATCAACCAGGGGAGATTCAAAGCATACGATACTGCATCCGTCTGCCAATATCTCACTGCGTCCTGATCACCGGCAGGAAGTGTGAGGCACGTGGTGGTCAGGAAATGGTGGAAATACCTCATGTTCCCCAAGTCTAGGCCTAATCCCCGGCTTGCGCTAGATATAGCCGGTTGCGAATGAAGTCTCGGTATAGCTCCAGAGTCCGAGATCTGCTGCCGCACCTGAATTGCTTCGTCAGGCGATGTCGTACTTCGCAAAACCTCAAAATACTTCACTTTGGTCCCCCGAAAGAAAGTCTGCATATACACAGCGCTTGCATACCCCTCTGGCAAATTTGTCACCTCGTGACACTCACTCCAATGCCGCTTCATCCGCTTCACACTCGCATACAGACTCCCGCACGCCGTCGCCGTACACTTATACCCATCAATAACCGGCAACCCATCCACCGACTCACATGGCTCAGTTGGAAACTGCACATCATCCGGTTCCGGAAGGTCCAGCTCTGAAATCGCAGACAAGAGTTGCTGCCGCTCTCCGCGATAAATTTTGTGGCGTAGTAAGTGGCTGTCCACGGCGTTCTTTTGGATTGCATATCTGCATTCTAGGCAGATGAGGAGTTTGTGCTGGGCGTTGTAGTGGAGTAGATTACCCGCACCAAAGGAGGCGGTCATACTGCAAGTAAGGCGAGGAACGCATAGAGGGCATGAGATGAATGAGATGTCTGGTACCGGGTTGATCAGGATATTGGAATGCTATATGCGAATCGATCAGGGTAGATCTCTGGATGAGAGTTACTGCAAATATATAAGTGGGTCGGTGGTAAAATACGCATACGCAAATACGAACGGATACGGCACTTTCGCACCAATCATAGATATTTATATATATCAATCATCCCTCAAAACCCCGTAATCTTACATCTGATCTGAACGTATTGTATCCACCAATGCGGTAAGTGGAGCGACGACGGAACAGCATATGCGGTTCTCGCTCGTCCATCTGGGGAATCCATCATGCCGTTCCAATCTTAACATTTGGAATCATGATTGAAATGAGATTTATTAATAATAATCTTTTGTTGCTCCAGTAAGCTGACAATCAAGCAACTCCCCTCACCATTGCCCTGAAATCTGCAGAGTAGGGTTGTCAGGTATAAATACATAGATTGGACACGACCAGTAGCCATATAGAACATTAAGAACCCTCACCCATTCTCTCATCATTTCTGCAAAGAATTTAAAATGGCATCGAACAAAGCTGCATGGCTCCACAAAGCCGGCACTCCGTTGGAGGTCGGTGATGCCCCTATGCCAGTTCCCGGGCCGACTGAGATCGTGATTCAGAACTCCGCTATTGCTATCAACCCACTAGACACCCATATGCAGGACGCTGGAGTCTTCGTTCAGCAATGGCCTGCCATCTTCGGCTGTGACGTGGCTGGGACAGTATACCAAGTCGGATCGGAAGTGCAGCGCTTCAAGAAGGGTGATCGCGTCATTGGGTAATTCTCTTTCCATGCAGCCATTCTTTGACCAGTACTAACGTCAGAGTAGTCATGCAATCAACCTGGTAACTGGAAAGCCTCAAGACGGAGCATTCGCTCTATACACAGCTGTGGCAGAGAATAAGGCTGCTATTCTTCCAGACGCCATTCCTTTCACTCAAGGAGTAGTAGCGGCTTTCGCTATCGAAGCCGCCGTCTGCGCGCTCTCTGTCAAACAGCCCGGTACCGCAATGCCTGGTGTATCCACCCCTGCTCTCAGCCTGCCATTTCCATCCCTGGAAACCACACCCCTGAACAAGACTCTGGTCGTATACGGCGGCTCGTCCTCAGTCGGTTCGATGACGACCCAGTTAGCAACTGCGGCAGGCATCAAAGTGATATCCATCGCCAGCGAGCGCAACTTTGACCTCTGCAAGAGCTGCGGCGCGGCCGAAGTGTTCGACTACCATGAGCCTTCATTCGTTGAGAAAGTTATCACAGCAGCTTCTAAGTCCAAAGGAGAATTTGTGGGTATTTTCGATGCCATCTCCACGCCTGAAACGTACGCAAACGACTTGATCATCCTCGAGAAACTTGGTGGCGTCCATCTGGCCTGTGTTCATCCTCCGCCAGGAGATGTTCCAGCAAACATTAAAGCGGGCATGATCTTTGCTGTGGACGAAGTCGCTACCTCTGTTTGGCGAGACTATGTCACTCCGGCATTACAGGCGGGAAAGCTCAAATGCCTTCCCCCTCCGACCGTTGTCGGAAAAGGCTTGGAGTATATTGACGAGGCCCTCAAGAAGTGCAAAGCGGGTGTCAGCGCAACGAAGCTGGTGGTCGAGCTTTGAGATGTTTTGTTGTTTTTCGAACGCTAAGTCAGATGTGGCTATCTCAATGCAAGTTAGAATTATGTTTCGACATATACGCGTAGAAAAACGATGTCGTCTTAGAACGTTCTGTTGAAAAGGGTGTCAATATAATATCATCTCAGTCATTGATCATCATCGCCTCCTTGTCCTGTTTGTGCTCGCCGTAACCGTTACCGTTGCTTGTTGAAAAACGTATTTCCGACACGCTTCTTTTAACATATCAATTCTTCGCTGAGTCTGGATAAAGACGCCACGGTACATATCCAAGCTCTGCTCGACCACTTCATTGCGTGTCCTAGTACCGTTGCAAATATCACGCATCAGCTGCTCCATTTCTTTGCGTAAGTGTGGCTTGCTGAGCGACGGACAATCTGCAAGACCAGCAACAACATTGTCGTATCCTTCAACTAAAGCGACACCCAATCTTGTAGGTATCAATTCTTGAACACCGGTATTTCCTGCTGCCGCCGCTCGGCCACGACCTCGCCCTCCTCTACCGCCTTCGTTGTTGGCCCCGCCAGTACGAGGACGCGCTGCAACGTATTGTCGCTCTTTAATCTTGTTAATATGTTCCGCCATGGTAGCATCCGTGCCAATACCGTTTGCATCCATGAGCGCAATGAGTTCCGGCTCTGTCAAGTAGGTTGGCGGTGTCGTCTTTCCTTCGGTAATTTTCGCCTCGGTAGGCTCAAAGACCTCACCAACTTCGAAATGAGGCAGCTGCGTACTGCTTTCCCATTTGTCGTAGACGTAAACATCCAAGTAATTCCTCTCAAGAACGATCAATCCTTTGGCATGGAAGTACTCATCACCATACTGGATTTCCACCTCAGAAGTTTGACCTTTGGCGTCTTCTGAGCAACATGCAAGAAAGCGGCGGACTACAAAGTCGAACACCCGCTTCTCTTCGTCTTTGAGAGCTGACGGCTCTACTGCACAGATGGGGTGGATGGGGGGATGAGCTTGATCATTGTTTTTACCTGCGCGAGGTGTCCTAAAGTCGCCGTCCAGTAGACTTCTTTCCTTAGCCTTGATTCACGAAACGTGGGATATCGGAACTTACCCCTGCGCGTACCGCCCCCAAGTCCGGTCTGGAACTTGCTTTTCCACGAGCTTCTTCAAGTCAATAGCTTTGTCGAACTGATCAGTTTCCGTTCGTGGGTAGCTGATAAATCCGCGCGTGTATAATGTCTCTGCAACTTGCATCACTTGATGAGAAGTCATGCGCAGATATTTACTGCCCATCATCTGAAGGTCAACAGTTGTTAAGGGTAACGGCCGCCATTTACTCGTCGGCTTCTTCGTCACTTTGGTGACTTTGGCGTTCTTCGCATCGAGACATCGCTCTAACATGACGGTCACGGCTGCCCGGTCGAAGAGGCGCACACGACGCCAGTTGAAGTTGACGTTGATGTCATCGCGTTTGTGTATGACCAATAAGGACCAAAAGGGCTCGGGTTTGAAGTTTTGAACTCGGAGGTACCGATCAACGACAAAACCTAGCGTAGGGAATTGACATGAACCTGCCATGGTCAGTCATCTGTCGGTGTAAAAGCTGAGATTCATAAGTACCATAACTGATGGGGCCCTGGTCTAGTGGACTTCCCAGAGTCTGCAGTTGTAGTGTCTGCAGACGTGTGAATGCAGCACCAACACGCAAATCCAACTCAATTCTGGCAGCTACGGCATTTGCTTGCTTATCATCCAGTTCTATGGGCTCACGAGCCGCTCTCAATACATGACTAGATCGTGTTAGTCGAGCTGCGACCTTGTTTTCTGTAACCCGACTGCCCGAAGGGGACGTACGCTCTCTCGGTGTTGCTAAATCTGGCCCGCTTAACCTCAATCCGAGCATTACCTAGACGAGCCTGATTTTTTACTTCGGTTCCGATATGCTCGCCTTCTCGATCGCAATCAGTCCAGATAAACAGAGCTTTGCAGTACTGAGCCTGCTTTTTTATATTCTCGGCGATACTTCGTTTATCCTGTCGAGTATCCGGGGATCAGTAAGAGTCGTCATAATGTCCATACTTCGAAGCGTTGACGTACTGTATCAACATTCTCAAAGACTGGCACTTCAAACAGCAGGCTCGGCGGGCACGATGTCCAACCTTTATACTCTTTGCCAAACTCCAGCCCCGTCAAATGGCCGATGACACTGGTCATGGTCACCTCACAGTTTCCCCAGGCTCCGCCAAAGTTGAAGCTGAAGACGTAATTTTTAACATATTGCTGGCCATGAATATTCATCTGTAGTGTCGTTAGATCGTCTATACTTCTCTGTCATGAAGAGACATACCGTTTGAAAAGAACCTCCGGACAGATGCTGAGCAACTGCCTTGGCAATGGCAGGCTTCTCAGCCACGCAGAGGATCCTATTGCCCGGCATGACTCTGACATCGATCACGCTCGTATAATGAACATCATTTATGCATCCTTCCTAGCGACCATCCAACTGGCCATCCAGCTGCCAGCGACGGACTTATTGATGGAATTTTCCCACTAGGTAGAGATTCGACTCGACGTTCATTGGATGCAGCAAAAATAGGAAGGAACGCGTGGGACGCGTTCGCCAAGACGAGTGCCTGCCTTGTCGCCTGGAACACAAGGCATCCAGATGGCGATGCGAACCGCGATGAACCACAACGCCGCTATGATCTCATCCATCACCCCGATCGATTCCCAGGGATAATTGCTTGATCTTTTCTGAATGCAACATCGGACTCGACCTGCCACTAAGTTGCCACTGAGACAAGCCGGAAACACTCGATTCGCGTCATACGGCTGAAGAACTTCGTTCGTTGTAACGGGGCTACTTAGTGTGGTAGCTGGTGGCTGTTGTAAATACTGGATCGACCTTAAAGCTATTTATCTCCACATCCCCCAGGAAGTGTGATCTCGACTAGGCTTATATACAACTGAACTTTCCACCACGGTTATACAGCATTCTCTTTTCGAATACGTCGATCGAATCAAACATCATGGCACTCCCTCTTCCCCCAATTCTGTCCCCTGGGGAAGCCGCTCAATACGGCCGCACTCTCGCACCATACGTGTTCTCGTCGCAAATCATCGAACTCCCCTCGCGCGTCGTCGACGCCGCCAACAGTACAGATGCCCTACACAGCCTCCAGGAGCTCTATCTAGCCACAAACCCGATGCTGACGGCAATCGCGTTCGCGCTCGCTCTGTGTCCCTTTTTTGTGCTTGCCGCTGAGATTCGCAACAATTACTCGCAGGTAGATTGCTGGTGGCCCATTCTGCCTACGATCTACAACCTGCATTTCTATGCGTGGGCGTACGGGAATGGATTGCCGACGGATCGGTTACAGACTGTTGGTGTGATTAGTGTTTTGTGGACAGTACGTATTCTCATCTGCTTATGATCAATCACACTTGCTAATTTCCAAAAAGGTCCGCTTGACGTACAACTACTGGCGCAAAGGTGGCTACAGCTGGGGCGCCGAAGACTATCGCTGGCCCATATTGCGCGAACAAGTCAACAACCGCTTCGTATTCTTCTTGTTCGACGTCGTCTTCATCGCCTTCACCCAGTCGCTCTTATTGTGCGCCGTCACCGCTCCGACTTACCTCTTCACTCTGCTCGCTCAATTGCCTAAGACCGGCTCAACGTTCGATGTTGCGGATCTCGTCTTCTCGCGTCTTTTGTTCTTCTATATTTTGATTGAGATTGTCGCTGATGAGCAACAATGGCGCTACCAGCAGGCCAAGTACAAATATCGTGAGTCCGGCGTCGTCGCCGAAGGGTACGACAAAGAAGATCTCGAGCGCGGGTTTGTTATTTCCGGACTCTGGTCATACAGCCGTCATCCCAATTTCCTTGCCGAGCAAGCCATCTGGCTTACGCTATACATTTGGTCTGCATACAAGACCGAGACCTACTTCAACTGGGCTGGCATCGGGGCGCTGGGGTATCTGTCATTGTTCCAGGGCAGCACCTGGTTGACGGAGAAGTTAAGTGCAGGAAAGTACCCCGAGTATGCGGAATATCAGGCCCGCGTGGGAAGATTCATTCCGCGGTGGTCTGTGAACGCCAAGGGGCAGAAGAAGGCCAAGGCTCAAGCGGAGGCTAAGAAGATTGAGGGAAAGAAGGAAGAGTAATCTATGGTTGGGATATGTATGATTTCAGTTTCAAATTTTGTCGAGTGTGGGGAGTAGGTTTGTGGTCGGTGTTGTTTGCTTGGCTGTGGTATTATGTTGTTTAGGGTGTGCTTTAGTTGGCGGCGTACTACTCTTTACACAATATGAAGAATTCTTCCGTGAGCCTCTTGGTTAGCCTCCCTTTGATGAGCTCACCATCCCAGTAACGATGTCCATGATAAAACCTACCCGAGCAGTGTTTTGGCGATTACTGGTCGAGAAAAATGACGGAGGCTGCTGTTCATGCGATCAGATTGCGATCAGCCGAGGACCGGTTGTCATGGTGTTCTCGCACGGTTACCAGTGTTCAGTCTCTAAGAGTCTGGATAGATACATCCCAATGACCCGGGCATGGAGTGCACTTCCTAGCGCACTAGCTACATTCTGGCCGTTTCTGACAACACCTAAACCTCAATCAGCACATTTCGATACGGTCCTGTGGCGTACAACCTTTCCCCTTTTTTCTGCGACAGGCATGGCAAACGGTCTAGCTAGGCCCAGCCCTATCCTCATTAGCCCTAACAGGCACTCAGCTCGAAATGCTCATGGTTCAAACGATCAATCAGACTTGCCGTTATGCGATTTCTTCGACATAATAACCCGAAAAGCAAGCCGAGATTATTTGCCGTTTCGAGCTGCAGACCCAGTACAGAGATGTATGTATGCGATGACCTTTTTGGAGTCATTTGGGTCAACATTAGAGGAAGGTACTCCTCATTTTGTACTATATAGGATGTGTAAGATCTGCTGATGTTATGATATAGGAACTTTCAATGCTCCAGAAGTCACATAGTTGAGGTTGAAGATACAGCAAACTCGTAAGATCAAGCATTTAGTCTTAGTCCGCCATGAAGTACATTGCGGTACTGTGCTACGTCGCCACCTATGCCATTATAGTGCTTATATTTCGTCTTGTCCTTCCTCATAATGTGCAAAAACACATTTCTAATTCCAGTAAGCGAGAGATCGTGCCTGCAATCGGAGCTGCATTGCCGTTTGTGCTCGTAAGGCTTGCGTATTAGGTGAAACGGGGGTTATAGTCGGGGAGGTGTATCTCCAGTCTGTGGGTGCAGAGCAACGGCAATCTCATAACTAACGATGCTAGTACAGCTACGCCTCGCAGGACTGAGCTCTTTTCGTGCTTTGACTTGAGCATTCCAGTTGCGAGGCAATCCGTTGTGGTTGGAAATGTTAGTGATCAGCTTTCCATTACTCACAGATCTGTCCCATTCGCTCGAACGAAACACTTCTCGCGAATAGATGAAACATCGATTCAAATTGAAGAAGATCAGAATTAACTCCAGTATTAAGATATGAACAGATAAAAACCATGACGCCATAATGAAATGCATCAACTTGTCTTCTTTCGAGAACAACAATCCAGAGGCGACATGGGTGGCGCTAAATAATACAAGAAGAAACATGAAGCAATGCCACAACTCCGCTTGAGATAATGACTCATGTATGTGAGTGTCATCATGGTCATACATAAAATAACTCGCTTGTAATAGTAAGACGTGACTCGTATCCTGGATATAAATAGCAATGGTCATGCATATACGCTGGATATGATACATCGGTATGCAAATATGTTGTACGCATCGTAAAAACATGTATGTTCAAGTCGTAGATCATATGATGGAACTATTAATGGTCGTTGTTCGTGCCGATGGTCGACGGGCGAGTTCGCAATAGTCGACGAGTCCCGAGAGTTTCGTTGCGCAGTCGAGGCTGCTGTATGGCAGTATAGCTGGTAGCCATTTTGCTCGACGGGGCTGAAATCCGCGTTTGTGGTAATGCTGGAGAAGGAGAAAAGGAGTCATTGATCTGAGGAGGCTCTGATGAGCCGCGTTCCGAAAGCCCTGCTATTGTTGATGATCCGTACCGGCGGAAGCCTGGTTGAATTTTGAGGCTAGACGCAGTCGGTATTCCTGAGCCTGCACTTGGAGGTGTCGCATAACTGCGGCGCTGTGTTATGGATGACATAGATGGCGATACCTTTGGTTGGTGCTGAAAAAGTGTTTGTTGATGAGGAGTGGAGTAGCGAGACGATGGTGACTCAGTATAGCCATCGACCTCGGTCATCGCGCGTCCCGTGAGCGTGCGACTGAATACAGAGCCTCGTTCTTCCGACTCATCGTCTCGCTTGATTCGATGAGACCCAGAAAGACGATGAAGGCGAGAGGTGGGTGCGGCCAATGAAGGGGTATGAGGTGAAGAAGCTGTCTCGTCATGTGACAGTCGTTCTCTGTGTCCGGCAGACCCGAGGTTGATGGTATTGGCTCGGTGGCCTTCAAATCGATTAAAGGTTCGCGTTCCAGGATCTGGTTGACTAATAACCTCGGGCTCATGGCTCATGCTTCGACGAAATCGGCTAGAGATTGAAGACATGACATCACTAGTGTCGCCGGTCACGCTCGGTTGACGACGGCTTCGAGGCCGTAACTGTTCCTGCGGTTGCTGCTGGCCACTTGGCTGGGTTAGAGTCTGTTCCTCTGTTAATGCGAGACAAACTTCGGTCAGTCCGCGGCATAGACTATCTGCTTTGCGTTTGGCCTGACGCTCCGAGAGACTAGTTCCAGTCACAATTGATGAGTTTCCGGAAATCGTGGTCGCTGTAGTAGCCAGCATATTAGTCAAAGTCAAAGCGTCTGTCGCTGTTGCTTCGAGCGCATTGTAGACCTCTGGCCCAACTGTAGCCTTGGCCTTAGCCAAGGCGGATTGTAGTAGTGTTTGTATAGAATTTGCAGTCGCCGTGGCAGCTAACGTTTCCGGTGAGATACTGGATTTGCGAACGTGCTTTTGTTTAGGTGACGAAGACAAGGTCGTAGCTGTGGTGGCTGCCGTACGAGGTCGCTCACCAGAGATACTAGACATGGCAGCAGCCGACGAGGAGGGGAATTTGCCAGTCAATTCAAGTTTTTTAATTCGAGATTTGAGATCATCCAATTCATCCCACACAGTCGATGGAGCTGTTGTGGACAAAGTCGACTCCGTGGTCCCATCGTGTCTGGCTTTTTCTGCATCCAGCCGTGCGCGCTCCGCGGCATCCGATATGGAAGCTTGTCGCACGGTTCTTGATGACTGATTTGAGATTTGCGAGTATCGCAAGCGCGCATCCGCAAGCGATGCCTTGAAATCAATTTGCGGCATTTCGGGCGATGTGTCCTGATTATATCTACTTCGCGGTACACCGACCACGGATTTGGATCCCGCAGTACTAGAGTGGTGGCGCAGACGAGAGCTTTCATCCAGAGGATGAGCTGATGCCGTCACAGATGCGGAGTAATTTGAATTAAATAATGGCGATGCATGTTGAGAGTAGAGAGTGTTGCTCTGATACTTTAGTTGTTCGGGAGAGGGAGTCTGTTCTTTTGCGAGAGAGCTCCGAGTTGATATGCCCGACAGTCCCAGTTTCTAAGCGCAATTAGTGATTTGACTTCGGACGTCAGTAGGTCGACTTACCCTTCGTCGATCCAACGAGTTGCGCCGGCTATTCACACTTGACTTTGCGATATTAAGAAAGACGTCATCGCTTCTGCGCGTGTCGTCGGCGCTGTACTCCTTTTGCTCGTCGGCGTTTAAATCATCATAAGCGCTGCTACCGGTTTGATACCGCTCATCCACAGTCAACGACCTCATGTTGCTCGCGGTCGCCGCGCCGCTCCGGGGAGACAGCGGGGTGGACTCCCGGCGACGTCGCGACGGAGACGATGCCATGTCAGCCGCTGAGCCAGCCTTTTTCAGGATGGACTTGTTTTTCAAGACGGCATCTATGCTGGGCGAGTCCTGGGAGTTGTTTGATCGCGCAGTCTGGGGTGTTGCTGCTTGTTTTGGGGTCGGGCGCGAGAGGCGATCGCTGAATGCGGTACTGGTCGCCGGTGACGGGCTGGTTGCAGCGGCGGCAGCAAGACGTGAAGCAGTGAGGGGTCTTTTCGTCGTGGATGAAGATGCCGAGGATGGCGGTATCCCTTCTGAGCCAGGACTGACCTGGGGAAAATAAGAGGAAGAATAGTTGGAATTGGGCGTCGCAATGGAAATGGGCGAGAGGGAGTCGTTGAGGGTGCTGCTCGTGGCAGGTGCGGGTGCAGGTGCATTAGTTGCCGCGGGATCACGGGGTACAGCGCATGGCTCGCCGCCAAGATTGTTGTTGGTATTGTGATGATGGCGATAATTCTCTGCGTAACCGTCTGCAGAACCAGCCGACAGTCGTAATGCGTTGTACTTTCGCGACGGTATCTCGGCCAACGCAGGATTCGACAGTGCACTTGCGCTCAGCGAGGACCGGTGGGATGAGGTCGACGTTCTCTTTGTTGGCGTCACAGTGGCACTACTAGAGGCCGCCGACGTGTGGGTGTGGGTGATGCTCCCGCTGGTGCGCGGTCTTTGGTCGGCCAGGGGCGACGAAGGGTTGCTGTAGTTGCTGTGGTTATGATTGTTGATGGGACTATTTTGAAGACTCGACACATCAGCGCTGCGACGTGTAGCCTGGCGAAGCAACACAGATGGCCGATGAATCAGATCCGGGTTGGTCTGACGTCGCGGTCGCGTCCAGTTAGGATCGTTTTCCAAGTCTAATCGCATGGCCGCCAGAGCCGACGGCGACAATGCGGACATTGTTATTTTCCTGGCATCAAGTGCCGGGCCTTTGTCGTTAGATATTTTTTGACCGATAAGCTGACAGTCGCATTGTTGCTGATGAATGAAAGACAATAATCGTACACAAAACAAAGATTGCTGTGGATACTGGGTGAGCGACGTGTAGGGGGAGAAAAAAAAATAAGATTTGTGAGTGAGCTGACTTTTCAGGACAATGTTTGGGGTTCTCTTTGGTGGTCGAGGCCCAAAGCGCTTGGTATAGTATGCTCGTTATAGGGAGTACAGTATACTTTTCTACACTTATTCTACTCTGGCTGCCACTGATGGGGTACTTGCAGTCTTGCACAGGCTAAAAGACGGTGTGCATCAGTTACTTGGGGGCTTCCGCTAGTTGCTTCCCAGGTTGCTCCTACTACACTGGACCATGCCGTCGCCATCACTCTTATTGTTTCGCGACTCCGAGCACATATCACAATCACTGCAGAGCGTGTATTACTCTTATGTCAAAATTGTCGTTTCGAAAAGACACCCGGTCACTGACATCTCAAACAAACGGATCATGACTTTTGACGTCGGTGGAACCAACAACCAAATCTGCAGTTTCAGATAACTACTTGGGTGGAGACTCATAGTCCGGCGCACGCTGTCCACTGTCGACCATAGGAAGATAGCAAAGTTCCAATGAGATGATTTCGGGAACTCAGAGATTCAAATAATTCTACTCGGAACTACTTATGTATCATGTATGAGGAAGGACGTCACCAACAACGTCGTTACACGTCCTCATGATCAGCTGACCGCCCGCCGACATGCTGCATCTAACAAGTGGATACACAAACAAACATGGAGAATACGGATATCTTGATGGTCCTCTCTGACAGGACCTCGCGAACGATCAGTCATTATCGACGAGCGGTGAGGTCGTTCTGGTCATACGCAGTACATGTCTACAAGCAGTCACACCGCGATGCGTGCTGATTCATGCCATGCGCTCGTCGCTTGATCTAGTGTTGTACAGATGCAAGTCGGCCTAGCGACGGATCATGCAGATTGAAGTTTTGCTCGATGCACCAACCAATATTGAGAACTGTGAGATTTAGTTGCGTGCCAGCTCAGAAAACCCATCCAGTCAGACCACATTGGCGGTTAGTCTCTCCAATCGTGGGGAGACAGATTGCAAATTGGCCACCTAATTATTAGAGTCGTGAATCGCATCTTTCAATTATTCGCGTTTTTTGGTTCGTTGGATAGGGCTTATGCCTATCTTCAACCGCTTCGGTTCTTGTGCCTTCAAGAGACTCTGACGTTGTCATCTGACTGATACCGTTCTCAAATCTCTCCAGATATATAGGAGTATTTGGTAGATATGTTTCATCCGATGTCTATCACGAGTAGCTGATGACATCAACATTACTCGAACCATACTATTGTGAGGTCGTTTCATACACGCTCTCCCTAACATTACTGAATAAATGACGTATTCATAGCTGCCACACTGTTTAAACGTGCAAACAAAACATGAAACCGAAGAAATCATCATGATAGTCGTCATGGCGTCCAAATATATTTCAAACCATGAGCATGGTTTCAGGAGTCCGTAATGTTTCTTCGGCGCTGCGCTCAGCATCCAGATACGAGCGGTTGCGACGTGACGCATTTGAAGCTGTCAGAATATCAAGCACAACATTTGAAACATGTTTATAATAGGTAGGTCTTGATCGCTAGGAGAGACGTGACAAGTGAGCTGCGATAATGATACTTCTCGATCGCGCTACCGATCATCAACTTCAGGCATCATCTCAGCCTCAGGCATGAGGCCAATCTAGCCCCAAGTCTCATGTTATCGTTGATCTGTTGACCCGGAAATGAGGTAACTATGATCTCTTTGCTTTTCCCAAGAACAGATGAAACCGTGTAACTTCAACTAGAAGAGTATGTATGTAGACAAATGAACTCGGCGGGCAAACATACTCGAAACAGACAAACTAGAACTAGCGGTGAAATCCCACCGTAGATCCGCCATGGATGTCCGTCTCCGTGGCAGAAGGATGTGCAGATGCTGACCCATGCTGGGCTATCCCTGTGTATCGCGAATATCTATACGTAAATACTATATATATGTACATACGTAGTACGCAATGCCAGACGTAACCGTGCCACGTGGAACTCGTCGTCAGGTACAGAGTGACATCTACGTAATATGAAGCAGACCATTCAGTTCTACGGAGAACAAATCTAGTTCTGGTAACGTGCTCGATCGCCTGTTTGACGACTAGTTGTATCATGATCTTAATCCTTGAGGATATGCTTGGTCGTCCGAGGCAGGCGGATCGCTTCAAACCAGGATAGCCCATTCCAGCGTTGAACTCAGCCGTTCCTTACCAAGACCTTAGTTGTCAACCCAGCATTATACTTTTAACACGGCGTTCTCCGCAGGCAAATATCACTATTATTGCATTGATTTCTTTGCTTTTTCTTTCCGACTTGTCAACAATACGAACGAACTCTCACTCGAGTTGCCATATTAAGTACAATCGGAGGATTAGTCGATCTCTTTATTATGATAGACATGCCTTTACACCCGTTTCATACTTAGCTCGATTTAGCCCGAACTTTTTTTTCCACGCAGGAGTCGAAAAGGGAAAAAAAAAAGAACAAAAAGGAGAGAGAGAGATAGAGAGGGAGGAGAGGGATATTCCGACCTCCGTCCCTTTTCCGTTACGAAGGATGCGCTGTTCGTTTTGAGTATCTTCGAAGTTCATGATCCATGGTCAAACTTAAATCGAGTTCAGCTTTCCTGCATTATATTAGAGTAAGGCACTTGAGCCGTTCAACCAATTGGATATTCTTCAACGCGAGTGTATAGACCGAAGAATGTTTCCAAACCTTTCTTTTTGATTTGTGGAGTATTGAATCCTCCACGATGGTGGCTTCTAATCGTCAGCAGCGATTACTTTCTCTGCCGTCTTGAGCATTTTTGCTTGTTGGTCGCTGACGGGTCAAACAATACGTAGAGATTCAGATCGTTACGTACGTAGTCGACTCGTGACGATTGAAAGCTGCATAAGCTGGATTGAAGATATTCGTAGACTCCATACTGATGGATCAATGAAGGAAGCGGACGACGTCGAATGCATTGGAGGATGACGTGTCGAGATGCGTATATGGCTATATAATATGCTTGTTATATAGTGACGAGCACAGTTTCTTGTTCGATCCAAGATCTCAAGGCTGTCACCGGGAGGAGGCTACTGCAAAACATTGTTTGATGTGCACTGATCTCACGTGACTACAGAATTGGCCGGCGTGTTTCAGGTTGGGTCCACCGGCTGCGCTAGATGTATTGGAATTACATCTGTACGATACAGATAAATATAGAGTTGTCTCATGCGTCGTATGGAAAGTAGTACGTATGTTACTGCTACTCAACACGATACCATACAGCCTTGAATACATTGAAAATCCATATGAAGGGGCTCACTTCATCAGTCTCTGACCGAGTCTCGCCTATTAGCCGAGTACTAGCTTGTGTGCCTGCCGTTGTGCCGCCTTGCTCATTTCATGCATAGTGGCCGACGTGACAGGTAAAGTAATAGTGCCATATCATATCGAATGCTCGTACAGAGTACCACAAACCCAGTTGGCTTGATCTCACTGCTTTACACGCTTACATGAGGAGAGTCCTCAGGAATGTATTCCACACGTACGAACATATGTTGATCATTCGTTTCAGATTCAATAGTCAAGCAATGGTTTCCCGCGAGGGCTGGCATCGACTATTGGATCGATTTATCCAAACAGGTAGGGATCGCATTTATCGTCTGTGCGTGGGAACCCTCTAGTGTGTGCTCTGCAAGTGATTTGCCCTATTCTCTCTGGTTTCATTTTGTCAAGCTGCTTGTTTCAGGATGCAAGTCGTGCGGAGTAATTTCTTTCGAACTGGACAATGTATTCATTGGTAAGGACACGGTGTGTTTCATGTCAAGAATCATGCATGACAGTAAGTGTGATTGGTGAGAGGGTGGTAATCATGGCGAGCCAATGGGGGTTCAGAACAAGTACAGATTCAAGTTTCCCCAAGACTCGAGTCTTCATGGTCGCTTAGATTTCCGCTGAACAAAGCGTGTTCCAATGTTCTCGTAGCACACTAGAAGAATCCCAAATTCTAGACTACCATGACCAAGGCTGTCAGCTGTCGTCTGGAAAAGTGGTCAGTCGATCTTCTGCAGGTCAACCAATACTACCCGTACTACGAATACCAAGTCCTTCGATCGACCAATCATGGGTCAAGGGAGCTTTTTTGTACTTGGCCAGATTCTCAGTACAGGACGTTGCATCGACGAATTCTTTGAGTCGTCGAGCGTACATGATGTAGTAAATGTACATAGTTCACAACTGGAAGAAACGATGTCTGTCTTTTTTTCCAATACTCTCTTTGTGACTGACTGTTGATTGTCGCTCCTCCGAAGTGACTCCATATTCTCCGTCCTTGCTTACATTCAAGCCTCAACGGATAAGGCGCGAGTAGACGGCTTACGTAGAGATCAGCTTCCTTTGTACACCGAGTGAAGACTTGACTAACTGACTACTCACGACGTCGGTATGTATGTAAGACTACAATCCTCGTCAGACTCCAGCAGGTGACAAGCATGCAGTCAAGTCGAACGGGCCTCTAACGAAGCTGGATTTGCCGCCCATCGCACTTGAAAGGCATTACAGTAATACATGTGCCGTACAAATTACGCTTAGCGTGTCGCAGGGCTAAATTTAGAGCCTTCCCTACCCCTGCCAGACGATGCCGCTAACAAATCTTACGCTGCGATTGGGTCAGCCCGAACCACGGCAGGTGCAGCTCCACCGGAGATTTGCCCGACTATTGGCTGTGGCCCCGTTGAGTCTCTGCGCCTCCCCGTCTTCTGCTCGTAAATCCAAAACCAAGATTACTTCAGTACTATGTAGTATGCAGTAATAATGTACGGATGGTACAACAGTGTAACAAATCCTCCTGTCACGGAGTATTAGCAGCACGTATTATGCCTTTCTGAGGGCCATCGTTACAATACCGTTCCTGCCGTTCCCCCCGGCCGGCGGTCCTGCCTGCCTTCCCATTCGGCGTTCATCTCTCTCATCATCTCATCTCGTCCATCGCATCTCGACTTTCGTTTCTCTTTTGCTTTCATACTGTTTGCCCATTTTCGTTGCGCCCTGAATTCTTGTCTTCTTCTTCTTCCTCGTCTGTCCCTTCCCTCTTTGTATTTCTTCCCGTCTCGTCTGCTACTCTCGTCTGCTACTCTCGTCTGCTACTCTCGTCTCAAAGAAAGACAATCTTTTCCCGTCTCCACCTTTTCAGGGTAAGGGTCCTTGTATCATCTCAAGGCTGAGACACCCGTCTTTTATTTGCTCCGCCTCCAGACGCCCTCCCGTGCCGCCGCCAGCAATTTCGCTCATCCTCGGCGGCTACGTACTTCGTCTCCCCTTCAACCACTTACTTGTTCATCCTCATATCTGTCTCATATACGACTACGTATCGTTCCCTGGAGGACCGACTGTTTCAGCCCATTCTTGATTGTCTTGTTATACGCCTGGTCTTACCGTTGCCAGCACTGTTGCGCAAAACAACCTCGCCCGCCCCCGCCTTCGCTCACGTACACACAACAATAACCACCACCACCTGTGGATCTCCCAGTTTCGTCTTCTGCTTCTTCTGACGGCTGTCATCCTGTCACTGAGAATTGCACAACTGTTCTCACTCGCGGGGCAGTTGTTTATTTTGGTATGTTTCACTGCTTGCTCATGTCAACAACAACAACGTCAACTCTCGCCGAGTCTATGAATGCGCCTTGTACTCCTTCTCTTTTCTCTTGAAGAAAGCCTAGCTGAGCGTGGCCATGCTTGACATCAACTCATAGCTTCTGCCTCGCCATCACCTTCTGCAGCCTGTCACAGTTTTTGATTTCCAGAACACCTACCATTGTCATCGTTGCCATTCCTTTTATACTCGATCATGATGGACACTGACCGCATTCATTCCAAAAGATCCTTTGCGCAGGTAGCAACCGCAAATACCAATTCTTATATATACCGTTACCCCTCCGGATGTCACAGCTCATCCAGTCTTTGTGATCGAACACAGAGAGTCGCAAGTGACCGTGGGCGGGCATCGTCGACCAAACGCAGACTGACTGCTCTTTCGACCATCAAGATGCCCGTCCAAGCAGGTCCCTCGCTAGTTTACGCATCGCTCGCATCCTTTGCCCGAGACTTTGGTGACTCAGCCGCATATACCTCGACCAACTCGCAACAGCATCCGGAAGACCGTCTACTCTTTACACAGTCGTTAGGGCTAGTGCAAGAGAACAGCTTTGCTCCTTCAAGTGAGCACCCGATTTCCTTCGAACATCGCGAGAGCGTATCTTCGTCGGGACTCTCGGAGTCGACCGATTCTTCACCTACAACTACGATCTCTACCTTTGATACTACATCCGTGACGGACACATCGCCGAGCTCCTCCCCCGAGTCGCCCTCGGCTTTGCAATTGCCCTATCCAAAGTCGATCAGAATACCAGAAATCACAGAAAGAATGGCTATGTTCTCAGATGCGCCAGCTTCTGCCTTGGCTCCTCTGCCATCAATAATCCCGTCTGCTTCCCGGCCTGTCTCACCGGGAAGACGAGCTCGCAATCTCAAAAACTTGTCTCTGAAGATGCCATGCCAAATATCACGACCAGCGATTTCTACGGCATCGGTAGTTGAAGCCACAAGCCAGAATTATTCCGCCCCTCCATCACCTGTTCACAGACCTGCGAAGACCGCTCGTCGAAAACCTGCAAACCTCACCATTCGCACCCCCGCATCGGATCAAACTACATTCGCTCGTAACATTACAGATATCGTACCCCCTACTCCAAGCATACCGCAACGCTCTTTACGTCACTTCGAATCGTCCCCTTCTTTATCTATCTTTTCCCCAACTGTCGCTCCATTGAACGGTATGCAACTACCTAGACCGGTTACACAGGATGGTGCTCCTTCGATGCCTGGCAGCTGGCAAGAATCTCCTCCCCCTCGACAATCACAAGCTATCTCTGGTACAAGTTTGCAGCAAGTGACGGAGGAAGATGATTATCATCTCGATTCACGGGAATCAACCAAACGTACCGAAAAAAGTTATCCGGATGGACCAATCAAAATATACGATTCTGGAGTCTATCTATACTTGGAACCCTCGCGAGATGAAGCTTCAAGATTTGACGTGGTTATCAATGTGGCCAAGGAGGTTTTGAATCCCTTTGCTGACGACATAGACTCTAAACCAGAAACCGTCGTCTCAACTCTTAGACGGCCTGTGTCTCTTGCCAAGAGGCTGTCGATAGCGGAGCCAATGACTGCAATTTCTGAAGAATCCTTTCACTCTGCATTCGAATCCCTACCCTCTGCATCTGACAGTCCCACTACACCAAAAATCGAGAAGAGCTCGATACCAGAATACATACATGTTCCATGGGATCATAACTCGGAAATCCTGGAAGACTTGGCAACGTTATGTCAATTGGTTGACAACCGAGTCAACCAAGGAAAATCCGTCTTGATCCATTGTCAGCTTGGAGCAAGTAGGTCGGCATCATTGGTCATCGCATATGGCTTATACAAAAATCGAGACCTTGATTTCAACGATATGTATAGCATTGTCAAGGGTAAGAGTCGCTGGGTTGGACCAAACATGAGTCTGATTTATCAGTTGACCGATTTTCGATCTCGAGTACAACGTGACGAGCCAGTTAAGGCGCCTAACCCAGACTGGTTCAAGACATCACATCTCTTCGCGCCAATCCAACAGAAGTTGTTGCCTGCACCTCCTGAGAAGGAGACCTCTCCGCTGACACCGGTTCAACCACCCCAAAGCCAGGTTCAAATAACTCCGCCTACGTTACCAGAAATGATATTCTCTCCGATGCAACCCACATTCACAAAACCCTTTATCAAACCATTCCCTCCGATGCAGAAGCATCATGGTTCCAACGGTCGAGGGTTAACACCACGACCATTGCCGCTTCGAGAGAAATACCCGAGTCCCGAGTTTTTGGCCAAATCTAAACCCGTCAACAAACCTGAGACACGGAAAGTCGCACATATCCGCTATCCGACGGTTCAAATGGATCTCGTGATGCAGGACGTTCCTGCGTCTCCGTCAATACTATCTCCCCGGGCGGCTCCTTACATGTGTTCGTCACTTTCACGCACTCTCGCCGGAGACTTGGCAGGAGACGCTCCTGCTACGTTTGGGTTTGGGCAGCCACTATTCGATCCTCGATCCCCACCTCAGCGACAAGAATTGCTGATTACACGAAGCATCGACGAGGTCTTATGAATACTTGCTTCGTCCGTCATATCAATCATTTGTTTCCTTCTATTTTCACCATCTCAGGCTTATGATCAAAGCGGGCTTTGCGTGTCTGAATATTCTTCTCGCTGAACATTTTCATATCTTCCAATTACAGAGCCTGATTTTCAAGCAGCTCATCGAACAACATATTTTCATTGTTTTGATTTCACGCTAGCATTTTTATGGCTGAGCATGATCTGGGACATATGGTCACTGGCGTTATGGTGTTGACATTTCTTTCTACAAATGGCAGGTCGGTATCGGGAGGAACTTAGTTGTAATATTAGTATCATTACCCTGATATATTTTTTTCTTCGTTTGCATAATTTCTGTTTGTCACTCGTTATGAGACTTACATATTTGATGCATTAATGAGGATTAGAGTGGCTAGATACCCGCGAATCATGATATTCTTGGTACTGTCTTCATATTTTAAATACATGGTTCCAATTGTGAGTTGATCGGGTTGAAACAACCATTCTGAAATACTATCCAGTTGTAGACCTGTGTTCGATTTGAGAGATCTCCGCAGTTCAAATCCATATACAAGGGAGCATGTTTATTGATAGACTGATCATGCATACATGAACACGTACGATAAGAACGGCCGTTGTCGTGCTGCCCTGGCCACCGAATACCTGATCCTTGAACAGGGGGTGTTCGCTTGAAGCTGCTCGTCGTCTATAGTGTCGGCTTGTGACCGTATCTGCCTTCCCACAATGGCAATTGCATAGTAATCGATCGTGCTATGCAAACTTCAATGATCGGTCGAGCCAGGCATGACCAGAACCAACTAAATTCGAGCAAAATCGTTCTTTCAGACCGTACAGAAATTCGTGTGAGAAAGTTGGATTATCGACGATCTGGTGACGATTGGGTTTGATATCTACTTTCTGAATCGACATCATTCTGTCCGCCGTCGAACATCTCTATCCTCAGTCTGCGCGCCGACGCCCCTGAGCGCATCTGTGACCAAGGCACGCAGTTGGTTCTGACCTGCTTCGGTGTGAAAGTCTTCTCTGGCTGCTAATTCGGCAATCCTCCTCCTGAATTCTATGTCAACTTCGCCCGCCTCGCCGTCAACGTCCTCTTGAGACATAGTGCCCAGATTGACGCTGATATTGTGTGGAAGCGGTGGTGGTGGGTGCACGTCTCGTAGCGCCTGCAGTTGTGCTTCTGATCTCGTGTTTCCAGTGACTTCTCCAAGGTAGGCGGCAATATCCATGAACGATCCTTCATTTTCAATCATTTCTTGAGCTGTGAAGCCCTCGTCATTTGTGTGTTTGGCGTCAACGCCAAGTTCCTCCACGAGACATCTCGCAATGTCCAACTGTTCGGTCACGAAGAGACATGTTTCGTTGTCTTCATCGGTCAGATTGGGATCTACGTGAAACTCCTGCACGAGCGCACGCAGCAGCTCGATGTGTCCGTAGGACGCCGCAGCGTGGAGAAGGGAATAGCCATGTTCGTCCTGGTTCGAAGCGCGCGATGAGTCTGATCGCAGGTGGCTGAGAACGGCCGAAGGGTTGTCGGCGGCAAGGATGTAGAGATTCGGTTGTTGACTCATACTTGCGAACTTGCTTTTGAATGGAGCCGATGAGTCACGATGAGAAAGAGCTGATTAGCGCCGACCAAGGTTCCTTGAGGTGTAATAAGCACACAGAAGGTCCGAATTCTTATGGAGAACCTGGGTGACTGAGTTGGAAAGGCAGAGTTGACAAGGATAAAATTCCAAGTCAACGAAATTTAGGCAGGAGCTCACCCGCGCTTTCCTTTTTTGACGTTGCCCCGCGGCGTCCTAAAGAGGAAGGATCCACCCACTGTGCTTTCTAATTTTATGTCATTCAACAACTCCTCTCGTGCTTGGGATATAAAAAAAAAACACTCTCGTCCGTTCTCTTTCTCGCGACTGAATATCGAAGGACAATATAGGAAGAAACGTGGAACAGCGTTCCCGCCCTGGCAAATTGGCAAGCCCCCACTGATAGTTTCGCCCTGAACAAACTGCGTCACCATGGTGGAACAGGATCCTCATGAAGTTCGCCAACTGGTACAAAGCCTGGAGGCTGCCACCAAGAGAAGCAGAAGCGAGTCAAAGAAAACCTTCGGCTGCAAAAAGTCAACTTTTGTTGTCGCTGGCTCGCAGAACCTCTCGGTGCACTCATGGCGGTTCATGGATTGGGATTACAAGAGATCAGACCTACCTACGTATGCTCGCGGTTTGTTTACTACAAAGCTCGCAGATGGACGTGATGAAATCTGTATTCGAGGTTACGATAAGTTCTTCAATGTGGATGAAGTGAATGAGACTAGGTGGCGCAACGTCGAGACCAATACGCGGGGCCCTTACGAGCTCAGTGTCAAAGAGAATGGATGTATCATATTCATATCAGGTTTGGAAGACGGCACGCTTCTGGTGTGCAGCAAGCATTCGACCGGCAAAAGAGCCGATACACCAATCAGCCACGCACAAGCCGGCGAGCAATGGGTCGAGAGACATCTTAGCAAGGTAGGCAAGACAGTCAAGGAGTTAGCTTTGGAACTACGAAGGATGAATGTTACCGCTGTGGGCGAGCTCTGTGATGATCGCTTCGAAGAGCACGTCCTTGCGTACGACGAAAATGCGGCAGGAATTTATCTTCATGGACTCAACTACAACCTCCCCGAATTTACAACTTTACCCGGATCAGAGGTACACAGATTCGCCGATGAATGGGGATTCAAGAAGGCCGAGTTTATTGTCATGGATGATATCAAGACGGTCAAGGAGTTCCTTGACAAATGCGCCGAAACGGGATCATGGAATGGTCGAGACACCGAAGGCTTTGTGATTCGTTGCCAATTAGGGAATGGCAAGTCGGACAGTTATAGAGATTGGTTCTTCAAGTACAAGTTTGAGGAGCCATACTTGATGTATCGACAGTGGCGAGAGGCAACCAAGGCGGTAATTGCAGGGAAAGTACCCAATATCAGAAAGCATAAAAAGATCACGGAAGAGTATCTGATATACGCTCGACGACAATTGGCGAAGGACCCCAAGATTGGCAGATTATATAACCAAAACCACGGTATTATCTCCATGAGGCAAGGATTTTTGGATGAGAGGGGGTTGAAAGGCTCAGAGATCATTGCAATGGAGAATGAAGGGGATATTGACTTGGAGGCCCCAGCTAAAAATTTCGTCTTGGTTCCCGTTGCATCGATCGGGTGTGGCAAGACAACGGTTGCTTTAGCACTGGCCAATCTGTTCGACTGGGGCCATGTTCAAAATGATAACCTAGGCCAGCAAAAGAACAAAGCTCAAAAGTTTGCCTTGTTAGTAACCAACTCATTGGCAGCTCAGACTGCTGTTATAGCGGATCGAAATAATCACCAGAAACGGGAGAGGAAACAGCTCATAGATGATGTGGCGAAGATCGTTCCCGATGCCAAATTCATTGCATTGCACTGGGTACATGAGCCCAAGGGATTATTGCTAGATGATATACGACATGTTACGAGGGAACGAGTCCTTACACGGGGAGATAATCATCAAACTATTCGAGCTGGAAGCAAGGACACTGGAGAGATTATCGGAATTATGGAGGGATTCTTGCAGCGATTTGAGGCAGTTGATACAGATCGAGAACCGGACATGTACTTCCACGAGGTCATCGACCTCGACGTGGGAGATTCATCTCGTGAGAATCTGGAGAAGATTGTGAAAAGGCTGCACTCTGCCTACCCCAACCTCGTCAAACGAGTCCCCGATAGTACCGAATTAGATGCTGCTCTTGCCTCGGCGTTGAACGAGTATCGCGTTGAAACAGACCTGAGCTGGGGGACCAACAAAAAGGCAGACAAGAAGGCAGATAAAGCGTCCAAGAAGAACGACGCTACCATCAGTGCTGGTCACAGCAAAGCCCAAGATCCGATGGTCACGGTCAAGCATATTGAGTATATCGGAATCTTGGTTCCCCCAACAGATATGCAACAGCTCCTCGCCTCGATATTCAACGACACAAACGGCCCAGCAGAGCGAAACAAGCTGTACCTCCATCTCAAGAACTCGCGCCGTATCCAGCCCAGTTTCCATGTCACTCTCATCCATCGTGCAGTGAGCAAAGAACAACCACAAATCTGGGAACAATACACCGATCTGTACATCAACCGAATGAACAAGCGCGTTTCTCAAGGACTACCAATTAGCCCGCCCACGAAACTGGCCGATGCCCGCGTCCGCGTTGAGCGACTGGTCTGGAATGACGAGATCATGGCGTTTGTGGTGCGAATATTGGCACCTGTGAGTAGCGACAACATCAATAACCACAGCCAGGAGAAACTCCCATCGTCGTGGCCTTGCGTTAACGTCGTGCCACATATCACGGTGGGCACGGCGAATCCAGACGTCAAGCCCAAGCAGAGCAATGACTTGTTGCAGAAATGGCTCGAGGTCGGATCGGGTGGTGATACGGGAATCTGGGAGGCAGAGGTTCCGGGTGTCAAGGTGTTGGAGGGGAGTATATTGCCTGTTATGATGAGGGGGAAGTAGTTGTACATTACGACAAATGGCATACTGTTAGGTCTGACGGCTAGAACCTATCCATTATGAAATAAAATAAAAAAGTATCAAACAGTTCTCAAAGAACCTGACCTCTCATGGTCTATGTCGATTAATTAGAAGTAATATGATACAAGAATCATTCGCACAAACGCATACTTTGATGACGCCTTCCTCATTTCAGGAGGCAGAACGCAAATGACATGTCGGCAAAATGAGTAATGAATATATTAATCGAAAACACGACGATGTTTCCACCGTCTCTGTCGCCCTTATACACATACACGTCCCAGCACACTTGAAAGGTCTAACCACTAACCCAAGCGGCAACCCTCTGCACTCCAAAGCGTCCCATGAATTGCAATCCGGTACTACCCATGGGGAAGTAACTGACCAGATACCATATCAGTGCGACAAGTTGGAATATAGCAGCGAACAAGGTGAGGAAGCTTTTTTGTAACTGTCTCTTCGATTAGTATCGTATGCACAGAAAGTGAGGGAGAGAAAAGGGACAGAGACGTACGCCGACGGCAAAGTATAATGTCAGTGCGATAGAGCCAAAGTATGCCGCTGTAAAGGGTAATCGGGGCCCCGATAGGAGATGGCGGATGTAGGTGACAGGGCCCATGAGGACCGCCCATGAAGCTAGGAACAGAGTTGAGCCGACGGACCATCTATGCATCGAAACATTAGTGTACGTCATATGGAATAAAGAGAAAAGACAAATCAGGAATGCTGAAGACATGCATGTGCACGCATTGAGACACTGTTGGGGCGCAAGTTGTGAAGAGGAAAGGAATCAGGCGCATTCTTTCCTCTCCAGTAATCAAGGAAAGGGGATATTGTTTGTCAAGCCACAGGACTGGTGCGGTGCGCGTGGGACAGGGAAGAGCTAGTCATTGCTCAATGCATGTTCCATGTACTCGTACTTTGCATCAAGGTGGCTTGAGCCTTGTTCACATGCCATTAGAGATCATGAGTCTGCATGTGTGTCACCCATCCAAGTCAAGACACCACCACCTTAACGAACAGCCTAACGAATCACAGACACGGGTAGGACTTTTGACTTAAAGGACTGAAGAACGGAGTGACAAGGGAAGGGG